>OY728138.1:2022911835-2025828085 GCA_963277665.1 Viscum album
AACATTTCATTATTACTTGTTATTCGGGTATTAATGGATCTGTTTTTGTATGCAAGTTTTGTCGAATAAGTTCTGGTTCTCTTTTATAGGTCAATGTTATAACAATTCTAGAATGATATTAATATAATATATATAATAATTATTCATTTAAAACATTTATATATTTATTCTATAATGGATCTTGTATAGAATGAATCTCATCTCACCGTGGAGAAGGTAGGTCGTATGTACACATGAGTGATGATATCATTCTGTGAGGTCTAAAATGGTATGGAGTTGGATGATATATATATTCTTCCAAAATAATTATCTTCATATAATAATCATATATAGTAATTATCTCTATCATTATACTCATCCATGTAATTTTTTTGTGATAACAAAAATTGAAACATGACATGGAGACGATAATTCGTAAGTACGCACGCCTGTTGATTTCATTTTTCAAAGGATGGATAGAATGTGAAACAAGTTTGATCCATAAAAATAATAAAATATTATTATATAGGTTATAATGTATTTATTAAATAATAATGGAAACAACCAAAAAATAGGTAGTAGAAGAAGAAATAATTTTGAGAGAGTCGGTAGAGTAGATTTCCTCTTCTTTGATGAGCACCCGCTAGATCTCCACTTAAAGGCTCTAAAGATGGTATTTTTAGAATACCAAAACATATATAATGTGGCTCTATAATTTTATAAGAAAAATGGATTGATGGGTGGTTGAGAATAAAGGTTAAAAATGAAGTGAGGAAGTGAGGGAGGAGGTTTTCATTCACAATTGTGCTGAGGGGAACTTATGTAATCTCAAGAAACTATAATTTATAATAAAATAAAACCACATCCAAAAAATTTAAAAATTTAACCTAATAAATATTATGAGGTTATGTATGGTTTTAATATCATATAAAAATAATTTTTAGGCAAATTAATTTCGTCCATTTATGCATATAATTTTTTTTAACACATAGTTATTCAATTTACTATTAAGAGAGGTAAAAAATATTTCAATATTAAAAGGGTGCAATATTTACTTTTTTGATTTTAATTATACATTACATTAAATATTCATAAAATTTTATACTATATAATTATAATCATATATTATTGTAAAATATATTATCATTTTTAAATAATTTAATTGTACATTATTTTTATTATCAATCAATTGTTTCTATTTCAACACTATTAAATTCATTAATGTTTACAAATATGATGATAATAAGTTAACTTTGAACCAAATATTTTATTATATTTATCGTAGGTCAAGGTAATAAATAAAAATAATTTGATAAATTAGTTATCCAAAATTTTACTTATTTAAATATTTTAATAACAATTATTTTTTATCTCAATTAATAAAATAATTACAAAATTAGTTTTCTGTAATTTTTAAAAATGCCTTTTATTTGGTTACAAATAAAAAATTAAAAATTATAATGAAGATAATACATCTGGATTTCATATGAATAAATATAGTACACTATATATTATATAAAATATTATATTAACAACGCTATATTTTTTAAAATATGAATGTGACAACTTTAACATCACCTTAATGAAAATATTATAAGTGTTATAATTTTTTACATATGGTACCAATTGGTCCATAACTCAAACATTAGAATAATATGGTCATTATATATTGGACCAAGATTATTTGTTCATGTTTTGTTGTTTTTAATGGTTAATATCATTTTATTGTAAATTAATTTATTTATTTCTCATCAATTAAAGAATTACTACATCATCAATATATAAGATATTAAAGAAATTTTTTATTTTATAAAAAATTAAAATAAATTTCCATGAAAAATAAAAATAATATTATATTCAAATGTTTACTTATAGGGAAATTTATCTTCTGTGTAACCTTGCATTAAAAATGAAATAGTTATCAGAATTTGAGTAACACAGATTTGACTTTTCTTTAAATAACATAAATTAATTATCCTAATCTCATCAAAATAGATTCCAAAAGATACCATTTGGACCCAAGGATTATATATGTTAAATGGTTCTAATCCAATGATATTCGGACACGTGTTATGGTAATTTTATAACATTAGTTTTACTCTTAATTACATGATTTACCATCTTACATATTAATAAAAATTATTGAAGTAACTATTCATAATTTCCTAAAATAATGGAATGTTATTTACATAATATGGACCTAATTATTCAAAATAAGGATCCCATTTTAAAAATTAAAATCACGTAACGTTTAGAAATAAATCGAAAATTTATGTTGTTTTCAGAAAGATAAAATGTGTTTTTAATGTAAAAACATTGAAAATTATTGAAATATTTTAACATGAGAATTCAATGTAAATTATAAGGAAACGACATTAATTAAAATAAATTATAAAATTATATTCATTTTATACTTTAAAAATGTTCAATAATATAATTTATTAAAAAATTTATTTGAATGAAATAGTTTATTTTCAATTTAAATTTATTATGTTTTAAAATTCATCAAAACAAGAATGTTTTTAGAAAAATATCAAACCTTCATCAAAAGTTAATTTTTATATTCCTATTTCAATGAAGAAGATTATGTTGTCATATAAAATTTTATTAATGTCTCAAAATATTAATTTCAAAAGGGGTCCCCATTAAAAAGTGGTACAATTAACCTTATTAATAATATATGTTTCTAAAAAAAATAGGGGTTTTCATACACTAAGGCTAAAATATCTTTTAGATGAATAAAAGAAATATTTTTTTAAAATATATAACGTTTATATATCATTAATTTAATTTAATAATTAAAATTTAGTTAATTTATTAATAAAAAAATACAATTATTTCCATTACATATAATTGGTGAATGTTTTTCATAAAAATTTTGTATCCAAATAATACACACAATATTTTCAGAAGTTATTTATATTTATTCATTATAATTTAACATATATATTTTAATGGTCATTTTATACTAATGCAATCTTGTGGTTCCGTTAAACTCACTATTACATGCAGTGAAAGCTATTGAGGAATTAAAAGTATTTAAAATTAATAATTAAACCATCTCGGTGTTAGATCTATATTAAAATTTATTTAATAACATAATCTAATAAGATCAATGAAAATTAAGAAGTTATATAACCTAATAAATTAAATCCAGTTACAAAATTCAATAACACATGGTATCATTAATGAAAACACCATTAAACTAAAGAATTCAAATTGAAACAAAAAATATCAAGTATATTTAATTAATTATTATATAATATATGTGAGGTGTGTAATATTAACTATATCAATGAAATTATGATCGTAACATTAAAATATTTCTCAATAAGTTTAAATTGAAATGAATTCCTTCACCTCATGATTTCATTAGGTTGAACGTGATGTAAACATACATATAGTGGTTTCAACTGTCTAATTAAATTACATAAATATTATATTAAAAATTATTATATCATATTTGAAACTTTTATATCATCTTCTCACCCATTCATCAATAATCATTCATTAATTTCATTTTCTTGGGTGATAAATGTCTTATTTTATCACTCATTATTTGTCATGATAGTTTATGTTTTTTAGAATATTAACTATTTCAATCATCTCAGGAATAATAATAATAAAATATTTAATATATTTATACAAAAATTATTCTTTTTGTACAAATCAAGGATTTTTTTTGTGAAATGAACTATTTTGCGATCATGTTAATGTTAGATCATATGTATGCATGAGTAACATTTACATTTTTCACCAACCATTATAAAAAATAGTAATGTAATATATTACCATTCTATAATATTCAAAATATCATAAATAAAATGTTAATTGTTAAATATAATAATAAATTTCATCCATGTTGTGTGGTGATTAAAATTTAACCACATCACATTGTGAAGGCAATTTTACACACATAAAGGGATGAAGTTATCATCATTCAATGAGTAGACATGTGAGAAAAAATTATATATATTATCTTTTGAGAATTTTAAATATTTCATTAATATAATAATTATTTCATTTATATCACATATATTCATTATAATTACACTTATTACCTTCTATGAAAAGAGTTTGTGAAAAATGGATTGGATCTCTTCGCGAGGTGGTTGTCCTCCACTCACATGAGCGCTGTTATCATATCCCCTACAAAAAAGAATAGAGAAATATATACATTATATAATGGATAAATAGATATAATTATGTCATAAGTACAATATAATTACTGTATATTCATCATCATACTTAATTGTGATTATTTTGGATGTAAAATGTGACCCATTAGTTCGTGAGGTTGTAGTCAACCATACACAGGAGTGGTGTTATTGTATTCCATATGAGTGAATACAAGATGATTTTTTCATTAACATGACATAATATAATATAATAATATGTTAGATATTTTTTTTATTAAATTATAATTATAGAATATTTCAAGGATTTGAAATTTGAATAAAACAATCATTAATTGTAATAATTTTACTTCGGTTCATTCCACCAATCAAGGATTATACCTAATGTATACCTTAAATATATTTTCAACCAAAATGAAAATTCTATAACGATGTTATGTAATTTTATATGTTATTTGGTCAGGTATTGGAGTGACCAATTGGGATTGATTGATTGAATAATAGAGGAGGGGGTGTATGCATTTATTAGTTTGGTGGGTGGCACACATGTATTTTTTTGAAATGAAATTGGTGAACCCATGTTTTCAAATGAAACATGGGTAAAAATGAATAAATCCCATGAAATAGACAACATTAAAACTATATATATCTTTAAATTATATTTTAGATATTTTTATTGGTTTTTTAACCCAAATGATTTTATCTTAACCCTATATAAACACATTTTTACTTTTACCATCATAATTAGTTTTTAGTATTTTAAATATTCATTAAATCCAAAAATTTTATTTACAGTATCCTAAAACATATATTCTTATAATTCCAAATATTTAATGCATTTTACCAAATTTAATTCATATAGTTGCAAAAATATGGATAAATAAAATTTCATAGAAGTGAAGAGAAAGCCCTTTTTTCGAGATGAAAATTCTCAAAAGTATTGTTGGTTTTAAAATCCAAATTCAATATAAAATTTATCAAAATGGACTAAATTGATTTTATAATAATATATATTATGTAATTTAAATTTAAAACCAATTTAATAAATAATGTAACATTATAAATAATTTATATGAAAATGAGGTTTTTTTAAGAAATCAGTATTCTTAACTACACATCGAAAATTTAAACATTTCAAAATAAAAATAATGATTCACTATAAAATAATTTTGATATTATAATTTCAAAAATTATTATTATTTTATTATTTAATGTTTTTAAAATTGTTAAAAAAATTATTTTATATTATGTGATCACAGCATGACTAAACTATTGTTTAGAAAAAATACAGTTTTTTAGAAAACATTTTTTTTCATTAAAATGATTATTATTTTATTTAAAATTAATAAATAACAATAATTTTAATTATTTAGTTAATAATATTAATATATGAAATTTTAAAATTTTGAATATAATGGTATACTACATTATGATTCATTTTTACTCAGGGTTGAGTGTTTCACAAGCTCTCATTAAGATTAATTGTAAGGAAATAAATTTTGGGGGATATTTATGCTTGGTTTTGTGTGTCTTATACACTATCAGGTAAAATTATAATCCATTATTATTTTGGTAGTTTTAATTATCTTAACCATAAATATATTTCATCCTCATAATTTTATCATACACATAGACATTAAGGGATTGATATTTGAAAATTCTTTTGTTGAAAAAAACATTGTAAAAAGGTTTAATAATATTTCCTCTTACTAAAAGAGAAAGGGAAGTAAAAAAGTTCATATGTAATAACACATAAATAGGATTAAAATTATGAGAACATTGGTCTCAAATAAATATATTAACATGAAGGAAATGTGTAGAAAATTATAACTGATGATAGAGGTCATTGACAAAAAGAATGTCAATAATCAATGCAAAGCTAACAGACTCGAAACAGAAATATGTGATGATTTAAAATACCATTTGAAGAATTATATTAGAAGGTAATATAGTAAAAGTTTTGTTCTATGATCATTTTAACAATTTTTAGGGTTTATTTATTATCTAATAAAAAATGAAAAATTACATATTTGATTCGTTTCTATTTCATGAGAACAATTTCATCAATTGGTTGTTATTTAATAAATTTACAATTCATCCCTTACTATAAGGAATTAATATAAAAATGTTATTTTTTTCTTACCAGAATAAATAAAATTAACAATTAATAGAATATAATATCCATAAATATGTGACAATCCATTCTGTTTGCTTCAAATTGTTTTCTAGAAACCAAGATGGTTAGCATAATTCATTGAATATATTAAATTAATCCTTAATACTCGACTTTAACATTCCTAATTCATCATTAATATTTATTTATTAAATATTTTAAGTGAAAATGAAGAAATATTAACCATAACATAACTCTGGTCAGTGGTAGATGTTAAACCCAAATCACTCATTAGTTTTCAGTTGATTCCACCAACCATTTTGAATGTAATGGGTTATTCTTTTCCTAAAATTAAAAACATGTAATATCTATCACATTACCAATGTCCAAAATTCCATAATTACCTCAACATCAAAATTAGATAGACTCTAATGGATACCAATGTCATTTAAATTATTTCTACCAAACATAATGGAATTCTTTCTTAATTAACATTTTCACTAAAACATATACTAAAGTAATGGGTTGTATCACCAAAAATGATTTCCCAATATAACCTTAATCATGTTATATCGCCACAACATAAATATTAAATAGGGGAGTTCAAGAAATTTTAATTATGATCAACCATATAATCATCAACCCATTATGTTATTCATAATATATAATTTAATGAAAAAACACATTCTAGTAAAATTTTATAGAATCATTAAATGTTTCATGATTCTTTTATCCAAAATACCATTAGTAAAAATTATTCTATAATAAAATTTTGGAATCCAAATAAATACTTCAACATGTTTTTTTCAACATAGATCTTTCCTTTTTCTTCGAGTTTTCAATTAAGAGTTTGATTTTACATAGATAGCTACCAGCTTCTCCATATTTAACATAACAAATATAAATTGATCCCTGGGACTGTATTTATTTCACTTTATAATACACAAATTTTTCCTTCGAAATGCATTTCATTTTTACCTTTTTCTACACAGAAAACATTTAAATGTTCATTTGAGGAAACTTTCCAGGGTGTTATTTACTCAATTTTCACATAATGGAAGTCAGTCCATATTTCCTCTGTAGTATCCACTACTAGAGATAATAAAATACTCCATAGATTATTTTCTATTGAGTCCAATAGTATGTTATGGTATATGTTATTTTTCAATTTTCATGTTAACATGTTAGGTATTAATCATGATATATTTTACCCTTATCAGTATCCCATTTGGTTTCAAATATTCACGAATCTCCCCTTCATGTTCATTGATACAAAAAACAATTCCATTATTATCCAATGACTAAAATAAAAAAATATGAGTGTTTACACCAATAACCATATATTTAATTATAGGATTTACAAATCATAACATTTTATTTTCAATCTATGACCCATTATTTTTGACCTAGGTCATTCATTTTTTCATCAAGTAAAATACATCATAATATTTTATAAATAAAATGACTATTATCCAAATGATTTCCAATTGGAATTTCAAACTAGGTGATTAGTATGGCATGTTATCATGCGCTAGGTGACAATTAGGTTAGGCCCAATTATATATTTTCAGATTCATTACCCCATTTTATATATGTTCCATATCCACATTTACTTTTAGTATCTATACATGGATGTATTTCCATAAAATGTCACATAATATATACTTAATTAAACATGATGATGTTCTTATATACTTATCATGAATGTATATCATAGGGTTATGTTCTCAAATTTGTGCTTTTAAAATCTAGTACCCTATATTTTACAAAATATTCTCTAATATTAACTATAACAACTCTTAATCTAGTAACCTATCCATGTTTTTTCAATTATTAAAGTGGTATTATATACAAATAATTGTATCCCAAATGATCGAATAGTTTAGTATTATATCGTATACATATATATTCATGATTCACTTATTGCATTTAAAATAAAAAATTACTAAATATTTATTTTATAGTGTAAAATTATTCCTTCATGATTTTCAATAAATATCAATTATAGAACAGTTCATATATTTATTGAAAATGTTAAAAAATATGGTTGAGGTTGATTTATCAATAAGTGTTAAGTACAATGGATGATATTATTTATTAATAAACACAATCAACATATAATGTTAAATACTATAAAACAAATTACTTTTAAATAAGATTAATATCATGATATGATAAGGAATAATAAATATGTAAATGTAAATAACTAAACACACATTTAATTTAACATATACATTGACTATCATAACCAAATAAGGAATAATTAATATAGAATTGTAAATAACTAAAAAACTATCATTTAATAAATTAAAAAGAATTAATCACATCCAGATAAAATATCGTATTGAAACGCTGTGGAAAATATTAACATAGTTCTTAATGAAGGAAATGAATAATAATTTGATGTCATATTCTTAGGCATATGATACCTCTATCGCTAATAAAATTCATAAGGGGGTCAAAACTATAGGGAGAAACTCATTCATTGATTACTTACTAATTCTCCCCATGAGACTAGAGGTGTATCTAGGGGAAACGTATATCTCGTCCCAACCTTTATCTTCATGTAAAAATCATTCCCCATATATATTATAATCTATTTAGTTCATACAGTTTTTATATATAATCAAATATCATTATTGTGAAGAGAATAATTATTTATCATTATTTTAATAGATGAAAAATTAACATTTAATGTTGAAAACCATATGTAGAAATGATATATGATTGAATCAACTAAAATTTAAATGATTAATAATACTAAAATTTAGGAGAAATTTTACATCCAATTATCAAATGAAAGTGAATATACCAATAAAAATATTAACATTATAAAAATGAATAAATAATCTGAATATCAGTACATTAATTGGAAATATATAATCATAAATCATATTTATAAATAATATGGATGGTATCAATAAAATATCTCCTCATTGGGCTATAATTAGTATTAGTGGTTATTATCAGTGATGAATAAATATGTGATTAAAATATCAAACAAACATTCATGAAGAAATTATCTATTTCACTTTCAATATAAAATTACTTTTAAACAAAACTAGAAGTAAAATATATATAATGAAAATATTTTTATTTTAAATTAAACATTAAAACTCGTAACGGAATATTTAAAACATTAAGTGGTGAGGATGGATAGAAATTTCATTCATACAATACACGAAAGAACAAATATTTGTTTCACTTTTTAAGTAAAATTCAAATAAATTTTTTCTTGAACACAAATATATACACCTTTTAAATAAAATTTAAAAATACAAAATCCAAAAAAAACATATCTATTAAATCATTTTAATGAATTTTAAAACTATGTTTTCTTAAAATCATACTTTTGGAGGAGAAATGATTTGTAATGGAAAACTGAAATCTAGTTAGTCTTTAGTAATATCATTTTCTCAGTGATATTATGTACGATAGAGTGGTAATTTTTTAATATTTCATTAAAAAATAATAACAATATAATAATAGAATATAATAGTTTTCTTACCTAGTGTTAAAATAATTTTTTTCTATGGAAGTTCGAGAAAAACCAATCCTTATTAAAATGATTATGTCAAATAAACCCTTATAATGAACATAATGGAGTGGGGAGAATTTACCAATGAATCAATGATTTTTATGAAATTTAAATCAAAATAATATAAGTGTAAATAGTGAAAAATATATTCCAAATTTATTACAAATGACATCATATAGTATAATGATAATGAATAAGTAACATCACCAAATAAAAATAAATTGATTTATTAATTTTTTTTATCTTGGAAACTTATCATTCAAATCATATTTTATGAAATTATTAAATTTGAAACATAAAATACTATTAATTATTAATGAATCATGATATTACACATTAAATATGTTTTAAATACACTATATCAATGAAATTAGGTGTGCAACATTTCACTATTCCTCAATTAAGGGAAAATGAGATGAAGTCCTTTACCTCTTGCTTCTTTTTGGTTGAACATGATTTATCCTCATATATAATGGTTATTAAATGTTATTAAATAACAATAAAAATCACATATATATTGATAATTTAATATATGATTCTATTATAACATTTTATCAATAGTTTATTGGTTATCGTTCATTGTTTTTATTGTTTTTGGTGTTAATTCCCCATTACTCTCAGTCATGATTTGTTGTGATGGTTTTGGTTATTGTGAGTATTATATAGTTACATAATATAAATAATATTAGGAAATAAATTATTATAATATTACTATATAAATTATAAATATAATATTAATCATTAAATCTTATTTTTAGAAATTAATTACATTACGATCATGGAGAATGTATGTCATATATACGAAAGAGTAATGTTTCCATTTTTTAATGATCATTTTTGAATGATGGTATTTAATGTTTTATAAATCCATAATGATGATAATATCATTAATAATATTTTATTTTTTCAAATATACTTATATATAACATATTTTTTCTTATTTGATTAAAATAGTGTCACATCAAATCGAAAGGGAAAACATGTACAAGAATGATGATATCATCATTCAAAGAGATAAAATAGTAAGAATGAAAATGACACATAGTATCATTTATGAATGATATATTTTTCATTTACATAATGTTAATTCTATTTATATAACATATATTCATTATTAGTATCTTTTTAGCTTTTATATAATGCATTAGTGAAAAAATAATCACAACTCTTCATGAGGCGATAGTCCGCCACACACATGAGGGACATTATCATATAACATATGGATTAGAAATAAAAACATTTATATATGATATAATGAATCCAAATGGTTAATTGTGTTATAATTATCATATAAATATTTATATCAATCATTCAATCCGTCAAAGAGAGTTTATGATGTGGAACGTGTCACATTGGTCCATGAGGCAATAATTCACCAAACATATGGTTAAAATTATATTTTTCCATAAATAAGAAATGAATAAAGATGTAGTTATTGACCATAATATTATAAAATCATTTTATATTAGAGAGATTTTTTATATTATATAATAATAAATGAAAAATATTTGAAAAAGGTAGAGGAAAAAATAAAACAAACATGAATTTGTATTATTCTCATGAAATAACTTTTTGATAGAACCTAAAGTAATACTAGAATTTATTTATAAAAAATTGATTTTATACTGAAGGTATATATTTTAGAATGATATTTTATTGGATATTTTCCAATCCAAAATGGTTTTAATGTGCGACGAAGATAATAGATTGGTTGGATTTTTATAACTAATGTGAGTGGTAATCAGGTAATATTTGAAAATTAAAAGGTGTAACCACATTTTAACATATAAAAAAAATGGAATATTAATTTTTTTTGACATGATAATATCATAATATTGCGTAAAATAGATTTTATTCATGTTTTTGGTCATTTTAAAAATTATCTTTTTATTTTAACACAAAGGGAAATTTTTTTTACCATATGCATTGTAATACATACTTTCTATATTCACATTTAATTATGATAAAAAATTTAAATGACCATATTATAAATTATAATTTATTTCTATTAAAAATATGGAATATATTTCTCTAAGTTAGAATTTCATAAGTGGGAAAATAAAATTTTGAAAAAAACACAGAGTGGCGATAAAAATGTTGTTTTTAAAGAAGAAAATAATTGTAATAACATAGTGTTTAAATTTAAATGTTCTATAATAAAATTCTTATAATAAAATTTATTTTATTTATTTTAATATAAATGATCTAATTTTACTTTAAAAATTTATAATATAACTTATCCTTTTAAATTATTTAAAAAATGTATTTTTCAATATAAATCAGTATTTTTATTATTCATCAAAAAGGAAAATGTTCCGATTATTTTCAAAAAAACCACCATAAGGTAATATTGATATGATTATTTGAAAAATTAATTATTATATTTAAAACAATGTTTTAAAAATTGTAAAATTTTATTTTAAATTATGTGTACAGAGCATTTCTAATCCATATTTTAGAAAAAACTCAATTTTTCAAAATATAATAATTAGTCATTTAATTGATTATTATCAAATTTAAAATCAATATATAACCAAAAATTACATTACTTAGTATCTACAATCCATACCTGTAAACTTAATTTAATTTTATAGTGGTATATTATATTATAGTTCATTTATACTTGGGTATTCATATTCCGGAAGCTATCGAAGAGATTAAATTTAAATAAATTTAATTAATGGGATGTTGAATACCAGTCTTTCATGTCATATAAATCCTAGAATAAAATATTATTCTTTTAGAATTTCAGAGTGTTATTCATTTTTTCTTGGTTGTTATAGTGGTTTTCAAAATGTGTGTATTTCCATTAAAATTTATTAGTTTTGTGAAAAGTTCTCATTGTGTTTGTTTTTATTTATAGAAAATGAGTGGAAAATATTTTAAAGGGGTTATTCATATGATATTCTTATTTCATGTTTTTATGATTTAAAGGATTAATTTTTTGTTACATTTACAAACTATATTCATTGAATCAATTTATGAAATGAATTATTTAGATTATGTGGGCGAAGTCCTACTAAGTTGTTTGGATTATTCCTATATATTGAAGGTCCAAGGTTTTATTTCAACATGTGTTTTTTTGTCCAACATTGTATGAGTCAATAGGTGGTGATAAATTTGAGGTCACATGTTGTGGGATTCAGGCCGGGCTAAATTGTTTTGATTCTTGGTTATCATTATATTGGCCAAAGCAGTCTCCTAAGAAGCTATTTCTAGTTATTTTTTATGTATCTAGTTATCTAATGATGGGTTGTTTTATTTTTGTGTGATGTATTATATATATGAATTATTTTTGGTTGTGAACCATTTCCCTATCTATTAATTTTTAGTCATATATACGTCTTGTGATATGGAGAAATAATTTAATTATGGACCATGTTGTTCCTTTTTCAATAAATGTTCTGCATTCATTTTAATCATATTTGGGAGAGATAATATTCACAAAGGTTTTCCATATTATTTCCTAAACTAGTCCATGGCTTTTCGGGATCATGAATTCCCTTTTGGACTTGTGGCAAGCTAAGTCTAATGCCATGTTGATGGAATGATAGGTCAGTTTGTTATATATATCAATTAAAAATACATTTTTTATAAGATGTAAAATGTATGAATTGTGACTAAAATATAGAATGGATCTATCATCAATAATTAATTTCAATTTTGAGTAAAATATTTTATTGGAATTTTGTACCGCAGAAAAGGTTTTGGAATTCTTATGATAGAATCATTTTTCAATATTTTCCGTTTAAAAGTGTTACATTTATACACTGCACACCCAAACCGCTTCTAAGACATATTTTAGTGCATAATATATCTATTTTCTCATTCTATCTCAGAACTAACATCTTCAGACCCAGATCCATCAATTTAAATTGCATGTCTTCTTACATCTCATCATTTTTAAGGAGTTCCTTTGGACCTAGTATTCCTAAATTTATTAGTTATATGTTTTAATTGTTTTTTAATATCTTTTTTTATTTTTTTAATTAAATGTTATTATATCAATTTATTCAGGTTTAATTATCATTGAATAGTGAAATAATATTTGTTATTATTTAATTTTATTATATAAATATTTAATTAATTTGGGTTATTACTGTAGAAAAATAATACATTAGTATAAATTTATATTTTTATATTTTTCTATCAAAAAAATTATATTTTAGTATGTTTTAGATTATTAAAAATAAATATAATAAAAAATTATAATAAAAAGTGACATAATAAAAAAAATGAAAATAATAATGTTTTATAAAATATGAAAAAATAAAAAATAAATACTTTAATAAAAATAAAACTAAATTAAAATTTAAATCTTAATATAAATTATAATTAATTATAATTTTAATTAAAATGAATATAAAACAATGAAATATATTTCAAAAGATTTTGTTCCAGGAATTTTTACAACTAACCCAACAAGTGTATGAAATATTATTCAATCCACAGTCATATAAATGATTGATGTTTACGTGGACTACATGCATAATTGGAAAACAAAAATTGGAGAACAATCATTGAAAAACACCTTTACATCAAAAATATTCTTAGAAGTATTGAAATCGTCATTTCCATTCTGAATCGCAAACCACGTTATAATAGTAATATGTAAATAGATATACAAAACCTATCATACCAAGAACATTATATTTATACATACCAGATTGGTAATCTACACAATATCCAATCCATTCCCCAATAGCAATGCCATAATTATGTGAATGAAACATATAACATCGTAATGAATTTGGGTTTTTAAAATTGGTAAAAAAATTATTTTATATTATGTGATCACAGCATGACTAAACTATTATTTAGAAAAAATACAGTTTTTTAGAAAACATTTTTTTCATTAAAATGATTATTATTTTATTTAAAATAAATAAATAACAATAATTTTAATTATTTAGTTAATAATATTAATATATGAAATTTTAAAATTTTGAATATAATGGTATACTACATTATGATTCATTTTTACTCAGGGTTGAGTGTTTCACAAGCTCTCATTAAGATTAATTGTAAGGAAATAAATTTTGGGGGATATTTATGCTTGGTTTTGTGTGTCTTATACACTATCAGGTAAAATTATAATCCATTATTATTTTGGTAGTTTTAATTATCTTAACCATAAATATATTTCATCCTCACAATTTTATCATACACATAGACATTAAGTGATTGATATTTGAAAATTCTTTTGTTGAAAAAAACATTGTAAAAATGTTTAATAATATATCCTCTTACTAAAAGAGAAAGGGAAGTAAAAAAGTTCATATGTAATAACACATAAATATGATTAAAATTATGAGAACATTGGTCTCAAATAAATATTTTAACATGAAGGAAATGTGTAGAAAATTATATCTGATGATAGAGGTCATTGACAAAAAGAATGTGAATAATCAATGCAAAGCTAACAGACTCGAAACAGAAATATGTGATGATTTAAAATACCATTTGAAGAATTATATTAGAAGCTAATATAGTAAAAGTTTTGTTCTATGATCATTTTAACAATTTTTAGGGTTTATTTATTATCTAATAAAAAATGAAAAATTACATATTTGATTCGTTTCTATTTCATGAGAACAATTTCATCAATTGGTTGTTATTTAATAAATTTACAATTCATCCCTTACTATATGGAATTAATATAAAAATGGTATTTTTTTCTTACCAGAATAAATAAAATTAACAATTAATAGAATATAATATCCATAAATATGTGACAATCCATTCTGTTTGCTTCAAATTGTTTTCTAGAAACCAAGATGGTTAGCATAATTCATTGAATATATTAAATTAATCCTTAATACTCGACTTTAACATTCCTAATTCATCATTAATATTTATTTATTAAATATTTTAAGTGAAAATGAAGAAATATTAACCATAACATAACTCTGGTCAGTGGTAGATGTTAAACCCAAATCACTCATTAGTTTTCAGTTGATTCCACCAACCATTTTGAATGTAATGGGTTATTCTTTTCCTAAAATTAAAAACATGTAATATCTATCACATTACCAATGTCCAAAATTCCATAATTACCTCAACATCAAAATTAGATAGACTCTAATGGATACCAATGTCATTTAAATTATTTCTACCAGACATAATGGAATTCTTTCTTAATTAACATTTTCACTAAAACATATACTAAAGTAATGGGTTGTATCACCAAAAATGATTTCCCAATATAACCTTAATCATGTTATATCGCCACAACATAAATATTAAATAGGGGAGTTCAAGAAATTTTAATTATGATCAACCATATAATCATCAACCCATTATGTTATTCATAATATATAATTTAATGAAAAAACACATTCTAGTAAAATTTTATAGAATCATTAAATGTTTCATGATTCTTTTATCCAAAATACCATTAGTAAAAATTATTCTATAATAAAATTTTGGAATCCAAATAAATACTTCAACATGTTTTTTTCAACATAGATCTTTCCTTTTTCTTCGAGTTTTCAATTAAGAGTTTGATTTTACATAGATAGCTACCAGCTTCTCCATATTTAACATAACAAATATAAATTGATCCCTGGGACTGTATTTATTTCACTTTATAATAAACAAAATTTTTCCTTTGAAATGCATTTCATTATTACCTTTTTCTACACAGAAAACATTTAAATGTTCATATGAGGAAACTTTACAGGGTGTTATTTACTCAATTTTCACATAATGGAAGTCAGTCCATATTTCCTCTGAGTATCCACTACTAGAGATAATAAAATACTCCATAGATTATATTCTATTGAGTCCAATAGTATGTTATGGTATATGTTAATTTTCAATTTTCATGTTAACATGTTAGGTATTAATCATGATATATTTTACCCTTATCAGTATCCCATTTGGTTTCAAATATTCACGAATCTCCCCTTCATGTTCATTGATACAAAAAACAATTCCATTATTATCCAATGACTAAACTAAAAAAATATGAGTGTTCACAGCAATAACCATATATTTAATTATAGGATTTACAAATCATAACATTTTATTTTCAATCTATGATCCATTATTTTTGACCTAGGTCATTCATTTTTTTCATCAAGTAAAATCCATCATAATATTTTATAAATAAAATGACTATTATCCAAATGATTTCCAATTGGAATGTCAAACCAGGTGATTAGTATGGCATGTTATCATGCGCTAGGTGACAATTAGGTTAGGCCCAATTATATATTTTCAGATTCATTACCCCATTTTATATATGTTCCATATCCACATTTACTTTTAGTATCTATACATGGATGTATTTCCATAAAATGTCACATAATATATACTTAATTAAACATGATGATGTTCTTATATACTTATCATGAAAGTATATCATAGGGTTATGTTCTCAAATTTGTGCATTTAAAATCTAGTTCCCTATATTTTACAAAATATTCTCTAATATTAACTATAACAACTCTTAATCTAGTAACCTATCCATGTTTTTTCAATTATTAAAGTGGTATTATATACAAATAATTGTATCCCAAATGATCGAATAGTTTAGTATTATATCGTATACATATATATTCATGATTCACTTATTGCATTTAAAATAAAAAATTACTAAATATTTATTTTATAGTGTAAAATTATTCCTTCATGATTTTCAATAAATATCAATTATAGAACAGTTCATATATTTATTGAAAATGTTAAAAAATATGGTTGAGGTTGATTTATTAATAAGTGTTAAGTACAATGGATGATATTATTTATTAATAAACACAATCAACATATAATGTTAAATACTATAAAACAAATTACTTTTAAATAAGATTAATATCATGATATGATAAGGAATAATAAATATGTAAATTTAAATAACTAAACACACATTTAATTTAACATATACATTGACTATCATAACCAAATAAGGAATAATTAATATAGAATTGTAAATAACTAAAAAACTATCATTTAATAAATTAAAAAGAATTTATCACATCCAGATAAAATATCGTATTGAAACGCTGTGGAAAATATTAACATAGTTCTTAATGAAGGAAATGAATAATAACTTGATGTCATATTCTTAGGCATATGATACCTCTATCGCTAATAACATTCATAAGGGGGTCAAAACTATAGGGAGAAACTCATTCATTGATTACTTACTAATTCTCCCCATGAGACTAGAGGTGTATCTAGGGGAAACGTATATCTAGTCCCAACCTTTATCTTCTTGTAAAAATCATTCCCCATATATATTATAATCTATTTAGTTCATATAGTTTTTATATATAATCAAATATCATTATTGTGAAGAGAATAATTATTTATCATTATTTTAATAGATGAAAAATTAACATTTAATGTTGAAAACCATATGTAGAAATGATATATGATTAAATCAACTAAAATTTAAATGATTAATAATACTAAAATTTAGGAGAAATTTTACATCCAATTATCAAATGAAAGTGAATATACCAATAAAAATATTAACATTATAAAAATGAATAAATAATCTGAATATCAGTACATTAATTGGAAATATATAATCATAAATCATATTTATAAATAATATGGATGGTATCAATAAAATATCTCCTCATTGGGCTATAATTAGTATTAGTGGTTATTATCAGTGATGAATAAATATGTGATTAAAATATCAAAAAAACATTCATGAAGAAATTATCTATTTCACTTTCAATATAAAATTACTTTTAAACTAAACTAGAAGTAAAATATATATAATGAAAATATTTTTATTTTAAATTAAACATTAAAACTCGTAACGGAATATTTAAAACATTATGTGGTTAGGATGGATAGAAATTTCATTCATACAATACATGAAAGAACAAATATTTGTTTCACTTTTTAAGTAAAATTCAAATAAAAATTTTCATGAACACAAATATATACAACTTTTAAATAAAATTTAAAAATACAAAATCCAAAAAAACATATCTATTAAATCATTTTAATGAATTTTCAAACTATGTTTTCTTAAAATCATACTTTTGGAGGAGAAATGATTTGTAATCGAAAACTGAAATCTAGTTAGTCTTTAGTAATATCATTTTCTCAGTGATATTATGTACGTTAGAGTGGTAATTTTTTAATATTTCATAAAAAATAATAACAATATAATAATAGAATATAATAGTTTTCTTACCTAGTGTTAAAATAATTTTTTTCTATGGAAGTTTGATAAAAACCAATCCTTATTAAAATGATTATGTCAAATAAACCCTTATAATGAACATAATGGAGTGGGGAGAATTTACCAATGAATCAATGATTTTTATGAAATTTAAATCAAAATAATATAAGTGTAAATAGTGAAAAATATATTCCAAATTTATTACAAATGACATCATATAGTATAATGATAATGAATAAGTAACATCACCCAATAAAAATAAATTGATTTATTAATTTTGTTTATCTTGGAAACTTATCATTCAAATCATATTTTATGAAATTATTAAATTTGAAACATAAAATACTATTAATTATTAATGAATCATGATATTACACATTAAATATGTAGTATATACACTATATCAATGAAATTAGGTGTGCAACATTTCACTATTCCTCAATTAAGGGAAAATGAGATGAAGTCCTTTACCTCGTGCTTCTTTTTGGTTGAACATGATTTATCCTCATATATAATGGTTATTAAATGTTATTAAATAACAATAAAAATCACATATATATTGATAATTTAATATATGATTCTATTATAACATTTTATCAATAGTTTATTGGTTATCTTTCATTGTTTTTATTGTTTTTGGTGTTAATTCCCCATTACTCTCAGTCATGATTTGTTGTGATGGTTTTGGTTATTGTGAGTATTATATAGTTACATAATATAAATAATATTAGGAAATAAATTATTATAATATTAATATATAAATTAAAAATATAATATTAATCATTAAATCTTATTTTTAGAAATTAATTACATTACGATCATGGAGAATGTATGTCATATATACGAAAGAGTAATGTTCCAATTTTTTAATGATCATTTTTGAATGATGGTATTTAATGTTTTATAAATCCATAATGATGATAATATCATTAATAATATTTTATTTTTTCAAATATACTTATATATAACATATTTTTTCTTATTTGATTAAAATAGTGTCACATCAAATCGAAAGGGAAAACATGTACAAGAATGATGATATCATCATTCAAAGAGATAAAATAGTAAGAATGAAAATGAAACATAGTATCATTTATGAATGATATATTTTTCATTTACATAATGCTAATTCTATTTATATAACATATATTCATTATTAGTATCTTTTTAGCTTTTATATAATGCATTAGTGAAAAAATAATCACAACTCTTCATGAGGCGATAGTCCGCCACACACATGAGGGACATTATCATATAACATATGGATTAGAAATAAAAACATTTATATATGATATAATGAATCAAAATGGTTAATTGTGTTATAATTATCATATAAATACTTTAGATCAATCATTCAATCCGTCAAAGAGAGTTTATGATGTGAAACGTGTCACATTGGTCCATGAGGCAATAATTCACCAAACATATGGTTAAAATTATATTTTTACATAAATAAGAAATGAATAAAGATGTATTTATTGACCATAATATTATAAAATCATTTTATATTAGAGAGAATTTTTATATTATATAATAATAAATGAAAAATATTTGAAAAAGGTAGAGGAAAAAATAAAACAAACATGAATTTTTATTATTCTCATGAAATAACTTTTTGATAGAACCTAAAGTAATACTAGAATTTATTTATAAAAAAATTGATTTTATACTGAAGGTATATATTTTAGAATGATATTTTATTGGATATTTTCCAATCAAAAAGGGTTTTAATGTGCGACGAAGATAATAGATTGGTTGGATTTTTATAACTAATGTGAGTGGTAATCAGGTAATATTTGAAAATTAAAAGGTGTAACCACATTTTAACATATAAAAAAATGGAATATTAAATTTTTTTGACATGATAATATCATAATATTGAGTAAAATAGATTTTATTCATGTTTTAGGTCATTTTAAAAATTATCTTTTTATTTTAACACAAAGGGAAATTTTTTTACCATTTGCATTGTAATACATACTTTCTATATTCACATTTAATTATGGTAAAAAATTTAAATGACCATATTATAAATTATAATTTATTTCTATTAAAAATATGGAATATATTTCTCTATGTTAGATTTACATAAGTGGGAAAATAAAATTTTGAAAAAAACACAGAGTGGCGATAAAAATGTTGTTTTTAAAGAAGAAAATAATTGTAATAACATAATGTTTAAATTTAAATGTTCTATAATAAAATTCATATAATAAAATTTATTTTCTTTATTTTAATATAAATGATCTAATTTTACTTTAAAAATTTATAATATAATTTATCCTTTTAAATTATTTAAAAAATGTATTTTTCAATATAAATCAGTATTTTTATTATTCATCAAAAAGGAAAATGTTCCGATTATTTTCAAAAAAACCACCATAAGGTAATATTGATATTATTATGTGAAAAATTAATTATTATATTTAAAACAATGTTTTAAAAATTGTAAAATTTTATTTTAAATTATGTGTACAGAGTATTTCTAATCCATATTTTAGAAAAATACTCAATTTTTCAAAATATAATAATTAGTCATTTAATTGATTATTATCAAATTTAAAATCAATATATAACCAAAAATTACATTACTTAGTATCTACAATCCATACCTGTAAACTTAATTTAATGTTATAGTGGTATATTATATTGTAGTTCATTTATACTTGGGTATTCATATTCCGGAAGCCATCGAAGAGATTAAATTTAAATAAATTTAATTAATGGGATGTTGAATACCAGTCTTTCATGTCATATAAATACTAGAATAAAATATTATTCTTTTAGAATTTCAGAGTGTTATTCATTTTTTCTTGGCTGTTATAGTGGTTTTCAAAATGTGTGTATTTCCATTAAAATTTATTAGTTCTGTGAAAAGTTCTCATTGTGATTGTTTTTATTTATAGAAAATGAGTGGAAAATATTTTAAAGGGGTTATTCATATGATATTCTTATTTCATGTTTTTATGATTTAAAGGATTAATTTTTTGTTACATTTACAAACTATATTCATTGAATCAATTTATGAAATGAATTATTTAGATTATGTGGGCGAAGTCCTACTAAGTTGTTTGGATTATTCCTATATATTGAAAGTCCAAGGTTTTATTTCAACATGTGTTTTTTTGTCCAACATTGTATGAGTCAATAGGTGGTGATAAATTTGAGGTCACATGTTGTGGGATTCAGGCCGGGCTAAATTTTTTTGATTCTTGGTTATCATTATATTGGCCAAAGCAGCCTCCTAAGAAGCTATTTCTAGTTATTTTTTATGTATCTAGTTATCTAATGATGGGTTGTTTTATTTTTGTGTGATTTATTATATATATGAAGTATTTTTGGTTGTGAACCATTTCCCTATCTATTAATTTTTAGTCATATATACGTCTTGTGATATGGAGAAATAATTTAATTATGGACCATGTTGTTCCTTTTTCAATAAATGTTCTGCATTCATTTTAATCATATTTGGGAGAGATAATATTCACAAAGGTTTTCCATATTATTACCATAAACTAGTCCATGGCTTTTCGGGATCATGAATTCCCTTTTGGACTTGTGGCAAGCTAAGTCTAATGCCATGTTGATGGAATGATATGTCATTTTGTTATATATATCAATTAAAAATACATTTTTTATAAGATGTAAAATGTATGAATTGTGACTAAAATATAGAATGGATCTATCATCAATAATTAATTTCAATTTTGAGTAAAATATTTTATTGGAATTTTGTACCGCAAAAAAGGTTTTGGAATTTTATGATAGAATCATTTTTCAATATTTTCCGTTTAAAAGTGTTACATTTATACACTGCACACCCAAACCGCTTCTAAGACATATTTTAGTGCATAATATATCTATTTTCTCATTCTATCTCAGAACTAACATCTTCAGACCCAGATCAATCAATTTAAATTGCATGTCTTCTTACATCTCATCATTTTTAAGGAGTTCCTTTGGACCTAGTATTCCTAAATTTATTAGTTATATGTTTTAATTGTTTTTTTTATCTTTTATTTATTTTTTTAATTAAATGTTATTATATCAATTTATTCAGGTTTAATTATCATTGAATAGTGAAATAATATTTGTTATTATTTAATTTTATTTATATAAATATTTAATTAATTTGGGTTATTACTGTAGAAAAATAATACATTAGTATAAATTTATAAATTTATATTTTTCTATCAAAAAAATTATATTTTAGTATGTTTTAGATTATTAAAAAAAAATTATAATAAAAAGTGACATAATAAAAAAAATGAAAATATTAATGTTTTATAAAATATGAAAAAATAAAAAATAAGTACTTTAATAAAAATAAAACAAAATTAAAATTTAAATCTTATTATAAATTAGAATTAATTATAATTTTAATTAAAATGAATATAAAACAATGAAATATATTTCAAAACATTTTGTTCCATGAATTTTTACAACTAACCCAACAAGTGTATGAAATATTATTCAATCCACAGTCATATAAATGATTGATGTTTACGTGGACTACATGCATAATTGGAAAACAAAAATTGGAGAACAATCATTGAAAAACACCTTTACATCAAAAATATTCTTAGAAGTATTGAAATCGTCATTTCCATTCTGAATCGCAAACCACGTTATAATAGTAATATGTAAATAGATATACAAAACCTATCATACCAAGAACATTATATTTATACATACCAGATCGGTAATCTACACAATATCTAGTCCATTCCCCATTAGCAATGCCATAATTATGTGAATGAAACATATAACATCGTAATGAATTTGGGTTTTCACCGATAAATATGTTAACATTCAAAAATAAAATTCGTTAGAATTTTTTTTAGTAGATCAAACATGTAATGAAAATAAAATTTTCATCAAGAGCTATAAACAAATAACAATACAACAATATCCCTCAAAACATCTCTAACCATTACATTATGTTGTTTTTTGCATTCCCATATGCTTTTATTTCTTCAATTCTGTAGAATTTATAGTCTAATTGTAATATTTGTATGAAGAATCACTGGCCTTATATGATTTAGAAAAATATATCACATATTCATCAACATTTTATTAAATACATTCCAACAATAATTTAATATCCTACATCATTTATTGATTGATGATCATCTAGTTATGTAATATTAAGATGTCCACTATATAAATAATCATTTTTGATCTTTTTATACAACCATTAATGGTAATCGATCATTGACTAGAAAGATTAACTATTCCCCCTTGTAATGAAAAAAATGGACTCTTGCATAGTAAGATGAAAATGGAACCCCATTACATTATAGTTAATCATCAGGTAGTCAAATACCATAAAATAAAAATTCCATGGTAAAAAAATTCCAAAAAATTATGACACTAAAAAAAAGACATAATAACTATGAATATTGAGATTTTAAAATTTACACCTTATATCATTTCTATGTAGATCCTTGTTATCCGAATTCAGATAATTTAGTACATAATCATTAATTATAATGATCATATTATTTCTAACATCATGTTATCTAATAAAAACACTCATACCATCTATATATTTATTCAAACATATTTTATTATGTGGAGAAATCTATTTATAAGAGAATATAGCTATACTAAAATTAAACTAATGGGAATCCTTTAGTTTTTCAACCACTATAGTTTGGGCGAAATTTTGGAATAGTAGTGTTCTCAAAATAGATGATTTTTTTCGGGATTTTCAATTTCAATTATTAATATTTATTCAAAGTATTTATTCTCATTAGTTGCAATGACATATTACCTTCCACATATGGTAGTTAATTTTTTCCATTTGTAGAACTTGAGAAATAATATTATTATTCTATATCACTAAAATAAGATGGATTAGAAATTATATGAATCCACCAAAAAATAATTGTATGTATTCTTCTTCTTAACAAAAGTATTCTAATATACTATTTTAAACCTACCTCTATATTCAATACCCATTAATCACCATCACTAGCCTAGAAATTGTGTCTTTTGAATGAGGATCCTTATTTACCTTGACTAGCCTGAAGGTCTTCAATTTTTAATTATTGATAATCCCTCTTTAAATGGTTTAGGGGGAATCCTTACAAGGATCATAGGGTTTGTGGATTAGCTGACCTGAATGTAATAGATGAATTCATCCAAGACTTGACTACTTGGATATTCCCCCAGTGTCAAGATAGTGATGTTATCATCCCATTAACACATTTCTTATTCAGCATGCAATACATGTGCATAGGTGCACTAGCATGGTCTTGATGGTAATTGACATACCCTGTCATTCATCCAAATCAAGATAGATTTGTTTTAGTGAAACTGCCTATTCTATGTCCTCATGTGAAGATAGTTTCTTTGGTGTGTCTGGTTTCATATATAATTTATTATGTCATTATTTTGACCCAATGACCTTGAGGTGGACAGAAATCCTTAACTATCCTGAAGTCATTTGGTGGCCTAAAGGGCTTAAGGACTCAAAAAACTAACCGGTAGCCTAAAGGTGAATATATATGGATGCTACAGTACTGAACAGTACCCATAACATTAACTTTTATAATGACCCAAAAATATTCCCCCACCAAAATTTGAACATGGGTACCACAGATACACATAAAGGGTCCTCACTAACCGAGCTAAGGCTCTTGTGTTGAGATTCCAATTTTAGTGTTATACTGCAATGAACTAAAGTGAACAAAAAAGACACAAAGTTGATGAACTATTTCATTATTATAGTAACCTTGGATTTTATATGTTAATTCATCCCACTCTTTCATGATTAGATCAAGATCACTTTTTTAGAAGCCTATATTCCTCTATAATGGGGGAGATTATGTAGGTTTCATTGCCTCTATAACTCCACTAGTATAAAGAAAATTATCCCCTGTCAATAATTGAAATTACCAAGATAGTGTTTCAACATTCATCATTCTGTTTTTTTCTCTAAGGTGAACTCATTACTAAAACCTTCACTAGAGTGACATTGCAATTAGTAGAAGTTATAGGTTTCCATTCATAAAAACCCAATTATTTTTTCCCAATGAGATCTTAAGAAAAAGAAAATGGAATTTTTAAATACATTATTCAATGTGATAGTTCATAATTAGTTATATAAACTATCACTTTATCAATCAATGTTTTGAAGAGTTCCTCCTCAAGGAGAATAAGACCATGACACCCTCATCTGGACCTTTTTGTTTCGAATAAAACCTGTTTGAAACACCTATGGAGATATAAGCATCCGAATTATTTTGAAAATATTATATATCTAGGTCAAACTAAACAATATAACCCATAATTGAGCTTTTTTTGTTTCTAAAATCAAATGGGTGAAAATACAAATCATGTTCATTAATACAAAGGGTTCGTATCCTAAGAGAAATAAATCCAATGCCCTATGACCACCGCTTTATATCTTCAGATTGAAAGACAACATGATATAAATTGTTACATGTGGATATCATCATCCAATCATAAAAAACACATGGTTATACTCAAACACCTTGTGAGCTCACCAAAATTTTCGTCATACCTTACCTTTGAGAATGATAAACCACGCCACAATTGAATGCTTATATAAACCAAGCCTCTCATATATTTCAGTTTTATCAGCTTCAACATGGGATACATTATTCTTTGTCATGATTATTCTAATTATGAATTTTATGACTTCTATAAGTGCATATAAATAATGAGCAGAAAAAGATTATTAAAAATATATTTTTATATAAAAAATATACTGTAAACTAATAACTCTATTAAATTTACATGTTTATATATATATTTATAAAGACAAAAAATATTATTACACAATCATAAAAAACAATGAATTATATAATTTTATAAAATAATTAATGTAACATAAAATAATGTATATTGAAAAATAATAATTAAAAGTAGTAAAAAATATTGGAAATAAAAAAAAAATTAAAATTAATTATAAATAAAAAAAATTATAGTTAGAATAAATTAATAAATTTTAATAAAATTGACCAAAAAAATACAGGTTTTTATAAGGCTTTATAGGAAAAATATTTTTACCAAAATTGCTAAATTTATTTATGGATTTTAAAAAATGATAAAAAAATTAAAATTTAATAGAAAAAAATAGTTAAGAAATTTTAATTTTATTTATACATCCATAAGAACGGATTATTAAGAAATTATTTGTTTTTAAGAGGAAAAAAATTGAAAATATTATTTATAATAAAAATACCTTTATATTTTTAAAATAAATAAAAATAAAGTTAAAATAGTAAAAATTAATAAAAATTTATTCTGTATAATAATAAATTATTTTTGATTAAAAAAATATTATAAGTAATTTATATATTTATAGAAAATGAATGATTTAATTTAAAAATTATAATTTTTATATATAATTTATTATAAAAGAAAAAAGTAAAAAAAGTAAAAAAATTCAATATTTTTATTTAATTTTATTAAACATATTTATATTTATATAAAAAATACAATAATTTTTATATATGGATTTGAAATAATACATTCAATTCATAAAAAATTAAAAAAAATTAAAAACTCAAAATAATTTGTTTATATTTATAATATTATTTTTTTAGTGATTAATGTATATAATTTTCATAAGTAATAAATGTATCTTTTAATTAATTCAAATTACATTCAAATATAAAATAATATTAATTTT
This sequence comes from Viscum album, assembly GCA_963277665.1. Classification (NCBI taxonomy): domain Eukaryota; kingdom Viridiplantae; phylum Streptophyta; class Magnoliopsida; order Santalales; family Viscaceae; genus Viscum; species Viscum album. The sequence continues at coordinate 2,022,939,415 of OY728138.1, forward strand.
ATAGGGAATTACATAAAAATAAAAAATTTAATTAGTTATGATAATTTAATTATTATTTAATGAATTTTAAAAACTAATTTTATTTTAGGAAAATATAAGAAAAAACTAGTGAATATATTTATATGATTCTAGAGAGAATGATAAATTCAATATAAAATTATTTATAATTAATCTATTAAATTAAAAATATAATCAATAAATAATAGATTATAAAAACTGAAAAATTAAATTAATTACATCTGTATGATTCTATAGAAAAATAATATTATTAATTTTAATACTAAGTAGTATTCTCTCTATAAATTAATTAATATCATTTTTATAACAAATTTTACAAATTAAATAAGATATTTTTTAATGGAATCATGCGTGAATATGTGAATTGAAATGATGGCATGGTTATGATATAAGTTTTGACTTCAATAAGGGTGTTAAATTATTTTTTACATTTAAATCATAAAATCCATAATATTTTTAAAGTTTAAATAATTGTAATTGTATAAAATGTGATCTCTTATGATTTTAAATCTATCTTATTTTGAATTTTTATCAATTTTATCTTCATTTTCTACTAGAATATATTTTAGTATATATATGATATATATAATTCATAGGGATATTTAAATATTTTGGTTTTAAATAAATAAAATTTTCATAATATTGTACATCATGTATTGTAGAATCATTTCATTTAACAAAAATTTAGAATGATAATTATATCTTTATATTAGTATAATTTCTATTTCTTCAATTTTTTAAATCATGAAATGGAAAATTATTTATTCAATACTAGAGATTTAAACCTAAAATATGTTACAATATTTATGGATATTACGTTAGATTTTGTAATGGAAAATAATTATTTTAATACAATAATTTTTTTGGTTAAATATTAATTCAACACCCTAAGATAAGTGATACTTAAAAGAAAAAATGATAATACCCATGTCAATAAGAGGGCCATTTCATTTACGGAACCATTCTAATTAAAACTATATAGTAAAGGGTTCTTGGAATTGAGTTTTGATCATCATGGGTGGTCTTCTAGGAGGTTTCTCAGGATGTGTGTGGGTGTGACCAAATCACACTGAAAGAACATGTGAGGGCATGTGGATAATTCCCTTAGTCTGATAAGTGTGATAGGGTTTGGGTCTTGCGTTCTATAGTGAGGTTATTTGTATTCTGGGGGGGACTGTAAAATCCCTATAAAAGTGAGACATTAAAGAATAAATTATGCTACCCATCACATAGAGGTGAACCTTTGTTTTTGGGGGACAACCTAATTATAAATCCACTGTTAAGCATGATTGTCGTACAGTATATATCATTATGGGTGATCCTCTTTGATGTTTCCCAAAGTGTGTGTGAGTGAAGAAAAAACACACTGAAATAACTTGTGTTGGCCTATAATGGAAGTCATTAATATTCTAAGCAACCCCTATGAGAAATAGATTTTTGTGTTATAAGAAGGTAAAAAATGTATTACCTGAGTCCCACCGGGTGATATGACTAGGTTCACGGCTTGCGGAAGGTAAGTTCATGGAAATTTATCTGAAGAAAATATGCTAATAATAAATTTATATGGAATCCAAATGTGTATCCATAACATGGGTCTCCTTTATCTAAAACTTCATGAAAGTTAAAATAATATCATGTCATATTATGGTTGTTATGATTATTTTTTAAAATTATTTAATATTTTTAATATTGATGGTTATATAGATTCACCGTATAAAATCATGATTTTTTTCTATAAAATATATGAGTTATTTTTTAATTAATTATTTTAAAAAATAATATTATTTTCATATTTTTACAACTAACCATTCTTATACATGGTGATAGTCGAAGGATGTTTTGTTCTACATCATGGGTTCCATGGGATAAGTCATCAAGCCTTAGGAGTCTTCTAATTTTTTAAAATTGGTTGGTAGTAAAATTAATAATGTATTTATTGGAACCAATGCTATCATTCGTTATGTTTGGTGGCCTGAAAATAAGAATTTATAGAAACAAAATTTGTAAGTGTGGATATTATCATTGATTATGGAGAAAATATTGTTTCAGGTCATATTTAAGATACAAATGTTATGGATATTCTTATATAAGTTTTCAAAAATGTCAAATATTTTTTATAGTTTTATTTTCAAAAAATATATAGGATCATTATGAAATTAGACTCTCCTTACTATGATGGAAGACTATATCAGAATAATCATTTGGATTATTATAATAACACATTTTTTGGATGTTTTCATTAATGTATATCCAAGGAAATGAATATTTAAACCTTGATGGGATTGCTTATTACACTCCATAATGTCTATTATAAAGGATTACCAGATTGTGGAGAAGGATGTGTGATGTTAAATGAGGGTGAGGGTCATGTTATAGTTGATGTTTAAGAATAATAAAAAATCTATTGAAATGGTATAAAAACATATTTTATTCACATAAATCTATGAAGTGGTTTATTTTGTTAGATTGTATGAAATATTTGATAATATAAGAAAAAAGTCCTCACATCACAATGTGAAGGATCACACCACATTATGTTTTGATTCCTTGTATATTTTATAAGATACCAAATTTTTTATATTATTTTTTATAGGATTAGTATAGTTTTTTTGATACAGTTATATACTAGGTATCCTGATTCAATATAAGACAACTAATTATAACTAAGATGAAGTGTAGTGCATCACACCACATTAATGGAGGACATGCTGTAATGCATCCACTTCCACTAATTTTTTAAATTTTAAATTTATTTTGGATTACCTAGGATTATGGTTAACTCGTAAATTTTAATTAATGAATAATATAGGATTTTTAATTCCTATTAAATTGATGAGAAATGAAAAGTTAAATGAATTAGAGTTGTATATTACTAATTCATTTCATTGGTTGATATACAATTGTAGAAGAGTGCCTAAAAAGTTCTTATATACAAAACTAATTCTAAAATATTAGTGTGATTAATTTCACTGAAGACCCAGAAATGACGAAGGAATTTAAACACTTTGATAATAACCTTATTGAACCTGAGATTATATTTTTTTTAAAGAAGAATCATATGTGATAATCATGTCATATTTTATTGTATCATATATCCCATAACATCCACCAGCAATATAAGAAGATGTAGTTACAATATGATTGATAATATATGTTCCCTAAGACTTTCAAACCACTATAATGATTATTGTAATTCTCTATAACATCAACATACCATCATAATATTCTCCATGGATTATCTCTTTCTAGTGATCCATTTAAAATTAAAATTTCATTATATTTATCTTATGCATCTAGATATTCTATGTTTATATAGATTAAAGGGTATAAATTGTACTTAATTGTAAAATCAAAATATCAAATAAATTATGAGGAGAGTCAAATAGCCCAAAAACTTATCCCTCTAAGTGATTATTTTTAATGTGGTTCAGATAAGTGGTGTGAAGTACTTCATAATGTTGCTTTAGGATTTTTTTCATTGAAATAACACTCTTATGGATGACAGCTCAGATGAAATATAAGTTATTTTATTAAATGATTTAGTAATTAAATCGGTTATAAACATATACGATAACATTTATGATCTCTAGGTCATGATGTTTACTCAGTTTTTTATAGGATACTATTTCATGATATTATTGAGTTATTTATTATGAAATAATCATAAAACATCACCACTCATATGAAAACATACAAAATTCCACATTTTAATTGTTTTTAAAACAAATGTAGACCACGGTGAAAGGGTTGTATTTAGATAATGAACTTATGTGAACATTATTGAACATTTACAATTTAGCTAAAATGATAAAGTATAAAGCATTACTTGTGTTTTATATCAAATTTTATGATTTAAAGATGATTCTGATTGAGAATATGTTTAGTTTCTATAAACAACTCATTGAATTCAAGGAATATATCCCTTAAAATTGGGATGAAATCAATATAATAGTTATTATGATTAAAATTAATATAATATTACTACCAATATATAATTCCAAGGATTCATCCCTTGGGGAATGTGAAAAAAATTATATCTTAAATTTTTTTAAATACTTTTTACGGCAATAAAAATCATTGTGAAAAAAAATATGAGGATATGCATAAAGGGATATTCCATTAAATCCACTATGATTCTGGATTTATATAATGTTTTAAATGATGAAAGGGATGATTATGACAACATTTTTTAACTAATTAAAAGAAAAATTAAGATTTTAAAATCTTAATTTAATGTTAATCTATTAATATCATGTTTTAATTATATAAGGGATGAGCATATAATATTATTATTTACTATTAAGTGAAATGAAGAAGATTAAGGTGACCTCGTAAAAAAATAAAGTATAAAATTATTAAAAATAAGATAATTAAATATATAATTTCATCTAGACATAAATAAACATGGAAACATATGATGAGTATAGTGAAAGAGTAAAATAAAGAGTCCATTGAGGAAGCTGATATAAAATTTTACTTAGATATAGTGGATGTGATGATTGAAATGGATGATAATGATAAATCAATTACTAATGAATAAAATAAAATAGAAGGAATTTTAAATATAATGGTTTGAATTTATGGTTTTATTAAGGAGATATATCTACAACACAATAGAAATATGAAAATTAGTGGGTGTTAGAATGATTCATTAGAATATGTTGAGAAACTGAAGGAATAAATTAAAAAGTCAGAGAAGGTAGTGTAGGGACATGAAACTACTAAAATATTATTTTACAAGAAAAATTATTTGCAAGATAAAAATAATTGATATGAAATAGTTTCTAAATAAATTAATGATTTTATCAAATAAATAAATCAATGCATTTAGTCCCTTAAAGAAAAAAATTATTTTTTAATAAAACTCATGGAATTACATGGTAAAAATGATAAATTTTAAAGAATTTATAAAAGATAATTTTATGAAATAAATAGAAGAGTGTAAAAACACACCCCAAATAGTAGAATTTGATGGGACGTTTTTAAGATGAGTGTGACTCCAAAGTGTCACATTAGGTATACCATGGGTCAATGAATACCCCAAAGGGTATAAGTGTTGGTTTAGATATTGATGAAGAGAATGTAAGATGGAGTGTAAATGATTAGTATGCCACCATTTTTTCAATATATATTCATTTTCATTATCATTTGTTTTTAGATGACACATTTGATGTGATGTTTTATTATAAATTTTTGAGTGTTTTGAGGATCATAGATAAGGATTGAACGTTGAACAAAAGTATTTGAAATAGTATGAGTATATTTTTAGGTTTGGAATATGTGAAAAGCCATATACTAACCTTTATAAATGTAATGAACCTATCTGACTATTGGTATGAAATAATTTCTTTGACCTGTGTTATCATATTTATGAATCATTATATAAATGTATTTCATTGAGATTTGAAACTGTATACTATGTTCATAATGAAAATTTAGAGCTATATAAAGGTTTTGGATTATAGGTAAGTTAATTCCAATGTTCATTAACATACATAAATATAATTATAATATTATTCCTCTATTTAAAGTTATACTTATTGACTTTCAATGGTAAGATTATTCATGAATAAATATAATCAATCACATTAGTGGTAGAGAAATGTTCACCGACATATCTGTAAAGGTAACTAATACATTTAATACTTATATTAAGGTAAAACCAATCTATGTAAATATGATTAATTAGTTTTTTAAATTTGATATGGAAGCTGTATTTATAGTGTAATTGTAATAAGTATCTTATATAATCTTATCATAGACAATGTGTAAGGGTATTATTAAATATTTCACTATGTTTAAGGGTCATTATCTTCATCCGTTTAATTATATACGGATATAAGGCTATAATATAATTTTTTTATATATGTGATGGTAGTAATATTCTAGGAGTATAAAATGGTAGAGACAAATCCATATTTATTATTCATTGGGTATTTCAATTTAGATGATATCCTTTAAAAAATGTTAATACTCGACTATATTGTAGAGTATTCGTGGATGAATTTGGATGAATATCAAAGTACTACATAATGATACAATGAATTACATGGGATATATAGTAAAATATATTACCATTAAATCGTTAGTATTCATTGGGAATTTTTATGTGGTTACTATATCATGGAATCTTAATTCATCATATGTCATTTGACATTGACATTTATAGTATTATCCTTGAATCATTTTAAGCCTTCTACTTGGAACATATGAATTTGAAGATCATTTTAATGTATGAATTTAGAGACCATATTATATTATATATTTCAACTAATACTTAGGTGAATTTAACTATTCTGTTGGGATCATGTGTATTTTTTTCATGATACATATATATTATAATGATATTATCATTATTACAATATATTCAATAAATATTCATAATGAAATTATTATTTTAGTTGATTTAATGTGAAGAGTTTATAAATGAAAAATATTATGATACACTATTATACCATTATTTTTTAAAAAATAATAAGAAATGTGTGTGCTATGATATAAATGATCATTCATTAATAAGAATAAAGAAAAAGAAATGGATAATTTTTTCCATAAATGGGTAAGTCATTACCACATATATATCATGATTGATTCATGTATATATTAATATAAATAATTATAATATTTTAATTTTTATGGATATAATGAGGAATAATTATAATAATATATGATGGTTATTACATGTGGTTATTACATCTTATATGAAGAGTAGAATTGATAGTTTAGTGTTTATAAGAATTAGAATTTGAATATGTATGGTTATATTATTTTTTATAGAATAGTAGAGAGGAATCAGAATACTTATGAATATTATGTATTTTGTATCTAATGTATAAATATTTTTCACAGAAAAATAAGAATGTTAGTTGTCCATATTCTGATAATTATATCAGGTGATTTGGTTTAAAAAATATATATATATATAGAGGGAGAATAAAGATTTAATTACATATGTAATCATATTTTTAGGGAATCCATAATGATAAAAATTAATTCGTCTATTGATGTTATTTCATGCAGTATTGTGATTGAACATTTAATAAAATTAGTTTGGTTTTTCCAAAAAAAAAAATAAAAAGAAAATATTATACCCTAAATCATGATATTAGTCTACAAGAGGAAGACATATTAGTGTCTATATAATTTCTTTATCATTGTAAAAAGTGTGTTTAAATTGTATGAAGGATGCACTGAATCATCATCAGGATACATTAAAACACTATTTTCAACTCTTAACGGTATGTGTCGGTAATGAAATGTATATTTTATTGGCTACAGTGCTCTCGATGTGTTTTTAACCACACCATTGATTGTCCTTCAAAAATTGAAAGGTTATCCATTTAATTTTATATTCCTTCTTGTTAGTTTTGTTTTTTAATATGTTTGAAGAGAATGAATAATTCATAATACTAGTGGAGAATTATTTTTTAAAATTAAACATAAAAATAATAATATTATCAATTCACACACATCTTAATGAACACTTAGATTATTTCGGTATCAAAACATTATTTCCTTCATTTTTTATGAATTGGTTAAATTTTTCATCTTTAGTTACTATTAGGAATGAGAACAAGTTGGAATTTGTTCTTATATACAACGGAAAATATAAATATTTTAAACTGTAGAAGGATTACCACATTTAGTAGGAAGTCTCTCTTATATGGTACTACTGATGATTCCATACCTAAATTTTAATCGTTGTATCATATTGAATGTATAAGAAATTTATTTCCTCCACATACTGATGGTTCTTCCATATTAATATTTGAAAAAAATTAAAAATACTTATGGTCATGTTATAAATGTTATTTTTTCGTAAATTTCATAAAATTAATTTTTGAATTTCAAAGGAAATACATCATCAAAAGGTATTTGGTAAAAAATGAGTAATATCAATAAAGGAAATATAAGAGAGAAGAGGGATAAAATGTAGTTTTGGATACTTAAATATGAATATATCCATATAAAGGATCTGGATACTATTGAATGATTTTTCTTTATGGTCAATTAAGTCATGGGTGTGATTAGAGGATATTGTGATATAGAGAAAGACTCTACTCTTATAGAAAATATATTTTCTTCTCTAACAAAGAAAATTATGTATGAATGTATCTATACTTGAAGTAAATGATTCAAGAAATATCACACATAGTCATTTAGAAAATAATATTATTTATTATAAAATGATGAATGATAATGATATCATGATAAATATAATGTTTGAAATGGATATTACTATATATTCATCGAAAATAGAGAATAAATAAGAGAATTTTGTTATTATAGAACATTCATATTATTTAGATATTAATAATTATTTATAGGATAAATTTAATGAATTTATGTCTCGTATAACATGGAATATGATAAGATGTAAATTAATGTATGACGAAAATATCCCTTTTAAATATTTCAGCTGTAGTGATGTTGAGTATTTTGACTCAAATTATCCGAAATCAAAAAAATGGATATTGTGACTATAAAGAGGTTAATACTAAAAGAATCTATATTAATAATTCCAATATATAAATTAATTCCTATTATAATAAAGACGATAATTTATTTAAATTATAAATGAGAAACATTTAATCTAAATAAAATCAAGGTTTTGAATATCAAGAAAATTTTAAGTCTTACAAATAAAACGATAGTTAAAAACTGCTCATTACAAAGGTAAGTGATGTAAAAGATAATATTCAAGAAATAAATTGTGAAAGTGGATAATATAAAAATCATATGGAGTTACTTATATAGAAATAATAGAAATTTTATCACTCTAATATATCTATACTAGAAAATGAAATCAAAATGTTGAAGTTTGAAAATTCTTCATATAATGAAAAAGAAACTATAATTTTAATGGATTTGTCACACCAGTTTTTTTGTCTTTTTATTTATTTTATTTCTCTTGGCGTCAGGTGATTTTGTGTAAGTGCGGGTGAGTCCAGGTTTAAAATTTTAATGTTGGGATGAGTTTATTGTTTGGGATACTGTGCGAACACCGTACATTTAATACGCAAAGTCCGCTTGGGCACGTGCTTTCCGCTTGGGTACGTGTATCCCGCTTGCAGTCCACTTGGATACCGTATGGTGTGCAAATACCTCACGATCATCCAGTTTTATCATTATTAAATTAGTTGGTTGAGAGGATAAATAAATAGATAAATATGTTTATATATGTTTATATATGTTTATTTTTTAACGTTATGTGTGTATATAGATGTCTATATGTGTATATATTTTTATATGTGTATATAGGTTTATATGTGTCTATATGTATATATGTTTATAGATATACATGTGTTTATATATGTTTATATATAGGTATATATGTCTATATATATATGTGTGTGTGTGTTTATTTTTTTAAAATGGTCTTATTATTATAAATGTTTTGATTATAATAACTATTATTACTATTATAATTAACTAAATATTATTATTATTAAGAAAAAAAATAGAAACCTAATCTACCCAGCCCAGGCGGTGCCCCCCCACCCTCAAAATCGCGCAGCCCCCCCTGGTCCGTTCCTGCGCGAGTTATTCCTGCCGGAGCCCCCTTTGGCAGTGACATGCCTCTCGGACTCCTCCTCTCTAAGCCGCAACCCCCTCCCGGAGTCCCCCCCTTCGCCGCTGCCCGCACTAGCTCCCTATGATGTCCGACCACCCCGGGCCCCCCTTGACCTCTTGCCGACCACGCCTGCTCCGGCCGACCCCGCCTGCTCCGGCCGACCCCGCCTGCTCCAGCCAACCCCGCCTGCTCCGGCCAACCTCGCCAGCTCTGGCCACACCACCCTCAACCGGTGTGACTCCCCCCCACCCTCTCCGGTATCCTTCTTTTTCATGTTTTCTTAGGTTTTTCTTTGATTTGTCCAAACCCTAGCTGAGGGCTTTTTGTTTGTGTGTGTTCCTCTTTTTTTAGGTATGTGAAGGGTCCGCAAGGTTCTTTTCTCCCTTATGTTGAGGTGCGATTGTATTCACACCCCTCCGAGGAAGGTTATTTCGCGTATTTTTTTTCTGAGCACTCTATTAATGTTTGCACTCTTCCTTTTTGTTTTAAAACATCGTTCGAAACTTTGTTTTGTGCTTAGTTATCTTTCTATAGAGTGCTGAAATTTTTAGAATTGAATAAGAATATATTTTGATTCGGTTCCTGGTTTATGTCAATATGCGTTTATGATGATTTGATTGCTTAAGTGACAAATGTTATTTTGAAGTTTTTTTAAATCGAATTCTCATTTCTATTGTTTCCTCATCAAATTTTGTTTGGTCGAAGCCCACTACTAGGGTTTAATGCGGTGACGTGTTTATATGTTCAAGGTTGGGCGAGCAGCTTGTGAGGAACGTTGGACCATGCTCCGACAACCGTAGGTGAGCACGAATATGTTTATTGCTGATATTTGGGTAAGGATATATTTATACATTGTTATATATTCATACGCCTATTTAAATGTGAAATTGAGTTGGAGACCCTTGAGGTCTTTATCTGGTCTAGAGTCGGCTTTACCTGAATTATTAATTTAGCAATGTCTTGCTTTTTGCATTGCAGGATGTATATAACTATTGTATATAGGTGTATGGTGTATATTTGTATATATGTATATATATATATATTTGTGTGTGTGTGTGTGTATATGCACATCAAAGACATGTGCACACGACTGTGTGACGTGTGAAGATGGTTACTGTTGGAAGAGCGTGCGTTTTGGTCACGAGTTAATCGAGGTAGGTGTTTCGAACCATTTCCCCTTTTTGATTCAAACCTTTAGCACTAGAATGTTTTCAGTTGATTTTTTTATGTCATTTCATTTCTGTTTTGTTTATGAAAAGCATCTGACATAGTTGTATTGTCATTTTAAATTTTAGAAAGTGGCTTTTGATGTTGGTTTATATGAAATGCATTGGTTCTTGGTAAAGTTAAATTGAGTGCCTTGTGATGTGTTTGGTTGTAATTGATAGTGATTGTGTTTTGGAAATGTAATATTTGGTTTGGTGTGTCTGTTTGACAAACTGATGAACCAATATGTTGTTTTAGAAAAGTTTTGGAATTGGTGGTTGGTTTGAAAGATGCAATTTTCTATTATAAATTGTTGTGAAAGAATTGGGTTTGTTTTCAATGCTATGTGTTTTATGAAATTGGTTTTTATGGTGATTCTTCTAAAAGATAGATGTGTTGTGTGATGTTGGCACATCCATGGGAGCACTGGGTGCTCGCATGGATGTTCCTCCAAATGAAAATGACACATAAAAACTATATTTTATTAAAGATAGGTTTTTTATGAAATTATTTAGTATTACAATGAGGGATGAAAATTAGTTGGCCCGGTTGGCCTTTGGTGTGAGTTGAATGGTTTTTTGGTTTGATGTCATGTATGGGATTGGGTTTGGAATGGGGTGTTTGTACTGACTTTGGGGAAAAGTGTGTGTGCTCGATTGGAAACTTTACACATTTATGAAATGTTTCGAAACTGCAAATGATGTGAAGGCCCGGTTGGCACCTTGTTCAATGTGAAAGAATTTCAGATATAAATATTAGCGGGCATCTCTACAGGGGGACTTCCCTTCGAGGGATGTCTTGTAGTATTATCTGTGTATGGGGTTTCCAAGTGCGGTGAGATGAGTCACATGTGCGAGGGCCTCATACTTACACAGTATTATCAAAATCACAATGGTTTCGTGGGCGTCTTATAGATTATTGAGTGACGGTTTCTTGCTAGCCTTGATTAGATTGGTTAGTACCCCCTGGAGCAGTGGACAGGCCAGGAGGGATGTTCCACAGGTTGGCTATTAGAGTGGCCAGTTGGTTATTGACTATGTAGAACCACGTCGGCAGGTAGTCTGAAACCGAGTATGTCCAGGGGTTTTCTAGGGATGTTTAGGATCACACATGGTCATTGCTTATAACTTCTTGTTTACTGTTACTTGCACTTGGTTTCCAGCATTTACTTATCACATGTTCTTCTTTTGCACAAATGTGATAAACATGGATTTGAAATTTAGTTTTCAAGAAATGCATTGTTTGGGGAAACCGGGTTGTGGCTTGTGCTTGTTTTTGAAATCGTAAATTTGGATCCCTTTTCAATTAAAATATGAAAACCCTATTTTCTATCATTGTATGTGCAAACTAGTGTTTTTTGGGATTGTTTCTTGAAAGTGGTCTTGGTTGGATTCTTGTGGTTTACATTGGCATCCCTGCTGGGCATTTTTAATGCTCATGCCTATTTTTATCATTTCAGTCATAGGGTTCTCTTATTCATGTTTTATTGGATGAGTTTCTCATTTTGGGAGTAATGATGGCCTTGGTTAGGAGGTGACCGAAGGGTCACATGGAGGTACATCTACTGTTTGGTTTTTTTCTTTCTGCTTCTAGAGTTTAGTGCTTTTGTTCTATTTATTCTTATTTACTTTTTTTATCTTTTATGGGCCAAATCATTCCCATTGTTTTAAATTTGATTCCCGACACTAGTTGCCATCTCGAGGGGATCAGGAACAACCCTCAGGACTTGCCGCGTGCCGGCTCGGGTGACCTGTTTAGGTTCGCCCTGGGCTGGTTCGTGACAAAATGGTATCAGAGCAGGTTCTTGATATTTGTGATGTCTGGTAGAAGAAGATTAGGATTTTTCAAGACATAAGGGGTAGGTTGCGAGATGGTGCTTGATCACCACCGCTCGTAATGATACCTGAGTTAACAGGGGTAGTCTGGGTTTTGAGTCATTTTGCTTTGGTTTTTCTCGTTTGAGGGATGATAATGAAGGCGAATTGGATCAGGTTGGGGCCTCACATGGAGTGGTGACCCATGTGGAGTCCACGTGTGCAGTTCATGGTCCTTTTAGTGATATACCTTACTTGGGATATGGATCACCACCATGTCTCCGAGTTAGGCATATACACCAGTTCCCCATTCCGGTGGTTTGTTGCTGATTGTGTTCCATTTTGATCTCGGTTGATGTGAGTGTGTGTTAAAAATGAAAGCGAATTTAAAATGGAAAAAAATTGTTTCTTTTAAATTGTTTCGATATTGGTAAACTGAATTTTTAAAGTGTGTTTCGATTTGGAAATTTTATTTTCTTTTTTAGATTTTATAGGGGAAAGAAGTGTTCGAAACTTGGTATTCCATGTGGAGGATCACATGTGCATCGATTTGTTCCAAGAGTGCGTGGGAGCACTTGTTCGTAAGCGATGTAGCCAGGATTTGGTGAACGCACATGTGGTAGTCCATAAGGGTCCATATGAGGGTTTTAATATTTAAAGGAAATGATGGTTTTTGGAAAAGAAATTTTTACTTATGATTGTATATGTTTAGCTTATGAGTTTTTTTCCCTTGGATAGGGTTGTTTCCTTGATTGAGTTTTGGCTAGATACTGATTTCGGTCGTGTTTTTTTGTTGTTGTTCTGAGTATGCCGCCCAGAAAGGTCCCTAAGGTAGATAATGAGTCATGCCTTGTATTCATTTCTTTTCATTTTTTGTATCTATTTAGGTAATCAAAGTCCGTTAGAGGCAGTTGTGTTGTTGTGGAATTATTGTGGGCCTTCAGGTTGGGAACTCCCAAGGTTGTTAGGGTTCGTACCATCTCAGGATTATTTGAGGGTCCAGTTCATGAATATTAATGATGGATTTCTCACTAGCATTCAAGATTGGGGGTGTGTTTAATGGTAATTGGACCTGGTTCTAGTTCCCCATCTGGCAAGGAGTGTATGGCAGAGGAACCTGTCACCAAGACTCCATTTTCATCGGTGCTGACATCCTGTTGTCTAACTGTTCTATTATGTGCCACTAGTATAGCCTCTTTGGGCATTCTAATCCATCATCATGCATCCATTTGAAAACGTGCCACCATCATGGACGTTTTAATCATTGAGGAGAAGAAGTTGGGGACTATAGGATGCAAATGGCTGACTGTGAGGCATAAGATGCTTCATCCATCATATCCCCAACCATAGGTCTCGGGGTGAAGCTCACGCATAGTTAGGAATTGTCGAGAGTGTGTGGAACCTTGGGTCGGTACATGTTTTCAACCTTATGAAGGGAAATTTCCAATGTTTTCTTATTCAATTCTTATTGTCGTTGTAAACTCATCCTTGTTGTGGTTTCGCGATGAGCCTATTCTACTGCAATCCAAGTGGCCTCATTTTCTCTTGGTGTAGTTTCTAAATCATTCATATTCTTCGAAAGGCATTGGGTCCGGGACTAAATTAACCCGTTTTGATCTTGGGGATGGTCTCAGCTGCGTACGTTAGGAGGATATTTGGTTCTACAAAATTAATGGGTGTCGTTTCTGGGATCTTTATTTTGCAGGATGCCTCTCTGTGGCTTTTCATTTATTGTGATTGAGTTTTTTTAGGGAATTCCTCTTTCATGGTGTCCAGTGTGCTAGTTTTTCCTAGAATAGTTTTAATCCTAATGGTGGAGTTGTTCCGTTAGCATTGAGAATTTGGGATGAGTTCAGTTTGGGGAGTTCCCGTGTTGCCCCCCTGGGGTGGTGTGTTCCAGTTTCAAGGTCTCTGTGTTAGTAAATTTATGTGTTGGGGAGAACCCTCCCATGTTCATCCCTCAAACTCGGACAATGATTGTACTTGAGTTGGTCGGGTGTGACTTGTGTTGGTAATGGTCACCCTGAGCCTCTCATTTTCTTCTTGTTTTGTCTGGGCACAGACTCAGGTCATGCTAAGTGTTGGCTTGGTGACTTTCTGGGGGAAGGAAGTGTTTGTGGTGAGGAGAATTGTCACACCAGTTTTTTAGTCATTTTATTTATTTTATTTCCCTTGGCATCGGGTGATTTTGAGTATGTGCGGGTGAGTCCCAGTTTAAAATTTTAATGATGGGATGAGTTTATGGTTTTAGATAGTGCACGAACACCGTATGTTTAAGACGCGCAATCCACTTGGGCACGTGATTTCCGCTTGGGTACGTGAAGCCCACTTGCAGTCCGCTTGGATACCATACGGTGCGTGAATACCGCACAATCATCCGGTTTAAATGTTATTAGATTAGTTGGTTGAGCGGAAAAATAAATAAATAAATAAATGTTTATATATATTTATATATGTTTATGTTTTAACGTTATGTGTATATATATACGTTTATATGTGTATATATGTTTATATGTGTATATATGTTTATATGTGTATATATCTTTATATGTGACAATATGTTTATATGTGTATATATATATATATATGTCTTTATATGTTTTTATATATGTATATATGTATATATATGTATATATATGTGTGTGTGTGTGTTTATATTTTTTAAATGGTTTTATTATTATAAAAGTTTTGATTATAATAACCATTATTATTATTATAATTAACTAAATATTATTATTATTATTATTAACAAAAAAATGGAAACCTAATCTACCCAGCCCAGGCGCCCCCCCCCCCCCCCCGGAATCGCGCAGCTCCCCCCTGGTCTGTTCCTGTGCACGCGCTCCCTGCCGGAACTCCCTCTGGTCGGGGGCCACCTCCCGGCCTCCCCCTCTATAAGCCGCAACCCCCTCTCGGCCTCCTCCACCCTTTGCTGATGCATGCACCTGCTCCATGCGCCGTCTGACCCCCCCCCCTGACCTCCAGCCGACCTCGCCTGCTCAGGCCGACCCCGCCTGTTCCAGCCAACCCCGCCTGCTCCAGCCGACCCGGCCGGCTCCGGCCACACCACCCTCAACTGGTGTGACTCCCCCCCTCTCTGGTATCCATCTTTTTCATGTTTTCTTAGGGTTTTATTTGAGTTGTCCAAACCCTAACTGAGGGATTTTTGTTTGTGTGTGTTCCTATTTTTGTTTGCTATGTAAAGGGTCTGCACGGTTCTTTTCTCCCTTCCGTTGAGGTGCGATTGTATTCACGCCCCTCCGAGGAAGGTGATTTCGCGTATTTTTATTTCAGAATAAATCCATTAATGTTTTCACTCTTCCTTTTAGTTTTAAAACTTGTTTCGTAGCTTTGTTATGCGGTTAATTATCTTGCTATAGAGTTATGAAATTTTTAGAATTGGTTAAGAATATATTTTGAGTTAGTTTCTAGTTTATGTCAATATGTGTTTACAATGATTTTATTTATTAAGTGACAAATGATATTTTGACGTTTTTTTAAAATGTAATTCGCATCACTATTGTTTCCTCATCCGATTTGGTTTGGTCGAAGCTCATGACTCGGGTTTAATGCGGTGATGTGTTTATACGTTCAACATTGTGCGAGCAGCTTGTCAAGACTGTTGGACCACACTCCGACAACCGCGGGTGAGCGCAACTACGTTTATCCCCGATATTTGGGTAACTATATATTTATACATTGTTATATATTCTTATTACAATTTAAATGTGAAATTGAGTTGCGGACCCTTTTTGTCTTTATCTAGTCCAGAGTTGACTTTACCTGAATTTTTAATTTAGCAATGTCTCTCTTTTTTCATTGAAGGATATATATACCTATGGTATATAGGTGTATGGTGTATATATATATATGTATATATATGTATAAGTATATATCCACATCAAAGACATGTGTGCACGACTGTGTGACATGTTAAGATGGTTACTACTGGAAGAGCTTGCGTTTTGGGAATGGGTTAACGAGGTAGGTGTTTCCAACCATTTCTCCTTTTTGATCAAACCATGAGCACTAGAATGTTTTAAATTGATTCTTTTATATCATTGAATTTCTGTTGTGTTTATGAAAATCATTTGACATAGTTTTATTGTTGTTTTAAATTTCAGAAAGTGGCTTTTGATGTTGGTTTATATGAAATGCATATGTCCTTGGTAAAGTTAAATTGAGTGCCTTGTGATGTGTTTGGTTGTAATTGATAGTGATTGTGAATTCGAAATGTAATATTTGGTTTGGTGTGTTTTTTTGAAAAAATGATGAACCAATATGTTGTTTTAGATATGTCTTGGAAATGGTTGTTGGTTTGAAAGATGCAATTTTCCTTTATAAAGTGTTGTGAAAGAATTGGGTTTGGTTTCATTGCTAAGTGTTTTATGATAATTATTTCTAAGGTAATTATTCTAAAATATGGATGTGACGTTGGATGTTGGCACATCCATGAGAGAACTAGGTGCTCACATGGATGTGCATCCAAATGAAAATGACACATAAAAATTATATTTTCTTAAAGATAGGTTTTTGATGAAATGGTTTGGTATTTCAAAGAGGGATGAAAAGAAGTTGGCCCAGTTGGCCTTTGGTGTGAGTTGAATGGTTGTTCGGTTTGAAGGCCCGTTTGGTATTGGGATTTGAATGGGGTGTTTGTACTGACTTTTTGGAAAAGTGTGTGTGCCCGATTGGCAACTAAACTTATTTATGAATTGTTTTGAAACTGCACATGTTGTGAAGGCCCGGATGGCACCTTGTTGAATGTGAAAGAATTTCATTTATACATATTAGTGGGAACCTCTACATGGGGACTTCCCTTTGAGGGTTATCGTGTATTGTTGTCCATGTAAGGGGTTGGAATGTTCAGTGAGATGAGTCATGCGTGCGAGGGCCTCCTACTTACATAGTATTATTGAAATCACCATGGGTTCCTAGGCGCCTTATAGATTATTGAGTGACAGTTTCTTGCTAGCCCTGATTAGACGGTTTAGTACCCCCTGGAGTCTTGTACAGGCTAGCAGGGATGTGCACCTGGTTGGCTATTAGGGCGGCCAGTTGGTTATTGACTATGGAGTACCATGCTGGTAGGTAGTCTGAAACTGAGTACGTCCAGGGGTTTTCTAGGGATGTTTAGGATCACCCATGGTTATTGCTTATATCTGCTTGTTTACTTTTAATTGCACTTGGTTTCTAGCATTTACTTATCACATGTTCTTCTTTTGCACAAATGTGATAAACCTGGATTTGAAATTCAGTTTTCAAGAAATGAATTGTTTGGGGAGAACGGGTTGTGGCGTGTTTTAGTTTTTGAAATGGTAAATCATGATCCCTTTTCCTTTAAAATATGAAAACCCTATTTTCTATCTTTTTACGTGCAAACTAGAATTTTTTTGGATTGTTTTGGGAAAGTGGACTTGGTTGGATTCTGTGGTTTACTATGGCATCCCTACTGAGCATTTTTAATGCTCATGCAAATTTTTATCATTTCAGTCATAGGTTTCCCTTATTCATGTTTTCTTGGATGATTTTCTCATTTTGGGAGCAATGTTGGCCTTGGTTGGGAGGTGACCGAAGGGTCACATGGAGGTACGTCTTCTGTTTGGTTTTTTTTCTTTCTGCTGCTAGAGTTTAGTGCTTTTGTTCTGTTTATTCTTATTTACATTTTTTTATCTTTTATGGTCCAAATCATTCCCAATGTTTTAACTTATATGCCCGACACTAGTTTCCATCCCGGGGGGATCGAGAATGCCCCTCGAGACATGCCGCGAGCCGGCTTGGGAGACCGGTTCAGGTTCGCCCCGGGCTGGTTTGTGATAGGATTGATATATGTTTTTTATGGATATTGATGAATTATAGAATATTAGGGATGTTTACCATCATAATAACTCAAATATAGAATAATTACTGAAGGATGAAAAGAACTCATCTGACCATATTCAATAGATTGTAATTAGAACTGCAGAATTATTGAACACTTCTAGATCTAGTTATGAAAATAAATTTCAGAAGGTGGAGAATTTTAAAAGAAGCATGAAATTTTCGACAAAAAATTATAATCTAATATATATATATATATAACAATATAAATTTTTGAGGATAATAA
This sequence comes from Viscum album, assembly GCA_963277665.1. Taxonomy (NCBI): domain Eukaryota; kingdom Viridiplantae; phylum Streptophyta; class Magnoliopsida; order Santalales; family Viscaceae; genus Viscum; species Viscum album. The sequence goes on from OY728138.1 coordinate 2,022,958,133, forward strand.
AATAAGAATGAACTTTTTATAAAAGGGCATCTTTTTAAAAAAAATAGAGGGATTATCAAAAATATTAAAAATTATGGAAACAACGACCTCAAAAAATTGTGATGCAACACAAGAAACATGGATATTTGAGAAATAGTTTATTATTCTGAAAAATAAATTAATATATAACAATAATTTTGTTTGAAAACATGATGCATTACGGGTGACTAGATGAAGGAACAAAGAAAATCTAAAAAATATATACATCATTCTTCTTACAAAGGTATGTATTCAATTTAATGATTTTTTTTGTGTTGAGGTATTTCTTAATTAATTAAAAATTATTTAGCTTAATTACCCAAAAAATTATATTCATTGAAGTCTTTGTATGCATGGTTCGTGGGGGTGTCTGTCTCATCATGATATAATAATTCAATGAACAATGAAAAATATACTAAAATTTTAGAACCGGTTTTATATTCTTAAATCAGATTGAGGAAGGTATCAATAGTCTAATAACCATGAAAATAAATATATAATGCTTATAAAAACCCAAACAGTTATTTTTAGTAATCAAAATTAATTAAATAATAAGTGGAAATGGAAAGATAAAGGATGATTTGTTGAATTATATAGTTTAGTTATGAAAATGAGAGAGTCCATGGATCATGGATAACACATGGTCATCTCACAAGATAATATATTTAAAACTTATAATTGCAATAAAAATCTGGACGATAATATCAAAAAAAATATTATAGGCATCTAAATTTTAATTGATTTATCTCAATTTTTATTTTACTAAAAAATACAAAATCCCAAAACATTATTTTTGTTGACATACTAGAACAAAATATGATTTGTATTTTATAACATTTTTTATAAAAGAAATTATGTTTTTAGGAAATATTTTTTCTTGGTCAATAACTATGAGTATGTTTCATTTTCTATATTAGGTTTGGGGAATAGATGAAAATTATGAAAATTATTTGACTCTAGAAATTCATGTTATCTATGTATGGAAGGAAAAAAATTTATGGAACTGAATTTTTTTAGTATATTACAAATTAATATGATTAATAATAAATAATGAAAAATTATTTTTGAATCTTCTACATTTAAAAACAGAGATATTGGATGTGATCTACATGTCTAAAATAGATGATCACAATTTCCCTACCGAAGAAGGGGTAAATTTAACCAAACCTTCATTTAGAGGTGACCCATCCAAACATCTTGTAGTTCATGAGAAAATTATAATAAAATAATCTCATAATTAAAATGTTTATACTAATGACATTTTCATGCCCTTAATTAATTATATTTAGGATAAAAATATCAATATCTCCCATTATGTTCAAGATTTTTAGAGCAAGGGAAGATAAATATTCCAGAAACTTTATCAATTACACTATGTATATAATCGTTTTTTAGTACAGTAATGTAATATTTCTTCATTTTATTTCGAGTTATGTATTCTAAATGGACAAAATTCACAACATACACCACTTAATAATGGTTTTGGGGATTGAAAATTTATAATGATGGTGTATTTCGATTGAACTATGTTATTTGATCAGGATAATTCAACGTAATTTTAGTGGAGATATATTATAGAATCATTTTATGTATAAAATCATATTTTATAAAACCCATTTTAATATGAATATATATTATATGTTATATATGGTATATCTATTGTTGTTGTATCTTAATGTGATTGTAATCCCTTGTGTTATCGAGGTAAAAGTTGAAAATCATTGGATTTTTGAATATCACAGAGTTCATGGGATATTCTTATGATGTATATAAAATACAATAGGTAAAAATGTATTTGATATAAGGGAGTGGAAGTATGATTGATATAATTTATGTAACGATATTTTATTATTTAAAAAAATATGTTTTTATGATAATTAATTATATATGTGTATTGTGGATGTTTTCTGTCAATAGCCTTCAATAACTTAAAAAATATGTTAATGTTGCAATGATGAAATTGTTAGATATAATGATTTATCAATTTCAAAAAATGAAAAACAATTTCATTAATCCATTCAATTCCAATAAAGGCATATTCAAGTCCATGAAACCATTATAAATCTTGTACAACATGTATAATCTAGGAGAACCATGCTAACAGTAATTCATACCTTCTTTTTTTGAAAATTAGATCATATAGATTTTTAAGAATAAATTAAGTATCACAGATGAGTTAATGATATTAATTATGAATCAGAATACGTAGATGATGAAATAACATATGATATTTTGAATAATAATGAAAGTAATTTCATCAATAAAAATTTGTTTTTACTAAAAAATGTACTAAAACACTAATCTAATGTGATATAATATAATATTATTGTTTACATGATATTCACTAGTTGAAGGATAATAAATTTATGAGTCTTTCATAATGTCTTCTGTGAATGAAAACATGTGAATATTTAATATGATTTTATAATAATGTAAATTAATGATAGATCTAATGGATGATATGATTTCCTTCATCAGTTATGAGTTGGAAGAGCAGATATAGATGGTTCAATCATATTGGTTTTGAGTCAATAAGGTTTTACTTGTGACTTTTTCATTCCTTCATACTTGGGGGAGATTTTTGAGTCAATAAGGTATCCTTATGACTACATCATTCCTTCTTGTTTTGAAAATCACAAACACCTTATTTCAAGTAAAATGTCATTGTACCCTTTTTTTACTTCCTTAAAGAAATTTTTCCTTCCCCAAGGAAATTTATCCTTACCACATTCTTCATTTTTCATCATCTTGTCTAAGCGTAAAATTCAGTTTCATATCTAAAACCTTGGAATCATATAATACATAGATAAAGAACATTATTTTTTTAAACTCCGAATTCAGACTCTGAGTTCTCTGAATTCAGACTCCAAACTCTTCTGAGTTATGATGCCGTGTTCCTTGAATTCAAATCCTGAATTATTCTGAGTTCTGACTCCATGATCTCAAAATTCAGATTCCGAACTATTCAGAGTACTCATTCTGAGATCTCTGAATTCAGACTATGAACTCTTATGAGTTATGACTACGAATTCTAAGGAATTTAGACTATAAACATTGTGAGTTATGACTCTTAATTCAAATGAATTCATACTCCGAACATTGTGATATTTGACTCCGAATTCAAATGAATTCAGTCTCCGATCATTGTTAGTTCTGACTCCAAATTCTAATGAATTTAGACTCTGAACATTGTTCGTTCTGACTCTGAATTCTCATGAAATCTTACTCTAAATATTGTATGTTCATGCTCCAAATTCCTTAGAAAATAGAATATGAATATCCTTGTATTATAGACACCGAATTTGATTTTTGTTAGGCTCTAAGCTTGTATTTTCTTACATTCCTAATATTTTATTTTGTTTATGTAACCATATTTTTTCTTACACATTTTTTTGTTATAAAACGATGTTGAGCATTCAGTTACTAACTAATATTTGTTTGAGTGACATGTGTATAGTTCCCTCTGAAATTTAAAGAATAATATAACCTTTAGAAGTGGGAACCGACCATTAGAGTTATGACTATAAATAAGATCCCATTTGAAAGTGCTCACAACAAGTTGATCAATCTTGATATTACATGATGATGAAGTGATTTCTATAGATAGATGGTTTATTTCTTTGTGTGTACTGAACTTCTTGTTCATATTTTTATTGTAAAACTCTGATTGTTGCTGTGTAAAATCAAGGGCTTATGAGGATCGGAAGACAGAGGTGTTGACTACCTTGAAGTTGAGGGCTTCCATGTTGAGGAAGATAGAGGTGCCGACTACATTGAAGTTGAGGGCTTGTTGGGATATCAAGACAGACTCTGATCTTCGTATCGAGGGATTATCCTGGTGTCTGTATGATAGAATTTCTTGACTGTATAAATCAAGGGACCTTTATCCAAGGTTGTTGGATACCATTCTCTTTGGGTTAAAATATTTATTACTTGTTACATTTTTTGTTAAATTTTTCCATTGCATTTTGATTATGGAGGAAAGTATATCTATCTGATGCTTCCTTATACTTTTATACTCTGATTCAGTAAGATTTTATATGCTTTAAGGTAGAATATTTATCTTTGTAAACTTTCATTAAGTTTCATTTTCTGAAACTATCTTTCTCGGAATAACTTTATCATAATCATATTTCTGGAATCGAGCAAGTGTGTAGAACTAGAGGTCTTGAGAATTACTTTGTTTAACCATGTTAAACATAACCATCATTAAAAGTTTAAAAGGAATTTTTTAATGTATACAATTTACCCCCATCTTGTATATTGAGAATCCTTAGATACTTTATTCAGTACCTATATTATTTCAATCCTACATTTGGTATTATAGAGTATATCATACACTCACATACTATCTTAACAATTGGTATCAGAGCAGGTATCTAAAATACTTATATTCACATATATGTTTTCCTTTCTTAGTATTCATTGTTCTATCTTTTTCCTTGCTTAGGAATATTTTCCTTGAATCTGAACTTTTTCTATTAACAAGTTTTTGTGGAATGATTTTCATTAAGGTGACAGGAATCAATGATGGTTACATAGACAATCTCAATCAAACAAGAGCACCAATTTTTTATGGGAATGATTATGAATATTGGATAGAATGCATGAATACATTTATTTTCATTACTGCAGTTGATAATTTTGTTATGCATACTAGAGTATATAAAATCTCTAACAAGTAAGTTAGTACCTTCCCCAATCAAGAAAAGCATGAGTATCAACTTAATTATTAGGTACACATTATCTTTCCTTGTTCTATGACCGAAATTATATATAGCTAAATTTCATCTTGTGAAGTAGAAAATTGTATTAGGAAGAAACTTGATGTTACTCAATTTGGAACTTCCAAATACATTGAAACAAGAAGAATAATGCTAAGAGCTTAATATAATGGTTTTTTCATTCCTTGTGGAGAACACATATGTAAGGTGCATCAAAGATTAATGACTATTGTGAATAGTTTAAAATCTATGGGTGAGAAAGGATTGGATGATGAAGCATGTGTTGATAAGATCATAGACATTTTTCCTAATTAATGTGAATCCCAGAGGACTGCTATTGATGAGAATAGACAGGTTACTCAGATTTCTATTGATGACCATTTTGGAACACTTCTTCAGTATGAGACTAGAATGAAGAGAGATGTTGATCATGTACATAATAAGAATAGGAATGGTTGTGTTGATTTTACTACAACATCAAATCATATGAAATCCAAGACTCATCAGAGAGATACTAGATCCAAATCTAAGAAAGTTGTTATTAAATATAAATCTAGTGGAAGTGAATGTTCAGAAAATGAGTTATCAAATATTTCTTGAAGGATGAATAAGATTGTTGGATATAATAACTTTCAGTCTAGATATAAGAATTAAAAAATGACAAGAAATATTCAGAAGTCAAATGTTACGAATGTAAGAGAACTGGACTTATAAGGCCTGATTGTCCTATGCTTAAAAAAAATAAAGAAAGGAAAAGCATTCTGAGAGAAACAAAAAGATATACTACAAAGCTAAAGTTAATAAAGTCTTGAAAGCTAATGAAACCTGGAGTACCAGTGGTGGATACTCATCATATGAATCATCAGATTACGGATCATCTGGATAGAAGATTCTTGGTCAAATAGCCAGACTACCTATTGAAAATCATTTCTTAATGTCTAAGGTACACAATGCTAAATCAATGACTAATGTTTCTTTAAATGCAAATTATAGTAATGATAAATACTATACCTCTTCTGATGAAGAATCTTCTTCTGATGAAGTTAATAATTTACCATCCTATGAAGATATTTATAGGTTTTCTATGCTCTGTGAGATTGAGAATTCAAAACTCTTGGAAAAGATTGATAAGGAAAATTTTAGGAATACTATTCTTATTAAGGAAATATCAGATCATTCTAAAGATATTGATATGAAAATTTTCGATTTTGAAAGTATTTCAAAATTTATTGAGGAAGTAAATTCTGAGATGAAAAAATATTCTATAGATCTAGAAAACGTAATTTTTACGAAAAATGTTTTTGAGACTAAATCTAGTTAAAAATGAAATGCTTTGGAAGAAATTAATTTAGTTATAAAATTGAAGTCCTAAATTTTCCCTTTTAGAAAGTGTTTTTCAAACTTTACCTTAGGTAAGGAAAATTTTGATAAGATGTATTCTCAAATCCGACCTCTAAGGAATAATTCTGGTTTTGGTTATACATGTTCTAAACCGATTTTTGGCGACAATTATTTTGTTCCTCAAAGTGATTAATTTTGTTCTAAGTGTCGGTGTGGTTGACACTGGGAAAAATATTATTCCCTAAGAAAAACTCAGTCTTTAGGATATCATAAATCCTATTTTTCTAATAAAATGTGGGTGCCTTAAAATATTATTTCAGAAATTTCCGAATCCAATAATGTTTGGGTTCTAAATGCATAACTCTTTTGTTTTTGGGAAAATAGAGAGAGTGCCAACAGCAATACTGGGTACATGGATAGTGGAAGTTCCTGGCAAATGACTGGTAACAAAAAACTACATTGAAAATATTATCAATATGAAAGGAGGAAAAGTATATTTCAGAGGTAATTATCAGGGAGAAATTATTGGTATTGTTAACATCGTTCTTCTTGGAAAAAATTGATTTCAAATGTTTTATTTGTTAAGGGTCTTATGCACAACCTCATTAGCACAATCCAATTATGTTATGAAGGGCACCTTGTGAATTTTATGAATGACAAGTGCTTAGTACACAATTCCAAGTAAGAGTTTATTCTTTCTTCCCATAGGTAAGAGAATGTATACACACTAAACCTAAAAGATCTTATGATCCAAGACATACCTTGCCTTAGTGAAATGGAAGATCATTCTTGATTTTTGCATAGAATGTTAGGTTACTATAACATTAAGAACCTATGAAAACTTTCTATGAAAATATTAGATAAGGATCTACCGGAGCATATATTTTATTCTTAAAAAGTTTGTGACCCTTTTCAATATGGTAAGAAGAATAAAAAAGTTTTAAATCAGTCGGTGAAGTCTCAACTACTGATGTATTATATCTAGTGTATATGGAACTCTTTGGTCCTATAAAAACTGGAAGCATTGGAGGAAATTATTATGTATTTATTTTAGTTTATGATGACACTAGATTTACATGGGTCTATTTTCTAGCAAAGAAGTTTGAAGCCTTCTCATATTTTAAAAGTTTTAGAGCCCAAGTTAAACATGAGAAAAATCATCCACTGAAAACTGTTCATAATGATCATGATGGAGAATTTCAAAATTCTTATTTTGAAAATATTTGTAGTAGAAAATGCATTACTCAAAATTTCTCATCACCAAGAACTACTCAATAGAATGATGTTGCTAAAAGAAGAAATAGAATTCTTCAAGAGATAATAAGAACCATGATGAGTGAATATTCTATAGCAAGACAGTTTTGGGATGAAGCTGTAAGTACTTCTTATTATACTATGAATCGATTTTTAATTGGACATTTTCATAATAAAACTCTTTATGAGTTATGGAATGGTGGAAAACCTTGACTTTATAAATTCATGGTTTTTGGTTTGAAGGTATTAACTATTAATACTAATAATAATCTACACAAATTCAGACCAAAATCTGATGAAGGAATTTTCTTAGGCTACTCCACAACTTCTACGGATTATAAAGTTTTCAATAAAATCACTTGTACTGTTGAAGAGACAGTACATGTCAAATTTGATGAAACTAATCTTTTTGTTTCTAAATAACCCAACGATACATCTTCAGATGTGTTTTCAAAAATTTATTATCAACCATTGATAGAAGATCATTCTGATAATTAAAATTCCCTAAAAAATGTTTCTGAAACATTTACAGCAGATGATTTCTAACCCTATGGTGATAAATAGGTTTTACAAAACTCAAATTAGTTGTTTCTAAAGAATCATCCAAATGATAGTATCATTAGTGATTTGAATCAACCTATAAGGACTAGAAGTTCCTTATGAAATGAAGTAGAACATCTAGAATTTCTTTCCTAATTAGAACTAAAAAACACTGATGAAGCTTTAGGTTATGATGATTGGGTAAAATCTATGTAATATGAGCTAAATGAATTTGAGAGGAACCAAGTATGGACCTTGGTTAAAAGTCCTAAGAAAACATCTGTTATTGGAGTCAAATGAGTTTTCAGAAACAAGTGTGATGAAAATGGAATAATTGGGAGAAATAAAGCTAGATTATATGCTAAAGGCTATAATCAACAAGAAGTAATATACTATGAAGAATCCTAAGTTCCAATAGTTAAACTTGAATCTATTCCTATCTTACTTTCCTTTGCTGCATTCGTCAATTTCAAATTTTTTTCAAATGAATGGGAAATGTGATTTCCTTAATGGTTATGTTCAATAGGAAGTTATTGTTGAACAACATCTGGGTTTTGAAGATACAAAAATTCTTGATCACGTTTTTAGACTCACCAAAGTCTTTTATGGACTTAAAAAATCCCCTCAAGCCTAGTATGATTGACTTACAGGATTTCTTCTTCAAAATTATTATTTCAAGGGAAATGTATATCCAAGCCTTTTTATAATTAAAGATAAGAAAATGATTTTGATTGTTTAAATATATGTTGATGAAATTATATTTTTTTCAACTCAGTAATCTTTAACTGATTCATTTGCATATCTAATGAAATCTGAGTTTAAAATTAGTATGATGGATGAGTTAGCAATTTTCCTTTGTTTTCCAATTTCTAAAAAACTAGAAGTAATCTATATATCCCAAAATAAGTATATTAAATATCTTCTTAAAAAGTATGGATATGACAACACTAAGAGTATATGTAATCCTATCAGTACCTAAAATACACTAGATCTTGATGAAGATGGAAAACTAGTAGATAAAACATCTTTTAGAGGTATGATAGGTAGATTACTTTACTAGATAGAAAGTCGTCATGACTTAATGTTTTCATTATGCTTATGTGCAAGATATCAATCCAATCCTAAGGAGTCTCATTTAAAGGCAGTGAAAAAAATCACTACTTAAATTGAACCATGTATTTAGGACTCTTCTATAATTCTAGAAATGATTTTGTTTTGAAATGTTTTTCAGATGCTGACATTGGTGGATGTAGAATGGATAGAAAGAGTACATCCAGAACTTGTCATTTCGTAGGAGATTCATTATTTTCTTGGTCCGACAAGAAGCAACACTTAGTAACACCTTCCACTGCTGAAGCTGAATATGTAGCAGCTGGAAGTGCTTGTGCTCAAGTGTTGTGGTTGCAACACATAGTCACAGACTATTGTTTGACTTTTACGAAAACAAAAAATTTGTGTGATAATACAAGTGTCATTTCCCTTAGTAAAAACACTGCACATCACTCTCATGAAAAACACATAGATATTAGACATCACTTTCTTAGAGATCACACACAAAAAGGAGATATCATTCTTCAATTTATCGGAATGCATGATTACCTTGCAGATATTTTCACAAAATATTTAACCTCCGATAGATTTGAATTCATTAAATAGAAGTTAGTAATGGTATAAATAAGGTAATCCTCCTTGTTAACTTTCTTTTGAACAAATATCCTTAGAGTAATAAACTCCTTTTTATAGGGGGGGGGTACATTTTCTTATTAGTTTTTTATGTTTTTTGTAATGATGTTTTTCAAAATTTTCATAATGAATTATTTTTTAAAATTTTTGTAAAGAAGTTATTCATGTTTTTGGTAATGATGCTTTTCAAGATTTTCATAATAAAGTTTTTCCAAAATTTTGTAGTTAGATTCATCAAATCTTTCGTAAGGAAAATTTTCATAGTCTAAAATTTTCATACTCAAAATTTTCGTAATAATGATTTTCATAATGAATATTTTAGTACTCAAAATTTTCATAATGAAATTTTCGTAATGGTGTTTTTTTCCATTTTTAATTATTTTTCATAAATTTCTTTTCGAAATCTAAATTTCTTCAGGAAATTTTTTTCCTTTCTACGAATAATTTCCCTGGTAATCTGAAAGGTGTGTTTTCTTTCTTATGTTTTCATAATAATCATTTACTTGCTGGTATTTTATTTTGTTTTTTAAATTTTTTGGATTCTAGTTTCCTTAAATTCAAATGTTTTCCATTAAAAACCTCAAAAGATCTGATTCTACCAAATTTTTCATGCAACTATCATTTCAACCATCAGATCTAATACGATGATTTTTCTACCATTGGATTGTCATTGGAAGTTCAATATCCATATAAAATTCCTATATAAAGGACTCCATGAAGGTGATCCTTGATCGGATTTAAAAGCTTTTACGTGTCGAATCTCATCCTCCATTCAAAACCCCATTCTGAACCACTCATATCTCGCTCAAATACAAATTTATATTGAAGTTCATTCTAAAATATGTCACCTATCATGTTGATTTTGGAGTGGAAGATTTACAGAGTGAGGTTGGTGCATGCGAATTTCTTTGCAAAGTACGATTCCATTATATCCAAGAACATCAAGTTGAATAGATGGGAAAGTGTTTTCAAATCAAAGCCAAGAGATCAAGAAGTAGTATATTATAATATTCTTGTAGAATATTATGAATCTGTTTGTTTTTTCAAAGAAGAAGAGAGGAGTAATTTTTCATTTAAAAGTAATTTAAAAACCTGTGCTCGATCATATACAAAGGCAGCTAGTCTGGTTGGAGTTCCATTTGAAGGGGAAGTTGAGTTTTGTTGCGATAAGTTGCCAAGTGTTCTATGATGTTTATTCAAGGTGAAAGTTATGGACTGTCTCGGTCATACCGATGTCAAGACTCTAAATATTTCTAGTTTTTCTACAAATAATCGGATCCTTGAACTACGGGTTCAACGATTCATCATTCCGAGAAAGGGTGACAAGGACACGTTGAAGAAGTGTGATATGTAATTTTTGGACTTCTTGGTAAACCAAAGTAAGATCAACTTGATGAACCACATTCTCATTACGATTGAGAATATTAAGAAAGGGAACTTGAAAGCTCAGACAATCATGTATCCAACCATCCTCAGTAAGATAATTTTTCAGTGCCCTGAGTCGTTCAATATTCCTTGCAGTTCCAAGATGAATACTTGAAAAGTCATGTTATTAAGTGATGATACATTGAAGAGAATGAATATTGGTTTCTCTAAAGATTCTAGAGAATTCCATGACATACCATAGGAAGAGGCTGAAGCTGTTCTAAAGGAACAAGAAGTTCCTGAGCAATCAAAAAATGGCGGAAAGAAGATGAAGTTGAAAGAAGTAGTAGTTGAAGGTAAAATCCCATAGGCTAAAGGAACCCAATCCGCACCTCCAAATCCCATGAAGGTGAAATCTTATCTGGATGATGTTGTAGCTAAATGGAGGGATGACGAAAATAATAGGAAAGTATGGGACCCATGTTTTGTTTTGGATCCTGGTGAGGCTAAGGTTTTAAAAGAGAAGACAGGTGATGATCTTGGGAAGAAAGATAATGAAAAGAATCAAAATTAGAAGATGTCGGAGTCTGAAATTGTTTAATCCCTTATAAGGGATACTTAGAAAGCATCTATGAATATCCCTATACTAAAATCATTCTTTGTAGATGCCTTACCTGAGACATTGGAGAAGAAATTAATCACTCTAGAAAAATTACAAGAAATGATTGTTGAAGAAAAGGAAGCTATGGAAGAATTGCAAGAAGAAGAAATCAGTGATGGAATAGAATACCACATAAAGAATGTTGAATAATTTCATGAAAAGGAATTTCCATCAGAGATATTTTCAATTAGGACCTCTCAAGACGGATCTTCAAATATTTCTACTCCCGGGATAGATAAAAATACTGAATATGATGTGAATAATCTCTCTGAGGAAGAAATTTATAATCATAATTTCATTCACCCAGAAGATGTTGAGGCAGGAGATGATAAGGAGAAGATAGATGAAGATTGGATTGATCAGTTTTCTGACAGTGAACATGAGTCTCTGGATGAATAAGTTATTCCGAGAACTGATAAGTGAAAACAAGTGATTGTGGATACTCTTACTAAATTTTTTTTTTAATAAAAAGGAAGCTGGTGGATCTTTGATGAGGAATCTTATCAAGCTAGAGAAAGAGAATTCACCAAGAAAAGTCTATGATTTGGAATCATCATCCCTTGGACATGATTTCATCATTCACTCACTGAAGAATCTTGTCGACACCATTCTGATATTTCCATGCATTGACTCGAGATGTCAGATGCTCCAACACAGCTTCAATCAAAAATTAGATTCATTATAATTGGTGATGGATAAGTTTTTAAAACTTGAGGCTGATTTCAAGAACATCTTCAATAACTATGATTCCCACAAAAAATCATGTAAGAAAGTGATTATATGGTCAAAGAAAATTGTTGAAGATTTGAGAGATCTTGATGATTTTCAACATGATGTTAAAGAAGATTTGGATAATGAAGAGAGTAAAATCAAGGATGTCATGATTTTATTTGAAAAAAATATAACTCTTGAGAAGAATACATGGATTCAATAGGTAAAGGATCTAAATGGGAAGCTATATTCTTTTGCTCAAAGATTTAAGAGAAAAAGATATTGTTGGATTGAAATTGAAAAAATCATTTTATGCAAGAAGAAGTCTTAATGGTTCAATTAGTGGTTCTTAAGGCACGAGATTAAAGTGTCAAGGCATTAGAGAAGAAAGATGAGGATCAAGATCAATCTCTAAAGAAATTAGAAGAAGATCACAAGGACCTCAAAAAGATGAAAATGATAGTAATGAAATTGATATACAACGATAAAGAAGGATAATATATCCAATCCGATCTTTTTTTTTGTATTTTCATTCTTATTCAAATTCTTCCTATCTTAATGAAATTTTTGTTTCTTTTTTTTGTTTGGATGCTTTGTAAGAATACTTCAGGTTCTATAATTTATTCCAAATCCCTCAAATTCATTTTGAAAATGACAAAGGGGGGAAAGGACTAAATTATAATAAGAAAAGAAGAAATATCCCTATGTAAGGGCAAGTTTATCTAAGGGGGGATTTCATTACGAATATTTCCACATTCAAGATAATGGAAAATCAGATTTGGGAAATCTAGAATACGATACATAGAGTTCCAAAGCCTATGTGGGAGTTATTCGTATTCATCATTGTCCGTGTGTAAAGAGAGATATGTTTTTTTTCAATGTCTAGAAAAATATTTTCTATGTACGTATATTCTTCTTCTTAAGGATGTTCATGAATTCAAAAAAGGTGGAGTTTTCTGAGTTAATAAGGATTTCTATATTACTTTTCCATTCCTTCATACTTGGATGATAATGTGGAGTCTATAAGGTATCCTTATGACTCTATCATTCCTTCTTGTTTTGAAAATCACAAACAGCTTATTTCAAGGAAAATATCATTGTACCCATTGTTTTACTTCTCTAATGAAACTTTTCCTTCCCCAAGGAAATTTACCCTTACAATATTTTTCATTGTTCATTATCTTGTCTAAGTGTAAAATTCAGTTTCATATCGAAAACATCAGAATCATATAATACTTAGATGAAGATGATTCTACTTTTAGACTCCGAATTCAGACTCTGAATTCTCTGAATTTAGACTCTGAAGTCTTCTGAGTTTTGACTTCGAGTTCTTTGAAATCAGACATCAAACTCTTCTGAGTTCTGACTACATGTTCCATGAATTCAGACTCTGAACTCTTCTGAGTTATGACTCCGAATTATATGAATTCAGACTCTGAACTCTTCTGAGTTTTGACTACGAGTTCATTGAATTCAGACTCCGAACTCTTCTGAGTACTAACTCAGAGCTCTTTAAATTCAGACTCCAAACACTTATGAGTTCTGACTCTAAGTTCTAATGAATTCAGACTCCTAACATTTTGAGTTCTGACTCCAAATTCTAATGAATTCTAACTCTGAACATTGTGAGTTCTGACTCCGAACATTGTATGTTATGACTCCGAATTATCATGAACTCTAACTCCAAAATTTATATGTTCTGTTTCTGAATTACTTAGAAAATAGAATCTGAATATCTTTTTATTATGGACACCAATTTTTTTTTGGGTTATAATTCAAAATTTTATTTTCTTACATTCCTAATATTTTATTTTGTTTATGTAACGGTATTTTTTATTACACTATTTTTTATATAAAACGTTTTTATACATTCAGTTACTAACTAATTAATGTTTGAGTGAAACATGTATAGGTCACTCCGAAATTCAACGAACAATATGGTCGTTAGAGGATGGATTCGACCATTGGAGCTATGCATATAAATAGTATCTCATTTTATGGACTCACAACAAGTTGATCAATCTAGAGATTACATGCTGTTGAAGTGATTTCTAGATAGAGATCCTTTATTTCTTTTTTCATACTAAACATATTGTTCAGATTTTCTTTGTGAGACTCTGATTTTTTTGTACAATCGAGGGCTTCTTGGGGATAGAATGACAGAGGTGATTACTAAATTGATACTGAGGGTTTCCTTACTAAGGAAGACAGAGGTTCTGACTACCTTGAAGTTGAGAGCTTGTGGGGATAACATGATAGACTTCGATCTTCGTATCGAGGGCTTACCCTGGTGTGGGTAAGATAGACTTTCTTGAAATTATAAATCAAGGGACATTTATCCATGTTTTTTGGATACCCTTCTCATTTGGTTAATAGATTTATTACTTGTTACTTTTTTTGTTACATGTTTTCCACTGCATTTTGATTGTTGAGGAATGTATATCTATCTTATACTTCCTTATAATTTTATACTCTGATTCAGTAGGATTCTATACGCTTTAAGGTAGAATCTTTATCTTTTTAAACATTCATTATGTTTCATTTTCCAGAACCATTTTTATAGAATTACTTTCTCATAATCATATTTCTGGAATATAGCAAGTGTGTTGAACTACAGGTTTTGTGAATTACCTTGTTTAACCTTGTTAAACATAACCATCCTTAAAAGTTCCAAATTAATTTTTTAAAACTATACAATTCACCCCCCCCCCCCACTTTTATATTAAGCATCATAAGATACTTTATTCAGTATCTCTATTTTTTGATCCTATATTTGGTATTATAGAGTATATCATACTCTCTCATATCATCTCAACAATTGGTTTTATCATAGAGAACATGAAAATTTTTACAAATTGTTAAAGAGGATTTATAAGGGTTGTAGGACTATCCAAGATCATGTAACTCTAATTTGGACATTATGTTGATGAACTAGAATTTAACAATGTGAAGAGAAGATGAATATCACTACACTAAGAAAGAAAAATAGATATTTATTAATGTTATTTTTTATGATAATGAAATTAATTTTTATAGAAACAATGGAGTAATTTTAAATGGTTAGTTCTAAGGATATAAACAAGATTTCATAAATATTTATTCTTGGGGAGATGAGATACCTTCATGGAAAATGAATTTATAAAAATAAATGTCACATTTTTCTATCCTAAGTGATGTATGCTAGGGAACTGCTCAAAATATTTGGATGGGAATATTCAAATACTATTTCAATATAAATTTTAATATGAATAATTTTTTTTTAAAATATAATGAAAACAAATTTGATTATAAAAAACCTTGGATGATTATTTTAAGTATAATTTACTTGTTTAGTTCACTATGAAATGATTTTTATAGGGAATTTATATGTTCCAATATACTAAAGTACTCTAGAAGAGTCCCATTTTATTAATAGGAAGAATACTCTTAAGTATATCATGGGTATAAATATATTGGTCTGAAATATGTAAAAAAAAATGGAATATTGATCTATTTGTATAGATATTATTAATTAGGATATATTTTATTTATTGATGGTGGTAAAAATTAAGTGGTTCTTTCAAGCATGGGCAGAGGATTTCTTTCTATCACAAAAAATAATATTTTCTTACATATTGGGTACGATCGAAGAAGAATATGTGGCTATTAAAAATAAAAATGTTAAATTGAAAGGTCTGATGACTTATTTATAATATCTCAAGTTTGATGTGAAATTTCAATTCCATAAAAGTTGTTTAAAAATGAGGAATAAGTCTCTTGAGTAATATAGTATAAATTTTAAGGTTAATGAAAATAAAAATAAAATATTACATTTAAAAAAAAAATGTTGACATAAAATAATTGGAGTAGTAATTTATCCCATTAGATTATAAAATTGTTGATTATTTCACCATGACATTATATAATATTGATTTTAATAATCTATGGTTTATAATGGGAGTACAAAATCACTCAAATTAAATCTTAGGTATGGTGCACCAATCCTCTAAATTTTTCATGATCATATGATTATTGATTTTAAATGGGTAGATAAAATAACATAAATATATTTATATATTAATTACATGATCTATAAAGAGGGATAAAAATGTATAGGTGGAATTCATTGTATTGGGTGAATCCTATTTAGGGGGAAATTGTATTTATAGTTAGCTTTCAGGATGATTAATTTGTGGATTCCTCACATAAGAACTCATGATCTATAATAATAATTTATTGAAGAACATGAAAGAATTTTTTGTCAGAGGTTCAATTAGATGATTTTATTGTGATAATGGTGATGATTACGTATTGGTAGAAGAAGAAGTTATCGTCCCTTAAATAAATTTTCTTGTCATAACATCTCATTTATATGGGTCAAGAATTTTAGTTTTGAAGAAGTAAAACAGTTATGAATATAAATAAATATTTTTATAGAAATAATGATTTTATCAGTCAACGTCATTATCATCTATTTGAAGGTCGCTCACATTGGATATGAATTATATAATAATGATTAATTTCTATGTGGTTTTATTTCAAATGATATTTATGTTATATTGTTATCTATTACATCCATTTTTTGAGTTTATTGAACCCATTTTACCAATTTGTGATGATTAATTCAAGTGTCCCTGCTTAATATTATATTTTTTCAATATATAATTCATATAATGAATTAAATATTTCATGGTTGTTTATTTGAAATAATGTTTTCCAAGATATTTTTTTCTTTTTTTGGACAAAGTATTAAGAATGTATATTTAATATGCATGAATTTAATAATTTAATTAATTTGTGGAGTCATTATTAAGCAATGTAGGCACCTAATGACTATCAATAACATGATAAATTGATCTCAGAAAAGGAATGCATCAATTTTAGTGAACCTCATATGGATATTCATGAATAAAATGTCATACACTCCCAAAATGAGAGATTAGATTTCATAGCATAAGATTATGAAGCATTGTATGTCTTCTCCTAGGAGCGTATGACTTCTTTTTCATAAGTTGTTAATTTTATTGTTATATTTTCATAATTTTATGATATTCCCAAATTAACATCCCTTTGAAATTTGTAATTAATTTGAAGCCAGTGGATAAGTTCATAAACCAAAAAATATATCATGATACTCTCTTCTATCATGTTACACATAGAATGATCTATAAATTATTCTGTTTTGATATTAAATATTAAAAAATTTTATTAAAAATTAATATAATAGTTTGATTATTTCTAAAAGGGTTGAATCAGTGATCATGATTATTTCATGAATTACTCATGCATATATTAATATAAAACATTAATCCATTTTAATTATAATGGATTCTAGTAGGAATAGTTACAATATTCTGTGAAAATTGTTAAATGTTTTAATTACAACTATTAATAAGATAAAAATGATTTTTGAAGACAATTCTCTATGACTTTATGATAACTCAAAATTTAATATATGATACTCCATTATTAATGGTGGTTGACTTGGAAAGAATTATGCTATACATGAATATTATTTAAGTGGTATCTCATGATTAAATACATTCAAATAATAATAAATTGGGCATTTTTCAAACCATGAAAATGATATCAGAAAATTTAGCCACGAATTTAACTATAATGATCTATGAAGAAGGAGTTGTTGTTTCTATATATAAAACATGATCAAATCATTTATGATTGAGATATAGTTACCTAGTGATGTTTTTCATATAAAGTATTGTGAATAAAAATTAATTAAAAATGTTGTTGTTGTGATGGAATTAACGAATAAGAATAACTCAAGAACACCCCTAACTATATAGTAGTCCATATGTTGAACACATATCAGTTTCTACCATAATTATTAATTGTTTAAATGTCTGAAATTTAATTATGAGAATCATTCCAAGAATATTATTAATATGAAAGGAAATAAAGATCATCAATATGATACCATGATCATTTTTACTCTCAATTGAATTTTGGAGGGTATGGTGGTTTTATTGTGTTTCAAATCCAACCAAGGATTATCGTTTTTTCATTGAGATATGGACTTTGAAAAACAATTCATATTTCAATGTGTGTTTTAGAATGTGTTTTAATAAATCACTTATCATTTGTTGTGGTGATTTTTATAAAGAAAATAAATAAATTTATCATCAATACACCCTTCCCCCCTTAGTGGTTACATAGATCCTATAGGTAGAAAAAATAAGGAGTCACACAATGGGTTACCCTCATAAAAAATCACAAGAATATCAAATAGAAGACACCAATAAAAACCATCATATAAATCATACCTTCACTCAGGAATAATTAAAATTGCTGAAAATTTCATTCAAATAGAAATGTTCAAAAATTTAACTCCAAAAGAAGACTCATATGGTTTCCATTTTGTCCCAATGTATGAATTATAGAATAAAAAAGTGGAAGTTAATTTTCCATGTTAATAAATATAAATGAATTACTATAGAAAACATAATTATATATAAAAAATTGAAAAATCAAGTAATTTTTTATTCATAAAATCAAATTGATTATAATCAAACCCTTCATTCATCCAAAACACATAGTGAAATCAAACCAAATTAATTGGATTCTATATAGTCTTATTGGGAGTAACAAATATTTAAAATTATTTTTTAATCACTAGATTCTAAAAAATAGAGTTTTCTTATTAATCTCAAAATAAAAAATAATATATATTCAATTTGATGTGGTGGATGTCACCAAAATTTCATTTATTGATACAAAAAAAACTAAAATCCCATTTTTTCTCGATTTAGAAATAACCAATTGTACATTTTATTTGGTTTTATAATAAAATCAGTCTTTTTCATGGGTAGTATATACCACAAAATTTACTGTATAAAAATAATATAAATAAGTAACACCATAGATATATTATGATCACTTTATGTTCACAATTCCATGTTCATTTAATTATGATAGAATTAGAGTATTTTACACAGATCATATCCAAATAATATTAAGTAGAAATAATCTTCAATGAGATGAATGTTTAATGATTCAATATCTCAATCAAATACTACATTTTTACACTATTGTTTACTAACACAATGTATATATTTCATAAAAATAAATTACATTATATATGGAAAATTAATTTTTCATATTCGTTGGGTTCTACATTTTCCTGAAGGAGTATCTCGATTATAAATTCCCCATGGATATATTCTTAAATTCCCTAGGTAATTATTCTTTTAAATGTGTCTCAATCAACTATAATATCGAAAGTAAATGTTCTATGGGCCTATATTAAAGAATCCATTAAATTTTAAGAATTAGAAAAAAAAATTAATTTGGTTCAGAATAATTGGGATAACCTCATATCACTAACCAGAGACATGAAATTTTAAAAGGATAAATTTTGATTTTTATTTTCAGCACTAGATGTCAAAAAAAGATATAAATTCATTTTGTCCAACATTAGTGATACTTTCTCCTTGGAGTATTCTAAAATAATTTTATTAAAAACGTTTTGGACTATTTAAAATAAATACCCAATCATTTAGTAAATATTAACAGTAGATTTTTAATATATATTTACATTAAATAAAGTGATGATCAATCATTCTTATTGTCACTAATTGTATTTGTATATAAAAGCTAAAATAAATTATTTTTATTTTTATCTCTATAAATAGATTTTAAATTCCTTGAGATCTTAAAAATACATAAGATAACCTATGAAAATTCATTAAATAATGGTGTGAGGTAGAACCCAATGAGGGAATAAAAATGATAAGGAAAATTAACACATGATTTATATGTATAAACAGATATCATAAAACATAATTTTAATGAGTAGTCACTTCGGATAATAATATATGGAACTATATAATATAAGGGTATAGTACCATATGAAAATTTTATGAAACATAAAACATGATATAAACATATGTTCAGGATAACCACTATAACAATATAAGATGGTGGAAGGAGTCCCATAATATATTTGGTTCACTCTCAAATCCTATACATAACATCTCATGGCAACAAAACATTATCAAGTACATTTGGAGGATTCCTTATTTTTTTCCCACCAATCACATTAAGTTCAAGTACATGAATTTTCATGAAATATAAAGAAATAAATAAAATTTATTAAAAATATTAATTACCTATTGATAAAAAATGGGTCACATAATCATGCCACATATCAAAATCAAATGAGATTTTCTAATGATGAAATTTTTCGAATGAATGTAAGTCATGAACACCCACCAAATGGAGGGAGAGTGAGATAAGTATTTATTTAAGATATATATATATAATAGTGGAATTCTATTTCATTAAATGATGTTCTGCTGATTAATATTAGTATGTTTAAAACTATTAAAAAAAATGTTTATGAAAATTACCTTTCAACAATAAAATTAAATTACCAAAATCTTATAATATAGAAAATATAGTATAAAAAATTCCTTCATCACAAAAATTTAATAATTTAAAATGAATAATCAAATAAAATTATTTTCACGATAGATGGTAATTCAGTATTTTATGTAAATGTAAAAAAAATTAATTTCAAAATTTTGTAAAAAGTCAAACAATACCCCATTTGAAGAAAAATAAAGGGATTCATTTTAAATAAAATTTCAAAAAATGTCCAACATAGTAAAATATTATTTAAACAATGATCAAATGATAATAAAACATTTTTTAAAAACATTCAAAGTAAAACTGGAAATGAAATGGGGTGGCCTTTCAATTAAAGCGAGAAGTAAATTATATTTTCATATAAAAGTTACTCAATCAATTTATAAAAAATTAATATATTTGACTATTATTTAAAAATTTCATGAATACCGAATGAGAATAAAATTATTTCTTTATTAAAATATGATCATATAATTTCTTTCTATGTAAATTCAAGATTATAAAATCTCAATTAAAATGAGATTCAATCATAATACATTACAATTATCGTAACATTTTTTTCATTAACCCCATCAATGGAGTAAAATAATTAAAATATAAAATTCTTTGACATATAAAATATTCATGATATAATATTTGAATTTGGAAGTAAATATACATTATAAATGAAATTATTTGTACAAAAGGACATGTGTCTTAATGAATTATGTTCTGAGGAAGAAACCCTTATGTCGAGCTTGAAATGTGATGTAAATTATTTATCAACCTGAATAATAAACATATCATAATTTTTTTAATTATTAATAGAGTTTATCATGTTTTATTTTTCATTTAAATTATTATTTTATCATGATATATTGAATTAAGTCATCATTTATATTTGTGTCGGACAGTATGATGATATTCAGGTCATATGTGCAAAATCACATTCATAAGATGGATAAGGTCATGGAGATTATTATTTCATCATTGAAATAATAATAATAATTAAATAATTACCATTTTAATCCAACTTTTATTATTGAAAAACTATTCATTAATTATAGTTATAAACATTGAACAATATTACAATCTCGGAGACAATATGCCTTAATTACATAAGAGTAACACTACATTTTTCCAATGATAATGATGGAATGAAGGTAACTATTATCATATAATTTCAGAATAAACATTATATCATAAATATAATATAATTTCATAAAATACACTTATATATTCCATTGATTTAATTTGTAAATGAGAAAATTAATTACATCGCTTGTGAGGTGATAGTGTTTTGTAACCATAAATGATGTTTTATACATCAATGGATGTTAAGGTAGGAAGTTATATGATATGTTAATATTTTACAATGATTAGTATTTAATGAATGAAATATATATATATATATATATATTAAATCCATAAACATGAATTTATTTTTATATGTTGATGGAAATATTTTTATTTCAATCTGTGAGGTCGTAGTCTACTATACACACAAATAAAAGGATTGTTTCACTTGTGATGGAAGAAGATATGGATAAGTATTATGAAAAAATATAATAAAATATCAATATTTTTTATATTTTAATTTTATTTATTTAATGTATGTTAAAAAAACATGGGTCTTGTTATATATTTTAATCTTTTCTTATAAAAACATTCTTTGGGTCTCCAATTAAGAACCCTAGGGATGGTATTTTGGAATGAACGGATTATATATAGTTTGTATATGTTTTTTGGGGGATATTTCTATATTATTAGGTTGAGAAAAATGGATTATAAGTTGTGAAAATGTTTGGGTGGGGAACCCTTTTATAGTTTGGATGGGCCATTTTTGTAAATAAATAGAAATCTTCAATAATGTATGGTCACTGTCAAGCGATTTGCATCCAACATTGAAAAATAATCGATTGTGTGGATTATATGCCTAATCCACACCTTAAAAACAATACTAAATATGTTTTAAAAATGTTTTCTTCTTTACCTATATGGTTACTCGCTTTTATAAATTCAAATTTTTTACCATAGTGACCATTTATTTTTATGGGTTTTTATATAAATTTTTAATAAGAATTAGAATACCATATCATATAAATTTTTTTTTATAATTTATAGTAATGAATCCATTTTATAAAATTCATTTAACATTTGTGGTAAATTTTATTTAAAAATAAATCCAGTAGGTTCGATAGGAAGAAAACATTAAAAAATGTATTTTTCAAGTCAAATATGATTTTACATTAACTCTATGAACAGAAATAATAATTATAAGAATTTAAATTTATATTTGTTTCTACATTCTATATATTTTTTTTAAATACTTCATTATTTTGGGTTATTTTAATTAACATATATGGATAATCATTATCCCTATCAAAATAATTTTAACAAAATTCTGGTTTACATCATATAATAATATTATAATAAAATATAGTACAATGGTGAATCATGGGTAATTAATTGGGTTTTATACATGTAAAAAATAATTTTGATACTTTTATATTAAATTATAATAATAATTGACTTTAAAATTAGTTAATTTATTAAAATGAAATAGAATTTTACAGAAAAGAAACATTTTCAGTATTCACTAAACTAAATTTTTTCCCAAAGAATATAAAGCATCAACCTAAGTAAATTTTTATATTATTATTTAAAAAATTATTTAAATTTTATAAATTATAATTTTTAAAATTTTAATAAATTAATTATTATATTTTTATTCAAAAATAAAAAAAACATATTATGATGGAATTATGTTTTTTAGAATAAAATATCATCATTATAAGGGTTGTTATTTTAAATAAAATTTGAATAAATTTTTGTTGGTAATTTATATATATTTCCTAAATAATTTTATATTATTCATTGTATTTAATTTAATATCAAGTTTAATCAATAAATTTTACATAAAAGGTAATTAATATTATATTTTTTTTATTTGAACTCTTTGGTGTGTGTTGAATATGTTGTCAAACATTTTATTTTTTTATAAAAATATCTGGGTGTAAGATGATACCCCCTTAAATAATGATTTTCTGCAAAATTTGATCCTTTTCTCAATAAATAATGGTTTTCATTTGAAAATTCAATTTTTGGAAACCCATAATTCATAAACGGTTAATACAAATTCATCATAAAAGTGGGAAAGGAAAATGAAACAGTCATATATAAAATTACATTTATGGGTTTCCATATATATAAAATTGTTTGGAATTGAAATATGGACATGTAATAAATGCTTGAATAATTATAGAGTGTTATATAGATCATTAATCATATGAATGTGAATTATCAATAAAAACTAACAACCAAAAAACCATAAATATGTAATTAATTAAAAGAACATTGATTCATAAAATCTGAAGGATATAATATATAATTATGGTTTCAAGATAATTTTTTATAGTTGATGAATATTATTTCTAATAATATTAAAAGAATCATAAAATTAAAAAACATGATACTTTTTTATTTTGTAGATTTAATTTCATCCTTTTATTATTCATTAATCAATTTTCACTTCAAATATTTCTCAATGTAATTAGTATTAAATAAAAATTATTCATTCTTGGAGAACTAAAATTAAAATTTAATGGATCATAAAACCCATAATTGATTAAAAATATTTTTCAAATATCATTATTAAATTATAAATTGGTATTATAAAGTACGGTAATATAAAAATGAATATAAATATATTATTATGAAAAATAAAATAACAAAACCAATTGACTAACCTAGATATTTTCATAAATAAATAACCCCATATCCCAGAGAACTCTAATAACCACAACATGAACGAAGGTTTTATCCTCAACTATTATGTCATGACCTATAAATTACATCTCCAAAAAATAATATCACTCTTCATAGATTATTTATCATGTTAAAACTAAAGTATATATATCTATACATATATCCTAAACAAATAAAACATTTCCAACAGTATCATTAATCACCACAAAAATCTAAAATTAAAAAAATATTTGATTATATCTTATGTCTCTTAAAATAATATTAAGATTTATCCATCTAATCAATTATTAAATAACAATAATATTCTGAATAGTACATCACATAGGTCAGTGTTTAGCACTACACCCTTGTCACCATTGGGTTGTGGGATCTAGCCCCACAACTGTGTCATATTAATTGAGTTATCTCCCAAAATGTGAGTATAATATTTTCTAAAAGTATATTAATATAACCCTTATGATGATCTGAAAAATATACTAAACATCTCAAAAAACATTAATCCTCAAATTGGTTTTTAACCATTAATGTATTTTATAATGATTATATTTTTCCAAAAAATACAATAATCTTAATAAACAATATTTCCCTCAACATTAAGAACATATTAAATATTTTATCTTCCTCCGCCATGATTTTTATATAAAATTTCACATTAAAATTAAATTTAATTTAGGATATTTATTACAATTAAAAATATGGTTTAAAATCCATAAAAATAAAATACTATTGAATAATAATTATTTCTTTTATGATTCTCATAACATGAATAAAATTAATAAAAATAATTTAAAAAGGTAACTCTTCAATTTTACCACCTAAAAAATCAATAAATCCGCATAAATTTTTGTAACAAAATTAAAGATGAATAATGAATCATTGGTTTGGGGAATTCACTCTGATAATGAAATTGTTCCCCACATCAAGGACATTGACCTTATAGGTTTCCCAGAGGTTGAACTTTTTCCCATATTTCGTGCAAATTGTGGAAATAATTTTTTCTGAAACTAGCCACTATGTTCCCTCCTTTTCCACACATAAAGCATCTTCTAGTCCATTTAAGTGATTTTATCATGTATATATTTATAAAAAAACAAGGATTTAATATACATATACATTACATATTTTTTTTACACTTTATTACATTAAAATAACACGTAGGAGGACCGTAATAACTTTTGTCTTTAAGATACATAAAAATATAGACACTTCTCTATAAGTGAGTTACACCGTCTATTGCTACATTTTTAATATTTAAAACCCCTCTTAAACATATCATATATAAGAAAAATCATCATAACATAGATAAAGTAAACATATAAATTGGAGATATCAGATGCTCAGTATGGGTAAATAAGGGAGATACAGAAGCATCACATGAACATAAGGGTATAAAAACTTGTGCATAATATTTAAAAACAATACATTGAATATAAAAGAAAAAAATATTATTCCATAGTATAAATATTTGTAGTTCATATGACATGATTCATAATGTACTCAAGAAACATTATCCAAAAAAGGATAATATTGGCATAATAAATTGATTTTTGGCATACACATAATCATTGAAAATCATTTCCATATTGGTAAATACTTCCTACCAAGGCTGACGTTTTGGAAAAAGTCATTTACTGTATATAATTAACAACACATTCCAACCTTGTATTACATATTCTGTGTTCACTCCTCATTCCAACCTCGTATTACTTTTTCAGGTTCAATCTCTGTTGAATCCATGTATATCACATGGGATATATAAATCATTACCCAATAAATATGAGTGACATATAGGACCCATCAATATCATAATGAAAACTATATTTAAGGGATACAATATAACAGAAACATTAATCATATCATTCTACATGAAAGGACATGGGTATCAAAAAATTGCATCATATCATTACATTTGGAAAATCTATTGGTTTAATAATTATTTCTTCAGAGCATAACCCAGGAAAAGATGCATGTTTCATAATCATATAACAAATGGAAGAGAAATGGGTTTCATAAACATCATTCCATGAAAACATACACAATTTATATAAATAATATGGATTAAAATTTTTAATAATATCCCAATTAAGGCATTAGAAACACCAACATATTTCAACTTAGGTAGAATATAATTTTTAATTTATCATTTAAAACATTTTGTATGGAAAATATCAATTTCAATGTGAATCTTATTTTTAAAACATAAAAAATTTTGATAACCCTTTTCATAGAAAATTTCTTTTAAAAACACTATGTATTAATTGGAGTAGTGATTTTTTATTAAGTTGAAATATTATTTTCATCTTGTACACGTAAACATGATTTTGTCATTAAAATCAAAAATGCATTTTTTTGGAAGTGTTTATAAAGATTACATCAAAACATTTTTAAAAAAAGTAAAACATGGGTAATTTTTTTTTAATAAATATAAGAGGTTAATTAAATTGTTTCATAACATTTTTAAAAATCTTAATAAGATATATGGTTTTGAAATAAAAAACCACAAAATAGAGAAATATAGGGGGATTTCAATATCAAAATTTTATTAGTTATTTTAATAACAAAATATTTTAAAAATATAACTATTACATTATTATATAGTTAATAAAAATTGGAGAATAAAATTAATGATAATTAATAAGTGGATGATTATTAAATTTCAACATTAGAGACTTGATGACAAACAATATGGATTAATGATGAGGTTGTAAAATAATATATTCACCACATTGGTAACACTGAATCACAAGTCCCATGAATGAATATAATATAATTGAAATCAAAATATATTTAAGATGATTTAATTTATTATACTACATGTTATTTGGTATATATATACCTCTTAAGGAATAATATTGGTGCTTAACGTAACATATATCTCAGTGAATGAAAATTGAGATAAAAATATATTAAAATTTTTATAATGTAGGAACCATAGATCAAATGAAATAGAATTCCTAAAATAAATAATTAAATACCATTTTTTTGAAAATACATCATAATGTACATTAATGGGCATTATATACACAACATAGAAGAAAAAGTTGGTGGATATAGCATGTGTCTCATGAATGGAAAAAGGTGATATAGAAATCATTTAATAGATGAGAGGATTTTGAATTGTCTTCCCCATGAAATAAAAATGTCCATTTAATAAAAAAAATATTATTATTTTGTTATATTAAGGATATATCATGTCATATGGTAGTATATAAACTACATAGAAGAAAATAGTGGTCATTATGGCATAAGTCTTTCAGAAATAAAAGTTAACTATAAATCTCCTTACCTTAAGTCATCAATTATATCGTACTCATGATAACCTATTGTATAAAAAATATATTTTTATTATACATGAAATATATAAATAAACTATATATTAAAATATTTTACATTATTATGACCTTTTGGTACCTAATTGTTAACAATTCATTGTTAAAGATATGTTTTCATGTAACAACCTCTGTGTTTTTTTTAAATTTTGATTTGTTATATATTTTTATTCTCATTGATTAATAATGATTTAATAATATCTATAATGATAAAAATGATTTAAGTATCATATATAACCATTATATATTAATTTATATTAAATTCTAAGATATATAAACAAGAAATGGAGAACAAAGTTCATTGAGATGGTAGGTTATACATACACATAAACGTTGTTTCCATTTTCATTTAATATTAAATAAAATAAATGAATATGATATACTATCATTCCATAATAATTTTTATTTCATATAGATCATAAATTTTGTTTAGAAACATCCTTAAGTCATTCCATGTAATGTTTGAATGAATCAATTCTCTTCACTAGGCAGTAGTCCATTGTACATACAAATGTTGTTATTGTACTTCCAAAAATTGGAAGGCATGATGTTATGATAGATATACTAATAAATTTATCATAATAACATTTTAAATATAAAATATATAATAAATAAAGATAATTACCATCATTATTCCCATCCACGAAATGTGCTAATAGAAAAACAATCGACATTGGCTCACATGTTGAAAGTCCATCACACAAATGATGAATTTGTAATTCATTTGATTAAAGTGTGTGTAGTTTTAGGTCATACGCAAAGCATAAAAAACTAAATATATTTCATACACTTATTTTTTTATATAATCTTGATATTTAAATAATTGACATGGTTTAAGGATGAAATAAAATAAAAATGTTCATTGATGAACGTTACCTCTTCTCTATGTATCTTCTTTTTGTTTTCCCCAAATACCTTCATTGGTTGTATTTAGTATAATTTTAAGGCCACAATGATGAAGAGAGGTGATTTTAGAGGTTATTTTGGTATTTATTGTCGCAAAAGGGGATTATGATGTGGTGAGGAAGGAAGGATATTATGTTCCCAATTATAGTTGAGGATGAGTGGGATTCTTGTAAGTGTTTCACAGATTACATTCCAAACTCCTTTTTCTAATTACAGAGGTAGAAATAATTTCCCAATATAGATAATATAAGTTTTAATGTATAAATAAGAACATCTAATGGATTTTTTTATAATTGTAGGTTCATTTTTACACTTTATATAATAATATTAAACACATATTTATGGTTCTTACCTAAACTGTTGTAATTAATTATAATTTATTTCATTAATAACATTGGTAAAAATTTAATTTATACTTATTAAAAATTAGAATTTATTATTTTTCCAAATATGGAATATATTTTTAAAATTAAATTCATATAATTGGGATAAATTAATTTAAATGTAATCTGAAAAACGTGTCTTCAAAGCAGGTTTTCAATGCAAAAAAGAAATAATGTTTACAATGTATTTATATTCAATTTTAAAATGAAATTCATTCTAATTGCCTTAACTGGATTTCATGATGTATAATTTAATAAAATTAATATAAAACTAAATGAAGATATATTTTAATTATATAAATAAATTAATAAATAAATTTTCACTTAATATACGTGATTTTAGAATATCTTTATGAAATGAAACATTTCATAAAAATAAAAAAGAATGAAAAAAAATGCTAATTTTGATATTATGAAAGTAAAAATTGAATTCTATTTTATATACATCATTTTCTATAAGTGCCAAAAATTTATTTATTTTATTTTTCAAAGAAATCATTATAATTGGTTTTTTATAAATAAATATTTTCAAGACATTTTATGATTTTACTAAAAAACATATATATTATTAATGATATGATCTATTTATATAAAGTAGTTATATTTTATAATTAGTTATTTCTACTCTTATTACCATGTTTGGCGTCTTTTTTGTAATGGTGTTGTTAAAATAATATATCATTGTTTTGTAAAAAACTAGTGTCGTGTGTAATGCAAGAAAAGTAGGTGTTGGGTGTAGTGTAATCCAAACATAGTGTTGCATATAGCACCAAATTAATCTTTTCTAGACTAATATAGAAGACCTTAAATATATTTTAATTTATTTAATACGAACTAGTTCTTAAAAACTCAATATGTCACATTCTACACCCATAGAAATAATTAGGCACGAAAAAGTAGTCACACTAGTACAATCAAATGAGGATACTTAAACATAATTTTCTCCTCATGTTCCAATGTGGATTTCTAAAAGTAGTGGGTTTTTCAAAAATTATTGGTCATGAGAGAGTTATTGTTTCATAGAATATTCTTAGTATGTTCCATAATCTACCTCGATTATTCCTCATAAGAAATTTCTTTCTTCACCACTAAAAGCTCTATGTTTTATACATCACACGGATCATTTATGTACTTTCTCAAGAGAGATATATAGAACATATATGTAATTTTGTGTGGTTTTGTGGATGTTTTATGGGATAAGATAACATTTTAATATGACCATGAATTTTAAAATTACTAATATACCTAGGGATTAGTTTATATTTCATCATGAATAATATATCTTTTTCTAGGGATAAATTCAAAGAAGAAACTTATCACCGAAAGAAAATTCTATATTACATCATAGATTATTATAATAACTTTTCTATGGAATCTGACATGGATTTATGTGATTTCTTCAGCTATCTCGGGTACCACTTTTTTTAATTCTCTAACATCACTCCATAACATTGTAGCTCTAAATTTATTCACATATGGGTCATTATAAGGATCTATTTGAATTGTTGAGTGAAATCTATTATTGTAAGAAACATAAACCAGAGAAATGTGTTGACCCCAACCATCATGGAATTTTAAAGAACCAGATATTGACATATCCTATATTGCTTTAATTTTCCTTTCAGACAAACCATTTATTATGGGATGAAACACAGTACTGAAAATCAATTCTATATTAACGGATTACTGAAGATATGTCCCAGACATTTCAATAATCCTCAGTTCTAGATAAAATATAATAAAATGTGGTACTTTATGAAAAAGTACCATTTATTTCACATATTCCTAGAAATATGATCCATAAGTAATTATTCCCAAATAGAAATGGAATTTAAAAACATAGTAAGGTAATCAACTAGCACCCATATATAATTATTCCCATTATTGGTTTTGGGGAGTCCAACAAGAAAATCCACAGTGATGTTTTCATATTTCCATTCTATTTTGGTTAATGGAAGCAACATCCTCATAAATTGTTTTGCTTTCAGCCTTTTCATATAGACATACCATGTACCAAGATACAAAGTCTTCAATATATACCTACATCCCATTCAACCAGATGTATTCATTAAAATATGTACGCAACATTATACTTCCCATAAAAATAGTGAATGAAGAACTATGACCATCGTCCTCCAAATCCAACTCCATGTATGGTGTAGAAGGACCACACACATGATTATTGAACCATATCAGTCCATAATGATCATTGATAAAATCAGTAATATTTTTAACCTTATTTTGAATATCTAAATCATTCGTCTATGCCTGTTTAATATTACCTTAGAAAAATAGTTAAAATTCAGTTGATAAAGATAATGTCTTCATCTTTATTAAAGAATTCATGATCCTTTATTTTTTAATACAAAAATATAAGATATATTTTGACACTTATCTTGAAGAATATATAGTTATCCTTTTGACTCAATGAATTATCCACCTTATTCTCTTTTCCATGGAGGTAATTTATTAAGCAATCATAATCATTTATCAGCTCTAATCATTTTCTATGGCGCATCATCAATTTGATCATGTGAAAATATATATTTCAAAAATTTATGATTGGTATATATATCAAAAGGTTTCCCATAAAAAATATTCAATTTCATTAATTCAAAAATTACCACAACTAACTCAATTTTTTTTTGATAATTTTGATTATGAATCTTCAAATTTCCCATGGAATAGTCTCGAACCATGTCAATATTTACAATAAGACATCTGATTCCCTTATTAGATGATTCACTATACATTAAAAACGCTTCTCTAATATAGGGTAATGTATGTATAGGTTTACTGACTAATATTCTCTTCAATTCTGTGAAATTCTCCCTATATTCAGAAGTCTAGAGGAACTTGGTTCCCTTCCAAGTTAACATTTTAGTAGGTTTAGATATTCATGAATAATTTAACATAAAATATTGATTATAACATGACAGACCATAAAACCTACATGTATTATTCACCATAGTTCCCATGGGAGAACTTTTAATAGTCTTTATGTTTGATGGATCGATAGATATACCCTCTCTTTATATTATATGACCCCAGAAATGGATATTTGTTTCGAAAATTTCAAACTTTGTAAATTTTAACTATAATTTACCTTTTCATGAGTTCTTTAGTAAAATTATCAAGTGATATTTTTTATATTACTTTATCCTAGATTAGATTAGAATATAATATAAAAATACTACCAATAAATTACCAAGCTAATCTCTAAACACAATATTCATTGATCCCATTATGATAGTAGGAGAATTAATAGGACTGATGTGAATCATTGTATATTCATAGCGTCCATACCTTGTAGAGAATTTCAACTGTGGAATATATCAATAATTAAACCATAATTAATGATATCTTAAATCAATTTCAATAATTGATATTTATTGGTTACAAAATATTTAAAAATATTCCTCGATACGGATAAGAGGATAAATGTTATTGATCATGATCTTGTTCACCTCTCTATAATTAATGTACAGTCACAATGATTGATATTTATTTTTCACATAATGTAATGTTTCAAACCAAGGTGACACACATGTCTTACTGATTCCCATTTCATGGTTTTCATGGAGTCTATTATTCAATTACATTAACTCAATAATGGATATTCTATTGGGATTCTTTGAATTTTGTGTTGAAATGGATCTGAGTTCTATTAATAACCCAACTCAACATTTTTGGGGAAGGCTTTGAAATTATTCTAGAAAGACATAAAAAAATTCTTAAAAGAATGTAATGTAATAGATATTTTGTTTATCACTTACCTTTTGAGATAAAAACAACTTTTAAATGGTAATGTTTACCCACACATTGGATGTTATCTCCATCAGAAGGTTGTGCAAATCATCCCATCGATTGAAGATCATATAATGGTTTGGAATATAAAATGTTTCATTACTACTTAAATTTTTTTGGTATCTATGTATATATGGACTAATGATACCTAATATAACATCAAATTCAACCATAGGAAGAATAATAATATTATTAAGAAGTACATTCCCACTAACATATGAAATTATTTTAATATGAAATAATGGGAAGATCCGTATGAAAATAAGACATTATATGTTATATAGTGGAGAAAAAATGTATCTTTCACAACAACATTATTCCACCCCTCATCAAAAGCCATGATCATATGCTATTTCCAATTATTACCCATATTAAGAGGTTTTTGATATCAATCAGCATCATTAAACATTGATTTTAGGCATTGATATACTTAATTACCATTTTCCATACCCATAAATCACTTAATTAGGGAGGTTCATTCTTTAAATATTTTTCAATATTCACTTTGTTTTATATCTTCATCTAATAGAGTCAGAAATAAATTTCTTAATGACCTTATTATCCACACATAAACCATTTATTATCCACCTTAAAGAAATTTCTACCATGATTTTTCTCACTCTTTGTGTATAAGGGAAATTTCTACTTATTTTTTCCGTGGATTTTAGATTATAATATGAAAATTTTCATACCATTAATATCAAAACAATGTGATTTATAGGTTATTCCATCCTCCAATTCCCCCTTTATTTTACATCCAAAAATATCTTCCCAAATATTTAATTCGATTATGGATAACTATATTTAGAGACATGGTTTTAACAAACTAAAATCCCTATCATCATTAATTTTAGGTTGGACGAAAATAAAGGACATGTGTCTCACATGCCTTGTGAAATTTTCCAAATATATTTCAATAGATTCATAATAACGTTTTTTAGCTCAAGGAACTCATTCTATATCTTCACATGAATAACGAAAGGAATGTAATTATTGAAAAATAATGTATTCAACTCATTACAATCCATGGATTTAATTTTATCTAGTTTCCTTTTATTAATGACAAAATTCCACCATTGATCGACCAGTACATACAAAAGGTACATCGAATAATGACTTCTTCAGGTTATAACCGTTGATGAAAAAAATATCTTTTCATCGGTACTAATCCATTATTCAGAAACTAGTAGATCATAGGACATGATAAAGGAATGTGGATATTTCCTCATGAAGGAATAAATATAATTTTATTACTGATTTTTTCATTGGTATGTTCAACAAGGATAACAATTTGATACCTCTATGTGATAATAGAAATTATATTCTTCATTCCATCCCCCATAATTTTTCTATTCCCATGAGTACAATAATTACATTGACATTTTCAAATATCATTAATATAGGACCTTTAGGTTCTATCCATTTACTAAAACAATAATGATTACTGTAATAAATATGTATCAAAGTGGGGACAATATAATCGTCAAAAATACTTATAGGATTTCTGAATAATTACACCTTTTTATTTAATTAATGAAACCTTATGTTTATCATTTTTCATTCATTTTATTATTCTATTTAAATCATTCTTGATAGTTAATCTATAGTTCTTTATTATCCAATTAATGTCCCCAAGAAGTGTTATACCAAATTTGCAGCAAGGCCCATTGTCATACACCAGATCATGGTTGATTCTAGCACAATATGCTGTTTTGGTGCATGTTACCATTATCTACAACTATTCTAGATCCACAGCCACATGTAGTATCATGACATAGATGTAATTTCATGGGAACAACATTCTATATCCTTTAAAAAAATTTCATCACATTTTCCTATACATTGAACAATAACATCATAGATGTCCATAGGGATCTCAATATGGTATTACCATTATCTTTTACAAAATTTAACTAAACCTATCCATTAGAAACAACTAAAAAGACCTTGGATTAAACATACATAGAAATTACTTCATTTTTCGGAATAGTTATTATATTACACAAACACATACCTAAGGACAATAATAGTTTAGTGTGGCTGGAAATGTGTAAACATGAACACATGTCCATTTGTAAGCTATGGATGATCCCACAATATTCTTCATTACTATAATTCCTCTTAGATACATCATACAAAATAACAAAATTCATAACCTTGGGAATGGAAACAAAGGAATTTGTGAGATAAGATGCTAAGTTAGTGTAACCAAGGGACATACATAAGAATAACATGGACATAAGTGTATGATAAAATGGGAATAACATTTGAAGAACATACAATACAAATAAAATATAATAATAATGAGTCATGGAAAAAATATCGGTAGTTCATAAGACATGAATGATAAATAAACCATAGATCATAAGCTATTACTATATAAAATTGGCATGATATATTATTTTTAGGTAGGCACATAAGAAAATAGAATTATTTCCACATTAAAAAAGGCTCACTACAGAAGTCATCATGGAGGAAAATGTTTTTACATTACCATGTTCACTGCTCATTCTTGATCTGCCATAATATGCCAAGATCACTCCTCATTCGAACCCGGAATTGATGTAACAAGTTCACTCCCTGTTCTCACCATTTCAATGTCATGAGATATATAAATCTTTTCCCAATGCATTAGAGGGAGATGTAGGTCCCACTGATCTCATGTTGTGAAAAATATTTATGTGTTCTACAATGACATGAAAATTCATCATATCATAACCCGTGAAATGAATTTTTTGTCAAAAACAATTCATCAAAACATATCTTGAAGATAATCACATATTTTTAAAATACATTCATCATGGAATAACCTTCTAAAGGAGTTGGGTACCTTAATAATAATAGAACATGTGGAAGAGAATCGTATCTAAAAAAATCATAAAATAAAATCATAAACCATTCATGGAAAGAATATGAATGGTAACCTATGATAATATACCCATAAAGACATGAGTGACACAAATATATTACACCTTGTATTGGAATTTTCTTTTGAAATGATCTTTTAAAAAATTTCATCAATAAAATATCCTTTATTCTATGAAAATGTTTTTTAAAAACTAAATCTTTTTGAAAACCATTCTATTTGGAAATATTTCTGAAAACGTAAAATGTTTGATTTCTAGAAATGATTTTTAATGACATAATAATATCATATTAATAAAATAATTATATACATAAAGTTCTATTTCACATTTTCCGTAAAATACAAATGTGCATTGTTTTGGATAAGGACATGAATATTTTATCAAAAATTTGTAAACATTCAAATATCTGTAAAAAATTATTTTGGAATTCATAAGAGTGTCCGAAAACTTATTTTAATCTTTTTTGAATTTTTTTAAAACATTTTTTTAAAGGAAAATAGATTTTTAAATGATGAGATAATTAATTTTGGATTTCATTAAAAGTATTTTCTTTATTATTTTATATTCCAAAAATTGTAAAATGGAACTATTAAATTAAAATATCATTAATGAAAAGAAAATAATAAAATTCATGATAATTCATGAGTGGTTGATTCTACGATTTTTACATTTGAGACTTGACCATAAACGATTTTGGAAAACAACGAGACTTTAACATTATAATATTACCACTTTGGTAACATTGAATCATAATAACCATAATGTAATCACATAAAATGTAACATAAAATACCATTAAGATGAATAAATTCCTAATATTACATGTTAAAGGGTCTCTATATACACCTCTTGATGGAATATTGGTGAATATCATAATGTACATCTTAAATAAAGAAAATTGAGACAAAAACCCTCTTACTTATTTTTAAAATTTTATCTATATATACCATGAGAGATATATCATAAAATAGACATTTAAATTCCAAAAAAATTTGAGTAATAATAAATTAAATAAAATGGAATTATATAGAACACATAGAATAAATAGGTTGTGGATATAGCATGTGTCTTACGAATGTAAACAATGAGGTGGAAATCCCTTAAAACATGAGTAACTCTTGAATCATAAATCTATGAAATAATAACATAAATAGAAACATTAATTATCATTAAGTTAGATATATTAATGTTATAACATTTCATATGTATTTTTATTCTCCACTAAGAATTGTTGAGTGGTGAATATGTCATAAGTCTCTTAGAAATAATGTGAGACTCGCAATCCCATTACCTTATGTCTTGACTTCCCTTATACCCATTAAACCCTCTTATGTAATAAATATATGTTTACTATACATATATAATATAATAATTATTTTATATATTAGACCATATATTGTTATATTGTTACCATATATTTCCATTTTATCAAGGATTCAATGTTAAAGTTATGTTTTCAAGTAATAATTGCAATGTTTTTTATTAAAAGGTTATTTGGTGATATTTTTATTATATTTAATTAATAATTAATTATTAAAATACATAATTAAAACAATGATATAAATATCTTATATAACCATTACATTTATATTTAAAATAAATAATTAATGATAGAAACGGGAAATGAAATACACCATTTGTGGAGACGGTATGTTGTATGTATGGAGAAACATTATTTCAATTTTCATTATGATTTAATGATAGCAAGTAATATGATAAAATATAATTATAGAAACAATATTGATTCATAAATATCACATATAATTATTCAATCCACTCTTAATAATTTATATTTAATTTCTTCAAGAATTACATCTCTTCATAAGGTAATAGTCTATTGTACACATGAATGGATTCATCGTATTCCCAAAAAATGGAAGTTATGAATGTATGATTGATTTAATAATTAAAAAATCCAAACAACATCATAAATATACACATATATATATATATCATTCCAATAATTACTCCCAACCATTAATTTTGGTAATGGAAATACGAACAACATCAGTTCGCATGGCAGTTGTTCACCGCACACACGAACAATGATTTTGTAACCCATTTTTGAAGTGTGTGAGGTTGTCGGACATAAATGTAACTCCCGGAGATTTTATGAGAAATATTTTGTTTTTATGAATTATTCTATATTCATGGGACTCATTCAATACACACAATACTTTCTTGGCTTGCATTACATGCAAGATAAACCTTCTTCAATAGCTTGCATTGTACGCAATACCGTGTTTCACTAAACAACGATATGTTATTAAAATATTATATAAACTAGGAATTATGAATAGTAATACCCACTTTTTGATATTTTTTAAATTTTATCTTTGAAAGTGGACTTCATTTTTGGATTTGGAATTTCGAAATTATCCTAGGGTGATTTTTTGGTATTTTTCAGAAAACATTCAATTTTTGATGAACAGTGAAAACACTGAGTTATTGATTAAAAACCGACATTTTATTTAAATAATAATTTATTATATTTAAATATATTTTAGTTCAAAATAGATACTTAATACCTTTATAAGTTCAATGTATTTCATTGGAGTCATTTTATAATAATTTTGGTTATATAAAAATTTTATTGAACTTTTCACTGTCTTTTACCCACCTCCTAGGAGAATTTGTAAATTTACATAAAACATAATTCTACTACTTCGGTGAGTGGAATTTCAAAAATCCGAGAGACATGGTTGAGATCAGTAAGTAATATGTGGTTCAATGAGATGAAAATAATTTTTTGTGAATAGTAACTTTTTACTTTTATTTACCACAGTTAAAAGTAAACAAGGTAATTAAGGGTAAAATTTATATTATTATTACCAGAACACAAGTACTAATTCTATTTGATAAGTGTAATTATACCAAAAACAGCCTTAGTAATAAAATATGACCATTTAGGTCCACTTGGATTAGATTAGGACATTTATTACTATTTAATTCAAATATGAGTTAAAAGAAGTAAAATCAAAGTTTAATAAGTAAAACATTTTTAATATAGGATTATATATAAGATAAATTCGACTATAAATATTAATTAGAAATATAAAAATATTTACTACATAATGGTATTATATTTATAATTTTTAGACATTAAATAATTTAATTTATTTATAACACAATTATGATGCAGTAATTACCTTATTAATAAAATATTAACATAATTGATGTTATAAATACCCAAATAAATGTAATTTGAGACTTTTTATGAATTACACTAATCTTCATGGTTAATATGACATGTTAGTATTGATTAAATTAACTTTTTTTAACTAATCATGCTGTCATGATTTTCACAAAAATCAACTACCAAATAGTGTCAAAATTGACCTAAAATAGTCTTTAAAACAAATATTATATTATTAATAGATATTATATTCCTATAAATCTAAAATTATTCCAAATGACTTAGATAACTATATATATATTAATAATGAACCACTTGGGTATTGTTGGCTTGTTATAGTAAGTTTATTAATCATATAGTGTAAGAAAACATGAAGACACAGTAAAAGTAAAATTATTTATCTTAGCATTAAATATAAATGATAAGGTTAATATAGTAACCTAAACTTGTCTAAAACCTATTGGGTGAGAGTATTTAGAACCCTCCCCACCCTATCCTTGAAATAAGTCACTTTGGAGACATTATAAACCGAATATTAATTTATTATAAAATAATATTTTAGGTTTTCCTAAGGTGCCCCTATCCTCCCTTATAAAAGGGCACCTTCCCCCTCTCATCATGACACCACTTTGAGCCTTATCTCTCGGCCAACCCCTGAAATTTTCTATTATCCACTTCTCCAGGAACATTATAGAGGTCCTCGTCTTCTTCCAAGACCATCTTTAGTGCCCTAAAAAGAGGTTAAGAAGAGGCATGTCAAAGAAGAGGTAATATCCATTACCGATCCTTTCCAATTTCTTTTTTCTTCAACTTCTTCTTCTTTAGTTGTTTCGTTATAAAGTAATAACATAAGTATCAATAATATACTGATATTTTATATTAAATATGAAACAACCCTATTTCACCTTCTATCCATTATATGGAAAATGAAATCACCGCAAAAGCATACGTACGAAATACCGTCTCTACACCGTGGTGTAATCTGTTTTCCACCACCACCTTACTTGGATGGGTATAATGGTGTAGAGAATAACTATATATGATTATTATAACATGATACTAATTCTGATACATTCCATCATCCACTCTAATACCATTTAAAAATTATGGTAACAATATCATCGCTCGTGCGAACGTACGAACAACCATCTCCACGATGTGATGCGACTCATTCTACATGATATTCATTGAATGATGATTATATAAATGAATTTAATGAATAAATATGATATATATTACAGTACTACCATTCTATAAATAAGGTATCTATAACCTAAATAGAGTAATAAGAATTTATTCGACAAAACATGCATAAGAACATAAAGCAATAAACACCCGAATAACAAGTAGTAATGAAATATTAGTAATAAGAAGATAAGAATATGACTATATATGATATCATAACAATTAATATGATTATGTAATAAGTCAATTACATTATTTAAATGATTATATAGGAGGTTCAAATATGTAAAAATCATATCAAACCTAAGGTAAGGGAAAATCTCACAATCTCATTTTTATCTGAGATTGTTTATACTTTTGTATTTACTGGGGTGTATTTATCATCCACATATCTGTATCCCCAATATTTAATATTATTTCTATCCACCTACAATTGTTTAAATCCAATTTCACATATTGGTGAATTTTTTGTAAATGATATGAAAGGAATCTTTTTTTATGTTCAGTACGAGATACTTTTTGACTTTCCTGGCCAAAGTACAAGAAGAATGTTTTCATTAACTTATATGGCATGAATGGAGTTTTATGATTTCATGGAACATTATTTCCAAGAATCGTCCTTTACAAGTTTTCCGGTTTATTTTTAATTAACATATTTTTGATTAAAATTTTATTACATGTTAAGAAATGAAAAAAAAATTGAAGTTGAAAGGATATTTTTCTCAACAATGGAGTTCAAGTGTTTCATCAAAATTATTTTACATATAAGATAATATAGGGTTCTGGTTCTATCTCTATTTTTA
The DNA here is from genome assembly GCA_963277665.1 of Viscum album. Lineage (NCBI taxonomy): Eukaryota > Viridiplantae > Streptophyta > Magnoliopsida > Santalales > Viscaceae > Viscum > Viscum album. Next base: position 2,022,998,956 of record OY728138.1, read on the forward strand.
CATTGATTTGATTATGTTATGATGGAATTATTTTTATGATGTCTTTTTTTTCTTATATGTATTATGTTATGATGGCATGATGTTTAAGAATCCAATTATTATTGCATGGGTTTTGCTATGATGTATGATTTATGATTTTGTGGAAAACATAAGAATGATTTCATCATGAGATGGTTGGAACCTATATCTCCCTCCAGTTCATTGGTAAATATTTATATCTCATTGTATAGACATGGTTGGAACGACAAGTTAAAACCAGTTCAGTGATACAAGACTGGAACGGGGAGTGAACTCAGTTCATAAATGGACTTTGTCCGCTATGATAGTCTTGGAAATGAGTATTTACTAAGAAGAAATGATTTTCTATGATTATGTGTGTATTCCACAAAGTTTCATGTTTTATGTTAAGATTATTGGGATTACATTTCACTACTATGATTTATCCCATGTTATGATATTATGATCTCTTTTGCATGATGAGATTTTTAAAATGATATGTTCTTATGAATATGATATGATTGATATTTCCTTTATTTAACATTACTGAGAATTTGAGAACACCCTTTTGTATGTTTTCTTTTCCCCAGGTCAGGAAGAAGGATATTAAGTAGGATATGCTAAAAGATACTCTAGATATGATGAAATAAATGGGACACAATGTAAATTCATTACGAACCAGTTGTTTGTGTTTCCCAGTTTCTAAAGACACTATACCTATATGGTCCTATCATGGTTTTGTTATATTTTTTAATAAGTATGATTCAATTCTGATGTAATAACAATATATGTGAAGAAAGGGTCATTATAGTTTGTATCAGAGGAAAGGTATAGTCAACCTTTGGAAACTAGGATGTGAAAGCCTTAGTAAGAACTCTAAGGATATGTATAAGCATAGAACACAATATTAGTGTTTTAGAAATGGCCATGAATAACCAATGATAAGACCTTATGTGTGAAACTTTATTCTTAATTTTGTGGTTTTCCAATTATGATTTGTATTTCTCACACTGTGCTTATTGGTTTTAGTCAATGGCTGGAACCCGAAGGAACCGTGTTAATGCTGAATACGATGGGAAATGCAATGATTGTACCCATGAGCAACTAAACGTTATGGGAGATGGAATGAAAAATCTTGTAGCGATTCTCAGACAACATTCTCAAGCTATGAATCATGCAGGAATTCCAAATGAGAAAAGGATGGAGCAACATTCTATTTAATCCTTTATGAGGTAGCATCCACCCTCATTCAGCGGGTCTACTGATCTATTAGTGGATGAACAATGGATCTGTACCACTGAAAAGATACTTTCAGTTATTCAATGTTCTGAACATGATAAAGTCATCTTAGCAGTATATTGTTTGGAAGGTGAAGCTGATGAATGGTGGAATCTTATCAAAAATACGAGGCAAAGAGACAAAATTGAGTCTATGGAATGTGATGAGTTCAAGAACTTATTTTTCAATAAGTATATCCCTCATATTCTTCGAAAAAAGATGGAGAAGGAATTTCGTGAACAAAAGAAAAAGGATGATGGATCTATTGGTACCTACGAAGGAAATTTTAGAAGACTTGAAATGTATGCTTCTAGAATTATTATCCAACTTGAGAGTAAGCTCGATTGATTCTTTAGTGGCTTAAAACCAAGTTTTCAAAGGGCGTTAGCCATAAGGGCCTTCAATAGCTATGAGGAAATTGTTCGATGTGCTCTCAAGGTTGAGATGGAGATTGGAGTAACCCATCAGTCATATGGGTTTGATAAGAAGAGGAAATTGGAATTCAAAGGGAAATCTAAAGACCACACTGAAAAGAAGATGAGTTTTTCCTTATGCTCAATGTGTGGACAGAAACATGGAGGAACTTTTCTTAAAGGGACAAGTAAATGTTTCAAATGTGGAAAAGAAGGTCATCAGGAATTTGAATGCCGCAATGATGGGAAAAAGATGTCTACTGATGCGAACAAAGAAAGGGCTACATAGAATGCACCTCCTATACTTCATTGTTACAACATCAAGGAATGGGGGAATTATTCTAATCAATTCCATATTCCAAGGGTTGTTGATGATGATCGACGTCGAAAAACTCTTAAGGCCAAAGACAAAGGAAAGTCACATGCAATTTCTATCGGCAATGTGGAGTACGATAATGAAGCGGTGAAAGGTACACATACCATCCACTCTAAAGTAGAAAATGTTTTATTTGATTTTGGATCCACCAACTCTTTTATTTCTGAAGAATTTTTTAAGGGTATCGTTGTACTACCTCAACAATTAGTTGTTGAGTTAGCTGTGAGAACTCCTAATGGCACAACAGTTTCATCAAAAGTGTATAATTCTTCTCCAATTAACGTTTGTGGGAATATGATTCCTGTTAATCTTGTGATCCTTCATATAGTGGAATTTGATATGATTCTTGTAATGGATTGTATTTCCTTATATTGAGCTCACATCGATTTCCAATGAATGGAAGTCACATTACATATTCCTGACCAATCTATGATCATCTATCAATGCAAGGATTAATATAACCTTCCAGTGGAAATCTCTTCCATATTATCAGTCTTTATTCCAATAAATGAAGGTAATTTATCTCAAATGGTTGGATATAAACTCATGATTAAGAATATGCCCATTGTAAGGGAGTTTGATGGTGTATTTCCAGAGGAATTGCCACATCTTCCACCAAATCGTGAAGTGGTGTTTTCAATAGAACTCCTATCAGGTGTTATGACCATTTCAAAGACACCTTATAGAATGGCCCCAATTGAGTTGTAGGAATATAAGAATCAACTCCAAGAGAATCTTGATAAGGGATTCATACATCCTAGTGCATCACCTTGGGGAGCACATGTTCAGTTTGTTAAGAAGAAATATGGCTCAATGAGACTCTACATTGATTATCAAGAACTTAACAAGATCACTATCAATAACAAATATCCTCTCCCATGCATTGATGACTTATTTTACCAACTACGCGGAGCTCAATACTTTTCCAAGATTGATCTTCATTTAGGGTATCATCAATTAGGGGTCAAAAGTGAGGATATACCAAAGATGGATTTCTGTACAAGGTATGGACACTATGAATTTATAGTGATTCTATGTGGTCTTACTAATTCCCCTACCATCTTCATGGATCTAATGAATAGGGTCTTTAGAGACTATCTTGATCAGTTTGTGGTAGTCTTTATAGAAAATATTCTTCTCAATTCAAAGAGCAATTAAGAACATGAAGATCACTTTAGAGTTGTATTAAAGACCCTATTAAAGGGGAAGCATTATGCCAAATTTACCAAGTGTGAATTTTGGTTTCAAAAAGATACATTTTTTGGTCACATAATCTCAAAATAGGGGATAAATATGGATAAAAACAGAGGTTATCGAAAGATAGTCGAGACCAAAAAAAGTAACTGAGATCTGAATTTTTCTTGGTTTGGATGGATATTACCGACGTTTTGTGAAATATTTATTATTGTTATCTAATACACTCACTAGGTTGACTCGAAAAAGAGTTATGTTTATTTGGATAGAGGGGTGTGGAGATAATTTCAATGAGTTAAAAAGATGGTTATCCAGTGCACCTGTGCTCACACTACCTTGTAGTAGAGAAAGGTTTGTGATCTATAGTGATTCATCTAAGAAGGGATTGGGGGGTGTTTTCATGCAAAATGATATGGTGATAGATTATGCCTCACAATAGCTAAAAATCCATGAGCAAAACTACCCAACTCATGATTTTGAATTAGCTGCAGTAATATTTTCATTTAGGATTTGGAGGAATTATCTTTATGGTAAATGGTGTGATATTTATACTAATCATAATATTTTAATGTATATTTTCAGACAAAGGGTGCTGAATATGCGCCAAATAAGATGGTTGGAGCTGATTAAGGATTACGACTGCTCAATTCATTACCACCCCGGGAAAGCAAACAAGGTGGCAGACGAATTAAGCCGACAAGACCATGCTAGCTTATCCATGATGAGGATCACAAAAGAACCAATATTAATGGATTTACAAAGGATGGATCTCAGAATTATAATTGAAGGGGGAAAATCCTATCTTTCTCAAATTAATGTTGAACCATATATACATGTGATGATTAAAGAGGAACAGAAAGAGGATGTAGAGATACAAAAGAATGTGATAAATGTTCCTGAATTCCCCATGGACTGTGATGAAATAATAAGGTTCAGGAATCGGGTTTGTTCTCCTCCCATCCTAGAATTAAAGAAGGAAATATTGGATGAATCTCATAGTTCGTCATTATATATTTACCATGGAAGCATGAAGATGTATAGGGACCTGAAAAAGTACTTCTGGTGGGATGGCATGAAAAGAGATGTTGCTGAATATGTCTCTCGATGCTTGGTTTTTCATCAAGTTAAAGATGAGAGACAGAAGACTACGGGGATGTTACAGCCATTACACATACCAGAATGGAAATGGGAAAACATCACTATGGACTTTGGCACTAGAATTCCTAAAACATCCAACGAAAATAAAGCTATCTGGTTTATATTTGATCGTCTTATGAATTCAGCACACTTCATTGCTATTATATAGGATTTATCTCTTGATCAGAATTCTTGGATATATGTGAAGGAAGTGGTAAGATTTCATGGAGTACCACATTCCATTATTTCTGATCGGGATCCGAGGTTTACCTCGATATTTTGGTGAAGTCTTCAGCATACTCTATATATAGAGTTGAGTTTCAGCACTGCTTATAATCCTCAGATAGACGGTCAGTCTGAGAGGATGATTCAAACTCTAGAAGACATGTTGTGAGCTTTCTCTATGGATTTCAAAGGTGGTTGGGATCAACACCTACCTTTGGTGTAATTGTTTTTATTAAAACAGCTTTCACTCTAGTATTCAGATGGCTCCTTATGAAGCTCTCTATGGAATGAAATGCAGAACTCCAACTTGTTGGGATGATGTTGGGGAATGAAAGCTATTAGGACCAGATCTTGTTGATGAGATGGCAGAAAAGGTCAGATCTATTCAAAAACACAAAAGAATAGATCAGAGTTCACAAAAAAGTTATGCTAACAACCGAAGAAAAGTCCTAGAGTTTGAAGTGGGTGATAAAGTGTTCTTACAAATATCTCCATAGAAAAGAGTAATTAGATTTGGAAATAAGGGAAAGCTGAGCCCTAGGTATATTGGTCCTTTTGAAATACTGGATCGTGTTGGGAAGGTTGCTTACCGTTTGGCGCATCCATTGAATCTCTCTCGAGTTCATGATGTGTTCCATGTATCTCTTTTGAGAATGTTTATTCACAATCCTTCACATGTACTAAGATCAGAAGTTGTACCGCTAGAGAAAGATCTTTCTTATGAAGATCAACCAATAGAGATATTGGATCATACTGAAAAGGTTCTACGAAACAAGTCCACTCACTTGGTTAATGTTTTATGGAGGAACCACCAATTAGAAGAAGATACATGGGAACTTGAGGATATGATGAGGAAGAGGTATCCTCATTTTATTGTTACATAGTGACGAATTTCTAGGGAGAAATTATTTTTAAGGGGGGTAGAATGTAACACCCAGTGATTTTATGAAAAATATTTTGTTTTTAAGAATTATGTTATATGCAAAGGAATCATTCATTACACATAAAATTGTCTTGGCTTGCGTTACACGCAAGAGTAACCTTCTTCTATAGCTTGTGTTGTACGCAATACCGAGTTTCACTAAACAACAATATGTTTTTAAAATATTATATAAACTAGCCATTATGAATAGTAATACCCACATTTTGAAATTTTATAAATTTTATCTTTAAAAATGGACTTCATTTTTGGATTCGGAATATCGTAATTAGCCTAGGGTGAATTTTTGGTATTTTTCTGAAAACATTCAATTTTTGATGAATAGTGAAAACACTAAGTTATTAGTTAAAAACATAATTTTTATTTAAATAATAATTTATTTTATTTAAATATATTTTAGGTCAAAATAGATACATAATACCTATATAAGTTCAATGTAACTCATTGGAGTCATTTTATAATATTTTTAGTTATATAAAAAGTTTATTTAACTTTTCACCGTCTTTTACCCACCTCCTAGGAGAATTTTTAAATTTACATAAAACATAACATTACCACTTCTGCGAGTGTAATTTCAAAAATACGAGAGACACGGTTGATGTTAGTAAGTAAAATGTGGTTCAATGAGATGAAAATAATTTTTGTGAATAGTAACTTTTTTACTTTTATTTACGACGGTTAAAAGTTAATAGGGTAATTAAGGGTAAATTTGATATTATTATTACCCTAACACATGTCCTAATTCTATTTGATAATTGTGATTCGACCAAAAACAACCTTAGGAATAAAATATGACCATTTATGTCCACTTAGAATAGATTAGGACATTTATTATTATTTAATTCAAAGAAAGATAAAAGAAGTAAAATCAAAGTTTAATAAGTAGAACATTTTTAATATAGGATTATACATAAGTTAAATTTGACTATAAATAATAATTAGAAAGAGAAAAATATTTCATACATAATGTTATTTTATTTATAATTTTTAGACATTAAATAATTTATTTTATTTATAACACAATGATGATGCAGTAATTACCTTATTAATTAAATATTAACATAAATGATGTTATAAATACCCAAATAAATGTAATATGAAACATTCGATGAATTACACTAATTTTCTAGGTTAATATGACATGTTATTACTGATTAAATTAACTTTTTTCGAACTAATCATGCTATTATGATTTTCACAAAAATCAACTACCAAATAGTGTCAAAATTGACACCACAATAGTTTTTAAAACAAATATTATATATTCAATTGATATTATTTTCCTAAAAATGTTATGTTCGGACAAATGACTTAGATAAGGTTATATATATTAATTATGAACCACTTTGGGTTAGTTTGGAATGTTATAGTTAGGTTATAAATCATATAGTGTAAGAAAACAAGAAGACACGGTAAAAGTTAAATTATTTAAATTAGCATTAAATATAAATGATAAGGTTAAAATAGTATCCTAAACATGCCTAAAACCTATTGGTTGAGAGGATTTCGACACTTCCCCACCCTAGCCTCCAAATAAGTTACTTTGGAGGTATTATAAACCTAATATGAATTTATTATAAAATAATATTTTACGTTTTCCTAAGGTGACCCTCTCCTGCCTTATAAAATGGTACCTTCCCCCCTCTCCTCCTCACACTACATTGAACCTTCATGATCGGCCAACCCCTGAAATTTTCTATTCTCCAATTCCCTAGGAACATTATAGAGGTCCTGGTCTTCTTCAATGTCCTTCTTTAGTTCCCTAAGAGGAGGTTAAAAAGAGGAACATCAAAGAAAATGAAATATCCATTACTGATCATTTCCAATTTCATTCTTCTTCAAATTCTTATTATATAGTTGTTTCATTATAATGTAATATCATCAATATCACTAATATAATGATATGTTATTATAAATATGAAACAACCCTATTTCACCTTCTATCCATCCTACGTAAAATAAAATCACCGCGCGTGTGTACATACGGAATATCGTCTCCACGTCGTGGTGTAATCTGTTTTCCACCACCACCTTACTTGGATGGGAATAATGGTGTAGGGAATAACTCTATATGATTATTATAACAAGATACTAATTCTAAGACACTTCACCATCCAATTCAATACCATTCAATAATTATGGGAATGATATCATCGCTCGTGCATACGTACGGACTACCGTCTCCACGATGTAATGCAACACGTTCTACATGTATTCATTGAATGATGATTATATAAATGAATTTAATGAATAAATTTGATATATATTAAACTAATACCATTCTGTAAATAATATATCTATAACCTAAAAAGAGGTGTAAGAATATATTCGACAAAACATGCATAAGAACATAAAGCAATAAACACCCGAATAACAAGTAGCAATGAAATATTACTAATAAGAAGATAAGAATATGACCACATATGAAATCATAACAATTAATATGATTCTATAATAAGCCAATGACATTATTTAAATGATTATACAGAAGGTTCGGATACTTACAAAGCATATCGAACCTAAGGTAAGTGAAAATATCACATTCTCATTTTTATCCGAGATTGTTTATACTTTAGTATTTACTGGGGTGTATTTATCAGCCACATCCTTGTTTCCCCAATATGTAATATTATTTCTAACCCCCTACAATTTTTTAACTCCAATTTTATCTGTTGGTGAATTTTTATTCAGAGATATGAATAGAATCTTTTGTCGTGTTCAGTACGAGATACTTTTTGACTTTTTCGGCCAAAGGACAAGAAGAATGTTTTTTATCTTATACGGCGTGAATGATATTTTATGATTTCATATAAAATTGTTTCCATGAAGCTTCCTTTACAAGTTTTCAGGTTTATTTTTAATTAACTTATTTTTTATTAAATGTTTTTGACATGTTACGAAATGTAAAATGTTTTTGAAGTAGAAAGGATATTTTCCTCAAGAATGGAGTTCAAGTGTTTCATCAAAATTATTTTCCATCTAAGATAATATAGGGTTCTGTTTCTATCCCTATTTTTTCATTGATTTGATTATGTTGTTATGGAATTATTTTTATGAGGACTTTCTTTCTTATAAGGATTATGTTATAATGGTATGATGTTTAAGAATCCCATTTTTATTGCATGGGTTATGCTATGATGTATGATTTATGATTTTGGGGAACACATAAGAATGATTTCATTGTGATATGGGTGGGACCTATATCTTCCTACAATTCATTGGGTAAAGATTTATATCTCATGAGATAGACATGGTTGGAATGTAAAGTTAATTGGGTTCAGTGATACAGTACTGGAACGAGGAGTGAACTCTATTCAGAAATGGACTTTATCCACTATAATAGTCATTGTAATGAGTCTTAATTAATAAGAAATGGTATTCTATGATTATCAGTGCATGCCACAAATTTTCATGTTTTATGTTATGGTTATTGGGATTACATTTCACTACTATGATTTATCCCATGTTTTGATATTATGATCTCTTTTTTAGGATAATATTTTCAAAATGTTATGTTCTTATGAGTATGATATGATTTTTATTTCCTTTATTTACTCTTACGGAGCATTTGAGCTCACCCTTTTGTATGTTTTCATTTCCCCAGGTCAGGAATAAGGATATTAAGTAGGATATGATAAAAGTGACTCTAGATATGATGAAATAAATGGGAGATGATGTTGATGCTTTATGAAGTAGTTGTTTATGTTTGCCAGTTTCTAAATACACTATACATATACGGTCCTATCATGGTTTTGTTATATGTTGTAATAAGTATGCCTCAATTCTGAAATAATAACAATTTATGTTAAGTAAGGGTTGTTATAATAAACATTTAATACAAGAATCTATGAATGTGGAAGATACCGACTTTATTATATAATCATGATACAAATACGATTTATGGTGTTTGAGGAAAATATAAATGAAAAGCATTCATTGATGAATTTTGTCTCTTCATTGGGTATCTTCTTAAGATTATAGTATTAAGGTATATTAGTGGATAAGTTATTTTTATATGTCTTATCTGAACCAAAGATTTCTGAATTTGGAAATTATGAAGTAGATTGAGTGCCCTTTTATAATTTAGGAGTATCCTTTTTGAAAATGTTTGAAAGAGTGAATTTCAACCACATTTTTCCTTATAGTGTGGATCCAATAATGAACTAATCTCTATAATAATGCAGTTATGTTAGAATGATGTCCATATTATAGGTTTTTAATAGATTTTTGTCAGGTTTACACCTTATACACTATGTTGAACCACTCTGTAATATTATCTATACCTTAATCTCATTAATTAATTTTAATTACTTTCAATAATCAATTTTAAAAAATAACAATTTGGAATTAATATTAATTAGAAATTATTAATATTCGAAGTATGGAAACTAATTTTTCCAAATTCAATTCAGATAGTTTTCATACCTTAATTTAAAATTATTCTTGTAGACATATCAAGAAAGCTGGTTTTTATAGAGAAAATGATAAAAAATTTACAGTGTTTTAATACTCATCCTATATGTGAAATTGATTCCATTTTCCAATATTAGATAAATGGATTTATAATTTAAATAAATAATAATTACAGGAAAAATAATATACAATTTAACAATATAAAAAAATTACGATAAAAAGATGTTTTCAATTAAAATAATGTATTTTCACTATTCATCATGAATGAAACATTTCATAAAAAACAAAAAACTGACCTTAAGACACTTTTTAAATTATTAATTAAAAAATTATATTTATTTTATCAAATTAACTTTCTAAAAGAGTAAAAAACGAATTTTATTATTGTTTTTAAAAGGCCTAGAAATGTTTTTTTTTAAATATTATTTTCAAAACTTATAAGGACTTTACTAAAAATAATAAATTTTATTATCAATATCATTTCTAAATATAATACAACAATATATAAAAATAATTTATTTTAATTCATAATACTATGTTTAATAAATTTTTTGTAATTTTCTTCTATAAATAAGATATCATTGTTTTTTTAAAACTCAGTGGTGCACAGAATGAAAGCAAAGCAGGTGTTGTGTGTTGTGCAAGAAAAACATGGTGTTTCGTATAAATCAATATTAAAATAGTTTATACATTAACTAAGTACATAAAATAAATTTAAATTTATTTTAATGAAAAAAATTCATAAAACCTTGGTATGTTAAATCTTTCTACATTTTTAACATGTAGTAAATTGAGTCTTCTTTTCTTTATCATTTTTAAAAAATAATCATTCTTGAAATGTCATCCTTATAATCTATGATATATTATTAAATTAATCTATATTATATTATTTAATAGTATTTAATGATATAAAATTTTTAATAGTCAAAATATGATTAATTTATATCTCTATTTGGATAATAATCTCATTTGGTAAATCATTACATTTCACAGAATAATCATCATTTGCATGAATTTCTGTATTTATTGAAATTAAATATAAATAATAAAAGTAAAATGATGAGAATGAATTAAAATGAAAGAAATAAAAATTATGATTATATAATTAATAACTTATAAATGATAGTTATATCCTGATAGAATAGTCTCTTGGTTACAATCAAAAGTCTCTATTTTTTCATTTACTATTTAGTTTTATAAACCATTATTTTTTTAATTAAATCTAATTGGTTCAGAATGATTTTCTTGAATCCTGATAGAATATCTGATGGGTGGGAAGAACTAGGTGTACATCAAGGCTTGTTATCAAGAACGCTTTTATATTGGTTTACAACTCAATATTTCATTTTTGGGGTTATTACCCCTAGGTAAAAATATCTTAGATCCACATCCTTTTTCTATATCATGAAAGGAGTGAAATTTAATAGAAACCACATTTTCTATCTGTTTCATCTGGAAATGGGGATGATCTTGTTTATTTAAGGTTCAAAAATTCCAATCAGTTTCTAACGGGTTTCTTTATAGAACCAGAAACATACAATGATTCTATATCCATTTGGACATACTTTCAGAAGGCAGGTGCTCATTAGTTGTGTACCGATGAGGCTTAAGAATTTTCATTGGTTGAGAGGATGGGAGGTTGGAATTATCACACCTTTTTGGGGGATTTATTGTCTACTTTGGGACTCTCTATATAGATTTGAGTTATGTTCGTGAATCCTTATTAAATTACCAAGTATGAAAATGATTTTTTCCATTAGATTTTTCAATTAATGATTGATATGTATAAGATTTAGAGAATCTTTTATATGTATTTTAGGATCTTCATCGATGGAGAATCATCTGCATTTCTTAGAAATTCTTATTCAATGGTATCCTTCATCATGTTATATAGAAATATCTTGGTCATTATGATAACCATACAGGTATTAAATCCACTCAGTGGGGAACATGAAGTTTATTATTGTTCAGAAGAAAATGAATTATTTTAGAGTTGGGATCGTACCTGCAGATGGGCTACCTATGTATCTTTGTTTAGAAAAGAAAGTAAAACCCATGTAGTTTGATCAAGAATTATGGGGATTACGTATGATTAACAGCCCAAAGAGATGTATTGTGGTTAATTTTACACTCTAAGCTCAAATGAGCCATGATCGGTGTGAGAAACAAGAGGTATCAGTAAACCTGACGATATGTGCCAAGAAAGATGCAGTCAAAAGGAATGATGTGGGGCTTACAAGCGTATGATTGCCCAGATAGATGAAGATCGGGGATTAATTCAGAGAAGAAGCCTGGGAATAGGGTACAAGAATTTATATGTGCTTTATGGAGATTTGGATACATAACTTAGAACATAATCCTGAGAAGGATTCCCAAATTAGAGGAGAATTATGATTGGGTTTTATTCCTGAGAAGGAAGCCTAGATGAAAAGAAATTAAGACTGGTTAATAGAAATTATGATTGGGGATTATTCCTATGAAGGGGTCCTAGGATAAAGGGACTTCAGAACAGGGGAATACTCTTGATAAGGAGTCCTAGGTTAAGGGGAATTATGACTTATGAATGGGACTTACTCATGATAAGGAGGCTCGGGTTAAGGAACATTAAATTATGACTGGGACTTACTCTTGATAAGGAGGCCCAAATAAAAAAGGAATTATGATTGGGACTTACTCCTGAGAAGGACGCAAAATTTGTTAAGGAGATTTGTGACTGGGACTTACTCTTAATAAGGAGACCCCGGATAAGGAATTTGTGACTGGGGCTTACTCTTGAGAAGGAGTCCTAGGTTAGGGGAACTTCTCATCTATAATGTATGAGGTTAAATGAATGAAATATCAAACCATAGTGACATAATGATATGTAAATCACTAGGTTTTGAGAGATGATCCAAATAATTCCTTTCAGATAAGGAATCCAACAATGGAACCATGCCATAAATGACTTAGAATAGGTTTTTGAAGGCTAAATCTTGAAGAGGGGAGGCAGAATGGAAGAAATGAGTTGAATAGAAAGGAGGGGCACCCAAAAAGAGTCAGGCGTGAAAGTCCTGTTTGGGCGTACAAGTACTGGTCATGCAATTATACTTGCGCGACACATTTATACTTGTGTGAAACCCATCACATAGGGTAATACTTGGGTGAAACTTGTCTCAATCCCTTAGTATTATCTCTAAAGGCTTCCAAAAGGGTTGCGCACAAGTTCTGTTGAAGAGATAAGGTGGCGTGCAATTGTGACCATTTTCCCTTAATTGCTAGACACTTAGGCATGAAAGTGTTGATGAATTCCAACACTTAGGCCTTATTCCTCCTCCTAAGATCTTCCATTCAAGGTAGTAAATTACCTTATAAGTTATCGAAAGACTTCAAGCAGAGACTAGGGCGCATAGATCTTAAATCTAACTTTTGTAATTTTTTGTCCCTGAAATGGGGGGCCCACGTGGTGTATTTGTAGTCCATTGAGGACCTTGGGAGTGAATAAAATAGGGGTCACATGTTCCCTACATGACCAATATTTTCCGTGAAAGTGTACTTGTGTGACCATAGTAAAACTTGCACGACCCATGTTTAAACAAATCCTTGTTCATGCCTTTATCAATTTTTTTTGTTTCTTCAAAGAATGAATCTCTTTGTGATGAAGGAATTCTCCTTTTCATTCATTACAATCTATGATGGAAGGGAGCATAAAAAAACGTCCCCCCTCAGATTTGGATCCAAAAAATGAAGGAGGATTTTACTCTGAGGAGAAGGAGAAAACCCTTGGAATTTTGGTGCGCAGTTGTTGAGCGCTCAGGTAGCGGTGCGCAGGTGCCAGCCACGCAGGCATCGGTGCGTAGGGGTATGTCCTTTTCCTATAAATATGTGGTCATTCTCAAACAAAGTGACCGGAATTCAAAGAACTTCTCTCTCATCGTGCATGTGGGCTTTCATTCACATAGGTGCTGCTATCTGCGGTTCATTGTTTCTTTGTGTCGTGCTTCTGCATAGGTATTTGGACTTGAACAGTGATACCTATGTGCCTAAACTTTCACAACACAATTTTACATGCACACCAACATGGGACTTGCACGCCTTAATTCCTTAGCCATTTTTTCACATTTCTTCACAAATTTTATGAAACAATCAACTTACAAAAGAGTTAATTATTCTACCTTTGTGTAGATTCAGTGGATCCTAGAAGAATAGGAACGGCTAATGAACTATCTAGAAAGTGGATTGATGATATGATGAACCTCATTGGCCATGAATATTATAATATATGCGACAGAACTCTCCTAGATATGGCTATGTACTTGAAGAAGTATCATTTTAATTTCCCACATAGCATCTACCTGCCTCAGTATGGCTGTGGTCATCTATAAGGGGTCAACATTTTATATGCAAAGAACTATATTTCTGAGATGCAACTACACAACTATTCCTCTATTTTGGTTATGTTGTGCATTAAGAGGAGCAACAGTAGGGTGAAATTTCAAAATTTTCCTCTATTCCATTTCCTTGAAAATATGAAAATGGAAAACCCATGGGATGATATGTTTTCTTCTGCTGATTGGTGGAGAAAATATTATTATGACATTTAGAACAATATCTGAAAAGAGTATTCTCTACTAATGACTCTTTACTTTCAATGCTTCATTCTCAAATCCAGGTATCCATCTTCCAAGTCGCTTGGATAGAAACTGAGTAACTATTTGATCAGCAGAAAATTTTCTCAAACCGTACTCAAGAACATTCTTTTACAATTGTTCCAAGAAGAGCTGATATCACTGCATCTCTTATTGTATTCAGTTTAATGAATTAATTCCAGGTGGTTGTTGAGGAAGCTCGGGATTCCATAAATAAAATGGAGTGTTAGGTTTAATTCCTCTTGTAATTCTTGGAAAAGAGAAGGGAATCCAATATGTGGCTGTCCTTCTATATCTTGTGAATCAATTAAAAACACTTTCATCTTCAATCATTTTTACCTGCATTCTCTTGATACTTATATTAATTAATTTTACCTAAGACAATGGGCCTAGTAGCATTATAAAAAATAACCCTACAATCTTTGTGTCTTTCTATCTATCATTATTACCTAAATCATAGGAAATGTATATTTAGTGAGATGGGGCTTGACTTTTGTTCAATGTTCCCTTGTCTTTTGTGGGTAGTTTAAATTCATGCATGTCATACATAAAAAGGCTAATGTTTAAGGTTGAAAGAGCGTGGACTGAATGGATTAAAATTGACTCAATTCATTGATAATTTATCTGAAAACATATTACCATATTCATGTATGAGGGGAAATATGTAAACTATGAAATAAGAAATTTTAAATCTAAGGAATGATATGAAAAAGGGATAAAAGGGCATTAGAAGAAGTATTTCCCAATAATGAAGTTACCACTATTTAATAAACCCATTATTGGGTTAAATTATACAGGGCCACTTAAGTGCATTGGATGCATAGTCAAATAATAACATATTTTGGCTAACATGTCCATTATGTAGACTACTTATGCAAGGCCGCCTAAGGGAACGTGCTGCATAGTCAGGCAAAAGAACTCTCAGAAATTTTACTCTTCTATTGCTAAAAATCCAGTGAAAGTTTATGGAGATTCAAATTTTCTTAAGCATATAGTCTGATGTATGGAGAGAGGTAATTGAATATGGAAAGAATATATACAATCAAGATTTTCTAATAATTATATGGAGGTCATTCCTATGAAGGTCTGACCCAAACATAGGGAAAGGAAATATAAACCATAGAATTGAATACTTCCCGATCATGAAAAAGAGTATGGGACAAATATGTTAAGGATGGATATTTTTGCAGATCCCTACATATTTTCATTAATAAAATTAAATAAAAAAGATTTTTTCCTTCCAAGAATGAATTTACCACTATTTAACAAACCCATTACGGGGTTTAATTATGCAGAGCCACCTAAGGGAATTGGATGCAAAGTCAAATAATAGTATCTCTTTGGCTCACAAGTCTATTATGTAGACTGTTTATGCAAGGCCGCATAAGGGCACGTGCTGTATAGTCAGGAAAAAGAACTCTATGATATCAGAAATTTTGTGACCATAAGTCAAGAAAAGGGTTAGTGATATCTGGACGAATTTAAGGTTAGGAGTATGACACATGAAAAATGGGTATTGTCTAATGAATTAAGGAGATACATAGACCAATTCTGACCATAATCATGTTGTGGCTGGGTCCTAAATTGTGGTCCTGGATTTCACTACGTATCCCATAAGGATAGGAATCAAGCCATACGTAGTTCTTGAAATACAATTTTAATATCATGTAGGACGAGAATGTAGGAGATATTAGTTTAGTGTCATAGAGCTCAGAACATAATAAGGAATACATAGTGTGTGTCTTATAAACCTGATGTTAATGAAGATCAAGGTTTTCATACCACATTCAATTTTTCACAGGGGGACTTCTCAACTAAGGGACTGAAAGTGGAATTTGGGGTTAGTCCCAAAGACTTGGGGCTGGATACGAAGGACTCTCGATTTTTCATATGTATACTATAAGGATGGTTATCAAGCCACACGTAGTTCTTACAATACCCTCTGTAGATATTTGGTTGGTACAAGTGAAGGGTGAAAGGAGACTTTAGTGCAATGATGGTTTGACCCAATATTAATAGTTCTGTCATTTCCATGTATTCACCTAGTCTCTTGAATATTACATGATTATAGATCAATGTAAATAATGATTCCCTCTTAGGTGAGGGTGTCAAAGAATGTTGTTGTTTATTGTCATACAGGAAAAAACTGTGAATAGTTTAACATCACATAGTAAGGACGATGGTGAACCAATGTAAAAAAATTTGGTTATGGGGGTGGCTTCACGAATCAACATCGTATGAGATAGAGGTAAATAGACGTGAAGAGATTGGTTTGGGGCTTCTTCACGGATCAACATCGTATGACATGGAGTTGAACCGACGTGAAGAGATTTCTTTTGGTATTCTTCACGGATCAACATCGTATGAGTTGGAGGTGAACCAACATGAAGAGATTTGTTTTGGGCTTGAACCTCAGGAGGTTGCCTACGTACCCATCCTAGAAGGAAAGGATCAAAGTCCACGTAGTACGATTGAAGATTGAATTGTTGATCATGTTGTTCTTGAGGACAACGACCTAAAAAATTTGTGTTGGGAATTATGCATGTTTAGCAACCCAGAGAGGGTGTTATGGTTGATTTTTACTCTAATCTCACGTTATTTATACTTAGTGTGAGAAACAAGTGGTAGCAACAACCCTGAAAATGCACAGTTTAACTTCATGTTGGACATTAAGGGATTGTTTCACAATTTAAATGGCATTTGTCACAGACATAGGGTGCTTGGCAGTTTAACGTCCTGCATCTCGGACAAAAACTTTAACGTCATGTTGGATGACAAAAGAAGGGACACTGTTTAACATCTTGTTGGGAAAATGAGGGAATTATCCAGTTTAAAGTATTGCAAGTGAAGACTATTAGTGCTACACCTTTTAGTGTCATGTTGCAGGGAAAAAGACAGTATAATGTCATGTAGGATGTATTAAGGGACTTTTTTCAGTTTTATGTCATGTAGGACGAATATTTGAACTGTTTAATTTCATGTAGGACAATACAGTTTTATTTCATGTAGGACATTGGGTAGTACAGTTTAATGTCATGTAGCCAATATGAGGGTTGTGTAGTTTAACATCTTGATGAATGTATTAGGGACTTTTCCACAGTTTAACGTCATATAGAATGAAGAGATTCACATTTTAACATCATTTTGGATGAATATATATAGTTTTACATCATGTAGGAAGAAAAGGGTGATTGAAAGTTTTGCTTCATGTAGCTATAATGTTTTTTAGGCAGCTCAACGTCTTGTTGGACGTAACTATTTGTATTACACAAAATTCTTCATCAAAATTCTAGCATTGGTTGGAGCTGAAATGAGCTCTCCATCCATTGAGATTAAAGAATAATATCCATCGGAGTAGGCCTTATGTATTGAGTAAGTTCCTTCCCACTTTGGTTCAAGCTTTGGAGGTTTCATTCCTAGTATCGTTAGAGTTTTGAGAACCAATACCAATTCTCCTAGAATGAATGACCGAAGACGAACTTTTTTGTTGAAAGCTCATGCTATTCGATTTTGATAGATTTCCAAGTGGTGTAGGGTGCACAACCTTTTCTCATATAATCATTCCAATTCATCCAATTTCATTTTAGATTTTTCCTCTATAGATGACTGATCACAATTGGCTACTCCGAAAGATGTTAATTGAACCTCAATGGGAAAGACTTCTTCTATTCCATATACCAATGAATATGGAGTTGACCGCATTGTAGTGCGAGTGGTGGTACGATAAGCCCATAAATCATGGAAAAGTTTATAAAGCCATGATTTCTTATCTTTATCCACCAACATTCGCAGTATATTAGAAAGAGTCTTATTTAAGGCCTCTATATGGCCATTGGCCACTACATGATACCAAGAGGAATGGTTGAATTTGATGTCGTATTCATGATACAGCTTCCTTACCTCGTATGAAAAAATGGTGGTGCCATTGTCCGTCAATATGGTATGAGGGACACAAAATCTTGTAATGATGTTAGACTTGATGAATCTAACAATGCTTTTAGAACTAACTTATTTGAGATTTATTGTCTCTTCCCATTTCGAAACTAATTCAGTAGTAGTAAGAATATACTTAAACTGCTTGGATGTTGGTAAAGGATTAGGTCCTACTACATCCATTCCACATGTGGAAAATGGCCTTGAGTATTTTGTTCTATGAAGAAACTATGGGGGTTGATGAATGATGTTGGCACATACATGGAATGAATGACACTTCGTAGTGAAATTGACAAAATCTTGTATCATTGAATGCCAAAAGTATCTAAGCCTTCGAATCTGATATGAAAATCTATGTCTAGACTGGTGGGCACCACCGACTCTGGCATGTACTTATTTCATGATAGTCATTTTCTGTTCACCATCAATGCATCTAAAGATAATTCCATCAAAACCTCTTTTGTAGAGAATTTTCTGGTGATCTGGGCATTCATATAGGGTAAAATTGACCACATGCCTCCGGACATGTTCTTTCCCGGCTCTATCAGGTGGAAGTATTCCATCTTGAAGGTATTCCCTTATAGGTATCATCCATCTCGTAGTATGATCATATTGTTAAGAAATGGGACTAATTTCATTGATTTCCTCTGTTCTGATTTGAACATAAGGTGAAACTATACGACGATGGGAAATGCTGATGATTGTTTCATTCCGATTTGGATCTTCCAGAGCTGTGGCTATATTAGCCAGTCATCATCTTGAGCATTTTGTGATCACGGGACATAAGAAAATGTCAGTTCCGAAAGAAATTCCACCATTCACTCTCTGACATAATCATTCAAAGTGATTAAATTTTCTTTTCTGATGTCATAGTCCTCATTGGCTTGTTTTATTACCAAGTCTGAATCACATTTCACCATTATGTGATTCACTTGTGCCTGAAGCGCCAATTCCAAGCATACGACGAGAGCTTGATATTCTACTTCATTGTTTTTACCTCCTTCCCACAATAAGAAGCAATATGGTAGCACTGCCTTTTCCAAAGAAATAAGTACAATTCCTAACCCAACTTTGAAGAATTTAGGATCTTCCATTTTCTTACCTGTTGGACTTCTAGAAGCACCATCAAAGTACATATCCCATGTTGGAATATTATCTTGAATAGAGAAGACATCCTCACCAGGAAGTTTAGTATCTAAAGATGCATCTTCTACTGAAGTATTTTCAACAATGAAATCAGCCAGAACATGTCCTTTTATTACCTTTTGAGACACATAATGGATATCATATTGCTGCAAAATAACGGCCCACCTTACCATACATCCTGTAATAATTGGATGACTAAGGATGAATTTGAGAGGGTTATTGCGAGATACCAATTGTAACATATGAAGTTACAGGTAGTGTCTCAACTTATGGACTGCAAAGATTATTGCTAGGAAGAACTTTTCAATACTTGAATATCGGGTTTCTGCTTTAAGCATAGTCTAAATGAGATAGTAAAGACTATTTTCATTCCTAGAATCATTCTTATGGGCAAGTAAGGCACCCAATGATCGCTCTAAAGCTATCACATAAAAAATAAGTGGTCCTACTTCAACATGTGGCATTAATATCAATGGACTCAAGTGATATTTCTTGAGAATATTTAATGCTTCATGATTTTCTTCATTCCACTGGTATGTGAATTCCTTCATCACCAATTTGGTGATGGGTAATCTCCTTCCTACCAGATTGGCGATGAAACGCCAAATGTAGGATAAGTGTCCTTGAAGTCCTCTCAATTCATTGAAATTTCGAGGAGGTGACATACCAAGGATTGACTTGGTCTTCTCAGGACCGACTTCGATACCATGAGGGTGTACAACAAAGCCGAGAAATTTCCCTGAGGTTACCCCAAAAGCACATTTCATGGGATTCATCTTCAAATTGTTTTTTCAAAGTTTGTGGAATATGACTTCAAAATCATCCAAGTGATTTGAACTTGGTTTGGATTTAACTAACAAATATTCCACATAACATTCAAAAAATTTACCTTAAAAGGGTTTGAAGATATGGTGCATGGCACACTGATATGTTGTGCCTGCATTTTTCAGGCCAAACGGGCATTACCCGATAGCAAAACACACCCTAAGGGGCTCTGAAGGATATAGATACTTTATCATCTGGAGCCATTTGGATTTTATTATATCTGGAATATCCATCCATGAAGGAAAGTGCTTTATATCCAGATGTTTCATCAATTAAGAGTTCTGTGATTGGAACTAGAAATTCATCCTTTGGACAATGCCAATTAAGATCTCTGAAATCAATGAACACTCTAATTTTTCCATTATTATTTTTCACAGGGACAATATTAGCCAACAATTTGGGATATTTAACTTCTTTGACAAAGTTTGATTTGATAATCTTATCCACTTCAGCTTCAATTTTGGAAGCATAAATTTGGGTGTGTTCTTCTTGCAGCTTGATTGATTCCTCGATGTTATTCTGGAAAACCCAAATGATGAGTGGCAACCTCGGGATCAAGACCTGGCATTTATGTATAGTTCCAATAAAATATATCTCAGTATTTCTTTAGAAATGAAATATCCATTTCTTACACTTCAAGAGTCTTGGCCGCAATAATTAATGTGGGGAATGGATCTTCTTTTGTACCCAGATTTGTTTCTCTACGTTCATCTACAGTGGTAGAGATACCCTCTTCAAATGTTAGAGGAGCATACTTGAGATATTTTTCTTCTTCTTCAACAGGTATTATTTCTTCTGTTTCTACTTGCATAGTAGACGATGAAGAATAATTTCCAGGATCAGCAGAGATGCTAAAATTTTAACATCTTGAAGAAGAGGAAACCATTTATGACCATATTGATGATGAAGGGTCTTCCTTGTGTAATAAAGAGGATATGATGGATTGTGAATCGAAAACCTAATTCACCTATGACATTTCTATAACTTCTTCTAGCATGGATAGTGAAGAATAGAGTTTCTACATCTTAGTGGATGAAATGAAGAAATATCCATTTGAGCTTTCATCATTGTTTGATGAATATCCAATTTCCCCCATGT
Organism: Viscum album; assembly: GCA_963277665.1. Lineage (NCBI taxonomy): Eukaryota > Viridiplantae > Streptophyta > Magnoliopsida > Santalales > Viscaceae > Viscum > Viscum album. The sequence goes on from OY728138.1 coordinate 2,023,020,556, forward strand.
TGTCTGGCTTAGATGTCGTAATTGACATTATGGAAGTTTATATAAGAGTATTTGGATTTGGGTCTATCTTATCAATTTGAATTATAGACAACACATAATCTGTACTCACATGTATGGATGGGTTTACTGGAATCTTTTCCAAACATATGAAGCAATAACTTTGGTAACCTCCCTTGTTGTGGATTTCTCATTTCCCTCTTTGTGATAGAATGTTGCCTCTATGTATTGAGATTCACATGTTTTGAATGGGGATTTATCACCATAAAATGTCCCAATTTGACCATTGAAACAATATTTAAGACATTGATGGTATGATGTACGGATAGCCACATGTTGATTTAGCCAAGGTCTTCCAAGAAAAATATTGAAGGTTGTGTCATGACGAACAACCATGAAATCTGAATAGGATAGAAGATCTCCAAACTGAGTTCTGAGTGTGATCTCGCTTATAGTTTCTGGTTAATTTTTATCATATCCTTGCAACATCAATGTAAAAGGAGGTAAATCAGATTTGGTGAGGCCCAATCGACAATGTGTATGAATGGGGATGAGGTTGACTCCTGAACCATTATCAATAAAAGCTCGTCGGATGTATATATTATTGACCTTGGCAGATAAAGAAAAAGGTCTAAAATGTCCATGCACAACATCATCTTCTTCTTTACCTATAAAAGATATCACTGCATGGAATTCTGTAGGATCATTCTCTATATGATAGACATCAGCCACATCAATTTCAGTTTCGAATTCCAGAGGACATGACAAAGCCTCAATGAGTGCCTCCCAAAGACCCTTTGATAAATTCAAGGCATATAGAATTGATAACTTGTCCGGTACTTGGGACAAGTGTTTCAAGACATCATATTTTTGATCCAATGGTCTCTGTCATCCAATAGGAACATTTGGTTTCACAGGTACCATAGAAGTTGATGCTTTAGAGGAAGATGCATCTTGTATCGAGGTAGGAGTTGGAAACACTCCTGGCATTGGAAAATTAGACCGACTCGGTCTATTTACATTCTGAGAGGAAGAAGGTGTAACCACCAACCGATTCTCCAAAATAACTGTGGTAGGACTGAATTTGCCATTTGTGGAAGAACTTTCTTGTTCTTGTTGATCCCATTACATGGCTCTTCCATGAGTTTCTGCTGCATAGATAGTTCTATCAGGGGTAGAATTGGAATAGTGGCTTCTAGAATATCCACTTCTTCCCCTATATCATAGAACTCTTGAACTCCCTCTAATTCCTCTGTTTGATACAAGGAACTCAATCTCATCAAGATCGGAACTGTGAATGGCATAAGGATCTGTTAAGAGAATCATGTTAACAGAACCAAAGATCAACCTTTCATCTGATGAATATTCTGCCTGATTAGCCTGTTAGGTTGTGCCGTTTGGTGGGGCAGTGCATGTGGTTTTGAAGAATATAGCATAAAATCTTCCAGAGTCAAAGACAAATTGGGCTATGACACGATCTCATCTTCTTCTGATGGCTCTTATTTCATTGAATTATGCCACTTCATTGAATATTTTACCTTTGATGAAGAGGGTTTTGCGATGGAATTCATAGCAGAAGACACAATGGGTTTCTTCAATTGCGTTCGTAAAATGTAATGAGTTTGGATGATGATATTTCTGACCATCCAATCATTATATTTCTGCCCATTTTTTCTTTTGAATTCATGCCACTCACGTTCTTCCTCTGGATTTGTAGTAGTATCACATGCTACCTGAGCTGATGAACCTTTCAGTTTGACTTGTCCCAAGTCCACCATTTTTTGTAGGAGGTATTTTAAGACAAAACTCTCCTACAAGTGATTTCCCAACATCTAATGAAATGGGTAATAGTTAGGAAGGTCTTCAAATCCCTAATTGTTTGGCCTTTTGGGCCTTGGAAACTGAACCAAATTATTTTCCAAAGATGAAATGAAGTAACCAGGTACTTGTTCATTTCGGAAAGAATAAACTTTTCTCATTAACTCTTCATATTGTTTTCACCTTTGTTTACTTTGATCATCTTGATGAAATGACCTCTGTTGTTGATTCTTAGGAGGTGGAGCCCTTCGATAAGATGAAGGTTTTAATGTAGAAGCAGGTACATGTTCTTGTTTAAGCATAATTGTAGCAGTCTCTACATTACCCAGTCTTCTTTCTAGAGCAGATGGAATTACACAAGTTTATCAATAGTCTTCATAAGAGAATCTTAAATCTGCTGAGTGATTGAAGTAAGGTCTCGAAACCCTCCTGTGTATTTCACAGGGATCAACGGTGTGCATAATTCATGACGCAAATTTACCACTAAGATTGGAAATAACTCTTATTGAGGGAGTTCTATGAATAGGGAATATGTTAATCTATTCTAGTGAGAAATGAAATATGAGACTCTTTCATTATCCATTTGCTTAAAATTTGTATGATAAAAAATAGTTGTCTTTGGAAATGTTGAGCTGAATTGAAGAAGGAATCGTTGACAGAGATCCTCCCACCCGGTAATTGACCGGGATTTCAAGCTTGTATACCAAACAAAAGCAGGCCCTTGCAATGAATATAAAAATCACCTGAAATTAACTTCATTTTTTTAGGAGTTCCCATCATAGGATCACAATGAGAAACAAAATGTTTTAAGTGTTGTTCTGGGTCTCCCGAACCATTAAAGATTGGGAATGTGGTACTTTCAAAATTTTATGGGGGAGGAATTGCATCAAACCATTCAGGGTAAGCTCTCTTTTATGGTAGAATTTGTGGACACTTTCCCTCCATAGCTTCCAACCGAGCTGTTAATGAATCAATGGTCGTTATTAACTTTTGAGAAACACCCTGTTGAGCATGGACCTGAGCAGGTGCAATCACTGGAGCTTGGAGAGGTGTGGTGGTTGGTACTACAACTGATGGTAGCACCAACAATTGTTGTTGTGAATCACCCATAGGATAAGATATGTGAGGGTGTACTGGTAAATGATGATATTATTGATCCATCTTAGTAGCTGCAACAAATTCCCTTGGCTGACTGACTCCAGCATGATTACGGAGAAGACTACTTTGAAGTAGTTCTGCATTAAACCTCCTTTACTCCTTCATTTCATCCTTTTGTTGTGCAAACCTTTTATCTAGTGAGAGTTATTGTCCTTCTCCATATGTTGGGAATAATGCAACCATACTTTTTCCCCTTGTTAGATGCCTTTTAGAGAGGGGGAAGTTGGCTATTTGATGGAATACCTAGATTCTGGGTATGCTTTTGATTTCGTGTACGCACACATTCTTTATTTTTGTCTGTGTGTACAACATCTTGAGCATGAACTTCTTCATCTGATCCCTCTGAGTGAGCCTCATGTTCTGGAAGATCAGAAACAATGGCATTGATGACATTTATTGATGCATAACGCTTTGCATCCCTTCTATCGACATTTCCTTGATATTGTCTTCTTCCATGTCCTTGATGAGACATTGCCTATTGTTGAGTTGACCCCTCAGGAACTTCCTGATGAACCGTAACATTGAGGGAATCTCTTGATAATTCGGCTCTATGTTGCTCTTGTGGATTCTTTCCTAATTGAGAGAAGACTGACTTTCGCTGAAGAACAGATTGAGCATTTGGATGTCCCCAGTTTTGTGGACTGGGGCTATTCCTGTTGTTCCTGCTCAACACCTCGAATCATGTTTATTGATTCTGAGGTTTGGACTAAATGAGTCCCCAGTCTGGCAAGATGGGGTGGTTCTTGAGATTCTACATCTGAAACATTTATAAATTCTATCTTTATTTTACGGACTGTAGTCCAGAAAATGGCTGGATGCATAACCTACATCCACTCAAATCACCTAGTTCAATTGGCCGTTGGATGATTTCTGACACTTCTGTCACATGATGATTTGCCTTCTCCAAACGAGAATCTTATTCTACATTCTCATTTTCCTGATGCAAGATTAATTCAACAACTTTTTCTCTGTATTCTTGAATTTGTGGAGAACTAGTTGAGGCATGTTCTTGGGTAAGCCATTGATTACGCACAAAACCAGCTAGATGTGGCCAATTTTGGGCAATAACATTCCATGAAACAACCTTTGATGGGCTTTGTTGACTGGATAGTCTACTAAAATTTATTACTCCATGAACAACCCATCCCTTGATATGAATACTATATGGGGCATTGGCAATTAACTGGCGCAATATTTTTAGCGCACCAAGGAATGAACGGTGAAGGGCTCTCTCCTGCATTTCAACCTTTGGATATAGGGAAACTGAGAGAGATGCCAAATAAATTTGGTGTTTCAACCCTTCTATTATCATGACATTTTTTTCATATTCATCATAAGGTAATATTTTCTTTTTCAATTGACAATGAGTTTTCCACATGTTGAGATGAATATTGTGAATACAATCTTCCGTTAACATCTCTAGAATATCATACTGAGAGTCAGCCAAAGGCCAAAACATGACTCCTTTGGCCAGTGGTTTTCTCATATTCTTCACTTCCTCCTTATCATTTGATAAATATTATTATACCTAATTAGACCAAAGATGGCACTTCTTTGTTGATTCAATAGATTCAATAAGATTGTTAGAGAATTCATTTGTCAAACTAGAAGATGAATGACCCAGGGGTGGTTCAGAGAATGACCTACACCTCAGGCTATCTTCTGATTGAGAAAGTATTTCTCTTGCTAGTGGTAAAGCATCATACATGACTGGCTTCACATTTTCAAGTTTATCATGATAAGAGAGATTTCTTGTTACTGCATTTTCCTTTGAATAATTTTTTATGCAATGAAAATTACTACTGCGTAGAGGAATTTCATAGCTAAATTCGTCATCATGGGGAGGTCCACCATGGTGGGTTACAGCAAAATATGAAACCAATTTCTCCTTATTCTTCAGGCCACATAGAGGGTTATCGCGACTCTCATATGAATAGGATACTTCGAGATCGACCGAACTGTCCTGAAGCAAGCCTTCATGTGGAAGTGTCTAATGAAGCCCTTCTGAATTATTATTCCCACTAATGGGAAATGAGAGCGTAGAATCTTGACCTGCTATAGATAATTGTCTGAGCACATCAAGAAATCCAGCATTGAGCAAGGCCTTATTATAGATTGTCTCTTGATTTCTTGAATGTGTTGGACGAGTCTTTTTCTTGAACACCTTCTTACTCACTTTGGGAACCCCTTATTGACAAAAGTGGTTATTATGGGTAGGTGTATGTTCCTGCTCATGAGAAATGACCAGGTTAGGCTGATTATCTCCATTCAAATTGGGTGTATGTGCATGACTTGATTGTCCGTATGATATGGGGGAGTATGCCCCACAACCCTCTTCGACGGGAATAGAGTTGTTTATCTACTCCGGAGTGATGTGTTGATGAGTTACTCCTCCGGTAGGGATATATTTATGTTTCTTTCTCTGTGATTCTACTGAAGATGTTATAATATTCTGACAGGAATCTAGAATATGGGCAGAGATTTTCTTCTGCTATTTCACCATTGTTAAAATGTGCTTGGTGACTTTAGCTACTGGAACTGGAATATACATCCATTCCGTATCTAGAGAAGGTGTATGTTCATTCTCCTGTCCTCCTTTTCCATTTATAGAATATTGACAGTACATATTCATAGGGGCATAGAGTTGAGTCTACTTCAAATTTGTCATCGGAGCTTTCTAACTGACTTCTATGTGTGCTACCAAACGAGACTATTGGAAGACTTGATGAACATTGGAAGGTTTATGTTCATGCTAGATGTTATTCATCAAGTATGGTTGAATAATTTCCATCAATACGGGTAGACGAGACTACTAACAGAATTTTTTATTGTAAACAAGTGTATGTCCCTACTTATCAGTTTCCACCATATTAGATTGGTGGGCTTCTTTGGTCATAGTCAGACATGCCTACTGACTAGCTGATGTGTTATAAATAGGTGTATATACCTGCCTATTATAATCCACTAAAATTTCCTGACAGGATTGGTGGGTTGATGCCAGACAAATCAGCTGGACAGTGGGATTAGAACGGGAAGGTGTATGTGCCCACTCGTTGCTTGCCATCAAGTTGGATTGATGGACTTCTCCGGAGGGGGAAGAAGTAATAACCTACTCCATGTTGACCATATTTTGCATCTGGTTGTTCGTCTTGCATGCTCGAGTCTGAGGAATTGGAGACAAACCCCTAATGGTGATACCATAATCATTTTGAGGGCGCACTACAACATGAGTCTGGCAGCGATTGTTGATTGGAGCCCATGAGAAGGACTCCGATCTCCTACAATTAATTCCTTAGTGACCTATTCATTCACATTCTTTTAATATGGGAGATCCTGGTGATTGAATTTCGGGGATAACAACCCGAAACGATTGGAGACGGTGGTTGGCACCACATGCTTCTTGAAAATTGGTCATCGTTTTCCGGACATCTAGGGTGAATTGTTGACTTAAAGGGCTTGTTGAGCGACCTAGAGAGTTGGAATGGTATCACGGTGATGGTTCTCCTTAACCAGTGCATTTGAGACCCAGTGTTGAGGCTGAGTAGGTGATGTCATCCTCAGAGCAGATGACGATCTTACAAGAGTAGCAGCAGATGCATTCACAGCTGTGAATTATAGAGAATCCATTTCTGTAACACAGAGAGATCTTGAAAAAGAGTTCCTATTTGATATAATAGACATAATAAAGATACGTTCGGCCACTACATCTTTTGGATGAGCACATAAGTTATTTATTTCATTGTTGGCCCTCACATTGAGTTAAATAGGGGCCTAACAAATAAGTAAAACATCATGTAACATGGTTAAGGATTCACGTCTGGTTCACCATTTTTTTGTTTAGTCTGGAAATGGGGTTGACCTTGTTTGTTTAAGGTTCAAACATTCCAATCAGTTTCTAACAGGTTTATTCATAGATCCAGAAACATCCAATGATTCTATATCCATTTGGACCTACTTTTTGAAGGCATGTGCTCATTAGTTGTGGAGATATGAGGCTTAAGAATTTGCATTGGTCGAGATGATGGGAGGTCAGACTCATCACACATTTTTGGGGGTAATTATTGTCTACTCTAGGACACTCTTTATAGATTTGAGTTATGTTCATGAATCCTTATTAAATTAACAATTATGAAAATGAGTTATTCCTTTAGATCTTGCAATCAATGATTGATATGTATAATATTTATAGAATCTTTTATATGCATTTGAGGTTTTTCATTGATAGAGAATCATCCGTATTTCATATAGATCATTATTCAATGGTATCCTTTAACATATTATATAGAAATATTTAGGTCATTACGATAACCATACTACTTTTAAAGCCTCTCAGTGGGGAACTTGAAGTTTATTGTCATTCAGAAGGAAATGGTTTATTTCAGAGTTGGGATCGTACCCGCAGATGGGATACCTACGTATCCTTGTTTAGAAAATGAATCCGAACCAACATAGTTAGACTAAGAATTATGGGTATTACATATTATTAATGGCCCAAAGAGATGTATCATGGTTACTTTTACACTCTGAGATCATGTGAGTCATGCTCGGTGTGAGAAACATGAGGTATTAGTAAACCAGACGATGTGTGCCATGAAAGCTGAAGTCACAGGGAATGATGTGGGGCTTACGTGTGTATGACTACCCAGATAGATGAAGATCGGGACATAATTCAGAGAAGAATCCCAGGAACAGGGTACATGAAGTTATATGTGCTTTATGGATATTTGGATACTTAACACAGGACTTATTCCTGAGAAGGGTTCCCAAATTAAAGGGAACGTATGATTCGGTTTTATTCCTAATAAGGAATCCCAGATAAAAGAAATTAAGACTGGTTAATAGAAATAATGATTGGGGCTTATTCCTGAGAGGGAGGCCCAGGTTAAAGGGACTTGAGAACTAAGGATTAATCCTTATAAGGAGGACCAGGTTAAGGGGAATTATGACATATAACTGGGAATTACTCTTAAGAAGGTGGATGAAGTTAATGGGACTTGAGAACTGGGGCTTACTCATGAGAAGGAGGCCCATGATAAGGAACTCTAAATTATGACTCTGACTTACTCCTGAGAAGGAGGCCCAAATCAAAAGGGAATTATGATTGGGACTTACTCCTGAAAATCAAGCCCAATGTTTTATGGAGATTTGTGGCTAGGAAATATTCCTGAGAAGGAGGCCCAGGTTAAGGAACATGTTACTGGGGCTTACTCCTGAGAAAGAGGCCCAAGTTAGGGGAACTTCTCATCATTAAAAAATGAGGTTGAATTAATGAAATCTGGAACCTTAGTGAAATAATGATATGTAAATCACTAGGTTTTGAGAAATGTTCCATAAAATTCCATTCAGATGAGGAATCCAACAAAGGAACCATTCCATAAATGAATTTGAAGAGGTTTTGAAGGCTAAATCTTGACAAGTAGGGGTGTATTTGAAAAAATGAGTTGAATAGGCAGGAGGGGCACCCAAAAAGAGTCAGGCGTAAAAGTCATGTTTGGGCGCATAAGTACTGGTCGCGCAAGTATACTTGCACGACACACGTATACTTGAGCGACGCCCAACACATAGGGTAATACATGGGTGATACTTGGCTCAGGCCCTTATTATTATCTCCAAAGGCTTCCAAAAGGGTGGTGTGCAAGTTCTGTTGAAGAGATATGGTGGGGCGCAAGTGTGACCATTTTCCCTTAATGGATGGATACTTATGCGTGCAAGTGTTGACGAATTCCAATACATAGGCCTTATTCCTCCTCCTTAGATCTTCCATTCTAGGTAAGAAATTACCATAGAAGTGATCGAATGACTTCAAGCAGAGACTAGGGCACCAAGAGCTTAAATATAACTTTAGGAATTTTTCATCCCCAAAATGGGGGGCCCATAGGGGGTATTTATAGGCCATTGAGGACCTTGGGTGAAAATAAAATAGGGTGTGCAAGTCGCCTATGTGACCAATATGTGGCGTGCATGTGTACTTGCGCGACCATAGTAAATCTTGCGCGACCCATGTTTAAACATATAATTGTTCATTCCTTTGTCAATTTTTTATCTTTCCTCAAAGGATGAATCTCTTTGTGATGAAGGTATTCTCATTTTCATTCCTTAGACTCTGTGACTAAAAGGAGTATCAACACTATCCTTTATAAAACCTCAAAAATATTTTAATCTATTGTGACATGTACTTTTTAAAGACCCGAAAATTTCATGGATATTTTTTTCTTAAATTCTTTGTAATTTTAAGAGTCCGCATTTTTTGACGGTTCCTGAGTCTGATGCCCGGTGTGTTTGAAATCAATTTCTGAAGTTTTGTTCCATACGTCTAGTAAACGTACATGTGGGTTTTTCTATCTTTTGAACCGGTTCTCGGAATTGAAATCTAAGGACACCAACTAACTCGCATCCTCGATAATCGCTTAAGGAGACATTTACTGCAGTTGCGTGTGGTCAAGAGCGGATGATAATTATGGGAATTCTTATAAATTAAATAAAATTTATGTTTTGCATAATTTTATTTAAAGGTGGTGGTTAAATCCACAAAGGGATGTTGGTGGTGGGGCCCAAAAGAACACCAAACCCCCCAACTCCCTTTACACCCCCTTTGAATCTCTTGAACTCCCCTTTGAATTAATGAAGCCACCTCTATTTTCTTTTAAATTTTAAACAATCCACCTTCCCTCATTAATGTGATAACACTACTATTTAATTATTTTGTCGTGTCATGAATTCATTTGAATTGATTTGAAATGCATGGAAATATTCAAATACTAGGTAGCCTATTATTTTATTGGCTCGGCAAATTTTTCTGTTGGGAGACTTTGGAGAATTAGAAGGAAGGCGTTATTCAAATGAAGAATGTGAAGAACATCGTCCTCTCCATGAAGAATGTGAAGACAATTCCCTCCAATTCGTCTACCAGGGCAAGAACATGAGGTGATGCCCACAAGGAATGCCATCTTCCATCCTCTTCCTCTGCATCAAGGGAGAAGATGCCTTCCACGAAGACCGTCGCCAACAACAACTCTTCCTTCTCGAGCACACCCCAACGTCAATGAATCGATGCCTTCATCAATGAACAATGTGGAAATCAAGTTAGGGGTTGTTTTGAGTTGTTATGTTTCCGAACGTTGTAATTCTAATTGCGGAATGTGAATTTCCAACTATTAATATCACACCGAAGATGGTTCAGGCCGCCCAAACATGGCCCAAACCTCCCCCATATTTGTTGATCATGATAACGAAGGAGGCAGATCCAATTGGGCGTAATTTCATCGCACCATGCCGGAGAAGAACCACAGCGGATGAAAAGATGTGGCACTATCTCACAACGTTATGTAACTGAATGCCACGACCAGGCCGGGCCGCGACAGTGGTGGACTGGCGCTGGCGTGCCGGCCGCGTGGAAGAATATTGGGGCCCACATCTGTGGGCCGCTCGGCCAAAGAAGAACCATCCAGCCACAAGCCGTCTAGGCTAGATGTACAGGCCAGCTACAACCCGTCAGGCTGGAAGTTCACGATGCTCGCAGGCACTGCGTCGCGGAGGAGCCGCGACCCGCAACCCTGGACCGCAGGCCGCTCACCGAGCGAACCGGTCGACCACTCACCGGGAAAACCGGTCAGCCGCCTGCCGGCGAGGCTGAAGACCCATGGAGCTGCTTGGTACAATGTGGGAGGAACTGCGGCCCACTGTGAGGGCCGCTAGTGTCGGACAGAACCAGTGGGCTTTGGCCGGCCGGGAAGGGAGAGGCGGCGCAGTTCGGCGCCACCGGGCAAACCAGACAGGCCTGCTCTGTGGGCCGGGTCTGTAGGTGGGTCGCGCCCCACCTTGCCGGGCCGAACCCCCAGCCGAGTCGGACCCCCCAAAATTTGTCGGGCCGACCCCCAGCTGGGTCGGACCCGCCGAATCAGGTCGGGCCTACCCGCCACCCCACTTGTCTTGACAGGCTAGGCCTGACATCGCCTAAATGTGAATATCTCCAAGACCGCACGTCCGAACGATGCATCGTCTGCGGCACCAGGACCCTCGCGGTGAGGAAGTTTTTTTGTGATACTCTCTGTGAGTTTTGGATGACTTTTGAAAAAGGCCAGGTTTGGATCGAGTGTAAATCCAACCAGAACCCTGGAATGGAAAAGCCAATTTATCCTAGACCAAGCATCCGATTAACGCGCTGTCTATCGCGTGGGGTTTATTTTGATTAGACGGATCTTCTGGAAACACTAATTCAGGACTTCATGATAGATGATATATCGACCCCCTTTGCTCGAGGAGCGGACCCTCCCAAAATTGGGTGTGCTGTGTGCGGGAACCCTAGAGCTGGCTGTGATAGCGACAACTACTGTACCAAAATACTATGTGTGTTCGACAGTGACGAAATCAGTACCATGATCTTATGTGGGTTCGATAGAGATAACTACTATACCAGAATCCTACATGTGTTTGACAGTGACGACTTCTTTAGTAGGATCCTACGTGGGTTCAACATCGATAACTACTGTACCAGAATCCTATGTTGGTTCGACAGTGACGACTTCTGTACTAGGATCCTACGTGGGTTTGAAAGCGATGACTACTATACCAGAATCCTATGTTGGATCAATAGTGACAACGTCTCTACCAGGATCCTATGTGGGTTCAACAGTGATGACTACTGTATCAGAATCTTTTGTGGGTTCGACAGTGACGAATTATGTTCCAAGATCCTATGTGGGTTCGACAGTGCTGATATTGTTCTAGGATCCTACGTGGGTTCGAAAAAGGATATGATTTAGAGGCTTCATCTAATAATTTATACCCAAATTCGTGAGTTTTATACCTGTGTTAGCTGAGTCATGTATTTTAACCATTATCATCATGGTGATTGACTTTACTTCATATGTGGAATTGGTTTTTACTTGGGCTCGAGAGTTGGAGCTGGACTGAGATTGGTAACATAGTTATATGTATTGGAATATACATAAGTAGGTATTGGTTGATACTTCGTGATTGTATAATTTTTTTGTTAATCTATAGATAATATTGTGAGACCGTGTGGGTCTCGGGGTCCCTCCTGAGTATCGTTATACTCACCCCTACACGGGCTATGCCCGCACCTCGTTGTGTTAGATGCAGACGACAGAATGCGCTGACGGAGGCCAAGAGCACTATGACTAGACGGTACCTGGAGGTGGACCTTGCGACGAGTCAGCACACGAAGGAGACTGACGGACCTGATTGCTGAGGTGACCATTTGTACATACCCTTCAGGTAGGAATACCGGTGGATGATTCGAGATATTCTCTTTACTTTCAGCTATTATACCATTTTTCCTTGTACTTGTTGTTCAGTTGGGTTTTTATACTGGCCCATTTACCCTCCAACACACTCTTTTGTATTCGGTTTTACATAGTGTTTACTTATTTTTGCGTAATCTGTTGTGTTTGTTTACTTTTATAATGGAAATGCATTCCCAGCTTATAGATTTACGTCTTTGATGCTAGTTTCCAACCCCTGTCCTATGGAAGGTGGGTTTGGGGTAGTCACAGCATGGGCCCCGAGGATGAGTCATGAAAAATTGGTATCATAGGAGTTAGTTCTACCGCAGAACTTGGACTCTGAATCTTTAATTGGCAATAATGTTAAGTGTTTTGAGTGGGGTTATCAGTTCATGGAAACCAGTGTTGGTTCAGTGGCCGACGTCTCCAAACACTAGGACTCTGACTTCTAACATCTGACTCACTACATGAAAATAGTGATTTAATGTGTGTTTCCCTGGGAAAAAAATTCGTGATTTCTTTGTGTCAACTCATCATGTATATTGTTTGACTGTAGCGCAACTATTTCTTTTCAAGATGGCCCCACGAAGGCAGCCATCTAGGTTTCTGAAATTTGTATGAGATGGTATCCCATTGAGCAACGAGGCTTCGTTGCAGGGCCCCATCACAACAGAGGTACCAGCAGTACCACTACCCACTGGGCCACCGATACCACCGGCTCTAGTAGTAGAAAGTGCACGCCATCTGAGTGCATTGCATGAGTTCTAGTTCTAGAGACCACCCAGGTTCCGAGTAGAGATGGACCCACACACAGATGAGGATTGGATGGAGGCTATTGTGAGAGTTTACATATTGGTAGGGACACCAGCCGACCTCATGGTGATAATTTCCGTGAGTCTTCTACACCACCAGTTGGCAGATGGTGGAGCCTGATTCTCCAGGTGCATGATGAGGCATCACTACTCTGGACAGACTTCGAGAGCCTGTTCTAGGCAGAGTTTGTACCAGCCAACCTTTGTGCGGTGCAGGTTTAGAATTAAATTTATCTGCAGCAGGGCATCATGACAGTAGCTCAGTACTAAGAGAGCTTCACTGACCTCTCGCGCTACTCCTCCGATCTGGTATGGTACCCATTCACCAGGGCCCGAACCTTTGATGCAGGAACTCAGGCATGAGATTAGGGATTTGATGATATCCCTAAAAATTCTAACGAATATTTGGGTATTGGAGAAAACACTCTATGTGGAGTGCTTCCTTGCTGAGCAGTCTCCAACAGCGAGACCCACCACTAGTCGACATGCACCAGAGTCTTCTACAGCTAGCAGCAGACATGTGACGCACGGGTCCAAGAGGACCAGCCCCATAGGTGGTCGATTGCACGACTCAGGTTCAGTCGGGTGGGTCACATGAGACAAAGGTATCCATACAAGGAGCAGGAATTTCTATGAATGCTGCAGGCAAGGTCACATGGCTCGAGACTGCCCGACCCACACTGTAGATGAGCAACATGCAGTAGAGGGACATCTCAGGCAGAGGTAGAGGTTCGACCGTGGTGGTCCGCTAGGATCAGGTGGATGTTGAAGAGGATCTAGCATAGTAGTAGGTGGTGGATGATGTTTTGAGGCCCTACCATCACCACCACCACCACTAGGAGGTTCACCCCGAACACAGGGAATGGTTTAACAGGGGAGAGCTCTGCATCAGGCAGCTGAGGCCTTTGACCATAGTTCTCCGGGAACAGGTGGACATGAGTAGGACTAGTTCCAGGCATAGATTCCTTTGTTCATGAAGATTATAGATTCGTGTATGTCATTTTTGTGGTTTATTTGTGTCCATTTAATTTTATCTATAGTAATAAAAGATAAATTTCTATGTGACGTCTGATTTCCTGCCTTTGTGGGGATAATACTAAGAGATTCCGGATAAAACCATTGACTTGACCCTCACATTCGATATTCCTACTGGAGAAGTCCTAGTGACCACATACTGATGCCGATAGTGTGACTCAACCCTTGGAGGTCAGAGTAATAGTTGGATCTCATGGTAGTAGCATCGAGGCCATACGACGTCATCCCTGGCATGAATTAGTACCGTTCCTCTTAGGATAGATAGTGTTAGGAAATGGGTGTGGTTCATCTAGGGGATGAGACCAGCTTTCTCTTTTCGGCAAAGGATAAATCTTAGCAGCTCTAATAGGATGTAGTCGATGAAGTGTGTAGATGAGTTCTTTTAAATTGGATAGTCTCACAAATAGTTCATTTGGAGAATGCTTTAGAGACTAATCAGACCACTGGAGTCTCAGGTATAACTTCTTGCTGAAAGACCTGAACCTGAGACAGTGACGATGGCTCGAGTTCCTACAAGACTATTACTTCGAGATAATATATACTCCTGGAAAATGGAACGTTGTAGCTGATTCTCTTAGTAAGAGAACAAGAATTCATCTATTAGGAGAGGTGACGGAGCATCCTTTCTACAGTCTCTCATAGTCACTTCCCCACTTCTTTAGCGAGTATGAGAGGCATATCATAGTGACGCTGACTACGAGACACGACATGCTCAGATATCCTCAGGGCAGGCACCCGAAGGATTTTCTGAAGGTGGGGACAACGTCTTTCCTTTTAGAGGACGTACAATAGTACCAATTTGACTTCAAGAGGAGGTGTTGAGAGAGTTCCACACTTCCCCTCTAGAGGTACATCCAGGAGTGGAGAAGATGTATCAAGACCCTAGACGACATCATTGGGGACCAGGTATGGGGAAAGAAGTAGTGAATTTTGTCTCTCGATGCTTCACTTGTTAGCAAGTGAAGGTGGACCACCAAGGTCCAGCATGCTTGTTTCATCACTTAGAGGTTCCAGAGTGCAAGTGGGGAGGGATATCTGTGGACTTCGTGGCAGGACATCCACGTACATCCAGAGGACACAACACTATCTGGGTGATCATAGACTGACTCACCAAGTCGGCCCACATCCTACCGATCAGAGAGTATGGCTCAATAGAGAACTTGGAACACCTCTACGTTCATGAGATAATTTGACTTCATGGTGTGCCATCGACTATCATCTCTGATCAATATGCTTGTTTCACATCCTGGCTATTGAAGGGGTTATAAGAGGCTTTTGGAATGCAACTTTTCTTAAGAACAACCTTCCATCCTAAGATGAATGGTCAGATAGAGAGGACCATTCCAGATCTCGAGGACATGCTCTGTGCATGCGTCCTCGACTTTGGTCGCACCTGGGAGGATCACATAACCTTGGTGGAGTTTGCGTTCAACAATAACCACCAATCCACCATCGGGATGGCCCCTTACGAGGCACTGTAAGACCAACCTTTCAGATCACCTCTGTGTTGGATTGACCCAGGGGAGTCAGCACTTGTAAAACCAGAGATGGTTCGAGAATCAATGGAGAAGGTGTAGATCATCTAGGAGTGGATGAAGACAACATAGAGAACACAGAAGTCCTACGCTGATAAGAGACGGAGACCACAGTAGTTCGAGGATGGATACCACATCTTTTTACGGGTCTCACCTCTATGATGTCTATGGAGATTTGGAAAAGTTGTCACGTTATCTCCACGATTCATCAGACCATTCCTGGTCCTCAACATAGTATGTGATGTGGATTACGACACAACCCTTCCACCACAGTTGATTCGGGTGCACGACATCTTCCATGTATCTCAGCTGAGGAGATACGTGCATGACCTGTCCTACATCATTGACCATAGAGAGTTGGAGATTAATGATGTGGAGACTTTCAGAGATCTTCCAATGGAGACTGAATATCGATAGGAGCAGGTCATACATAGACGGTCTATTCCTCTGATGCATGTTTTCTGGCAACAAGGGAACCTCCTAGAGAGAACATGGGAGAGGGAGGATCAGATGCATGCTCAGTACCCCCATTTGATTCCCTAGTGTGTGTTGTAGCTTTTCGGGGAGATAAAGAACTGAGGTTTGGGTAATTTAAAGAACTATAAAGTTCATAGAAAAGTTTTTCATAAATTCTATGGAATTTTATGAGTCCGCAGTTTCTGACGGCGCCTGATTCCGAGGCCCGGTGTGCTCAGAATCAATTTTTGAAGTTTCGTTCGAGTATGTTTAGTAAACGTACATGCGGGTTCTTCTATCTTTTGAACTGGTGCTCAGAATTGAATTTCGTGGACACCGATGAACTCACAGCACCAGTAATCACTTAAGGAGGGTTTTACCGTAGTTTCATTTGGTCAAGAGTGAATGATAATTTTGGGGATTCTTATAAATTAAATAAAATTTATGTGTTACATAATTTTATTTAATGGTGGTGGTTATATCCACCAAAGGGAAGTTACAGGTGGGGCCCACACCCCACATAACCTCCCATCGGAGGATATAGTGTGGTGGGGCCCACACGAAGACCAAACCACTCAACTACCTTTAACCCTCCTTTGAATATCCTGGACTCCCCTTTGAATTATTGATTCCACCTCTCTTTTCATTTAAATTTTAAACCATCCACCATACTTCATTAATGTGCCTACACTACTAATTAATTATTTTGTGGTGGCATGAATTCATTGCAATTTATTTGAAATGTAGGTCAATATAAACGTAATAGGGAGCCAATTATTTTATTGGCCTGGAAAGTTTTTCCGTTGGGCGACTTTGGAGATTTTGAAGGAAAGCATTCATCCCACGAAGAACGTGAAGAAAATCTTCCTCTCCACAATGAACGCAAAGAAAATTCCATCAACTTCAGCAAACAGGGACAGAACGTGAGGTGACACTCACATGGACCACCATCTTCCTTCCACTTCCTCCGCGTCAAGGGAGAAGACGCTGCCCTCGAAGAACATTTCCAACAACGAAAATTCCATCTCGGATGCACCACAACGTCAAAGAATCGACGCCTTCATCAATGAACGAACTGGAAATCATGGTAGGGGGTTGTTTGGAGTTATTATGTTTTCGTACTTCGTCATTCTAATTGAGGAATGTGAATTTCCAACTGTTAACGTCACACCGAGGAGGGTTCGGGCTGCACGAACACGGCCCGAACGTCCCCCATATTTGTTGATCATGATATCGATAGAGTCAGAGCCAATAAGGTGTGGTGTCGTCGCACCGTGCCGGAGAAGAACCACGGAGGATGAAAATATGCGGCACCATTGCGCCATGTTATGGAACTGAAGGCCACGTCCATGTCGGGCTGTGGTAGTGGGGGACCGACACAATCACGCCGGCCACGTGGAGGAAAACTGTATCCTGCATCTGTGGGCCACTCGACCAGAGAAGAACCAGCATTTCTCATGCTGGTCATGCTGGAAGAACCGGCCGGCTACAGCCGGCTGGGCGGGAAGGTCGGCGCAGCGCGACAGAGGAGCTGCGACCCACAACCGCGGGCCGCTCACCGGGAGAACCGTCCGGCCGCCTGCCGGGCAAGCTGAAGACCTGCGGTTCCCCTTGGCACCACGTGGGAGTAACTACAGCCCATTGTTGGGGCCCCTCATGCTAGACAAAACTGGATGGATTTGGCTGGCCGGGCAGGGAGAGGCGGCGCCGCCCAGCGTCGCCGGGCGAACTAGACAGGCCCGCTTCGTGGGTTGGGTCTGCAGGTGGGCCACGCACCACCGGGCCTGTCCAACCCCATAGCCGGGTTGGACCCGCCATGTCGGGCCAGGCCGACCTTAAGCTGGGACGGACCCACCAAGTCGGGTCGGGCCGACCCGCCATCCCACTGTGTTGGATGGGCCGGACCCGACATCACCTAAATGAAAATATCTCCAAGACAGTATGTCCGAACGACATGCCGTCAGTAGCACTAGGACCCTCATGACGAGACTGTCCTTTTGTGAAAATCTAAGTGAGTTTTGGACGACTTTGGAAAACAGCTGGATTTGGATCGAGTGTAAATCCAACCAAGTCCCTGGAATGGAAAAGCCAATAACTCTCAGATCGGGAATCGGATTGATGCATTGTTTATCAGGTTGTGTTTCTTTTGATGGGATGGATCTTTGGGATACATAAACTTAGGACATAGTTATAGTTTATGTATCGACCCCCTTTGCTCGAGGAGGGTACCATCCCGGAATCGAGTGTGCTGTGTGCGGGAACCCTAGAGCTGGTTGTAACAGCGATAACTACTGTACTGAAATTCTACGTGGGTTCGACAGGGATGACTTCTATCCAGGATCCTATGTGGGTTCGATAGCAATAACTACTATACCAGAATCCTACATTGTTGCGACAATGACATCTTATGTACTGTTATCCTATGTGGGTTCAACAACGATAACTACTGTACTAGAATCCTACATGGGTTCAACAGTGACGACTTTGATACCAGGATCCTACGTGGGTTCGACAGCGATGACTACTATATTGGAATCCTACCTGGGTTCGATAGTGAATACTTGTATACTAGAATCCCACTTGGGTCTAACGGTGATGACTACTGTACTGGAATCCTATGTGGGTTGGACAATGACGACTTCTGTGCCAAGATACTACAAGGGTTCAACAGTGCTGATATTACTCCAAGATCCTATGTAGGTTCGAAAGAGGAGATGATTCGAAGGCTTCATCTAATCATTTCTACCCCTCTTCATGAGTTGTATACCTATGTGAGCTGAGTCTTGTCTTTCAACCATTACCATCGTAGTGATTGACTTTAATTCCATTGTGGAATTGGTTTGTACATGGGATCGAGAGATGGATCTGAACTGAGATTGGAAACTTAGGTATATGTATGGGCATATAACATAGTAGGGATTGGTTTACACTTAGTGATTGTATATTATTATTTTGTTTATCCTTAGTGAATATTGTGAGACCTTATGGGTCCTGGAGACCCTACTGAATATCGTTATACTCACCCCTACACAGGCTATGCCCACACCTCATTGTGTTGGATGCAGATGACAGACAGCACTGACGGAGGCCGAGGGAACTTCGACTGGACGGCACCCGGAGGTGGACCTTGCGATGAGTCGGCACACGGAGGAGACTAACAGATGTGAGTGGTGAGGTGACCATCGGTACCTACCCTTCAGGTAGGAATCCCGGGGGTCGATCAAGAGCTTCACTTTACTATCATATGTTTGTCCCTTTTTTCTTGTACTTTTTGTTATGTTGGGTTTGTATACTGGCCCATTTACCTTCCATCACACTCTTTTGTATTCTGTTTTACTTGGTGTTTACTTCCTGTTGCGTACTCTGTTGTGTTTTTTTACTTTTATAATTTTAATGACTTCCCAGCTTAGAGACTTACAACTTTGGTGCTAGTCAATAGCCTATGGCCTATGGAAGGTGGGATTGGGGTAGTCACGACATGGTCGCCAAGGACGATTCATGAAAAATTGGTATCAGAGGAGTCAGTTCTACCATAGAAAGTGGACTCTGATTAATTTTAGTGGAAATAGTGTTAAGTGTTTTGAGCGTGGTTATCAGTTCAGGGAAACTGGTGTGGGTGTGGTGTCCAATGTATCCATACACTAGGACTCTGACTTCTGACTTCTGACTCTATACATGAAAACAATGATTGTGTGTGTGTTTACTTTGAAAATTTTCTTCATGATTACTTTGTGTCATCTTAGCAGGTATATATTTTGACCGTGGAAGACATGTTTCACTTTAGGATGGCCCCACAATGGCAGCCCGATAGGGTTCTGAGTTTCGTACAATATTGTAGCCCGTCGAGAGATGAGGCTTCGGTGCAGGGCTCCATCACAGCAGAGGTACCAGCGGTACCACTACACACTAGGCTACTGATACCACCGAATCCAGCAGTAGAGAGTGAACATCATCTGAGTGTGTTGCACGAGTTACAGCACCAGAGACTGCCCATGTTTGAGGGAGATACATACCAACAGATAGGTGAGGATTGGATGGAGGCTGTTTTGAGAGTTTTCATGTTGGTATGAACACCATTCGAGCTCATAGTGATCCTTGTCATGAGTCTTCTACAGGCACAAGCAGGCATGTAGCGCCCCGACCCCAGTTACCTAGAGTCGGTGCATTATTACATAACATTGGCATGATCACAAGAAAGATCAAATCTCGAAATACCGATTGGTTTAGTACCCTTGGAAACACTAGATATAGTCATAAAGTTTTACATTACATCATGAAGTAAAAAACTACTAGAAAAACATATTTTCTCCATAATACACACTATTATCCCCTCATAATATCACTGCAGGTCATTCATAATTTACTTCTTCACATCCTGGGAAATATAAAACATAGAAAAGGGGTGAGCTCAAATGCCCAGTAAGGATAACAACATAGCGGAAACTTTTATAAATAAGAATGTACATTTAAGGCAGTGTATAACAAAAACAAAAGCCTTTTAAACTTGAACTTAAACATAGTATGGGAAAAATAAAATCAAATAATTCCATTTACTTATTATCATGGATATTCTACTAATTGAATAATCACATGCAATATCAATAACCATTTTCATAATGATGGAATGCATAATGCCAGACTATCATAAACACATAGCCAATGCCTCGTTCCAAGACTACAAATAAGATTTTGTCAAGAACTTATGCCAAGACACTAGTTTTTCTCATTAGACCTACCGATGCATCGAGGAACTATAGCGGGCTCCACCTGTCACATATTAAGTCCAATGCATTCCCATATGAAAAGGTTTAAACATAACATAAACATTCGTATTAAAAATATCATACGAAATGTCAATAATTTCACCATAAACCATGAATGGTATAAAAATAGCACATTCAATGTCAAATATACACAAAACCTTCAATAAAATATAGAAGTTTTGTATCATAATAAATCAACTTCAAATAAGCGTAAAATCCATCAAATGATGTTGACATAGATGAAATCAAAACTCTTTTTAGAGAAATATTTCTTTCTATTTTGATATCATTTAAGAGTCATATATTTATAAAATAGAACATTTTCTTTGAAAATATTCTTATAAACTTGTAAGGGAAGCTTCGAAGATTTTATAACGGCGGAAAATAGTTGCAACCACTGTATAGGATAAAAAACATTCTTACCTTAATTCTGTCGAAATGGTTAAAAAGCACATTGTTTGGAAAACGACGGAAAGATTCCTTTATAAAACTATTATAAAAAGTCAAACAAGGGTATAAATGACTTTAACACATATTTTTTTAAATAGTAAAAATGTTTTGAAATACATTTTCAAGAAACATGGATGTGGATGATAAAGAGATCCTAGTAGATTATTACGTATAAACAACCTCGGATAATGAAGAGATTGTGAAATAACCCTTACCTTGTACTTTTTCTTGGTTGGGGGTTGGTTAAACTCTTGTATAATGGTGAAATAATTGTTATTAAATTATACAATAATCATATACATTAATATTATATCATATATGATCTTTTAACATTGATTTATTAATAATATCTTAGTATTATCGTTGTTTCGGGGGTTAACTTACTCATTTAATTTTACATGTTTTGTTACATAATCAATGATTGTCATGGATAGGTTGTATCTTATTAATATCCAGAATGATATCAAGTCCCTAAACATTATTTTTAAATCATCAAATGATAATTATACTTGAATGGATATGATGGAGAATGAATCTCATCGCGTTCGTGGAGACGGTAGTCCGTACGTACGCACGAACGACAATATCATTCTTTTGATATTAAAATAATATATAATTGGATTTTATATAATATATACAGAATCATTATCATGTTATATTAATTATTTACATGAATTAAACATCATTGTTATACCCATCCAAATAATAATTTATTTAATAACAATTACAACACGACGTGGAGACGGTAAGTCGTACGTACGCAGGTATGGTGACATGTTATTCAAAGGATGGGTAGAATACTGAATATGATTGTACCAAATTTATAATAATATCACAGTATATATAAGATACTAGAGTTATTATTTTAGAATGGTAATAACAAAGAAAGAAGAAGTGGAAGAAGAAAGGAACTTGAAAAAGGCTGGTGAAATCATTACTTCTTCTTTGGGTTATTCTTTTTGATTTGATCAAAAGGGCTCCTTAAGTTGGATTTCTTACTAAAGGAATGCACCTAGGATGAAGTGAGGGAAGTTGAGAGAGTATTTGGGCAGAGGTTGGCCGAACCAAAAGGCATTGAAGGTGTGAGTTAATGAGAAGGGGGAGTGCCCTTTTATAAGAGGGGTGAGGGGCACCTTTGGAAAAGCTAGAAATATTATTTTATAATAAATTCATATTCGGTTTATAATGGCTCCAAATTGGATTATTTAAATGTTTAGGTGGGGATAGGTTGAAAAAAACTCAACCAATATAATTTAGACAGGTTTGGGTCATTATAATAACCTTATTTTTAAGTATTAACTGTTAGTTAATTAGTTTCACTTTTACAATGTCTCTTTCTATTTTTATATTATATGGTTAATAAAATTACTATATCCATCCAAGAGACCCCCAAGTGGTCCATTAATGAAATAACTATCAGGATATAAGTCTATTGGCCGATCCTTATATTTTTAAGAATTTAATTTCAATTAATAATATAATATTTGTTTTAAAAACCCTTTTATGTCAATTTTGAGACTATTCAATAGTTGATTTTTGTAAAAATCATAACAGAATTATTGCTTCGAAAAAGTAAATTAAATCAATCCTAATATGTCATATTATCATATATAATTATTGTAATTCATTAAAAGTCTCTAAATATATTTATTTTGGTATTTATAATATCAATTAGTTTAATTTTTCACTATTATGGTAATTACTGCATCATCATTGTGTCATAAATAAATTAAATTATTTAATGTCTAAAAATTATAAATAAAATATAATTATGTAGGAAATCGTTTTTTATTTCTAATTAATCTTTATAGTCGAAAATCCAACATATATAACCCTATGTAAAAATTGGTTTTCTAAAAGATATATGCTTTTGTCATTTTTGTATTCATTTTAACTTAATTAAAATAAAGTGTCCCTATCACTTACAAGTGGCCCCATGGGGTCCCCAAATCGACCCAAAGATGACCATGGTTGAACATGTATCAACCAATAAGGTTAGGACACATTTTAGGGAAATTTGGTATTATTATAATATTATTTTTTAAACCTTATTTACCAGATTTACCCTTTAACCATGGTAAATAAAATATTTGCTGAAGTAATTATTCAAAATGTCTAAAAATAAACGTTACCTATTTAAACAATTTTAACATCCTGATTCCAAATATGGAATCCATTTGTCCAAATTCAAAACACAGAAGTGGCAGAAATTAATTTAAAATTTATTCTCGCTGTCAAAACAAAAAGCGTGTTTTTAAGATATAATAACTATCAAAAGATTGATACTTGTTTATGTTCAGTTTAATTGTGAAATTATGTCCAATGACCAACATTTTATTAAATGGTAATTTTTTTTCTAAATATACTTTAAATACACTAAATAATATAATTTATCACTATAAATTATTTTGAGTAAAAAAGTTGTTTTTAATTAAAATTTAGTAATTTTCACTGTTCATAAAAATATTAAAGTTATCCGAAAAGTACTAAAATTTCACCTTAGGATAAATTCGATATTATGAATCCAAAAATGAAGTCCATTTTGAAATATAATATATATATAATTTCAAAAAGTAGGTATTACTATTCATAACGGCTAGTTTGATTGGTTATGGTATGTTAGAACTCGGTGTTGCGTACAACACACGCTATCACATTATTCAAAGAGAAGTGTACCGTAGAAGCTTGGGGTGTTACATTTTCCCTCCTTCAAATAATTTCATCCTTGAAATTTCTAGAATATTATCGCATGAAAAGACTCAGGTGATTCTTCATCATAAGTTCCTCGGGTTCCCATGTTGCCTCTTCCATCTTATGGTTTCTCCACAAAACTTTTACCAGACGCGTCGTCCGGTTTCTCAGTACTTGTTCTCTCATATCAAGAATCCTGACGGGATCTTCGCAAAAAGACATATCGTGTTCCATTTCTAATTCCTCATAGGTGAGTACATGCATTTGTTCAGGCATGTATTTCCTCGATAGAGATACGTGGAACACATCGTGAACTTTGGAGAGACTTGGCGGCATTGCCAATCGGTAAGCTACAACCCCAATTCGTTCTAGAATTTCGAATGGTCCGATGTACCTGGGACTCAATTTACCTTTCTTTCAAAAATGTATGACTCCCTTCCATGGAGATACCTTCAGGAAAACATGATCACCGACTTGAAATTCCAAATCGTTCCTTCGATTTTCGGCATAGCTCTTCTGCATACATTGAGTTGCTTTGATGTGATTTTGGATTACCTTCACCTTTTCCATCGTTTCCTCCACCAGTTCTGGACCTACAAGTTTTATTTCACCCACGTCATCCCAACAGGTTGGTGTGCGACATCTCTTCCCGTATAATGCTTCATATGGTGCCATATGAATACTCGAATGGAAGCTATTGTTATATGAAAATTCTACCAGAGGTAAATATTGATCCCACATACCCTGAAAGTTATGTGAGCGGGATATAAACATGTCTTATAAGTTCTGAATAGTTCGTTCTGATTGTCCATAAATTTGAGGGTGATAGGCAGTGCTCAAATAAAGTTCAGTATCCAAGGCTTTCTGAAGACTTTTCCAGAATTTTGAAGTAAAATGAGGATCACGATCAGAAACAATCGATAGGGGTACTCCATGAAGTCTCACAACTTCGTTAATATATAGTCTTTCTAGACGTTCCATTGGTAGATCTTCTCTTATTGCAAAAAAATCTTCTGACTTGGTAAGATGATCAACAATGACCCATATTGCATTATTCTTTCTAGGAGTTTTTGGTAGCCCCATGACAAAGTCCATTGTAATATTTTCCCATTTCCACTCCGGTATGGTAAGAGGTTGCAATACTCCACCAGGCTGTTGCCTTCCAGCTTTCACTTGTTGACAAACCATACATCTTGACACAAAATCAACAATCACCCTCTTCATTTTGTCCCACCAAAAATGTTCCTTCAAATCCCTATACATTTTGGTTCTCCCAGGGTGTATAGAGAAATTGGAACTATGAGCATCATCCAACAATTCCCTTTTTAGATCAGGTGTATCGGGAACACAAAGCCTCTTCCCGAATTCCAGAATTTCTTCTTCATATACAATGTCTCTCAATCTCCAATTATTCACAGCTTTAATATTCTTTTGAAAATATTCATCATCGGTCTAAGAAATCTTAATCCTTTCTAGTAAATATGGTTTGAAACCATTTGAAAAGCAATTGATGTTTTTCCTTACCTGGTTATTCCCATGTCCATCTTCACTAGATCCATGAAAATTGGATCCCTTTCAATTATCATATTTTTTAAAACTCCATGATCTTTTCTGCTCAAAGAATCTTCCACCTTGTTTGCTTTATCTGGGTGGTAGTGTATCGTACAACCATAATCCTTGAGCAATTCAAGCCATCTCCTTTTCCTCATGTTGAGTTATTTTTGTGAGAAAATATACTTCAAACTCTTGTGATTAGTATAAATCTCACATTTTTCACCATAGAGGTAGTGCATCCATATCTTCAAAGAAATGATCACAGCTGCTAACTCAAGATCGTGAGTAGGATAGTTTTTCTCATGAATTTTCAAATGTCATGATTCATAGGCAATAACCCTATCATTCTTCATAAGGACACAACCAAGTCCTTTCTTCGATGCATCACTATAAATAACGAACCCATCATTATCTGATGGTAGAGTCAATATAGGAGCATTGACTAATCTTCTCTTCAGTTCATCGAAGCATTCTTCACACTAATTTGTCCAATCAAATTTAACCCCTTTACGTGTGAGCTTTGTTAATGGGTTTTCCAATAGGGAAACATTCTGGACGAAACATCGATAATAACATTCCAAACCAATAAAACTGCGTACCTCAGTTATACTCGTAGGTGCTGGACATTCTTGGATTGCCTTAGTCTTAGAAGGATCAATAGAGATTCCATCTTTAGAGACAATATGGCTAAGAAAAGAAATATCATGAAGCCAGAATTCACACTTGCTAATCTTCCCATATAATTCATGTCTTCTCAGAGTCTTCAGGATACTACGCAAGTGAATTTCATGATCCTTGTAGCTTTTAGAGTATACCAAGATATCATCAATAAATACCACCACAAATTCATCGAGATATTCCATGAAAATTCTATTCATCAGATCCATGAATACAGAGGGTGAATTAGTCAATCCAAAGGGCATTACAGTAAACTCGTATTGCCCATACCTGGTTCGAAATGTTATCTTTGGAATGTCTTCCTTCTTTAAACACAACTGATGGTATCCATATCGAAGGTCAATCTTTGAAAAGTATTGAGATCCTTGTAGTTGGTCAAATAAATCATCAATACGAGGTAGGGGTACTTGTTCTTTATTGTTATAGCATTGATCTCCCTGTAGTCGATACATAACCTCATAGATCCATCTTTCTTTTTAACAAAAAGAACAGGGGCGCCCCATGGAGAAACACTAGGGAGAATAAATCCCATATTACTCAATTCCTCTAGTTGTTTCTTAAGTTCAACTAATTCTACATTGGCCATTCTATAAGGGGTCTTCGATATAGGCCTTGATCTAGGAATTAAATCAATGGAAAACTCAACTTCTCGTTCTGGAGGATGTCCAGGTAAATCATCCGAAAACACATCTACATATTCTTTCACAACAGGTACATCCTCTATTTGAACATTCCTTTCCTAACCCACAGTCATTTCATTCTCTTCCTCCCCAATAATTGAATTCAGTTGAGATACTGGGGGTGGATCTAGATAAGAATTAGGTGGTGATGATTCCGCTCTAAAGATAAGGTGTTCCTTATCATCATCATCAAAAATCATAACCTCTTTCTTCTTACAATAAATAATCGCATCATAGTCCGAAAGCCAATCCATACCTTGGATTATATGAAACTCAATCATAGGTATGACGATGAGATCTGTAGATAAAGAACATTTATGTGCTCTAATGGGGACTGATTCACAAAACTTTGTTGTAATGATACTTCCCTTAGGAGTTTTAACTGACAACTACCTTGTTAAATCAAATTAAAAATATCTAATTTTCTTAGAATCCTGGGAAGATATGAAACAATGTGATGATCCAGTGTCAAATAATGCATTTTCTAAACTTGAGGAAACCATTAAATTACCTTCCACCACGTCTTTTGGAGCTTCTACCTCAATAGTAGTGATAACATAAGCTTGGCCTTGATCCCTTGGCCTTTTCTGAGGTAAGTTCCCCTGATGATTAGGACATTCATTTGCATAATGTCCCATCTCCCTGCAATTGTAGCATTGAACATTGGTAGCTTCCTTTTTCCCTTTGCAATCACGATCTTGGTGGCCTTTTTCACCACATTTGTAACAGACGCCCATTCCCTTCAAGAAAATACCAGGGTGTTTCTTACCACATTAACCACAGGATGGATATTCAAACATTCCCTTCATCCCCTTATTTCCATTCCCAGAATGATCAGTAGATCTATTATTTTCTTTCTTTTCTTTAAAGTCATAAGACTTAGAGAATTCCTTTTCTGTCTTGATAGCACACGAGACAATGTCTTCGTACGACGAGAAGGATTATGAGACTAATGATCGATGGAGAAATGGATTTAACCCATAAAATAAATGATAAATATTACTTCTTGGGTTATGTATATAATCTCTAGCATACCTTGCTAACCTTGTAAAGTTAGCCTCATATTTTGTGACATTCTCATCCTCCTTTTGTCTCAGACTCAGAAATTTCCTTTCCATATCTGCTCGGTGGTCACGAGGAAAGTATTTTTCTAAAAACAGATCTTTGAACTCCCTCCATTCCATATTTGATACTTCATCATCTTCCTTAATGTTTTGAATCAATGACCACCATTTATCAGCATCTCCACTGAGGCGGTAAACTGCCATGATAACTTTTTCTCTTTCACTACTCCCCAAAGCCTGAAATATTTTCTCTAGGGAATTTATCCATTTCTCCTCTACTAAGAAGTTTGTACTCCCATTGAACGTCGGTGGTTGTTTCCTCATGAATCGATCTAACATTGATCCTCCACGTTGTGGATCAGGGTGCTCCATACGGGTAAAGTTATTATTCATAACCTGAGTGAGTTGTCCCAGTATGGTGATTAGCAGATCAGCACCAGTTGCATCACTAGCTCCACTATAATTATATTGAGCAGGAGGGTAATCCCTACATGGAGTGAGTGCATTGGTATAGTTTCCATTTCTTCCACTAGGTTCCATTTCTAAACAATGGCATAAACTAGATCAGTGTATGAATAAAAATACATAATTCCATACTTATAAAACAGTTAACATAAATTGAACTATTTATCGATATAATCCATAATCATAAAAATGTTTTCTTTGAGGAAGTATATACTCATAAACCCTTCATAATGATTTGTAAAGAAAATGAGAGTTATCCTAATCTTATCCCCCAGGAGTGTTATAACCAAGAGTGCAGCAAGGCCCGTTGTCGTGCACTAGTTCCCATTCGAGTCTAGCTCAAAGCGGTGTTTTCGGGTTTTACCCCTAGGTACATTTGTGCCAGAGCCGTCTCTACCTGCTCATATCCAGACAGGGATATATTTCTCGAAAAACTCACAAAATCCCTTCAATACCAAAATTCTAGGAAGTTCTTATATACTAATTCTCAAAGTTCATCTTAGGTCTACGTGCTCTAATCAGAGTTTATCTAAATCTAGCTTCCAAGGTTGGTACTAAACTTCCTCTGATACCAACTGTAGTGCCCCGACCCCAGTTACCCAGATTTGGTGCATTACTACATAACATTGGCATGATCACAAGAAAGATCAAATCTCGAAAGACCGATTAGTTTAGTAGCCGTGGAAACACTAGATATATTCATAATGTTTTACATTACATCATGAAGTGAAAAACTACTACCAAAACATATTGTATCCATAATCCACACTATTATCCCCTCATAATATCCATGCAGGTCATTCATAATTTACTTCCTCACATCCTGGGAAAAATAAAACATAGAAAAGGGGTGAGCTCAAATGCCCAGTAAGGATAACAATATAGTGTAAACTTTCATAAATAAGAATAAATATTTAAGGTAGTGTATAAATAATACAAAAGCCTTTTAAACTTGAACTTCAACATAGTATAGAAAAAATAAAATGAAATAATTCCATTTACTTATTCAAATGGATATTCCACTAATCAAATAATCACATGCAATATCAATAACCACTTTCATAATGATGGAATGCATAATGCCAGACTATGATAACCACATAGCCAAGGTCTCGTTCCAAGACTACAAATACGATTTTGTCAAGGCCTTATGCCAAAACACTAGTTTGTCTCATGAGACCTACCGATGCATCGAGGAGTTATAGCGGGCTCCACCAATCACATATTAAGTCCAATGCATTCTTATATGAAGAGGTTTAAACATAACATAAACATTTGTATTAAAACTAGCATACGAAATGTCAATACTTTCACCATAAACCATGAATTCTATAAAAATAGCACATTCACAGTCAAACAAATCACAAAACCTTCAATAAAATATATAAGTTTTGTATCATAATAAATCAACTTCAAATAAGCGTAAAATCCATCAAAGGATGTTGACATAGATGAAATCAAAACCCTTTTTAGAGAAATATCTCTTTATATTTTGAAATCATTTAAGAGTCATATATTTATAAAATAAAAAAATTTCTTTGAAAATATTTTTATAAGCTTTTAAGGGAAGCTTCTACGATTTTATAACGGCAAAAAATAGTCGCACCCTCCGTATAAGTTAAAAAACATTCTTACCTTAATTATGTCGAAAAGGTTAAAAAGCACCTTGTTTGGAAAACGACGGAAAGATTCCTTTATAAAACTCTTATAAAAAGTCAAACAAGGGTATAAATGACTTTAACAAATATTCTTTTAAATAGTAAAAATGTTTTGAAATACATTTTTAAGAAACATAGATGTGGATGATAAAGAGATCCCAGTAGATTATTACGTATAAACAACCTTGGATAATGAAGAGATTGTGAAATAACCCTTACCTTGTACTTTTCCTTGGTTGGGGGTAGGTTAACCTCATGTATAATGGTGAAATAATTGTTATTAATTTATACAAGAATCATATACATTAAAATGATCTCATATATGATCTTTTAACATTTAATTGTTAATAATATCTTAGTATTATCATTGTTTCGGGTGTTAACCTACTCGTTTTATTTTATATGTTTTGTTACATAAGCCATGCTTATCATGGAAAGGTTGTATATTATTAATATCCAGAATGATATCAAGTCCTTAAACATTATTTTTAAATCATAAAATGATAATTATACTTGAATGGATATGATGGAGAATGAATCTCATCGCGTTCGTGGAGACGGTAGTCCGTACGTACGCACGAGGGACAATATCATTTTTTTGATATTAAAATAATATATAATTGGATTTTATATCATATATATAGAATCTTTATCATGTTATATTAATTATTTACATGAATTAAAAATAATTATTATACCCATACAAATAATAATTTATTGAATAACAATTACACCACGATGTGGAGACGGTAAGCCGTACGTACGCACGTATGGTGACATGTTATTCAATGGATGGATAGAATAATGAATATGATTGTACCATATTTATAATAATATCGCAATATATATAAGAAAATGTAGTTATTATTTTATAATGTTAATAACAAATAAAGAATAAGTGGAAGAAGAAAGGAACTTGAAAAAGGGTGGTGAAATCAATACCTCTTCTTTGGGTTCTTCCTTTTGATTTGATCAAAAGGGCTTCTTAAGATGGATTTCTGACTAAAGGAAGGCCTCTAGGATTAAGTGAGTGATGTTGAGAGAGTATTTGGGTAGATTTGGGCCGATCCAAAAGGCTTTGAATGTGTGTGTTAATGAGAAGGGGGGGTGCCCTTTTATAAGAGGGGTGAGGGGCACCTTTGGAAAAGCTAGAAATATTATTTTATAATAAATTCATATTCGGATTATAATGGCTCAAAAGTGGATTATTTAAATTTTAAGGTGGGGATAGGTCGAAAACAACTCATCCAATAGAATTTAGATAGGTTTGGGTCATTATACTAACCTTATCTTTATGTATTAACTGTTAGTTAATTAGTTTCACTTTTACAATGTCTATCTGTATTTCTATATTATATGGTTAATAAACTTACTATATACATACAAGAGATCCCCAAAGTGGTCCATTAATGATACACCTATCATTATATAAGTCTCTTGGCCGAACCTTAGATTTTTAGGAATTTAATATCAATTAATAATATAATATTTGTTTTAAAAACTCTTTTATGTCAATTTTGAGACTATTCAATAGTTGATTTTTGTAAAACTCATAACATAATTATTGCTTCGAAAAAAGTCAATTAAATCAATCCTAATATGTCATATTATCCTATAAAATTTTTTAATTCATTAAAAGTCTAAAATAAATTTATTTTGTTATTTATAATATCAATTATTTTAATTTTTCACTATTATGGTAATTACTGCATCATCATTGTGTCATAAATAAATTAATCTATTTATTGACTAAAAGTTATCAATAAAATATTATTATGTATGAAATCGTTTTATCTTTCTAATGAATATTCATAGTCGAAAATCCAACATATTTAACCCTATGTAAAAATTGTTTTTCTAAAAGATATATGCTTTTGTCATTTTTGTATTCATTTTAACTTAATTAAAATAACGTGTCCCTATCACTTACAAGTGGAACCATGGGGACCCCAAATCGACCCAAAGATGCCCGTGGTCGAACATGTATCATCAAATAAGGTTAGAACATGTTTTAGGGTAATTGTTTATTATTATAATATTATTTTTAACCCTTATTTACCAGATTTACCCTTCAACCATGGTAAATAAAATATTTACCGAAGTAATTATTCAAAATGTCTAAAAATAAAAGTTATCTATTTACACAATTTTAACATCCTGATTTCAAATATGGAATCCATTTTTTCAAATTCAAAACACATAATTAGTAGGATTTAATTTAAAATTAATTCCCGCTGTCAAAACAAAAAGCGCGTTTTTAAGATATAATAACTATCAAAAGATTGATACTTGTTTATGTTCGGTTTAATTGTGAAATTATGTCCAATGACCAACATTTTATTAAATGGTAATAATATTTTCTAAATATATTTTAAAACCACTAAATAATATAATTTATCACTATTAATTATTTTGATTAAAAAATTTGTTTTTAATTAAAATGTAGTAATTTTCACTATTCATCAAAATATTAAAGTTATCCGAAACGTACCAAAATTTCACCTTAGGATAAATTTGATATTCCGAATCCCAAAATTACATCCATTTTGAAATATAAAATATATATAATTTCAAAATGTAGGTATTACTATTCATAACAGCTAGTTTGATTTGTTATGGTGTGTTAGAACTCGGTGTTGCGTACCACACACGCTATCACATTATTCAAAGAGAAATGTACCGTAGAAGCATGGAGTGTTACAAGGAAGATGGTGGAGTCTAATTCTCCAGGTGTATGATGAGGCATCACGACTTTGGACAGAATTCAAGAGCCTGTTCGGGGAAGAGTTTGTACCAGCCACCCTTCATGCGGTGTGGATTCTAGAGTTACTTCATCTATAGCAGGACAACATGACAGTAGCTCAGTACTCAGTGAGGTTCACTGACCACTTACACTACTCCACAGATATGGTACGAGACTCGTTCATCAGGGACTAGACCATTGATTAGGGACTCAGGAATGAGATCAGGGCTTCGATGATCTCCCTAAACATTCCGACATAGACGGGGGTATTGGAGCTAGCCCTAATAGTAGATAGATTCCTTGCTGAACAGTCTCCAGTAGCGAGACCCACCACTAGTGGACATGAACTAGAGTCTTTTGTAGCTGGCAGTAGACAGATGACACTAGGGTCTAAGAGGACCATACCCACAGGTGGTCGACTTCATTACTCAGGTTCGGTTGTACGGGGAACATGAGACAAAGCGAGCCATACGGGGAGTAGGAAGTATTATGCATGTGGTAGGCAGAGTCACATGGCCTGAGACTGCCCGACCCACCCAGCTGATGGGCAGCAGGCAGTAGAGGGACCTACCAGGCAGATGCATAGGTTCAACCGTGGTGGTCCGTTTGGAGCAGGCAGATGTGGAAGAGGAGTTGGCCGAGCAGTTGCTGGTGGACGATGTTTCGATGCCTTACCACCACCACCACCACAAGGAGGTCCACCCCGACCTTAGTGAATGGGTGGATAGGGGAGTGCTCATCTTCAGGAAGATAATACCAACGACCATAGTGATCTAGGAGTAGGTGGACAGGAGTGGGACTAGTTCTAGGCAGAGTGTCCTTTCTTCATGAAGCATCTAGCTTCTTTGATGTCGTTGTTTGTGGTTGCTTTGTGTCTATATACTTTGAGATGCAATAATAAAATACACATGTCCTTGTGATGTTTGATTTCCTACCTTTGTATGGATAATAATAAGAGATTTCAAATAAAACCACTGACTTGACCCTCACATTCGATATTCATACTGGAGAAGACCCAGTGACCACACACTAATGACGATAGTGTGAATCAACCCTTGGAGGCGAGATTAACATTTGGATCTCATGGTAGTAGCATCGAGGACTTACGACGCCGTACATGGAATGAATTAGTACCATTCATTTCAGGATAGACTGTATTAGGCAATGGGCAGGGTTCACCCAGTGGATGAGATCAGATTTCTCTTTTCAGCAAAAGAGAAATCTTAGCAGCTGTTGTATGACGTAGGCGATGAAGGGTGTAGATGTGTTCTTTTAAATTGGCTATTCTCAACCATAGTCCATCGGGAGACCGCTTTACATTATACTCTGACAACCATAGTCTCAGGTATAAATTCTCACAGAAGGACTTGAACTTGAGAGAACGACGATGGCTCGAGTTCTTCCAGGACTATTACTTTGAGAAAATCTAGACTTTTGGAAAGGGAAATGTTGTTGTCGATGATCTCAGTAGGAGAACACGTATTCAGCTGCTAGGATAGGCAATCGAGCAGCCTTTCTAGAGTCTCTCATAGTCACATTCCCACTTCTTCAACGAGTCAGGGAGGTGCAACAAGGGGACGCTGACTGTGAGACATGACATTCTCAGATATCCTTAGGGCAGGCACCCGAATGATTTTCTAAAGGTGGGGAGCACATCATTCATTTTAGGGAACGTACTATAGTACCAGTTTCACTACATGAGGAGGTGTTGAAGGAGTTATACAATTCCCCTGTATCGGTACATTCAGGAGTTGGGAAGATGTATCAGGACCTCGGACGACATCACTAGTGGCCAGGTATGAAGAAAGAAGTAGCAGAGTTTGTCTCTCGATGCCTCAATTGTCAGCAAGTGGTGGCGGAGCAGCAGTGTAACACCCGGGACTTCTATGAGAAATAATTTTTTTTACGTTATATAAATCATCAAAGTAATCATTCACTACACACAAAACTAGCTTGGGTTTCTTTACACGCAATCACGGCCTTCCTCGATAGCTTGCGTGGTACGCAATACCGAGTTTCACTAAACAATGATATGCTATTAAAATATTATTAAAACTAGCCATTATGAATAGTAATAACCACTTTTTGAAAATTTGTAAATATTATTTTTCAAAATTGACTTCATTTTTGGATTCGGAATATCAAAATTAGCCTAGGGTGAAATTTTGCTATTTTTCTGAAAACATGCAATTTTTGATGAATAGTGAAACCACTAAGTGGTAGTTAAAGAACTGATTTTTTCATAAAACATAATTTTACCGCTTATGTGAGTGGAATTTCAAAAATCCTAGAGACACGGTTGATGTAATTAAGTAAAATTTGGTTCAATAAGATGAAAATAAATTTTTGGTGAATAGTAGCTTTTTACTTTTATTTACCACGGTTAAAAGTAAATAGGTTAATTAAGGGTAAAAATGATATTATTATTACCTAAAACATGTCCTAATTCTATTGGATAAGTGTAATTAGACCAAAAACAACCTTAGAAATAAAATATGACCATTTAGGCCCACTTGGATTAGATTAGGAAAATTATTATTAATTTATTTAAAGAAGGGTTAAAATAGTTAAAATCACAGTTTAATAAGTAAATCATTTTTAATATGCGGATATACATAAGATAGTTTCAACTATAAATATTAATTAGAAAGATAAAACAATTTCCTTCATAATGGTATTTTATTTGTAATCTTTAGACATTAAATTAATTAATTTATTTATGACACAACGATGATGCAGTAATTATCTTATTAATGAAATATTGACATAATTGGTGTTATAAATACCCAAATAAATGTAATTTCAGACTTTTTATGAATTCCACTAATTTTTAGGTTAATATGACATGTTAGTATTTATTTAATTAAATTTTTTAGAACTAATCATTCTGTTATGATTTTCACAAAAAATCAATTACTAAATAGTGTCAGAATTGAGATAAAATAGTTTTTTAAAAAAATATTATATTATTAATTGTTATTTTATTCCTAAAAATATATGGTTCGGAAAAATGACTTAGATAAGGTTATATATATTAATAATAAACAACTTGGGGTTCGTTTGGCTTGTTATATTAAGTTTATTAACCATATAGTGTTAGAACACAGGAAGACACAGTAAATGTAAAATTATTTAACTTAATGTTAAATCTAAATGATAAGGTTACGATAGGAACGCAAACTAGTCTAAATTATATTGTATGAGAGGATTTCGACCCATACCCACTTTAGCTTAAAAATAAATAAATTTTGAGCTATTTAAAACCGAATTTGGCTTTATAATAAAATAATATTTTTAGTTTTCCAAAGTAGCACCTCTCCTCCCTTATAAAGGGGCACCTCCTCCCCCTCTTCCTCACACCACTTTGAGCCTTAAATCTCAGCCAACCCATGCAAATTCCTCCTCTACACTTCCATAGAAACATCCTAGAGGTCCTGGTCTTCTTAAAAGACCGATTTTAGATCCCTAAAAGGAGGTCTCAATGAAGCGCTTCAATGAAGAGGTAATGTATGTTACCGATTCTTTCAACGTTATTTCTTATTCCACTTATTCTTATTTAGTTGTATCATTATGAAGTAATAACATCAGAATAACTAATATACTGATATGTTATTATAAGTATTAAACAACCCTATTTCACCATCTATCCATCCTAAAGAAAACGAAATCACCGCGCGTGCGTACGTACAGAATACCGTCTCCACGCCGTGGTGTAATCTATTTTCCACGACCACCTTACTTGGATTCGTATAATGGTGTAAATAATGACTATATATGACTATTTTAATGTGATATTGATTCTGAAATAGTATACATACACTCCAATACAATTACATGATCATGGGAACGATATCATCGCTCGTTCGTACGTATGGAATACCATCTCCACGATGTGATGCGACTCATTCTACATGATCTTCATTGCATAATGATTATATAAATGAATTGAATGAATGAATATGATATGTATTACACTAAAACCATTCTGCAAATTAGGTATCTATAATCTAAAAAGAAGAATAAGAATTTATTCGAAAAAACACGCATAAGTACAAAAAGTAATAAACGCCCGAATAAAAAGTAGTAATGAAATATTACTAATAAGAATCTAAAAATGTGACCATATATGATACCATAAAAATACATATGATTCTGGAATAAGTCAATAACAGTATTTAAATCATTATACAGGAGGTTCAGACACTTACGAAGAAAATCGGACCTAAGGTAAGGGAAAATATCACAATCTCATTTTTATCCGAGATTGTTTATACTTTTGTATTTACTGGGGTGTATTTTATCATCGACATCCCTGTTTCCTTAATATGTAATATTATTTCAATCCACCTACAATTTTTTAAATCCAATTTTACCCTTCGGTGAGTTTTTAGTAAAAGATATGAAAGGAATCATTTGTCATTTTTCGTACGAGGTACTTTTTGACTTTTCTGACAGAAGTACGAGAAGAATGTTTTTTTAACTTATACGGCATGAATGGATTTTTAAAACATTATTTACAAGAAGCTTCCTTTACATGTTTCAAGTTTTTTTTATTCAAATTATTTTAGTTTAAAATTTTATGACATGTTATGAAAGGAAAAATGTTTTTGAAGTAGAAAGGATATTTTCCTCAAGAATGGAGTTCAAGTGTTTTATCAAAATTATTTTTCATCTAAGATAATATAGGGTTATGTTTATATCCCTATTATTACATTGATTTGATTATGTTTTTATGGAATTATTTTTATGAATTCCTTTATCTTATATGAATTGTTTTATGATGTCACGATGTTTAAGAATCCCATATTTATTACATGGGTTATGCTACGATGTATGGTTTATGATTTTGTGTCACACATAAGAATGGTATCATTATGAGATGGGTGGGACCTATATCTCCCACCAATGAATTGGGTAAAGATTTTATATCTCATGAGATAGACATGGCTAGAACGGTAGGTTAAACCGGTTTAGTGAAATAGGACAGGAACGAGGAGGGAACTCGGTTCAGAAATGGACTTTGTCCACTAAGATAGTCTTGGAAATCGGTCTTGACTACTAAGAAATGATTCTCTATGATTATGTGTGTGTTCCCCAAAGTTTCATGTTTTAAGTTATGATTATTGGGATTACATTTCACTACTATTATTTATCCCATGCTATGAAATTATGATCTCTTTTGCAGGTTAAGATTTCCAAAAGTTATGTTCTTATGTATATGATGTGATTGATATTTCTTTTGTTTACCCTTACTGAGCATTTGAGCTCCCCCTTTTGTATGTTTTATTTCCCCAGGTCAGGAAGAAGGTTATTAAGTAGGATATTCCAAGAAGAGACTCAAGATATGATGAAATAAATGGGAGGAAAATTTGATGCTTTATGAACCAGTTGTTTATGTTTCCCAGTTTCTAAAGACACTATACATATACTATCCTTTCCTGGTTTTGTTATATGTTTTAATAAGTGTGCTTCAATTCTGATGTCATAACAATGTATGTAAAGTATGCATTTTTATAGTTGGTATCACAGGAAAGGTATAGTCAACCTTTGGAAAATAGGATGTGAAAGCGTTAGTAAGAACCCTAAGGATAAGTCTAAGCATAGAACACAATCATACTGTTTTAGAAATGGCCATGAATAACCTAGGATAAGACCTTAAGTGTGAAATTTTATTCTTGATTGTGTGGTTTTCCTATTATAATTAGTGTTGCTCACACTATTCTTCTTGGTTTTAGTCAATGGCTGGAACCTGAAGGAACCGTGTTAATGCGGAATGCGATGGGCAGTGCAATGATTGTCCCCCTGAGCAACCAAACGTTATGGGAGATGGAATGCAAAATCTTGTAGCCATTCTCACACAACTTTCTCAAGCTATGAATCATGCAGGACTTCCAAATGAGCAAAGGAAAGATAAACATTCTGTTGAATCCTTCATGAGGTAGCATCCACCCTCATTCAGCGGGTCTACTGATCGATTAGTTGCTGAACAATGGATCAGTACTACTGAAAAGATATTTTCAGTTCATCAATGTTCTGAACATGATAAAGTAATCTTAGCAGTGTATCGTTTAGAAGTTGATGCTGATCAATGGTGGAATCTTATTAAGAATACAAGGCAAAAGGATGAAATTAAGTCCATGTAATGTGATGAGTTCAAGAACTTGTTTTTCAATAAGTACTTCCCTCATATTCTCCGAGCAAAGATGGAGAAAGAGTTTCTTGAATTAAAGAAAAGGGATGATGAATCTATTGGTACCAATGAAGCAAATTTTACAATACTTGCAAGGTACTCTTCTGGAATTATTATCCAACCTGAGAGTAAGATCGATTGATTCTTTAGTGGCTTAAAACCGAGTATTCTAAGGGTGTTATCCATAAGGGGCTTTAATAGATACGAGGAAATAGTTCGATGTGCTCTCAAAGTCGAGATAGATATTGGAGTAACCCATCACTCATATGGGTTTGATAAGAAGAGGAAAGTGGAATTCAAAGGAAAATCTAAAGAGAACACTGAAAAGAATATGAGCTTTCTCTTATGCTCAATGTGTGGAAAGAAACATGTAGGGAGTTTTCTTAAAGGTACAAGTAAATGTTTCAAATGTGGAAAGGAAGGTCATCTGGCATTTGAATGTCGCAATTATGGGAAGAAGATGTATAATGATGCAAACAAAGGAAGGGATACACAGAATGAACCTACTACACTTCAATGTTTCAAGTGCAAGGAAATGGGGCATTATGCCAATCAATGCCCAAATCCAAGGGTTGATGTTGATGGTCAACGTCAACAAACTCTTAAGGCTAAAGAAAAAGGAAATTCACATGCAATTTCTATCAGCGATGTGGAGTATGATAATGATGTGGTGAAAGATACACTTACCATCCACTCTAAAGTAGCAAATGTTTTATTTGATTCTGGATCCACCCACTACTTTATTTCTGAAGAATTTTCTAAGGATATCACCATATTACCTCAAAAATTAGATGTAGAGTTAGCTGTGACAACCCCTAATGGCACAACAGTAGCATCAAAAGTTTATAATTCTTCTTAAAATGATGTTTGTGGGAAAGTGCTTCCTGCAAATCTTGTGATCCTTCATATAGGGGAATTTTATGTGATTCTTGGCATGGATTGGCATTCTTTATATGGAACTCCTATCAATTGCCAAATAAGAGAAGTCACATTTCATATTCGAGATCAATCTATGATCGTCTATCGATGCAAGGATGAACATAACCTTCCAGTGGAAATTTCATCCATCTTATGGGTCTTGATTCCACCAAATGAAGGTTATTTATCTCAAATTGTTGGTGAGAAACTCACGATTAAGAATATTCCCATTGTACGGGAGTTTTA
The DNA here is from genome assembly GCA_963277665.1 of Viscum album. Taxonomy (NCBI): domain Eukaryota; kingdom Viridiplantae; phylum Streptophyta; class Magnoliopsida; order Santalales; family Viscaceae; genus Viscum; species Viscum album. The sequence continues at coordinate 2,023,060,712 of OY728138.1, forward strand.
TGGTGTCATTCCAGAGGAATTGCCGGGTCTTCCACCAAATCGTGAAGTTGAGTTTTCAATAGAACTCGTACCGGGTGCTTTCCCTATTTCAAAGACACCTCATAGAATGGCCCCAATTGAGTTGCAGGAATTGAAGAAGCAACTCTAAGAAAATCTTGATAAGGGATTCATAATCCCTAGTGTGTTACCTCGGGGAGCACCTGTTCTGTTTGTTAAGAAGAAAGATGGATCAATGAGACTCTGCATTGATTATCGAGAACTTAACAAGATCACAATCAAGAAAAAATATCATCTCCCATGCATTGATGACTTATTTTACCAACTACACGGAGCTCAATACTTTTCCAAGATTGATCTTCATTCAGGGTATCATCAATTAAGGGTCAAAAGGGAGGATATACCAAAGACGACTTTCTGTACAAGGTATGGACACTTTGAATTTATAGTGATTCCATTTGGTCTTACTAATGCCCCTGCTATCTTCATGGATCTGATGAATAGAGTCTTTAGAGACTATCTTGATCAATTTGTGGTAGTCTTTATAGATTATATTATTTTCTATTCAAAGAGAAAGGAAGAACATGAAGATCAATTGAGAATTAAATAGAAGACCCTAAGAAAAGAGAAGATTTATGCCAAATTTACCAAGTGTGAATTTTGGCTTCAAAAAGTTGCATTTTTGGGTCAAATAATCTCAAAATAGGGGATATCTGTGGATCCAGCAAAAACAGAGGTTATCGAAAGATGGTCGAGACCAACAACAGTAACTGAGATCCAAAGTTTTCTTGGATTGGCTGGATATTATCGACGTTTTGTGAATGATTTTTTATGATTATCTAATCCACTTACCAGGTTGACTCGGAAAGGAGTTAAGTTTGTTTCGACAGAGGAATGTGAAGAGAATTTCAAGGAGTTGAAAAGAAGGTTATCCAGTACACCTGTGCTCACACTGCCTTGTAGTGGAAAAATGTTTGTGATCTATAGTGATGCATCCAAGAAGGGATTGGGGTGTCTTATTATGCAAAATGATATGGTGATAGCTTATTCCCCATGACAGTTGAAAATACATGAGCAAAATTACCCAACTCATGATTTGGAGTTAGCTGCGGTAATATTTGCATTACAGATTTGGAGGCATTACCTTTATGGTGAAAGGTGTGATATTTATACTGATCATAAATGTTTAAAGTATATTTTCAGACAAAAGGAGCTGAATATGGGCCAAAGAAGTTGGTTGGAGCTGATTAAGGATTACGACTTCTCAATCCATTACCACCCTGGGAAAGCAAACAAGCTGGCAGATGCATTAAGTCTACAAGACCATGCTAGTTTATCCATGATGAGGACCACAAAAGATCCAATATTTATGGATTTACAAAGGATGGATCTTGAATTGTAATGGAAAGGGAAAATCTTATCTTTATCAAATGAATGTTCAAACATATATACATGTGAAGATAAAAGCGGCACAGAAAGAAGATGTCGACTTACAAAAGAAGGAGATAAATGTTCCTGAATTCAACCTTGATTGTGATGGGATAATAAAGTTCAGGAATCGGGTTTGTGTTCCTCCCATCCCTGAATTAAAGAAGGTGCTGCTGGATGAGGCTCATAGTTCTTCATTCTCTATTCATCTTGGAAGCACGAAGATGTATAGGGACCTGAAAGAGTACTTATGGTGGGATGGCATGAAAAGAGATGTTGCTGAATATGTCTCTTGATTATTGGTTTGTCAGCAAGTTAAAGCTGAGAGACAGAAGTCTAAGGGGATGTTACAGCTATTACCCATACCCGAATGGAAATGGGAAAACATCACTATGGACTTTGTCACATGACTTCCTAAAATATCCAAAGGCAATAATGCTATATGGGTCATAGTTGATTGTCTTACAAAGTCCGCACAATTCATTGCTATTAGAGAGGATTTCTCTCTGGATCAGCTTGTGAGGATATATGTGAAGGAAGTGGTAAGATTGCATAGAGTACCACATTCTATTATATCTGATAGGGATCCGAGGTCTACCTCAAAGTTCTGGCGAAGTCTTCAGCGTACTACGGATACAGAGTTGAGTTTCAGCACTGCTTATCATCCTCAGACACACGTTCAGTCTGAGAGAACAATTCAAACTCTAGAAGATATGTTGAGAGCATGCTCTATGGATTTCAAAGGTGGTTGGGATCAACACCTACCTTTGGTGGAATTTTCTTATAATAATAGCTTTCACTCCAGTATTCATATGGCTCCTTATGAAGCTCTCTATAGAAAGAAATGCAGGACTCCAACTTGCTGGGATGAAGTTAGGGAAAGAAAGCTATTAGGACCTGATCTCGTTGACGAAATGGCAGAAAAGGTCCGATCTATTCAACAACACATAAGAGAAGCTCAGAGTCGACAGAAATGTTATTCCGACAACAGAAGAAAAGACCTAGAGTTTGAAGTGGGTGATAATGTGTTCTTACGAATATCTCCCTGGAAGATGGTCATGAGATTTGGAAAGAAGGGGAAGTTGAGCCCTAGATATATCGGTCCTTTCGAAATACTGGATCATGCTGGGAAGGTAGCTTACCGATTGGCGCTTCCACTGAATCTCTCTCAAGTTTACGATGTGTTCCATGTATCTCTCCTAAGAAAGTACATACCTGATCCTTCACATGTACTCATCTCAGAAGTTTTACCGCTGGAGCAAGATCTCTCTTATGAAGAACAGCCGATAGAGATTCTGGATCGTAGAGAAAAAGTCATACGAAACAAGACCACTCGCTTGGTGAAAGTTTTATGGAGGAACCACTAATTAGAATAAGCTACATGGGAGCTTGAGGATATGATGAGGGAGAGGTATCCTCATCTGTTTGTTACAAAGTGATGAATTTCGACGGCGAAATTCATTTTAAGGGGGGTAGAATGTAACGCCTGAGAATTTTATGAGAAATATTTTTTTTATGTTATATAAATCATCAAATGAATCTTTCACTACACACAACACTATCTTGGATTGCTTTACACGCAATCGCGACCATCCTCGATAGCTTGCATCATACGCAATACCAAGTTTTACTAAACAATGATATGCTATTAAAATATTATTAAAACTAGCCGTTATGAATAGTAAAAACCACTTTTTAAATTTTGAAAATTTTATTTTTCAAAGTTGACTTCATTTTTGGATTCGGAATATCGAAATTAGACTAGGGTGAAATTTTGGTATTTTTCTGAAAACATTCAATTTTTGATAAATAGTGAAACCACTAAGTGGTAGTTAAAAAACTGAATTTTTCATAAAACTTAATTTTACCACTTTTGAGAGTGGAATTTCGAAAATCCAAAAGACACGGTTGATGTTAGTAAGTAAAATTTGGTTCAATGATATGAAAATAAATTTTTGGTAAATAGGAACTTTTTACATTTATTTACCACGGTTAAAAGTAAATAGGGTAATTAAGGGTAAAAATGATATTATTATTACCCTAACACATGTACTAATTCTATTGGATAAGTTTAATTCGACCAAAAACAACCTTAGGAATAAAATATGACCATTTAGGCCCACATGGATTAGATTAGGACATTTATTATTAATTTATTTAAAGAAGGGTTAAAATAGTTAAAATCAAAGTTTAATAAGTAAATCATTTTTAATATGGGGTTATACATAAGATAAATTCGACTAAAATTATTAACATGAAATATAAAAAACATTCCTACATAATGGTATTTTATTTGTAATTTTTAGAAATTAAATTAATTAATTTATTTATGACACAATGATGGTGGAGTAATTATCTTATTAATGAAATATTGACATAATTGATGTTATAAATACCCAAAAAAAATGTAATTTGAGACTTTTTATGAATTCCACAAATTTTCTAGGTTAATATGACATATTATTATGGCTTTCATTACCTTTCTTAGAACTAATAATTCTGTTATGATTTTCACAAAAATCAATTACTAAATAGTGTCAAAATTAACATAAAATAGTTTTTAGAACAAATATTATATTATTAATTGTTATTTTATTCCTAAAAATCTAAGGTTTAGCCAAATGACTTATATGAGGTTACATATATTACTAATAGACAACTATGGGTTCTTTTGGCTTGTTATAGTACGTTTATTAACCTTATAGTGTAAGAACACAAGAAGACACGGTAAAAGTAAAATTATTTAACTTAATGTTAAATCTAAATGATAAGCTTAAAATAGGAACCCAAACTTGTCGAAATTCTATTGGATGAGCAGATTTAGTCCCATCCCCACCTTATCTTCTATATAAATCAATTTGGAGCTATTTAAATCCTAATTTCGCTTTATAATAAAATAATATTTTTAGTTTTCCAAAGGAGCCCCTCTCCTCCCTTATAAAAGGGAACCTCCTCCCCCTCTTCCTCACACCACTTTGAGCATTCAAGATCGGCCAACCCCTACCAACTTCTCCTCTCCACTTCCCTAAAAACATCCTAGAGGACCTGGTCTTCTTCAAAGACCGATTTTAGTGCCCTAAAAGGAGGTCTCAATGAAGCGCTTCAAAAAAGAGGTAATGCCTGTTACAGATTCTTTCATCTTTATTTCTTCTTCCACTTCTTCTTCTTTAGTTTTTCATTATGAAGTAATAACATCAGTATCACTAATATAAGGATATGTTATTATAAGTATGAAACAACCATATTTCACCATCTATCCATCCTACGGAAAATGAAATCACCGCGCGTGCGTACGTACGGAATACCGTCTCCACGCCGTGGTGTAATCTACATTCCACCACCACCTTACTTGGATGTGTATAATGGTGTAAATAATGACTATATATGACTATTGTAAACTGTTATTGATTCTGAAATAGTATACATACACTCCAATATAATTCCACGATCATGGTAATGATATCATCGCTCGTGTGTATGTACGGAATACCATCTCCACGATGTGATACGACTCGTTCTACAAGATCCTCATTGCATAATTATTATATAAATGAATTTAATGAATGAATATGATATATATTACACTAATACCATTATATAAATGATGTATCATTAACCTAAAAAGAATAATAATAATTTATTCGACAATACATGCATAAGAACAAAAAGTAATAAACACCCGAATAACAAGTAGTAATGAAATATTACTAATACGAATATAAGAATATGACCATATATGATATCATAACAAAAAGTATTATTATTTAATAAGTCAATAACATTATTTAAATAATTATACAGGAGGTTCAGACACTTACGAAGCAAATCGTACATAAGGTAAGGGAAAATATCACAATCTCATTTTTATCCGAGATTGTATATACTTTGGAATTTACTGGGGTGTATTTTATCATCCAAATCCATTTTTCCCCAATATTTAATATTATTTCAATCCACTTACAATTTTTTAAATCCAATTTTACACTACGGTGAGTTTTTAGTAATAGATATAAAAGGAATCTTTTGTCTTTTTTTGTACGAGTTACTTTTTGACTTTTCCGACAAAAGTACGAGAAGAATGTTTTTTTTTCTGCTGAGATAGTCTTGGAAATGAGTCTTGACTAATAAGAAATTATTCTCTATGATTATGTGTGTATGACACAAAGTTTCATGTTTTAAGTTTTGATTATTGGGATTACATTTCACTACTATGATTTATCCCATGTTATGAAATTATGATCTCTTTTGCAGGTTAAGATTTCCAAAAGTTATGTTCTTATGTATATGATGTGATTGATATTTATTTTGTTTACCCTTACTGAGCATTTGAGCTCACCCTTTTGTATGTTTTATTTCCCCAGGCCAGGAAGAAGGTTATTAAGTAGGATATGCCAAAATGGGACTCTAGATATGATGAAATAAATGGGAGGAAAAGTAGATGCTTTATGAACCAGTTGTTTATGTTTCCCAGTTTCTAAAGACTCTATACCTATACGTTCCTTTCCTAGTTTTGTTATATGTTGTAATAAGTGTGCTACAATTCTGAAGTCATAACAATGTATGTAAAGTATGGGTCGTTATAACCGGGTTCCAGCAAGCTTGGTTCAGCCCTTAGAGGTTCCTGAGTGAAAGTGGGATGGGATATCCATGGATTTCGTGATGGGAATTCCACGTACATCTAGAGGAAATGACTCTATCTTGTTTATTATAGACCGACTCACCAAGTCGGTCCACTAACAACCAATTAGAGAGCAGGGCTCAGTAGAGAGCTTGGGACACCTCTACGTTTAGGAGATCATACGGCTTCATGGTGTGCCCTTGACTATCGTCTCCAATCGAGATGCTCGTTTCACTTCCTGTCTATAAAAGGGGTTACATAAGGCTTTTGGGACGCAGCTTCACTTGAGCACTCCTTCCATCCTCAGACAGATGGTCAGACAGAGAGGACTATTCATACTCTCGAGGACTTGCTCCATGTATGTGCCATCGACTTTGGTCATAGTTTGGAGGATTTAATACCATTGGTGGAGTTTTCATAAAACAATAGCTACCACTCAACCATTGGAATGGCCCCGTACGAGGAACTGTACGGCTGACCATGAAGATTACCTATGTGCTGGATTGACCCAGGGGAGTCAGCACTTGTAGGAACAGAGATGGTTCGGGCTATGACGGATAAGGTGCAGATCATCCCGGAGTAGATGAAGACTGCACATAGTAGAGAGAAGTCCTATGCTAATAGGAGACGGAGACCAGATGAGTTTGAGGATGGAGACCACACATTCTTATGAGTCTCCACATGACGAGGTCTATAGAGATTTGGCCATGACGGCATGTTATCTCCGTGATTAATCGGACCATTCTAGGTCGCCAGTAGAGTAAACGAGGTGGCTTACCGCCGGGACCTTCTACCATAGTTTCATATAATGCACAACGTCTTCAACGTATCTCAGTTGAGGAGATATGTGCATGACCTTTCTCAAATCATCGACCATGGGAAGCTGGACATCGATGACAAAGTGACTTTCATAGAGGTTCCAGTGGGGATTGAGGATCGACAAGAGTGGGTCCTACATGGATTGTCAATTTCTCTGATTCGTGTTCGCTGGGAACACACGAACCACCATGAGAGAACATGGGAGAGGGAGGATCAAATGTGTGATCAGTAACCCCATTTGTTTCCCTAGTGTGTGTTGTAGCTTTATGGGGATGTAGATCCATGAGTTGGGGGTAATGTAAATAAACAGAAATTTCATGGAATTTTTTTTTCATAAATTCATTGGAATTTTTTGAGTTCGCAATTTCTGATGGTGCCTGATTCTAAGTCCAGGTGTGTCTGGAACCAATTTATGAAGCTTTTTGGTGTACGTTCCGTAAACATACGTGCATGCTTTTCTCTCTTTTTAACTGGTTCTTGGAATTGAAATCTCATGACACCGATGAAATCGTAGCATTGGCAATCGCTTAAGGAGACCTTTACCACAGTTGCATTTGGTCGAGCGTGGAAGATAATTTTAGATATTCTTATAAATTATATAAAATGTATGTGTTGCATAAAATTATTTAATTTTGGTGGTTAAATCCACCAAAGGGGTGTTGGAGGTGGGGCCCACACCCCACACAACCTCCCATGGGAGAATATTGTGTGGTGGGGCCCACACAAACACCAAACCCCTCAACACCCTTCAAACCCCCTTTGAAACTATTTGACTCCCCATTGAATTAATGATGCCACCTCTTTTTTCTTTTAAATTTTAAACCATCCACCTTCCCTCATTAATGTGCCAACACTACTAATTAATTACATTGTGGTGTCATGATTTCATTTGAATTGATTTGAAATGCATGGAAACATTAAAATACTAGGGAGCCTATTATTCTATTGGGTTATCAAATTTTTCTATTGGGAGACTTTGGAGAATTGGAAGGAAAGTGTTATTCCCATGAAGAACGCGAAGAACACATTCCCTCCATGAAGAATGACAAGAACATTCCCTCCACTTCTTCAACCAGGGAGAGAACGTGTGGTGATGCCCATAAAGAATGTCGTCTTACTTCATCTTCCACTACGTCAAGGGAGAAGACACCGCCCAGGAAGAACGTCGTCAACAACGGTGCTTCCTTCTCGGACGCACTCCGACGTCAGTGAATCGAATCCTTTGTCAATGAAAAACCTTTAAATCAAAGTAGGTGGTTGTTTTGAGTTGTTATGTTTCCGAAATTCGTCGTTCTAATTGAGGAATGTGAATTCATAAATGTTAATGTCACACCAAGGATGGTTTGGGCCTCACGAACACGGCCCGAACCTCCCCCATATTTGTTGATCATTATATCAATGGAGGCAGAGCTAATAGGGTGTGGTGCCGCCACACCACGCCAGATAAGAATCATGACAGATGAAAAGATGTGGCATCATCACACCGTGTTATGGAACCGAAGGCTACGGCCAGGCCGGGCCGTAGTAGTCATGGCCCGGCACTGACGCGTCAGCCACGTGAAGGAAAATTGCATCCCACCTTCACAGGCCATTTGACTGGAGAAGAACCCACCGGACTCAAGCCGAATGGGCTGGAAGAATCGGCCAGCAACAGCCGGCCAGGCTGGAAGGTCGCCACGTCCGCAGGCACCGCCCGTAGAGGGGCCGCGGCCCGCAACCACAGGCCGCTCGCCGGGCGAATGGCTGGCTGGCTGCCAACCCGTCTAAAGACCCATAGTGCCGCTTGGCACCGCTTGAGAGGAAAAATGGCCCACAGTTTGGGCCGCTCACGCAGGACAAAACTGGTTGGCTTCGGCCAGCCTGGCAGGGAGAGGCGGCGCTGCCGGGCGACTCGGAAAGGCCTACTCCGTAGGCCAGGCCGACCCCCCAACTGGGTCGGACCTGCAAAACCTAGTCAGGACGACACCCATCCGGGATGGAGCCGCTGAGTCGGGTCGGGCCGACCTGCCAGTCCACTGGGCTTGAGGGGCTGGGTCTGATATCGCATAAATGTGAATATCTCCAAGACCGTGCATCCGAAGGATGCACTGTCTACGGTACTGGGATCCTCATGACGAAGCGGTCCTTTTGCAATACTCTATGTGAGTTTTGGATGACTTTGGAAAATGATCGTGTTTGGATCGAGCATAAATCCAACCGGGACCCTAGAACATAAAAGCCAATAGCTCTCAGACCGGGCGTCCGATTGACGTGTCGTCTTTCACGTTGGGTTTATATTGATAAGACAGAACTTCATGATACATCAACTCAGGACTTCGTGATATTCAATATAACAACCCCCTTTTCTCGAGGAGCGGCCCCTCTCAGAATCGAGTGTGCTGTGTGATGGAACCCTATAGATGGTTGCGACAATGATAAATGCAGTACAAGAATCTTATGTGGTTTCGACATTAACAACTTCTGTACCAGGATCCTATGTGGGTTTGAAAACAATAACTACTATACCCGAATACTACATGGGTTCGATAGTGACGACTTTTGTAGCATGATCCTATGTGGGTTTGACAACGATAACTACTGTAATGGAATCCTACGTGGGTTCGACAGTGACGACTTCTGTACCAGGATCCTACGTTGGTTCGACAACAATGACTGTTATACTGTAATCCTATGTGGATTCAACAGTGACGACTTATATACAAGGATCCTACGTGGGTTCAACAGTGATGAATACTGTACTGGAATTCTATGTGGGTTCAATAGTGATGACTTATGTGCCAGGATCCTACGTGGGTTCGAAAGAGATGATATTGATCCAGGATCCTACATGTGTTCGACAGAGGGGATGATTCAGAGGCTTCATCTAATCATTTCTACCACTCTTCATGAGTTGTATACTTGTGTGAGTTGAGTCATGAATTAAAACCATTATCATCATGGTGAATGAATTTACATCCATTGTGGAATTGGTTTATACTTGGTCTTGACAGTTAGAGCCGGACCGAGATTGGTAACTTAGATATATGTATTGCCATATACCGAAGTAGGGATTGGTTGATACTTCATGATTGTATCTTATTCTTTTGTTTATCCTCAGTGAATTTTGTGAGACCTTTCAGGTCTCAGGGTCCCTATTGAGTATCATTATACTCACCCCTACACGGGCTATGCCTGCACCTTGTTGGGTTGGATGCATATGACAGACAGTGCTGACAGAGGCCGAGAGTGTAACGTCTCCGAACCGGAAGCCACTAAACCGGTGCTCTGAGCCAGGTGGTTACATGACCTTAAGCGTGCCTCCCCGTATGCCAAAGGTTGCCGACTAGCAGCGAGGGTCTACCGAGTCAAGTGGGGAGACTATACCCCCTTTTTATCAGAGTAAGACACTAATGAAATGATCCAAATATCAGAAACAATAACCAATAAACACGGAACATGCATATAAATCATTTCCAAAAAAATATATTTGTAATGTTATACTATAAGTACAAGATTGAACAAAATCCCCCAATAATGGCAACAACCAAAATCCCCAAAATGGTCCTGAATCCAAGTTTGGATCCTCCTCCAAGTGCTACCCATGTCCACTCACTATCTAGAAAGGACCTTTGCCCGTATCCTGACCAGAAAACATGAAGTCTACTCGGGTACCCAATGGCGGACCGAGCAGGGTGAGAGTACAACTCAGTAGGCCACCACGAATGGTGTCTACAAAACATCCAGTATGAACAGGTAGTGCATGCAAAAGGAATATGAATGATAATTGCCACATAATTAATTAAGGTTCCATTAATAAGTTCAGAGACAAATCCATTTCCAGTTCCATTACCATTCATTTATTACCAATTATCATCGCCTACCATTTCATCACATTTCCATTAGTTAAACACATTCACTTTGTTACATGGTTCTAAGGAAAAAAATCTCATGCAAGAGGGTAGACACGTCATTATCTTATCTCACTAGGACTAACCCCCTCATAGCAACCATAACCTCACCTCGAAGCCTCTGTCCAGGTGGATGAAACTATTAGGAGAGTAGACCCTCAGTACCCTTTCCTAACCCGTGCATTTATGGTGGAGTTTAGAACCTCAGTCTTAACTCAACCCGTGGGCATAGATCCTCATGTCATACCCCACTCTACGAAGCAACATGCACATGCTTATATATTTATGTAACCATCAACCATCAAAACGATTTCCCCTTGGACAAGGCATTCACATCAAACCACACAGGAATTCACATAATGCCTTAACCCATTAACACATTACCATTTCACATCATTTATCCATTCACCCAATTCCCGTGTGTTATGCCTATCTCACTAAGAATTCAACATTAAACCCATAACCTATCCTGTTATGGTCATAAATCCATTCACACATTAACCCATTTAACCCATTCAGCATTCCATGAATCAACCATTCATGCCAACATGTTTATCAAGGGTTTACAATTTACTACAACAAGGACACTTGTTTAATAACAATCCCGAAACCCGGGAAAAGCTGGCACATCCCATGGATGGCCCTAGTTAGGTCAATACAATCCCAACACATCCCACGTGGATCGTGAGGGTTCCCATTTTCCATTTTAAACACCATTATTACCAAACATGCCATGGTATTCAAAACACAACCAAGTGGAATCAAGAACACAACTAATCATGCAAAAATCTCCAAATAACTATGGTATATCACTTGTAGACCACCTGCCTCAAAACTAAAGTTGAAAACACTCTCAATTTAGTCCTTAAACCTCGATCCAACCATCCTTTGGAGCTTCAACCTAATGCTCACCCAAAATTTAGGGTTTTAGAACTTTAGAATGAGAGGGAGAGAAGATAGAAACTCTAACCCAAAAAGAGAGGCAAGGCTGAGATTACCCATACCTAGAGCTTCTATCTGCAACCAACGACACTCTAAACGCCTTAGAAATGAGGGAGATTGATATCTTGGATCCTTTGGGTGATTTGGTTCGTGCCTAGGGTGGAGAGGGAGGAAATGAGAGGAAATGTCGAGTGGGGCTTTAAACCCTGGAGTGGAAAGCATGTAATTTTTCCCAACATTAATAGGGCACATGGTTTTTTTCGTACGGTTTGGAAAACTGTGCGCAAACCGTGCACATGCCACTATCCGAAATTATGGTTCACGACACCCCATGCAACCGCACTACCTCTCGAACATATTGCTCACCCAACTGGTCGACTGTGAAGGTCTCTTGAATTTGTAAGAAATGATCCACTTTCGTTAACCGATCCACAACCACCAATATTACATAATTCTTCCATGGTGTCCTCAAAAGACCCACAACAAAATCCATTATCACATCATTACACTTCCATTCCAGGATGGGCTATGGATGCAACAAACCACTTAGACGTTGATGGTCAACCTTCACCTACTGAAGGGTAAGACAACATGCCACAAAGCCCGCAACTTCCTTCTTCATTCCAAGACCCCAAAACTACCTTCAGAGATCAAGGTACGTCTTGATCAATCCAGGATGAACTTCCCACTTTTATTCATGGAACTCTCACATCAACTCTTCTCGCACACACTTTGGCACAACCACAAAATCATGAACACGAAAAACACCGTCCCCACCGACGGACCATCTAGAAGCTAGCTCCCCACCTTTAATCATTTCCTTCACGTTCAAACACTTAGGATCATAAATTTGACCTTCCTTAACTCGAAAAAAAGAATCGAATCCATCTTTAAGGAAGCAAGAGTGACCTGACCATTCTTCTCCTACACTTCCAGGTGAATATCTGTAGACAAAGACATCACCTTCCACTCTATGCTGGATTCCTGAACAACCTGATTCTGAGAATTCCTGCTCAGAGCATCAGAAACACTGTTTCCCTTTCCTTGCGTGTACACCATCTAAAATTCAAAAGACTGAAGATATTCAACCATCTTCGCTACCGAAGATTCAGATCCCACAGTGAGAAGATGTAATTTAAACTCTTATGGTCAGTGAACACAGTAAACCGTTCTCCAAAAAGATAGTGTCTCCAACACTTCAAGGTGTACATTACTGCAACCAACTCAAGATGATGAGTGGGATAGTTCCACTCATGGGGTCTTAACTGACTTGAACCATAAGCCACAACCCGTTCACCCTGCATCAACACAGCCCCATGTCTGATTTCAGAAGGATCACAAATCATGACGTACTTCTCACCTGGATCAGGTAAGATCAAAATGGGGGCGGTCTTCAACCGATTCATCAATTCCTGGAAGGAGTTCTCAAAACCCTCCGACCACTCAAACCTAATTCCCTTCTTGGTCAAGCCCAAGAGTGGTGCTGCAAAGCGAGAGAAATCCTGAATGAACCTTTGGTAATACCCGGACAAACCCATAAAACTCTGAACATCAGAAACACTCTTAGGCTGCTCCCAAGATACTACTGCCTACAATTTCTTTGGACCCACTAACACAGCTACCTCTGATTTGATGTGACCCAGAAACTGCACCTCACCTATCCAAAATTGAATCTTTGATAGCTTGGTGTATAGTCAGTGCTCTCTTAGTGTACCCAAGATGATGTTAAGATGTTGGGAATGATCATCATGAGTTTTCTCGTACACTAAGATATCTTCAACAAAGAGGACCACAAACTGATTTAGATAGAGATGAATGATTCGGTTCATCAAAGCCATAAACACTGCTGGTGCATTAGTAAATCCGAAAGGCATTACCACAAACTCGAACAACTCGTACTGACTCTGAAAAGCAGTCTGCGGTACGTCAGAAGACCTCACCCTAAACTGGTGAAAACCCGACCTCAGATCGATCTTCGAAAACATCGATTCACCCCTCATCTGATCAAACAGGTCATTCATTCTAGGAAGAGGGTATAGATTCGTCACTGTCAGCTGATTCAACAATCGATAGTCAACGCAAAGCCTCAACAACCCATCGGTCTTCTTTGCAAAATGCACGGGAGATCCCCAAGGAGACGTACCAGGATGGATAAACCCCTTATGCTCTAACTCCTCAAGTTGAACCTTCAGTTCCTAGTGTTTTGTCAGTGTCATTCAGTATGCTGGAATAGAAACTGGCTCCGCTCCCTGCAGCAACTTGATTATGAACTCAACATCATTCTTGGGTGGTAACCTTGAGAAATCCTCAAGAAACACATCCTAAAACCGATCCACCCTGGGAGGAAATACATAATGTTCTCAACTTTCATTGTCATTAAGCATAACACATGCCACTCGAGCCATGAGTCCATTCAACCACTGACCAAACGGTCCTACACGTCCTGCTTGAACATCCCACCTGCCACGGTGGACCTAAGCGTCACCCTCAAGCGACCTGAACGGTACTCTGTGACGATATCAGTCTATATGCACCCGATACAACACCAACCAATCCATTTCCAATATGAGGTCAAACCCTAAAATCTCAAGAATGAACAAATCCCATAGAAAATGATACCCACCAACTTCCAATGCACACCCATTGCACTGCTTGATATCCTCATCCCACACTCCCAACAGGGTATCAATTGAAATAACTCCACACACCCTCTCCATAGGTAAACCCATAACTACCACAAGTTGAAAAGAGTCAAAAGAGTGTATGGAACATGTGTCAAAAAACGCACTAGAAAAAGTAGAAGCTATAAGGATATTACATCGAACAGAATACGGTCCAGCCTTGCCACCACTATACACAAACTGAACTTCCTGAATCTGACCTACCTCACTACCTTGGGCCCCAGCCTGAACGCCCTGCGTTGCACTGCCCTGCTGGAGTGAGTGATCTTTCCATGGAGTTCCACGTCCACTGCCCCTGCCAGTACGGCCCATGGACCTCCATCTTCCTGCCAAATACAGGGAAACTGATCCCCTTTCTGTACCCAACACCTACTTTTCACCATCATGCTCACTCGATTAACGAGGGTTCCTGAAGAATCTCTGCACATGCCCCATCCATCCACACGAACGACACTAAACTGGAGGTCGAGGACACTGACCACACTTATGCCCCGGCCTTCCGTACTAATAGCAGAACACATGATTCTCACTTTGAGAGGATGACCCGCTCTTCGAGCCACTTTGTACACTTCCACCATGTTGTGAGCTCTCATGGAGTCTCTTTAGACCATTGGTAGATGCACCACTCATCTGTCCCACTGACACCACAAGCCCACTACCCGAATCTCACATTAGGTTTCCTTCTGAGAGCAGTGCCTGATATACTACCTCTACGAAGATCTACAAGTAGAAGATGTTTACTAGAGAACTGATCTCATGTCTCAACCCATCCTGGAAACACATGGCTACTTCTTCCTCCTCCCCTACTAACACTAGGACAAAGCATCTCAAATCAGTGAAGCGACTAGCATAGTCCATCACCGATAGTGATCCCTAAGTCAGGCTCATAAACTCTATAGCCCACTCCTATATCAAGGTCTTTGGGTAGAAATTCTCAAGAAATATCTCCTAAAAAACCTTCCATGACATTCCTTCAGCCTACTCGATTTGAGCCTAAATGTCCCACCAACGCCTAGCCTGGCCTCGCAACATATAAGCGGCTATATTCACTTGCGTTTCAACAGGGGTCTCCATATGGTCCAGTATCGTCTGGATAGAATCTAACCAGAACTCCCCTACTTTTGGCCCACCCTCTGCGGTGAATGTTAGAGGGTGATGCAGTTGGAACTCCCTGGTCAGCTCAAACATACTCGGTGCAACCCGCCCTGGGTCCTGATCCATCATCTACATATGAAGAGCCAAGTTCTCCCAGAACTGGTCTTCTCCACCTTCATTGATCACCAAATTTTCATGCTCTTCTAATGGAGGAGTGTTTTCAGCAACATCTTCCCACTTCCCAACTGGCAACTGTCATCGTGTTGGAATCTCTCTACATTTCCAAACACGAGATTTAGCATGCATACCTTAAAACATTCAAAACATTATCAATGAGATCATTACGAGATACAACAACCCACTTTTATATGTGAACCCAACAACATTTTCCAATTTGTTTCAAATGCTTTTACTCCATTAAACATCATTTACCATACATTCATCCTTACCCACTTGTGTTATTTTATTCTTCTCATCATTTCTTGATTTTATAAAATGAACAATGCACCCTACATTCCTCCCTCACACACCCACCCCGTGCATGTGCATAATACAATGCATTTCGTCAAATCTCCCTAGGTGCCTACAATGATGAATTAATGGAAATCCTCATGCCATTGGGGCCACGAGCCAAATGTCATAAAACAATCACATCAAACCACAAGTGCATCACCCAACGGTGGAATATCATCAACTGTAACATCACACAACATTGAACAACATTTCCCACCCAGGGTGACTTGGGTTTTCCCCCATACCTGGGTTAGATACTCGCAAGCATGAGATCATTACAAAGGACCGACATGTTTTAACCCTTGGATACCAATCTCAAATAACTAGACCTCAGAGAAGGATAAGAAAAACCTCCTCTGATACAAATTTATAACGTCCCCAACCTGGATGCCACTAAACCGATGCTCTGAGTTGAGTGGTTACATGTCCTTAAGCGCGCTTCCCCATACGCCAAAGGCTGCCAACTAGCAGCTGGGGTCTACGAAGTCATGTTGGGAGACTATACCTCTTTTTATCAGCGTAAGCCACAACAGAAATAAACCAAATAACAGAAACAATAACCAGTAAACACGGAACATGCATAACAATCATTTCCAACAATAAATATTCCATGTCATACTATAAGTTCAAGAGTGAACAAAAGCCCCAAATAAAGGCAACTGCCAAAAACCCTAAAATGGTACCGACTCCAAGTCTGGATCCTCCACCATGTGCTACCCATGTACACTCACTATCTAGCACAAACCTTTTCCCTTCTCCTAACCTGCAAACATGAATTCTACTTGGGTACCCAATGGCAGCCCGAGCACGGCGTGAGTACAACTCAGTAGGCCACCACCAATAGTGTCTACAAAACATCCAGAATGAACAGGTATTGCCTGAAAAAGAAATATTAATTATAATTGACACATAATTAAATATAGTTCCATTAACATGTTCAGAGCCAAATAAATTTTCATTTCCATTACCATTCAATTATTACCAATTATCATCGCCTACCATTTCATCACATTTCCATGGGTTAAACACATTCATTATACAACATGGGTCTAAGGAAAACAATTACATGCAAGAGGGTAAACACATCGTCATCCCATCTCACTAGGAATAACCCCCTCAAAGCAGTCATAAACTCACCTCGAAGCCTCAGTCCGGGTGGATGCATCCGGTAGAAGAATAGATTCCAAGTCCCCTTTCGTAACCCATGCATTTAGGGTCGAGTTTATAACCTCAGTCTTAACTCAACCTGTGGGCGTAGATCCTTATGTCATACCCCACTCTACGAAGCCATGTGCACATTCTTATATATATAAGTAGCCATCATCCATCATAACCATTACCCCTTAGAAAAGCCATTAACAGCAAACCACATAGGAATTCATATCAAGCCTTAACCGATTAACACATTACCATTTCATATCATTTAACTATTCACCCAATTCCTGTGTGTTATGCCTATCTCCCTAATAATTTAACATTAAACCCATAACCTATCCCGTTATAGTCTTAATTCAGTTCACACATTAACCCATTTAACCCGTTCATCATTCCATGAATCAACCATTCATTCCAACATGTTTATCAAGGCATTACAATTTACTACAACAAGGCCACTTTTTTAATAACAATCCCGAAACCCGGGAAAAGCCAAAACATCCCATGGATGTCCCTTATTAGGTCAAGACAATCCCAACACATCCCATGGGGACTATGAGGGTTCCCATTTTCTATTTTAAACACCATTATTACCAAACATTCCTAGGTTATTCAAAACATAACCAAGTGGAAACAAGAACACAACTAATCATGCACAAATCCCCAAATAACTATGGGATATCACTTGTAGACCACCTACCTCAAAACCGTGGTTGAACGCACTCTCAGTCGAGTCCATAGACCTCGATCAAACCAACCTTTAGAGAATAAACCTAAAACTCACCCAAAAGTTAGGGTTTTACAGCTTTAGAATGAGAGTGAGAAAAGATACAAACCTTAAACCAAATAGAGAAGCAAGGATGAGATTAGCCTTACGCAGATCTTCAATTCGCAACCAACGTCGCTCTAAATTCCTTAGATACGAAGGATATCGATCTCTTGGAGCCTTTGGGTGATTTGGTTCGTGCCTAGTGTGGGGAGGGAGGAAATGAGAGGAAAACCTGAGTGGGGTTTTAATGCCTGGAGTGGAAAACATGTAATTTTTTCCAACATTAGGTGGATGCATGGTTTGTCCGCACGGTTTGGAAGACCATGCACAAACCGTGCGAATGCCTCTTTCTGGAGGAGGTGGGGTCGCACAGTTTAGCCACATGGTTTGGAAAAATATGTGCAAACCACATGCATTTTTATCTCCAGAGGAGAAAGGGTCTGACGGTTTAGCCTTGGCAGGCCGTACGGTTTACCTGGTCATGCGTAGGCCATACGCCCTAGCCTGTCTTACCCAGATTTTTTTTCTTCCATGCCCCGAGCCCCCAAAACACCCTCAAGGCCTCTCACACATTCAAGAAACATTATGAATCCCCAAAAACAATGGGTTCAACCCAAAACACAACAAAAACATACATTTCTGAAAACATGGATCTTACAGAGATCGCTACAACTGGACGATACCTGGAGGTGGACCTTGCGACGAGTTGGAACACGGAGGAGACTGACGGATATGAGTGCTGAGGTGAATATCTATACGTACATTTCAAATAGGAATTCCAATAGATGATCTGAGAGCTTTTCTTTACTTTCATATGTTTGTCCCTTTTTAATTGTACTTGTTGTTTAGTTGGGTTTGTATACTGGCCCATTTTCTTTCCAGCACACTCATTTGTTTTCAGTTTTACATAGTGTTTACTTCCTGTTTCATACTCTGTTGTGTTTGGTTACTTTTATAAAGGCAATGACTTCCCAAATTAGAGATTTATGCCTTTGGTGCAAGTCGCCAGCCCCTGGCCTACGGAAGGTGGGCTTGGGGTAGTCATGGCACGAGCCCCAAGGATGAGTCGTGACATCCTTAGATATTTCCATTTAGTTATTGTTATTGTTTCATTATCCTAGTTTCACATGGATAACTTATCATTTCCACTAATACCATTTATTATGACCAAATCCATTTATATTTATTAATAAAATATTTTTTTTTAAAATATTCATTAATTACTATCTATGGATTAAAAATCCATAGTCTATTTGAAATAATTTTAAATTTAAACAAAAAATAACTAAAATTACATTATTTTAATCTCCATAATTAGCCTCTAAAAAATTATACCTATTAAAACTAGATAGGATAAACATGGGAAATACATAAAAAATGGGTGAGATAAAAATCCATGTATGGGCATAAAAATTATTTGGAAACATAACATGTGAGTAAGATATATAACAAAATATCATAAAAGATAAGGCTCACGAGTAATAACCAAGGAAAAATATGAATGTCACATATTATCATAAGATCATAACATCATTGGAAAAGTGGAATTAGCAGAAAATATGACATTATCCGAAGTCAAGGATAACCATATTGACCATATTTCATTGTGGATAGAGTCCCATAATGGATTACATTCACTCCAGAATCTGATACATGACGTCTCATGGTAATAAAACATTTCCCAAATATGTTTATGGATATATATTTATTGGCCTAGAAGAAACATTAATTTATTGTTTATTCATACTTTTTTATCAAAATGATGTCAATCATAAATAATAAACATAGAAGTACCCATAGAATGAAAATGGTTATCATAATATTTCCTCAAATCATAATCAAATTATATTCCATAAAGATTTGTTTATTGTAAATTACTAAAAGTTAAACATTACCCCATCAAATGATTGGTGGGTGAAAATTTATATATATATTACACATATATACATAAACTATAATAATTCCATAACATTAATAGTTCTTTTGTTGATGAATATAAATAATTAAAAAATTATTAAAAATATTCTTGAATAAAAAACTTTCCACATTGAAGTATAATTTTTAAAATATAAAATAACATAAAATTTCTGGAAGTAATTTCCTCTGAAAATATATTTGTATGCATAAAAAATAACCCTCAAATAAATTAATTTTCATGATTGAGGGTAATTTTTCATGTCATATAAGTAAGAAAAAAATTCATTTCACACTTTAGTAAAAAGTTAAAATATACCATATTTTGACAATGATAAGAATATTAATATTGAAACATTTTTATGAAAAGGTAAATTTGGTAAAATATAATTTTAATTATCAAAGAATAACAAAAAAAATTAAAAGAAAATCTTGAGAAATTATAAGAACGTAAGAGAAATTGATTTCGACCGAATAGTGAAATGAAGTAAAATTTTCCTAAAACGTATTTTCAATAATTTTAAGTTAGAAAGATAGTAAATTGTTCTAATACCTTAAATGTTAATGAAAAAAAAACAGACAATTAATTAAATGGGGTTTAACATACAATTACAAAATAATTTCCTACAATGTAAATTGAGGCTTAACTAATCCTAATTAAAATGATATTAAGGAATAAACCCTTAATAACATCGTAACATTTGATTCATAACCCACATTAATAAAATATGTGAATTGTAAACTAAAAGACCATGAATTAGGATTTATTTGAGATATAATATTTAACCTTTGTTCAATATTTACCATAAAAAATAAATTTGATTTATTAAAAATCATGTATCTCAACAATGCATGTATTGATATAGAAACCCTTACCTCGAGATCAACATGTCACATTAATAATTTATCCTCACAAATGATAAACATATGTCAACTATATAATTTATTTATATCATTTTTCAAGTTTATTATTCATATTGTTTTATTCATTATCATTTTATATTATTTTGGTTAGTCATATTGGGTTTTAATGGATATTTTGAAGATATCCGGCTCATATATGCAAAGCAATATTAGTAATTTAAATGAAGACAAAGAGATTATTATTTAATAACCTCCAATGTAATAATTATGATATATTTATCATTTTTATACATTAATTATACGTTAAAAATAAATCCTGAAATATGTTTCCAAAAAATTGATCAATGTTAAAATCATGTATATGGTAGGACATACGTACACATGAGTGACATTTCCATTTTTCAACGATCATGATGAATGTAAATTAAGAATTATATTATCATTAAATAATTAAAAATATATAATCAATATTATATTAATTAATTGAATACATTTACATATAAGAAACATTTGATACGCTAATAAAAAAATGAATCAAATCGCTTCGTGATGTGATAGTCCACAGTGCACATGAATGATGTTATCATTATTTAATGGATTCTGGGTTAAGAACATATATATTATGATAATTGACCAAAATTATTAGTATTTAGTTAAAAAAATTTATAAATATTAAATAAATCATTATTATCATCTATGAGAGTTGATGATGAAATATGAAATACACATTCTCGCCAGGTTGTAGTTCATGATACAAATGATTAATGGTTTCATTACACACTTGATAAGAGCATTGAGGGATAAATATTATTTCATAAATGTAATAAAATATAAATATATGGAATATAATTATTTTATTTTATTGTAATTTTTAGGAAATTACTGAATTTGAAAAAAAAATATTAATTAAACAAGAAGGTTATCTTTAATGATTGTTACCTTTGCATAGAAGAACCTCCTTTGGATATGTTATTATGGACCCGATGATTGTTATTCTGGGATGTCTAGAAAAAATATATAGTTTTTATGGTGGTTGGGAGATGCTTTTTAAAGGATTATTTGATCCAAATTTATTTAGAGTTTTATCTAAATATATTTAAGGGTTTTTATTTTATAAATAATGAGGAGTGACATTTGTTAAATACCCAAAACTTATCAATAACGGGATGTCACTCTGAATATATGTGCCAAAAAATGATAAATACTGGATTATATGGGAGATAATGATTATCCACAACATATACACAAAAATTAATCCTTGTCTATACATTTAATCTCCTTTACCTCAAAGGTTACACACATTTACCAATTTTTTACCACGATAACTAGTTTTTAATGAATTTATATTAATTAAGAGAAAAAATTAATTTACAGTTATTATATATTTTAAATTATTGAGAGACAATATATGGAATAAATTTTTCAAATTCTTGTCAGAATTGTAACAAAATTCAATTTACAGTAAAACCAGCAAGAATGACACAAAAATAGTTTTCTAAAAAACACATTTCCAAGGAAAATATTATTTTAAATTAACACAATGACTATTAATTTTCATCATAAAAATTTATATTAATAATGTATGATTTATAATCTATATATTTAATTTAAACAATTCTCATTATGGTTTATTTCAATTAAATAAATTTGAAAAGTATTATACACATTACATGAGCATTCTAAAAACATTATTATAACACTAATGAATAAACATACACTACAATATATTATAATAATTATTAAAATGTAATTAATTGAATTAAATATAACTAAAAAATACTTATTTTATTTTTGAATGAAATAAAATTTATAATGGTAATTTTAAATTATTTAATTTTTATAATGTAATCATAGTTTTTTTAAATCGTTATTTTCACTATTTATTGAGAAATATATATTTTCTAAAAAATGCATAACTTTCATGCTAAGTAATTTTTTTTATAATTTAAATTTTATTTTCATTTTATAAAATAATTTTTTTTAAAATTTTTCCCTGTATTTATTATAATATTTTCCCACAAAATCAAATAAAAATCATTTTCCTAGAAATATATTTATTATTGCTTAAAATTTCATTATTTAGAGGTCATTGAATGTTATGAATTTATAAATTGAAATATATAAGAATTTTTTGTATATATCCATTATAAATTAATAGTATTCAAACCCAAAAATTTAATGTCTATGATATATAATTCAAATTTATATAATAATAATTTAATATTATATCATTTTTCAGGAAAGTAACATGTTGTTTATTATATCCTTTATCATAAATATTGTTCTTATTAAATATCAAGATGTTATATTTAATAAGGGAACTATATTTTTTTTGTTTGCATGAATCATTTCAACCATGAGAATAAATGAAGAACCATTGATTTTACTACACAGAAGCGGTCCTTATCATTATTTTCAAAATTTATTCTAAACATTATTCGCCACCACTACGATATAGAGAACATGAATTGGCCATTATTACTACAAAAAAAAATTTATATGCACCTCACTATTATATTAATAGAATTAAATTTATTATTATTTATTTTCTTATTCACCAAAGGTAAAATGTGAATTAAAAAACATTTTACTATGGCATATAGTATTCCATTTTCTACTACAAAAAAGGCACATATAATTTTAATTCAAAATGTAAGTTTAATAAAAATATTCAAACATTTTATAGAGGTAAGGAATGAGTTTAAAATGTTTTATAAATGTTGAATAAATCATATTAAATAAAAATAGTGTTAACATGTTATTTTCATGTGTTGTTTATTATTAACCCCTATTTAATTCTATATAAATTTAATCTATTTTCCAAGATGTAATGTTAAAAATAAATCTATACTATTTCTATAAAGGTATATTTTTTTCCTAGAAATAAAAGGTAAGTAAAATTGAATTTTTTTCATAAATCGCATTCCACAATCTTTTAATGGCTAAAAACACAAAGGCAATATAAAATTATATTTCATATATAATTTATTTAGTAAATAGTATAATATTAAATTAAATATTTTATAAATGATAAAAGAAGGAAAATGAAATATATGAATATTAATTAAGATAAAGTATTAGTGAAATAATAAATATAATATAATGATTTTTAAAAAAATAATCATGCCAGATAAAATAATTAAACTACTGAATTTTTAATTATCATAAAAATATTAAGAAATGGTTCAAGGAGAGATCAAAAAACCTCTACCATTATTATAATTAAAATACCAATAAGTAATTACAAAAAAAATTAATCTTTTGGATTTAATAATAATAATTATGTTTCAAATGAATTGCATTGTGTTTGTTTAAAGAAAATCATCTAATGTTATAATGAATACTATTTTTTTTTCAAGATATTTGTTAATTAATAATTTGTGTGGAATAAGCTAACACTAATAAATTTTTCTTCAAAAATGAACTTAATCACCAAATAGACCTAAAAATTAGAAAATATTAAAAAAATAAAAAGTTAAAAAAATCATATAGATTTCATGTTAAGAGAATCTTATTTATAAATAAAAATCATTCAAAACAGGTGTTACAATGGAACTACATGTAACAAAATTATAAGGAATAATAATCTAAAATAAGATAACTATTATAGAGGATTTAAAAAATAAAAATAATTTTTCATCATGAAAATAGAATAAAACTTCACCTAAACACTTTTTATAAATGTATATTTCCATTATACAATTCGAAATTTGAGTTGTACAAAATTAGATAAATGTAGAGGAATGGTAAAAATATGAACATGTGGTTTTTTATAGAAATATTTTTTTAATTATATTCCTTATTTGAACAATCTATTTACTTAAATTAAATATATATTTACAATTATTAGTTTCAGAAGGTTGTAAATAATTTTTAAGAATAGTAATAATTGAACTAGAATCCTGTCAGATTAGAGTCTATTAAAAATCAAAACCAATGTAATAAATTTATTTTTAAATCAATAATTATTTTGTAATTTTATAAGAACAATCTTTATAATAAAAATTAGAATGAGAAATATAATGCTTATCCATGGTCCCATAGAAACTAAAAAATCACAATGTAAATAAAATATATATGATATTATTTTGTTCTATAATTAATTAACTAAAATGAAGATCAAAATATATAATCAAAATAAACTATGTTTTATATTGTTAATATAAACTAATATTTTTTATTTTTTTAACATATTTTATAATCTCTTTAATATATCTTAATAGAATTTATTTAAAATTATATTGATATCTAGAACATAAATAAGAAATATGCATTTAATTAGTCCTATAATATTCTAAATATAATATACTTCAAATCATACCTCTTGAATGATAATTATCAATGTATTTCATATATTCTCATATATATATTTATGCATATATAATTAATAATAAAAACTCATTTTAGATATTAAACATTTACTCAAATCAAATCCAAATATTATAAAAATTTACTATGCAAAATTTATTGGGAAACATTCCATCCTTTATTTAAAATATTTGAAGACAAATAAAGAGTCTTCATTTTCCCATTCTACCCATGTCAAATTTTTTTGTCATCAGATAATAAAATTATTTACATAAAATATTATTTAATGATTCAAATATTATCACATCCACTAAAATTTGAACAAATTAATATTATTGAAATTATTCCAAAAAAAACTCGAACAAAACTTTACATTTATAAACGTATTGTTCAAAAGAATACATGATAATATTTAATAAATTTCTTGTTGAGGTTGTATCATTCCATAATTTTCATTAAATTGTTTTCAAGTGTGATTTCTAAACTTTTAATTCTTTATTCTGGGAATTTTCTTTTATATACATCAACATAAATGTGACCACTAAAAAATAATGTTAAAATACATCTAAAACAAACGAATCTATTAAAAATACAAAATTTAATAATATTTTAATTAAATATGACATAGATATAATAAAAAAATTATTCCAAAGTAACACCTTCATGTTTGAGTTTCTGTGAGGATCAATTATATTTTTATGTTTAATTATATTAGAATAATAATCAAGGTTGTTTCTAATGATCTATTTAGTTCCAATAATATGAGAATCAATAGTTGGAATCACTAAGTCGACTAATTTTTTCAAGTTAATTTATTTAGCTCACATTCAATAAAAAAGATACAATGATAACCATTTAATGCACCATATACATTTCTTTGAACTAAATCATAAATAAAAGAAATATTACAAAAAAATACCACAAAAATCTATTAGCATTAAAATATGATTCAACATTTTTAATGATAAAATATATGAGATGATCTTTTTGTGTTTTCGAAGCCCTACGATCACATTGAGAGGGTAACTATTCATGATCCCCCTATATAGTTCATTAGTGCTACTGTGTT
Organism: Viscum album; assembly: GCA_963277665.1. Classification (NCBI taxonomy): domain Eukaryota; kingdom Viridiplantae; phylum Streptophyta; class Magnoliopsida; order Santalales; family Viscaceae; genus Viscum; species Viscum album. Next base: position 2,023,086,771 of record OY728138.1, read on the forward strand.
TTTTCACAAATTTTTTCAAATGTAACATTCATCTATTTTAAATAAATTTTATAACAACTAATATGAAAAGATTCATTATTAACCAAAGTAATTATTTTATAAACACTAACATCATTTCAAACATTTGATTAACATAATAATATAAATTAACCATATTTTTTATCAAATGTATCTCACGCATCAGTACTATTATGAATGAAGACAATATAACTAAATACTCTGTAATAGTTATTCTTAGGTCATTATCACATCCAATGTTCATAAGGATTCTTCTTTTTTTATAGGTCTTAAAAAATATTATTTTAAATATAGCATGTTATATTTGAAATATCATCCTAATAATAATTTTGAAAAATTATATCTATTTATTATGGTTCTATTCATTTAATTTTTTTTCTAGTTCTCTCTTTTATTACATCCATTTTTTATTATGATGTATGAGATAATAAATTATCAAAATACACATTATCTTTAGACAAATAGAAATTATAGATTAATGAATTCTCCACCAACCCACCTTGTAACATCCCAGGTAAATATAGAATATTAATTTTTCATATTTATTAATATTTGTGAATAAAATATTAATATTACTTTAAAGGTAACTCTATGCTCGATGGCGTACCCAATATGCAACAACGAGTTTCTTTGAAATCTTACGTTGCACTCTAATAATAAAATAATATTATTTTAAATGGTAGTTAACCCCTACTCGTTGAATTGATGGGAATGAATAGAAATAACTAAAATATGATTATATATGTTTGTTAAATGTTTTTACATTTATCCAATACAATATAAAGGCTTAAAATAAGAAAAGAATTCAATTTTAAGCATAAATACTCTAAAATTCACTAATGGTCCACTTATCGCATTTTGATGAAGAACCATCATTAAATATAGTTTTGGTCAATCTTATACCTTCTATTGGACCAAATAAAATTCTTCCTTAGAATCGGGACATCAAAATTTACTTTGTGTACATTTTTGGTATTTTTCTGATAAAGTTCATTTTTTAATGAATAGTGAACAATGTAGTATTTTAATTCAAAACCACGTTTTAATCTAATTTATATATATGATTATATTATCTTTTGAACTTGTTTTAAAGTGAAATTAAAATATATTTTTACCATTTAATCTAGTAGTGGTCATTGGAATTAATTTCACTTTGAAATTTCACTTAAACTAGTGTTAATCTTTTGATATATATTATTTCATAAAAACACGCTATTTGTTCTGACAACGAGAATTAATTATTAAATTAATTAATATAACTTATATGTGTTGAATTTTGTAAAATATACATCATTTTTTAACTTGTAATATCAAATATATCTTAGGGTGATGTTTTGGTATTTTTCTGAAAAACGTCAATTTTTTGTTAATAGTGAAACCACTATGTGGTACTTAAAAAAACTGATTTTTTGTTTAAATGAAACATTATCACTTATGTGATTTGAATTTAAAAAATATGACATACATTGTTGTCATTAGGAAGTAAAATGCGGTTCAATGGGATTAAAATATTTTTTTGGTGAATAGTAACTTTTATGTTTTTAATCGCGATTAGAGGTAATTAGTGTGATTTAAGGTAAAAATGATATTACAATAAAATGAAAATATCTTGACAATTGTCATAACCCTATTGGATGAGTCATGGCCGACCAAGACAAACCATGGGTTGATTTTTGGGACCCCATGGGGCCACTTGGCTAAGATAATGACATTAATGCCTTTTATTTAAAGTAAAAGTAAAAATGACACAAACATGTATTGTTTTACAAAAACAATTTTTACATGGGGTTATACAAGTCATATTTTATACAATAAATATTCATTGGAAATATAAAAGGATTTCATACATCATAGTATTTGTTTTATAATTTTTAGACATTGAATAAATTAAATTATTTATGACATCAAGATGATGCAGCGATAACTCATTATTTAACAATTTAAATAAAACTAAAAGATAACATAAAATCTAAGACCTAACCTTGTCAAAAACCTATTGGATGTATTTATTTAGAACAATTATCACTTTATCATCAAATTATATAATTGTGGGACCTTTAAAATACGCAATTCATTTTATAATAATGTTACTTTTCAAGACCTTCCAAGAGTGCCCCTCCTCTCCTCTTATAAAAGTCCCCCACCACTACCTCCTCACACACACCTCTCAAGCATTTGGATCAGCCAAACCCTGCGCATTATGTCTCTAAAAATCCCTCTATTACTCCTAGAAGCCTCACTTTAGGTAAAGTATGGTTTCATTCTTATGTACATATGTTCTCATGTTTCCTTTCAATATTTTGATATCCCTTATTGAGATTTTTATGGTCATCCCATGTTTTTGAAATGTTTATCACAGGTCAAGGGAATGGTACATGATATGATGATAGTGTCAATTAAGTGTCAAGAAATAATCCATGTTTTATTTTAAATATGTTTTCGTTGATGGGAACAATGAATACTATCTATTATGTGACCACTTTTATAAAATCTGGAATGTAATGCATGTTTTATGATCCAATTCTCTAAAAATCTAATCCTGAAAAGATCCTCAATCTGTAATCTTGTAGTAACTCAAGATTAAGTAAGGCTTAAGGCTGGGACCTTATAGTTGGTATCAAAGGTCGGTTTAGATAACATTAGAGGTTAGAGTGTTGTTTCTGAAAAAGTGACAAGATGTGTATAACTGCAGTGGTTAGTATATTAGATGGAGTCATTGTTTTTTTTAATGTTAGAATGTGTTTGAGATAACTTGGATAAGTATATCTTGGTGTTTATCTTCCTTTTTATTATATGATGATTTTACTGATATACACACACTGACCTTTTTGGTTTTAGTAAATGGCCGGATCTAGCAGGAACCAAAGTAACAGTGGATTTGAAGAAAACAGTGTCGGTTTTATGAAAGAACAGCTGAATGATATGGGAGCTGCAAAGAGAACTCTTGTGGTTATCCTCAACCAACTGTCTGGAGTCATGATTGACCACCTGAACCTTATTGATTTTTATAAGGCATCTTATATGAGGGAAACAAATCCCTAAAGATGTTCAGGTAATAATCATAAAGGTAAGTATGTTAAAAAACATATGTGTCAAAGATGTGGAAAGAAACACGTAGGAAAATGTTTCAACGCGACAGAAAGATGCTATAGATGTGGAAATGAAGGTCATAATACAAGAACCTTCCATGGAAAAAGGAATCATCTAGTTGACTCTAGGAAGGGGAAAGAAGTTCTTTATGAAGGATCAATTGAATGTTTCAAATGTGGTGTGTATGATCATTATGCAAACACTTGTCCTACGGAGAAGTTTCGGGAATGAGGACACCAAGATCATACAAATATTCGTTTACCAATACCTAATGCCATTCTGATTGAGGATCAAGAAACTGACAATGACCAATGAAAAGTATGGATTATTTCTAAACATATGTTTTCCTATTATTCAATCTTAGGATATGATTCATAATTTTGTTTGTAGGAAAAAATTATTTCAGAATAAGTTGAAATGGAATGGTTAATAGATCATGAAGAATTTTGAATGAGTAATAAGTCAACATATAAGTGATTCAAGAGTTATGGTAGATTTTAAGATGGTGAAACTCTTAAGTGTCTTAATTCTCTTTTGATGATGGAGGTACATTAGAAGACTTTTTTATAGTATATGTAACCCTGATGTTTGATATATGAAAATTTTATTCATGGAATAATTATCTTTTCTTTTGTGGATATAGTTATAAAGAACCATTTGGGTTTATATGATCCTTGAATTTGATGCAATCATTGGTTAATACATTTTGGGATGCAAAATTAAAGTTATCAGATAATCTTTGTGGTTAAATAATGTTATGGTTATTTTTTAATATTTTATATCTTTTTAGGGAATTTTTTATAGAGTTTTGGAAAAAGGACAACACGCAGACCGTGTGACAACCCATCGCGTCGAACTAAGCTGCGAGAATTGAACCCACAACTAAAGTGTGACTGGTATTTATCGCCTACCACTGGACTACGTGAAGTCCCTGGTTAGTATGACTTATTCTTTTTAGTTAGATGATTTTATGAATTAAGAGTAATTTGATTTTGGGTTATCTATAGAAATTATTAACCTAATATAGAGTATATGTGATTAGGCTAATTACTTTTCTATATGAGACTTTAAGAGCAACTGATGTTATTTGGAGATAAGTGCTAATTTGTACCTTGGAAGACAATGTGATTAAATCCTTTAAATATTTGGTATTCAATCTTAGTTTGGTTTACATTGAATAATTTTGTGGACAAATTGTTTATCGAATGGTCTTCGTTGATCTTTGGGTATTGTTTGACAAATTTTGTAGATTAAGAATAGATTTGTTTTTTTAAAGGATTATCCTTTTTAGGTATTATCTGATCTTTTACTAACCTTTTTGGTTTTGGTTAAGTTCTAAAGACATGTGAAGAATATAGTTCTCTTTTGTTGATTCGGTGATTCTCAAGAAGTTGATTATAGTACTCTTAATGCGAACAAGTCTTCCTAAATACTCGTCTTTTGGAGAAAATATGAGTTTGATTTAGGAATCTAGTAAAAGTTGAAAGTCTATGTGACAAGTAAGTATGTTTCACTATGATTGTATTAAGATCGAAAATAAATTCCTCAATTAAGAGTAACTTAAAACAAAAATTTTGTCTGTTAACTTTTCCTATGGGGGAATCGAATACTGTTTAACCCATCACAAGTTTGTGATTTTCTTGTGGTTAACTTTTTCCTAGACATGTTTACTATCACTCTCCATCAGAACATGACCCTTTGTTATTTCCTCCAAATCCATATTTTCATACTTGGAATCCTAGTATGGGTTAACTTGGGTTACCTTTTTACTTCTCTCCCATTTTTTTAAGTGATAGTTTTACTAACTCCTTTTCCGACGTGGGGCTTTCAATGAAGTTTCCAAGCCCAATTTTAAAATTGTGAGGACGTAATTCCCAAAAGGGGGGAAGGATGTAACATCCCAAGTAAATAAAGAATATTACTTTTTAATATTTATTAATATTTGTGAATAAAATATTAATATTACCTTAATGGTAACGCTATGCTCGATGGCGTACCCAATACGCAACAACGAGTTTCTTTGAAATCTTACGTCGCACTCTAATAATAAAAAAATATTATTTTAAATAGTAGTTAACGCCTAGTCTTTGTATTTCCATGAATGAATAGAAATAACTAAAATATGATTATATATATTTGTTAAATGTTTTTACATTTATCCAATAAAATATAAAGGCTTAAAATAAAAAAAGAATTCAATTTTAAGCATAAATACTCTAAAGTTCATTAAAGGTCCACTTATCACCTTTTAATGGCGAACCATCATTAAATATAGTTTTGGTCACTCTTATACCTTCTATTGGACCAAATAAAATTCTTCCTTATAATCAGGACATCAAAATTTACTTTGTGTAAATTTTTTGTATTTTTCCGATAAAGTTCATTTTTTAATGAATAGTGAAAAATGTGGTATTTTAATTCAAAACCTCTTTTTAATCTAATTTATTTATATGATTATATTATCTTTTGAATTGGTTTTAAAGTGAAATTAGAATATATTTTTACCATTTAATCCAGTAGTGGTCATTTGAATTAATTTCACATTGAAATTGGACTTAAACTAGTGTCAATCCATGGATATATATTGTTTCATAAAAACACGCTAATTGTTCTGACAACGGGAATTAATTATTAAATTAATTAATGTAACTTATATGTTTTGAATTTTGTAAAATAGTATTCATTTTTGAACTTGGAATATCAAATATAGCTTAGGGTGATGTTTTGGTATTTTTCTGAAAAACTTCAATTTTTGATTAATAGTGAAACCACTAAGTTGTACTTAAAAAAACTGATTTTTCGTTTAAATGAAACTTTACCCCTTCTGTGATTTGAATTTTAAAAATCCGACATACACGGTTTTCATTATGATGTAAAATGTGGTTCAATGGGATTAAAATAATTATTTGTTGAATAGTATCTTTTATGTTTTTAATCACGATTAGAGGTAATTAGTGTAAATTAAGGAAAAAATGATATTATAATAAAATGAAAATAACTTGAAACTTGTACCAACCCTATTGGATGGGTCATGGACGACCAATAAAAACCATGGGTCGATTTTTGGGACCCCATGGGGCCACTTGGGTAAGATAATGACATTAATTCCTTTTATTTAAAGTAAAAGTAAAAATGACACAAACATGTATTGTTTTACCAAAAAGACTTTACATGGGGTTATACAAGTCAGATTTTTTACTATAAATAGTCATTGGTAAGCTAAAAGGATTTCCTACATCATAGTATTTTTTTTATAATTTTTAGACATTAAATAAATTAAATTATTTATGACATCATGATGATTGAGTGATTACCTCATTATTTAACGATTTAAATAAAATTAAACGATAATGTAAAATATAAGACCTAAACATGTCAAAAACCTATTTGATGTGTGGATTTCGAACTATTATCACCTTATCCTCGAATTATATAATTGTGGGACCTTTAAAATCATAAATTAATTTAATAATAATGTTACTTTTCAAGACCTTCCAAGAGTGCCCCTCCTCTCCTCTTATAAAAGGCCCCCACCTCTACCTCTATACACACACCTCTCAAGCCTTTGTCTCGGCCAAACCCTTCCCATTTTGTCTCTCCACATACCTATATTACTCCTAGAAGCCTCACTTTGGGCAGGAGTCTTCCCAAGGAGGCCTTTGAGCTCAAATCAAAAAGAGTTACCCGATTTTAAGGTAATGTCTTCACTTGTGTTCTTTTGTTTTATTTTGTTTCTCCAACCCCATGAACTCTTTTTATTCATTTTTTTGTAACAAATCCAGTATCGTAAATATATTTTGATTATTTTATAAGAAGGATTCGAGCTACACTTACACACACCTACATCTAATGGTTAAAGAACATACTGTTCTTGTGGATGGTGAATTTCTGCCTCACGAAACGATGATTGCTCAATATTATTTTTACACCTTCAAAGGTGGCCATTAAGATGTCACTATATTTATATATGATATATAATATTTTTATGTTTTCCTTAATCTCCTGTATTTTTCATTTATGGCATACATTTATGGTTTCCATTATGGGTAAACGCGATATCTTCATTTTAGGAAGTGCGGACTACCGCCCCCTCAAAGTGATTTGATTCGTTAATACCATATGTGGTACGTATAAAGGATAGATTTAATAATATTATATGTTATACCATACTGGGATTATAATTCTATTATGCATCATTATGTTTTAATTTCATTAAATATGAAATAGAAATGGTAGTTGTGTTCATGCGTACGTACGACTTACCGTCTCCATGAACTGTGCATTTCATTTCATACCTCTAAATGATATGTACTATTATAAATAAATGTATATGAAGGATATATATGATATATATGATATACAAATCATGAATTTCATTCTGGATATAATGAAACTTTGACCACATAAACAACATGTAATTGTAAGAAGTCCATTTTGACTTAAGTACCAAATATCGACAAAATGAACTTTATTAACTTAAATGATTACATATTGTTTATAACATGGAAATAAGTTGTATAAAATGAATAATAAAATTTCAAAACATTCTTAATAAAGTAGAAATTAACTTTATTTTATTATTCAGGAGATTAAAGAGCGATCGAGTCACGTCGGACTTGAGGTAAGGGATCCAACCTCTCTCTTTCTTTCCAAGTACCCTCTTTTATGTCATTTCATTTATGCTCCATGTTCTTATGTTGGAGGATGTTATTATAAATTAACCATACTGTAATTTGTATTTCAAAATGATGATATAACCCCAATAACTCTCATCAATTCATTTTTTATAATTTTTCAGTGGCGCTGTAAGGCTGCCGAATTTTGGTGAGAGGTCAAACCTCTCTCTTTCTTTTAAAGTACTCTCCTTTATGTCACTTCTTTTAAGCTCCACATTCTTATGTTGGGGGAGGTTCTTTTATATTCCTCTTTATGTAAATTTTGTTTTAATATTATGAGAGACTTTTTTTGATCTCATCAATCCATTTTTTTAAGTTTTATGTGGCATCGTTAGGCTGCTGAATGTTCATAAGGGGATTTTCATCTCACTTTTTATTCCCGTGAGATTCATGCTAAATTGGCCACTATTTCCTTTTTTTGGTGTATGTAATGCCCATTATTTTACTATTTGTATAATATAATCTCATTTATTGGTAGTTACATCTTAATTTTATGACCCTTCTTTCATGGGGTGTACGTTTCGAAAGTTGCCCAAATCGGTAAGGGAACCTTTCACACTCCTCTTTTAAAAAGACTTATTTTTTTATGTCTTTTAATTTACATCTTTTTATGTTGGGATATGTTCTTATATATCCTTATTGATGTAAATTTTATGTCCAAGTGATGAGTTACCATTTTCTCTCTCATCAACTAATGTTATGAATTTTAAAGTAACACCATTAGGCTGTCAAATTTTACCAAGGGAACTTCATAACACAATTTCAATTTCTTTGGGTTCAACATGTACTTATTGAATATGTCATTGTTTGAATATGTGTGAATAGAATTTTATTGTTTTACACTTAGTATCCACTTATATTGGGTGTATTTATATTTTTCACACATAATTATGAGATTGATTTATACTTAATTTTAGGATACCTTCTTTATAATGGATTTCATCTCATTTTCCATTTCTATTTAGACTTCATTGTTGTTATGAACCAGTTCACTCTTATATAGTGTATATATTGTCCTTTAAAATATTATATCATCCCATTATTCTCGTGATATTATCAAATTCTGATTAAATGTTATTCCTCAATTATTGTATTCAAGTGTCACTCATTTTGTTAAAAACCATTTAACTAAAATATCGTTTTAAATGTTTTAATGATTTATTCTTATAAATATTTCGCATTAATATCAATGTTTTCAAAATGGTCTTAAGGATTTATTTATATGGATATTAATGGTTTCAAATTTTAAAAGCTTCAAGGTTGTATAGGACACTTTGATTTAAAAATCTCTTTATTAAATGTTTTAAATGGTTTTAAAAATGGGTTTTAGAAAGGATTCATTATTTCAATATCTTAAAATGTTATATTTTTATTGAAATGTGGGAATGTTATCTTTCCTTTATGCTTATGTTATGTGCTATGATTATGTTATGGTTCTTTGGCATTGTTTTTGAAGACGGGTGGTTTCATGATAAACTAAGGGCGGGTGAGCCTGATATAGCTCTATAATGCATTGGGTAACGCAAAGGAGTTAAACGTTAAGGTTTCTCTGAAGAGATTTAGGAAATATACTATGATGGGTATTCCAAACGTATCTAAGAGGGTTAATCCCTATCTATGAATGATATGAATGCCTCAAGTTACCTTTATGTCTTATGATTTCTATGATTTATTCATGATTTGATGAGGTATGTTAAAGTGCTTATGTTTTATGGGTAAAGTATGATTTCATTCTTATGTACATATGTTCTCATGTTTCCTTTCCATATTTTTATATCCCCTACTGAGCTTTTTATGATCATCCCACGTTTTTGAAATGTTTTTCACAGGTCAAGGGAATGGTACATGATATGATGATAGTGTCAAGTAAGTGTCAAGAAAGAATCCATGTTTTATTTTAAATATGTTTTCATTGATGGGAATAATGAGTACAATCTTTTATGTAACCACTTTGTTTAAATGTGGAATGTAATGCATGTTTTATAATCTAATTTTCTAAAACTCTAAACCTGAAAAGATCCTCAATCTGTAATCTTGTAGTAACTATTGATTAAGTAAGGTTTATGGATGGGGCCTTATACAACTTCTATTATATTTTATAATGTTATGTTTTTATCTTTAACATATTTTTAATATTTGATAAATATGGACAATGTTTCATATTTTTATATAAAAAAATAAACCCATGTGAATGTGTGTAGCACACCTGGTTTGAGGTACATAGCCTTTGTTTCTGCTTTTTTATTTTTTTAAAGTGAATGGGATGAGCTGGGAAGATGTTGGGAGAGTTATGAATCGTTTTGAAAATGTTTGGAGGCTTTTCAAAGTGAGAACGGTTTGAGCATGTTTGAGGGAAACTATGTGGGTTCTCCATGAAACCTTGCTTGGGGTGACAGTAGGCTTCGCACGTCCGGGACACGGTTTTCCAAATCTTGCGAGGAAACCATGCATACCCTTTCTTTCATGGAAGTAATGTGCGCATGGTTAGCACACAATTTTCCAAACCGTGCGGGATAACCGTGAGACCACTTATAAATAGGATTTTAAAACCCAATTTCACTCAATCTTGACTCATTACTCTCCAAATAATCTCCCACTGGAGCCTCACATGGGATATTGGGTTCTCATGGGTTGAATGTGATCTCCCACTGATTTTGCAAGTGTTTGGAAGAGGTTTCTTGGTGCATTAAAGGTGGTTTCTCCTGTGTAAGTCTATCCTCTCGGTTTCTTTGTGTTTTCCTATATATATGCATCTCCCTCTCTCTCTCTATTTCATATAACTACACCCGTTGTGGGTAGATATAGGGTTTTAGTTGCCTTGGATGTTAGTTTTAAGGCTTTTGGATGTTAGGGATGGAGATCTATAGAGGTTTCGGTGGTGCGTTCACCAGTTTTGAGGAGTAGTTTCTTGTGGGTCGATTTTATCGGAACCCTATTTGTAGGTGGATACTCTCTCAAATTCACTTGGTTAGAACTAGTGGTGTTTGGTTACAAATAATTTTTTCTGTTAAAAATTAAATGTTTTTTGATGTGCGAATGTGGTTCGAAATCCCATTGGTGATATTTTGGTGATTTCTGGGAAAAAGGGGTTTTGTGGTGAAATTCTCTTGTTGTGGATTTTAAAATGGAGATTTTAAAATGGGTTGTTGAGTTTGATTTGTGAAAATGGTTGATGAGTAATGGTTTTCAATAAAAAAATATTGTTTTATTGAAATGGGGTATGGTATGGAAAATTGTTAAATGGTGTTTTCAATAAATGTCTGATTTATTTAAATGGATTGGCGTGTAATTGAAATGGTTGACTGCATGTTGTTGTGGACATGATGGGTTATATGCTTGGTTATGTTGGATTGTTTGAATGTGGTGAAATTTGGTGGGATGTAACACAATAAAAACGTGGTGGATAGTGGACCGAAGAGCCACCATCAAAAGCAAGTGGGTGGGAAGAACAACTTGAGTGGACTCGTAATGAATGGGTAGGATGGGAAGTGCCACCATGATATGTTGTGTGCTTGGATGGAGAAGTTTTTAGATGTGTCTTGTGAGTGAAATGTGAAAATGGTAATCGGCTTGTGAAATGGTTGAATTTGCATCCTAGCAATGGCAAGGTTGATTGAGCTTCCTTGTGTGGCAGGTTTGGCTCATGGCGTGATTGTTTGGTTTTCCCTGGGTTTACATGGTTTGGGAAAGATGTCTTGGTAATGGTGTGTTTTTCTTATGGTAATATATGCAGTTGTGTTTATTTTTTATAAACTGATTTATACAAATGTCATAATAGTTTCATCATATTGGCGTTTGTAGGGAAGTCATTTGGGGAAAGCCTACTGAGTAGTTGTACTCACCCCTTGCTTTGGAACTTTGGTGTCCTTTTAGATGTTGTGTACATAGATACAGGTAAAGGTAAGGCATCATCCTTCTTTAGTGGTGCAACATGTTGTCTTGGTTGAGCATGGAGCATGGAGCTTCGTGTGGAGCCATGGAGTGTGTCTTGGCTTATTTTTGGGTCTTTTATTGATTCTTATGCATTGTTTTATGATATGGTATTGGTTGTATTGTTTTTGGGTTGTATTGTAGATAAACTTGGTTGTACTTTGGGAATACATGTGTTAATGTTTTGATTGACATGCATCATATAGTGGTTGATAGTGGATGGTTTGGTTGGTTTTATCTTCAGGTCAAATCATTCCCCAATTTTTTCTTGAAGCCCCCAGCATTTATTGATAGCCTTTGGTACCTTGGGAACGTTTCTTAAGTCCAAGTAACCCTCACCTCCTCATCAAGCCAATGAGGTTGGGGAAGGGTGTTACAAGGGGTATCTTCTTGTTCGGTCCTTTGGAGTTGATTCTCGGATTTGGAGTTGACATTTGTTGTGGTATATTCCTTGAGTCGGGATGGTAGCAAGGCGTAAGAATGTTGGAACATTGAATGTATAACATAAAAGGATCTAGCTAACCATTTTATATTGAACTTCATGTTACCAGGGAGTTGGATACATAAGTGTTTTAGAGACACTTATAGGCATTGGATATCTCATTGTCATGGGTGTAGCCAATGAGATGAACATGGAATGCATAGTTGAAATGAAGTCCCTCTAGGATGCATATTTCATAGGGGTATAATGATTTTTGTTGTTATATGAATAGGTTGATTTTGAAAAATATAAATTAGGTTTCAAAATGGAAGGTTTTGAAACATGGAAACTTCTGGTATTTTGAAAATTGCTTGATTTTCAAAAATGGTGAAACAAGAAAATGTGGAAAAGGTTGAAATCCTCATTATGATAGTGTTGTGTAATTCAAATCAAAATGGGACTTCTTGATGTCTACAGAAGTGAGAATCATGGTTGTTTGTTTCCTGTTTATAGAAATGGTACTCGGTAGGAATCGTAGAGACCAACCGGAAGTGGGCGATGAGAACATGGTTACACCTGAGCCCCAAGTGGACCAGCAGTTAGTGCAAAGTATAGTACAATCTTTCCAAGCTGTGGGATGTTTGAATAGTGCCTAGGAGCCAGATCATGTTTATTATCTGGCTCGATTTCAATGGTAGGATCCACTCGTCTTTAGGGGTGATTCGGACCTAGAAAGTGCAGAGGTGTGGCTGTCCAGAATAAATAGAATTTTCGAATTCTTGGGGATGTCGATAGAGATTAAAGTAAAGATAGAGACATATAAGCTAGAGGATCTTTCTCTTCAGTGGTGGGAGTTGGCAGAACAAGTGGGGATGAACCAGGGTATGACTTGGGAAGGCTTTGAGGAATTGTTTAACAAAAAATTCAACCCACATATGCTCATAATTCAGCACACAACTGATTTCTTCAATCTAAAGAAATAGCATATGTTTGTGATGGAATATACAACAGTTTTTATGAGCTTAGTGAGTTTTACACCCGAGGTGGCGGGGAGCACGTCGTTGAAGGCAAGGATATTCAAAGAAGGGTTAAGGAATGAGATCCATTCAAAAATAGAAGTACCGGGTATTGGTGATTACACAGAGATGGTGGATCGAGCATCGGTGGCTAAGTGAAATATATTGGGAGCTCTGTACAGAGGAAGAATGGTGGTACCCACGGGGAATAGTGGGAACTCTGATGCTGAGTTCAAGCGGAGGAGGGACACTTATTCCCATGGTAGGGGTATGCCACGTAATCCTACAGTAGGATCGGTAAATATTACTCCGAATCCCCAGAGCATGCCATGATATTTTCAGTGTGGCTCTATGGCACACATCAAGTGGGATTTTACGACGCATCCTCGAGCATGTAACAATTGTAAGCAGATGGGGCATCTGCAGCATTTTTGTTGGAATTCCCCATGGTCGTGTGCACGTGAAACTCCTCAGGGATCGCAGACATCGTATGCATTGATAGGACGAGGATATCAGTGTACCCCTCTTTTGTAGAGCATAGTCAGTTATGGTGATTATCAGAACACCAGAACTCCTCAGCAGGGCAATAAAGAGAAGATTGTGGTAACCAAGGCATGGTTCGGAGCCGACTAGGTTGTGGTGGATGATCAGTCGGGACCGTCTACAGTGCGATGTACTATTCTTATAAATTCAAACTTGATGTATGTTTAGTTTGATACGGGTACCTCACACTCTTTTATTACGGCATGTGTGATTGAGTTGTTGTTTTTAAGGGTAGAAATGATTCCTTCAGTTTTTAAACATCAAACTCTTCTGGGTCAAATAGAGTGTCAAACCTTCTTGTGTAGAGCTTGTTGTATTGTTGTGGGTGAGGTTGAGCTAATGTATAAATAGTCAGCGCTTAAGATGGATGGGTATGATGTAATCATGGGAATAGATTGGCTGGTGGTGTTTATGGCCCTCATCGACTGTAATGTGAGAATATTGGATTTGACGACACATGATGGTGTTAAACATGTCTTTATATGAGAGAGGCATGGAAGGCGGGGTGCAACGAGTTTGTTAGCAGCAGCAGTGGTCAATTTATCATATTAGATGGAGGTGTTGTAATTGGAATTGGTAGATGGTTTTGAGTAGTGTGTTTGTCCAGCAATGGTGGATCATTTCATGGATGTTTCCCAAATAATTCTATGGGTTACCTCTCGTAAGAGAAGAGGAGTTTACGATTGATCTTCTTCCGGGGACCAACCCTATCTCACATATGTCTTACCAGATGGCACCTACTAAATTTCTGGAATTGAATGTCTAGTTGGGAAAGCTAGAAAACAAAGGTTTTATCCAACTTAAGATGTCTATGTGGGCAGCTCCGGTGATGTTTTTGAAAAAGGCGGATATAACATTGAGACTCTGTGTTGATTACCATTGACTTAACCAAGTTATGATAAATAACAGATATCCACTTCCATGAATTGTTGATTTGTTCGACAAGTTGAGGGGAATCCAGTGGTTCTCTATGATCGACCTATGGTCGTGATATCATCAATTGCGGGTGAGTATGGACGATATTCCTAAAACATATTTTATAATTAGCTATGGTCATTATTAATATGTGGTTATGCCCTTTGTTCTAACGAATGTGCCTGCGGTATTCATGGCATCGATGAATTGGATATTTCAGAGATATCTCGATTAATTTGTGGTGGTGTTTGTAGATGATATTTTGGAGTATTTGAAGACAAGGGTGAAGAAAGAGTTTCACATGGCGACAATGTTGGGGATCTTAGCAGATCATACATTGTATGCCAAATTGTCGAAGTGTGACTTTTGGATACAGGAAGTCCATTTTCTTGGCCATGTGATTTCGGAAAAGTGAGTTTCAGTGGATCTGGAAAAGGTAGAGGCTGTTATCTCATGGAAACCGCCAATGAATATGTTTGAGGTATGGAGTTTCCTAAGTCTAGTTGGGTATTATTGGCATTTTTTCATGATTTTTCTCGTTTGGATTCAGCAATGAAAGATTTAACATGAAATAATGTTACATTCCAGTGGAATGAATAGTGTCAGCAGTGTTCTGAAATGCTAAAGGGTTTTCTTAAATCAGAACCAATCTTGGTTTTGCAAGAACTAGGAAAAGGGTACATGGTGTATTGCGATGCATCAAGATCAGGGTTGGTTTATCTTATCATGAAAGGGAATCATGTTGTTTACTATGGCTCCTGACTGTTGAGGGTACATGAGAAGAACTACCCAACTCATGATTTGGAATTGGGCACAGTGGTCCATGCTTTGAATGTGTGGTGTCATTATATATTTGGTGAGAATTTCACGTTATACAGAAATCATAAGAGCTTGAAGTCCATTTTCTCAAAAAGGGATTTGATCTTGAGGTAAAGGATATGGATGAAATATCTCTAGATGTTTGATTTTGACTTGATGTACACATCGGGTATGAGAAATTCAATGGCAGATGAATTATGTAGAAAATCATATGCTCAGGTGGAAAAACATGCATTGGACTAGTGGTAGTTGATGTCGATTATAGCTGACATGCGGTTGGATTGTGAGGACCAGGGCGATAGAGCGGTCTTCTTTCCAGTTTTGTAGATTTCTGATTTGGGTGGATTTGTTAAAGAGGAATTGATATATGATTCTGAGTGTGTGACCACGAGGTCGAAACTCAATGGTGGAGAGACCATTGGGGGTTGGAAACTGAATGGAGATTCATTTTTGGGCTTTTGGAATAAGATGGTTGTACCAGTTTCTTGTTAGGATGATATTCTAAGGGCGTATCATCATACCAGTTGAGATGTTTATCCTGGAATTCAGAAAATGTATAATGAATTGAAAGAGAAGTTTTGGTGGTTTGGTATAAAAAGAAGTGTGTCTAAGTTTGTTTCGAGATGCTTGACTTATCAGCAGGTCATG
Organism: Viscum album; assembly: GCA_963277665.1. Lineage (NCBI taxonomy): Eukaryota > Viridiplantae > Streptophyta > Magnoliopsida > Santalales > Viscaceae > Viscum > Viscum album. Next base: position 2,023,102,847 of record OY728138.1, read on the forward strand.
GAAAGACATCAGAGGCCAGTGGGAATGTTGCAGTCTTTACAAATCCATGTTTAGAAGTGGGATATAATAGTGATGGATTTTGTTATAGGTCTCCCAAGAACGGTCATAAAGAACGATGACATTTGGGTGACAATGGAATGGCTAACTAAGTCGGCCAATTTCATTCCAATTCGTGAATATCATATGGTGGAGGATCTATCCAAAATTTATATTCGGGAGGTGGTAAAAGGGCATGGCATTACAGTTTCAATTGTATCAGATAGAGATCTGAGGTTTAAATCTTGTTTTTGGAAATCCTTACAGCAAGCCCTTAGGACACAGTTGATTATGAGCAAGATATATCACCCTTAGACGGATGGTCAATCCGAGAAGATGATAGAAACATTGGAGGATATGTTGCAGTCTTGTGTCATGGATTTTGGTTGCTCTTGGGAGGAGCACATTTCATTGGTTGAGTCTCATACAATAACAGTTATCAGAAATCCATATATATGGCTCCTTTTGAAGAGTTGTATGGGTGGTCGTGTCATTCTCTACTATGCTGGGTGAAAACGGGTGAGTTCTAGATGGTTGGAATGAGCCTTGTTCAGGAGACTACAAAGAAGATCATGTTAATCAGGAAGATAATGGAAACGTCTTAGAGTCGTCAGAAATCGTATGCGGATCTTCGTCGACGACCGTTGTCATTTGAGGTGAGTGATCATGTTTTCTTGAGGATCTCTCCTAGGTTGGGATATCGTCGGTTTGGGAAGAAGGGAAATTTATCTCCAAGGTACATTGGACCTTTTGAGATTCTTGAGTGGGATGGTGAGGTGGCTTATCGTTTGGCTTTTCCACCCAGGTTCAGTGTGGTGCACAATGTGATTCATGTGTCGTAGTTGAAAATGTACCATCCAGATCTTGACCATGTGATTCGATGAGATCATGTTGAGCTATAGACGGAAACAATGATGGTGCACGTGCCAGTTCGAGTTTTTGATAGGGAAGAGAAATACTTTTGGGGTAAAAGTAGTGGTCTGTTTTGGGTTTTTTGGTAGCATGGCCAGATCTATGAGGAGACTTGGGAGGGGCCATCCTATATGGAGACATAGAGATAGGAGATGCTCCTGGATATAGCTCGATCCCGCTCTCGATCTCTCATCGAGGGGGTAATGCTACTCCCTCTTCTGGAAAGACATTAGGGTACTCTTCTACGACCCTAAGAAACACCAACTTCTGAACCTATGAAGAACTCAGCATCAACTCATCCATCATGGATGATAATGATGGAATGCGCCTATGAACCATCTGAGGGTCTCACTCACCAAAAACACCACTTGCTCTCCATCCTCACCAATGAAAATGACCATTTTCCTGATGCAATCCATGATAGCCTGCACTTAATACAACCAATCCATGCTGAGGATTAAATCATATGGTTGTATTCATAAACATAGGAAATCTCCCCAAGAGAGGTGTTTCCCCAATAGTTGCTCACAGTCTGTACATACTTCAAACATGTCAGCTCGACCTCCAACCGGTTTAGTCAATGGCAAGGGCACTAGAAGCCTCTCTACCTCAAGTCCCAAAGCATGGACAAGGGAAGGTGATAATAAGGAGTGTGTCTCTTCTGAATCAAACAAGGCATACCCTATGGTAGAAAACAAGAAAAGGGTACCTTGGATGACCTCTCTCTCACCTGGAGCTGGCAACACTAGAGCATAAAGTTGACCACGACCTCATCCAAGGACTCTCTGACCCTAATGACGACTACCACCATAGCCACTATAAGGACCCAGCCATAAACCTTACTTAATCTTGAGTTATTACAAGATAACACATTGAGGATCTTTTCAGGTTTAGAGTTTTAGAGAATTAGATCATAAAACATGAATTACATTCCACATTTAAACAATGTGGTTACATAAAATATAGTACTCATTTTTTATATCAACGGAAATATATTTAAAATAAAACATGGATTCTTTCTTGACACTTCCTTGACACTATCATCAAATCATGTACCTTTCCATTGACCTGTGAAAAACATTTCAAAAACATGGGATGTGCATAAAAAGCTCAGTAAGGTATCTAAAAATATGGAAAGGAAACATGAGTACATGCATACATAAGAATCAATGAAATAATACTCTACTCATAAAACATAATCACTTTAACATACCTCATAAAATCATGAATAAATCATAGAAATCATAAGACATAAAGGTAACTTGAGGAATTAATAACATTCTTACGTAGGGAGTAACCCTCTTGGTTACATTTGGAATACCCATCACAGTATATTCCCAAAATCTCTTCGGAGAAGACTTAACATTTAACTCCTTCGCGTTACCCAATGCATTGGAGAGCTATATCAGTCTCACCAGCCCAATAGATTATCACGGAACCACCCGTCTTCATAACAATGCCCAAGAACCATAACATGATTGTATCACATAACTTAAGCATAAAGGAAAGATAACATTCCCACATTACAATAACAATATAACATTTTAAGATATTGAAATAATGAATCCATTCTAAAAACTATTTTCAAAACCATTTAAAACTTTTAATAAAGAGATTTTTAAATCAAAGTGTCCCATACCACTTGGAAGCTTTTAACATTTTATACCATTAATATCCATTTAAATAAATCCTTAGTACCATTTTGAAAACATGGATATTAATGAGAAATACTTATAAGAATAAATCATTAAAACTTCTAAAATATATTTTAGTTAAAGGGTGTTTAACAAAATGAGGGACACTTGAATACAATAATTAAGGAATAACATTTATTCAGAACTTTATAATATCATGAGAATAAAGGGATTCCTGATATAATATTCCAAAGGACATTATATACACCATATAATAGTGAATTGGTGCATAACAACAATGAAGTATCAATAGAAATGTAAAATGATATGAAATCCCTTATAAAGAAGGTATTCTAAAATTAAGGATAAATCATTCTCATAATTATGTGTGACAAATATAAATACACCCAATACAAGTGGATATTAATTTTAAAACAATCGAATATCATTAACACATATTCAAAGGATGACATATTCAATAACTACATGTTGAACCAAAAGTAATCGAAATTGGGTTAAGAAGTTCCCTTGGTAAAATTCGATAGCCTAACTGCGTCACTTTAAAATTCATAAAATTAGTTGCTGAGAGAGAAAATGGTATATCATCACTTGGAAATAAAATTTACATCAATAAGGATATATATGAACATATCCCAACATAAAAATATGTAAATTAAAAGACATAACAAAATAAGTCTTTTAAAAAGAGGAGTGTGAAAGTTCCCTTACCGATTTGGGCATCTTTCAAAACTTACACCCCATGAAAGAAGGGTCATACAATGAAGATGTAAATACCCATAAATGAGAGTATATCATATAAAAATGGGCAGAACATACACCACAAAAAAGTAAATAGTGGAAAATGTAGCATGAATCTCATAGGAATAAAAAGTGAGATGAAAGTCCCCTTATGAAAATTCGGCAGCCTAACGGTGTCACATAAAACTCCCAAAAATGGATTGATCAGATCAAAGAGGGTCTCTAATCAAATGAAAATAAAAATTATAGAAATAGGAATATAAAATAACATCCTCCAACGTACGAACATGGATCATAAAAGAAATGACATAAAAGATAGTACTTGAAAAGAAAGAGAGAGGTAGGATCTCTTATCTTGGGTCCGACTTGACTCGATCGTTTTTAACCTCCTGAATAATAAACTTGAGTTAATTTCTAATTTATTAAGAACCTTTTTCAAGATAAATATTCCTTTTATATCACTTACTAACATGCTATGAACACTATGTAATTATTTATGTCAATAATGGTCGTTTTCTAGATCATTGCTACTTGAGTAAAAAATAAACTCTTTATAATTACAAGTTGTTCATGTGGTAAAATATATATTATATCCAGAATTATATTAATTATTTAGATATAATATATATCATATATATCAATTATATAAATTCATTTATAAGATTACATAACATTTAGAGGTAAGAAATGAAATACACCATTCATGGAGACGGTAAGCCTTACGTACGCATGAACGCTACTTCCATTTCTATTTCTTATTTAATGGAATTAAAACCTAATGATACATAATAGTATTATAATTATAGTATGTCATAATATATAATATCATTAAATATATCCTTATATGTACCACATATTGTATTAACGAATCAAATCACTTTGAGGGGGCGGTAGTCCGCACTTCCTAAAATGAAGATATCACATTCAACCATAATGGAAACCATAAAGGTATGCCATAAACGAAAAATATAGAAGCCTAAGTAAAACTTAAACATATTATATATCATATATAAATATAGTGACATCTTAATGGCCACCTTTGAGGGTGTTAAAAGAATATTGAACAATCGTCGTTTCGTGAGACAGAAATTCACCATCCACAGAAACAGTATGTTCTTTAACAATTAGATGTAGGTGTGTGTAAGTGTAGCTAGAATAATTCTTATAAAAAAATCCTACTATATTGAATATAATATATTTGTTACAAAATAAATGAATAAAAAGTGTTTAGGGGGTTGGAGAATCAAAATAAAACAAAAGAACACAAGTGAAGACATTACCTTAAAATCATGTATCTCTCTTTGATTTGAGCTCAAAGGCTTCCTTGGGAAGCCTTCTTCCCAAATTGAGGCTTCTAGGAGTAATAGAGGTATTTGGAGAGACAACATGGGTAGGGGTTGGCCGAGCCAAAGGCTTTGGAAGTGTGGGTAAGGTGGTAGAGTTGGGGGCCTTTTATAAGAGGAGAGGAGGGGCACTCATGGAATGTAAAGAAATGTTACTTTATTTTGAAATGAGTTTAGGATTTAAAAGGTCCCACATTGATATAATTCTAGGATAAGGTGATAAGGGTTTTAAATCCACCCATCCAATAGGGTTTGGACTTGTTTAGGTCATAGATGTTACTATATCTTTTCATTTTATTTAAATCCTTTATTAATGAGGTAATCGCTACATCATCATGATGTCATAAATAATTTAAATTATATAAAGTCTAAAAATAATAAAAACAATCATGATGTAGGAAATATTTTTAGCATTCTAATGAATATTTATAGTCAAATATATTACCAGTATAACCCCATTTAAAAATTGTTTTACTAAAACAACTCTTGCTTGTGACATTTTTATTTTAACTTTAAATAAAAAGTTATTTATGTAATTTTCTGACCAAAGTGGCTCCATGGGGTCCCCAAGATGACCCATCGATTTTATTGGTCGTACATGACACATATAAGGAGGGTAGGACATGTGTCTAGGTCATTTCATATTATTCAAACATTTGTTTTACCTTAAATTACACTAATTACCTCTAATCGCGATTAAAAACATAAAAGTTGCTATTCACAAAAAAATTATTTTAATCCCATTGACCCGAATTTTACATCCTAATGACAACCATTTATGTCAGATTTTTTAAATTCAAATCACAGAAGTGGTGATGTTTTATTTAAAGTAAAAATCTGTTTTTAAACTAACACTTAGAGGTTTCACTATTCATCAAAAATTGAAGTTTTTCAGAAAAATACCAAAAAAATCACCCCTAAGATATATTTGATATTACGAATTCAAAAATGATGTCTATTTTACAAAATTCAATAAATATAAGTTGAATTAATTAATTTAATAATTAATTCCCACTGTCAAAACAAGTAACGTGTTTTTAAGAAAAAATATCTACTAAAAGATTGACACTAGTTTATGTCCAATGTCAAAGTGAAATTAATTCCAATGACCACTATTGGATTAAATGGTAAAAATATAATCTAATTTCTTTTTAAAAACAATTCTAAAGATAATATAATTTTACAAATAAATTAGATTAAAAAGTGGTTTTGAATTAAAATACAACATTTTTCACTATTCATTAAAAATGAACTTTATTAGAGAAATACCAAAAATTTACACAAAGTATATTTTGAGGTCCCGATTCTAAAGAATAATTTTATTTTGTCAAATATAACACATAAATTTGTCAAAAAGTGTATTTAAAAGTGGTTCACCATCAAAAGGCGGTTAATCGACCTTTTAAAGAATATTAGAATATTTACGCTTAAAATTGGATTCATTCACATTTTAAGCCTCTAACATTTATTGGATAAAAGTAAAAATATTTGACAAACATATATAAGCATTTTTTAGTTAGTTACATTCATTCCCGCCAATACAATAGCTAGGCATTAACTACAATTTAAAATAATATTATTTTATTATTAGAGTGCAATGTAAGATTCCCAAGAAACTCGTTGTTGCGTATTGGGTACGCCATCAAGCATAGGATCCCCTTTAAAGTTAAATTAATATTTTATTCACAAATATGGATAAATGTGAAAATGTCATACTATTTATTTACCTGGTGTGTTAAATCCTTCCCCCCTTTTGGGAATTGCGTCCTCACAATTTTAAAATTGGGCTTGGAAGCTTCATTGAAATTCCCACATCGGAACAAGAGTCTGTAAAACTATCACTTTAAAAGAATGGGAGAGAAGTAAAAATTTCACCCGAGTTAACCCATAATAGGATTCCAAGTATGAAAATATGGATATGGAGAAAAAAACAAAGGGTCATCTTCTGATGGAGAGTGATAGTAAACATGTCTAGGAGAATGTTAACAACAAGAAAATCACAAACTTGTGATGGGTTAAACGGTATTTGATTCCACCGTAGGAAAATTTAACAGAAAAAATTTTTGTTTTAAGTTACTCATCATTGAGGAATTTATTTTTGAGCTTAACTAAAACATAAGGAAGCATAATTAATTGTCATGTTGAATTTCAACTTTTACCATACTTCTTACACGAACTCGTATTTTCTCCAAAATAAGAGTATTTGGGATGACTTGTTCACATTAAGAGAGCTATAATCAACTTCTAGAGAATCACCTAATCCACAAAAGAGAACTATATACTTCCCATGTCTTTAGACCTTAACCAAAACCAAAACAAAAAAGGTTAGTATGAGATCATATAATCCACAAAAGTATAATCCTTTATAAAAAGAAAATCTATTCTTAATCTCCAAAATTTGTCCAAAAAAACCCAAAGTTCAACGAAGACCATTCGATAAACAATTGTCCATAGAATTCTTCAAAGTAAACCAAACTAAGATTGAAACCTGAATATTTGACAGATTTAATCACATAGTCTTCCAAGGTACAAATTAACTTTTATCTCCAAATAACATAAGTTGCTCTTAAATGATCATATTGAAAAGTAATTAACCTCATCACATATCCTCGATGATAGGTTAATCATTTCCATAGATAACCCAAAATAAACATACGCTTGATTCATAAAATATTATAACTAAAAATAATTAGTCAAACTAACCAGGGACTTCACGTAGTCCAATGGTAGGTGATAAATACCCATCGCACTTTGGTTTTCGGTTCGATTCTCGCAGCTTTTTCCAACGCGATGTGTTTTCACACGGTCTGTGTGTTTTCCTTTTTCCAAAACTATATAATTCTTAAAACATTCCCCAAAACGAGATAAAATCTTCAAAAATAATCATAACATATTTTAAACTCAATTTTATCTCATGCCTTTCATTTTCCATCATAACATATAGTAACCCATAATTACCTCAAAAGTAAGGATCATATAAACCCTAATTGTTACCTTTATAATTATTACCTGAACTTCCACATTGATTGGTCATCTCGTACATGATGCATTACAGAACAAACCAAGGTAAAAGTGGTTGATCATGACTCCTTTATAGTTGGTTTAGAACAACCATGAGTTTCCTCATTGAATCCCCCATTTCATCCAGTCTCTTAATCGGAGAACCACCACAGTTTCCTTCAAACCTATTGTCACTTTGGTGCCTACTAGATCCATCCATTCACTAAAAATAGAAATGTCAGTGTGAGTATATCAGCAAAACCATCATGTACTAATGAGGTAGATAAAAACTAAGATATACTTACTCATTCACTTTATCTAAAACTAGGACTCTTTCTGAAATCCTAACCATTATGGTAATGTCACTTATGCTTAGAGAATTCCCTAACCTCTAAAGTTATCTAAACCGACCCTTGATACCAACTATAAGGCCCCAGCCTTAAACCTTACGTAATCTTGAGTTATTAGAAGATAACACATTGAGGATATTTTTAGGTTTAGAGTTATAGAGAATTAGATCATAAAACATTCATTACATTCCACATTTAAACAAAGTGGTTACATAAAAGATAGTACTCATTTTTCCCATCAATGGAAACATATTTAAAATGAAACAAGGATTCTTTCTTGACACTTCCTTGACACTATCATCACATCATGTACCTTTCCCTTGACCTGTGAAAAACATTTCAAAAACATGGGATGAGCATAAAAACCCCAGTAAGGTATCTATAAATATGGAATGGAAACATGAGTACATGTATACATAAGAATCAATGAAATCATACACTACTTATAAAACATAAGCACTTTAACATACCTCATCAAATCATGAATAAATTATAGAAATCATAAGACATAAAGGTAACTTGAGGCATTCATAACTCTCTTACGTAGGGAGTAACCCTCTTGGTTACGTTTGGAATACCCATCACAGTATATTACCTAAATCTATTCAGAGAAGCCTTAACGTTTAAATCCTTCGTGTTACCCAATGCATTGGAGAGCTATATCGGGCTCACCCGCCCCTTAGTTTATCACGGAACCACCCGTATTCATAAAAATTCCCAAGAAACATAACATAATAGTATCACATAACTTAATCATAAAATAAATATAACATTCCCACATTGCAATAAAAATATAACATTTTAAGATATTGAAATAATGAATCCATTCCAAAAACCATTTTCAAAACCATTTAAAACTTTTAATAAAGATATTTTTAAATCAAAGTGTCCCATACCACTTTGAAGCTTTTAACATTTTAAACCATTAATATCCATATAAATAAATCCTTAAAACCATTTTGAAAACATGGATATTAATGAGAAATATTTATAAGAATAAATCACTTAAACATTTAAAACGATATTTTAGTTAAAGGGTGTTTAACAAAATGAGAGACACTTGAATACAATAATCGAGGAATAACATTTAATCAGAACATTATGATATCATGTGAATAAAGGGATTCATGATATAATATTCCAAAGGATAGTATATACACCAAATGTGAGTGAATTGGTGCATAACAACAATGAAGTCTCAATAGAAATGTAATATGAGATGAAATCCCTTATAAAGAAGGTATTCTTAAATTAAGGATAAATCAATCTCATAATAATGTGTTACAAATATAAATACACCCAATACAAGTGGATATTAATTTTAAAACAATCAACAATCATTCACACATATTCAAAGTATGACATATTCAATAACTACATGTTGAACCCAAAGTAATCGAAATTGGTTTAAGAAGTTCCCTTGGTAAAATTCGATAGCCTAGCGGCGTCACTTTAAAATTCAAAAAATTAGTTTATGAGATCGATAATGGTATGTCATCACTTGGAAATAATATTTACATCAATAAGGATATATAATAAAATATCCCAACATAAAAATATGTAAATTAAAAGACATAACAAAATAATTCTTTTAAAAAGAGGAGTGTGAAAGTTCCCTTACCGATTTGGGCAACTTTCGAAACATACACCCCATGAAAGAAGGGTCATACAATGAAGATGTAAATACCCATAAATGAGAGTATATAGTATAACTATGGGAAGTCCATACACCACACAAAATTAAATAGTGTAAAATGTAGCATGAATCTCATGGGAATAAAATGTGAGAAGAATGTCCCCTTATGAAAATTCGGCAGCCTAACGGCGCCATATAAAACTCCAAAAAATGTATTGATCAGATAAAATAGGGTCTCTCATCACATGAAAATAAAAATTACAGAAAGAGGAATATGAAATTAACATCGTCCAACGTATGAACATGGAGCATAAAAGAAATGACATAAAAGAGAGTACTTGAAAAGAAAGAGAGAGGTAGGATCTCTTACCTCGGGTCCGACATGACTCGATCGTTCTTTAACCTCCTGAATAATGAACTTGAGTTATTTTCTACTTGATTAAGAACCTATTTCAAGATAAATATCCCTTTTATATAACTTACTACCATGTAATGAACACTATGTAATTATTTAAGTTAATAATGGTCGTTTTGTAGATCATTGCTACTTGAGTCCAAAATAAACTATTTATAATTACAAGTTGTTCATGTCATAAAATATATATTATATCCGGAATTATATTAATTATATAGATATCATATATATAATATATATATCAATTATATACATTCATTTATAATATTACATAACATTTAGAGGTATGAAATGAATTACACCATTCAAGGAGACTGTAAGTCGTACGTACGCATGAACACTACTTTCATTTCTGTTTCTTATTTAATAAAATTAAAACATAATGATACATAATAGTATTATAATTCTATTATGTTATCATATATAATATCATTAAATATATCCTTTATATGTACAACATATGGTATTAACGAATCAAATCACTTTGAGGGGGCGGTAGTTCGCTCTTCCTAAAATGAAGATATCACATTTAACCATAATGGAAACCATAAAGGTATTCCATAAATGAAAAATACAGAAGCTTAAGTAAAACATAAACATATTATATATCATATATAAATATAGTGACATCTTAATGGCCAAATTTGAAGGTGTTAAAAGAATATTGATCAATCATCGTTTCGTGAGGCAGAAATTCACCATCCACAGAAATAGTATGTTCTTTAACCATTAGATGTATGTGTGTGTAAGTGTATCTAGGATACTTATAATAACAACATACTAGTATATTGAATATACTAGAGTTGTTACAAAATAAATGACTAAAAAGTGTTTAGGGGGTTGGAGAATCAAAATAAAACAAAAGAACACAAGTGAAGACATTACCTTAATATCGGGTATCTCTCTTTGATTTGAGCTCAAAGGATTCCATGGGAAGAATTATACCAAAATTGAGGCTTCTAGGAGTAATATAGATATTTGGAGAGACAACATGGGAAGGGGTTGGCCGAGCCAAAGGCTTTGGATGTGGGGGTAAGGTGGTAGAGGTGGGGGCCTTTTATAAGAGGGGAGGAGAGCACTCTTGGAATGTAAAGAAATGTTACTTTATTTTAAAATGAGATTCTGATTTAAAAGGTCCCACATTGATATAATTCTAGGATAAGGTGATATGGGTTCTAAATCCACCAATCCAATAGGTTTTGGACATGTGTAGGTCATAGATGTTGCATTATCTTTTCATTTTATTTAAATCCTTTATTAATGAGGTAATCGCTACATCATCATGATGTCATAAATAATTTAAATTATATAATGTCTAAAATAATAAAAAAATATCATGATGTAGGAAATCTTTTTAGATTTCTAATGAATATTAATAGTCAAATATATGACTTGTATAACCCCATTTAAAAATTGTTTTACTAAAACAACTCATGCTTCTGACATTTTTATTTTAACTTTAAATAAAAAGTTATTTATGTAATTTTCCAACCAAAGTGGCTCCATGGGGTCCCCAAGTTTACCCATGGATTTTATTGGTCAGACATGACACATCCAATAAAGGTAGGATATGCGTCTAGGTCATTTAATATTATTAAAACATTTTTTACCTTAAATTACACTAATTACCTCTAATCGCGATTAAAAACTTAAAAGTGACTATTGACCAAAAAATTATTTTAATCCCATTGAACCAGATTTTACATCCTAATGAAAACCATGTATGTCGGATTATTGAAATTCAAATCACAGAAGTGGTGAAGTTTCATTTAAATGAAAAATCAGTTTTAAACTACCACTTAGTGGTTTCACTATTCATCCAAAATTGAAGTTTTTCAGAAAAATAACAAAAAATCACCCTAATCTGTATTTGATATTCCGAATTCAAAAATGATGTCTATTTTACAAAATTCAAAACATATAAGTTTCATTAATTAATATAATAATTAATTCCCGTTGTCAAAACATATAGCGTGTTTTTAAGAAACAATATCTATTAAAAGATTGACACTAGTTTAAGTCAAATTTCAAATTGAAATTAATTCCAATGACCACTATTGGATTAAATGGTAAAAATAAAATCTAATTTCACATTAAAAACAATTCAAAATATAATCTAATTATATAAATAAATTAGGTTAGAAAGTGGTTTTGAATTAAAATACAACATTTTTCAGTATTCATTAAAAAATGAACTTTATCAGAGAAATACCAAAAATTTACACAAATTAAATTTTGAGGTCCCAGTTCTAATGAATAATTTTATTTTTTCATATATAACACATAAAATTGTCAAAATGTGGATTTGAAAGAGGTTCACCATAAAAAGGCGATTAATCGACCTTTTAAAGAATATTAGAATATTTACGCTTAAAATTGGATTCATTAACATTTTAAGCCTCTAAAATTTATTGGATAAAAGTAAAAATATTTAACAAACATATATAATCATTTTGTAGTTAGTTCCATTCATTCCCGCCAATACAACGGCTAGGCATTAACTAAAATTTAAAATAATAATATTTTATTATTAGAGTGCAACGTAAGATTCCCAAAAAACTCATTGTTGCGTATTGGGTACGCCATCGAGCATTCCGTCCCCTTTAAAGTTATATTTATATTTTATTCACAAATATGGATAGATGTGAAAATTTCATATTCTTTATTTACCTGGGGTGTTACATCCTTCCCCCCTTTTGGGAATTGCGTCCTCACAATTTTAAAATTGGGCTTGGAAGCTTCATTGAAAATCCCACATCAGAACAAGAGTCAGTAAAACAATCACTTTAAAAGAATGGGAGAGAAGTACAAATGTCACCCGAGTTAACCCATAATAGGATCTCAAGTATGAAAATATGAATATGGAGAAAAAAAAACAAAGGGTCATCTTCTGATGGAGAGTGATAGTAAACATGTCTAGGAGAAAGTTAACAATAAGAAAATCACAAACTTGTGATGGGTTAAACGATATTCGATTCCCCAGTAGGAAAAGCTAACAGACAACTTTTTTTTAAGTTACTCTTCATTGAGGAATTTATTTTTGAGCTTAACTAAAACACAAGGAAGCATAATTAATTGTCATGTTTAATTTCAACTTTTAATATATTTCTTACACGAACTAGTATTTTCTCCAAAAGACGAGTATTTGGGATGACTTGTTCACATTAGGAGAGCTATAATCAACTTCTAGAGAATCACCTAATCCACAAAAGAGAACTATATACTTCCCATGTCTTTAGACCTTAACCAAAACTAAAAACAAAAAGGTTAGTATGAGGCCAGATAATCCAAAAAAGTATAATCCTTTATTAAAAGAAAATATATTCTTAATCTCCAAAATTTGTCCAAAAAAACCCCAAAGTTCAACGAAGACTATTCGATAAACAATTGTCCATAAAAGTTTTCAAAGTAAAACAAACTAATATTTGAACCCAAATATTTGATAGATTTAATCACTTGTCTTCCATGGTACAAATTAACTTTTATCTCCAAATAACATCAGTTGCTCTTAAATTCTCATATTGAAAAGTAATTAACCTAATCACATATCCTCGATGATAGGTTAATCATTTCCATAGATAACCCAAAATAAACTTACTCTTGATTCCTAAAATCATATAACTAAAAAGATTTAGTCAATATAACCAGGGACTTCACGTAGTCCAGTGGTAGTGATAAATACCAGTCGCACTTTGGATGTCGGTTCGATTCTCGTAGCTTTGTCCAACACGACGGGTTGTCACACGATCTGTGTGTTGTCCTTTTTCCAAAACTATATAATTCTTAAAACATTCCCCAAAACTAGATAAAATCTTCAAAAATAATCATAACATATTTTGACCTCAATTTTATCTCATTCCTTTCATTTTCCATCATAACATATAGTAACCCATAGTTACTTCAAAAGTAAGGATCATATAAACCCTAATGGTTACCTTTATAATTATTAACTGAACTTCCACATTGATTGGTAATCTTGTACATGATCCATTAAAGAACATACCAATGTACAAGTGGTTTATCATTACTCCTCCATAGTTGGTTTAGAACAACCACGAGTTTCCTCATTGAATCCCCCATTTCATCCAGTCTCTTAATCAGAGAACCGCCACAGTTTCCTTCAAACCTATTGTCACTTTGGTGCCTACTAGATCCATCCATTTACTAAAAACAGAAATGTCAGTGTGAGTATATCAACAAAACCATCATGTACTAATGAGGAAGGTAAAAACTAAGATATACTTACTCATTCACTTTATCTAAAACTAAGGCACTTCCTGAAATCTTAACAATTATGGTAATGTCACTTATGCTTAGAGAATACCCTAACCTCTAAAGTTATCTAAACCGATCGTTGATACCAACTATAAGGCCCCGACCTTAAACCTTACTTAATCTTGAGTTATTACAAGATAACACATTGAGAATATTTTCAGGTTTATATTTTTAGAGAATTAGATCATAAAACATGCATTACATTCCACATTTAAACAATGTGGTTACATAAAAGATAGTACTCATTTTTCCCATCAACGGAAACATATTTAAAATAAAATATGGATTCTTTCTTGTCACTTGCTTGACACTATCATCAAATCATGTACCTTTCCCTTGACCTGTGAAAACATTTCAAAAACATGGGATGAGCATAAAAGGCTCAGTAAGGTATCTAAAAATATGGAAAGGAAACACGAGTACATGTATACATAAGAATCAATGAAATCATACTCTACTCATAAAACATAATCACTTTAACATACCTCATCAAATCATGAATAAATCATAGAAATCATAAGACATAAAGGTAACTTGTGGCATTCATAACATTCTTACGTAGGGAGTAACCCTGTTGGTTAAGTTTGGAATACCCATCACAGTATATTCCCTAAATCTCTTCAGAGAAGCCTTAAAGTTTAACTCCTTCGTGTTACCCAATGCATTGGAGAGCTATATCGGGCTCACCCGCCCCATAGTTTATTACGGAACCACCCGTCTTCATAACAATGCCCAAGAACCATAACATAATGGTATCACTTAACTTAAGCATAAAGGAAAGATAACATTCCCACATTTCAATAACAATATAACATTTTAAGATATTTAAATAATGAATCCATTCTAAAAACCATTTTCAAAACCATTTAAAATTTTTAATAAAGAGATTTTTAAATCAAAGTGTCCCATGCCACTTTGAAGATTTTAATTTTTTAAACAATTAATATCCATATAAATAAATCCTTAAAACCATTTTGAAAACATGGATATTAATAAGAAATATTTATAAGAATAAATCATTACAACATTTAAAACGATATTTTAGTTAAAGGGTGTTTAACAAAATTAGAGACACTTGAATACAATAATTGAGGAATAACATTTAATAAAAACATTATAATATCATGAGAATAAAGGGATTAATGATATAATATTCCAAATGACAGTATATACACCATATAAGAGTGAATTGGTGCATAAAAACAATGAAGTCTCAATAGAGATGTAAAATGAGATGAAATCCCTTATAAAGAAGGTATTCATAAATTAAGTATAAATCAATCTCATAATAATGTGTGACAAATATAAATACACCCAAAACAAGTGGATATTAATTTTAAAACAATCATAGGTCATTCACACATATTAAAATGATGACATATTCAATAACTACATGTTGAACCCAATGTAATCAAAATTGGGTTAAGAAGTTCCCTTGGTAAAATTCGATAGCCTAACATCGTCACTTTAAAATTCATAAAATTAGTTGATGAGAGGGAAAATGGTATCTCATCACTTGGAAATAAAATTTACATCAATAAGGATATATAAGAACATATCCCAACATAAAAATATGTAAATTAAAAGACATAACAAAATAAGCCTTTTAAAAAGAGGAGTGTGAAAGTTCCCTTACCGATTTGGGCAACATTCGAAACATACACCCCATGAAAGAAGGGTCATACAATGAATATGTAAATACCCATAAATTAGATTATATAGTATAAGAATGGGAAGCACATACACCACACAAAAGGAAATAGTGGAAAATGTAGCATGAATCTCATGAGAATAAAAAGTGAGATGAAAGTCCCCTTATGAAAATTCGGCAGCCTAACGGCGCCACATAAAACTCCAAAAAATGGATTGATCAGATAATATAGGTTCTCTCATCACATGAAAATAAAAATTACAGAAAGAGTAATATAAAATTAACATCTTCCAACGTAAGAACATGGATCATAAAAGAAATGACATAAAAGAGAGTACTTGAAATGAAAAAGAGAAGTAGGATCTCTTACCACGGGTCCGACTTGACTCGATCGTTTTTTAACCTCCTGAATAATAAAATTGAGTTAATTTATACTTGCCTAAGAACATTTTTCAAGATCAATATTGCTTTTATATTACTTACTACAATGTTATGAACACTATGTAATTATTTAAGTTAATAATGGTCGTTTTGTAGATCATTGCTACTTGAGTCAAAAATAAACTCTTTATAATTACAAGTTGTTCATGTGGTAAAATATATATTATATACAGAATTATATTAATTATGTATATATCATATATATAATATATATCAATTATATACATTCATTTATAATATTACATAACATTTAGATGTAAGAAATGAAATACACCGTTCATGGAGACGGTAAGCCGTACGTACGCATGAACGCTACTTTCATTTCTATTTCTTATTTAATGGAATTAAAAGATAACAATACATAATAGTATTATAATTATAGTATGGTATCATATATAATATCATTAAATATATCCTTTATATGTACCACATGTGGTATTAACGAATCAAATCACTTTGAGGGGGCGGTAGTCCGCACTTCCTAAAATGAAGATATCGTGTTTAACCATAATAGAAACCATAAAGGTTTACCATAAATGAAAAATACCGAAGCTTAAGTAAAAAATAAAAATATTATATATCATATATAAATATAGTGACATCTTAATGTCCACCTATGATGGTGTTAAAAGAATATTGAATAATCATCGTTTCGTGAGGCAGAAATTCACCACCCACAGAAACAGTATGTTCTTTAACCATTAGATGTAGGTGTGTGTTAGTGTAGCTCGAATAATTCTTATAAAAACATCCTAGTATATTTGAGATACTATAGTTGTTACAAAATAAATGAATAAAAAGAGTTTATGGGGTTGGAGAATCAAAATAATACAAAAGAACACAAGTGAAGACATTACCTTAAAATCTGGTATCTGTCTTTGATTTGATCTCAAAGGCTTCCTTGGGAAGCCTTCTGCCCAAATTGAGGACTCAATAAGTAATATAGGTATTTTTTGCGAAAACATGGGAAGGGGTTGGCCGAGCCAAAGGCTTTGGAAGTGTGGGTAAGGTGGTAGAGGTGGGGGCCTTTTATTAGAGGAGAGGAGGGGCACTCTTGGAATGTAAAGAAATGTTATTTTATTTTAAAATTAGTTTCGGATTTAAAAGGTCTCACATTGATATAATTCAAGGATAAGGTGATAAGGGTTCGAAATCCACCCATCCAATAGGTTTTGGACATGTTTAGGTCATAGATGATACATTATATTTTCAATTTATTTAATTCCTTTATTAATGAGGTAATCGCTACATCATCATGATGTCAAAATAATTTAAATTATATAATGTCTAAAAATAATAAAAAATATCATGATGTAGGAATTCTTATTATATTTCTAATGAATATTTATAGTCAATTATATGACTTGTATATCCCCATTTAAAAATTGCTTTACTAAAACAACTCATGCTTGTGACATTTTTATTTTAACTTTAAATAAAAAGTTATTTATGTCATTTTCAAACCAAAGTGGCTCCATGGGGTCCCCAAGTTGACCCATGGATTGTCTTGGTCTGCCATGACACATCCACTGATTTTAGGACATGTTTCTAGGTCATTTCATATTATTAAAATATTTTTTTACCTTAAATTACACTAATTACCTCTAATCGTAATTAAAAACTTAAAAGTTACTATTCACCAAAAAAATTATTTTAATCCCATTGAACCACATTTTACATCCTAATGACAAACATGTATGTCGGATTTTGAAAATTCAAATCACAGAAGTGGTGAAGTTTCATTTAAATGAAAAATAAGTTTTTAAACTACCACTTAGTGGTTTCACTATTCATAAAAAATTGTAGTTTTTCAGAAAAATACCAAAAAATCACCCTAAGCTATATTTGATATTCCGAATTCAAAAATGATGTATATTTTACAAAATTTAAAACATATAAGTTGACTTAATTAATTTAATAATTAATTCTCACTGTCAAAATAAATAGCCCGTTTTTAAGAAACAATATCTATTAAAAGATTGACACTAGTTTAAGTCCCATTTGATAGTGAAATTATTTCCAATGACTACTATTGGATTAAATGGTAAAAATATAATCTAATTTAACTTTAAAAACAATTCAAAAGATAATATAATTATATTAATAAATTAGATTAAAAAGTGGTTTTGAATTAAAATACAACATTTTTCACTATTCATTAAAAACTGAACTTTATCAGAGAAATACCAAAAATTTACACAAAGTAAATATTGAGGTCCCGATTATAAATAATAAATTTATTTTGTCAAATATAACACATCAAATTGTCAAAAAGTTGATTTAAAAGATGTTCATCATCAAAAGGTGGTTAATCGACCTTTTAAAGAATATTAGAATATTTACGCATAAAATTAGATTCATTCACATTTTAAGCCTCTAACATTTATTGGATAAAAGTAAAAATATTTGACAAACATATATAATCATTTTTTAGTTAGTTCCGTTCATTCCCTCCAATACAACGGCTAGACGTTAACTACAATTTAAAATAATATTATTTTATTATTAGAGTGCAACGTAAGATTCCCAAGAAACTCGTTGTTGCGTATTGGGTACGCCATCGAGCATAGTGTCCCTTTTAAAGTTACATTAATATTTTATTCAAAAATATGGATAAATGTGAAAACTTCATATTCTTTATTTACTTGGGGTGTTACAGCCACACTCTTCTCTATGAGGATGATAAGCGTCATGGGGATGTCCTCTACCTACCCCATCAACGATATGCTTATCTAAAGCTGGTGCAACTAGCTGCTGCTGCCTCGGCTGAAACTGCCTCAATGGAGGAATCTAGACCATAGTGCCTAGTACACGATGACTGCTCGGAAAGGTCGGGCACTCCCACTGCTGATGGCCACGACTAGCATAAGAAAAACAAGTGCCAGATCTCCTGGCATAGGCCTGAGAGTTTCTACCTCTAAAGAAATGAGATGTAAAGGGCTGGGACCTAGACCCGGCTGAACGGAAACTCTTCTACACTGAAAACTGGGAACCCAGGACCACAGCTCTACTTCATGAGGAATCATTCCAAATCCCCACTCGTGATGATATGGTCCTAGACAAAGTCCTCTCGACAACCTCTTCCCTCTCTAGTACCTCAAGATAAATTTTCAACCAAAATGTTTTGACCTAGTACTGGATCTCTGGACGCAATGCCTCTTCGAAATGCCTTGCCCTGGCCTCCTCATCTGGTAACAGGTCTGAAGCATATCATAAAAGGTTCCTGAAATGGATTCCAAACTCTCAAACACTGGAGCTCCCCTATCAAAGAGTAAGAAGCTCCTAGCGACAGGATGCCTTCGCAGTCGAAGAAAGAAAGTCGACTCTAAGCCTATCTCAGAACTCCTCCCATGAGATTTCTGACTCCTCAGGATCCATGAGGAACAAGAACCACCACTTCCTCTTTGCTCTACATAGCATCATCACTACCAATGACACCTATTGCTCCTTCCGAGCATGAAACGAACTGAAGCCAATCTCGACCTCCACTAAATAGTATTCCATGACTGCATCTGAAACAGAGCCCTCATACTTATGCAGACTCTGGAACTAAAACTCTTGGAATATCTTCCTCCATGTGTCGTCGTCATCAACCTCTACCCTGCGACGATCTACCGGAACAGCTTGCTGAACATTTTCTGTGTAAACCTGATGAGGACTTCGACCTGGAGCCATACCTATAAAATAAAAACCGTTAGAGTTCTTATGCCTGGAATATGGGAGACTCAACATTAATTAATTTATTGTTTTCTTTTATTCCTTTTAGGTTAACCTATCCCAAGGTCTACCCATTCAAACACAGGTATAGAGAAGAATGATGCACGATCCTTTCCTATGTCTCTACCTTACAACCAATATCACCATGTTTAGTAGCCATTGTAAACATAAAGGTCTATAAATCAGATCATAGGGGGCCCTAGATTCCTATTTCTTAGCCAGTCGCTAGTGTTTACGTCACATTCTAAACATGATTGACACTATTGCCCTACCAACCCATGAAACCTCACCTATGCCTATCTCCAAACTCCAAACTATCCCTCAACCAGACCTTTGATACCACTATGTCACAACCCCCTCCCCAAAAAGTGTAGCCCTCCTGGGCCGGAAATGTGAGAAGGGAGATAATGACCACCGAGTCCCACCTCCAGTAGGCCCCGGGATGGCAACTAGCACCGAGGGTATAATAAACACACAAATGGGAGGCATTACCCTCTAAGAGAACACATATAGAAGAGGCAGATAAGACCGACACCAATCAACACCAACTCCGAATTTGAATATAAAATAAACCCATGTTCATATAGAAAATGTCATGAAAAAGTACTACAACTGGAAGGAAAAAACTACTGGTATGCAAAAGAAAGTAAAAACAGTAGAAAACACAAGCCCAAACAGCTCCTACAACCCCAAGCTATTAGAAACTAGCTTGATCTCCAAACTGCTCCAAGTGGCCTGAAAAACAGTTTATATATACATAGGGTGAGTATAACAGTATAATCAGAAGGATCCTCCCCAAAGCCTCTCGTGCAATGTAAAAAAAGCAGGCTAAAGCACAGTGAACAACAAGTGAAACTAACTTATCACCTAACCAGGTATACCATGTTCCCAACCTCACCATGGCTACTATCACCAAGTAACACATTCAAGAATATAACATATAATAAAGAATATCAAAAGTACCCCTCTACTTCTTCCCCACTAGTTTTCCACTTTTCCCCAATGTCACACGTCCTAAGCATCTCTCTCCCAAAAGGTTTGCCCGTAGACATCTAGGTGAAGCACGACAATATGCACCCCGTGCTCGACAAAGGCTTCCCAGCAGACACCTAGGAGAAGCACCACACCATCCTCTCAATCAAAAGTAACCAGGTGATTTATGGAATCGACCACATCTCGCATAACTTGTATCATATTACAGGTATTATACCTCACACCATTATAACCCATACACCGAGTAAGGATCATTAAGCCATCATAGCTTACACACATTACACCTATAGTAGTACAAATAAAACTATATCCAGAATAAATGTGGGAATAACCACAAGCCATTACAGCTCTCTACACACATATATGGGAAAAACTAACCAATGTGCCTATCAGCACATGTAACTACCAAGTGAAGAGAGTGGGGCCACAGGGGGTAGTCAGCCATTCATCATCCCACTGGAATGTTGGGAAAAAACACTTCCCAAGGCTCAGAATCCACAGGGTGTCAGTTTCCCTTCCTAACAGGGTGGAGTAGCATATAGAAACAAAAAAAGTACACGATATATTATATCCCACAACCACACTATGGGCATTACCTTGTCTTATACCTAACTGCAACGAACATCTCTCAGACTCCGGGCAGCTACTACTAAGACTAGGTATCCTATAAGCACAAAAATATTTAATGAGCATTATTAGATAACATCATTCCCTTTTTATCAGTTCTACTATACGTTAATTAATTCTTTAAAAATTAACTAACCATGAACAATTCCACAATAAAATTTCATTAGCATCACACAAAAACTCAAATGTTCCTTCAAAAAATTACAACCTCTTCATTAGGTTCCAGCATCTCTATCCCCATGGATTAACACCATTTATTCAAATATTCATTATAGAATTACTTTCCCAAATTCAGATGCATTCTAGAAAAACATTATATGCTACTAAACATAGGGGGATCAACACGGTGAGTATATGTACTTACCATCGAGTCATTTCCACCTATAGTAAGAGCATAGACCCTTTACGCCTTGAAAATCTAAACAAAGAAAGCACATGGCATACCCCGCATGTCTTCACCTCTATAGGGAGAAGGGTAAGAAAGAACAGATGCCTTGAGCAGTGGGGGAAAGTAAAGCAGATAAAAAACTAATAAGAATTACCAAGCATAAAACAATTGCATCCAATCCATTCCATCATCCATGGTGTCCTCCATGTCACCCACATGCATAAACCGATGCATCTCGCCCCTCGAGGAATCATCTTCTACAACAACCAAAAGACTCTGTGCCCCCACATATCACAACTTCCATCCAGGATCACATCACAACACAATAGTAGGAAAACAAAAACCACATTTAATTAGGATAATGGCCATTTAACAATCAACAAGGTAACTCAGAACCCTTTAAGGAACTATTAAACAACCAGTTCTTTAATCCATCTTGGGTCAACAAATTTATTATTCGTAGGTTCCAAATTTGAGAAACCTGACCAGTAAGTTTTCATAAAAAACATGCTTATTGCACCAATTTCATTAAAATCGAATTATAACTAGAACCAGATTCATTTACATGACTCTTTATCTTTATCCAAACACTTATCAATTAATACCAATTAACGTTCCTTACTGATTTCCATCATGAACGAACAGCTAATCAAAGTAATCATAGATATCACACTCTCTAGCAAAACATGAGGAAATAACATACGATCTATATCAATTTATTTATCTGGATAAATATTTATTATGTCAATTCTATTTTCATCCAGTGGTATTAAACATGCTAATAATACAGTTTCACATAAAAGAAAATGGAAGTAACAAATCCTTTACCTCGAAGTGTTCTTGACGTTTTTTATGCACACAAAGGGTCACAATCCTCCTCTTGAGCAAACTACTTCCACCTAAGGATGCCATAGAATAATCGTACCAGGAAAACTCCAAGAAAAACCCCATTAGTATCATGAATATTACATGTTTTAATATGGGAGGGATAAATAGGAGAAGATGATCCCAAAGGAACGACTATAAAACCTACATTATTTCGAGGATTGATCAATACTGCTCGGTTTTTTCAAAACAGAGCGGAACCGATCCGAGGAGTAAAGTTTGATTTTGTAACTCCAACGAGAATGATTGAAAGGTTCTAGCATCTCATTGCTGAGAACAAAGGTGAAGAACAAGGGAGGATGATATCTTGTCCCTTTTGAATATTTAATGGGTCGACAGTTTAAGACACTCTTAATTCCCCATTAAATGACGATCGCATTAACCCACGTGGTTTGACCAAGTAAAAACATCATGTGCCATAAGAATAATTAATATAGGATTTGTGGTCTTTGAATCATCCGTCTTAATTTCACGGTTGCAACGTAACAAATGGTTTGCCATTCCAACACCACATGATGGAGATATGTTGGATGCAAGATCCTATACTAATAACAATTTTATTATTATTGGGTTTTCGTAGACCCGAGCCATGAACCATAATTTAATATTCCACATTAGACTTGAATTGATTGTATTAATGACAGGATCATGTTACCACTGACGAGATGTCAATCAGACATCGCACACGGGAGTTATGTCATGTTGAAGATTTAATATTAATATTAAATCTATTATTTTCCAAGATCTTTGGGTACCCGATCAAAAAACTCGAAAAAACATCCAATATTGGACACATAATTTCTGTCTCAAAGTCAGGGTCACACTGCCGCTGATAGTTCGTAAAATCGAGGTCGCACAAAGAAGTAACAGTCAAAAAAGTGATTTATCAACAAAATAATAATATGATTATTATATTATTATTTTTAATTGATTTATTTAAAATACCCAAAGTCATGCACCACTCTCTCTAATTTGGTGCACCTCACTCTCTTTCACCTTAATTGATTTCCTTTTCTATTTCTTTTATTACTTCTGCATTTAATTCTCATATTATCTCTCTAATCTAACTCTTCCATTCATAATTTCTTCTCCCACTCCACGAAATTTGGAGCCTCCCCTTGGCCTTTACTCCATTTCCATCACGCCCCATCTCTTTTCTCACTTAAAAGCTATTATTAAAAAATGTAATAATAATATCAACCATCATTAATGTTCTAATTTAATCCCATTAAATTAGTTGAATATGGTTATCCTCATATTAAATTAAAACCATTACATTTAATTAATCACACACTAAAATCCACTATTACCATTATTATTTAATAGTAATAAATCCCCTTTCAATTTCATCAAAGGGTCTCCATCATTATCATTAATTATTATTATTATTATTATTGACACCCATTATTATCTTATAATTACTCCCTCTCTCCCATCAATTAAATCAATCTCCCACAAAACTCACACGACATCTTCCTAACCCTAATTTTCACAAAGTAATGTACTAGAGAGGTCCGAGCCGTTATATTCAATAATTTATTATTAGAATTGAGTTTATAAATAATATCATTTAACGAATAGTATATTGATTCTCTAGTGAATTAATTTGTAAAAACATAGTCAACCGCCTCAGCCCACATTAATTTACATATCACTTGGAATGATGATTTTCATCACACTACACCATTTAATGTTCATAATATCTAGGTATAAATCTTGAAAAGATGATAGATTTCCATTTCTAAATAGATATTACATTTCCATACCATAAAATTAATTAATAATCTTGATTTTATTCTTCAAAAACTATTCATCATATTTATAGTAAAAATGTAAATTTTATAAATGGATGACGTATTAATTCACTAATAAGAGTATCTCTGAGTACTTATATGAAAATTTTGTGAATTCACTACCATTTTGTAACGGTATTCAAGGGGGTAACTTAGTGAAATTTACACTAAAATGTAATGGAATCCAAAATATCTCATATTTTTGTCATATTTTTTTAGAAACAAATTTCATATATTAAAAATTTTACAAATATTAAAGGATATTATACTATTAAGAGAGTCTAAAGAACATTTGAAATGACACTTATGAAACCCAAAATGATGCATGAGGAAAATAGAACTATATTATTAAAATATAAATGTATATTTTTAAATCAAAATACTATTTTGAAATTCCATGTTACTATTTTAAAATATAAAAAATGAACCTTATGAGTATAAATTTGATCCACTATAAAATGTAATGATTATTTTATAAGGGTTATCTTGGAAGAAAAAAAAAATCTAATAAGGTATTTTTAGATCTTGAAACAATTGTATGGGTTTTCCTGAACATACAAAAAAAAATTCAAAACCCAAAAAGAAGAAAATTATTTAGAGTTCTATTAATGTAATCAAAAGTATTCCTTGAATACCTAAACTTCATGTAAATTTCATTAGTCACCCATAACACCCATTAATTTGTAGTTGGACGCATCCTAAATAATTTATTCCCTTACATTAGATACAAATAGAAAAAATTTTTTCCTCAAAAATTATAATAAAATATTAAAGAATGACTAATTATATTGTATATGTTATAGTTAAATCATGTTCTTCAAAATAATTTACTCTCAAAATATTATCACCCATAAAAATACCAATAATAGTTATAATAATAATAATTATGAAAATATCACCTTTGGGTTAGTACCTATCAATAATAATAGACAACTACTACCACCGACTAAGAAAGAGTTATTCTATACACTCAACTCACTTCGATTGAAAGAAATTTTATATTTACACCACAATAAAAATATGAAATGTAGTAATGGAATATAGACTCACAACTGACCTCAGACTAATTACCCTTTTCCACCCGACCATATTTCTAAACATGTACCCATATAAAATAAAATATATATAATTTTAAATACTTTAGGTTTATTAATATAACATTGTGAAACTTTTAGAACCTTGTTTGCTAATTTAAATAAGGAAAAAATTCATTTATAGTAACATAAATTTGTGAAAAATATTTTTCAATATAAAATTTTAGATTGAACTCTTAAATTTTATTCTATATCATTAAAAAATTAGGGTTTCCAATATATGAGAAACCACACTTCACAAAAATATTTAACTTCCAATTTTTTACCAAGAGACATAAAAATCATCAAAAGATTCAGTCTAATTATGTTCTATCATAAAAAATTCAGAATAGGGTGTCTAAGATCTTGTAGATTAATTGACTTCTTATAAATAATAATAATTTGTTTTCTATATTCGAGAATTTCTTAAAATAAAAATAGAAAAATAGGAATCAAAAAATGAAAAAATAGATAAAATAGCTTCTACTAGAGTATAAAAATTTTATATGGATAATGAACAAACTAATTGGGATTCAATTATTTTATTATAGTATATCCATAACATAGTTATATATTTAATTAATTTCTTCCATAATTATATGGTCTAAAAAATTCAAACCATTTATAATGTATAATATAAGTGAAATAATATCTAAAATATATTTTTAAAATTAAATACTCTATCATATTATTAAATCTATAAAAATTATATCTTATAATAATAAAACAACAGTTTCTTTCCACCTCACTTCTCAAGACATCCATCACATCATTCTCAATACATTTCAATCTCAAACATACCTTTTAATCATAAACCACATCTTCATAATAATATCATATAAAATCTAACAAAATATAAAAATAAAAGAACATAATAGAAACATGTAAAACACAATTTTAGTACCAATAAAATTCCATAATGCCCCTTTTGAACGTTCCTTCTTGTCAGCTCATTACTTATTCCAAATAAAATATCAGAATAGTTATAAACATGTTTCAAAATCATTTAATTAACTTATTGATTTAATTATAATTTTATATATCATTCTTCTATAATAAAATTCCAAAAATACTTTCACAACAGTAGTAAAAATCTTAACATTGATATCAAGAAACCCATTAACACATGAAATATCATAGACCTAGGTAATTCTTTTGGAATATGTATTTCCAAATCATATATGATTTTACAGTATTATATAATATACATAATATTTATTACACCAAATTAATTTATAAATGTCATATCATGATTATAATCACCTCATCATTACCACATATTCCACATTCAATACTTTTAATGGATTAGTACATGGCATAAATAATCATCTAAAACATTATATCTTGTTATAAAAAATAAAAACAAATCATTCCAATAATGGATAAAACAATAATAAACATGGTCCATATGCTATAATACACTCATAATAATTTAATTATACCAATTTAAAATTTTTGAAATGTCATATAAACTAATTAGTTCATGAATTAAAATATTTTAGTGAGTTATATAGAATTATAAAAATGAGAAATAATGATTTTATATAATTTAATGATAACATTCATGAATTTATATTCCAATAAATTTTTTTTACTAGTTAGTGTTTTAAATTTTAGATGATAATCTATGTTTTAAAATGTTATCTTTCAAAACAGAAACTTATTCCCTCAAATTATCTCATATAAAACATTTAAATTCAATAATATGTTTTTATTAAAAAAATTATTTTCTTCCCAAAACAAAATTCAATAGAATTTCTTTTCATCACCCTATATACTTGGTATCAATAAGATTTTTTTATAAAGTACTCTAAATCCATTTTTCAAAAACACATTTTAAATTCAATAAAACCATTGTAAATAGTTATTCTTCAATTTAATTGAAATAAAACTATAAAAATGTAGTAAATAATTATTTAGGTAATTCATGAGTAAATCAATGAATATTACTAAATACATTATTACAAATCATAAAAAATACCACCATAATTAGTATTTGTGAGTAATTTATTTCCTTAAAAAATTATTCATTATTAATTAAATAGACTCAGATAAACAATAAATAATCTAATTTATCATATCAAGTATAAAATAATTTTGTTATATCATACATGAACCATAGTTAAGAGTGTACCATTATTCACATAATATAACAGATATGCCTAAGAAATATAATATATACCAAATATATTTCCATTATACCATATCAAAAATCCTTCCCATAATGAAATTCATATCTAAAAAATAAAGGAATACATTCTTAATTATATATATTTATTCATACTCAAGTAATCACAACATGATATTTTTTTGATTAGTATAAACAATTTTTCCTTCTAAACCAATAGTCATAGACTCCAATATAGCGTTTTTGATAAATCATAATGTTGATTTGATATG
The DNA here is from genome assembly GCA_963277665.1 of Viscum album. Lineage (NCBI taxonomy): Eukaryota > Viridiplantae > Streptophyta > Magnoliopsida > Santalales > Viscaceae > Viscum > Viscum album. The sequence continues at coordinate 2,023,131,175 of OY728138.1, forward strand.
TTTATTCCAATAAAAATATACTATATGTTACGATACCATTATCAATTATCAATAACACCAAGGTAAACACCTATAATTTCCAAATAGTATAATGTTTTTTTACATTACCAATGTTTTCATTTACAATTACACTTTTCTGAAATTTTATACTTCTTGAACATTAGAATTAATTATATGTTTTATTTCATTAAAAAATTAAAACACATACATAAAAATTATATCATTATATACAGAGTCACATTGATAAATTAATGAATATTATAATTAACTCATAGAATATGGAAAAACTACATTTCTGACATCTTGATATAGTAAAACAATTCAATCATGAACATTAAAACACCCTTTAATACCCTAAATCCCCTATCATTTATCTAAAATATTTATGTGATAACCATGAAATATTAAACATTTTATATATAATTTAAATTTATTAATTTTAACTTTCCAAAGATCTCCCAATTCATTCACTATCTCAATAGAGTATAATACATGAACCTCTCATAAATATCTACACAACATTCATCATTTTCATTCATAATGAATTTAATATTATTTATAAAATTGCATCAGTTCATAGTTGATGGGGGTGGGGGTTATCGTATATTGTAATGATGGTATCTCATTGCACATCAAACAATGGGTTCAATGATAATTTTTTTTATCAAACTCATGGAATCCTCATAGGTACAAAACATCATTCTCTACCAAAACTCCCTTTCACAAATTTCATTATTATTTTTGAAACCCCACCCCCACTAAGAACACACTTGTACTATAATTGTATTTGAATATGATCCTTGAATCCACCCTTTAGTAGTCCATGAGTTGGATACAAGCACAAAGGGTTCATGTCACATGATGGGAGACATTAACTCAAAGTACAATAAATTTAAAAAATAATATGTAAAAAATAAAACTCATACTAAAAATAAATAAAATAATATTAATAGTAAAATAGTGTTTTACATTTTCAAAAAAAATGAAAGTCTTCTAAAATAAAAACCTGAAATAGGACTCATGTGGTAGAGAATCGAAAAATATCCCCAAGATCGAACCTAATAATTTCTATATCAGTCACTGAATACCCCTTGGAAAACATAATAATTGTTTATATATTAATAAGGGAGAGAATACATTCACATTTAAAAGTATCCTCTTAAAACGTAACATGTAAATGTTTAAAAATCATAATAAATACATAATGGGTAGAAAAAGAATGAACATGAACATATAATGGGTCATATTTCACCCAACCTCACCATGACTAACTCAATAAGAATCAGAACCATGTCCAACAAAAATATCACTTGGAATAATATTTCATTTTAGTATCATATAAAATATAGCTAATAGTTTTCCACAATAATTCCCCAACAAAAAAACATCTTAGTTCTCTTAATCAATTTAGAAATTATTTTGGAAGACAAAATATCTCATATCACTACTATATACTACATTGAAAATACAAATAATCAACATTACATATCCCCCCAAAATACCTGATTCATAATTTATAACAAATTCTATTAAATTTTGGTATCATGATTATTATAAAAATTACCCTCATTCCCTCCTACCACAAATGACCCCCACTACATATCATTTTCTCCATCACATAATCATGTCCTTCATTATATCTTATTCTACTACATTAAGCCAATATATCTTAAATGATTTAATATACATTGAACTAGCATATCTATTTCTACACATTAGTACTATGGGATAATTTTAGGAGCTATAAATCCATTTCATCCCTTACCAAACAATATGTTTTAGGATAACACTTTGAATGCAAAAAAGTTTTTGTTAGAAAGGTTACCCGACTATTATTTGGTGGATATAAAATCAAAAGAAATATATATGTAAATATCACATATATACACATGAGTCTAATTGATGTGTTTTCATAAGAAAAAAATTGTCGCATTCAATAAATATCCCCACACACCTATAGATTAACTAGGATGTTTTATAACATCCAAACGTTAAATTAACCAAAATTATTTCCCCCAAAAATCCAGAATAACCCAGAATTAACATTAATCATATCATTTAACTATTATATATCTAATATATACGATCCATATTATATAAAATATGTCGTTCATTAACATTTAATTGATCAAAAAACACTCATTAAACTACCTCCGACTCCAACCCATTAATTGAATCATATTTTTATTTTATCTCAACTCTCACCTTTTATTAATCAAAAAAAATCATTCCCATTTTTCATTACTAATTCCACTAATTCTATACACGTTCCAACAAACTATTAATATACAATTAAATGAAATAATATCCTCAAAACTCTTAAATCAATAACCACCACACATTTCAAAATCAACGACCAGAACACCCCTTAAACCTCTTTATACATTAATAAAATGAAATTGGCCACTTTTTAATTCCTATATTTATAAGTGAATTATAATTTTGAAAATTGTTTGAAAAAATCATTAATCCCACATAACAAATTGATTAATATATTTATTATGTTTAATAATTTTGGAAGGTGAGAATGATATCATATGATTCTCCAAATGTTATCAAAAGAATACATGTCAATAACTCATATATAAAATTATTACCAATAACGTAGACAATAGTTAAATACATTAGAAAATCACCTTTCATTACTCTTCTAAGTTTAATTTATTAATTTCAAAAAAGATATCATTCTGAAAACCTAGATTTCAAAAACATTGTTCACAATAATACATTAATAATTAAGAATTTATAAGAGGTAAATCTTGAAATTAAATCTCCACAAAATCTATATATATCACAATAAAAATTCATATATTTTATCACCAAAATAACCAAAATAACCAAAAATATAACCTAATATGACAAGAAATAATGCGAGAATATTTGAATCACATATGGTGTTTCCTCTTCCATCAGTTTCATTATACATATCATTGTATTTGTTAGTGTAATTCATAAACATTACCCCTTGAATATAGTAACATGATGATCACATTATTAAAATAAAATAAAATAGTATTACATAATCTTTTAAATCAATGTGAGGATTCCATGACATGGTATATAGGCACTAGAAGTGAGATATTTTCATACCAGAGAAGAACGCAAGGGGAAAAATCTCATGAACCTCTAGATATGTTGATTTAGTCAAGCTAGGATATAAGAAAAAAAGAGGAAGGGTATATATAATAATATTGGAATATTGTATTTTAAAAAAATATATACATGAATCATATAGTGACTCTCCATAAGGGCCTGTATTTAAAACTCAATCCACAAACCCCACCCCACCCCCACCTCAATTCACAATTTATCAAGTGAAATGTCCTTCATCACTATATATCAATCAAAATTTTATAAATTAATTAAAAAAATTTAATGGATAAATTATTTCCCTTTATAAATAAATATTCAATTATCATGAATTTTAATTAATTAATATTCACAATTTTAATCTCAAAAATTTGTTTTAGTTTATTCCCTCAAAATTGTACGATTTTCTAATAGATGACACTACTGAATAGAAATGTAATAGAATGTTTGATAAAATAAATAATTTTTTTTGAAAATTAATAACTATTTTGTAAAGTTACTATAGGTAAAACATAAGGGTCTTTTAAGTGGATGATTAAATCAATCCTATACATCCAAGAAATTTCCCCAATGTTTTCATGTACGACTATTAAATTTTCATATTCAGTAAGGTGATAGAATATTATATAGGGAAATGACACTTATTATATTCTAATGTGACACTTATGAAACATGAAATGTTTATTATAAAATACATTATTGAAATAAAAAAAATTATAACTAGTCTTATATAATCTTAATAATCTTAGAAAATCCAAAAAGATCGTCTTACGATGGGAAAATTGATAAACTATGAAATGTATGTGTCATTTTATAAATGAAATTTATTAGTTAATGGAAATAATTTATGATTTCTCCCTGAATAAAATAAAATAAAAAATGGTTATAACTATGTATACAGATAAATCTTCAAGAAAACTGAGTCTTGGCCAAAACGTATGCTAAAACCTAAAAAATAATATATTTTGAATTTAGTTAAAATCAGTCTTAAAATTCCATATGACCAAATCTAAAAACAAATATCCTGATACACACAATTCCAAATAAATAATAAATAATGTGGTCCAATAAATTTTCCATATAATGAGGTAAGAGGAAAATTGAAGAAATGTTTAGTGAACATTTTTCTATGTGTATGGGAAAGAGATGGCAGTTTCAATAGAAAGACATACAAATTGATGGAATTGTTATAAAGTAAATAGTAATAAGAATAAAATAATAAATAATTCTCATTCATCATAATATTATTAAATACCAATATGATACTAAAATCATAGTATGTTTTCTAAGATAGTGTTGATAAAATCATTCCCTTGAAGAAAAGAATTTTTTTTTGGAATTTTTGGTCAAAAATTTGGAGGTGGGTCATAGAACTTAATTTTATTTATTGTTGATTAGTTTTATTAATTTACAACAATATTAATAATATTTTTTTATCAAACAAGGGTGTTCCTATTCTGGACATATAATTTGATAATATACTGAGAATATCTATGACATTTAATTGTTATAATAATTCCACACAAGGATGATAATCTCGATGTCCAATGATTTTATTCATGAATATATATGTTTTATTAATATATTTTTATAATTTTATGAAACAAAAATAATATAATTTACCAATATTTGAGACACATATGATATTTAAAAAATTATCATATTGTGCACCCATGGTAATTTCCATAAACTTGGATTATATAAATGATAGCTTCCATGTGAAATAAACATTTTTATGTTTAATTGGGTGTTCTTATACAAGGATATGTGTATTGATCATCACCTTGTAAAATTCATATTAATCAATATCATAACTATCATAATTTTATATATTGATGAAAACTATTATGATATATTATCATTGTGATGTAAGAAAAGTTGTCCATGTACTGGGTGATTTAAAATTAATGGATAATGGTAGAAACATATATCACTGTTTTTTTAAATTAATGTAAGTTAATATATCAAGATCTTTTATGGGGATGGAATTACCTGGATAAATTAATGGAAATGGAGTTAAATTAGAAATTTCATATCTAAAAATATAAAGAGACATGAAGCGTTCTGGTTGATTACTCTATCATGGAATTTCTATGATTAGTTAAACCATAATAATGGCATTATATTGCACATTACATATTTCTATGAGGTCATATATCACTGTGAATTTAATTTCCTTCTTTATGGGATCCTTGTTGTATTATTATATTTTATCCTTGCAATTTAGGAATATCTACTGATTTCCAATATGAAAGAGGTGTAAGGGGTCACACACTTGGGTAATCTAGCCTGTTAGTTAAATTTTGTGATAAATTTAACATATTAGAATAAATAATTTTCCAATTTTATTTCATAGTATTTATTTTTGTTTTTTGGTCCCTAATATTTAATCACAATTTATTTGAAATAATAATTGAGTTAAATTACAATAATAAATATTTGTTTTTGTTTTTTTATAAAATTTATTTTATAATATATTTATTGATAAATAATTATGTGATAATTAACTATTAAATAATTATTCATTATTCAAGTTTCTATAAATGACGAGGAACATAAGTTGACTATATTTAATGGTCTGATTAGAAATTATATAAATGATATGTATTTATTCATAGGTTATTCACATTTCTATGGGTTAAAATTTAACATAAAATTGCTAATGTTTTTTCACTAATAATAAAAGAATTAGTTAGGGGTATTATATGAAACATTAAATCAATAATCGTTACATAATATATATTTACTTATATATAGTTCATTAATTATATTGGTAGTAAAAAATATATACATATTTATGATCTTTCCAAAAATATAGAGAGTTCTTGAGATAATAAGTGTGATATATCAACATAATCGGTAAAACTATCAAATGAACAACAAGCATTAGTCATCCTTTAATATAATTTTATTATGATATACCATAAATGACATAATGAATTAAGATAAAACATCCTAACACTCGATGATTCAATAATAACATTTAGATATTGTTGTTTTTGTTTAGATCACCGCTAGAGAGGTCCTAGACATGGATCCTGTAATGAAACGATGACATGGAAAGATCAATTCAACTAGATCCTTAATGAAGTAATAATTACATGTTCATGTAATTCTAGATATTTTTATAAAAAAATTATAAATATATATGATGCTACCTTTTCTATAGTTTTGGAATTCATGAAAATTAATATGTGAATTAATATTATTTTACATTAAAATTACATAGTGTAAACCACATTAAATTAAATGATCATGAAAAAAATACTTGTTTTCCGTTCCCAAACGAATTTTATTCAATGCCTAGAACCTAAAATTAGTATTAGATGGGTCATGTTGTTGATTAATAATTTAATATTAATCATTGATTGAATGGTATTTATGTTTAATATATTTCACATTATTTATAATCATTCATATGATCTATTCATCATTTTCACTTTCTATTCATTGTTTATTCTCTCTTTACCAAGAGACACTTAAAATAAAAGTTCATAAACATATGAAATTTAATATAGTGATTCCAAAAAATTATTGTCTTCTAAATATAATACATGGTCTAATTAACTACATGCTATGAAAACATATATATTTCACATATCTTGTATTTATATTTTAACAAAGTTATGATATTGAGTCCAGTTTGGACTAGAAGGCATAATGATTGAATATGTACACACTAAGTTACTCGTGTGCAGAACATGTATTGCTCACAATCTTTTGGAAAAGAACATGATTGTTCCATCTAGTTCATGAGTCTTCTATAAGATATGGGGACTTAAAAACTATATAATATTTATTCCACATATCTCATATAAATATAACACACTTTATACCTCATAAAATATCAATTAAATAAAAAAATTCTGGTCTCCAGGCTTATGGCATAGACATAGTATGAAGTGATATATTTCTATGTGATGTTGTACATACTGTGTAGTATGATATATATAGTATACTTAATTTAATATTATGAATATAATTATTTATATAAGTCAAAAAAATTCATGTCTTCCATGATTCATTTATTTTAGAAGACCTGCCATGTAATATATTTTTCATTGTATATTAAATTAATTTCCATATTATATTGAAAATATGTATGTTATTTTTGATATTTTATTATAGTGTAATATATACCAATCAAGATAATTACATAATGTGTAATGGAAAAGTTCTTTTTATTATTTTTTATAGTACATTCCATGGAATTACGTAACAAAAATGTATGATTTCTTAAAAGGTAATTCATAATCATAAGTATCATTTCAGGTAGTTTGGATGTATATAAATTATTTCCTTCAAATAAATCTAAATGTTTAATTAATTTTAAATAAAATTAATAAATTTAATTTGTTTAATATTATGGATGATTTTATATCAAGGATTCATGGATGGAAAAGAGGAAAATTTATTTTTTGGATTAATTTATAATGTTTCATCATTATTATAGAAAAATGTTAATTGATTGATACCTATATTCTATATCAATGTTTGTTACATTTTGTGTTCAAGACCATGATATTAGAACATACCTATGTATGTTATTTGTTCCCATTTAGTTTATTATCAATAAATTATAATGACAGAATCACTTCCTCTAAATTATGTATGGTTCTCAATACCGACGGTTTCAATTATTTAAACCCCCCTTATCCATTCCATTGGATCCAAACATATGTGTGTGAGTCAAAGAATAGGTAAAGATAGAACTCATAGTAAAGAGTAGGTGGTACGAATAATAAATATGAGGGGAAACTAATTGAGGATATACATTATATATGAGGTGGAATACTAGATCAGAAAATATGTTATGGTTTAACGTGTTTTCCCATTAATTTGAGGATTATTTTACAATCTACTAGATCAACTAACCATTAGATAATATCTTTTTCATGAAAAAATATTTTATTTCTAATAGTTTTATAGTATATTATTCATGTCTTTGGATTCTAAAAAATATCAAATTATGTTAATTTACATTTTATAATGACATTTTAAAATAGAAATATATTAAACATAAATTTCATCGTAGATGATTATTCACTTGTGTAACATCCGCTTAATATTATCATGGAATGTGATAAGATAAAAATGAATATTTTATGAATAATGATAAAAATAACTCAAATAAGATATTATGTCAGTTTTACATTCAATATATAAGTTGAAAACGATCAAATAAATCAAATTTCATGACAAACCTAAGTTAGAGTTCTGTCAATAATTTGGAGGCATTTAGATTCATGTTCTGGGTTGACCTAACATGGTTTACATGAAGGGTTGACAACCCATGCACGACTCAGTGTAATAATGAGGAGAGGGATAAGAAATAATTATTAATTATAATCAGATTTGGGATTCCACTCCACATATCAAGGATCACTGAGTTATTGTACATGGCATGTTACACATCTCTAAATTTTTTAAAATATTTTTTTCCCAACTATTGGGTTATGATAAGATAATATGTTTTCCTTCCACTATAATATAAATATAACAAGTTATTTCAAAATTAATGGGTTTGGATATTATCTTTTCATAAAATATGTTGAATATTAATAAATTTTAATTTTTTTTAATATATTTTTGTAATCAAGCTAGTACTAATAATTTGTTCATAATTTTTTTTTGTATTTTAAAGCTATACGACATTGAAAATATATCCATTACCTATATTAGATAATGTGGACCTTATCAAGTTAGTGATCAACCAGTAATGGTGTTGTAATGTACATATTATACTACACCATGAATGAAAATAGCCTAAAATGGAAACTCTACTTCTTTAGTGATTAGATAAAGAGATTAGTGAGTAATAAATATATCTATCTGAAACATGTTGGTGATGAAGTGGATTCCCAATGATTCATGAAATACTCAATGTATATCCTAGTTCAAAAAAATATGGATATGGTTTAATATAGTTTTATTTATCAAATTCATGATCATTATCAGGAGAATTAAATACAAGAGAGATATAAGATCACAAATACTCTGTTCATGTGAATATATGGAGAGATAGTTCCATATATGAATAATTTGGGAACAATTATTGGATACAAAGAGACATTATAAATCATGGGATTTAAGATCCAAGATGAGTTACACATACATCATATTATGTCTTAGCATCTGATAAAATTCCCCAATTTCAGTGTTAATTACAATATAATCCACATTGAGAAGAAATTTTTTTATGTTTATAATATTTTTTTCAATTTTATAGAGTCATGGGTTGTGGAAAAACACATTTTTTGTGAATGATAAAATAAAAAATTAGGAAATCTGTTTAAAGTTTTATTAAATGTTTAAGGCTTCGAAGAACATAGCTTTAAATTAATAGATGATCTAGTAGCATTAAAATGTGAATAATGAGGTGTGTTTTTTCATATGTTAATAATGTCCACTAGAAGAGGAATAACTCATCCACAATGAATAAAGGATACATTTTAGTGTCATTATTTATTAAGTGTAATCGTAAAATATCGATAAGTGTGCTATTATACAGTGATTGTGATTCCAACATTTGTATTGAAATTCATGAACCCTGTATATTATATATGGTGTCTAGAAGTGATTTGGATCTATAATCTAACAAAGGATTGAGGTTTTATACTATATCCATTTTATAATAATACCTCACATTACAAATATGGAAGATATTCATTTCGATGAACTATTATTTTTTTCTATTATTACTAATAATTGAATCTCTATTTCTTATCTATACATGGAAGGATTTTTTTTTCAATATGAGTTTATTAGTTTTCAATTCTATGTTATGGAATGATATAGAACTTTAAAATAATTGTATTTATGTATTAAATGATAAAAATAAAATATTGGAATTTGACAATAAATCAAAATCATGACACTCATTTTACACCCAGTTGAGGGTTTAACACATTTGTCACATAAATGAGAATCCTTTGATGATATCTATCATAAAGATTTTTTGATTCTTTTTATATCAATCCATTTGAGAGATATCATTATTTTTTTTAGGAATTCTAACCAAACACCAATTTACTGGTCATGGTAATAGGGACATATATATTCTATAATTGGTGCACACTGATTTGTAGGGACCTTTAAAAGTATAAGTTAGAGGTGGATTGTAATATTTTATGTATTGTACTATCAACATGAGTTGATACAGTTAAATATACATGATTAAGTATAAGAATAAATCCTTTGAGAAGCTTAATGATATCATGATTGATGTTTAGAATCGTCATTATAGGAATATAATAAAACTTTAATCAGACCAAAGAGGTGAATGTCATAATAAAGAGTGCATCAAATATCTTTAGGTGTGATGTATTTTCTCAACTATCTCCTTTTAAGCAATAGTGAAATGGTTTCATTTAAAAGAGTAATCCTACATTACTATAAATATTATGGTCGATGATGATTCATTCAAATATTCTATTATGGTTTCTTGTAGATGAGTTACACAGATAATAATAAATACTAAATGTAATACTAAATAATGTGAAAACGGTATTTTATTCATGTTATAGAGTTAAAAGAACCATATGTTTTAACATATTCATCTGTATGGGATCATGATATTTATTAACACTCTATTAATATACAAACTAACCTAGCAGGGCAATAAGTATATATGTATTGCATACCCCATGAAAAAAATGGGATACAAAAAAAATATGAAACTCAGATAAGAAGGATATTATTTCTAAGGATGATTATTTTCTTGAGGGGGAAACACCCATAACAATGATTTTTTGATTAAGATTGTATTTTAGGAGGATGTTTTACATGATACATAAGAGTTGGTACAAGAACGAATTTTGTAGGTCCACATGTAAGATATAGTCCATGAAACACAATATCTGTATAGAAGAACCATAATGATTAATAAAACAAAATGATATTTTTTTCTATTAATATTTGATGGTGAATCATTATTTGTTTACAATAATGATACTCATTACAATATATAAGTTATGGAGAACTCAAGAATGTACAAAATGGAATGAATCTATAAACTCTGTGATGGATTCCATGTAGCAAAACCATGTGAGGGTTTTAGTTAATCCACTAGTATTGGTAAATACATTCGAGAAAATTGGTATGTATGTAAAATATGTACATGGAATGAAATATTATTTCCAATAATGCATAACTAGTAGAAAAAAAATTGTCAACCCTTGTGCATTAACTATGAAAAACCATTTCTCTAGTTTCTGTTATTAAATTCATCATAATTTAACATTCCATGTCCTCTTTCAATGACCATAATATTTTTTAGGTGGATGTATAAACTTATTTCATAATGGAAATAATTATTAATATGTGTATATTTCATAACTAGAAGGGTTTCATAACCCATGTAATGAAAAAATGTTTTGGAAGTTTAAGATATCCATTTTAGATTAATGAAAGCATCAAATACAGGACATATTTATTTTGATGAAGATGTAAGAGGAATTAGTCCAATTTAGAATGAATGTTATCCACTTAGTTACATTAGGACTAGTGGGACTAAGGCCATTTTCATAGTAGTATGTGGTGAAGAAATATTAAAAATTTTAACCGAGATAACAACATTATATAAAGTTGACGTTTTGTTAAGGAAGTTCTTCTCCACGAAGAATATAGGTGAAGTATCCCACATTTTAGTTATCATGATCATGCATGGTAGATCAAATATAATTATTATACTAATTTTATGTATATAAATTTACCACACTCTTAAAAGGATATTTATGGAATCCTCCAAGTGTGTCTTTGATCAATTTCCACATTGTAAACTTTTTTTTAAAATGTTATCCCTCAAGCATGATAGGTATGCTAGATAATTTGTAGGACCTAATAATCTTATACAATATGATAAATCATGTATTCCATGTTCTTTATGAGGATTTATGTTACCAATTACATAAACATGGTACATAGATATCATTTAGATTATGGAGAAGACCATTGGATTGTTGTTAAAACTTTCATTAAGAATCTAAGGAAAGAAAAAAATCGCTTCCAAATATATGCAGTAGATGAAAATTTTGTAATTATGGGTTATATGGATGGATGATTTATAATAGATTATAATGATATGAAGTTACATTTCATATTTTATTTAGTGAAAAAATGTATATATGGCTTGGAATAGTTTAAAGAACATTTTTTTGTTTTCTAATTCTACAATAGAGTATGAGTATGTTGTGTAATATGATATAACTATGTATATACATTGGTTTTTTAACTTTTTTTAGGATAATGATAAGATTTCTAATAGTATAGACCATATCAAAATTTAATGTGATAATATTGTAGTTGTGGATCCCTTCAAGCATACAATCTATTAACAAAGGATAAATAATATATATATAAAAATTTATCTCTTGAGATATTTATTATAAAATGGTGTGGTTTTTTATCATATTACTAGGGAGGAAAACATATAAGATCACTCAATAAACACATTGTATAAGGAGAATAATGAGTATAATGTGATAGATATTTAACTATTGGTTGTTAATATTTTGTCCTATTTCAAGTTGGATTATATTTTATTTAGTTCTCTAGAACAAACTTAATATTTAAAAATTACATTTATAAATTTTGTTCAATATTAATTATGTTTATTATTCCTAGACAAGACATATCATGTGATAATTTGAAAATAATTTATGTCACCCAATAAGGTTATAGAAATTCCATGCTATGATGTGAACCTCGAGGTTCTATGAAATCATTATTGAGTGTTTAAATTTTTTTAGCTAGATGAAAAATTATTTCAAAAAAATGACTCTTGATATCAGCGGTGGAGACTCACAGGACTCTAGGACACTTTCTCAAAGTACATGTCGTTGGTAATTTTCAAATCAGGAGATTATGAGAATAAGACACAACATTAAGAATCCACATTTATGTGTGAAATTATTTATTATTATCTTAAAATGAATGTATTGATCCATATACTATAAGCCTATAATTAATTAATATCATAAGTCACATTATTTGATGTATAAATGAAGACTATGAAAATTTTTTTAGGGGTAAAGTTGGATACATTCGGTATTCCATTAGTGATATAGTTTTGATAGATAATGAGAGAATTTTTTCCCTTATATATATGAACATAATTGGATATCTTAGGCCCATTTATAGGAATCAACATATTGGCTAAATCCACAGCCATCATGATATATGGGAATATCCATTTTTGAATGTTTAATTAAAGATAAATAATTCAAAAATGTTGTAGACTCATTCATGAATCCTAATTGATTAGTGATATTGTAATGAAGAGTTTATAATATATAGTAAAAATTCATGATATATTATACTTTATTATGACATAAATTTATTTATTTACTAGTTAATTTGAATGTTAGTGGACACTATCCTTGGACTTTATGAATCGTTTCCGACATCTATTGAGAAAGAGGCTTAAATTGACACACAAAAAGTGAATCTCAATGAAATTAAATTAACAGCTTAATATGTATTAATATATATTTGTTTTCTTATTTTCTGTATTTACATTTATTTGGGGTTGGTTGATAAACAATATTTAATTTGAATTTACTCGATTAAATAAGTGAGTTAGATAATGATAACATATTTTTATATCAATTTTATTTTAAATTAAATAAATAATATATTTATCAATGAATAACATAGTTATATATAATAATTAAATAAGTAATTGTTATTGATGTGTTGGTAAAAGTTTCACGAGATTAGTGAATGGAATCTAATGGTCATATTTGAAATGATAAAAATGATATATCTTTTTTCCATGGCGATTCACATATTATGTGTATAATAATTATTTTTATGATTAAGACGTGTGATTTACTATGATTTTTGTATTTGGTAAGGTGGGTTATGTGAAAATACACAACCCGAAACATTATATAATATATGTCTAGTAAAATCTTTTTCTTATGTGATATTGGTTGTGTATAATGGATATAAAAAATCTATCCCAAATATTATTGGTAGTTATATATACCTATTGTGTGAACTCCCCTCCTATAGTTTTAATCCTTCAAGAGAAAACCAATATTTATTTACCCTAAAATAGAATTTTGTTTTAAGAAACCACAAATGATGAAGTTGATTGAGATTGACCATTATAGAACATGGAGAATTTATGATTACATTCATTGATTTGGAAGCTTTTGTGGATAACCTATAGTGGTATTATATACATGTATCCTACAATAAAATAATTTTATGATTACAACTATTCAATCATATCATAAATGAAAGAATAATCTAAAGTTAACCTATTTCATGATATGTGTATATATTGATTAAAATTTAAAAGTGATGATCCTCGCCTTATATTTTTTTATTTCATGGTTATTAATCATAAAATTAATTTTATAAGGCCTCGACATTAATCATTTCAAAATATGGAATTTTATTTGAAAAAAGTACATACATTCACATTGTGGATATTTTCAAGTTTAGAGTTTTAGAGAATTAGTCCATAACTATTATATAAAAACACCAGAATTAGTATGTAGGAACTTCTAAAAAATATACAATTTTTCAAAAAAATAAATATTTATAAAATAAAATATTATGTAATTTTCCTAAAAAATTTATATTGAATTAATCATGATATCATCCATCCACTCAACCATTCTTATACCTAGTGGAAAACATTTTTAAAACATGGGATTTTCACAAGAAGATCAATAATTATTCTAAAAGAATGAAATTATCCATTAGTTGATGAATACTTTAAACTTAGGTAAACATTTTCACAATGTTATACTTTTCACCCATAAAACATAATCTCTTTAACTTACATCGTGAAGTCATAATATTATATTAATGCTTCATAGAAAACATAAATCATAAATTTATCTTGTGGAACAAATTACATATCATACTTACTTTTATTATAACATTCATGACAATATAATGTGTAAGCTTCATGGTTATATTTGGAATTTCTACTCCAATATCTTTCCTTAATCTCTTAGAAGAAACCATACCAGTGAACACTATATCATTAAAAAATTTATTAGAGAGATATCATGGGCTCACCCACTATTTCCATATAAATTAACCACAGTACTCACATGAAATTCCAAAGAACCACTAAATAATAATGACATATAAAATAAGAACAAAGGAAAAAAATATTCCCACATTGAAATGACATTTTATTTTTACAAAGTCATGCCCAAAAAAAATGAAAAAACATTACTTTAAAATTATAGTTGTAATCTAGTAATGTAATAATATTTAAATTATTTTGAATTGAATGTGACAATTACTAGTCGTCAGATATATTTTAAAATATAGCCTCGTTTTCTTTTCTAAAAATATCTGAAAGGGTAACATTTAATTTTTTTTAAAAGAATGTTTCTTACCTTGAGTATTATTCATCATGTAAAATCTTTTTCATCCGAAATAATGAACTTACATAAATATATTTACATTCATTTTAATAGTTTTAATGTTTATAATTATTTTTATATGACTTATTAACATGTAATAAAAATTACATTTTTATTTAAGTTCTTATAAGATGTTATCTTGGTATTCGGTAAATGAGTCCAAAATAAGTGTGATATGATTTAAATAGTAAATGTGGTCCTAAATGTATCATATACCAAATAATATTTATTATATAATAATAAAATGTATATATCATTTATAATTTTAAAAAAATATATTTATAATTGGTTATGAAAAAATTACAATGTTATAATCGTGGTAATTGTTAGTCATATGTATGCATAAGTAAAGTTTCCATTTTCCAGTTATCATTATGGAAATAAAGTATGTATTATATTATCATTGTAATGTGATAATAATATAATTAATATCATATAAATGATTTAAATATACTTATATATTACTCATGTGAAGTGGTGATTAAAAATGAATCACATCACTTCGAGGAGGTGGTAGTTCTCATGTACGCATGAATGGCATTATCATTTAATGCGAATGGAATGTAAAAAATGTAAATGATATTTTATTATATTATAATGATAATTACCTAATTAATTTCTTATGTAAACGTTAAATAAATCATCATAACCAATTTTGAGATATGGTAATGGAAAATAAATTATATCGGTTCATGGAGGTGATAGATCACATGTACGCACGAACAATTAACTCTTTTCCCATTCGATGAAAGTGGATATGGATTTAAGTGATGATATTAAAAAGAAAAAATATGAGTATATTTATGATTATATAGTTATTATATAATATTAGATTAACACGATTTAAACTAATTGTAATAGGAAATAAAATTGAAGTACTATATAAAATATGTCTCCTCTTTTTGAGATGATTTCCATTTATTATAATCTCAAAAAATCTTGGAAGAATGTTATTCAAAAAATAATCCCCTTATAATGTGAGTAGAGATTAAAATAAGGGATTTAGGAATATCATTTCCTAAAAAAATTAATATTTATGTGTCATGAAATGGTAATAAGTTGATCCCTTTTTTAAGAGATCTGATCGGAACTCTTATAATTGTTCAATGTATTAACATAACATTAATGAAATTTCTATTAAATAATTGGATCAAAAATTATTTAAAAAGAAGGTATGATTGATATTTTTTGAAATAAATTGAATATAGTGTATTTTTTTATCCTTATCTTTTTTTTAAACTTATTTAACCTTCTAACTCTAACTCTATAATCATGTAATTTAAACATTGAGGGTTAATATATCTAATATAACATGAAAAAATACCAATAAATCCATCATTTATGCCATCTTGAAACATATAAAAAGATTTTTTTTTCAAACATATATTTTTATAAATTTTATTTCATTTAATAATATGTCTTTTATTTTATGACTCTATTACGATCAATTTTTAAACCATTCATTTCTTGAATTTATAAAAATAAATTTACAACATGATATATTAGAACCAAATATTTTAATAAATTATTGCGGTTTCAATGTAATCCATAAATTTAATGGATTACATTAATTTTTTCAGATTGTAATCATGTTAATATTTTTAATATCATTTTTTCGACATTTCCTTTAATTAAACAATAATTGCATCATTATTTTGCAAGACTTTAGTTAAATGATTTCTACTCTAAAAATTATAAATAATTTATCATGTTAAATTTAATCATTTTAGATTCCAATATACTATTTATAGTTAAAAATACCACCGATATATCCCTATAATAATAATATTTCACTGGTAAAAAACAAAATTGTGAACAAAATTGACTTTTCATTGAATACAATATTATAAATTGGATAAATTAATACAAGTTGGTAAAAGTGGCAAATAAAATATTCCCATGGAAGTTTTTTGAATAAAATGACTAATTTACAAAAATTATGACATTATTTAGGGTCATTTTGTAATATTACTGTTACCCTTATTACTCGATTTGACTTTAACCATATAAACAAAAAACTACAAAAGTTACTATTCATAAGCTCCAAAACAAATGGGAGCTATTTACATAATTTTGGATGTATGTTTCCAAATAAGGAATCCATTTTTAAAAATTAAAAACACATAAGTGGCTAAAATTAATTTAAATTTAATTTCACTTATAGGTCAAGAAAATTGGTTTTTAACGAAAAAGGATCAACAGTTCAAAATGTTTTTAATTAAAATTTTTATTAGAAATTGATTCCAATGACCTCAATTAGATTTCCTAATAAAAAACATGAATTAATTATACATTTAAAATAATTGAAAAATATTTATTATATAAATAAATTGGATGAGAATTTTGTTTTGAACTAATATTTTTTATTATTTACAATTTATCGAAATATGAATGCACTTATAAAAATTCAAAAAATTCACCAAATGTAAATTTTGTAATTTATATTTCAAAAATGAAGTATTATTTATAATATAAAAATTATTAATGTTTCAAAAATTATACTTAAAATGGTTTCGATATAAAAAAGAAGGTAAAATTAGCTTTTAAAAATATTGGATATTTTTATGCACAAAATTTGATTCTTTATTATTTTAACACAAAAAATTTTAATAGATTAATGCATTTTTTTATAAACATATGCATTAATATTATAGATTTTTCTATTTATTCTTGATACTATAATGGTTAGGTGATAACTACAACATAAAATAATAATTTTAATAATATATTAATTTTCAATATATTTCTGTATTTCATGAAACTTTTTATTTTAGAGAAACTCATATTGTGAGTCAGATACGCTAACATACATATAGTCCCATTTAAAGTAAAATAAATATCTAATTAATAAATAATAAAATGTTTTTAAAAATACTTATTATATAATTATTTTGTATGTTACATAATCCCCCCTTTAAGAAATTTCATCCATGTAATTTCATTCACTTATTAAATAAGTGGGGGTAATTTTTCATCACATCATTTTTTGATTCCCATGATGTCCCTTCAATCATATTGTTATTCTAGAATACCTTCTCCTATTTAATCACTTTGTTCTGAAACAATCGATCTCAATGGTCATGATCCTAAACTGGTTGTTCCTCACAAAGAGATTCGCATCTAATTGATCAACATCAGGACCCAAAAGTTGATATTGATCTGATATATACATTTTTAATATTGAACTATGTAAATAACTATGTACCTAGGATAAAATCAAAGGCAAAGTCACGCAGTAGGAAACTAATTCCACTTTCTCATGGATTTCATAGGGACCAAAAAACTGTGGACTCAGATTCCCCTTCTTAACAAAATGAAAAGAATTTTTCAATAGAGAAACATTGAGAATGACATGATCACCTGCCTAAAATGAAATGTTCTTCCTATGGTTATCCACATAGAATTTCATCCTACTCTTGGATATCCTCAAATATCACTGAATCAAATTAATCCTCTATAATATTTTCTCTTCTTAAACCTATTCCCATCAACCTCCTCTCTCTAACACCATCCCAAAAAATCTAGAGTTGTACACCATATTCCATATAATACCTCAAATGGTAAAATAAAGATACAAGTAAGAAAAATAATATTATAGTAACACTCAACCAATGAGATATGTTCATCCCAACTTCAATGGAAATCCATTGAACAAGAACATAGAACATACTCGAATGTTTTAATTTTTCATTCTGACTGCCCATCTATTTGAGGATGTAAAACTGTATTAAAATTTAATTTAGTACCCAATGACTTTTGAAGTCCTTTCAAAAATTTATAAATGAACCTAGCATCACGATCATAAACAATGGAGATTAGAAATCCATTTGACCTGATTATCTCCTTATGATACTACCATAAATGTTGATTTAGATAAAGAGTGTCTCGAATTGTAATAGAATGAAAATTTTTAGTCATTTTATATACAATAACCCATATCACATTGATACCTTTAGATATATTTAGTAATTCCACTACGATGTCCACATATATATTTTTACATTTCAACTATGGAACTGTAAATGGATGAATCATCCACAACAGAAAAAATCATTATTATTTAACTTAATTATAAGTAAAAATATTTATTGTACTATTAGAAATACATATTTTCATTCCATCCCATCAAAAATTCTCTCAAATATATATAAACATCTTAGTGCAGTTAAGATTAACTGAAAACAGAGAACTATAAGCTTTAACTAACAACTCTTTATTCAACTATGAATCATAAGGAACAGATAATATCTTACCAAATCTCAAAACACAATCTTTGTCAATGTTAAATTCAGGTAACATAGAATTTTGATCCAATTATGTAGTTTTTAGAATCTCCTTGTCTTTCGCTATACTTTCTTAATTTCTTCAAAATGAGACGATTTCAGCAACACATGAAAAAAACAGTTAAAAATTTTATTCCAAGAACATCCAAACCAAAATTCATCAAATCATTAATCGAACAGTCATGTTTCCTATGTATTATAGTTATTTTTCCATTAATATTTCAAAATCCAGGCATCATATACTTTTTTATTTTTTATGATGTTAAAGAATCATGAAATCGTAATCCTTTATTAGTTTCTACCATCTTCTCAGAATAATGTTAAATTATTTCTGGTTGAATATATACATCAAGATTTTATGATCTGCATATATTTCAATATTTACTCCATGAAAATCGTGCTTCAAAAATTTTAATGGAAAAAACCAATAGTGTCAACATCCAAATAATGTGTAGTTTAATTTAACTCAAGAGGTTTCAACTAACATGAAGCACAATCAAATACATGATCAATTTTTATTATGAAACAACCATGTCCACTCAATGAATCGTCTCTGTAGAATAGAAATTAATCATTTATAGAAGAAAGGTCCATGACTAGATCATTAAGAAATCACATTTTCAATTCCTGAATAAAATCATCAAATTATTTTTCCAGATAAATAGAACACCATTTTGGAGTTATCGTAGTCAGTGGGATATATTTTTGTGAAAAGAGTTCAATATAAAATCTGGTGAGATCCTCCTAAAGTATGAAAACTAAAAATCTCATATATATTTTTTGTTCATTTCCATTATTCATCAACATTCATTTTATATGGATCAACAATCATTTCATCATTATAAAAAATGTGGCCTTGGAAAATAATTTTTTCAACCAAAATTTATACATTCTAAATTTATCAAATAGTTAAATTTCATTTATAGTTTAGAATTCATATCATATATGCCTTTCATGATACTCTTTATTTTTAGAGTACACAAAAATTTCCTCAATAAATACAACCAGAAACTTATCCAAAAACACATGAAATATTAATTTCATAAGATCTATGAATATATTTGGTGCATTAGTTATCCCAAATGGAATAACAAAAAATTAAAAATGCTCATATCAAATCTGAAACACAGTATTTATATTATCTGAATCAATTAATTTCATCAAATGGTACCTCACCATCATTTAAAACATTAAAAAAATACTATGATCATAAGATAAGTTCAGAAAAATTATAGACCAGTGACAACATAATATTTTTTAATAGCTATGTAATAAAGGGCTATATAATCAATGAAAATTCTCATTGAACCATATATTTTTTACAAACATGATAAGAGAACACCATTATCTTGTTTTATGATAGATGAAATAATTTTCTAATAAATCATGCCAGACTTTTTACCAGTATAAAAGATGAACTTGATCAAATTGATAAGGGGGTTTTGAAAGTTTCTCAGCATCATGAATTAAGAAAATAATAAATTCAACTTATTGATCTATTTTAATACTAGGAGAATCATTCAGAAAAATATTGATAAAATCATTAATCATATAAACATCATTAATATGAATAGTTAATTAATTTTCAATAATATATGAAAGATAAAATGGATTTACATATTTTATAGATCTCTCAGATTCTGGAAATTTTATCAATAAAATGGGTTTATTCTAGTATAAAAACTATAACTCATTCTAAAAATAACCGGTTTTTCCACTATATACTATAATAGAATGTTAAAAAATAAATCAGTGCCTAAAAACACATGAAACTATTCTAGAATAAAAAAACAAGGATTACAAGTAAATTTTTTCTATATAGAAAGAAATAATTATTCTTATAATTTCTTTTTCCCTTAATATTTCCCCCATTTGTTTTAATCCATAATTTTTGGGATCATTTATTATTATTTAATTTAAAATTTAGTAGAAAAATGAATATATATTAATGAATTTGTATACCCTGAATCAAACATCACATTGTAATAATCTTAATAATAAACAATGTACCAAATACAACTTCCTTATGTAGACCAACAACTACTGAGGTTGTTGTAATGGATTTCAACACACATTTGCTTTTATAATCTTCTTGTATACAATTATTTGG
The DNA here is from genome assembly GCA_963277665.1 of Viscum album. Classification (NCBI taxonomy): domain Eukaryota; kingdom Viridiplantae; phylum Streptophyta; class Magnoliopsida; order Santalales; family Viscaceae; genus Viscum; species Viscum album. The sequence goes on from OY728138.1 coordinate 2,023,153,053, forward strand.
GTTCCTTTTCATTCAATATTTATATGATAACCCTTCCCCTCGAATTCAAAAAATATCTACTGATTGTATATCATATTTTTTCATACCACAATAATGATATTTTTCATTACCATTTCTAGCCTTATAAAAAATATTACGACATCATATGAAATTAACAGAATTCATATGGTAATCCCATGTAGTTTTTTTACCAAAATGTTCACAAAATCTATACCTAATTTTTATACCATCAAAATTATTTGATGAATTATTCCATTTCACATTCACTTTAATCCCCTTTTTTTCTAATTTTCAATGAACAAATGATCATTGAGATACTCTATTTACTCCTTCACCGCACATCGAACATTTTTTCATAACATTTGAATTAATGAGAAGCCAATAAATTTATATATATTGGACTTAATTATGAGTAAAAATTTTATTTTACTATCAAGATCCAAAATTAAACTCTTAGAAGTTTCTTCTTAGCTATTGAATATTTATGCATATTGAGTTATTGAATCCTTATCCTACCTCAATAACAAGAATCTTTCATCCATCCAAATTCAAACTACCTTCGAGAAATATTTATCGAGAATCATATTTTTGAATTCATCCCCATCCAAAGAATTAATCTCTTCATTATCCCTGATATTATTAAACATGGACCACCACTAATCAAATTCACCTTCAAAAAGATACAAAAAATTACAATCCTTTTGTTTTTAGGAACACCCCATGAAATAAAAAATATTATCTTGGTCCTCAATCCACCCTTCAGCTACTAATAGTTCAAGATATCCACTAAACATAAGATAGTGGTACATCATAAAATTATCCACTAAGTAAATGTTCATCCCTGGATGATCTATATGATCTCATGCACGGATTCCACAACAATTTACAACCAGTTTCAACTGATAAATCATAGTACAAAAAATACTTTTTGATTCCAACCATCCTAGGATGCTAACATGAAAGGTTGTCTTCCACTTCATTCATTATGAACACATCTTCCCTATTTCCTATATGTAAAATAATTTTGAATGGATATATATTAGACGATTAAATATGAAAAAATTATAATTTCATATCATTTAATCATAACTATAGTTTAAAAATCATTTATATATATTCTATTAATTATTTTGTAACCAAGAACGTTATCTTAATTGACATTATATTCAATATATAATTCCTCACCATTAAAAATTACATAATTATGATTTTATTTAAGAAACATTATTTCTTAAACATTGAGGATCTTTTTAGGATTTTATTTTTGTATAATTATTCTATAAGTATTACATAACAACTAAAATATTACAATTTAAACACAAATACTCAATATTCATTTTCATAAGAGAAATGTTTTCAAATAAAACATGATTTTTTATGAATATTCATTATAAATTTTATCTTGACCCCCTCATTTCACTTGCCCATCATTATACCCTATTGATTTTTTCTAAAAAATGGTTTATTGAAAAAATTTAATCAATGGACATAAAATATGGAATGAAACCATTTATCTATGAATACATTAAACCCATTAAAACATTTTCACAACGTTTTAATTTTCACCGATTAAACATAAGCTCTTTAGATTACATCAAAAAATCATAAGATTCTAATAAAAATCCATAGAAAAATAACTCAAAAAGTTAACATGTGTCATAAATTCCATAAAACAATTAAATTTCCTGTATCTTTTAAGGATACACACGGATTAATGCTCAGGGTTACATTTGGAATATCCCCCACTATATATTCCCATTAATCTCTTAGGAGGAACACTAACCGTAAAATTTGTATCACTACATAACACATTTGAGAGATATAATGGGATAACACAGCATCATCTTTTCATAAAACCATAAAAATTCGTAATCAATAACGATGTAAAACAACAAATTAATAACACATAAAACAATCAATAAAGAAAAATTACATTTTCTCTTTGAAATAACATTTGATTTTTATAATGTCCCGCACTAATAAATGAAAACTATTTTTTAATATGAAATTTTGAAATATTAAAGGATGAATAAAAACAATAATGTGACTTATAATTGATAGTTTGGGTTCCTAACATATTCTATATAAAAACATTACATTTGGATATTGTGAAAATAGATAAAAGAGTGTCTTTAAAAGTGCATTTTAAAAGAAACCCCATTAAAGTGAGTTTGAATCATCATGTACATTACATTTATTCAGGAATAATAAACATTGGATAATTATTTAATTTATTTAGATCCTTTTAAATTTTAATTATTATTTTTATTTTACTTATTATCATGTTATACAATTACTTCATTATTTATGTTCTTATTGAATTGTTTATTGATATTCAGTACATTAGTCCAAAATTAATTTGATATGATGTTAATAGTTAAATTGGAAATAATACAATAATATACTTATTAATATTCAGTACATAATAATATATTTTATATATAAATTATACTTTTATATCAAACCATTCATTTCTGTTTTTCAAAAATGAAAAATCTAATAATAATGGAGGCAGTATGTCATACGCACGCATGTGTAACGTTTTCACTTTTCAATAATCATTATGGAAAGAATGTGTGTATTATTTTATCTTTATGTAAATATCATAATAGATTAATATCATATTAATCAATTAAATTCACTTATATATATTACTCAAGTGATTAAATGTTTAAAAATAAATCACATCAGTACATAGAGGTGATAGTTCACACGTATGCATGAATGACATTATCGTTTTTATGATCATAAAAATTAAGAAAATATTTTTTATATTATTGAATTATAATGAAAAATATGTAATTAAATTCATATATAAGAATTATTTATATCATCGTAACAAGTCTTGGGAGATAGTAACAGAAAAAATAATCATATCAGTTTGTGGTGGTGATTGTTCACATATACGCACAAATGATTAATTATATAAATAGTTGATGTAAGTGGAGATGGATTTAGTTGATGATATTAACAAAATCAAATATAATTATATTTATTATAAAATATTTATTATATCATCATTGATGAATAATATTTCATGTAAGTGGAAGAAAAACTAAAATAAAAACACTTAATTAAAAACAATACCTCTTATTCGGGAAATTTACTTTTGATTATCAACATAAACCCACTAAAGAGGGTGTTATTTCTTAAATAATACCTCTAAAATGTGGGGAATGAGTATATGAAGGGATTAAGGTAGTTATTTCTCAAATAAAATAGTTTTTTCTCTGAATAAATGATAATAAGTATATCCCATTTTTAAGATAGGGGAGGGGAACACATAAAATTATTCAATGTATTAACTTAATATAAATGAATTTTCTATTAAAAGTAGATCCAAGTTGTGATATGTAAAAATTAGGATGATATTATGGCAAAATAAATTCATCTTATAGTATTTAAAATCATTTTTATTATTATTTTATTCATTATTGTTTTTTAACTATTATTTTACCCTTTAAAATCATCACTTGTTATCATATAATTTACACCTCGAGCAATAATTTAATTAAAATAAAATTAAAAACGACCAATATATGATAAATTTATAATATTATGGGACTTATCACAATAATTTTTCTAATTATCATATTTTTATTAGTTTTATATCATTTAACAAAATATTTTATTTTTTTAAGTTTCAATTACTGTCAATTTTTGAAGTATTCATTTTAAAACTTTTAAAAAATATTATAACAACTTTTTTTAATATAAAAAACTATTTAAAATATCCCTATACTATAATAATAATGTATAAAATTAATTTATGACATTAATTATTTAAATTTAAATTTATTTTATTATGTTCAATGTCGTTTATTTGATATTTCCATTAGTTAAACAATTACTACATCATCGTTGTGAAATAAATAATTTAAATTATTTATTACCTAAAAAAATTATTAAATAAATAATTTTATATTAAAAAATAATATTTATAATCAAATAGATCTCTTATATAAGCTTATACTAATAATATTTCACTTAATAAAAATAATAGTGCAACAGAATTGAAATTTTATTGCATATAATATTATAAAAGGGTTGAAATCATCCATATGGCCTAAAGTGGACAAGAAATCATCCTGAGGAATTTTTTTTGAAAACAACTAATAAAATTACATTATTTTTGGTTTTATTATAGTCCTATAGTTTTATTTTTACCCTAATTTTCCAGATTTTCCTTTAACTATGTTAATAAAAACATGCAATGTACTATTCATAATGTCATAAATATAAAAATGACCTATTAAAATAATTTTCTTATAAATATTAAAAATATTGAATCCATTTTTCCAAATTAATAACAAATAACTAGATAAAACTAATTTAAAATTAATCATAGTGAAAAATCTAGAAAATGATTTTTTAAATTAAAAACGATCGAAATTTGAAATTGTTTTTATATCAAATATCAATGTGAAATTGATTAAAATGACCTACATTGGGTTAAATTATAAAAAATTATTTAATTTTAGTTTAAAACTAATAAAAACATAATTTAAATATATAGATAAATTAGATGAAAAAATCAAGTTTAAACTAATATTTTGTATTATTTATTATTCATCAAAATATGAAAGCTCTCTAAAAACATTCAAATGTTATCCAAACGTAAATTTGGAAATTTTTATTTTGAAAATTAGTTTTAATTTTTTATTTAAAAAATTTAAAAATTTAAAATATTATATTTAAAATAGGTTATCTATTAGAAGGAAATGAAAATATATTTTAAAAATATTAGATCTTTTTATGGTAAAATTTTAATTTCTTATTATTTTAAGGATATAAAATTTATAGGTTAAATATAAAAATTTTGAAAAATATATGAAAACATAATATATATTGTTATTTAAATTTTATGTAATCTTATATCTAAGCGATAAATACGACTTAAAATAATGATGTTAACAATATAATATTTTTTTGGGTTAAAATCAATCTTGCATTCAAGATTTTTTTTTTGAGAAATTCATTGTTCCATGTCGAGTATGATATTTGAAATAATGTCCCACGTAATGGATATTTATTATATAAATTAAAAATATTAATAAATAAGAAAATTAATATTCTATAGTTATCTAGGATTTTTAAAATTGTGTTATTAATGATGTTTTTGTTGTGTACATCTTAGATTAGTCAATTATTATAACTAATAAGATGAGTTCTCCATGCTCGACATGCCCATATTATATTTTAAAAAACCAACACATAAAATGATATATGGAAATGAGTTTGAAATCTACATTTAAATAGAATAATATTGGAGCCAACCAAAGGGAATAAGAATAGATATAACACCACAAATACAAAATTATTTCTATGGGTATTTTAATCAGTATTATAATTTTGGTCACTGGTCTATAAAATTTATTTCAATATGATGTCAAAATAAATCATATGTAAGATAAAGGAGTGTTTAAAGAAATACAACTTGATCCCATTAAAAATAGTTTCTATACATTAGATAATGTTTTATATTATCTAATAGTTTATTATAATGAAAATGTGGTGAGGCAACCTAATGTATCAACTAAAATAAGAATTATGTTGATGAAAAAATATAAAGTATATGGAGGATAAATTTTGATGATATATATCTTAAAGATACCCAAAATATCTACACATAGACCGTTAAAATTTATTTTTCACCCCTTATAACTGAAACACGAAATTTATATAAGAATATGATGGGATATATTGATACAAAAGTTAAATTCCAAAATGACAAGGGATTAAAATTCAGTGGACATGAAAAAAAATTAATGGTGGAGGATGATTTCAAAAATAATGGTATAATTTTTATAAATAGAATGAGATCAAATATTTTAAATTTTTTCTAACATTTTAACTTAGATCTTGAGGTGGAATTAAAAAACAAGGGTAAACTTATTAAATGGAGGTGTAAATTTTATAAATGAATGTTAATTTTTTTAACAAAGTTTTATATCAACTAGAAAGATATATAAATACATGACTCCTGATGGTAGAAGAATAAAAACCAATATGAAATTATAGGCATAGACATATAAATCAATGAATAATCAAGAATAATCCAAAATTGAACACATTGATTGATATTCAATATATTTTGCATAATCAATATATTATTTTTTATTCTATTTTAATTGTAATTATGTTGATAAATACATAACTTCTATAGTGGAAAAGGGATTTAATTTTATTATACCAAATTGACAATAATGTTTAAGATACAATAATCATTCAATGAAAGTTTAGTGATAAATACTTTTTGTTTATTTATGATTATATTATAATTTATAGTATAATGTTCATATATGAATAGACTAAATTCAATAAGTGTATACAGAATCATCGAATGAGTTATGAATCTATTTTTGCAGTTTTTATCAATAATATTTGATTATAAAATTCCATCAAGGACACCTCTCATGAGGTTTTAATTTAATTGGAGAAGTATATCATTACAAATAAATCTTCATATTGGAGAACACTATAAGAACATGGTTTAACATAAATGAAAAATTTAATGGTAAAACAATTATTTCTACACTTCTCATATATAGAAGAATCTCTCACAACTATTTAAAAGGAAATCTTGATAGTTTTATTGAAAATAAAAAAAAAGATAATTATTTATTCCAGGGTAGGAGAAGAATCCATATGACATGTTTTATATAAGTGATACATTATTGAATCATTTTGAAGTATTTTGAAGCAATGCTTGTATCTATAACATGGATGGAAATAAAACATAATATTTTTATTTTCTATATAAATGAATTTATCTATACAAATCATTTATTTGTATAGCTTATAAATACTTTATCAAGAGTTTAAAAATGACCATTTGATAAAAAAATCTTCAAAATATGTTGTTGATTAATTTTGGAAAAAATTTCAATCCCAAACATGACCATGTTTTATGATAAAAAATATAAAAAATTTACAGATTCTACTTGGTCAATCTATTCACTAAGTGAAAATAATTTAATGTAAAAATATGTTGATATAGAAAATGATGAAAATAAGCAAGAATAAAGTAAATGAAATAATGGGAATCATTATATTTATGAATCAAAAATCATTGGAGAAAAGTTTCTCCAATGTATACATGGATAATGAGGAATATAAGGAAAACTACCCTATTGTCTCAAGTGTATCTATATTATATATAAAATTTTTTGAACGATAAAACATGGGTCTAGTAAATGTATGAGTTATAATATAAAATAGTGAAACCAGACTACGTAGTTTGTGAAGAGGCCCCCAGATCAAAATATCAAAATAAATCAAGTTGGTGTTCCAAAATAAATATGATGAGTGTATAAAGTGAATTCAAGGAGAGGCATGATTATTATGAAAATCCTATAAAATATATAAATGAGTTGATATAGAAGATAAATTTTCATTGCTTGCTATAATGAGTCAATAAGTCTTTTAATGGTCACCTAAATATCGTTAAATTCTATAATCAATAATATATATGTCAAAAAACCATTATTTAATGAACTTCTAGAAGCTATTGTCTATTTTGATCAATGAGGGTGAATTATAATAGGTGGTCATGAATAAAAGGTCTCATGGATAAAAATTTCCTTATATGTATTGAAACTCAAATCATGGTCCCCATATGATTATTAAAATAAATTCTTAATTTGGAAAATATTTGTAATATATGGAGTTCCTTATAATATTAATGTTAAATTAACTAAGCGTATCTTATGGTGATCATTTATATTAAATATTTTATATTTAAGGATACAATAATAAAGTCAAATATTGAATTTGTATAATTTATAGCATCAAAGTTTGAAATTTATATGTTAATGGATTTCAAATTTTTTATTAGTCAATAAGTGAATAAAAATAGGGGATATAAATTGATTTCTCAAAAAAACTCTATTAGAAGAATATTGATGAAGATTGAAATACACAGTAGAAAATCATTTTAACAATAATTATAAAGGGAAATAGTTTAGTAAAATATAATTATTCAATATATTTTAATTTCATTATATTCTGGAGAATTAATAGATTTTTTTATCTCACATTGAAAATAACATGCATTATATATGTTACATTCATTGTTTCTCTCTACCAGAGTAGTAAAAACAAAGAACACATAAATGCTTTGGGAGGAAAAATTTGGTGAACTCAAGAAAAACTTGATTAAAGTTTAGTTTATTATGAAATGAATTAAAATGATTTATATCCATATCATTAATGAAATTTGGATTAGATATTATAAATAAGAGATCAATAAGTATAAGAGACTTATTTTTATAAATGAAAAAAATAGATAAAATACAAATTTTATGAAAAAATATATATATACCCGAAGAGGAAAAACACTAAATATCTACAAAATTATCATAAACAAAACATTTTTGTTGGAAAAACAATTAAAGGACCAAAGAAAAAAAGTGAAGATACTCATGGTGGTCTATTTTAATAATAAAATTGATATTGATCTTATTAATAATGTTTTTCAACAACCATATACTAATCATATTCAGATAATATTTCATTTTAGTAAAATGTAAATCATTCAATTATCATATTTGAGCATAATGGTACCTATCATGAGGTTACAATCCCATTAAAAACCCAGTAACCACTTTAAAAATTATGAAACATTAGTTGAACCTAGGTTTTCAACCACCTCCATCAACTTAAAGGTGATTGTAAAATTGAGTCCTCATATGGGTATATAAATATTACAATGGATATATATATTTGGTAATAAAATTAATGTTGGTTTTTTCGGTGTTGGTGGATAAACGGTATAAAAATTCACTTTTATTGACAATTTGTAGTATAAGTGCAGATTATACCATTGAGGTGGGAGTTTTATGTATGAATATATGGGAGAAACTTGGTGATTTTTATATTTTCAAGCAATCAAATAATTTAATATTTGAATGTTTTATAAATAAGTGTTAATAATTGATGTGAAAATTATTAAGGTATTTTCATTATGTCTTATTCCTTATATTTTTATTTTATCACATAAACATACTATAGTTGAATATTAAATTCATTTATATATATAATTTCTAGATTTTAGTGGTCTTGTATTAAATATAAAATATCTGGAATTTCTTATTAACCAAAAAGAAGAAAGATATTGTACTCACGAATATATATATGGCAGTGTTCTATGGTGGATATTGATGTTTTATGAAACTAATAGATGGAGTTAAAGATAAAATTATAAATTTTGTCTCTTTACCTATTTTTATTACATTATTTTCTTTGTAAAATAAATTTAGTGTGGTAGATAACTAAATTAATTTTTGTTACGAATTTATAATGTTTAGATGTCTTCAATTTCACTAAATATGTCATGAATTTCATAAAAACCAATAGAGAGAGAATTTCAGCACTATTAAATTAATATATTTTCTTTATTAGACTTTATTGAAAATTTATGGAACCAACATACGGAGGAATTTAGATTGTAATTGTTCATATATGAAATCTTGTTTTTTAAGAGATATTTGGAATGGAAAAATTGGATAGAGATTCTTCTAGAAGACTTAAATGAACTCCCTAGGTTTTTATATTTTTCTCTCTATAAAGAGATAAGATAATAGTTTCATTAGTCTTCTAATAACATAATGGAATTATATAATATAAAAATTATCAGTTATATTTGAATAATAATATTTTTAGAAAGGATTCATTAGTAATAACTATAGATATAAAATGGAAAATCATATTGTTTTTTGTTATAAAATTATTTAATAGTTTATACTGATGATTAAAGGAATACGGACATGGAATTTTATTTCACTGTGAAGGTGAAGGCCACAAAAATGGATATTTTATGATAATAAATATTTTAGTGAATTTATTGGTCCTTCAAATATATTTATATCATGTCATTGAGAGATAGATTTTAGAATCATCTATAAAATCTATATAAATATATGAACTAGGACCTCATCTTGTAATATACATAATCAAGTCCCAAAAGAATTTATTTATTTGGATAATTGAAGATATTAAAACATGAAATCATAAGGGATATTTAATGGTATTCCCATGATTTTCATGGATCTAGTTGTTTACCATGGATCATGTTGTAATATACTAAATCAAATTTTAACTTGGAGAAAACATGGTGAGTCATTCCACTAGAGATAAGAAGCATCCTAATGCATCATTTTCATGGATTCTTTTTTAGAATTTAAATCATCAAATTTTTCATGTGATCATGGTTTTAATGATTAAATAAATTAATGATAAATAAGATATTTGGGGACTCAATCAATGAATGATATGTAGAATAAATGAATGAAAGTTTGTGGGTTCTTGTCATTAACATGGTATTAATCAACATGGATGAACATAAAATAATGATATTATAAATAATAAATTTAAAATAGAAGTGGTAAGTGTATTGAATTTCATTAAGTATTATTATTCAGGTAAGTAATAAAATAAAAATAAAATAAAATTGTTTATTTAATGCCAATATTTTTTGAGTAATTTTTTTCATCAATCATCATTTCTCATTTTATTATAATAATAATTTAAAAACATTTTCTAGAGATATTAGATAAGGGTGTGGAAATAGGATCAATAATGGATCATTTTAGTAATATAATAAATTTTTTTTGAGTATTGTTATCCCATATCATGTCAACACATAATCTGGTTATGTTATTGATATTATCCCATTGAGGTGGAACATGAAATATTGTGGTTTTATTGTACTTATTTTCATCAGATATAAATTTCATGTTCTCATGGATTTATAGGATTTAATTATTCTTACAAATGGGGGAATAAAATTTGGCAGATTATGAGAAGATTTAAACACCATAATTCATCCCCCTCTAAGGGTGTGTTAGGCATGTAGTTACAATAATATTTTATTCTAAAAATTTTTAATATAAAATTTAAAATATTTTTAATTAGTTATACGTGTTTTTATCTCTTGTTTATGAATGAATGAGATCATTAATTTTGGAAACGTAAGAGTCTTGAATATGTCAATATTTATATCTATTTCCCACAATCACAAAAATAGTGCAATGAAGAGGTATCTATTACAATAATTGATGGAATATATGTGTGTTATCGAACAAGATTGGGATTGATTCTGATCATAAAAAGTAGGGGAGACTTTTTGGGGAGATAATTTTTTCATTAGTATTAGGAAAAAGGATGATGGAAACAAATCTAGGTATCAAATTATGAGTATACATCACACTAATTTGGTAAGAGATTTTATTCAAAAACTTATATTTACATTAAATATTAAATTTTTATGAGAAATTTATTTATTCTACGGATTATAATTCCATTACAGATATTCATGTGTATAAAATGTAGTACTCTAGTTAAACCACTATAATTATTGCAAGTGTTAGAAAATGATATATTGTTTTTTGTTTTTGTTTTTTAAAATTAATATAATATAATAATTTTATCTTTTTTATTTCTATTTATTTTTTGGTATGAGAAATATTGAATTGAGACATATTATTTGTAGGTGAGTTTTCCTATGACATAGGGTGAGAATCATGATCCTGTATTCAAGTTATGTTCGAAGAGGTGGCATAATAGTGAGAAATGATCTCCTTATTTATGAAAGGATAGGTGATTTGTATTATTTCATGTATGACACTAGCTAGATACTATGGATCTAATGTGATGAAATTATTTAGCTCAAATAGAGCCTATGATGGACTATCACCCTTTATCTTTGTACATTATGAGTACACATAGATATCACATTATGAGACTATACAAAGTTTCATTAGATAGTTGGAAGGCCATAAATAGGAGTATGAGTTATGAAATCTACATAATTTGAAGAATCATGAGGAGTTGATGTAGTACATGTTTCAATTTTCAAAAAATTTAGGGGCAATGTTTTCTCTAGATAATATAGATGATCCCCCACCCATTCACTGACATATGTATTATTATTTTTTAAAGAAATTCATTTACATGTGTTTTAATAGTATTATAAAATTTATTTCATAGTTTTTTTATTAGATTTTATTTTTTATATTTTTCTACTTATAAAACTTAATTCAAGAAGATTTATAAATCTTTCTCAGTTAATATTAATAATGTTTTCAAATTTATTTTTAATAGAGTATATTTTTTGGATTAACATGTTCAACATATAAGTTGGTAGGAAATAATTTTTGATGGCATTCAAAATCCAGCACAAATTATATTTTCAATGAATAAATATTTTAATAATATAAATAATACTTATTATACAAATACTGATGATTTTTAACAAATAATATTTATTATGATGTCATTTTTAATAATAGGATATTTATATTGAAATAGAATCATAAATATGCTTTTGTAATTGATATCTATCAATAATGATCCATAATAGAAAATATTTAATATTTTTTGGTCATTCCAAGAGTGGATAGGAGTACATTGGTTTTCTATCTAACAATATTATTATAAAATAAAAACTTTATAGCTTATGGACATAAAATTAAAAGTATATACAAATATTTGAAGAGGTAATGTTGATGAGTGAGAGATGTATGAATAATAAAATATAATTATATATATGATACAAATTAAGAGACTTATGCAAAAAAATATATATTATCGTATTCGTGATTTCTAAAGGACGTGATGAAATTATATAATAATGTTGAATTACCTTAAAATTTTATATCAACATAATTATACATATATTTTAATGGTGTTTATAAATTAATGCGAATGAAGAAATAGAATTTTACACAACCATTTTTATTTTTTGTAGCCTTATGGAATATATTTTTTAATTTCATAAAAAATAGAATTTAATGTGTTTTTTAATACAATGGAGTGAATATGTTTCATTTGAATGGCCCAATAAATCAAATAATGGAAATTCAATAAATCCTTGAAAAATTTAAAATTTATGTAAAATATGATGATGGTAATGATGAAGTGTATATCATGTTTATTAAAAAAGATTAATTTATTTTATGTCACCGTATTTTTATTATTCCTCAAATGGTATTAAGATTTAAAATTAAAAAAATATTAGGCCTTGTTTAAATTAAATGTTGATGTGTTTTCTAATCAATAATTACATATTTAAATATTTCATTATTTATTTTAAAAACAAACTCTATGATGTTTTCATGATATTGGGGGAAAAGATTAGTATTATAAAGATTAAGGAGAAATGAAATTGTTTTTCGATATATGTGGTATTTTATCATATATATTATTAATAATTTTACATACATTGTGATTTAGATATGCGTGAAAATATTTTATTAGATGGGGTGAATGATGCACCTTATAATGTTAAAGAGATCCCCACATTAAAAAAACATTTCTAATGAATCTAAAAATAATTAATCATCCATAAATATCATGAAGAGAAATTAGAGTTATGCATATGTGATTATATATACGTTTAATGGAATTTAAATGAAATAATTTTAATATTGTTTCATTACACTTCATTAAATTATTTGATTTATTCATTACTGATATTCTTTATTCCGAAATTATCTATGAAAACATTAGGTACTAAAATTATCCCATTTTCAATAAGTGGGTAAAATATAAACTTGTCCATGGTTCAATCCAATAAAGATAGATTCAAAATTTATTTATAATAATATATGAATTTATATAACCATAAATTTTTCAAACCTATTTATATTTTACAAATATAAATTTATAATATCATCCTGTTATAGTTTTATAGTTTCCACGCTTCCCAAGATATCAAAAAATACTTAAAACTATGTATATTTTCCCATTATATATCCCATCATGAATTCACATACCAAATCATTATATAAAATCCTCCCATGAAATCACAATTAAGGATACAATTAAAATCCCAAAATCTATATTGAATTGTAAGTTATTAATATTTGAAAGAAAATTTAAATTCCCAGAATAACTACATCCAACACCACCGGTAGCATATCATTTTAAACAAAAATTAACCTTTTCGTGATATTTAATTCCTACAATAATTAATGTTATACAATGGGATCATTTTAAATTATTCCCAACATTAACAAACATGTTCGACAAACCAATCACTCAAGAAACATTTTCCTTGCACTATTTCTTCTCCAATGTTTACTTTGTTTCAATCATTGATCTGAATAATTTTCATTTATTCAATTCCTTAATAATTATTTTACTAAAATAATGAAAATGAAATTAAAAGGGTTTAACAAAGTTAACATATCACAATAATTATTTAAAATAACCCTTCACAACAAATATACATTGAAAAATAAATAATATATAAGCTAAAAAAATAAAATGTAAATAAAATAAATATGTACATGATTGGTTAATTTATCGATATGGAATGATAGTGAATAAAATAATATATAATCACTAAATTAAAAATATTATAATAAAACATATTTTCCTTATCAATATAACATTTTTCATCAATATGAATAAATTCATACACGTCTAATTAATTTTCAAAATTTATTACATAAATTATTACGTGGTTAATAAATAAAAAATTTAAATTTAAATTTTAAAAAATATTACACTTTTTAAAGCCTATTATAAGATAGTATTATCGTATAAATATCAATTTATATATATTTTTCATAAATAATGAACTCTATATTAATTAATCATTTTTAATAAAAATATTTTACATAAAAGGAACACTTGGAAATGAATGGATTAAATACTGACATCCAAAAAAGAAAAAATAATAACTTGTAGAACATATGGTCTACCCATAAATAAAATATCACGTGACATGATATCTCTATGAAATGATTTTGTTTCTATTTAAAAATATCAATTACGATTCATATTAAATATAAACATTGTGAAATAATTAATATTATTTTAAATATAATTTTTTCAAATGAGCATAATGTTTTTTGGATATTATTAATTTCATTTGAATTTTATGTGGGGTCTCATGTGTGTATTTTTTTCTAAATAAACTCAACATATAAATTATATATATATGAACATATAACAAAAATGATATCTGTAATGTTTTTATGTGTGTATGTTTTTTGTTCTTTTCTCATTTTCCCAAATAGTATATGTTATTCCCTTATATAAAATTTCTTAAATCATTTCATAGAAAAAAAAATTTTGAAATAAAATTATTCATTATCTCTTCAAATTCAAAAAATGAATTATGAAAACAATTTATAAAATTTGATAAATGTAATTCTAATTAATGCAAAATATACATGTTTTATATAATGTACAAATATTTAATAGAATATATTTGTTCTATAAATAACCATAATGAGTAATTTTTCTAAAAATTAAAAGAAGTCATAAATTTTTTTTGGAATATATATTTTTTGAAAAATATTTTTTCTATTGGTTATATCATATTACTTCTAGTAAAATGATCTATGTTATGTCCTCTCCATATAACTATTTTTTGAAATTAAATAAATAATTTTCGTTTCTTCATCCTCAAAAAACTAGTGTAAAAATATATCCTTTTTCTATATATATTAATGAAAAACATGATATTTATATTATATGTATTATATAAATGTTATTTGGATTATATAAATGTTATATGCATTTTTTATTTGAGTACATGTCTTCAAATATTTTTATTATAATAATTTTATGAGTTTTATAAACATTTTTGTTAATATATATACTAGATATTATTATATAATCATATATTAAATTTTTTTTAATAATATATATGTATTATTAATAATGTAATATCCCATGTTTTATTATAAATTTTCCATATAAATTTTTTATATGATTCATAATTTAATAACAATATGGATTCAAAATATAAATCTAATTGAAAAATTATTTCATTAGTTAAGGTAGAATTATATAATATAACAATAAAAAATAAATAAAAAATTTCATAAAAAATAAATCAAATAAAATTAAAATAATTAAATTAAGATAGTAAATAAATGTAAATAAAAAATAATTTTTTATATATTTTCCCTTGTGTTCTACAATTAAAATCACACTGCCAATTGTAAATGTTGAAATCATACAAAATATTCAAAATAAGATATAAATTTAAATAATTAAATGATATTAATGGATTAATTATTTTTAATATTTGTGAAAATATATATATATATATATAATATTTATAGAGCCATTATAAATCAATTTGATATATATAGTCATTGGGAATACATATGGTTGATAGGTATATAAAAATCATTCTAAATGTGTTATAATCCTTATGTAGAAGTGAATAACTTACTAGAAATGATATATTTTAAATTTATATACATATATTTATTATCTAAAGAATAATTATAGAATTATACAAAGAAAATATAATAATTTATTATGAAAAAACTTGTTTTGAAATAAAAAATATCAAAAAATATTATATATTCTATTTTCCAGTAAAATTTATAATATTTAATGATTTATTATTAAATATATGTAATATTTGAATTATATTTTCTAAAATCTGGTAATTGAATTAATATTATATTTATTTATAAAAAACATTACCCATAAAATTAAAAAAAATATTGAAGTATGTTATATACGGCACCCCAATTATAATAAATAAATAAATTGACCATTATTTATTCCCCAAGACTTTTATTACATGCGGAATCCATTTTAACTATTATAGAAAAAGATTTCTTCCAATACAAACCAAACAACCCTAAATCATCAAACTACAATACAATTCCATGTTTTCTTCACATATACCTATAGATTTTAAATAATTCCTCCAAAAACAAATATATAAATATTCAAACCTTCAATCATTAATACCCATAAATAATTTTATTTTTCTCTCAAAAACATTACAAAATTCTCTCCCATACAAGGATTATTAACATTTTGGATCTATACACAATAGAACCGTTAATTAGTTGATATTTACTGTAGGTAAATAACATGAATCAATCCTCTAATAAACCATGTGTAGGATATTAGAATCGATAGTATAAAACACACTTTACGGAAAGAATTACCCAAATAAACACTAATAATGGAAATACAAATTCACCGATTTGAACCGAATAAATCTATAAAATAATTCCATAATCATAAAAATGAAAATAATTTAATACCAAAGTCAAAGAATATATATATATATATAAACAATACTAAGAAAATATCCTATGGTAAAAAATCCTTCGTCAAATACCGTCACTTCATGGTTTGGTAATGTCTAGACCATTCAAAATTCGAATGTAAAAAAATATAAAAACATCATATCGAGCATAAAAGTGAGAATTCAATATTATATTTTAGGTTTTTCTCTAGAAATGTATCTTTAAATAAGACAAATCCATACAAAAGGCTTAGTTAAAAAACAATGAAACCGACTCAGCCCTTATCCCATTTCACCTCTAACACAACTAATTTTATGGTTACTAAAAAAATTTGTAATTATTGTAACATAGTTATCATGAGAAAATATATTGAAAAGGTGTTCATTCCCTCCTTCAAAAATTAACATGTTACCCTCACACCCATATGAGATATGCCTAAGTTATTCCTCTCCTTCCATATCCACATAAGAAAAGTTCATACAATAAAAAAACCTCATAGCACTAACACAACCATAAAATGCCAAAAGACACCTAATTTAATATAACATAAACTATATCAACATACCTAATAATTATTAAATAACCACACAACAATTATATAACACCTCACTGCAACATAACCACATCATTTCAACTTTACCTTGTCACTACGACAATCAATCTCTACATATACACATTATATCATGAAGAGTGTAGAGACTATTTGATCTTGAGGGGAAAATGATATTTTTGGTAAATCCATTTATTTAATATTTATAAATTTTATATTTCATAATAATTTACCCCTCATACACAAATAAAATATAATTTGGATAAGAAAAATTGATAAATTTGTCCACACTGAACCCTAAATTCTGCATGCGATGAAGAAAAAAATAGACATGAAACATGGATAAATTTTACTAGGATTATACTTTATTACTGGTACTAATAATTTAAATTTTTAACTTTATATAGTACATTATATTTATCATTAGAACAATATTTTATTGATTACATCTATAGATCAAATATAAAACAAGTTTCATGTTTGTTTCATAAACATACTTCATTTGGATTGGTTTACAATGGAATAAATATTTCTTTCATGAAATTATAGCTAATAGATAAACTAGTTATTAATGATCCAGTCTTAATATCCTGATGAATATATTCCATTTTCATCATAGGTTTTCATTATTTTAGTTTTTGTTCTAGCACTGTTGCACCCCCGGTTGAGGTAATCAACCCTTCTATTATATATCTTATGTATATAAAGTTTTTTTTGTAATGTTTGGGATATTTTTTAGAACATTTAGGGTGTTTTGGGGCTTTTATATAGGTCCAGAGATGGTTCATAGTTTTTTAGAACAATGAAACACTTGTAGGGATTCATTCATAAAGATAATTTTGGCTAAAGGGACGGTGCACGGGTGGTGCACAATTTTCATAAAAAGAGTGAAAGCTTACAAGAAATTGCGATGTCTTGAGAATATATAGGGATGAGATATTTGGTAGGGATGGAACAAATTTTACAAATTAATCGAGCCCCATGAATGTTATAGCTTCAGGAATAGATAGGATCATGGTTAAAGCACAGTTTTCTTAAACATGTTAATAACCCATTTCAAGTAAATTTTTAGATCCTTAAATTGTGTGTTTAATATTTTTTCACCTCTAAATGATTATTTTCTAATAAAATATGAACATATCTCAGTAATTTTCTCTCTAAAATGTTTGATAACAAATATTCATTGAATTTGAAGTGATCTAGAGCCATTCTAGGGTGCGTTGAAGCCTGATTGCTAAGATAATCTTTATTTGCTGTTAGTTTTTGATGAGTTTTCATAAATCTACTTCTCCCTTTGTCACTTTTTCTTAGATATATTTTATTTGTGGGTATATATAAGGTTTTTATTCTAAATATGATTATATTTTTCTTTTTATATTATAGGGGAATATACCTAACGTGCTTTTATGAAAATTTTACACAGTTTCATTGACATTTTTAATTTCATTTTTCTTTTTTTCTAAAACTCTCAAGGTTGGTGGCTTCACTCACAACTCATATATTTATAATACGAAGGGTAATTTTAAAAGTGGATTTATTTCATGATTTATATTGCAAAACTATGTAGGAAACATGTTATAAATCCTCTTTTCTTATGATTTATGGTTTTTGGTGAAATTGTGGAATCGTGGTAATTTGTTGTGCAAAGTGATTTAGTTTCATTATTTTTAAATGATTATTTTTAAATATAATATTTTTAATATTTTTAGTTGGATTATTGGAAACCATATCAATAAAAATAATGTTTTTTGAAGAAATTTTAAATGATTTGGATGAAATTGCATTGGCATACATGATTTTTGTATGAGTTCATGTTCAATATGCCCCTAAATAGGTGATGTGTACATGTGGTTACTAGAGACATGATCTTGTATCGAGGGTGTGTGTCTATGAGTAACATGGTGATTTTATGAAATATCACTCTTTAATATAGAAATTTCAAATAATATTGCATGTGTGGGTGTTTTGTGAACGACAAAATGGGTATCCCAAAATAGAATATTAAATTATTTAATGAATCTTTTCTATGATTTATTTGGAAAAATATTTACAGTGCCTTCTATATATATGTTCATATAAAATATTTTAGAAATTTTGATATATAAATGTTTCTACCTTGTTCCATCATTGTGGAATGATCAGGTATGTTATTGAAGAAAATGTAATAACGTTAATTACACACCTCTACTATGGAACATTGATGATTTTTCAGATATTGTCTATTGGGGAATGGGAAAGGATAAAAAATCAAATATATTTAATAAAACATCATTATATTTGGTCTATTTAGTGTTGTGGAATCTTGGAACATGTGTATAATTAGATTCATGTGTTTTTCTTTATGTTTTATTAGTTTATCTTAAACTGTTTTTCATTATGTATTATGTTTGTCTTCCATTATGATACTCTTCACTTGGTTTTGATATAAAAAAATTAGTTTTCTTTAATTTTAATAATTCTTCATCCAGTTTCTAATATAGTTTTGTTTTTTGATTTCTTATTTATATTAAAAGGTAAAATCATCATGTAGTATTTAAATAAACCCATCAACATTTATTTCCAGCTTTTGGCATCTTGGAGATGTCACTTAAGGCCTTGTAATGTTCCTCTACATTCTCAATATAAGGGGGATGTGTGGGATGTTACATGTGGTATCAGCTTAGTCCTCTAAAATTTTATTCTAGAAAAATTAGTCATCGATAAGGTTGTGGTTATTTTTCAAATATTTGAATTCATTCATATCCATCCATTGATTTGGGATCATAGATGGGAGAAGGATTTTCGAGGCATGAAAAGTAGAGCATAAAAATATATAGTTTACCTTTTATGCTAAACATAACTTTTCCATGTAGTTTAGTATATAAGAATTTTGACGACACTTATATTATTGGAATCTTATTGTCATTGGTTTACCCAATGACACGAGCATACATTCATTAGAGGATTGAATTTTTACTATTATAACTCTATACAACATTTTGGGAGATTATTTATTAGTTTGTGCATAAGTGTAATTTTTAAAAATTGTGAAATTGTTATAATTTTTTGAATTTGAATAAATTAATGTAATGGTTATTTTAAAAATTGTTTTATTTTCAAGGACATTAGTGAATGTTTTCAAAAAATGGATAAGTATGGAAATGGTAGAATTTTTTAATCAAATGTTTTCATAGTATGTTGTGATAGAATTTAAAATTATAAATACTATTGTGTATAGAGAATGACACATATGGAGTTCATTCTATATATAAAAATTCACCCAGTAGGGACCATAGAAATAAACCAAAAAAGGATATATAGATTGATGTTTCACTTGAACACCATGTGAAACACCAACCAGTTCAAAGTATCATCCAATCATTTCAAATTATAGACAAGGGATCCTAAGGGATGAGACAAGACAAGTGGATCATTCCCTCTAGTTCTAGAAATATTATACCCCCATTATTTCTAGTGATTCATAACTATAAAATATATATGTGTGCATAAATAAGATGAATCATATCATTGATTTAATTAGAACACTGACAGAGTTAAAATTCAAACTACAGATGAAGATGATGGAATATCTTGAACACCATTTATGGGAACTGGTTCTGTAAGCTAAAGATAATAAATACCATCGTTGGTTCAATTATGAATAATTTTCCAACAAAACAATTCTCTCCTTAAATGTTGAAGATTCAAATAACAAAAATCTTCTTCATCCTAAATTTTGAAAATATTTATGTGGGTGAGTATGATGAAAAATTATTAAATTTAGTGTTCTTTTAACACGAACTCACTGTTAGAAGAGAGAAACATATTTATATGGTGGGTCCGTGATTGAATATAATATTATTGGATCAGTAACCACCTTCCCCATGACCCAATAGAAATGTAGGATGTTTTTAATGTGGTTCCCCTGACCACATGAAGCAAGAGTATATAAAACATCCTCAAGCATGCCACAAATTCAACCAGATGGGGTATACTCAGTGTTATTGTTACAGTGATCTGAGGTCAGGTGTCAGGGATACTTTTCATGTGTTACTAGCATCATATTCATTGATTATACTAGAGAAGAATAATCAATCTCATCAGTAAAATAGATATATTCATGGTGATTCCTACAATACAGTATCTTCTCAAGAAGGGAAATCTCAATATCAAAATAAAATGAATAGTGTTGTTACCATTCAATTATAGGGATGTGAACATGTTATGGTGGATGATCAGTCTTGGTAATCTATGGTGAGAGGTATGCTTATTTATAATTCTACCAATATAAATTTTTTATTTGATACTAGTACATCACATTCAATTATTTCTACTCAAAATTTTAATTTCACTAGTGTAAAATTTGAGAATATTCTCTATATAATAAAAAATCAATCTTGTATTGGCCAAAGATAATGTAGAACCTTTCTATATATATAATTTTCTATAAATATTGATGGATATAACCTGAAATAGAAATTATCTATGCTGTTGATGAATGCATATGATGTTATACATGCACTAGATTCGTTTAAAATGTTCAAGGTTCACATTGACTTTATAGTCAAATAGTTATATTTTCTACTAAGGATGGGTTTGACAACATTTTAAGATGATAAAGGAAGATAAAGGCATGTGAAATAGGCCTGTTGTATATTGTAAATGGAAACATCTCTTACCAATATGGGTTGTTAGCTTTTCAATTGATGGAGATATTGAGAATAAATGTATTGGATTAGTTTCCAGATGTGTTTCTTAAAAAAATTTCTTGGTTACAACTTGAAAAGGAAGTAGATATTATGATTTTTTTTCTACGTAGGGAATATTACTATCTCAATTCCAATATATAAAATTGATCAAATAGTATCAATGGAGTTGTATGTATATCCAAAATAGCTGGGAAGAAAAGGATCCATTCAACAAAACATATCTTTGTAGGCAACACAAGTCATCTTTTGGAAACATGTGGGTATAAATATAAGGTTATATGTTGATTTTAATAATCATAATCATGTTATGATAATAAATACATATCCACATCCACAAAGTGACGTTCTATTCGATCAGTTTATAGGATCTTAATAGTTCTCTTAGAGTAATATGTGAATAGGGTATCACTACTTGTGAGTTCAAAACAAGGATATTCCATAGACATATTTCAGAAGTAGATAAGGCCAATATAAATATGTGGTAACATAGTTCAGTCATAGGAAATCCCCAATGGTCTTTATAGAGTTGATGAATCAGATATTTCATTAATATCATCATTCCGGTGTATTCAAGGTCAAGGGCTCAGAATAACCAACACATGTAGACCATGGTAAGAAATTTAAGAGATCATTGGTTGTATTCTAAATCATAAAGGTGTTATTTTTGGATACAAGAGGTATGATTTATTAGACATGTAATATTTTAATGAGGTGTTTTAGTGGATTTGACGAATATAGATGTTATTATATTATTGAAACTGGAGAAGAATGTATTTGAGATAAATAGTTTTCTTGGTGTATCTAGTTTTTACCAATTCTCCATTTTTTACTTCCCATGACTAGATTCACCTATGAAAATTTGAAAAATAATAACGTTCTATTTCAGTGGGATGGAGAATGTGAGAAGCATTTCCATGAGATGAATGTTTTTTGACCTCAGCATCAATATTGATTTTTTTTGTAATTAAGACAAGGGTACATGTTGTATTTTGATTCTTTGGTATCTGAGTTAGAGTGTTTTCTCATGAAAGGATACCTTGTTTTTTCTTATTATCCATGGAATTTTCAGTTTCATGAGAAGAACATCCCAAAATATTATTTTCAGTTAGCGACAATCATCTATAATTTTATGATTTAACGTCATTATCTCTTTGGTGATTAGATTACATTGTTCACAATTCATAAGATCTTGAAACAGATTTTCTAAAAATGGGGTGTGAATCTAAGTCAAATTAGATTTATGGAGTTTCACTAAATGATTAAATATGAATAGATGTATACACCGAGTAAAGGAAGTCTGGTGGCGGATACATTAAGTAGGAAGACATATACTCAGGTTTCCAATGAATATTTTGATTGATGGTATTTGATATTGGTCCTAGCTGACATGATATTTAAATTTGAATAATGAGGTTAGGTTGCAGTTTTATTTCTCGTTTCATTGATCCCTGATTTGGTGAATATGGTTAAAGATTCATTGATGGATAATTAATAATATGTTGTGAAGTGTTTAAAACAAAATGGTGGGGAGACCATTGAGGGATGAAAGCTTTATGAGAGTTCAATCATGTGGTTAAAAATTAGATGGTTGTACATATGAGTTTCCAAAAAAACATTTTCATGCTTACCACAATTCAAGATGGAATTTTCTTCTAGGAATAATAAAGATATATAAATCTTTAGAAGTACATTTTTTTGCGGATCCACATAAAATAAAAAGTGGATGAGTTATTTTCAAGGATCATAATAAGTTAGTAGGTTCGGATAGAGAATCAGTAGCCATCCTGTATTTTTCTGTCATTACCCATCCCTATTTCAAAAAGGAATCTGATAGATATGGATTTTGAAACATGCCTCACAAGAATGTTTCAGAAAAAAATTCCATATAGTTGACAATGGATAATATCATGAAGTCAGATCATTTATTTACTTTTTATGAATCTCATATTGTGGTGGACTTGAGAAATACTTATATATGGGAAGTCTTAAGGAGGCATGGCATAACAGTTTCAATCATATCAAATATTGATCTGAAGATCACTCTTCATTTCTAGAAATACTTACAGAAATACCTTTTGAATCACCTCACCTTTAGTGCGACATATCATCCTTTTATGGATGGAAAATCAGAAAGGATGAAACACACATTGAATGAAATTTTTTAGGTTGTTTAATTTATTTTGGTGGCACATGATATGAGAACACGCCCTTAGTTTTGTTCTCGAATTGAAACAATAATCAAGCCCCGATATATATAGATCCTTTTTAATCATTGTATTGGTGTCCCATTGTAACACTCCAGGTAAATTAAGAATATGAAATTTTTATATTTATCCATATTTGTGAATAAAATATTAATATTACATTAAAGGGGATGCTATGCTCGATGGCGTACCCAATACGCAACAACGAGTTTCTTGGGAATCTTATGTTGCACTCTAATAATAAAATAATATTATGTAACGCCTAGCCATTGTAATGGCGGGAATGAACAGAACTAACTACAAAATGATTATATATGTTTGTCAAATATTTTTACTCTTTACATAAATTTTAGAGGACTAAAAATGCAAATGGATCCATTTTCTAAGTGTAAACATTCTAATATTCTTTAAAAGGTCGATTAACCGCCTTTTCATGGTGAGCCCCTTTTAAATCCACTTTTTGAAAATTTTATAAGCTCTATTTTTCAAAATAAACATATTATTTATGATTGGGACATTAAAATTTACCTTGGGTTAATTTTTGGTATTTTTCTGACAATGTTCATTTTTCAATGAATAGTGAAAAATACTGCATTTTACATCAAAAGTGATTTTTCATACAATTTAATTATATGGTTATATTATCTTTTTAATTTGTTTTAAAGTGTAATTAGAATATATTTTAACCATGTAATTCAATGATGGTCATTGGGATAAATTTCACTTTGAAATTAGGCATAAACAAGTGCCAAACTTTTCATAAATATTGTTTCTAAAAAACCCGCTATTTGTTTTGACAACGGGAAGTTTTTTTTTAATTAATAATTTCAATTTATGTGTTTGGAATTTGGTAAAATGGATTACATATTTGGAATCAGAAGGTCCAAATTATGTAATTAAGACTCTTTTGTTTTTGGACATTATGAATAGTAACGACGGTAATTATCTTTAATTATCTTGATTAATGAGTAATCGCGTAGTTAAAGATAATAAGATAATATCATAATAATAATAAATGACAACAAAATGTGTCCTAAGGCTACTGGTTGTCTCATGGAAGACCATGGGATGCCTTGTTCCAAGCTTGGGGGCCCCATGGATTCCCTTTTATGAGAAAGTGACTTTTTATCTTTTTATTTTTAAATAATGTTAAATGTAACAAAGAATGTATCACCTAAGTAAAATATTTTTAATTTTGTCTACATAAATGATATTTTGGACTATAAATATTAATTATAAAGATAAAAATATTTCCTACATCATAGTAGTTTTTTTATAATTTATAGACATTAAATAAATTAAATTATTTATGACATCATGGTGATGCAGCGATGACCTCATTATTTAACGATTTAAATAAAATCGAACGATAATGTAAACTCTAAGACCTACACATCTCCAAAACCTATTTTATGGGTGTATTTCGAGCCCTTATCACCTTATCCCCGAAACACATCAATGTGGGACCATTAAAATCCGAAACTCATTTGAAAATAATGTTACATTTTATACCTTTCCAAGAGTGCCACTCCTCTCCTCTTATAAAAGGCCCCCACGACTACCTCTTTACACACACTTTCAAAGCATTTCACTCAGCCAAACCCGGCCCATTTCATCTCTCCACGTCCCTCTATAACTCTTTGAAGCCTCACTTTGGGAAGAAGCCTTTCCAAGGAAGCCTTTGAGCTCAAATCAATGGAAGTTACCCGATTTAAAGGTAACGTCTTCACTTGTGTCCTTTTGTTTTATTTTGCTTCTCCAACCCCCTAAACTCTTTTTATTCATTTATTTTGTAACAAATCCAGTATATTAAATATACTAGGATGTTATTATAAGAAGGATTCAAGCTACACTTACTCACACCTACATCTAATGGTTAAAGAACATACTGTTTCCGTGGATGGTGAATTTCGGCCTCCCGAAACGATGATTGTTCAAAATTCTTCTATCACCTTTAAAGGCGGCCATTAAGATGAAACTATATTTATATGTGATATCTAATATGTTTATGTTTTACTTATGATTCTGTATTTTTCATTTATGGCATACCTTTATGGTTTCCATTATTGGTAAACACGATATCTTCATTTAAGGAAGTGCGGACTACCGCCCCTTCAAAGTGATTTGATTCATTAATAACATATGTGGTACGTATAAAGGATATATTTAATTATATAATATATGATACCATACTGGAATTAAAATACTATTATGTATCATTATGTTTTAATTTCATTAAATATGAAATAGAAATGGAAGTAGCGTTCATGCGTACATACGACTTACCGTCTCCATGAACGGTGCATTTCATTTCATAACTCTAAATGTTATGTAATATTATAAATCCATGAATATACTGGACATATAGGATATATATGATATATATATCATGAATACAATTCTGGATATAATGAAGCTTTGACCACATGAACAACATGTAATTGTAAGAAATCCACTTTCGATATAAGAACCAAATATTGACAAAACAAACATTATTAACTTAAATGAATACATAATGATTATGACATGGTAATAAGTGATATAAAAGGAATAATGAACTTGAAAAAGGTTCTTAAGGATGTATAAATTAAATCATGTTTATTATTTAGGACGTTAAAGAACGATCGAGTCGTGTCGGACCCGAGGTAAGGGATCCAACCTCTCTCTTTCTTTTTAAGTACACTCTTTTATGTCATTCCTTTTAAATATCATCTTTCTTGTTATTAGGATGTTATTTTATATTCCCCTTTCTGTAAACTTTATGTTAATATGATTAGAGACTGTATTTTCTCTCATCATTCCAATTTGGATGTTTAAAGTGACGTCGTTAGGCTGCCGAGTTTTCGTAAGTGATTTTTCATCTCGCTTTTATTCCCGTGAGATTTATGCTACATTTTCCACAATTTCCTTTGAGTGGTGTATGTACTGCCCATTATTATACACTTTTTGTAGTATAATTTCATTTATTGGTATTCACATCTTCATTGTATGACCCTTCTTCCAATGGGGTGTACTTTTCGAAAGTTACCCAACTCGGTAAGGGGACCTTTCACCCTCCTCTTTTTAAAAGACTTATTTTGTTATGTCTTTTATTTCACATACTATTATGTTGGGATATTTTCTTTTATATACTTATTGATGTAAATTTTATGTCCAAGTGATGAGATGCCCTTTTATCTCTCATTAACTCATTTTCTGAATTTTGAAGTGATGCCATTAGGCTGTCGAATTTTACCAAGGGAACTTTTTAACCCAATTTCGATTTCTTTGGGTTCAACATGTAGTTATTGAATATGTCATATTTTGAATATGTGTGAATGACCTTTTATTGTTTTACACTTAATATCCACTTATATTGGGTGTATTTATATTTTTCACACATAACTTATTAGAATGAATTATCCTTAATTTAAGGATACTTTCTTTATAAGGGAATTCATCACATTTGACATTTCTATTAAGACTTCTTTGTTGTTATGCACCAATTCACTCTTATATGGTGTATATACTGTCCTTTGGAATATTATACCATGAATCTATTTATTCTCATGATATTATAATGTTCTGACTAAATGTCATTCCTCAATTATTGTATTCAAGTGTCTCTAATTTTGGTAGAACCCCTTTACCAAAAATATCACTTTAAATGTTTTAATTCTTTGTTCTTATTAATATCCATGTTTTCAAAATGGTTTTAAGGATTTATTTATATGGATATTAATGGTTTAAAATTTTAAAAGCTTCAAGGTGGTATGGGACACTTTGATTCAGAAATCTCTTTATTAAATGTTTTAAATGGTTTTGGAAATGGTTTCTTTTTGAATGGATTCATTATTTCAATATACTAAAATGTTATATTGTGATTGAAATGTTGAAATGTTATGTTTCCTTTATGCATGTTTTATGTGATAAGTTTATGTTATGGTTCTTGGGAATTGATATGAAAACGGGTGGTTCTGTGATAAACTAAGGGCGGGTGAGCCCGATATAGCTCTCCAATGCATTGGGTAACGCGAAGGAGCGAAACGTTAAGTTTTCTCTGAAGAAATTTTGGGAATATATTGTGGTGCGTATTCCAAAAATAACCAAGAGGGTTACTCCCTCTGTAAGAATATTATGAATGCCTCAAGTTACCTTTTATGTCTTTTCATTTCTATGAATTATTGATGATTTTATGAGGTATGTTAAAGTGATTATATTTTATGGGTAAAGTATGATTTCATTCTTATGTATACATGTACTCATGTTTCCTTTCCATGTTTTTATATCCCTTACTGAGCTTTTTATGCTCATCCCAAGTTTTCGAAATGTTTTTCACAGGTCAAGGGAAGGGTACATGACGTGAAGAATGTGTCAAGTAAGTGTCAAGAATGAATACATGTTTTATTTTAAATATGTTTTCGTTGATGGGAAAAATGAATAATAACTTTTATGTAACCACTTTGTTTAAATTTGGAATGTAATGAAAGTTTTATGATCTAATTCTCTAAAACTCTAAACATGAAAAGATCCTCAATGTGTAATCTTGTAATAACTCAAGATTATGTAAGGTTTAAGGCTGGGGCCTTATAGTTGGTATCAAAGGTCGGTTTAGATAACTTTAGAGGTTAGGGTATTCTCTATGCATAAGTGACTTTAACATAATGGCTAGGATTTCAGAAAGAGTCCTAGTTTTAGATAAAGTGAATGAGTAAGTATATATTAGTGGTTATCTTCCTCATTAGTACATGATGGTTTTGTTGATATACTCATGCTGAAATTTCTGTTTTTAGTGAATGGATGGATCTAGCAGGCACCAAAGTGACAATAGGTTTGATGGAAACTTTGGTGGTTCTCTGATTAAGAGACTGGATAAAATGGGGTATTCAATGAGGAAAATCATGGTTGTTCTAAACCAACTATCAAGGAGTCATGATCAACCACCTGAACCTTGGTATGTTCTATAATTCATCAGGTACAAGATGACCAGTTGATGTGGATGTTCAGGTAATAATTACAAAGGTAACCATTATAGTTTATATTATCCTTACTAGTGAGGTAATTATGGGTTATTATATGTTATGATGTAAAATGAAAGGAATGAGATAAACATGAGGTTAAAAGATGTTATGATCATTTTTGATGATTATATCTCGTTTTGGGTAATGTTTTAAGTATTATATAGTTTTGGAAAAAGGACAACACGCAGACCGTGTGACAACCCGTCGCATCAGACAAAGTTGCGGGAATCGAACCCACAACCAAAGTGAGACTTGTATTTATCACCTTACACTGGACTACGTGAAGTCCCTGGTTAGTTTGAAGGATTCTTTTTAGTTAGATGATTTTAGGAATTAATAGTAAGTTGATTTAGGGTTATCTATGGAAATTTATTAACCTATCATAGAGGATATGTGATTAGGTTAATTACTTTTCAATATGAGACTTTAAGAGCAACTGATGTTGTTTGGAGATAAATGTTACGATTTAACTTGGAAGACTATGTGAATAAATCATTCAAATATTTGGGTTTCAATCTTAGCTTGGATTAATTTGATGAATTTTATGGAAATTTTTTTATCGAATGGTCCTCGTTGATCTTTGGGTTTTGTTGGACAAATTTTGTAGATTAAGAATATTTTTTCCTTTTTATAAAGGGTTATCCTTTTCTGAATTATCCGATCTTGTACTAACCATTTTGGTTTTGGTTTTGGTTAGAGTCTAAAGACATGGTAATTATATAGTTCTCTTTTTGGATTAGGTGGTTCTCTGGAAGTTGAGTATAGTACTCTTAATGTGAACAAGCCTTCCTAAATACTCGTCTTTTGGAGAAAATATGAGTTTGTGTAAGGAATCTAATAAAAGTTGAAAGTCAACATGATAAGTGATTATGTTTCCTTATGAATAAATTCCTCAATAAAAAGTAACTTAAAACAAAAATGTTGTCTATTAACTTTTCGTACTGGGGAATCGAATACCGTTTAACCCACCACATGTTTGTGATTTTTGTTGTTGTTAAATTTCTCCTAAACATGTTTTCTATCACTCCCCATCAGAACATGACCCTTTTTTTCCACCATGTCCATATTTTCATACATGGATTCCTAGTATGGGTTAACTCGGGTGACCTTTGTACTTATCTTTCTTTATTTTATAGTGATTGTGTTACCGACTCTTGTTCTGATGTGGGACTTTCAAGGATGTTTCCAAGCCCAATTTTAAAATTGCGAGGACGCAATTCCCAAAAGGGGGGAAGGATGTAACACCCCAGGTAAATAAATAATTTTACATTTTTATATTTATCCATATTTGTGAATAAAATATTAATATTACTTTAATTGGGATTCTATGCTCGATGGCATACCCAATACGCAACAACGAGTTTCTTGGGAATCTTACGTTGCACTCTAATAATAAAATAATATTATGTAACGCCTAGCCGTTTTAATGGCAGGAATGAACAGAACAAACTAAAAAATGATTATATATGTTTTTCAAATATTTTTACTCTTTACAATAAATGTTAGAGGACTAAAAATGCAAATGAATCCAGTTTTTAAGCGTAATCATTCTAATATTCTTTAATAGGTCGATTAACCACCTTTTGATGGAAAGCCCCTTTTAAATCCAATTTTTGAAAATTTTATAAGATCTATTTTTCAAAATAAACATATTATTTATGATTGGGACATTGAAATTTACCTTGGTTTAATTTTTGGTATTTTTCTGACAATGTTCATTTTTCAATGAATAGTGAAAAATACTGCATTTTACATCAAAACTGCTTTTTCATATAATTTAATTATATGGATATATTTTCTTTTTAATTTGTTTTAAAGTTTAATTAGAATATATTTTTACCATTTAATTCAATAATGGTCATTGGGATTAATTTCACTTTGGAATTAGGCATAAACAAGTGCCAAACTTTTCATAAATATTGTTTCTAAAAACCCGCTATTTGTTTTGACAACGGGAAGTTTTTTTAAATTAATTATATAAATTTATGTGTTTGAAATTTGGTAAAATGGATTACATATTTGTAATCAGAAGTTCCAAATTATTTAATTAAGACTCTTTTGTTTTTGGACATTATGAATAGTAACGACGGTAATTATCTTTAATTATCTTGATTAATGAGTAATCAGGTAGTTAAAGATAATAAGATAATATCATAATAATAATAAATGACAAAAAAATGTGTCCTAAGGCCACTGGTTATCTAATGTCTGACCATGGGATTCCTTGTGCCAAACTTGGGGGCCCCATGGAATCACTATTGTGAGAAAGTGACTTTTTATCTTTTTATTTTTAAAGAATGTTAAATGTGACAAAGAATGTATCACCTAAGTACAATATTTTAAATTTTGTCTACATAAATGATATTTTGGACTATAAATATTAATTATAAAGATAAAAAATATTTCCTACTTCATATTATTTTTTTATAATTTTTAGACATTATATAAATTAAATTATTTATGACATCATGATGATGCAGCAATGACCTCATTATTTAACGATTTAAATAAAATGGAAAGATAATGTAAAATATAAGACCTAAACATGTCCAAAACCTATTGGATGGGTGGATTTAGAACCCTTATCACCTTATCCCCGAAACACATCAATGTGGGACCATTAAAATCCGAAACTCATTTGAAAATAAAGTTAAATTTTATACCTTTCCAAGAGTGCCCCTCCTCTCCTCTTATAAAAGGCCCCCACCTCTACCTCTTTACACACACTTCCAAATCCTTTAGCTCAGCCAAACCCTGCCCATTTCATCTCTCAACATCCCTCTATAACTCCATGAAGCCTCAATTTGGGCAGAATCCTTTCCATGGAAGCCTTTGAGCTCAAATCAAAAGAAGTTACCCGATTTAAAGGTAATGTCTTCACTAGTGTCCTTTTGTTTTATTTTGCTTCTCCAACCCCCTAAACTCTTTTTATTCATTTATTTTGTAACGAATCCAGTATATTCAATATACTAGTATGTTTTTATATGAAGTATTCGAGCTACACTTACACACCTACATCTAATGGTTAAAGAACATATTGTTTCTGTGGATGGAGAATTTCTGCCTCCCGAAACGATGATTGTTCAAAATTCTTCTAACACCTTAAAAGGTGGCCATTAAGATGAAACTATATTTATATATGATATATAATATGTTTATGTTTTACTTAAGCTTCTGTATTTTTCATTTATGGTATACCTTTATGGTTTCCATTATGGGTAAACGCGATATCTTCATTTAAGGAAGTGCGGACTACCGCCCCCTCAATGTGATTTGATTCGTTAATACCATATGTGGTACGTATAAAGGATATATTTAATGATATTATATATGATACCATACTGTAATTAAAATACTATTATGTATCACTATGTTTTAATTCCATTAAATATGAAATAGAAATGGAAGTAGGGTTCATGCGTACGTACGGCTTACTGTCTCCATGAACAGTGCATTCCATTTCTTAACTCTAAATGTTATGTAATATTATAGATGCATGAATATACTGGATATATATGATATATATGATATATAAATCATGAGTACAATTCTTGATATAATGAAACTTTGACCACACGAACAACATGTAATTTTAAGAAGTCCACTTTCGACTTAAGAACCAGATATCGACAAAACAATCATTATTAACTTAAATGATTACATAATGTTTATGACATGGTAATAAGTGATATAAAAGGAATAATGAAATTGAAAAAGGTTCTTAAGTAAGTATAAATTAACTCAAGTTTATTATTCAGGATGTTAAAGAACGATCGAGTCAAGTCGGACCCGAGGTAAGGGATCCAACCTCTCTCTTTCTTTTTAAGTACACTATTTTATGTCATTCCTTTTAAAGCTCATCTGTCTTGTTATTAGGATGTTATTTTATATTCCTCTTTCTTTAAACATTATTTTAATACGATTAGAGATCCTATTTTCTCTCATCAATCCATTTTGTAAGTTTTAAGTGACGTCGTTAGGCTGCTGAGTTTTCGTAAGGGATTTTTCATCTCGGTTTTATTCCCGTGAGATTTATGCTAAATTTCCCACAATTTCCTTTGAGTGGTGTATATACTACCCATTATTATACACTTTGTGAATTATAATTTCATTTATTGGTTTTCACATCTTCATTGTATGACCCTTCTTCCATGGGGTGTACGTTTCGAAAGTTACCCAACTCGGTAAGGGGACCTTTCACCCTCCTATTTTTAAAAGACTTCTTTTGTTATGTCTTTTAATTCACATACTATTATGTTGGGATATGTTCTTTTATATCCTTATTGAAGTAAATTTTATGTCCAAGTGATGATATGCCCTTTTATCTCTCATCAACTCATTTTCTGAATTTTGAAGTGATGCCGTTAGGCTGTCGAATTTTACCAAGGGAACTTTTTAACCCAATTTCGATTTCTTTGGGTTCAATATGTAGTTATTGAATATGTCATATTTTGAATATGTGTGAATGAACTTTTATTGTTTTACACTTAATATCCACTTATATTGTGTGTATTTATATTTGTCACACATAATTTTTGAGATTGAATTATCCTTAATTTAAGGATACCTTCTTTATAAGGGAATTCATCACATTTGACATTTCTATTGAGACTTCTTTGTAGTTATGCACCAATTCACTCTTATATGGTGTATATACTTTCCTTTGGAATATTATATCATGAATCCATTTATTCTCATGATATTATAATTTTCTGACTAAATTTTATTCCTCAATTATTGTATTCAAGTGTCTCTAATTTTGGTAGAACCCCTTTAACCAAAATATCGCTTTAAATGTTTGAATTATTTGTTCTTATTAATATTAATGTTTTCAAAATTGATTTAAGGATTTTTTTATAAGGATATTAATGGTTTAAAATTTTAAAAGCTTCAAGGTTGTATGGGACACTTTTATTCAAAAATATCTTTATTAGATGTTTTAAATGGTTTTAGAAATGGTTTATTTTTGAATGGATTCATTATTTCAATATACTAAAATGTTATATTGTGACTGAAATGTGGAAATGTTATGTTTCCTTTATGCATGTTTTATGTGATAAGTTTATGTTATGGTTCTTGGGCATTTTTATGAAAACGGGTGGTTCCGTGATAAACTAAGGGCAGGTGAGCCTGATATAGCTCTCCAATGCATTGAGTAACGCGAAGGAGTGAAACGTTAAGGTTTCTCTGAAGAGATTTAGTGAATATACTGTGGTGGGTATTCCAAATGTAACTAAGAGGGTTACTCCATATGTAAGAATGTTATGAATGCCTCAAGTTACCTTTTATGACTTATGATTTCTATGATTTATTCATGATTTTATGGGGTATGTTAAAGTGCTTATGTTTTATGGGTAAAGTATGATTTCATTCTTATGTATACATGCACTCATGTTTCCTTTCCATATTTTTATATCCATTACTGAGATTTTTATGCTCATCCCAAGTTTTCGAAATGTTTTTCACAGGTCAAGGGAAGGGTACATGACGTGATGATTGTTTCAAGGAATTTTCAGGAAAGAATACATGTTTTATTTTAAATATTTTCCGTTGATGGGAAAAATGAATACTATCTTTTATGTAACCACTTTGTTTAAATGTGGAATGTAATGCATGTTTTATGATCTAATTCTCTAAAACACTAAACCTAAAAATATCCTCAATGTGTAATCTTGTAATAACTCAATATTAAGTAAGGTTTAAGGCTGGGGCCTTATACCCATTCATTCTTCACTTTTATGGGAAAAAAATTGTGGGAAATTACAAGCTATACCACAAAATTTCCACGAAATAATGGAAAATATTAATTTTGATCAGGAAATAGATTTAAATGGTGCAAACTCGTCAGATATTTTATTTAGATAATATTTTATGGTTGTTTTCATCCTAAATGAGGGATCATGTGTTCTTGAATATCTCTACATGGGCTGAATATCTTATGTTTGTAATGTATTGAAAGATATATCCTTAATACATAGGCCCTTTTGAGATACTGTAAGGGGTTTTTGAGGTGGCATATCATTTGTCATTGCAACCACGATTCAGTGTGAAGAATATTTTGTTCTATGTATCTGAGTTGATAAGTATCACACTAATCATATCCATGTGGTCAAATGGGATCACATTTAACTAGATATGGATGCTTCAATGATGAAAATTCTAGTGATGATTGCAGATATGATATAGAGAGTCCTGTGTGGAATGACCAATGGTGTGTAAAATGTATCACCCTTTCTTTTAGGTAGTTAACCATTATTTTATGTATTTTAAATATATATAATATGTTGGTGTAATATTTGGGAATGTTTTTTAAACATTGGGAGTGTGTTTGGATTTTTTACTGGTACATAGTTCATGAACTATTTATTAACACCATGAAACACCAAAATTATATAATGCACAACAAAATAAGGGATATAGAGAAAGAGGACATGCATCACACGTTAATCCCAAACCATGAGAAAGACTAGGAAAAACTTTTATATGATTAGAATATGTTGGACAATGAACTTAGACACGGTTCACGAAAAATTTGGTAACCATGAAAAGCAACCATGCAAGGTCTTAATTAATTCCATGGAAATATCATAGTTAGCGCGTGTTTTTATAACCATGTGATTAATATATTCAAGAGTAAAAAGTTAGATCCATAAATTGTGTATATAACATGTTTTTCCTCTAAGGGAATTTTTTCTTCCCAAAAGGCCCCAACTGAGTATTTTGATCTCTTAATTGTTAGATAACCTATCCCCATCGAATAGGAAGTGATCTATTTCCATTCCGTAGTGTGTTCAAGATTGATTCCAGTGGTAGGCCTTTATTATTATTATTCCTTGATGTTTTTTCTGTAATCGACTTCTTCCTTTCTCATAGTTTCATAGATTTACTCCAACTGTGGGTAAGTATAAGGTTTTTTATTCCAAATATCATTATATTTGTCTTTGGTTAATGATAGTGGAATAAATATATGGCTGGTTCGTGGATATTTAACCTAGTTTCATTGGATTTTTATTTCGATATATAATTTTCACAAAAACTCACATTGTTAGAGGCCTCACCCTTGACTCATATAATTTTCAAAAGAAGAATTATTTTCAAAAAAAATTAATTACATGCTTTTGATTTTAAAATTTTTTTTCAAAAAGTTATATAAATCCACTTATGTGATGACTGGCTTTTTCGGGAAATTGAGAAATTGTGGTTATTTTCTATGCAATTTTCTTGGGATTCATGATTTTAAGATTTTTATTTTAAAATATATATTTTGTTTTTTTTTGTTGAAAAATATCTTAGGAGTGGTTTTTAGTTAGAAGGTATTTTTATTGAAATGGTTGGTTTGATATGGGTTTTCTATCATGATATTTTTATAATCCTAGTTCAATGTTCCCCTAAATAAGGGTCGTGTACCAGTGGGGTACTAGGGATGTGATGCTGGATTAGGGGAATGTGTTAGTGGGACACAAAGTGATTGGAAAAGAGACCAATCAAGAGTATGTCATTATCAAAAAAGAGAGCATGTGTGGGTGTGTTGTGAACTATGGAATGGGTTTTCAAAAATATAATGTTAAATGATGTAATGAAATTTCTTGGAGATTTATTCTGAAAACTATTTAATTTAATTTTTCTTTTTAGTTTCATATAATTTATTTTAGAAAATGTTTTGCATTAATTTATCTAAAATGCGATATCCTAGTGTCTTGAGTAGTGAAGTGATTGGGAAAAAATATACTGAGTTTCATTTCTCACCCATGCGTTGGGACATTGGTGATTTTGTAGATATTTTTATTAGGATATAGGCAAGGGTACAGTATCACACATCATGTAACACCCCGAGATTTTATGAAAAATATTCTTTTTAATTTCATTAATGTCTTGTGTTGTACGTCACACCAAAACGAGCTTGCACAACATGCATCCTTGACTTTCCTTGCATTACACGCAATCACGACCTTCCTCAATAGCGTGTGTAGTACGCAATACCGAGTTTTACTAAACAACGATATGCTATTAAAATATTATTAAAAATAGCTGTTATGAATTGTAATAACCACTTTTTGAAATTTTGTAAATGGACTTCATTTTTGGATTCGGAATATCGAAATTAGCTTAGGGTGAAATTTTGGTACTTTTCGGATAACTTTC
Source organism: Viscum album (assembly GCA_963277665.1). NCBI lineage: Eukaryota > Viridiplantae > Streptophyta > Magnoliopsida > Santalales > Viscaceae > Viscum > Viscum album. The sequence continues at coordinate 2,023,190,652 of OY728138.1, forward strand.
ATATTCTGATCAATAGTGAAAATTGCTAAATTTTAATTAAAAACAACCTTTTTAATAAAAATAATTAATAGTGATAAATTATTAATTTGAGTAGTTTTAAAGTATATTTAGAATATATTTTTATAATTTAATACAACTTTTGTCAATGGATGTAATTTCACATTTAAACCAGTTATAAACAAGTGTCAATCTGTTGATAGTTATTATCTCTTAAAAACACGCCATTTGTTTTGACGACGGGAAATAATTTTTAAATTCTGTAATGTAACTGATATGTTTTGAATTTGGTAAAATAGACATCATTTTTGAGTTCATAATATCAAATATAGCTTTGGCCTAATTTTTGGTATTTTTCTGGAAACATTCATTTTTTGATTAATAGTGAAACCACTATGTGGTAGTAAAAAAATGAATTTTTCATAAAACATAATTTTATCGCTTCTGTGAGTGGAATTTCAGAAATACGAGAGACACGGTTGATGTCAGTAAGTAAAATGTGGTTCAATGAGATGAAAATAATTTTTGGTGAATAGTAACTTTTAACTTTTTTTCCACGGTTAAAAGTAAATAGGGTAATTAAGGGTAAAAATGATATTATTATTACACTAACACATATACTAATTCTATTGGATAAGTTTAATTCAACAAAAAACAACCACAGGAATAAAATATGACCATTTAGGGCCACTTTGATTAGATTAGGACATTTATTATTATTTAATTCAAAGAGGAGTTAAAAGAGTTAAAATCAAGGTTTATTTACTAAAACATTTTTAATATAGGGTTATACATAAGAGAAATTCAATTGTAAATATTCACTAGGAATATAATAAGATTTCCTACATAATTATATTTTATTTATAATTTTTAGACATTAAATAATTTAATTTATTTATGACACAATGAATATGTAGTAATTACCATAATAGTGAAAAATTAGAATAATTGATATTATAAATACCCAAAAAAATATAATTTTAGACTTTTTATGAATTCCACTGAATTTCTAGGTTAATATGATATGTTATTATTTATTTATTTAACTTTTTTTGAACTAATAATTCTGTTATGATTTTCACAAAAATAAATTACCAAATAGTGTCAAAATTGACATAAAATAGTTTTTTAAAAAATTATTATATTATTAATTGTTATTTTATTTCTAAAAATCTATGGTTTGGCCAAATGACTTAGATAGGGTTATATATATTAATAATAAACAACTTGGGGTTCGTTTGGCTTGTTATCGTAAGTTTATTAACCTTATAGTGTAAGAAAACAAGAAGACACGGTAAAAGTAAAATTATTTAACTTAATGTTAAATCTAAATGATAAGGTTACAATAGGAACCTAAACTTGTTTAAATTCTATTAGATGAGAGGATTTCAATCCATCCCCACCTTAGTATCGAAATAAATCAATTTGGAACTATTTAAAACCGAATATAACTTTATAATAAAATAATATTTTTAGTTTTCCAAAGGAGCCCCTCTCCTCCCTTATAAAAGGGCACCTCGTCCATCTCTTCCTCACACCACTTTGAGCCTTCAAGCTTGGACAAACCCGGCCAAATTCTCTTCACCACTTCCGTAGCAACATCCTAGATGTTCTGTTCTTCCTCAAAGACCAATTTTATTGTCCTAAAAGGAGGTCTCAAAGAAGAACTTCAAAGAAGAGGAGGTTCGGACACTTACGAAGAAAATCGGACCTAAGGTAAGGGAAAATATCACAATCTCATTTTTATCCGAGATTGTTTATACTTTGTTATTTACTAGGTTGTATTTTATCATCCACATCCATGTTTCCTCAATATGTAATATTATTTCCATCCACCTACAATTGTTTAAATCCAATTTTATCCTTCGGTGAGTTTTTAGTAAAAGATATGAACAGAATCTTTTGTCGTTTTTCGTACGGGGTACTTTTTGGCTTTTTCGACAAAAGTACGAGAAGAATGTTTTCTTTTAACTTATACGACATGAATGGATTTTTAAAACATTATTTCCAAGAATCTTCCCTTATAATTTTTCAAGTTTATTTTTAATCAACTTCTTTTAGTTATAATTTTATGACATGTTAAGAAATGAAAAGTGTTTTTGAAGTAGAAAGGATATTTTCCTCAAGAATGGAGTTCAAGTGTTTTATCGAAATTATTTTCCATATAAGATAATAAAGGGTTATGTTTTTATACCTATTAGTACATTGATTTTATTATGTTGTGATGTAATTATTTTTATGAATTCTTTTATCTTATATGAATTGTTTTATGATGTAACAATGTTTAAGAATCCCATTTTTATTACATGAGTTATTCTATGATGTATGGTTTATGATTTTGTGGCACATATAAGAATGGTATCATTATGAGATGGGTGGGACCTATATCTCCCTCCAATTCATTGGTTAATGATTTTATATCTAATGAGATAGACATGGTTGGAACGGTAGGTTATACCGGTTCAGTGAAACAGGACTGAAACGAGGAGTGAACTCGGTTCAGAAAGGGACTTTGTCCACTAAGATAGTCTTGGAAATGAGTCTTGACTAAAACGAAATGATTCTCTATGATTATGTGTGTATGCCACAAAGTTTCATGTTTTAAGTTATGATTATTGGGATTACATTTCACTACTATGATTTATCCCATGTTATGTTATAATGATCTCTTTTGCAGGTTAAGATTTCCAAAATGTTATGTTCTTATGAATATGATGTGATTGATATTTATTTTGTTTACCCTTACTGAGAATTTGAGCTCACCCTTTTATGTTTTATTTTCCCCAGGATATAAAGAAAGGTTTTAGGTAAGAAAAAAAGGGAAGTTATTTATGGGAGATATTGAAGATCTTTCACCATGATTAGAAGATTACGTTCTGAGTTTCCAAAGACACTAAACTATTACAGTCCTTATGTGTGTGTTTTTGTTATTTACTAAGTATTCCCCAAAAGTAATTTAATGTCCATGTACATTATGTTTCGGGTCTCTACAGTTGGTATAAGAGGAAAGGTTTAGTCAACCTTTGGAAACTAGGATGCGATAACTTTAGTGAGATCCCTAGAGATATTTCTAAAGTGTGTCTAGGGATGTCCCCAAGGTTAAGTATACGTATAGGTTATAGTCCTAGAATTATGCTAACGATCATATAATTAATCCTAAGATGATAGATATTGAAGGTACTCCACCTTTATTATGTTATTTTCCCTAGCATGATTTTTGACTCTCACACTATTCTTTTTGGGTTTTAGACGATGGCTGGAACTCGAAGGAACCATGTTGATCAATGTAATGGAAAATGCAATGATTGTCCTTATGAACAAAAAAATTTTATGGGATATGGAGTGCAAAATCTTATTGCTATACTTACACAAGCTATGAATTATTCTGGACTTCCAAATGAGCAGAGACGGGAACAATATTCTATTGAGTTTTTCATGAGGAAACGTCCACCTTCTTTCAGTGGGTCTTCTGATCCACTTGTTGCTCAACAATGGATTTGTACTACTGAAAAGATAGTTTCAGTTCTTCAATGTTCTGAACATGATAAAGTCATCTTAGCAGTGTATCGTTTGGAAGCTGATGCTGATCAATGGTTGAATCTTATCAAGAATACGAGGCCAAGAGATGAAATTGAGTCCATTGAATGAAATGAGTTCATGAATGTATTTTTCAATAAGTACTTCCCTCGTATTCCTCGAACAAAGATGGAGAAGGAGTTTCTTGAACTAATGCAAAAGGATGATGAATCTGTTGGTATATACGAAGCGAATTTTACAAGGCTTGCAAGGTATGCATCTGGATTTATCATCCAACCTGAAAGTAAAGTTGATCGATTCGTCAGTGGCATAAACCAAATATTCAAATGGAATTAGCTATAAGAGACTTCAGTAGCTATGAAGAAATTGTGCGTTGTGCTATCAAGGTAGAAATGGATTTTGGTGTTACTTTTCCATATCATAGTTTTGATAAGAAACGAAATATGGAGTTCAAAGAGAAATCTCAGAATAATGGTGAAAAGAAGATGAATGTTTCCTTATGCTCAAAGTGTGGAAAGAAGCATGGTGGAGATTGTCTTAAATGGACTAGAAAATGTTTTAAGTGTGGAAAAGAAGGTCATCATGCAACTGAGTGTCGAAGTAATGGAAAAAGGGTTTCGAATGATGTGAATAAAGAAAATACTGCAGAGAGCACACCACGAACACTTCAATGCTTCAAGTGCAAGGAAATGGGGCATTATGCTAATAAATGCCCTAATCCAAGGGTTAGTGATGATTTACATGAGCAACCACTTAAGGAAAAGGACAAAGGGAAGTCACATGCGATCACTATTGGTGATGTTTAATATGAAAACAATGTGGTGGAATGATTAAGTGTTTATGTAATGGGATTCCAAAATAATGTTGTATATAGTATCGTGGAATATTATAATATTTATGTATTGGTCTATTGTGGTTTTCAATAATTTTATGGTACTGGTAACCATGGAAAGTGATTGAGATATTTTTGGAATATAGATGATATGCACATAATGAAGGGATAAGGAGAAAATTAAAGGTTTGATAGTATTCATGATCTCATGACTGATATAAGGAGAAGGTTATGAAATGGATTGAGTATATAGAATTTTTGGATTTTGGTATGTGGAATGAGTTAACTTTTGACAGCATTCATGTTTTCACTAAGGATTAATGGGTATTCATTTTTCAAGAGAATCCATGATTAAGGTATTCACATGATTGGAATGTGACCAACAAGATATATGGGGGATAAATTATGGTATTCACATTCTTGGTTGATGACATTTCAAGTAATCATTTTCTTTATATTATGATCTTGGAATGAAGTATTTCCAAAAGATTGGAATGGATTATGTTGGAAATAAGTTATTATTGTTTAAGGATAGAACTTTTGATATTATTTATGTGATGTTATAGTAATGTAGTTTTAGAAAAAGGGCAAACTGTAGGATGGGCGACGACCCATCGCGTCAGACAAGGCTGTGGGAATCGAACCCACAACTGAAGTGCGACTAGCCTTTATCGCCTACCACTGGCCTACAGGAAGTCCATGTTTAGTAGAAACTAGTTTTATTATATTAATCAGTATGATATATAAAGTATAATTTAATTTTTGGAACCATATATGATTAATCTCACTATAGATGGACTTATGTATTTTTTTTTGATAACTTTTCTAACCTTTTGTTTGAGATAGATGGAATGACCCATAATTCTATCACATGATCTGCTAACACATCACGAATGACAAATACAACTTCATTTCTTTAAGAGATGAAGTGGAAATTATCCAATGAACGACCAACGGTGAGACTATACCAATATAATGAAAGTGTTTCTTCTAATTCCAATTTCAACAACTTTAGGGAAATGATCTTGAAAAACAAAAATGTTGTCCTACTGCTCTTATATCTGATGAATTAGATGGTACCTTAGATTGTCACAAATTTATGGCTTTGTGATTGTTGGCTTTTCCATAGCCATGTTCTCTACCACTCTCCATCAGAACATGATGGTTAGATTTCAATTCCATATCCATATTTTCACATATGTGGAAACCCAGTGATTTGTTTATTTGGGTAACCATTACGTTTCATACTTTTTTTTAATGATTGGTTTTGGTATTACTTTTTACGATGTGGGTTTCTATTAAAGAAACTTTCGAGTAGTAAACCATTTATAACCCCAACGAATTTCGAGGGAGAAATTCATTTTAAGGGGGGTAGAATGTAACTCCCCGAGATTTAATGAAAAATATTATTTTTAATTTCAATAATGTCTTGTGTTGTATGCCACACTAAAAGGAGCTTTCACAACACGCATCCTTGACTTGCCTTGTATTACACGTAATCGCGACCTTCCTCGATAGCATGTGTAGTACGCAATACCGAGTTTCACTAAACAACGATATGCTATTAAAATATTATTAAAACTAGCCGTTATGAATAGTAATAACCACTTTTTGAAATTTTGTAAATGGACTTCATTTTTGGATTCAGAATATCGAAATTAGCTTAGGGTGAAATTTTGGTACTTTTCGGATAACTTTCATATTCTAATGAATAGTGAGAATTACTAAATTTTAATTAAAAACAAATTTTTTAATAAAAATAATTAATAGTGATAAATTATTAATTTGAGTAGTTTTAAAGTATATTTAGAATATATTTTTACAATTTAATACAATTTTGGTCATTGGATGTAATTTCACATTTAAAACAGTTATAAACAAGTGTCAATCTTTTGATAGTTATTATCTCTTAAAAACACGCCATTTGTTTTGACGACGGGAATAAATTTTTAAATTAGATAATGTAACTGATATGTTTTTAATTTGGTAAAATAGACATCATTTTTGAGTTCATAATATCAAATATAGCTTAGGCCTAATTTTTTGTATTTTTCTGGAAACTTTCATTTTTTGATGAATAGTGAAACCACTAAGTGGTAGTAAAAAAAATGAATCTTTCATAAAACATAATTTTAACACTTTTGTGAGTGGAATTTAAAAAATCCGGGAGACACAGTTGATTTCAGTTAGTAAAATGTGGTTCAATGAGATGAAAATAATTTTTGGTGAATAGTAACATTTTACTTTTTTTACCACGGTTAAAAGTAAATAGGGTAATTAAGGGTAAAAATGATATTATTATTACCCTAACAAATATCCTAATTCTATTGGATAAGTTTAATTCGACCAAAATCAACCTTAGGAATAAAATATGACCATTTAGGCCCACTTTTTTTAGATTAGGACATTTATTATTATTTAATTCAAAGAGGAGTTAAAAGAGTTAAAATCAAAGTTTATTTACTAAAACATTTTTAATATAGGGTTATACATAAGATAAATTGGATTATAAATATTCACTAGAAATATAATAATATTTCCTACATAATTATATTTTATTTATAATTTTTAGACATTAAATAATTTAATTAATTTATGACACAATGATGATGTAGTAATTACCATAATAGTGAAAAATTCGAATAATTGATATTATAAATACCCAAAAAAATATAATTTGAGACTTTTTATTAATTACACTAATTTTCTAGGTTAATATGACATGTTATTATTTATTTAATTAATTTTTTCGGACTAATCATTCTGTTATAATTTTCACAAAAATCAATTACCAAATAGTGTCAAAATTGACATAAAATAGTTTTTAAAACAAATATTATATTATTAATTTTTATTTTATTCCTAAAAATCTAAGGTTCTACCAAATGACTTATATAAGGATATATATATTAATAATAAACAACTTGGGGTTCGTTTTTCTTGTTATCATAAGTTTATTAACCTTATAGTGTAAGAACACAAGAAGACACAGTAAAAGTAAATTATTTAACTTAATGTTAAATCAAAATGATAAGGTTAAAATAGGAACCTAAACATGTCTAAATTATATTGGATGAGAGGATTTCGATCCATCCCCACCTTAGCTTTGAAGTAAATCAATTTGGAGCTATTTAAAACTGAATATGACTTTATAATAAAATAATATTTTTAGTTTTCCAAAGGATCCCCTCTCCTCCCTTATAAAAGGGCACCTCCTCCCTCTCTTCCTCACACCACTTTGAGCCGTCAATCTCGGCCAAACCCTGCCAAATTCTCTTATCCACTTTCGTAGAAACATCCTAGAAGTTCTGGTCTTCCTCAAAGACAAATTTTAGTGTCCTAAAAGGAGGTCTCAAAGAAGCCCTTCAAAGAAGACGAGGTTCGGACACTTACGAAGCAAATTGGACCTAAGGTAAGGGAAAATATCACAATCTCATTTTTATACGAGATTGTTTATACTTTGGTATTTACTGGGGTGTATTTTATCATCCACATCCATGTTTCCTCAATATGTAATATTATTTCCATCCACCTACAATTTTTTAAATCCAATTTTATCCTTCGGTGAGTTTTTAGTAAAAGATATGAAAGGAATCTTTTGTCGTTTTTCGTACGAGGCACTTTTTGACTTTTCCGACAAAAGTACGAGAAGAATGTTTTTTTAACTTATACGAAATGAATGGATTTTTAAAACATTATTTCCAAGAATCTTCCCTTATAATTTTTCATGTTTATTTTTAATCAACTTCTTTTAGTTATAATTTTATGACATGTTAAGAAATGAAAAGTGTTTTTGAAGTAGAAATGATATTTTCCTCAAGAATGGAGTTCAAGTGTTTTATCAAAATTATTTTCCATATAAGATAATAAAGGGTTCTGTTTTTATACCTATTATTACATTGATTTGATTATGTTGTGATGGAATTATTTTTATGAATTCCTTTATCTTATATGAATTGATTTATGATGTCACAATGTTTAAGAATCCCATTTTTATTACATGGGTTATGCTTTGATGTATGGTTTATGATTTTGTGGCACACATAAGAGTGGTATAATTATGAGATGGGTGGGACCTATATCTCCCTCCAATTCATTGGGTAAAGATTTTATATCTCATGAGATAGACATGGATGGAACGGTAGGTTATACCGGTTCAGTGAAAACAGGACTGAAACAATGAGTGAACTCGGTATAGAAAGTGACTTTGTCCACTAAGATAGTCTTGGAAATGAGTCTTGACTAACAAGAAATGATTCTCTATGATTATGTGTGTATGACACAAAGTTTCATGTTTTAAGTTATGATTATTGGGATTACATTTCACTACTATGATTTATCCCATGTTATGTTATTATGATCTCTTTTCCAGGTTACGATTTCCAAAATGTTATGTTCTTATGAATATGATGTGATTGATATTTATTTTGTTTACCCTTATTGAGAATTTTAGCTCACCCTTTTATGTTTTCTTTTCCCCAGGATATAAAGAAAGGTTTTAGGTAAAAAAAGGGAATATATTTATGGGATATGTTGAAGATCTTTCACCATGATTAAAATATTAGGTTACGAGTTTCCAAAGACACTAAACTGTTAGGGTCCTTGTGTGTGTGTTTTTGTTATGTACTAAGTATTCCGCAAAAGTATTGTAATGTCCATGTACGTTAAGCTTCGGGTCTCTACAGTTGGTATCATAGGAAAGGTTTAGTCAACCTTTGGAAACTAGGATGCGAGAACTTAAGAGATATCCCTAGAGATATTTCTAAGGTATGTCTAAGGAGGTCCCTAAGGTTAAGTATACGTATAGGTTATAGTCCTAGAATTATGCTAACGATCATAGAATTAAACCTAAGATTTTAGATATTGAAGGTACTCCCCCTTTATTATGTTATTTTCCCTAGCAAGATTTTTGACTCTCACACTATTCTTTTTGGGTTTTAGACGATGGCTGGAACTCGAAGGAACCATGTTGATCAATGCAATGGACAATGCAATGATTGTCCTCCTGAACAAAAAAATGTTATGGGAGATGGAGTGAAAAATCTTATTGCTATAATTACACAAGCTATGAATCATTATGGACTTCCAAATGAGCAGAGAAGGGAACAATATTCTATTGAGTCCTTCATGAGGAAACGTCCACCTTCATTAAGTGGGTCTTCTGATCCACTTGTTGCTAAACAATGGATCAGTACTACTGAAAAGATATTTTCAGTTCATTAATGTTCTGAACATGATAATGTCATCTTAGCAGTGCATCGTTTGGAAGGTGATGCGGATCAATGGTTGAATATTATCAAGAATACGAGGCCAAGAGATGAAATTGAGTCCATGGAATGGAACGAGTTCAAGAACATATTTTTCAATAAGTACTTCCCTCGTATTCTTTGAACAAAGATAGAGAAGGAGTTTCTTGAACTAAAGCAAAAGGATGATGAATCTGTTGGAATATACGAAGCGAATTTTACAAGGCTTGCAAGGTATGCATCTGGATTTATCATCCAACCTGAAAGTAATGTTGATCGATTCTTCAGTGGCTTAAACCAAATCTTTATAGGGAATTAGCTATAAGAGACTTCAGTAGCTATGATGAAATTCTGTTTTGTGCAATCAAGGTAGAAATGGAAGTTGGTGTTACTTATCCATCTCATAGTTTTGACAAGAAACGAAAGATGGAGTTCAAGGAGAAATCTTAGAATAATGGTGAAAAGAAGATGAATGTTTCCTTATGCTCAAAGTGTGGAAAGAAGCATGGTGGAGATTGTCTTAAAGGGACTAGAAAATGTTTTAAGTGTGTAAAAGAATGTTATCGAACCGATGAGTGTCGAAGTAATGGAAAAAGGGTTTCTAATGATGTGAATAAAGAAAAGACTGCAGAGAACACACCACCAACACTTCAATGCTTCAAGTGCAAGGAAATGGGGCATTATGCTAATAAATGCCCTAATCAAAGGGTTAGTGATGATTGACATGAGCAACCACTTAAGGAAAAGGGCAAAGGGAAGTCACATGCGATCACTATTGGCGATGTTGAATATGAAAACGATTTCATGGAATTATTAAGTGTTTATGTAATGGGATTCCAAAATAATGTTGTATATAGTATCGAGGAATATAAGAATATTTATGTATTGGTCTATTGTGGTTTTCAATAATTTTATGGTACCGATAACCATGGAAAGTGATTGAGATATTTTTGGAATATAGATGATATGCACATAATGAAGGGATAAGGAGAAAATTAAATGTTTGATAGTATTCATGAGCTCATGAATGATATAAGGAGAAGGTTAAGTAATGAATTGAGTATATAGAATTTTTGGATTTTGGTATGTGGAAAGAGTTAACTTTTGATAGCATTCATGTTTTCACTAAGGTTTAATGGGTATTCATTTCTCAAGAGAATACATGATTAAGGTATTCACATGATTGGAATGTGACCAACAAGATATATGGGGGATAAATGATGGTATTCACATTATTGGTTGATGACATTTCAAGTAATCATTTTCTTTATATTATGAGCTTGGACTGAAGTATTTCCTAAAGATTGGAATGGATTATGTTGGACATAAGTTAGTATTGTTTAAGGATAGAACTTTTGACATTATTTATGTGATGTTATAGTTATGTAGTTTTAGAGAAAGGGCAAACTGCGGGATGGGTGACAGCCCATCGCGTCGGACAAGGCTGTGGGAATCGAACCCACAACCGAAGTGCGACTGGCCTTTATCGCCTACCACTGGCCTACAGGAAATCCCTTTTTAGTAGAAACTAGTTTTATTATATTAAGCAGTATGATATATGAAGTATAAGTCAATTTTAGGAACCATATATGATTAATGTCACTATAGATGGACTTATGTATTTTTTTGATAACTTTTCTAACACTTTGTTTGAGACAGATGGAATGACCCATCATTCTATCACATGATCTGCTAACACATCACGAATGACATATTCAACTTCATTTCTTTAAGAGATGAAGTGGAAATTGTCCAAAGAATGACCAACAGTGAGACTATACCAAAATAATGAAAGTATTTCTTCTAATTCCAATTTCATCAACTTTAGGGAAATGATCTTGAAAACCAAAAATGTTGTCCTAGTGCTCTTATATCTGATTAATTAGATGGTACCTTAGATCGTCACAAATTTATGTCTTTGTGATTGCTGGATTTTCCATAGCCATGTTCTCTACCACTCTCCATCATAACATGATGGTTAGATTTCTCTTCCATATCCATATTTTCACCTATGTGGAAACCCAGTGAATAGTTTATTTGGGTAACCGTTACATTTCATACTTTTGTTTTTAAAGATTGGTCTTGGTATTCCTTTTTACTATGTGGGTTTCAATTAAAGAATCTTTCGAGTAGTAAACCATTTATAACCCTGACGAATTTCAAGGGCGATGTTCATTTTAAGGGGGGTAGAATGTAACACCCAGAGATTTTATGAAAAATATTGTTTTTAATTTCATTAATGTATTTGTTGTTGTACGCCACACTAAAAGGATCTTGCACAACATGCATCCTTTACTTGCCTTGCATTACACGCAATCGCGACCATCCTCGATAGTGTGTGTAGTACGCAAACCGAGTTTCAGTAAACATCGATATGCTATTAAAATATTATTAAAACTAGCCGCTATGAATAGTAATAACCACTTTTTAAAATTTTGTAAATGGACATCATTTTTGGATTCGGAATATCGAAATTAGCTTAGGGTGAAATTTTGGTAATTTTCAGATAACTTTCATATTCTGATGAATAGTGAAAATTACTAAATTTTAATTAAAAACAACTTTTTTAATCAAAATAATTAATAGTGAAAAATTATTTATTTGAGTAGTTTTATAGTATATTTAAAATATATTTTTACAATTTAATACAATTTTGGTCATTAGATGTAATTTCACATTTAAACCAGTTATAAACAAGTGTCAATCTTTTGATAGTTATTATCTCTTAAAAACACGCCATTTATTTTGACGACGAGAATTTATTTTTAAATTAGTTAATGTAACTGATATGTTTTAAATTTGGTGAAATAGACATCATTTTTGAGTTCATAATATCAAATATAGCTTAGGCCTAATTTTTTGTATTTTTCTGGAAACATTCATTTTTTGATGAATAGTGAAACCACTAAGTGGTAGTAAAAAAATGAATTTTTCATAAAACATAATTTTACCTCTTCTGTGAGTGGAATTTCAAAAATATGAGAGACATGGTTGATGTCAATAAGTAAAATGTGGTTCAATGAGATGAAAATAATTTTTGGTGAATAGTAACTTTTTACTTTTTTTTCACAGTTAAAAGTAAATAGGGTAATTAAGGGTAAAAATGATATTATTATTACCCTAACACATATCCTAATTCTATTGGATAAGTTTAATTCGAAAAAACAACCTTAGGAATAAAATATGACCATTTAGGCCCACTTTGATTAGATTAGGACATTTATTATTATTTAATTCAAAGAAGAGTTAAAAGAGTTAAAATCAAAGTTTATTTACTAAAACATATTTAATAAAGGGTTATACATAAGATAAATTCGATTGTAAATATTCATTAGAAATATAATAAGATTTCCTACATAATGATATTTTATTTATAATTTTTAGACAATAAATAATTTAATTTATTTATGACACAATGATGATGTAGTAATTACCCTAATAGTGAAAAATTAGAATAATTGATATTATAAATACCCAAATAAATATAATTTGAGACTTTTTATGAATTAGACTAATTTTCTTGGTAAATATGACATGTTATTATTTATTTAATTAACTTTCTTTGAACTAATCATTCTGTTATGATTTTCACAAAAATCAATTACCAAATAGTGTCAAAATTGACATAAAATAGTTTTTAGAAAAAAATATTATATTATTAATTTTTATTTTATTACTAAAAATCTAAGGTTCGGCCAAATGACTTAGATAAGGTTATATATATTAAAAATAAACAACTTGGGGTTCGTTTGGCTTGTTATCGTAAGATTATTAACCTTATAGTGTAAGAACACAAGAAGACACGGTAAAAGTAAAATTATTTAACTTAATGTTAAATCTAAATTATAAGGTTAAAATAGGAACCTAAACTTTTCTAAATTCTATTGGATGAGAGGATTTCAATCCATCCCCATCTTAGCTTCGAAATAAGTCAATTCGGAGATATTTAAAACTAAATATGACTTTATAATAAAATAATATTTTTAGTTTTCCAAAGGAGCCCCTCTCCTCCCTTATAAAAGGGCACTTCCTCCCTCTCTTCCTCACACCACATTGAGCTTTCAAGCTTGGCCAAACCCTACCAAATTCTCTTCTCCACTTCCGTAGAAACAACCTAGAGGTTCTGGTCTTCCTCAAAGACTAATTTTTGTGTCCTAAATGGAGGTCTCAAAGAAGCACTTCAAAGAAGAGGAGGTTCGGGCACTTACGAAGCAAATCAGACCTAAGGTAAGGGAAAATATCACAATCTCATTTTTATTTGAGATTGTTTATAGTTTGGTATTTACTGGGGTGTATTTTATCATCCACATCCATGTTTCCTCAATATGTAATATTATTTCCATCCACCTACAATTGTGTAAATCTAATTTTATCCTTCGGTGAGTTTTTAGTAAAAGATATGAAAGGAATCTTTTGTTGTTTTTCATACGAGGTAATTTTTGACTTTTCTGACAAAAGTATGAGACAAATGTTTTCTTTTAACGTATATGACATGAATGGATTTTTAAAAATTAATTTCCAAGAAGCTTCCCTTATAAGTTTTCATGTTTATTTTTAATCAACTTCTTTATTTATAATTTCATGACATGTTATGAAATGAAAAGTGTTTTTGAACTAGAAAGGATATTTTCCTCAAGAATGGAGTTCAAGTGTTTTATCAAAATTATTTTCCATCTAAGATAATAAAGGGTTCTGTTTTTATACCTATTATTACATTGATTTGATAATGTTGTGATGGAATTATTTTTATGAATTCCTTTATCTTATATGAATTGTTTTATGATGTCACAATGTTTATGAATCCCATTTTTATTACATGGGTTATGCTATGATGTATGGTTTATGTTTTTGTGGCACACATAAAAATGGTATCATTATGATATGGTTGAGACCTATAACTCCCACCAATGCATTGGGTAAAGATTTTATATCTCATGAGATAGACATGGCTGGAACGGTAGGTTATACCGGTTCAGTGAAACAGGACTGAAACGAGGAGTGAACTCGGTTCAGAAAGGGACTTTGTCCACTAAGATAGTCTTGGAAATGAGTCTTGACTAACAAGAAATGATTCTCTATGATTATGTGTGTATGCCACAAAGTTTCATGTTTTAAGTTATGATTATTGGGATTAAATTTCACTACTATGATTTATCCCATGTTATGTTATTATGATCTCTTTTGCAGGTTAAGATTTCCAAACTGTTATGTTCTTATGAATATGATGTGATTGATATTTATTTTGTCTACCCTTACTGAGCATTTGAGCTCACCCTTTTATGTTTTCCTTTCCACGGGATATAAATAAAGGTTTTAGATAAGAAAAAAAGGGAAGATATTTGTGGGATATGTTGAAGATCTTTCACCATGATTAGAAGATTACGTTCCGAGTTTCCAAAGACACTAAACTATTACGGTCCTTGTGTGTGTGTTTTTGTTATGTACTAAGTATTCCGCAAACGTAATGTAATGTCCATGTACATTAAGCTTCGGGTCTCTACACATCATTAGTACTACTTCATGATACATGGGATATTTGGTAGAGTGGGAGCTTGTACCATGTGGGTCCTAGGATTCATGAGGTTGTACTTGAGTTTTATTTGTTTTTCTTACACTTTTTTACATTTATGTTAGTTTCCTTCCAATGTTTTACAAAATTATTGGTTTTGATATAAATTTAATTTTTTAATTGTCCTTCATTTATATCATGTATCATGTAGTGAATTATTTGTTTATGGTTTTTGGTTGGTTGTTTATTTTAAAATGTAAAATCATCCCCCCAAATGTAGACGAATCCCGTAGCATTTCTTACCATCATTTGGATTCTTAGGGATGTATCTTAAAGCTAAGTAATTTTTCTCCTCAAGTTCAAACCTATGAGGAGGGGTGGGATGTTATAAGAACATACAATTTTTACAATTTGTTACATGTTTATTCAAAAATTTTAATATTAAAAAATTCCTATTACAAATTGATCAATGTTCCACTTAAATTTGTGGTAAGAGTGGTATAGGTTATCTGCCTTATTTTTATGTCATAGTAGTTCCCCTCTATGACAGGAATCATAATATAAAATGAAAATATTCCTAAATATTTTTTTATAGTTTTATATCATACTATGATAGGAAACATAGTGGAATACTATCAGCTATATGTACTCATATGTATATGAAACATTATTATCATGAATTTATCCCATGGAAGTCTTTAAGACAAAGGATTATGAGAACATAACTTCAAATAAAAATTCGTCAAATTTTTTTGTTATTAGATATTCTTATTTTAGACCTTATATAGACTTCATGATTATCATTGATGCATGCCATGACTCATGGACTTCAATTTATAGACCAAAACCAAGAAAACATATAATTGAGGGAAGTAGGGTATATTGGGTGCGTCATGATTGATATATTATTAATATAAATTAGATGAAATATTTTCCCCTTCCATATGTATAGATGTTTACAACATCGACCTTTTTCTGAAATCTTACTATCAATATAAATTCTATTCCCATTGTTTCCCAACAAGTTTTTTTCATACAGTAAAAGAATGAATTATAACACAAATGGGATGATTCAACATAAGTGAATCCTTCTTAATCTAATATTGATACATATTTATTATTTTACACAATTATTTTTCATATGTGGGTTTTTATTTTGAGAAATTAGGCTTGTTCTCTTAGTTTCCTTGACCCATTGTTATACCGTAATATTGGACGTTGGGTAATCCTACCAAATAAAAATGAGAAAGAATCAGATAAGGTTGACCATTGAGTATTTCCATTGGTTTTGTTTTAAATACATTTAAATTAAATTATTAGAATAAATTATATTCTCAAATATAACTAATAATATTATAAATTATATGTGGATCACAAAAATTAACTTGATAATAAGAAATTATTTATTTATAAATATATAATTTATCATGTTAGGTAAATATTTAATAAATATTTAATATTTTTAATGTGAATAAAATATTTATTTTATTATTATTTAATGAATTATTTAATTTAATATTTATTCTGGTATTCAATAGATTCTAAGGAGTTGTTCTAGACCACGACTGTCATTAGTGATATATAGTTATTTTCATGATAGTAAATAATATTTTTCATTGCATGAGTCTACACATAATGTAAAATAATAATAATATTATTATGTATAATGTAGTATGATAATGATTATTATATTACTTAATGGTTTGTATATATAAATGTAATATTTATACTTAAACCCTATATTTATATATATGTGTGTGCCTGTGGTGTAACATTAACTTAGATTATACATTTTTTTTAAAAAAATAAGTATCTCTCTAATTATTTTACTCTCTTCCTATCAACAATGAGAAGTGCTAGAGAAATTCCTTCAATCTTGAAGTAAGAATATTTGATCAACCAGAAAAATATAAGATAATTGAATTTCTATGCTAGCGCTCAGAAAAAAATTTCCACGACATAGAGATCAATGGAGCTTATGTGGATTATTACTCATGAAATATTACTATTGGATCCTCCCTATAAAAATAATTTAATCTAGGAAGTATTTACATTTGTTTAACATCATCATTAATGAATTTTCCTTGAGGTGGTTACCATATATTACTACCATGTATAAATTAGTTGTAAATTTAATTTTCAAGGATCCTCTCTATGTTATGGGTTTTTATTACATTAATATTCAGTGAAAATATTTCATAAGTATTGGTGTTCATGTCATGTAAAAAACATTGAATGATCCTCCAAATTTAAAAGATATCTTCAATTATCACCCACTTCAGTATTTCCACTATTCTAATAACCTTTATGTGGTATCAGTGAGGTCAAATTTATAATTTAAAATTATTTCTTTTAGTGTTGTTCGATATGTCAAATAATTATTAAAACATTTATTTCTATAATAATTTCTTTTTTATGTGATATATAATTACAATTATTTTCAAATTTTAATTATCATTATTTAGCTGTTTTGTTTTATAAAATAAAAAATAACAAATAAAAACAATATGAGATTCTATTGGGATGTTTGATAAATTTTTATTTGGTAAAACTAGTTTACATGATTTTTTTGGAGTATATTATGTGTACCCATGTGCAATTTATCTTTCCAAATCAGGGGATACAAGATGTTCAAAGAAGAAAATAGAGATAATGCATTTATTACACACCACATGTATACACGACCAATTTAGCACACAACTTTTCAGATTATATTGTCTATAACTAGCATACACACTGTGTAGTCTACATGGTTTAGTGGTGGAATTATTTAAACATTTTTGGTTCATAACATAGTTAACCTATAATGATAATGACATACCTGATAAATAATGACACACACAATGTGTAGCTATTAGAGATAGATGCTATTTTCTTTTTCCCAAAACCTATTCTATTCCAAGACCTTCAGTTACTCAAGTGCACACATGACTAGTAGAATACATCTCATATTGATGTTCTACAGGTCATCTAGTATTATATCCTATTAACATGTAATTCCCTTTAGGGGGTGTCACAAAAACATGGATATAGTGCTAAATTCCATGAAGTTGGGTTGTACACACCAATTAGACTAGCTGATTTACTCAAAAAAAAAGCCTCATATGTGCATCCCAGGTTCATAGTAATCAAGATACAATATGTGTACCTTATATGTACACACCGTGTACTCTCACTATTAAAAAAATAATTAAATTACATTAATTAATTAATTGCATAATAAAAACCATATTGTATAAATTATCAGTAAATGTGTTTCAAATTTTAATAAATTTTTTATGAACTATTAAATGTTAATGTTATTTTTTTAATTATCTATAATTAGTTGTTATTCTATTTATTTTCCACTAATTCCTTTACTAAAATATTTCATATGGCCTTTAAGCTGAAATTGAAATAACTAATTAATTAATTTCTATAGGGATATCTTAGTAATAAATAATTAATGGAAAATATTTTTATCTAGTAGACATTTATTTAAATGATGTAAGTATATGAACGGACACGATCTTTATCATGACCTAAATATGTGTTAGAGTTATTAAAGTTAATATATTGGATAGTATTTCAAAAATTAGGGTTCAGGATTGATCCCATATATACCCTGGCTCATTGCATTTACCAGTTTTAGGGTTTTCTCACTTCTTTACCAAGGGTCACTCCCTGTATATTTTTCACTATCTCACTACCAGTGGAAACGATCACCTTCTTCCTCTTCCTTCACTAACTTCTAATGTAAGGGGATCACCCACATTTTATGGACTTCTAGGCTCCTTCATTATCTCTAATTAATTCATTAACAACTTAATGTATATACTCTATTGATGTTAAACATTCATCCAATTGATTAATACCACTATACCATAGATTTACTAGGAAATTCCTTTAAAACAGTATTCATGATGATTACTAACATCATAAATATCCTCTTTCAAAAATCAAACACATCATTCATGAATCTCCATTATTTTTTGAATCTCATGTAACCATTTGGAATCACATTGCTTTTGTTAAGAAAAACTAGCCTTTATAAAAGACCTTTCCTTTTACAAAGCTTACATAGCCTTCATGAATTTCTTTACTTTTACAATGTTTGGTTATTATTCATGAATATTCATACATTAACATTGTTTCGAAAAATTGGTTAGATTTTGTAAACATAACAAACTTATTTACATTAAATTCCTTTATGAACCACCATCTAAATTCTAAAGGAATATGAATTTTTTTATGTATCAGTTATTTTCTGAAGTGGTTAGGGCCTTATTTATAATAATTTTTCACTAATTCAAGAACCTTTCAGCCATATCATCAATAATTCATGATTATCCTTCTTTTATTCCATAATGCTCTATTTTTTTGTGACACTCTATATAAAATTATCTGTTCATGATGCCCATCGTTTTTGTAGATATTACCATCAAACTCTTCCCTTTTATGTGATGATCCTCACATTCATCATTTGCGATGATCATTGTACTCGTGAGTCTCACCATAAAAATATACAAACCTTCACAAACCACGTTTCACAATCCCAATCAACATAAAACTCATGCATTTCCAATATTTTCATATATCCTCCATGGAAATCAACTTTTTATGATGCTATCAAAATAATACATTTTGTTCACCCTAACATTGGACAATAATAGTAAATGGAATCACTTAGTGTAAGAAAATATCTTTACCACATCCAAGGAATCTATTCCTCTGTCTGGGATAATTTTCAACATTAATAGTAAAAAATATCTATATATCTCCACAATGTACCTTGGAAACACTCTTTTTCACCAATCACTATCAACCCAAATACTACAATGTTACCGTGAGGGATTTTTCCCTAACAATCTCCCCATTGGGTTTGTTGAAAATTATTTATATTTTTATTCATAGTTAAATATTAATACAAAAAAATACCATTATATTATTGTGTATAAAATAGCAATCAAGTATTTCCTCAACATATATTCTAATCCCACAAGACCCATGACTCTCCTGAGAGACATGTGTATTATGATAAGCTCATCAATGAATCATTTCATTCTAAAAACTAACATATTATTTCATCTTCACCTCCATATATCATTATATATATATATCCTTTGATTGATCACATATATAATCGTGATATTTAAATCACCCTATATCTCACTGCTCCTCCTATCACCTATTCACATGTATTCATTAAGACATTATCTCCCTTCTGATAGCCATAATTTCTCCCACTTTTTCAATGAACCCAAAAGTCACTCCTCTGTGATTTGTAATAAAGTATCGTACATAGATCAACACATTTAGAGAAAACGCCCCATACATTAGAGAGAGGTGGACATACATCCACATTTTCTCATGTATATGGAGTCAACTAATCACTAAGAGCTGGTAAATTTCATTCAAATTATTTTTTGAGTATGGCCTTTGTAAAAATTTCTACAACTAGATGTTCTGTAGTTACATACTCCACAATCACAATCTCTTGATCCACCTTTTCCTTAAAATAATAATAATACATTTCAATTTTCTTTTTCCTATAGTGATGGACTATATTTTTTACTATGATTTAAATCACTTGAATTATTGAAATGGATTTTAATAGGTTACTCAACATCAACTCCCATATTATCAAGTCTCTGCTTCATCCACAATAGGTTTTTGTAACATTCATTAGCTACCCTATATTTATCTTCTATTATGGTCAGTGAAATGAAATTATGATTATTTCTTAAGAATGGAATAAACAATATCCCATGATAGAAAGAACAACCAGATATTTATTTCATATCATCTACGGATCTGGCCCAATATGCATATATATATATATATATATCCCAACAACTCTTCTTTAATTTCGCATTATACATCAAACTGAAATCCATTGCGCCCTTAATATAATGATATATTATTTTTCCTAAAACAACATGAATTTATTGGTAATTACGTTGATACCACACTACTTGACTATTGGAAAAAATATATTTTGATGTAGCTACTAAGTATGAAATTCTTCTAATGATATACCTGAATTCGGCCACATTAATGGCATTGCCATCACCATCCCTTGAATGTTTCATTCAGGTATCCAACAGTGTCTTTATATCCTTATAATTAATGATTCAAAATATTCTAAAATCCTACTTGAAATATTTATAATGAGAAATGAATGTCCCATTCTTTCTTTATGTTAGCTATAAACCAATGATAACATTAGTTAACTAGTCATTAATATTTTGGACTCACATTTCATGGGTTTAGCAAATAGCCTTCACTACACATCATATGATCTACCAAATAGTATTTCATTTATACAGACCATCTACATAATCCTATAATTACTATCATTATGGAAATATATATTGTAATTAACTCCACCATACAAATAACTAAGATTCTTCAAAAACTGATCGATCATTGAATACAATGCTCATAGTTCTTTCTTAAACCCATGCATAGCTTTATTTAGATGACACACTCTATAATCATCTTCATGAATGAGAAAAGAATATTTCCTCTCAATAAACAATTATTAATCTAGAAAACCATTCAGAAATGTTGATTTGATGTCCATATAGAAAACCTTGAACCTTATCGCACTATTATGGGCAAAAATAATCTGATTGTCTCTAGCCTTGAAACTGGTTAAAATGACTCATTAAATTCAATACACTCTACCATGGATTAACATTTTCTCACTAGTTGTACTTTTTTTGAATCATTACACCATATTCATTCATATTATTGTCTAAGAACCATTTAGTCCTAATATAAATTGTTATCTACTGGGCACAAAACTATCTCACATGTCTGATTGTTCTCAATTTTTTCAGGCTCTTCATTCCTAGCTTGAACCCAATTCTTATCTCCAATAACATCATCAAAATATTTCTATATACCTATGATAAATATGACTCATTTAGTATATTTTCCATCTTCCATGTCTTTAATGGACCTATCTAATCACCAATTATGTTCTGTTAATCAATTTAGGCACTTCTGTTCTTTAATTTCATAGATATAGAATTGTGCTCATCCTTATCATTATCTAAATCTTATTCAGAATTATCCTCTAGAATTGGAACTTCCCATGATATTTCAATCTATTAATCACAATTCTGATAATACTGATTATGTATTTTTTGAATAATCTACTCATTTTAAACTATATTATAGTCATGGATTTCAACTACCATTCCAATCTTCTTATTAAAGCATTGCCAATATTCTCTCGTATTTTCGTGGTATCTAGAAAACTGCCTCCTAATTCCACATTATTATAGATAAATATATAATCATAAAATAAATATATGTTTATTATTATCCCACAATCAGTCTTCTTGAACATAACTTTTCATTTTTTCTATACCCTTGATATCTTTCATCTGATTAAGATTCAAATTCTTCCCCTTTGAAATGAAACTCTTATAGTTGTTAGGCCCACTATTTAGATCCAAAAATATTATTCTTCTCGTACATCATTTATTAAATGGTGATGGTCGGTTTGATAAACTTCATTAACTCAATAACATCTTCCAATTCATGATCTATTTAAGAATATTTTCATGGGTGATTTTACCATATATCATTGAGCCATCAACAAAATCACTAAGCCTACTGTGTCAAAATAGAGTGTTGGAAATAAGAGATAATGTTAATAATTTCATCACTATTCATTCCACTCAATTACATACACATATCTCATGCATACATAGAATATCAAATAATTTAAATGAATTATCATCGATTTATTTCTGAGATCTAGTAACTAATTTGAATCAGTGGAAATTCTAGAAAACATCACATCATCACTTTTAATAATTTGATGCTACTTTCCATTGGATCATATCTCCCCTTGAACCTGAAACACATGAACAACAGTTAATACAATTTATATATATATAGAGGGAAACGTCCAAAATCATCAATATGTTTATTTTGGTGGATTGTGATGGATCAAACCGTCGTTACTTTCTTGCAGATAAAGATATTATTTTTTCTAATGTTACAATTTCCACACAAAAATTCTATTGTTCGGGCAATATGAATAAGAAATCATTTCCCACATGTTGAGCCTTCTACTAGTATTTAGCCTCTATAGTCTTGTCCTTTTTCAAAAATTTTTGTTTACAACCATTATTAGAAATATCTTTTTATTGTGCTTTTCCATTATTCCATTTTTCATAACTCTTTTATTGAATAGGGATCTTTATACTAGCCTAATTACCTTTCTTTTCTATAAATTGAATGAATCTTCTTCATTTTGTCACTTATCTCCACGGCTAATGATCTAAGAATGTTTCAAAACATTCTTTATCTATTTTTATTTTAGCAATTATCCAATCCACGCTATGGTTTTGTGGTCTTGGTGGGTCCTCCACTGAATATATATTCTTCTTACCCAAAACAGAATAAGATACTACACTATTCTTCCATATTTGTTCAAATTCATTCAAATATAGCTATTGTTCTTGTAATAAAGGATGTTCAAGATACACATTTTGTTTTTCCTATTGTGTTTCCTCTAAGACATTAAAATTATATTTCAACATATAACATTGTATTATAGCGTAGGATTTCTAATTATTTTCAACTAGAGTCGGGGATCTCCTCTCAGGTTTCTTTTGTTTCCATGATTTATTCCTACTAAAATATTTTATTGAATGCCCATGATTATGAAATACAAATCATATCCCATTAAAAACATTCCTCTTGTCATAATTTCTTGACTGATATATTGATATATATTGAGTTTTTTCTTCTAACATTAACCTTTTAGGATTCTTGACATATACATAGGGTGTGTCCCATTCTTTCACAACAGTATCACTTCCTAGATTATTTTTTATGAGAGACTATTCTTTCATATTTATTAATGCACTTGTTCTTATTCTCATATTAATAAATATTTCTATCATTAAAGCAGGAAATATATTCCAAATCCTCTGAACAAAAACATTATATATAACCATAAAACCCACAAAAATAATACATACTATAATTATATCATGTAAACACGTTTTTTTGTTAGTTTACTTTTATTTATATGATTTCTCGTATTTTTTGAATTTTTATAAACTATCATATTTTCATTTTTGTGAGAGGGTTCATCATATCCAATACTAGAATTTCCCAGACTACATTAACATGGAGATGAGAAAATATGTTCTTGTTTCTCCTCATAAATGATAGATTTTTTTTTATTTCATCATCACCTATCGATGGATAATCAAATAATAAATGTATAGAATCCACCAATTTTGGATTACCTTTGATATTATATTTGTACACTTCTATCTTCCATAATTATAGCACTAATACTTATTGTATATTTTTTATATCCCATGATTCAAGTATACTATCATGTTTTCTATAGAGATTTTTCACACTACACATCTCATCTTTAAATTCTAAGGGAAGATTATTAAAATTTTACCTTTTCTCATTTATTTAAAAGTTTTCATAAGGAATAGAATCACCACAACATGCATTCTCTAGTTGTAGACTTTGGTTCTCCTAAACTAGTTCATCTAGCTAAGATTAAATATAATTATTCATGGATTTGACACTCTAAATTTCTTCTCTGTTGATATTCGTCCCCTTATCAGCATCTATCAACATTTTTATCTCTATAGATAACATTTTTAGTTATTCATCTTAGGATTCATTATTCTCCCTCGGATCAGTTTCCACTTATAGAAGTCTTTTCCTTAATACATTAAAATTTTTGAATTAAATTTATTGCACTTGGATTTGGATATCATTTGATTTATTTTCATCAGGTAGTTTTGGAACAAATTACTATATTTTCTTGAAAATTTACACTTTCAGTCTTCTTTCAATTTCTATTTCTCTAGTAGTACCAGCAACACTTGGAATGTTAGTTTCTTCAATAATTTGTTTATTATTATTGAATGAGTGATTAGTTTAACTAAATGATTATTCTAGGTATTTATTTTTTACATTGTAGGTTTCCATCAACTAAATGCTGTTATTTCCATAGACACTTCAACACCGAGGAATTCCAGCAGGCTTCTTCTTCTACTTTGAAGTTATACCCATTTCCATTGCTCACTAAGATAAGACGAGACTAAATATTTAACTTTAACAATCAACTAAACCTCTTCTGTGAAATCAAATATGATAAAATAAACATATCTTCTAAGACCAATTCTTAGGTCCAAAATGGTCATAGATACCCTGAGAAGACGAGGGTAAATCAGGGGAGGGATATTCATTTATAAATTATTTTTTCTTCTATAGATCGTGATCTATTTATTATATCGGTTTCTCTATTTGAATTTTTTTTTAATGCTAACATTATTCATTACTTCTTTATTTGATGAAGATTCTTTTAATGTACTGAATGACGTAAAGCAAAATGATGCAATGCATTTTACATGATTCACCATCGTATGTCTATATAGCAGGAGAATATAATTATGTTGTGTTGATTTTACCATATTCAAGAAAGATTACATACAATAACAAGGATTTAGGCTATGTTTTATCTATACCTAGGCTAACTACCTTTACATGTTTTAGATACTAATAAATGCATTCCCAAGGGTCACTCCCTTTGTTTGTTGCTTTTTGCCTCACTATTGGTGGAAAGGATCACCTTCATTCTCTTACATCACTCAATACACTTGGAATGTATTCTCATATTGTTTATGGGCTTGAAAACCCCATCATTACCTCTAATTAATGCATCATAGAATATATGTAGATGATCTATTTAAGATCCAATTTCATCAAATTTATGAATACATATTTTCCACATATTAACTGAATAATTCCTTCTGAAAACATTCATGATGCTCACTGCATTCATGAAGCTACTCTTTCAAGAAGCTCAAATATCCTTCATTAACTTCCTTCCTTTTGCAAAGACCACTTACCCTATTAAATGTATACATATTTCAAGAATCTCAAATAGCCTTTGTGAAGATACTTTAGTTCATAAAGATTACTTATCCTTAAAAAATTTCCATTCATTTGCGATGCTTACAGATCCTTTGTAAATTTCCAATCAATTGCAATGCTCAGAATATTTGGTTTCCTTTTATTTCCTTTGTGAAATTCTTCACATTAAATTCCTTCATAAATTGACATTGAAACCCTCCTTAGTTATTTTTTTTCAGTTTCAATTTTTTTCTTGTCATAGGTATAGGCCTATTTAAAGGAAGTTTACACTGATTCCATAACTTACTAACCACGTCATCATAATTACAACATGTTCCCTCTTTTTCACCATAATGCACCCTTTTTCATGAAGCTCTATTAAAATTCCACATTCAAAATTCCCATAATTTTCATAGTTATCAGTGTTAAACTCTTCATGTTGTTGTCACTCTCCACTCGTGATGCTGCTTAGCACCATCTCTCATGGTACTCGTCGTACTCAAAGATCTCACCGTAAGAATATTTTCACATTTAGAAACCACCCTTAATGAACCCAATATTCATGAAACATGAGAATTTTCCTTAATATCATAAGGACTTCATTAAAATATACTCCTCTCAATTCTATACCAACACCAAAATTTGGATACCGAAAATTTAGAAAACACTAGGAAATAGGGTCACCTTATGCATGTAATTTCCTGTAACACTACCAGGGATTCCAGTCCCCTATGTTATATCTTTTTCAGCATTTGTAGTCAATAATATCACTTTATCTCTATAAAATACATTGAAAACACACCTATTCAAAAAAAATCTACCCCAAAATACTTCAATGTAACTAGATGGATTTTTGACCAATAGAAGTTCCATGGAATTATTTATTCATATAAATATACATTTTGATACAATTTTATGACAGGGAATTTAGTATGGAGACTACCAGTTTTGAGTACTCTTAAATGTTTGATGCCTCCACTCAATAATTTTAAACATATAAATATACAATAAAAATGACTATGATAACATAAAACTGACAATAATTATGCATCATTGGGGTTTATTGGATATTCTTATATGTGATCATGTTTAAGGGTCCATAGCCGTTGAATTTATCATTGACTATTTTCATTAATAACAAAAATATATTTTCTAAATAAATCCTGATTTGATGTGTTTTTTGGACGTATAATAATTTGGTTGTTTTATTTATTATATTTAATTAATGGAATACATGATGAAGTATTTTTCCTTCCCATATTAATTTACTTTGATAACAAAGACAATTTATTGGAAAATAACTATTAAATTAAAATACATAAACATGGGGTGATGAAATGTTGACATAAGATATTCGAAAAAATGATATCATACATATTAGTTGGTAACAAAAATCCGCAACCATCCCAATGGGATATTGATATAATGGTATTATATTATTCAACCAAAATTCACATGTACATACTAATGATGTGTACTTAATTTCATTCTCTTCGGTGTATTAACCTATTTATAGATTTTGATATTATAAATTATGAAACCACTCATAATTTTAATATAGATTAATCCTTCAACATCCCAAATTTCATGTTTCTATTAATCACGGTTAGATTCTATTTTAATTTAATTATTGAAATACACATTAATCCTATGAGAGAATAATAATTTTATTCAATTTTTATTGGTTGATAATATTTTCAATCCAATAAATAATAATTAATCATTTACAAATAATTTATTCGATTACACGAATGTTTTATAAATTTTTAATTTTATGATTGTGAAGAACATATTTATTTAATTTATTTCTAAATGATATATTCAATAAAATATTTATCTAGGTATTCAATAAATTTGGATATATTATAGTAGACCACTATTGTGCCCAGTGATGAATATTTATTTACATGATGGTAAATTTTATTTATCAGTTGATTATTTTCTACACAACATAAAATATAATAATAATTATTTTTTTTATTATTATTATTATATGGAAATGGTTTAATAATGATTATTATATTATTTAAGCGCTGGTACACCATTTTATAATATTTTAACATAAACCGTATATCTCTATGTATATGGTTATATAAAATATGATAGGTGAATCTAGATTTATGAATGGTAGAAAAAAATAGAATTCACTTTTCATCCCTCAACCTCTCTGCCACTCAATAATAAAAATCTCTTGATATATTCCTTCTAGATTGAAAAAACTAAATGTGATCAACATGAATAATTTAGTATATATAATTCAACATTAAATAACCTCAAAAGAAGTTTGTTTCACTTGAGGATGATTAGATAATGTATTGGTCACTTCTATAGTGATTCTACACTTTGATCCTCCCTACACAACAATGTTAATTAGAAAAGGGTTTACAAGTCTTCAACATCATCATTATATAAATTTACTTGATGAGGTAAGAATTTATGATTATGATAGAAAATTAATTAAAAATTTAATGTGAAAAGATCCTCTCTGGTATCAGAGTTTTTATTATGTCAGTATTTTGTTAAAAAGATTCCTCTTTCATGGTATTCATTTGATGTACAAATTTGTAAATGATACACCAAAATGATAAATCCTACTTGTTTTTTCACCCACATAGGTGCTTCTATTGATCCCAAAACCATTAGTGAATTCATCAAACATAATTATATATTCACAATCAAGAAACAAATGATCAATATTCTAGAATAATATAATTAATGTGTATGAAATTGTGTCTCATTTTATCCTCTCAAACTAAATTTTTATATTGATAACAGTGGTTCTATTCTTATAAAATTATCTATAAATATGGGGAAAAAATAAAACTATTAATAAAGGGATATTCATTCTCCAACATTGTTTTATTATAATTACAATTAATATTAATAAGTGATTTCATTTTCATCTCTTCATTTTGTCAAAAAATAAATGTTTGTTTTTAGGAGTAGTAACATCATATATTCTACAATAAACATATCCTACTATTATGAATTTTTTATTTAGCATAAATCAATTTAACGAAGGATTGAAGCCATAAATTTTTTTTAACTATAACTATTTAGTAGTAAAAAATCCTAGCTTATATTGGATAACCTTATATAGAAAACTAGGATCATTAAAAAGGGTATTAAAATTTTTCCATATATCATCATACAAGTGATACCATTCATCAATTTAAATTTTAGTTGTTTGTTCTTTTATTTAATGATTACATATAATGAAATTCCAAATTATATAAATTAATATTCATGTTATATTTTATTATATAATACCCATAAAGATATTCACTCTGTTAAACTTCCAAGGTACTTTATATATTTATAGGATCAAACAAGATGTTGTGAAAAAATTTACTCAGGAATCTACAACCATATTTCATTAACAAAACTAATCAAAAAGGATAAAACATTTAATTATAAAGCATACTATTAAATTTCAAAAATCATCCTTCAGTCCTCCTAAAAAAACTCATGTATGTAATAGATTATAATCAATTTCTTCCCCTTAATGTAAATTATTTTATAGTCCATAATGATAAAATAATATTATCCAATACCTTTTCAATGAAAATACGTCAAGAACATTCTAAAAATTATATTTTTATTTAAATGATGAATTGTAGCTTATTCCCTTTGACGTTTTCTAATATATTATACTCATAAAGTCACTACAATAATCATTATCGACGAACATTTATTCACTGAATAGAATTCATGATTCTCAACAATGATACCACACCAAAATAGACAATTTAAAACCATTATCATGAATATATTTATGTTTTAATGTATTATTTTGACTATTTACCCAGCTTTTGTTGTTCTACTTATGAGAATATGTTTCATATTCAATTACCAAAATAATTATCACACAAATAAAATTAAAATTTCAATGAATATTATGTAACTACGTATTCCTAAATATGAAAATTATGGTTTAGAATATTTTCTCAACCCTCATTATCCTTTCACTGTACAGATCATGCTTACCTATTTCATCTCTATTAATATTTTCACTTTTATGAATATTAATATCTTTATTAATTCAACTTATTTTATGGGTTTTTACTATTATAATAATCCATCATGGAATACACATATCCTTGTTCCATTTTCTTCTTGATCAATATCCCTTCCTGTGGTGGTGACATGGTTAACTATTTCTTAGTAATATATCTATCCTTTTTACACCTCCTCAAAATATCATCTAAAAATATTCAACTATGATTTGTTTAAAAAATCAAATGAAATTTCTATCCATTATTTTAAATTTTTTATTTTACCCTGGAAGTTGATTTTACTTATGTTTCATCCACCATTCTTCCTTTTTCAAAATCAACAATCCATAACAAAAACACATTCTATACATATAAATATTTTTTTAGTATTTCCACTTGGATACTTCTCACCCATGAAGATAGTATTATTTGAAAACATATTCATCTCTTCTTTTGAGATGACTTCAATCAATCCATCCACCTTTTTTTATTATTCAATTGACTCCTCATATGATTTGATAATAATTATTTTATTCAAAATTTTTGTTAGTGATCCACAGTATAACCTCTTTCGAAAAAGTATAAGAATAATTTTCTTGTTGATAGAAATAATTCATCTAGGTTGATTATTAGCCTTCAAATAAGTTTTTATAAATCATTTAATTTTTTTAACATATATGAATATTTTTATCCAATTATATATTTTTCTCCTTTATTACACTTTATTGGTATTATTTTATTATTACCGTATTATTATTACTTTGATGGAGAATTCAGACACTCATCAAAATTTTGACCATATATATTTAAAAAAAATAGACTGTTTCAAAATAACCATGTCTATTTTTTAAAAACCCATTACTTATTTTTTTTAATTCTATAACTTAATATAAACGTTTCATTATCATTATTCTATATTCTCCCAAGTTATGAACTAATTTAGGCTTAGAAAGTAATATATTATTCAAAAAAATTTATTCTTTATTACCAAACCCATACAAATCATGCCGTAAACAAATAATATTGTTTTCTTCATTGGAGTACATGGTTTCTATAATATTTATAATTGGATTGTTGTTTTTTAAGGTATTCCATTAACCTTTTCGGGTTCTCTTGGGGAACTAGATCTTATATAAATTACACAATACAACCTTAACCTGATAGATAATATCTCATCATTTTTTTTCCCCTATTATGTTATATTTTTTCTATTTAATCTATGAAATCGAGAAAAATAATTTTTTAATAATCAAAATATTTGGATTTGGATGGTACAATTTTTATAGAGCTTGATGTGGGTTAATCCATTAGTGATTATAAAAATTCTATGTAGCTAAAATGAGTTATCATGAAGTCATTAAAGAAAATAGAAACTTTTGAGGAGTAATCAATATTTGAGACTCTTTTGTACATTACAACATTTTCTGTTTCTAGATATATAAGTTTTACACCAAGATTAAGACACATCTTATTGAAGAAAAAAAATTCATCCAAAAATGATATCTTGATGACTGTATAATATTAATTTAGATTTGTAATATAATATTTCAACATTGTTCCCGATTATTTTCTTTATTCATCATTCTTTTTTATTTTTTTTATTAGACATGTAATTGGGAATCTTTGATAATTACAGATGTTTTATATGAAATATTCAATGCAAGAAGCATTTACTCAAGAATCATTTTTTTCTATTCCATCTATCAAACAGAACAATATAAATTTCATTCAATTATGTGTTTATAATTTTTTAAAAGTATCCATTATTATTCGTTTAATTATACATGGACTATGATAACATTTCACTTCATCAATTTCTTATCTTATTCACATTAATTTTATCAGATTTATTTTTTTTCTGTAATAAGTAATTAAGAATGTTATTAATAAACAAAATTATAGATGTGATTATTCAAAATTAATTCCCTTAACATTCCAATATAATTTATACTATAGGAATTCAAATTTTTATGTGTCTTCATCTTCCTCATACTCTTCACAATTTGAACATTTTTCTTTAATTCCATCAAATTCACCATATTTAACATATGGGAAGATGCCTCAAATGATCCACATTAAGAGGATATATATCTTTCTTTAATAACATTTTGATCTTTATTGCTTATATTTTCTTCTAATTTATGATTGTTTTACCACAAAATATATTTTTATATTCAATATGAAAGAAATATGAATTCCCTTTCTGATGCACATAAAACTTTTCATGAAAACATCAATTTTATAATTCTAATAAAATAAATAGTAAAATAATATTATACAAAAAATGAGAAGCTTATATTATATATGATACCACTAGTCGAGCTATGTGAAACACACGGGGAAAATTGATGGGTGATGTGAATTAATGTACACATCTTTTATTGAGTTTTTGTATCTAAATTGACCATTCATTCACTCCAAACACTAATGATGTTAATATGAATTAATCAATTAATGTTTAATTATTAACCACTAAATCATTGAATAGATAAACAAACTAGAATATCATAAAAATACATTTTAACATTTCTACCTTGATGTGAGAGACTACAACATGTCACAATTTAAAAATTTCGGTATACTAACTTTTTTCTCACTATATATTATTAGATATAACATGTGAATTAATGTAATTCCCAAGTATCAGAAATGTTACATCCACTTCTACGATATTATATTTTTGTACTACAACTACAAATTCTTCGATTTCATAGTTTACACGGGTTGTACAAGGTCATCAAAAACCATATTTTAACTTGAAAATAATAGTATCCATTTCTTATTATGATAACTCTATATCAAAAAATGTGATCTTCCTCCTAGTAAAATAGTACAGACGTTTTCTATAGAATTATATGAAATTATTCTTTCTCATCACTTTGGTTATATCTCTTAAAACCAACTATTCATATTGATTATAGAGACTCTTTTCAAATAAAGGGTGATGAAAAAAGGATCTTCAACAGTATAAATATTGTTGATTGTTTCTCTTATCAGTGTTCTTTAACATTCTTCCATTGATATTTTTTTCTTCAATCAACACATAGTTTCAATGTTCGTTATAATTATATTTTAATTATTATTCAATAAATTGTAGTATCTCATATGTTTTATAGGTTAAAGGATCTCTATATAATCATCAGTTTTCTATTTATTCTATTATTCCAAAATGTAAGGATATTTAAAAAATTGATATTGCATCATACTTATTATTCATATATATATATGTACATATCATCACCTAAAAAACTCTTTTTATTGGAAATATAATAGAATTATGTTAATATTACTTGCAAAATATTCATATTCTTTTCTCCTAAACTCTTATCATTTATAGAATCAATAAAATTAGTTAGAAAATAAAATAAAATCATTATTCAAATTTTAAATATTCTTGATTAATCTTTGATTTCTATATTCATGTGATAATATACTATCACAAATCTATCAATAATATCTATTAATTTTAAACATTGTTTTAGTATTTTTCAAAACTAGTTGTACTTCACAATATTTGCTTCTTTCTCTAGCATGTTCCAGGATGAACATTTTATTAATTTCACTTT
Organism: Viscum album; assembly: GCA_963277665.1. Classification (NCBI taxonomy): domain Eukaryota; kingdom Viridiplantae; phylum Streptophyta; class Magnoliopsida; order Santalales; family Viscaceae; genus Viscum; species Viscum album. Next base: position 2,023,224,230 of record OY728138.1, read on the forward strand.
TCAATGTGAACTTCTATCCTTGGATCCACACGCATCAGGGTTCCCTTTATGTTTATTCTTATAATTTGGAATATCGATACATGGTTGTCTCATCACATTTATCTCTAGAGCTGGATTCACATATGCTGATCTCCTAGAATGGATCCTATTTTATAGTTGATCCACTTATATGGAACTAATTATAAATTCAACCATCCATTACTTATTGGGTCGTAATATAAATCTATTGTGATACAAACATTTTAATATAACATTGAAATTCATCGACATTTTATGTCATAATTATTTATCATTAAAAATTTAAAGAAGATTATATGTTTTAGTATCTTGTGATACATTATTAATACACATGGTAAAATCCCCCCATAATCACTATATGAAATTAAATAAAAACTCATGGTGGATTATTCGTATAATCAATTTTTCCACATCATGTAACATGAAGAAAATATATAATATGTAAAAAAAATATGAGTGTCGAAGATTTAACCCAAACATACATAATTTTTGAATGTTTTTTTGTGGGACATTTTTTATCCATGGATTAATGTAGTATTACTGCTCCTCATGTTATATTTTCATACAATGTTTTATTATTTTTCATATAAGGAAGAGTTTCATAGTGGCTTGAAATCCCTAAAATTTTACAAAATCTAATACAAACCCCTTCACTATATCAAACTGACATACACACCATCAACTCTAACCATTTATAGGGTTTAGAGCTATGGGTTTGGAAATAAGGGAAGAAGATGATGGTTGCTAGCTATTGCTACAGACTATTTTAATAATCCTTCACCTCTATGGGGAGGAATTCTTCCAAAACCAATGCAAATTGAAAACCTAAAACTAAAATTTCAAATAAATAACATACAAATTGAAAATAAGAATAATGTATCAGGTAACAATTCCCAAGGGAAATACCATACGTGCAAAATAGGAGAGGTGATTTGAGGAAAATAAAGATAGTTTAACTATTGCAACATTCACGATTTCATCTATGATGGATTTCAGGATGAAACCATATCCGTTATCATAAGTCCCCAAAGACAGAACACACAGAGTGATTGTAAATCCATTTATCTATTTCATATTTCAATTTATTACATTATTTATAAAATTTGATGAAATTTTACATCCATAGAAAACATTAATATATAATATACAACAACATCACATCCCCATAATAGAAATTAACATTCAAAGATGGATACATCACCTTTGTCACATCCATATCAACCAAACATACAAACCCACATCCACAACATAAGAATACAAGAACAAACCATAAAAACCACTTTATAGCACCCAAAATCCACACAAATCATATTTTATTCCCTAGTAAATCAACAACAACACAAAACTATATTGTAAAAAAAGTACTTCACCAAAAAAAAGACAAAATAAAATATAATATTCTCCCTTATAAAACATCAGTAATATATTCTAATTTTAATAACATTATGTTAAAACGCCACATTTCCACCCTTTTATTCTATTACTATTTTTAAATCATTATCCAAATGATAATTTTTTTCATATCATTTACAATATAGAATCTCAAAAAAAATTATATATTAAATATTATTCTTGAATGATTTATCAATAATTATAAGTCATATAACAAATTTTGTAGGATCTATAAAATTATGAAACTATAATTACTATATACATTAGGTCATTATAATAACATTACCTAAAGAAAATTAAATCATTATTAACTATCTTAACATGAATACAAAATATAATAAAATTAAATACTCTAACATGATTTATGCTTTAATAATGAAACTTAATGTGGAATAAAAAACCCCATATTAAAACACAAAAATTAATCTGATAATCCTACATCAAAAAACCCATCATACATTAAGACCTATAAAAATTATTATCAAGACCAATAAAAATATTCCATTAACCTCATTTAGAAGATGAAAATAATAATGAATAAAAGGATAGAAAAGATAAGGGGACCGTAAATCTAATAATATCATTCACATAATGACAATGCATTAAAATACTAGTTAAAATGTCAATGGAAATAAATCAATCCATTGGGATTCCAAGGGTTTGGAAGAGTGTAATGGATTACAATAAAAGAATTTGGATGGATTAATTTATAATTAAAATAGAGAATCAAAATGACATGGTGTATTACTCACACTATTGGTATAAGGACAGTTTTTTAACCATACCATTACAAATAAATTCTAAATTCTTCCCCAAATCATAGTAAATGGATATTCAATTTTGATATGCCCAATACTCATTATGTCATAGTTGTATTTGTTACATTATAATCAATATACTATCAAAATTCATAGTGTTGACATCACATTCCTCAATTAAAATTGATATAATATAAAATATAAAAAAAGTTAATGGAAAAAAACATGATGAAATATTATTAACCACCGAATCATTAAGTGACATGAAAACATCATGAACTATGAAAACATGGTTTAATATAACTAATCACAATAGAAGTTCATTAACCAAATTGAAAAAAATGATACAATAACAAAAAATAAATATCATATAAAACTCAACTGAGAAAACAATCATGGAACAAGTAATAATCACCAAGGTGTTATTTGAAATATAGTTTTCATTTAGTCTTAGACCCATCTATTAATCTACCATCCATCTCTAAACGCACCCTCAATACCACTTTTACAAAAAAAATAAAATTTTTAGTTATATGAATCATTCTAACTCTATATTTGATAAATATAAAAAGATTCATCTAATTATGAAAAAAATAAAAAAAAAATTGTAGGGAAACCCAAAACAGAACTAAATGTGAAGACAACACTAAAAGAAAACTAATGTTATAGATAAACCTAAAACGAACATATCAAAAGAATTTATAATATTAAAATCACTATATTTCTAAATTTCATATCAATGAAAATAGAACCACATATCTCTATTTCTACACACACATACCCAATAAAACATCATTCATATATAAATGACCATCAAAATTTTCACTAAACACACTTAATAAATAACAATTCCATAAAAAACTTATTTCTTCAATAAGAACAATTTTAGAAACCTATTAACACATCAGAATAATCTCGAATAGGTATCTTGACATTGAATAGCCTCACCCTGAGTATAAAATAGAATAAAAAAAAATCAATTACAAATTCCCAAAACATGAATTTGGACTAAACATGACACATTTCATAATAGAACACCTAATGATAAATCATAATGATACCATGAAAAATTTGAAACTGTCTTATGTCCATTGAACATCATATATTTTTGGGACACAAATACAATAGTTTTCAGTTTATATTACAATGAAAATAAATATAAATTTCTCGTAATATATCTCAAAACACTTAATATTGAATTTAATGATATATCCCCTATAAATAGGTAAATATCACAATTTTCATTCTAGATCTGAAAGGTCTGTGATTAGTAGCATTCACCACACCACTTTAAATCCCAACATATAATCTTTTTAGGAAATGAATTTTCATATAAAGGGGTAATTAAATTTATTTTTCACAATATCACACCTCTATCTAAGTATTAATCTTCATATTAGTTTCTATTTGATGAATATCCAACTTCAAAAAATATTTGCAACACAATGCTCACATATCATATATAAAAAAGTGTATCCGAATATAATAAATCAAAATTTTATTGTGAGTTTCAATCCTATGAAAAATATATCCTTCGTGCTAAAACAACGAATTATTCTCACATCTTCACCTACTGAAACTCAGAAAATATGTTCCTTATTAAATAACTATAGGAAATATTCCCATGGCCCATCACTTGAGAAAAAGTGACTCATCCTCTTCTATATTTATCCCACATCTCGAAATATAATTATACTAATGAAACTCATAATTTATCAAAATCCTTAACAAGTCAATGAAAACTCCAAACTCTTCAATCTATTCTTAGAAATCATATCTAAAAACTCCAAAATGGAACTTTTATTCTCCCAAACATTGAAAATTGATTAGAAAAATATCCCACAAATTCTTAACCAACGTCATCTAAAAAATGATTCAAAATATTTTAATCGATATATCATTAAAAAAATATCAATCTGATAATGCTATTAATTTTCTACATCTAAATTAAATTTTTAAAATTTATTTAACACAAGAAAAAAATCGTTAATATATCATCATCATCTAGTCAAACATTTAATCTACATACTAAGTACAAATATACTATCATGAAAATGTTTTAAATATATAATTTCATGAAAAAAATAATTAATTTAACCTTAATCTCATCATTCCATCAAAATGTTTTTATAAATTAATTTAAAAACCCTAAATATCGATTTTTAATTAATTAATTACACCCAAAATATTGAATGTTTAAATTCATCGAATTAATTAAAAGTCATTATAAAAACATTTTAAACCCATTTTTAAAATCAACACAACATTTACTAATAAAAATTGTACCACCAACATTATTTATTCATAGAATCATATTATCATAAAAATATTACATCATTCCAAAATTAAAATTAAAAATTTAAAATCCACTTCAACTTTATACACACATCATTTCAAAGTATGGAAACCATTTAATGATCTTATATTATGAAAACCATATAATCAATTATTTATTTTCATTCTTGGGTGATTTACTAATGTAACTATTAACGCATTAATTTTTTCCCTCAAATAAACATTTTATCAAATTATATTCATCTATATTACAATTCACCATGTAATCTAAAAATACTGACCATTATAACATATTAGGAATAATAAGTCTTCATAAACATTTCATACATCAAACAATTATAATTAACATGTCATATATTTCAATATTATTTCTTAATAGGTCACATTAAATATTTTAATATATCATAGTCCAAAATCATTTCTTCACAAAATTTCTTCTTACACATTATATTAATCACAAAATTAAACAATATTTATTAATATATCTCAAATAATTTAATTTAAACACACCATACTACATATATTACAAGTATTTAGTTTATACTATATATAGTAACTCATAATTTTACCATGATCATTGTCAATTCAGTTTATTTTATGCATTATATTAAACAAAAATCATTTTTTAATCAATAAATTTTCTCAACACATGACATGTTAAAAAACATCAATAATAAACAATTTAAAACAAAAAATGAAATATTCAACAAATAATCTGGGAATTATGATATTAGTTATTGTGAATCGTTCAACATAGTGTGCCCACCTCATGTTAGATTATGGTGTTGGTGTTACATTAACACACAACATTCATTATTTCCAAAGGCATGTAGCATTCATCAAATTTATTGTGATTTCTAGATACTGTAACAACGGTGACCTATATTATTCTTTAAAAGAGGTCTTGTCATATAGTCATATCAGGTAAGTAATAACAAGAATCTCATGTTCGCGGAAAAGTAGCTCATAGTAGACACATATCTTCTAAGACATTCAGCTCAGTCATCTATTGTTTAGACTGAGGTCGCATTAAGAACAAGGTTATGAGTTTAATGAATTTTGTATATGGATTATGATTGAAAAGAATTATCATGGGGTGGATGAGAGTGGTAAATATCTATTAAGGATCACCTGTATGGTTGATCGAGTGATGGATCAAAATGCTTTTACAGGAAAACCTGGGAGGTGTTTCCCATGAATTGAAGTTGTCAAACCATAAATGTTCATCAAAACAGCACTGGAGGTGGATCACATAGGTTCACCTGTTTGATGGGGGAACAAGGTGTACTGTGGATCAAAATTGAACCTCAAGGAGGAATCCTGCAAACCTTGATTGGGAGATGTGTATCCAAACCCACATACATTGATGGATGGTGTGGGAACTATTCATTAATGATTCCCTATACAATAGAAATTCAATATGATGGATTGATTTGTATTTCTTGGGGATTACGTATGGGAGAATCTCAGGTTATTCAAGGAGTATTTATTCTGTGGATGGGTCTTACATATAGGAACAACCCATATTAGAGGCCCGATTCTATGGAGATAGGTCAGTTTGGGTAAAAGTCGCGATAAATTATGGGTGGAGTGTATGGAATGGATGGGTTGGATGTAGTGTTGGTTTATTGGGTCTAAACATCAAATAGGGTTATTATGTATACCATGTGATTGTGAATCCAATCCCTTATATTTAGATATCTGTAATTTGGGCATATTCTTAAGGAGGTGGACCACATTAGAATGGATAAAATGGATGGGACTAAAGCATAGAAGTGGTGTAATTGGGTTGGTGATGATTTGGGATTAGACTAGGATGGAGGCCCATGAGGTATTGATAAATTTATTAAGTGGTCAATACTAACCTCTAAGCCCGTCTGAGTCATGCTGGGTGTGAGAAAAAATAAGAAATAGTTGACCAGTATGTCATTTCACAAAGGATGGGTGTGTGAGATATGTTGTAGGTATTATGCATGGGAGATCCCCACGAAGAATACCAAAGGGGTTGGGATGGGGTATTGAGAGTGACCATCCCCTCTCAAAGCCTTGTATATGAGGGAGGAAAGGATGGAAAAGAGTTCTAAACCATAAAATAAATTCTATGATCTTACTCCAAGAGTGTTTCCCAAGAGGATATCATTCTATATGAGGAGGACCTTATTCCATTTGTACCATACATGTAAAATCCTATCTGAGGTGTTTGGAGCTGATGCATGGAAACTAACCATGACAAAATGGTAATCCCATGATGGTATCCCCTAAGGGTCAAATTTGTGGAACCCCATGTTCACAAAATAATGTGATACTATCGTTTAACATCAAGTGTTGAGGATGTTGGTGCTAGGACTTTTTTGATGATGCATTGAGGATGCTAAGGGCTCAATATTCTCCTTAGGGGAAAATATAACCACAACATAGACACCATTGAGAGAGGAATGGATTTAACCTTTCCATGTGGGAATGGCATCGAATAGTGGTTAGTCACGACAACCATATTAACACCCATATGCCAAAATATGGGGATTAGTGTACCTATGCTTAAAATAATGAAGTGAATAGGAATAATGGGAAACACATGGAATGGAGTGGACCTTAGGAATGGTTGGAGCATGTCACCTAGGAACATGAAGTGCATCTCAACCAATATAGGATGTATTTGGAGGTTTGGAGAACTCGACATTTGAGAAGAAGTTCTAGAAGAATAGGGAAAATATACAGAGACTCAAGATAGAGGCATCAAGATGAGTAGGTCCTCACAAAGAGGAGAATCATTAATATTGGATTCTGTATAGAGGAAAAGTATTTCACGTAGGAATGGGCTTTGTGAAACATAGTAACCTCTCCTTGGGATGCATTCCTACCTAAGGAATGGAGCACTTCATGAAGGATTAATGCTTAGCAAGGTAGAAAGTGCCCTTAAGGAACATACTTCTATGAAAATGGAATAGAACTTACTAAAGGGAATTCCCACGTTGGGTATGGCATTTAGAAACATGGGAAAATTGGTTTTTTGATTCTATAATTCCTTATGTGATCCATTTTCTTTTGAGTTGATCAAGGTGTATCACAAATAAAAAGAAATATGGAAGTCCAGATGTTGGGTATCCCCGATCAAATTTCATAATGAGTTGTTTATTTAATGATAAATATTCTATGGATTCATAGATGTGATTTTAGGGGAAAAAGTGGTTCATAAACATCGATGGATCCATCATAGTTTCGAAGCTAATCATAAACCCTTTTCATGGTATAAGATAACTATTAGTCCTGTAGTGCATTCCATCAAGGCCTTGTGGATGTTGTTGATAAGAGATGTCTCCATGAAAGTGATTGATGAATATGACACATAAGATATATTTTGGGTTCGTATGGGTTGGGATTCTCTCCAATCCAGTTGTGTGCACCTTGACTAATATCATGTCATGTATTTTGTTTCCAAAAAATACTCCCCCCTAAATGGAAATGATGGAAAATTTAACGATAAATTCAAAGATATGATAAAAAAATTATAGAAATTTTTACCTTTCATGATGGTACTTCAGGGTGATTATTCGTGATGGTTTACTATAATGATTGATGGCATGAAGTCCCTTATAAATCTCTAGTGCCCATACACCTATAAATAGTGTTAGAGGGTTCCATTAATAGTTCATCTTTTTTGTGTGTGTAATATAATGATTTCTCTCATATCAAGAATATCTTATCCTCTATGATACCAAATATGAGAATGCTTTTCGAAAAAACTGATCTTATGTGCATTGTACTCATCAAATAATTTCATAGAGAAACATAATTCTGCTATCGCACTCTGTGAAATAGTCTCCGTGAATACGATCCATAAATTACCTCCATAAACCACTTTGGAAAACCAACTATGTCCTTGAATTAATGTATTTTCATGAAGCTACTCTAGATGTTCTTATAGATGAAACTAGAAGATATAAAATATATAACAAGATCAAGAGAAAGGTGTATTTTTGAAGCACCTCATATCATGAATCCCTTCTTACACAATAGTTATAATCTCTAATGGTGTATCCTATGTGATGGATTCTTCCACTATATAACTTTGGACTTAGATATGATGTCTTCATTCCACTTTCCAGATAGAAAAAACACAATTTTTTTCAAAAGAATCTCAGGGAAATACCAGTGGAACATGTCTTCTAATGAAGACATCTGGAAGGATCACTAACTGATAACAACGGATTGTCTCTAAGACCACATGAACAATATCGATGGGGAAAATTTGGATGATGAGTTGTATCAACCTCAATACCAAATGACCATGAAAGAAGGGTTAGGAAACACGAATGAATGATGGAATGACATGTGAAATATGTGCTAGGGTGGAAATTCACATGTGTATGGTCTTGGGCATACTTTGTATACATGTATTTCACTATGATATGATTATATCTATGGAGGTTAAGCCAATAAAAAATAGTAAGATATTCTCAGTTCCATGTTTATCTACCATGGGAGATCACACCTGATTCCTTCTTCATGTGGATGCTAGTTACTAACATGTTTCCTCATCATCTTGGGGAGGTCGACATCAGAATTTGGGACCTTCACCAGATCATTTTGACCGAAATTCTAGGGGGGATGTATGACGCAATTATCTCTATAGATAATGTGTCAGATGATCTGGAACAATGTTCATGTATTGATAAGGGGATGTTTGATCTAGTACAATTCACCAACAAGGATAAGTAGGGAAGAGGGATGTCCAAATTAAGTAATTGTTTGATAATTTTATAATTTTTTTTGAATAGGAGCCTAAAGAAGGTTAAGAGGTGACTAGGAAACAACCAACAACGCCATGTGCCTATCTGAGAGGATTTTAGTGAGGCAAGGAAGGATTATACCAGAGGATACCAGAAGATATCCTAGGGTATTTATGGCGTTATAGCATAAAAACCAAGCCTTAACCCATAGTCAACTTTAATAGAATTATCATGATGTTCATCTTTGTGTTTATGCTTCTAGTTTGTGTTGCTCAAATGGGGTATGATTGAGAACCTTTATAGTAGAAGAGCTACCAGAGATATGGATGCATGCCAGTCATGGAATACTTACACTGACAAAGTGGTACACCTTATATTGTCACATTAGTGTGGTGAACACATTTTTGTTCATGTGTGGGACATTAAAATACATGTATTTCTTGGTAGCCATTAACTTGGTGGACTACGAATAGCCTATCCTTATCTCCCCCCCCCCCGCCCCACGAAATAAACAATCCCTAGTGATTATAAAGATTTCGGGGTGTTTCCCATTCAATATAGGTTAGATGGATGTGTTGAACAATGTTGGTATAGTTTTTCTCTTTACCTTCCACCTATTTTCATTGATGATTATGGTGGTGAGAAAAGATGGCATAGAGACTGATGATTAAAGATCATAACACGTGGCTTTCTATGGTGGGGTGCAGTTGGGAAAGAATACAGAGATCCAATATGCAATCCATACGAGTGAGATTGGTTTTTGAGGAATTATATGTGCCTGCAAAGGCTTATAATGAAGGCGTAATCAATGGTTTTCCCTAGTTTATAAACATTACTGTTGAGGCAATTATTTCTCATGTTTACATGAGAATATGTGAATATGCTTAATAAGTTTATACCATCCACTGTTGTGTACAGTCTAGTCTATGGATTTGAAATGAAATGAGTGGCTTCATTATCGAGGGGTATGGTTGATGAACTGTGCCGTCTAGTTTAATAAATCGGGGAGACCTCCATATAGGGGTAGTATAAAGAACACCAATGAGAGAGCATCATGTCAGAAGAGATGGCATGGAAGGTAGTGTAGTAGTAGTGGGACCACCAGTTCATGAGCATTCATTATAAAGGGTTGGTGATGAAAGAAAAATCATGGTACCATTCCCAAAAATCATGGTTAGTTGTACCCAAGAGGAAGGGGAGACATCAAGGGGGTTCTAAAAGATATTTATACCAGCTCCTGGGAAGAATATATACTACATGGACAATCCTGATGATTCCATATTTCTCAAATCATTGGAAAACTATGATGTCTACATATAGATTTATGGAATTTATGGGATGTGGAAAAATCTCAAGAGATGCGGGATTATACTTTTCAGGATCAGTCATGCCAAGGTCAGTTTCCTCATGTAATAGGATTTGGGGGTACGATACATGGAAACATTGGTGAACCTCGTGCATTATCATGGGCATTGTTTGATGAATGATATACTAGGTGACATTTTTTCTTGAAATCTCCTTCCCTATACAACTATTAGTAGCATAGAAAGATGTATAGGCCCCCTTTCCTAATGAACTGGATGAATCATAGGGAGAAAATTCTAATAAAGTGAGACCCCTGGAGAGAGGTTAGATCCCAACTTCCTTAGATGAATTTTATTAACTTCGCATGGAATGTTTTTACTCATTTTACCTTGTTTCTCATTTCCTTATGTTTTATCTAGAATTACCAACTTAAATCTATTTTTTAAAACTAGATCTTGCACATGATACTCCTAATTATGGGGATGTAGGTACATAAATATGAGGGGTGGAGAACACAATTGTGAATGATCTCAGGGAAGAAGTGTTAGTGGGGCTGACGGAAGATGAGGATGTTAGTGACCCCCCCCCCCCCCGAAATACCTAGAGATCCCAGTTGTCTATGGGGCACAACATGGTATTATGATACCGAAGACCCCTAATACTGATCTATCAGTGTTTGAATTTTGTATGTCCCCTATCTCTATAGAGTCATAATAGTCATTCAAAGATCTAGAATTCACATTTTCTCATCTGTTTTGAGGTATTGTGTTCACTCCTATCAAAATGACTAAGGAATTTGGGCGCCATTTTTCAACAGGGGATCAGGTCCATGTGAAGCAGTCTATTTGAGATGACTAGACCAAGGACTCTATTAAACATTGAATTGTACCTATGAGTGATTCCACTGGTGAGGCGGAAATTGGGGATAATTGGGACAACGTTGTCTTGGTTGAAATATATGAGGAAGATGAACATCAAGATATGGAGCCCGTTCTATATGATAGGATTCGATAAGAGGGTCATTCTACTGAATTCTAGGTTGTGATTTTGAAATATGGACCTATAGATTTCGTAGAGCTAGCTGATTCCCAACCTAATACGGCAGTGGAGAATTGCATCATCGAGTGTCGGGCATGGAAGTGTATAAAATGTTTCATTTACAAAACACTAGATCTATATATAGAGGCCCATATGGGGTCCTATAACCAGGGTATGTTCAATTTATTCATCAATTGGGTATATACTTATAATGACCTAGCCTTAAACATTACTCAATCTTGAGTTATTTAAAGAATACACATTGAGGATCTTTTCAGGATTATAGTTTTATAGAATTAGATCATACAACATCCATTACATTCCACATTTAAACAAAGCGGTTACATAAAAGATAGTACTCATTTTTCCCATCAACGGAAAAATATTTAAAATAATACATGTATTCTTTCTTGAAGCTTCCTTGACATTATCATCATATCATGTACATTTCCCTTGACCTTTGAAAAAAATTTCAAAAACTTGGGATGCGAAAAAAAGCTCAGAAAGGGATATAAAAGTATGAAATGAAAACATTATTCCATGTATGAAATCATACTTTACTCATAAAACATAATCATTTTAACATACCTCAGGAAATCATGAATAAACCATTGAAATCATAAGACATAAAGGTAACTTGAGGCATTCATAACATTCTTACGTAGGGAGTAACCCTAATGGTTACATTTGGAATACCCATCACAATATATTCCTTAAATCTTTTCAGAGAAACCTTAACATTTGAACCCTTCACATTACACAATTCATTGGAGAGCTATTTTGGGCTCACCCACCCTTATTTTATCACAGAACCACCCGTCTTCATAACAATGCCCTAGAACCATAACATAATCGTATCACATAAAACTTGCATAAATGAAACATAACATTTCCACATTTCAATCACAAGATATCAATACAACACATTGATATAATAAAAACATTATGAAAACCATTTTCAATACCAAAATAAATGAAAAAAAAACATGGTATTTATTTTTCATTTTAAAAAAATGTTATTGCTTGTAGAGGAATCCGAAACTCAAATAATGGTCACGGCGGCGGAGAAGTCGTTGTTGCCGCATATGTATGACATAAAAACATTCCTTCTTACATTTAGTAAAATGCTTCGTATAAAAAATATTCCTTCTGAATTGACTTAAATGTCAATGGGGTTTATACACCGTATAAAAGAATGTTGTGTATAAAACAAAATATTTCTCAATGAAAGGAGATTGAGACGAAGTCCCTTACCTCGGGTATGACTTGACTTGATCATTCTTTAACCTCATGAATAATAAACTTGATTTTATTTCTACTTTCTTAATTACCTTTTTCAATTTTATTATTCCTTTTATATCACTTATTACCATGTTATGAACACTATGTAATTATTTTTGTTAATAATGGTCGTTTGGTCGATCATTGGTACTTGAGTAAAAAATAAACTATTTATAATTACAAGTTGTTCATGTGGAAAAATATCCATTATATCCAGAATTATATTCATGATGTGGATATCATATATGTCATATATATCCAGTATATATATGCATTTATAATATTACATAACATTTAGAGGTAAGAAATGAAATGCACCGTTCATGGAGACGGTAAGCCGTACGTACGCATGAATTCTACTTTCATTTATATTTCGTATTTTATGGAATGGAATCATAATTATATAAAGTTATATTATAATTAAAGTATAATATAATATATAATATCATTAACTACATCCTTTATACATCCCACATATGTCATTAACGAATCAAATCACTTTGAGGGGGCGGTAGTCTGCACTTCCTAAAATGAAGATATTAGGTTTACCCATAATGGAAACCATAAAGGTATGCCATAAATGAAAAATACAGAAGCTTAAGAAAATCATAAAAATATTATATATCATATATAAATATAGTGAGATATTAATGGCCACCTTTGAAGGTGTTATAAGAATATTGAACAATCAACGTTTCATGAGGCAGAAATTCGCCGTCCACATAAACAGTATGTTCTTTAACCATTAGATGGTTGTGTGTGTAAGTTTAGCTCTAATAATTATTATAAAAACATCCTAGTATATTTAATATACGGGTTCTGTTACAAAATAAATGAATAAAAAGAGTTTAGGGGGTTGGAGAAGCAAAATAAAATAAAAGAACATTAGAGAAGATTTCACCATTAAATCGGGTAACTCCTCTTGGTTTGTAACAAAAGGGTTTCATGAAGAGCATTTTGCCAAAGGTCAGGATTCTAGGATGAATAGGGGTGTGGATAGACAAAATGTGCAGAGTTTGGCCTAGCTAATGGCTTGAGATGTGTGGTTAAGGAGGTAGAGGTGGGGCCTTTTATAAGAGGGAGGAGGGGCACTCTTGGAATGTCAAGAAATGTAACTTTATTTTAAAATGAGTTTCGGATTTAAAAAGACCCAAGTTGATATATATAGAGGATAAGGTGATAATGAATCGAAGTATACTCATACAATAGGTCTCTGACAAGTGTAAGACTTAGATTTTATATTATCTGTTCATTTTATTTAAATCATTATTTAATGAGATAATCTCTACATCATCATGGTGTCATAAATAAATTGATTTATTTAATGTCTAAAAATTATTAAAAAAAATACTATGATGTAGAAAATATTTTTATCTTTCAAATTAATATTTATTGTCTAATTTATCATTTACATTGAAAAAACTAAAAAAATTTACTCAGGTGATACATTCTTTAGTGATATTATCCTTTCTTTAAAAATAAAAGGATAAAGTGTCACTTTCACCCAAAAGTGATTCCATGGGGTCCCAAAATTCAGAAAAAGGCATCCCATGGTCGGCCATTACACAAAAAGTAGCATTAGGACACATTTTGGGTTCATTTTATTTTATTATGATATTATTTTATTATCCATAACTATCCGATTACTAATTAATCAAGATAATTAAAGATAATTATTGTCGTTACTATTCATAATGTCCAAAAACAAAAGAGTCATAATTACATAATTTAAACCTTATTATTCCAAATATTTAATCAATTTTACCAAATTCCAAACATAGAAACTGAAATAATTGATTTAAAAATAATTCCAGTCGTCAAAACAAATAGCGGGTTTTTTTAAACAATATCTATGAAAATTTGGCACTTGTTTATGCCCAATTCCAAAGTTAAATTAATTATAATAGCCACCATATGATTAAATGGTAAAAATATATTCTAATTGCACATTTAATCCAATTAAAATAACAATCTATCTATATAATTAAATTAGATGAAAAATGCAGTTTTGAAGTAAAATGCGGTATTTTTCACTATTCATTAAAAAATGAACATTGTTAGAAAAATACAAAAAATTTATCCAAAGTAAACTTCAATTTCTCAATCAGAAAGAATAAGATTATTTTGACAAATAGAGCTTATAAAATTGTCAAAATCTTGATTTAAAAATGGTTTTCCATCAAAAGGAAGTAAAACAATCTTTTATAAATATTAGAGAATTCTATGCTTAAGATTGGATTTATTATCATTTTAAGTCTTCAAAACACTATCTAATTCATAAAATGACATAGATATGAATATCTATTATTCATTACATACTTGGGATGTTACATCTTTCCCCCCTTTAGAAAATTTTTTCCCTATAATTTATTTACTTATCGAATAAGTGGGGGTACTTATCCATCAATGCATTTTCAGATTCCCATGTTTCCTCTTCAATCATGTGGTTTTTTCCACAAAACCTTTACTTGATTAATCACCTTATTACGCAATACTTTCTCCCTATGTTCAATAATCAGGATAGGTTGTTCCTCATAAGATAGGTTCTCTTCCAGCTGAACTACCTATGGACTCAAAACATGAGATGGATCTGGCATGTACTTCCTTAACATTGAAACATGAAAAACATTGTGTACCTGAGATAAACTCAGAGGTAAATCCACTCGGTATGCAACTGATCCAACTCCTTCTAGAATTTTGTATGGTCAAATGAACCTTGGACTCAGCTTCCCTTTCTTACCAAATCACATCACACTTTTCCATGGTGATACTTTGAGAAAAACATGACCGCCTACCTCAAAAAAGAGATCCTTCCTCCTATTGTTCGCATAACTTTTCTGTCTACTCTGATCTGTTCTCATGTGTTTATGTATCAGCTGAACTTTTTCTGCCAACTCTTCAACCTATTTTGGACCCATCAACTTCCTTTCACCTACTCCAACCCAAAAACATGGAGTTCGACACCGCTTCCCATATAATGCCTAAAATGGTGCCATCTGTATACTGAAATGAAAACTGTTATTATATGAAAACTCAACCACAGAAAATTATTGGTCCCAACTTCCCTGATAATCCATCGAACAAGAACATAGAATATCCCCAAATTATGAATCGTTCGTTCTAACTACCCATCTAATTAAGGATGAAAAGCTGAACAAATATTTAATTCAGTAATCAACAACTTATGAAGGCCTTTCCAAAATTTATAAGTGAACCTGGGATCACTGTCAGATAAAATAGGGAGAATAACTCCATGTAACCAAACTATATTTTTAAGATACAAATGGGAAAGTTGTTCTAGGGAAAAAGAATCTCGTATAGTAAAGAAATTAGTAGATTTAGTCAAGTGATCAACAATAACCTAGATTTCATTATTACCTCGAGGTGTCTTCGGCAATCCCACAACGAAGTACATGGATATATTTTCCCATTTCCACTCTGGCACTGGTAAAGGCTGAAGCATCCCTTTTGGTAATTGCTGCTCTGCTTTAACCTGTTGACAAGTCAAACACTTCACAGTAAAATCAGCAATATCTCTTTTCATTTCGTCCCACCAGTAATACTCCCAATGATCTCTATACATCATAGTACTGCCGGGATGAACTGAAAACGGAGAACTATGAGCTTCAAATAACAACTCTGTCTTCAAATGTGAATCACAAGGCACACACAATCTCTTCCCAAATCTCAAAACACAATCATTATCAATGTTGAATTCAGGCAACCTACCTTTCTAAACCAACTATACCCTTTTCTGCAACTCACTGTCTTACTCCTGTGCTTGATTAATTCTTTCTGATATAGAGGATTTCACTGATACCTGAAACAAAACAGAAGGTAATCCTGCACCAACAACTTCTATGACAATTTTAATCAAATCCTTAACCAAAGGATCATGTTCCGAACACAACATTGTTATGAAGCAGTACTTTTTTGACTCAATGCATCAGCCGCCTTATTTTCTTTTCCCGGATGGTAATGAATTGTACAGTCATAATCCTTGATTAATTCTAGCCATCTTCTCTGTCTCATGTTCAATTATTTCTGGGTGAATATATACTTTAAACCTTTTTGATTAGTATATATTTCACACTTTACACCATACAAATGATGCCTTTAAATTTTTAATGTGAAAAGAACATCAGCTAATTCCAAATCATATTTTGGCCAATTTACCTCATGAGTTTTCAACTGACGTGAAGCATAAGCAATTACATGATCATTCTACATTAGGACGCAACCAAGTCCTTTCAATGAAGCATCATTGTTGATAACAAACTCCCCATTCGTGGATGGTATTGCCAAAACTGGAGCATTCACCAATCTTCTATTAAATTCCTAAAAACAATCATCACATTATTTTGTCCAGATAAACTTAACACCCTTCCGAGTTAGCTTAGTCATTGGACTAGATAACCATGAATTTTTTTTAACAAACCTTCTGTAATAGATGGCCAAACCAAGAAAACTACGAATCTCAATTACATTTGTGGGTCTTGGACATTCTTCAAAAGCCTTTGTTTTTACAGGATCAACAATTATTCCATCTTTAGAAATAATATGACCAAGGAATGATATTTTTTGCAACCAAAACTCACACTTATTGAATTTTACATACAATTTCTTTTCTTTGAAGGTTTGAAAAATAACCCTTATATTTATTTCATGCTATAACACCCCAAGATTTCATAGTGTGTTACTTCTTTCAAAATAATTCAATAACTTTCACTACACGCAAAACTAGGTTCCAGCGCACCATGACTTACCAAACAAGCCGTTAAAAAGAAGTTATGAATAGTATTTACTAAATTTTGAACTTTATATAAACCCTATAATTTTAGAATCCATATTAAAAGTTTCATAGACATAATGTAAGAACAATTTGGTTTTTTTCAGATAAAGTAAGTATTTTTCAAAAATGCACTTTTACCAACTTTTAATAGTGAACACTTTTTAATTCCAATTTTTCAAACATTTATATATTCAATTTGACTAAATAAATTTATTCTTTATAATGGGAATATCAAAAATTTACAACTTAACACCCCAAGCTTCCACAGTATGCTTCTCTTTGAATAATACAGTTGCGTGTGTTGTACACAACTTTGAGTTCTAAGACACACCACAACCAATCAAAGTAGCCGTTATGAATACTAATACCCAATTTTTTAAATTTTATAAATTTTATCTCTTAAAATGGACTTATTTATTGCATTCGTAATATCAAATTTATCCTAGGGTAAAATTTCGGTACTTTTCGGATAACTTCTATATTTTGATGAATAGTGAAAATTACTAAATTTTAATTAAAAACAAATTTTTTAATCAAAATAATTTGTAGCGATAAATTATGAATTTTAGTGGTCTTAAAGTGTATTTAGAATATATTTTTTCCATTTAATAAAATTTTGGTCATTTGACATAATTTCACAATTAAACCGGACATAAACAAATATCAATTTTTTGATAATTATTATATCTTAAAAACACACTTTTTGTTTTGACAGTAGGATTTAATTTTAAATTAATTTCTGCCACTTCTGTGTTATGAATTTGGAAAAATGGATTCCATATTTGGAATCAGGATGTTTAAATTGTGTATATAGGAAAATTTTATTTCTAGACATTTTGAATAATTACTTCCGTAAATATTTTATTTACCATTGTTAAAGGGTAAATTCGGTAAATAAGGGTTACAAAAATATTATACTAGAACTAAATTACCCTAAAACGTGTCTTAACCTTATTGGTGGATACATTTCCTAAAATGGGCATATTTGGGTCGATCTTGGGCCCCCATGGAGCCACTTATAGGTGATAGGGACACTTTATATTAATTAAGTTAATGTAAATAAAAAAATAACATAAGCTTATATCTTTTAGAAAAACAATTTTTACCTAGGGTTATATATGTTATATTTTTTATTATAAATATTCATTAGAAAGATAGAAATATTTCCTAAATAATTGTATTTTATTTATAATTTTTAGACACTGAAAAATTAAAAGTATATTAGACACAATAATGATGCAGTATTTTCCTTATTAATGAATGAATCAAATAATTTGTATTATAAATGAAAAAATAAATATAATTTGAATTTATTGATGACATAAACGGATTTTTTGGTTAATATGACATGTTAGGATTTATTAAATAAATTTATTTTTAATTAATAAGGTTTTTTAGACTTTAACAAAAATCAATTATTGAGTTATGTCAAAATTGACATAAATGAGTTTTTTTAAAACAAAATATTATATTTTTAATTTATATTCTATTCCTAAAAATCTAATGTTCGGCCAAAGGACTTATATCGTTAATGATGTATCATTAATGGACCACTTTGGGGTCACTTTTATGTATATATTATGTTTATTAACTATATATTATAAAAATACGAAGTGACATGGCAAGTGTTAAACTAATTAACCAAAAGTTAAAACTAAAAGATATGGTTAATATAATGACTGAAACATGTCTAAAATGTATTGTCTGAAATTATTTCAACCCATACCCATAATAAACTTTTAATAATAATCTTTGGAGCCATTATAAACCGAATATTAATTTATTATAAATTAATACTTTATGTTTTTCCTAAAGATCCCCTCCTACCCCTTATAAAAGGACCCAAATTCGAACCAATTAATAACACTGTCAAAGCCTTTTGGTTGGGCCAACCTCTACCCAAATTCTCTCTCAACTTCCCTCACTTCAACCTAGAGGCCTTAGTTTGATCATAAATCCAACCTAGGAAGCCCTTTTGATCAAATCAAAAGAAAGAACCTGAAGAAGAGGTAATGTTTTCACCACCCTCTTTGAAGTTCCTTTCTTCTTCAACTTCTTATTTCTTTGATAAAATAATAAATACAGTATATACTATATACTATGATGTTATTATAAATATGGTACATCCATATTAATTATTTTATCCATCCTTTTAATGACATGTCACCATACGTTCGTATGTACGGCTTACCGTCTCCACGTCGTGGTGTAATTGTTATTCAATACATTATTTTTTGGATGGGTATAATAATGATGTGTATTTGATGTAAATAAAAAATATAACATTATAAGTATTATAAATATATGATATACCATCCAATTATATATTATTATAATATTAAAAGAATGATATTTTCACTCGTGCGTATATACGGATTTCTGTCTCCACGACGCGATGAGATTCATTTCCAAGTTCACCATTCATCAACGATTATAAAAATATATATTACTAATAATTATGTAATATATAACATAATAATTATACTAGAGATATATATATTTATATATAAAAGTATTTTTGTACTTTCATATATCTTATTCACTTACTTCCATTCAATACCTATATGAAAACAGAAGTAGAGTTTATGTGTACGTACGGACTAACGTCTCCATAAATGGTGTTTTCCATTTCATATATATGTCTATTATACATATTTATATTCTGAATATATTTGAGATATTTATCATGTTTTATATTCTAGAAGTATTTAAATCATGATCTATGTGATACAATCAAGAGTAACAAGTTAAAAAACGCACGATAAAGAAAGCGATTATTACCCAAAATATTAATTGAACATGGAAATTATTATTAAATGGGTAGTATATTGTCATAAATGAATCATTTATGATATCATAAATATTAATCTGGTTATGGTATAATTTAATAACATACTACGATCTTCGTACGGGAGGATAAATGTACCCTCGACTAAAGGAAACTGCAAGGTAAGGGGTTTTCATCTCACTCCTTATTCCCGTGAGATTCATGCCATATTGCCATTATTACCTTTTATGTGGTGTATGTACTGCCCATAATTGTATTATTTTTATAATACACTTTAATTTTTGTGTATTTACATAATAATTGTATGATACCTCTTTCATGGGGTGTATGTTTCGTAAGTTACCAAATTGGTAAGGGTTAATTTCACAATCTCATTATTATTTGAGGTTGTTTTTACGTAAGTATCTACTGGGACATATTTATTATCCATGTCCTTGTTTTATGAAAGATTTTTCAAATGGATTATTTTAAGTGAATTTTTAATTAAACATCATTTCAAATGTTTTAAATATTTTTTCTTCTAAATATTTCTCATTAATGTCCATGCCTTCAAAATGGTTTTTACGGATTTATTTATATGGACATGAATGTTTTTAAAATGTTAATTCTTTTGAAATGTTTCAAAGTGGTTTGGGAAACTTTGATTCAAAATTGTTTATAAATAGATTATTTTCCTAATTGTGTGACTTTTAAATGTTTTCATGAAAAATGGATATTTCTCTCAAAGAGTTTTACAAATCATTTTCATAAACATCAAAATCCTTTAATGAATTTTAAAATTGTTTCGAGGTTAATTTATCATGATAAAAATATTCCATATTTTGTTAATGGTATTGTGATATGTTTTACTTTGGATGTGTTATTTTTATACCATTTATTGTTTATGGGTAAGGTATTGACATTTCGTATGCTAATTTTAATACGAATATGTATGTTATGTTTAGACCTATTCATATGGGGAATGCATTGGACTTAGTAAGTGACGGGTGGAGCCTGCTATAGATCCTCGATTCATCGGTAGGTCTCATAAGATAAACTAGAGTCTTGGCACAAGGCCTTGACAGAATATTATTTTTAGTCTTGGAAACATGCCTTGGATACATGGTTATGATAGTATGACATTATGAATTCCATCATTATGAAAGTGGTTAGTGATATTGCATGTGATTATTCTACTAGTAGAATATCCATGTGAATAAGTAAATGACATTTTTTCATTTTATTTTTTCCATATTATGTTGATGTTCAAGTTTAACAGGATTTTATTTAGTAATACATTGCCTTAAATGTTTATGCTTATTTATGATAGTTTCAGCTGTATTGCTTACCCTTACTGAGCATTTGAGCTTTCCCCTTTCTATGTTTTATTTTTCCCAGGATTCCAAGAATTGTATTGTGATTGATATGTAGGGTTAAGCCAAGGGAATAATGGCATTCATAATGATTATTTATGTTTTTTTGTATGTCTTAAAGTGAAATGTAACATTCATGTATTTAATCAATTTTCCAAGACTACTAAACTAATCAGTCCTTCGGGACGTTATTCCTTGTAATCATGCCAATGTATTGAAATAATGCACCGAATCTGGGTAACTGGGGTCATGGAATTACAGTTGGTATCAGAGGGATGTTTAGTAATAACCAATGAAGCTAGATTTAGATAAAATTTGATTAGAGCAGATAGCCATAAGATAGAATTTGAGGATTAGTATAGAAGAAATTACTATAATTTTGGTATTGTAGATATTTTGTGAGTTTTCCAAGCAATACATCACTGTTTGGATATGAGTAGGTAGAGGCGGCTCTGGCACAGATGTACCTAGGGGTAAAACCTGAAAACACCACTTTGAGAAAGACTCGAACAGGAACTAGTGCACGACAATTGGATTTTTTGCACTCTTGGTTACGACACTCCCGAGGGATATTCTTAGGATAATTCCCATTTTCATTACAAACAATTATAAAGGGTTTATGAAGATATAATTCCTCAATGAAGACATTTTTATGATTATGGATTATATCCATAATCTATTTAATTTATGTTAAGTGTTTTAAAATTTTGGGATTAGGTATTGTTATTAATAAACTAATCTAGTGTATGCCATTGTTTAGAAATGGCGCCGAGTAGAAGGAATGAGAACTCCAACAATGCACATGAATCAAAGAGAAAAAATGATCATATATTTCATGGTCTTAATCCAGAATTTTTAAGGGATATTTTCTCCCATGTATTATCATCAAACAAAGAAATAATAGCATCTGTTGATAAGATAATTAAAGAGTTTACTGAGTCCTATGGCTTTGAAGGGAAGAAAGAGAATAAAAGGATGGAAGAGAGAAATATGGATAAAGGAAAGAGGGAAAAGAATAATTTTCCCATATGTGATAACTGTGGGAAGAAACTCCATGGAACTTTCCTGAAAGGAATGGGAGTTTGTTATAAGTGTGGAGAAAAAGGACACAATGTACATGACTACAAGGGTAAGAAAATGGTTTCAAATGTACAATGCTTCATCTGCAAGGAGTTGGGACACTACGCGAACCAATGTACAAATCACCAGAGTATGCACCAAATGATGCTATTGGATAATAATCAAGTTATGATACTACCACAGATGAAGAGGAATGACTAGAGTTCTGATGTTGTTATTAGATAATTATGTCATTTGAGTATTGTATCAACAATGTACTGGTTATAATAATTATGGAGTATATAAGGAATATACTGCAGTACTATTTCATTAAGGACATGAGATTGTGTGGAACCAAGAAAAGTGGCTCAATAGCAGGTTACATTTTTGGAAAATATATGGTTGAGAGAAATATAAAACATAATATGGTTCTGATAATGAGGTAGTGATTTTGGAATAAGATATGGTTGATTTGAATAAATTATATTGGATATTCTTGACTACCATGAAACTGATTAATGATTTTTAATTGTTGGAGTTTAAAACATTTTTTAATAGAATGATTATATCCATTATTCTATAAGGAATAAGGGATCATGAATTTAATCAATAAGGTTTTATGGTAATTCAGGATGTTGCAGTGTTTTAAAAGAATACATGATGAAGGCGTTCACATGTTATTACGCGGAAAAAAGGATCTTCATTGTGTTTACCTTCCTTATAAATGTTGGACTATGAGTTTGGAAAGAATTATTTTGGATAATTATAGTTTCAGATTAATTTTGGATTGCTATAAAAGGACAACCCGGCGATCGGGCGGCAACCCGTCACGACCAGCAATGCCGCGAGACTTGAACCCGCAACCGAAGGGCGACAAGAGTTTATCACCTACCACTAGCCCAAAAGATGTCCTGGATTAAATAATGTAGTTTATTTTATGATGGTCTAGTAGATGAATTGTAAATTCATTTTTTATCCCCAAATGAATAGGATAAGTAGAATATTTTTTTCAGTTCTATTATCTTTTAGAGTGAAAGATGAGTTTATGGTAGAAATTAGTTAAAAGATATAACTCTACATTTCATGTATATATTTTTCCTCTCCTCTTTTTATTTGAAGAAATTAATTCTTATAATTTATTGAAGGGATCTTAAAACCAAAAATGTGTTATCATAATACCTTATTTTTTGTTGAACCGATGGCATTTTAAATCATCATAGATTGATGAATTTAATGACCTCAATTTTAAAATTGTTTGTGATTGATGACCTCAATCACTGTCTCTAAATATTTATGTTTTTCCTCCAATTATATGTCTTTAATTTCCACCAAGGTTCACTTAATTGAGATCATAATTTGGTGGCAACCCTTTCATTTCTCATTTCCTCTTATTAAGACTAAATTTTATTAACCAAATTTCCGATGTGGGTTTTCCCACAAAAACATTTTCTATTTGCATCCCTTATTTTCGAAGAACAAAATCAAATTGTGAGGATGAAATTTATTGAAGGAGGGAAGAATGTAACACCCCATGATTTCATAGTATGATACTTCTTCAAAATAATTCAATAACATGCACTACACGCAACACTGAGTTCAAGCGCACCATGACTTACCAAACAAGCCGTTCAAAAGTGGTAATGAATAATATTAACTAAATTTTGAACTTTATATAATCCTTATAAATTTATAATCCATATTATGAGTTTCGTAGATATAATGTAAGAACAAATTCATTTTTTCCATATAAAAGAAGTATTTTTCAAAAATGAATTTTTACCAACTTTTAATAGTGAACCCTTTTTAAATAAAATATTTTAAACATTTATATATTCAATTTTACTAGATAAATTTATTTTCTTGAATGGGGATATCAAAAATTTACAATGTAACACCCCAAGCTTCCACAGTACGGTTCTCTTTGAATAATACAGTAGGGTGTCTTGTACGCAACTTCGAGTTCTAACACACTCCACAACCAATCAAAGTAGCCATTATAAATAGTAATACCAAATTTTTAAAATTTTATAAATTTTACCTCTCAAAATGGAATTCATTTTAGGATTCGGAATATCTAATTTATCCTAGGGTGAGATTTCGGTACTTTTCAGATAACTTTTATATTTTGATGAATAATGAAAATTAATAAATTTTAATTAAAAACAACTTTTTAAATCAAAATACATAGTAGTGATAAATTATGAATTTGAGTGGTTTTAAAGTATATTTAGAATATATTTTTACCATTAAATACAATTTTGGTCATTTGACATAATTTCAATATTAAACTGGACATAAACAAGTATCAACCTTTTGATAGTTATTATATCTTGAAAACAAGCTTTTTGTTTTGACAGCGGGAATAAATTTTAAATTAATTTCTGCCACTTCTGTGTTTTGAATTTGGAAAAATGGATTCCATATTTACAATCAGTATGTCCAAATTGTGTAAATAGGTCACTTTTATTTCTAGACATTTTGAATAATTACTTTGGTAAATATTTTATTTACCGTGGTTAAAGGGTAAATTCGGTAAATAAGGGTTATAAAATAATATTAAAATAATAATAAATTACCCTAAAACGTGTACTAACCTTATTGGTGGATACATGTCTGACCACGGTCAGATTTGGGTCGATTTTAGGACCCCATGGAGCCACTTGTAGGTGATAGAGATGCTTTATATTAATTAAGTTAAAGTAAATACAAAAATTACATAAGCTTATATCTGTTAGAAAAACAATTTTTAGATAGGGTTATATATGTTATATTTTCGATTATAAAAAATCATTATAAACATAGAAAGAGTTCCTACATAATGGTATTTTATTTATAATTTTTAGACATTGAAAAATCAATAATATATATGACACAATAATGATGCAGTAATTTCCTTATTAATGAAAGAGACAAATAATTGGTATTATAAATGTTAAAATAAATGTAATATGAAAGTTTTGATGACATAAACTAATTTTATTGGATAATATGACATGTTAGGATTGCTTAGATTAATTTAGTTCTATTTAATAATGTTGTTAAGACTTTATAAAAAATCAATTATTGAGTAGTTTCAAAATTGACATAAATGAGTTTTTTAAAAATATATATTATATTATTAATTTATATTCTATTCTTAAAAATATAATGTTTGGTCAAAGGACTTATATAATTGTTGGTGTATCATTAATGGACCACTTTGAGGTTGCCTGGATGTATATAGTATTTTTATTAACTATATATTATAAAAATACAAAGTGACACGGTAACTGTTAAACTAATTAACCAAGAGTTAAAACGAAAATATAAGTTTAATATAATGACTCAAACCTGTCTAAAGTCTATTGGTTGAAATTATTTCTACCCATACCCACCTTATACTTTTAATAATCAACTTTTAAGCCATTAGAAACCGAATATGAATTTATTATAAATTAATACATTATGTTTTTTCTAAAGAGCCCCTCCTTCCCCTTATTAAAGGAACCAACTTCTAATCAATTCATCACACCTTAAAATCCATTTGTTTCGGCCAAACTCTACCTGTATTCTCTCTCAACTTCAATCACTTCAACCTAGAGGCCTTATATTGATCATAAATTCCAACTAGGGACCCCTTTTGATCATATCAAAAGAAAGAACCCGAAGAAGATGTAATGTTTTCACGACCCTCTTTGATGTTCCTTTCCTCTTCAACTTCTTCTTTCTTTGTTAAAATAATAAATCCAGTATCTCCTATATACTGTGATGTTATTATAAATATGGTACATCTATATTCATTATTCTATCCATCCTTTGAATGACATGTCCACATACGTGTGTACGTACGGCTTACCGTCTCCACGTCGTGGTGTAATTGTTATCCAATACCTTATTATTTGGATGGGTATAATAATGATGTGTATTTGATGTAAATAGTAAATATAACATTATAAGGAATCTGTATATATGATATAAAATCCAATTATATATTATTATAATATCAAAAAAATGATATTTTCGCTCGTGGGTACGTACGGATTTCCGTCTCCACGACGCGATGCGATTCATTTCCAAGTTCACCATTCATCGACGATTATAAAAATATATATTACTAATAAGTATGTAATATATGAAATAATATTCCTAATGGAGAGAGATATATATATAATTATTTATGTACTTACATATATCTTATTCACTTATTTCCGTTCAATACCTATATGAAAACAGAAGCAATGTTTATGCGTACGTACGGACTACTGTCTCCATAAGCGGTGTTTTCCATTTCATATATATGTCTATTATACATATTTATATTCTGAATATATATGATATATTTATCATGTTTTATATTCTGGATGTATTTAAATCATTATCTAAGTGATACAATCAAGAGTAACAAGTTAAAACACGTACGATAAAGAAAACAATTATTACCCGAAATGTTAATTTAACATGGAAATTATTATTAAATGGGAAGTATAAAGTCATAAATGAATCATCTATGATATCATTAATATTAATATGGTTATTTTATAATTTAATAACATACTACTTTCTTCGTACAATAGGTTAAACGTACCCTCGACTAAAGGAAAGTGCAAGTTCAGGGGTTTTCATCTCACTCCTTATTCCCATGAGATTCATGCCATATTGCCACTATTACCTTTTTTGTGGTGTATTTACTTCCAATAATTGGATTCTTTATGTAATACTCTTTAATTTATGTGTATTTATATATTAATTGTATGATACATCTTTCAAGGGGTGTATGTTTCGTAAGTTACCAAATTTGTAAGGGTTAATTTCACAATCTCGTTATTATCTGAGGTTGTTTTTACGTAAGTATCTACTAGGACATATTTATTATCCATGTCCATGTTTTATGAAAGATTTTTCAAAGGGATTATTTTAAGGGACTTTTTACTAAAAAATCATTTCAAATGTTTTAAATATTTATTCTTCTAAATCTTTCTCATTAATTTCCATGTCTTCAAAATGGGTTTTAAGGATTTATTTATATGGACATGAATGTTTTTAAAATGTTAACTCTTTTCAAGTGTTTCAAAGAGGTATGGGACACTTTTATTCAAAAAGGTCTTTAAATGACTTATTTTCCAAATTGTTTGACTTTTAAATGTTTTCATGAAAAAGGGGTATTTCTCTCAAATATTTTTACAAATCATTTTCATGAAAATCAAAATCCTTTAATGAATTTTAAACTTGTTTTTAAGTTGATTTATCATGATACAAATCTTCCATATTGTGTTGATGGTTTTGTGATATGTTTTACTGTGGATATGTTATTTTTATACCATTCACGGTTTATGGGTAACGTATTGACATTTTGTATACTAATTTTAATACAAATGATTATGTTATGTTTAGACCTATTCAAATGATAAATGCATTGGACTTAGTAAGTGACGGGTGGAGCCCGCTATAGCTCCTTGATGCATCGGTAGGTCTCATGAGACAAGCATGTGTCTTGGCATGAGGCCTTGACAAAATCTTATTTGTAATCTTGGAACGATGCCTTGGCTGCGTGGTTATAATAGTCTGGAATTATGCATTCCATCATTATAAAAGTGGTTTGTGATATTGCATTTGATTATTTGACTATTAGAATATCCATGTGAATAAGTAAATGGCATTATTTCATTTTTTTTTCCATGTTATGCTGAAGTTCAATTTTAGAAGGCTTTTGTTTTAGTTATACATTGCCTTAAATGTTTATGCTTATTTATGAAAGTTTCCGCTATATTACTTACCATTAATGAGCATTTGAGCTCACCCCTTTCTATGTTTTATTTTTCCCAGGATTTCAAGAAGTGTATTGTGATTGATATGCAGGGTTAAGACAAGGGAATAATGGCATTCATAAAGATTATTTATGTTGTTTTGCATGTCTTAATGTGCAATGTAACATTCATGTATGTAATCTATTTTCCAAGACTGCTAAACTAATCGGTCATTCGGGACATGATTCCTTGTAATCATGCCAATGTATTAAAATAATTCACCGACTCTGTGTAACTGGGGTCGGGGCGTTACACATGATCCTCTTTACTTTTATAAAACACCCAAATATCATCAATGAAAACAACCACAAACTTATCACAGAAATCATGGAAAATTCTATTCATAAGGTCCGTGAATATAGCAGGTGCATTGGTTATCCCTAAAGGCATAACTAAAAATTCATAATGGCCTTATCTTGTACGAAAAGCGGTCTTCGGAATATCTGATTCCTTTACCTTCAACTGATGGTACCCCGATCTCAGGTCAATCTTTGAAAAATACTTAGCTCCCTGGAGCTAATCAAACAAATCATCGATATGAGGAAAAGGATACTTGTTCTTAACAGTGATGTTATTCAAAGCCCTATAATAAATGAAAAGTCTCATTGAACCATCTTTCTTTTTAACAAATAAAAGAGGAGCACCGCATGGTGATGTTCTAGGTCGAAAGAAACCTTTCTCTAATAAATCATGGAATTCCTCCTTCAACTCTAAAAGTTCAATTTGAGCCATTCGATAAGGCAGTTTTGAAATTGGATTAGCATCCGGAACTAAGTCAACAATAAATTCACCTTCCAGATCTGGCATTATTCCAGGAAACTCATCAGTAAAAACATCAGGATTCTCATTTACCACTAGAACATCATTAATCTGAAGAGTTCCTTTGTTTTCAAACATATATGCAAGGTAGAATTCATTTAAATCTTTTACAAGTTTCTCAGCCTCTTGATATGTTATCAACAGTAAGGTTTCATTCTTGTACAAAAACTGAAAGTCTTTATGAAAAGGAACTTCTTTAGCTCTACGGTCAATCTTAGCATGGTAAACAGAGAGACAATTCATACCCAGGATAACATCAAACTCTACTAGAGGTAAAACAATAAGGTTTTAAAGTAGGTTATTTCCACAGATAAGGATAGGAAGACTCTTATAAAGACTTTTTGTCTCAACGTTTCCCCTATGTTTTTACCACAAGTTCAGGAGTCATTTCTTGAGATGGAATTCCTAATTTACAAGAAAAGTTTTCAGAGATGAATGAATGTGTAGACCCTAAATCAAACAACACATTAGCATAATCTGAAAGAACAAAAAAAGTAAATAATACCACTTCATTGGATAGACCAACATCTACTGAAGTAGTTGCAAAAGATTTCACCACACCTTTCTTCTTGTATTCTGACTGCATCCCATCATTCGAGCTCTTTGTCAAACACTCATTTGAATATTGACCCATATCATTGGACTTAAAATATATCACTAACTGTAAATCAAATTTGGTCTTACCATCACCTTGATATTTTTCATTGCAATCAAGAGCCTTATGTCCCATATTACCACATTGGTAGCACTTTCCAGAATTTAGAAGACATTCCCCAGCATGCATTTTACCACATTTATCACAAACTTGAAACTTAGTTTTCTTACCATCAGACCTTTTTGAAGAATTATTCCCTTTCTCCTGCCACCTCGGTCTCTTATTTTGTTGGTTGTTATAGAACACTTTATCATCTGCAATCTCCATTTCCATCTTATCAGCACATCGGACAAGCTTTTTATAACTCTTGAACTCACAAGAAGCTAAATCCCATCGATATTTTGACTTTAATCATGAGTAAAAACGGTTGATTTTACTATCATGGTCTCTGATAAAATTTGGAGCATACCATTCCAATCGAGTGAACCTTTCCTCCTAAGCAGCCACTGAGTCTTCCTCTTGCCTCAATTCCAAGAATTTTTTTTCCACCCTAATTCGAACAACATTAGAAAAATACTTCTCAAGAAACATACCTTTGAATTCATCCCAATCGAGAGCATAAATCTCATCAGCGTCCCTGATATTTTAAGCCATCGACCACCACTGATCTGCTTCACCCTCTAAACGGTAAATTGAAAGACTAACCTTTTGATTGTCTGAACACCCCATGACATAAAAAATTCTCTCCACTGCTTTAATCCACCCTTCAGCTAGTACATGGTCAGATGATCCTCTGAATGATGGGGGATGTTGCCTCATGAAATCTTCCACCACTAACATGTTTTTCTGTGGTTGATATGGATGATCTCGTGCATGGATACCACCACCATTTATCTCTTGAGTCCACTACGCCATTACTGCAACAAACTGTTCAGTTCCAATTCCGACCATCTCAGGATACTGATTTGGAAGGTCATTTCCTTATGTATTTCTTCCTAGAACTCCTTCCATGTTTCCTCTGCAGAAACCCATTCTGAACATGCATGTCTTCGATGAAGCAACATGGTAATCTTCAAATGCTATATCATTTCAATTTGACCATAAAAAATATTTTTGGATAATAATTTATTATATTTCTAACTCCTAAAGTTATCTAAACCGACCTCTAATACCAAATATAAGGCCCCAGCCTTAAGCATTACATAATCTTGAGTTATTTCAAGAATACATGTTGAGGATCATTTCAGGTTTAGAGTTTTAGATAATTACATCATAAATCATGCATTACATTCCACATTTAAACAAAGTGGTTGCATAAAAGATAGTACTCATTGTTACCTTCAACGGAGACATATTTAAAATAATACATGGATTATTTCTTGACACTTCCTTGACACTATCATCATATCATGTAATTTTCCCTTGAAATGTGAAAAATATTTCAAAAACATGGGATGAGCATAAAATGCTCAGTAAGGGATATAAAAGTACGAAATGAAAACATTAGTCCATGTATGAAATAATATTTTACTCATAAAACATAATCATTTTAACATAACTCATAAAATCATGAATAAATCAACGAAATCATAAGACATAAAGGTAACTTGAGGAATTAATAACATTCTTACGTAGGGAGTAACCCTCATGGTTACGTATGAAATACCCATCACATTATATTACCTAAATCTCTTCGGAGTAACCGTAAAGTTTAACCCCTTCACGTTACCTAATGCATTGGAGAGCTACATTGCGCTCACCTGCCCTTATTTTATCACAGAACCACCCATCTTAATTACAATTATCATGAACTATAACATAATCGTATCACATAAAAAATGCATAAAGGAAACATAACATTTCCACATTTCAATCACAAGATATCTATACAACACATTGATATAATAAAAACATTCTGAAAACCATTTTCAATTCCAAAATAAATGAAAAGTAAAACATGGTATATATTTTTCATTTTAAAAAAAGTTATGGCTTGTAGAGGAAGCCGAAACTCAAATAATGGTCACGGCGGCGGAGAAGTCGTTGTCGCCGCATACGTTTGACAAAAAAAACATTCCTTTTTTAATTTAGTAAAACACTTCGTATAAAAAAGATTCCTTTTGAATAGATGTAAAATTCAATGGGGTTTATACACCGTATGAAAGAAATTTGTGTATAAAACCAAATATGCCTCAATGAAAGGAGACTGAGTTGAAGTCCCTTACCTCGGGTCCGACTTGCCTCGATCATTCTTTAAAATCCTGAATAATAAACTTATATTAATTTATACATTCTTAAGAACCTTATTAAAGTTCATTATTAATTTTATATCACTTATTACTATGTTATGAACACTATGTAATTATTTAAGTTAATAATGGTCATATTGTCGATCATTGGTACTTGAGTCAAAAATAAACTCTTTATAATTACAAGCTGTTCATGTGGTAAAATATCCATTATATCCAAAATTATATTCATTATGTGGATATAATATATGTCATATATATCTAGTATATACATTCATTTATAATATTAAATAACATTTAGAGGTAAGAAATGAAATGCACCGTTCATGGAGATGGTAAGCCGTACGTACGCATGAACGCTACTTTAATTTCTATTTCGTATTTTATGGAATGGAATCATAATTATATAAAGGTATATTGTAATTCCAGTATAATATCATATATAATATCATTAACTCCATCCTTTATACGTCCCACATATGGCATTAACGAATCAAATCACATTGAGGGGGCGGTTGTCCGCACTTTCTAAAATGATGATATCACGTTTACCCATAATGGAAACCATAAAGGTATGTCATAAACGAAAAATACAAAATCTTAAGGAAAAAATAAACATATTATATATCATATATAAATATAGTGACATATTAATGGCCAACATAGATGGTGTTATAAGAATATTTAACAATCATCATTTCGTGAGGCAGAAATTCTCCATCCACGAAAACAGTATGTTCTTTAACCATTAGATGTAGGTGTGTGTAAGTGTAGCTCGAATAATTCTTATAAGAAAATCCTAGTATATTTAAGATGCTGGTTTTGTTACAAAACAAATTAATAAAATGTTTTTAGGGGGTTTGAGAAGCAAAATAAAACAAAATAACATTAGAGAAGACTTTACCCTTAAATCGGGTAACTCGTCTTGGTTTGTAACAAAAGGGTTTCTTGAAGAGATTTCTTCCTAATGTAAGGATTCTAGAATGAATAAAGGGATGTGGATAGATAAAATGAGCAGATTTTTGCCAAGCCAATGGCTTGAGATGTGTGGGTAAGGAGGTAGAGGTGGGGGACTTTTATAAGAGGGATGAGGGGCACTCTTGGAAAGTCAAGAAATGATACTTTATTTTAAATTGGGTTTCAGATTTAAAAGGTCCCAAATTGATATATTTTGGGGATAAGGTGATAAGGGTTCAAAATATACTCATACAATAGGTCTTTTACAAGTGTAAGTCTCATATGTTACATTATCGTTTCTTTTTATTTAAATCATTAATTAATGAGATAATCGCTGCATCATCATGGTGTCATAAATAAATTATTTTATTTAATGTCTAAAAATTATAAAACAAATAATATGATGTAGGAAATCTTTTAGATTTCCAATTAATCTTTATAGTATAATATATGAATTACAAAAACAAAACAAAAAATGTTTTACTCGGGTGATACATTCTTTAGTGATATTCTCCGTTCTTTAAAAATAAAATGATAAAGTCTCACTTTCACCGAAAAGTGATTCCATGGGGTCCCTATGTTTGGAAAAATTCTTCCCATGGTCGGCCATGACACAAAAAGTAGTATTAGGACAAATGTTGGGTTCATTTTCTATTATTATGATATTATTTTATTATCCCTAACTACCCGATTACTAATTAATCAATATAATTAAAGATAATTACCGTCGTTACTATTCATAATGTCCAAAAACAAAAGAGTCTTAATTACATAATTTGGACCTTCTGATTCCAAATATGAAATCAATTTTACCAAATTCAAAACATATAAATTTCAATACTTAATTTAAAAATAATTCTCGTTGTCAAAACAAATAGCGGGTTTTTAAGCAATATCTATGAAAAGTTTGGCATTTGTTTATGCCCAATTCCAAAGTAAAATTAATTCTAATGAACAACATTGTATAAAATGGTAAAAATATATTCTAATTACACATTAAATCCTATCAAAATAACAATATATCTATATATTTAAATTATATGAAAAATCATTTTTGAAGTAAAATGCAGTATTTTTCACTATTCATTAAAAAATGAACATTGTCAGAAAAATACCAAAAATAGATCCAAAGTAAATTTCAATGTCCAAATCATTAAGAAAAAGTTTATCTTGACCAATAGAGCTTATAAAATTGTCAAAATCATGATTTAAAAATGGTTTTCCATCAAAAGACAGTAAAACAATCTTTTAAAAATATTAGAGAATTCTATGCTTAAGATTGGATTTATTCTCATTTTAAGTCCTTAAAAGACAATATAATCCATAAATAGACATAGATAAGAATATCTATTATTCATTACTTACTTGGGATGTTACAATTATTTTTGTCTCCACATGAAAATTTGTGCTTATCTTACCAAAAATATATAGGAGGGGATCTAGTATTTTGATGTCCCCTGGTGCCAGGATAATTCTGACAACATCTGGAAGATTTAAGTGGTTGACTTGGAGACCCATAACTTGAAGGCAACACAATAATGTTTGGTGGGTCTACAACACTATACTGATGGGTAAATACCTAGGGGAAATTTTGTTATGACTCATGAGAGGCTCCAAGATTATGTATGTTCTCCTCTACATCCATATATTTCTTGACAATTTTTCTTACATATTATATGTTCATGGATTCATTTTTCCACATTCTATATTTATCACACATCTATCTTACTTTTCAAATAACAAAAATCTAATCGCTATGTTCATATGGCTCTTCCCTAGTGTGTGAAAAAATAAATGACCATATACATGTTCACTTCATCGGAGACTGTCGGATAATCTTCAAACACTCAAGATATATGATTATAGAATAGATACTAGGAAATTCTAGAATGGAAATTTTTTTTGATAGAATAATTGACTTGTATAATAGACAACTCTATTTTTCCAACATTCTCTAGTGTTGAAATGGGATAATTCTAGTGGCACTGAAATATAACATAACACAGGCGATCCGAAGGTTGAATCATGATTCCAAATATTCAGAACACAATGGGAGTATAATGGAGATATTAAATAACTACTAACCATGTTTGAAATACAAAATTTATTCTATTATCCTGAAATGGGGGCCAAAAAATATGGTCAACCACTGACTATATTAAGAATAAAGAACCATTCTCATAATGTTCATTGAAGTCTTCGAGAATATTTTCCTTGTATGGTAGGTGATCTGATGTTTCATGAGACCATTCCATTAGGGGGTTATTTTAGATATGAATGAGGATGAGAATTAAAAAATGGGCACAGAAATCATGGACATATATTGATGAAAATTTCAAATAAACCCCAACACTCTTGGAATTATTCTATCATTGGTTAGAACATATTCATGTAATCATATTTCCCTAAAAAAGGTCAAACCCATATTCAATGGAATTATCAACTCACATGATGAGAAAAAATAGAAATTGTTAATAATGAGGTAGATGACCAATATTTCAATAGAGGGCTTCTTAGGAGAGGGCGTGACATGTTCTTGAAAATTTACATCATTAAACAAAGATGATATACACACAATTTTACATCATATAGTATTTATTTTAGACACATAATTTAATGTAATATTGTAAGGAGGAAGAATTGTACATATTAAGATTATGTGTGTATGATTAATCACATAGTTTAACATCATTCATCTTGGATGTTTCACATAGTTTAAGGTCATAATGATAGATACATCGCTAACAGTTCAAAGTATTGTTTCATGGAATAAAAGAAGAAGGCCTCCATATATTGGAATATATGGCTTGTTAGAGTGGAAATCTCGACATGAATGATACTAAAGAAGGACCAACATCACAACACAAACTATTAATTCGGTTCACATAAAACATATTGTCATGATGACTGGGCTACATGCTCTTAGATTACAGTCGTAGTGTTTGGACAAAAAATTATATCCCAAATGGACATGTGTAGTGTGATAAATAGGAAATCCCTATGTGAATGAGCACAAAAAAGGCCTAATAGTATCACATAACATGCTTATAGGTGCTTACACATAGTGTAATGTCATGATTTCTTAGTTTTGGGATTATATTATAAGTCTATAGATTTTAGAATGAGTATTTCTCTAGGAATCATGAAAATGTAAATTGATATCTTACTATATTCCTAATCCTGCAAGATCACATATCAGTTTGGATGACTAGGAATGGTATCATGGATCTTATGATAGGTGGGAGTGCATATGGATGACTCCAAGGGTTTCTAATCACACAATGATATAGGGGAGTGGAAAAGATGTATTTCAAGGATTCCCTGATCAAGATAAAGGGGTGACTAGTGAGTTGGGATCAATTTATAAGCATGTTAAAATCATAGGGATCATGATCCAAAGTGTCAAAAATGGGATGATACAACAATGGATTAACATTTGAACATGATAAAAAAACATAGGATCTAAATTTTTTACATAATATACATTAGGTATTTTTCCTTGGATGTCGGGTAATATAATAGTTGGATGAGATCATCAGTGTTTAGGGGTACGTCTATATTTCATAGATGATGGATGCCCTAACCGGGAATGGCTCAAAGTGAGGAATGTGGAGGTATCAAAAAATTGTCCATTGAGTTCTTGTTAAAAATGCATGAATAGTATAATGTAATTTATAGTCATATTTATATTACCATAGGCTCTTAGTTTATGGTTAAAGAGTTTATATTGGATGATGAGTGTAGAGAAAATGTTTTTGTATGGTATCATAAAAAAATGTCATGAACAAGAAGAAAATGATGGATAACACACATAAAACTATATGTTGACTCACAAATAATTTAATGTCATAATTAGAGGATGATATCTGAGGCCAAGGGAACAATAGATTGATAAACTTGTGTATGGGATCAAAGACAAAGTGTATGGACGTCACTCTGTATACCATAAGGATGGGAATAATGAAACAGATACTTCAGGAGGCACAATGTGGTTATATTCTGATACTAGTGGTAAAAATACTATCTAGTGAGAAAACTGATGTTTCTCCTGATTATTGTGAGTCGTCCTTAACATTTTAGATGTGGGGTAATAGTTAAGAGTCATGCATTAAAGACCGTTGACTTCTAGATTTGGGTCATATAGATTTTACAAAATGGGGTAAGGTCTAAAATGATTTTGTATTTGTGGTATTTTATGAAAGGCATACTTAATGAGGACTAATAAGTTCCAATAGTATATAATACACCTCAAATAGAATTACAAAATTCAATTTAAATTAATGTGGCATGAACTGATCTGAGGCCAAAGGGCCAATGATTTTATGGATATGATATTGGGATAAAAAATATATTCATGTGTTACTACCTTTCCCATGAGTATGGGAATCATGAAATACATAGTTCATGATTTTTATCTCATTATTTGTGTCTGACCCATACATAGAGAGGGTGAATGTGCTTTGGGGTTGACATAGTAGGATATAGAATCCAAGTGACCCTATGTATCTTGTGTGGATAGGAATCGAGAAATAAGTAGTTACTAATGTTGTCATGGTAAATTACCAATGATGAATATAATATCCTCATAGGTGAGGAAATTGTGGCATTGCTCAATTTATTGTCTTATGCCTAGAATAGTGGTATCATAGTTTAATATCATGTCGTAGATAAAATGATGCGAAAGCATTCTATGAGAGTTGTGTGTGGCATAGAAGTTATAAACTGGAATGAATTAGGACATAGGAGGCCCAAATCCACACCACATACTCTCAAAATATATCTTCACAGAGTATAAATTCAAGATGATTAAACAATATGAGTTGAGAAGTGTTTAAGGCCATAATACTTCTATGTACTACAATTTGTTTAAGTTCAGGCTTCCTGAACAATAGGGGTCATAGGCATTTTAAGGTCATAATTCTTAGAACATGAAGGGATGATGCCTATGAAAGAGGGATATGTATTGAAACACCATGATAGATCCTATGATAAAAGGAATTAACGGGTCCCAACACCACACGACATATTCCAAAGAAGGACCGAAAACCAGTTTAATGTCAGGATTCCTAGAATGGGGTTAAAAAGGTTAATTTGATACAACTCATACAATGAGGGGAAGCATCTCAAATGACATCTATAAATGGGGTATGGTGGAAAACCCTATGAGAATCAGTGCCCTGGATGCCCATTCTGCACAACTCATTCCTTTGGAGGCATGCACATAGTTGAATGTCAGGTTATGGGGATCATAGTGGAATACCTATGTGAATAATTTCATGTATAATTAAACATTGTTTGGATGAGTATTGGACTCTCTATCAGTTGTGACCAAAGAGTATGTTCCATTATGGTAAACCTTGTGAAAGATTTAGGGTTCTTTCTAGTAGGGATTCAACATGGGTTGATTTATTCCATGTATCATCGACATCGAGAGAGTCAACTCTATATCAACATCGGTGAAGGAATGAAGAAGAAATTAATTCTTGAATTCCCTATATATCTTGTTCTAGTGCCTCTCCATATTGTGCAAGGAACAAGGAATGTTTTCTTCAGGGGTATACATCTTACCATTATAGAAACTTCTATTCTGTTTGATTTCATATAGTAAAAGAAAACTATTAAATGTAATGGAAATTGGAACTTGATGGGCAGAACTACCAATTTCCCATACACCAAGGAGTATGGTGCCACCTAGGTAGAATTTAGGTCATTTTTCAATAATCACATAGAGTGTTGGAGATATTTTATAGTGAACTCTTCATATTTTGGCCCATCATCTTCTATAGAATGTTACAGAGGTTATTGTTGAATGCCTTGATTTTTTTATTTTTCTAAGCAAGATAGATACAATTATGTTAATATAGGATGATCTAGATAATGTAAAACATATTCATGTTTTTTCCACATATGTTTTTGTATTTTTCTATGAGAATAGTGTGAGGAAAACAAAATTGATATATGATATTAGTTCTCAAAAATTCAATAAATATTTGGGCATTGAATTCCATAATAATAATCACATTTCATATATGGAAATTCAATTTCTTTCAGTCAAAATGAACCTTCATTTTAACCAATTCATTGATTGAAATTTCCCCCAACATCGACTTCCAAGACTACAATTGGCTAATAATCTATGGTATTATGGAGGAGATATGGTGGTCTATGTTTAAATTTTATATGGGTCAGATATGCATGGAACCTCTTGGAAATCTCAATACAGTTATGGACCATGGTGGTTGACCTATATCCTCTCCATAAAATCTAGTGGGGGGTCTTCAACCCTACATGGTGAGTACCATAGGATCGAGTCTGAAAATCCTACCTAAACTGGGGAATCTCTCCTCCTTGAATTCACTGGAAGATAATTCAATCAAACTCACATCTATAGAGAGTATGCTCAAGGTTGTTCTCACTTTGGATGGAGAACAAGCAATAATGATGAGTTATCTAGAAAATATTGGCAATTTCCATAGGGAGAGTATCATAATAAGGATACCCAGTGAAAGAAATTTTACAATCATTGGCATATTCATCTTTGGGGAGGGTTCCAAAGGTTCAGATGTGTAAGCGCAAGCAGTCGGGTGGTTTACCTATAGGCATTCATCATCGTATGAAATGAAATGAGCGATGACCCTTTGATGTTCAACATGAATGAATAGATAATCCTAGTTTGGATTTCTATGTGATGTGGCTAGATTGGTTAGGGTATGATATAAATCATTCTATGATTGGGGAATATGAGTCACCTCTCGCTGATAAGGGAACTAGGTTATCATCTGAATATCACCCTTAAGAAACATTACAAACTTTGTCATTCTGAAAATATAATCACTGTTGATATCCATGATTAATAAAATTTAGTCTCCCTACACATTAAAGAGGGTAACATAAATCTCTTGGACTAACTCAAGGCTAGTAATGAGAGCCTAAAACTTAGCCTCATTGTTGGTGTATCCTTCTGATAAAATAAATGAGTATGGAAGGATATCCAATGTGAGGGAGATGGAAACAATCCATAAACCTACACTATAGAGCATGGGATCATTAAGCCTTAAACCTATTGGACTTGAGGAGGAACCATCAAAATGCATCAAGTAGAACAGGACGACTCATTCAACATAGAGGATGGACTCATCTAGGGAATAAACATCTAGAATCAGGTTGTCACGGTGGTCCTCAATTCTCTTGGCGAGATCCGGTGGTGAGCCGTCGTGATGTGGCGCTTCATGGACTTGGATGGTAAGATGTTCCACTACTGGCCTTTCCTTTCCTATGCCTTCTCATATTATATGGTCTATATGGAAGTGCAGTTCCTGACCTCCATCAAGTTTCCAGATCCAATGGCTGGAGGTCTTTGTCTCATCTTCGAGGTGTGCGGTGGGTGATTTTCCTTGGTCATCACATGCGTTCTTGGTGGTGGTGATGGGATCTGGGCGGTTGAGCTACCATGTGGGGGTCTATTATTTTCTTCTACTTTATTTTTCATTATATTTGTTTCTTCGGGATGTGCCTGTTCCATTACTGAGTCCATGCATTGATTATGGTCTTTTATTTACTGAATCTATCATATACATTTCCGGGTTCTTCAGTTTTTCACGAGGCAATATATTTCTCTTTTAAGGTTTTTTAAAGTCACATGGGTTGGAAGATTTTGTGTTGTTTTGTTTTTGTTTGATTATGCCTTATTGTTTTATTGGATTTCAGATGCAAGGATGACTATGGTGTTATACTAGAAGTGATTGGATTTTGTCTTGGTAGGCCACTATTCTAATGGATTTTTCAATCAAGGTGTTGATGGAGGATGTTGATTTTGATTACATTCTAATCTTTTGACTTGGTTTATGTTTATATGAATTTTTAGGGTTTTGTGGTTGAATTTTATGTGTTCAATTATGGCACTACAGTCCTGTCATATGAGGAAGTGCATCCAGTTTATTATCAAGGGACTGTTCCAGAATATGTTGTGAGTGTGGAGTGTTCTCCTCATCATCGCTATCTGGAATTGGATGTTTTGAGTGGGTATGACACTTTCCATTGGTATTGGGCCTGTGAATACTTGCATGGGACAACTATTCTAGTAGTGATGGGAAGGTGGATGCTATTTTTATTGTTTTTGTTGCTTGGGTGGATCTTTTCCTTGCTTTTTAATTGGATTGTATTTTGTTTTGATGATCTTGGTCATGGAGGCATGGTGATATCTTATGTCTATGATGTCATTCTAGTTTCCCAATTTCTCATAAAAATATATTTTGAAATATAAAATTTAATTTTTAGTCACTAATGAATTTATAGATTTCATTCAAATATATGGTGATTCTAGATATAGTTTAGCATCTCCTCATAATATACTCCTTGTATCACGTGATATTGAAAATAATTCTGAAACTTATACACTGTGAAAACTAGCATGATGTATGACTTTTTGATAATATAATATATAGTGTCATTGACAAGGATAATATGACTGAGATAGTATAAATAGTTCTATGTCCATTTTTTGAGTGATAAGGGTTCCATGAAGTCGTTATAGGGTTGTCAAATAGTAGACCACAAACTTCCTTGAGATGGGTGGACTGAAACCCAGAATCTATTGCAGATATATCATGATCTCCTCCAATAAAGTCTAGATCACTTCAACCCACTAGTATAAAACAACTTTCTACATTATACTGGAAAAGGGAATACACATTCTCTATATATTCGTAATGAATTGATGTGTGTAGGGAATGTGGCCTTGAAGTCTTTTAAGTTCCGAAATGATGCTGAAAAGTGGAATCTTGCTGATTTTCAAGATTATCTATGGCTTGATCTTGATGCATCCATATACAGAAATGAAATTGTATAAATTTTCTTAGGTTACCATGAAAGAACATTTCATGTGGTTCATCATAAAATGTTGTGAGATGAGGAAGCCAAATATATTCTTAAGATAATTTTTATGGTCTATAAACTGGTAGGATTTTGACTACCAAATCATGTACATATAATTCCACTAGCAACCCTAGGATAGGTATGATGATGTGTAGCAAGGCTTGCTAATGGCTAGCTCTTGCATTCTTCATACAGAAAAGAATTACCTGATAAGAAAAACTAAGATGAGTAAATCTGAAGGTTGTAATCTCCTCTTCAACTAGGGCTATACAGATAATATTGTACCTATTTTAACCATTGATGAAGGATAGAGACTGGGACCCATATGTGGCATCAAACACCAACTCCACCACTCTAAGGAGAAAATAATCCTTAAAAAATATAGATGATGGATCAAGAGTTTGATACAGAAACCTATCTATCCATTCATTTATCTTTCTCGAATGATGCTATATATTCACTTAGGGTATTGGAATTCCTTTAGAAATCTATCTTTGATAATCTTGTCCACATTGAAATTAACCATGGAACCATTAGAGGGATTAATTTTTCAATGATTCTATTTGAACCTGTGATGACGTACCATGATACCACAAAAATGGAAAAAACATTAGGTTTTAGTATAATAATCTCACCATAACTCAATGAAATTATATCATGATGTTGCTTCAGAAAATCCATGTATAAATATTTATCCTATATAGGCATTACTACACTGATCATTTTTGGAATCATATCTATATTGCTACCAATGGTCACTAGAACCAGCTCATCTATGGTGGTGGATCAATTTTGGAATCATAGAGGTTATCATGCAGATTAAATTAGTCTATCAACCGTATGGTGAATGATTGATATCAAACCAATGGTGATTGGTCATTTTTTGAAAGTTTTACCCATCTTGTAAAAACATGTATTTATAAGTTACATTTGTAAACATTGGGTGAGAATCCCAAAACCAAGTAGAAGTACTGGGTTTGGGAATCCTCTAAGCCTGATCTATGTGAGAGTATGAGGTAATATTAAAATGTTCTTGGTATATAAAGACATAATTTATTTTCTACTAGAAATTATGAATAAACTCTCCTTTTACTACATTGTATCCTCCAACAGATGAATTAGGATGATGAATGTGTCATCTATATATGTCAATGGGTTTAATGGGAT
Source organism: Viscum album (assembly GCA_963277665.1). Classification (NCBI taxonomy): domain Eukaryota; kingdom Viridiplantae; phylum Streptophyta; class Magnoliopsida; order Santalales; family Viscaceae; genus Viscum; species Viscum album. The sequence continues at coordinate 2,023,267,482 of OY728138.1, forward strand.
GGAGGTGTTCTCAACCTATTTTGTGTGAACCTACTTATCTATTCAATGATTATAGGACAAATTCATATAGTGGGATTCGTGAGATCTGATGGGAGATGCATCACATTGGATTATTCATACTCGGTAGTTGAGGGAGTAATTGAGGCTTTGGTGATATGAGGATGGGACTTCTATACACAAATAGTGCCTAGGAATACCCAGAAATGTGTTTTAAGTGGATTCCAATGAGACATCCATGAATTCTATGTTTTATACAAAACTTATGGAATGGGTCTTAAACCGATCCTTCCACATGATATCTATTTAGTCGTCTCATATCTAAGAATCCCTATGTTAGAGAAGATCAAGTATGCTTTAGTGAGTCCCAGCCTGTAGAGATTCTGGGAAGGGATGTGATTAATTTCATAACCTATGTATATTATACAAGGATGGAACTCCATGCCATTGAACTAACTAATTTCTTATAGTGTGAAGATGGTCCCATATATGAGGGTGTCCTAATATTCTCCAAATTAAGAGGTGATAGTTTGGAATTCTGACTTCTTCATGTCAACAACATAGAAAATCATATCTGCCACCACACATATTTTAAAATGAAGGTGGATTTTCATGTCCTCTACAAGATCCTACTATATCTTCTCTGATAGTTGGGGGCTTCAATAATCATTTGTTTTTATGTATTCAATAAATAAGCTTCAGCATACCATACTTACATTCTTTGTTCACATTACTTCTTATAAGAGGTTTCTGTTTGGAATGAGTCATGATGAATAGTGATAGCTCAACCAATGGATTATGGCTCCTACTAGAAACCTCTTGTTGATCATCAGATTTACTTCCTAGAACTACCACTAGTTGAATAACGTGTGGCATCTTCCATGATTTAATTGGAAAGGGTCGATTAAGATATGACTTCTGATATTATTACTAATTAATTAACATTGTTAATGGTGATAGAGTTTATATATTAGTGCTACGAAGGAACTTTGTAAGAAAAGAACTAAACAAAACCCAATGTCTAGTTTAAGTGGAATAAACTACATGTCTTGATGAACTGGGCATAGAATTTTGGATGTTTTGTTATCATCGAATCTGTCCTCGATAGAATCATATGAGAATGCATTGAGGGATATACTAATATTATTCATCTTTAGGTACTATGTAGGGGTCCACTAACTAATCAATCATAACATATGTATACTTTTGATAATCTTTAGATGATTCTTATCTACTGGGTGGGCTATGGGTGTGATTTTAATCTCAAAAGGCATGAAATCATCGATGGTATGATATTATTTCTGCACTGGAGGGTTAATTTGATTTAAATTACATTTTTAGTGCGTAATATTCTCAAACATGGAAATATATGGATTGGATTCAGAATATTTTTCAGGATAAGATAGAGAAACATTAAGAGGTTATATTTATCCTAAATAAGCATTGATTACACCTTGGGCACGAGAAATAAACCCTAGATCTAACCAGTCATCATAATTTTGATTCATGTGGATAGAAACCTACATCTATTCAATAAAACCCTTGATTTAACTATTCAACTCAGTACAGATCTGTGCTACCTATTCCCAAACTTCTCTCAAAATTAATGCACACTCACTTATCAAACTGACCTCTTCCTTTACCATAGTTTCCTTTAAAATACCATCATGATATGATATCCATAGAGTCCTACATATATTCCATGAACATATATCATTTATTGATGGTATTTACATGGATTATTTTATAGATGAAGTGGTTATAATGTTTAACAATATCCCCCTCAAGGGGATTCATCCACTCTGTCATATTTATTATCCCTTATTCTAGAGTACAATGGAAATAACTAGGAACATTGGATTTTGGAAATGAGTATGTATGGTTTCTCCTATCTTGTAATGGGGATCATGGACATTGTCTCTGATGTGGTGATGGATCTGAGTGAGTGGAATGTTATGAATTATCTATTCATGGAGATCGTGTATTCAGATGAGGAGACTTCTGATTCATTATTGGGAAAGCTGGGTCTTGATGAGGTATTTTTCCTCAGTGAATCAATTCATGGTGAGGATCATCATTTAAGAGATCTAGCAATTATTGAGCCTCTACATGTAATCTATTGGTGGAATCTACCATAGTAGCTATTCTTTCTAGATCTAGAGATGAAAGGGACATTTCTTCATAGATTTCTACAAGGCATCCTCTTGGAATTGAGACTTTGTAGACGAATACTAGAATCCTCCACGTATATTTTGAGTGATGAGGGCCAGAACATGTTTAGCATTGATCATCCCTATGCACAATGTCAATAAATACTCGTGATTATGTAGTATGTTAAGAGAGTGTTTAAAAAAATCATTATGGTGATATTGTCTATGACATTGCCATATGGAAGTTTCTTGAACTTAATGTTGTCAAAAATACATGCCTTTAATAAAGTGGAGGTGAACTAGTATAGAAATTCCTTATTATGGTCTTCAATTTGGTGATGAACCCAATGGTTAACAAGATTTACTAGAAGATTGAAGTCCCTACTAATTTTCTAATGAAACATCAGATAAGAGCTTCTTCCTTCTACTCTAGAGTCCCCAACATGGGTCTATACCTTATGATGAAATGGATTAAATGATTCAATGATATCCCATCCCATTGAAGTGGATGAAGTTTGGATTTTACAAATATGGGGGGTGGTCACATGTAATCTACGCATTCTAGATCTTGATTTCCATTAGGTTAGATTTCCAACTATCGCATTGCAAGGGATTGAAGGAATATGATGAGAGTAACCTTCTCATCTAATTAGGGGGTCCTATCTTGATAAGTATGTATTGCCACAAATACATTGATAGTCTAATCAACATGATAGACAAGATTAGTGACTTTTTGAGCGACTTGTGGAGAATATTATAAAGAAACTCGACCTATATCCTGATGATGGTTCACAAACTATTTGAGAGATTCTAGTGATGCAACCAACGACCAATTTCCATAAACACTAGTCTCTAACTTCTTGAGATGTGTAAGATCACAAAGTCATATATGGAAAATTATTCAAGAATGAATTTTGGTTGCGCCTGCTAGACCTATGGAGGAGGAACATTATCCCATATGTGAGTTTCATAACATAGGTGCCTCATTGAAAAAATATCACTAATAAACCCCCCACTATTCTTCAATATACTATTTCAAGGCTTTGACTGTGGGATTAAAAAATGTCTTCTTCCTGACATCCAGATTATCTGAGGTCTTGAGATGTCACTTATCCTTGATGACAATCCAACCTTTAGGCAATGAAATAGATGGATATACAAGGATTAATGCATCCCTTTGTTGGTGAGTGAGGACACCTATATGGGGGGTCCACCTGATATTATATGACCCCAAGGTGAGACACATCCTAGTTAGTTCACTTGCTAATATACATGTCCATAGGAAACCCATGTTCATCTGTATTTACTATGACAATACCCAAGGGTGTATCCTCAATATAATTAGGAAATTTGAGATACTACATTATATGAATGAAGTTGATAGTATCATACTTTCCCTCACCTTAGATCTTCACATGTGAGGATACCTCTTCAAAAATTATATGGAGAATTGTAGTTATATTGACACAATTATGATGAAGTGTGTAGTGGTATCCTAGAAAATCAAGGTACATGGACATTGAGAGTGCAGCCAAATCAACCATGAAACATTTCAGATCAATTCCTTCAAACTTCTCCAATATCCCTTTGTAGAATAAGTGAAAATAAAGTGGAAACGTTCATTTCCCATATGGTCTGATGAAAGCATGTAACTGCATCATGGATAAGTGACTTTGAGATATCGATGTGGGGGAATAAAACTATCTTGAACCCCTCATAAAAATGATGCATGGATTTATTATTCAATGGGATTCCTTATTCAAAAGCAAGGATTATGACTTTGTTAGCTTAGTCATATATTAGTGATTTATAAGAGAATAATGATGACACTACTGAGGATTAGTGTAGTGGTGGACTGGACAGATGAGGATCCACTGCATGAGTCAAAAATTCACTATAGACTGGGTCTTCTCTTGGTTTTGTTTCCAGACACATCATAATTTCCTTATTGGACTGGGTACTTAGAACTGGCTCATGTGTGCGGCAGAGGTTGTTGTTTGTGGGTCTTTTAAATTATTGTCATCTATCAAGCCCCATAATAACAATATATGATATCCTATAGAACGTAGAGAAAGAAACTAGTGATGATTAAGATGAATAGGCCATGAGGTCGGATAAGGTTTCTAAATCAACCACCACATGCATTTAAAAATGATGGTATATTGAAATTTTCTATATCTCGCCTTCTGGGATGAAAAATATCACATGTCAGGCTCCGACCCCAAACACCAATGTATATGACTTATGTGAAGGCACCATAATTTAATTGTATTATGATTAATACTCTAAAATATAAATCGTAATGAAAATGGGTTGCTTCGTGAATTAATTTTTTTCCTCGATGGTGGGGTTTTTTCCCACAACCCCATGAGTTTTCATTAGGGAGGGTAACTTGTTCTGAATTAGGAGTAAATTCATGTTGATGGGTGACGATGTGGGGTGGACATCCAACTCCATTTTTTGAGAAATAGGTAGGACCTATGTATTAGTTGTTATCATATTGGGGAGTAATTATTCTGGGACTACTAACATAGTAGGAATGACCTCCCCTTTGATCATTGGTAGCATGGTGAGGGACTCTATTATGGTTTGGAGAGTGGGGAGACCATTTCTCTCTTTAGTATATCAATGAGGATGGCCTTCTCATTGATCGATCTAGACATGGGTAGGACCTCCATGAGACAAATCATGAGTTAAAGGAGGGTCCCTATACTACTTATTGGACGTATAGGAAGGACCTATGTAATGGATTATTGGGAGGGAATCCATGTATAACTTCTAAAGAGTGGGTATGACCTCCACCCAAGTTGTATGTGGCATGGAAAGGATCTCGGTGTTTTCCAAGGATGAAGGAATGAGGAGGACCATTGTACTTATCATCAATGAAATAGGGAGGTCCTAAACATTTGTTGGGAATTGCGTGAACATGACCTTCATGTTGATGGTTTATGAAAATGAGAGGACCTCGTTATAGAGAACCATAAGCAGGAGGAGGACCTCTATACTAGATTTCGTTGAATCAAGGAGGACCATCGCATTCAACGATGTTGGGAACATGCAGAAGATCTTCATCATGGTTGTAAGAGTGGAGAGGACATTCAACTTTGTGGGAGAGAACCCTGGGAGGGACCTCCGTTATAGATCTCATTGTAATGCACTAGCTCATAATAGTTATTGGGGATAAAAAAATTTAGAAGAGACAAGACAACAAGCTTGTGGAGAAGATGATGGATTGATACCAACTGGGCATTGATGGTTCCTTGCTTTGTAGCAACAGGGACTTGGTGTAACATGCTGGCAGTTGAAAGGTCCACTGGGGCTGTGGAAGATGATGCGCCTGGGTGGGAATCATCGTGAGCATTCACTTGGCATTGGGGCCACATTAGTCAGATCGACACTAGAAGAACATGGGAAAAGTCTAACTTTTCCTCAACTTAGAAGACCAGTCATTGGTGGAATTAACATATCCAGTGGGAGACCTCCAAGGTTAATCTTGGGGGGTGGTCATTATTTGGATGACCCAAGAATCCCCTTCTTCATAGAATTATCATATTTAATCCAATGATCACTACATTAAAAGGACTCTGAAGAATTTTTTTGAGTGGGGAGTAGTGGCTACCTATAAGACCCTTGTGGGAAGGTGGTGTCCGTGAATTGTAGAAGCCTCTAAGTACTATCGAGCCATATCGCTTGTGGGTATGTCTTCCTACTTTCAATATCATCGTATAGGGGTGATAATATCCCTTATTTAAATAACATTATTTGGTGAGATGGGGATTGGTTTCCCAATATCCATATTCATGGATGATGTCATGTCAGAAGTGTTTTCATGTGGGATTGTTGAATTGACATTTCTTATGACCCTATGTTGGTAGACACAGGATTATTGGTTTCATATATCTTGGGTCATAGAAGGAAGGAAGGTTCTTCCATGAGCTAATATATTAATAAATAAATCACACTTCTCCATCATCATCCAATCTTCAATGTTTGGAGAGAGAGAGAGATCCATTTTGATGATGTCACAAGCCTGAATACCAAACATTAAATTGACCAAATTTTTGGTGTGTTATCTGACAGGACACTTTTTTCATAGTGGTTATTGTTTTCTGATAGCTAGATCTAGTGAAATTATTATTTATACAATTCATTAATGTTACTAGTAAACATATTGAGTAGAATAGATTGTCATAATGATCCGCATTTCTGTTGGAAACCTGACACCTATAGTGTTAGAGTATAACCCCTGAAATTCTTTCCAATATGGTTAATCCCCATGGTTGAAGTAGAAAAGATTCACATCGGGTTCACCATTTCTGTTTTCGATGCTTTTGTAGGGGTACACCCACCTCATGTTTCTCCATGACACTATTGTTTCGTTGTTACCCATATGTACTTCATTCCAAAGTTATGACACATTCATTAAATTATAGGAGATGTCTTTAGCATGGAACACTGGTCACCTATATTCATCCTCATAATAGGGAATCCCATGGAGGCAACTCAGGCATAGATTCTAAATCCTTACATTTCGATCAAGGTGTATCTGACACTAAAGGAATATCTTCCCTGGCTTTCACCCCAATCATCCCATGTTTCGCATGAGGTTTTATAATGAACCTGGTCGTGAATTTATTGTCATGAAGAGATGGAGTGAAATTTATAAAAACTCATTGTAGTAGTGGATAAAATAGGTGCATCCCGTGGAGGGATAACATTGACGGTTGACCGATGGATGGATAAAAATGATAGTGAAGGCGATCCCAAGAGGTGTATCCCCTGAAGGGAATATTTCACAGCATTAAGGATAATATAAAACTTACTAGAGGTATATCAAGGATGTTCACCCTTAAATTGAGGGGCACTATGTTTTACCATTGGTCAGGATTGAACCTGAAGGAGGTATCCTTTGTACCATGTATTGTAGGCAAGGATCAGAACCGACATTGTTTGATGGGTGGTGTTTGGATTGAACATGAGTTATTTCTTGCATAAGATGATTTCTACAGGTTTATTTAGTTTAAATTTATCGAAATTAAATAAGGGAGCTTCCCAGTTATTTCTTGGAGAGATATTGTGGATGGGGAATTCAGAAAGAAGTATCCCAGATGTGTTGTATGATTCGACCCGGATGTGGCGACCCAGTAAAAAATTTGGATGGATTATGAGTATAATGGATGGAATGGATAGAATGTATGCCATTTTGGGTTGCAAGGTTTGTACCTCCAAGAGGCTTCCTACGTATCTGATGTTATTGGGAATCAAATCCCACCTAGTTTGAGAAGTAGATTTGGGGATTACACCTAAGGACGTGTCCCAAATTTTAATGAATCATGTTGTTGTTTATTACCAATGTAAAAGGCCCAATCAATTTCGTGACGATAAGGGATTACTCAAGGAGGGATGACCATGAGGAGGACATGAATTGGATTTGCAATCACTGATAACCCCAATCACATGTGAATCATGATTGGAATGATAGAAATGTGGATGTAGTTGACCTTAGAGTCATGTCAAAAAAATTTCAGTAGTGAGATATGATGTGGGGCTTACACATGGGAGCATCCAATTGAGGATCTCAGTTAATGTGATTTTGACATACAAGTAGAAGGATCCCCTGGTGAAAAATCCCAAACGGGGTTGTATGTTGTATTGAGGGTGCCCATAACCTCTCTATGCCTCATATGTAGGGGTGTAAAGGGGATTAAGAGTGATATCTATAACAAGAAAGGTTGGGCTACTACTCTTCAAGGTATTTCTAAGAGGTTTTCATTCCATGTGAGGAGGACAATATTTTTTATGAGACATAAATGAGGAATCATATCAAATGTGTGTAGGGATTACACATGGAAACTACATGAAGTGGAATGGCCATCCCATTGTGGTATCATATAAGGTTCTTGTTTGGGGAACCCATGCGCACATCACAACAAGCGACAATGGGTTAATGTCATGTTCTAATGATTTTGTTTCTATAATGATTTATAACATATAGTGAAGACATTAAGGGATCACACATAACAGCATGGGTTTCATAACTACTACACATGCTCCCCTTAGAGATGAATGGATTCAGTAATTCTATGTTCAAATGGTGTAGAGTATTGTTCAGTCACTAGTCCTACAATAGCATCCCAACACTGAAAAATGTTGAGTTTTCATACCTAGGTTGAAATAAAAGATGAAAATCGGAATATCGGGGCACACATGAAATAGAGTGGGATATAGGAATAATAGAAACATTTCACAAGGGAACATGAAGTGTATATAAACTAGTAAAAGATGGATATGATGGTTCAGAAAAATTTACCTTAATGAAGAGGTATTAGTAGAAAGGGAGAACCATGGAGAGGCCCATGAGATATGATTCATGAAAAATATGGAATCATAGAGAGGATATTCAAGAAGTTCAGGTACACGATGGAGTGTAGGTTCATCAAAATGTAATCAGCTTCATAGAACATTTTGACCCATCCTTAGGATGTTGTCCTAGTTTAGGAAATGAAGGCTTCATGAAGGGTAAATGCTTCATGAGGAAAAATGCACTCTTAAGATAATTCCTCCACCATAAATGGAGTAGGACTTCTTAAATGGAATCTCCACCATAGGGAGTGGCCTATAGAAACATGAGAAAAAATTCTTTCATGATTCTAGGATACCTTGGGTGATCTAATTGTGTTTGGTTTGGGATTATCTGGGTTCCTGAAAAGTAGGAGAAATTTCAATGTACAAATGTCGGGTATTCATCCCTAAAACGTCATAATGACGTTAGTATTTATAGGAAAAGAGAATCGTGATTATAAAAATAAATTCATCAGAAAAAAGTGGGATTAGTGAATGGTCATGGCTGCATCAAACACTTGAAACAAAATTTCAACCCATTGTGGGGTGTGAGCTCACCATAAGACTAAGGGAGCATTCCATCTGGTCTTCATGTGCATCATACAAGAGACAGGTCTCCATGAAAGGCATTCATAGAAAAGACCCTTAAGGATGATTTTGGGTCCGTTTATGATCAGATTCCCTCAAAACAAGCCATTGACCCCATGACTAATCCCACAACACATATTCTGAGTCTAATAGTGATCTTCACCAAATTTTCATAATTTTTTTTATCATTAACGATTTTAATTCAATAAAATTCATACCTTATTATTGATACAATCCAAAACAAGTTATATATTCCATTGAACTATCAAGGGACATGAATAAATGAGAACATAAATATGTAAACACAATGTATAAAAATCATTACATAATAAATCAGTATGGTTATAAGGTAAATCATTATTAAAATACATTCAAAAAATGACATCTAAAAAGATTAAATTTCAACCCCAAGGATAAAAAATGATGATGCATGTACCTCAACTTGGTCTATACCCAGTAATAAGTATAATATTAATTTCGTATGTTCATATATATTTTAGACCATTTGTTAGATAACAAGGGCCTTATCTATGTCATGTTCAGTCTCCGAAAGCCAAATCAACTCATAAGAATGAATGATATTCTTTACATACCAACATAAAAAATTCTTCACCAGTACATGAATCAATTATCTATCATAAATCTAAACTAAAACTCCAATACCATTTTTTCATGACCCATACCAACTACACCCCTATTATGATAATAGTGAAGATAGGTGTAACCCCTTTATCACAGCTTGAAAAGTCCATATGTTAGTGACCTCCATTAATGGAATGCAACACACATAATAGAAGATATTAAAATTATAAATCCTAAGAATAGTAAGATAAATACACCAATACACAATAATTGAATATATAAAATAATCAAATAATCCGAATAATTCATGTAATTTTATACAAGAATAAAATAAAATATCTTCAAAATTATTACCCAGAAGATAATCAATTGTAGTAAATTCATGTATAATGATCACCACATCATACACCAGTCATTTAGAACTCAATTAAAAATTCCAACATGGAAATATATGAAAATATTAAATAGAATATAGTGGTGAGCATAAAATAATAATAAATATGTTCCTTTGTACAAAATACCATTAAACTTTGTATGAAGCATACTAAATCCTCAGTGAATAAATAGTGAAATAGAAGAATCACCAATACTAGGTGATATACAAACCAACCTCACCAAATCCCTCTCACTATATTTGTATACAATTATTATAAAATAGAAATCAGAAAACTATATGTCATATAGTTGTGCAACACACTCTTCCCAATTGATATAGTATCCATAAAATTCAAAAGACATAATTTGTAGTGTTTCAACACATTTATTTCTCACATAATATAACAACCTTATATATTATAAGAATAATTTTTTTTATCCTATAAATGGAACATATCACCAAGTCCAAATAGACCATAACATATTTTAATTTAAACGTTAGTTTTATAATCTAGACACTGAATTGGAATTTACAAATATGATTAAAAAGATTTTTTGAAATAAATAATGTTCTTTCCCTATATATACATATGGTTCTTGGGGATACAATAACATTCAACACCCAAGGTTATCACCTAGTCCATAAACCCCCCTAAGTATAGATAATAATTAACCATTATTATTATTAATACTATATAAATATCATTTCAATAAAAGGAAACTCATAGGGCACACCTTCATCCTCCCCCCCCCCACAGTTAAGTGGGGTAAATTCATTAAACATCCCCTATAAGTTTGGGGGCCCATCATACAGTGCAAAAAATGATTCCTTTTCACCCTGGTCTACCTACATGGAACCAATGGAATAAGAACACCTCCTCATGATTCACATATTCACAACCCCCATCATTTGGTCGGCTCACCTTCATGTATAAGTCGTAGGGCCATTGCTGCCTTGGTGTACCACAAATACATCATTATTGTAACCTTTTCATACTGTCACTTTATCTATATTCACCCTCCCCTAAATCAATACAGCTAGTCCAAGACCATTATTTATCTTCCCCTACACCATTACCCACTTCCATTATGCTAGGGCTACCACACACTAACTGCATTGAGCACGAGGTAACATTTATTGTGTAAAATGATGCCCTAACCAAAATAGAACACCCCACCAAATAAAATTGATTTTCAAAATTAAATTTATATTATAATTTATTTAATACATATTATTAAAAGAACTCTTAATTTTTAGATATTTTTTTTCCTTCAAAGAAATATCTTTTTCCTAAAGAATGTTTTTTTATTTTTTTATTTTTAGAAAATACTATAATTACTATTTCAATATTTTAAGTAATTTATATGATAAATATAATATCATTTTTTTAAAACATCACATTAGTGTTAGTTTGGAGTTATTTGTTTGATTTTTCTAAAAACATTGGGTTTTTATGGAATAATAAAAATATCAATTTTTTATGATACTATCGTTTCATTACATAAAATGTAGTAATTTAAAGCAGTGTGAAATTTATAGTTTACTATTAATGTTTCCTATTATAGATTTTTTATAATAATATAAGTAAATTCATTTGATTTAATAATTTTAATTATTTTAGGAAAATATATTTTATGATCAAAACATTTTTTTCATAAAATAGTTTTTAAGTGCAAAATTTATTCTATTTTAATAAATTTATTTAAGCCATAATGAGAAAATAATTAAATTAGTCATATATATTATATATCTATATATTGGAATTAAATTACTATAATTAATTATACTTGTCATAGATTTAATGTAAAATCATCCATTCTTTGAGAAATGATTTTTCTATAAAATTCACATTTCATTACACAGTAAAAACATATTATAAAATAAAAATGTCATACACATATAAACTGAATCTTTTATAATGGATTCCATATTTTGTGTGACGTCTCGGACCCGAGTACCATTCAACGGGTTCCCCGAAGCCGGTTCGCCACAAGACCTCAAGCGCATTTCCCCAAACGCCAGAGGCTACCAACTAACAGTGAGGGCTCAGGTCTGATAGTGGGGAAACTATGCCCTCATTTGACAAATCGTAGCACAACGAAATAAAAAATAAACATACAACGACGGTGGAAGAAGTAAACCATACACAACTGAAATAAACTACAGTAGTGGATATAACCAACAGTATATAAATGATGATGCTACATGTTTCAAGTTCTATAAAAACAGCCAGAACATGTTATACATCAATATAGTATAACAAAATACAGGTTTCAACAAAACAAGTAAGACAGCTGGCAGCGGCATCGCGAGCCTAGGCTTAGTCCCCTGCCCTCCTACTCCTCAGCAACAGTCAAGTACCTGTATAGGGACTCTTTCCCCAATCTACAACGACAGAAACGTAATTTGTTTGGGCCGAAAAGCGTGGCCCAAACAGGGTTTGAGAAATATATCTCACTAGGCACCCACTAAAGGCCCATTCCCAACTATGTGTAAGAATGCAACAACAGTGTGCAATAGTAAAATGCAATAAAGTAATCAGTACTAAAAATTAACTAACTTAACAATAAAATTTCCATTTTATTATTCATTTAATTTATTTAATTTAGTAACATTCTTCTGTTCAACAGAACCAAGCCCTTAGGCCTACCAGAACCATGCCCTCATGTTAAAATAGTAAACAACTCCTTTAGGCTTGCCCTCAGGCTATACAGAATCTCACGTTCAGGAATTTCCCTTATGCATATCATAATCTCACCCTCAGGCATACGAAGTGTCACCCTCAGGCACAGAATTCAAGCCCTCAGGCACGAAAGGTTTCCCTCAGACGAAATAGATCTTTGCCCCCAGGCTAAAACAGTCACACCCTCAGGCTAATCACAATAACTCCCTCAGCCTAAACAGGTAACTGGGCCATGCCCAACATGTCGAAGCAGTGAACAAACAATTCCTCTCAAGGCAATTCTATGATTACGACATTAAGGGCATACCCTCGTGTAGCATGGCCAAACGTCTAAACAATGAAACACAACCCTATAGTGGTTCTAGATCCAAGAAACGATCCCGACCAGCATTTTATTATCTCAATTTAATCACCTATGCAATTCTAAGCATTAAATATAGCAACGACCTCATCCACCCGACACCCCAACATGGGTTTGTGGCACAAAAACGCAGAAAAACGCACGACAGTTGGTAAATAAACACAATGCCACCTACCTTATACGCCAACGAACGTTATACCCAAACGCTGAATCCAAAAACCCCCAATAACGATGTAGATATAACGAATAACAAATCCTAAACAAACTTAAATAACTCATGTTAGGAGAATAATTGGTAAAAACCATCCAAGGAGGTGGAAGCCCTTACCCGTGCGGTTCCAACGGGATCGTTCGAGGCGGAAACCGATTCCAGACGAACACCCAGTGGATCTTCAAAGGTCCGGCCTCCTCCTTTGTCTCCAAATCGAATTAAGTGTCTCCTCTGCCAAATGAGGAGGGTACTGCCTCTTTTAAGCCGAAAAAACAAAGTACACGGTGTGTACTTCTTTCATTTAACTATTCCTCTGGCGGCACCGCCACACTGTCCATCCATTGACATTAGTACACGACATGTACTCCCGAGTACACGACGTGTACTGTCTCCCAGTTGGGAGCTACTCCACCACCTTACTGTTTAAGCCGGTCGACTGACTACAGGGCATGGATGGTATCACTACACAGTGTGTAGTCGATTCCTACACCCCTCGTCGCCGACAAGGCTACAAGCCTTGTGTTCCCATTCCACATGGCCAAACGTACACGATTTTTGGAAAACTACATGGCTTGTAGTTCCAAAATTTAGGATTTTTCCCCATTTTCAATATTTTCTCAAAAACACTTAAGGAAAAAAGAAAACGAATAAGCCCGTACCTCAAAATTAAGAACCGGGTTCTTACAAACTTCCCCCCTTATTGCAATTCGTCCTCGAGTTGTCCTTCCAAGGGTAGCGAAGATAAAGCTCAGAACAGCTCTGGCCACTAAGCACGTATGTCGGCCTCCCTCTCCCAGGTCTCTTTCTGCTCTCGGCCATGCTGCCATAGCACCCGTACGAGAGGAACTGACCTGCCTCAGAGAACCGTCGTGCTCCTGTCAATGATAAAAATCGGATGCTCCTCAAAGGACGCATCTGTTACCAACTCAATCTCCTCAGGATAAAAAACATGAGACAGGTCTGGCTGATAGCGACGTAACCGAGACACGTAGAAGACGTCCTGCATGGCTTGATACCGCTGCGGTAACATCAACTGATAAGAAACCAGCCCGAATATATCTACAATCTAGAATGGTCTCACATACCTTGGTGAAATCTTACCCTCTCTCTTAATCCTCTTGTGTCCCAACCTCGACGAAACACGCAAGAAAACCTGATCCCCGACCACAAACTCCAAAGGTCATCTGCGGCGATCAACATAAGACTTCTGACAAGACTGCGCGGTAGCCATCCACTTCCGAATCAACTGGACCTGCTCAGATGTCTCCATCACGAGCTGTGGCCCCTGTAAAGCTGCCTCACCTGCCTCTAACCAGCACAAAGGTGATCGGCATGCCCTACCATATAAAGCCTCGTATGGTGCCATCTCAATAGTATCCTGAAAACTATTGTTATTGGAAAACTTGACTAAGGGTATATGCTTCTCCCAAGAGCCCCCAAAGTCTAGGACGCATGCGTGCAACATTTCCACTAGCACCTTTATCGTACCCTCTGACTTGGCATCTGTCTGAGGGTGGTATGTTGTGCTTAGAAGCACCTGAGTACCAAGTTCCCTCTGAAAAATCTTCAAAAAATGAGACGTAAAGCGGGTGTCCCTATTGAAAATGATATAATGAGGGACCCCATGAAGACATATGATCTCTCGGATATACAACCTTCTGAGCTCGTCAACACCGAATATCTCCTTTATCGGAAAAAGGGATCTACCTTCGTGAGTCTATCCACAATAACCCACATAGCGTCATTGCCTCGAGGTGACCTCGGAAATCCCGTCACGAAATCCATCACGACATCATCCCATTTCCACTCTAGAATGGGAAACTACTGTAACAGCCCTGCTAGCCTCTGGTGCTCTGCCTTCACCTGCTGATAGGTGGAACACCTCCTATCAAAACCAGCTATCTATCTCTTCATACACGGCCACCAGTACTAAAACCTCAAGTCACGATACATCTTGGTAACCCTAGAATGAACTTCCCAAACTTAAGCATTAAAATCCTGAATCAGCTCCTCGCGTATATCCCTTGGAACCCATACTCGTCCTTGGAAACCCAAAACCTCATCATCACCTATCGTCCAACCAGGAGGAGTGTCCTCACATGCCACTGACTCCCGTAGAACTAGACCTTTTGAATCTGATAGCTGTCTCATCCTCACTCTGTCCAGGAGGGTAGATTTCATAGCTAAAGAGGAAAGACAAGTCTGCCCCTAACTATCATGCACCTCCAGATGCATCTCAGAGAACAAATCCTTAAGCTCCCACTCACCACTGGCCTCCTGCACTGCCTTTATCTATGTATTCCTGCTCAGTGCATCAGCTACTGCATTACCTTTACCAGGTGTGTAGGCAAGCTCAAAATCGAAGGATTTTAGGTACTAAACCCACCTTCTCTACCTCAGATTCAGGTCATGCTGAGTAAAGATATACCTGAGGCTCTTTGTGGTCGGTGAAAACAACAAAATTCTATCCTAATAGATAATGTCTCCAACAGCGCAATGCATGAACAACTGCAGTCAACTCGAGATCATGCTTCCGGTAATTCCTCTCATGTGGCCTCAACTGCCGAGACCCGTATGCAAAAACTCGGTCACCCTGCATCAAAAAGGCTCCCAACCCAATCCCTGATGCATCACAGTAAACTATATAGCTCTTCCCATGCTCTAGGATTATTAGGATAGGTATTGATGTCAACCTTCCCTTCAGGTCATGAAAAGATGTCTCACAAGCTTCTGACCAAACAATCTTCACACCATTCTTAGTCAGACCTGTCAACGGTGCTGCTAAGTGGGAGAAGTCCAGTATGAAGTGTCTGTAGTAACCATCCAGCCCTAAGAAACTCCATATCTCAAACACATTCATAGGCTGCTCCTAGGAAACTACTGCTCTCTCCTTCTCTAGGTCTACTGCAACTCTTGCCTCTGAGATGATATGACCCAAGAAGTGAATCTGGTCCATCCAAAAGTGGCACTTCGAGAGCTTAGCATATAGTCGATTCTCTCTCAGTGTACTCAATACGATCTCAAGATGGGTGTCATGGTCATGTCGTGTGTGAGAGTACACCAAGATATCATCCACGAATACCACCACAAATGAATCAAGATACAAATGGAACACATGATTCATCAGATACATGAAAACCATTGGTGCGTTAGTGAGTCCGAATGGCATAACCAAGTACTCATACAGATCATATCTGCTACGAAAAGCTGTAAGCAGTATATCCGATGGTCTCACGCGTAACTGATGATATCTGAATCTCAAGTCAATCTTCAAGAACACTCGTGCTCCACGAAGCTGATCAAACAGATTATCTATCCTCAACAAGGGATATTGGTTCTTAACCGTCAATAGGTCCAGCTTCCGATAATCCACGCAAAGTCTGAGGGTGTCATCCGCCTTTTTCGCAAAAAGGACTGGAGAACCCCAAGGAGATGCTTTGGGTTGGATAAATCCCTTTGCCTGTAACTCCTCTAACTGCCTCTTGACCTCCTGAAACTCAGGCGTGACCATCCTATAAGGAGGAATGGACACCGGTGCTACACCTGGCACGAGCTCAATAAAGAAATCCACCTCACGCACTGGAGGTGAACCTGAAAAGTATTCTGGGAAGACCTCGTTCAAATGATCAACAATTAGAGGGAAATACTTCTGAAAAGTCCCTTGATCCTCCATATATAAGCTCTATATCTAGGCTGTGACTCCACCTCGCCCATGATGCTCTGGTCTAGCTCGACTCACCTGAACATCCCATTCTCCCTTGTATAGAAACTCTCCGCCCTCTGGTGACGTGAAACTCACCCTACGACGATAGCAGTTTACAAAGGCTTGAAAGGGAACCAACAAGTCCATCCCGAGAATGAAATCATATCTCGTCATATCTAAGACATAGAGGTCCCAAAGGAAGTGACACCCTCCAACCTCAAGGGGGAACTCCTTACACTGACACAGACCAGCTATCCAAGTCCCCAACTGAGTTTCTAGCGTCATGATATCAGGAGAAGAAGAAACACAGAGCCCAAAGATCTCCAAAATGGGCACAGATATGAAACTATGTGTAACACCCATATCAAAAAGTACAGATGATAAAACAGAAGCTACTAGAATAGTACCTATAAATACAGAAAGTCAGGGATCCTGCTCCTGCTGGGTCTGTTGCACTGCATTTGCCTGCCCAGTGCCGTGGACCTGCGACACAGCTTGGATACCTTGAGCTGTCCCGCCCTCCTGCCTCTGTGATCCTGGTGTCTAGCTACCACGACAATGACCACCATCTCGGCCTGCACGCCCTGCCATATTCCAGTTCCCTGACTGGTAAGAAGCCACTGTTCCTTCTCCCGCACGCGGAGTTTTCACAGAACCCCTCTCACTACCCACTGGTAGAAACTCCCAACAAAAGCGCTGCAGATGACCCATCTTGCCGCAAGCTCGGCACTCCACTAGGTCTCGTGGACACTGTGGCCTCTTGTTCCCCTCTCTGCCACACTGGTAGCACCTGATCGGGCTACCTGAAGAAGCTGCCTGGCTGGTACTTCCACCATGAGAGAAGTCCATCTCTCTCTTCCACTTTCCAGTAGAAATAGTACCAGTAACAAGTGATGAACTTCCCTGGCCCACACCAGTAGATTCCCACAGGTTCCTCTCAGAAATCAGCGCCTATTTTACAATAGTTTGTACTGATGGCAACCCGAAAACATTCAACAGCGCTCGGATGTCATACCGAAGACCATCCTCAAAACATCTGGCTCTCAATGTCTCATCACCCACCAGCACGGGTGCAAAACGCTTAAGCTCTGTAAAATGAGCAGAATAGTCGATCACCGACTTAGCGCCCTGCTGTGGATTCATTAACTCTCGAGCTCTATCTGCCCTCAGCATCTCCAGAAACAAGAAGTCATAGAAGACTGCCTGAAAATCTTCCCATGCCCTATCTCTGTGATGTTCGGACTGGGTGGTAACATCCCACCACCTATTGGTGGAATCACGCAACATGTAAGTCACGAGCTTAACCCTCTGCCCTGGAGGTGTCTCAAGATGCTCGAAAATAGTCTGCATCCTTCCTAGCCAAGACTCTGCAGCTTGTGGTCCGCAATCCCCTGAAAACGTAGGCAGATAATGCTGATGAAAGAAACGTGTCACCTCGGCCATAGATGTGGTAGCCTACGGTGCTCCATGAAAGGTCTGCATGAACTTCATAAAGCCTTCACGGTACTGCACCTCCGCGCCTGTGTCCGGTATAACAGCTGGCACTGCATCTGGCTCTGCTGGTGAAACAACTGGTAGCCCATGGCCCACCATCTCCAGAGTATAATCGTTGCCAATCTCCTGGCGAACAACTCACGGTTTTCTAGGCGGCATGACACTACATCATCAAAAGAACAGCTCAGATTCAAGATTATTAAGACCAAAATTAAAGAACCACAAAGGAACAAGAGGAAGAAGGCATTTCAAAATTTTCAAAACAAGACTATACGGTGTGTACGCTGACTACATGGCATGTACTTGACTTCTCTTCCCTTGCCCGGGTCCTTACACACGGCTAAGCCACACAGCTTACGTCGATCAAAACTTCACGGCGTGTATAATATCTACACAATGTGTACGATGTTATTTTCCAACTTCCCGTGTCATCTGTGACATGGCCGACTACTCGGCTTGACACTACATGGTGTGTTACACCGGCACATGGCGTGTACACCACCCTGTTTCCCAGCCACATGGCTAAATCCACATGGTCTGTCCTCGAAAAAGACTACAAGGCGTGTCCCACAGGTACACGACGTGTTAGGGAGATGTGAAACCGGCCTGTGTTATTAGTTACACGGCCGAGTCCCCAGGTCACACTACACGGTGTGTCTATAATTGACACGACATGTTCTGTCACGGATTTCATCGACCCATGTTGTTAGTGACACGGTCGGACCCCGGGTCACACTACATGGCGTGTTCATTCGGTACATGTCATGTTTTACCCAATCCTTTCCCTACCCCGTGTCGCCGCCCACACGGTTTGTGACACAGGAAGAGACTACACGGCGTGCACTCAGGGTACATGGCATGTACTCAAAAAGTTCATTTTTATTTCCGAACAGAAGAGCATACACATAGTGTATAAAAATACTACACGGCATGTATACTGGGTTTCTGAATAGTATGCCTCATAATCTTCTCTGAATCCCATAAAAACAACACCTAAGTGTCAAATTCCGACCCGTGGTGGCCCATACTCTCCATGAATCAATGTTTGACATCTTATATGTGTTATAACCAATAAATAGTCAATTATCCACCTAATTATGGTCAATGGGGCCCCATACTCCCCAAAAACAATGTTTGGCGTCCATTCTATAAACAAGCTCAATCAAAAATATGTTATCACAAGGTAGGTATTTATCAAGCAGATATCAAAACAACAGGCTTTATTAGCAATACAACTATCACAACAACATGCAAATTATAATGAACCTACGTGGAATGGAAACTATGCATGGTATGTGATATCTAGAATGTTCCTATATGATGCATGAGATGACATACCCTCATATCATCGGGTTGCAACTAAATAGAACCCATAGATAAAATAAAAACTGCAAAATCTCAAAGTGCGTCACCCAACGGTGAAAATCAAATCAATTGTAAAATTTTCAAAACCAAATGAATTACAAAATACGAGGTACACTGGATTTTCCCTGAACATGGGTTTTCTACACCCGCACACAACTTATTTCAAACTAACATTCGTCTTATACCTGACTACTGCTCCAAATAGTAAGTCAAAGAAAAGAACCCCTTTGATACAACTTTGTAACGTCCCGGACCCGGGTGCCATGGAACAGGTGCCCCGACGCCGGTTCTCCAAAAGACCTCAAGCGCATTTCCCCAAATGCCAGAGGCTGCGGACTAGTAGCGAGTGCCCAAGGCTGATAGTGGAGAAACTATGCCCTCATTTGTCAAAGCGTATCGCAACGGAATACAAAATAAATACACAACGATAGCGGAAGCAGTAAACCATACACAACTGAAATAAACTACAGTAGTGGATAGAACCAACAGTATATAAATGATGATGCTACATGTTTCATGTTCTAAGAAAACAGCTAGAACATGTTATACATCAACATAGTACAAAAAACACAGGGTACATCAAAACAAGCAAGATAGCTGGCAGCGGCATCACGAGCCTAGGCTCGGACCCATGCCTTCCTACTCCTCATAAAAAATCTAGTACCTATATAGGGACCCTTGCCCCTATCTACACCTGCAGAAACGTAATCTGTTTGGGCTGAAAAAAGTGTCCTTAATAGGGTGTGAGAAATATATCTCTGTAGGCACCCACCAAAGGCTCGTGCACAACTACACGTAAGCATGCAACAGAAGTGTGCAATAGTAAAATGTAATAATGTAAGCAGTACTAAAAAGTTACTAACTTAAAAATAAGATTTCCATTTTATTATTCATTTAATTTATTTAATTTAGTAACATTCTTGTGCTCAACAGCACCAATCCCTCAGGCCAACCAAAACCGTGCTCTCAGGCTAAAATAGTAAACCGCGCCCTCAGGATTTCCCTCAAGATATTTAGAATCTTGCCCTCAGGCATTTCCCTCAGACATATCAGAATCTCCCCCTCAGGCATACGAAGTGTCGCCTTCAGGCACAGAAGTCAATTCCTCAGGCATGAAAGGTTTCCCTCAGGAGAAATAGAACCTCGCCCGCAGGCTAAAATAGTAATACCCTCAGGCTAATCACAATAATGCCCTCTGGTTAAACAGGTAACCGGGTCATGCCCAACATGTTAAAGTAGTGAACAAGAACTTCCTCTCAAGGCAATTATACGATTACTACTTTAAAGGCATACCCTCGGGTATACTGGCCAAAAGGCTAAATAGTGAAACACACCCCTGGGGTGGTTCTGGATCCAAGCAATGATCCCGACCAGCATTTTATTATCACAATTTAATCACCTATGCAATTATAAGCATTAAATATAGAAACGACCTCATCCACACGACACCCCAACATGGGTTTGTGGCATAAAAACGCAAAAAAACACACAATAGTTGGAAAATAAACACAATGCCACCTACCTTATACGCCAACAAACGTTATACCCAAACGCCGACTCCAGAAATGCCCAAGAACGGCATAGATCTAACGAAGAACAGACCCCAAAGAAACATAAATAAATCCTGTTAGGAGAAGAATTGGTAAGAACCGGCCAAGGAGGTGGAAGCCCTTACCCGTGCGGTTCCAACGGGATCGTCCGAGGAAAAAACCGATTCCAGTCGATCACCCGGTGGATCTTCAATGGTCTGACCTCCTCCTTTGGCTCCAAATCGGCTCAAGTGTCTCCTCTACCAAATAAGGAGGATACTGCATGTTTTAACCTGAAAAAACAAAGTACAAGGAGTATACTTCTGAGTACACAGTGTGTACTTCTTTCATTTAACTGTTCCTCTGGCGGCACAGCCACACTGTTCATCCGTCGACATGAGTACACGACATGTACTCCCGAGTACACGGCGTGTACTATCGCCCAGCTGGCGGCTACTCCACCGCCTTACTGTTTAAGCCTACCGACCGACTACACGGCGTGTAATGTACCACTACACGACATGTAGTCGGTTCCTACACCACTCGTCGCCGACAAGGCTACACGCCCCATGTACCCATTCCACACGTCCAAAAGTACACATCGTGTGGAAAAGTACACGACGTGTAGTTCCAAAATTTAGGGTTTTCCCCATTTTCCATATTTTCTCAAAAACACTTAAGGAAAAGGAAAAAGAAAAAGCCAGTACCTCAAAAATAAGAACCAGGTTCTTACATTTTGAATCATGTGGTCTATATTTGAAAAAAGGTCCCATTTATTTTTGGTCATTATCAATAGTAACTTTAGTTTACAATTATCGCTATTATAGGTGTAAATCAAGTAATTAAAGATGAAAATAATATAATTATGACACAAGAACGTCCCTAAAAATTTTTCATTATCCTATCTTATAACATAATTTAATATATTTTCTTCCATGTTATGATAATATAGCAATATGGTTTTATATTTATTTGATTTTGACCCTTCTAATAATTTTGTAAAATATAAATTAACAAGTGTCACTTTCTTACATTTAATTTCTATAATATATTGGAACAAGGTTAAAGGAAATTTATGTTTATTAAAAAAAATTATTTAAAATATATAAAATCATTTTATAATTATAATTTATGTTTTATATTTATATAATGATAAATTACCTTAAATCCTTACGCAAGACAAGCACATCATTTATTTAATTAATATAAATATAGAAAAATGATTTTAAAAATATAAAATGTAATATAATATGAATGAATAATTGTGTTCCATACATTTATAAGATAAAAATATTAAATTTGAAAATATTTATTAGATCAAATTCTAATTCCACTAATTTCTTGTTGTTTTCAATGTTAAATTGTCTAAATTTTGTCAAACTAGGATTAGTGATATTTTATAATAAATAATATATTACTAAAGTAGAAAAAATTAATTAAAAATATATATTAAGACATGTTATTGTTATATATTTATAAATATCACATATTTAATTTTTTTAAACTATTTTCTTTTTATTGTTAATATATTGACCCCCGAAAGAGTGAAAATGTTTTTATCGCGGTAATTTTCTAAAAAGGGTAATACTTTGTAAAAATAGATAAGGGTAAAAAAATAATATAAACATTTAAAAATTGTATTTGATAATAACATTTTGAACCATTGAGATAGTATCATAAAATTATATCAATTTAGAACCATGTAAAAATGTAAATAAATGTAAATAAATTTTATACTTCAAGAAATTCCTGGAATTCCCTTCCCTTACTTATAAATGGGAATTGACATTCCACTTTTACTCAAACTAAAATAACCATTTTATTATACCAACCCATATTGGAATACTTTTCTAACATCCCTAACCATGTTTTAGAGGTCTTATTTTGGGAATAATACCTTTCATACAGGGATTAAGGTGTAATAGAAAGAAGATTTTTTCAGAAGTGGAATAACTTTTAACTTAATGTTTTATTTTGATTTCTTCTTCCTCATCCATAAAATATTATTCAACCATACTTATATTATAATATAACTATATCCCAAATATATATATCATAAAATTATAATATCATAACATATATAGATATCTTTATTCAATCAAATTTGAAATTAATTCATTGTTTGTAAGTATGGAGGATTACTACCTCTCGAACTAATGTAATTTTATTCCATCACTACCTATAATTTTTTTTAATTATGGATCTAATATATAAATTTGATATTTAATTAATTTTAATGATTTTTTAATTAAAATATATTATTTAAATTCTTTAATTTCAGTCTATTGAATTATGATAAAGTTGTTCGCGTGTACGTGTGGACTACCACCACTATGAAGCATTGTGATTTTTTTCCATCACCAAAATACATAAATGATATGTATAGGTATATTTGATCAAATAATATGGTATTTATTATATAATAATGATTCTAGAATCATAATGTAATACTTACCTTATTTCGATCATGATCGTTGAAAAATGGAAATGTTAGTCAAGCTTACATATGGTTAACAATTTCCATGATTATTACATATTTCATCATTCATGACCATAATAAATTGATAATTATATACATACAATTGGAATATAAAAAATATAATTATTCTATGATTATTCTTCTTGAAATGATGCAATAATGATAAATTTTACCACAGTCAACCATGAAAATTTATTGTTGGAAAATGAACAAAAAATCATCAAAATGACTAATCTGAACATAACTAATTATGTAATTAAATATTACATTATAATAAATAAAATAAAAGGAACAGTAATCATGAAAATCATTTTTAAAAAAAATAAATAATTGATATATGTTTACTATTCTAGATGATAAATAATGTATCTGACATGTCGGACCTAACGCGTGGGATTTCATACATATTTATTTTTAGTGGGATATATTTTAATGTTATACATATGTTTTTTATGTGGTATATAATAACCTTTTCCATGTTATTTTATTAACTATTTGTGGTTCATGATATTTAAAAATTAAATTGAATTCACATCATCCAGGGGTATTTGAATGTGAATTACAAAAGTGGTATGGGGTCTCTGACCACAATTTTCATTCATTGGGTTATACATATACTTCATTAAACATGTTTTACTTGATTATTTTTGAAATTACATCTGATTTTGTTGTATTGTTTTTGAATTTCATGTGGATTTGATTTTGTCACACATAATAACATCCTTGGTTAACTCTCACATTGATAATATGATCATTCTAATGGTTTCTCATATCACTTTTGTTCCCATGAGAAAAATGACTCATTCAAAATTTTCTTGAATCAAGTTGTATATATACCACCACATTGAAATTATATATCATGATTACATTAAAAAATTTATTAAATGGTTCGTTTTATGTATTTATATTATTTTTATTTGGAATGAAAATATACCAAAGGAATATGGTTGTATTTTAATATCAATTCATTATTCATGATTTGAATGTAATGTTTTCCTCTCATTCTCTTATTTTTAGAACTTAAGTGATAAAAATAATTTTCCTAATGAAAACTAAATTTATTTTCTATTTAATAGAGAATAATTTTTTTCATGACCATATTTCACTAAAAATGTATTTATAAAATTGGTTTTATTATTCCTAATTGATTTATTAGAGGAATTTTACCCATTCCATACTCTTTATAAATTGTTTTTAGTAGAATATTATTAAATGTTTATAAATATTGTATTATAAAATTTTTAATGAAAATGTTAGAGGAATAATTATTTTAATGTACCTAAAATGATTATTATTTCACCCAATCATGATTTTCAATGGTTCGAAGCATCCTTAAAAAGTATACGTGATTGTTTGAAAATAAAATATTGTTTCTAATATTCTATAAATATTCATTTTGTAAATTTTATATTAAAATAAAAATATTAATATTTTCAAGAGTTTTTAATGATATTTTTAATGAATTTATATTGATAAATTGAAATAAGACATTATTTTTTATATTCCCAATCAAGATGTTTTATAATGGATGCATCCATAATCTTTGTAGTGAACGTTTACGATCAGTTTGATAGTTGAAATATTAATATTTCATACGATGGTTCTTCAATATGAAGGTACATATGGATTATGCACATAACTTTATTCTCCCCTTTCATATGGTGAATTCAATAGAATTAGTATGCGATGGGTGGTTCCCATTATATCCCCTCGATTCATGGTTACATCTAATCACATAAACCAACTATATTTTTTAGGTGAGTTCATTCCATTTTATGTCTTGTTTCTTGGAATAATTCTATGATTCTATGTATATGATGTCCATAATTATGAATTAACTAATTATAAAATTAATTATTTAAATCCATGTGATTATGATTTTTTCTGATATATATGTATAATTTTAATTCTTTTGTGATTATTTAAAATGAATAATTTGAACTTGGTTTAATCTTGTAATATTATTAATCATGATCACATAATTGATTAAATGGAATGTGTTTTCAGTCATTTACTTTTCAGTATTGATAATACATTATTTTCCCAAGAAATATTACACTTTACAAAACCCTTTCTAATAATCCGAGCACACCCTTATTCTATTTAATTTCCCCATAATATGATGATAGAATAATTGAATGAGTTCCGAGGTACAAAATATTTATTTTCACTATTTTTTTTTATTTTATGATTTCAAATATAATGTGAGATTCAAGTATATATCTTATTTACCATTATTATAAAACTATTAGGACCTTCATTATGTGATTATTTTTATCTTTTGTCTATGTGATAAAGTAACCATCAACTACAGGATACTTGGGTCAGGTTCTTTATAGATGGTCATAATGAAATTTTAGTAGATTCATTGGGAACTAGAATTAAAAAAATATATATTTAAGAACATTTATATATGATGAACATTGTGGAAAAGCCTATATATTGGATAACATCCTATTGTTTATGTAATGTAGAGATTATTTGGTTTTTCTAGTAGTTAATCCCTATTTAGAAAAAACATGTGGAAATTGTTTTGGAATAGATGTATATTGGGTTAATAAACTTGAAAATATTAGTTAAAATATATCTCATACATAATATTAGTGCAAAGTTAGTTTAACCTTAATATTCACCTATTTGGAAACTCTCATGGGATATGCAATAGTGAAGTCACATTTTCTTCTTGAACCATTATAATGAATCTTATAAAAGAACCTCTGAGAAATAATGATTTTCTATAGTGGCATATGATAAGCCTAAAGTTCCTTGGGATGATAAGTCTATGGTTAATCATTTTATTAAAGGCATATATACCCATTTTCAAATTTTGTGTTATCATAATTTTACAAGATTCTTGATATTTTGGGATAAATTCTTTGGAATACCTCTCTCTTGATTAGTATATGATTTAGTAGACATTTTATCTTTCAGATAATTATTTTATTTTTGTGGACATATTTTTAAATGTATTGATAAATATTATGATATATATGATCTTTTTTGATGAGGTAATTATAGGTTATTATAATTTCGGAACATTTATTTTATTTTATTTATACCTATGGGATTTAAAAGTGATTTTAAGTTAATGTTAATTTTGAGGAAACTCATTGTATTTTCTAGAATGTAGTATAAATTATATTAATATTTTATTGTGAAAAATTAAAACTAATGGTCGGGTGATAACTCATCACATCTGGAAAGGTTATGGTTCAAAACCCTTAATAAAATTGCAATAAGTATGCATCAACTACCACTAGCCTATTTGATGACCTAGTTAATATTACCCAAATTTTACGTAAATCATTTTAGGGATAAATTTTATTTGCTTTTTAGGAAATAAATTATATGATTTTCTTCATTTTCAGGTGATCATTGATATTTGAGGAATATTTTTTATGAGATTATGCATATATAAAAATTCTCTTTAACTTAAATAATTATTTTGGATAAATAATTTTTGGTTTTTTAAAGTGAAATGTGAATTGAGTGAGATAACCATGGAGTTTCAATAATTATGTAATGTTAAGGTTATTGGGTTTATTTGGGATATAGGGTTATTTATTTATGGAATGATCTATTTTAAACAGTTGTATATATTGTTGAAAGTTTGATATTAATGTATTATTTCATCATATGAGTGTTTTTTAATTTTCGGAATTATCAAACATTGTGATAACCCTTTTTTATGTATAATTATATATGGGATATAGTTCTATCCATTTTGTTAATTTCTTAACCCATTTAAAGATGATTTTAGTTCATCGGGATTGAAAAAAATATTCTTTTATATTCATTGTTAATAGAGAAATACGAGATTGTGGTGAAAATTTAATAAAGGCTGAAATTGAACATTTAATGTAAGTTTAATTCTGTTTGTTTATATTATAAATTCTAATTTATATTCTTAAAACAATTAAAAATATTAATAATATAAAATGGTATCTTACCACATTTATATCATATGAATCAATGGTTTTTTTACAATTCACATATTTATGGTTTTATGGAAATTAATTTCACTTTCCCATATTATTTAACACTATTTATTAGTCTTTGTATATTATTTTTCCCATCCATGTCTACATATTATCTTTCATTTAACATATTAAAATTTATAAACATAGTTTTGGGGTTTTCAAGATGACCTCCACACTTCTCTTTCTCTATTTTCATGAAAATTATTTATTAACAATTTTTATGATGTGGGTTTTCAAAAATGGTATATTCAAAAGTTAAAAAGTTAATTATCAAGATAATTTAAAAATTTGTATACTGTAATTTAATTAAGGGGGTTGAATTTTAATCCCAAATATTTTAATAGAACACATTCGCAAATATCACAATCAACACACGACATATATCCTAAATGGAGAATAAAATATAATTATTTAAATTTTATAATTATAACATAACAATTTCAATAATTGGTATGAATATGTATAACCATATTTTGAAAAATATATAATTTTAATATAAAATACTAATGTATTTATTAAATATTACAAAATAATAAAACAATTTCTAGCAAAGTCATTTTATTCTTAAAAAAAAAATTTCATCATGAATGGTTTTTATTGCATTATATGACAAAATATTATAAATAAATTTGGAAATTTTATAAAACATACTTAACAAAAGAAAATTTATTTTTGAATTCTTAATTTCAAAAAAAATTTTGTATTAATTTTTCATATATATTTTTTAAAAAAGACTGTTTTTCAATGAATGTGAAAAAAATATCAATTTTTTTAAAATTTTCATGTATTTTATATATATCAATTAATTTAATAGTCATATTTTATTTTGGATTTGGGATTCAAGTGAAATATAATCATATTTATTTAGAATTATCTAATGAATTTATTTTTAATTAGAAATATTGTAACGCCCCGACCCCAGTTACCCAGAGTCGGTGCATTATTACAAAACATTGGCATGATCACAAGAAAGATCAAATCTCAAAAGGCCGATTGGTTTAGTAGCCTTGGAAACACTATATATATTCATAAGTCTTACATTACATCATGAAGTGAAAAACTACTACAACAACATATTGTCTCCATATTCCACACTCATATCCCCACATAATATCCCTGCAGGTCATTCATAAATTACTTCTTCACTTCCTAGGGAAAATAAAACATAGAAAAGGGGTGAGCTCAAATGCCCAGTAAGGATAATAATATAGCGGAAAATTTCATAAATAAGAATAAACATTTAAGGCGATGTCTAACTAAAAAAAAGATTTTTAAACTTGAACTTCAACATAGTATGGAAAAAGTAAAATGAAATAATGCCATTTACTTATTCACATGGATATTCTACTAATCGAATAATCACATGTAATATCAGTAACCACTTTCATAATGATGGAATGCATAATGCTGAACTTTAAATTATTTGTCAAGGCCTCGTCCAAAGACCTAGGGGCTAATTGTAACCGAAACCCAACCCAGAGTGCCTCTAATAACCAGACACCAACCCGGAGTGCCTCTAATAACCGGAAACCAACACGGAGTTCCTCTAATAACCGGAGACCAAACCGGAGTTCCTCTAATAACCGGAGGCCAAACCGGAGGGCTTACTTTAGCCGGTCCCCAACCCGGAACATACTTGTCTAACACATTCATCTGAATGAATGGTTGAAATATAACATACACATTCGAATTAAAAATAACTTATAAAATGTCAATACTTTAAAAAAAACCATGAGTGAGATAATAATAGCTTATCCACATTCAAAAATATCACAAAACCTTCAATAAAATATGGATGTTTTGTATCATAATAAATCAACTTCAAATAAGCTTAAAAACCATCAAAGAATGTTGACATAGATGAAATCAAAACTATTTTAGAAAAATATCTCTTTTTTTTAAAATCATTTTAAAAGTGACATAATTATAAAATAATACATTCAATTTGAAAATATTCTTATAAGAGTGTAAGGGAAGCTTTGACGATTTTATAACGGCGGTAAATAGCCGCACCCGCCGTATAAGTTAAAAAAATTCTTACATTATATTTGTCGAAAAGGTTAAAAGTGCCTTGTTTGGAAAATGACGGAAAGATTCCTTTCGAAACACATAAGGGTATAAATTACTTTAACCCATATTCTTGTAAATAGTAAAAATGTTTTGAAATATATTATTAAGTAACATGGATGTGGATTATAAAGAGATCCCAGTAGATTATTACGTATAAACAACCTCGGATAATGAAGAGATTGTGAAATAACCCTTACCTTGTACTTTTCCTTGGTTGGGGTAGGTTAATCTCCTGTATAATGGTGAAATAATTTTTATTAAATTATAAAATAATCATATACAATAATAAGAAATCATATATGATCTTTTAATATTGATTTGATAATAATATCTTAGTATTATCGTTGTTTCGGTTGTTAACTTACTTGTTTTCTTTTATATGTTTTGTTACATAAGACATGTTTGTAATCGATAGGTTTTATATTATTCATATCCAGAATGATATCAAGTCTTTAAACATCATTTTTAAATCATCAAATGATAATTATACTTGAATGGATACGATGGAGAATGAATCTCATCGCGTTCATGGAGATGGTAGTCTGTACGTACGCACGAGCGACAGTATCATTCTTTTAATATTAAAATAATATATAAATGGATGGTATATCATATATACAGAATAATTAACATTTTATATTTATTATTTACATGAGTTAAACATCATTATTATAACCATCCAAATAATAATATATTGAATAACAATTACACCACGACGTGGAGACGATAAGCCGTACGTACCCACGTATGGTGACATGTTTTTCAAAAGGGTGGATAGAATACTGAATATGGTTGTAACATATTTATAATAACATCACAGTATATATATGATACTGGACTTATTATTTTAGAATGGTAAAAACAACTGAAGAAGAAGTGGAAGAAGAAAGGAACTTGGAAAAGGGTGGTGAAATCATTACCTCTTCTTCGGGTTCTTCCTTTTGATTTGATCAAAAGGGCTCCTTAGGTTGGATTTCCGATCAAACTAAGGCCTCTAGGATGTAGTGAGGGAAGTTATGAGAGTATTTGGGCAGAGTTTGGCCAAACAAAAAGGCTTTTAAGGTGTGTATAAATGAGAATGAGGAGTGCCCTTTTATAAGAGGGGTGAGGGGCACCTTTGGAAAATCTACAAATATTAATTTATAATAAATTCATATTCGGTTTCTAATGGCTCCAAATTTGATTATTTAAATTTTAAGATGGGGATAGGTCGCAAACCACTCAACCAATAGAATTTAGACAGGTTTGGTTACTTATATTAACCTTATCATTAAGTATTAACTCTAAGTTAATTAGTTCACTTTTACAATGTCTCTTTGTATTTTTATGTTATATGGTTAATAAACTTACCATATACATCCAAGTGATCCCCAAGTGGTCCATTAATGATACAAATATCATGATATAAGTCTCTTGGACGAACCATAGATTTTTAGGAATTTAATATCAATTCATAATATAATATTTGTTTTAAAAACTCTTTTATGTCAATTTTGACACTATTCAATAGTTGATTTTTGTGAATCTCATAACAGAATGATTACTTCTAAAAACATTAATTAAATCAATCCTAATATGTCATATTACCCTAGAAAATTAGTTTAATTCATTAAATGTCTCAAATTATATTTATTTGGGTATTTATAATATCAATTATTTTAATTTTTCCCTATTATGGTAATTACTTCATCATCATTGTGTCATAAATAAATTAAATTATTAAATCGATAAAAATTGAAAATAAAATAACATCATGTAGGAAATATTTTTATATTTCTTATGAATATTTATGGTCTAAATTACAACATATATAACCCTATGTAAAAATTGTTTTTCTAAAAGATATATACTTATGTCATTTTTGTACTTATTTTAACTTAATTAAAATAAAGTGTCCCTATCACCTAAAAGTGGCTCCATGGGGTCCCGAAATCAACCCAATGGTTCCTATGGCCGAAAATGTATCACCAAATAAGGCTAGGACACGTTTTAGGGTAATTTAATATTATTATAATATTATTTTTTTAACCCTTATTTACCGGATTTACTCTTAACCATGGTAAATAAAATATTTACCGCAGTAATTATTCAAAATGTCTAAAAATAAACGTTACCTATTTACACAATTTGAACATCCTGATTACAAATATGGAATCCATTTTTCCAAATTCAACACACATAAGTGGCAGAAATTAATTTAAAATTAATTCCTGTTGTTAAAACAAAAAGCGTGTTTTTAAGAGATAATAACTATCAAAAGATTGACACTTGTTTATGTCCGGTTTAATTGTAAAATTATGTCAAATGACAAACATTATATTAAATGGTAAAAATATATTCTAAATATACTTTAAAACCACTCAAATTAATAATTTATCACTATTAATTATTTTGATTAAAAAAGATGTTTTTAATTAAAATTTATTAATTTTCACTATTCATCAAAATATAAAAGTTATTCGAAAAGTACCAAAATTTCACCTTAGGCTAAATTTGATATTCCGAATCCAAAAATGAAGTCCATTTTAAAATATAAAATATATATAATTTCAAAAAGTAGGTATTACTATTCATAACGGCTAGTGTGATTGGTTGTGGTGTGTGTTAGAACTCGAAGTTGCATACAACACACACTACTCTATTATTCAAAGGAAAGTGTACTGTGGAAGCTTTGGATGTTTCATTTTAAATTTTTTTGATGTCCCCATTTAGTCAAAAAGTTTAAAATATTGTATTTAAAAAGGGTTCACTATTAAAATTTGGCAAAAGTGCAATACTGAAAATGAATTTGTTCTTACATTATGTCTATGAAACTCATAATATGGATTCTAAAATTATAAGGATTATATAAAGTATAAAATCTAGTTAATACTATTCATAACCTCTTTTGAACGGCTTGTTTAGTAAGTCATGGTGTGTTTGAACTCAGTGTTTCGTGTAGTGAAAGTTATTGTATTATTTTGAAGAAATAACACACTATGAAATCTTGGGGTGTTACATTCTCCCCTCCTTCAATAAATTGCATCCTCACAATTTGAAATTGTTCTTCAAAAATAAAATGTTGAAAATAAAAAAAATATCTTTGTGGGAAAACCCACATCGGAAATTGGGTTACTAAAATTTAGTCTTAATATGAGGAAAAGAGAAATGAAAGGGTCACCTCAAAATTATGATCTCGATTAGGAGAACATTGGTGGAAATTAGAGACATATAATTGGAGGAAAAACGTAATTATTTATAGGTAGTAATTGAGGTCATAAATCACAAACAAGTTTAAAATTGAGGTCCTTAAATTCATCAATCTACGAAGATTTAAAATACCATCGATTCAACAAAACATAAGGTATTAGGATAAAACATTTTTGACGTTTCAAAATATCTTTGTTGAAATCCCACATCGAAAAATGAATTCATGAGGCCTCTATTTAAAATAAAGAGTGGAAAGTATGAATATTACCGAAAATAACACATACTGGGGTTCCATGTAGGCAAATATGGATATGGAAGAGAAATATAACCATCAATTATCTGATGGAGAGTGGTAGAAAACATGGCTATGAAAAGGCCAACAATCCCAAAGATATAAATTAGTGATGATTTAAGGTACCATCTAGGACAACATTTTTGTTCTATGTTCCATTTCTTAATGTTGAGGAATTTATTTATGAGATTGGATAAGATCATAAGGATATATACTTACTTTTTAATTAGAGTTTTATCCATTAATAAATTTCTACCACAAACTCATCTTTCACTCGTAAAAAAAATTTTGTTTATACTATTCGTACAGGGTTCCAAAATAAACAAATTTATAATTAATCTACCAGATCTTTTAAACAAACTACATTATTTAATCCAGGACATCTTGTGGGACAGTGGTAGGTGATACACCCTTGTCGCCCTTCGGTTGCGGGTTCATGTCTCGCGGCCTTGCCGGTCGCGACGGGTTGCCGCCCGACCTCTGGGTTGTCCTTTTATGGCAATCAAAAAATAATCTCAAACTAGAATTTATCCAAAATACTTCTGTCCAAACTCACAGTCCAATATTTATAAGGAAGATAAACTTAATGTAGATCATTTTTACCCCGTAATAGCATATGAATACCTTCATCATGTATTCTTTTAAAACACTGAAACATCCTGAATTACCATAATCCTTATTGATTACATTCCTGCTCCCTTATTCCATATAGAATGAGGGATATACTTTTTCAATCCAAAAATGTTTTAAACCCCAATAATGTTGGAATATACAAATCATTAATCAGCTTCAAGGTATTCAAGAATATCCAATATAATTTATCCAAATCAGTAATTTATTATTCTAAAATCACTACCTCGGTATCAGAACCATATTATGGTTTATCTTTCTCTCAACCATATGTTTTCCAAAAAATTTAACCTTCTATTGAGTCACTTTTCTTTGTTCCACACAATCTCAAGTCCATAATGAAATAATACTGTAGTACAATCCTTATATACTCCATAACTATTATAACAAGTACATTGTTGATACAACACACAAATGACATAATCAACATAAGAACTCTAATCATTCCTCTTCATCTGTGGTAGTATCATAACTTGATTATTATCCAATAGCATCATTTGCGGCATAGTCGGATGACTGGGACATAGGTTCGCGTAGTGTCCAAACTCCTTGAAAATGAAGCATTGTACATTTGAAACCATTTTTGTACCCTTGCAGTCACGTACTTTCTGCCCTTTTCCTCCACACTTATAACAAAATCCCATTCCTTTAAGACAAGTTCTAGGTTGTTTCTTCCCACAGTTATCACATATGGGAAAATTCTTATTTTCCCTCTTCCCTTTATCCATCGTTCTCTCTTCCATCCTTTTCTTCTCTTGCTTCCCTTCAAAGCCATAGGACTCAGTAAAATCTTTACTTATCTTATCAACACATCATATTATTTCTTCATATGATGATAATAAATGGGAGACTATTTCTATTATAAATTCTAGCTTATGTCCATGAATGATATTATCCTTCTTTCTCTTTGGATCATGTGAATTTCCGGAGTTCTCATTCCTTCTACTGCGCACCATTTCTAAACAATGGCATACAGTAGATTAGTTTATGAATAAAAATACCTAATCCCAAACTTGTAAGACACATAACATAAATTAAATAGTTTATGGATATAATCCATAATCATAAAAATTTATCCTTTGAGGAAGTAAATCCACATAAACCCTTCATTATGGTTTTAAAGAAAATGAGAGTTATCCTAAGCATATCCCCCGAGAGTGTCGTAACCAAGAGTGCAACAAGGCCCGTTGTCGTGCACCAGTTCCCGTTCGAGTCTAGCTCAAAGCAGTGTTTTCGGGTTTTACCCCTAGGTACATCTGTGCCAGAGCCGCCTCTACCTACTTGTATCCAGACAGGGATGTATTGCTCGGAAAACTCACAAAATCTCTACAATACCAAAATTCTAGGATGTTCATCTATACTAATCCTCAAAGTTCATCTTAGGTCTACATGCTCTAATCAGTTTTTATCTAAATCTAGATTCCAAGGTTTGTACTAAACTTCCTCTGATACGAACTGTAACGCCCCGACCCCAGTTACCCAGAGTCGGTACATTATTACATAACACTGGCATGATCACAAGAAAGATCAAATCTTGAAAGACCGATTGGTTTAGTAGCCTTGGAAACACTAGATATATTCATAAGTCTTACATTACATCATAAAGTGAAAAATTACTACAACAACATATTGTATCCATATTCCACACTCATATCCCCACATAATATCCCTACAGGTCATTCATAATTTACTTCTTCACTTCCTGGAAAAAATAAAACATAGAAAAGGGGTGAGATCAAATGCCCAGTAAGGATAACAATATAGCAGAAACATTCATAAATAAGAATAAACATTTAAGGCAATGTATAACTAAAACAAAAGATTTTTAAACTTGAACTTCAACATAGAATGGAAAAAGTAAAATGAAATAATTCCATTTACTTATTCACATGGATATTATACTAATCGAATAATCACATGTAATATCAATAACCACTTTCATAATGATGGAATGCATAATGCTGAACTTTAATTTCTTTGTCATGGCCTCGTCCCAAGACCTAGGGTCTAACTGTAACCGGAACCCAACCCGGAGTGCCTCTAATAACCGGACACCTACCCGGAGTGCCTCTAATAACCGAACACTAAACCGGAGTTCCTCTAATAACCGGAGACCAAACCGGAGTTCCTCTAATAACCGGAGACCAAACCGGAGGGTTTACTTTTACCGGTCCCCAACCCGGAACATACTTGTCTAACACATTCATCTGAATGAAGGGTTGAAATAAAACATACACATTCGGATAAAAAATAACTTATGAAATGTCAATACATTAAAAAAACCATGAGTGACATAAGAATAGCTTATCCAAAGTCAAATATATCACAAAACCTTCAATAAAATATGGATGTTTTGTTTCATAATAAATCAACTTCAAATAAGCTTAAAAACCATCAAAGGATGTTGACATAGATGAAATCATAACTATTTTAGAGAAATATCTCTTTTTTTGAGATCATTTTAAAAGTAACATAATTATAAAATAATACATTAAATTTTAAAATATTCTTATAAGCTTGTAAGGGAAGCTTTGACGATTTTATAACGGCGGTAAATAGCCGCACCCGCCGTATATGTTAAAGAAACATTCTTACCTTAAATTTGTCAAAAAGGTTAAAAGTGCCTTGTTTGGAAAACGACGGAAAGAATCCTTTCAAAACACATAAGGGTATAAATGAATTTAACCCATATTCTTGTAAATAGTAAATTTTTTTTGAAATACATTATTAAGAAACATGGATGTGGATGATAAAGAGATCCTAATAGATTATTACGTATAAACAACCTCGGATAATGGAGAGATTGTGAAATAACCTTTACCTTGTACTTTTCCTTGGTTGGGGTAGGTTAACCTCCTGTATAATGGTGAAATAATTTTTATTAAATTATACAAGAATCATATAAATTAATATGATATCATATATGATCTTTTAATATTTATTTGATAATAATATCTTAGTATTATCGTAGTTTCGGGTGTTAACTTACTTGTTTTCTTTTATATGTTTTGTTACGTAAGACATGTTTGTAATGGATAGGTTGTATATTATTCATATCCAGAATGATATCAAGTCCTTAAACATAATTTTTAAATCATCAAATGATTATTATACTTGAATGGATACGATGGAGAATGAATCTCATCGCGTTCGTGGAGACGGTAGTCCGTACGTACGCACGAGCGACAATATCATTCTTTTAATATTATAATAATATATAAATTGATGGTATATCATATATACAGAATAATTAACATGTTATATTTATTATTTACATGAGTTACACATCATTATTATACCCATCCAAATAATAATATATTGAATAACAATTACACCATGATGTGGAGACGGTAAGCCGTACGTACGCACGTATGGTGATAAGTTATTCAAAAGGGTGGATAGAATAATGAATATGGTTGTAACATATTTATAATAAAATCAAAGTATATATATGATACTGGAATTATTATTTTATAATGGTAAAAACAACGAAAGAAGAAGTGGAAGAAGAAAGGAACTTGGAAAAGGGTGGTGAAATCATTACCTCTTCTTCGGGTTATTCCTTTTGATTTGATCAAAAGGGCTCCTTAAGTTGGCTTTCTGATCAAACTAAGGCCTCTAGGTTGTAGTGAGGGAAGTTGGGAGAGTATTTGGTCAGAGTTTGACCGAACCAAAAGGCTTTGAAGGTGTGTATAAATGAGAATGAGGGGTGCCCTTTTATAAGAGGGGTGAGGGGCACCTTTGGAAAATCTAGAAATATTAATTTATAATAAATTCATATTCGGTTTCTAATGCCTACAAAGTTGATTATTTAAGTGTTAAGTTGGGGATAGGTCGAAAAACACTCAACCAATATAATATAGACAGGTTTGGGTACTTATATTAACCTTATCTTTAAGTATTAACTCAAAGTTAATTAGTTTCACTTTTACAATGTCTCTTTGTATTTTTATATTATATGGTTAATAAACATACCATATACATCCATGCGATCCCCAAGTGGTACATTAATGATACGAATATCATGATATAAGTCTCTTGGATGAACCTTAGATTTTTAGGAATTTAATATCAATTCATAATATAATATTTGTTTTAAAAACTCTTTTATGTCAATTTTGACACTATTCAATAGTTGATTTTTGTGAAACTCATAACAGAATGATTTCTTCGAAAAACGTTAATTAAATCAATCCTAATATGTCATATTATCCTTGAAAATTAGTGTAATTCATTAAAAGTATCAAATTATATTTATTTGGGTATTTATAATATCAATTATTTTAATTTTTCGCTATTATGGTAATTACTCCATCATCATTGTGTCATAAATAAATTAAATTATTTAATCTCTAAAAATTGAAAATAAAATATCATCATGTAGGAAATATTTTTATCTTTCTAATGAATATTTATAGTCTAAAATCCAACATATATAACCCTATGTAAGAAATTATTTTTCTAAAAGATATATACTTATGTCATTTTTGTACTTATTTTAACTTAATTAAAATAAAGTGTCCCTGTCACCTACAAGTTTCTCCCTGGGGTCCCAAAATCGACCCAAAGGTGCCTATGGCCGAACATGTATCAACCAATACGGCTAGAACACGTTTTAGGGTAATTTAGTGTTATTATAATATTATTTTCTTAACCCTTATATACCGGATTTACCCTTAACCATGGTAAATAAAATATTTACCGCATTAATTATTCAAAATGTTTAAAAATAAAAGTTACCTATTTACACAATTTGAACATCCTGATTCCAAATATGGAATCCATTTTTCCAAATTCAACACATAGAAGTGGAAGGATTTAATTTAAAATTAATTCCCGTTGTTAAAACAAAAAGCGTGTTTTTAAGAGATAATAACTATCAAAAGATTGACACTTGTTTATGTCCGATTTAATTGTAAATTTTTGTCCAATAACCAACATTATATTAAATGGTAAAAATATATTCTAAATATATTTTAAACCCACTCAAATTCATAATTTATCATTATTAATTATTTTGATTAAAAAATTTGTTTTTAATTAAAATTTAGTAATTTTCACTATTCATCAAAATATTAAAGTTATCCGAAAAGTACCAAAATTTCACCTTAGGCTAAATTCGATATTCCGAATCCAAAAATTATGTCCATTTTCAAATATAAAATATATATAATTTCAAAAATTAGGTATTACTATTCATAACGACTAGTTTGATTGATTGTGGTGTGAGCTAGAACTCGAAGTTGCGTACAACACATGTTATTGTATTATTCAAAGGAAAGTGTACCGTGGAATCTTGGGATGTTTCATTTTAAATTTTTTTGATGTCCCTATTTAGTCAAAAAGTTTAAAATATTGTATTTAAAAAGGGTTCACTATTAAAAGTTGGTAAAAGTGAAATACTGAAAATGAATTTTTTCTAACATTATGCCTATGAAACTCATAATATGGATTCTAAAATTATAAGGATTATATAAAGTTTAAAATTTAGTTAATACTATTCATAACCTCTTTTGAACGGCTTGTTTGGTAAGTCATAGTGTGCTTGAACTCGGTGTTGCGTGTAGTGTAAGTTATTGTATTATTTTGAAGAAATAACACACAATGAAATCTTGGGGTGTTACATATATTCATGATTTTCATATAAATCAAATTTAATGCTTAATTTTGTTTCGTTAATATATTTTTTAGTATATATTTTTTCATTTTAATTAAATAAAATAACGAATAATGTTTAATTATTATGATGATATTAATATATATTTTTACTATCAATATGAATTTAAATTATTTAAATTATTTTTACAAGACATTGATTTAATGTAAAATCATCTTTTTTAAAAAAATTTCATTCTCCTTGAAAACCATTTTTAATATCACTTTGGATGTTAAAGTTTAAATAAAATATTTCCACTTTTTA
The DNA here is from genome assembly GCA_963277665.1 of Viscum album. Taxonomy (NCBI): domain Eukaryota; kingdom Viridiplantae; phylum Streptophyta; class Magnoliopsida; order Santalales; family Viscaceae; genus Viscum; species Viscum album. The sequence goes on from OY728138.1 coordinate 2,023,307,423, forward strand.
AATTGGATTTTGAAAATTATATTCCATGTTTGGAATCATGGGGAACCAATTTGGTGAAATTTTTATTTTATTTTTCATCATAATGAATATTAACTGTATTAAATAATATTCACTAATATAAGGTTAAATTTGTTAATTAAAATTAAAAATAATATAAAAATGCCTAAAAAATTCATTAAATTTGGATTTGTCTAATGGGATCGATTTAAATTTTAAATATTAATCAATTTTACATATGTTTAGAACATTGTGCCATATTTTGTATGTTTTTAACCATTATAATAAATAAGTAAATGATAAAGTCAAAAAAATTAACTTTATAGTATTTAATTTCAATATTGTTTTGTGATAAGGATTAATAAATATTATATTTTTTCCTAATTCATAATTGGAAATATAAATATTATTTATAATTTTAATTAAGCTCAAATTTTCTAAAGCGAAAGTATTACATTAATCTCTTATGAAATGCCGACACAAAATTTAGTCAATTAACACAAAACAATTATTTTAGAAATATAAAAATTAATATAATATGAATGATTTATTGTGTTCTAAAAATGATTTTATACAAATAATATATTATATATTTTTGAATGGATTGTATTCTAATTATAATTTTTAATTTTTAATGACAATGTAAATGAATATTTTTAGATATGACATTAATGTAATATTATAATATATAATATATTATTAAATGATAAAAAGTTATTAAAAATAGTATAATTTAGAAATTTATTTTTTATTTTATAAAATATCTACTATGGTTCACTTATTGGTTAGTTTTACCATTATATTAACTACATTTACCTCATATTGAGTACAAAAATAATGTTATGACAAAAAGATTAAAAAATGGTTATTGCATGTTAAAAAAATTGATCAGGGTGAAATCGTTATATAAACTCATCCAAAATTAATTTATTATATGTTACATACCCATACTCTGACTAGTTTATAATTACATCAATTTGGATCTATTTGAACACGATGATTAATTCCATTAATTTAATACATTATGAAATTCCATGAATGCCCTTTCCTCCCATATAAAAAGGGAACCCCTCTTTTATTTTATTCACACCTCAACAAAAAAAATTATACATTAATTTATATATTACCTTGATAAAATCCATAAAACATTATATTTGAATTATTTTTCGATTTGTACTATCCATTAGGAGATTAATGTGTTAAAGAAAGTGGATTTTCTGAAGAAGATGTATAGATTTTAAATGAATGTTTTAGTTTTATTTATTCCCACCCTACTTCAAACATTATTTATCCATGATGATATAATAAAATATTTATCTAACATATAATAAAATTGTATTGTGTTAATGGACTAACTTATATAAATCTTTAACATCCATCAAAAAGGAAAAAAAATATTCTCTCATGTGTACGGTGGACTACATCCTTACCAATTGATGTAATTCATTTTACATCACCACTACTCACAGATAGTTATATTTATAGATTTAATTTTTCCATCTGTTATTAAGGAAATTTTTATCATTATAAAAAGTTATTATATCATCTAATTCCTTACTTTTTTATCAATTGAAAAATGATAACAGTGTTCATGTATACACACAGACTACCACCTCCACAAAGTTATGTGATTGATATTTCATGACCACATCACATTTATAGTATATATAATGTTTCTATAATATATTATATGGTATTTCTGGTATAAATATCATTATTGAAATTTAAAATAGTACTCACCTTCTTTCCATCATGATAATTTAAAATTGGATAGGTTACTCAAGTTTATGTATGGCTTACCATCTCCATGACTTTAACAAAGTTCATACTTGATAAAATTAATTCAGGGCTGGATTTAAAATTATACTTGATTTATAAAAAAGATAATTATTTTGTAATCAATTTTTTATTGGTGAAGGAAAAGTGACATATTTTACTATAGTCAACCTACAAAATTTATTTTTAAATAAAAATAAATCTCATCAAAACATCAAATGTTAACATGAATAATTAACTATGAAAGTATTGCATGGTAATAAATAAAATAAAAATCAAAATAAAGAAGAAAAATATTATAAATCAAATAAATAATTAACATAATTATATTGTTTATGAATATAATGATCTTACATAGAGATTCATACTTGAGGTATGGGGTTCTGTATCAATTTTCTCTCATTGAAAAATATATTAATGTTATGAATAAATTAAATTTATATTGTGTATATAAAAACCTTTTACATTTTACATCATCAATTATTCATAAATAATTTCATTTTGAGAATCAATTTATATCATTTCGTCAATGGGGATTTGACGAGATTGTTTTCAGGAGGTAATGGAGATCTTATCAATTCATTATGATACAAATATAATTCATTGAATGTGTTTTTAAATGATTGTGTGTGAAATTAACTCTTACTGTATCATGTTTTCATTAAAATTTTTTGTTTGGATTTATATATTCCATACATAAATACTTCGTTGATTAATTTTCACTTCAATGATATGATATTTCTAATGGTTTCTCATCTCAGTTTTTTACCATGAGACATATATCATATTTATCACTTTTTTAATTCATGTGGAATATATTATTCTCATTTTATATGAGATATCATGATTAAATTTATATTCACTAACTTTAAAGATTAATAATAACTAATTTCTTTCATGGGCATTATGATTCAAAAGTTACCAAATAAGTATGGGATTATTTATCAATCTCATAATTATGTTGGATTGTTTATGTTTATGAATTCCCTAGTATAGATTTATGATCTTTGAGTCAAATATAGTATACATTTTATTCTCATATAGTTATTTTTTTAAAATTATAAATCATATTTATTTTCTTTTTTCTAATTACACAGGTGATAGAAAGAATGTTTATAAAGAAAATCAATATTTTTTCAATTACGCTGGAATATTTATCATCCATGTAAATATTTTCATTATAATGTTGTAACATAATCTATTTAACATTCCAAAATAATTTAATTAGTAAATAATTTCCCATTATTTATTTTTAATAAAAAAGTAATTGGAATCTTCTTGTCTATTTTGTACAGTGTACTTTATATTTATTTACAAAAAAACATGAATCAAATTTTTATATTAATAACCCCATCCCAAATGATATTTATCATCTTCATGAATAAAAATTTCATTTAATATTACTTAACAAGAATTTATGATTCCACTCAATGATAATATCTTTCCATGTTTTATCTATATTTTTTATTTGTAAAATTTAATTGTAATGTGAAAGTGGAATTTTAATATAAAAAGGGTTTTAATAATATTTTCATGGTATTTTTATTCATCAATGATAATGATCAATTGTTTCAGATATACTCCACTAGAGATCTATATTAATTATAACATTAATATTCTCTGTTTTGAAGGTTAATGATGATTTTGAATGGGGAAATATTAACATTCCATATGTTAGATTTTCAATATAAAAGTTCAGGTTAATAATATATTTAATTCATTGTATACCTACTCATATGATTAATTAATCATACATATTATATAACTTTTGGGTCTAGCTGTATCCCCTATAAACATTGTTAGCTCTCATTAGACAAACTATTGTGTGTATTTCACAAAGGCCTTACCTATTTTTGTATGTTGTCTTGGAAGAAGGCCATGACTGTAAGATTAGTATGGCTAGAATTATGCATTGAGCAATTATGGAAATATTTATTATATTATATTCTATTAATTGAATAGTTATTATATCTGTGGATAAGCTTCACACTCACGTGATTATTTTTATGACATCATTTGATCGTCAACTACTTTTTTTCTTGTTATTATTCATTATCATGGAATAAATTAAATGGAATGTTTTTATACTATTCACCAATGCATATTTATTATTCTATCATAAGTCATGATAATGTATAGTATACATAACCATTACTGAGAATTACAGCTCTCCCTTATTCAATCTATTTTTTAAGACATCAAGAAGTAACCATTGAATGAGTTTAAGGATTAATAATTGTAACATTCACAATGATTTATATTTTATGTTTTAAAATAGAATTATATAGTATAGTATGTATCTAATTTATAAGAAAAAATATCATTTTCATGTTTTGGATTTGATTTCATAGGTATACAGCTAATTTAATAATTTAACCCTTATTTTTGTGCTACTAGGTTCGAGGTCCTTATACATACCAGAACAACATACCACAAAACTACCATTACTATAAAACGAAAACAACATAATGTAAACCAAAACCACATTCTACATACCATATTTCATGCCCACAAACTACATCACCATCATATATTTAGACTTCTACGTCACACCACATAAGTAAAAATTAAATATTTTTCATTCCACATTACCTCAAAAATTCCACTTGTTCTAACCACATAACCAATCTTTTTAGGGAAGATAGTTTGAGATAGTTGTATTCAAAATATATATATATAACCATTTTCATGGATATTAGAGGAACCCTCAAAACCCAGAACAACATCTTGGAATATTTTATCTTAACTGACTGTAATGGTGGTGTGTAATAAAAAAAATTAACAATGGATAGATATCATATCATATAATCTCTAATATAGTGTTAAATCACTATAATAATATATCTATAAATCATGTTTATCACCATATAATCATTGATATACTACAAATTGTTTTTATATCTATCCACAAAATATAATACCTCATCGACATTAGAATAAAAATAAATACAAGAACATCATATCCTTATTCCATTTCATATTTATTTACTAGTAAAAATTAATCACTTATTGAGAAAATTATTATCAGTTAACTATTTTTAAATTTATAAACCCTGATAAATTTATAAATTCATTTTTAGAAAATAACTTTAAAATAATGTCTAGGTATTATTTCATTCATATTCACTTATCACATTATTAATCTACAACATCATTTCAATTTATTTTACACCACATTATTCATTTAATATCAATTCCACTTCCACATTAATAAATCATTTTTTATATTATAGGCAATATATAATCCCTAGATGAATACAACACATAATATATAACTACATCTCTACTACACCACATTAAGAAACAATTAATATTAATTTATAATAAATTTTGGTCATCCACATCAACCAACCATCCTAATACACATAAAATACCCAAAAATAACCACAAAAATATCTTCCATTATACTACACTAAATCCTATTGAACACCATATACAATCAGTAACACAAATTTTCCACAACATAAAACTAGTGGCATAATAATAGAGTTGCATCCGTTGACAAAAAATTACATTTAATATGCAACATTAATTCATAATAATTATAATTCCATTAGAAATATTAAAAATTTATGAAAATTTGTTCCATTAAATAATATAAATCTACTTACATATTTAAAAAATTTTATAATATAAAAAATAACACAAAATCATAGTTACATTATGGACATAAAACAATAAAATAAATAATTATTAGGAACAAGGATCAATATAAATAATATTCAACACACTTTCAAATTCATACATTCATTATGTCGGTATCATTACATTACATAATGAAAACTAAATCATTTAATTCTAGACCAATATAGAAGTAAAATATAGAGAACTTTAATCCATTAAATTAAATGAATCATAAAAAAATAACACCATGTTGAAAGAAAAAACAATGTTCAAATGATGAAAACCCTAAGATAATCATTAAACAAAAAAAATTAAATATCATCGTTAATAAGTCCCTTAACTATAATTAATAAAAACCAACCAAAACCATATTATATATCCCCATTAATATGTAATTAAAAATAATTAATATAATAATATTAAAGATAATTTCACTTTCAATCTTATGTTCTTGACTACATCTTGAAAAGGATTTATAGGACCTCGAATGAAATCATGTAATTATAAATAGATCCCTGTTTATTTCAAAGGAATAAAAGAAATAAAAATAATAAAAATAATGTAATGAAATGATAAATTTATAAATAAAATTTATAATCCAAAAAATAATTGAATAACGCTTTATGTTATCTTTTAATATGGATTTGTCAACTGGTCCTATGAAAACCATAATGCAATCTTACCAGAAATCTCAAACAATGATTTATTTAGTTAGATATATCAAAAAAATTAATTTAATGTTATTAATTTTATTAGAATGGGTCATCTATAAAAATATATATTGAAAAAACCACCCCCATTTCTAAAAATCTATATCCCAAAAATAGAACTATTGCACAATTAATAACTTCATATTGAACAAAATCGACCACTATAACCTAATGTAACTGAAAAAACATAGAAAACACTCTTGTAATAGATTTTATGACACCAAAATTTCATAAACCATTATTTCTTCATCACTTACCATCTCCCATATGTGACAGGACTCCTCTGACTCTACATTGAAATTAATCTAAATGTAACAACTAAATATTATAGAGGAATTTTATCAATGTCTAAAATTTAATCTTAAACTCATATTATGTTCTAAAATCCACTTATAAAATCACTACCCAAACATTAATAACCTCTAATACACATATAATAGACCTATTAAAATTCATTCCCCTATACTAAAGAAATCTAAAAATTTCATTACAAAAAATTTATACATATAAGGTTCATAATTCTTTTGTGATAGAAAGAACTTATTCAATACCAATTTATTTTACCATCACATTAAATTTTTTAATAATTATACATAACCAGTGTAATAAAATTAAATAAAAATCATTATAATTTTATGATAATGGGATATTGATTAAATATTTATTTCTTTATATTCTATATTTTTTTGTAAAATTTCTATTATTTTTTATATTTGAACACATATTTGAACGATTCTACTCTATTCTCATAATTGTAAATAGATAGATTTAATAAAATACATATTTAATATTTATGGTATTTAATACTAATTATATTGACTTTATAATTTTTTTAATATTAATAATAATATCAATATTCATTAGGAATTTACAAATTATAGTTAATAAATTTAACCAACATGAAAAAATTATTAATAATTTCCTAAAAAAATATATCACAAATTCAATGGAATGAAATTTCAAAATTATAAATCATTATATCATTATGAATACATTTACATGACTACTATAGATATGATGAAATCATGAATCTTGAATCACGATCATGTCCATCCTAAATTTCAGGAACCGAATAACTTTAACAACTATCGGTTAGTGAAAAATATAAATTATTTATAATTAATTAATAAGATATAAATTATTATAATATATTACTATATAATTTAATTTATATAAATATGGGTTTTATGTTGTTAATTAACAAACTAAAGATCATTATATAGCCAACTGAAGTGAATTTGATAGCATTTGGTTTTATTGCAACTCATACATTTCATTGCCATTATTTTTATTTAGTGATTTTATAATTATATTCATGTTCATTTTCTTTATATGTATATATATCATTTATAGAATATAAATTATACTTATCCATCAATTTAATTTTTTTTTCATCACACTTTACATAAATTTTAGGAAATTTTCATGTTTCAATGTAAATTTTTCTATACATTTTTTCATTTCTCATTTGACCTCTCCGTCACTCTCTACATAGTTTTTGTTTTTTTCTATATTTATTCATTAGGAATAGTTATAATAAATTTAATTGATATAAAAAATATCAAATTTCTTTATGCATTGAAGCCCATTCATTTATGAATTACCATTTTTTTAATATCCAATTACTAAGAAAAATTATTTTTAAGTTATTTTTATTTATTATTTTAATTTTATAGTTTTTCAATTTAGGTCAACACTCTATTATGTGTCATTATTTTAAATTACTTATGTACTATTTAAATATTACATTAAGGATTTATATTCTTAGAATAGTTAACATTCTTTATTTGAGTGGGATTTTATCAAAGAATGGTTATTATGTAATAAATATTATTTTAATAATTTTCTTTTTCAGTAACATTGAATAATATATGACTATTTCAATTTAACATGGAACACATAAGTATATATATATATATTTCTGATGAGTGGCCTATACTTATATAACCTTAAAATGTGATGTATATATTTTCATATTATTGTATTATTAAATATATTACATGGGATAAAAGATTTTTTCCACTTCTATATGATTTATTGGAAGAGATATTTGACTTATGATTATGATATAAATTTTTTTTTCACATATATATTTTATAATCCATATTTATTTTACTATGTTTTGTAATCATATTGATATTATTTCTATATGCATATAACATACTGCTTAATTATATGTACACACTTATATGTTCATTTTATTTTCACTTATTTATGATATAATTTGTGATAACCCGTTTTAGTTTCATTGATATATCTTATGTTCTTATTTTATATGGATTTCAAATCTCATATTATATTTTTTATGTGTATCTAGACATTTTCATTGATTTAGTATTTCTTGGAAAACAAATTGTATACTAGATTATTTTGAATACATAAATTTTTTATTATAAAATAAGAATAATATGTATCTAGTATTCATTAAAAACCATTTGTTTTAGAGTCTAAATCTATTCTTTATTTTTGTTCATAATCATGGATAATGATATAGTAATAGTTTATATAGTGTATTTTTTGTTGTAGTAGTTTTTAAGTGGATTTACCTCAATTTGGAATTATGTTAAAAGAAATAAGTTATTAAAACATAAATCAAACATGGTTAATTTAAATATGTTACCTATTAGGCCGTATTGGGATTGATTTTTTATATTAATAATATTGTTTTATAGTATTTTATTATGTATTATAATTATTCCTTGTAATAATTTTTATTTAATTGAATTATTCGATATATAATAATAAAAATGGATTGCTGAAAAGAGTTAATATTATTTTATTTTAGAACATGAAATTTATTTTTATCATGCAAGTACAATTAATCAATTAATTGGCCATATTAAGTACTTTATATTTGTTTATTGGTTAATATAATCAATGATGTGATGATTAGATCACATGTTTGTAACTATTCTTAAATATTATTGTGGAAAAATAGTTCCCAAAAATCATGTTATTTATTAATTTGTATAATATGATAAGATATATGAATAGAAATATCTCACTCTTTATAGAGTAAATATCATTATTTTTGGTAGTTAAATATCAGTTTATAACATAAATAGTATCCTTATAATATATCATTGCATGTTGGATTATTAACTTACTGTGAAACTGACATATAATTATTCTTATTAATTGTTAATAATGATGGATATTTGTAAATAATATGGGAAAACTAAATAAAACAATTTAAAAATCATATTGGATGTTTTACAATATGAATATGATATAGAAGCTACTAGTGGGGTCGACTTATAGTTAAAATATTACTCAAGTGGAGTTAATGAGTATATCCTTATATACAATTACCAATTAATTATGATATAAAAGAAATATTATAGTAAAATATAACTCAATAGTGTATTGGAAATTAAAAAAAAATAGTTAAAAAACTAAACTCGGATGAAAGATTAAATTGGAAATTCAATCAACTATCTAAATGAACCAATGTTTGGTGTTCTAAATAATAATTTATAAATCAATTAAATTATATAATAATATTATAACCCTCCAATGACGCCATTATTTACATTTTAACCAATGTGGTGTGTATATTTTTGGACCATATAAACTGCATCGAAGTTTCAATCATGGAAAATTCCATAAATAAACAAGTCATCAATAAAAAAAATTATATATAAGGAAGCTACCTGAAATAAATTTCAAGAGTAGATAGTACTAAACCTTAGGACCTCTCAAAAATTATCAATTCTAATAAATTCCATGTACTGAAGATTTCATTGAACTCCATAGTTTATAAGACACATGATCTGATCCATTGAGATACATTGATTAAACGCGTCACAAGCATCAAATTCCTCATTGTAATATCATCATTCATCTATTTCAGTCAATAAGAATTTATAATATAAAAATAAAATATATTTAACATGGAATTCATGATAATGGTATCTCTATATTCACATAAAAAATGTTACAAAAAATTACATGAATGAAATTATATGATGATTATTTTCACTAACAATAAACATTCTATCAGTTGCGTATATTGTCCGTACAATCACACAAATTTTTAGTCCAGTTTATAATTGATGATGTAACAAAATTCAATGGTCACATTCCATGTAATTCAATTTTAGTTTCATAAAAATTATAAAGAACAATATCTTATTATGAGTATAGGTATATCTAATGTGGAATGATTTAACATGTTATCATAACATTTAGAAACTCTTCTAAGTGTTCTGATAATTAAATAAATCTATTCGGTTAATTAGAATATCTATGAATACGAAGATAATTCTATAAAAATAAAACATAAAACAAAATATAATTTTATCTCAAAGCTAATGTAAGATTCAATTTTAAATTTATAGAAAAATATAATAAGACTCATTTATAATAACAGTCTCTCTGATTCTAAAAATCAAAACATATAGATGGAAATGAATTTTTAAAGGAATTAAAGAATAAATCATTGTGTATAAACCAACAAATGTCCTCAACATTTTATATCCAATAGAACTAAAACTATTTTTTAAAAATTATACCTTATAATAAATCCCTAAGAATTTATAAATCTCCTCCATTAAAATTAAGATAAAAAAAGCTAATTAAAAAAATAATCTTCTTAATAGAAGGATAAATAATATCTTCTTTAACTTTCCCACACTTTTTAATTTTCAAAAGTAATGTCTTGAATAAAATACATTGAAATCAAGAAAATAATATATGTTGTAGTAAAAAATAAACATCAAAGAATTAAGGTAATTTTTTTGTAAATCTTACTCGTTTTTTGGATATGTGGTGAATTAATAAGAGGAATCTTCTATTATTATTTCATTTTATCAAATTTTTAATATTATATTTTACTCTCTAATGGGTATATTTCACCCATTTTATAAATAATCATAACAAAATAGAAAAACCACATTATCTATTTTGTATTTCAAAAAAAAATAACATATGATATACATTTAGTTTTCAATAATAATATAATAGGAGAATCATACAGAAGTTTTCATTCAATAACTATAGATTACCTTTTTCTGAAAAAAATGTACTTGTGCATTAATTAAATATATTATCTTTTCCTCTATGAATTTAGTGACTATAATCTGACAAAAATAAACAAAAAAAACTTCCATTTCATAATTCCTAATCATAATAAAATAATTATATTTATACAATGGGAAAAACTATATACACAATGTGTTCAATGTCTAAAAAACTAATTCTATAGTTTTTAAGAGTAAACTGATAATTTATATGTTTAAACTCATAATTCATAATATTGAAATATGAATTTATAAGAGTATACTAAGAATAAGTAAGAGTAAACTACTAAATAATAAGATAAACTTGATAATTATTTAATGTAAATTCATAAGAATCATAATATAATAAAAAACCATGATATTTATTTAAAATCAACAACATACATAGAAAAAATACATAGTAATAAATAAACTTATACTCTCTAAAGATTATAAAATTATGTAAATTGTATCTCACATAATTAATATATCACTATATTCAACAAAAAAAGATAATTTTATTTAGTTTATGTTATAGAAGATATTAAAAGTTCATCTAATAAAGTTAGCTCAATTAAATAACAGATTACATAATGTAAAATCATGAAAATATTTTGAAGAACTACACAGGGAATATACTCCCCCATTATGATTGACCTTTTCAATTTCAAAATATTTTATAAAATCAAGTGTAACTTAAAACAAAATTTCATTTATAATTACCAAGATCTATTTAGTAATTTTTTAAACTATATAAATTTATGGGTTTACTAAAGATTTTAAAATTCATTATATAAAATTCAAAAATCTTGACAATAATATCACCTTTCCTGGAAACTGTATCTAAGGATTGAACATTGTAAGTTTCTAACTAAACATTTTAAAGGTAGTAAAAATAGTTAATATCACATAAAAATGAGTTTTTGGATGATTAAGGACATATAATACATACTTATAAACATTATCAAGCATATCATCATGTTAAACACAGACTAATCCTAAAAATACTGCAAAACATATATCAATTCCAATTTTCAAGGAGTGTACATCATCACATAAATGATTTAATATTATTATATTTTCTTAATTCCTTGATCAAATGTAGATTTTAAATTAATGAAATTCCAAGAAAAGTAATATATCTATTACCAATAATTTGACTCCATGTAGTATCTCTAAAAGTTATCCATCCTCCCATAACTTTTTATAATATATAAAAATTCCCCTTTTCACATGTCGACTTTTTATAAAAATTTTCACCCAAGAAAAGGTGTCTTAGCTTTTTGTATACATCAAATCTTCTAGAAATTATTCAAATACAATAGTTTGGTTTTTTGACTTTTTTGGGTCCCAAAATATTATCAAAATACCTAAGAAACCTACTAAAATCTATCTATAATGTATTAATTATGTTATAATTTTATTAAAAAAAATTATAATGAGTTATTAAAGATTAAACATTGGTAAAAGATCAATTTTTTGTCTAATTACCTCCTCTTTTAGATTTAGGATAGTGAGGTACATTTTTCAAAATAAAAATACATGGAGGGAAATGTGTTTATAAGGCAATAAAACATATTCTAGAGTAATTACTATTTTGTTTCAAAAAACAGAAAATCCTATGAATTTTACTCTACCAAAAGTAAAATAAAAAAGTGAATTCTTAGGCTAATAACATTTGATTTTAGTTTTCTTACAAATTTAGTCTCATCATTAGTTGAAACAATTTAACAATTTTTATCCAACAAGGATTAGTGATTAAAAATTATATCATTATCAATAGAAAAATCAAGAATATCCATATCATGGAAATTATTTAAAAGATTAATTTTTATCTATACACAAGTCACAGATCAATCCATTTAACTAAATAATGAAATATGATATTTATTTACGGGTGAGGATATATAATCATCATATTCTAAGATAATGGAATGTTTTCAATATGGTTGAATATGAATGTGAATCCAAAGAAACCACCACATAATGAACAGGTCTTTCTAAGGATCCATGAAAAAAATTAATATCTTCATGTTATCATCACCCGCCCCACCACTATTACCTTCAGATGACAGAGGATAACATGAACTCCATGAATACTTGGTTTCTCTATAATATTATTATTATATACAATTTAATGATGTCATATCCATATTATACTTTTCATTCCATGAAAACTAACTATGATATTTCCTAGTTTTCCACATATAATAGTTAGTTTCTAATAATTCCTTATTTTTATAATTTATTTTTATATAATTTTGATAATGAAACTAGATTTTATTGTTAGAAATAATATTTTCCATAAGTCATTGAATTTTAAAAAGTTAACCTTCACTTGTTTCTAAATTTATAACATCAAAATAATGTTTATATTTATTATTTATGATGTAAATTTTTGAATTTTAACAACTAAAAGTTAAAGCACAAGATTTTTTTATGAATTGACAACTATTATTTCTATCCTCATATATGGTATCTCTATACATTGGATTTTTATATTGTATAAATGTTTCAATAGGGTCATAATGATTACTATTTACTATATCATTACAATATAAATAATCATTATCTTATTGGATTCGAATTCTCTCAAAAAAATTTAATCAACATTATAACAAAAACTTTTCATTATTAATTTTATTTTATCTAGATAATTAGATTTATTTATAAATTTTACAATACAATAGTTCATTTTCACCACTTATTCAATATTTAGAAAATAAAAGGTTGTATAATTTACTTCTAACATCACCCTTCAAGTTGTTGAGCAAGTATTGTTTTCGACAATACATAATATTTTTATTTAAAGGGGGAGTTTATATTAATACTCTATCTCTTTATGACAATTTTGATGCTCACAAATACCCTTAATTATTTTATAATGATTTTATTTGTTAATTATTTGGCATGAATTTATTATTTAATTTTACACTTGAAATAATGGGAATTTACTACTAAAGTATTTGTATCTAGCGTGTTCTGGAAACACTGTTCATGCGCTACTTATTCAGAATCTGCTTGAGCGTGTTCTGGACACACTGTTCATATTCTATGTTGATAAATGTAGTGTAAGAATGAAAAGCGTGTATACTTTTTAAGAGAAGGAAAAATTTAGGTTAATTCAACCATACATTATCGGAAACGTAAGGAAGAAGAACCCTATGTTAAGAAGGAACCCTACGTTTGGGATATAAGAATAGTATGGAAGGCGAACTATATATAAATATTAACCTTTACGTTTATTTCCCAAAGGTATGGTTCATCAACCATACTTTTGTAAAAAACTATACATTCGTGGAAAAGTATGGTTCAATTAAATGTATGGATATTTTATCGTAGGTTTGATAGTTGAAGAGAAAAGTATGGATGAGCATCCCTATGTTTGGAATGAACATTACTTTTGTTGTCATGTTTACATTATCAACATTACGTCATCAACCATACATTGTGAACCTTATGTTTGAAGACTACGTAGTCATCCTTACATTGTACACCATACTTTTGAAGACTGTGTTATCAACCTTACGTTCAATTTATGCATACAGTTCAACATAACCTTACGTTTGGCGTCAGAGAATTTAAAGTCGATATATTTATGCAACGGTTAGTATATTGAATATTAGGTGGATTTCAAGCCAGATTTAAAGCTAATTTTAAAGTACGATTTTGACTGATTCAAATTTCTTTTATCCATGTTTTGATCAAATTAAAATGGGCTTTTTATGCTGAGTCTTCAGGGAAGTTACGACTACTCTCTAAATTCAAATGTTTTAATATCGTGAGTAAAAAAGGTGACTTTTGTGGATTTAATTTTATAGGTGAAGTTCTTATCGATATTTTAATTATATATGTGATTTTTGAAACTACATTGTTAATTTCTTTATGTGTGATCTTTTGATTATTCTGAAAAAAATAGAGACTACTGAAACATATTGATCTGATATTTCAAAAGAAGCGTCAAAAATCTATTTGTTAAAGAGGAAGGAACACGATAGAAGATTCACTTGGCTTATATCGAAGATCTAATGTGGATCTATCCCTGCTAAAGTTGTGATTTATTTTTTATTATTTACTGCAACGGGATCGACTCAAAATGTATCTTATGTAAAGATTATTATTTCTGAAGGAAACGATCTATATACTATCAATTTCATGTTGTTGCAATTGTGAAGAACATGTAGAAAGTATTTTCAAAATATCAAAATATTTCTTCTATATTCTTGAGTGATCCAATTCTTATAAAAAGCTATGTAGGTTTTGTAAGTGAACCAGAAGGCGTTGTTTTTCCTTGGATAGTAAATGTGTCAACTGCGTATACTCAGTTGGGAACCGGTCTGTTGAAACGAGGACTAGATAGTGAAAATCATCAAGCTCGTGGAGTAGAGTTTTGGTGGAGTGGACTAGGGGACTTTTGTTCCACGAACCAATATACATCTTGTGTTTCTGATATTTAAATTTCCACCACATCATTTTATCTGATTAAAGTAAAAATGAAAAACACAATATCATAATGATTTTTGAAATGTCACAATTCACCCACCTCTTGTGTATATTTGGTGTAATCCAATCCAACAATTGGTATTAGAGGTTGAGCTTTCTGACAAGGTTTTATCAAGCTAAAAGTGATTATATATAGAGAAAGATGACTGATACAAGAGAGGGAATGTCTATGGTCAGAGAACCATACATCAATGGAGAAAACTATGGATTCTGGAAGTCACAAATGATTATCTATCTAAAAAACCATGGATACAAAGTATATTCCATGATTCAGACTCCATATGAAAAACAATAAAAACATGAAACATGGATTGAAACTACTGAAGCAGATTATGACAATAACTCGAAGGCAATAAATGAAATTATATGTGGTCTAGGACCTGGTGAGTTTAACAGAGTATCTCAATTCCCAACAATATATGAAATGTGTCAAACTATTGTTGTTTCTTATGAAGGAACTAAAAATATCCAGGAAATGAGATATGCAACAACTAAGATTAAATTTGATACATTCAAAATGGTTGAAGGTGAGAGTATTACTCAAATGAATGGAGGATTGATCGAGATTATCAATAAAATACCTTCCTTCAGAGATCCCATTAAACAAGCTGATCATGCTTTAAATGTATTGAGTGTACTTCCTATGAAATGGAATGGAATCTCTCTAGCAATCAGACAGTCAAAACCTGTCAGCGATTTAACCATGAAAGAACTGTTTGGAACTTTAATGATGTATGAATATGAGATGGAAGTTGAAGCTAATAAACATAAAGTGCTTATCAAAAGAGATGATAATACCTTTAAAGCATTATCATAGACCAAAAACAGAAATATGAAGAAAAATGTAAAAGAGAAGTCAGAGAGTTCAGATTTATCTAATTCTGATGTGGAATTGGCTCAGCTAGCCCGAAGATTCACAAAATTCTATAGAAAGAAGTAGGGCTTCACAAAACATTTCAAAAAGGATGACAAGGAAGTCAGAAGCTATGAATGCATGAAAATGGGGCATATCAGACCTGACTGCCCTCAGTTAAAAGAAGACAAGAGAAAGAAATTTTTCAAAAGAAATGACTATGGTCATAAGGAAAAGAAATCATTGAATGCCACATAGAGTGTATCTGAAGATTCCAGTAGTACTTTTCAATCAGACTCAGAGAAGGAGGAATCAAATCTGAAATCCAACATGTGTTTTATGGCAGAAACAGATGAGGTACAATCTTACGAATCTTCTGATTCTATTTCTGAATCTAATTACTCTAATGAAAAACGTGTGGCCTACTGCAATATGCTTGAAGGAAAATATGACTATATATTTAAGAAGCATTTGTATTTAAAAAATGTTCATAAGGCTGTTTATGATGAAATAGATATAATTTTGAAACAAGATAAGGAGTTAATTGAAAAATTTGATTCAATTACTTCTAACAATACAGATTATGAATCAAAGATAAAATCACTGGAAACTGAAGTAGAAACTTATAAAACTCAATCCCTTGTTTTTACTAATGTATAAAATAATTTAAGTCAAATACTTGGGAAAAATGCCATTAAAAATGAAATATTTGGAATTGGTAGTAAAGGTGAAAACCCCAAGCTACAGAAAAAACTACTTTATTCCAAGTGAAAAAAGACTAAATTGTAATTAATGTGGAATAAGGGGGCATAATTCTAAAAACTTTTTCATAATACATCCCCAAATAAGTGTCATTAATAAATATTTTGTATCAAATGATTTATTTGACTCATTTAAAATTAGAAAAGAAAAATGAGTCTTGATTCCCAGATCCTTGCTAGCTAACACCACTAGACTCACCAAAATATGGGTACCAAAGAAATCTGTGTAAATGTCTTTGCAGAGAGAAGGTTACAAGAGAAAATAGGACCTATGTTATATGGACAGTGGCTGCTCAAGACATATGAGTGGAAACTCATTTAATTTCTCTACACTCACTCAAAAAGATGGTGGACTTGTCACTTTTGGGGACAATGCCAATGGAAAAATCATTGGTATTGGAACCATTAGAGATCCAGAATCTGTCTCAATTAATAAACTAATTTATGTACAAGGATTAACACACAATCTGACAATTATCACTCAACTATGTGATGGTGGTTATGCTATTTATTTTTCTATCAATTGTTGTTCTATTTTCAAAAATAAATTTCTTAAATTTAGAGAACTAAGAACTGATAATGTGTATACACTGGATTTAAATTCCTTCTGTAAACAACAAGTAAATTTCTTAACTACTAAAAGTAATGAAACTTGTATATGGCATAGGAGGCTTGGACATTGTAATGTATATGTTTTAAATAAGTTATCTTAGAATCATTTAGTTTCTGATTTTCCTAGTGTCAAATTTGAATGTGACAGATTCTGTGATGTGTGTCAACTTGGAAAGCAACACAAATCATCCTTCAAATCTGTTAACAAAATTGCTACATTTAAACCTCTAGAACATATCCATATTGATTTTTTTGGACCTTCAAGAGTATCATGCATGGTTGATAAATTATATGTATTTGTTTTAGTGGATGACTATTCAACATTTACATGGATATTATTTTTGAAGTTTAAAAATGATGCTTTTACTTTATTTGAATGTTTTTGTAAAGTTGTTCAGAATGGAAATGTTTTTAAAATAATTTCATTAAGAAGTAATCATGGTGGAGAATTTGAGAATCAGGAATTTAATTCCTTCTACTCAGATATGGCTATTAAACACAACTTCTCTGCACATAGAACACCTCAACAAAATGGAATTGTAGAAAGAAGAAATAGGATTATTCAGGAAATAGATAGGACTATTCTAAATGAATACAGTCTTTCCACCAACTTTTGGGCAGAAGCTGTAGGCACAACCTGCTATATAATGAATAGATATTCATTTATACCTCTTTTAAAAAGGACACCATATGAACTTTGGAATAACAGAAAACCTAAAGTTAACTACTTTAAAGTTTATAGATGTAAGGTTTACATATTGAACACCAAGGATAATCTTGGTAAGTTCGATCCAAAATCGGATGAAGGAATATTCTTAGGATATTCAGCTAACTCCAAAGATTATAGAATTTATAATAAGAAGTCAAGGATTGTTGAGGAATCAGTTCATGTGAAATCTGATGAATCTGATCCATTTAAGAAAAGGATATATCAAATGGATGAATCTGACTCTAATGATAACATGAGGATTGAGAACATGAAAAATGATTTTAAAAAAGATATAAATGAAACTCAGTCCATTTCAGTAGAACATGATATTGAAAATCCTATAAGTGTGTTGCCTAGATAGACTAGAACTCTAAATAATAATACTTTATAAACTATAATAGGTGACTTATATACAGGAAAAAAACTAGAAGAAATATAGGAAATCTTATAGAATTTTCTGCCTTTGTATCCCAATTAGAACCCAAGACTATAGAAAAATCATTAGATGATGAAAGTTGGATAATAGGAATGCCAGAAGAATTAAACTAGTTTAAATGAAATGAATTCTGGGAATTAGTTGAAAGACAACAGAACTATGCACTGATAGGAACCAAATGGGTCTTTGGAAATAAGCAATATGGTCAAGGAATAATAACTAGAAATAAAGCTAGACTTGTAGCTAAAGTATATAATCAGGAAGAAGGTATATATATTATGATGAGACCATTCCACATGTAGCTACACTAGAAGCCATTAGAATCCTCTTAGCCTATGCATCTAATATGAACATTAAATTATTTCATATGGATGTTAAGTCTTCCGTTTTAAATGGTTATTTAATTAAGGAAGTTTATATTGAACAACCTCTGGGTTTTGAAAATTTTTAAGAACCAGATTCTATTTTTAAACTTACTAAATCTCTCTATGGCCTTAAACAACCACTTAGAGCTTGGTATGAAAGATTAATCTCTTTTATTTTGAAAAATTATTTTTCTATTGGAATGGAAGATCTAACACTATTTAAGAAAACTGTGAATTCTAATATTTTATTAGTTCAAATTTATGTTGATGATGTAATATTTGGATCAACTAATAAAACCCTTTGTCACGAGGTTTCAAAGATAATGAAAAAAAGAATTTGAAATTAGTATAATGGGAGAACTAAATTTCTTTTTAGGACTTCAAATTTATCAAAAAGATTTTGGAAATGCATCGAATCAAAGAAAATACATTATTGATTTATTAAAGAAATTTGGATTTGAAAATAGCAAGACATATACAACTCCTTTGTGCACTAATATAAAACTTGTTTTGGATGAAACTGGAAAATAAGTTGACAACAAGTTATATAGAGTTATGATTCCTAGTTTATTATATCTTACTTCTAGTAAGGAAAATATAATGTATTTAGTATTTCTTTGTGCAAGATTTCAATCAAATATTATGGAATCTCATTTAAGTGCTGTTAAAATAATTTTTAGATATTTAAAAATAAATTTTTTTCAAACTCTTATTTATCCCAAAACATTTGAGTTGAATTTAATTTCATATTCAGATTCAGTCTTTGGGAGTTGTAGATTAGATTGGAAAAGAACTTCAGGAACTTGCCACTCTTTTGGAAAATCATTAGTGTCATGGTCAAGTAAGAAAAAACATTCATTTTCCCTGTCAACAGCTGAGGCATGTGTTTTGGAGGAAAAACACTCTTATAGAATTTGGACTAAATTTTAATAATACGCCTCTTTTATGTAATAATACTAGTGTTATAAATATTTCAAAAAATCCTATTAATCATTCTAGAACCATGAATATTGATTTCAGACATCATTTTCTAAGAGATTATGTTCTTAAAAAGAATATATCATTGGAATTTTTATGTAATGAAATTCAATTAGCTGGTATTTTTACTAAACCACTACCCACTGCAAGGTTTTATTTTATTAAGGGGGATCTAGGTTTATTTGATTTTTAAATAAAATTTTATTTTACTATAGTAGTTATTTATTTTTTTTCTTCTGCTTAAAATAATTTATCTATTTTGTTTTCCAAATAGAATACGTTTCTTTTCCCCACCCAATCTATTTTATTTATTTTTAAATATATGTAATGATTATTAAAAACATGGGAATCAAGGTTGTCAGAAACCCTTTCAACTTCTAAATAGTTTCATTTCTACCAAAACCTTTTCGAACCCGCAAACTATACCTCTACCCGTCAACCCTAATCATCAAACCTCTGAAACCCCAACCTTTAAACCAACATAGATTCTCACAAAGATGGAAATGATTAAAAGAGCCGATGAATTCAAGACCATAAGTGACAAGAAACAATGTCCATAAGGATGAAAAATCTTACATAGCAAGGCGATTGATCGTGAATGGCTATATCCGACAAATCACATGTTGAAACAAGAACTATCGTTTCAGAATCTCGAACAAACTTTCAACAGTGAGAATACAGAATTTCGGCATGAGGTAGAGCTTCGCTACTTCTTTAAATCTGTAAAGTTTAGTTTGGGAGATACTGAGGACAGCATGATGAGTAATATAGAGGATATGAATTTCTCAATCTCATCAGTATAAATTGGCTAGATTCTCAACTGCCCTCATGAGGGAGTTTTTCATTTTGATTTGGAAATTATTATATATTCTGCGCATAAATCTGAGTACTATAATGTTATTTCTCTTTGGTATGAAGACTTTAAAGAAAATTTTTATCATAGAATTGGAGCCTAATCAGAAAACTTTTGTAAAATTTGTGCAAATAGGGATTTCACCATGGATGTCTAAAATAGAAAAGATATTATGTCCTGATATGTATATAATGTATATTTTTCTCAGTGATGTTAAACTCAATTTTTCCTATGTATATGGTTATATAACTAAGATATTTTTGTCAGAGGGATTCTTAAATGAACTTTTATCCTTTTGGTATATTAATCTCCAAGATGTTGTTTACGAAGGACACGGTGAGACTCATGGATACTAGAGTATGATGTCATCACAGAAATTTGTTTAATGCAGGAACTTTAAGAATTATTGGAAATTTCTGGAGTACTATCAAAGGAAGACTTTTTTTCAGTAGAAGTAGATGATTATTCAGAGAGTGCTCAAGCATAATATGTAAAGTCCAAGGAGGGAAAATATGAATCGAGAGTCAGCACTGCGGTAAGGAAGATCAGATTTGATGTGGAAGAAATTCAAGAAGAAAGAAGTTATAAGGGACTTCTGACTCAGAGGAGAAGACCTGTGATTGAGGAACATACATCCACTGACTTAACAACAAGAGATTTACTCTCTTAAAGATTTGTCAGAGGAATGGTTGTTGACCAACCGCATGAACAGAATGTCACTGTTACAGATCCTGATTCTGAAAGAATTTTAGTTGAAAGATCAGAACAACAGGTTATAGCTGATGTTTCCATTTCACTTTATCATGAAAAGGAGGATAATCCTGGTGAGGAAGTGGAAAGAGTTTAAGAAACTCTAGAGGATATCATTTTAGATATTTCATTGGAAGAACAAATTGTAGATGTACTTGTTGAGAATGCTTCTGAATCTAACATAAAACCTTTTGATGAGGATTTTTCTATGGAAGATTCTGGAATGACTCTGAGGAAAAATCTATGGACCAACCTACTCAGGACAAGGAGAAAGAAAAATCTAATGTTAAATAATTAACTTTAGTACTGCTACATCACACATAGCCTGAGAATGCGAATCAAGCACAGGGTGCTTCCGATTCAAGGAATAAGGAATTTGATGAGTTCTAAAAAAACTTATCTCAACTACAATGTGAGAATGATTCTTTGAGAAGCACCTTAGCATCAGAACAGTTGAAATTTCAAAAGCTTAAGTGGAGTTCTGTTTCAAGGAAATAAGTTGAAATTATTAATGAGGAAGTTATAAATTATGTTGCCAAATTAGAATCTGAAATGGTTATGAAATCAGATTTCTCAGATCATAAGTTGTTTATGGAGACACAATTAGCATCAATTGGGAATAGAGCTGCTAGTGGATCAATTACTTACCCTGATTTAATCAGAATTTTTTAATCTATCACAGACACAATGAGCAACATGAATAACAGGTTGGAAGATCTTCAGTGCAACAGTGATCCATTATCTGTTCTATTAGATAATCAGAACTTCTTGGTTGATCATTTCGCATCCAGTGAGCCAGGAATCTGCTCTGTCTTAGATAAATTTACAGAGAAGATTTCTTTGTTTACAGAGAATGAAGAACGGTTTCATGAGTTTTTCAGAGTCAATCTCATTGAAGATATTCATATTACTCAAGATTTCATAGATCTTATTATTCATCTCGGTGATGGATTAATGAAAAGGTTGAGAGAACAGTTAGGATAAATCAAGTCTACAGTCCAGAGAATATAAACCCTACCTGTTAACTTCCAAAACCTTGATTCCTGTATTTATTATTTTTATACTTTTAATGAAAGTTTAATTCATTATATTTACTTGTTTTACAGTTATTATTTCGATATTCCAGTAATCCAGATTTAATTATTACTAACCATTTTCTAATAGCATTTACTTCTGTTCAGTGCAACATTAATCTGTGTTCTATTCCATGTTGTATCATTATTTTCGATATCACAAAAGGGGTAGAAATTTGGATAAACACAAACAAATTTTTGTTTGGGGGAGTAATACATTTTATTGGGGAAGAAATTAAAACATGGATAAATTAAAGGGAGATATTTATCTTTTCCAAATTCCAAACTTATCTTTTCAAAATTTCAAAACTATTTGTAATTAATTTTAAGTTAAGTTAATTTCAGTAATTATTTTATGGGTTTTGTGATCATCAAAAAGGGGGAGATTTTTGAGCAAGTTTTGTTTTCGACAATACATAATATTGTTATTTAAAGGGGGAGTTTATATTAATTCTCTGGCTCTTTATGAAAATTTTGATGCTCACAAATACCATTAATTATTTTATAATGATTTCATTTGTTAAGTATTTTGTAGGAATTCATTTTTTTTATTTTACACTTAAAATAACGGGAATTTATTACTAAAGTATTCGTATCTAGCATGTTCTAGAAACACTATTCATGCGCTACTTTTTCGAAATCTTCTTGAGCGTTTTTTGGAAGCACTGTTCATAATCTATGTGGATAAACATAGTGTAAGGATGAAAAGCGTGTATACTTTTTATGATAAGTAAAAAACAATGGTTAAATCAACCATACGTTATCGGAAAAGTAAATAAGAAGAACCCTGTATTAGGAAGGAACACTGCGTTTGGGATATCAGAAAAGTATGGAAGGAGAACCATACGTAAATATTAAACGTTACGTTTATTTCTCAAAAGTATGGTTCAACAACCTTACTTTTGTAAAAAACCATACATTCTTGGAAAAGTATGGATCATGTAAAAGTATGGATTTTTTATCGTATGTTTGAAAGTTGGAGAGAAAAGTATGGATGAGCAACCCTGCGTTTGGAATGAACCTTACTTTTGTTGTCACGTTTACATTGTCGCCTTTATGTCATCAACCTTATGTTGTGAACATTATGTTTGAAAACTACATCATCAACCGTACATTGAGAACCTTATGTTTGAAGACTAAATCATCAACCTTACTTTCAGAGGATGCATACAGTTCAACATAACCTTACATTTGGCATCGGAGAATCTAAAGTCGATATTTTAATGCAACGGTCAGTATGCTGATTATTAGGCTAATTTCAAGCTAGATTTAAAGCTGAATTTAAAGTATGATTTTGACTGATTCAAAATCATTTTATCAATTTTTTGATTGAATTAAAAGGAGATTTTTATGTTGAGTATTTAAGTTTGTTATGAGTACTCTGTAAATTCAAATGTTTGAATATCGCGAGTAAAAAGGAGACTTTTTTTGATCTAATTTTATAGGAGAAGTTCTTATCATTATTTTCATTATATATACGCTTTTTGAAACTACATCGTCAATTTTTTTCATGTGTGATAATTTGATTATTCTGAAAAAATAGTGACTACTGAAGCATACCGATATGCTGTTTCAAAAGGAGCATCAAGGCTCTGTTTGTTAAAGAGGAAGGAACACGATAGAAGATTCAATTGTTCTATATCAAAGATCTATTGTGGATCTGTCTCTGCTAATTTTTTGAATTATTTTTATTATTTACTACAATGGGATTGAATCAGAAGGTCTCTTATGTGAATATTATTATTTCTAAAGGCAACGATCTACCTACTGTCAATTGCAAGCTATTGCAATTGTGAAGAAAATCTGCAAAGTATTTTCAGAATATGAAAATCTTTCTTTTATATTCTTGAGTGATCGGCTTCTAGTACTAAGCTCTTCAGGTTATATAAGTAAACCAGAAGGCTTTGTTTTGAATTTAATTGTAATGGTGTCAACTGCCTGTACTACGTTGTGAACCGACCATTTTAAATAAGGACCAGATTGTGAAAATCACCAAGCTCATGGAGTAAGGTGATGGTGGAGTGGACTAGGGGCCTTCTGTTCCCCGAACCACTATATATCTATTGTTTCTGCTATTTAATTTTTTATGCATAATTTTATCTGGTTAAAGTTAAAATTAAGAACACAATATCATTATGATTTTTGAAAAGTCACAATTCACCCACCTCTTTTGTATATTTTGTTTAATCTGATCCAACACAAGTCTCAAGGACATGAGATACTTCAATGTGATTAATTTATATCATTCTAAAACTTTTTTTATCAGACAATTATACATTACTATAGATATTTATAGTCACTAAGTAAAACATAATATTTCAAACACTATAATTAAACTTATTTTCCAACATCTCTTCATGTTTAAAAGTAAAAATTTAATTATCCAAAATTCATTAATTTTTAGTCAGTACTATAAAATGATTAATATTAGACGTAGTAATAATAGTTTTAATCTAATATAAAAAATAATTATAATCATTATAATAAAATATATGTGGTTGGCTCAAATTCAAACTCTATAACATTTTAAATTGATGTCATTCCATGACTAAGACAAAATTACCTTCTCTCTACTATAAATTATTGTTAATAAAATGATAAATTATAATAAAAATATTATTATAAAATCCAATTAACTATATCAAATCTACATTAAAACTTTTCTACACTGATAATATTCTAATATAATATTTTTTACTATATGTAAAAAATATTGAATATACTTGATTGTTGTGTATTATAGTTAAAATAAAACAAACAATTTTCCTGAAAATTAAGTTAGTAAGTTGATTTGATGTGTTAATTAAGGATTATTTACAGTATTAATGTAACAATAATATTTAATACATGAGATAAATTCGTTATAAAATAAAATATTAATCACTTTAAAAATAATAATTAGAATAACGAGACAATCAAAAACTGAATCAACTATTCAAATGAAATTAAATTATTTAATACAAATAAAACCTAAAAAATCATTTTAAAATTGTTGTATTATAAAATTCATCTAATAAAGGAATTATTTACTTTAAAAAAATTGTTATTTATATTCGCAAAATAGATCCAAGGTATAAAAGTACTAAATATCAAAACATCCTTTACTAAACAATTAAACCACAAAAACAATATATACTCTGAACCTCATTGAATAATGAATCAACATAATGTAAATCTAACTATAAGACATCTTCAATGAACTTTATCTATAGAGAGTATAAGTACAATGAAAATAATCAACATTCATTACTTTAATGATACAAACTCTGAGCTCAAGAGCCTCCTTCGTCAAAATAGTCAAATGTATAAGATTCCTCATGAAAAGATTATCTATCATAATGAATGAAAAATGATTAATTAAGACAACAAATATATATATATATATATATAAAATACTTCATAATAGTATCTATAAGTATGCACGATAAACTATTATAAATGAAAATACTCAAAAGAATATTATTTGATTCTCAATTTCACACATAATAATCCTTTTAAATATTGGAAAAGTATCATGTTATATTTTTTGAATCCATTTTATAATTTATAGAAAATGGTGTAATGATATTAAATAGTCATATTTGGAGTTCATAATGACCATCTTATTGGGTACATTTTCTTTGGATGAGTACAAATCTATCTAATAATGATGATTTCAATTCAACATCACAATTTTCAGTGTGTATTCCCTAAGATATGGTAAATTAATGAATATATTCATTCTATCATTACATAAGATAATTTTAATATAATCCTCTATACATAAAACATAAACAAAATTTTTAATGATATCTCAAAAATTACTTATGGTGAATTTTTTATTTTGAAAGAAAATATAATTAGATCCACTTGTCTCATCATAATAATATTTTGATATATTTTTTAAATATTTGTGTGGTATTATCATAGATCTTGGGGTATATTTTTTCATTGAAAACATAACTAATGTAAAATATATATATCAAATAATCCTTATCAAATGGACCAAATTAAATTTTATGTATAGAAGAATAAAAAATAAGAAAATTTAGAAAAAAAAATTTATATCCCAAGAGCATATCTATAGGGTTTTGTAGTATTGTTTTTTGTAAATATATTATTATCAATGTGTATTTTTATTGATTTCAGAAAATTAAAACGTTATTGGTCAATAACAAGTATCATCAAATATACATTGTTGGATTGTGGGAAGAACATATCAGGCCTTAATAAATGTCAAATGTTATTCAAAAACATCAATATCATCCCTTATGGATGATAATGAATGATACTCCTAAGAATACTTTTTACATAAGCTACAAAAAATATGAATTAATTATAATGATTTTCAAACTTATAAATTTATCACAAATATAAAACATTCGAATAATGAAAATAACTAGTTCCAATATCTATAAAATTTATATAGTTTTAATGGATGATATTATTCTTTATTCCGTGGTCTAGGATGATCAATGAATAATTCTAGGATTTCTTTAAAGAACATAATAAATTAGAAATTGTTTCCAAAGTTTAATTTTTTTAATTATGGTTGCAAAAATTAACTTTATTTGTTTATGTAATCAATAGTGGGAGTATATATGTAACATCCCAGGTAAATATATAATTATGATATTTTCATATTTATTAATATTTTTGAATTAAATATTAGTTTTAATTTGAAGGGTCTGTTATATTTGATGGTGTACATGATACGCAACAATGGGATTAATTGAAATCTTACGTTGCACAAAACGTTGGGTCAGACTAAAAATAATCATATAATGTTATTTTAAATGGTAGTTAATGCTTAGCCGTTGTATTGGAAAGAATGAACAGAACTAACTAAAAAATGATTATACATTTTTTACAATGTTTCTACATTTATCTAATAAAATATAGAGGCTTAAAATTTGAATAAATCAAATTTTAAGCACAAATAGTCTAATATTCTTAAAAAGGTGGATTTAACACCTTTTGATGGGGAATAATTTTTAATTATAGTTTTTGTCACTTTTATATGTTTTATATGAAAAATTAAACTTCCTATTTTGAATTCAAACATCAAAATTTACTTTGGGTAAATTTATGGTATTTTTTCTGATAAAATTCATTTTTAATGAATAGTGAAAATTAGTGTATTTTATTTTAGAACTGCCTTTAAATCTAATTTATTTAAATGGTCATATTATCTTTTCAATTGGTTATAAAGTTTAATTAGAATACATTTTAGCCATTTAATCCAATTTTGTTCATTGAAAGTATATTCACTTTGAAATAGGACATAAACAAGTGTCATTCTTTTAATAGTAATTATTTCATAAAAACACGCTTGTTGTTTTTTCAACATGAATTAATTTAAAATTAATTAATGCAACATCTATGTTTTTAATTTTAGAAAAATAGACAACATTTTGGAATTTAAAATATCATACATAACATACACTGAATTTTTGGAATTTTTTGGAAGACCTTTAATTTTTGATGAATAGTGAAAACACTGAGTAGTAGTTAAAAAAGTGAATTCTTCCTTTAAATGATATTTTACCACTTAGGTGAATTGAATTTTGAAAATATGACATACATGGTTTTTATCAATAAGTAAAATGTGGTTCATTAAGATAAAAATAATTTTGTATAAATAGTAACTTTTGATTTTTATTTACCACGATTAAAGGTAAATAGGGTAATTCTAAGTAAAAATATTGTTGTACTAATATAAAATTACCTTAACACTTGTCCTAACCTTCAAAAATGAGTCATGGATTAAGAATAAAAGCCTTGTGTGTTCTTTTGGGCATTTGAAATCTATTTGTTTAAGATAATGACAATACTAACTTTTTATTGAAATTAAAAATAAAAATATCATAAACATGTATTACTTTGAAAAAACAATTACATGGGGTTATATAAGTTATCATTTTGAATATAAATATTCATCTAAAAGTTAAAAAAATTTCATACATCATGGTATTTATTTATAATTTTTAAACATCAAATAAATAAAATTATTTATGAGATAATAATGATGCAATGTTTACCTAATTAATGAATGATTTAAATAAATAATATTATAAATATTAAAACAATATACTAAACCATGAAAATTCTTATTATATAATTTTATTTCAAACAGAAGTCATATTATCTTCAACTTTAATAAGTTTTGGACCTTTTCAAACTAAATATCATTATATAATAAAATTAAATTTTCAAACATTCAGAAAGAGCCCCTCCTTTCCCTTATAAAAAGGACTAACGTCTAACACATTACTCACAACTCTCAAGCCCTTTAGATCATCCAACTTCCCAAATATGCTCTCCACATCCCACTCTTCCACCTAGAATCCTTACCTTATGAAAAGTCACTTCAACAAATCATGTTGGTTCAAACCAAAAGGAGTTACAAGATTTAAAGGTAATGTATTCTCTTAAGTTATTTTATTTTATTTTACATCTCCAACCCCCTAAAAAAAATTTAATGGTTTTTTTTAAAAATCCTCTATATACTATGTTTTTTATATTAGATGTATTTTAACTACACTTACACACACCTCCATCTAATGGGTTAAGAACATAATGTTTCTGTGGACAGCGAACTACTGCCTCACGAAACGATTATTATTCAATCTTCTCTTATCACCTCTTATGATGGCCACTAAGATGAAAATATATTTACGTGTGATGAATATTATATTTATATTGTCTCCGTACTTTTTTATCTTTTTCATTTATGTCATACCTTTATGGATTCAGTAATGGGTAAATATGATAATTTAATTTGAGGAAGTGCGGACTACCCCTCCCTTGAAGTGATATGACTCCTTCATGCCATATGTGGAACGTATAAAGGATGTAGTTACTAAAATTATATATGATATTATACTGGAATTATAATATACATATGTATCCTTATGTTTTAATTCCATTAAATTTGAAATAGAAATGAAAGTAGCGTTCATGTGTACGTACGACTTACGTCTCCATGAATGGTGCATTTCATTTCTTACCACCAAATGTTATCTAATATAATAAATACATATATATAATAGATATAATTGATATATATGACATCAAAATAATTAATATTATTATGGATATAATGTAATCTGGACACCATGGAAAACATGTAATTATAAGAAGTTCATTTTTGACTCAAGTACCAAATATCAACAAAATGATCAATATTAACATAAATGATTACATAATGTTCATAACATGGTAATAAGTGATATAAAAGGAATAATAAACTTGAAAAAGGTATATAATAATGTATAAATAAACTTTAGTTTATTATTTCAGAGTTTAAAGAATGAATGGGCCAATTCAGACACAAGGTAAGGGACTTCGTCTCAATCTCCTTTCATTGAGGCATCCTTTTATTTATACATGAATTTATTTTATATAATTTCTAAACCCCTTTAAAATTTCATTTCATTCAAATGTAATCTTTTCTCTATACATCATTTTACTAGACCACAAAAAATAATGTTTCTTTTGAACGTATGTGGGGACAACGACCATATTCACCGCCACAAGTATTATTTTGTAGTTTTCTTCCTTAAAAAGTTGTAATGATTTTAAAAGGTTAATAAATACCATATACTCATTTACATATTTAGGTATTGATAATTTTTTTATAAAGGATTTGTTATGTAAATATAATTAAATGTTATATTGTGATTGAAATATGGAAATATTATCTTCCCTTTATGTTTGTTTTAGGTGTTTTCAATATGTTATGGTTCTTGGAAATAGTTTACGTATATTGGTGGTTCCGTGATAAACCTAGGGAGCGTGAGCCTGAGATAGCTCTCTAATGAATTAGGTAATGTGATGAAGGTAAACTATAATGCTTTTCCTAAGATATTTACGGAATATATTGTGATGGGTATTCCAAATGTAACTCTCTATGTAGCTGTGAATGCTACAACTTTAGTATGTTATATATGCCACATGTTACCATTATGATTTATGATATCTATGTGTAATTCAAAAATACTATGACTTCATGAGGTATGTAAAAGATATTATATTTTGTATGTATTTATGGACTGTTGATTTCTTTCTTTATTTTATAACCCTTACTGATCTTTTTATGCGCATCCAATGTTTTGAAATGTTTTTTCATAGGACATAAAGATAAATAGGGTCAAGGAGGGGATCAAGGAAAATTCATATTATCTAAAACGTGTAACTAGACATTAATCTTTATTTCAAGAGTTTTTTTATAAAAAAATTGAAACTGAGTAGAAGTCTTTACTTTGTAATTTATGATATGTAATGTAATAGTTAATGCCTAATTCTCTAAAAATCTAAACATGAAAAGATACTTAATCTGAATTATTCATTTAATTCAAGATTATGTAATTTTTTATGGAAGATACATTATAGTTCATATCAAGGTTTGGTTTGGACAACTTTAGAAGTTATGATATTGTTAAATTAATATCAGTAAATTATTTTTAATTTATGGTAATATTAAAATGAAAGAACATTTACTGATTACCATGTTTCTTCACCTAAGATATATTTGGGTACATAATGGTTTTATGTTGAGGAAACAAGGTAGCTATGATTGGACAACTTCAAGAATAAGACAACATTCCAAATTAGCTGGCTGAGATGGTCTGAATCAGAACTGAATAGTTTATTTCAGTGATGGAAGATTTACTCAGGATTTAAATGGGAGTGGAATCCATGAACGAGATCATTCAGATCAACCCCAGAGGAACTTGTCTGTAGTGGAGAATTTCATGAGGCAACATTCCTCATCATTCTTAAGATCATCATACCATGTGCTACCAAAAGGGTTGATTAAGTCACTCAAAAATATCTTTGATGTCATGGGTCATTCAGAACATCAAAATGTTAGTCTTTTTGTTTAGAGATTAGAAGGTGAAACTGATTAGTGGTGTTCGATGGTAAAAAATATCAGGGATAGTGAGGAAATTGATGATCTTGATTGGGATGAATTCCATGGTTTGTTTTTTAGGAAAACATTTCTTAAGGTGGTTTATCTTAGGATGGAAAAACAATTCTTGGAATTGAGGTAGGAGGATGACACAATGGCTTCTTATGAAGAAAAATTCACTCGACTAGAAAGGTATGTGAAAAATTTCATACGAGCTATTGATAGTAAAATCGACCATTTTTACTATGGATTAAATCCAATTTATTAAAGGGGTTTAACTTCTCGTCAATTTAAAATTTATGAAAAACTTGTTTGATGTGCTGAGAAGGTGAAAATGAAGTTTCCCACAGATCATGTGTTTAAAAAAACAAAGAATAAGAGGTCGATGTGGGAGACGAAAGGGAAGAACTCATCAAAAAAGACTAATGGTAAGAAACATAAGTTTATAGTTTGTGAAAGTTGTGGTAAAAATAATTATGGGGAATATCTTTTGAATTCGGTTAAGTGATAAAAATGTGGTAAAATAGGACATAAGTCTTGTAATTTCACCGAAAAAGATTAGGGTAATGGAATGAAAAAACCTAATTTACAGTTAGTAAAATGTTTTACGTGAAATGAAATGAGTCGTTTTTCAAATGAGAGTCCAACAAAGAACTCAACTAGGGGAATGCAGCCAGACTATAAGCAGAAACTAGTGGTGAAATCCTTTGCAACTACTTCCGTAGATGTTGTGCCATCAAATGAATTAGTATCATGTACATTGTTTATTTTTTCAGATTATGCCATTGTGTTATTTGATTCAAGGTCTACACATTCGTTCATTTCCGGGAAGTTTTCTTGTAAATTGGGAATTCCATCTCAAGATATGAATCTTAAGCATATTTTAAGAACACCGGGGGAAATGTTGAGACAAAAAATAAATTATAAGGACCTTCTTATCTTCATATGTGGAATGAATCTACCTATAACATATATTTTCCTACCTCTACTAGAGTTTGATGTTATTTTCGGTATGGACTGGATTTCTGTTTATCATGCGATGACTGATTGCAGAGCTAAAGTGGTTTATTTGAATAAATATGTTCAGTTTACGTACTGTAATGAAACCATAATTTTGATTACATATCAGGAAGCTCAGAAACTAGTAAAAGATAGAAATGAATGTCACCTTACACATATTATTCAAAAAAGGAACTGTTCAGATTAATGATATACCAATAGTAAATGTGTATCTTGATATTTTTCCAGAAGAGTTTCCTAGTATTATACCTGATCCAGAAGTTTAATTCTCTATTGACTTAGTTTTTGATGCTAATCCAATTTCAAAACACCCTTACCGAATGGCTCAAGTAGAACCTTTAGTGTCAAAGAAAAAATTGCATGAGTTATTAGATAAAGGTTTAATTCGATCTAGGACATCACCATGGGGTGCTTCTATATTGTTTGTTAAAATGAATGATGGTTCAATGAGACTTTTCATTTATTATAAAGCATTTAATAACATCCCTATTAAGAAAAAGTATATATTTCTTCTTATTGATAATTATTTTGATCTGATCTAGGGAGCTCAGTATTTTTTGATGATTGATTTGGGTGTGGTGTACCATCAGTTGAAGGTAATGGAATATTACATTCCAATGATCCTATTTCATACTATATATTGCCATTATTAATTGGTAGTTATGCCTTTTGGGTTTTCTAATGAACGTGTTGTATTAATAGTTCTTATGAATATAGTTTTTTGTGAGTTTTTGGATAACTTTATGGTCATGATTATTGATGATATTTTGATTTATTCTAAAAAAAATAATATCATGAAAATCATTTAAGGGTTGTATTTAAAACCTTAAAAGAAAAGAAAATATTATAAAAATTCATCATGTGTGTGTTTTAGTTACAAAAAATTTAATTCATTGGCCACATTGTTTAAAACAATTGCATAATTGTTGATCTTACTAAAACACTATTGTTGAAGAATGGCCAAGACCCACAAAAAAACCAAGATCCATATTTTTCATGGATCATCATGTTAATACCAGATGTTTTTTGTGAACTTTGAACTGTTATCTAGTCCAATTAATTAGTTAACTAAAATTGTTTTATGTTCATCTGGATAAAAGAATTGGATGATTTTTTTCAAGAATTGAAAAGAAAACTGATGAATGCTCTAATTTTTCCACTTCCTTCTAGAAATGGTGAGATTTAAATCTACATTGATGCTTCTTTGAAAGGACTTGGATCTGTCTTTATGCATAATGATCAATTAATTTCTTTTACTTCACGTCAGATGAAACCTCATGAGTTAAATTACCCTACACATGGTTTGAAATTAGTTGATGTTGTTTTTTCGTTAAAAGATAGGAGGCATCATTTGTACGGAGTAAAATGTGAAATACATTGTGTCCAAATAATTTTAAAGTTTTAATTCACTCACAATGAATTAAACATGAGACATATGATATGGAATGAATTAATCAAGGATTATGATTATGCAATCTATTACTATCTTGGAAAGGAAAATAAAGTTGTTGATGCTTTGGGTCAAAAAATTTATACTATATTAACATTGTTATATATAAAATAAGATCCTTTGATTAATGATTTGATCGAATTTGGAATAGAATTTTTTAGTGTAGGAAATATCACTATTTTTTAGGTTTTAGTGAAATCATCTCTATAATACAAAATTAAGAACGTTCATAAGGAAGAAAGTGAGATGAAGAAAATGGTAGAGTTGGTTCAGAAGGGTAAGTTGCCCGATTTTAATGTTGATAATGATTTTGTTTTGAGGCATTATATGGGATGTGGTGTTGAAGTATAGATTTTTGGGTTGAATTAGCAGAAAGGATGTTGATGGGACCAGAATTGGTTGAATAGATGGAAAAAAGACTAGTTGATTCAGAAGAACATGAGAATAGCTCAGAGCAGGCAAAAATGTTATGCGGATAACCAATAGAAGAATATCTCTTTCATGGATGGTGATAATGTCTTTCTCAAAGATTCTCTATTGAAAAGTGTGATGAGTTTTGGTAATAAGGGAAATTTGAGTTTGAGGTTCACCAGACCTTATAAATTCTAGGTGAAAGTTGGATCAGTTGCATACAGAGTGGCTTTATCACCATGCTTATCCCAGGAAAACATTGATTTCCATGTTTCAATGGTGTGAATGTATATATGGGATGCATCTCATATTTTGAGTCCAGAGGTAGTTCAGTTGTAAGAGAATATCTCTAACATGGAATAACCAATCCAAATTTTTGACCGAAGAGATCATGTGTTACAGAATAAGGTACTCAATCAGGTAAAAGTTTTGTCGAAAAACCATATTGTTGAAGAGGAAACTCGGTAATCTCAATATTTTATTAGTGATAAATTCCCCCATTTTTTTGATAAGTGAATAAAATTGTGAGGATGTAATTCCAAAACGGGGGGAAGGATGTAATTTCCCAGGTAAATAAATAAATATGATATTTTCATATTTTTTAATATTTTTGAATTAAATATTAATTTTACTTTAATGTGGATTCTATGTTCTATGGCTTACCTGATACGCTCCAATGGGTTTCTTTGAAATCGTACGTTGTAGACAAAAATGGGTCATTCTAAAAAATAATAATATAATATTATTTTAAATGGTAGTTAACGCCAAATTGTTGAATTGGAGGGATTGAACCAAACTAACTACAATATGATTATGCATGTTGGTTAAATTTTATTACATTTATCCAATAAAAATTATAGGATTAAAATTTGAATGAATCCAATTTTAAACACCCATAGTCTAATATTCTTTAAAAGGACGATTTACCGCCTTTTGATGGTGAACCATTTTTAAATTTAGTTTTTTTCAAATTAGTATTATCTATTTGATAATAAAAAATTCTTATTTAGAATTAGAAAATCAAAATTTACTTTAGGTGAATTTTTGTTATTTTTCTAATAAAATTAATTTTTAATGAACATTGAAAAATTCCATATTTTAATTCAAAACCAACTTTTAATCTAATTTATTTATATAGATATATTGACTTTTTAATTGGTTTTAAAGTGTAATTCGAATATATGTGTTTACCATTTAATCCAATGTTGGTAATTGGAAGTAATTTCACATTGAAATTGGACATAAACAAATGTCAATCTTTTGATAGATATTATTTCTTAAAAACTAGCTTTATGTATTGACAACAATAATTAATTTATAATTAATTAATGATACTTATATGTTTTTAAATAGTTTATATAGACATAAATTTTGAATTTAAAATATCAAATATAGTAAACGCTGAATTTTTGGGCTTTTTATGAAAACCTTTAATTTTTAATGAATAGTAAAAACACTGAGTAGTTGTTAAAAAACTGACTTCTTCATTTAAATGAAATAATTCTGCTTCTATAAATTGAATATTTAAAATTTTACATACATGGTTGTTATAAATATGTAAAAAAAATTTCAATAAGATGAAAATATTTTTTTATGAATAGTAGCTGTTGACTTTTATTTACCACAATTAAAGGTAAATATGGTAATTTATGGAAATAATAATATTATAATAATACAAATTTACCATAAAACATGTTCTATCATTATTTGATGAGTCATTACTGACCAATACAATCCTTGGGTTAGATTTTTGGCCTTTTGAATCCATTTGTGATAGATAATGACTTTAATAACATTTTATTTAAAGTAAAAAATAAAAATACCATAAACATGTATTGTTTTTCTAAAACAATTTTTACATGGGGTTGTATAAGTTATCACTTTGACTATGAATATTCATTTTCAGATTAAAATATTTTCTATAACATCGTATTTTATTTAAAATTTTGAGAAATCAAGTAAATAAAATTATTTATGACATAATAATGATGCAGTGTTTACCTCATTAATGAATGATTTAAATAAATATAATTATAAAAATTAAAACAATATCCAATCCCATCCAATTTTTATTAGAATATTTTTATTTCAATCAGGATTCATATTATCTTAGAGTTTAATAAGTTTTTTACCTTTAGAAACCAAAAATCATTATATAATAAAATAATATTTTCAAACATTCCTAAAGAATCGCTCCCACCCCTTATAAAAATCCATCAACTCAAACCCATTACTCAAACCTCTCAAGGCCCTTGGATCATACAAACATTACCCAAATAAGATCTCAAGATTCCTCTCTTCCA
This sequence comes from Viscum album, assembly GCA_963277665.1. Lineage (NCBI taxonomy): Eukaryota > Viridiplantae > Streptophyta > Magnoliopsida > Santalales > Viscaceae > Viscum > Viscum album. The sequence continues at coordinate 2,023,344,500 of OY728138.1, forward strand.
CATAGAAGACATAACTTAGGGATAAGGAATATTAATAAATCCTTTGGGTTCTATCCAAAGGGAGTTACCCGATTGGAAGGTAACATCTCCTCTTAAGATCTTTTCTGTCATTTTACTTCTCTAACCCCAAAAACAATTATAATTTCATTGTTTTGAAAAAAAATATACCATCAATATACTTGGTTTTTAATATGATAATTATTCCAACAGCACTTACACACACCTCCATCTAATGGGAAAAGAACATATTGTTTCCGAGGAAGGTGAACAAAATCCTCACGAAACAATGATTGTTCAATATTCTCCTTCCACTTATTATATAGGCCATTAATATAGGACTGTATTTACATGTGATATATATTATATTTCTATTTTCTCTATACTTATGTATTTTATTCATTTATATCATACCTTAATGGTTTCCATAATGGCTAAATATGATAATTTCATTTAAGCAAGTGCAGACTACCTCCCCATCAAAGTGATATGACTCGTTCATGCCATACGTGAAACATATCAAAGATGGAGTTACTAAAATTATATATGATATTATACAGGAATTATAATATACCTATGTGTCATTAATTTTTTATTCTATTAAATATGAAATATAAATGGAAGTAGTGTTGATGAGTATGTACGGCTTACTATCTCCATGAATGGTGCATTTCATTTCTTACCTCCAAATGTTATGTACTATTATAAATTCATATATATACTAGATATATATGATATCTAAATCCTTAATATAATTTTGGAGAGAATGTACTTTTGACAACATGAACATATTATAAATATAATACATTCATTTTTGACTCAAGTACCAAATATCGACCACATGACCATTCTTAACATAAATGATTTCATAATATTTATAACAAAATAATACGTGATATAAAAGTAATAATAAACATGAAATAGGTTCTTAAGCAAGTATAAATGAACTTTAGTTTATTATTCAAGAGATTAAAGAATGAATGGGTCAAGTCAGAAATGAGGTAACAAACATCATCTCTATATCCTTTCATTGAGGAATCCTTTAATTTATACACGACTTTGTTTTATACATAATATAAACCCCTTAGATATCTAATTTAATTCAAATAAAATATACTCTAAAAAATAAGTTTAGTAAATGAAAAAAAAATGTTTCTTTTTAATGTAAGCGGTGAAAACATCCTTTTCTACATCCACAAGTATTATTTGATCTTTGGCTTCCTTATAAAGTTGTAATCTTATTTAAAGGAAAATAAATACCATAATCATGTCTATGTATTTTGGTATTGAAAATGGTTTTGATAATGAAATTTTTTTGTCAATATATTTAAATGTAATATTTTGATTGAAATATGGAAATGTTATAATTCCATTATAATTGTTTTATGTGTTATGAATATTTAAGGTTCTTGGGCGTTCTTTACATCTACGGGTGGTTCTGTGATAATCCAAGGGCTAGTGAGCCTGAGATAGATCTTAAATTAATTGGGTAACATGATGGATGTAAACAATAATGTTTCTCCTAAGAGATTTTGGGAATATACTGTTATGGGTATTCCAAATATAACTCCCTACGTAGCTGCGAAAACTACAATGTAAGTATGTTATGGACGCCAGAAGTTACCTTTATGATTTATGATTTCTATGTATTATTCATAAATCTTATGATTTCAGGTGGTATGTAAAAGTGCTTATGTTTTCTATGTATTGATGGACTAATGATTTCATTCTTTATTCTTTAACCCTTATTGAATTTTTTATGCTCATCCCATGTTTTGAAATGTTTTTCACATGACATAAAGATGAATAGGGTCAAATATGGGATCAATGAAAAGTCATGTTGTCTAAAACATGTAACAAGAGATGATAATTTTGTCAAAAGTTTTTATTTTATAAAAACAATTATACTGAGTAGAAGTGTATACTTTGTAATTTTTGAGATGTAATGGAATTTTTATGGCCTAATTCTATGAAACTCTAAACCTAAAAAGATCCACATTGTGAATTATTCATTTAATTCATGATTATGTAATGTTTTAAGGTTGTGTTCTTATAATATATTTGGTCCCATTAAAAACCATCAGGATTAATGAAAGGGGAAGACAAATAAATATGATATATATATACATATTTTACTTTATTATTTGTGTATTATAGTTTATTTTATATTAATTTATAGTTATTTTTTAAACAAAAAAACCATGTTAGGATTTGATGGAATAAAATCTTACAAGATAAAAAATCTGAATAATGATTTATGATGTTTATATAGAAGTAAATAATTATACATATTCACACACAACATTCAGGTATGGAATATATTTATATATATTAATATTCATTAATGAAGGGTTTTTGAACCATTATCATAAAAATAAAAATTCATATATCTATATTATATAGTAATTAAAAATCAATGAATTTAATTAACCAACAAACAATTTAGAGGTGGAAAGGATAATATTTGAATTATAATTTATTGGAATTATCTATATTGTGAGAAGTGTGATATATATACTAAACAAAATTTCATAAAGTGGATAATAATTTTAAATGAGATGAATATGCACCAATTAAATTATTAATGATGATCAAGAATTAACACTTTGAAATACATTACTATTAGGTTGAATAAAAGAGAGAATATAATTATGTCTTTAAGCGGGATTCACTTACCGTGTAAGTGATTATTAATGAATGATATCTATTCTCTATGTTAATGTACATGAATGGAGATGGAAAAATTAAAGAAATACAAGAATTAATACCACACCTATATTATTATTTAACCATTTATCCATTACAAGTTCATATAGACAGAGAAAGTTAATATTGAGGCTTAGTTGAATGTAAGAAATATTTTATTGTTTGATAAGTGAATTTATGATATACATGTTCATATTAAAATTAAGTGATTATGATGAATTATTTATTAATTCATGCATATTTACCGTATGTTTTTCTCTTAGTTGTTAGGATTCAACATGTTATGTATATTTAGTAAAATGATATAAAAAATAATTCGATCAAATGACGGTCTTACCAAAAAAATGCATTGATAATAGGGAACTTCTATGAGACATAGCTAAAGAACCGATGTAAAACAAGACTTTTGATGTTGAAAACATGCATTAAACATCATGTACTTTTTCAATTTGTTAAAGAACTACATGTAATTAAGTAGAGGAAGGAATCCAGAAGTGAAGAAGTTATGTGTCAATACATGAAACATATGTGTTACACCATTAAAGAAGTTATGATTCCAAGAAATGATTCATGTCATGAATACGGTGTATGTGGCATAATATTTACCCTACATATAACTACAATATGGAATGTAAAAGTTCGGGACATGCCAAAAAAACTATCATATTTGACATATCATCAATTTTTTTCTATTTCAATACTAGGGTCCCACCCATGAAAACATTATTTAAAAATCCTTATTGAATCTAAATGATCTATGATCCCAGCGATACCTTATATATATTGGGCGAGGATACTATTGTGCGGATATTCTAGAGACAAAATCTTGAAGCAAGCAGTTGAATTGTGCAGCGAACTCCCCAGTTTTATCACTATTTTAATTATGATTATTTTTCAATTTTAATTCCCTATTATTAATTCATAGTCAATGTGTAGTGGTAAACACACTTTGTTACAATGTTATATAATTGAAGGTGGATTTTTTCATTGGATTTTTTTCTTTCTCTTTATTCATGTCTTTAAGTTTCTTTAATTTTTCATTCAATTTCTAATCTTTTTATTTTCATTTTATCATTACCATTGGTTTTTTAATCTTAAATGAACATCAAAATTACACAACTAAAAACCTTAAAGGAGGAATAACTGTTGTCAAATTTAGGTAAATTAGTTTTAAATATGGTATCGAAACAATTTTTATTCTGTAAAACCCTGAATTTCTGAAAAAATGAGAATAGTGTATTCTTAGAATAAGGAGGGGTAGCATTACCATTGTATCTACCTTTTCCCAGCTCCAACAGGAATCATGGATTAATCAACTTATTTTAAAAAAATTAATTTACACCTGAACCCTAAAACTATAAAATCTAAGCATTCCATTTAAATATGTTTTCAAACCATAAAATAAATCTAGTTCATCTTCATTGTAATTTAATAAGACTATATCCTAAATCCTAGTCTGATTCTTCACCACATTCATTAATTTAATAAAATCAATTTTTTAAAAACATCAGTAGACTAATTTACTATCTTTACCTGTTTAACTTCAAACTATACTAAAAATAAATTTTAATTAATTGAGTATCATATTTATTGATTTTATAATTTTATGAATTGAATTATAACTTTTGGAAAAAATGACATCCTTAGCCTCTGTCAATAATAGAACTATTTCTATGGAATATTACATGTTAGTTTTTTTGTTTTTATTTTTAAATTTTGCATCATAATTCCAATTCATTTTAGAAATTCTAATTATCATGATTCTATTTTCATTATGGTAAATATTAATTTAGGATAACAAATAACATTAAAATAAAAAAAATCATTCAATTATGAAATTTATAAAATCCATTTAAAGAATAGTATCATCACCATAGAAAGCACATAAATCCTCCGACATTCTAATGATAATTAAATATATTCTGGGGTGCAGACTATTGTAGACTACAGATGACCATCAATTACAAGATTAAGATGAATCATCCTATAACCCATCATTATTGGAATCCACATTGTGATCAGTCTTGAAATAATTTCAATGTCCTCAAACAATGTTCAATTCACCAGACTATAGCATGGAGATCGAATCACAAATTTGGAAAAAATCCTTGGGATTTGTGACACATTCCAATTCTAAAAATTATCATGTGATGTTGTAAGTCATCCATCATTTACAATTTTACTTATATGGACATTTTTGGGATTGTATCCAAACCCAACAGTTGCATTCCATAAATACATTGGATAAGTAGTCCAAGAAAATTATTACCCACTTATTCCACATTCCATATTATATTAAATATTTAAAATTATTCAAAAAAAATTCAATATGAATATAAATTTTCATATTCTTCCACAGAATGATAAAAATATATGAAAATAAAATTCTCCCATCATATAATAGTGTTATGGATTCTAACAAACAAATTCAATTGATTTTTTCGTAGTGAAACATGTCAATTATTAATTATTTATATAGAGGGTCATTTAGAATAAATTCATCTAATGAGAGATACAACTTTTTGAAAGGAATGGGGAGAAATAGTTTATTGTGGTAATGATAAGGGACACAGTGTAAGAGAGTACAGAAGATTAATAGTAATGATTGGAAAGTAGAGTAACATGTATCAATAAAAAATAATTTGTTCTTCTTGATTATACAAAATAAAAACCCCAAAGGTTTATATAGAAGATTAAAATTTATCTGATTAAAATCATGGTAATAAATTTTTGGGTTGGAGGCCTCAGTAAAAACAATCAAAATGATATAAAAAATGCACACAAGGTTACCAAAAACTTTTCTACATCAATTAGTAGACTCAAGAATAATATCCCAAAGGGGACTGATCAGATAAATCCTAATCATTTTTATAAGTTATATGTTCCCATTTAATTTTTAGTAATGGAAATATATTAGGTGAGAAATAAACTCATTCTGGGGAAGACATTTTTATCCAATGGTTGTGAACTAATTAATTCCTAAAGCAGAAGACTATGTATTAGAGCTTGTTACAATCATGTAAGATTCAATATCAAAACACCATTGAAGAACACTGTTATGAAATAAGAAAATGATTTTAGAGGATACAATACACTCAAATTTATGTGGTTTGCTAAAATTGATGTGGTAAATTAGTTAGTTGTTGTTGTGGAAGAGAATGATGAATTCAAGAATAATGATATGTTAACGGGTTATACCACTAACCCCAAAAGAGTGAATGAATTCACCAAATTTGATAAAGTTAAATAGGTATGTATTCTATATGAACTACTATTTTTTCATCATGATTGACAAAGAATTGGTGGATCAATCTAATTGAAATAAACAAGTACTGCCATCCGGAAGCATTATGAGGTTTAATGTGAAAGTACATGTATAAGGCCCCAACCTTAAACCTTACTTAATCTTGAGTTATTACAAGATTACACATTGAGAATCTTCTTGGGTTTAGAGTTTTAGAGAATTAGATCATAAAACTTGCATTACATTCCACATATAAACAATGTGGTTACATAAAGATAGTATTATTCTTTCCCATCAATGGAAACATATTTAAAATAAAACATGCATTATTTCTTGACACTTCCTTGAAACTATCATCATATCATGTACCTTTCCCTTGACCTGTGAAAAACATTTCAAAAAACTTGGGATGAGCATAAAAAGCTCAGTAAGGGATATAAAAATATGGAAAGGAAAAATGGGTACATATATACATAAGAATGAAATCATACTTTACCCATAAAACATAAGCACTTTAACATACCTCATCAAATCATGAATAAATCATAGAAATCATAAGACATAAAGGTAACTTGAGGCATTCATAACATTCTTACGTAGGGAGTAACCCTCTTGGTTACGTTTGGAATACCCATCACATTATATTCCATAAATCTCTTCGTAGAAACCTTAACGTTACACTCCTTCGCGTTACCCAATGCATTGGAGAGCTATATCTGGCTCACCCGCCCTTAGTATATCACAGAACCACCCGTCTTCATAATAATGCCCAAGAACCACAACATAATCGTATTACATAAAACATGCATAAAGGAAACATAACATTTCCACCATTCAATCACAAGATATTAGTACAAAACATTGATATAAAAACATTATGAAAACCATTTTCAATACCAAAATAAAAGAAAAGTAAAACATCGTATTTATTTTTCTTTTAAAAAATTGGTATGGCTTGTTGAAGAAGCCGAAACTCAAATAATCATCACGGCGGTGGAGAATTCGTTGTCGTCGCATACGTACGACAAAAACATTCCCTTTTGTCGTTTAGTAAACGCTTCGTATAAAAATGGTTCCTTTTGGATAAAAATAAAATTCAAAGGGGTTTATACACCGTATAAAAGAAGGTTGTGTATAAAACAAAATATGCCTCAATGAAAGGAGATTGAGATGAAGTCCCATACCTCGGGTCCGACTTGAATCGGTCGTTCTATAATCTCCTGAATAAAAAACTTGAGTTAATTTCTACTTTCTTAAGAACCATTTTCAAGTTCATTATTCATTTTATATCACTTATTGTCATGTCATGAACACTATGTAATTATTTAAGTTAATAACGGTCGTTTTAACGATCATTGGTACTTGGGTCAAAAATAAACCCTTTATAATTACATGTTGTTCATGTATCCATTATATCCATAATTATAATCATTATGTATATATCATATATATCTAGTATATACATGCATTTATAATATTACATAATCATTTAGAGGTAAGAAATGAAATGCACCGTTCATGGAGACGGTAAGCCGTACGTACGCATGAATGCTACTTTCATTTCTATTTCCTATTTTATAGAATGGAATCATAATGATATAAAGAAATATTATAATTCCAGTATAATATCATATATAATATCATAGTTGCATCCTTTATAGATCCCACATATGGTATTTAACTAATCAAATCACTTTGAGGGGGCGGTAGTCCGCACTTCCTTAAATGAAGATATCGCGTTACCCATAATGGAAACCATAAAGGTATGCCCAAAATGAAAAATACAGAAGCTTAAGGAAAACATAAACATATTATATATCATATATAAATATAGTGACATCTTAATGGCCACCTTTGAAGGTGTTAAAAGATTTTTGAACAATCATCGTTTCGGGAGGCATAAATTCACCATCCACGGAAGCAGTATGTCCTTTAACCATTAGATGTAGGTGTGTGTAAGTTCAGCTCGAATACTTATTATAACAACATCTTATTATATTGAGGATACTGGATTTGTTACAAAAGAAAAGAATAAAAAGAGTTTAGGGGGTTGGAGAAGAGAAATCAAACAAAAGGACTCAAAAGAATACATTACCATAAAATCAGGTAACTCTCTTAGATTTGAGCTCAAAGGCATCCTTGGGAAGACTTATGCCCAAAGTGAGGCTTCAAGGAGTAAGATAGGGATGTGGAAAGCCCAAATGGGCAGGTTTTGGCCGAGTCAAAGGCTTTGGGAGTGTGGGTAAGGAGGTAGAGTTGGGGGCCCTTTAAAAGAGGAGAGGAAGGGCACTCTTGGAAGGTAAAGAAAAGTCACTTTAATTTAAAATGGTATTCAGATTTAAGAGGTCCCACATTGATGTGTTTAGAGGATAAGGTGATAAAAGTTAGAAATCCACCCATCCAATAGGTTTTGTCCATGTTTAGATCTTAGAGTTTACATTATCATTCTATTTTATTTAAATCGTTAAATAATGAGGTAATCGCTGCATCATCATGATGTCATAAATAATTTAATTTAATTAAAGTATAAAAATTATAAAAAAATACTATGATGTAGGAAATATTTTTTTCTTTCCAATGAATATTTATAATAAAAAATCTGATCTTTATAAACCCACGTAAAAATTGTTTTAGTAAACCATCTCATGTTTGTGTCATTTTTACTTTTACATTAAATAAAAAGTTATTTATGTCATTTCCCAACCAAAGTGGCTCCATGGGGTCCCCAAGTTGACCCATAGATTTTATTGGACTTCCATGACACATACAATGAGGGTATGACATGTTTCAATCTTATTTCATTTTATTAAAGCACTATTTTTACCTTAAACTACACTAATTACCTCTAATCGCGATTAAGAACTTAAGAGTTACTATTCACCAAAAAATTATTTTAATCTCATTGAACCACATTTTACATCTTAATGAAAACCATGTATGTCAGATTTTTGAAATTCCAAACACAGAAGTGGTAAAATTTCATTTAAACGAAAAATCAGTTTTTATAAGTACCACTTAGTGGTTTCACTATAAATCAAAAATTGAAGTTTTTCAGAAAAATACCAAAAATTAACCCTAAGCTATATTTGATATTCCAAATTCAAAAATGAAGTCTATTTTACAAAATTAAAAACATATAAGTCACATTATTTAATTTAATAATTAATTCCCGCTGTCATGACAAATAGCGTGTTTTTATGAAACAATAAGTATCAAAAGATTGACACCAGTTTAAGTCCAATTTCAAAGTGAAATTGATTACAATGACAACCATTGGATTAAATGGTAAAAATATATTCTAATTTCACTTCAAAAACAATTCAAACGATAATCTAATCATATAAATAAATTAGATTAAAAATCAGTTTTGATGTAAAATGCAGTATTTTTCACTATTCGTTAAAAATGAACATTGTCTGAAAAATACCAAAAATTCACACAAAGTAAATTTTGATGTCCCAATCAAAAAGAATAAGTTTATTTTGAAAAACATAGCTTATAAAATTGTCAAAATATAGATTTAAAAATGGTTTTCCATCAAAAGGCAGTAAAACAATCTTTTAAGAATATTAGTGTATTCAATGCATAAGATTGTATTTATTTTCATTTTAAGCCTCTAAAACACTATCTTAATCATTAATAGACATAGATAAAAATATCTATTATTCATTACTTACTTGGGATGTTACATCCTTCCTCCCTTTTGAAAATTGTGTCTCCGAAATTTGTTTACTTATTGAATAAATGGGGGTACTTATCCCTCATTGCATTTTCAGATTCCCATGTTGCCTCTTCCATCATGTGGTTTTTCCAAAAAAACCTTTACCTGATTAATCACCTTATTCCGTAACACATGCTCCTTGTGTTCAAGAATCTGGAACGGTTGTTCCTCATAAGATAGGTTCTCTTCCAGCTGAACTGCCTCTGGACTCAAAACATGAGATGGATCTAGCATATACTTTCTCATCATCGAAACGTGAAAAACATTGTGTACCTGAGATAAACTCGGAGGTAAAGCCACCCGGTATGCAACTGATCCAACTCTCTCCATAATTTCATATGGTCCAATAAACCTTGGACTCAGATTTCATTTCTTAAAAAATCTCATCACACTTTTCCAAGGAGAAACCTTGAGAAAAACATAATCACCTACCTCGAAAGATAGATCCTTCCTCCGGTTATCCGCATAACTCTTCTGCCTGCTCTGAGCGGTTCTCATGTGCTTCTGAATCAGCTGAACTTTTTCTGCCATCTCTTCTACCAATTCTGGTCCCATCAACTTCCTTTCACCCACTTCATCCCAGAAAGCTGGAGTTCAACACCGCTTCCCATATAATTCCTGAAATGGTGCCATCTGTATACTAGAATGAAAACTGTTATTTTATGAAAATTCAACAAAATAAAGATGTTGGTCCTAACTTCCTTAATAATCCATCGAACAAGCTTGTAGAATATCCTCCAAGGTCTGAATTGTTCTTTATGACTACCCATATGATTGAGGATGAAAAGTTGTACTAATATTTAATTCATTACCCAATGACTTCTGAAGGCCTTTCCAAAAGGTAGAAGTGAACCTGGGATCACGATCAGATACAATGGAGAGGGGAACTCCATGTAACCTGACTATCACTTTAAGATACAAACGGCAAAGTTGATCTAGGGAAAAAGTATCTACTATAGCAAGGAAATGAGCAGATTTAGTCAAGCGATCAACAATAACCCAGATTGCATTATTACCTCGAGATGTCTTCGGTAATCCCACAACAAAGTCAATGTATATATTCTCCCATTTCCACTCTGGCACTGGTAAAGGCTGATGCATCCCTTTTGGTAACTTCTGCTCTGCTTTAACCTGTTGACATATCAAACACTTCATAGTAAAATCAGCAATATCTCTTTTCATTCCATCCCACCAGTAATACTTACGCAGATCTCTGTACATCTTAGTACTGCCAGGATGAATTGAAAACGGAGAACTATGAGCTTCACATAATAACTCTCTCTTCAATTGTGAATCACAAGGCACACACAATCTCTTCCCAAATCTCAAAACACAATCATTATCAATGTTGAATTCAGGAAACTTACCTTTCTGAACCAGCTCTACCTTTTTCTGCAACTCACTATCTTTCTTCTGTGCTTGCTTAATTCTATCTGATAGAGATGATCTCACTGATACCTGAAACAAAACAGAATAACTTCCTACACCAACAACCTCTATGCCAAACTTCATTAAATCCTTAAACAAAGTATCAAGTTCCAAACGCAACATTGCTAATGAAGCATTACTTTTTCAACTCAAAGCATCATCCACATTATTTGCTTTTCCTAGATGGTAATGAATTGTACAATCATAATCCTTGATTAATTCTAGTCATCTACTCTGTCTCATGTTTAACTCTTTCTGAGTGAATATATACTTTAAACATTTGTGATTAGTATATATTTCACACTTTACTCCATACAAATTATGCCTCCAAATTTTTAAAGCGAAAACAATAGCAGCTAATTCCAAATCATGTGTAGGGTAATTTACCTCATGAGTTTTCAACTGTCGTGAAGCATAAGCAATTACCTTATCATTCTGCATTAGGATGCAACCAAGTCCTTTCAATGAAGCATCACTGTATATAACAAACTCACCATTCCTGGAAGGTAGTGCCAAAACTGGAGCATTCCCTAATCTTCTTTTCAATTCCTAAAAACAATCATCACATTCTTTTGTCTAGATAAACTTAACACCCTTCCAAGTTAGCTTAGTCATTGGACTAGATAACCGTGAAAAATTTCTAACAAACCTTCGGTAATAGCCTGCCAAACCAAGGAATCTACGAATCTAAGTTACATTTGTGGGTCTTGGCCATTCTTTAATAACCTTTGTTATTGCAGGATCAACAGTTTTCCCATCTTTAGAAACAATATGACTAATGAAAGAAATTTGTTTCAACCAAAACTCACACTTGCTGAATTTTCCATACATTTTCTTTTCTTTTAATGTTTTGAAGATAACCCTTAAATGTCTTTCATGCTCCTCTTTACTTTTAGAAATCACCAAAATATCATCAATGAAAACCACCACAAACTTATCCAAGATCTCATGGAAAATTCTATTCATTAATTCCATGAATACAGCAGGTGCATTGGTTATCCCAAAAGGCATTACTACAAATTCATAATGGCCATATCTTGTACGGAACACAGTCTTCAGAACATCTTCTTCCTTTACCTTCAGCTAATGGTACCCCAATCTCAAGTCAATCTTTGAAAAATACTGAGCTCCCTGGAGCTGATCAAACAAATCATCGATATGAGGCAATGGATATTTGTTCTTAATAGTGATGTTATTCAAGGCTCTATAATCAATGAAAAGTCTCATTGAACCATCTTTCTTTTTAAAAAATAAAACAGGAGCACCCCATGGTGACGTGCTAGGTCGAATGAAACCTTTCTCTAATAAATCTTGCAATTACTCCTTCAACTCTAAAAGTTCAATTTGAGCCATTCGATAGGGGGGTTTTGAAATTGGCTTAGCATCAGGAACTAAGTCAATAGTAAACTCAACATCCCAATCTGGTATTATTCCAGGAAACTCATTAGGAAAAACATCAAGATACTCATTTACCACTCGCACATCATTAATCTGAACAGTTCCTTTATTTTCAACGATGTGTGCAAGGTAACATTCATTTCCATCTTTTATAAGTATCTCGGCCTCTTGATAAGTTATCAACAGTAAGGGTTCATTCTTTTGCAAAAACTGAAAGTCTTTCTGAAAAGAAACTTCTTTAGCTCTACATTCTATCTTAGCATGGTAAATAGAGAGCCAATCCATACCCAGGATAACATCAAACTCTACTAGAGGTAGAACAATAAGGTTTGCAACTAGGTTCTTTCCACAGATAAGGATATGAAGATTCTTATAAATTCTTTTTTCCTCAAAATTTCCCCCAGGTGTTTTTACCAAAAGTTCATGAGTCATTTCTTGAGATGGTATTCCCATTTTACTAGAAAAATATTCAGAGATGAAAGAATGTGAAGACCCCGAATCTAACAACACACTAGCATAATCTGAAAAAACAAACAAAGTACCTGATACAACTTCATTTGATGGCCCGACATCTGCTGAAGTAGTTTCAAAGGATTTCACCACCCCTTTTTTCTTGTAGTCTAACTACTTCTCATCACTCAAGCTCTTTGTCAGACACTCGTTTGCATAGTGACCCATCTCGTTGCACTTAAAACATTTCACTATCTATAAATCAGATTTGGTCTTACCTTCACATTGATCTTTTTTAGTGCAATCACGAGCCTTATGTCCCTTCTTACCACATTGGTATCACTTTCCAAAATTCAGAAGACATTCCCCAGCATGCCTTTTTCCACATTTATCACAAACTGGAAACTTATATTTCTTAACATCAGACTTTTTTGAAGAATTCTTCCCTTTCTCCTGCCACCTTGGTATCTTCTTCTGCTGGTTGTTATAGAACACTTGATCATCTGCAAACTACATTTCCAGCTTCTCACCACATCGAACAATCTTTTCATAAATTTTAAACTCACGAGAATCTAATGCCCTTCGATATTTTGGCTTTAATCCTGAGTAAAAACGATTGATTTTACTATCAAGTTCTCGGATAAAATTTAGAGCATACCTTGACAATCGAGTGAACCTTTCTTTATAGGCAGCCACTAAGTCTTCCTCTTGCCTCAATCCCAAGAACTGTTTTTCCATCCTATGTCGAACAGCCATAGGATAATACTTTTCAAGATACATACATTTGAATTCATCCCAGTCAAGAGCATCAATCTCATCAACGTCCCTGATATTTTTAACCATCGACCACCACTGATCTTCTTCACCCTCCAAATGGTAAATAACAAGACTAACCTTTTGATTGTCTGAACACCCCATGACATCGAAAATCTTCTCCAGTGCTTTAATCCACCCTTCAGCTAGCACAAGGTCAGATGATCCTCTGAATGATGTGGGATGTTGCCTCATGAAATGTTCCACCACTGACATGTTCCTCTTCGGTTGATCTGGCTTATCTCGTGTATGGATACCACCGCCATTTATCGCTTGAGTCAACTGCTCCATTACTGCAACAAACTGTTCAGTTCCAATTCCGACCATCTCATGATGCTGATTCGGAAGGTTATTTCCTTCTGCATGCCTTCATAGCACTGCTTCCATGTTACCTCTACGGAAAACCATTCTGAAAAAACATGTCTTAGATGAATCAACATGGTAATCTTCAAATACTATATCACTTCAATTTGACCATAAAAAAAATTGGATAATCATTTAATATAATTCTAACTCCTAAAGTTATCTAAACCGACCTTTGATACCAACTATAAGGCCCCAGCCTTAAATCATACTTAATCTTGAGTTATTACAAGATTACACATTGAGGATCTTTTCAGATTTAGAGTTTTAGAGAATTAGATCATAAAACTTGCATTACATTCCACATATAAACAAAGTGGTTACATAAGGATAGTATTCTTCTTTCCCACTAATGGAAACATATTTAAAATTAAACATGGATTCTTTGTTGATAATTCCTTGACACTATCATCATATCATGCACCTTTCCCTTGACCTGTGAAAAACATTTCAAAAAACTTGGGATGAGCATAAAAAGCTCAGTAAGGGATATAAAAATATGGAAAGGAAACATGGGTACATATATACATAAGAATGAAATCATACTTTACCCATAAAACATAATCACTTTAACATACCTCATCAAATCATGAATAAATCATAGAAATCATAAGACATAAAGGTAACTTGAGGCATTCATAACATTCTTAAGTAGGGAGTAACCCTCTTGGTTACTTTTGGAATACACATCACAGTATATTCCTTAAATCACTTTGTAGAAACCTTAACGTTACACTCCTTTGCGTTACCCAATGCATTGAAGAGCTATATTGGGCTCAACCGCCCTTAGTTCATCACGGAACCACCCGTCTTCATAATAATTCCCAAGAACCTCAACATAATCGTATCACATAAAACATGCATAAAGGAAACATAACATTTCCACCTTTCAATCACAAGATATAAATACAACACATTGATATAAAAACATTATGAAAACCATTTTCAATACCAAAATAAAAGAAAAGTAAAACATGTTATTTATTTTTCTTTAAAAAAAAGGTATGTCTTGTTGAGGAAGCCGAAACTCAAATAATGGTCACGGCGGAGGAGAAGTCGTTCTCGCCGCATACGTATGACAAAAACATTCCCTTTTGTAGTTTATTAAACACTTCTTATAAAAAAGATTCCTTTTGGATAAACGTAAAAGTCCAAGGGGTTTATACACCGTATAAAAGGAGGTTATGTATAAAACAAAATATGCCTCAATGAAAGGAGATTGAGACGAAGTCCCATACCTCGGGTCCGACTTGACTCGGTCATTCTTTAATCTCATGAATAATAAACTTGAGTTAATTTCTACTTTATTATGAACATTTTTCAAGATCATTATTCCTTTTATATCACTTATTTCCCTGTCATGAACACTATGTAAGTATTTAAGTTAATAACGGTCGTTTTAACGATCATTGGTACTTGAGTAAAAAAATAAACCCTTTATAATTACATGTTGTTCATGTATCCATTATATCCATAATTATAATAATTATTTATATATCATATATATACAGTATATACATGCATTTATAATATTACATAATCATTTAGAGGTAAGAAATGAAATGCACCGTTCATGGAGACGGTAAGCCGTACGTACGCATGAACGCTACTTTCATTTCTATTTCATATTTTATAGAATGGAATCATAATGATATAAAGGTATATTATAATTCCAGTATAATATCATATATAATATCATAGTTCCATCAATTATACGTCCCACATATGGTATTTAACGAATCAAATCACTTTGAGGGGGCGGTAGTCCGCACTTCCTTAAATGAAGATATCACGTTTACCCATAATGGAAACCATAAAGGTATGCCCAAAATGAAAAATACAGAAGATTAAGGAAACCATAAACATATTATATATCATATATAAATATAGTTACATCTTAATGGCCACCTTTTAAGGTGTTAAAATAATGTTAAACAATCATCGTTTCGGGAGGCATAAATTCACCATCCACGGAAACAGTATGTCCTTTAACCATTAGATGTAGGTGTGTGTAAGTGTAGCTCGAATACTTCTTATAACAACATCATAGTATATTTATTATACTTTATATGTTACAAAAGAAAAGAATAAAAAGAGTTTAGGGGGTTGGAGAAGCAAAATAAAACAAAAGGACTCAAAAGAAGACATTACCATAAAATCGGGTAACTCTCTTAGATTTGAGCTCAAAGGCTTCCTTGGGAAACCTTCTACCCAAAGTGAGGCTTCAAGGTGTAATAGAGGGATGTGGAGAGCCAAACTTGGTAGTGTTTGGCCGATCCAATGGCTTTGGGAGTGTGGGTAAGGAGGTAGAGGTGGGGGCCTTTTATAAGAGGTGAGGAGGGGCACTCTTGGAAGGTAAAGAAAAGTCACTTTATTTTAAAATGGGATTCAGATTTAAGAGGTCCCACATTGATTTGTTTCTAGTATAAGGTGATAAGGGTTCTAAATCAACCAATCCAATAGGTTTTGGCCATGTGTAGGTCTTAGATTTTACATTATCATTCCATTTTATTTAAATCGTTAAATAATGAAGTCATCGCTGCATCATCATGATGTCATAAATGATTTAATTTATTTAAAAAAAAATTATAAAAAAAAACTATGATGTATGAAATCGTTTTATCTTTCCAATGAATATTTATAAACAAAAATCTGATCTTTATAACCCCATGTAAAAATGTTTTAGTAAAACATCTCATTTTTGTGTCATTTTTACTTTTCAATTAAATAAAAAGATATTTATGTCATTTCCCGACAAAAGTAGCTCCATGGGGTCCCCAAGTTGACGCATGGATTTTCTTGGTCGGCCATGACACATCCAATGACGGTATGACATGTTTCAAGCTCATATCATTTTATTAAAGCATTATATTTACCTTAAACTACACTAATTACCTCTAATCGCGATTAAGAACTTAAGAGTTACTATTCAGCAAAAAATTATTTTAATCTCATTGAACCAAAATTTACATCTTAATGACAACCATGTATGTCGGATTTTTGAAATTCAAAACACAGAAGTAGTAAAATTTCATTTAAACGAAAAATCAGTTTTTATAAGTACCACTTAGTGGTTTCACTATTCATCAAAAAATTGAAGTTTTTCAGAAAAATACCATAAATTCACCCTAAGCTATATTTGATATTTCGAGTTAAAAAATGAATTCTATTTTAAAAAATTAAAAACATGTAGGTCACATTAATTAATTTAATAATTAATTCCCGATGTCTAGACAAATAGCATGTTTTTATGAAACAATATGTATCAAAAGATTGACACCAGTTTAAGTCCAATTTCAATGTGAAATTGATTCAAATGACCACCATTGGATTAAATGGTAAAAATATATTCTAATTTCACATCAAAACCAATTCAAAAGATAATCTAATCATATAAATAAATTAGATTAAAAACCACTTTTGATGTAAAATGCATTATTTTTCACTATTCATTAAAAAATGAACATTGTCTGAAAATTACCAAAAATTCACACAAAGTAAATTTTGATGTCCCAATAATAAAGAATAAGTTTTTTTTGACAAACATAGATTATAAAATTGTCAAGAGATAGATTTAAAAATGGTTTTCCATCAAAAGTTAGTAAAACAATCTTTTAAGAAGATTAGTGTATTTCTTGCATAAGATTGTATTTATTTTCATTTTAAGCCTCTAAAACACTATCTTAATCATTAATAGACATAGATAAAAATATATATTATTAATTACTTACTTGGGATGTTACGACATGGGTCATCCTATGTTGGTAGGGCATGACTATGACCATTTATGGACCCTTTCCATGAAATAAATCATTAAATATCTGTCACATGAGACCATGCTAAAGTAGGTAAGGTCAGACCAATGACGGTAAAAAAGGAGCTTCTGGCGGTAACCTATTTTTTTGGAATTTTTTTATTTTCCTATTAGTAATGAGTTATCTTTCATTATATAATTATAATTATATGGATAATCTAATTTTCATTCAACTATTATTTATATTTTATAGTTCCATCATTTCCCCTTGAGTGAAAAAATCTTCAAGATACACAAAACGTGGTTACATGGAAATTACACAGTATAAGATTAATATAAGTCATGAACTGATAAAGGAATAAATTTATCAACCATTTTTTCTAAACTAATTTAAAAGTGAGTATGAATTTTAAAAATTATACTATATTACCAATAAACTAATTTTTTACATATTTTAATGACCAATTGCATTCCCAATCTAGATTAATTTTTTAGTCAACTGAATACGGAGAAGTAAAATGATTACGAGATATAACATTCCATGAATTTAAATTTCGTTTTCAATAAAGTTGAATGAGAAAATGGTAAAAATAATTAGTATGAATACCCATAATGATTATTATGGGATATATATTGATTTTGGAGATAATGATATATATGGTAAAAGAACTTTTTAAAAGATTTTGGTGGCCTTGAATTTATTATATTTTAATTTATTTATTTAATTATTCATATGAATATCCATGTGTGATATACCAAACCTTTGGACTCATTTACATGACATACTCTATGCATAATATTTCCCATTATTTCTTTCAAACGATTCTTTTAAAACTCAAACATGTTCTCTTTTAGAACATTATTTTTTTCTTATGTAAGATAAGACTGAACAAATTTACTTTTACTGTTATTTAGGAATAGTTTGTTTGCCCTTATCCTAATACCAACCACAAATAATCCTTTTTATGGCCTCTTAACCCTATAAAAGTCATATTTGGAAATGAGAACTGTTATGAGCCTATATTATCTGTTTATTACATCCTCTATATTTTTTCATTATATATAAAAGAATATGTGGGGTAGTGATGTTATTGGATGTATGATGATATAATTTGTTGAATATATTGTGATGTGGGATTATCATTTTCAATTTCGGATAGGCAATTTATTTTGAAGTGGAATTCATTATTATCCTCCAATGATAATATATATATATATATATGAATGATTAAAAAGGGAAAATTGGGTTGTCCTTGAGAAGATCAAAATTCACCATTTTCCTTACTGATGATCTTTTAATCATATGTGGTTAGGTGGTGGATGTGAGATTGGTCCTAAAAAAATCTTTTTAAAAACTAATAAATGAACAATGTGAATGAAATTATGATTGATTAATTATTTTTACTTTTATCATTATCCAACATTAATCTTTTTTAGGTGGAAAAGATAAATTAAATTTTTAATGGTAGATATTTATGGAGCTTATATTTTGAAATCATGAAATTTGATATAGAGACCAAGTTCCATATTTAGATTTATTTTCTACGTCATTTTCCTACTTACCCTAAGAATCATGGTCATTTTATTATAAATGGTGAATAACTTATGATTATTTGTGAGTTTTTATTTCTTCAATGGAGATGATCGATGCCTTTTAATCCTATGTAAAGTGACATGTTCTTCAGGAATGTGAATCGTTATATTAATTTATTTTTTGATGATGACTGAAATCAAATTTGTGAGGTTAATTGAAAATTGTATGCATATTAATAATTAATTTAAAAATGAAAATGGATGAATGAAAATGATTTTATATTTCAAAGAGAAATGGTTAATTAAATTGTTGATCTATATTATTTAAAAAATGTGGCAATGATAAATTTTCAATAATTGATGGTTGAACAATTAATTTTCAATTTTATCAATTTTTTCATAATATTTAATTTATATAACGGTATTATAAGCATCAATTGTATTATTTTGTGTTTCCATTATTGAGAAAAGGTATGAATTCATGTACAACAATATTTGATAAGTGCATTTACTCTAAAAATAATTATATTAAAATATTGTGATTATGATGATTTAATGGATAATGTATTCATATAACCCGAATGTTTTTCACATAGTTCTCATGATTCAATGGGTTATAGAAATATAGTATTATGAGTTAAAATGAAAAATAATTCAATCAAATTAATTTCTTCCACCAAATCAAATGATTAGGGATCACATCTAAGTCATATAATTAAAGAACTAACACAAAACAAGACCTCAAAGATAAAAAATAATATTTCATTTCCTGTAATAATTAAACATAATGTAATCATAACACATCAAGTTCTAGTTCATGTTGTGTAAATACTACAATACATGAATTCAAATATTGAATCTAGTAGAGTAGTAGATATCTATCATTGTATCATACATATGGTTCACATGGTTTCATAAGTGATGACGTCCACAATTTATTCATGTTTGGGAACTTCAACAAATAATGAAAGTTTTTTAGGTTCATTGACCACTACACTAATTGTAAAAGGTCAGGACGGGCCAAAATACAAACAGATTTGATGTATCTCCAATTTTTTATCTATTTTTTGATGTGGGTCCCATCCATGATAGTTTTTAACCATTCCTTAATGAGATTAAATGTGGAATGAGCCCATCTAGACTTAATAAATAGAGGGTTAGGGTACTAGTATGATGAGATCCTGGAGACTAATATTTTTAGAAAGAAGTTGTGTTATGAATGGTCATGGCTAGTTTTATCTCCATTTTCATCACAATATCTTTTCATTTATTCTTTCCCTATTATTTTCTCATCACTATGGTGTGGGGGGAAATCTAAATTGTTCTTGTGTTATGTATAGAAATTAGAAGGTTCTATTGGATTGATTTCCTTGACTTTATTCATATTTTTTGATTTCAATCATTTTTCAATATATATTTATTCAATTTCTTTTAATTATTCAAAGAACATTTGTATTTGAATAATGTGGAATTTAAAATTTTCTCAGTAGAAAATCCAAAAGGAGGAATGCTCATTATTAAATTTAGGGGAATCAAGTTTAAATATGGTATCAATAAAAACATGATTCATCCAAACCCTAAGTTAAAAAGAACAATAGGAATAGTTTATATCCACATCAAGGAGGGGATTCCAGGACCATTGGATCTCCCTCAACTCATGTCTAACTGAAGCATAGATTAGTAATCCTATTTTCTTAAATCCAATTACGCGTGACCCCTAAAATTTTAGTACTCGGTAACATTTATAAAATATGATTTTAAAATGATAAATCAGTTCTTCATTTATATTTTTGTTTATTTAAATCAATAACTCCCATATTTTCTTAACCACCTTATTCAATTTAGAAAAATAAGTTATTTTGACAACCTAATCAATCTAATTCTCAATATCTTTATTTTCAACCTTGATATGTTTCTTTACTACATTTTATTCCATTATATTACATGTTTTGATTATCTAGTATCCATGTTTATAGTTCTGATCACGACGTGGTTAATGATTATATTTTTCATTTTTTAGTCCTACCATATTCCATTTTTATTATTAAAAAAATAAAAAGATAATGATATTAGATTTAGGAATTAGGAATTTTAAAAATCACCATTTCTAGAGCAAATAATGCTTTTGTGGATCTTATTTGGTTAAAAGACAGATGTGGGATCTGTCTTCAATAAAACCATTAATAATTATAGAAAATAGAAAATAGAAAAATTGAACATGGTTGATTTTTTATACTTACATGCTATATTCATGAATGCATTTTGAGCAGCTTGGATCATAGGAACATTTTGATCATGAAGGAGTTACTTTATTATACTTATTATTTCTATCGTGAATTACCCTTTATAACATAACCTCTATTTTGAACTTTTTTTCACTTTATACCCACCTACCCATTACCTCAGAGTTATTTGACCACTTTTTGATGTATCCATCATGATAGATTTTTTATTTTTCATTATGAAGTGTAGATGTTAGAAACATTGAGAGACTATGTTTAGGAACATGTATTTAGCATATGAGTAAAACATATGTTACCATTTTTACGTTTAGTGATTAGGGAAAATTAATTTTGAAATAAATTAAAAAATTATTATATATTTTAATGAATAGTTACAAAATTTTAATTAACGAAATAGAGAAACTAGATAAATAAATAAACTATGTGACATGACTGATTTTCTCTATAGGTTTTATTCTCAACCACTAGGATTTTAAATAAAAACAATGTTTTATTATTTAGATGTTCTGATTTTTTCTCTTTTAATAATATTTCATTCAGTATCCCTCTTGAGTTGTTTTTTTTCTTGTGAACAAGAAGTTGGCCAAGTTTAAGAGAATTTGTTTATATAAAATTTTATAAACAATTTCAATTGATATAATAAAATATTATTCATGTTCTATTCTATAATTCACATGTTTTTTATTAGAAATAGGTGTCTAATACTTGAAAGTATAATATTTAAGAAATTTAAAAAAATTGACATTACACATTGTAAATAACATACACGATGTGTATGCATCATTTACAACATGTCTGAAGAGGATATCACAAATCGTGAAATTTAACATGATATGAAAGGAATACAATTAGTGAATCAATGATACATTTCATGTAAAATTCAAATTCCACCTTCCTCTCGATGTTCAATTCATGATGATGAAACATGTCATGAGACTCCAATACATGTCATGAACCATGTAATATATCCTATCCCTGATAATTGGGGACGTAAATGTCACTAGATCCATGATACATGGAGAAATCAATTAATTGAGAATATAAAATGTGATCAGGTTTCACATCCTATAAGTCATTATATACTTATGTATAAAATGAAAAAATAGAGAGACATACTTCTAGGAAGATTCTTTATTATTTATTTGTCTCTAATTTCTTCCACTATTTACTTCCAAATGAACATAAATAAATTCATTTTTTTGTTGTAATAAAATAGTTGTTTTTTATTGTTTTACAATCATTATTTATCCTTTTTATATACATTTTGTATTTCAACATATGATTTTCAATTTTTTATACCATCTGACATCATTCACATCCCACAATCATACATATTTAACATTTTATGTATGTGTTTGAATGATTTATCAATTGTTTTAATTGGAAACTATTTTATTTTGAATCCCTAAATTTTAAACTTATTTATTCCATATATTTTATTAATCATTAATGCCTATAATTAATCATCTAAATTTCATTAAAACCTTCAGTATCCTCTAAACAGCTTAGGGAAAGGGTCAAGTGTAAGGGTCTATTTGAACATAACAAATATCTAAAATAAAATATTGTAAACCTAATTCAAGTAAACATTTCAATTAATATCTAATTATTCAATTATTTTATGAAATCCTAATCATTGGAAGTTTAATGAACAAATCTGGGATAATTGGACTAGAGACAGTTATGGCTATTTTCATATGACACTTTCATAGATATAATATAAGATTAATGCATTATTGGTGTTAATTACTTCTAGAATAAGGAATATTTTAATCATATATAGATCTAGTTGTTTTGATCATAATCAATTAGTGATACATTCACTGCTTTATAGCCTAGGCCCTAGGACTGTCATAGGTTATGAAAGATATTACTTTTTTCCTAAACGTAAAAATTTCTTCAATTCCCAAGAATTATCATAAATATTAAACCAATCTCAATGTCATTATTTCAATTCCAGTCTAAAGTCATTTTTATATTAATCATATATAAATTGTTATAAGATGATATATTCTAGTCGTCTAACTCTTATACTCATTTCCCCATTGTGAAAATCAATCAGTTCCCCTTCTATTGGTAGAAAATATCTTCCCAACATTGTTGGGACATTTTATTCATCCACATCCATCACTAGAATATTTTATAGAAAATAAAAGATTTCTTCCTTGATTATGAAATATACATGAAGTACTTGAGGATTTCTCACAGTATTATCATCTAGTTGAATGAAAATTCAAGTTATTTGAACTTACCACAATCCCATGCTCATGAAGGTTTCATAAAATATAATATATACACTGCCAACTAAATCAAATAAATACCTAAAATATCATTAGAATAAATATTAATTAGAATTTAACAACATTATATATCTATTTCTATCTATATTAGGATACATGATACTAAAAATCAATAATGCATTATTAGTGGAATGGTGGATAATTATTTGGGGTTCCTTTTTTTCACCAACTCCAGTATGAACATTTTATATATTGGAATATTTTCAATTGTCCTAGAAAATGGAATGCTGATTTGTATAATTTTAAATATCTCTATGAAATTTATTATTCATTCATAAATATTAACCAAAATAAACTAATTTGGATATGTTATTGGTGGTCACTATTATTGTGGTGCCTTAGATTCATTATGTTCTTCGTTTTTTTATTCATTTCTTTACTCACGCCCATTGGTATTTCATTATTTCATTCTAAAAATTATATTGATTTCAAATACATCTTCTTACAACTTCTATAAAATAATGAATTCAAATATTCATGGGGATTATGGTTTTGGAATCTTTGAAGTACTCTTATGGGCCTTTCACTAATTTTCTCATCAATATGATCGACCTAAAAATCATCATTTATCATAGATTTTATTATTTTTTGATTCACTTTCCAATTATCTAATCATAGTTTAATTATCATTTTATTATGTTGAAAACTCATTAAGTGATTCTTTAATGGTTCCCATAAATGATTAAGGGGTCTCCACTAAATAATGACCTTCACTAGTCAGTGATGGACCTTGGTGTTGAGGCTGAAAATCTTATTATCTTGGATGAGGGCCATAGACATGATTTTGATTCTTCAATTCTGTTTTTTTCTCCATCCCTATGAATTATTATTATGATTATGATCGGTCTTGGGGGAATATTTATTTCCTTATCTTTCTAATAACAATACAAAATTTATAAAAACCTAATAGATTCAACTCAATTAATTAAAATATTGTAAAGAAATAGGTCATTGATGAACCCACTAACACTAAAAATTAGTTTTTTTACATTTTTAAAAGAATTTATTTTATTAAATTTAAGAAAAAACTCAAAAAAATACTTGTTTAATTGATTTTAAAAATGAAAAAGATGATTCAAAGTAAGATTAATTATTTTGGAATCATTTTTTAAAATAATTTTTCGGTTATATAATTTTACGGTTCATGTGTAATTATATTTTAGAAACTATTTTTATTAAACTATGATTGGAGTTGGTGTTAATACAAGATCGATCCAACGATAATTGTATCGACTCGTAAAAGAAAAATAATATTACATTAATATTGAAATGTGAATACATTCCTTAGGGTATTTTACTACATCTGGTATTTTAGGGTTTTTTGAATATTGTATTTTATGACGCCATACAAAAATCCGATTACATTAACTTCTGAAATGGGATTACATTCCTTAGGGTTGTTTGTTTCAGAATTTAATCATTAAATTTAGATTCAAATTCCATTTTTCAAATTAAAATTAAAATAAAGGGATCCAAAATTTATTAAAAAATTATGGAAAACCAAATACATGAACAAATCCAAATAAATAAATCCAATAGAACCCTATCTCACTCTTACACAATCATATTACAAGTATTGATCACCCCTTCATCCTATGGATGAGATAATAAGAGTTAAGTTGTAAATAAAAATAAATCATAATGAAAATAGAAATAAAATTATGGAGTTCCATGCATAACACTCATTATCAAATAAAGCTTTGTTCTCCAAGATACCTTTAGGGTAAAATCCAAACACACTATTTATGAAGTCCATACGGGCTCATACAACATTGAATTTCATTGTGGGTTATTAAATAATTGGCCATGGTTGGGCCCTAGGTCATAAAAATAGTCCAAAACCGAAGATACAACAAATCAGGCTGTTTTTGGAATGTCTCGTCCTTTTACAGATAATGTAGCAATTGCATGACATGTAAATCTTCCACTATGTGTATTATATACTATAAATACATCATTTTAGATAATCATGATGGGTTTCACTATATGAAACATTTTTATCATTTCATGACACATATAAAATTCACTTATGGATGATTTTATACACTTCACGACCTCTAATTATTTCACTACAAGCAATAGTATATGACTAGTAATGAATAAACAATGTGTAATGTTATATTTCTACATTTAAAACCTTACTTTTCCCCAATTATTAATTTATGATTTCTGTATGTGATCTATAATCATCAAATTTTTTATAATAACATCATTTTATGGAATTATTTTTCATTTTATCCCCTTTATCCTAATTTCCATAACCCATTTAATCATAATAGATATGAGAAAAACATCATGTACATATGCATAAATTAACAATTAAAACATAAAACTCATTGTATTTCAATAACGAAAATATATATAAAAAATTAACTTATCATATCCACCCACACCTGAATTCATACTTTTCCTCAAGGATGGAATCTGAACATTCAACAATGGACATGTACTCTAAAATTATTTAAATTCATTATCCACCAAACAATTTATCAATTATAAAATTAAATGTTTGAGCATCACACATAGAAAATTTATGGACTCCTCATTTTTAGAGAATACAAATCAACCATGTATTTTACTTTTCCTATTCTGAAATAGTCGTCCATTTATATTCATCCATTTTCTTTTTTAATTCATTATTAATATGCATACCATTTTTAATTTACCAAGGATGAATTATACCACTCATCAACGTACAAGTGAATAGGGTCAAAAATATACCTCAATAACATGTATCAAACCATAGGCTTGAAAGGTGTCTCTTATCTTTACCATGTAAAGGAAAAATAAAAAATAGTCATGAGGGATTTAACATTTTTGGATATAATGACTCTATGTCTTAGGGTAGGGATGTAAATGATGTAAATCATGTAAGGCTCAAAATGCATGTCTAAATCTAACATACTTTTCATGGAAATAAAAAAATAAAAATGAATGCCTCCACTTCCTATATTATATCATAGTAGGCTCTGAAAGGGATGAAATACAAAAATTGAAATAAAATTTATTATTATTATTATTATTATTATTATTCTTTTCTTCACATATTTTTTCTCTGGAAATTTCTCACAGAGACCACCCTACCCCATATGATTTCGTCATAACAATATTTTTAAGAGTTATTACAAGATCACTGGTCAATAAATGATGATTTATTTAAATTATCCTATACACAACTGATTTTATTTAAGATAGTGTGCAATAAATACAATTAATGTGCCTTCCCCAAATATCATAAAATTTTCCCCAATGTTTATTCATTAAAAAAATTTCATCCCTTAACCTAGTCTCCATCGTACCCACTCTTATTTTTGATAATCATGAAAAATATTTAGAGGAAGGTTGGAAATGATAATATTTAATTATAAAATAGATCTTCCCAAAAATATCATTATATGGTTTATTCAAGCTTAAAAAGATTTAATGAATTGTGGTTCCAATGATAGAATGTTATCAAATATTTCCTCAATCATATTAAATGTGATCATGTTTAGTCCTATCTTTGATAAGATCTAATGTATATTCTAAAAGAACGAATTCTCTAGTTACAAAAAAAATTTACTGTAGAAGGAATAAGAAAACTTGAGGTCCAAGGCTGTCTCAAGAATCATAAAAATGTTTGGGTCAATCACTCAAGGTGATTGATATGAATAATTAATCCAATTTATGAAAATATCATAAGTTTGAGGAATTATAAATCTCAAAAAAATTTATTTACCAAATTAACTTACTCCCCAAAATCATGATTTCTCATATCCTAATTCAATGTCATACCCCTACTAATTAATTCCCAATTTTTCTCATTAAAATTTTTTGACAATGAAAATTAAATTAAAAGAATTTTAATTTTCCAATGTATATTATCTCTCTATTTTTAGTTGATTAAATACTTAATCAAGTGTATGAATTAAATTGTATGTTAAATGTCAATGAAAGATAAATGTAGGAAATATGTTATAAAAAATTTAAACACTTACTCCCATTACAATTTCTGTTTCAAACATGGATTCACATGTTCCTCCTATACAGGTTCAAAATATATACTACTCTCAAAAATTATAATTGTATTTCATCTTAATTTTTTCCAATTTCATGCTTCTAGAATAGGTCTTGATGGTCCTATAAATTAAAAATAAATTGGTGGAATAACATTCCGTTATCATCAAATTTTTTATTATTTGATGTGAGAGGATGAATGCCTAAAAACCAGATAATCAAATAATGTTTGTCTCCATAAATTTTTTTTATAACCTTCATTAGACCAATATTAACTATTTCAAATTTATCTTACATGACATATGATTATAAATTTTTTAACCTGCTTAGGTTCCATAAATTTTCTAATTTTTCCCTTTCATGTAGTTCAGACCAGGTGATTCCACTCCAAAAAGATTAATTATTAATTTTAATAGTACATATATAATATCCATTTTAATTATCCACCATTTCATCCTCAGTCCTAATGAACTAAATGGGTGTACATGTAATATCCATGCCATTTTTTACTTTATCAAATTTAGTGGATTTAGTTACTCCTCTGATATTAGCATTTAGACCATTGAGTTTATATTTCCTATTCAATTGAGTATCCTATTCCCCAACTATATCTAACTCATGTACCAATTTTCATTCCAAAATAGCATAAACAATGTGCGTATTTTCTTATCCAAACTCAATATCTTATCCCACATCACAGTTCATTATTTTCAACTAGATTTTTGAACATACTTGAGTATAGCCAACTCTTAGATAGAGTTCTCTGTTTTTACATTGATTATTACATGACCATTTGTCTAAAATATACTCCACAAAATGAAAATATTATCTCCTCATTTATTTCAATCTCTAAGAAGTTATTGGGAAATATAATTTTGTCATATTTTATCAAGATATCCTTGATAACACCTTTGGGTTACATCACTATTGAGTCTTATAATTAAAGTGAAACTCTTGTGAGCTTTAGTCCTTCTAATCCCTAAATTGTGAATTTCATGTATGACATGATATTGACACTCTCACCTAAGTCAAAAAAATATTTTCAATATTTATTATCTCAATTATTGAAGGGAATGAAAAAGATACATGGTTCATATTTCATATTTGGATGGTCCTTGTTACCATAGACAAGTATTCTCATGTGACGAAAATAGTTACATTTTCCCTGAGCTTCTTCATATTGGTAATCAACTCTTTCATAAATTTATTGTAGGTTTCCATTTTATTAATAGCCCTAGTAAATGGAAGGTTCATATGAAATTTATTATAGTACCCCAAAATTTTACATTTTTCCACATCAGTAGTCACATTCCCAATTCATTATGGAATCATAAGTCTTAGACTTTATTGTGGTGGTTATTATTCTGCTTCTTCATATAATATTTCATTCAATGCTCCATTTCATTTTCATAAAATTTCACCGTTTTCCCTTCATTCTATCATGTTATTTATAAAAAACTTCTATATGTTTTCTTCCCACTTATATATAATAAAACATGTAAATTTTCAGGTTTTTGTACCTCAGGACATCCAATTAGTACGTCGCTAGGTCTTTATTTGAGAAGATCCACAATTACGACAACTTAATTCTTGAGATTATACAATGTATAATTTTGTATCGTTTATTATTCTCTCATTCCCTTGAGTATATCCTATATTGGGTAGAGTAATTTCACCATTTTCTCTTCTAATGTATGGAATGGGGAAATTAGTGTGATCCCAT
Organism: Viscum album; assembly: GCA_963277665.1. Lineage (NCBI taxonomy): Eukaryota > Viridiplantae > Streptophyta > Magnoliopsida > Santalales > Viscaceae > Viscum > Viscum album. The sequence goes on from OY728138.1 coordinate 2,023,374,169, forward strand.
TGGGTGATTGTTGTTGGTAACATTGTATTATTTTTTTATATCCTTTTACTTGTTGTTGGTGAGGCCACCAACATTGAAATTTATTAGAAAGAATATAGTCAGGGTAATTTTAATATTCTATAAATGTATCTTTGGGTATTACTTACATCCCACAATCATGTCTATCTTCTTGGTTATTTATTCTAGTGGTGTCTCCATGGAGTTGTTTTTTTTATTTGTCAAATTCCTTTTCTTTGCATCCCTTCCCGTTAACATTGGAAACTAATTCTCGTCATTTCATCAAAGAAGAGGAATATTTATTTTGAAAATGTATTCATCAGTGATCCTCCATATGTAGCATCAAGAATTGTACTATTTCCATGAAATAAACCATCCTCAAATGTTTTGATTATCAGCCATAGCTCTGTAACATTCTGGGGTCATTTTTGAGTCATATCATTTTATCATTACAAAAAAAAGTATATATTTATCATCAATTTCAAAAATGTATATAATATTTTACCACATATCCATTGATATAGATAGTTAAAATAATATTGTCGGTTCTTTTTGTTCCATATTATCCCATTTCATGATGGAATTCAATGGAAGTCTTTAGATACAATCTGGAGGTCCGTCATGTAATAAAAAAATACTGAGTCTAACCACACTGCAACAAATGTTTTTGAATTTGAATATATCATAGAACTCAATGAATTTTTCTAGATGTGAGTTCAGATAAATATGTGTTAGTCTATTAAATTTAATATTGTTTAGGATCATTGTAATTTTTTAAGTCTTGATCTCAAAGTGGATTACATCCAAATAAGGTGCCATGACTCTGAGTTATAATCCCTTTTTGATGGATACATATATTTTGTTGGCATCCCAAGATTCAGATATATTGTAAAATCTTCCCCAATTTGATTGTTAATATCTGCACCCACTATAGTTGCAATACAATTTCCTTTTAGGATTTTCTCATGTTAAGAATTGAATGTGAAAAATTATATTATTTTTGGATGTGTGTTGATATTAAAAATTTACATAATAGTAGCACAAAACAACAGGTCTAAAAAGTAAATTTAAGTAAATAAATTATGTTAAATTAACTTAAATTTACCAAAAAACTATATTGTAACCATTCCCAGAGACAATGATAGTTTTGGTAGTACCTGAGGGCATAGTAATTCCCTATGGATTAAATAAAAATAAAAAATTGAAAGAAAATACACAAATAAAACACAATTAATAAAAATTTATAAAAAATAAATACCTTGGTTGAACCCATATATATGGTGAATTAGATTGATTAAGTTTTCAAAAGAATTGATTTCAATAAATTGGTGAAATTGGATAAAATTATGGGTTTTATTTTAAAAAATAAATGATGAAATAAAAGTATATTTACTGATTTTCAATAATATTTGAAAAGCATTACCACGTTTTCAATTTTAATTTTAATGTGGAACTGGATTTTAGAACATAAGTTTATTAGTAATTGATTGATGTCAGAGTCGATAAGAGGGAGACTCAATGGTAATGGTATCCCCTCTTTGACACAGATATGTCATATTTCCCAAGGTTTGGTAATTTAGGGGTTCAACGAATCATGGTTTTTTTGATACCATATGTAAACCCATTTACCGTAAATTTTACTATGTTAATGCCTCCATTATGATTTTTAGAAGTTAAATTTTAATGTTCCTTTTTTATCCAATTACAAATTTTCATGATTAAATTAAAACAAAGGTATTAAAAGTCGATTAAAGAATTATTACTACCAAAATATAAGAATAATGGTAAACAAATCCATAAAATATACCCTTATAGCTTCTGTTACACAACCCCAATATAATGATTGATTTCCCTCTCCTCCTAGTGATGATAGAATTTGTTATAAATAACTACGTAAAAGAAAGGATAATGAAAACAGATATGAATATTTTGATGACCTTGAATTGTAAAGCTTCCCACTCTAATATTTTGTCTTCAAGGTACCATTTGGGTAGATTTATGTATCTCTATATATGTAGATACAATTATGGATCATGACGTATTTAATGTAATTAATGAGTTGTTAAAATGAGGTAATGTGTAGGTCCAGGGTCATAGAAAATGTTTAAAATTGAATATATGTCGAATCCTTCTATTTTTCCTTGTCTATACCTTTCACACATTATTTAGTGATTAATATACATTTACATCCTTCTCAATGTGTACCATATCCATGACATGAAGAATTTCATGGAATCATCACTTTTTTAACAACATGAAACATATGTGTCACATTGTGACACATATCGACTGCACATATAAATATAGTCTTCTGAATCAAAACCAATAATTCTTTCAAGAAATTCACTGGTACTTGACTTGTAATGATTAAAAAACGTATAATGATTATCTGAGGTGTAGTTATTACACAATATTTAATTATTACCCAATTTATACGGTCATTTTTCTTATCTGGGAGACTCAATTTCCCTCAGTTATTCAATTTTGGGTATAGAAAGTGCTCTATGGTCAGTAGATTTTGTGGAAGTCCTTCATTTGATGAAATCCTTTGTCCTTTTAGCTTTTTTTTCCCAATTTCCATAAATTTTTTAATCCTAGAAATTATGATAAAGGAATCAATGAGATATGAGAGACTTAATAGTTCAATCAAAAAAATTATTATTTTTAAAATAAATGATATAAAATAAAGTCACAAATCATATTATAATCCAAATAATTTGAATCTCCATCGTACAAACCTTGGGGATTTTGATTTTTCCACATTGTGTGGAGTTTCCTAGTCTTGACGTCCATCTAGGTGGAAAACTAGTTGTTTTCCTCATCGTATAATACTTATACACTTCTTTCTTGTAGATTCCACTAAAAATAATGAGGGATGTCTCATCTAAAAATCATTATCTCTCTTTTGGGGTGCTTCCCATAAGTAATAAACCTACAGCAGCATCAACTATCTAGTGGTTCCCATATGAAAGTCCGTTAAATAATGTTTATATAAATAACCATATTTCTGTTCCATGATGATTAAATCATTCTTTTATGAATTTCAACCATTCCCATGAACTATATAGAGACTCTTCATTTAATTTCTCATAACAAAATGTAATTACCCATAGATATATTGAAATTGAGGGAGGTAATAAACATGTGAAAAAAATTCCTACAATATCATAGGAGGTCATTATTGAATGCATAAAAACAATTTGGATATACTCTTGTACCTTATCATTCAAGGATATTATGAATTTTCATAGTCTTATAGAATGATTTTTGACATTTTGATATTGGAATGTGTCACATATTTCAAATAACCTCATAAGGAGAGAGTTGTTGTCTTCATGAGGTAGCTAGGAAACTTACATTGGATGTTTGATCATTTGGATGACCACTACCATGATCTGTATGTTTTTAGAAATGACTACGGGTATTAGAATACATGGATTAAACCCCCATAAATTAGGGTCTTATTTAGTTTATAATTTTGTCCCCCATTGATTTCCTCCTTAGATCTATAATCAGACTCTTTTCCCCATCTCATGAATAGACCCTTGATAATGATCCCTCCAAGCAATGATTTTATAATTCTTGGTCAGGCACATTCTTATTCTTTATTTTCTTGCATAAAGTCATTTCCAACTCTTAGTTGAAAGATAGATCATATAATTTTTCCTTCCTAAGAATTCCATACTCGTGCAAGATGTTATTACCTAACACTATAGTATGAAAATACCAAGTATCAAAAAATGAATTTAATGAAAATCAATTATCAATATTTCTAGTTTATTTAAACATAGAAGAAAACATCCCCTGTGATGGTGGAAAAAAATTTGTAGCATGCTGTGAGTCACTAAATTCTTAAGAGACTATATTAATTTAATGAATAATATAACATATACTAACTTATTTAAAAGGTGTTGTACTATGAATGTTTGAGTGTTAAAACAACTAGGATGGTCTTTATGTTCAAAATTAATTAATGAAAATGAAATTAAAATTGGGTGATTAGTTGGAGAAATAGAAAGAATTCATCAAATATTGGAGTTTAAATCATGGTATATTTCAAGCTCATTTCATTTATTTTTTTGTTTTCTGGACTGGGGATTCAATTTATTGTTTGTTTATTCATATTTAGTGTCGAAATTGGCTGACCAATAATCTTTGGTCTTTGTACACCACACTAATTTGGCGATTTCTCCTTTGGTGGGGTCATCTATTAGCTTTAATCACAATTTTAGGCAACCAAAATCTCTATTTAAATATAAATAACCTAGATTGAATATTTATATTTCACAAAATAGTGAAATAAATTAACGCAATAAAATAATACTCCTTAGATAACATGTAATGGTCATGACATTTCATAAAATAATAATAATGGAATTCTTCATTTGAGTAATGGGAATTTAGAACATTAATAATAAATATAAATAATAACTGAGAGAACATCCACCTATAATCACATAGTCTGATAAATAAAATACTAACCACTCATAATAGTCATGATGAGAATGAGTAGAATTGCTATCATGAATTATGATTTAGAGAAAAATATCTTTTTTATGATTTATTTATTATATCATTTAACTTCCTACCATATTTCTCTATGTTATTTGATCCTAAATGGTGAATACCTCATGAATATTTGGGATTTTTAATTACATGGTGGTGATATTATATTTGTTTCTAGCATATCATATGTTACATATTCTCGAGGTATGTGCATCACCATATCCATTCATACCATGATAATGAAAAGAAAAAATCGTGTGAGTTAAATTAAAATGGGCATGCATATTAATATGGATGTAATAAATGAAAATAGTTGAATGAAAATGATTTTTGATTTCAAAAGAGGAAACGTAAAGTACATTTTTTTTATTAATTTAAAAATATGTTTTTGATAAATATTCTACACATGATGCTTGGACATTTAATTTTTCATTTGATTAATTTATTTTTTACATTGAATTTAATTAATGTAATAGTTAGAATCCATTGTACTATGTTGATATTCCATCCATGATGACATGTATTAATTCATGTGGGGGATGCATTTTTATTATTATTTATATTCTTGATATTCAAAATCCGAGATTTTGATTATTTAATTGTCAATGAATGCATAATTACATGGGGTTTTTATCATATTTTTTAAGATAAAATAGGTTATAGAAATTTAGTAAGGGGAGATAAAACATTAATGAATACCCTCAAATGAATGTATGACATAAAATATGTTGATCATGGAGAACCTCGAAGGGAAAAAATTAACAAACAATAAAAACATGGCTATTATAGTTGAAAAATGACATAAAATATTTATTAATCATTACATACCACATTCTGATGCATGTTGAGAAGGAACTACAGTTTTTTAAGTGGTGGAAAGAAACCATAATTAATGTTGATATGTTAATCTTTGTAAAAAAATGTTTCATACCGTGATACATGTAATGATTCCCAAATATCCTGAATTTCATGAAAATTGTACATGTGGTGAATTATTTACATATAATTTAATCAGTATGTGTTGTATAAAATATCAAGATGGGAAAAAATATCTAAATTAAAGATATCATTAGTTTTTTACCACTTTTAAGACCTAAGATAGTCCCATGGACATTATTACACCAACAGATAATAAGATTCAATGCATTAGGATCCCATATGAAGTTTATAAATAGATGTTCAACCTAGATCTATGAATAGATCCTACATACTAAATCTTTGAGTGAGATGCTCTATTTCTTAGGGTCCTCCCTTGATTAAACATCATTTGTGTTGTGCATTATTTATAATATTCCTTCCATCTTATTCATTCATAAAAATAATGAGGGGGTAATCATTCTTTTTGTTAGGGTTATATAATAGAAAAAGGGAATGTGTTGTCTGAAGAACATCATTCATTTTATTCATGTATTCGGTTTTCTGAAAATCTTTAATGAATTACCAATCGATTTATTTTACAGTCATCATTACCATTAGTTTTTGAATCTTAAATGAACTATATTATTGATGAACTTAATACTCTAAATAAAGCATGATATATTTAAAACGTGGTGAAATTTTGATAAAATATGCTATCATGAAAAAATTATTTCAGTGAAACCCTAAACTAATAGACCAATGGAAATATGGGATTATGACGTCAAGGAGGGGATAAAATGGCAATTATATCTCCCTTATTTTGACTCTAGAAACAATAATGGATTCATAAAAATATTTTCTTCCAATCCAATTTCAATTGATCCCAAAAACTACAAAACACATGAACCACTTTCAAATTTGATTTCTATCGAAATAATATATCTACTATGCCGTCATTATTCTTTAGTAAAATTGATTCTAATACCCCAATATGATACGTCACATCGTTCTTCAATATAATCTAATATATCCTTTTAATAAAAAGTAATCTAAATCAATATATATATGTGTCTTTGACATAGAACCTCCCAAATAATAATTTTAATTAATTTAGTAGCATAGTTTGTGTTTTTATAAATTTTTTATTTTTATTAGTCGCATAGGGTAATAATGATACACATATATTATGTCATATTTCAACCTAGATAAATGGATTTATATGTTTGTTAATGTGGATAGGTATTCTATCTATTTCAGAATTAATGTGTTCATTGGAAAATGAACATAGATCCTCATTTTATTTTTACAAGAGGGGAAAATTTTTATATAGATCTGTATGATGATTTCGTCTGGGAGAATATTACTAGGAATGTTACAATGTCTGCATTATGTTTGTTATATATACTATAATTAATATCCAAAAACAATTACACATATGTGATAATGTTTGAATTTAATATACCTATAAGGAAGTGGGAAAAAATCACCTTGCACTTTATCATAGTACTCCACATAACCTCTAAGAAAAACATTTCGTTTTTATTTTGGTTGATTATATTTAAAATTTTGACCAAATTAATTTCTATTAGAGAACATTTATTACTCAATAAAATATAAAACATATATATATATATAATAATTTATTAGGATTTAAAATGTAATAATTTATTTATATTCAACTACATTATTTCATTATTCAATCCATACTGAAAATTATCCTTGGGATGTTTGGATTGAAAAAATATCTTCCAGAGACTTATACAATGACCCTGTAGCCAATTATAAGAAACATGAAATATTTATTTCTGATGAATGTGAAACCAAAACCTATGTGGAGGGGCAATGAACTATGAAACATATCCCCCTAAATCAAAGGAATAATGGATGTACCCTAAATTATTTAGTGATTGATAAATGCATAGATGGTGAAATTCTTCCAGTTCATAAGAATATAGTCATTTGAAAAGGTCCAGAAATATTCTTCATGGGTTAATACCCAAAATATGATGGTATAAATTTAATTCTAATAAAAAAAATAAAAATGATATAGAGGTTCATTTAAGAATAAAAAATATATCTTTATCAATAAATGAAAATTCAAATAAAGGTCATGTTCTATAATTTTCAGAGGCCAAAAAACCCTAACAATTATTTGGACTGTAAGATTTTTAGAAACAAGAACATGCCTAGTTTTCTTGATTTTTCCTAACCAATTAGGATTTACTCAAAAAGTGTTTCTTATCTTGATAATACTGGTTACCAAATTTTAAATATGGTAATATTCCTGCCAAAGTGTTACTGTCGGAAGACCAAATTGAAGTACACACTCATAGCACTAGAATAGTAGACGTATGGGATGAATCCATTGGGAGAATGTTAATGTGTTATTTTCATGGATTTTTTATTTTTTAAGTCAATATTTATGAAATCTAGAGTCTGTGTTTTAGGTTTGGAAGATCCATTACAATTATTATTTAACAGATCCTTTTAAAATCATTTATGATTTGTCTTATGAAAAAAAGTGGGGAAACACGTTTTAATGATAAATTTGGAAAATGCATTGAGGTTCTGAGTGTTTAAGGCCGTCAAGAAATCTATTTTATTATCATGTTGTGTGGTTCATAATAATTCACATATTTGGGTTCTGAATTCAATGGATCCCCTTACTCTGATGAGTTCCAACTATATTAGTAATGATTATTTCCATGGTCTCGAAATTATCCTCAATTAACATTATTAAATAAAATATAATTGAGGAAACAAGTGCACCAAATGGTCATGGGTTTATTTTGTCATAGCTTCCTTGAAGATCTATAGATACTATGTCTTTTTTATGGTATGAGGTTTCCAGTATGATTTAGAAATATGATTCGTAGGACGTTATGAGAGGAAGATAAAACAACGTAATCATAAAAGGACAATTTCTTCACCATATTCCTAAATTTACCACAACCACCAAACATATAAGAATTATTCTCCCATTGAATAAATAATGAATTAAAATCTATTGATACATGAATAATTCATGACAGATGGTACTAGAATGAATATCGTCAAAAAAATTACCAACATATACTCAAAAACTTTAAAGAATGTGTTTCATCTCATCTTCAGCCAAGATTTTCCCCCACTGGATGATTATTTTATTTCATAAGTATCTCCCTTGTAACACCCAAATCTTTCTCGGTACTCTTCTCTTTGAATAATACAGTAGCGTGTGTTGTACGCAACTTCGAGTACTAACACACACCACAACCAATCAAAGAAGCCGTTATGAATAGTAATACCTAATTTTTGAAATTTTATAAATTTTATTTTTCCAAATGGACTTCGTTTTTGTATTCGTAACATCAAAATTATCCTAAGTTGAATTTTTTGTAACTTTCTGAGAACTTCCAATTTTTTATGAATAGTGAAAAAAATACTTAAAACATCTTTTTTAATCAAAATAATTTATTGTGGTAAATTATACTATTTAGTGGTTTTAAATTATAATTAGAATATATTTTTACCCTTTTATCCAATGGTGGTCATTAGAATTAATTTAACATTAAATTGGACATAAACAATTGCCAATCTTTTGTTATAAATTGATTCTTAAAAACACGCTATTTGTTGTAACAATGGGAATTAATTATAAAATTAATTAATGCAACTTGTATGTTTGGAATTTTGTAAAATAGACATCATTTTTTAATTCGGAATATCAATTATAGATTAGGGTGAAATTTTGGCCTTATTCTAAAAAACATCAATTTTTGATGAATAGTGAAACCACTAAGTGGTTGTTAAAAAACTGATTTTTCGTTAAAATGAAACATTACCACTTATGTGTTTTGAATTTCAAAAATCCGACATACATGGTTGTCATTAAGAAGTAAAATGTGGTTCAATGAGATTAAAATAATTTTTTGGTGAATAGTAACTTTTAAGTTCTTAATCACGATTAGAGGTAATTAGTGTTGTTTAAGGTAAAAATAATGTTTTAATAATATGAGATGAGAATTACACATGTCCTACCCTCATTGGATGTTCCATGGCCGACCAAGACAATCCATGGGTCATCTTGGGGACCCCATGGAGCCACTTTAGTTGGAAAATGACACAAATACCTTTTATTTAATGTTAAAGTAAAAAATGACACAAACATGAAATGTTTTACTAAAACAATTTTTACATGATGTTATACAAGTCATATTTTGGAATATAAATAGTCATTGGAAATCTATAAATATTTTCTACATCATAGTATTTTTTTTATAATTTTTAGACATTAAATAAATTAAATTATTTATGACATCATGATGATGCAGCGATGACCTCAATATTTAACGATTTAAATAAAATAAACAGATAATGTAAAATCCAAGGCTTACACTTATCAAAACCCTATTTTATGAGTAGAATTGGAACCCTTATCACCTTACCCTATAATTATATAAGTGTGGGACCTCTAAAATCAGAAACTCATTTTATAATAAAGTGACTTTTCTGTACTTTCCAAAAGTGCCCCTCCTCTCCACTTATAAAAGGCCCCCACCTCTACCACCTTACTCACACTTTCAAAGCCTTTTGGCTCAGCCATCCTCTTCCCAAATACTCTCCCAAATTCCATCCCTTACTCCTAGAAGCCTCACATTGGGACGAAGTCTTCCCAAGTAAGCCTTTGGCTCAAATCAAAAGAGTTACCCAATTTTAAGGTAATGTCTTGTCTTATGTTATTTTGTTTTATTTTGATTATCCAAACCCCTAAACTCTTTTTATTCCTTTATTTTGTAACCACACCAATATTCTAAATATACTAGGATGTTGTTATAATTAGTATTCTATCTACACTTACACACACCTGCATCTAATGGTTAAAGAACATACGGTTTCTATGGATGGCGAATTTCTGCCTCACGAAACGATGATTGTTCAACACTCATAAAACACCTTCAAAGGTGGCCATTAAGATGTCACTCTATTTATAAATGATATATAATATGTTTATGTTTTAATTAAGGTTCTGTATTTTTCATTTATGGCATACCTTTATTGTTTCCATTATGGGTAAACGCGATATTTTCATTTTAGGAAGTGCGGACTGTCGCCCCTCAAAGTGATTTGAATCGTTAATGCCATATGTGGGATGTATAAAGGATGGAGTAAATGATATTATATATGATGTTATATGGGAATTATAATATACCTTTATATCATTATGATTTCATTAAATACGAAATAGAAATGAAAGTAGCGTTCATGCGTACGTACGGCTTACCGTCTCCATGAACGATGCATTTCATTTCTTACCTCTAAAAGTTATGGAATATTATAAATGCATATATATACTGGATATATATGAGATATATGATATCTATATCATGAATATAATTATGGATATAATGGATATATCACCACATGAACAACTTGTAATTATAAGAATGTTATTTTTGACTCAAGTACCTAAGATCGACAAAATGACCGTTATAAACTTAAATAATTACATAATGTTCATAACATGGTAATAAGGGATATAAAAGGAATAATGAACATGAAAAAGGTTCTTATGTAAATAGGAATTAACTCTAGTTTATTATTCAGGAGGTTAAATAACGGTCGAGTCAGGACAGGACACAATGTAGGGGAACTTCTCAACCCAATTTTCATTCTTTGGGTTAATCTCTTACTTCCAAATTATGTCATGATATTATTATGTATTATTTTGTATTTTTACTTTCTTTATGTGTACCTATAGTGAATACACATAATAGATCTATTTTATTTTATAAGATTGTCTTTTTAAGGACTTCGTCTCAATCTCCTTTCATTGAGGCATATTTGGTTTTATACACAAATTTCTTTTATACGGTGTTTAAACCTCTTTGACTTTTATGTTTATTCAAAAGGAATCTTTTTTATACGAAGCGTTTTACTAAACGACAAAAAGGGAATGTTTTTCTTTCCGTACATATGCGGCGACAACGACTTCTCCACCGCCGTGACCATTATTTGAGTTTCGGATTCCTCTACAAGCCATCACATTTTTTTAATGAAAAATAAATACAATGTTTTAAATTTATTTTATTTTGGTATTGAAAATGGTTTTGAAATCGTTTTTATTATATCAATGTGTTGTATTGTTATCTTGTGATTGAAATGTGGAAATGTTATGTTTCCTTTATGCATGTTTTATGTGATACGATTATGTTATGGTTTATGAAATGTTTAAACCTATTCATATGAGGAATGCATTGGACTTAATAAGTGACAGGTGGAGCCCACTATAGCTCCTCGATGCATCGGTAGGTCTCATGAGACAAACTAGTGTCTTTCCACGAGGCCTTGACAAAATCTTATTTGTGGTCTTGGCACGAGGCCTTGGCTACGTGGTTATGATAGTCTGGCATTATGCATTCCATCATTATGAAAGTGGTTATTGATATTGCATGGGATTGTTCGATTAGTAGAATATCCATGTGAGTAAGTAAATAGAATTTTTTAATTTTATTTTTGCCATATTATGCTAAGGTTCAAGTTTAAAAAAGCTTTTGTTTTAGTTATACATTGCCTTAAATGTTAATGATTATTTATGAAAGCTTCCGCAATATTGTTATCCTTACTGAGCATCTGAGCTCACCCATTTCAATGTTTTAATATTTTCCCGGATGTGAAGATTTATTTTATGAATGACCTGCAGGGATAGTCAGAAGAGGATATGAGTGTGGGATATAGAGACTTTGTTATTGTAGTTTTTCACCATATGATGTAATGTAACATTTATGAATGTATCTAGTGTTCCCAAAGATACTAAACTAATCGGTCTTTCGAGACTTGATCTTTTGTGATCATGCCAATGATACGAAGTAATGCACCGACTCTGGGTAGCTGGGGTCGGGGCGTTACAATTGGTATCAGAGGCAGTTTAGTACTAACCTTGGAATCTATATTTAGATAAACTCTGATTAGAGCACATAGCCCAAAGATAGACTTTGAGGATTAGTATAGAAAAACTTCCTAGAATTTTGGTATTATAAAGATTTTGTGAGTTTTCCGAGCAATACATCCATGTCTGGATACGAGCAGGTAGAGGTGGCTCTGGCACAGATGTATCTAGGGGTAAAAACCGAAAACACTGCTTTGAGCTAGACTCGAACGGGAACTGATGCATGACTACGGGCCTTGCTGCACTCTTGGTTACGACACTCCTGGGGGATATGCTTAGGATAATTCTCATTTCTTTACAAACCACTATGAAGGGTTATGAGTATATACTTCCTCAAAGAAAACTTTTTTGTATGATTATGGATTATATCCATAAAATAGTTCAATTAGTGTTAAGTGTTTTACAAGTACGGAATTATGTATTTTGATTCATAAACTAATCTAGTTTATGCCATTATTTAGAAATGGCGCCTAGTGGAAGGAATGGAAACCATATCAATGCACACACTCCTTGTAGGGATTGCCCTCCTGCTCAAGATAATTATTGTGGAGCTGGAGATACAACTGGTGCTGATCAACTTATTACCATACTGGGAAAACTCACTCAGGTTATGAATAATAACCTTACTCGTATGGAGCACCCTGATCCGCAATGTGGAGGATCAATGTTAGACCGCTTCATGAGGCAACAACCGCCAACTTTTAATGGGGGTACAAATCCATTAGTAGCTGAGCAATGGATAAACTCCTTAGAGAAAATATTCCATGCCTTGGGGAGTAGCGAAAGGGAGAAGGTTGTCATGGCAGTTTACCGCCTCACTAGAGAGGCCGATTAGTGGTGGTCGCTGATTCAAAACACAAAGGGAGATGATGACATATCGAATATGGAATGGAGGGAGTTCATAGAGCTTTTATTAGAAAAATACTTTCCTCATGATCGTCGAGAAGATATGGAAAGGCAATTTCTGAGTCTGAGGCAGAAGGAGGATGAGAATATCGCAAAGTATGAGGCTAACTTTACAAGGTTAGCGAGGCATGCTACAGATTATATACGTAACCCGAGAAGTAAGATTGATTGTTTCTTTGATGGGTTAAAACCATTTCTCCGTAGAGCTTTGGTATCACAATCTTTCTCAACATATGAAGATATTGTCTCGTGTGCAATCAAGACGGAAAAGGAATTCTCTAAGTCTTATGACTTTAAAGAAAAGAAAGAGAAGAAGAGATCTTCTGATCAATCTGGAAATGGAAATAAGGGGAAGAAGGGAAGAGTTGAATATCATCCCTGCAGTAAATGTGGGAAGAAACACCCTGGTACTTGCTTGAAGGGAATGGGAGTCTGTTACAAGTGTGGTGAAAAAGGCCACCAAGCTCATGATTGAAAGGGAAAGAAAGTTGCTGTGAATGTGGAATGCTATAGTTGTAGAGAGATGGGTCATTATGAAAATGAATGTCCTAAGCGCCAGGGGAACTTACCTCAGAAGAGGCCAAGGGATCAAGGCCAAGCTTATGATATCACTACTATTTAGGTTGAAGCTCCAAAAGACGTGGTGGCAGGTAATTTAATGGTTTCCTCAAGCTTAGCATATGCATTATTTTATTCTGGATCATCGCATTGTTTCATATCTTCCCAGTTTGCTAAGAAAAGTAGATATTTCCAGTTTGATTTAACAAGAGAATTGTCAGTCAAAACTCCTAAGGGAAGTATTATTGCAACAAAGTTTTGTGAATCAGTCCCCATTAGAGCACATAACTGTTCTTTATCCGCTGATCTCATTCTCATACCTATGATTGAGTTTGATATAATCCTCGGTATGGATTGGCTTTCGGACTATGATGCAAAGATTTATTGTAAGAAGAAGGAGGTTACGATTTTTGATGATGATGATAAGGAACACCTTATTTTTAGAGCAGAATCGTCACCACCTAATTCTTACTTAGATCCACCCCCAGTGGCTCAACTAAGTTCAATTATTGGGGAGGAAGAGAATGAAATGACTAATATTGAGGAAAGGAATATTAAAATAGAGGATGTACCTATTGTTAAAGAATATGTAGATGTGCTTCCGGAAGATTTACCTCGACATCCTCCAGAACGAGAAGTTGAGTTTTCCATTGATTTAATTCTTGGATCAAGGCCCATATCGAAGACCCCTTATAGGATAGCCACTGTGGAATTATTTGAACTAAAGAAACAACCAGAGGAATTGAGTAATAAGGGATTTATTCTCCCTAGTGTTTCTCTATAGGGATCCCCTATCCTTTTTGTTAAGAAGAAAGATGGAACTATGAGGTTGGGTGTTGACTACAGGGAGATCAATGCTATAAGAATAAAGAAAAAGTATCCCCTACCTCACATTGATGATTTATTTGACCAATTGCATAGATCTCAATACTTTTCAAAGATTGACCTTCGATCGGGATACCATCAGTTGTGCGTGAAGAAGGAAGATATTCCAAAGACAGCATTTCGAACAAGGTACGGGCATTACGAGTTTACAGTAATGCCTTTTGGATTGACTAATTCACCCTCAGTATTCATGGATCTAATGAAAAGAGTTTTCAAGGAATATATAGATGATTTTGTGGTGGTATTTATTGATGACATCTTGGTGTACTCCAAAATCTACGAAGATCATGAAAATCATTTGCGTATTATTTTGAAGACTCTTAGGAGGCATGAATTATATGGGACGTTTAGCAAGTGTGAATTCTGGCTTCAGGAGATTTCTTTCCTTGGACACATTGTCTCTAAGGATGGAATTTCCGTTTATCCTTCTAAGACCAAGGCAATCCAAGAATGGCCAGCACCGACAAGTATAACTGAGGTACACAGCTTTATTGGTTTGGCAGGTTATTATCGACGTTTTGTCCAGAATTTTCCCCGATTGGCTAACACATTGACGAAGGTCACACGTAAAGGGGTTAAATTTGTCTGGACAAAAGAGTGTGAAGAATGTTTTGAAGAACTGAAGGGAAGATTAGTCAATGCTCCTATATTGACTCTACCATCAGGGAATGATGGGTTCGTTATTTATAGTGATGCATCAATGAAAGGACTTGGTTGTGTCCTTATGAAGAACGATAGGGTTATTGCCTATGCATCACGACAGCTGGAAATTCATGAGCCAAACTATCCTACTCATGATCTCGAGTTAGCTGCTGTAATCTTTGCCTTGATGATATGGAGACATTATCTCTATGGTGAAAATGTGAGATATATACCGATCACAGGAGTTTGAAATATATTTTCTCACAAAAAGAACTCAACATGAGGCAAAGATGATGGCTTGAACTACTCAAGGATTATGATTTCACTATACACTACCACCCAGGGAAGGCAAATAAGGTTGCAGATGCTTTGAGTAGAAAAGATCATGGAGTTTTGAACATGATGAGAGTGGAAAGGGATCATATTTTTATGGATCTAGTAAAGATGGATATGGGAATCACCATGGAGGGTGAAACATCAATAAATTTTCAAATAGTTTCCAAACCATCTTTACTAGAAAGGATAAAGAGTTCTCAGACCGATGATGAAGTGTTGAAAAGGAAGATTAAAGTTGTGAATGATGGGCGGTTGAGTGACTTTGTTTATGAAGATGGAATTTTGAAATTTGGGAGGAGAAATTGTGTTCCCGATATACCTGATTTAAAGAGGGAATTGTTGGATGATGCTCATAGTTCCACTTTCTCTATACACCCTGGGAGCACAAAAATGTATAGATATTTAAAGGGAAATTTTTGGTGGGACAACATGAAAAGGGAGATTGCCGATTGTGTGTCAAGATGTATGGTTTTCCAACAAGTGAAAGCTGGAAGGAAATATCCTGGTGGAGTATTGAAACATCTTCCCATACCTGAGTGGAAATGGGATAATATTACGATGGATTTTGTCATGGGACTACCAAAGAATCCTAGAAGAAATGATGCAATATGGGTCATTGTTGATCGTCTCACGAAGTCAGCACATTTTCTTTCTATAAGGGAAGATCTACCATTTGAACGTCTAGCAAGACTGTATATTAATGAAGTTGTGAGACTTCGTGGAGTACCCCTGTCGATTGTCTCGGATCGTGATCCCCGTTTTACATTAAGATTCTAGAAAAGTCTTCAGAAGGCCTTGGATACTGAACTTCGTTTGAGCACTGCTTACCACCCTCAAACAGATGGACAATCAGAAAGAACTATTCAAACCTTAGATGACATGTTGAGATCATGCTCACTTGACTTTCAAGGAATGTGGGATCAATATTTACCTCTGGTAGAATTTTCTTATAACAATAGCTTCCATTAAAGTATTCAGATTGCGCCATATGAAGCGTTATATGGAAAGAGATGTCGCACACCAACTTGTTGGGATGACGTTGGTGAAAGAAAACTTGTAGGCCCAGAACTGGTGGAGGAAATGATGGAAAAGGTGAAGGTAACACAAAACCACATCAAAGCAGCTCAAAGTAGGCAGAAGAGCTATGCTGACAATCGAAGGAAGGATTTGGAGTTTCAGGCAGGAGATCATGTTTTCTTGGAAGTATCACCATGGAAGGGAGTTATATGTTTCGGTAAGAAGGGTAAATTGAGTCCCAGGTACATCGGACCCTTCGAAATTCTCGAACGAATTGGGGCTGTAGCTTACCGTTTGACAATGCCACCAAGTCTCTCCAAAGTTCCTGATGTATTCCACGTATCACTGTTGAGAAAATACATGCCTGACCCAACGCATGTACTCACCTATGAGGAATTAGAACTGGAACCCGATCATTCTTATTGCGAAGAGCCCGTCAGGATTCTTGATACAAGAGAACAAGTGCTGAGAAACTGGACGACTCGACTGTTAAAAGTTCTATGGAGAAACCATAAGATAGAGGAGGCAACGTGGGAACCCGAGGAACTTATGATGAAGAATCACCCAGGTCTTTTTATACCGTGATATTATTTGAAATTTCGAGGATGAAATTATTTGAAGGAGGGAAGAATGTAACACCCAAAGCTTTCTCGGTACTCTTCTCTTTGAATAATACAGTAGCGTGTGTTGTACGCAGCTTCAAGTACTAACACACACCACAACCAATCAAAGTAGCCGTTATGAATATTAATACCTAATTTTTGAAATTTTATAAATTTTATTTTTCCAAATGGACTTCTTTTTTGTATTCGTAATATCAAAATTATCCTAAGTTGATTTTTTTGTAACTTTCTGAGAACTTCCAATTTTTTATGAATAGTGAAAAAAATACATAAAACAACTTTTTTAATCAAAATAATTTATTCTTGTAAATTATACCATTTATTGGTTTTAATGTATAATTAGAATATATTTTTACCATTTTATCCAATGTTGGTCATTATAATTAATTTAACATTGAAATTGGACATAAACAATTGCCAATCTTTTGATATAAATTGTTTCTTAAAAACACGCTATTTGTTGCAACAGCGAGAATTAATTACAAAATTAATTAATGCAACTTGTATGTTTGGACTTTTTTAAAATAGACATCATTTTTTAATTCGGAATATCAATTATAGCTTAGGGTGAAATTTTGGCCTTATTCTGAAAAACTCCAATTTTTGATGAATAGTGAAACCACTAAGTGGTTGTTAAAAAACTGATTTTTCGTTAAAATGAAACATTACCACTTCTGTGTTTTGAATTTCGAAAATCCGACATACATGGTTGTCATTAAGAAGTAAAATGTGGTTCAATGAGATTAAAATAATTTTTTGGTGAATAGTAACTTTTAAGTTCTTAATCGTGATTAGAGGTAATTAGTGTAGTTTAAGGTAAAAATAATGTTTTAATAATATGAGAGGAGCTTGACACATGTCCTACCCTCATTGGATGTTCCATGGCCGACCAAGACAATCCATGGGTCAACTTCGGGACCCCATGGAGCCACTTTAGTTGGAAAATGACATAAATACCTTTTATTTAATGTTAAAGTAAAAAATGACACAAACATGAAATGGTTTACTAAAAAAAATTTTACATGGGGTTATACAAGTCATATTTTTGACTATAAATAGTCATTGGAAAGCTAAAAATATTTCCTACATCATAGTATTTGTTTTATAATTTTTAGACATTAAATAAATTAAATTATTTACGACATCATGATGATGCAGCGATGACCTCATTATTTAACGATTTAAATAAAATAAAAAGGTAATGTAAAATCCAAGGCTTACACTTGTCAAAAACCTATTGGATGAGTAGATTTCGAACCCTTATCACCTTACCCTCGAAATATATAAGTTTGGGACCTCTAAAATCCGAAACTCATTTTATAATAAAGTGACTTTTCTTTAATTTCCAAATGTGCCCCTCCTCTCCACTTATAAAAGGCCCCCACCTCTACCACATTACACACACTTTCAAAGCCTTTTGGCTCGGCCAAACTCTGCCCAAATACTCTCCAAACTTCCCTCCCTTACTCCTAGAAGCCTCACTTTGGGCAGAAGGCTTCCCAAGGAACCCTTTTGCTCAAATCAAAAGAGTTACCCAATTTTAAGGTAATGTCTTCTCTTATGTTATTTTGTTTTATTTTGCTTATCCAAACCCCTAAACTCTTTTTATTCCATTCTTTTGTAACAAAAACAGTATCATAAATATACAAGGATGTTGTTATAATGAGTATTCGAGCTACACTTACTCACACCTACATCTAATGGTTAAAGAACATACGGTTTCTGTGGATGGCGAATTTCTGCCTCACGAAACGATGATTCTTCAACACTCATAAAACACCTTAAAAGGTGGCCATTAATATGTCACTCTATTTATAAATGATATATAATATGTTTATTTTTTACTTAAGGTTCTGTATTTTTCATTTATGGCATACGTTTATTGTTTCCAATGTTACGAAGTAATCCACCGACTCTGTGTAGCTGGGGTCGGGGCACTACATCCCCCTCCATAATATTTCCTCTCAACTATCACCTGGATTGTCATGGTTCTAAATACCATGTCAAATGATTGGTAATAAGGGAAGATAGAATGTAGGTGGGGTCCTACTGACTCTCACACTATTACTGCAGAATGTTAGGTAAATCATGCACAAACTATTTATTCGATTCCTTCCACAATAGGTGTATGGACACAACTACCTAGGATGGTCGACATGGTTGTACAATCACCATACTATAAGACTTTATCTGATCAGGAACACCCCACACAGTTTTTCAAACAATGTGGTGACCATTCCTATGTCATTTCCTTGATTATCAATGTTTCATTTGGCCTTTAGCATTGGAGTGCTAAGATTTGGTGACATAGCAATATGATGAACCAAGGATAAAGGGTATACAAGACTCCACATATCATATGAATCACCCAGTTATGAAAAATATTCAACTCCCTTCCATTTATTACAAAATTGTACCTAAAAAATTATGTTAAGGTTGTAAAATCATAACACATTAAAAAACAACCATTTTCAATATACATGAAAGACCATAAATTCTTTATGAACAATAGTGCACAAAATTCATCCAAACATCAATGATTTTTCATCCTCAAAAAAATTAATTGATAGTCACATCAAATGATCTATAAATGAAATATGTAGAAGTGTCATAGGTTATATCGACTAAATGATTATAGATTTTGGATAAATAATAGTTAATATTTATATATTCGTTCACCACGATTCACTAATATTTGAAATTATCCAAAAAATCTAGAATAATTCAAAACATATAAATATTAATTCAAAAATAATTGTTGTTTAAAATCTGAAATTTTCCTTCTTCTTTCAGAAAAAGTTCAACCACTGTTTCTATATAATAATATAGGCAAGTCGGTTATGCATTGATTTATCTATCTCCAAATAAAGGGATATCACTTTTATAGGTCACACAACCTCATTCACTGGTATATTTTGATAAATGATGTAAGTTACTCAACAACTAAGGGATTTCCTTTTCATATCTCTAAATATTTTCCATTGGGTTTAGATACTTGCATAAAATATCTTTCCCAATTTCTCAAGTCTGATCATGATGAATATAGGAATAATGTCAATTTATCATTATATTAAGATTTTTTAAAATCCACAAGTGTAGAAAAAAATTCTCATACATTACCTCTCATTAAGCACAAATTAGTTTCCATTTTAAGGTGTTCATTAAATTTAATTACTCGATCACAATGTTCATTTTTAAACAAAACTTTTTATGAATGAATATCAAAATGTTTCCCTTTATTATTAATATTCTTATTAAAATAAAATACATTTTTAACAATCCGAACATATGAGGAATTTTTGAAATATATTCCTAAAATCTGTGACTATCCAACTGATAAACATGTGTGACACCTCTAACAACCCTTTAGGTAGCCCCTATGAATATATTATCATCCTAAGTAAAGTCAAGGAAACTTTCATATGGGGTGCCAAATGTGGGGACCTTCCCCCATACATAAAACCAAACATGGTTCTCTATGAAGGTGGTAAGGTGAAGAAGGGTCAGAAAAGAAATGATAGGGAAAGTATTGGAGAACCAAAGGATAAATGAAATCAAAATTAAGAACCAAATAAACTCCACTAGAAAAAGGATGAAGAGAGGATAATGAGAGAAGGGTAAGCTAGAGCCCTCCAAGTCGAAATGTGGTTGAAGAATTTATTTTGGGATCCACCTATCTACATAAAAAATAATTAAAACCAAGTAAACCAACAAAAATAAAATAAGAAGTATGTGGGAAAGAAGGTAATGACACCATCAAACCATTTCCAATGAAATACAACAATAGGCATTGGGACGATAAGTGTAGAAAAATAGTCATAGAAGATAAAGTAGGTAAAATAAGTATTAATAAAAAGGTGCCACCCCATGGAGGGATTAGAGGGGTCATGGAAGAGGGAGTGTGTATTCTTATCCCATGAAAGATCAGTGAAAGGTGAATTGGTGTCCATTCCTGTGGTGGAAGGAGCTGTTTATGGACCTGCTAATGGAGACCACCAGATATCAGGATAATATATAAGGGGGAATAATTATACATATAATAATAATTATAATTATTGGGCACATCACAATAAAGTTCCAGCATGATAAAGTCATTCATGTTGAGGAATTCCACTTCACATAGATTAGCCTTCATCAGCTAATCAAACATTTCATATGAGTCCTACTTCACTTTCCATAAATGATTTGGATCCCAGTATGGGGATCCCTAAAGGTGGGGGTATGAACGATAGAGGGTACTATAGTGGTGATATAGATGTAGGATATGTGGGTGGTGAGTAGTCATCAAGATGGGGATAAGAGGGGTGGGAGGAAATTGGTGGAATGGGGTAGCCTCATCCTCAGTAGGCTCGTATTGTGGGTTAGCTGGTTCTTCTCCACACATACAAGGAATCTGATAATGGGAACCATCATACTAAATTATCCTTATGATATGTATGCGAGTAACATTAAATTTAGGGGATTATAGTAGTGAATTAAAATCATCCTTCTCCTATTGAATTTCCAATCGGCCAACAAGCATATTGATAAAGGGTATTCCAGAAATGTCATCCTTCATTTTGGTGAACATGTGTTGTAGGTACTGATTGAAAAGTTATGAAAGGTTAATATATGCACCTATAACCATGAAATAAAGGATTAGCATGTCACAAAGGCTAACTTTTCCTTCACAATACTTTTCGATGGTGAAACATGTAGTAAGGACATGGTGCATGATTCGATGAACAGGGTTGAGAACCCGGAATGTTGTTTTGGTTTGGGGAATATAAGGATCTATAGGATAGGAAATGGTAGCCCAGATTTCTCTTGAAGATGTGAGATCCCACTATATGGGTTCTTTTTAATAGGAAATAGTGTCAACATAAATGTTATCATATATCCTAATGAAGGTGTAAAACTCACTAAGGAAAAATTGGTTGTGGAATTTCATGAGCCAGAATATGAAATCACCTTATGCCATGTCCAAATATCCCTCCTCACCCTCGGTGTGTCTGTCACAACACTGGATGGTGACCGCAAGCTCCAGAATAATTTTTTATAATATTTATGGGACATAGAAAATGTCTGGGTGAGGTGACATTGGAAAATAAATCCTCAATGATAATTATAAATATCCAAGTCTACAAGATTTCTTTTTGGAAAATAATCTAGAGGTATTATCTTTATGGGCGACCAAAACAATATATAGTTTATTCTCTTGTTTATTACATTATTTCAAATATGTAATTAGATGTTTGGTGTAAAGTGAGGTGCACACGCTTTTGATGGTTGGAAAGATGGAAGGTTTTTGAAACCTGCAAGAAGTGGAGGATGCACAAAGAAATTATAGTGTTTATGAAAACAATAGATATTAAATGGAATATTATTTATGGAAACCCAAATTCACTATGACCAATTAAAAAATTGGAATAATTATGTCATGGAAATTGTGGATTTTGTTTGAAAATTATAGTTTGGTGAATCTGTGGGGTGCATTTCTGATGAAAAACGAATGGGGAGAATGAAAAATCAAAAAGATAATGAAAAAAGTCATAAAATTGGACAAGGGTGGGGAGAATTAGGATTCATGAACACTATAGAGAAAGGGAAGAAGAAAAATAAAGGAAGGAACAAAATAAAAGGAGGAAGAGAAAGGGAATGATACTTAGGCCACTGATCAGAAAGAAAGAGGGAGAATTGAAGAATAATGAGAGGGAGGGATAGGGTGTGGTACACGATGAGGAGGAAAGGGGTGGTTCAATTATGATTTAAGAGACCAAGGGGAAAATCTGTTTAGGTTTTTAATTTTTTCATTTTTTAAATTATGTGCACGGTTTTGGCACATGGTTTGTTAAAACATGTAACAAATTTTCATATGGAAACGGGAATTGTTCGACACTAGGAAAGACTAGTGCACACAGTATAAAAAACCATTCACAAAATGTGCATATCATTCAATTTGGATTTTCTTCGAAAATCTCCTTAATTGAATGAAATGAACCCATTTTTTGAATAAAATCACTTGTTCCACATTATTTGAAAAGATGATTTTAGAAATCCATAGGAAATTTGAGTTAATTATATTAAAAATTCCATAATATATCTATCACGTTTTATTAGTCCTTTGACTAAAACACATAAAAAGTGGAAACAGACTAACATGCACTTCTAATCACACCAAAACAAACAAATGTTATTATGATAATATAAAAAATATTTCAGGACACCTATGAATAAATGATTTGTTTAATTTCTCGATCTCAACATTTCTATCATCTTGTCACCCGAATTGCATAATTGAAATAGATCACCTCATGTCCTCCAATTGGAAATTGGTCTTGGGCATTGCTTGTTCACCTTTAATGGTTATCTGACTTCTCCGTCAATTTCCACCACACGGTGGTCAAATACATTAACACCATTAAATGGGACAACCAAAGAGACATTAACATACCTATAAATAATTCCAACCACAAATTATGCAATAATATTTGATCAACAGGCTTGATGGATTTCGAGGAAATCATACTGTCGTGAACCGCCATTTTCTTTTCATTGTAAATCTTAAAATTTTCATATGCCTCCCTTCAGATTTCATCACTCTTGGAAAATTGGAACTTATATTTCTACTCTGATGAATTTAAATAATAATTTAGGGCTTTCATATCATAATATACATTATGCTAAGGTTCTATAGGCAGGTGACTAGATTTTCCATAGATCAAACGAAATTTAGTCACTTCTAGTGGTGTCTTGTAGGTGATTCTATATGCCCATAATGTATCATCATGATTTTTGGTCCAATCATTCCTTGACGAACCCAAATTATTTTCTAGAATATGTTTTTGTTTTTTTTTGTAGGCCTCTACTTGACCTTAGGATTGAGGGTGGTATGGTGTCCAACTGTTATACTTGAACCCATATATCATTAACACATTACACATCACATTATTTCCAAATTGGGTTTCCCTATCCCTGATAAGTGCCTTGGGAACACCAACCAACTGAAGATATTTTTCATCAATACGGAAACGACTAATTTTTACATGTTTTCACCATCATGGTAGCCTATACCAAATTAGATACATCTTCCACACATAATAGATAGTATGTGTTCCCATGTGATGAGGGAAAGAGTCTCATAAAGTCAATACCCCCTAGATCGAATACCTTGACCTCTAGGATGGGGTGTTGAGTCATTTCATCTATGCATCCAATGTCACTAGTGTGTTGGAATTTATTACAGTGTGCTAAAAAGTGTCGGTCATCCTAAGGCATGGTGGTCCAAAAATTCTAAAATGCAGAAATCTTGCTAGGGTGTGGTATATCCCCTAATTTCCCCCAATTGGCATGGAGTGATAGAATTCCATTATTCCATTGACATCATCTTCGAGGATGTAGGGGAGAATTATCTCATCTCCACATGAGTGGAATAGAAGTGGGTCTTCACAAAAATAATTCATTACGTCAGACTAAAAGAGATTTAGTTGCTAGAATGTATGATTAGGGTGGAGAACCCATGTAACCAATTAATTGGTTGTACTAGAAAATAATGGGTGAGGGGTTACTTCAGTTGAAAAGATGTTTTTATCTAGAAAATCATCATTAATTTCCCAATAATATTCATCATCTATGTGAGGTCATTCCATGTGGTAGAAATGATCATCAACTACGTTCTTACTCTATTTCCTATCACGAATCTCCAAATGAAACTTTTGGAGAAGAATCACCCAACAAATGAGCCGCACCTTTTCAGCCTTCTTGATCAATAAATTCATAATGGATACATGGTCTGTATAAGTAGCAACTTTTTATATCACTAAATATGAGCAGAATATGCTGAATGAATGAAACATCACCACAAAATTCTCTTTCTTGGTAGTAGTGTATTTATTTTTTTCTTTATTTAAGGCTTGTATTTCATCATAAATAATTTTTAGGATGTGATCCATCCATTGTCCATGGACTACACCCATAACATATTCCCTTTCAATTACATAATTTCAAATGTTTCATCTTAGTTTAGATCTATCATGATGGGTGCTTTAACCAATATCTAATTCAAGAGTTGAATGGACACTATACATGTTTCATCAAATCCTAATATAGAATCCTTTGAATAGAGATTATGGAGAAGATGGGTTATCTTTGAGAAATTGCAAAAAAAAATCATCTATAAAATCCTCCATGCCCAAGAAAGCTCCATATTGATCAAATAAAAGATTGAATGTTTAATTTTGGTATCACTTCAATCAGTATGGGATCTAATTTGATTCCCTTATTGGAGATCTTATGACATAATACAATTCTGTTCTGCACCATGAAGTTTCATTTCACCCAATTCAAGACAATATTTGTGTGCTCTCAACGTTCCAAGAGTAATTCCAAATTTTTCAAACATGTGTTGAATGATTTCCCATATAAGGAGAAATCAAGCATGAAAACCTATAGAATATGCTTCACCGTGTCATGGAATATTAAAAACATGCATCTTTGAAAGGTGGATGGATCATTACACATGTGAAATGAAATATGATGATATGCAAAGGATCTATAAGGGAATGTGATGTTTCTTATTTCTGATCATCTAGGTAAATTGAAATCTGATTATATCTATAGTAACCATCTATGATGAAATAGAATTCATTCCACTCTAGTTTCTCTATCATTTTAACTATGAATGGAAGCGGTAATTTGTCCTTCCATGTGGAATATTTTATCATTCTATAGTATACACAAACCTGCTATCCCATAACTGTTCATTTGGGGATAAACTAATTTTTCTCATTGGAAATCACGGTGATTCCCCCTTTATTGGGAACTAATTCAAGGGACTCGGACATGGACTATCGTATATTGGATAGATAATACCGACATGTAAAAGACTAATCACTTCTTTCTTCATAACCTCCTTTATAATATGATTCAACCGTCACTATGATTGCTGAGAGGGCATTTCTCTTTCCTCAAGAATAATTATTTGTGTGAAAACTGTTTCACTGGTTCCCTTAAAGTCAGAATCAAAACAAAAAATAGCTTGTATCTTTATATTTAGAACCTATAAAAGTGTGTCATCCTGATCTTTCAAGATTTATCCATTGATAATTACCTTTATTGTCTATTTTTTACCCAAGTATTCATATTTATTGAGGATGGAGGAGGTTTCAGTTCATGAAGTCGAGCATTAAGAACTAAAGGTAAAAATTTTCTACCTTAGCCGGATCCAACATATCTGGGACCACCGCCCAGTACCAATATTTACCTCCATATCCTGAAATAAATTGTAGCTATTTTGTTTCATGTTTTAGATGGATGTTTCTGAAAACCGGTTCATCTGAAGTTGACTAACAAAACATATCAACATCTATGGGGCCAAAGTAAGCTTCGACAATATTTAAGGCATAAATTTCCTCATTCTTCATGAATGATGCTTGATTGATAGCTTTTAGGATATTGTAAGCTAATTTTTCATCCCCATATCCAAAAATCAATTCACCCCCATAAATGTCTATCAACACTATTACTGTAGCCAAAAAGGGTCTTCACAAAATTAGCGGTCCTTCTTGGTATTTCTATATATATGGTATGAAAAAATAAAATGGTACAAGTAACATTACTAACTTTATTAATACATCTTCTAGTATCCCCTTAGGGAATTTTTTAGAGAGTTCATCTAGTTGGGATGCCACTCCAGTTTAATTTGAATTTTTCATCACTAGTTTCTTAAAAACTACAACGAGATTCATGTTTGAACTAGCCCTTAAGTCACAAAGTGCTTCTACATACTCATAAAATCCAATTTTGAATGGGATAGTAAAACATCTAGGATCATAGAGTTTTGGGGGAAGAGAATGTTGAACCACTGATGAACACTCCTTAGTCATAGTAATGGTTCCTAAATCATCTATCTTCCTTTTATTTCAGTCGGTTTTCTTCATGAACATATAATATGTTGGAATTTGTGTCACCACTTTTTCAAAGGGATTATTAATGTGATGTTTTTTGTAATATCTCCATAAATTTTCCAAATTTTTGGCCCAGTTTCCTTTTCACCAGTCATTATGAAAATAGAAAGTTGGGTTCATAGCGTTTAAACACCTCATTATCTTTTTCAAAATAGATCCTCATTCCTTATTAAAACCCCATGTGATAATGATGACTTCTTGACTTTAGCGTATCTTTTTGTGAAGGATGTGTTTTGATCATGACTCTTATATTTTCTTTTCCTTGTAGTAAATTGTTGAGGGTGTTATTTCCCACTTCATAAAGTGACAACATTATCCTCATCCATTGGGTTCCTCTCAGGGTTACCCAGTAGTGTATCAGGTTGCATTGAAGAGAGTTGATTGGTTACTATCCAAAATGATTATAAAAGATTCTAATCGATGCATCTTCATGTTTAAATCTAGTCTCATCCATTAAAATGAATTTAGAAATCATCTCTTCCATCATGTATGGTTTCTCATATTGTGTAGATTGTTGTACAACTTGCTGAGGTTGTGGTTGTCTTGGAAGTTTCACCGAGTGAGGGTTCTGATACCCTTTATACTAGTAGGATCCCCACTCATACTGATTTCTCGTCTATTATATAGGGTATGGATATTTCTATTACAGCTACTGACCACAACAGTGTGGTCTCGAGGGACAGGGCTGATGATTTTTCTATTATTATCCCCCGATTGTGTTTACATTATATTTCCAAGATGAGTATTCATATTTAAGGTACAGATTTATCCCTTGGTTCTATGAAACATAATTTACCTGAATTTGTTAAGGACCAAAACATGAACATAGACATTCACTGATGACATTATTGTCACCACATTCGTTGCATGCTGGATGATTAACACCCAAAACATGGGGTGTAGTTTTCATATTCAAAGAATCCATATTCATTGATATGAAATCATGTTGGGAGGAATGTATCATATTAGAATCGATGTTATACATACCACTATTCTATGTTCCCCATGTAGAATTCCATTGAAATATATTGGCTGATATGTCTTCAAGTATATTAAAAATATCCTAATGGGTTTTACTCATAACATTTCTTCTAGTATTCATATCCACTATTGATTTGGTGTTCATTATAATTCGTCCATAAAATATTTTACTTTGATCCAAAATAGTAGTCTTTGATGATGTAATTTTCTCATAATTCCCTTAAAATTCTCCTAAGATTCATATACTTATTCTGAGTCATGTTGTTGAATGTTGTGAATTTTGTTCTACAATGTCACCATCTCTAAGGGATGAAAATACATAGGAAAAACTCATGGGATAATTCCTCCCATGTGAGGATGGAATATTGATGTAATAACATTATCTAATTTTTCATGTATCCCTTAATGAAAAGGGAAATAAGGAATGAGGAATTGAATCCTTGGAATGCTGCATGATAGCCGGCTAAATCTCCAATTGTCGGGCTTGCACCAATTGTCTGAGAGTACACATATATACTCCACAAATAGAAAAAAAATCCCAAACTATATAAAGGTATGTCATGGGAGACATTTTTATCAAATAATTTGGGGAAATAAGTGGATTCCCTTATGGGAGATACTGCTATTGCTTTGGGGGTATGCATGGTTATGGATTTGGGGGAATGTATTTCCACAACTATGGTGGTCCATATCCTGGGACAAGTTGAGTTGGATATCCTTTCTGGTGTTATGACACGAAATCCATAAAATTTGATAGTGGTGTTTAGTTCTTATTACCCTAACTAATAATATATTGGTTTTGGTTCTCATCATGCCTGAACTATTGTCTAACTCGTAGGATATTAACTATTTCTCCCTCTTCGAAATTTTACATGGGGGTATTTCTATTGTTCTCTCCCATAAGATTCTAACGCATCCTTGAGAATTTCCATTTAATTTCGGGGTAAAGAAGAAGTATTTATCATGACTCAGTGCTCTTTGAATGAGAAACCCTGATACTCATAAGCCTGTGGTCCTATAGAATGCTAAAAAATACACCGAATGTAAAAAAGGAAAAACAAAAATAATTGAATAAATAAATAAGGTTAAGAACAAATTTTTTCTAAATTTATTATGATTATTTTCACATTATTATTAAAAACTCCATATTAAAAAATAACTTTAACATTGTTACTTAGAAATGGATCCATAATTTGGTATCATTCCAGCCGAACTGTTACTTTCCGAAGACCAAATTGAAGTAACCACTCTTTCCACTAGTATAGTGTAAGTATAGGATATATTCATAGGGGGAAAGTTAATGTGTTTTATTTCATTGATTTGTGATTTATTAAGTGAATATTTATGAATTTTAGATTTGATTATTTTCGTTTTGAAGTGCCTCTATAATGATTTAGTAACCAATCCATTTAAATTAATTGACGATTTTTCTCCACACATAAAAACTCAGAAACACTAGTTTATGAAATAATTTGGAAAAATACATTTTGGATGTGGGTGTTTAAGGTCATCACAAAATTGATTTTCTAATTGTTATTATTTTTATAATTACTTGAATCTTTGGGTTGCAAATGTAATGGAACGCCCTTGGTCTGGTGATTTCCATTTTAATTTGTGGAGATTATTTCATCAGCCTAAGAATTAACTTCAATTAACACTATTAAAGACAATCAATACATGGAAACAAGTTCACCTAATGGTCATGCATTTATTTTTCATAGATTCTCTAAATATCCCTAGAAACTCTATTATGGGTTTGATAGGTGGTTTCATGAAATATTTATAAAAAGGATTCAGATGATATTATGGGAGGAGGATGAAACCACATAAACATATCAAAAAATTTAAAAAAATGAACCATAATAACCACATCTTCAAAAGATGGGAGAAATATCCACTTATTGAATAAATAATGAACGAAAATCTCTTGATACCTAATCTATTCATGATAGTTGTTAACAGAATTAAGAACAAAAAAAGCATCACCATTAAAATACTAAAAAACTACCTAGAATGAGTTTCATTCACCTCTTCAGCACAGATGATCCTCCACCGGATGATTTTTTTTTTTAACAGAATCCACCCCTCCTTAACTGATAATCACTAATATCCCTTGGTTGTTAAGGTTCCAAATTCTAGTTCAATGTATTGGTATCTAGGGTAAATAGAATGTACATGGGGGATGATTGACTCTATCATAGTTAATGCGCATGGTTAGGTAAATAGTGTGAAAACATGTGTTCGGTTCCCTCCACAATGGGAGTCAATTCACAGTTACCTGGGATGGTATGCACGGCTTGTGGACACCATGTTGTAGGCCTCTTTCTGATTCTGATCAACCTACATAGTTTTTTGAACCATGGAAAGACCATGCAAGATTCACTCTCTTGATTCTGTATGTTTCATTGGGGCTTCAGGGTTTTAGTTCTTGGCATGGGTGACTTAGCAGTAGCGTGCACCATCGAAAAATGGGTCAACAAGCCCCTAATTCACATTCGAATCAACAAATTTAGAAAAATCTTAAACTCCATTCCTTTGATAACGAAATTGTACCAATCAAATATTTTATGGTTTTTTTGTCATAACACTTTTTAAAAAAACCATTTTCAATAAAACTTAATGATCTAAAAAATTTTATGAACAAGATTTCATCAAAATACAAATCGGGCTGACAGTTACATCAAGATAAATTTGTTATTTTCTAAATTGAGATGTGATAGAATAATTTTTTTCATATCCATAAAACAAATGGTCACCTTCAACTAAATTCACATGGGAATACAAAAATGTTGTTTCTTCATATATTCCTACAATACATATTATGAAAGAGGGGGATATGGAATAATGATCAAGAAAATAGTCTCTCAATAAATTATGAATGGACCATCATTGGGGATTTCAATTACATCATGAATCTAATTAAATGGTTATGTATTCATACTTATGCTACCTCAACCAAAGTGTTCAAGGCATTTGTTTAGAACAAAAATCTTAATGATGTCAATTTGGTAGGTTCCAAATAAAATTTTCAAAGAATCACCTTATTAATATTTTTTCCAATAAATTGCAAAAATTCTTTTTAAATTCTATATTCCTTTATTCTTGGTCCACTATCTCCTAATATAATATTCCCAAATTAAATTCTATCCATAATTCTATTTTTGAAGTGCATATTTTCAAGGAGACGAATCCTCTCTACCCCTTAAAATTCAATAATTTTATAACTTTACATCCTAATTTTTGGACCTTTATCTAGAAAACTTGTGATTATTTTTCCATTGTGGATGATGCCTTGACCAGTATATTAAATATTGTAATTCTAAACAAAAAGATGAATGATTGGAGCTAGGAATTATATAGTATCACTGATGATAACATTATTTATCTTGATTCATAGCTATATTCAATTCTCGAGATGGGTAATATTTGTTATTTTTCTATAGGTATAGATCATGAAAATGTGGAAATTCTTTACCTAAGTCTTTTACTTAACCTCAAAGAAGGCATTCATAGATGACACAATAATGTAAAATATCTTAAGTATAGTGAATATAAAACTAATATTTTCAACTCTCTATAAAGGTTCATGAAAATAAATAGTCCAATAGAAATTATCAGTGATAATATGAGCTTCTTTGATAATAAAGATTACATGGACTCCCATATTGTATCTTATTACATAAATCTCATTGGTTCCCCCATCACATTCACTATATCAATGAAATAGATTTTTCAAAATAATGTTACTCTAGAGGATAATTCAAATTTATTTGAAATTCCATTTTCCCTTCAGATTAGATATTTAGTTTTTTGTTTAAATTATTGATGCTCAACTTAGAAAAATGGTTTCAATAATTATTTCTTTTAAAAAATATGGGATATTTTTCTATGTGATATTTGTATAATTTTAATGTACTCATTCAAAGAATGAAATCTCTCACAGGGAATTAATTATAATTATTATTCCCTCATTCTAAAATTAGAGAATAAAAATTATATTCTTTCGTTTATGACATATTCATTTTTAACAGTATTTTAAATATTATTAGTAAAATTCAGGAAAATATGATTTAAATAATTTCTAAAAGGATTGTGTCACTGAATCAGTTTGGCTTCATTAAAGGAAGAACTATTCATGAATACCTTATCACTACCTATGAATGTAATAACCTAGTTAGGAAATACACCAGAAGAGGTATTATAAATATGATAATTTATATTAAAAATGATTTTGACAATTTACATTGGGGATTTATTTGTATATATTTAACCATATCTGAATTTGACGTGGTCTTTGTAAAATGGGATAAAATCATTCTTATCTTAGCCCACACTTAATTTCATATTAATGGATCTCTTATAGGATATTTTAACTGATCAATATGAGTAGGAAAGGTGATGCTATTTTAGTGATTATTTTTTCTATCACTTAGTATTACTTATGCAGGATTCCCATAAATTTGATGGAAACTTTAAAAATGAATCTTATAAGGGATGAAAGGGGCCTAGTTGATCCTACCCAATTATTATATAAATATGAAAACATCCTCTTCCATCAAGATTAATAAATAAATATGAACAATATCAAATAACTATCTCCATTACTATGAAAAAGTTCCAATTAAAATGAAAATATGGAAAAAACTCTTGTATTTGGATGAAATACTCATACTACCAAAAAAGTATATATCATCAATGTGTTTTGAATATGTGATGGTTTGTTCCCTTTATCCTATAATTTTGTTCCCATGTTTTGTAGATAACCTTATTTTTGGGAATTTTTCTCACATTATGAACCAGATATGGAATCAATTAGCTTCATGTATTGGATAATAACATTATATAGAAGTAAGGATTAGCCTTGTGAAATTTTTTATTACATCCATATTTGTTTCTTAGTTCATGTTTTTATACATGGTTGGATACCGTAATTAAAAATTTTAGTTCTTATATAAGAAAAATTATTTAGTGTGGTAGTATCCTTCAATAAATACATTCCATTTTTCCTTGGAAACAATTATATCATCATATCGATCATGGAAGACATAGTATTAAAAGCATCTAAAATTTCAAGAATTCGTTATAAGAAAATTTTATGTAGATATTTTCAATGAGAATTCAAAATAAATATCTTTTATGAAGGATATATATCAATGATAGATATGTGAATTGTATGGAATCCTCCATATATCTAGTCCTAAATGAATACTTCCCTATCTTTATTGTTTACTCTTAATTGTTGCCCAGTAATAATACCTCAATCGATTAAATAACAATATTAAGACTCAATAAATATCATTCCTTCAAATATCAAGGATATTTTTATGAATTACAATTTCATTAATAGATTTAATATTATTTTCTGGAAACCTAATACTAATGAAAAATTCTTTGCCGATGATTTTTATCATGAGATCACAGTATGTCAGATCTATGTATGTGATAAATATTAGAGAAGAACTTGTATTCTTTCTTCCAGAATGTCTCTTTTTTGGAGATCAATGCATTAAAAACTACATATTTATGGCTTTCATTTTGGGGAATTAATCTACAATTGATAATTATTCTATGTAATTATCTTAGACAAAACATTTATCATATCTTTTTTAGTTGTGTTACAGTTGATGTAATATAAAATGAAGTGGGGGATTTATTTTTAGTTATGATTCCATGAATTATTTGAATCAGTGATAATTTAAATTATTTTATGTGGATACTTATCTCACAGCATTTGTAGAACATTCTCATTTTGTCAGGTAAAAAAATATTCACGTGATTTGGTTCATTCATGACAGACAGATTAATCAGGGAACCACCTTTTTTCTTAAAACACTTCTTACAAAAATTATTTCTTCAATGAAAGGCACTAATGATCATAAATATAGTTTTCGTGGTAACTATGTTCATAATCATTCGATTATTAAGAATTTCAAAATAATAAGTAGTTGTCATCCTCCCTTTGGAACCTTAGTGGTTAAATGGATTCCCCCATTTCCTATTTGGATCTTGTGAAACACAGATGATGCTACCAGAGGAAATTTTAGTCTCTCTAGTTTTGGTTCTATCTTTATAAATTAATCTTTTAATTTTATGGGTTGTCTCATTGGTTCATGTAGTACCACTATATCTCATGACACTAAAATTATTTGGATCATCAATGTGATTGAAGTTGTGTTGCTCGGTGGATGGATCAACATATGGTGTGAATGTGACACTACCATGGTGGTGCAAGAAATCATAAATGGGACTATACAACTATCATGGGAGTTGACTTCTAGGTGGATCATTTTTTTAGAATTCCTTTCATACATGAATTTCAATATAACACCTCTCTTACATAAATATTACGACTTGGTTGATGGGATGGAAAATAAAGGGGCTTCAGCCGCTTAATAGACATTGTTTTGTCGAGTACCTGATGCTCTTTATTCAACATGGAATAATGATTTCTGTACTATTAAATACATGAAAATTTGTAACATATGTCTTCTTAAATAAAGGATACTTTTTCATTTGGTAATTATCATATTCTACTAAAAAATATTAATGGGCCATCTAGCATTGGAAGATATATTAATATTATAATTAATGGATTTCAATGAAGGTTGGGATCAACATCTATTATTGAAATAATATAAAAAACTTATTCTAGTTGAGTGTTAAAATAGAGCCATATGAAACTATATATCTTATTTAGTTTTGAACTCTAATATATTGAGATGAAGTTTGAGAGTAAAATATATTAGGAAAATGTAAATATTTTTATATAAAAGAGAAAATGTAATCATTTTAAAAACATAATTAAATATAAAAAATTGATATATTATCTATAAGGATAATTATCAATGATATATAAAGGTTAATGTTATGGAAAATTTATTCCTTCAATGATCAGCATTAGAGAGTGTTGTGAGATTCAAGAAAAAGTGGAAGACATAACTTGGATTTATCATCCCCATTCAGATTTTTTGATCCTAGATGAACGATATTTTTCAACTATTTCTTTCATTAAACCTCCCTCTAGTGTAAAAAAGATCTATGTATCACATCTAATAATGTACATACAAAATTCATCACATTTACTGAACTAAGAGGTTGTATGAAATGATCATGATAATTATTTTGAGGAACAAAACATGAATATCATAGATCATATAGACAAAATACTATGAAAAAATACTACTAACTTTATCAAAATTAAATAGTTAAATCATTTGGTTGATTATGAAACATTTAATCCAACTATTATAATAAAATAAAAGTATTCACAAATTTATGATTAATTTATTTTTTTTGGATAAATTGATTACGGTTTGAGAGAATATATCATCATAGATTTTTTTTATATTTTTTATAAATTTTTTATATATATAATAATTAAATTTACTTATTTTGGTCATAATATAGTTCTAAATGAAATATTATTAAATTATGTAAGCTGTAACATCAAAATATAAAATCAAATAACCATTAATTCAATACATAAAATGTATAGGGATTGAAATATAAAATCTATATGAGGGGGGATATAAGTGAATACAAATGTTGTGAGCTTAAAATATTTTTCCTTATATACCCTCGTGAAAATATTATTATCATGTATAACTATAGAAAATCTGAAATATATTATTAATATGATTTATTTTTTATTGATAAAATGAGATAATAAGTTAAATTATTTTTGAATAAGCATGTAAGGGTTTATATATATATGAATGAAAAATGGTAATGTGATCATTTAAAAGATAATTTATGTGTATAGCCATCAATTACACATAAAAATTTATAAATAATATTTTCATGTGGTATCTTTTTAATTTTAAAATTTCATTAAAATGTGACATTTTTTATATGTTGCACGTGCATTGAAGTTAGTATTTTTGGGGTTGGGAACGTTTTATTAAAATCCCCATATTTGGGACTTCAATTTCAAGTTATAAAAACCAATGAATGGGGTATATTTACTCCCATTCTAGTGCTATTAGTATTTATTCATCTAATGATTTAATATAGTTTTTTAAGAAGGATAATTTTGATATGTTTTATTATGTTGTATTTTTTTATTAATACATAAATTATATTCAAAGGATTATTTTGAAGTTTTAGGGATGTTCTTAATATGAATCTTATAAATGTGTTAGTGCCTTTTCAAACACATCATACAGTTTAGTGGAACACTGTTTGATTTTTTTGGTAAGGCCAGTAGCTGTACTGAGGAGGTATCTATTGGAAATGAATCTAGTATAGAATTTCTAAACTGAAATAGGAAAAATTAATCTAAATGTTGTAAATGAAATTGATGCACTAACCAAGGCATTGAATTCTTGATCAAATTTTAAAATGACATTAATCTAATAAATAATTTAAAATGGATAATGTTTCCTTAATCATGGTCAATCCACTACTGAAATTATAAAATGATTGATTTGTTAAAAGGATTGATGGATTTGGTCATGTGTTTGATCTAAAGAACATTTATGTATACTATCAAAAGGATATAGATGTGGCATTCCCTGGGATTGGTTATGTGTTCAATCCAAATGATCTATTGAAACATCACCTCATGGTCAATTGAGGAATTTATCCTCATAATAATTTTCGGTATTAGATTATTTTTTTATACAAAATCATTGTAGAGAACATAGTTCCTAGGATGTATATATTCTAGTGAAATTTCAGTCCTAATGTTTTTTTATTCTTCACAGGATTAAGCATATTGATCACTTTAGTTGTTTGTAATCCTAGCTTTTGAGGATATAACAATAAAAGTATATTCGATTCTATGAGATTAGAGGAGTTTTGTTAATGAGTATTTTAAAAATGATATTATCAAATCAATGAAGACATATATTTATGTTATATTATATATGATTAAATAACATAAGTCTAAGGAATGATTATAATTCATTGGATATAATAATATGACATTGATCATAAATATAAGTCTTTATATAATTACTCTAGATCATAAAACATTGAGTTAAATGTAATACTATGTGCTAAATTAAATCCTTCATCTATACTGAATCCTTTTATCATATTAATTATCTACATAGATAACATTTAAGATTATTTTTAATATGAAATTAGAAAATGGCCTCATGGAATAAAACTAACATTTCCCGCACATTCAAATTTCAAATGAGATTAATGATGTTGTTTCCCATACCCAACCACCACCTAACACATGCCCTGATCCCATTTGGCCACATGAAATCTGGAACATATCCCCTTAAGAAAGTGTCTACCGACTAGTATTGGGGGTGTGATGGTGAAATAGAGGGGAAATTATACCTCCCATGTCATATCACATAGTGGATGCCACAAAATTATACAGTATTATAAGAATAACCAATAAAACAAATATAATGAATAATATTATCATTAACAGATATAGTGGAAGTATGAATGAGAATATAGAATAGAAAAATCTACATAGGCAGTGTCTGATATAGATGTGCATGCATGTAATTTTAGTATCAAATGGAAATAAGAAACATGTTGAAGACATGTTCATACAAAAGTACAAAAATGAAAGAATAAATCAAAATATAGTCCACAGAATCTTGACCCTAATCTGGATCCTCAACTCCTATGATCCATTCTAACTATATGAATCAAAAGCATGAATATTGGTGATTTCATCGATCCATACCTAGAGGAAAATAGTGTTCTCTAGTGACAAAGTTGGCCCATGCAGGGTTTGAGATTCACATGTCATTAGGCCACCAATAACAATGCCAACATGTAATCCAAATTCGATGCTCATATGTAAATGGTGTGATTGTAAATTATAGAGAAGTATGAAATGATGAATAAATTACTAGACTCTGGCTCGTGTTCCTAATGGTCACAAATGAGTCTTCCGACTTCATCCCATAGCTGGTAGGTCATATCATTTAACATGGAATATTTGTATATATACTGCAATCATATATATATATATATATAAGTTGGGATGGATCAGAATGTAACTATCAAACATCCTAGTCCAGAGAGTCTCACACGGTCTAACCCTATCCCAACAACAAGATACCTCATGATCTCTTAAATAACACACAAGGGAGAATTTACAATCTTCCTCACCTCAAGGCTCTCCCAATCCATGGGTCCTCAAAAAGATTCTCTCACAAACTTTCCATTTGTGCTCACGTGGTCCCTAAGCTCCATGACCAAAAGGAATAACATTTCCTATATGTACAGAATGAGTCATGAACCTCTCATGCCCACATCAAGTCCAAACCCATATAAGAGGCACATTTTCTTCAAAAGTAGCATACTTAAGGCATAACATTTTATATAATTTACATTTAATTCTTAAACAAGGATTTATCACACAATCATTCAATTAATTTCAAGGGAAAGAACTCATTACATGTGACCCATTAATCCATACATCCTATTCACATTACGTAACATGGAAAACCAAATTACAAGTCCACAAGCCTTCTCAAAGTCGTAATCTAATAGTCTGGTGATCAATTTTGCAATTCCAAGCCTAGAGGATCCAAAACCCATGGGGTCTATTGTGTTTATCAAAATACACATGTAAAAATGGATAAATAATTTAAAAACCATGGAGTGGAATATAAAGAACAAGTTTACATTTTTGAAAATTGGTTTAAATTGTCCAATTTGGTCAGCTCACCCCTTGGGTATCCTTACTGCACAC
Source organism: Viscum album (assembly GCA_963277665.1). Classification (NCBI taxonomy): domain Eukaryota; kingdom Viridiplantae; phylum Streptophyta; class Magnoliopsida; order Santalales; family Viscaceae; genus Viscum; species Viscum album. The sequence continues at coordinate 2,023,413,022 of OY728138.1, forward strand.
GTGTGGTGTCTAAAATCTAATATAAGGTGTAACTAATAAAAGTGAATAGAAAATGGTCAATTATACATGACATAATTCACATAACAAAGGAGTATGGAAAGGTATGGATAATGAAAAGATGTAATAAACACAAAATGGACAAAACTCAAATAATAAACTATGTGACCACCTACCTTAGGGTTTTAGATGATTTCTTTCATGATATTGACCCTATATTTGAAGAAGGTTGGAAGAGATATATATTTTAGTCTAATTCCCTAAAGATAGGGTTGGTAATCCTAGAACCATATAGCACAAGGGATGAATACATTTAATGGGGAAGGATCAGTATGTGTGGTTATCCTTGACTCAAGGGTTCCAACTCTTCACTCGTATCAAAAATAAATTTTTAGATAATGGAAATTTCAAGAATCAAAGAGGGTGAGTTTTGAGCTTCAAAGGAGTGTATATCCATAGGTTATATCAATAATATCGAGTTCAAAAAAATGAAACTTAAATTATGAGAGGGTAAAATAGAAAATTTTCCTCAAAACTAGTATCAAATAGTTTATTTACACAGTTGGGAAAACACTAAACATACCATGATGTATGAATTATGAACCTCTTTCAAGGTTTCATAGAATATGCACACGGTATTCCAAACCCCTAAAAAACATTCATCATGTCCCTAAAACCTTCTATAGCAGGCCACAAGGATGTTTGACTGGGTCCGCACGGTTTACACTAACCGTGCGACTAACACTGCAGCCCATTTTCCTGATCTCTATTCTCTCAACCAACAACTCATGCTCCTTAGGATACCTTAAGATATAGTACTCTATTAATATTATTAAAGTAATTATTAAATGAAATGAAACCAAAGATCCTTACATTGGTCAATATTCTGGCCATCCCAACCTCCCCTCCTTATTACTACTCATCCTCATGTTTTCCATCTAATGGTAAAGTGGTACAATTAGTACAGAGTTGTGGCCACTGGGAATGTATATCAGCTTCCCATTCCCATATCTCATCTTGTACCCGGCCGTGCAGCCACATCACCCATACAAGAGGAACCAACCTACCTTTGAGTATCTTCTGGCTATGAACAACAATTGAAACTAGTAAGCAACAAGTCTAGTCACAAGTCTAGTCTTCTTCACAACCTCAAATTTCCTCACAAACCTCAGTGACAGCTTACCCTACTTCTGAATAATTTTATTCCCTATCCTATCATACAATTTCAAGAACACGTGATATCTTACCCTTGAATCTACAGGTCACCATAATATATTGTCATAGGACTGGTCTCTAGAATGATCTTTCAACATGAACTTCCTAATCAACTAGACCTATTCTGAAGTATACTATATGAGATGGTTCCCAAGCACAACTGATTCCCCTTCCTCTAGACAGCACAATGGCGAGCAATAGGGAATACCATAAAAGGATTTATTTGGATCCATATCCATGGTATCCACAAATATGTTATTATATGAAAAATCAATGTGAGGATTTGTGTTTCTCCCAAGAACACCCAATGTAGAGAACCCACACATAAAGAATATCCTCTAGCAACTGAATTGTATTATCTATTTGTCCATTGGTCTATGGTTGATAGTATATGCTCAAAAGTACCATCATACCCAAGTCCTTTTGTAACACATTCTAGATCCATGAGGTAAAACTTACTTGTTTATCATATATTATAGAACGAGGTTCCCCATGAAGTCATACCACATTTTTGACATACAATCATCCTAGCTCATCAACAGAAAAGGTATCTCATACATGTATGAAATGTGAAAACTTTACCAGATGATCAATGAAAACACACATTGTGTTCTTTCAATGAGGTGATCTGGGTATACCAATAATGATGTCCATTGAAACATCTTTAAATTTCCACTCAAGAGTGGACAACGGTTGAAGATTACCTGTAGTACATAGATGTTCTACCTTCACCAACTAACAGGTGGAACATCACATAATGAAACATACATTCTCATGTTTCATACTAGGCCATAAATACTGGTGTCATGGATCTCAATAAATTTTGGTGAAACTGGGGAAAACCACCCATGATGAGGCATATGAATCCCTTCTGAGCTCCTCTTTGATGTCTGTTGGGACCCTTACACATCCATTGAATAATAGACTATTATACCCATCAACTGTCCAACAAAAATATTTATTGTCATCTAAAACACTTTCACACGGGATGAGGACTTCATTATCAGATAACTATATCAAAATAAATCATTCCAAAATAATAGATTTCAACACAAAGGATGAGAGAATATTTTGACCATGTTACTTGTAAAATGAAACTTGAATCTCAGAGAAGAAGTCCATAAGCATCCATTCGTGAAAGGACTCCAGATCCTACTGGGTATGAGTCTTCTGGCATAGACCATCGACTATTGAATTCCCTTTCCCATGAGTTTATATAATTATCTTTACATTATATACATTTACATTACATCCAAAAAAATTTATATTCAATAAATCATATAATAAATCCATGATAGGATTGTATAGGTATATTGTATGTAGAAATAGGGAGACATAAACAACTGGTTCATAAAATATATACGTTATCTAACACTTTTTGTCCACAACATGACTAATTTATTACTTTGCTTACATAAAACATTTCTTCATGACCTAGGGAAATGAAACATACTGAAGGGTGATCTAAAATGTTCAGTAATGGTATAGGAGGGAAATATCAGTCTTATCATAATCATAAGACTTATGAATTTAACGTTTTTATGTCTTATCCTGCATACAAAATTTCATGATATCATTTCATGGGATAAAAGTTCATAGGAATTAATTGAAATAGTACCAACAGTCCTAAAATAACACATGAAATTTTTTGGAATACACATAAGTATATAAAATCTTTTTTGCAGTAGTCAGGTCTTGTTTCCAAGACCATCATAGCAAAAAAGTACATTACTAAACCAAAATTACATTCCATTCCAACTTTGTATTACAAAATAGGATTTACTTTTCATTTCAGTCATGTATATATCATGGGAACTAAATATGAATCCAATTAATTAAAGGGATATTATGGTTACAGCTATCTTATAATGAAATCATTCTTACATGTGACACAAAAATAGAAACCATTCATCATAGCATAATCCAACGAACAACAAATGGGATTCTTAAACATCATTCCATCATAATTCAAATAAAATAAATGGGTTTCATAAAACATTATTCCAACATAAACCTAATAAAATATAAGTATTAATAGGGATAAAAACATAACCCAATGTCATCTTATATGGAAATTGTTTTTGATAAATCACTAGAAATTATTTCTTTGGAAAAATATTATTTATTTTAAAAAAAATTATTTTCTCATAAATACTTGAAATTTTAAATTAAAAAAATTTAGTTGAAAACATTAGAGAAATATTTTAGAGGATTATTCATGTAAATAATGTTTCGTGAAACTATAAAAATCCATTCTTTCTATTTATGTTAAAAAATATTCTCTTTGTACTTTTTCTAGAAAAGTCAAAAACTACCTCAAATCGGTTTACGACAAAAGATCCCTTTCATACCGTTTATAAAATTTCACCAACGTGTAAAATTAAAAGTAAATTTTTTTAATATAATATAAATAATATTACATAATTACGAAACATTTATGTTGATGATTAATGAACCCCACTTAATACTTATGTATAAATAATATCAGATAAAAATGAGTTTGTAACATTATCCATTACCATGTAAATTATATTAGTAGAGGGTGTGTTAACATTTTTATAATGGTTAAATTATGTTATTAAATAATAAAAGAACCGTATACATATTTATGATATCATATATGATCCTATTTTATAATTTTTTTTTCAATATTGATTCAATATTTTCATTATTTTGGGTGTTAAGTGCTTCATTTTCCCATTCCAGTATTGTCATCTTAGTCATGTTTGTTATGAATAGAATATATTTTATTGATTTAAAGAATAAAATTATGTTTATTATTATTATTTTTACTCATCATATAAATTTTATAATAATTCCAAAATTGTTAACATGGATAATAAATCTCATTGCGTGATGGAGATGATAGGTTGTATGTATGCATGAGCAGTGATATGACTCCCTTGATGGCTAGAGGTTATTGAATTGGATGATATATGAATTTTATATAAATAATATGAAGTTAAATTTATTATTTAGGCCATTTTTATTAATCATTATATCAATAAAAATAAATATAGATAAAACCTAGTTTGCACCACGACGTGGATATGGTAAGTAGTAAGTTGGCATGCGTGGTGATATTTTTTTTCATTGGATGGGTAAAGAGAATGAATATTGTTTTATCATAATCATGAGAACATCCCAGAATATATTATATTCTTGATTTGTTATTTTATTATGGTAGAAACTTAGGAAGAGTAAGTAGAAGAATAAATGAACATTGAATGAATTGATAAAATGATTACCTCTTCTTCATGATTCAACTTTTTATTTTAACAGAATGACTACATAATATGGTTTTAATATCAAAGGGTGGACTCTAGGATGCTATTTGGGATGTTTGGATGAGTTTTGGGTGGTTTTTTTCTAAGCCAATGTTATTTGGAGATGTGAATAAAAGATAAAGAGAAGTGCCTTTTTGTAGGGGAGGTGACGGGAACTTTAAGAAAGTCTTCAAATATTAATTTATTATAAATTGAGTTGCGATTCTTAATGGATCCAAAGAGATTTATTTCGAATATAATATTATGATAGCTTTCAGTAATATAAACCATTATGTATTAGAGAAGTTTAGTTCATGAATGTAAACTGTTCTTTCAGCCTTGACACTTTGTCTAATAAGTTAACTCTTATCATGTCTTCTTATATTTTTATACCATATGGTTAATATTAATACTATAAAATTCCAATGGAACCACAAGTAAATCATTAATGACATTCTTAACATTATATAAGTTAGTTGGAAGAATCATAAATTTTTAGGACAATTATATCATTTAAATAAATAGTATTTGTTTTAAACACTCATTCACGTCAATTTTGAAACTGTTTTGGAATAGATTTTTGTTAAGTCAAAAAAACTTGATTAATTCAAAAAAAACTACATTAACTCAGATATAACATGTCATAAGAGTCATTCAAATTAATGTGTGGAATGAAAAAGTTCAAAGTATTTTTTTAATATTTATAATACCATTTCATGGAGTTAAAATTAATATTTATTGTTAAATATATATGTTACATAACCCAATATTAAAAAATGTTATATTAAAATATACATGTTTATGTAATATTTTTATTTACTTTAAATTAATTATTATAACATATCATTATCAAGCCAAAGTGAATCCACGGGGTCCTAAAATCAACCAAATGATCGTTATGGTCATACATAACTCATATAATACGATTATGACACATTTTAGGGTATTTTTTTATTATTATAATATTATTTTTCCCTTTATTTACAAGATTTACCCTTTTACCATCGTAAATAAAAATAATTACGTAAGTTACTATTTAAAAGGACTAAAAAAGTGACCTATTTACATAATTTTTACTTTTTTATTCCAAATATGGAATCCATTTTCCCTCTAATCAAAACACTTAATTGGATGAAATTAGATTTAAATTATTTCCTATGATCAAAAACAAAAATAATGCTTTTAAAAAAATAAAAACTATCAAAAGATAAACATATGTTTATATCTAATTTAAATTTAAAATTACATCCAATGTCTTAAATTATATTAAATTAAATAAAAATAATCTAATTTACATTAAAAACAAATAAAATGATAATATAACAATATAAAAAAATTGACGAAAAAGCAGTTTTGAATTAAAATGCTGTATTTTTTACTATTCATTAAAATAAGATTGTTATCAGAAAAACAATACAAATTTATCCAAACTAAATATGTATTTCCTACCTCTAAATAATAATTTATTTTTTCAGATTTAATATATAAAAGTTTCAAGTGTTGGATTTAAAATGGTTCACCATTAAAAGTGTGAAAACTACATTTTTTGAAAAATAATCCTTTCATTTGAAAATTTTTATTTGTCTTTATATTATATCAACAAAAAAAATATGAATATTAAAATTATATGGGCTATATTAAATTCAAAATATTGTTATTTCTATTCATAAATTCTTTTTTAAATGGCTAGTTTGATATGACATGGTGCACTTGAACTTGGTGTTTCATGTAGTGAAAGTTTATGCATTGTTGCGTATAGCATAAGATTTTATTAGTGTAGAGTAAAACAATATCTATTGAATTTATTTAAAATAAAACGTACTATAAATTCTTGTGTTGTAACATTATATCTCCCCTAAACTGAATTTCCCCCTCAAAATTCATCACTTGGAATTAAACAGAAAAGGATACATCAACCTCATAATATCTTTAAGTTACCATGTAGCTTCGTCAAATTAGTGGTTCCACCCTAAAACCATAACCAAGCTAGTGGTATTGTTTCATAGAAATTTTTATCTAAGATCTAGAATCTCTATTTGTAGTTCTTTATAAGAAATATCTTGTTCCGGGAGTATGACTTCTGAGTTTAGTATATGTGAAGGATCAAGTATGTACATTCACGGTAGAGATACAGGAAACACATCATGAACTTGACAGAGATTGGGTGGAAGATAGAATAAGTAATATACCTTACAAAAATGATACAATATTTTCAAATGAACCAATATACATAGGGATTATATTTCCCTTCATTATAAATCTCATTACTCTCTTCTAGGGAGATATTTATATAAACCCCTTATCACCCACTTCAAACTCTGGGGATTTTCATAAGTTTCAAGAATAAATTTTTTGTCAACTCTGATATGATCTTATGTATTGTTGAATAGATTTGACATTATATTTTATTTCATCAATAAGTTCAGGTCATAATATATTTTGTTACCCAACTTCATCCTAGAAATTTTGAGTTCTGCACCTTTTTCCATATAGGGCTTCGTAAGGAACCATCTGAATGCTCGAGTGAATGTTATTATTGATATAAAATTCATCCAAATGTATATGTTAGTGAAAAAAAACCTTTAAAATCCATAAAAAAAGATCTTAACATGCGTTTTAATGATTTAATTGTCCTCTCATACTGACTGTATGTATGAGGATGATAAGTAGTGCGAAAACATAACTCTTTTTTCAAATCCTACTGAAGACTTCACTAGTACTTCGAGGTAAACCCCAAATACCGATCAAATATAATCGAAAGTAGTATGCCATAAAATCTTACCACTTCCTTTACATATATACTGGCAATCTGATTAAGAGATAAATCCTCTTTCGTAAAAATTAAATGTACCAAATTCATAAGGCAATCAATTATAACTTAGACAACACTATTGCCATTGGATTTTTGTCGAATTCTAAGGAAAAAGTCAATAGTGATGTTTTCTCATTTCCAATCTTGTATGGGTTATAGTTTAAACATCCACAAAAAATTCTACCTCTCAGAATTAACATTATGACAAACCAAGCATTGATAGACATATTCGTTAACAACTCTTTTCATGTCATCCCATAAAAAATACACTTTTAGATCCATGAACATATTTTTTCTTCTAGGGTAAATTGATAATGAAGCACAATGAGCCTCATAAAATACTTATTTTAATTTTATTATGGGTGGAATACAAGACCAATTATTTACCCTTATTATTTCATTACAATCAAGGATGAATTCAGTAATATTTCTCACTATATTTCGTAGCTCCACATCTTTCATTTGTGCATCCTTAATCTTCACATGTATAAATTTTTGAAAATTTATTTTAGAAAGTTATTATTCCCCCAATTCCATTAAAAATTCAAGATCCATTTTTTTAAAATCAATAAATATTATATCCTTTGTGATCCAGATCATATATAGACTATCATGGTCTTGCTGACTCAAAGCATCTACCACATTATTTGCTTTCCTAAGGTTGAAATTAATTGAGAATTCAAAATCTTAATCAAATCCAATAAATGTATTTGGCGCATATTAAACTCCCTTTGTGTGAAAATATACATTAATCTTTTATGATCAGAATAAATATCACAATTTTCACCATATTGATAATTCCTCGAAATCTTTAATCCAATGATTACCGCCACTAACACAAAATCATATGTAGGGAAATTTTGAAGATGTATTTTCAATTTTCAAATAGAATAACCTATCACCATATTATTTTTCATGATAACTCATCCAATGTAATTATTGGATTCATCACTATAGATCACAAATCTTTATCTACTACAAGGCAGTGTGAGCACAGGTGCACTGGCTAACCTTCTTTTTAGCTATTTGAAATTCTCTTCACATTAATACTTCCATACGAACTTAACTCATTTCTGAGTCAATATGGTTAGTGGATTAGATAATCATGAAAAATATTCCAAAAACATCAATAATATCCACCCAAACCAAGAAATATGTTTATCTCAACTTCCATTTTTTGTCTCAAGAAACTTCTAAAAACGTCTCTTTTGGATGGAATTAAAGATATCACTTCCCTTGAAATTATGTGACCCAAAAATGAAAAAAATGGAAGAAAAAATTCATACATGGAAAAAATTTCATAACGATTCTCTTCTCTCAGGGTCTTGAATAGAATTCTCAAGCAGTCTTCATGTTCTTCCTTGATACTCAAATTGAGAATAATGTTTTTTATAAAGACTATAAAAAAGTGATATAGATAGTCTCTATATACTCTATACATTAGATCTATGAAGATATAGGGGTATTAGTATGACTAACGGAATCGTTGTATATTCATATAGTACATACCAAGTACAAAATTACATATTTTGTATATCCTCATTATTGAACCTTAATTGATGATATCCTGAATGAAGATCAATCTTGAACAAGTATTGATCTCTACGTAGTTTGTTGAATACGTCATAATACATGAAAGTGATATTTGTTCTTGATAGTGATATTTTAATATTCTTGATAATCAATTAAAAGTCTCAGTGATCAATAATTATTATTAACAAAAAGAATTGTTTATCCCCATGGTGATGCACTAGGGAGTATGAATACCTTATCAACATTATCCTGAATTTTCATCATCAATTCCTATTACTCAATTGGGGTCGTTCTATAATGTGTCTTTGAAATAGGCATATCACCCGGTATGAGCTCTGTTGAAAACTCAACTTCACTATTTGGTGGATGACCCATGATTTCCTCCAAAAATGCATCATCAAACTCTAATATAATGGGAATATTCTTAATATGCGAGTTTCTCCCCAACAATTTAAGATAAATAATTTTTTTTAGGAATTAAAATCCATCAGATGGAATAAATTTCTTTTTTATAGTAATATTTATCCTTGTATCTACAAATTATCATAGATAGATCTGGAATATGAAATGTGACTTTCCTCCCATAGAAATTTTTACGATCTCCACATATAGAAATCCAATCCATTACAAGAGTCATATAAAATTAAATTATACAAATGAATGAAATATTTGAAGGAAGCACTCTCCAAAAAACATCAATTAGAGAAAAAGTATAAACCTTTGATGCGACTGTTTTTCCATTAGGATTCTTTACAGCTAACTCAACATCTAATTATCGATGTAATATGGTAATACCCTTAGAACCTTCTTCATAAAAAGAAAGAATGGGTGGATCCAGAATCAAATAAAACATTTTCAACTTCATAGTGGATGAAAAGTGTACCTTTCACCACTTCATTATCGTACTACACATCACCAATAGTGATTTCATGCGACTTTTCATTTTAATTGGCCTTAAGTGTTTGTTGATGTCGATTATCCTAAATGACCCTTATATTAGGTCATTGATTGGTATAATTCCCCATTTCCTTTCAATTTTAGAATTGGAGTATAGGAGTTTCATTATGGGTATCCTTTTATTTATTTCCATCATTATGCATCTTTTCCTATCAATTCGGCATGAAACTACCCAAGGAACTTCTTTTTATACACTTAAAACAATTACTAGACCCATTAAGACAATTAATTCCATGTTTTTTTAAACACTTTTTTCATATGAAAAAACATATCTTCATATCAGTTTGTTCTTTATATTTTTCATTGGATTCTATTTTCCTCTCCCTATCAAATCAAAATTACTAATGGGTCAAACAAATCTCTATTTCATCCTTGAGAGAACATAGAATAATTTACATGTATCTATTAAATATCCTTATGGAAATTTACCTTGAGATAATTCATTTTATGCCACTAAGGAATTGATCAATTTTACTATCTGCTTGAAAAATAATTCTTGAAGCGTACCTTGCAAGTCTTGTAAAATTTTATTTGTTTGTACCAAGGGATTCATAATATTTTTTCATCAGGGAACTCCATATCCATATGTTTTCTGAAGAATACGAGGAATGTATTTATTTAAAAATAAATTCACGAACTTTTCCCACTCCATGGTCTCAATTTCATCTCCTTCCCTCGTATTCTTGATATGATTCTTCCATTTATTAGCTAAACGTTGTAGATGATAGACTACTAAGATGAAATCACCATGTTCATAATATTATCGAACTAAAATAGCTTTTTAGTGGTATCAATACATTTCTCATCCACTAATGGATCAGAAGATCCACTGAATGCAGGTGGATGTCGCCTCATGAATGACAGAACATAATGTTGCTTCATCCATTTCTTGTTTAGCATTCATTCATGATTCATATATTGAGAAATTGTTATGATCATGGCTACAAGATTTTATATTATATCTCCAATAACATCTATTTTCTTATAGGGGGCATCATGGAATTGCCCGTCATATTCAACATTAATGTGGTTCCTTCGGGTTCAATCCATTGACTAAAACAAAGAAACACAGTGTGAAAAACACTAATAATAATTGGAAAACTACCTAAAGCAAAACTATAATTTAAATTTAGATCACTTTTGGTTTTATCCTTTGTTATTGATGGTCATTTCTAAAACACTATGATTGCATCATATACTTAGACATATAATTAGGGCTCTTAATAAGTCTTTATAATTTTATTTTCCAAAGGATAACTATACCTTTCATCTGATTCCACCTATAACAACCCATAAATTACATACTTTGATATTACTTTATAATTTTAGTGTATTCATTACAACATATAATAATGGAATGACATGTCCATATAGGTATACTGTCATTAGATACTGAGAAACATAAACAACTAGTGAAAAAATCTACACTTTCTCCCACTAATTTTTTCATAACTAGACTCCTTTTTGACATAGATTATATAATACACTTATTCATGACCTTGGGAAAAGAAACATATGAATGGGTGAGATAAAATGTCCATTAACGGTATACTAGGGATATATCAATCATATCATACCTATAATTCATATGAATATTAAATTTTATAGTCTTATCCTCCATACGAATGATCATGATATCTTGTCATGGGGTAAAAGTTCATTAGAATTAATTAAAATAATTCTAGAATTCATAACATAAGACATGTTTTTTATTTCACACTAATAAGAAAATAACATCATTTCATAGTAGTTAGGTCTCATTTCCAAGACCATCAGAGTAGAAATAGACCATTACTAAACCATGTTTACTTCCCATTCCAGTCCTATATTACTAAACTATGTTTACTTGTCATTTAAGCCATGGCTATCTCATGTCATATAAATATTTACCCAATGCATTGGAGGGAGATATGGGTACCACACATCTGCTAATTAAATAATTCTTAGATGTTCCAAAAAAACATAAACCATTTATTATATCACATTCCAAGGAACAACAAATGGGTTTCTGAAACATCATTCAATCATAATCCATATAAATTAAATGGGTTTTATAAAAAATATTTCCATCATAATGAAAATAAAATCAAATTAATATTAGGGATAGAAACATAACCCTTTGTTATCTTATATGGAAAATAAATTTGTTAAACCACATTAACTTAATTCTCGAGGAAAATATCATTAATTTTTCAAAAAAATGTTTTATTTTCTCAATATATAATGATATTTTAAAATAAAATAATTTATTTTAAAATAATCTTGAAATATTGTAGATTATGATTCATGGAAATAAGGTTTCATTAAATGATTAACATCCTTTATTTTTAATAAGTTAAAAAAATTCTCCACATACGTTTGCCTGAAAAGTAATAATGTACCTCAAATCGAATAATGATAAAATATTCCTTTCATAACATTTAATAAAATTTTACCAAATGATAAAATTATCTTGAAAATTTTTATAGGAGTAGATATTATATTATATAATTAAGAAACATGGTTGTGGAAGATAAATATACCTTAGTAAATTCATACGTATATACAATCTGGAATAAAAATGAGATTGAAAAATTATCTTTTACCTTGTAATTTTTGTTAGTCAATGGTGATTAAATCCCAAATAAAAATGACAATGATGAATTATCTCTTACCTCTTCTTTTGGGTGTCTTCTAATGATTTTCACAATAGGACTCCAGAAGATGGTTTTATGAACAAAGGGTGGACTATAGGATTTTGTGGTTGATGTTGGGAGATGATCTGGGCAGGTTTTGGCTGATCAAAAGGGCTTTGGTGGTGTGAATAATAGATAACGATAAGATAGATTTTAAATGGAAGGTGGAGGAACTTTAGGAAAGTTTTGAAATATTAATTTATTATAATTTGATTTTCTGTTTCTAATGGCTCCAATGTGATTTATTTCATGGGTAAGATGAGGATAGGTGGTAATAATATAATCCATTAAGGCTTCGACTTAATTAGGTCATGAATTTAAAATTATCTTTTGGATTTAACCCTTAGTTAAATAAGTTAACTCTTATCAAGTATTCTGGTATTTTTATAGTATATGGTAAATATAGTTACTATAAAATGACATGAAAACCAAAAGTGGATCATTAATTATATTTCCAATCTTAAAAAGGTCATTTCTCTAAATATTTTATTTTTTGGAATATTATATCATTTAATTAAATATTATTTGTTTTAAAAACATATTTATATCAATTTTGATACTATATAGTAATAAATTATAGTTGAACTCATAAAAACCCTTATTTATTAGAAAAAACAAAAATGACTCAAAATAACGTGTTATATTCATCTATACAATTATTATATGGAATCAAAATGTTCAAATTACATTTATTTTAATATTAATTATATCATTTATTTGAATCATTAATTAATTAAGTAATCAATTTATCCTCATTATGTAAGAAATAAATTATTTATTTAATGTCTAAAAATGACAAAAAAATACCATGATGTAGAATTTTTTTAGATTTCTAATAACTATGTATTTTAAAATAATATCAGTTATATTACCCTATATTAGAAATTTTTTTAGTAAATGATACATGTTTATGTTATATTTCTCTTTACATTAAATTGAGAATTATAACATATCATTATCACACCCATGTGGCTCTATCGGGTCCTAAAATCGACCCATGGAAGATTATGGTCATAAATATTTCATAAAATCAAATTGGGATAAATTTTAATGTTGATGTATATTATTACAACAGTATTTCTTTACAATTTTTACTTGATTTAACTATTAACAATGGTAAATTAATATAATTAGTGAAGTTACATTTCATAATTTCCAAAAATAAAAGTGACCAATTTAAATAACTTGTAAATTAAAATTCCTAATATGGAATCCATTTTTATAAATTAACAAAACATAAATGGTAGAAATTAATTTAATATTAATTATTGTTCTCAAACAGGAAAGTGTGTTTTTAAGAGGTAAAAACTATCAAAATATTGACATGTGTCTATGTACGATTTAAAAGTTAAATTAATTTTACTGAAATTAATTATTTGAAATAATAAAAACATAATCTAATTAAACTTTACATCTAACAAGAATTAAAATATATCAATATAAATAAAAGGGATGAAAAAGCAGTTTTGAATTAAAATGGTGTATTTTTTACTATTCATTAAAATATAAATTTTATTAAAAAAACACTAAAAATATATCCTAACAAAATATTTATGTCCTACTTATAATTAAGAATTTAATTATTTCAAATTGAATATATAAAAGTGTAAAATAAGGTACTTAAAAAAGGGATCGTGGTAAAAAGGTTTGAAAAAAGCATTTTTTTTAAATAGTTATTTTATGTGAGAAAATTGAATTTTTCATTATATTATGTCTATGAAAAACATAAGATAAATTTTAAAATTATATGGGGTCTATTAAATTAAAAATATGGTTAATACTATTAAAAAACTTTTTTTAAATGGCCACATTGATAAGTCGTGGTGCGCTCGAACTCAGTGTGCCGTATAGTGCAAGATGAGACAGTATTGTGTGTAACGCAAGATTTTCTTGGTGTAGCTTAAAACACACGATATTGAATTTCATTAAATAGAAATATACCATTTTATCTTGGGGTGATACAATGTAGGAATGCAAGAAATCAAAATATTGCAGTTATTGAACCCACCTACGCTGGTTGAGATTCAGATCCCATTGATTGATGATATACTTGAGGATATACTTAAGGAATTTTTTTGTTTGTGAACACCATAAAGATCACTACAAATACATAGTGTCTCCAATAAAATATGTAATTTAAAATTTTAGCAAGCTCGAGGTCATGAATTGGGTAATTTAACTTGTGTGTCGTCAACTGAAATGAGCTATACACAATGACTCAATAATCCTACATCATAATTATACTAAGACCAATACATGATGTGTCCCAGTGGACTATATAAGCCATGATTAGATCTTGAATAATCAGTATCATGATTGGGGTTGTTATCCTTCTATTCAACTCCTAAAAGGCTCCTTTACAAGATTCTAACCATTATAATTTTACACTGTTCCTCATCAAACCCGTAAGTGGCGCTGCACAACATGAGAAATCATGAATGAATACTCATTAATATTCAGAAATCCCAAAGAGTCTATGAATATTAAAAATGATTTTGGGTTTCACCAAAGAAACTACAGCCTTCACATTCATTGGGTCAATAGAAACTCATGTTTCTAATATGGTATGACCCGGGAAGTGGAATTTGTCAATCCATAAGTGGTCTTTATAGCGTTTATCATAGATCTATGGCTATGTATGTGTATTTAACATTATATAAATATGTGTTAAATGGTAGTTTATAGAACATAAATACACTAAGAAATCTTCTATATGGAAAACCACAAATGAATCCTGATATGTGTGGAAGACCCGGTTCTTTAGAGCCATAAAGATAACAGGTGTGTTTGTAAGTTTGAACCGTATAACCAGGTACTAATATAGACCATTCCAGCTTTTAAAAGTTTTTTGAGGTATGTGTGAAGTCCGAAATACACATGGTAAAATCATTCCCTTTTATTTATCTTTTGAAACACCTTCCCTCTTTAATTAAAATAAAATAGGCCGTTAATTCTAGGAAATGGATACCCGTTTTTTGATTGTTTGTTGATTCAAACGAAATAAATCCATGCCAATCCTAAGGGTACTTTCTGCCTTCTAACCAAAGTGGATATGTGAACCCCAATTATAAATTCTATGGTGTATAAATCCTTTTTCCTTAAGAGAATCCAACCATGTATTGTGCTCTATAAACTCCTTATGTTCCACACGATAAGGAAGAATGACCACAGCTCCTCATCTTGACACAATCTCAATATTAATATATACCTCTCACACTAAATGTAGACTGAATAATCCATCATGAAAAAAACATATCCAAAAGACTCCACTAATGGGGGAATGTTAGTGGGGTTTAAACTGTGGTTGATGTGGTCAATACTGGTGACTTTAATTATAACCCTACCCATTCTCTATGGGTCGGGTCCAGCACATGTCACACTGAGATTCCATTCTCCCTTATGTACATGTATAACACCCTATAGGGATGTAAACATTACCCTTTGATGATAGTAGTAAATAAGGGATATGTAAGTAATTAACCTATCTATCTTGAAGATTACATCAAATCCATTCATTTTGAGAACATACAGGTTTCATTCGAAAAGGTAATCAAATATCTCAGGGGTGCAATTATGAAAGAAATATTTTCCCTATAGATGTATACATAAGGGTGTACCTAGATTCATGATGCCAAGGTAAAACTCAACGTCGAGGCCCAAAATCAAAATTACTTCCTAAGATACGAATGAGTGGCATGTGCCTATATAAAACAAAGTGGACACAAAAGTGTTGGCTTCAAGAATAATACCTCATACATTGGATGGTTCAGTGCTCTTCTCATACGGTGTAGGTTGGAAAACATTTATTTGGCCTATAACACAACATCGATTCACTAAATCACTACCTTGAGAATTCCCACTCTACTAATGTTGATAATCCTAGGACTTATTGCCTCTTCCTTGACCACCACCTCAGCATGAACGATTTGTGGTATTCCAACTGCTTGACTGTCATGATCCAGCTAACACAACCACTGACTGAGGAGTAGGTGTGGATCCAGGCTCACAACATAATGGAGGTAATGTTATGAAATAATTTTTTATATGAAACATCATTCCACAACCACTACATTACTTTGGATTCCATAGACACGGCACATTGAATTTATATGATTTTCCACACATCTGGTAAACATAAGAATAGTAAATGGTAAAATCCTAAGTACTTCCACTACCTCAAGATTCCTAGAAACATCGCTTCCACCGAGAAGATCATCCACTATAATCATTATGTGTTGAACTGTCATGGAATATACACTCAACATAACTCAGATTTTTCATTGGGATAAGAGCCAGGTTGTCGAGTTCTAAAATAGTTACTAGCCTGAACATATAGTTTTGTGACTGGATAGTATAATAGAGCCCATACTCAAAATATCTACCATCCATAAAATCATTAACATCTAAATAATGAGAAAAAAATGTTTCATCTTGGTGAAATGGGGTTATTAATCCATAACTAACATGGTCCCCTAAAATAGATTAATGAACTCTCTAGCTCAGTCAGCCCACAGAGTCTGGGAGAAGATGTAGTCATAAAAGAAAGATTGGAAGTTGGCCCAAACCGTCATTATAAACTAACCTACCTGGGTGATGAAATCCCACAACCTCTTGGATTAATTGCATATCATGTAAGCAGATAACTTATCCCTCTTCTCTATATTCATCTTTAGGTTCTCGAACATAAAAAGGATCCACTCGATCCATGAATCAACAATAAGAGGTCCACTATCTTTGAAAGGTTAGAGTATGTTGTTGCAGAAACTCATGAGTCAACCCTACCATGCTCAGGCTAGGTCACAGTCTTCCTTGAATATTATGCAACATAAACAAGAAATCCTCTCGAAACTTGGCATCCTCACCCAAGACAGGAATAGGAGGCGGAGCCACATGTGGCTCGACAATAAGAACAACTAGCGGCTAGAGGCACTCTACCTCAATAACATGATTGTAACCTCATTCAGGGTTTTAGACTTGAGTACATCATTGTGGCATAATTCTACAAGCCCAAAAGAATTTCTTAAAAGAAAAGCGAGAAATTTAGAGGGCGGAATTCATGAAACTAAGACATGTATGAAATCCTTCCTACAAAAATGAATGTACTTCTCTACATGTTTCTAATTCTAGGATTATACATTGGAATAGTCTAAAATGGTTATGAGAATATAGAAATACCCACTATCCACTACCAAGGCTAGTTCCAGGTCATTTTTCCATGTTTAGCTTGTTAATGATTGTTTTTCATTAGGTAAGTACACTCCCTTTTAAAATGTATGATCATTAAAAAAATTGGCATTTAAGTTGGGTCAACCCAATGATATATCTTTTCTTGACTCATAAAGTCACATACACCTTATGCATCAAAATATGACACACACTTGGGTTCCATGTAACTTGAATTTCTATTATCAATGTTATTATACTATTCTAAAATGGTTGAGCTAGCTGGAATGAATTTTAGGATATATATGGACCCGTAAAGACTATGATCCAAATAGTGACACCGACTAAACTAACACCATTTAATATTCCTAAACCTGAAAAAGAGTAAATAATATTATATATTTATATTTATATTTATATATATATAGCATGGCCCAATCAATATGTAATATGAATGCTTTCGAAAAATATAAATGTGACATGGAAAATGCATGGTCTATTCATATTGTGCCTATAGTGATGCATGTTATAATATTTAACCCCCATTTCATTCGATCAAACAATAGAATCTCAATTTCAATATCATCTATATCAATAACATCACCAAATAAGTTAAGAACCTAATGGTGAAATTATATCAATAGTAAATAGCATAATAAATAACAATAATGAACCATGTAACTTGGCCCTTACCCCATACATGGGTTCACGATTCCTGAGCATGGCCTATGACCAAGTCCCAAGCAGTCCCAATCTTCAATATTTTGTCTCCAAATAGTAAAGATAGAAAGGAAATCTTCTAATACCACTTTATGACATTCTAGACTCGGGTGGCACTTAACCTTTGCCCAGAGACCTGTTGTCCAAATGACCCCTGGTGTGTCTCCCCTTAAGAGAGGAACTTCCAACTAGTAGTAGTGGTGTGATTGTAGAACAGAGGAGAGATTTCACCCCATGTCATATCCCACAGTAGATGAAACCACAATATTTAGTAGGAAAAGCATAACCAATCAGTTAAATACAATTAAAAAGATAATCCTAACTAGATACAAAGAAATAATTAATAACTAAATAGAATAGTAATATCCAGATAAGGTGTTTCTGATATGTGTTCATGAATGGAAAGTCAGTAAAATGGGATAACAAAAAACCATGAATCACACATGCTAACAAAAATGCAGAAAAATGAACAAAACCTAAATGTTTCTACATATCTTACCTATATTATGCCTAATCCTCTGCTCATAAGCTCTCACCTAATTGTATGAATCAATAGTCTGAAGAGGGGTGTTATTCTTTATCAATACCTTTAAAAAAAGTCTTATTAGTTAACCACGGAATCTCGAGTGTTATGTGAGATACACATTTGAGTATGCCACCTCCAACGGTGTCTACGTTTAATCTAAGTCGGTGCTCGTCAGTAAATGGTGTGTATGTAATATCTAGAAAGTAAGAAATGCTGAATAAATAAATAGCCTCATGTTCCGGTTCCTAATGGACACATGGAAACTCTTCCTCCTTCAACCCATAGATCATACATCAGATCATATCACCCCAATAATATAAATATATAGTTTAATCAGATATCGGTATATATATATATATATATATATATATATTTAAGATGGGATGGATCGGGACATAACTCTTATACATGCTAGACCAGAGAAGCTCCCATGGTCTAACTTGGGTCCAATCCCAAGATATCTCATTGTCTCTTGAAAAATACCCAAGGGAGCTCTCATAGACTTCCTCACCTCATGGCTCACACAATACATGGGTCCTCGAAAAGAAGCACTCATAGTATTCCCATTGGGGCTCTCATGTCCCCTAGATACAAAATCGTAAGGAATAACATTTAATATATTTTGGGCATGAGGCACGCACCCCTCATGATCTTATCATTGCAAAAACCATGTAAGGGTCACATTCGTTGCTACAAGTAGCATATTTAAGGAATAACATCATATAAATTTAAATTTAAATCTAAATCAATGATTGATTACCTATTCATTCAATTAATTTCAAGGTAAATCACTCATTACATGTGTTCCAACTAATAAATACATTCACTTTACCTAAAATGGAAAACCCAAATACAAGAGCACAAGCAACTACAAAGGGAATATCCAGTAATCGGTTGGTCAATTTGGAAATTAGAAGCCCTAGATATCCAGAGACCCATAGGGTGACTTGTGTTAAAAAAAGGTACACCTGAAAAAAATGGCAAAATCAGTTCACAAACAAGATAGGGAATAGAAACCAAAAAACTTTATTTAGTGAAATTGGACAAAATTGCTAATTGGGTTAGGTCACCCCTGGGGTATATATATAGTGCACTAGTGGTGCCAACATATCCATACAAGGTTTAACTAACCAAATTAAACACCCAAGGGTCAATTAGATAAGAAGGAATGAACACAACAAAGTATATCATCGAAGTACATCTCATGGAATTATGGAATAAACCTGAAATGGCCAAAAATCAAATTGAAAACTACAAGACCACCTACCTTAGGGGCATAGACTATGCCTCTCTTGATATCAACCACATATTCAAAGCATTATAGAAGAGGTATAAGTTCTATTACAAATCTCTAAAATTAGAGACAACAATCCGAAAACCAAATAGAATAATATATGGGAAACTTTATCATGGAAGTAGGTGAATACAATGATATACTTACCTCAAGGGTTCCAATGCATTACTCAGATAATAAATTGGGCATCTTATGTAGTAGTTATCCAGAGTCCAAGGAGTATATGCTTTGACCTTCAAAGGGGGGAATACCATAGGTTCTATGTGTAAGAGGTTGCATGAAAAAGATAAAATACATATTAAATGAAGGTGGGGAAGATGGAAATTTTTTCAAGAAACTGGGATCATATTTTTTTAGCACACTTTTTCAAATTGTGTTGTATGGCCCTACCACCTTCAATAAGGCCTCATAGTTTTCTCACATGGTTTACCAAACGATGTGAACATCATGCGTGAAGGCTCTTTAGCCATATTCAATATGTTTCATGGTTTTGTTCTTGGGTTGGCACAGTTTACACTAATTGTGCGGGCCCACCTATAGCCAATTTTCAGATCCTCCGGGATCAAACCTAACCAAGATTCTCCTCGCTCTTACCCTAGGTCATGTCACCCAATTAAAATTATTAAAAAGTTATTAAAAGAGGAAAACCAATTATTTTAACCTAGTTCAATAGTCGGGTCATTACAATAGAAGAATATTTCATTGAAAATTAAAGGAGTTCTTAATGATTCCAAAGAATATTAAAATTAGAAAATTGACACTGGATATGAATGATTTGAATGAAGCGTAAATCAACAAAAAATTTCAAAAAAATTAATAATGGATATTTAACCTACTTATAAAGATCATAATGGTTCTATATTTAAAATATTTATTATATTTAACATTACTTTTTTTTGAGAATTTATATATGAAATAAAAGTATATGTTTGTTGAAAATTTTGTTTGTAGAATTGATAACTTTAAGCATGATACATATACTATGTCAAAGATGAAAGAGATGAGAGAATGATTAATAATAAGTTGATCTTACTCACTATTAAGAAAGAGTTTAATGTATGATATAAAAATAGTTCTTCTAGTGTGATTTTTGATGAAGGAATCAACATAATAACAATATACTCTATATATAATTCTATAAAAAGAATTAACGTTGATTTAAAACATTCAAAACAATCATTAATGGTTTGGCTGTAGTTTCACCCTCAAGAGAGTAAAATGTATTGAAATTTCATTCTTATCCCTAGATTTTTTTTAATTCAAGGGACTATATCTAGTTGACTATGTGATCTTGGGTATTTTCTGGCCATATCATAAACTAGATACTCTTATAGAGTAGTATACATTTTAATATTTATTATTCCATTTTTTACTATGCATGTGAGTTTTCTGAAGAGTAATTTAATATTACTCTAAAAACATACAAATGTTTTTAGAAAAGGAAATTTTAAATTTTGTTAGTCATTGATTCACCCCTCTTAACGATAGCATCAATCACATGTGTGTTTTTTCAATTGGTAAAATATCTCTGTAACATTTTTGACTCAAGGATATTTGAGGAAGATATATTTTTGTAAATTATTTCTAATATAAAAAATAAAAAATCTGATCTCAAAAAATAGAAAGGTGATTCCCAAAATTGACCTGGAAGATTTTCGTGTTGGTTGGAGAATATGTCATTATTTCTAATAGATTTTTGTTAGAATATCGTAAAAGCTACTACTTATTGTATTAGTCCTATTTATAAATGTTATTATTTAATATAAATATATAAGTGGAATCCTTAAAATGATTTCTGTGAAGAAGTTCTATAATATTTTCTCTATAACATTGTTAACATGTGAATGTGAATAGAAACACCATAACTATTGATATTTTGGATACGATAGAATTTTTTTTGACGGGAATTCCAATTTAAAGGAAGAAAAATAAAAGAAAAATATATTTAAATATTATTATCTAGAAATGAGTAATGATGATTCAATTAAAAATATTTCATATGGGTAAATTATATTTTACGTTCTATTGATGGCACTGGTGAAAACATTGATGATTCCACTATGATTGAGATGATATTTTTGATTATACCAGCTAAATTTGATGCAAAAGTCTCAAATAAAAAGATAATAATCAATCATCAACCATTCTTGATAACATAAACACTATTATCAAATCTTGTTTGATAATGAGGGGTAACGATTCCATAAAATTAGTAAAATAATGACAAAGAGATTTATATTATTTATTCAATGATGTAGAAATACACATTAAATTAAAAGATTGAATATATGACTACTCATACTTGAAAGATGAATCAAATTAAAATTCGAATACCCTTTTTTCCATTCTCTCTTTAAATTTAAAAAGGGGACATGATTTTTAAATGGGATTATTCTTCTAAAATAATTCAATTTTGAAGCTATTGAAAACATTCCAACAAATATAACGATATTTATAGAAGGATAACCTTACAATGAAGTAGATGATTTACCTAGAAGATATATTAAAATGAAGAAAAAAATTTAAGATCCTATTAAATATTGTTTGTGTATGATGTTATAAAAATATAAAAATAGTTTTTACTTATCAAATAACAATGTGATGACACTGAAGAATAAGAGGAAGTGGTGAATTCCATTGATGGTGACAAGAAGATACGTATTTCCATGTTGAATGATAAATATGTTACTATTGATAAAACTAGTGTTTATAAAATTGAATATAAAAAAATAATATGGACTTGATAAAAAATAAAGAGTTGAAACAATATATAACAATGTTTTATATTTGTAAAATGAAAACTGAATGCTAAAAATGAGGATTAACTTGTTTGCAGTAATGAATCTATAAATATTGAAGAAAAGACCAGGTTTCTTAAAATAAATTAGTTGTATAATGAAATTTAAATATTATTAAAATATATTTATCATCAATAAGTTTTAAAAAATAAAATTCTATAGAAAATGAGTCTTACACTTCTCAAAAAATATTGTTTGAAGTCGAAGATGAAATAGGAAAATGTAAATCCATTTTAAAAACTATTTCCAAAATTGTTGGGGAATTCTCCATGACAGAATATTTCTACCGTAATCATCAAAAAATTCATAATATGTAGAAAATGATTCAAAAAAAATTCCAATAAATTTATGAATAAGATTACTGTTTTTAACAAAATGTTTTGGCTAAATTAGGAAAATCTCATTAATATAGTATTTCTATAAACCAAAACAGAAATTAAAAAATGATATGAAAATCAAAAGTAAAAATGATGAAGTGGGATAACGATTGAATTGAATTTTTACAAACTCAGAATAATATTGGATTAAGATAAGAAGATAATTTTATTTCCAAAATAAGTAATAAGTGTATGTGAAGGATTCAAAGAAATAAAATGACATATAGAGGAAATTATGTCGTATATGTCTACTGATGGATCTCTGGAGGCTTCATAGATAATTCTAGAATTTGATGATTTTCCACAAAAATTCATATCATTCTATAATTCATAAAATAATCCAATTAGAAAGAATCATCCAAATCAAAGAGGAAATGTTAAAGAGAAAAAATTAAATTATAGATAGATGACTGAGAATATGATTTATCAGATTTAGGAAGACTATGGAATATATGACTGTATTAATAATCATTAAAATGAAGATTTTTTCCTTATAATATAAAAATTAATATAAATTAAAATTCATAACGGACTTAGGATATATTGTTTGAATATGATGATAAGCTATTTATTGTTGAGGTTTACCTTAAATATTGAAAAGGATAATATTCATATATATTTGATAGTAAATTATATTCTATTGTAAAAAAATAAAATTATTATATAATATTGAATATATTTCATATGGATATTTAAATTTCAAAATAATTGTCCATTTAAATAAAATATTCTTTTCTCCAATGATTATTAGTAAATAAATATTAGAATAAAAAAATAACATGTTTTTTAATGGGTTGAAACAAAATCTATTAACAATTTCATAATTTTTTGATGACGGGAATGGGGTTATTTCTAAGAAAGTGGATTTTCTAACTAAAAAAAATTAGAGATGAATGTGCCAAAGAAAAATAAAATCTAGTAAACCTATTCCATCTACAAGATTCTATAAATTCATTCTACATAAGTATGAATAATGGAAATAAACTATTGCATAGAGCACATAAAATTTGTATAATGAATATATATAATTTTACAAAGGGGATTTTTTTGAGTGATGATCCTAATGATTGTATATATGGACATGGTTTTGTCCATATTCTTGAAGGGAAATATTATAAACATTTCATATATAAATTTTATAATTATTATAACTCATCCCTTAGAGCTTATTCATTATAAAATTTTCATCCCATGATTATTTAATCAATTATTATAAATAATAATTTTATCTCCTTTATTTATAGATTCACTCACATTACATGAATAATTCTTATGAATGATAAATCTAAATTTCTCAAAATGTTCATGACTTTTATGAGAAGTGTTGAAAAAAAGTTTTGTGACGCACTTAAAAAATATTTAGACAAATAATTATATTGAGTAGGAAAATTATATATTTGATGAAGGCCTTGATAAGTATGGAACTCAATATTAGATCATTACACTTTATTTCAAATAATAAAATAGTGTGTCATAATGGAAGAATAAAATCATAGTAGATATTTCATGGAAAATTTTAACAAATATTGATACATATTGTTATTTCTAGAGACCATCAATAATTGAAGTATCTCATATTAAAAATTATTACTCATATAAGGAAAAGACTTACATTTCATTATATTTTATATATTATAAAAAAACCTCACGTATGTATTATTGAAGGGTATTTATAAACACCGATATAATCAATTCCCAAGGTAACAAGATTAGAAATATTCATTCAAGTGTGGGGGATAGAATATTCCCCTTTTATCCTCCAAATTTAAGAGTATATCATGATAAAATAAGTTAAAAAATAATATTACGGGTAATACTACTGTTAAAATATATATCATGAAAATAATGAATAAAAACATAAAATATAAATTGTTGGAGTTGATAACGATGATTCAGGTTTTGTGTAGTACATAAGATGATTTTTCATAAAAGGATATAAGTTCAAAACAAGATCATATTGAATATGATGATTTTGAAAACTAAATTGATGAGGACAGACTCCAATTATGTCATTAAAGGATTATAAAATAAGTGTAATTACAAAATAATGTTATAGATCAGGTTATATATGTGTATATTATGAGAAATTTGAGGACAACATCACACAAATAAATGTTTTCGTAGGATGAAGAGAGTGTTTGTGAAGTAGCTATAAATCATCAAAAATGTATTGATGTCATGAATGAATGATTAGACTAAATAGATAAGAATGACCCATTAAATTTTATATCCAAACCAAAGGATGATATCAATAGTACAAAAAATTATATCTTTCATTAAAAATTAAATGAAAAATGTGTTGTGATAAGAAATAAAGAAATACTTATGTGTAAGGTTTATTCATAAGATGAATGAGTAGATTTTGATGAAATATTTTTACTAGTTTCCTTGGTGCATGTCATATGAATATTTATTGTTATTGTTACCCCTAGAAAACACAAGATAATTAGAATGGATTTCAAGTATACCATGCTCACTAGTGAGCTTGAATATGAGGATTAAATTAAGAAATCCTTCCATATCATGAAAACGGAGGATGAAATACATTTCTTGATGTTTTGGAATGATTTATATGGGGTGAAATATATTATTAGATCATTTAATTCTATGATATTTTTTATATATTTAAAAATTATCAAGAGAGAGAAAATGTATTTTTTCACTAGAATGGATTGCACGGTAGAGTCTTAAAAAAGTATTATAATGTTGGATTCAAGCTGGTTTTCTACACTAATATTAGTAGGAACCATGATACAAAATAATGTGTATAAAAAATAAGTGGATGAAGGATATTTTAAAAAGGGAATTATAAGTATGATACTCTTAATAGTATCATGGTTGGATATACTCTATGTTTTCACCATCTATTATAGTGTCAAATTTGATCCCATAATATAACACATTATACATGATAAAATCATCCTCTTCTAATTTTAATAAAATGTAAAAAAAATTTTAAAATCTAATTCAATATGAGAGTTCAATATACAAGGAAGTTCAACAACATATTGGTATGGAAGTGTTAATGAGATAAAATCCACATCTATGGTAATTTTATTACTTAATGACATGACTTTTTTTAGAACAAAAATAAGTATAATTAGATGACATTAATCCATGATATATAAGATATTATAGCGTTATGTTTAGCCATTAATTAATTTATGTAACAAAAAACAAATGTTTAAGATCTCATTGTTAATGTGTCATCACTACTTCTCTTGGGTTCTGATAATCAATTTCATATAAATATATCAAAGGATTTTGTTCAACATTCAATAGGTAAGCACATTGATGTCAAATATCACTTCATCAATGAGCGTTTGGTGAGAAACGAGCTAAAATACAATTTTTTCCTAACATATAGAAAATAAAAAATATACTCATCAAACCATTGTTTAAATATGGTTTTGACATTTTGAGGATTGAAATGGGAGTTAAATCTCATGTCTGATGAGGGTGTAGTCTGGTATAGTTTTTAGTATATATGAAACCCCTCGTTTTATGAAATAAATAATTTTATTCTATATTTTCATGTTATAAAATTATTTGGATGAATAATGGGATGTTTGGGAGGTATTTTGGAATTTTTTATGTGTATATTGGATAACACGTGAGTTTAAAATAGTCATTATAAGCCATATGTACCTTTCAAGGTAATTGTATAAGTTGACATTTTGACATTTGGGTAGGCTCATGGTTGGTTCACAATTGGTAAAAATGGGTGAAAAATAATTTAACATTAAAATTTAATAGAATTAGGTAGTTTCATGGAAGATTCATGATTTGAAAAATTGTGTGGAAAAACCATAAAACCTCGAGTGCTTTCTAATAGCACCCATATATTTAGTGTCCGTTTTTTCAAAGTGTAAAGGTTCAAAAAAATTACTCAATTCGATTTAAAATTATTTTGTTATTCTTTTTTTATTAATGAACCCATAATTATTCCATGTGTTATTATGTTTCCCAACATTTAGGAGTAAAATAGCTTGTTTTATTTCATTTCCTCACAAAAGGTTCCATTTTCAATGGATTGTTTGGAGATGGACAATTAATATCAATGGTAATTTTTTATTCTCCTCCCATTTGTGATCTCCTCATCCACTCTTAGAGGTAACCCTATAATAGGGTTTCGAATGACTATATTTATGAGATATAATTAATTATAATATAAATATTATCATTCATTAACAATAGAAATGAAAATGTATCTCTTATTTAAAAGATCATGGGGAAATTATAGAAAGTGGTCATTTTGTGGTCGATGGATTCTCCCCTGCCATATTCATTATAGATCTGGAATGTTTGGATTTTGTAAAATAAAATATTTTCAGAACATGATTTCTAGAAAAAAGTGTTTTATAAAACAAATTATTTTATGAAATTGAATATAGTGATTTAAAAAATCTCATAAAACATATTTCATACATTAGAAAAATGATGTTTATTTTCAAATAACAGTTGGTTGTGATATCGTGGAAAGTTCATCATCTGTTTATGTTATATGTTAAAAGGAATTTTTTCTTGGACTTAGTAATGGGTTTAATAATAGACGTAATGGATTTTATCACTACGAGAAAACTTGGGATCATATTGAAGGGTACCACTCATGAGTATGAGTTGTTCATTGGGCCTACATTGATATGATGTTCATTGGGTGTGTGAGTTAAATGTGTATGTGTTTATGACATTGGAGAATTTAATAGAGTGATTATTTTCACTGCTTTTGTATATATACCTGAAACAATAAGTTTACATCATTACCTATCAATTTATATTAAATTTTATCAAATTTATTTTTTTCAATTTGGAATGTGTGGGGAGACTTGGAGATTTCCCACTAAGTTGAAATACCCACCTCCTACATACACATATTGTTGCATATGAAAAAAAATATTAATTACGACACATGTAAGGCGATGGTCTTATGTATTTCTATAAGATCACCATGATGAAGAATACATATCTTTATTCACATATATATTGGATATATCTTTTGGTGGAGGTGGTTGGGGTGAAAAAATGGTTCCATGGGATCCCAAGGTGTGTTTCGGTCCTTATTGATAGTGGCATATTTTTTTTACTTCTATGACTCTAATGATTTTTATGGTCTATTTATGTCATTGAATTATTTTTTTTATATAATGAATAATATTTTATTTTTAGGATGATTTTATAGTACTTTTCTTATTCATGTCAAAGAAAACATATACCACGGTATTCTCAATCCTTTGAAATTTATTTCTAGGATTCAGTGTCTTGGGGGTTTAAACTGATGTTTCTGGAACCCATATCCTTTAAAGGATAGTGAGTCGAGTTAGGGAGATACAAGTGTTATTAGTTGGGTTGAGTACAATATAAGGTAAATATAGATACATTTATAATATTTATCATGACATTACATGAATGTGTAAAAAGGCGTAGAGAGCCTATTTTCCTTACAGCATCATATTACCTTGGTGGTTTGGTTAGTGACTTTTTTTTCAAGAACTATGATGAATTTCCTCACCACATTGACATAGGCTTGATCCAATAATAGCTTGGTATCATACATTATTAAAAGTACTCCCAATATGGTACTTATTGAAGTGATATTTTTTTCATCTATGTTATGTTTTGGTATATACTAAAAATGCTGGTATTTGAGTATTCATTGGTGACTATGTAATTATTTTGTGGTGATTATAAAACTATTACACTTGTTAGAAGACTAATAAAACATGATCAGTATTCTTATAACACTATTGATCCAACAATGTAATCACAAGTGAATGAAAAAATGGTCATAATCACTCTGGAAGAGTTCCTGGTTGTGGAAAAAACAATTTGACCTTAAAAACCACATGATGTGGATTGCTCACCCAAATTACAATGGTAGAATATATGAATAAGACATGGTTATTCAGAATCAGAATAATTGGAATCAAGGACTAGGATAATGAATATAATCGTTGATTTATTATGGATCCATATTAAAATAAAATGGAATCCCACTATGTATATGATTGCCTCTTTATAAGAAAAAATATGGGACCTAGTAGATTAAGCTTATATCAAACATTTACTATCAAGGGATGGATTTGAGAAATTAATTGATAAAAAATTATATCTACATTATTTTTAAGTGTCACAAAAAACTACATTATTTAAAATAATATACTGAACATTTTTGGTTATGCAGTATGCATAACATTTTACAAATCATTATTTTTTATAATTAGATGTTGTAGGTGGTGAATAATTCAAGGCTCAGATGGTTAAAGTGTGTCTATGCTCTGAAATTAATTATTAAGTGGTTATGTTTAACATCATGGATTATATTGATATAGTTAACAAGGATCTATCAAAATTGAAAATATCTCTTGGAAATTAAATAGAGGGAACACAATTTACTCCCATAAGTAGGTGGGATATCCAGTGCATGAAATAAGAAAATTAGATAAAACTATTCCTATAGTGATAGAGCACTATATATCTATTCCAATATATTTGTTTTTCCATCTATATCTCATTAAACAAAATGATTGTTTCCAGTCCATTTTCATTGAAAATATGAAGATAAATTCCTAAAAACTCGTCGACACAATTATACATATTTTTGTAAGGGGAATCTAATGTGATATTTCAAAAATCATCTCAATTCAACTATTGATGACTTTTTTAATTTTTCTCATAATTATAATGCGTGACCAGGACACTCTATTTAGTGTATTAATCAACCTCAGAATCGAGGTTCATTTTTTACCATGACATCCCAAACCCCTCAGTGGGACCCACCTTATTATGGGAGTGTGAATCAGTCATTATAAAAGGATTATTAATTATATAACGCTAAAAAGTGTATTAAAAATGAAAATGTAGGTCAATTGATGGATGAGGGTACCATTCTACCAAACTATACCATTTTTCAGGTTTAATATGACACATGTTCTTCACAATCTATTATTGTTTCTCTTGGGGTTCAAATCATTAATTTTTTATTGAAATTATGGCTTAAGTTTTGACTCTTAGGACACTGATCATGCAAGAGAAGAAATGTGGACTTATATAATTTTCATTCTCCATAATATTGGATTATTCCCCTTTTTGATAGAGTTCACAATCATAAAAATTATTTTTTTTATCACATTTAGGGAATAGATTGGTTAATATAATTCGAGGAAAATAACAATTACTACTCTTAGCATATGAATTTGATATATTCTAAAGGACTTGGCCAGTTATTTAAGGGAATATTGGATCTAAATAAAATTATATTATGGAAATTAGTTATATTTTTTCAATACATATCATATTTATTTGAATCTATATCTTTTTATTCTATTGAGGAAACTGGAAGTAGTTATTTTTCTATACTACTAAATCAACATTATGAAAGCCTTCTGAATAAATTATCTATACTCCCACAAGAAAGGTATGTTTAACATTACATCAACACAATATCATGAATGAATCATATATATCTTATAAAATGTATAATGTATCCAACTGAATTTTTAAAGGTGAATATCAAATTGAAAAAAATGAAATCCATGTTTTTATAAGGGGAAGTATTCCATCATTGGTAGTCTACTTCTTCATGTTCTAAAATAAAATGGAACATGCTACATTTTATTATTACCATAATATAAATCATTTTATGTTAAATAATCAATATCATCTTACTTGAATTAATCTCATTTTGAATAGTAAAGGGAATTTAAATTGTTATCCAATTATGATCTCTAATTTTGGTACCACTAACTCTAATTCAATAAATACGATGTCCTTATTATTTCATTTAGAAGCTACTACATCTACTATAAATACTAGATATTTCACTTTGGTCTCACTAATTCACATCATGTATTCATATATTTGATTAATCATATCATCCACAGATACATGGATTCACTTATAATGGTATTTTTTATGACATCTTAATCTAAAATCAATTGGAATATGATCATGAATAGAACTTATAGATTGTTCTTAGTGTGTGTTACAAGATCAACTTCTTTACTCAACATTCATAAAATATGAATTTTATAGATAATAATTTCAATTAAATGTTCAACTAATTTCATATAATGGAACATATATAGATCTTGATAATATTTAGGTTGTTATTTATTTTCAACCAAATATGATTTCCATTAATATATTCATATTACCAGGATAATTAGGATATTATTGATAATTTTTTTGTGCTTTCTCATGACTTACGCCTCCAATGAATTAATTAAAAATTAATGGTGTAATATTCTCTGAGGGGTGATTGTCATAATTTCTTTGATGAACTCAATACTTGTATTAATTTCTCACCAATCCGTATATTTCTAAAAACATCTAGGGGATTTGCCTTCATTTTTGATTCATTGGGATCTGTATTTGGTAGTATTCTCATGTAGGGATATCTTGGTTTTACTTATCCTCATTAAAATACGGGAAACATGGGAATAACTACCCAACCCATTATGTAGAATTATTTGTGATGTGTCTTTCTGTAAAAACATCAGGGTACTGTCACTTTAATTAAAACTTCATTATTATCACTCATTAGAAAACATTGAAAAACATCTTTTACACATCGTAATTAAACTCATAATAAATATTATGGGTGTAATATCTTAAAATGATTGATATTGAAAAGGTATACACATTTTGGAATGGAAATTCATTTGTTAATGTATTAAATCATATGTCATGTAATCAAGTGGCTCAAAAGGCCTGGTACTAATGGAAATAGATAACGGTGATTGATGATGTGAACATAGAATGTGCAGAGTATGATGAGGTTTTAGTCTTATTTCTAATTTCCTTCACTGTTGAATAGGATGAACTAATCAAATATTCCCATAAAAATACATTTATTTCTTGGAAGGGATTTAAAACCTCATTGGTGGGGAGTCCAGGGATGGATTAGAAAAAATATAAAAAAAAATTATTTTATTTCTATATCATATTATAGTTACACTATATTTCCATAAAAATTATATTCATTATTATCACCATTCATATTTGAGTATCTACCCATTTACCTAGGAAATTATTTTGGAAATGACGGATCATTTGTGGTGGTTGAGAATGAAATGTAATGTCGCAGAGTTTGTTGTGTTGTTTCTAACATATCAACAAGTGAATGAAGAAAATCAGTAACTATTTGGTATGGTACAATAAATTATTATGTTATCATAGAAATGGGGGAATTTATAGTTACATTTTACCATAAATCTATAAATAATTTACCAAATACAAGGAAACAATTTAATTATTATTCCACTATTGATGTCGACCCATTTTATTATAATTTAATAGAGGAACATAGTTGATGAGTTTGTAATTAAATATATCTGATATGTGTTCATATTACATGTGGTATGAATTTGTTTTATCTTACGACAATAACATATATTCAACAAATTGTTTTAGGGATCCTTTTAGTAATTCTTTGGAAGCATATTGACCATGAGAAAGAGATATCAACAATAAATGGTTATCCATTAATAGTTATCAATTTATATGTCGCGTGAAATTAATTGATCATACTTAATTGACTTTGGTTGTTCATGAGAAGATTTTCATAATTCATTGGAGTTCTACAAAATTAATAATTGTCAAACCATTATACATAACGCCCTGTTTGATTCATTGTATGTTTAACAATTCCATTCACCACTTTTTTCATTAATACAGTGGAAAATTAATAAACATTATATAACCTCATACTTGATACTAATGTGAAGATCTAGATGACATAAAATATAATAGATACCACCAAGAGTACTCAGGAAATAGATCTGGATCATTTTCATTTTACTTTATCTTTTAACGTGGTAAATAATATATTCTCATGTGGGTCACCAATGCTGGGGATTTATTATTTTTATAATCAAAAGATCATCTCTTTTCTATATGGTGGTGATTTTTAAATTATAGAATGGATTATGTAAGTTTATTATTAGATATATCTACTACCGATATATAATTTGGTTCAAATAAATTTCAATGTATCATAATTGTTGATGTACCAAACCATCCATGGCCATGTTATTAGTTGTGACCATGTGACTCTAAAGCCTAATATGATTTATATAAAACCCATGATTCACATTATAGATAGTAAATAACTGGACATTCAAGGAATATGTACATTGTTTTTATGAATTTTAACACACCATGTTTTTAATAAAGTATTTCAATTAAATAATTCATTATATTTGATAGATTTCTCCACATGTTATATCAAGATAAAACAATAATGCAATAGATTTAAACTAGTAAATCCTAAAGATTGAATAAATAGTAATGAGTATGAGTATCCAATAAATTAATTTTGTATAGAAATAAAATATAGGATACGTGGAATATGAATAAAATTTAATTGGTACAGCTAAAATGACCAATCAAACAAGTTTATATATAAAAATATATTTATCTAATGTTTTCTATTTTATGCTATATGAATTTATTTTTTATAAAACTTTTGATTAAAGATGGTTAAATTTGATTGATATGATTAATTGGTCAATAAGAATTTTATTATTAAATTATAAGATATATCAATAAGAATAATTGACATTTTAAAAAAATAACGTCAATTTTACAATGAAAATGACTTTAATTATATTTATTCTTTTAATATGGATATTCACTTTTTCCAATTTTAGAAATAGAAATAAATATTATTATTTTATTATTTTTAATCAAAATTATCTAATAATTTAATTGGTTTAATTTATTTATTTTTACATTAAATTATTTTACCAAAGTAAATAATTGTTACCATGGTGAAAACATGTAACACCCCGATAGTTTATGAAAAATATTCATTTTAATTTCATTGATTTCTTCTGTTGTACGCTACTCCAAATTTATCTTGAGCTATATGCAACACCATATTAGCTATCAGTTTACGCAACCCTGACTTGGCTTGCATGACACTCAATCGCGACCTTCCTCGATAGCGTGTGTTGTACGCAATACCGGGTTTCACTAAACAACGAAATATGGTTATAATGTTGTTATAAACTAGCCGTTATGAATAGTATTAACTAAATTTTAAATTTAATAACATTATTATTCATCTTACACATTTTCTAGAACATGGTATAAGAACAAAGTAAATTTTTTGGGTAAAAAAAGTATTTTTCAAAATATTCAGTTTTGTCGCCTTTTGATGGCGCACCCACTTTAAATCTAGTTTTGACATGTTTATAAGTTCAATTTGACAAAATAAAATTCTTATTTGGAATCAGGAAATAAAAATTTACTTTGGATAAATGTTTCATATTATTCTGGTAACTTTCATATTTTGATGAATAGTAAAAACACGCTATATTTTAATTAGAAACAACTTTTTTCATCACAATAATCTATATGGTTAACTTATAATATTTAATGGTTTTAAAGTATAAATAGAATATATTATACCATTTAATATCATGTATGTCATTAACATTAATTTTACATTGAATTCATAGGTAAAAACATTTCAATCTTTTGAAATGTTTTAACTTTTAAAACACGTTTTCTTAACAACAGAATTAATTTTAAATTAATTTCTGCAACATTTGTGTATTGAATTTAAAAAAAATGGATTCCATATTTTGAATTAGTGGGTCCAAATTCCGTTAATAAGCTACTTTTTATTTTTGGGGCATTATGAATAGTAACTACGGTAAATTTTATTTACCTTAGTAAAAGGTAAATCGGGTAATTAAGGGTAAATATAATATTATAAAATTACCCTAACACATTTCTTAATATAATTGGATGCTTATATTTTGTACTAAGGAATATTTGGATCGAAATGGAATCCATTGAAACCCAATTGGTGGTGATTAAGACCTTTAGTTTATTTTATATAAACGTAAGTGAAATATAGTCACTCAACATTAAAAATTAAAGTATTTTTAATATAAGTTTATACAGAATATAAATTCGGTTATAAATACTCATTTTAAATATAAAATCTTTTTCTTTATCATGGTAATTTATTTGTAATTTTTAAGTGTTATTTAATTACCTTATTATCTTATACATTAATGATGCAGAAATTATTTATTTAGTGAAAAGTCAATAATATAGATTTTATTGAAATAGTAACATATATAAAAAGGCCCAAAAATATGCAAAAAACTTATTATTAGTGTGTATATAAAACATAATCATCAACTGGCCGAATTGGTGACTATTTGGATCCTTATTAAGGCGATTATGACACGTATAATATTTTATTTTAAATGATTTCAAAGTTGTCACCTTCATAATTTAATAATGATAACAATTTACATGTTGTTGTTTTAAGATGATAAATTCTAGAAAAAATTTTATTATAGAATCCTTGATATTTATCTTCATAAAAAAATTTATTTTTAATTTTTATGAAACAAATAAGTATATTAAATAATTATACATAAATGTTGTACTAATTATTTTATTAAGAGATATACCAAATAAATGGTATTAAAAAATTTAAAATAAATATTATATGAACTATTTAATGTGCTCCAATAATTTTATAGAAAACTTTGACATGTTATGAATCGATTAAATATTTTAGTTCGAATATATCCTCTGTGTAGATTTAATTTAAATTCAAATAAATGAATAGTGTCAAAATTGACACTATTGTTATTTTATAAAAATAACATAATATTAAATTTTTTAAAAATCATAAATATTTTTAAAAATTATAAATTGAAATTTAAATAGTCTTCAATGTCATAAAGTATCCAATTATGGAAAATTAACAAAACATAAGTGATTATTTATAACCATTTAGAATTTAGAATTTTATTACCACAAATAAACATAAATAGATTAAATAGGGATAAATAAAATTGATAAGGTTTAAAACAAGATAAAAACATGTCTAAATTTGATTGGTTGATGATATTACAACCCTATCTCATATATTCTTTGAATTGAGTCATTTTTGGAGGTTTTTATGTGGGGTTCGAATTTATATTAAACTAATATTCTTGAGGTTTCCAAAGGGGCCCCTATCCTCCCTTATAAAAGGGCACCTCCTCCCTCTCCTAATAACACCACATTGAGCCTTCATGCTCAGACAACCCATGCCAATTTATCTTCTAAACTTCCCTAGAAACATCCTAGAGGTCCTGGTCTACTTCAAAGACCAATAATAGTGCCCTAAGAGGAGGATTCAAAGAGGCGTATCGAAGAAGAGGTAATATCTGTTACCGATTCTTTCAAATTTATTTCTTTTTCAAACTCCTCTTATTTATTTGTTTCATTATATTGAAATAAAATCAGTATAATTAATAAATATATATGTTATTATAAATATTAATCAACCCCATTTCACCTTCTATCCATCCTAAGGAAAAAACAAATCACCGTGCGTGCGTACGTACGGAATACCGTCTCCACATCATGGTGTAATATGTTTTTCCACCACCACCTTATGTGGATGGGTATAATGGTGTAAATAATAAATAGATATCATTATTATTACACCTTACTGACTCTAAGATATTATATCATTCACTCCAATTCGATTCAATAAATGTTGGAACGATGTCATCGCTCGTGCATACGTAAGGATTACCGTCTCCACGGCGTGATGAGATTCATTTTCCATGTTAACAATTCAAGAATGATTATAAAGTATATATAATAAGTAATCATGAAATATATGACATAATAATGCTACTATAATTATGTACATATATATGTATTTCATCTACTTATTTCCATTCAATTCAATAAAGAAACGAAAACAGCGTTCATGTGTACGTACGACCTACCGTCTACATGAACAGTGTATTTCTTTCCAATTATCGATCTATTATATATATGTATACTCTGAATATATATTATATATATATCATGTTTTATATTCTATAATTAAGTAATCATGATCTATGTAATCATATGAATAATTACAAGTCAAAACACAGACGTCGAATGAAACGATTTTAACCAAAACGCTCTTTAACTTGGAATTTACAAAAGAACGACTAATATAAAGTCATAAATGAACCATATATGATATCATAACAATGATTATTACTCTGTAGTAAGTCAATTAGATTATTTAAATCATTATAAATGAGGTTGGGATACGTACGAAGCATATCAGACTTAAGGTAAGGGATAACCTTTCCATTCTCGTTCTTATCCATGATTGTTTATTCGTAAGTATTTGTCGGGGTTATTCTTATAATCCAAGTCCATGTTTTCTAAAAGTGTTTTTATGTTGGTTTAATTTCCTTTTTACCCATTTTGTCTTTTTCTACATGGTATGTAATAAATCTTACTTGTGTTTACGTTGTGAGGTACTTTTTGGATTTTCCGACAAATGTACGAGGAGAATATTTTTTTAACTTATACGGAATGAAAGGATTTTTACGATTTTATAAAGACATATTTTCATGAAGCTTCCTCCAAAAGATTTCATGACTATTTTAAACAAACTCTTTTTCTTTTAAAATTGCATGACGTTTTGTGAAAAGAAATTTATTTTGAAAAAGAAAGGATATTTTCCTCAAGAAATCATTTAAAGTGTTTTATCAAAACCATTTTCCATATAAGATGACATTCTTTCATATGTGTATAACGTCTCTATGATTTACATGGTTTCACTTTTCTTATGATGAAATGATATCCATTTTTTGTATGGATTATGTTATGATGGGATGATGTTTATGAAACCCTTTTATTCCCTGGTTTATGATGAATTATTTATGTTTATTTTGTGGCACAAGTAAAAATTATTTCATTATGAGATGGGTGGGACCTATATCTCCCTCCAATTCATTGGGTAAAAATTTATATCTAATGAGATAGACATGGCTGGAATGGTATGTTAATCTGGTTCCGTGTTACATGACTGGAACGAGGAGCGAACTCGATTCTGAATGGGACTTTGTCCACTAAGATGGTTTGGGAAACAATTCCTTGGCTACTATGGAAATCATAACATGTGCTTAATTTATTCCACAATTATATGTTTTATTAACATGTTAGTTTATCATGACTAATGTTCTTTAATGATCTGTGCCTTGTGTGCTTCCAAGATTTATATCGTTGCTCATGATTCTCATGTTTAGATTTTATGTTCATGTTTTTTCATTCAAATGTTTATGGATTGTTTTATGTTCTCTATTCTTAACCTTACTGAGAATTTGATCTCACCTTTTATATGTTTTATTTTCCCCAAGATTTAAATAAAGGTTTTAGGTAACAAACCCAAAATGGTAAGATCTTTATGGTATATGTTGAAGATCTTTCACCATGATTAGACGATTTCGTTCCGAGATTCCGAAGACACTAAACTATTACGGTCCTTGTGTGTCTGTTTTCGTTATGTTTCAAGTATTCCACAAAAGTAATGTAATGTCCATGTATGCCAAGTTTTGGGTCATTACAATTGGTATCAGAGGAATGTTTTAGATAACCTTTGGAAACTAGGATGCGAAAACTTTAGTGAGATCCCTAGATATATTTCTAAGGTATGTCTAGGGATGTCCCTAAGGTTATTTATAAGTATATGTTATAGTCCTAGAATTATGGTAACATTCTTAGAATTTAACCTAATATGATAGATATTGAAGGTAATCCCCCTTGATTATGATTTTCGCCTCTCACACTATATTTTTGGGGTTTTAGAAAATGGCTAGGAATGGGAAGATTCACGATAATGAAGGATATGAAGGACAATGGAATAATATTATTCATGAGAAACTGATTGAAATTGGATCTGGAGGTCCACATATCGTTATTATTACTAATCATAAATCTCATAATATGATCAATAATCTCAACTTTGGTATGTTTCTCTACTAAGATAATAAGAGAAAGACGAAGTTTCACGATGATCATAGAGGAAGTAATGTTCAATTTCTATCATGTAAATCATGCGGGAAGAGGCACCAAGGAGAATGTTTCAAAGTAACTGGAAGATGCTTTCGGTGTAGAAAAGAAGGACACAAATCCAGTAAGTGAAAAGGAAAAGGTTCAGTTAACACCATGGAGAAGGATAATGGTATTTCTATGACATCAACAATTATTAGATGTTTTAAATGTGGAATTTATGGACATTATTTAAACCAATGACCTAAGGGAAAATCTCATGAAGATAATCTGCATGGTCATATGGGTAGTATTTATGTGGATGATGATGAGGAGACTACAAATGATATATGAGATGAAAGAAGTGTTGAAGCTTTGTCAACGTTTTAAGACAGTAATGGAATGATTTATGTTGTGTTGTATAGTTAATGGTACTATGGAATAAAGAATCATCTACAGATTGTTACACTATTGTTTTTCTTAAAGTATTTGAAAGTATATGTTGAATGGTACCGATAAACATGAAAGGTTATTCAAATATTTTTGGAAAAAAGGTGATATGTTCATAATGAATGGATAAAGAGAAAATAATTTGGTTGATAGTACTCATGAGCTCATTACTGATATAAGGACAAGGTTATATCATGGTTTGAGTATATATAATTTTTGGATTTTGGTATGAGGAAAGAGATAACTTTTAACAGCATTCATGTTTTCAATAAGGTTCAATGGGTATTCATATTTCAAGAGAATACATTATTAAGTTATACACATGATTGGAATATGACCAAAATGATATATGATGGATAAATGATGGTATTCATGTGCTTGTTATATGACATTTTTAGTAATCGTTCTCTTTAAACCTTGAGTTTGGAAAGAAGTATTTCGGATAATCCTAAAGATTGGAATGGATTATGTTGGACATAAGTTAGTATTGTTTAAGGCTATAACGTTTTCGATATTATTGATTGAAAGTTATAATAATGTATTTTTGGAAAAAAGGACAACCTACAGGACGAGTGACGATCCATCACGTCGGACAAGGTTGCAGGAATCGAAACCACAACCGAAATGCGACATGCCTTTATCGCCTACCATTGGCCTACAGGAAGTCCCTAGTTAGTATAAACTAGTTTTATTTTATTAAGTGGTATGATAGATGAAGTATAAGTCCATTTTTGGAATGATATACGATAGATGGACTAATGTATATTACTATTGCTAACCTTTTGATTAAGACAGATGGAATGAAACTAAATTCTATCACATGATCTACTAACACATCACGAATGACAAATCCAACTTCATTTCATTAAGAGATGAAGTGGAAATTGTTCACGGCACGAAAAATGGTGAGATTATATCGAAATAAAGTAAGTATTTCTTCTAATTCAAATTCTTCAAATTTGGGGAAATGATCTTGAAAATCAAAAATGTTGTCCTACTGCCCTTATATCTGATGAATCAGATGCTACTTTAGATCATCACAAATTTATGGCATTGTGATTTTTGGTGTTTTCATAGCCATGTTCTCTACCACTCTCCATCAGAACTTGATGGTTAAATTTCTCTTCCAAATCCATATTTTCACATATGTTCTTCTATGTGGAAACCCAGTGATGAGTTAATTTGGGTAACCTTTATGTTTCATACTTCACTTTTTAAAATTATGTTTTAGTATTACTTTTACAATTTGGGTTTTACGAATGAAACATTCATGTAGTAAATAATTTATAACGCCGACAAATTTCGAGGGTGAAATTCATTTTAAGGGGGTAGAATGTAACACCCCAAGATTTTATGAGAAATATTCTTTTTAATTTCATTGATGTCTTCTATTTTACGCTACACCAATATTATCTTGCGCTATACGCAACACCGTATTAGCTTGCAGTTTACGCAACCCTGATTTGGCTTGCATTACACGCAATCGCGACCTTCCTCGATAGCGTTTGTTGTATGCAATACCAGGTTTCACTAAACAATGATATATGGTTATAATATTATTATGAACTAGCCATTATGAATAATATTAACTAAATTTTTAATTTTATAACATTATTATTCATCTTACACATTTTATAGAACTTGGTATAAGAACAAAGTAATTTTTTTGGATAAAATAATATTTTTCAAAAAATGCAGTTTTGCCGCCTTTTGATGGTGCACCCACTTTAAATCTAGTTTTTTAGATGTTTATAAGTTCAATTTGACAAAATTAAATTCTTATTTGGAATCAAGAAAAAAAAATTACTTTGGATAAATTTTTCATATTATTCTGGTAACTTTCATATTTTGATGAATAGTAAAAACACGCTATATTTTAATTAGAATCAACTTTTTTCATCACAATAATTATTATGGTTAAATTATAATATTGAATGGTTTTAAAGTATAAATATAATATATTTTTACCATTTAATATAATGGATGTCATTAACATTAATTTTACATTGAATTCATAGGTAAAAACATTTCAATCTTTTGCAATGTTTTAACTTTTAAAACACGTTTTCTTAACAACGGGATTAATTTTAAATTAATTTCTGCAACTTTTTTGTATTGAATTTAAAAAAATGGATTCCATATTTGGAATCAGTGGATCCAAATTATGTTAATAAGCTACTTTTTATAATTTGGTCATTATGAATAGTAACTACGGTAAATTTTATTTACTATATTAAAAGCTAAATCGGGTAATTAAGGATAAATATAATCTTATAAAATTACCTAACACATGTTTTAATATAATTGTATGCTTATATTTCGTCCTAAGGAATATTTGGGTCGAAATTGAATCCATTGGAACCCACTTGGAGGTGATTAAGACCATTAGTATATTTTATTTAAAGGAAAGTGAAATATGTCTCACTCAACTTTAAAAATTAAATTATTTTTAATATAAGTTTATAAAGAATAAAAATTCTGATATAAATACTCTTTTAAAATAGAAAAGGTTTTTATTTTTTATGGTAATTTATTTGTAATTTTTAAGAGTTATTCAATTACCTTATTATCTAATACATTAATGATGCAGAAATTATTTATTTAGTGAAAAATCAATAATATAGTTTTTATTGAAA
The DNA here is from genome assembly GCA_963277665.1 of Viscum album. Lineage (NCBI taxonomy): Eukaryota > Viridiplantae > Streptophyta > Magnoliopsida > Santalales > Viscaceae > Viscum > Viscum album. The sequence goes on from OY728138.1 coordinate 2,023,455,242, forward strand.
CAGTAATATATATCAAAAGGCCCCAAAATCTGCACAGAACTTATAATTAGTGTATATATAAACCCTAATCATCCACTTACCGAATTGTTGACCATTTGGATCCCTATTAAGGTGATTATGACAGTTATAATATTTTATTTTAAATGATTCTAAAGTTGTCACCTTCATAATTAAAAAAAGATAAAAATATAAATGTTGTTATTTTAAGATGATAAATTCGAGAAAATTTATTATTATAAAAGCCTTGATATTTATCTTCATTAAATGATTTTATTTTTAATTTTTATGAAACAAATAATTAAATTAAATAATTATACCAAAATGTTGTAATAATTATTTTATTATGAGTTATACAAAATAAATGGTTTTAAAAATATTAAAATAAATATTATATGAACTATTTAATTTTCTCCACGAATTTTATAGACAAATTTTACATTCTATAAATCTATTAAATATTTTATTTTGAATATATCCTCTGTGTAGATTTTATTTAAATTCAAATAAATGAATACTGTCAAAATAGAAACTATTGTTATTTTATAAAAATAACATATTATTAAATTGTTTAAAAAACACAAAAATATTTAAAAATTATAAATTTAAATTTATATAGTCTAAAATTTCATAAAGTATCCAATTATGGAAAATTAACAACACATAAGTGATTATTTATAACCATTTAAAATTTATAATTTTATTACCACGAATAAACTTAAATAGATTAAATAAGGATAAATCAAAATGATATTGTTTAAAATAAGATAAAAACATGTTTAAATTTGATTGGTTAATTTGATTACAACCCTATATAATCTAATCTTTGAATTGAGTAATTTTTGGAGGTTTTTAGGTGGGTTTTTAATTTATATTAAACTAATATTCTTGAGGATTCCAAAGGTGCCCCTCTCCTCCCTTATAAAAGGGCACCTCCTCCCTCTCCTCATCACACCACATTGAGCCTTCAAGCTCGTCCAACCAATGAAAATTTATCTTCTACACTTCCCTAGAAACATCCTAGAGGTCCTTTTCTACTTCAAAGACCAATCTTAGTGCCCTAAGAGGAGGTTTCAAAGAGGCGTATCGAAGAAGAGGTAATATCTGTTACCGATTCTTTCAAATTTATTTCATCTTATACCACCTCTTATTTAGTTGTTTCATTATATTGTAATAACATCAGTATCAATAATATACTGATATGTTATTATAAATATGAATCAACCCCATTTCACCTTCTATCCATCCTAAGGAAAACGAAATCACTGCGTGTGCGTACATACGGAATACCGTCTCCACGCCGTGGTGTAAACTGTTTTTCCACCACCACCTTACTAGGATGGGTATAATGGTGTAAAGAATAAATACATATGATTATTATAAAATCATACTGATTCTATGATATTATATAATTCACTCTATTTCGATTCAATAAATATTGGAATGATATCATCGCTCGTGCGTACGTACGGATTACCATCTCCACGACGTAATGGGATTGATTTTCCATGTTAACAATTCTAGAATGATTGTAAAGTATATATAATAAGAAATAATGAAATATATGAAATAATAATGCAACTGGATTTATGTACATATATATGTGTGTTATATACTTAATTCCATTCAATTCAATAAGGAAACGAAAATAGCATTCATGCGTACGTACGGCCTACCGTCTCCATGAACGGTGGATTTCTTTCCATTTATCAATCTATTATATATATGTATATTCTGAATATATATATATATATATATATATTGTTTTATATTATAGAATTAAGTAATCATGATCTATGTAATCATATGAATAATTACAAGTCAAAACACAGACGACAAATGAAACGATTTTACCCAAAATGCTCTTTAACATGGAATTTACAAAAGAACAGGTAATATAAAGTCATAATTGAACCATATATTATATCATAACAATGAATATGATTCTGTAATAAGTCAATGACATTATTTAAATCATTATATAGGAGGTTCAGATATGTACGAATCATATCAGACCTAGGGTAAGGGATAACCTTTCCAATCTCATTATTATCCGAGATTGTTTATTCGTAAGTATTTGTTGGGTTTATTGTTTTCATCCTTGTCCATATTTCCTAAAAGTGTTTTTATGTAGGTTTAATGTTCTTTTTACCCATTTTCTCTTTTACTAAATGGTATGTAAGGAATATTTCTTGTGTTTACGTTACGATGTACTTTTTGACTTTTCTGACAAAAGTACGAGGAGAATGTTTTTTTAACTTATACGGCATGAAAGGATTTTTACGGTTTTATACAGCATTATTTTCATTAAGATTACTCCAAAAGAATTAATGATTATTTTAATCAAAATATTTTTCTTTTAAAATTGCATTACGTTTCTTGAAAAGAAATTGATTTTGAAGAAGAAAGGATATTTTTCTCAAGAATTCATTTCAAGTGTTTTATCAAAACCATTTTCCATCTAAGATGACATTATTTCATATGTGTATAATGTCTCTATGATTTACATGGTTTCAATTTTATTATGATGAAATGATATCCATTTTTTTATGTATTATTTTATGATGGGATGATGTTTATGAAACCCATTTTATTCCTTGGGTTATGATGAATAATTTAAGTTCATTTTGTGGCACAAGTAAGAATGATTTCATTATGAGATGGTGGGACCTATATCTCCCTCCAATGCATTGGGTAAAGATTTATATCTCATGATATAGACATGGCTGGAATGGTAAGTTAATCTGGTTCAGTGTTACAGGACTAGAACGAGGAGTGAACTTGATTTAGAATGGGACTTTGTCCACTAATATGGTCTTGGAAGCAATGCCTTGGCTACTATGGAAATAATAACATTAGCATAATAGATGCCAAAATTTCATGTTTTATTACCATGATATTTTATAATGACTAATGATCCTTTATGATCTATGCCTTGTGTACTTCCAAGATTTAGTTCGTTGCTCATGATTTTGATGTTTAGATTTAATGTTCAATTTTTTGCATTCAAATGTTTATGAATTGTTTTATGTTCTATATGATTACCCTTAGTGAGCATTTAAGATCAACATTTATATGTTTTCTTTTACCCAGGATTTAAATAAAGGTTTTAGGTAAGAAAAAAAAGGGGAAGATATTTATGGGAGATGTTGAAGATCTTTCACCACGATTATAAGATTACATTCTGAGTTTCCAAAGACACTAAACTATTACGGTCCTTGTGCGTCTGTTTTCGTTATGTATCAAGTATTCCACAAAAGTAATGTAATGTCCATGTATATCAAGCTCTGGGTCTTTACAAAACTTATTCATTAAAGAATAATAACATTCTAAATATTATGATATTAAGTTCAATAAAAAATTTAATTATATGATCTGGAATTTTTTGATATATAAAAATAAATTAACACTCTTTTAAAGGGTAATAAATTTTTTGTATGATTAATACCACATAATAATTCACATGATTTTTTTATGAAAATATAGATTATCAACACCAGATATATTTTCATTTCCTAGTTACATTTTTCATATTTATAAATATATTATGTAAAATGGGACATAAATTTGGATTTATAAAATTGAAATGTTTTAAGAAGTATACTCGTATATTTTTATTAACGAAATAAATACCAAGGGTATTTTTTTAATTAAGTAAAATATTGGTAAAATGGGTAAATGAGATATCTTAGATTCTTAATAATTAAAAAGTCACATAAACCTTCAAATAATCCTATTTATGTATGAAAGTTATTCCCACATGTCTCACATTCTATTTCTCCACCACACACTCATGAAATTTTATACTTATCCATTACCTAACATTATTTTCAAAACATTTTGCCCACTTTTTCATGGATAGAATTGTCCCACTTCCTCCCACATCAAGGAAAATCAATTATTATAAATTCTGATCAAAATATGAAAAATTTACTTCTTCTAGAATAACATTAAATATTTTTAACCCCTTTATTAAAGAATTTGCCTCATCCCTTTCATTTAAAATCCATAATTTTTTAAAGGATTACAATACTCAATGCACATTTTACTTATCCTTGTTTTTTATTAGTTATCCTACCCATTATAACAATATTTTTATAATTAAATATGTAAAAAATATACTAAAATGTAAATATAATGATGTTATTACAATTTTATATTCCCCTCCGATTATATTGAGAAGAAAAATCTATACCCATGTTTAGACTACCACCACCATTAATGACATGATTCGTTTTTCATCACCACCATTAACGTATGGTTCATGAAATGGGTTAGTGAATAGATGTTTCTTAAATAATGATTTATATTATTTAAATATAAATTTGAAATTCCATAATTAATATTGGAAATAAGTGATCATTGAAAAATTTACATTTATAAAAAAGTATAAAAAGGTGAAAATATTGGTATTTATGCAAATTATTGTTTTAATATTAAGTTTTTCATCTTCCAATTCATTCCCATTTTAATATATCCCACTAATAAACACTAAATAAGAACATTATTATTCTGTTACAATCATATTAGAACTAAAAAACCCATAATATACCATTATTCATTGCACGTTTATGTATGGATCAGAATAACAAAATACATAATAATTACCAAGAATTTATATCATGGATGACAATAAGAACATAATTAGTGGTATAATTTTACATAATTATTTTTAATTAATTTCTATATTGATATTTTAGGTCAATATTTAATTAATCAATTATAAAAACATCCTTAAATCATCATGAATCACCAAAACATGCTTGTTATCGATTTCATCTTTATAAATAATGACCCAAAAACTCATGAATGGAATTTGAAAAATCATAAGTAATTCAAAATAATCCATAATAGTAACTTTAATGATCTATTAATGAGTATATTTTGGAGAATAATTCATATGGACACTACTACAATGAAACTAGTACAACAGAAGAAAAAAATAAACAACCAAAAAGGAAAATTAATATAATTAATATAGAGAATTACATTTTTAATTGTCTAAAGGAAATTGAACAAGATGAATGTTTTCATTTAAATAATTAAAATATATATTTTTTGGTTAATTTAATAGTGGTTTCCTAATATCCAATAAAATATCACTTTTTGACTACCATTTCATGTGTGAGGTGAGGTATTCATGATGTTCACCTTCCATTATAGTGTTGAAATTTTAACATCCATTATTTAAAATGATAATTTCCATATATTATTTTTCATATCCTAAAGTTATATTTGATACCATACTATAATTATAACCTTGTGATACTATGAAAATAATAATAAATATATTTCTTATTGCCAAGATACATCATACTAAAAGGAAATAGTATATGTCATACTATTAGGTTCTTATGGATCATAAAAAATAAGGCTTTATAGAATTATGTTCACACATGTTAACTAATTCTAGTTGATATCATGAGGACAAATCCTATAATAAGAACACCACCTATTTTGGGTTTAATTGGATGTTCTTTTCTATAGACTCTGTACCCGTATCCTAACCTGATATAATTATCTATGTGATATATTTTATTGTGTACATTGATGATAGGGAAAAATATCATAATGAAGGCATTGTGATGTGACTTTTGTTGTGTTCATCATTACTGTTATGTAATTGGCTGAATGGACAGAATATAATTTTTTGCATTTTGATTGAGGAACTTATATCTCGAGCATAGTTGATGAAGATGGAAGTACATTCATAAATATATATATATATATACATGGTAGTTGAAGGTAAATTAATATATTTAGATCTACAAATAAACCAATACGCGATGATAAAAAAAGTGGTCATCCTACTTTATGAGATATCAATGAAATTGGGATCATATTACAAAAACTGTTTTAGTCTGTTAGTTTTCATTGCAATTATTATTCTATATATTTTGGGGAATTGATGGGTTTCTAGAATATTCTTCTGGTATATTAATAAAATTCAATATGAGGGTGATAAGGGCCTTAAGGGTCGCACAAAATTGAGTATTAAACAATATTCTTTATATATCAGAATAAATTTATAGGAAATGGGGGCACCATAAGGCCTTAGAGTTGTCTAGTTTTATCAATTACTAATAAACAAATGAATTCCTTATTGTTGATGTATATAATAATTAGGCTGAATTGGTTTATTAAATATACATAAAATTGTTTAAGTAAATAAAATGAAAAATTTTATTCAAATAAATAATATTGTAATATTAACGGTTGATTTAACAGTATTGGAAATTAAAGTCCATTTAATGAGTAGAATTTATCATGTAATGTATTCAATATGTATTACTGTTATGTGATAAAATATAAATAAAATTTATGATATAATTTTCTTCATCATAACTACTTATTTCTTGTACATTTAGTAAACACTAAACATGTGGGGGTTTAGGTTACTCTTTTCATGTCTTTGAATAATTCAATATAGATAGTATTGAAGAGAATCATTCCATGAAATATTCATTCATTTAGAATGAGATCCTCTCTCTCCTACTAATTTCTAGATAGAGAAATATTTCCAATGAGAGCTCAATATAAGAAGACTTCAATAGATCAAAGGAACATGATCGTGGTGATTATTGTGCCATTGAAGAGATCACTATTTCTATTCCCTAGGACCCCAAATTTAACTAACTAAATGTGTGTTGATTCATATAGAATGTGTAGATGATCTATAGAGGTTTCCTTATTTTCTTCTAATAAATTGTCACCAGTTGTGATCTATAGTTGACCGTGCAATGAATCGAATGAGGTGCTCATTATTATGTTTTATGTGATTTGTATAATTCATGTGTTGTTATCAAACCGTATGAGCACTTGGATCACTAGATTTGACATATTATTTCATTTAGGTGAAAAAAAATTAAAATCCTCATGCCATAGACATTAAATAAGATTCCTGATACCAAATATTTGTATCATATGGATCACATGAATGTTCTAATCCAATAAAATTAAATTATATTTAAATGAAACTAGAGAGTATAAATTCAATCACAAAGTGTCTTACCTCACTTTGATCCAAGCTTGGATGTCCATGTTACAGCCATCAGGAAAACATTTTATGGAACACAAGTTGTTGGGTTTTCATGAATTTCAAAGAAAATTTATATTTATATTACTTTTCAAGGTTATTTTGTGGTCTCTGATATATTCTAGCTGAGAATTGGTTTGAATCAGTTCATTGAAAATATTCTACCTAGGGAACCTATTATCAACCAATAAATTTATAACATAAAAATAATATTTTATTTTTAATATTTATACTAATATATAGGATGTTTTTTCCCTTGGTAGGATTTAGTTTTATTAAATATGTATTTAATATAATGGGACATCTTATTGCTGTGTATCTTGACCAAAAATAAATGCCTATCTAATAAGACATGAAAATGGTTACAAAATCGGGTCAGTAACTATGTCATCTCTCCACAAAGACCACATACAAAAAAAGTAATGAATGAACCCACAGAATATCAACCCTACGGGATACCTCCCCAATTAAATCCCCTCTGTGGGTTCTCCTCCATCCCTGATATATGAAGGGTTGCTAGTGTCCCTCCTCCTTTGACAATGATGTCATTGCTTCCTGGACCATCTGACCCCATCTTGTTGGCTCCTCCTCAATTGGCACCCAGTTGATGGGATGCCTCCACCATAGAATTTGGTGTGTCCACTAGCACCATCCCACCTCCTCCCATAAAAAGATCCACTAAGCTAGTCATCCCCTCTCATATCATGGATTTATCAGGCCATCACCACGAGAGACACTACATCCAGTGATCCCTAATCCTACACGAGCCGTCATGAAGATACACTCGCACACTTCCTCCTATAATGTCCCTAGATGTGAAATCTATCACCACCCACCTAGTTCATCTACCACCATCCACACATCTGATACCATATTTCACAAAGTCAAAGGACCTCATCACTATTTATTAGCTCGCCTAATGACGAGTTAGTTGTTGCACACGTCGACCAACACCTACGACATTTACATATCTTTTTGAAGTGTTGCATTCTTCTTTTCATTTTATATCAGACCACTAGTGTAGTCCCACCACCTCACATAACCTGTAGAGGCTAGATAATAGCCATATGTATTCCACTTCTATCCTCAATGGTTATCAGGCTGACTAACTGATCAGATTTCATTAGGTACCCATGTGGGACATTCCTCAGTGGAGAGGTAACACATTTCACAACTTTAATTTTCCTCTAAATGGGTTCGAGGCAGGCCTTCCAGGCCTGAACTAGATGCCGAGAGCATAATTACTCAAAAACACCTGGCATGGGGTTTGGATGGAATGGTAAGGGCCTACGAGGATTCGACTCGGCCTGTAGTGGGGCAGGGTGAGGTTTCAGGCACTCGGGTTAATTTAATATAATTATTGAAAAAATTGGTAAATTATTTTTTTATTTCTATTAAAATGAATTAATTAAAAAAATTAAATTTTAATTTTAATTTTAAGAAATATTATTTTAAAATTAATATTAAATTAATGTAACTAAATAATTTAATTTTTGGAATTAAATTAAAATTAATGAGATGATAAAATAAAATAAATTTATTGAATTTATTTAAATTGATATAATTTATTTAAATAACCATGTATATATTATTTTTTAGCCTAATTTTCATCCAATGTTAATTTATTATACCATATTATATTGATCTTGTGACAATATTGTTGTATGATGTGGTTAATTTCATTAATAATTTAGTATATACCTGAAAGGATTATAATAAATATTTAATTAAAAGACAGTTTGTGTATTTTATTTTATTTTAATATGTGTAAGAGATTGTGTGCCTAATTTATATGTTATGTATTGCAATGCCTATACACCATTTCCTATGTGAAAGTATATATATTCAATTGAATATGACATTATAATATGAAAATTCTGTAAAAATTAGGTGGAATCCAGATGATAAAAGAACACAGTAGATGAGGGATGAGTTGCATCAGGAATCATGTTATCACTCAGGTATAACGTCCCTATAATGTGGTCGATCCATTAAGAATAAATGAATCAACAAATATTTTATTCTCAAGAATTATTTTGTAATATTTTTTCCATTTTTAAATTTTTTATTATTTTGTGCATTGGTATGATAGTTGTAAAATAGTAATATAATTAACATTAAAGTTCCTAAAGATGTGACATATGTTTTTTTATTAATGTTCAATAGTCATCCTGAAAGCATTGTTTGAAAATATATAATATAAATTTAATACATTAATCAATAAAAAATAAAATCCGTCAATGATATATTAAGTTATAAAATGTTATCCTTTATTTAAATTTGATCACAATTAGGTGTTTGGTGTTTTTTCAGCAATAGTTGAGCGTGCCTCTTACTATTGAGGATTTCTTAAGAGAACGATAGGTTGACTTACCTAAATTTTGATGAAAACTATTATCCATATCTATCTTAATGAAGCATGATATGATATAATTGATTAAATCATATTTTTTATTTTAGAAGATGAGACTTCACTCAACAGATCAATTAGCCTTGAGTTAATGTGAACGGTTAGTCAATCACCTACCAGGAACACTCAGTGAAGGGGTGTAGCCCTTACTTGTATACTATGAGTGGTGGATCAAGGATCCATTCTACTAGAATATTGAATATATATACTACTAAAATTATATTATCGAATTTTTCTAGTGTTTCGTAAAATATTGAGAAACATTTAATGATATATCTAATCAAACAATAATGCCTCAATCGGTAATCAATACAAAAGTACTAATATGCTTTAATTTATTATTTTACAAAATAGAACGAAGTAAAAACAACATAAAAATATTATTGAAAAAATTTCAATATCCTATCCAAAATGAGTTTCCAAGGATTATTACAGTTTCATTCACATAATATTGTGATATAGGAAATTAACGATGCTAGAGTTCCCAATACATGTTGATCCACCTCTAGAAGATAGACTGTAATTTTTTTTGAGGAGACTCTTGTATGACTCTTTTGATGGTTATTTGATAATGATATCATCAACATTGGATGTGATTTTTGGATATTACATGAGGACATGGAAGATATTACATGTAGTATTATCTCTGGGAATCCTCTAAGGTGAAATTGAAGCATAGATAGGAATATGTTATTAATACAATGGATATGTGTAAATTTAAAAAATAAATCATTATATTAAATTACATCCCATTATTATATCTCTATCACCCATATATTCAGTTTTTTAAGATAAAAGACCAACATTATAGAGAAAATATAGTGCATGATTTTAAAGCAAGGTTATATAAGTGAATAATACATTAAAGAAATATTAATATTTTGTTCTTATAGTAAACAAGATGGAAGACACCAGAAAAAGGCCAGTTAAAATAGTCACTAATAATTAAATTTTTCAATGTTATTAAAAAGATAGGTATTAAACTTTAGGATATGTGCTTCTCATATCAGTAAATAATTATAAAGAAATTTAAACACAATTAACTAAACTAACAAATCATGCAATCACTTTGTTTTCATTTATATTCATCTATTTTATGAAATGTTTCTATAAAACTACAAGGGTATTAAATAAAATATCCCTATCACATAATTTTATCAAAATAAATTAACCAATCAAGTAATATAAAAATTAACAGAAGTTTGGTTTGTTCTACCATTGGTAGAGAAATTTTGGTTTTTAATTTAGTGTTGAGAAGCTCAAAAATTCTAATTCATATGTATATGAGTAAAGAAGAAAATTAATTGAGTATGAAAAATACATTTTTCTAACATGACCATTGGAAATAATGACAAATTATTCATATTTAGGAATGATTATTGTTTATGGTGGTTAATACTCAGCTAATAGTTCAATATTTCATAAATCATTGTCAATACCTAATGAATATAAAATGTACAACATATATACATAGTTGTGGGAAGAGACTCATTGTTATGTAAAATTAATTTGGAGGAAAAGGGTGTACCTAATAAGGTATATATGCTTAGTGGAGAAAAACAACTTAGGTATTATTGTCATATATACTTAATTATATTAGAAATATAAACCTTTGTAAATATTGTTATGCCAAAAATGATTTTAAAATTTGGTCAGTTTGAGAGTGTGAACAATTCCATCATAATTCTAGTGGTAAATATAATTTATAAGATTCATTTAAGTGTTTATTACTAAATTTTAATGTTACATATGGTATATTCATATTGATTGGAAAAGATTTTCTTCGAGCATGTAAGTAGATGCAGATTTTGAAAAAGAATTCATCGATCAACGTAATGTATCGTAGAGTAAATTTGAAACACACATTACCCAATCCACATCAAATATTTGATAGTAATAAGAAATATTAATAATGATTCTTATATATTATCATTGATCAACAATATTCATCTTCATAAAATCCCTAAAATCATGTTTCATTATACACATTATAGTCATGGTGTATAAAAAAGTTGAATCAATGTTAAAACATAAGAATTTCATATGGTGCCATTATTTTTGATTCATGATTCACATATAATGATATAATCCAATAACAAAATTCCATTTAACATGAAATTTTTATATCATATTATTTTCAGTATTATATAAATCCAAAATGTGATAATAACATTGTTTAGATGCATAGAGTTTTTTAAGGATATAAAGAAATTACATATAGAAAAATCCTATGTTCATATAAAGTTATTATCTTAATGTTACTAATGATATTATTGAAATTAAAATGAGAGAAATTTTATTGTATAATGATAAAATAAATTTCTATAAAATGGTGCACTTATCTTCATGATATAGTGGGAGAAAGATTGACTTGGGTTTAATGAATTCCATAGATCCACAAATAGTTCGAATAAGAACGAATTCCACCCCAGATGGGGAAAGTAAATGTTCCAAAGACACATAAAGCATGGAAGGTTTTATATATGGAGATTATTTTATATTCACTGTAGTTATTCATCCATTATTCATTGGGAATAATATTCTCTATATGTAGTATATCACAATCTCTAGAGATTTAAAGGACCAATTAAAATTAAATAATGGATTACATGTATCAGATTATATGGTGCGTTTTATCATCAATAATGTGGATTAAATTCAATTGAGATGATACATGGGTAGGGACATAATCATACACATGAGTCCTGGATGGTAATACCAAGGCCACATTATTAAAAGCTGTATGATTTTACTTATCAGGGATAATTTCTATAGTCATTTTTTTGCGTATTCGATTTCATGACAACCAATCATTGATAATCTCTATATGAAACCATAATAAAATGATGGAGAGACTATAGAAATCCAATAAGGGGTGAAAGTTACTAAAATATAGTTTCTGAGTAATGTAAAAAATCATAAAATATTCATATGGAATAAATTTTATCATTTCTTTATTAAATGATAGTGGGAGAACCGTAGTTTTCAAGTAATAATGTTTGAAAAATTTAGAAATTAGTTATTGGTCTTATAGTTAGATAAAATTAGGATGAAAGAATTTCGATATTGAATGAATTAAAGTAAAAACAAATGTTCTAGGGAAGAGGATCTACTAAGGTAGATCCAATAGTTTCTTGGACCTATTCAATCGTACATATACATACATGGTTTTGAAGGATACATGTTCAGATAATTAGAGATATAATTTTTACTATTTTCATATGGAATATATCTCTCCAAGAAGAACTTTATATGAATAATAGGAGATTAATGTGTTGAATATACATATATTTCTTTTAGTAATGGATAAATCATTAATTATATATACTCAAAAAGATATGATATTTCTATCATATTTTTTATTGTAATAATGTATCATTTATATCTTGGAGAACCACAGGGGATGAAGTTATGACTATCCAATTGTAATTGATATGTAAAAAGGATATGTACCTTTTAAAAAGAGATACAGGGATACTAGTTTTGAGGATACATAAAATATTAATCCTTAGAATAGTTTTATCAAATATGACATTCAAGATAGAGTGATGAGAAATACAAGCTCATACAAGCCAGTGGAATTCATTCCTAGAAATACTAACTATGTTTCCGGGTCTGGTGCTAGTATGAAATAGTGTTAAATATGAAAATATCTATTCCATTTCGTAGAATTTAACCTACAATGAAAATTATTATCATAATTTAAATTATGATATTCTTATTATCCAATATGTCATGTTTAGAAAGTGGAAAAATGGAATACGCTTAGCGAATACATCTCTTGGGGATTTCTACTCAAGGAGATTTGGTCACTGGTAGAAGAATAACCGGATAGAGAATACATGGAAAAACAAAAAACTATTGACTCAGTAGAGACATGATCTTAATCATGTGATAGCTAATAGGGAGAGTAATCAAGTGGTATATGGTGCAATTGGGCATATAGTTATAGTGGTTTCCATGTGCCCAACTAAAATGTAATGTTTTATTACCATATCATGTATTCTTCTAGATATGAATGATGTTGTCTAAATATCATAGTGTATAAATTTCTAGGTCCACAATTTAAATGGTAATTTTCATAGATTATTTTTTATATAAAAGTGTTATATCAAATCCCAGGCTGTAATGATAACATTGATAAACTATGAAATAAGTAGTATATATATTTCTAATGGTCTAAATATATCGTAATGACTAAAAATAGTTGATTCCTAACCACTATGTGATGTGGGATCCAATTAAATGATACTTCCACTAATAATGTTCTCAATTTGTGATCTTTAGTAGGTGATCCCATAATGAATGTTCCGCTATTGGAACACCACTTATTTTGACTATCATTGTATTATTATATCTTCGAACATGTGTATGGGTCTCTTTACATGATATCATTATCAATGTGTTCCATTTATTCATACAATTTGATACCATGAAAAAATAGTGATAATTAAATCATGTAAAGGTATATTTTTTTGGGAATTTCATTAATGTCATGGAATTGGTTGAATGGTCATGATAGAATTTGTTGCCTCTGAGATGGGGATATTTTATCTCAGGCATGGTTCATCAGGATGGTATTACCATCATAAATCCATGTCCATTATAGTCAAAGTTAAATTTTTCCCTTTATATCAAAACATAATAATGAAAGAATGGATGATGAGACTAGTGTGCATCCTACATTCATAGATATCAAGGAAAAATAGACTATATTTCATTGTTTGTATTGTTAGATAAGTTATCGTTGCTATAACTATTAATTATCTCTTTAGGGGCCACGACTGTTTTCTAGACTCCAATTCTGGTCTATGAATACTATTCACTATTATAAAGATAATGGTTCACCAGGTCACACAGAATAATGTTTTCAAGAATCTTCCATATACAGGTGAATTTGTATATTGGACATTTTGGGCCCCATCACAATGTCTTATAATTTTCTAGGTTTATCGATTATCGATAAAAAAAATATAATCATTATTGTTCAAGTATAGAATAATTATTATAATTTTTTATTATAATTATTGTCAATTGAATATATATATATATATATACATATTAATATTATTCAAATGAATATTATTTTAACATTTAAGTTTCATTGGATATTATCGAGAATTATGGGTAGTTCTAATGAATCGATTTATCTCTTAATTTATTTAATATTTATTATAAGCATGTGATAAAATATAAATAATATGTATGATTCATTTTAGTTAATTATTTTTATTTTTTATTAATATTTTAGTGGAAGTTAAATATAAGGTGGAATAGGGAACCATTTCTGGGTATTTGAAGAAACCACTATTAATAGAAGATAGGGTCATACCATGAATTGTATAGTCATTTAGAATGAAATCCTATCAATACTCCTAACATCCTAGAAAAAAAAGGTCTCTATCAAACTATAAATCAATGTTTCCTTTGATGGATTGATGTCACGATATAGTGGTTATAGTTGTGACGTCTAAAATATCATCTGAGATACACACTAGCACATAGAATATTGACGAATGATATTAATGCATATTATTAGAGCATTTAGGATAGATATAGAGGGATTTATCTTTAAATACAATATGAAATGGTCATCAGAGATGAGATAAAGTCCATGTCACTTTAAATCATACAAGGTAATCATTCATTTTATTATCTATACTTTGAATAATCAATGTGAGATCGTCGAATTGTACCTAAGCATAGATCACTGGACGTGACCCATCTAGTTTCATTGGTGATACATATTTAAAAAATCATATCCTGTATTCTTATACTATTCATCCCTGTTAAAACATTTTATAGATGATGTCAAATTACTTTCATGGAATTTTTGACAAGTGGTATGGCTGTTCATCTGAAATTCCACTCTCTGTAAAATGTTTTTTATTATGAACATGATATAATTTATATGGTTCACATGTTACCTATATTAGATATCATATGATGAATTATAATTTCATTATGGTATTTTAAGTTCAATTAAAATCCCTTTATTTCCTCATGTTTTCATTAAATTGTGAAACATGTTGTAATGGATTTCTTGGTCTCAATTCTTATTCTATTATATTACTTAAATTGTGTTCATCTTGTTTCATTTTTATAATGTTATATTTATTTACTATATTATGAATGTTCTATAATATTTTTTCTTTTATTTCATGAAATAATTTATGATAAATCAGTTTTTCTCATCAAATTTATTTTGAATCAAGTGTTAACCCAAACATAATAGTTTTTGGTAACTCGATCTCAATAATTAAGATATAATTTTCCACTTGAACCTCTTTCATATAAGATGGGTATATTCCAACCCATTTATTATATTAAATGGTATTCTCTCATTTTTTTCAATTCTACCAAATATACCGTTTTTATATGTTTCATGCAACACTCTGTATGACAGTTTTAAGGGATATATAAAACTGAAGCCTAATTTCTTATAGTTATTTTTTTCATCATTAACTTGTTCACTCCATTCATGGGTTCTCCCAAAAACATAGTTGGTTGAAATTTGTTTTAAAATAGTGTTTTGGAAATGATATTTTAATAAACATTGATGTTTTTTAAACTTCAAACATTGTGTGTTTTGAACAATGGTATTTGGAAAATAACAAAGAGTGTTTATCCTTTAACATTCATATTTTTTGTCTTCCTCTCATCCTTTCACTTAGATAAAAACTATTTCATTTCATGGATCCCTTTTTTATGATTTTTTAAAATGTGAATTTTTTCATAAGAATTGATGTCACAATTTGGAAATTTAATTTGGAATGTGACCTCTATATTTGTAATTTATGTCAATGATAAAAATATTCTAAAATATATTTAAACTTTTCCATGTCACATCCATTTTTTAGTAAATATTAACCCTAATGGATTTTATTTTTCATGATTTTTCTTATATGTTATATATATACATATTATCATTTTGGGTATTGAACTCGTGGTGGAAAAAAATCAAATTTTTGATCCCCTATATTGAGATTTCATTGGAAGAATTATTTTTGTGTGGATGTTTTTCATATATGTCATCATCATTAAATGTTTCATTTATTAAATATGGATATGTTTTCTTTAATCCATCCATTTTCATTCTCTATATATATAATGATAATGTTATTCAGACATTGAATTTATCAAATAGTCATTAACAATATGATATGAACATCTAGTGTTAAAAATTCATATTTGAGGATGTTCAGATAGAACGAATAATTATTTATTAACCATGATAATTTTCTTACTATGCTGTATATTGTTACTGAAATATGGATTATTATGGTAGGGATGACTATGTATTTTTTTAATCATTCACTTTAACTATCTGCATGCGCTATTATCATGTTATAACAATTACTGATATAGGGAATACTAAATTACTACATAATGATTATTGATAAATAATTTAGCATGATTATGTATTGTTATCTAATATCATTAATTTTATGATTTTTTTATTTTATCCAAATGTTCCTTAGAAAATGGTATACAATACCTTATTGATTCTTATGGAGAATGCAAATGGAATAATGAATTCAGGTGTGGGGATAAAATAATATATCTCCTTGATGAATAAACATGTCTCATGAAACAAATATTTAATTGTTTTAGTGTATGAGACACCCCATAATAGTTTAATTTCTTGGGAAAATGTCGTGAAATAGTTTTTTGATATTTATCATTATGTATTCCATCCCCATGAGATCTGTATTACTGATATAATGTTTTCATTTATTTCATTGATATATCATGCACTCAGTATGATGTTAATTATGCCTTTATGGGGTATACATATTCATTCTATTAAATTTATAACATTTTAATGTTAATATTACCTAATTTGTATGTTTCCCTTTACATAGAGATTAGTCACATGCATTTTTATGCTTTCATTTACTTAGGTTGTGTTGAAAAGTAGGAAATGATTCATGTTTATAAAGATATAAAGTGTAAATGAATCTAGGGATGTTTTTTATGGATCATTATGGATTTTTTAATTTTTCATATATAGTGAAAATAAAGGCAATTTAATACAACAAATATGGGAATTCTTAAATAATTAATTTTTATTAATTCTAAAAAGATAAAAAATTTAAACGTTCCTCAGAATGTGAGAGATGAAATAATCATTTTTAAATTGAATATGATGTATATTTATATATATGATTTTATTTCTGGTATCAAAGTGATCATGTATACTATGGAATCATGTTATATGATCCAAGAGTATGGGTCAAGGGTGACATTTGTGGTATCAAAGTAAATATTTTTAAAAATACTATAGATTAGTATGTTTGTTGAATATAATTTAAGTATTTATATATTATGGTTGATAATAGTTTCAATGGTATAGATAACCATTTTAATTAGAATTTTATTTGTTGATTTTTGTAAAGATAACATTAATGAAAATCCTCAGAATAATTCTCTGCATATGATGACATTTTTATTTTGTTGTATCTAGATGATCATTTGGTTGTCTTAGAAAAAAATCCCTGACCAGATTACGATAATTTGATGCAGATTTTCCATAGATGAATATAGGTATATTCATCTGAAAATAAATATGAATGGGAATTGACTAGATCTTTACTCTGGTTCACATTGAATGTGATTATATATTCACATATAGAAAATAACTTCTAGGGTATACACTTTGGTCTATAAAAATATCTTTTAAAAAATTATAAAGGATTTTTTTCCAGATAACATTATGGGATTACGTTAGGACTTAGAATAAAACCTAATTTAGTTAAAATAAGACTATGCATAAAGCATACAAGGTTGAAATGAAGGTTTCATTAAATAAGATATATTAGGAATGAGTTTTCATATTCATATGATCAATTACTTTTATTTTATTCATAACCACATTGCGTTTAGTTATTTTTAGTAAAATTGAATCACAAAAATAATGATGAGAAAGATATCTCTATAGATACCAATATATAGTATAATGTAAGAAAATATAATTCATAAATTCTTCATAATCATATTATATTCTTATTATGATGTAAAATGTGAGTTTCCACGTGTCTACTCTCATAGTGTCTTTGATATCATAATAAAAATTATTTTTTGACTCCTTTACCTATTTTAATTAGTGATGTGATAATTTTAAAGACCCATAAATTTCTATATAACATTTTTTAATTATATAGAATTTTTATGATACTGTTGAAATCGAAGGCATGTGATTCCGAGGCCTCGAGAGCCTGAAACAGAATGTTAAACTTTTTTAAGGTATGATTAGTAAAAGTGAGAGTATGGTTTTCATTCTTTTGAAGTAGTGCTGGGATTAAAAATCCAAGGGCACCATTGAATTCACAGCACCGAGATTCACATAGGAAAATATTAACTTCGGCCGAAAAGGGTCTGACAAAAAAGAAAACTTTTGGACATTCAGAAAAAGATAACTATAATTTATTCTATTCTATTCTTAAACCATTGAGAGACAATTGGAGGAATTGCAGTTTAACAATAGTACTTAAATGAGAGTCTATTAATGACCAGTTACATTATTTTTATGACCATAATTTTGTGTGTTTAATAGGATCCTTAATCAAGAATCATTAATGAACTATAATAATAAATGAAACATGGTGATTATTTTATTTATTAAACAAACCCTTGGTAAGGGAATTCAAAATACATGGGAGGATTCTCTGAAGAAACGTCGACGACATCACCCTCCTACGAAGAATAGTGATCTATCAAAGAACCTTGGAGAACTCAAACCAAGTGGCTAAAAACGTTGAATGACAATGAATGCGTAGTTCTATCCTTCGTTCGTGGTGGATTTCACCGAATCCACGAAGGGGGTTTAATTTTTTTTATGCGTTTAAAAGGCTCTGCTTTCACGTTCTTGAATAATATGAAGAAAGATTCTCAACTGACCAGTGGGATGATATGAAATTATTTCTTTTCTACAGGTGGTTGTTGCGGGATTTATATTAGGTATTTCCTTCTTTCAAATGATGATTGATAATTTCACCATGTTAAAATACTAACGTAGAGGGAACATGGAAATTTAAACAAGGATTGGACCCCTCTTCATTATTAGTTTATTTGAGTTTGTTGTACACGACTAAGAAATATGGTGGAATGTCTAATCTAAGGTCTTCACAGTGAAGGTGTCAATCGAGAGTCCCATATACATAGACATGAAGGAAAATAGACCACTATAGCATCTATATTGTCCCGTGGAAGAAAGTGCCAACGTGGAACCAACAGCATAGAGGCACCGATGGCTAGCCCGTGCTGGACGTATGGAGATGGTGGTGTCCATAGGCGTCATGGGGAAATGAGCTGCATCCAACCGAGACGCAGTGGGTGAATTGCGCGATGCTGATGTGTCATGCATGGGAAACGAAGCGGGCCGCTCGGGGCGCATGGATGGACAAAACGTCTGGCACCAGCCCACTGTTTAAGAAGGTGGGAGGCACCCCACTGGCGGCGCATGCGGGCCAGGTTATCAAGGCCGCCCTGACCCATCGGTTGGGCCAGACCCCCCCCCCCCCACAGTCAGGCCACAACCAGTGGCTAGAACGGATATGTTAATCAGGCTGGACTAGCGAGTCCAGGTGAACCCATGGGACCAATGGGCCAGCTGGGCCATACCACTACCATACTCGTACCCGATCGGTCCTGTTTCACATAAACATTAGTAAATAGAAATCTGTGTGTCCAATTGACACACTATTAGCGGTGTGGGGACCCTTTTGATGAGGTAGTGCTTTTGATATAATCCACTTCAGTTTTGGCTGATGTTGGAGTAAGGTTCGGTTGGATCAGACTTGAATCCAACCAGACCCTCTTTACCTTTTTTCTTATAACATATAGACCGTGTGTCTGATTGACGTGTCGCCAGTCGCATTGGAACCCTTAATACATGAAGGTCCTTTGGGTTAATTCTTTGTGGGACTTCGTGGAAGATATGTTATGACCAATATAATGAGGATTAGAACCTACATAACTTAAATACACTATTTGTGAGAATCATGTGGTTGGATGTCATTTGAAGAGCGGCTCTTCATGGATCAGAATGGTAGAAACCCTCTGTGGATCGATAGTAGTGATACCCTTAAAGGATTAGAAAAAGAGTGACCCTCTATGGATCCTTATAAGAGAAACGCTCCATAGATCAGAAGTAGTGTGACCCTTTGTGGATCAACAGTACAGTGTCCATTCGTGGATGGAGAGTGGAACCTATCAATAGAATAAAAAGATCTAGCTCAAGACAAATGCTCTTTAATACAATTAGCTATGTTGTATACCTTGTGTGTTTTTTATTTTACTTTATGAATTGTAATTGAGATCATGATATGAGTTTTTTCCTTGAGGAATTTTTGAAGACCATTAGGGGCCTCGAGGTCCCTACTAGATATTGTTATACTCACCCCTACACAAGCTTCGCCTGCACCTTGTTCGGTCTTGTTTAGATGACAGTCAGCTGGATTAAGTCTGGGGGAGCCAGGGCTAGATGGTCCTCAATGGTTATTGATAGACGTGCAGAGTGGTAGTGATGATAGATGATGATTTTTACATACCCTTCAGGTAGGATCCTCGGTGGATGACCTTCAAAGCTCATTTTTTTCCTTTTTGCAGCACAATGTTTTTAGTTGGGTTTTTATACTATACCTTCTTTCTTTTGGTTCACACATTTACTACCAGCAATCCTACATTGTTGTTTTCTTTTGTTGTGTACCTAGTCTGTGAGTGTATAAGTTTAAAGGGAATGCCTTCTCTTTTTAGGATACGACTTTCTGGTGGTAGTCTCTATCCTTTATCCTATGGAAGGTGGTCTTGGGGTAGTCAATGCATGGGCCTTAGGGGACAGTTCAGGACTATGTGGTATCAAAGGAGTGGGTTCTACCAGAAGAACTAAGAGTCCGTGTTTTCAATGGAGAAAGAGAGTTATGTTTATTGTGTTTGGATTACAGTTAAGGGAGACTAGTTTTGGTGAGGCTACCTATGTATCCATACACCAGGACCATGAGTTCTGATTTCTATCTCATTACATGAAAACACTATTTTAGTGTCTTTTGAAAATGTCTTTCTTTTGATCTCCTTAGAGTCATCTCACCCATTATAACATATTGACCGTGGAATATAAATTTCTTTACAGCATACCACCATATAGATATCTAAAAAGGATTCAAGTGACAGTTTATGTTGACGTCCCACTTAGTGATGAGGCATAATTTCGGGGCTCTCTTACAACAATAGTACCTTTGGGTGGTGTATGAGAAGAACGACCACCCGTATGGCATAAGTTTCCAAAATTCCCACCAACAAAGCATGTACGCCGACTGAGTCTGTTGAATGAGTTCCAGAGATATATGCCACCGATATTTCAAGGTGAGTCAAACTAGCAGGTAGTTGAGGACAAGCCGGAGGCTGTGGCATGAGTTTTCCACTTTGTTGAGACACTAGAAGACCAGATGGTGATCCTAGATGCTAGTCTCTTTCAGGGAACAGTATGAAGATGTTGGATCCTAATGACCCAAAATCATTAGTATATGAGTCCTTCCTTGTTGGACTTCGAGAGCCTCATCTGGGTAGAGTTCATACCTGCAACATTATGCTCAGTGCATATTCAGAAGCTACTATACTTACAGATGGGTATCAAGACAGTGTCCTAGTACTCAGAGATATTCACTGACCTCTCTTGATACTACACAGACATGGTACGAGACCCTTTATTAAAGGCCCAAACCATTTTCCAGATTTATTTTCATGAGATTATAGAATCGATGATATCGCTCAACATCCCACCGGAGGCAGGAGTTCTAGATAGATAAATATTGGTGGAGTGATTCCTATATTAATTAGAAACAATGGTGAGAGCCACCACAAGATGACAGGCAGTCCAGACATCTACATTAGGTAGTAGAAAGATGAAAGATTGACCCAATGTGGCTAGAACTTCTGTAGGATGACCCCAGGATATAGGGTTGGAGGTACGGTACTCACAAGGATGTGAAGGTCATCAGACGAGCAGACTGTGCTACTCTTGCGATGGGCAGGGTCACATAGTGCGCGATTTCCTGACCTTTCGTTCTGATGATCAGCTGACTGTCGAAGGACATCCGAGGTAGACGTAGAGGTTAGAGCGAGGAGGTCCATCGGGTGGGAAAAAATTCCGGAGGAGCAGGTCGTGTAGCAGGAGGTGGGTGATGGCTTGAGGTAATATCGCCACCAATACCAGCTGGTCTACCCCGACCTTAGGGAGCAGTTGTACATGGACAAGCATAGCTTTAGGAGGAAGAGGCTTATGATCATGGTTCTCCAAAGTTGATTTGAGGCATGATCTGTGTCTACTCCACCTGAGCTACAGTTCTTATAGACACATGTGTATGTTGCTCATTTATTTCCCTATCCCCTGCTTAGAGCTCAATGATTTTGGTGGAGCCGTTGGCTCAATTTTTATTAATATATTCTTCTACAGGGATAGGATTCGATGATTACGCACTAGTTCCAGCAGTGTGAGCTTAATCTAGGAGGTGAGATCTTCAGAAGGAATATCTTAGTAGCAGCATTGAGGCCTTATGACATCCTCTTTTGTATATACTAGTTATCCATTGTCCATGTCCATATTGACTGTTTTAGGTGAAAAGTGTGGTGTTTCTGAGGAGATGGTATCATGTTTTCCTTCACTAGTGAGATGAAATCCTTTCCCGAAAATCATGTACTTTCACAGAGTAGGGTGCAGTCGATCACTCATCAGTTGGCTAGCCTCACCCTCAGTATAGTGGATGATAGAAGTCTGAGATATCATTTTGTGGTGGGCCAATATGAGGATTTCATCCCAAAGGAAGTTCTTGGACTTCCTCCACACATAGAGGTAGACTTCTATATCTAAATTTACCCAGAGACGACACTGATATATACACCAGCATATTTGATGGCTACTGTGGAGATTCATTAGCTGAGGGTACAGTTGGAAGACTTATAGAGAGAGGGATTCATAAGGCCTAGTGTTTCTCCTTGGGTAGCCCCACTTTTCATCACCAATAAGGCAGATGAAATATTGAGGATTTGTGTGGAATATCATCTCCAAAACCAGGTGACTGTGAAGAACAAGTATTATGTGCCAAGAATTGATGATCTATTCGACTAGATGAATGGTGCACTGTGGTTTTGGAAGATATACCTCAGATGAGTCTGTCATCCGCTTCATGTATGGGATGATGACAAACTGAAGACAACATTCAGATGCCGATATGGCTACTATGAGTACTTGGTGATGCCATTCAGCAAGATAAATTCCCTAGTAGTGTTCATGCAACTCATGAACAGGATATTCCTGCCTTACCTCGATCGCTTCATGGTTGTATTCATTGAAAACATCTTGATGTACATGGAATCGGAGGACGAGCACACAACAGATCTGTAGATAGTTCTGGATACACTCTGAGAGCGCAGGCATTAGGGTATGCTCTCGAAGTACCAATTCTGGATAAATGAAGTCCCTTTTCTAGGACACATTATCTTGGAAGATGTAGTTGAAGTGGATCTGACAATGATAGATTCCTTTCTTGATAGGATACACCCATGAGTGTGACAGAGGTGAGGAGTTTCCTGGATTGGATGGGAACTACTAAAGATTTGTACCTGAATTTTCTAGATTAGTAGCATCCTTGTCAACATTTACAATGAAGGAAGAACCCTTCTGTTGGACAAAGAGGTTCCAGTAGAGTTTTCAGGTACTGGGGTGGAGACAGGCGGTTTTCTCCCATATTTTGGACCCAAAAGAGGGCGTTAGGAATGTAGTCTACTGCGATGCATCAAGGAGAAGACTGGGATGTTTCCTAATGTATGATCAATAGGGGATCACATAAGGCTTATGACAGCTGAGGCAACATGAGAAGATCTACGCGATTGATAACCTAGAATTACCAGCAGTTGTCTATGCATGGAATATCTGGCAGAACAACATTATTTGTGAATAGTTTATTTTCTAATCTGATCACAAGAGTCTTAGGAATATATTTATATATGTGGACTTGATCCTTAGATAGCTGTTATTGCTGGAGTTCTTCTAGGACTATTATTTTGAAATAGTCAATACTCTTGGGAAGAGAAACGTAATAGTAGAAGCACTCAGAAGGTGGTCATGTCTAAACCTACTGAGTGATGAGACATAAAATCTATCGGTGTTGTAGATATCCTATATTAATAGTGATAGAGTATCCTACATCAATTATATGATTCTCGCACCACCATTCCTGCAGCGAGTTCTGGAGGCATAGCTAGGGGACATGGACTGCGAGACCTGACATGCGTAGATATCCTCAGGACAGGCACCTGAAGGATTTTTGATATGCGATGAGAATGTCATATTTTTTAGAGGATTCACTACGGTACAAGTGATTTTTCAGAAGGAAGTGTTGTGGGAGTTCCATGCATCTCATTTGGTGGTAAATCTTGTAGTGGAGATGTTATACCAGGACCTCCAACATCAGTACTTGTTGCCAGGGATGAAGAATGCAGTGGAAGAGTTCATTTCACGATGCCTCCTTTTTCAGCAAGTGAATGATGAGAATAATGTTCTAGTAGGATTATCACTGCCACTAGAAGTACAATAATGGAAGTTGGATGGTATCTTCATAGACCTCATGAATGGGTTACCAGGAACGTCCATGGACAGGAGTCTATCTCAGTGATAGTTGACCAACTGACCATGTTAGCTCAATTTCTACCAATATGAGAGCAAGGATCAGTAGAGGCCTTTAGATTCCTCTACTTCCAGCAGATAGTACAACATCACGGTGTACCGTAAACAATCGTTTCAGATTATGATGCTTGTTCTACATCTCGATTATTGAAGGTGTTATCGGAGGCGTCTGGGACTCACCTATAGTTGAGAAACCCCTTTCACACTCTAACAGATTGTTAGACAGAGCGGACCATGCAAGTACGTCAAGACATACTTCGTACATACATCGTTGATTTTGAATGTAGTTGGGAGGACCACATTCTTCCGGTGGAGTTTTCATTAAAAAATAGTAATCCCTCCACCATCGGCATGGAACCATTTGAGGCCTTGTACAGTTGACCACGCTGAACAACTCTACGCAGGACAGTCCCAGGGGAGTCCCCACTTCTGGGTCCAGAGTTGGTATGAGCAACCACTGAGAAGGTATAGATCATCCCGGAGTGGTTGATGACTAAAAAAAGTAGGTAGAAGTCTTATGTCGATAGGAAATGGAGACCCTATAAGTTCAAGGAGGGAGATAATGTATTCATATGGGTCTCACCCCGACAAGGATTGCAGATATTTGCCTGGGGATGTAAGCTATCTTCGAGGTTCAGCAGACCTTTCCAAAACTAGAGTAGAGTTGGAGATGTGGCGTACCGCCTAGCTCTTCCCCCAAAGATGCACTGAGTGTAAAAAAAATTCTACATTTTGTATCTGATAAAATACATGCATGAACCTTCACACATCATCGATTGTGGATAGATGGACATTGTCGATGGGTCTACATTTCTCCGAGTTCCTGGTGGAGATAGAGGATCAACAAGAGTGGCTCCTATGGGGGTGGTCAATTCATTAGTTATGAGTTTGGTGGATTCATGGGAACCTCTATAATAGCACATATGTGTTGGGGGATCTAATTCATGCTTAGTACAACCATTTGTTTTCGTAGATTTTGTTGTGGATTTTAGGGACGTAATGTCTTAAGGTGGGGAGAATGTAAAGACCCAAAAACTTCTATATAATTTTTTTAATTATTTGTAATTTTTACAAGACAATGAAAATAGATGAAACGTGACTCTGAGGCCCAAATAACCCGAAACAGAATTTTGAACATTTTTCAGGTACATTTTGTAAACATCTGAGCGTGTTTTTTCTGTATGTTAAATCGTAGCTTGGATTGAAAATCCAATAGAACTATTGAATTCACAATGTCGAGATTCACTTAAGAAAATAATAACTTTGACAGAAAATGTTCGGACAAAAAAATAATTTTTATACATTCTGAAAAAAACAAATATAAGTATATTTATTCAACTTCATCCACCATTGAGTGACAGTTGTCATAACTATATTGTAATGAAAATCATTAAATGAGAGTCATTTAATGACCTGTTAATTTTTTTTGTGTAACCTAAATTCCAGGTTATTAATATGTTCATTAATTAAGATTAATTAACAAACCAAAATAATTAACACAATGTAGGGATTAATTCTTTTATTAAACAACCCATTGGTAAGGGAAATCACAAACCTTGGGAGGAAGATCTAAAGAAACACCAACGATGCAACCCTCTAAAGAATAATGGTGATCGATCGAAGGCAGATGGAGAACTCAAACTGAGAGATGACGAACATCGAACGACAATGAACACAGAGTTATTTCTCTCACTTGAAATGGATTCCACTGAATCTTGGTAGGATGTTTAATTGTTTTATGTGTTTAAAATGCGCATCCTTCCCATTCGTCAATAATCTGAAGAACAAATATTAACTGATGAATATTATGATCTTTTATTTTTTCTATACTATGGGTGGTTATTTCAAGATTTGTTTTGGGGATTTCCTAGTTTCAAATAATGATTGATGATTTACCCATGTTAAAACAGTAACACGAAGGGTGTGACCCAATCTGAAGAAGGGCCAGACCCCCCCCCCCTCCAATCGTTCATTGTTTTTTATACTTTCTTTGTACGTGACCAGAAAATTTGGAATCAAGGAGAATCTAAGGGCTTCACAGTGAAGGCTGTAACCTGGGAGGCCCGTAAGAGCAGATGGGAAGGAAACAGACCACCAGAGTATCATTGGTGGCCCGTCGAAGTTGTCATTGACGCGACACCACCGGTGCGGTGATGGTGGTCGGTAGTGCTTGTCGTGTGGAAAAGGCGGCACATGTAGGCCCTGAGGGGGCATGATCTACAACCATCTGAGCCACATTGGGTGAATTGTGTGGCACCAACGCGACACATGGGTGAAACAAAGCAACCCGATCGGGCCGCTTGGATGGACACAAATTCCGGCTTCAGCTGACCATTTCAAAAGGAGGGGAAGCACTCTACTGTCACTGCCAGCTAGGAGTACCATCACGCATTCGGTTTGGGTTTTCCCTGTGAACTGGACCAGTGAGTGGGGCTGGACCTATGGGACAAATGGGCGGGCTGGGCCGGACCTCTACTAGACCCCGACCTAGACCCGACCGGTCCAGTTTCAGTAAAACTTGAGTAACATGCAAATCAAATGTTCCATTAACGCACTGGCAGTGGTGTGAGGACCCTTTCCATGAGGAGGTCTTCATGAGATACTCCACCTTGATTTTGGAAGATGTTGGAGTACAACCGGGTTGGATCGGATTTGAATCGAATAGGGCCCTATTTTTCCCTTATAACATATTGATCGAGCATCATATTCATATGACATCTGTCACGTTGGAACCCTTAAGACATGAAAATCCTTTGGGTTACATCTTCATGGGGATTTGTGGAGGTTGAGGTATGACTGATATCTTGAGGATTAGTACCTAAAAAACTCAAACACACTACGTTCTTTAATCCTGTGGCTAGCTATCAAGTAAAGAGACACCCTCTGTGGATCAGCATGAGAGAGACCCTACATGGATTGACAATAGTGAGACCATTTCTGGATTAGTAATAGAGAAACCCTCTGTGGATCGGCATGAGATCGACCCTCTGTGGATTGGTAGTAGTGAGACCCATTGTGGATCTACATTACATTGGCCTTTCATGGATTGGGAGAAAAACCTTTCAAAAGAATAAAACAATATTGAACAAAACTAATCATCTCTATTTCTATTCTCTCATTTGTATACTTGGTATGAGCTATATTTTACACTATGATTTGTGATTGAGATCATTCTTTTTTGTTTTTCCATTATAAATTATGGGTGACCATCATGGGTCTATAGGTTCTTACTGGCTATTGTTATACTCACTTTGCTGTGTCTTGTGTAGACTACTAATAGCTTGACTGATAATTGGAGTGCCTGGGAAAGACAGTGGTGAGAGGTGATTGATATATTTTGGGAGGAGTAGTGATGACAGACAATGACTTTTCCCTACCCTTCAAGTAGGATCCATAGTGGACAACCATCATCTCACGTCTTCCCTGTTTTGTTCTACTTTCATTTAATTTGGGTTATTATACTACCCATTTTTTACTTTCAGTTCATACATTTACTATTAGTAGTTCTATTTTGTGGTTTTCATTTTCTGAGTACCTAGTCAGTAAGTATAAAGGTTGAAAAGAAAAGCCTTCCCTTTTGGGATATTCTTGTCTAGTGCTAGTCGCCAAGCCCTGGCCTATGGAAGGAGGACTTGGGGTAGTCACGACACAGTCCCCGAGGAACTGGTTGTGAAAAAATGGTATCAAATGCTTAGTTTTATGAAAATAACTAAGAGTCTACATTTCGAAAAGAGCCATAGTGATAAGTCTCTTATGTTCGGATTATAGTTCAAGAAGTATAGTATTGTTGTGGCTTCCAACATATCCATACACCCAGACCCTTAGTTATAATTTCTAACTAATCACCTAAAAACACTATTTGCATGTGTTTTGAAAATGTTTTTCTTTTGATATCTTTTGAGTCTGTCCACCAAGTATAAATTATTTACCATAGAGCATTAGTACATTTTCAAGATGTCATCACATAGATAGCCAACCATGATTCTAGTTAGAGATCATCATAAATGACCACAAATTGATGAGGCATCAGTGTATGGCCCTATTACATTGATAGCACCTTTGGGTGGTGTACTAGCAGCACCACTACCCGTAGTGAAGCAGATTCTACTAGTCCCACTTGCAGAATGTGCTCACAAACTGATTTTGTTTCATGAGTTTCAAAGACATATTACTTATAGTATTCGAGGAGAGATAAATACACTAGTAGCTATGGACTATCTGGAGGCTCTGGCACTAGTTTTCCACCTATATGGGACACCAGCAGAGTAGATGGTGATCTCAAATGGTAGTCTCTTTCAATACAAAATAGAGATATCATGAAGCCTAATGCTTCAAACTCATGACAAGACGACTCTTTCTTAGTCGGACTTCGAGATCCTCTTCAGGGTGGAGTTTGTACCATCGACATTATAATATGTTCATATTTTGATGCTACTGCACTTATAGTAGGGTAACCTGACAATAGCTCAGTACTCATTTAGATTAACTAACCTGTCTCACTACTCCACCATCATGGTACAAGACCCTTTCATTAGGGAAATAACTGTTTAACATGGACTCAGATGTGAGATCAGAGAATCAATGATATCACTCAACATCCTGATGCAAGATGGAGTGCTAGAGCAAGCAGTATTTCTGGAGAGCATCTTAGTAGAGCAGGAACCGACGGTGAGAGTCACCACGAGATGACAGTCAGTAGACAGATGACACAGAGGCCCAAGAAGGGCAAACCATATGGAGGATGAACATTGGATATAAAGTCAGAGGTGCGTATCTCACAAGGCATAGGAGGTTAGAGAAGGAGAACATTGTGCTACTCATTTAGCAGGCTGGGTCACATGGCTCATGATTTCTCAACCTGCTGTACTGATGATCAGCATATGGATTAATTACCACCAAGGTAGATGTAGAGGTTAGAGCAAGGAGGTCTGTAGGGTGGATGATGTGGTCGAAGATCAGGTAATGTAGAAAGAGTTGAGAGATGGTTTGAGGTACTACCGCCACCACCACCAAGCGGTCCACCCTGACATTAGGGAGTAGGTGGACATATACTAGCATAGCTTCAGGTGGAATAGGATTATGGACATGATGCTACAAAGATGATTCAAGTTATGATATGTGTCTAATCCACCCAATCCATAGTTTTTATAGACAGATGTGATAGTCACCCATTTATTTAAAAGGATATTTTTCGGAGCATGGATATTCTGTTTTAGTCGTTGGCTTGCGCCTTACGATTAGAGACTCCCAAGGAAGAAGATTCGACGATTAAAAACTAGTGCAGGAAGTGTTAGCTTACTCTAGGAGGTGAGATCATTGGCTGGGTTCTCTTAATAGCAGTGTTTAGGCCTTATGAGATCATCTTCGGTATGGACTGCTTATTGATAGTCTATGATAATATCTACAATTTTAGGTTCTATTTGTGGTGTGTCTGTGAATATGAGACTATGTTTTTATTCACCGGTGAGAAGTAAGCCTTTTCAAAATAGGATGGAATTTCATGGAGGAAGGTTCAGCCAATCACTCATCAGTTGGCTAGCCTTGCCCTCAGAATAGTGGTTAAGAGGAGTTCGATCTATCCTATTTTGGTGAACCAGAATGTAGATTTCTTCCTTAATGATTTTCTGGGACAACCTCCTTGTATAGAGGTAGACTTCTACATCATCTTCTTCCCTGGGATGACACCGATATCTACACCAACATATCGGATGGCTCTTGTGGAGCTTCATTAGTTGAGGTTATAGTTAGAGAACATGCATATAAAGGGGTTCATAAGGCCCAATGTTTCTCCTTTGGCTGACCAAATTTTGTTCTTCAAAAAGGTATATGGTATATTGAGGTTTTTCATAGACTATCAGCTCTGGAACCAGTTGAATGTGAAGAACAAGTATCCGTTACGGAAGATAGATTATCTCTTCAATCAACGAAAATGAGGACTATAGTTTTTTAAGATAGACCTCATATCTAGCTATCATCTTCTTGAGGTATGTGGTGAGGACATACTGAAGACAAAATTATGATGCTGGTATAGAAACTATGAGTTCTTGGTGATTACTTTTAGCAAGAACAACTCCCCAGTATTGTCTTTGGGACTCATAAACTAGATCTTTCATCATTACCTCGTTCACTTCACGGGGGTCTTCATTGACGACATCTTGGTGTCCTCGGTTTTAGAGTAGGAGCACACCACAAATCATCCAATACTTCTAGACACACTCTTAGAGAACCATCATTTTGTTATTCTATCAGTGTTCTTGTTCTAGTAAAAAGAATTCCACTTTTTGGGGAACATTATCCTTGAAGATGGATATTCAGTGGATCTGACAATGATAGTGGTAGATCATTCATGGGATCCACCCAGGAGTGTGTGTGAGGTGCTTAGTTTCCTAGGATTGGATGGGTACTACCGAATATTTTTACCCAACTTTAGTAGCGTAGAAGAAGCATTTGTATATTTTACAAAGAAGTTATATCCCTTTTTTGAATGGAGATGTGCTAGGTGAGTTTCTTGAAGGTGAGGTAGAGATTTATGACTGACCCCATCTTGAGGATACCAGAAGATGGTGTTAGAAATTTAGTCAATTGTGACGCATTAGGGACTATACTAGAATGTCTCTTGATAGAGGATAGAGTGGGGATCACCTTCATCTCACGAATGTTTATGAAACATAATATGAACAACATGACCCCTGACTTGGATTTTGCAGCAGTGGAATTATCATTGAAGATCTGGTGACACTACTTGATGGATGAACAGTTTACTATCTACTCTGATCACAAGAGTCCTAGGTATATCATCACATAGAAGGACTTGAACTTGAGACAACAGTAATGTTTGGTGTTCCTCTAGGACTGTGACTTTGAAATAATATACAGTTTTGGGAAGAAAAACATATTATCATACACACTCATCAGGAGGTTGGTTCTACAACTAATGATTGAAGAAATAGAACAGCTATCCACATTGCAGATATCAATTGAATATAGTTATGGAGCATCTTAACTAAATTCTATGATTGCCACTCCACCACTACTTCAATGAGTTTGGGAGGCACTACATGGAGATGTTGACTGAGAGGCCTGACATGCACGAACATATCATTTGGAAAGGCTCCTGATGGATTTTATATAGGTGGGGAGAACTCCATCATTTTTAAAGGATGCACTATGGTACCAGTGATGTTTAAAGAGAAGGTTTTGAGTGAGTTCCATACATCCCCATTGGTGGTATAGCCTAGAGTGGCGAATATGTATCTGGACCATTAACATTAGTACTCGTGGCCAGGGATGATAAAAGCAGTGGCAGAGTGAGATTAATGATGCCTCACTTATCAGCATTAGAAATATAAGCATCAGGTTCCATTAGGCTTATCACAACCACTAGAGGTACCAAAATTGAAGTGGAATGTTATATCCATGTACTTCTTGACTGGGGTACCATGCATGTCCAGGGGCCATGACACTATTTGGGTGATCATTGACCGACTCATTAAGTCATCCCACTTTCTAACCATCTGAGAGCATGGATCAGTATAAGAATTGAGGTGCCTCTATGTCGAGGAGATAGTATGAATTAATGAGATACCACTGACCATCATTTCAGAATGTGAATCTTGTTTTGCATCCCAACTGTGGAATGGATTGCCGGAGGCGTTTGGGACTCAGCTACACATGAGCACAACCTTTCACCCATAGACATATGTTAAAATGGAGAAGACCATATAGACACTTGATGGAAATCTTTGTTTTTACATCTTTGATTTATGTTATTGTTGGGAGGTCCACCTTCCACCCATGTAATTCTCATAAAACAACATTTATCACTCCACCATTGACATGGAACCATTTGAGGCCATGTACGGGTGACCATTATAAAGACCCAGCCTTAAAACATTACATAATATTGATTTAAATAAATAATTCACATTGAGGATCTTATCATGTTTAGAGTTTTAGAGAATTAGGACATAACTATTACATCTCAAAAGATTACAAAGTAGAAACTTCAACATAGTTTCCATTTTTTTTACAAAACATGAACTCTTGAAAAAAAGAGTCATGTCATGTTTAAGAAAGCATGACCTTTCCATGATCTCTTCCTTGACCATATTCCACATTATGTCATGTGAAAAACATTTCAAAAACCTGGGGTGAGAATAAAAAGCTCACTAAGGGATACATAAGGAATGAAAACTGTTAGTTTTTCAAAACAAGAAGTAATCCATGAATACTTTAACATAAGTAATACTTTTCACCTTTATGAAGTAGTAAATACACTTCACGGAATAAAAGACCATCACTTACCATTTTATAACCAAAATATTACCATAAAATCCATGTAAATAACAGATAACATATAAAGGTAACTTGGGAGATAAACATACATAAATGGAATAACCATACGGTCGACTTCCAAACATTTCACTAATTGGATTAGCCATACGGCCGGCTTCCATACCAAATGCATTAATGTTTTTAACGTAACCACCCATCCTAGTATTCATGGAACCATCCATTATTTGGTTTATCATGTAACCACCTGTCAAATGTCCAAGTACCATTATAAAATGATAAGACATAAAAAAATATAAAGAAACAAAATTCCTCATTTTAATAACAATATATCACATAAATATATTGATATAAAAAATCAATTATCAAAACCATTTTAAATAAAAAAATACATAAAAAATTATATGGTATTTATTTTCTTTTTAAAACATTACGGCTTGTTAAGGAAGCCAATGATCAATTAGTACTCAGAGCGGCAGAAAGGTCATTATCACTACATACGTTAAAAGAAACATTCCTTTTTGTCGTTTAGAAAACAAATTCCTAGAAATAGATTCCCTTTGAATGAAATAAAAAGAAAAGGGTGTTTATAAAATGTATAAAAGAATGTCTTGTATTAAAACCAAATATGCCTCAATGAAAGGAGATTGAGATGAAGTCTCTTACCTCATGTCCGACTTGACTCGATCGCTCTTTAATCTCCCGAATAATAAACCAAAATTAATTTATACTAGAATAAGAACCTTTTTAATGTTTATTATTCCTTTTATATCACTTATTTCCATGTTATAAACATTATGTAATCATTTATGTTAATATGTTCGTTTTGTCGAAATTTTGTACTTAAGTAAAAAATGGACTCCTTACAATAACATGTTGTTAATGTGGTCAAAGGGTCATTATATCTAGAATGATATTCATCATTTGGATATCATATATATCATATATATCCAGCATATACATGTATTTATAATAGTACATAACATTTATAGATAAGAAATGAAATGCACCGTTCATGGAGATGGTAAGTCGTACGTACGCATGAACGCTACTTTCATTTCAATTTTATATTTAATGGAATGAAATAAAAATGATATAAAGGTAAATTATAATTCCATTATAATATCATATATAATATAATGTACTCCATCCTTTATACATCCCACATATGTCATTAACGATTCAAATCACTTTGAGGGGGAGGTAGTCCGCACTTCCAAAAATGAAATTATCACGTTTATCCGTTATGGAAACCGTAAAGGAATTCCATAAATGAAAAATAAAGAAGCATAAGGAAAACATAAAAATAATATATATCATATATAAATACAGTGACATCTTAATGTCCACCATGAAATGTGTTATGATAAGATTTAACAATCATCATTTCGTGTGGTAGTAATTATCCATCCACAGAAACATTATGTTCTTTAACAATTAGACGGATGTGTGTGTAAGTGTAGCTAGAATACTTCTCATAAAAACATCCTATTATATTTAAGATACTAGTGTTGTTATAAATGAAAGTAATAAAAATCGTTTAGGGTGTTGGAGAAGCAAAATAAAACAAAATAACATAAGAGAAGGCATTACCTTTAAATCGGGTAACTCCTCTTGGTTTGAACAAAAAGGGTTTCTTGATGAGCTTTTTGCCTAATTTAAGGCTTCTAGAATGATGAGAGGGATTTTGGGAGCTTATTTGAGTAGATGTTGGATGAGCCAAAGGGCTTGAGTAGTGTGAGTAAGGGGGTAGAGTTGGGGTCCTTTTATGAGAGGGAAGAGGGGCACTCATAGAAAGTCATGAAATGTTACTTTATTATGAAATGCATTTTGGATTTTAATGGTCCAACAGTGATATATTTCGAGGATAAGGTGATAAGGGTTCTAAATCCAACCATAAAATAGGTTTTAGACAATTTTATGTCTTAGATGTTACATTATTTTTTCACTTTATTTAAATTGATCAATAATGAGATAATCACTACATCATCATGTCGTCATAAATAAATTTATTTATTTAATGTCTAAAAATTAGAAAACATTTACAATGTTGTGGGAAATTTTTTTATATTTATAATTAATATTTATAGTCAAAAATATAACTTGTATAACCCCATGTAAAAATTGTTTTATTAAACTAATACATGTTTGTGACATTTTTATTTTTACTTTAAATAAAAGGTATTAATTTCATCATCTTACCCAAGTGGCTCCATGGGGTCCCATAAATTGACCAATGGATTGTCTTGGTTGGCCATGACTCATCTAATAATTTTAGGAAATGTGTCAAGGTGATTTCATATTATAATAACATTATTTTTTCCTTAATGTACACTAATTACCTTTAATCGCAATTAATAAATCTTAAAAGTTACTATTCACCAAAAAATTATTTTCATCCCATTGAACCACATTTTACTTACTAATGGAATCCATATATGTCAGATTTTTTAAATTCAACTCACATAAGTGGTAAAGTGTTTTTTAAATGAAAAATTCACTTTTTTAACTTCAACTTAGTGGTTTCACTATTCATCAAAAATTGATGTTTTTTAGAAAAATACAAAAAAATCACCCTAAGCTCTATTTGATATTCCAAATTCAATAATGATGTCTATTTTACAAAATTCAAAACAAATTAGTTGCATTAATTAAATTAATAATTAATTCTAGTTGTCAAAACAAATAGTGTTTTTGAAGAAACAATATATATCTAAAGATTGACACTAGTTTAAGTCCAATTTCAAAGTGAAATTAATTCAATAACCACCATTGGATTAAATGGAAAAAATATATTCTAATTGAAAGTTAAAAATAATTCAAAATATAATATAATCATATAAATAAATTATACGAAAATGAGGTTTTGAAATAAAATACAGCATTTTTCACTTATTCATTAAAAATGAACTTTATCGAAAAAATAAAAAAAAAACATACAAAAAGTAAATTTTGATGTCTCGATTCTAAAGAAGGATTTTATTTGGTCCAATAGAATGTATAAGAGTGACCAAAACTATTTTTAAAGAGGGTTCTCCATCAAAAGCCGATACATTTACCTTTTAGTAAATATTAGTGTATCTATGCCTAAAATTGAATTCTTTTCTTATTTTAAACCTTTATCCTTTGTTGGATAAAAGAGAAGAAATTTAAAACACATATATAATCATATTATAGTTATTTATATTCATACCTGCCAATACAATGACTACGTGTTAACTACCATTTAAAATAATATTATTATAATATTAATGTGCAACGTAAGATTTCAAAGAAACTCATTGTTGCGTATCGGGTATGCTATCGAACATAGCTACCCCTATAAATTAAAATTAATATTTAAGTCACAAATATGAATAAATATGAAAATGTCTTATTCTTTATTTACCTGGGATGTTACATCCTTCCCCCCTTTTGGGAATTGTGTCCTCACAATTTTATTCACTTATAAAAATATGTAGGGGTATTTATCCATAATAGAATTTTCAGATTTCCACATTGCCTCTTCAACCATATGGTTTTTCCATAAAACCTTCACCCGATAAATTACTTTATTTCTCAACACTTACTCTCTTCGGTCATTAATCTGGACTGTTTTTTCTTCATAAGAGAGAATCTCTTTCAACTGAACTACCTCTGGGCTCAAAACATGAGATGGATCTGGCATATATATTCTCAACATTGAAACATGAAAAACATTCTGTACCTGGGATAAACATGGAGGTGAAGCCCCTCTGTATGCAGTTGATCCAACTTTCTCCAGGATTTCATAAGGTCTAATGAACCTCGGACTCAGCTTTCCTTTCTTACCAAAACGCATCACAATTTTCCATGGATAAACTTTGAGAAGAACATGATCACCTGCCTCGAAAGATAGATCCTTCCTCCAGTTATCCACATAATTTTTCTGCCTGCTTTGAGCTGTTCTCATATGCTTCTGAATCAACTGAACATTTTTTGCCATTTCTTCTACCAATTCTAGTCCCATCATCTTCCTTTCCCTTACTTCATCCCAAGAAGCTGTAGTTCGACATCGTTTATGATATAATTCCTCAAACGGAGCCATCTGTATACTGGAATGAAAACTGTAATTATATGATAATTCAACCAAATAAAGATGTTGGTCTCAAATTCCCTGGTAAGCCATCGTGAAAGCATGTAACATATCCTCCAAGTTCTGAATTGTTCATTCTGAAATACCATCTGATTGTGGATGAAATGTTGTACTAAAATTTAATTATGTACCCAACGACTTCTAATGGACTTTCCAAAAGTTAGTAGTAATCCTAGGATCACAATTAGTTATAATCTAGAGTGGAACTCCATGTAACCTGACTATCTCTTTAAGATACAATCGAGAAAGTTGATCTAGAGAGAAAGTATCTCGAATAGGAAGGAAATGAGTAGATTTAGTCAATCGATCAACAATAACCCAGATTTTATTATTACCTTGAGATGTCTTTGGTAATTCCCCAATGAAGTCCATGGATATATTTTCCCATTTCCACTCTGGCACCGGTAATGACTAAAGCATCCCTTTCGGTAACTACCACTCTGCTTTAACCTGCTGACATGTTAAACATTTTACAGTAAAATCAGCAATATCTCTTTTCATTCAATCTCACCAGTAATACTCCCCCATATCTCTGTATATCTTAGTACTGCCAGGATGAACTAAAAATGGGGAACTATGAGCCTCACACAACAACTAATTCTTCAACTGTTAATCACAAGGAACATATAATCTCTTCCCAAACCACAAAACACAATCATTATCAATGTTAAATTCAGGAAACTTAACCTTCTTAACCAGCTCTACCATTTTCTGTAGCCCACTGTCTTTCTTCTGTGCTTTCTTAATTCTGTCTGATAGAGATGATATCACTGACACATGAAAAAAAACAGAAGAACATCTTGCACCAACAACTTCTTTTCCAATGTTTATCAAATAAGAAACCAAATGATCTCATTCCAAACGTATCATGGTTAATGAAACAGTGATTTTTTGATTCAAAGCATCAGCCACTTTGTTTTATTTTCCCATATGGTATTGAATTGTACAATCATAATCCGTGATTAATTCCAACCATCTCCTATGTCTCATGTTCAATTCTTTCTAAGTGAATATATACTTTAAACTTTTGTGATCAGTATATATCTTACACATTACTCCAAACAAATGATGCCTCCATATTTTTTTAGCAAAAACAACAGTAGCTAATTCCAAATCTTGTGTAGGATAATTTAACTTATTAGTTTTCAAAATACGTTAAGCATAAGCAATTACGTGATCATTCTGCATAAGTACATAACCAAGTCCCTTCAACGAAGCATCACTACAGATAAAAAACTAACCATTTCTGGAAGGAACTTCCAAAACATGATCATTCACCAATATTCTTTTAAATTCTTGAAAACAATCATCACATTCTTTTTTCTAGATGAAATTAACACCTTTTTGAGTTAACATAATCATTAGACTGCATAATCGTGAAAAAATTTCAACAAACCTCCAGTAATAACCTGCCAAACCAAGAAAACTATGGGTCTCGGTTATATTTGTGGGTCTTGGCCATTCTTCAACAAAATTAGTTTTTGTAGGATCAATAGTTATGCCATTTTTTGAAACAGTGTGACCAAGGAATGAAATTTGTTGTAACCAAAACTCACACATGGTGAAATTTCCATACAGTTTATTTTCATTTAAGGTTTTCATGATAACCCTTAAATTAATTTCATGCTCCTCTTTAGTTTTTGAAAACACCAAAATATCATCAATGAACACAACCTCAAACATATCAAAGAACTCATGGAAAATTATATTCATTAGATCCATGAATACGGCATGTGCATTGGTTAACCCAGAAAGCATACCTACATATTCATAATGGCCATATCTTGTATGAAATGCAGTCGTTGGAATGTATGCTTCTTTTACATTCAGCTGATGGTACCCCGACCTCAAGTCAATCATTGAAAAATAATAAGCTCCATTAAGCTGATCAAAAAAATAATCGATATGAGGCAAAGGATACATATTCTTAACTGTGATGTTATTAAATTCTCTATAATCAATGAAGAGTCTCATTGAACCATCTCTGTTTTTAACAAACAAGATAGGAGCACCCCATGGTGATGTGCTAGGTCGAATGAATCCTTTATATAACAACTCCTTCAATTGCTTCTTTAACTCTAAAAGTCCAACTTCATCCATTTGATAAGGGGGTTTTGAAATTGTCTTGGAATCAGGAACTAAGTCAATAGTAAAATCAACTTCTCGATCATGAATAATATCAGGAAACTCCTCTGGAAAAACATCAGGATACTCATTTACCACTGGAAAAAACATTAATATGAAAAGTTCATTTTTCTTCAACAATATGTGCAAGGTAACATTCATTTCCATCTTTTACTAGTTTCTCAACTTCCCAATATGTTATAAAAAACAAGGGTTCATTCTTGTACACAAACTGAAAATCTTTCTAAAAATAAACCTCTTTATCTCTACAATAAATATTAGCATGATAAACAGAAATCCAATCCATGCCCAAAATAACATCAAACTCTACTCAAGGAAAAACAATAAGGTTTGCAGGTAGATTCTTTCCACACACAAGGATAATAAGTTTTTTATAATTGTTATTTTCCTCAACATTTCCTCCGAGTGTTTTTACCAAAAGTTCAGGATTCATATCATGAGATTCAATTCCCAATTTACTAGAAAACTTATCATAAATGAAAAAATGTGTATAACCTGAATCAAAGTACACATTGTCATAATCTGAACAAACAAACAGTGTACCTGATACTACTTCATTCGATTAACCAACATCTGCTGAAGTAGTTGCAAAGGATTTCACCACCCCTTTCAACTTGTATTCTGGATGCTTTCCCTCGGTTGAGTTCTTCGTTATACCCTCATTAACATAATGACCCATTTCATTACACATAAAACATCTTACCGCTGGATTTTTGTTGCCTGCTTGATCATATTCCTTACAGTTACGAGCAATATAACTAGGCTTACCACACCGAAAGAACTTTCCAGACTTGGATAAGCATTCTCCAAGATATATTTTACCACACTTCTCACAAGATGGATATTTGGTTTTCTTACCTCTAGGATTCATTGATGAATTCTTTCCCTTTTCCTGCCAACTGGACCTCTTAATATGTTCTTTGTCAAAGAACACCTTATCATCAGCGAACTCCATTTCCACCTTCTCTACACATCAAACAAGTTTTTCAGAACTTTTGAACTCATGAGAAACTAATGCCCTTAGATACTTTGGCTTTAGTCCTGAGTATGAATGCCTGATTTTACTATCAAGATCTCGCATGAAATTTGGATCATACCTTGCTATTCAAGTGAACATTTCTTCATAAGCATCCATTGAGTCATCCTCCTGCCTCAATTCTCGGAATTGTTTTTCCATCCAAAGATGAACCACCTTAGGAAAATATTTTTCAAGAAACATATATTTGAATTCATCCAAGTGAAGATCATCAATCTCCTAACTATCCCTGATATTTTTCACCATCGATCACCACTGATCAGCTTCACCTTCAAACCGGTAAATAGTGAGACTATCCTTTTGATGTTCTGAACACCCCATGAAAACAAAAATCATCTCTAGTTCTTTAATACACCCTTCTGCTAGCACAGGGTAAGATGATTATCTGAAGGATGGGGAATGTTACCTCATGAAATGTTCCACCACTGACATGTTTCTCTGTGGTTGATTTGGATGATCTTGTGGATGGATACCACCACTATTTATAGCCTGATTCAACTATGCCATCACTGCAACAAACTATTCAGTTATGATTCTGACCATCTCAAGTTGCTGGTTTGGAAGGTTGTCTTCCTCCTGATGTCGTCCCAACATAGCTTCCTTGTTTCCTCTGTGGAAAACTATTCTGAACCCAAAAATATCTTAGCCGAAGTAACATGGTAATATTTAAATGCTATATCATTTCAATCATACCATAAATTAATTTATGTACATGAATTTAACAATTTTCTAACTCCTAATGTTTTCTAAACCAACCTCTGATACAAACTATAAGGACCCAGCCTTAAAAAATTACTTAATCTTTAATTAATTGAATAATGCACATTGAGGATCATTTCAGGTTTAGTGTTTTATAGAATTAGGACATAACTATTACATCTCAAAACATTACAAAGTAGACACTTCTATACAGTTTCCATTTTTTTTACGAAACATGAACTCTTGAAAGAAAGTGTCATGTCAAGTTCCATGTTTAAGACATCATGACTTTTCCTTAATCCCATCCTTGAACCTATTCTACATTATGTCCTGTGAAAAACATTTTAAAAACGTGGGGTGAGCATAAAAAGTACAGTAAGGGATACACAAGGAATGAAAACTGTCAGTTTTTCAAAACAACAACTAAACCATGAATACCTTAACATACGTAATACATTTCACCATTATGAAGTAGTAAATACTCTTCACTAAATAAAAGATCATTACTTACCCTTTTTAAATGAAAATATTACCATAAAACCCATGTAAAAAACACATAACATATAACGGTAACTTGGGACATAAACATAGATCAATAGAGTAACCATACGGTCGACTTCCACACATATCACTAATTGAAATAGCCATACGTCCGAATTCCATACCCAATTTATTTGAGTTTATAATGTGACCACCCATCCTGGTATTCATGGAACAACTCGTCAGTTGGTTTATCATATAACCACCCATAAAATGTCCAAGTACCATTATAAAATCACAATAAATAAAACAAATATAAAGGAAAGAAAAAATTTCCACATTTCAATCACAATATATCACAGAAATATATTTCTATAAAAAATCCATTATCAAAACCATTTTCAATACCAAAATACATAAAAGATTATATGGTATTTATTTTATTTTAAAAACATTACGACTTATTAAGGAATCCAAAGATCAAGTAGTAGTCACGGCGGTGGAAAGGTCATTGTCACCGTGTACGTTAAAAAACATTTTTTTGGTCATTTAGTAATTCAATTCATAGAAAAATATACCCTTTGAATGAAATTAAAATTCAAAGGTGTTTATACAGCTTATAAAAGAAAGTCCTGTATTAAAACCAAATAGGCCTCAATGAAACGAGATTGAGACGAAGTCCCATACCTCATGTCCGACATGACTCGATCGCTCTTTAATCTCCTAAAAAATAAACTGAATTTAATTTATACTATCTTAAGAACCTTTTACATGTTTATTATTCCTTTTATATCACTTATTTCCATATTATAAACATTATGTAATCATTTATGTTAATAATGTTCGTTTTGTCAATATTTGGTACTTAAGTCAAAAATGGACTTCTTACAATTATATGATGTTCATGTTGTTGAAGGTTGATTATATCCAGAATTATATTCATCATTTGGATATCATATATATCATATATACCCAGAATATACATTTATTTATAATACTACATAACATTTAGAGGTTTGAAATGAAATGCACCATCATGGAGACGGTAAGTCGTACGTACGCATGAACGCTACTTTCATTTCTATTTCATATTTAGTTGAATTAAATAACAATTATATAAAGTTACATTGAAATTAAAGTATAATATCATATGTAATATTATGTACTCTATCCTTTATACATCCCACATATGGCATTAATGATTCAAATCACATTGAGGGGGCGGTAGTCCACACTTCCAAAAATGAAATTGTCGCGGTTATCCATTATTGAAACCATAATGGTATGTAATAAATAAAAAATACAGAAGCTTAAGGAAAACCTAAACATAATATATATCATATAT
This sequence comes from Viscum album, assembly GCA_963277665.1. Lineage (NCBI taxonomy): Eukaryota > Viridiplantae > Streptophyta > Magnoliopsida > Santalales > Viscaceae > Viscum > Viscum album. Next base: position 2,023,498,478 of record OY728138.1, read on the forward strand.
AAATACAGTGATATCTTAATGGCCACCATGAAAGGTGTTAAGAGAAGATTGAACAATCATCGTTTCGTGAGGCAGTAATTCACCATCCACAAAAGCAGTATGTTCTTTAACCATTAGAAGAAGGTGTGTGTAATTGTAGCTCTAATCCTTCTCATAACAACATCATTGTATATTTAAGATACTGTTGTTGATACAAAATAAAGGAATAAAATAGTTTGGGGGGGTTAGAGAAGCAAAAAAAACATAAGAGAAGAAATTACCTTGAAATTGGGTAACTCCTCTTGGTTTGAACCAAAAGGGTTTCTTGAAGAGATTTCAGCCTAATTTAGTCTTCTAGAGTGATGATAAGGATATTGGGAGCATATTTTAGTATATTTTGGATGAACCAAGGGGCGTGATATGTGTGACTAAGGTGGTATTGGTGGGGGACTTTTATAAGATGGAAGAGGGGAACTCTTGGAAAGTAATGAAATGTTACATTATTATGAAATGATTTTCGGATTTTAAAGGTCCCAAAATGATATATTTCAAGGATAAGGTGATAAGGGTTCGAAATCCACCAATACAATAGGTTTTAGGCAATTTTATGTCTTATATGTTACATTAACTTTTCATTTTATTTAAATTGTTCATTGATGAGGTAATCATTGCATCATCATGGTGTCATAAATAAATTTATATATTTAATGTCTAAAAATTATAAAACAATTACCATCTTGTAGGAAATCGTTTTATCTTTCTAATGAATATTTATAGTCAAAAATATAACTTCTATAACCCCATGTAAATTTTTTTTAGTAAAACAATACATGTTTGTGACATTTTTTTAAACTTTAAATTAAAGGTATTAATATCATTATCTTACCCAAGTGGCTCCATGGGGTACCATAAATTGACCCATGGATTCTATTGGTCGGACATGACTCATCTAATAAGTGTATGACACATTTCAAGGTGATTTCATATTACTATAACATTATTTTTACCTTAATTTACATTAATTACCTTTAATCACGATTAAGAAAACATAAAAGTTACTATTCACCAAAAAATTATTTTCATCCCATTGAATAATATTTTACTTACTAATGACAACCATGTTTGTTGGATTTTCTAAATTCAATTAATATAAGTGGTAAAGTTTCATTTAAATGAAAAATTCGGTATTTTGACTACCTCTTAGTGGTTTCACTATTCATCAAAATTGAAGTTTTTTCAGAAAATACCAAAAAATCACCCTAAGAAATATATGATATTCCAAATTAAAAAATGTTTTATATTTTGAAAAATTAAAAACATATAAGTCTCATTAATTAATTTAATAATTATTTCCTTTTTTCAAATCAAACAGCCTGTTTTTATGAAACAATATATATCAAATTATTGACACTAGTTTTAGTCCAATTTCAAAGTCAAATTAATTTCAATGACCACCATTGGATTTAGTGGTAAAACAATATTGTAATTTAACTTTAAAACAAATTCAAAATATAACATAATCACATAAATAATTTAGATTAACATGAGGTCTTGAATGAAAATACAACATTGATCACTTATTCATTAAAAATAAACATTATCAGAAAATTTAAAAAAACATACAAAAAGTAAATTTTGTTCTCCCTATTCTAAAGAAGGATCTTATTTGGTCCAATAAAATGTATAAGAGTGACCAAAACTATTTTTAAAGAGGTTTCTCCATCAAAATGAGATAAATCGACCTTTTAGTGAATATTATAGTATCTATACCTAAAATTGAATTATTTTCTTATTTTAAGCCTTTATCCTTTATTGGATAAATGTAAAGACATTTAAGAAACATATATAATCATATTTCAGTCATTTATCTTCATTCCCGCCAATACAATGGCTACATGTTAACTACTATTTAATATAATATTATTATATTTTTAGTGTGCAACGTAAGATTTCCGAAAAACTCGTTGTTGCGTATCGGGTACGCTATCGAATATAGAAAACCCTTTAAAGAAAAATTAATATTTAATTCACAACTATTAATACATATTAAACTGTCTTATTCATTATTTACCTGGGATGTTACAACCATAAAGATCAACTCTATGCTATATAATCCCAGGGCAGTCAACACTTACTGGTCCAGAGTTGGTAAGAGCTACCACTGAGAAGGTTATTGATCATTCATGAGCGGATGAAGACTGCATGGAGCAGGAATATGTATTATGCTGATAGAAGATAGAGACTGTTGATGTTCAAGGAGGGAGATCATGTCTTCCTATGGGTCTCACCCCGATGAGGATTGTGGAGATATGGCCAGGTCGGAAAGATATCATCAAGGTTAATCATACCTTTCCAAATCCATAGTAGAGTTGGCGAAGTTTCATACTACCTACCTCTTCATGCACTAATGCACCATATGCATAATGGTTTCCACGTGTTGTTGCTGAGGAGAGACATGCCTAACCCATCGCACATCATCAACATGGGAGAGATGGACATTGAAGATGGGGATAATTTAGTGGAGTTCCTGGTTGATATAGTGTATCGACATGAGTGGGTCCTATGAGGGCATTCGATTCCTCTAGTACAAGTACATTGGATGCACGATAACCTCCCAGAGAACACATTGGAGCAGGAGAATCATATTCATGCTCAGTTCCCCCAATTTTTACTTAGACGTTTTTGTGGCATTCGGGGAGATAAATCCCTAAATTGGAGATAATTTAAAGACTCAAAAATTTCCAGATAAATTAGTTACAATTATATTGAATTTTTACAACACATTGAAAATCGATGGCACATGATTCCAAGGCCTAGTGATCCCGAAATGCAATTTTGAACTTTTTTAAGGTACCTTCAGTAAATGTGGGAGAGGGTTATTCTATATTTTGAACTAGCGCTCAGATTTAATATCTAAGGGCACTGTTGAATTCACAGTGCTAGGATTCCCTTATGTGAAGAATAAATGTTTCCACCAAGGGTTAGAAAATAATGACATTTTTTGGAATTTCAGAAGAAAAAATTACAATAACTATAAGTTATTTTTTTTTTTCATTGATGTGTGATAGTTTGTTGAACTGCATTGTAATGACAGACACTAAATGAGTTTCACTTAATCACATGGTACTTTTTTGTGAAACTGTACTTCCATGTGTTTAATAGGCTAATTAATTATGATTCATTAATGAACCATAATAATGAACACAATGTGAGGATTATTTCTTTTACTAAAAAAACATATGGAAGGGTAATTCACAAACCACTGGAAAAAGCTTTGATGAAACACTGTTTTACATCACCCTCCAATGAAGAGAAATGGTCGATAGATGACAATTGGAGAACTTGCACCGAGTAGTGACGAACATCGAACAACAAGGAATGTGGAGTTCATTCCATCATCTGAAACTGATTCCACTAAATCCAGGTAGTGGGTTTAATTGTTTTACGGGATTAAATGGATCCTATTTCTCATTCATGAATAATATGAAAAAATTTGATCAACTGACCAATGGGTTGATTCACAATTCGTTCATTACTACTGGTGGTTTTTGCATGATTTGTTTGGGGTATTTCCTTCTTTTAAATGATTATTGGTTCTATCCCCATGTTAAAACAGTAACGCGGAGAATGTAGGCTAATATAAACAATTCCTGGACCCCCCCCCTCATTCAGGGTTTATATGTATTTAGTGTATGAAAAATAGAAAGTTGATGGAAAAATGAATCCAACGGCTTCCTAGTGAATATGACAACCTTGGAGTCCCATAGGAACATACAGGATGAAAAACGTACCATCAGAGCTTCTCCAGTGGACCATAGAAGCAACTAGTCACGTGGAGACGGATGTGCCCGTAGGTTTTGTGAGAGCATGAGTCATAGAAATCCTGGCTATAGAGGGTGGAATATGTAGAGCCAACACATTGCATGAGGTAAACCAAGCGGCCTTCTTGGGATGCTTGGTTGGACACAACGACCAGCTCGAGACAGCCATTTCAAAAGGAGGGGTGGTGCCCCACTGGCGCTGCCATTTGGGAGAACCAACCCGTATGGTGGTCCAGTTTTCAGGAAAACTCGACCCATATGTCAGGCCAGGCCCATGAGCTGATCGGACCTACCATCCAGGCGTAACTCTCCGACTAGACCAGACCCACAAATTGGGATGGACCTCTACTTGGCCGGGACCTGACTGATCATGTTTCACTAAATCTTGAGTAACTCACAAACATGGAATCTGATTGACACTCTGTCACCGGCGTGAGGTCCTTTTAGAAGAGGTGGTCCTTTGGAGACAATCCACTTGTGATTTGTCATATATTTGAGTATTCCTAGTTCGATCAGACTCAAATCCAACCTGGCACAATTTACCTAATTTTTTATATGTTACAGACCGATCATCGGATTGACGTACCATCTATCATATTGAACCCCTTAAGACATAATTTTACTTTCAGTTACTCTTCATTGGACTTTTTGGTGGTTGAGGTATGACTGATATCTTGGGTAGCAGAACCCATGGAAATCAAGTGCACTAAGTGCCGAAATCATATGGCTTGCTGCCAAGTGAAGAGTGACCCTCCATGGATCGTCATGAGAGTGACCCTCCATGGATCTACAGTAGTGAAACCATTTGTAGATCATCATTATCATGACCCTTTGTGGATATTAGTGAGGGTGACCCTCCGTGGATTGACATCAGTGTGACCCTTTTTGGATCAGCAGTACAATGGCCCTTCATGGATCAGCAGTAGAACCTCTCAACAAAATAAAATGATCTAGAAAAAGGCTAATCATATCTATTACTGTTATCTATGTTTTATATTTGGTGTGAACAAAATTTTACGTTGTGATTTTTGGTTGAGATCTAGCTTTGTGGGGTTTTCATGAATAAATTAGGGAGACCTTCCGGGGTCCCAGGTTCCATACAATGTATTGTTATACTCACGACTCCACTGGCTTCTCCCGCACCTTGTTGGGTCTTCTGCAGGCCACAAATAGATTAGCTGAGACTGGAGAGATAGTGATAGATGATGATCGGAGGTGATTTATATATGTAGGGAGTGGTAGTGACAACAAAAGATGAGTTGTACCTTCCCTTCAGGTTGGATCTTTGGTGGGAGATCATTGGAGGACAATTTACCCTTTTCTATTTACTTTCATTTCAGTTGGTTTTGTATACTATCGCTTTTTACCTTTGGTTCGCACTTTTATTATTATCAGTTCTACTTTGAGTTTCTCTTTTGTTATGTACCTAGTCTGTGAGTGTACAGGTTTAAAGGCAATGCCTTCCCTTTTTGGGATATGACATTCTAATGCTAGTCGCCAACCCCTGGCCTATGGAAGGAGGGACTGGGGTAGTCACGGAACGAGCCTTGAAGGATGGGTCGTGACAAAGTGGTATCAAAGACGTGGGATCTACCAGAAGAACTATGAGTTTGGGTATTCATTGGAGCAACATTGTATATTGTCTTGAGTTCGGATTAAAGTTTGGTAAATCCAGTGTTGGTGCGGCGGCTGATGTATACATACATCAGGACCCTGAGTTTTGATTTCCAACTCAATACATAAAAACACTATTTGTGTTTGTTTTTTTAATGTTTTTATTTTGATCAATTTTGAGTCAGCTCATGAGTTATATCTTGTTGTCCTTGGCACATCTGTTTCTTTACAGGATGACGCCGCATAGAAATCCTTCCAGAATTCTAGTGAGGGATCATGATGACGGCCCAATGAGTGATGAGGCATTAGTACATGGCCCTCTTACTATGATATCACCATAAAGTGGTGTACAAGAAGAACACCCACCTGCATTGAAACAGTTTCCACCAGTCCCACCAGTGTACAGTGCATGCTTACTCAGTGATTTTCACGGGTTCTATAAATAGTGGCCTATATGGATTCGAGGAAAGACAGACCCACATGAAACTGAGGACTAGATGGAGGTTGGGCCATGAGTTTTCTGCTTGGTTGAGACACCAATAGACCACATTGTGATCCTTGATGCTAGTATCATTCAGGGAATAATAGGGAGATGGTGGTCCCTAGAGCTCCATACTCACGAGGAGATGATTCTTTCCTGGTTGGACTTTGAGAGCCTCTTTGGGGCAGAGTACATACCAGCGACATTATGCCCAGTGAATATTCAGGAGCTACCACCCTTACAATAGGGGATCCATACGGTGGACCAGAACTGGGTGACATTTACTGACCTCTCTTGATACTCCACCGACATGGTATGAGACCATTTCTTCATGGAAAGAACCTTTAGATATGCACTCTAAAGGGAGATCATAGAGTTGATAATATCACTCAACATCCAAACACAATATGGAGTTCCATAGAGAGACTATTGGTGGAGATCTTCCAAGATGAGCAGGCATTGATTGTGAGATCCACCACGAGATGATAGGCAGCATAGTCATCAATAGCATGATATATACAGATGACACAGAAGCCTAAGAGGGCCAAACCATCCAAAGGACGACCCCAAGATATAGGGTTGGAGGTGTATATCTCACAAAGCAGAGATGGTCAATAGAGTCGAATATTGTGCTACTTATGCTACGGGAATGGTCACATGGCTTGTGATTTCCCAACTCATCGTACTGATGATCAACAGGAAGTCGAAGGCTAGCTGAGGTAGAAGTAGAGGATCGAACGAGGTGGTCCTCAGTGGGGCAGACATGGCAGAGGATCAGGTCGTGTAGTAGGATGTGGGTGGTGGTTTGAGGTACGACAACCACCAGACCAAGGTGGTCCACTCGTACCTCAAGGAGTAGGTGGAAATAGACAAGATCAACTTCAGGCAACATAGGCTTTTGACGACAGTGCTCTGGGGATGTTTCGAGTAATGATATGTGTCTACTCTACACTATTTTTGGTTCTTATTTACACAAGTGTGGTCACAATTTTTATTTCCATTGATCTTGTTTGGATCTTAGAGATTACGGTGGATAGTTTGGATAAATCCATACAATTAGAGACTCCTAAGGGAGAAGATTTGAAAATTTCAAACTAGTGTCGGTAATGTGAGCTGCCACTAGGAGGCAATATCTTTGGCTGGGATCTCCTAGTAGCAGCGTCGAGGCTATACGACGCCATCTTGGGTATAGACTAGTTATCCATAGTCCATGCTCAAGTCGACAATTTTAGGTGTAATGTGTGGTATGACTGTGAAGATGTGACTATGTTTTTCCTTACTGATGAGAAGGGAACATTTATAGTATAGGATGTACATTCATGGAGGATGGTGTAGCTGATCACTCATCAGTGGGATAACCTCACCATTGGTATAGTAGACGAGGGGAGTCTAAGATATCCTATTGTGGTGGAACACTATATAGATATCTTCGCTGAGGATATTCCAAGACTACCTCTTCATATAGAGGAAGACTTATACATAGACATGTACCTTGGGATGACACTGATATCTATACAAGAATATTGGATGTCTCCCATGGAGCGTCATGAGTTGAGGTTACAATTGGAGAACTTGCAGAGAAAAGGGTTTGAGGCTCTGCGTGGACTATAGGTGCCTAAACCAGGTGTCCATGAAGAACAAGTATCCTCTCTTGTGGATTGATGATCTTTTCGACTCGCTAAAGGAGCATGGTGGTTTTTGAATATAGACCTCATATTAGGCTATCATTAACTTCGGTTATGGGATAGGGACATACCAAAGATAGATTTATGATGCAGGTATGGAAACTATATGTTATTGGTGACATCTATCGGCGTAACCAATGCCCCAGCAGTGTTCATGGGACTCATGAATAGGATCCCCCAGCATTACCTTGATCACTTCATGTTAGCCTTCATTGACGATATCTTGGTGTACTCTGTGTCCGAGGAGTAGCACACCACACATCTGTAGATAGTTTTAGATACTCTCTGAGAGCACCAGCTTTTTGGTAATCTCTCGATGTGAAAGTTCTAGAAACTGGATGTTCACCTTTTGGGACACATTATCTCGGAAGATGGAGTTTATGTGGATCTAGAAAAGCGAGAGGTAGTTATTTTTTGAGAGCCACCCAGTAGTGTCACTGAGGTGCAGAGTTTTATGAGACTTGCTGGGTAATACCGGAGATTTGTTACCTACTTTTTTGGAGTATCAGCACCCTTTCCAACTTTTACAAAGAACGGAGAAACCTTCTTAAGGATGGATATCTTTTAGAAATGTTTCCAAGATCAGAGGTGGAGACTGATGAGTGACCCAATATTGAGGCTACCATAAGAGGGTTTTGGGTATATACTCTAATGTGATTCATTGGGGACCATACTGGGGTGTTTCCATATGCGAGAGTGAGCAGTGATCATCTATGACTCACGACAGCTGAAGAAACAAGAACAAAACTATGCGACCCATGACCTAGAGTTAGCAGCAGTGGCCTTTACATTGAAGATATTCCATCACTACTTGATGGTTGAATAGTTTTCTGTCTACTCTGATCACAATAGTCTAAGGTATATCTTCTCACACAAGGACTTGAACCTGAGAAAACAGTGACTATAGGAGTTCCTCTAAGACTATTTCTTTTAAATAGTATACACTATTTAGAAGAGAAACATAGTAGCAGACACACTCAACAGTAGGTCAGGCCTACAACTGCTAAGTGAGGAGACGGAATAGATATCAGCATTGTAGATATCCTTAATGGATAGTGATGGAGCATCCTATATCTAGTATATGATTTCCACTCCCCCAATACTTCAACGATTTTGAGGGGAAAAAAATGGAGATGTTAACTGCGTGGCTACATGTGCTCAGATATCCTCATGATAGTCTTCGAATGATTTTTTGATAGGTGGGGAGCACATAATCTTTTATAGAGTATGAACTATGGTTCCAGTGACATTTCGAGGGGGGAGGTGTTGATGGAGTTCTATTCATCCCCTTTGGTGGTATATCCTAGATTGTTAAAGATGTACCAGGACCTCCAACATCAGTACATGTGGCCATGTATGAATAAAGTAGTGGGATATTTCATTTCATGAAACATCACTTGTCAGCAAGTGAAATTTGAGCATCAGGTTCTAGTCGGTTTAGCACATCCAATAGAGGTTTCAGAATGAATGTGAGATGATATCTACATGAACCTCGTGACTGGGTTACCATGCATGTATAGGGCCCAATACTCTATCTGGGTTATCATTGACCGACTCCACAAGTCAGCAAATTTGTTACCCATCTTAGAGAAGGGGTCAGTAGAGGGCTTGGGATGCCGCAAAGTCTAGGAGATAGTACGATTTCATGGGGTATCATCGAAAATCATTTCAGATTGTGGCTCTCAATTTACATCACGGTTGTGGAAGGTATTACAGGAGGCATTTTAGACTCACCTACACTTGAGAACTACCATTCACACACAGAAAGAATGTTAGATAGAGTGGACCATACAGACACTTGAGGACATGATTCGTTCTTGCGTCTTTGATTTTGGCTACAATTAGAAGGACCACCATCCAATGGGGGAGTTTTCATACAACAACAGTTATCACTCCACCATCTGCATGGTATTGTTTGAGGCCTTGTACGAGTGACCATGTGGATCACCTCTATGATAGATAGACATAGACGATTTAACACTTATGGGTCCAGAGATGGTATGAGCTACCACTGAGAAGATGCAGATCATCCAGGACAAGATGAAGATTCCACAGAGTAAGAAGAATTCTTATGTCGATAGGAGACGTAGACCCTTGAAGTTCACGGAGGGATATCATGTCTTCCTACAGGTCTCACCCCGAAGAGGATTGAAAGGATTTGGTCGGGTAAGAAAGCTATATCTGAGGTTCATCAGACCTTTCCAGATCCTAAGCAGAGTTGGCGAGGTGGAATACCAACTAGCTCTTCCCCCACAGATGCACCGAGTGCATAATTATTTCCACGTATCACAGCTAAGGAGATATGTGCATGACCCATCACACTTCATCGACTAGGGAAACCTAGATATTGAAAATGGTGAGACTTTTTTAGAGATCCCATTAGAGATATGGGATTTATAGAGGTGGGTCCTATGTGGTTGGTTGATTTCTTTGGTATGAGTTTGGTGGCAGCATGAGAACCTCCATGAGAGTGCATGGGAGTGGGAGGCTCAGATTCGTGCTCAGTACCCCCATTTGTTTTATTAGATTTTTTGTATTTGTTTCTGACGTAAATCACTAATGTTGGGAGAATGTAAAGACCCAAAAAATTCTGTTTCATTTTTTTTAATTATATGGAATTTTTACGATACTGTGAAAATTGAAAGCACATGATTCTAAGGCTCGGTGTTCCGGAAATATAATTTTTGAACATTTTTATGGTACATTCAGTAATCGGGTAAGGATGTTTTTCTATCATTCGACCTAGTGCTCAGATTGAATATGTGATAGAAACATTGAATTCCCAGTGCTGTGATTCTCTTAGGCAAAGCTTAATAATGAGTGACAAGGGTCTGATAAAAAATATAATTGTTGGACTTTTTGAAATAAAAATAATAAAAATAAGTCTAAATTATTTTATTATTTTATACCACTGTTGAGTGAAAGTTGTTTGAAATAACTTGTAACAAAAGTCATTAAATGAGAGTCGTTTAATGATTTATTTCATTTTCCTTGTAACTATTATTCCATGTGTTTAATAGTTTCATTAATTAAGATTCATTAATGAACCAAAATAATGAACTCAATGTGGGGATTATTTCTTTGGTTAAAAAAGATGTTGGAATGGAAATTAATATACCATGGGAAGAAGCTCTAAATAAATTCCCAATACATATCCCTCTAATGAATGATGGTGATCGATCAACGACCATTGGAGAACTCGATCTGAGTGGTGACGAACATCGAATGACAATGAATGCAGAGTTCATTACTTCGTCTGTAGCAGATTCCACTGAATCCAGGTAGGGGGTATAATTGTTTTATGTGTTTAAAAGGGTCTTATTTATTGATCTTGAATAATATGAAGAATGATGATCAAACAGTCAATCGTTTGATCCACGATTCATTTTTAGTCTTTGTGGTTATTGTGGGATTCATTTTTGGAAATTTCTTATTTCAAATGATTATTAAGGCCATCCCTGTGTTATAGCACTAATGCAGAGGGCGTGGTCTAATCCGAACAAGGCCCATACCACCGGCGATCACGGTTTATGTGTGTTCACTGTACACCTCTAGGAAACAAGGTGGTAAGAAGAATCCAAGGGATTTACAGTGAAGGAAGAAACCCATGAGGCCCACAGGTGCAGTTGGGAAAGAAAATAAACAACCGGAGCATCTCCGATGGCCCACAGAAGTAGCCGCAGACACATCTCCAATGATACGGCACCGAAGCGCCATGTAGGGGAAACAAAGAGGACTTCATTGGATGATTATATAGACACAACAGTTATCTCTAGCTGTCCATTTTAGAAGGAGGGGTGGGACCCCGCTAGCGTTTCCAGTTGGGAGAACCGGCCCGCTTGCGGGCCGGACCCGCTATCCGGGATGGACCCTCCAGCTGGGCCACACTCACTGGCCAGGCCAGACCCCTGAAATTGGCTGAACCCATGATCCCTATTAGACCCAATGGCCCAATGGCCTGGCCAGGCTGGATATCTGCAAGACAAGGACCATATCAATCTTGTTTCAGTAAAAAATGAGTAACTCACAAACCAAGAATCTGATTGACGTGCTATCAGTGGTGTCAGGACCCTTGAGATGAGGTTGTACTTTTGAGATAATTCAATTGGGTTTTGGAAAAAGTTGGAGTATGTACAGGTTGTATTGGACTCGAATCCAACCAGTCTCTATTAACCGTTTTCTTATAACTTATAGATCGGGCGCCCGATTGACGCGTCGTCTATCATGTTGAAACCCTTAAGACATTATGGACCATTGGGGTACATCATTGTGATATTGTGTGGATGTTTATCCATGATCGATATCTTGAGGAGAAGAACATATGAAACCTAATCACACTAAGTTCCAGAATCATTTTTTTGATTGTCAAGTGATGAGTGTCCATTCGTGGATCGGCATTAGAGTGACACTCTGTGAATTGGAAGTAGTGTGACCCTTCAAGGATAAGAAATATAGATACCCTCTATGGATTGACATGATAGTGACCCTCCATGGAATAGCAGTACTACAACCTTTAGTAGATCAGTAGTATAGTGACCCATCGTAGATTTTAAGCGGAACCTCTCAATAGAATAAGATGATATATCTCAAGAATAATCATCATTATTCATGTTCTCTAAGTTGTATACCTAGTGTGAGATATCTTTTAGTTTATGATTTTTGATTGATATATTTCATTTTGGTTGTTACTTGAGGAATTCTAGGGGACCTTCGGGGGTCTCTGGGTCCCTACTGGGTATTGTTATACTCACCCCTACCTGGGCTTCGCCCGCACCATATTGTGTCTTGTGAAGATGATGGATTGCTTGATTGAGACTTGGGTAGCCATGGCGTGATGGTTCTTGGATGTGATTGATAGATGTGGGGAGTGGCAGTGATGACAGATGATGAGCTATACCTACCCTTGAGGTAGGATCCTTGGCGAACAACCTTTGTAGCATGTTTTTTCCTTTTTTCTATATATTCTTTTCAATTGGGTTTTTATAGTAGCCATTTTTTCATTTAGTTCACACATTTATTATTAACAGTTCGATTTTTTGGTTTTCATTTGTTCATTACGTAGTTTGAAAGTGTATTAGTTTAAATGAAAGGCCAACTATTTTTTGGATGTCTTTCGGGTGCTAGTTTCCAACCCCTGGCCTATAAAAGGATGGCTTGGGGTAGTCCCAACATGGCCCCCATGGTACGGGTCATGACAATATTTATAGATGTGAAAGTTTTATATTCTAAATGTTATTGCATATTATGGAAAACATATAGGGATCATTCCTTGATATTTTTGTATTAATGTCTTGAAATATCAATTTAAATTGTATCAATTACATTGCGAATTTATTTAATGATAAGATTATTTTTTTTTAAAATAACTAGTTGAGATCGCATAATAATGGTATAGATGAAACTAATGTTTGACATACACATAATGTTAACATAATAATGGGTGTTTTGATTTTGAAAAATTATGTTATATAGTAACAGTATCCTACAGATTGATAATTGATTCACGGTATTTTTGGTGAAGTTAATCACATTCCATGGATTATGATATGTATGGACTAGTGTGAAAATTTATAAACAATTGTTTTTTATAATTTATTGTTAATGTTAGAGAAAATATTTAGAGGATATATAACATGATTGTTCTGTATTGACATCGAGATTAAAATAATGTTTGGTATTTTATTTAATTGAGAATACATCATTTTCTTGTACAGATACTTAGGAATGTGATTATATGGGTGATTAATGTTCATAGAGTAAGTATAACTAACCTGACATAACCTAATTATGTATGTTATATTTTATAATAGAATTTATAAGTTGAATAATTAATATAGAAAGACTAATATCTCCTACATTCATTTGTGAGTAATGATTACATTTTTTGAGGATGTGCAATGTTATTATTTTGGCCTTCATTTCATAGTAATAAACAAATTGAATCTTGGTCCCTTATTTTTTGATACTATTAAAACAATTATTTTATAAAGTATGTTTTTCATCAATGTTAATATATTTCTATGTATAATTTTCTAATGTAGATATGTGTTCATTTTCATCCATCATCTTTCATTATTTTTATGTCTTATGATCTTGTTATTCTATAATTGATTTAAATGTATATTCGTCACACTCTACAGTGTGAGCATTGAATTTTATAATATTCATATCAGAGGTAGTTCCACAAAAACAAATATTTCTATTTTCATATATGGTATTTTTTGTTTTCTTTATATTGTTATTCCAATATGAATGACTATTGGATAGTTGAAAATGCATTTTTATGAAATCCACCTTATTTCTATTGATGGTTTATGGTCATGTTATTACTTTTATTGAAATTTTAAAAAGTATTGAAATCCATTATGATTATTGAGTATTAATTCATGATGATTATTTATTTAATGTCGTCATCTTTCATTATATGTATAACCATGATTCTATCAGGCATAGAATCTATGAATAATGGCCTAAAATGTCTTTATGACTCTTATGTTGAATGCATTAGACTTACTCATGTGAAAAGTGGGGCTCAGTGTTATATATCTCCTTGATTCATAGATTGGTATATATAGAATAAAAAGGTTCAGTTTTTGTGTATTTATATCCCAATTAAAGGATAATGTCTTGGCACAATGCCTTTACAATAATTTTTTGATTTCTGGAATTATTAATTCCATTACAATGATATATTTATTAATAATATTTAAGTTTTATTTTATTTTCATTAATATAGAATTCATTGATTTTTATGTGAATTATGGATTCAGGTTTTCTACTTCTTCCTGGAATAATATTTATTCCAGGTTCATACCATAATATAATTAGTAGTATTCTCTAAATTACTAAGAATTTTTTCCCACACCTTATTATATTTACATTTCTGAATGTTATAAAGAAAATAAGTACACATGATTTCATTAAAATTATATTATTTGAGAGATAACCTATTACAAATTTTGAAGCCTTATTATGGATTATGTATTTTTATATATATAGCATTAAAAAACATCATTCATAAAAATAAATTTGTTTTTCATTTTCTTATTTGTCATTATTTTATAAAGATCTAAACATGAAATGTTTATTAGAAAGTATGATACATCATTATAGTTATTCATTAAAAATTTAAGGATGGTTTTATTTCGGCTTTTATAGATTGTATGAAAGTTAGTATGTAAATTATTTGGTCATGTAACATTAACATGGAGTGTGGGTCCACGAAATGACAAGAATATTATGGTTGTAAAGTCCCAAACCAAAATAACCCTAAGCCGGTGGTTACGTTTTTATTCTTCCAAAAAATAGAAGTGAAGGAATATCGAAGGAGTAAACTATTAAGTAGTGTTGGTAAATGAGATAAAAAATTTAACACATATCATTTGAAAACATGATATAAAAAATAGATAGAGAAATAATTCTAAATCATTGAACTCAAAAAATATTTCTTCTTCATATCCAACCGAAAGGAAAACAAATAAAGGGTGATCTCAGATGTTTATTAAGGGTTACATACATAGTAATATATCATGAATAAATAATGAATAATAAATATTTTAAGGTAAATAATTAAACAAACATTCCATTTAATCGTTAACTAGACAATCGTGATTAGATATGGCATATCAGTGTGCTAAGCTAAATAACTAAACACCTATTTCATTTATTCAATAACTTGATCACAGAATGCATCCACGAAAAATATCATTACATTAATCTAATGGTTAATAATAAGTGAATTATAATTTTAGGAAATGATGAATATTTAAGATAATGATCTCAAACATCTTGATATCTATATCATCAAGACCTTTTTTGAAGAAAGATAAATTGATGGGTAGGCATACACTAGATACCATTTATTTATAGCTTACTAATTTTTCTTATAATACAATTGAGGCATTTATTTGTTGTATATTTTTAGCCCCCACCTATAAATTAATTTCCAAAGAATTATAAAAATAAAAATTATCAATTTATTATATAAAAAATATACCTTATTATCAAATATTGGTATTGAGTAAAGATTATAAATTTTACCTTATTTCAATATTGAATCAAAAAAAAATAAAAATAGATCAATATATATAATTGGTAAATGGTTTATGAAGTTATCATATTCTTGATAAAAATAGTAGGGATATTTAACTTAAATGTAATCTCTATGGATCAAAAGAATTTGAATGTTTCATGTGATGGTTTACAATTAAAAACGTAATTTATAATTTGAATGTTAATACTTTCTATGATAAAATTTACCATAAACCATCTAGATAAAGAATAAGTATTGTGTCATTAAAATATATCTTCATGAGAGTGTATTTAATGTAATGGGTTCTTTCATTGATGAATAGAATACCATAAAATGGTAAATAAAGTTTCATAAGGAAAATATGCTTTTCACTTTGAAATTTTCTTTTTTAAATAATAAAAAATAATAAGAAATAAATTTTCATTGAAAATAACCTTTTAAAAATATAATCAATGCTTTGAAACATTGATTATATGATATTATAAAAATATATTTTTTCAATCATAGTACGTAATAATAATAATTCAATTCACAATTTTAATTTAAAGTCAAAAATACATTACTTAAAAACTAATGACATGTTTCGTTTAAATCATTTTATAAAAATTAAAACTGCGTAAAAATTCATTTCATAAATCATTGTAAAATATTATTTATATTTTTTAAAAAAATTAATAGGATAATATGAAAATGAAATAGAATTTTTTTCTAAATGGAAAAAAAATAATGTTTCTCATTCATGAAGAAAAATTTATAATCATTTATAATACCAAAGACAAAAAAATGGTATAATTTTATAAACATTAAAATAATAACTATAATAAAATAAAACTAGTTGGGTTTATTGTAAAATGATTAATTTTTTTCATTTAATGAAAATTAAATAAAAAAAATCTCGATTAATATGAGATTGAGGTATAAACCCACACTACTTTGATAACTTTTGAATCATAACCCCCATAAAATAAATCACTTCAAATGTAACAATATATACAATAAATATATATGTATTCTTGATATCACATATCAATGGGGTAGTACGTACACCGTTTAAAAATAAATTGTTTCATAATACCATATAATTTATATTGGATTTGAAATTTAAAAGAAACAGCTTACAAAGGTCTTACAATTAAGATTAGGATTAATAAATAAATTTATTATGAGTATGAAATGTAAACAAACATAAAAAATTTTGAATACCACATAAAATAATCAAATTAAATTACACACATATTATCAATTATCAAATACAATAAATTAGTTATATAACCAAATGAAAATAAATTGTGTTATAAAATGTTTTACAACATGGTTTGTTTTAAGTTAACCCCCTAAGATAAAAAAATTAATATTAAAAAATAATGCTCTATAAATTATAAAATATTCATGATATTACCCTTATAAGATATTTATATATAATATATAGAATAATTTATGTTCATAAAATTAAAATATGACATAATGGAGGAAATTAAGGTGAAGTCCCTTAACTCACACTTCCCTTTAGTTGATCCGGATTTTACCTCATATATAACGGTTTTAAACATGTTATTAATTTATTATATAACCATATTAATACTTAAAATATCATATATGATCTTATTATAATATCTTATCTCCCAATTATTAATAATATGTCATTATTATTATGGTTTCGTGTGTTAAATACTGTGTATTCTCATGCATGTTTTCTTACGAATGTTCCTATTCTTATGCATGGGATATTGATCAATCATATTCAACATGATATTAATATTATAAATATAATATTTTTTGTATTCTAAAAATTTATAAATCCATTCACAAAATTTTTACATGAAAAATTAATTGAATAACTTTGTGGAGATGGTACACCATAAGTACACATGGACGATGATATCATTCCCTTAATGGGTGAAAGGGTAAGGATGTGGATGATAAATTAATTTTATAGAATCGATATGATGTTTTATTTATCATATATATAAATTATTTTCATCATTATAACAATATATGTGAGTCATTGATGGAAATAAATTGCATCGGTTCATGAGGTCAAAGTCTGACTTATACATGAGTGATGGATTTGTTTCCAATTCGAACGAGGTGGAGATGGAAAAATATTATTCCATAAACATAATTGAATCTTATTATATGAGTTATAGTGGTGTTATTAATTTTTAATTTTTAATTAATAGTTGATTTTGGAAAAAATATAAAATAAAAAAGAGGATCTTATTGAAAAGAAATACCTTTTATTAGAAGAACCTCTTATGGATCTGTATTTGATGATCATGGAGTTATTATTTTTGAAATCTAAATAATCACTATAATTTAGATAAGGATTTTTAGGAGATATTTTTGTATGTTGTGGTAGATCTAAATTTTTTTATAGGTTTGATGATGTAAGTGTTTGAGGTACCCTTTTATAACAGATGAAGTGTGTAATTTTTGTAAATACCCAAAAGTATTCAACAATTGAAATTCATCATCACCCAATGTGCTTCAAGAATTGAAAAATATTAGAGTAATGGGAAGTTAATATTGATCCAACCCTCACCAACATTAATAGAAACATGTTTTAAACATTTTATTACATTATCCTCTATGTTTACATAATTTTTGTAGTTTAATTTTTCCCATATAAATTATTTTTTAACCTTGGTAATTTATTATTTAAGACTACAATAATATAATCATTTTTTTATAATTTTTACCCACTTAATGAAAATATAAAACAGAAAACAAAAAAAAAATTACATGATTTTGGAAAACATATTTTCACAAAAACACATATAAGGTAAAAAACACCATTTCAACCTCAATCACAGAAAATAAATATTAGTTTCTTTACATATCATTGTGACCTACAATTTTTTTCAACATACTATAAAATATTAGTTATTTTTTAAAAAATATATAATCATTTTTTAATTTAAAAATCATAATTTGTAAAATTTTATATAAAATTAACTCAAACACATGACAAAAATGTGTTTTTCAAAAGAAAAGTTTGCTCAATTACAAAGACGTTTTCATTTCAAAATTTAACATTAAATTGATTATAGTTACATAAATTTTATTAATAATAAATAAAAAATTAATTTCACTTTTATGAAAATTTTAAAATAAATTCTTAAATTTTAAATTATTTAAATAAAAAGGAAATTTTTAATAAAACCCAATATTTATCACTGTTCATTTAAAATTAGTATTTTTTAAAAAGTACCAAAATTATCTCTAAAATAATTTTAATAAAATTATTTTTATAAATAAGATCATTTTATCAAATATATTTTTTTTAATTAGACCATAATTATTTTCAAAATAATTGTTCAATATACGGTGAAACCATTTTTAAATAATTAAGGTTTTTGAGAAGAATACTTATTTATTATTAAATCATGGATGAAAATATTAGATAAATAATAATTTTTTTTATTTGATGAATATTCTATTAGTTTTATTAAACTAATTCAGTAATTGAGATTAATTTAATTTATTAAGATAAAAACACAGTATATGAAAAAACCGTTTTTATAAAAATGTTTCTTATACGTTGAAATGATTTTTATTTTCATACCCTAAAAATTGATAACAAATAAATTTATTTTATTATTTTTTAATACATATTCTATTCATTATTTAGGTTCTCATATTAATATCCTCCTTTATATTTTTTATTTTATAAATTTCATCTTTAAATAATATATTTTATAGGTCATTTAATGATTGTGACACATGTCATATACACTATAGAACATAATGTATCTCTCTTAAAATATAGGTGTGGTTAATTCTTCCCACATTCAATAAATTTCATCTGTTAAATTTATCATGCGGAAAAAATCATGGTTTGTTATTTAAAAATACCATTATTCAAAACACACATCATGAAAAGGTTTAATAAATTTCCTCCTTAAAATAGGGAAAGTAAAATATGAGGTTCATATGGAATGACAAAAAAATTATATTTCCACATAAATGAAAATTGGTGGGAAGTAAAAATATGTAGATGGAATAGAACCATAACATATTTTAGAGAGTGATAGATGAAATTGGTCACAATAAATTGAATGATTAATAGAACGTTAATGATGAAAAAACCATAAATATGGGATGAGATAAAAGTACATTGATTCATTATATATGATGGAAATATGATAAATATTTTGATATAATTTTCCAAAAAAATTTAATTCATTTATTTTCTATGAAAATATAGAAATATACATTCCTGAAAAAAATTTCTTTCATAAAAAAAATTTCATCATTTCCTTGTGAATTAATTAATTTCCACATAACCTATTACTTTTTGGAATGAATATACAATTTTATTTTCTTCTTACATACTGAAAATAAACATTAGTATATTATATGATCCAGAAAAGAGTCCTAAGATCTTATTTATATCACTAAATATTTACAAAAGCAGAAATGTTTAGCATTAATTATCTAAAAAATACATTAATCTCCAAACCTCAATAGTAACATCCAAATTTCTACATAACATCTATGTATAAACAATTATTTTTAAAAAGATTATTTAATTAACTAGTACAACACATAAGACATTGGTGGGTTTTTTACCCTTACCACACTTCGGTTTAAGCTTAAATCCTTGTTTTCTTTTTTGGATATGATGGTTTGTATAGCTATATGAGGATGTGATTTTTCTAAAAACACATGAATTCAATTCCTATCATTCCCAAATATATCTTTAATATCTTCCAAAAAAATTAATAAATAAGTAAATATGTTTCCACTATAGTTTTATATATGATTTATTTTTTTTACAAAATTGTATAATATTAGTTGAATATTATTTCCCTAACATCGAAACTCATTTTAAACCCAATGGATATCAGTAAATAAAAAATTATTTACACTAAATATAAAATGAATTATTTATTAAATAATCTACTCACTAAATAACACATTATACCTAAGTGTTATATATTCCTCAAATATCTATAAAAACTCATTAAATGACACTAATGTATATCCATCACATATAAATATAGTGGTGTTGTTTGATCATTTTGATATAAAATCAACCCTAGACATGTTAACCCAAGATTAAGTATAATAATTTTTACAATTTATTCTTTTTTATCACAATCATAGCTTCATTTTTTATAACATTATTTTCAAAAAGTTTGTAATGTTTTTTAAGGAACATTTGGATTATCATAAGAATATCCATGGTGTGTTCCAAAAAAGGTGAAAAATATTGCATGTTTTATATACCAGGTAAAGATCGAGTCATATCCCAATGTGTACACATCAGATTTTTTACCCTGATGTATAATTGTCCCAGAATGATGTCCACTTATATTATCCATACAAGGATGTATATCTATTATAAACCACAAAATACCTTCCATACTAAAAAAATAGGATTCTATTATATGATTATCGACAATGAATACCAAAGATATGATTCCAAGAACAATTTCTGCCTAATTCAAGGTCTCATGTTTTCTTATAAACTTCCTCAGATACCAACTGTAATGACCTAAAACCTGGTTTTTCAGAGATGGCGGATCATTTACTGTTTGTTCATAAGATACATCAGATTTAATCTAAAGGGCCATATATTTTACTTGTATTAATAAACTAGTTATATACCTGAATTTAAAATTAAATTTTTAAAATTGGAATGAAACTTTTTTAGAGTAATAATTATATATCCTTGCACTCTTACAAATATTACATTATCATATCCTCAGGTAATAAAAATAATAATAAAACAGCTCAAATAATCCATACATGTAACATATATTGTAAGATATCATGAATCAATAATTAATAATCAACATGTAAAGGTAAAAAAGTAAAAAAAAATTATACTTAATCAATATCATTAAAATCATGATTAAATAATCCATTATCAATATAGAATGCATAACACCCTACGTTTTTATGAATTTATTTTGAATAAATTAACTTTTGTTGATTTATTATGTCACAAAACCCCAAAGGTAAGCTTGAACAACAAAAAAACCTATATTTTCATGTGTTTTATAGAACACCATGTTAGTAATTCCCCACACTCATCATTAGGTTATCCTTCCTTACACATGACACTATGTTTTAATAAAACCCTATTATATGGGTTATTATAATTATTTAGATGTAGAAAATGAAACCTATTAATTATACAAAAAAATATGAATAGCAATCAACAATTATTAAATATTAATTACAATAGTATTATATAAGGAAATCATATTGGTAACAAAATAAATAATTTGTAGGAATGTCTTTATATTTTCAAAAAATATTATTGTACCAAAAAAATAATTTTTATGTATTTTTATGAACACTAATAAAATTGATATTTCTCACTTTTATAAAATTAATTTTTTAAAATGAACATAAATTTTGTATTCATGATTTTATTAATTATCTTAGAGTAATTTTATAATATTTTCAAAAGAAGTATAATTTTTTGGTGAGTTGGGAAAAAGCTAAAATATTATTGAGAAGTGTATTTTTTATTGATTTTTATATAATTATACATTATATTTTAAATTTTTTCAAAGTAATATTAGTTAGATTATAAATATGTTAATCCAATTAAGGTAATTGGTATCAATTTAATATTCATTTTTATATAAAAACGATTCAATATTTTGAAAATTTTAACATAAAAAAAAGAAATCATTCTCATCACATCTGTGGGATTATTTTAAAATTAATGTCTTCCATTTATGTGAATTCCATTTGGAATAATGGAATAAATTTTTGAAATAATTATAATTTATATTATATAATATTTTAAAGATTATGTTTTTTTACCCAAATGAGTTGTAATAAGAGTAAAAATTATTTATCATGGCTAAGGTAAATATGGGTTCAACGGGGGTTAAACTAAATGGAAAATGGTTAGAAATAACCAAAACATTTTGAAACCCAATTTATATTTACATTTGAATCTTGTGTAATATTGGTTCAATAATTTACCATTTTTTAGGATTTTTTAATCTACAAAATGTGGGTATGAATAAT
Organism: Viscum album; assembly: GCA_963277665.1. Taxonomy (NCBI): domain Eukaryota; kingdom Viridiplantae; phylum Streptophyta; class Magnoliopsida; order Santalales; family Viscaceae; genus Viscum; species Viscum album. The sequence goes on from OY728138.1 coordinate 2,023,521,086, forward strand.
ATTTTTCAACAAAAATTACATGTGTTCCACTCACCTTACATATAAAAGGCCACACCATATCCTCTCCTTTTCACACATTCACACCATTTTGGTTCATCCAATAACTTACAAAAACACATCTAATTTTTTTTTCTATAAACATAGAAGCCTTTTTTGGGCCATAATTCTATCCATGTAAGGCTTTTGGGGCAATCCAAAGGAGGATAATCAAAGATGTGGTAACGTTCGTCAATGAGCATTTTTCTTTTATTTCATACCATGCCTCATTAAATTAGTATGATAAAATGATGATATAATAAGAACTATATATTTAATATTCATATATTTTGTCATCAAAATTTAATTAACTACTACCATCTCCCCTTCCACTCAAATAGGGTATGAAATCATTGATTATGTGTACGGAAGACTACTGCATCACGAACCGATTTCATTATTTTTTCAATTAAAACATCTCAATGATGGGAATAATGACAGTTATATTATTTATATATTATATTTAATATATTTTTATTTTCATAGAATCATAATATCATACATTCTATCATACAATCCATTTAATTGGAATATGATAATGTCAGTCATTTGTATAATGGACTACCACCTCGCCAAGTGATGTGATTCGCTCTTGCTTTACATAGAATGTAATAACGATAGATTTAATGAACATATTTGATATATATGAAACAAAATTATTCTATAATAATAATATAATTATATCCTTCACCATTATTGATTCCAATCAAACATGAAAATGGAAATAATTTTTATCTGTATGTATTGTCTACCGTCTCCATGAAAAGTGTATTTAACTTATATCATGATTTTATTTCACTTTCTCCAAATACATATACAATCAATATATATTATATTTGTTTCATGGTTATAATTACATATATTATTATATAATTATTAAATTTAGAGATCCAAAAATAATAAATCCGAACATATATGATGAAACCAAGTAATTATTGCCCGAAATGTATCATTGACATGAAATTATCAAAAAAATAGGTAATAAACGGTCATATGTAAATAATATTTGGTATGATTTGAAAATACATGTATATAGATATTTATTTATGGTTATTTAAAAGATTTATAATAAATTCATATTTATTATATAGTAGGATGGAATGTTTATAAAGAGATTTGATGCTTACGGTATCGTATTTTTATTCTCTCTTTTATTTCTCAGTGACATATGAAAATTCACAGCAACATTCATTCATGTGGTGTATATAAATCCTATTTTACATGATATATAATGGATGAAATTATTTTCATGATATTTAAAGTTTAATTTTATTTTATACTTTACTATGAATTATAATTTAAAATTTTACTAAAGTGGTATGTGATTTTTGTATCTATTTTTTAATTCTGTGAGTCACAATCCATATTCAAAATCTATTTTTTATGTGGTGTATTTACTGATCATGAATGTATTTTATGATTCATATCAACAAAATTATGGGGATTTACAAATAAATTTGAGGACACCACTTACATTAGGTTTATGAATTCAATGTTGCCTGAGTAGTAAGGGAGTTTCAGCTTAATTTTCCTTCATTAAGACATATGTAATGTTATTCACCAACATTCATTCAAAGGGTGTATATAAATCCACTTTTGAAATTTAAAATAATTAATTTATTTATCTTAATGATAATATAATTACCATTTTTTTACCCATTCTCCGGACTTATGATTCAAAGATACTGAAGTGGTATTGATTGTCAGTTATAGTTTCATCAATTATGAGTATCATTTATGATTATGTATCTAATATTATAATATTACGATAAACCTCACAAGGGAAAAAAATAAATTTTATTCTTTTCTAGTTATTCATGATATTTGAAATTTGTAGTACCATTATAACAGTGTTTGGTACGTTAAAATAATTGAGATATTATTTTTACGAAATTTCAACTTTATTTCTCACTATATTTGAATATCTATTTTCATCAAAAATCATATGTTTTATAAAATTATTTTTAAAACAAAATTATTATTATAATTTTTTTATGTGAAACTATTAGAAATATTTTACTTATAGAAAAAAAGTTGAGAAGAATCTTCATGTCAATTTATAAATAATGTGTGTGTGGATTTTACCAAAAATGTGAAAATGATCTTTGTTTAAACATACACAACATGAATGAAACTACATGACATCATGGCCATTGGTTTCATTTAATAAACTATTGTATTTTTCCATGTTTATTTTCGATAATAAATTTTTTCAAAAATATTATATTTTAAATTTTCTTTTTCTACGAATATAGTGTATATTCCCAGTGAAGTGTTCAAAATGATTGATCTAAATCATTTTCTATATAAGATGAAATCATTTAGTAACAACTATGACTTATTAGGGATATGATTCAATGATATAGTTATTATTATTTTTATAAATCGATTATGTTTATGATGTCTTGATTTTTATGAAACCAGTTTCTCTTCCACATGTTATACAAGGAAAAAATTATAATGAAATCAAGATCTTTTCCCAAGGGTTATGCTATAATGAAATGATTAAATGAATTTAAAACCTATATCATTTACAAGGTTTATGATATGATTATGAATTTATAAAACCCATTTCATTTCATGGGTTTTTATATGATGAATGATTTGTGATCTTATGGATCACATATATATGATTTTCATTTTAATTTGGATGGGACTGATATCTTCATAAAATTAAATTGGTAAATATGGATAAAACATGATTAAATATGTTATGTGTGAACCTGATTATATGTTCACACCATTATACATAAACATGATTATAGTAACATAGAGTAATTAATGAACCCAATTACATGTTTATAATTTTATTAATGAACCTAATTACATATTCACAGTTCTATTCATAATCATATAATTCATATCCATAATTTCATGTGTGGACATATTTTCATTTCCAATAGAATATGAGAGGGAATAATTTCACGCCCTTAACTTAATGAGGGATCCTATTTCTATTTAAACATGTTCAAAATGTTATAATCTAATGTGTATTCTAGAAATCTATTTCTTAGGACAATTTTATTATCTAATGGAACATGTTATTTAATTTAATTATGATTCATTCCTGATGAAATGACAACATTTATACCATGACTCAAGATTATGATCTTTAATTTAAAGATCATGGTATTCAAATGTTATTCTCATGTTATTGTACCCTTATGCTCATGTTTCCCTAATTCTTACACCTTTTTTACCCTTAATGATAATCTTACCTCACCATTTCTTATATCTCCTTTCTCCTAGTCATTAAGAAACTTTTTAAGTATGATTAATAAATGAGAATATATTTATGGGATATGTTAGTGATATTGTATAAATTAAGAATATTTTCTTATAAGCTTCTAAAGGAACAAAACCATTACAGTTCTCAGTATAGCCACCCAATATTTTCATAAATTAACACTACATCTCTTTTTATGAATACATAATACATTACATAAACATATGATCAAAGGTTGTATTAGTATACTACGTTTCAAACCAAGGAAACATAAACACTGGTATATAAGTGAGCTAAATTATCCCACACTAGGTTCCCAATGACTTGCACACATCAGTGATTTATCATATAGAATACATATCTTTATAACTTGGTGGAAAGTAAAATTTAATGTTTATGATCCCAAATTATTAGTAAGGGTAATCATGGTAGATATATAAGCCTAAACATGAGAATAAGAGTATAAGAATGTCATCATAACATTAAAAGATCATACCCTTCATATAATAGATCATAAAAAAAATATTCCAAAAATATTGGAAGTTCATAAGACATGAATCATAAGGGATTCAAGAGAATAATACATTAATTCATTACACATAAGAAGTAAATTCAATTGTTTCATACAGATAAAAATGTATTTTCATTCCATATATTTCAAGACGCATTTATATAACACATCATGGCACTTCATGGGGACCAAACCCACTTGGCGGGACACATCACCATCCATAGTCATAGTCATTTCCACGGAATGGATTATATTTCCCCATATTCCCATAGTGGACCTAGTTTCCCCATCTTCCTTGGGTGGATTATATTTCCCCATCTTTCCATATTGGATCGGTTTTCCCCATCATCCCAGAGTGGATCAGTCTTCCCCATCTTCTATAGTAGATCAATCCCATTGACTTAATTCCAATCCAAATATCAAGAGATATAAATCATTACCCAATGTATTGAAGAAATATATAGCTCTCACCTATATCAAAATGAATTCATAAATACATTTTCTAGAAGATCATAAACAGTCATATCATAACCAATAAAATATGAAGAAGATTTCGTGAACATGTAACCATACCTTGACCAATAGAAAAAATATAATTGCTTTTTAATCATTTCATAAAACCATAACCCATTAGAAGAAGCATGTATCATAAGCATATAACCCATAAAATAAAATACATTTCATAAACATATAACCCATGAAATAAAAGCGGGATTCATGCCATCAATACATAAAATATTAAGAGAAAATATAAGAATGGAACTATTGAATCATTTCTAATTAAATTAATTGGTAAATTAAATGGATTTTATTTTGGATAGAAAATAATTTTGAAATTTCTTTTAAAAAAATTTCTTAATGGAATATCAATTCTTCTTTGGAAAATTTATTTTGAAACAAAAAATTGAAAAACATTTTCTTGAAAATATAAATCAATACATGTCAATGAATGTATTAAATACATTAAAACCCTTTTCCATTGAATTTTTTAAATAATATATATAAATGAGGAAAATGTTTTGATAAACATTTCTATGAAAACACTTTCAAAACATTTAAAATAATATTGGAAACGTTTTTCAAACTACTCTATTTTAAATAATTTATAAATTATAATGATTCCATAAATAGCATACCAATTTAAAATAATTTTCCTTGAAAATGATTTTATGAGATCAAATGTAAAAAAATTATTACACTATTTAAAACCTGGTTTTTGAAATTCATGGCATGTTTCTCAATGAAGGAAAATTGGGAAAAACTATAGTACCAATTAGGGAACTTTTGAAACACAATACCCATGAAATAGGGATAATAAATTGGTTATTTAAATACAATAAATATATGGATATCCATTATAGAATATATTCATTGGATTTATATACACTAAAAAAACAATGAGTGGCAAACATGGTGTAAATCTCACAGAAATTAAAGTTAGACTAGAAATCCCCTTTCCCTTTATCTAGACTCTAATCATACTCATAAAAACCTCTTATACAATAAATATAATTTTATTATAAATATATTAAAGAACCATATTATCGTATCTAATATCATATTTTATTTATTATATTATATTACCCACTTGTTAGCAATTCCTTGTTAAGGTTATGCTTTGGGTAATTTCCACTTTGTTTCTCTTACCTTGGTCTTGGATTTTTATATTTTTTTACTCAAATTTATATCAGGATTTCCATAATATAATCCATGATATAATATAGATATACATATATATAATTACTATATAAAAATTTATAATTACCTATGAAATATAGACATATGAAATTAAATACACCAGTCATAAAGGCGGTAGGTTGTACATACACATGAATGCGGTATCTTTTTTATTATCATATTTAAGGAAAGAATTAAATTGACATATATGTATATATATTTATAATAATTACAGTAGAATTATTATATCATATATATTATATATGTTCACTAAAATCATTCTTAATACATTTTATGTAGAGTGTGAATAAATCACATCATTTTGAAGAGGTTGTAGTCCACACTTCTCCAAAGAAAATTATGGTTTTTACATAAAATTATACGGATGAATTTAACTGTATATAAAAATTAATAAAGAATAAATACATAATAATTATCATAAATATCATCTAAAACATATTTTTTATCAGTATTCCCAACTATGAGTGTTGGTAAAGGAAAAATGAACAACATCATCTCGGGAGGTGGTTGTGCGCTGTACATATTTCTATAAGTACGTTTGAAATTAGATAGAAGTGTCTGTAAGTAAAGATAGAAAAATTATAATACTAATATATCAGTATATTAATTATTAATATGTTATCATGCACACATGTAATAATAATATTTTAGGTGTTGGATAATGGAAATAAAACAACCAAGCTTGAGGGAGGATGTTACCTCTTATTCGGGTGACTCTTTTTGGTTCTCACCAAATTTTTACCTTGGATGGATTTATTCCAATGGTTAGGAATATAGGATGAGGTGAGGGATGTGTCAGATCTACTTTGGTATATATTTTTAATTCTGATGTATCATTAGATATGTGATGATTTTTGAGGTATGAATTCCGCTTTAGAGTGGAGGAGTGGAATTCTTATAAATTGTTGAACATGGAATTAAAAACATGTTTTACTTATGAAACATTTCCCCAATAATGGTCCCAATATGATAAAAGTTTGAATGGGGTATAAATATGGGGATACAATGGTCTTTGGACACGTTTCTAACTCATTTGGGCACTTACGTTTAAGGTTTAGTCTCTTATTAATCTATTTTTCCTCTTAATCGTCCTAACTTATATTAATAACATTTACTTTAAAAAAAAGAAAATACGTTGACCATATTAGAAATTAAAATTATGATGATACCTAATATATAATCAATTTTTCCAAATTTTATTCAATAAATTGGTAGAAAATAAATTTAATTTAATCTCACATATATATCACGACTATAAGTTTTTTATCAAAAAATCATTAAAAATTAGAATGTTTTGATTTCTAATTTCAGTGTGAAATTTGCAACTATATAACAAATTAAATTATTTTATTAATTTCATTTCACTTAAGATAAATTAAAATACTCATCAATGTTATAAATAAATTATATTAAAAAACATTTGGAAATAAAATTAATTGTTCTTCATTTTCAATATGAAAATGAACTACATTAGAAAAATTAATAAAACTCACCCTATACAAATTTTAATATTTTGAATTAAAAAATGATTAATGTTTTTTCAAATTTAATTTCTAAATTTTCATGAAATTAATTTTATTACATTTCACAACAGGACAAAAGAACATGTTCATTTGATAAAATAATATTTTGGAACCTGTAAATACATTAACAATTTTAACTATTTTTTTATCAGTATGTTTCATTTACAGAAAACTATTATAAATAATATTGAAAATTAGATGTTAATATTCATATTACTATGTTTAATGACTAGGATATAACTATCTCATTTAAATAATTATAACAATAAAATGATGTTTTGAAGAAACTCGGTGTTGCTTGTTACATAGGCCATGTTATTGATTCCTGTAATAAAATCTTGACTTAGTGTAACGTGAAATGTAGGTAATCAAATGAAGTTAATTTTTTCAAAAAAAGGTGCCAACAAACTCGGGTTATTACATTCTATACTCTTCAAATCATTATCCCTTATAAAATTGATCATTCAATTATAAACAAAAGAAGATATTTCTATAACATCATATTTTAAATTTCCCACATAGTTTCCTTAAACTAGTGATTTATCAACAAAACATTGACTATGTGAGTGGTATTATTTCATTTAAATTTTCTAGTACAGTCAAGAATTTCACCTTTTTATTCCTCATAATAAAGATCATACTCAAGTAGTATGACCTGTAAGATTAGTAAAATCTAAGGGTTGGGAATGTACTTTTATGGGAGAGATACGTGGAACAGATCATATTCTTGAGAGAGATTCAGAAGAACTTCCATGTGAATGGATACTATCCCGATACAATCAATACTTTCAAGGACACTGATATACCTAGAGGTTAGTTTTTCTTTATTCCTTGACCACATAGACTTTTTCTAGAGAGTGATTCATTGAAACACCATCTCTGCAGCTTCAAATTCATGATCATGATATTAGTTTTCATCATAAATTTTCATCCATCTTTGAGATGCCTTGATATAATACTGAATATATCTACCCTTATCTACCATTTATTCATTTATCATAGGTCCCAATATCTTTCATTACCCAACTTCATCCCATCACATTGGAGCTCTACATTTTTTCCCATATATGGCTTCATAACGACCCATCTAAATAATTTGGTGAATGATATTGTTGTATGAAAACTAACATAGAAGAATGTATTGATTTAAAAAAACCTTTAAAATAAAACTAGAATGATTTCAACATATTCTCAATGGTTAGAATTTTTCTTTTATACTGAACATATGTCTGAGGATGATAAAAAATTTGAAAGATAATTATGTATCATGTTCTTGTTGATGAATTCCTCATAACATTGATTTATCCCCATATCATGATTAGGTATAATGGAATTTTGTATTCCAAGATTCCTTATAACATTCTTATTGTATATCCAATAAAGCTGATCTTGAGAGAAGACTTCACTGATAGTGAAGATGATGGAATAATTGGTAAGGAGATTGACTACCAACCAGGTAGTATTAATCATTTTATAGGTTTTGTGGAGTTCGATTACAAAATACGTAGCGATATTATCACATTTCTATTCTGTTATGAGTAATAGAAGCAATATCCCCTTATAATTTTTTATTTCTTCATTATCTTTTTGTTATAACATGAACTAAGAAACAAACTCATTAATGTCCCTCTTTATTCCATCCCACTATAATTATTCTTCCAAGTCACTATAAATATTCATACATCAAGGATTAATATAGAATGAGGATCTATGAGCTTACTCTTATAGCTCATTTATCAAATCTATTGTGGAAGGAACATATACATGTCTCTTAAACATTATCATTCCATCATAATTATGGTTAAAATATAGAACATATCTAACATTCATTTTAAAATCTAAATCTTCCTTTTTCTCCTCTTTAATGTACACTTGGATAGAAGGCTGAACATTCAATAAATAAAGGTAAATTTTCCCGTTCATTAACGATTTAAATATCCATCATTTTCAAATAATGAAATATTCTATCTTTTTATCAATAATATGTACAATCTTGAATGATCCTTTCAACTCAAAATCATCGGCCACCTTGTTCACTTTCACAGGGTGGTAATATATTGAGAAATCATAATATTTTATTATCTCTAAACATCATCTTTGCCACATTGTAAACTCCTTATATTTGAATAATATTTCATTCATTTATGATTAGCATATATACCACACCGTTCTCCAAAAACAAACTTCCTCCATATAATAAGTGAAAAAATTAGTTCGGCTAACTCCAAATCATGAGTTGGGTAATCCCTCATGTTGATCATCAAATGTCTGGAGCAATATGCGATAATCATGTAATTATACATAATAATACATCCCATTTCCTTATTATATGCATCAATAGAGATTAAAGACCATTATTCACTATATAGTATTGTAAGGACAGGTGCACTCCCCAAATTTCTCTTTAGTTCCTTGAATTATTCCATATATTATTTTGTCTCGAGGAACTTTGAACCCATACGAGTTATCTTGGCCAGAGGATTAGATATTCATTATAGATTATATATAAAATATTGATAACATCTAGATACACAAACTAAACTATGGATCTCAGACACCATGGTTTGTCTATGCTAACATTCAATTTCTTTTGTCATGGATGGATCAACTGTTATACCCCTCCCTTGAGATTATGTGACCTAAAAATGAATACATTGGCAACTAAAATTTATACCTTAAAAATCTATATTAATATATATTTTTCAAATATTTTTATTAAAATTATAAATTTTAATTCATTCTATTTATTTCTATATGAATAGATAATGATATCATTGATAAAGACTACCACAAACTAATAAAGTTATTCAATGGAGACACTATTCACAAAATCAATGAAGATTATAGGGGAATTAGTAAGACAAAATTTCTTCACTATAAAATCATAATATTCACATATTTTATGGATATTAATCAATAATATATCCAATTTCTTGATAATTATTTCATGATATACAAAATGATGGTCAAACCTGGAAAATTATTGAGCTCATTGTAGTTGATCAAACAAGTCATAAATATGAAGAAGAGGTTACTTGTTCATGATCAAAAAAATTTCAAATCCCAATAATTATTAAATAGTCACACTGATCCATCATTTCTTTTCAAAAATAGGACAGATTCACAAAAAATGTTACACACTAGGCTAAATGAATCCCTCATTCTTCTTTTCTTGGAGTTCCTTCTTTAATTTTCACAACTCAATCGGTGTAATTATATAGGTAGTCATTGAAAGTGGTGTGGAACTAAGTATCATATCCTTCAAGAACACTATATAATATTTTGGGACATGTCTAGGAAACTCTTTTTGCAACACAACAACAATTATTTGAACAATAGTCATAATATCAGTTTTTAGTTTATCCCCAACCATTTGGAAAAAACACACCTTTTAAATGGGAATTAAGACACATACACTGAATGTAATGTCCATAGAAATTTCATACATATCATATCATTGGTAAATGGTCTGATGATGGTGTTAAATATCAAACCTAATGACATTTCATTGAAAAGTGATGTGGGATTTATGAAGTCAACTCCAATTCATGCCTATGATAAAAATGAATTCAACCATAGGAAAAATGTAAATATTTTCACGAAGTATATTCCTTAAAAAAAATTGGTGTGGAACCGTAGACATGATTTAGAATCATCATACCATTAGGGGATTATACTACCAATTACACATCTAATTATTTCATTGCATTCTCAGTAATCTATTTATATTCATTACATATATAAGAGTGGGTAGTTCTGGAATAAAATTTGAAATTAGCAGGTCAAGACTAGATGGTATGTGTGCCTTGCACCAAATATTTACCACATCCCTAATAAGAAATAGTGATGGCATGAGATATTACCTTATTCCTCTATTTAAGATGTCACTAACACCCATTAGGAACACTATCCCTTGGGTTTTGGCACTAGTTAGCATAATTCTCATCCCCCATACACTTGAATCACTAAAATGTAGGAGGTTTATTCTAGGTATCTTTTCCTCTATTAGCATTAATGGAAAACATCACCCCATTATTTTAGAAATAAATTGCACAATGGCCTTAAATTTTTCATTTAATACACTTATTAGAGCCCATAAGACAATTCCCTCTATTTTTATTTTCAAACATAGAATATAAATAGAGGCTCGTCTTCTTATATCAATTATTTTAATATTTTCCTCTGAAGTCAATATTCCTTTTCAAATTAAATGTATGATATTGATACGTAAATACAACATCCATTACAAATTTGATTAAAAAACCCAAAAACACATTGTACCGAATATATTACCATATGGTGGATGACCTTCTAAGACATGCACTTATGCCACTAAAGAACATATCTACTTTGCATTCTGGTTGGATTATAATATGAGAAGCATACCATGAATGTATAAAGAAATTAGCCTCTTACGTACCAAAAGATACATCATCCTTTTTATTCAACACATGGATCTCATTTTTCATCATCATATGAATAACATTAAAAATGTACATATTGAAGAATAAGTTCTTGAACTCATACAAATCCATGGATTCATTTTCATCTTACTTCCTGCTATTGTTTATTACAACCCACCACTAGTCTAATTTTTCTTCTAATTGATAAATGTCAAGAATTACATTTCCCTGTTCTAAATACTAGATAATAGATAATATATTTTTAGTGGTAGTAATAATGTTTTTTTGGAAAAAGTGAATCAAAAAAACCCATGTAAATAAGGTGGATGGTTATTTATGAAGAACTCAATAGAAAATTTTTACCTTCTTTTCTCGTATGGAATCTCTGTATGATTCATATCATCAAAACGTTTTTCCATTATAGAAACATGGTTTTAAATGTCGTGTCCCATAGAACTCATATTAAAAGGAGAATTTTTTTGAATATTCCATTAAAATCACCATTAATGTAGTTTCGTCAGGTTCAATGCATTGACTGATACCAAAAATCCAATATTTATAAACAATTATCATAGAGTGGAACTGATTAATCATGATAACCCTATCATAGGATGTCTAATTTATGAAAAAATCATTAATACATAACCACTTACCTTTATACTAGGTTATTCATATACACATTATTTTTAAATCCTCTATGGTATTTTATGAAGAGTTAGTGAATTCCCTAAGCATCTCCCTGGGAAGTGTCAAACAGAGTGTGCAGTAAGGCTGGTTGTCATATACAAGGTTACACTTGATTTGAGGCCGATTAACCTTGTCACAGTTGCTTCTAATAGGAACATCCACTATTTAACCACATCAACATTTAATTTATATATAAGAATTTATTTCTAGTAAACCACTCACTCTGTCATTAACCAAATTCTAGACATTTTAATATATATTTTCTTATCATTAATCTTATCTATTGAAACATACTTAGAGTTCTAAATACTTTTTTTCACATGCTTGTTTGAAAAGGATACATAAATTATTACTCAGATACCAATTATAGTGTCCATATCTCTTCATACATTTAATTTACATCACTTTTTTGGAATACATTACACGTTATACAAACAGAAGCCTAAGGATTGTATAAACTTAGTGCCTTTGGGAATACAGAAAAAACACTGGTACATAGCTAAGATACTATATCTCTGACAGATTTCTTCATTTATAAAACACTTATTAGACACATAATACATAATACATATATTTATAAATATTTGGAACGAAATCATAAAAAGTGATGAGATAAAATGCTCAATATGGGTATACACAAAAGAAATCTAAGAATAATCAGGAGAAAATGGGTATGAGAATGTGATTATAACCTTATTATATCATATCCATCACATCAAAGATTTGAAACATAAATAAAGGCATAAATATTAGATTTCCATAAGACAAGCATCGCATAAGATTCAAGATATAATCCTTGAAATCATTATATAGGAGTAAAACATATAATTTTTGCATACTTATGAACATGTAATATCCTTCCTTATAAGTCAATATTATTTTATAGATCTTATTTCGGTACAACATGGGGACTAAACCTATTGGGATAGACACACCACAATCCCCAGTTGCAATTCTTTCCTTGTACGATATCATGTTTCTCCATCTTCCTATAATGTATTGGGTTTCCATATCTTCCCATATGTGATCGGGTTCACCCATATTCCCATAGTGGATCAATTTTCCTCATATTCCTATAGTGGATCTGGATTCCCCATATTCTACAGTGGAATAAGCTCATTGAAATTATTCACAAAATTTTCTAATGATATATAAATATTTACCCATCGCATTGGAGGGAGATATAGCTCTCACCCATCTCCTAATGAATTCACAAATACAAGTGCAACAAGATGATAAACAATTATATCATAACACATGAATCTAAATGGATGTAACTCACATATAATCATACCTTAAACTATGGAAAAGTAGATGGTCTTCATAATCATTTCATCAAATCATAAACTGTAAAGAGAATCAGGATTCAAAATAATATTACCCATAAAAGAGAAACAAGTTTCACAAACATATAAGTGGTGAAATAGAACAATGTTTCATGATATAAATACCTAAAACATTTAGAGAAAAATATATAAACTAAACTATTGGATAATTTTCCTAGAAAGGAATGAGTAAGAGCAAAGGATTTCATCTTATAAGGGAAATAATTTTGGAATATATTTTAGTTACATTTCATGGGGAAAATATCAATTTTTATAAGAAAATTCCATTTAAAATATAGAACCTTTTGAAAAAAATGTTCCTCAAAACAAACCAGATAACATTAAAAGGAATCTATGATTTTTTTAAAAACTTTAACATTGATATTTTTTAAAAACTATATAACAAAATATTGAAAACATTTTGAAAAAAATGTCACCCAAAATACATTGCAAACATATAAACAAATTATGAAAACATTTTGAAAAACATTTCATTGACAACACTTTGAGAAGTTATAAAATATTATTTTAAAACCACAATTAATTATTAATTTCATTTTTCCATGAATAATATATTAAAATATCATAATTAAAATGTTTTTAAAAAACATTTTTAGAAAAAATTATTTTTTACACTCATAGAATGTGTCTAAAAAAATTATATTTGAGAAAAAAAATTAATCGGTTTGGTAACTTTTGAAAAATAGAACGCATAAAAGGGAGATCGTAGAATAAATATGCAATTACCCATAAATTTAAGTATAAAAAGCATTGTAACATATAAATATTCATAAATTAATGAATATAATTATTATATATAGGGATAAAATTTGGTTTCTAGAGAGTGAAAAATATAAATTATTTATAGAGACATGCTATTAGAGAAGTGGTTTATATTCAAAACGATTGTGTTTATAGGAAATATTATGATATGTCATCATATGGGATCCATTACAAGAAATATCCTTTTTATTTTATTTATGATTTTTTGAATCCCTTAAATTATCAATATTTAAGGTGAAGGTTTTATGAAAATGAAGACTAAAAATTTGTTGGTATGTTTCTAGGTTATACACTATGTTTAAGATGAAATAATTATTTCAACAAATAGATATGGAATATTATTGATTTTTATGATTTTAATGTTTTGGACTGTAAAAAAAATTAACTCACATGAAGAATTATGTTTAAAATGGTATGGTGATGAATAATATTTTATAAAACATTAAAGTGTATTGTAAAATATTGTATGGATTATGATGAATTTAAAGTTGAAGAGGTTTATTCATCCGATTCTGGTGTTGAATAACAACTTTTTTCACATTAAAAATGGCTTAGAGGTAAAATTTAGGTTCAATATATCCTTAAAAATATTATAAAAAACATTCAAACTATAAATTTTTTTGAGGAGTACTCCAATGTATAATTGATCATTCATGTTGAAATATGATATTTTTTAGAAAAAAATCATATAGATTGGATTGAATTAATCAATGAATAGATGGATCATACAAAAAATAAGGTTACAAGTTATTGTCTACCAAATCAAAAATACAAGAACATTATTGGGAAAGGACAGTGGTCTAATAATAGAATATTGAAAAGAAATTATGTGGTGAAAATTAGTGAATGTTTGGTGAGAAAATGAAAATCACTTCATGAAGTAGTATAAATGGATGCAAACTTTTTATTGGTTTAAACTATTGAATCCATAGAAATGTTTCTTTCAATTTCACCAAAAAGGATTTCCACAATTATTCAACCAGTTTTCAAGTATGCCTTCCTTCATAGTGATTTTGAAGTGGTGTTGTACATTCAAAAACCATGTGGTTTCTTTACTAGTGAAGACTATAATTATTTTAATTGGTTAATGGAGGATTTATATGGGATAAATAATTCCTTATGAGTATGGTAATCTAAGAATGACACCTACATGAAAAAATAATGATTGACCATAGGAATATTTAATAGTAATATCTACATTAAAGATTAAAATTGTTATTTAAAATTGTTATTTTCTATATAGTGGATATTACTTTTTGTAAGTTATGTATAATATTTGAAATTTGTTTCAAAAAAGTGATGAAATTTTTTGAAATGTAGATGATCAATGAGATGAGATATATTCATAGATTAAAATATTTATCAATAAAATTATTAAATTTTTCTATTTCAAATAATGTATGATAAAAAATTATGAATACGTTTATCATGTACAACTCAAATAAATTTTATACAATAATATTTTAAGGAACAACATTTTTAAATGATGATAAATACCAGGACGTCGATCCATGGGACATCAAAATGCTAACTAGATGTTTATAATACCTTATATATTCATGATGGGATATTTTTTATATTGTTTCACTTTGTTGTCGTATTAAAAGTTTCTCAAAAGAGTCTCATTTTAGGGACATAAATAGAATAATTAAATATATAAAAGGTACATTAGATTATGAAATGAAATATGAATTTAAAAATAAGCTTAAATTGTATAGTTGTTTAGATATAGATTGGTTAGAAAGTGTTAATGAATGTAATTTTACATCTGGGGGAGAATTATTTATTGGTATATGATGTATTTGTAGGTATTCAATGAATACTAATTTAGAATCCTTTGGAACTATTGAGGATGAATATGTTGATGTAACACACGCATATAAAAAACAAATATGGATGAATAAATATTTAAAAGATTTTAATTTTTAAGTAAAGTGGCCTCTACTATTGGGATGTGATAGTCAAAGTGGTAATATTGTTTAAGAATTGTAGTTCAAAATTTAGGATCTTAGAAAATTTGATATTAAATATCAATTCATCAAATATGTTGTGGTAAAAAATTTGTTAAATTTAGAATTTGACCCTATAAAGAAGTATATTATTGTTCTATTCACCTAGTCAATGTTAATGTAAGAATTTCAGAATCTGGCGATGAAGTTAGTTTACAAACCTAAATATGTATAGGGTTGTGGTGTGCTATTTTTATATCCTCTATCATCTACTATTTTTATTGTGTAGATAAGAGGATATAAAAATGAGAAACAAAAATCATTCCTTTGTATTTATCATCTTATTTTTTTCCAAAGAGGGATTGTGCAATGTTGATGGAGTATCGATTGATATGTATTTCTTCTCAAAAAGAAGAATATATTTAGAATGTGTTATCAAAATTGGAGAGATGGTATTTAAACATTTTTTAATAGTTTTATTTTTTTTTGAATTGTTACTAGAATCAATAAATTTTTAATGATTTTAGGATATGATGATGTTGTTTTAATTGATGTTTGTGAGCATCATTTAATGGATCTACTCGTAGATCAATATCTTATATACAACATGGTATTTTTATTGAGTGTTGTTTATTTGTAAAACAAAATTAAAAATTATGTACATATTTATAATACAATTAATGTTTTTTAGATATTTATACATATTTATGTACAATTTTTGAAAATATAATCCATAATGGGAGATTAATAAGACCAAGAGGTGTTAAAATGGCTATTATGACAATTGATATTTATAAATTAGTGAAGTTGATATGATTTAATGTGTTAGAGTTCCATATTTATTCAAAAATAATATTCTATTTTAAATTATCAAATTCTATATGAAATGATCTTAATGATTATAAACGTCATGAATTTCTCATCATCATTCTTGAATTTCATGAATCGTTGAATGATTTTTTAATTATTGGATAATGTTATAGAAGAAAATGGAATTATAAAAAATTCCATTACAATAATAGATGGTATTTATTTAATGAATTTATGACATGAGAATTTTAATTCTCTATTGTTTTTTGTTGTGGGGATGGATAAGATATAAAGAAAGGCAACACCTATTATGAGGGCAATATTGAGAAGTCCATAAAAAAATATAAAAGGGACCATGATCATGGTTATTCATACGGATTTATTATAGAGTGAATATATAAAATTGATATTTCTAAAATATTTATTTTATTCCCATAATGTTCTTTTATATTTATGATGAAAAATGACTAAGGCCAAAAATTACTTTAGTGGTTCCCGTGGTATTCATTGATAGTCTCTAAGAAAATTATCTTAAAGTGGTGAACACTCAGATTTTCTATCAAGTCATGGTTGATCAAAAAACGTTGAAGAAAAACCTAATAGATCTATAAGGACTACACTCGTAGTTTATGGTGTTTTGAAGGAAAAAAGACTATCCTTTTGGACACACAATAGACTACAAGCCATATCCTTGGGTTTAGATATAGTTACATATTGTTTTGTTGATGATGCATCTTGTATGATCTACTATCTCTCGAATTCTATCAATAAAGTTATTTTTTAATGAACCAAAGCTATCTAAAAGAATTAATGACATAAAATTAAATGGTATTAGTTATGTTTGTTAGATCTAATAATTGGATTCAAATCAAATTTGAAAAATTAAACATTTATTTAATACATTTTTATTAATAATTTGAACAATATGTGTAGATATTTAGGCTAAAATGGGACAAGAAGAAGAAACTAATATAGAATAAAAAAATTAAGGGAGATGAATAATGTAGAATTAAAATTGGCACTAATTTACAAGATTATAAATGAGTTACTACATCTTGAAGAAGAATAAATTGTGAATTAGTATGTCAAAAAAATGTATACTATGTTTGGAATGTTTTTTTCTAGTGAATTTAAAATTTAATATCATTGTAATATTATGGTAAGTAATATAATTATCCGGATACTAATTGTAATATGAATACAAGGTTAAAAACATCTCATAATATATACATCTTGTAACTATTGGGTCATACAGTCTTATTGAAATTTAGATCAAGTCAAGGAAAATAATTCACATTTTAAGAGGTAAACGATGTAAATATAATTCTCCCTTTTTTTGTATATTGATAAGTATTCTCGATTCACAATAACATGTGATGAGTGGTTTAAAAAAACATAAAAACAAATTGAAAATTTGATTAACACCCCCTACCCAGTGATTCCATAGTGATCTAAGAGGTGTATATTAAACATGAACATGAGAGAAATATAATTTCAACATGAGTTAATATCATTTGAAATAATTGATGATCAATTTTTCTACAAATTATCCTAAAGACATGAATTGTCAACATTGAATAATAATAACTATAACATGGGTAAAAAAATTTAATAGAAATCTTGATTCTTGTGATCATAAGACAAGAAGGACGAAAACATCCAAATATGTTAAAAAAATTACATTATGAAATATTACATTCATGACTCACACTATCAAACCCCTTATTTATGAGATATTAAAATATAATCACGGATACTTTTCTCAATGTTCATTATCTTTTTAACAAGTAATTGGAGGGAGATCTATAACCCCAACCATAGTTCTCTTATACATACTTTTTCCAGCTGAAAATTATTCATGTATAATGTATCAAATAACCATTAGAAATAAAATGGTTTTAATAATATTATTAAATGAGAGTCATTTCATTTTTGTAAAGAACCCATTTAAATAAAAATGATATTCATAGTATCATGAATCGTTATAAAATAACAACGTCAAGTGAATCATTTGACACTGAATAAAAGATCAATAAAATATGTTCACATAATAGAAGAAAAATTGGGTTTAAAACGTGAATCATAACTCCTTTGTAGAGACATTTTTTTATATATGTAATGGAAAATGTAAACCAAATAAAAAATGAGTTATTATTTTTTTTATATTCAATATAAAAGATAAAGTTATGATCGGATTTTCAAAAACACTTTTTTATTTCTACAAAAACTGACAAGAAAACCATTCATGTAAAAAAATTAATTAATAACTATTTTACTAATATATAAAAGAGATAACTTCGTTCAAATTGAAAAAAAAAATTGAAGTTAATATATGGGGAATAAATTCATGATTAAATCAAGTAACTCAATGGAAGGATATTCGGTTACCAAATTCCTTACAATTACTCTTGATTGCTATGAAAGTGATTTAACCTCATGTATGATTAAGATAAAAATATTAATTTATTATTTAATTACATTATTAATATCTATATAATTTTATAAATTTTTTTTCTATTTTCTATTTTTATATTAGCTAGTTCTTATGCATTTTCAATCTTTGGTGTGAGTAATCATGATCATTTTTAACTGTTTTAATAATCATAGTGTTTATATTCAATCTTACTAAAACTATTTTCATTTATTGATCTTAAGACTTTTTATAATTAATTAATTGTAATTATAATTATTGTTATAATTTCATTCAAGGATTGTTTTGGTTATAATCAATAAAGTTGAAATTATGGATGATCTTGTTTCCAAAATTTGTAAATATATTTTATATGTATCTTAATTAATGAGTTAAATATTAACATTAACACTAAAAACCCCATGAATAATCATTATTCTTTTATTTATATCATATATTATTATAAATTATGTCCTCATGTTCATCAATGATTTAACAAACCAACCTAGATAGACCTAACACATCACCTGATTTCTCTCTCCACACGACCATAGGCATGACTTTCTAAATGAGAGAGGCTACTGATGAGTGGTAAGGGTCTTATATATAAATTAGGGAGACTAAAGATTCTAGTATAAGTTAATCAATATTACCAAGTAACTTATTTGATTCACATGTATAATAATTAGAGTATACATATTGTAAAACTAAAACAATGACATTCAATAACAATTGGACTATACCATAAATTTATATAGATTAGAAGAATACAAAAAACTATTAGTCAACCATTGGGAGTCCCAAATATAAAATAAAATAAAAATAAAAATAAATACATCAGTCATTGCTAAAAAAAAATTTCCAAACCACAAACCTTTTCTGCATGACTCCTGAGTAGCACCAACCTAAACCTAATAATCCACATGAGTTTCTCCACTTGATTAAGAAACACTATGTCTCAGCACAGTCCACCACACAACTTGTTCACCATGATTAAATAATATTTATAGACTTCATGAACATTTATTTTCATGTACATGGGGTTAAAAAATGTCAACATGTCACCACCAACAGTGAACCTATAATCCTTTATCGTAAAAAGTTCTTGCACATGTGATATTCCAAACCTAGATAAAATCTAATAACAATAAGAATAAATATGATAAAATATATACTATAATTTAGAGGATAAAAAGAGGAAAAAATCAAATCATGTGTTCTAGCCTAACACGTGTGGTATATATACCACCACTATATCCCACACTATAGGATTTATTATATGTGGGTCACCCAACCACATTACACTATGTTATCCCTCTCTATATATAAAGGATATCTAAGATATCTAAATGTAGAGACATGAATTATTGACATGCAGTTGTTACCATAGAAATACTCCAGACAAAGCACTTCTACTGGGGTATAATACTCTAATGTGATTATCCAAACCAGTGATAGAATATCCCCTCCACATGTTTATGAATAATTAATGTCCAAAAAGTTCATCATAACAAATAAGTATCCAACATACACCTGACATATATCCTACCCTAAGGGATCAGACACATGGAAAACAGGGATATACTATCCTATTTGATTGATAGATGAAAATAATAGTGAACCAATATCCATGATATATATCTACCATCTAGTGAAGGTTAATAATAAATTTTAGGTGTTAACTCATCAAGATATTCTAATATATTCCTATGATAGTCTAACCCAATCCATCTATTAGATGATAGAACAAAATTAAAACATAGCTCCAACACCAAATCCATGATAACCAAAGTGTTTCCTCCCAAATACTTCATCATGAGAAGAAACATCCTCAAACAGCTTATCCAATGGACAATGTAAAGAGGGGTGACCCAACTCTCAAACCCACTATCCAAACAACCGATCTATCAACACCATCAACTATCATCCAAAAAATAATGGGTCTCTCTTGGTCCCCATAATAAAATCACATATCCAACATCCACCACATGCTCTTACCAACCGTCCCCAAGGTCATGCAAAATCAAAGGATCCCTTGGTCCCTAGGGTTAACACATGAAGTGAGGTATCACTAGGGAATTACCAACTACACCCAAAATCTTGAGCCACTCCCATAAAAAACCTTAAATAGACCAAAGGACACAATAAGAGTAGGAAACCCAACAAGTGGTTCTTCTAGATAATCCATTGAACTAGAAACTACCAGTGCTGAGACATCCCAAACTCCCCTGAGGGGTGTTTAACTCATCCAAAATCATAAATTCTCCCAAAGTCTAATCCTAATGCACAAGCGTTCTTATAATGTAATCCTCAGAGGTCCTCGTGACATAATCAAAAGAATGACACACTGCAACAGATTATATAAATAAAAAACATCAGGGTAATTACCATGTAATGAACCCTCATTTATCCTTTATGAATCAAAAAACCATCTATGGGTGATTACACTTTCACTGGGGAATCCAAACAACATTATATCACTCATGATTTCTCAACAACCGACCACAACATCCACTTATCAACTTTTTAGAAAACATATCCACAATGGAATACTTGATAGTATCCTAGAATAATCTCATAACTATAAAATATCACAACTAAAAACCTCCCTCCCTTCCCATAGGCCTCATATCACATAAACCAACCCATTATAGAATTCTAAATCATGAAAAATAAATCCTTATAAAGGCATTTTACCATTAAATAACATCATCTTGATAACATCTAAACAATTAACCGATATAACCATCATTAAATACATGTAAAATATCTAATAATAGACTCCTCAAATTTCTAATTCTATCTCATATGAGAAAAATAAGAAAAATAATCCAAGGGATTAAAAAGTACATAGTGTCTACGGTGGGTACCTATAGCGTACTTCAGGTACACTGTGTGCAACAAAATGTTTCTATCTAACCATGTTCCATTTTACCCTTGATCTCTATATTTCCAAATTACATAGTGTGTGCACACATTAAAAATCATTTTCCATATGAAGGGTAGCTGCTCGTGTACCTTAGCATCACTGAATAGGAAAAATCCAAACTACAAACTATGAACCAAAAAAATGTGTGTGTGCTACATGGGATACCTAGACACATATCCTATATAGGGTTAACCCATATACCCTAAATATACCCTAATTGAGTATGAAGAATAGGGACTGGTTTTTTATTGTACACAACCGTATACATCTAATAAAGGTTGTCTGGATGAGTACTCTGCCACACCCCGAGCCACCCAAAGACTGTTTGTCCCTTTATATTGTTTTCCATGTATTTCCTTATTTATCAATTTTTTCAATAGGAAGAACACATAACATATGTTCTTATAATTAAATCTCATATACACATGTTTCCCCTAATAAAATCCCCTTAAATGGACTTGAACAGCAAATTTCTACCAAAAATAGTACATGGTGATCTCATGAAACACAAAGCAATAGAAGAATGAATTAAGATATAGAAACATTTAATATACAAGGATATCAACAAAAACATTAAAACAGAATGAATGTCTCTAGATGGAAACCACTAACCATTCACACCATATGGTCATAACATACCTTCCAAGACATTATCTACCTCCAGACAAGGTGCCTATGTAGTGCCTCCATCTCCATCTATCTCTTACCCCCCCCCCCTCTTTGTCTCTACTACACTATCTTGGAGATCTAATGAAGGAATATTTGAGAATAAAAAAGTGGTAAAGGAATGTAAAAATTTTTTAAAATAAAAATAAAAAATAAAAAAAAACTAAAAGAGATTTTAATGGGTCTTAAGATCATCCCTAACTTCCACATAAAGATGATTCCTTGCTAAGGCAAAGCCCATTATTAAGAAATCAACCACAAAGATATAATTCAAATCAATTGCTTCATTTTATATATGTAACTTAAAGAACAAATGAAAATAAATTAATATTTAAAATAATATTAAATATTAAATATAATGGGAAAATTGATAGGGGTATGATTTATATTAAACTATTATCCTTGGATAAACACCATATCACATGGCCAACAGAGTCATCAAAAAATATTATATGATATCGTCCCACAAGAGAATTTTCCATTCATCCCTCAAAAAAATTATATTAAATTAATGATAAAAATTATCTACATTTTCACAACCAATGAAAACAAAATGAATTAGAATATCCTCTCTATAAATACGTCTAACCTCTTGAAATCCTCAATGGTTCACAAGCTACCATGAAATAACCCAAGCACTAGTGCATCATATACACAACCAAAGATATTGTTCAATTTTGATTCAGAAAAATTTAATATTTTTGATATTTTTTGTTAGATGTAATATCATTTCTATTATCATATATATACAACATTGAGTTAATCTTTCCTTACATTCCAAACTGATCTTAGAGTTTGTTATAAATAATACCGATTTTAAACGAAATATGTTATTTTATTAAAATATTTATTTTATCTAAATCACCAACACAATAAATTCGAGATCATGAATAGGATTAAGTAAATTATGGAAATATTTTTTAAATTTCACTACATAATGAATTATTTGGTGATCAATTATATATAAATAAAAATAATACCCTTTTGAAAATTAAATGAAATAATTTTCTGAGAAAATATTTTTATACACATAAGTTTGTTTGAAATAAATAAATTTTATGTGTAATTTATGTGAATTATATTACTGAAATTAATATATTATTTATTATATAAAAATTTTAACATTCTTTTTATGTGTTTTCTTGATAAGAGATAATAATAAATCAAATTTTATGCATAAATATTTATTCTTTTAAAAGTATTTTTTTCAAGTTTTTATTTTACACTTATTTCAAATAAAAATTGGAAACATTTATAATGTATATTTTAAAAAAAAATATTTTATTTTTTAAATTGGAATAATAAATTTATCATTGGGTGAATATTTATATTTTTTTTAAAAAAAATCATTTTTTGATGTGAAGTGTAAATTTCTAAATTTTAATTAAAAAATGTCTTTTTTACTAATTTATATAAAGAGTAAAATTTTATATGAAATTTTCTTAAAAGTATAATTAATAAATATATAAACATATTTATCATATTTATTTTATTTTAATCAATATGATATTGAATTTTTTAAAAAAAATATAATAATCATTTTGAACATGTTAACTTTAAAACCCCAGTTTCTTCAAGTATAATAATTTAGATTATATAATATGTTAAAAAAAAAATTTGAGCATAATTATTACAGAATGAAATTAAAATTGAAAAATGTGACTCTGGTTAAGGTATTGTTTTTCATATTACATGTGTTGGTGTTAAAATAAGTTTTATGCACACATATTATTTTAATTTAATAAAATAGATTTTGTATTTATAAAAATTTGGTCAATATTTTATTTTAAATATCATTGTAATTTTATTATGAATTAATTAAATTTCTCGATAAATAAAAATATTCAAGTTACCCTGGTAAAAACAAAAAGGTAAAATTGAGTAAATATAAAGAGTATGGAATTAAATGATAATATTGTGTTTATGTTTTTGTGGTAGCGGTGTTTAAAAAACACATAAACACAAACCTTCATTATTATTCATGTTTTTAGGATCATGAGGTTGGGTATGTCTCATAATTGGGAAAGCACTATGGTATTTAAAAAAAATCCACACCTTCACAACTATAAAAGGGAACTCACTCCCCTAACATCACAACACATTCAATCGCTTTTGGATCAGTCAATAACTACCAAAATTAAATCCCAAATTACCTCCCCAAATCTTGTAGTCCTTATTTTGGGAATAAATTCAACCATAGAATGATTTAGTGAAAACTAAGGACAATACCTGGAGAAGAGGAATTGTTCACCAATGAGTATCTTTATTTCATTTCTTCCTCTACCACATTAAATATTTATTTAATATTGATTATATAATCATAAAAATAACATAAATACACTAATATTTATTTATAATAATGAAATTACCTATAAAAATGTCCACTTCAATAACATGGGATACCATATCACCATTCATGTTTATGATTAACTACCGCCTCCCGAGCTGATGAAATTATTTTTTCCAGTACCACCTATTATGGTTCGATATAAAGATATATTTGTTTTTTATATATGATCCATATAATATTTATGATTTTATTATTATTATCAAATTTTTATGTCACGTATATCTTCATACTATTCATTTTTTGGTAATATAATGACATCATTTGTGTGTACGGAGAACCACTACCTTAGCAAGTGACTTGATTCATTCAAGCATTACATGGAATGAATGAAGGGTGTTTTAACCGAAAATATGTGATATATTTGAATGAAAAATGATTTTGTAATTATAATATATCATTTATTTTTATTTTCATCAATAATACAAGAAAATAAAGTCAACGTTCATCTGTATGGACAACCTACGATCTCTATGAGGGTTGTATTTCCTTTCCTATCACTAAATTTTAGGGATTATAATAAATAAATATAAAATGAATATATATGATATTTATTTCATTATTTTAAATTATAAATATGATTAAATCGTGATCTAATTAATAGGAATAAAAATTATAAGTCATAACATATATGAAAAACAAAGCAGTTATTACAAGAAATGTTACTTTAACATGAACTTTTTAATAAACTGTTAATAAAAGCTCATACAAAAATCATTGACTATATTGTATAAATATAAATGTTTATGTAATATAATTATAATAAAATTATATATATTATACCAGGGGTTCATACATGTTTTAGTAAAGAGAAGACTTATGGTAATGGATTTATGTCTCACATTTTACTTAAGTAGGACACAAGTAATATTCACCACCCATTTCATTAATGTGATGTATATTCGACCCATGAATGTATTTTGTGAAGATTCATCCATTAACTATATTTATATATATATCCATTATTTTATAAACATATTATGCTATTTACTATTCAAAATTTAACAATTTAGTCATTGATTTTTGTTTTAATTATTCTTCATTGAGACCTACTTTATGTTATTCACCTATATTCATTTATGAGGTCTACATATATCCCATTGAAAATGTGATATCCTGAATTAATTCATCCTAATTATAATTTAATTTTCATTTTTTTATATTTTTTCAAGGTTATTATTATTCAATGATAACAAATGGGTATTGACTTCATGTTACAATCTCATTGTTTATCGATATTTCTTACGATTATATTTTTGATTATGAAATATTATGATTAATATCTCATTTGTACTTTTGAATTTTATTATACTTTTTTTAAAATTTTATATAGATGTAATTGTGCTATTTTTATTCTATTTGGTACCCAAAAATTGTGAAAATATTTTTTAGATTATCTAACTTCATTTCTATCTTCTGTAAGAAATCATTTTCCCCCCAAAATCATGTTTTAAAAAATTAAATATTATATTACTTTTCAAAATAATTTTTTAGCCATTTTTAATTTGATTAAAAAAATTAAATGAAGATTCATCTCATTTTCAAAAACAATTGTCATTTATCATTTACTAAATTTGAAACCAAATCATTAATTTCAACAAAGACGACAAGGAAAATAATTATCGGTACCATAATATGTAACATCCCTGACCCGGAATCCACTAAAACGGTGCTCCAAGCCTAGTGGATACATAACCGTAACCACGCCTCCCCGTACGCCAAAGGATTCCGACTAGCAGCGTTGGTCTACGGAGTCATGTGGGGAGATTATACCCCCCCCCCTTTTATCAGAGTAAGCCACAACTGAAATACACCAAATAGCAGAAACAATAACCAATAAACATGGAACATGCATAACAATCATTTCCAACAATAAATATATCATGTCATACTATAAGTGGAAGAGTGAAAAAAAGCCCCAAATAAAGGCAACAACGAAAATCCCCAAGATGGTCCCGACTCCATGTCTGGATCCTCCACAAAGTGCTACCCATATCCACTCACTACTGATTGAAAATTGCTTTTTTTATTATAGGTCATAAAGGAGGATACAATTCACCCCCTCCCAAATCCTTCAAGGAGGGAGTAAGTGGTGAAATCCAAGGGAATCTCCCTGGAAAAAATAAAAACACTCCAAGGGAAGGGATCCTAAGTTATTATAAAGAACCAGCTCATCCTCATGACATCAAATCCATGAAAGCGCATCAGCCGTGAAGTTAGCCTCCCTCCAACAGTGCTTCAAAGTCTGCCCAAGATCAGTTTCCAGCGCACATCTTCAGATCACATACACCAGATCCCAGGCCAGTTCATGAACACCACGCACCAACCTGACGAGGACATCAGAATCTGATTCCACCTCATCAACCAAAAATCCATCCCTCTGAAAAACGGTGATTCCTCTGACATGTGCCCTATCCTCTGCCCCCAAAGAATATCCAGGACCAAAGAACGTGTTGAAGGCCAGCAGCACCGAGCCAGAAGTATCATGCAGAACCCCACCGCCCCTCATAATACAATTAATAATGGAGTCGTCACCATTAATTTTAACCCCTTGGAGGGGCTAAGACCATCTAATCCATCGGCCATCCTGTCCGCCCGGCATGGGTGAAACCAGCGAACCAAAAGAACCCAGAAACTGGTGACCCCCTTTCAGCAAAGTTCCCAATTCGAAAATGACTTCTTTTAACCAGATCCACAGAAAATAAAGAGATCTCCCGTCTCCTAGTCAAGACAGATTCCATGCCTCCCAAATTACCCATTAAATAGAAGAGAGAATAACACACCTTGCCTTGACTTCCATAATCCTTCCCTCCAATCCTTGAAGACAGGACACCAAAAAGTCTAGGAAGGAAGTATAGAATTGAAAATAGCACGGGAGAGGAATGAAGTGTGACCAAAGGAACACCGCCCATTCACTCTGGAAAAAAAGGTGAAGTGCAGATTCATTTTGAGGATTCCTGCAGCAAAAAAATCGTGAATCCAAATGCACACCCTTCCACTGGATGCTATCCTCCGTTGGAAATGCTCTGTTATTGATGCGTCAAACTATAAAATTGATTTTGATGGGGATTTTTTTACACCACCTCTTCGAGGCCCATTCGTCCAGTAGCGGCCCCCCTAAGACAACCTCCTATAATCCCAGCCAGAGAATTTACCTGAGCTGGAGCCAGTGAATTAGCATCTGTACACCTATGAGTTTGTGATAATCTACTCATAAATCTTCTGGTGCTCCCTGCTGAGAGATTCTTGAAGAAGAGTTGGGTGTGCGCCAGCTTATTTAAGGGTAATGTCCAGGGATGGCCACCCAGGGAAGAACAGACGCTCACCTGGCCAGTTTTTTTTTCAGAAACTAATGTCAACTCTCCCAATAATCCACCGTGTCGAACTCTGAATAACACCCATATACGAGTACATGCACCTTGCAAGTTCAGTCAACAGCGACATGCGGGGACCGGCATCCAACCAATTCTCCCCATAACTATCTCTGAAAAAGGAGGCCCAAAGAGAATACCCTTCAATAATGTCCCACTCATGCCTCGCTTGCATGCCCTTCATTGTATCATTAATGTCACGTAACCCAACTCGACCTTCCTCGATCGGTTTGGCCAGACGGGACCAAGCCGCCCAATGGCAACGACCTATGTGATTGGCATCCCAAAGAAATGCATTAAGAACCCTCTACATCCATTTAATGGTACCTTTAGGAGGTCAAAGGACCGAGAAGACGTGCATAGGAATGGCAGATAGCACACTGTTAATCAAGGTCACCCATCCCCCAAAAGATAACAACTTGTTCTTCCAGGTAAAAATCGGCCCCATAACTCGATTAAAGGAATAATCAAATAAATATTGTTTAATGTGTCCTCGAGAAAGTGGAACACCAAGATAAAGAATAGTAAGTTGTTGTTTTGGGAAACCCAAGATATTCTGGATGTTCATACATCGATTACCTGGGAATTTATTAGAGATAAAAACATGGCTCTTCCTAAAATTGATGCATTGCCTGCTCAAGCACCCATACACGACAAAAATCTCCATGGGGCCCATCAACGATCATCACCTTCCCTTAGTGAAGATCAAAATATCACCGACAAACATCAAATGAGACACTCCTTCCCTGCCATTCTTGCTGAGAAAAGGATCCAACCTCCCGCTCTCAATTATTCTATGAAGATTCCTAGATAAGGCCTCCTGTTCCAAGATAAAGAAGCTTAGAGAAAGTTGTTCATGCTACCTTACACCACGAACTGATTTAAAGAAGCCAAAAAAATTTCCTTTGAGAGAGATAGTAATCCACAGGGAAGAATAGAACCTAAAGCAAAGGTCACAAAACCATTCATGATATCCAAAGCATCTCATCACACAAATCAGAAAACTCCACTCCACTTTGTCATAAGCTTTGTTCATATCCACATGGAAAATGACATTAGAACCAACTTCTTTCCTATTAATATCAGAAAACAGTTTTCTAGAAATCGCCACCGCCCCTTGAATGCTACGACCATTGACAAACCCATGTGGCTCCCTAGACACCAACCAAGGAATGATCAGGTTCAACCTGTCTGCAATCAAGCTTGCCAGAATTTTATATGACATGTTACATAGGAAAATGGGTCTATAATGGTTGATATTAGTGGGCAATTTAATCTTTGGAGTCAACACCACCCTTGATGAAACAACCCTCTAATTGAGAGAACCACTCTGAAAAAACTCCTGAATCGCCATCACCACCTGACGACCAACAATACCCCATGCAGCCATGTAAAAATCCCACAGAAAACCATCCGTACCTAGAGCACTATCAAGGGAGACCGCAAATACATTCCTCTTGATTTCCTCCTCACTTTGGGTAGCTATCAATGATTCATTCTTAGATCCTACCACCATGTGGGGAATGCACTCCTAGAACCCTAGATCTGCTGACCCATCCTCCACATCATCATATCTAGAAGGGATCCCTCCTGCAAAAAGCTCTTCAATGTGTTCTAGCTCTAATCGACCCACCACATCCACCTCTGAAGAAAAAAATCCATTACCCAGACTAATATTGACTCTCAAGTTACTCCTTTCTCTTAGAGACGCATGAAAAAAACCACTTTTGTGATCCCCTTCCTTGAATCATTTCACTTGTGACCATTGCATGTACTCTCTCTGAACATCCAAGAGCTTCTCCACAAGAAATATGCGCTTTTCGCATAGGATAGTAAAGCTACTGTCGTTCAAATTGTTCATGAAACTCCTCCTCCAACTCATCAATGTCCGCCTCAATAGAGCTCACACCTGACAAGTCATTCGGCCTAGAAGCCAACCATCCTTCAATGTCCTTCTTAGGGCGCCTCAAACGGTTGGATAGACCACGCCAAGCACCACTATTTTCCTCCTGCTCCCAAGAGGTTGTCACCATAAGCATGAAACCCTCCACTTGATGCCAGCTACTAGAATAATGAAAATCCTTCCACCCAGTTCTATCACACCACACCTCCACCATTATGGGAGCATGGTCTAACAATGAGCACACTAAATGAGTGACCGTCGACTTGCCAAAGGAATCGAGACATTGAATGTTTGTAAAGCATCTGTTGAGCCTACTCCAAATTAGGTGTGCCCCCCCTACAATTATTGCACCAAGCGAACTTCTTACCTTTGAACTCCAGGTCCAGAATCCCAACTACATTGATAAACTCACGAAAGTCCTGCATGGAATCTAAAGAGGTGGTCGAACCACCCCCTTTCTCCTCCGCATCCACAATTGTGTTGAAATATCCACCCAAAAACCAAGGGACATTTCTAGGTTGGAAGACCCCTAGGAAGCTCCAAAGATCCAACATCCCTTGCGTATCATTGCTAGCATAAACAAAGGAGAACAACAACTCTCCCCCAGCACAGTTGATCTTCATGTTAATACATTGAGCAGAAAGACTGACCACCTCCAACTGAATGTTCGACTTCCAGCAAATCCAGATATTGGAGTTAATCGAACCACCATGAAAAAACAAAGGAAACCCCATCTTCATCGCTACCGAGGAAAGCTTCATAAGATTCTGTTTGACCTCGAGGATAACCACAACCAAAGATGAATGTTTCTGAGACTCAACCGCCATGATGTCAGATTTTTCTTGTGCCCCCAACCCACGGGCATTCCAGATTATCACATACAACATTATAGAGGCGCTCTCCTGCCCTTCGGGCCAAATTTTCCAGGTGATGAAAAAGATATTAGCATACCTGCCTCCTTGGACTTCGACCGAGTGATAGGGCTAGAGAGTTCCAGAGAAGTCGTCCCTTGCCGCGTACCTAGAGGATTCCTCATGGGAGGGCACCCCGAGCTCTCAAAGCTCTCCAGAAGTGAGATCCGAGCTATATGCAAAAGGGATCTCACCATATCTTCCAGAAGAAGGGAAATCAGTAGGAGTCATTGAGGAGAAGCTCACACAGACATAACCTACTTCAACACACCAACTGGGGATGACTCCTACAACGGAGTTTTCAAGGGGGAAGACATCACGCTGGGGGGGAAAGGACAACTTAAAGAACTCCGGAGATAGTTTCAATGGAATCCGAAACTCTGACGGCTACGATGATAAAAATTTGTAGGGTCGTCGGAGGGAGACATCCCACTAATCCTAGGAAACATCTGACATGACCAAGGGATCCTTGGACACAAAATCATTCTCCATGGGGCTGGCGGGAGGCGACAATGAAATAAGAGCATCCTTCGGTGCAG
Source organism: Viscum album (assembly GCA_963277665.1). NCBI lineage: Eukaryota > Viridiplantae > Streptophyta > Magnoliopsida > Santalales > Viscaceae > Viscum > Viscum album. The sequence goes on from OY728138.1 coordinate 2,023,553,113, forward strand.
AGACACCTGAAAAAAGAGATACAGACATGCTATCCGCTGGCGCGTGAGATCCACCCCCAAAATATGAAAACACCCCTCCTTCCCCAACAGTCACCCCTTTCGCCGAAGCCTTTGAGATGCAAGAAGAAACAATGGGACTCTGAATGCCTGACCCGTAGGAATTATACATAGACCGATTCCACCTACAAATGCCCTTCGAGTGCCCGTGAATCCCACAAACAACACAGAAGAGAGGAAACTCTCTGTAGAGGAGACTTTTCCACCAACTCCGATCATTCCCTCACCTCAATAGGATTTTGACAGTAACATTGATGATAGATCCATCTCTACGCAAATACGAGGGCATGCCGCAGACCGAAGACAGGTCGTGTCCTCATCCAAACACCGGAAGGACCCTAAGGAATCACCCACCGCTTTTAGTATCCCTGGATTCTGAAAGGGAAGAGGAAGGCCGATAATGCCAACTCACATCACTTCTGAAGGCGACTCTCTTCCCAAATGGATCTCCCAAGACTAGAGAAACAACGAAAAATGCCACGATCCACACCTTCTGTTTTCCCTAGACCATGCTCTCACAAAGTCCTCCATCGAGGCCAGATGAATGAAGAAAGCACCCCTGGACAGATCCGAACCCACCACAGGATGACGAAGAGCCCAATCTTCCACCATCTCCGTGAACAATGCGAGTGGAGGCTTATTACGGCCGAATCGAGCCACCAGAGATTGATCATGGAAATCCGAAGCATCACGCACCTCCAGCTCCGAGAGTTCCACCACAGGGAAACCCTCCACCTTATAACCCGCCCTTGAACCCACCAAAACCTTAGGAAAGGAGGATCAACCCGCCTCACCACCCTTCAACTCGTCGCCAACTGAAACTCCCTTATCCACCACGCCGCATAGAGTATCTTTGAAGGATTTCCCATTGTATCCACCAGGAGAGGGCTCCCCCATCCCCCGGCGAGGAGGAACCTCCAGAGAAGATCTGATACCAGCAAGGGACCCAAGTACAGGCAAAACCAGAGCAGCAGAAACAATCGCGACTTTGAGATTATCCTGAATAACCCTACCCTCATCTCCCAATCACTATCTAGCATGAACCTTTGCTCTTCTCCTGACCTACAAACATGAAGTATGCTCAGGTACCCAATGAAATCCTGAGAAGGGTGTGAGTACAACTCAATAGGCCACCACCAATGGTGTCTACAAAACATCCAGTATGAATAGGCAGTACATGAAAAATGAATATAAATGACAATTTCCAAGTAATTAATTAAGGTTCCATTAACAAGTTAAGAGTCAAAGCCCTTTTTCCATTTCCATTACCATTCATTTATTACCAATTATCATCACTTACCATTTCATCACATTTCCATGGGTTAAACACATTCATTATTTTACATGGGTCCAAGGCCAAAAATCATACACCAGAGGATAAACACATCATTATCCTATCTTACTAGGACTAACCCCCTCATAGAAACCATATCCTCATCGCGAAGCCACAATATGGGTGGATGAAACCGTTATGAGAATATACCCTCAGTCCCCTTTCCTAACCCATGCATTTAGGGTGGAGTTTAGAACCTCAGTCATAGCTCAAACCATAGGCGTAGATCCTCGTGTCCTACCCCACTCTACGAAGCCATGTGCACATGCTTATATATAAGTAACCATCAACCACCCAAACCATTACCCTTCGGCAAACACTATTCACAACAACCCATATAGAAATCCACATCACGTCTTAACCAATTAACACATTACCATTTCATATCATTTAACCATTTACCCGATTTCCTTGTGGTATTCCTATCTCACTAAGAATGGAATATTAGACCCATAACCTATCCTGTTATGGTCTTAAATCAGTTTACAAATTAACACATTTAACGTGTTCATCATTTTCATGAATCAACCATTCATTCCATTTCAAATTACCCCTATGTTATTTCCAAGTCTAGGTAAATAACCTAACTTCTATTCCAAGTTCAACCAATCATGCCAACATGTTCATCAAGGCCTCTACAATTTACTAAAACAAGGCCACTTGTTTAATAACAATCCTGAAAGACCAGAAAATCCATCACATCTCATGGATGGCCCTAATTTGGTCAAGACAGTCCCACCACATCCCATGGGTATCATGAGGGTTCCCATTTTCCTTTTTAAACACCATTATTACCAAATATTCCAAGGTTATTTAAAACATAACCAAGAAGAAACAAGAACACAACTAAACATGCACAAATTCCCAAATAACTATGGGATATCACTTGTAAACCACCTACCTCAAAACCTCAGTTGAACGCACTCTCGATCAAGTCCTTAGACATCGATCCAACCAACCTTTGGAGATTCAACCTAAAACTCACCAAAAAGTTAAGGTTTTAGAGCTTCGAAATGAGAGGGAGAGAAGATACAAACCCTAAACCAAAAAAGGGAAGTAAAGATGGGATTGGCCTTACCTGGAGCTTCGATCCACAACCAACGGCACCAAAAAGGTCTTAAAACAAAGGAGATCGGTCTCTTGGATCCTTTGGGAAATTTAGATCGTTCTTGGGGTGTAGATGGATGAAATGCGAGGAAATCCCTAGTGGTCTTTTAAAACCCGGAGTGGAAAACTTGTAATTTTTCCCAACTTTAAGTGGACACACGGTTTGTCGGCATGGTTTGGAAAACCATGCGAAAAATATGCGCATGCCACTGTCCGGAGGAGGAGGGGTTTCACAGTTTGGAAAACCGTGTGCAAGCTTCTGTCCGGAGGAGAAAGGGTCGCACGGTTTATCCTGGCTAGTCCGCACGGTTGACCTGGTCGTGCGCAGGCCATGCGCGCTGGCTTGTCTTGCCCAGATTTCTTTTCTTCCATCCCCCGAGCCCCCGGAATACCCCCAAGGCCTCTCACACATTCAAGAAACATTATAAAGCCCAAAAAACAAAAGGTCCAACCCAAAAAAATCATACCTTTCCAAAAACCGGGATCTTACAACCTCCCCACCTTATAACAACTCATCCTCAAGCTGAGTTACCAAGCTTCATTGATCCACCGAAGAGAAGAGTTTGGTCCACTGAGCCCTCATTTCTGATTCCCACTCCCATGATTCTACCTGAACTATCCCATGCTTCCAAAGTACTCACAGTAATGGCACAACCTTTCCTCGCAAGACCTTTTCACTACGATCCACCACATGAACCAGATGCTCCTCAAAGGATGCATCAACCTCAAGCTCCAAATCCCCAACATCTACCACGTGAGATGGGTCAGGGTGATATCATTGAAGCTGTGACACATGAAACACATCATGCATCCCACCATACCACTATGGAAGAGCCAATTGGTTAGCCACTGGTCTGATCCTCTCCACAATCTCAAAAGGTCCCACATACTTGGGCGCCAACTTACCTTGCTTTCTAATCCGATGGTGACCCAACCTTGGAGACACCCGAAGGAACCCTTTATCACCCACCCCAAACTGAAGAGGTATATGCCTCGAATCAGCATATGACATCTATCTACTCTGAGTCGTAGAAATCTGATTCCTAATCAACTTTACTTTCTTTGAAGTCTCTTACATGAGACTTGGCCCCAACAACTCAGATTCACCGGCCTCTAGCCAAAACAACTGATATCTACATGGTCTCCCATAAAGCGCCTCAAACGGTGCCATCTGAATCATAGCCTGAAACCTGTTGTTGTAGGAAAACTCAACTAACGATAGGTGCCTCTCCCAAGAACCACCAAAGTCCAAGACACAAGCTCTTAACATGTCTTCCAACACTTGGATCGTACGTTCTGACTACCCGTCCGTCTGTGGGTGGAAATCCATACTCAAAAACACCTTCCTACTAAGAACTCTATGCAATACTTTCCAGAAACACGATGTGAAATGAGGGTCTCAGTCCAAAAATATGGTCTGCAGCACCCCATGAAACCACACTATCACCCAAACATACAGCTCACCCAACTGGTCGACTGTAAAGGTCTCCTAAATCGGTAATAAATGAGCCACATTCGTTAACTGATCTATAACCACCCATATTGCATCATTCTTCTATGGAATCCTCATAATACCCATGACAAAATCCATTGTCACATCATCCCACTTCCATTCCGGGATAAGAAATGGATGCAACAAACCACCTGGGCGTTGATGCTCGGCCTTCACCTGCTGATATGTAAGACACCATGCCACAATGCATGTAACTTCCTTCTTCATTACAGTCCACCAAAACTGCCTTTGGGGATCCCGTTACATCTTGGTCAAACTAGTATGCAATACCCACTTTGATGCATGGAACTCTCACATCAACTCTTCTCTCACACACTTTGGAACAACCACAAGATCATGAACATGAACAACACCATCCACTCCGATGGACCATCCAAGAGGTAGATCCCCACCTATAATCTTTTCCTTCATGTTCAAACACTCTAGGTCATCAAGATGACCATCCTTAACACAACTCAAAAGGGTCGACTCCATCGTTAAGGAAGCAAGAGTGACCTGACCATTCTCCTCCTGCACTTCCAGGTGCATTTCTGCAAACAAAGCCATCACCTTCCACTTGGTGCTGGATTCCTAAACCATCTGATTATGAACCCTCATGCCCAGATTATCAGAAACATTGTTTCCATTTCCAAGCATGTACACCAACTGAAAGTCAAAATACTAGATATATTCATCCCATCTTCGCTACCAAAGATTCAGATCCCGCTGTGAGAAGATGTACTGTAAACTCTTATGGTCAGTGAACACTGTAAACCGTTCTCCCAACAGATAGTTCCTCCAGCACTTCAAGGCATACACCACTGCAGCCAACTCAAGATCATGAGTGGGATAGTTCCGCTCATGGGGTCTCAACTTCCTTGACCCATAAACCACAACCTGCTCACCCTGCATCAACATATCCCCAAGTCCGAATCTGGATGCATCACAAAACATGATGTACTTATCACCTGGCTCAGGTAAGATCAAAATGGGTGCGGTTGTCAACCGCTTCTTCAACTCCTAGAAGGCGTTCTCACAAGCCTCCGACCACTCGAACCTGGTTCCATTCTTGGTCAAGCCCGATATTGGTGCTACCAAGAGAGAGAAATCCTGAATGAACCTTCGGTAACACCCGACCAATCCTAGAAAACTCCAAACATCAGAAACACTCTTGGGATTCTCCCAAGACACAACTGCTTGCACTTTCTCTGGATCCACTGACCCACCTACCTCTGAGATGATGTTACCCAGAAAATGATCCTCACCTATCCATAATTGACACTTTGGAAGCTTGGCGTATACCATATTCCCTTTTAGCATACCCAAGTTGATGTCAAGACATTGGGCATGATCGTCGCGAGTTTTAGAGTACGCTAAGATATCGTCAACAAAGACAAAAACCAACCGAACTAGATAGGAATGAAAGATCCGATTCATTAAAGCCATAAACACTGTCGGTGCATTGGTCAGGATGAAAGGCATTACCACAAAATTAAAAAACCATTACCAACTTCGGAAAGCTTTCTACGGTACATCAGAAGACCTCACCCTCAACTGGTGATAACCTGACCTCAGATGGATCTTAGAAAACACTGATTCACCCCTCAACTGATCAAACAGGTCATCAATTCTAGGAAAAGGGTAGAGATTCTTCACTATCATTAGATTCAACTTCTGATAGTCAACGCACAGCCTCAACGACCCATCGGCCTTCTTTTAAAAAAGAATGGGAGATCACCAAGGAGACGTACATGGACGGATAAACCCCTTACGCTCCAACTCCTCAAGCTAAACCTTCAATTCCTGGAGTTCTACCGGTTCCATTAGGTATGGCAACATAGAAACTGTCTTTGCTCCCGACAGCAACTCGATTGTGAACACAACATCGCTCTCAGGTGGTAACCCCTATTAATCCTCGAGAAACACATCCTAAAATCCATCCACCAAGGAAGGAAAGACATATTTTTCTCCTCTTTCATTGTCATCAAGAATGATACACGCCACTCGATCCATGAGTCCATTGAATTGCTGACCAAATGGTCCTGCACGCCCTGCTCGAACATCCCATTCGCCATGGTGGACATAAGCGTCACCCTCAAGCGACCTCAATGATACTCTGTGACGATAGCAGTCTATATGCACCTGATACAACACCAACCAATCCATTCCGAAGATTAGTTCAAACCCTGACATCTCGAGAATGAACAAATACCATAGAAAATGATACCCACCGACTTCCAAGGCACACCCCCTGCACTGGTTGATATCCTCAACCCGCACTCCCAATGGGGTATAAATTGACATAACTCCACACACCCTCTACACAGGTAATCCCAGCGCTACCACATGTTGTGTAGAGATAAAAGAGACTATGTCACATGTGTCAAACAACTCACTAGCAGAAGTAGAATCTAAAAGGACCGTACATCGGACAGTAGACATTCCATCCTCACCACCACTAGGCGCAAACTGAACTACCTGAAGCTGAACTGACCCTCTAACTTGGTCCCTAGCCTAAACGCCCTGTGCTGCACTGCCCTGCTGGCATGAGGGATCCCGACCTAGAGTTCCACGTCCACCGCCCCTACCAGTACGGCCCGTGGAGGTCCAACTGGCTACCTGATATGGGGAAACTGATCACCATCCTGTACCAGGAACCTACTTTTCACCATCATGCCCACATGACGGCTGAGGGTTCCTGTAGAATCTCTAAAAATGCCCCATCCTTCCACACGAATGGCACTCAACTGGAGGTCGTGGACACTAACCATGCATATGCCCCGGCCTGCCACACTAGTAGCAGAACACATGATTCCCACTCTGAGAGGCTGACCCTCTCTTCCATCCACTTTTCACAGTTCCACTATGTTGTGAGCTCTCATGGCGTCACTTTCCACCTTCGGTAGCTTCACGGCTCGTCTGTCCCACAGACACCTCAATCCCACTACCCGAAGATCCCATTATGTTTCCTTACGAGATCAGTGCATGATCTACTACCTTTGAGAACCTCTTCAAGCATAAGATGTTTACTTGAGCATGATCTAATGTCTCATCCCATCCTAGAAATGCTTGGCTACTGCTACCTTATACCCTAATACCAATATGACAAAGCATCTCAAATATGTGAAGCGACTAGCATAGTCCATCACCGATAGCGATCCCTAAGTCAGGCTCATAAATTCTGCATCCCACTCCTGTCTCAAGGTCTCTGGGTAGAAATGCTCCAGAAACTTCTCCTGAAAAACCTTCCATGAGGTTCCCTCAACCTGCTCAATTTGAGCCTGAATGTCCCATAAACGCCTAGCCGGGATCGCAACATATAAGCGTCCAGCTTCACTCTCTTTTCAATAGGGGTCTCCAGATGGTCCAATATCATCTGGATAGACTCTAACCAGAACTCCGCTACTTCTCTCCCACCATCTTCGGTGAAGGTTGGAGGGTGCTTCTGCTGGAAATCCTTGGTCAGCTCAAACATACTCAGTGCAACCCGCCCTGGGTCTCCATCCATCATCTGCATAAGGTTAGCCATGTTCACTGGGAACTGGTCTTCTCTACCTTCATTGATCGCCAAATTTTCTTACTCCTTTACTGTAGGAGTGTCCTCAACAAACATCCTCTCGTTTCCCAACTGGTAATCAACGTTGTGGTGGCATTTCTCTACAATGACAAGCAGGATACTTTAGAACGCATTCCATAAACTTTCATGACTCCATCAAAAGCCCTTTACTAGCAACAACAACCCATTTCATATACTAACCCAACAACATTTTCGAATTTGCTTCAAAACCTATTTGTCCATTAAACATCGTTTACTATACATTCATCCTTACCCACTTGTGTTATTTCATTCATCCCATCATTTCTTGATTTTATGGAATGCACGATGCACCCTAATTTCCTACCTCACACACCCACCACGTGCGTGTGCATAACACAGTGCATGTCACCAATATCCCTATGTTCCTACAATGATGCATGAATGCAAATCCTCGTGTTGTTGAGGCCACGAGCCAAACGTCATAAAACAGTCACATCAAACCACATGTGCATCACCCAATGGTGAAATATCATCAACTTAACATCACACAACCAACAACCACATTTACCACCAAGGGTGACTTGGGTTTCCCCCATACCTGGGTTAGCTACTCCAAAGCATGAACTCATTACCGAGTCCCGACACATCTTAACCCTTGGCTAGTAATCGCAAATAACATGGAATCAGAGAAGGAGAAGAAATACCACCTATAATACCACATTATAACATCCTCGAACCGTATGCCACTAAACCAATGCTTCGAGATGGGTGGTTACACAACCTTAAGCGCGCCACTCCATAGGCCAAAGGATGCCAACTAGCAGTCAGGGTCTACGGAGTCAAGTGGGGAGACTATACCCCCTTTTTAACAGAGTAAAACACAACATAAATAAACCAAATAGAGGAAACAATAACCAATGAACATGGAACATGCATAAGAGTCATTTCCAACAATAAATATGCCATGTCGTACTACAAGTGAAAGAGTGATCAAACCCCCAAATAAAGGCAACAGACAAAATCCCCAAGATGGTCCCGACTCCAAGTCTGGATCCTCCACCAAGTGCTACCCAAGTCCACTCACTATCTAGCAAGGAACTTTGCCCTTCTTATGACCTGCAAACATGAAGTCTGCTCAGGTACACAATGGCGGCCCGAACAGGGTGTGAGTACAACTCATTAGGCCACCACCAACAGTGTCTACAAAACATCCAGTATGAATAGGTAGTGCATGAAAAATGATTATGAATGATAATTTCAAAGTAATTAATTAAGGTTCCATTAACAAGTTCAGAGTCAACACCCTTTTTCCATTTCCATTTCCATTCATTTATTACCAATTATCATCGGTTACCATTTCATCACATTTCAATGGGTTAAACACATTCATTATGTTACATGGGTATAAGGCCAACAATCCCACTTAAGAGGGTAAACATATCGTAATCCTATCTCACTAGGACTAACCCCCCCATAGCAACCATTTAATCAACTTGAAGCCTTAGTCCGGGTGGATACAACCTTTAGGAGAATAGACCCTTAGTCCCCATTCCTAACCTGTGCATATAGGATGGATTTTATAACCTCAGTCTTAGCTCGACCCGTGGGTATAGATCCTCATGTTAGACCCCACTCTACGAAGCCATGTGCACATGCTTATACACAAGTAACCATCAACAATCCAAACCATTGCCCTTCGGCAAACACTATTCACAAAAACCCACATGGGAATCCACATCATACCTTAACCCATTAACACATTACCATTTCACATCATTTAACCATTTAACCAATTACGTTTTGTCATGACTATCTCACTAAGAATTTAACATTAGACGCATAACCTATCTAGTTATGGTCTTAAATCAGTTTACACATTAACACATTTAACCCGTTCATCATTTTCATGAATCAACCATACATTCCCTTTCAAATAAACTCTATGTTATTAACATGTCTAGGTGCATCACCTAACTTCTATTCCAAGTTCAACCAATCATTCGACCATGTTCATCCAGGGCTCTACAATTTACTACAATAAGGCCACTTGTTTAATAACAATCCTCAAATGTGGGAAAAGCCGGCACATCCCATGGATAGCGCTAATTAGGTCAAGACACTCCCAACACAACCCATGGGAATTGTGAGGGTTTTCATTTTCCATTTTAAACACCATTATTACGAAATATTCCATGGTTATTCAAAAGATAACCAATCAGAAACAAGAACACAACTAAACATGCAAAAATTCGAATATAACTATGGGATATCACATGTAGACCACCTACATCGAAACTGCGGTTGAACGCACTCTCAATCGAGTCTTTAGACCTTGATCCAACCAACCTTTGGAGATTCAACCTGAAAATAACCCAAAAGTTAGGGTTTTAGAGCCTCAGAATGAGAGGGAGAGAAGATACAGACCCTGAACCAAAAAGAGAAGCAAAGATGGTATTAGCCTTATCTGGTGCTTTGATCCACAACCAACGGCACCAAAAATGCCTTAGAAACGAGGGAGATTGGTCTCTGGGAGGATGTGGGAGATTTGGTTCGTGGCTATGGTGGAGAGGGATGAAATGAGTGGAAATCCCGAGTGGGGTTTTAAAGCCTGGAGTGGAAAACTTGTAATTGATTTCAACTATAAGTGGTTGCACGGTTTGTCTACATGGTTTAGAAAACTATGCGAAAACTGTGTGCATGCCACTATTCGGAGGAGGAGGGGTTTCATGGTTTATCCACATGGTTTGGAAAATCGTACACAAACCGTGTGCATGCTTCTGTCTGGAGGAGAAAGGGTCGCACGATTTAGCATGGGCAGGAAGCACGGTTTACCTGGCCGTGCGCAGGCCGTGTGTCGTGCTCTGTCTTGCACAGATTTCCTTTCTTCTGTGCCCGAGCCCCCGAAACACTCCAAGGGTCTCTCACACTTTTATGAAACATTTTAAAGCCCCCAAAACAAAGGGTCCAATCTAAAACACAACAAAAACATACCTTTCCAAAAACCGGGATCTTACATAATAACTCAGTGATTTCAATATTACATTAGATATTTTAGAATTTCTTTTAAAAAAATGATTTCCTTAATATTTTAGAATATTTATAGATTTTATATTAAATATTTAAAAAGAAAATATTTATAATTTTTTTAAAAAATCATTTTAATGTAGAATGGTTATTTTCATAATTAAATGATTTAAATGATTGATAAAAATCATTTTACGTATAATATTTCATCTATTGATGTTAATTATCAACTAATGGGGATATGTTTTTGGAATAATAATCTTATTCATTCTTTGAATGGTTTGTGTTAATGATGAAAATTTCATTATGAAGCTTATTTCACTTCATCAGGTTATACAATGATAAAATAATTATGAAACCTATTTTATTTAATTGTTTATTTTATAATTATGAAAACAATATCTTTTTACATGTTATGATATGATGATATGTTTATGGAAACATTATAATTATGTGGGTTTTTATAGGATGAATTGTTTTGATCTTTTATGCAACATATGTATGATTTTGATTTTGTGATGGTGGTTATGTTGTATCCAAAGAAGGTAGTTAGTTTATAACTAAGATTTGTGGTAATGTTTTAACCAAAGACTAGTGGGTACTAAATCTCCCATGACTGCATTGGGAAATGATTTATATATGAGGACATAGATTGAATCAGAATGGATATTGAACCCAATTCAGTAAAGAACTTTGTAAAATATGATGGTTTTGAGAGTAAATTGTGACTTCTATGATGTTGTGTGTGAACCTATCATTCATGACCACAATGTTTTGAGGGAACTATTTACATGTTCCCAATGTTACACAGAAACATGATTTTATGTTTATAGTGTATTGGAATTCAATTATTATGTTTTAGGAATAATGAAATATATATTAATTTTTAGTATATGTTTTTGGAAAAAAAGACCAAAAATATATCTTATATGGTATTGATGTACTATAAAAGTTATTTAATGAAATTTTTTTATTTTAATTAAGGTAATACAACAATTAATATATTTCTTGTTTTATTAAAATGGGGTTTAGTTTTGAAAATAAGATGAATGATATTGACAAATTAGTTCAAATAGTATTGATGACCTGAGAATTGATAAAGTATTTGTTGAAAAATTGGTTTATGTTATCATGGATGGAGTTTATATAATTTGGATTTAAGAAATATTTCGAATAATTTATCTTCAATTTAATGAATAAGGATGCCTATATGTTTTTAAAATGGTTGTATGGTAATTCATGTTATTACTATGTTTTATAAGTATACATGATAAAGGTATTAACATATATGGTATGTGAAAATCAAGACGTAATTTATGATATATAGGGTGGTTAATATTAAAATAGTTTTTCTAAATTTAGTACACTTATTTATCATGTTTTTTATTTTAATCGTTCATAACGGTCATATTGTTATCCATTTATGAAATGGTATATGTTGAACATTGAATGAGGTTTTAGAGATAAATATATAATTACTTTATATAAGTATTTATTCATATTGGATAGCGTATGGTAAACAATTTTTTTAGTACAACTAGAGATAGAATGAATGATTTATCATTTTTCGTGGATCATCTAATTTATTGGTCATTTTTAAATGGAAAATAAATCTATTATATCATGATATGAAGAGGAATTTGATCAAGAAACAACAAACTAATGAATGTTTTCAAATACATATTAAATATATCAAGTTAGTACACATTCATATCATCTCAACCATGATTGAATTGAAAATTCCTAATACTAGGAAAAGAAACCTAAAAAAATGTTATCCTAGTATCTTTATATATAAAAAATTATATTTCCCTTTAAAATCATCATTGATTTATGGTTATTTGGTTGTCCAACATCCAGGTATAACCCACTTTCATCACTCTCTATAATTATTTACTATTTAATTCCAGGAGAAAATCTCCACTTCCCCCACATGCTATCCAATTTGGAAACCAATATTTTAGTTACTTTAAGTAAAAATATATTTAAAACGTTTACTTTTTATTGTAATTTTTGTTTTTTTGGATGTGGGTCTCTATGAAGAAATTCTGAAATGTTTATCCTTTAATGACTAATATTAATTTTGAGGGTGAAATTTATTTTTTGTGGGGTAGAATGTGACAACCTAAGATATTGTGAAATATTTTTTCCAAATGAATTAATTCTTTTTCATAATTTTTATTTAACACAATATTAGGTTTCTCTACTGTTACATGGAATACTGAGTTTATCTTAGATTACACACTATATAGATCTTATCTTACATTACACAAAACAATTTTTTTTAACGAAACATGTCATATTATAAAAATATTATAATAAGAGTCACCACATAGCCACTAAAATGGTGGTTATGAATAGTATTAAGTATTTTATGAAAATATGGTGTAAATATGTATATATAATGAATTATTTTGTGACTAATTAATTTTAAATGAAAATAAATACATTTTTAGAATGAAAAGAAATATTTTTTTTAAATAACTATTGTTTTCGCACATGTGTACTTTTCATCAATGAAATAGAAAAACTTATGTGAATTATATTAATGAAATATATATATATTTTATTCAAAAAAATTAAATTCCATTGTATTTGTTTTCTAGGCAATTGATAAGAATATATCCAACTTTACACTTAAATCATTATTTTTTCTAAAAATTTGATTTGTTATATTTATATGGTGTACTTATATTAGAACCAGAATTTGGAAAAAATTTAAATATTATTTTTAAAATTATAATTAATTTTTTGAATAATAATACTAAAATTATTAATCAGTAACTTTTTTAGACTTTTTCTGAAGAATCTCATTTTTTAATTAAATTGGAAAAAATTAAAATTTTAATTCTAAACTATCTTTTTTCCTTAATTATTTAAGAAGTGAAATTATATTATAAATTAGTTATAAATAATAATTAGATCAACTATACATATATTAATTTATTTCATTTCATTTTAATCAATATCTTATTAAAATTAGATATTAAAGCTTTGTAAATTGTTAAGCAGTTTTACTTTGAAAACATTCTTGCTCGCATCTGTTGGATTAATGTTAAATTAAATTATTCTTCTTTAGATTGTTGAATTTGGAAAATTGGATTCAATATTTGGATTAATTAAAATATATATTATTTAATAATTTCATCTTAATTTTTTACCATATTTATTAGTGGAAACAGTTAGAATTAATTACCACGATTAAGGTTAAAATAGTGTTTGTGCATTACATGTGTTTGTATTGAAATTAATTTTATGCACACATAGGATTTTCCTTAATGAATTGACTTTAATATATAGAATAAATACCTCTCAATTTCTTTATAATTAGTATTTAATTATATTTATTAAGTCAAAATTTCCTATATAAATAAAAAGTGTCAAGTTAGGTTGCTAAAAACCAAAATGGTAAAATTGATTAAATATAAATAATAAGAAATAATGTGATAATAATATGCTTATATTTGTATTTTGGACAGTTATATCAACATAATATACCTTCCCATAAATTATTATTCATTTTTTGAGGCACATGTGGAAATGATGAACTCCCAATAGTGAATAATGTTGGATATTACCAAAAAGGTCACTCCTCCTCAATAACAAAAGGGCTTCCACTCCACTAAATTTATAACACATTAAAAAACATTTGGTTTGGAAATTAAATTCCCAAATAACTTCCCAAACCCCCCCCCCCAAATCCTAGAATCCATATTCTGGGTCCATCCTATATAGACTTTAGTGTAAAACTAATCAGAATAGCTGCAGAAGATGCATTGTTCTTCAATGAGAATATCTATTTTATTTAATCCTCCACCCCATTTAATTTTTATTATATCTTTAAATTAAAATTAATTTAATATATTAAATATAATATGATGTTTTTATGTAATTGGAATGACCTACAACAATTTCCACATCTAATTAATCTGTTATAAAATCATTGTTCATGTTTACAGTTAACTACCACCTCAGGAACCGATGTTATTCATTTTTTTCCATTACCACCCATCACAGTTGGAAATAATGATGGATTTATTATTTATTTATGATATCTATGATTTTAATGATTTTATTCTATTTTTGGAATTATTATATCACACATTCCATCATAATCTCTATTTTGTGGGATTATGATAGCGTCATTTGTGTATACATCACACTACCACATTGTGAATTGAGGTCATTAATTCAAACATAAAATGGAAGTATTAAATATTTTTAATTAAAATATTTAATAAATTTTTGATAAAAATAATTATTTAATGATAATATATTATTTATTTTTCTTTTTTCCATCCTATCAGATATTATAAATATTTCTCATACGTATTTGCGACCTACCGTCTCCATCAATGATGTTTTTCATTTTATATAACTAAATTTTATGGATTAATATAAATAAATATATAGTCAATATATAGGATATTTATATAATTTATTACATTCTAGATATTATTAAATCATATTCTTTCTAAGAGGAACAAAAATAAAAAGTAATTACATTTAAAAAAACAAATATGTTTTTACATGAAAATTCACATTAACAAGGAATTGTAAACAAAAGGGTAATAAAAGTTCATAAGAAAATAAAATATTCTATGATATATATATGTATGGTTATATTATAGGTATATAATAAAATTATATTTATGACATAATTTGTTTTAGAATATACGAATGAATTCGAGACTTAAGGTAATGGATTTCAATCTTAGTTTTTACTTCTGTGAAACATAGGTAATAATAACAACCTATTTACTTTATGTGTTGTATATACATCCCATTAATATATATTATGATGTTTCTACAGAATCATATTTTATTTTATATATCAATTTCATGATATCTCATTCATGAGTTTTATAATTCGAATGTTAACAATTTAGTAACTGATTTTTGTCTCAATTTACCTTCATTGAAATGTACATTATATTATGCACCTATATTCAATGATGAGGTGTTTATACATACCCTTTAATATGTAATATAATGAATTTACTAATCCTGTGGATATTTTTTCAATCTATTTATTTTATTCCTCAATGGGTTATATGATTCAATGTTAGAAAAGTGGAAAATATTTCATGTTACAATCTAATAATTTATTGGGATTCTTTGTTATTATGTTTCCAATGATAAAATTATATGATTTGTCTCTTAATAATTGTCTTCAATTTTTTTCTACTCAAGCTATTAAGTATATACCCATTTAATGTTATAATTTTCCACAAATTTTTACTTAAAATAAATAATAATTTTTTTAATAAAATCTGATTGTATTTATCTCTTCAATTGGAAATATATTTTCTTCCAAAACCATTTTTTTATAAAAAAAAATCCAAATTTTTTTTATTTTTAAAATTAAATTCTTCCAATGTTTGAGTTTTTAGAAATGTTAATTAATATTATTTTTTTTTTCAAAAACAATTCATGTTTGGATTTTATAGAAAATGTCAAAATAATCATTATTTTAAACATGAATTGCATTTATAGTTTTTCCCACTGTTATAAAAATTAAATATCTTTATTTTTTTCATTAAAATTATTTAATGTTATTTTAAAAAACATATCCCTTATTATTTTGGAAATATTTTTATAATTTAAAAAAGTTATTTCCATATAATATGATTTTTTAAATTTTGTTTGTTTTAAAAAAAATGATTTACAAAGTCGAATGGATATTTTCTTTAATAATTATTTTTCTTAATTGATAAAAATAATTTTTAATAAATATTTCATCTTTTTATGTCACATATTATTTTCTAGGTATAAGAACAAATGACAACATTCTTATTATTTGTTTGAATGGTTTATGTTTATAATGAAAAGTAATTTATGAAAACTATTTCCCTTCCACGGGTAATACCATGATAAAATGATTATGAAATCCACTTATTTTTATTGGTTTGGAAATGATTAGGAAACATGTGTAATTTTCAAAGGTTATTATATCATTAAATGATTGTGAAACACTTTCATTTGATGTGTAATTATATGATGAATATTTTATGATTTTCTGAAACGCATATATGTGATTTACATTTTTTATGGTTGGTATGTTATAACTATGGATGGTTGTTATGTTATAACCACAAATGGGTGGGTCTTATATCTCTATCCAACTCATTATGTAATATATTATATTTCATGAGATAGATAGGAATGTAATGGATATTGATCCCCATTCAGTGAGTGACTTTTTCCCCTATGATAGTCTTGGGAGTGAACCTTGACTATAATGATGTTATGTGTGTACCTATCTTTAATGTTTATAATGTTATGTGTAAACCAGATTACATGTTCACATTGTTATTCATGAACCTGATTACATGTCCTCAATGTTAAAAATGGTCAGGAATTTCATGTCAATAATCATAATCATGGTCTTAGTTGAATTTCCATTAGTTTATGTGAGGACCTATTTCCAGTCATTTATATAATGATTGAACATGTGTCCATTTATACATTTTCAAAATGTTATAACAATTTGTGTATTCCAAAAATAGTTGTTTTATGAAAATTTTATTATCCCATAAAACATGTTCTTTGATTCCCTTTTGATTCATGTCTTTGGAAATTCCAATAATTATTCATTGACTCGTGTTTATGATCTATGATAGGTTATGTATGAACTTCATAAGTAATATACATGATCACATAGCCTTAGGATTATCTTATTCCATAATTTGTTTATAAATTTATATTTATTATGTTTACCCTTATTAAGAATCTGAATTTACCCTTTATAATGTATCTATTCCCCAGGTTATGGAGAATTTTTTTATATCCATTATATCTATAATGATTACTAAATAGGAATATCTATGTAGAAAACATTTAAATCCCTCGCCAAATTAGAATATCATGTTCCATGATTCCAATGACACTAAAATACAATGGTATTTGGGTGTGTTTTGTTTAAAATGTATTTAATATTCATCTAATAATATGTACTATCCATATATGAGAATATTGTGCTTATTTACAGTCGACATTATCCTGATTATCCAATGACCGACCTTAAAACATCCAAACTTCACTCCTAATTTGAGGGAAATTAAGCCAAGATTGATCAAATTCCCCCCAATATATGAGTATCCTTATCATCACCCCATTTCCCAAATTAAAAAACATTGTTGATGATATCTCCATCACTGGACAAAGGGATAATCATTTCCCAACTTCTCACATCTATCCACCAACAGAAAAAACCACCACAACCAATGATCACTCCCATCTCACTAGGAATAACAACTACCATGCTCAATGAAAAACATAAAAAATAATTTAAAACCTCAAACACATATGATACACTCCCCACCATAAGGAATTCCTTAAACTACTTCAGAACATAAATCATGAATCACTCTAACAGAAAATAATCCTGAACAATTGCTAGTCTAACATTAATACAACCATTGACCATGTTCCTCATGTAGGTATATTTAAAAATAGAAGAAACATCAACAATCCTTTTCAAAATCATGGAATCACTATCATTCAATGATTCGATACATTACCATATTTTACAAAGTAATTATTCTACATTAAAATATTTTTATCCATTTATTCACTGCATTATCCAAGGCACAAAAAATAATGATTAGTTCTAGGTATCGAAGAAAATATTTTCTCTTATGCTAGTCAGGAGACCATGATCACTCCAAGTACTCCACTTATCAATCACCAATCATCCTTTTTCTTAACCATTCCTCAGTGGTAGGATACCTCACCATCTAGACCATTACAGAACAACCACTCTTACCCAATCCATATGTAATAATAGTCCCATGGAACCAACTGTAAGACACAATAGACTATACCGTACACAAAAATCTACATCCTAAGAAACTAAATCCTTATATTTTTGGGGAACCAAAACCTCCAAGAAACTCAATATAAATACAAAAGCTCTTATGTGTATTTATCCTCATCCATAAACAAATAAGGAACTTAAATCTGACTTTGTCTCCTAAGGGTATCCATGCATCCCTTGACAAATGTAACATATCTCCATCATTATGAAACAACTCACCACATGATCTACATGAACATTCACTGAATGAAAATATATACATTCTATTCGATTGATTATAAATCCACCATGGAAATATATGTGATTTTCCATATTGGTCGTTGGAGACACATTACACATCTATACCTCTATCATCATTAAAATAACCATAGACATGCATATGTCATCCGAAATATTAATTCCATGAATAATGCATGGACATTGACTGCTTGCCCATGGGCTAAGAGACAGAAAGTACAAAAAACCATTAATCCAAAAAGTAAAGTTCATCAAACTAGGTGAAATCAAATTACCATAAAAAATAAAGAAACAAAGAAAAAAGAAATGAAAGAAACATGGAATTATTATGAAAATAAGTGTTCATGATATACCAGTTAAAGTTCATTCACATGTTATGAAATATTCTAAAATAAAAAATCAACCAACTCCCCAAACTAAAAAAACAACTATGATATTATTTTTTAACAAAATTTTCTCGCTCAATCTAACACATATACTAATCTAGCTCACTACAAGGCTTCAAGTGTACCTCCCTAAACACCAGAATTTATATATTGGCAGTGACTTGATAAATGAAATAGTAGAGAGACTACACCCTCTAGTCATAATTTAGTAAGAGAATTTAATGACAAAACACATATATAAATATAATCACCATAGTTTTAATAACAAATAAACTGAAACAATATCATTCTATAATAAATGAAATGTGTCATATAGTCATGTAGACTCAATATATGAAAAATAAACAACAGTTTTTGACACACATGGATGAAAACGCATACAAGATAAAAAACCAAAAATTAAAAACATCATGATCAACTACCAACACTAAGAAAAACCACATACTCGGTCTCTATGACTCTTAACATGCACTATCTTGATCGCAAGGCTCCACACAAGTAGATATTCTCGATCATGTACCATTTTTTCAAGGCTTTATCGATCGTTTATCCTATAATCCAACATGAACGAATCTGTATAGTATTTAGACACACTAAGGTGATCTTATATGTGCTTAAATAAATCTCAATATGCCACCCCCAATAGTGAAACATTAATAGACTATCATAAAAATTTCATTCACACATGAAGTTCCATCCTACGAAATCACTAATAAAAACTACTATGAATATAAAGAACAACATAAAAGAATAATATAATAACAAAAACATTGAAAACATCCATCTACAGGGATTATCCAAAAATATGAGGTAAATATAGCCCAATGTTTTTTCAATTTCATAGCATTTATAGAACGTGGCCCAACCCACCACATTCAATCTAGTACATCAATGTTATCTGTGAAGGCTCTCCAAAACAACTAAATGTAGAGTCATGAATTTCATACCCTAGAGTGTAGCCATAAGAATCCGCATAATAATGCATATCCATATGAATCTATGAATCCAATGTTATATTCAAAAATGGTGACCGAATCAACCCTCCACACATCTGATAATTGGTCCTATCCAAAAATTACTATATAAAAAACAAAGCCCGTAAATTATCCTCACAAATACATTGTTCTATGGACTCCATAAACATTAAAAAAATTGTTACGCTACTCTATTGGATCTATAATTGAATCCAATAGTGAAACAACATACATGGAAAATTTATACCCTCTATAGAATGAGTATACTCAAATTGAGGTGTTGAACTCATCCAGATCATCCATTATCTCACTAATCTCGTCTTACCACAACCATTGAATAGAGGGGAGAACTAGATCACAACACATTCCAGATGCCATATCCATGGTATCATAAGGGTCTCCACCGCAAACCAACATATTGAATAGAAACTTCCTAAAAATTATTATCAAAGGGAAAAAAATAATGTGTGATTATCTGACTCTCGAACCCATCGTCCAAATAACTAAACTAGAATCACTGGTCTAATCTCATCCCCCCATTCATGGGGCTCTCTAAGTCCCCTATATCTCATCGTCAATAAAAAAATCTCATTATACCACTAACCCTCCTTAATTTATGATAAAAATAGGGGATCCCAATGACCTTGGGGTTTTAGGATCAAGCTATTTCTAATTATGGACTACCCTATTGTACCCATTCTCACAGGAAATTCCCATTAAAAGAAGCTTGAAAGACACAAATACCATTAAAAGATATGGTTACCAAATACGGGGTTTATTCTAGATCATTCAAGTCATGGTGAATTACAATTGTAGATACATCTAGATAGTCTAAAATGTGCCTCTAATGGATCCACAATCAATAATTTCACCAAAGGTTCTACCAAAAGAACAAGCATACCTACAAGGGGATTATTATAGTTCCATATGACCACATAAAAAAATTGAAACTCCATTAAATCTTTCAATAACAAAGAAATCCTTAAGGTAAAAACCCTGCAAGAACACCATATCCATCCTTCCTAGAAAACCAACCAATAATGGGAACATTAATATCACATTCATTGGAATGTTTAAAATTATAGAGAGAATATTAATTTTATTTATACGATAGGTAAAATTGTGGATTAGGACTCGAAACAAATATATATAAATGGAAATGTCTTAATATTTTTTTTTGAGTTGAGGAATGTGTGTTTATAGGTATCTCGGGTGTTTAGATGAGAATCGTGTGATTTGAGTAATGTTTCGGGAGTTTGGAGTTTTCTCTAATGGTTTCACGTTTTTATGTGCACAGTTTAGGGGAAACCATGTGAATCCTTTATTCTACATAGGATTTCATTTCATTTTGAAATGATCCTGATTTTGTATCATAGATACAAAATGGTTATGGAAAAATTGTGTGTGGTTTAAGGAAAAACTATGTGATTATGAGGAGGGTCTCGGAGATGGTTCAAGGGAAGCATACTTTTTTAGAAAAATCATGCACCATGCGGCAGAAGGTAGGAAATGATAACATTTAACGCCTGACCCCATATTCCCTGAGCTGGTTCATAATTTTAATAAATTATATTGATTGCATGGAATTAAATACTGAAGTGTGGATCAATTTACCATGATTAAAAAGGTATTACAAACATAAACCATTAATTATTATTCTAAACATAAAATAAAACAAATATTATCCATTGAGAAAGACAATATTCTCCTAGAGTAACCCCACATATTAGGCATAATACACATCATGGAATACTAGGAATTTAAAACATAAAAAATGGGTGATCTTACATACTCAGTAAGGTTAAATTATATAGTGTAATCTATCATTAATAAACATAAAAATTTATAGAATGTATAAAAATACAGAATAATCATTTTTAACATAAAATTCATCATAAAATTGAAATAATAAATCAAATAATTACATTTAAACATTCCCATTGATATTCTACTAGTTGAATAATAAAATATAATATCAATAACTAATATCATAATTAGGGAATTCATATTGTCGGACATCATAACCTCACCATCTGGGATTCATTCCAAGACCATACATAAAATGGTAAAAACTCAAACTAGTTTGTCTCATGAGACCTACCGATGCATCGAGGGGATATAGCAGGCCCCACCCATCACTTACAATGTGTAATATATTCCTAATTTGAAAATGGTGAAACATAAACAGCATAAACATTCATTTTAAAACAATCATAAAAAATGTTAATAAATTAATGATATAACATATATGGTATAAAAATAGAAAATCCATAGTCAACTTAATGACCTGAATCCGGAGCCACTCAATGGGTGCCCCATACCCAGTTTGCCAGATGACCTCAACCACATTTCCCCAAACACTAGAGGATGATGACTACCAGGGAGGGCCTGGGTGATTCATTGAAGAAACAATGCCCTCATTTGGTAAGGTATGCAAAGAAATGGAAATAACAGTCAATAGAGGAAGCAGTAAAGATCATACCATAACTGAAACTAAACAGCGAAAGTAATGTATAATATAATAATGATGAAAATGATGCAGTAGGTACAAGTATCTGAAGAAAGCATAAAACATAACAACGTGATGAAATACAACTGAGAACATATTACTAAAAGTTAATAGCAACTCCAGCAGCATCACTAGCCTAGGCTCGGTCCTATGATCTCCAGCTCCAACCAGCAATCATGTACCTGAAGTAGAAGGGATACAATCCATATCAACACCTACAACCATATAACCTATTTGAGATGAAACGCAGGACCCAAATAGGGTGTGAGACTAATCCCAATAGG
The DNA here is from genome assembly GCA_963277665.1 of Viscum album. NCBI lineage: Eukaryota > Viridiplantae > Streptophyta > Magnoliopsida > Santalales > Viscaceae > Viscum > Viscum album. The sequence continues at coordinate 2,023,575,873 of OY728138.1, forward strand.
CAACCTCCACAAGATCTGTTCCATACTATCAGTGAGCAATATAGAAAAAGTAAAGGAAATAAATGCAGCAGAGAAATAAGAGCACACTAAAGTAAACAATCCTACCAATCTCCATTTAAATTTATTAATTAATTCAATTCAATCATTTAATTATCAACCAAGGAATCTAGAAAACAGATCTATATTCCCAGGGCATAGCAAGTAACATAATAAGTTTCTCATAAGACCACCTAAACAACAATCAGTACAAAACCCAAGCTTGTTCTTTGGCTTGGTGGACTCATCACATCCAACCAAAGATATTCACACTGACTCTTCGGGTGGCTCATACTGGTAGACACCTCTATTCAAGTAATCCGGCAAAGGCACAGACACTTTGGTAAGCTCTCACCATCAATTCACCTATGGTCTTGCTACGATAGCTACAGACTCTCTGAGGAAGCACTTACGTCTAATTCATCATGTGGTCTCGATACGTGCGTAAACTAAGGACACTCTTGGGAAGCAAAAAGACCAATTCCTTTAAATCATGTTTCCAAACCTAATTTATAATAGACTCTCTAGAGATTCCCTTAATTGTCAATTCCCTCTTTATTCTACCGTACCAGGTTCACACAGCCCTGAGCAGTCATGTCGTGTGTAATCGACTGTCAGCATCCCTAAGTAAATTCAACAAACTACTTGGATAATAGATACAATACACCAAATGCATATAAACAGTAGTAAATACAAGCACTCAATTATATCAAGGAAAGAAATCAAATCATCAATGTCTTCCTCATAGCCAACCTATGCCAAACGACGATAAACATCCAAAACAAGGAAACCACTCATGGGAAAATTCTCAAACAAGCTAACAAGTAATCATTATTTATCTAATAACCTCAAGCATACAAGAAATATAAGTCATATAATAATATAGGATCAAAAACCTAACATGAGATACCTGAAACAAAGGAATTTCTCACTTTTTTACAAAAATCAAAGACATTAAACGCAAGGAAACAAACCACCCACCTTAATGGTTTTGACAAAAACCCCAAGAAATGAAGAACACACAAGAAGACCGGGATGATTCTCCAAGAACCTACCATAGATTTATTCTCCTAATAAGACAAAGAACAAAACTCATCAAACTTGTCATCCACACAGTTAGATCTACCCATAACGGGCGTAGATCTAAGAAACTTAGAGGAGAGTAGGAGTAGATATAAGTAGATCTTTGAAACTGAGCATGAATGAAGAATAGCGATCACAAACCTTAAGAAACCAACTTTTATTCACCAAGATAAGCCTTTGGATCAACTCCAAAATGCTTGGGAGAGGTTTTCATACCTTTAAGGAAGGGTAATCCCGAGTTATGGCTGCTTAAGAGCTTAAACGAACCATTTAGAGGAAAAACGAGTTAGATCCACGATTTTACGATCTAATATTACATGCCTGCATAGTTTTCTCACACAGTTAGACAAACTGTACACTAACCGTGTAGTAGCCACGGCCTCGTCCACCCCTCTCGCAGGGTTTGGATGCACAGTTAGACAAACCGTGCGCTAACCGTGCGGAAGCTACTGCCTACAAGACCAATTACGCACGGTTTGGAAGCACGGTTTCGACAACGCATACGCCGCTCGTGCAGCTCCCCTTTTTCCTCAAAACATCATTCAAAGTTCTCCCAACTCTCCCATTGATCACCCTAAATCTAAAAAAATTTAAATACATAAAACAAGGGTAACATACCTGAAAAAGGTGATCTGGGTTATTACAAACTTCCACCCTTAATGAAATTCGTCCTTGAATTTCCCTTACAAGGCGCAGAAGAAGAAACCTAGAAAAACTCCGGCCACTATGATCGTACATCGGTCTCCCTCTCCCATGTCTCGTCATGTACTCATCTGTGCTTCCATAGAACCCATACTAGAGAAACAAACCATCCACAGAGAACCTTCGTACTACGATCAACTATCTGGATAGGATGCTCTTTAAATGATGTATCCACCTCGAGATCAACCTCCTCGGGTTGAAAGACATGAGATGGGTCTGAAAAGTATCATTGGAGATGAGAAACATGGAAGACATCGTGCATAGCTTGGTACCTATGAGGTAACGTCAATCTATAAGCAACAGGACCAACTCTCTCCAGAACCTCAAATGGCCCGATGTATCGCAGTGCAAGCTTACCCTGTCTCCTTATCCTCTTGTGTCCCAACCTCAGGGTAACATGTAGAAAAACCTGATCTACGACCCTGAACTCCAAAGGTCACCTCCAAGAATTACCATAATATTTCTTCTGAGACTGTGCAGTAGCCATCATTTTCAAAATCAACTCCACATGTTCTGTGTTCTCCTGAACAAGACGAGGTCCCAGCATAACTGCCTCTCTTTCCTCCAACCAAGACATGGGTGATCGGCACAGCCTAATGTACAAAGCCTCATATGCTGTTGTATGAATAATTTCTTTAAAACTATTATTATGGGAAAACTCCACTAGAGGAATATGTCTCTCCTAAGAACCTCCAAAAACAAGGACGCATACTCATAGTATGTCCTCTAGCACCTGAATCATACGCTCTGATTGTCCATCTTTCTGGGGATGGTAAGCTATACTCAGAAGTACATGTGTACCCAATGAACTCTGTAACCCTTTCTAGAAATGTGACGTGGAGTGGGCGTCCCTATCAGAAATTATAGTCCTTGGAACCCCATGCAAGTGTACAATCTCACAGATGTACAACCATCCAAGATCATCAACATCGAAGGTCTTCTTAATCGGCAAGATGTGAGAAACCTTCATGAGCCTATCAATGATAGCCCATACAACATCATTACCTCGAGGCTATCTTGGTAACCCTATCATGAAATCCATCGCAACATCATCACACTTCCATTCGAGAATGGGTAGCTGCTGTAAAAGCCCTGCTAGTTGTCGGTGCTCCCCCTTCAGCTGCTGACAGGTGGAACACTTCATGACAAAACCCGCAACATCTCTCTTCATACCTAGCCACTAATACTAGAATTTTAGATCATGATACAGCTTGGTGATGCCAGGATGAACTTCCCAAACTGAGAAATGAAGGTCTTGCATTAGCTCCTCACGTATATCCTCTGGCACCCATATGCATCCCTGGAAATGCAAGATCTCATCCTCGCCTATGGTCCATCTTGAAAGAGGGTCCTCTCCTGACATGATTTCCTGTAGGGAAAATCCTTAGGAATCTGATAGATTCCTCATTCGAACTTGGTCAAGAAGGGGAGAGGTATCAACTATAGAAGAAAGAAAAGTGGGCCCCTGTCTATCATGCACCTCCAAATGCATTTTAGAGAACAGACCCATAAGCTGCCACTCAATACTGGCCTCCTGAATTGCCTATATCTGTGTCCTCCTACTTAGTACGTCTTCCATAGATTTTCCTTTCCCAGGCATATAAGAAAGCTCAAAATCAAAAGACTGTAGGTACTCAACCCACCTCCATTGTCCCAGATTAATGTCACGCTGCGTGAAGATGTACTTGAGGTTCTTATGGATAGTATATACCACAAAATGCTCTCCCAAAAGACAATGTCTCCAACAACACAATGTATGGACAATAACAGTCTACTCTATGTTATGCATAGGATAGTTCCTATCGTGTGGCCTCAACTGAAGATATCCATATGCAACGACATGATCCTCCGGCATAAGAACTACTCCAAGCCCGATGTCAGATGCATCACAAAAAACTCTATAACTCTTTCTCGGATCCGGCGAAACTAGAATCAATAAGGAAGTCAATCACCCCTTTAGCTCCTGAAAGGATAAATCTTAGGCTTCTGACCAAAAATACTTCACCCCCTTTTTATTCAAACCCTTCAACGATGATTCTATGAGTTAGAGGTCCTGTATAAACTGCATGTAATAACCAGCCAGCCCTAAGAAACATCATACCTCAAAGACGTTCTCTGGTTGTTCCCAGGTAACTACTACCCTTACCTTATCTGGGTATATTGATACTCCTGTATCTGATATGACATGACCCAAGAAGTGAATCTCATCAATCCAAAAAGTGGAACTTTGAGAGCTTAGCATATAACTGATGCTCCCTCAGTGTACTCAAAATGATATCAAGATGGGTAGCATGGTCATGTCGAGTGTGTGAGTACACCAAGATATCGTCCATGAAAACCACCATGAAAGAATCCAAGTAGGTATGGAAAACTCTATTCCTCAATGCCATGAAAACTGCAGGCATTCTCGTGAGACCGACCAGCATAACCAAATAATCATATAGATCATACCTGCTCTGGAAGGCTATAAGAGGTATATCAGGTCTGACACGCAACTGATGATAGTCGGGTCTCAAGTCAATCTTCAAGAACATTCTAGATCCTTGAAGCTAATGAAGGATATCATCTATCAATAGCAGTGGATATCAGTTCTTGACCATCAACTGGTTTAGCTTCCGATAATCCACACAAATCCATAAAGTACTATCTGCCTTCTTTGTAAATAGATCAGGTGAACCCCAAGGAGAAGTACTAGGTCGGATAAAACCCTTTTCTTGCAACTCCTCCAACTGTTTCTTGAGATCCTATAACCAAGGTGTAGTCATCCTATAAGGAGGAATAGATGTCGGTGCTGATCCTGGAACAAGATCAATAGAAAATTCTACCTCATGCTTCGGAGGAAAACCTGAAAAGTCTTCTAGAAAGACATATGTAATGTGATCAACCACTGGAGGAAAATCCATCTGAGCAGTCCCCTGGTCATCCAGATATAAGCTAGAAATCTGGGTCATAATACCTCCCAACCCATGATGGTTTAGTTCAGCTCTGCTCGCCTAGACATCGCATTTTCCCTTGTCGATAAAACCACCCACCAGTGATATGAAACTCACCATACGACGATAGAAACCGAAAAAGGCATGGAAGGGAACTAACCAGTCCATCCCGAGAATGACATCATAGCCTTTCATTTCTAAAACATAGAGATTCCATGAAAAACGACACCCACCAACCTCAAGGGGGTAGTCTAAGCACTGATGTACACTAGTCGTTCTAGTCCCCAATGGTGTGTCTAGTGTCAACATGTCATCATGAGTACAAACAGTAAGTCTATGGATTTCCAAAGTATGTATAGAAATAAATCTATGAGATGATCCGGTATCGAATAGTGTAGAGGATAAAACTGAGGCTACTAAAATTGTACCTACAACTGTAGAAGGTCCATCATCCTGCTCCTGGTGAATCTGCTCTACCACAAAAGTCTGGCCTACACTGTGGCCCTGTGTAGGAGCCTCAGATCCCTGAGCTGACCCTCCTTGAGCCTGACCACTGCATCCATGGCCTCTATCCTGGCCTGAACTACCTGAAGAACTCCATCCCCTAGTCTTCTGCAGAACTAGAAATCTTGCTCCTGTACACGGAGTCAAAACTGATCCATTTTACTAGCCGCTGGCAGGATAACCCTGCAGAAACGCTTTAAATGACCCATCTTTCTGCAATATTGAGACTCCACTAAGTCTATCGGCCACTGAGTCTTCTTATTATGGATGTTTACACACTAATATCACACCACATGGTTTCTAGAAAGAAAATATCATCTACCAGAAGGAATACCTCACTTCCTCGGGTCGCCACGTGTAGACTCTCGGTGGCGCTTCCTATAGTCTGGCTGAAAAGAATCCGCCCTGGATGCTGAACCACCATGGTCCATAGCTCTAGTATCCCTCATATTTCTCTCCATGATAAGTGCCTTGTTGACTATCAGAGTAATAGAAGTCAACTGAAAAACATCCACCTATGATCTGATGTCCAGTCTAATGCCTTCTTAAATCTTCTTTGCTAAGAACAGCTCGTCATTTCCCAAAACGGGATTGAAACATTGTAACTCTGTGAAGCGATAGGAATACTCCATAACTATTCAAGTACCTTGCCATATGGTCATAAAATCTCTAGCTCTCTCATCCCTCAGCATCACCAGGTAGAAGTAGTCATAGAACGTATGCTGAAACTCGTTCCAAGCCGTAGCCTGTTGGTGCCCTACCTTCGAGACCACATCCCACCATCTCTTGGTGGAATCTCCCAGCATATAAGTCGAGAGCTTCAATATTCTCTCCATAGGTGTCTCCAGATTCTCAATGATGGATAGCATGGCTTCTATCCATGACTCCCCAGCCTGTGGTCCTCCATCCCCTGTGAACGTGGTAGGATGCTGCTACTGAAAAACCCGCATCAGCTCTGCCATAAATGGGGTAGGATGCTGAGCTCCCTGGAAGGTCTGCATGAATCTCATGAAACCCTCTCTAAACTAAGCATGGGAACTAGTGTCTAGATCCACTGCAGGTGCCATGTCCGGAATGATAGGCAGAACTACTGGTAGTCCCTGATCTACTGTATCAGGCTTACGGTCGCTGCCTGGTTCCTGACGGACAACGGGAGGACGTCTCGGTGACATAGCTCTAGAATGTCAAAATCACACATCAGATTTAGGACTAACCAAGACAGGAAAACTGAAGGCACAAGAATGAACCATGAAAAGAAGGAATTCAAGTTAAGGCGACATGACTACACGGCATGTTTTTTCTCTACACAGAGTGTTCCCTTAAGTCATTTAAATGGGTGTGCACTCCTACCTAAACTAGTCGTGTAACACACCATATACATGGTGTGTTATCTAATCACATGGAGTGTACTTTAATTACCTTCCTTACCCGAGTCCTTCAACACGGTTAAGCCACACGGCTCCTCTAAGACAAAACTACACGACATGTTCAAGGCATACACATCGTGTACTTAACAAGCTTCACCTGGCCCGTGTTGTTCGTGACACAGCTGGGTACCTATTTCAGACTACACATCGTGCTAAATTGGTACATGGAGTGTTCCTACAAGATTTTACAGAACCCCGTGTCCTTGCTCGCACGGTCAGTCACACTGCTTAAAACTACACGATGTATATTCAGAAGGTACATGCTGTGTATTCTGGGTTTTTCTGGACATTAGCCTTAGAACTATACCGGAGCCCAGAAAACATAGAAAATCAAATGTTAAGGTGCCAAATTTCGATCCGTGAGGGCCCATACTCCTTGAGAATCAAAGCATGGAATCATAACAATACATATAACAAGTAAAAAGGTATAACAAACTCACGGTCCACCAAATTCTGATCCTCGAGGGCCCATAATACCTCTAAGACCAAAGTTTGGAATCCATGATAAAGATTCTATAAACAAATGATAACCTATTATTATTGCAGGTATTCTATCACATTAGCTAACACAATAGTATGCATAGTCTATCACCAATTCTATCACAACAACATGAAAATTCTATTGCAATGTAGATGGCATGGAAATATGCATGACATGAGATTCTCTAACAGGTGCCTATATGATGAATGAAATGGCATACCCTCATCTCATCGGGTTGCAACAAAATATAACCACAATAATATAAATAGTAACAATACAAAACAAGTGAACCAGCCAATGGTGAAATCAATTAAACTGTAACATTTACAAAACTCAAAAATTGTAATATTCGAGGTATCCTGGGTTTTTCCCTGTACACAGGTTCTAGAACTCCTGGGAATAGCTGTTTACCATTCACCTATTATGTCCTATCTCTGTCGAATGTTTCTAAATGGTAAGTCAATAGAAAAGAAAAGAAAAGAACTTCCTCTAATACAACTTTGTAATGACTTAAATCCAGAGCCACTCAACTGGTGCCCTGTACCCAGTTTACCACATGACCTCAAATGTGTTTCCCCAAACGCCATAGGCTACCAACTAGCAATGAGGGCCTTGGTGATTCATTAGGGAAACTATGCCCTCATTTGGTATGGTATACAAAGAAAATGAAATAACAGTCAATAGTGGAAGCAGTAAACATCTTACCATAACTGAATCTAAACAGCCGAAGCAATGTAAAATATAATAATGTTGAAAATTATGCATTAGGTACAAGTATCTAAGGAAATCACCAAACACAACAACATGCTAAAATACAACTGAGAACACAGTACTAAAAGTAAATAGAAACTCCAGCAGCATCGCAAGCCTAGGCTCGGTCCTATGCGCTCCAGCTCCAACCAGCAATCATGTACCTGAAGTAGATGGGCCACAATCCTTATCCACACCTACAACCATATAACCTGTTTGGGCCGAAAATCAAGACCCAAATAGGGTGTGAGACTAATCCCAGTAGGAAACCACCAGAAGATCTGTGCCCTACTATTAGTGAGAAATATAGAAAAAGTAAATGAAATAAATGCAGTAGAGAGACATGAGTACACTAAAGTAAACAATCCTACCAATTTCCATTTCCATTTATTTATTAATTCAATTCAATAATTTAATTATCAACCAAAAAATCTAGAAAACAACTTTATATTCCCAGGGCATAACAAGTTACACAATAGGTATCTCAGAAGACTACCTAAACAATAAGAAGTATCAAACCCAAGCTTGTTCTTTGTCTTGGTGGACTCATCACAACAAACCAACAATATTCACACTGACTATCAGGGTGGATCATACTGGAAGACCCCTCTAGTCATGTAATACAGCAAATACACAGAAACTCTGGGAAGCTGTCACTATCAATTCCCATGTGGTCTTGCAACGATAGCTACTGACTCTCTGAGGAAGCACTTACATCTGATTACTCTTGTGGTCTCGATACGTCCATAAACTAAGGAAACTCTTGGGAAGCAAAAATTCCAATTCGTGTAGGTCCTGTGTATGAAACTAATTCATAACAGACTCTTTAGGGAAGCCCTTAATCTTCAATTCCCTCTTTAGTCTACCGCACCATGTTCACACAGCCTTGAGCAGACAAGTCATGCCTAATCGACTATTAGCAGCCCTAAGTAAGTTCAACAAACTACTGGGATAATAATTACAATACACCAAAATCATATAAACAATAACCGATACATGAAATCAATTATATCAAGGTAGGCAATCAAAGCAACAAGGTCTACCTCACATGAAACCTAAGCCAAACGGTGATAAACAACCAAAATAAGGAAACCACTCATAGGGAAATCCTCAAAACAAGCTAACAAGTAATCATTGTTCATATAATAGCCTCAAGAATACAAGAAATCTAAGGAATATAATAATACATGATCAAAACCCTAACCTGAGATACATAAAACATGGGAATCCGACACTTTTTCATAAAAACTGAAAGACATCCAACGTAAGAGAACCAAAAACCTACCTCAAATGTTTTGACTAAAACCCCAACAAATGAAGAACGAAACAAAATATCAGGTTGATTCTCCAAGAACCCACCTTAGATCTCTTCTCCTAACAAGACCAAGACCAAAACTAATCAAACTTTTCATCCACACACTTAGATCTAACCATAACGTGTGTAAATATAAGAAACCAAGAGAAGAGTAGGAGTAGATCTATGTATATCTAAGAAACTGAGCAAGAAAAAAGAAGAACGATCACATACCTTAAGAAACCGGCTTCGATTCACCAAGAGAAACCTTCGGATCACCGCCAAAATGCTTGGGGGATTTTCTCCTACCTTCAAGGAAGGTTAATCCCGAGTTATGGCCACTTAAGAGCTTATACAAGCTATTTAGAAGCCAAATGAGTTAGATCCACTATTTTAGGTTCTATGATTAAGTGCTTGCATGGTTTTCTCGCACGGTTAGACAAACCGTGCACTAACCCTCCGGTAGCCACTGCCTCAGCCACCCCTCTCGCATGGTTTGGCCGAACAGTTAGACAAACCGTGCACTAACTGTGTTGAAGCTACTGCCTCCAAGGCCAACTATAGATGGTTTGGCTTCACGGTTTATTCAAACTGTGTGTCGCCCGTGCATCTCCACTTTTGCCTCCAAACATCATTCAAATTTCTCCAGACTCACTCATTGATCACCCTTAATCTCAAAACCATGAAAAACATCAAATAAGGGTAACATACCTGAAAAATAAGATCTTGTTTCTTACAGTCAGACATATCATAATCCCCTCAATAAAATATGGTATGTTTTATCAGAAATAGTAAATGAGAATTAGTCATTAAATCCAACAAATTATGTTGAAATATATTAAAATAATCTAATAAACTCATTCGAAGTTTATTTATAAAAAAATAACCATTTTCTATTAAATAATTAATTCAAAAGCATCACATTTAAAAACCAATACATTTAAAAAAAATATTTCAAATAAAAGTGTCCCATATCCCTTTGAATCTTTTTAGAAAAATTGACAAATTAAAATTGAAAAATATTCAAGTCATTAAAATTAAATCTATAAAACCCATTTCAAAATCATAGATATGGAAAAATTAATTTAGAGGAACAATCTTAGAAACATTTAAAATGATTTCATAGTTAAAGAGTCCCTTAAAAAAACTATTAAATTATTCTTTCGGAAAACATTTTTAATAAACATGTACATGTATGATAAATATTTCCCAATAAATACTTACATATAAACAATATCAGATAATAATGGGACTGTGAAATTGATCCTAAACATAGGTATGATTTCATCATTAGAAATTTAAAACTAATATATATTGGTTTTAAACATATGATAAACTTTTAAAATAATCATAATAATATTTATGATATCATATATGATTCATTTATCACATTATATTACTTGATTATATAACAATTCCATGTTAAAGAAATGATCCGAGTAATAATAACTTAGTTAATCGTATGTATTTTGACTTATAATTATTTATATTAATACTTATATCATGATTTACATACATAAAGAATTTAAAAAATTATTTATATATAATATTTTATCAGCATGTAAATATTTATAATAGATAGATATATTAAATAGAATACACTATTCATGGAGAATGTAGACCCAACGAACTCTTGAACGTTGTTTCTGATTTATTATCAAATTTAGTATAAGAAGTTAAATGAAATATATATATATATTTCTCTTAGAATTATTATGTAATATATTTGATTCATATTCATTATATATATTTTTATAATCATCCTTGAATGGATAAAATGGATGATAAAACTCATCACTTTGCGGAGACGGTAGACCATATGTCCGGGCGAGCGATGGTATCATTAGATTAGTCGTAAAATGGTATAGAATTGGATGGTATATTAGGTATAAACAATAATTTTTATGATATATTCGTTGTTTATATAAATTATAATCATCTCTATAACCTTTAGAATTATGTAGGGATGAAAAACAAATTACATCACGTTGTGGAGATCATAAGTCATATGTATGCAGACATGGTGATATTATTATTTATTGGATGGAAAGAAGGAGGAATAAGGTTGTTAAATAGTAAAAATAACATCTAATCATATGTATTATACAATATATATTACTTTAGTATATAAACAACACCGGAAGAGGTAGTATAAGAAGAAAATAAATTGAATTGAATTGGTAAAATAATTACCTCTTTTTCAAGAATCACCTTATCATTTATACAAAAGGACTGCATAAGATGGATTTATTCCAAAATTATGGCCTATGTATTTAAGTGGTTGATGTTTAAGAAGAAATTTTCAGGGTTTGGACAATCCAAATAGCTTTAGAGTTATCAATAGGAGAGAAGGATAAATTCCCTTTAATAAGAGATGTGAGGGGCAAAATAGGAAACTCCACATCTATTAATTTAATATAAATATATTTTCAATTTAAAATAGATCCAAATTGAGTTATTTAAAATATGAGATGATTATGGGTATAAATCCTTTCAACCAAGTATTATTTGAAATGTTTTGGTCAGAAAAGTGACATTTTATTTTGGCTTTAACCCGTAGTTAATCAATTTAACACATATCGTGGCAACTTGCCTCTTTTACAATATATGGTTAATATTTACTATAAAATTACAAAAGAACCCATATTTTATCATTTGTTAAATATTTAAAATTAAAATAGTTATTTTTACAAATTATATATTTTTTTTATTTTATATCATTTAATAAAATATTTTTTATTTTAAAATCCCATTTGTGTCAATTTTGGAACTATTTATTACATGACCTTTAAAAGAATCATAGCAACTTTATTACATAAAAAACATCATTTACACATCCCTAAAATTTCATGTTCATCTGTAAAATTCATTTATAGAATAAAATATTTCAAATTATGATTAGTTTAATATTATTAGTATCATTTACTTGATTCTTCATTTAATAAATTAATTTCTGCATCATTATTGTGTCCTAGATAAATTTAATTATTCAGTTTCTAAAAATTATAAATAAACTATCATGATGTAAATAAAAATTTTATCTTTAATATGATAATTTATAGTTGATTTTATCCTATTTATAACCCTATATTATAAATGATTTAGTAATTAAACATTTGAGTATGTCATTTTTAACTTATCTTTAAATTAAATATAATAAAAGTATTATTCATACCCAAGTGGCTTAAAAAGATTATAATTTCATACTAACTTTTGTTTTTTTCTAATTCCACTTATACCATGAAATTATAATAAGTTTTAGGGTGTATTTACAATAAAATAGTATTATTTTTACCTTTAATTAGACAGTTTACCCATAACTGGGGTAAATAAATAAAAATTTACAAATGTTACTATTCAACAAAAAATTATGTTGTTCTTATTAGGCCGAGAATTTCTTAATAACTACAACCATGTATGTCTATTTTTCAAAATCCCATTCACAGAAGAGTTAAAACTACTTTTAATTCTAATCTAACAAATGGGGCTAGAAGGCGAATAAAATAGAAGTTCAAAACATCAATAAATTTTATTATCTAAGTCTTTTATAAAAATGACTCCAAAAACCTGAATTTGATTAACGTAAGTTTAATTTATCTATATTTACTTTAAAATAAAATTAATATAATATAATTATTTAAAATAAAAATTTATTTTTTAACAACAATGTAGTATTTTTCACTATTCATCAAAAAAAGAATCATTTAAGAAAAATACAAAAAATTCACCATAAGATAATTTTCAAATTATGTATTCAAAAATTACATAAATTTAAGAAAATATAAATATATATTTTCAAAAAGAAAATAATACTGTTCATAACCACTTTTTAAATATATAGTTTGATAGATTAAGGTGCACTCAAACACAATGTTCTGTGCAACACAAGATATGTAATTTAATTTTAATAAAATTTACCATGGAATATTAGGGTGTTAAATTATCCCCTACTTAAATAAATTATTTCCTTACCATTCTGGAATTCAGGTGCGGTAACTGGTGTCTAATTATTGATAATTCCATTATTGAAATCCCACATCGAAATATGGGTCAAAAAAACATCCACATTAAAATGAATAAAGGGAAGTGAGATGGATACAAGAAATAACACATAAAAGGGTTCCATGTAAGAAATAGTGTGCATGAGAGAAAAATATAACCATCATGTTCTGATGGAAAGTGATAGATAACATGATTATGAGAATGTTAACAATCATAAATCTCTAAATAAATTATGATCTAAGGGACCATTGGATTCATCCAAAAATGTACAAGGATATGAATTTTTGGATTAAATATCTATAACTTTAGTTGAATAATTAATTTAATATATAGTCTAATAACACAAGGAACCATACTTACATGATAAGTAGTGATTCATCCATTATCTAATTTCTATTAAAATCTCATCGTTCTATGAAATATATAATAACATTCAAAAATATTCTATCTATCTTAATCATATAGGGTACTAATAATAAACTTTTGAATCATCTCTCATACCACATAAATAATGAACAATATGTTATACTAACCAATAAATCATGTAGAATAGTGGTAGGTGAGGCGCCCTTGTCTCTTATTGGTTGTGGGTTCATGTCTCACCACCTAACCAGACGATATGGGTTGTCGCCCAACTAACTGGTTTTCCTTTTTATAAAACAAAATTTTTATAACAATCGAAAAATAACCTTAAGAAAAGTTTTAACCTTAAATAATAATATCCATTGTTCAACTTATTACATTTCAACCATTTTACTTATCAAAAAAAACTCTCTTCAAATTAACAATCCAAAAAGGTCTCTAAATTTTAAAAATTGATATTCACATCAGATATTTCTCAAAATAACATAAGGATTAACATATTGTCAGATAAATATTTATTAATATGATTATCATATTGATTCTTTAATGAAACTTTTATTATTATAGAGTCCTTAAAGATGAATTAATGTAGTAAAATCCTTATATATCACATAATTATTACAACCATTACATCGATGAAAAAATACTCAAATGACATAATAATTGACTCCAAACATAATCACATTCATCGTCATCATCATCTATGATAGTAACATAATCTTAATCATGATCCATTATAATATGTTTATGTATAATACATTTATGCATGAGACATTTATTTTCATAGTGTCCGATGATTTTAATGTCGAGTCTTTGTATATTAGAAACATTTTTCATGTCCTTTCAATCCCTTGAATGATGTCCTCTCTCTATGTACATTTTAAAAACTCTCATACCTATTATGCAAGTACTATAGTGAATGATTCCACAATTTTTACATGTCAGAAAATATTTATTTACATTATTACCTTTATTTATATTTTCCCCAGTTATCCTCATATTCTCATTCATCCATCTGAATACATAATACGTAGAGAACTCTTTACCTTTCCTCGTATCACTTGATATTATGTCCATATCTGATGAGAATACTTGGGAGACATTTTCACTAATAAATATTCCCTTAAGATTATGAAATATATGTTCCTTATTACTCTTTTAATCGATAACATTGGAACGTTCATATTTCTTATTCTTTGAGACATATCTAAATGAATTCATATAGTAAACTAGGTTATAAATCATAGTATATAATTTACAACAATTAAAAAAACATAGCCTAAATTGAAATATCTATTCAGAGATTAACTAATTTTCATAAATAATGATTCATGGGGACTTATTTACTTTTTACACATTCATAATGGTTTTCAACAACGATGAGAATTATCCTATGCATAATCCTCAAGAGTGTCAAACTAGGTGCGTAGTAAGGCCCATTTTTTTGTACAATGTTACCCCGAGTCAGGCCCAGAACACCTTATCAGAGTTGTTACTCCTAGGTTCATCTGTTCTAGAACCACATCCAATTATAGAATCTAAAGATGAATTTATTTTTTATAAGGCCATATAATCTCTATTTTACAATAATTATAATATGTTCTTCTATAATTATCCTCAAATTATATCTTATGGTGATGTTTCGTAATCTATGTTTTCGAAATCTAATTTCAAAGGTTATTGCTAAAATAACTTTGATACTTAATGTAAATACCTAACCCATGATGCCCAAAGGTAGTGCATTGTTTTAATACATTTTCATGATTACAAGGAATAAAATCCCAAATGAAAGATCAATTCATAATTCATGGATAATAGATTACATATATAAACATGTCATTATAATTCAACACGTAAAATACAAACTATATAATCCTTTGAGAATAAAATTATTAACCTAGCTTAACCCTAAACATAAGTCATAATACACAACATATCTTCTTGGTAATGTAAAACATAATAAAAGGGTGATCTCAGATGCTCGGTATGGGAAAACAATATAGTGGAATCTATCACAAATAATTGTAATCTTTTAATGCAATGTATAAAACTAAAACACATGCCTTTTAAAAATAATATTCATTAATATATAGATATAATAAATCAAATACATACATTTAAATATTCACATCGGTATTATACTACTCTAATAAACATATGTAATATCAATAAATAAACTTATAATGAGGGAATGCATAATTTCGGACATTATAACATCTCAATTAAGGACTCATACCCATTCCATACATAAATTGGTAAAACCCCTAACTAGTTTGTCTTATAAGACCTATTGACTCATTGAGGGGATATAATGTCCCCCGCCCATCATATAATAAGTCTAATGCATTCCTCATTTGAAAAGGATGAAACATAATCAACATAATTTTTTTAATAAAACTGTCATATGAAATGGTAATAGGTCAACTATAAAACATGATTGGTATCAAAATACTATATACATATTCATATATATCATAAAACCTATAATATTATTTGGTAGCTTGTATCATAAAAAATTAACCTCAATTAATAATAAAATCCTATAACAGATGTTGCATAGTTGAAAATTATCTAATAAAATCAATAACAATTTCACGTGAAAAAAGAACCATTTTTCATTGAAATAATATATTCAAATTACGAACATTTCTAAAGTAACACATTCAAAATAGATTTTTGAATCAAAGTGTCTCGTACCACATTATTTTTTTAATCTAAATTAAAAAATTATTATTTATGAAAATTTATTTCCTTTAAATAAATCTATAAACCCCATTTTTAAAACATGGTAATGAATGGGAAATATTTAGATAAATAAATCATAGAAACATTTGAAATTATTTCTCAGCTATAAATTTCATTAAAAAACATTAAATATATTTCTTTTGAAAAATTTGGTAATGAAACCTGTATTTGGATGCTAAATATGTCCCAATAAATACTTACGTATAAAAAAATTCGGATAGTAATTAGATTGCAAAATTAACCCTTACTTTAGGAATTATTTCCTCTAAACATGTCTGAAACTCTTGTATAGATATTTATAACATATTAATTACTTGTAAAATTATTGTAATAATATTTATTATATCATATATGATTAATTTTATGACTTTATATTACCCATTAATTTTACAATTACATATTGAAGCAAAGTTTCAGGTAATAATCTATTTGTTTATCATATGTGTTTTGACTTATTATTCATAATATTATTAATTATATCATGATTTAATTACTTAAAAATTTCAAAACATGATTTATATATCATACATATTCAGAATATAAGTATATATAATTTATAGATATGTGAAATGGAATACATTGTCCATGTAGACGGTAAGTCGTATGTACACATGAACGATGATTCCATTTTCTTATCACACTGAATAGAATAAAGTAAATGAAATATATAGATATAGTATTCTAATAGTTTTATTATATCATATATTTTATAATTATTCATTATATAAATATTATAATAATTCTTAAATGGTTAACGTGGAGACTGGAACTCATCATGTTGTGGAGACGGTAGGTCGTACAAACCCAAAAGTCATGAATTCGTTGACTTAATGGTTAAATGGTATTTAATTGGATGGTATATTAACTATGTAGCATAATTATCATGTCATATTTACACCATAATGTGGATAGGGTAAGCCGTACACACACACATGGTGATATTGTTATTTGTAGGGTGGATAAAAAGAGGAATATAGTTGTCTTATAGTCGTAATAGCATCTCAACAAATTGATGATACTAGAGTTATTAGTCTAGTATGGCAAAAACATTATAATATGAAGAATTGGAATAAGATAAATAGATTTTAATTAGTAAAACAATTACCTCCATTTGAGTAGCTCATTTTAATTTTTTTAAAAGGACTACCTAGGATTGATTTATACTCCAATTACGACCTCTAGTATGAATTTGGAAATGTTGGAAGGATAAATGGTCAGCTTTTTTCTGAGAAAAATGGTTTTATATGTGTGAATAAAATTTAAGGATAACTACCCTATTATAAGAGAGGGGAGGGACAATATAACAAACTCCGAAAACAATAAATTTAATATAAATTTATTTTCAATTTAATATAAAATCAAAGTGATTTATTTAAAATATTTGATTTTTATGGCTCTAAATCCTAACAAATAATTAATTTTAGACAATTTTTGTCCACATAAGTAACATTATATTTTGGATTTAACCCTTAGTTAAACAATTTAACTCTTAAAGTGATAACATGCATTTTTACACTACTTGGTTAATATAGTTACTATAAAATAAAAAAAATACACTCAATTGGATAATTTATTACATATTTAACATTATCCTAGTAATTTGGACAACTTATATATTTTTATGAATTTTTTATCATTTAATAAATTATTTTTTATTTTAAAATCTCGTTTATGTCAATTTTGACACTATTTATTAGTTTAATTTTTTTTAAAAATCATAACATCATTATTATTTTGAAAAAAAATAAATTCAATAATCCCTAAAATGTAATATTCATCCAATAAATTATTGTATGGAATAAATTATTTAAACTTATAATTATTTTAAAATTATTAATATCATTTATTTGATTATTCATTTAATAAAACAATTACTTCATCTTCATTCTATCACAATTAAATTTAATTATTTATTGTCTAAAAATTTTAAATAAATTTACTTGATATAGATATTTTTTTCAAATTATATTTTATAGTTGAATTTATCCTATGTATAATCCATTATTAAAAATTATTTAGTTATTTAAAGTTTGAGTGTAACATATTTAACATTTCTGTAATTAAATTATAATAAAAGTATTTTTCTTACCCTTGTGGCTTAAAAAGATTATAATTTCATCTAAATGTAGTTTTGTGTCTAACCCACTTATCCTATTAAATTAGTAATTGTTTTAGGGTATCTTTTAAAAATTTCTATACTATTTTTAATATTAATTACATGTTTTACCCATACCCATGTTAAATAAATCAATATTTACTAATGTTACTATTAAAAAAAACATACTTTGTCCCTATAAGTAAAACAAATTTCATACCAATTCCAAACATTTATATTTATTTTTCAAAATTTTATTCATATAATTAGTAAAATTACATTTAATGCTAATCCCGCAAATGTGTCTAAATGGTGGGTAAAATAGACGTTCAAAAGTTCAATAAAATTTATATCTGGTTCTATTATGAAAATAATTCCAATGACCTAAATTGATTTAATATATTTTTTATTTTTCTATTGTTACATTTAATTTAATTTATTTTAAATTAATTATTTAAATGAAAATTTTGTTTTTTAACAAATATTCAGTACTTTCACTATTCAATAAAAAATCGAACTTTTTAGAAAAATACAAAATATTCAACAGAAGATAATTTTCATATTCAAAATTTAAAAATTGAAGTATATTTTGAAAAATAATATTTATAATTTCAAATTTTGGTCATACTATTCATACGCACTATTTAAATTTCTAAATTGATAGATTATGATGTGCTCAATCTCGATGTTCTATGAAATGCAAGGCATTAAATTTAATTAAAAGGAACCATATTGTGTAATATTGGGGTGTTACATGAAGACATGGTTATTTCATTGTTTATTAAACCATATTTTCTAACCATTTAGGGAATGGGTGATAGATGAAAGGGTTCTTTATGGTTGGTTCACAGTTGGGACAATTTTGCAGCTAGATCATGTCATTCAGTTGGCTTTGGAAAGATCCAATATCAAATTTGGTGGACAACAAAGAAAATTGTGCGGCATTACCATGTTGATTCAAATAATTTCTTTGAAACTGTGATTTTACCATTGTAAAATCCATGAATTTAATATAACCATTCCAATTATCTCCCTATTTTTCTCATGAAATAGATTATGGATTCTCCTCCCTTTTTACCTTTATCGAGCCTCACCTAAGTGGTGTTTTGGTGGAAATTCGCCAGCATTTTATGGTAAGATTCATCCTTTAGTAGAATATTTTTCTCCTCACCTTCTTTCTTTATGATTCTATTGTTTGTGGGATTATATTATATTGATAATTCCACCATATAATGGTGGTATTATATATTTATATTGGGTATTTTGGTTATCTTAGATATAAGAGATCTAACATTGGATTCCACACATTATTGTGTGGTGTTTCATTAAGGCATGAATTCTTCATAAAATTTTCATAGGTTTATCCTAATGGATTAATTGATTTAATTTTTTAAATGTAATCACATCTTATTTATTTTAATTGGAATGTGTTTGGAATTAGATTTTGGACCATATATGGTGGTTTTTTGAAAAATTAATGAGATTTGGTTTCCAGATTTAATGTTATGGATTACAATAATAATTAACTATAATTATAATAATTAATTAGTTTTTTTGTGTGGGGATAATTTTTTAGTGATTGTAATGAGCTCAAATGGGTCCCAAGTAGTTGGTTCAAGGATTTCATAGGCCTTAACATGGCAGCCTTAGTTATTTTAATTTTTTGGAAAGATTATTATATGAGGTATGTGTTCTAATATATTTAATTAATTATCTTACTAATTATTATATACATTCATTAAAATATGTGACTTAAATCCCCTATAATTTTTTTACCCATGGATTTTTTTAGTTACTATATGATAACTTATTTCATTAAATAATATATTAATTTATCAGATTCATAACGTTATGAGTGTAGACCGAAATCAACCATGGGGTATTACCACCTTTCAAAAGTATAATGTTTTAATTTTGAGTTTTGGTAAAATCTTATGAAACCTTTTTGAAATAGTTTGTTTTTTATTTTTATTTATTTTTTATTTATAACATTTTAAAACTATGTTTTAAAATTGGCATTGTTTCAAATTGTGTTGTTTACCTCATGTTGAGTTAACAAGTACATTCAAATTGGATTCAAATTTTAATCTAAAATGTGTGTGTGGAGACTTTATTGGAAAAAACTACATGATGAATCATTACATTGTGTTCCTGAAACATGAATGTCTTGGACCTCATTTAGATTTCCAAATATGATGCCCATGTTTTAATGGGGTTTGTCCATGTGTTTGAAAATGATTTTTTCTCCTTTTTTATGATATTTTAAAAAGGGTTATGTTTTATTTGATCCATGTGCTAAAATAAAGGTATAATGGGACTAGGATGAATTTTGTGATTATGAAATGAACTGTAATTGAAATAAAATCGGTGTGTTGAATTATAAAATTGTTTGATGAAGGTTTAATGAATACGTAACTGGGTAAATAATGAAATTGTTTAATTGAGAATTTTGAATCATATGTAGAAATTAATGAATGATGGAAATGTTGGATGAAATGTAAATGATTAAAAATTGTATGAGTGGGGATTTATGAACAATTCTTTTTGAATCATAGTTTGATACAATGGCTTGAACTATTTTTTTAAACTATGAGTATTGGATTTGAGATAATGGACCGATGCTCTATTCCCTAGTTTTGGATGAGTTGGGATGAGGATCCATGTTTCTTGGAAAACCATAGATTTTAGTGGATGGTTTAATGCTCCATACTCAATAGGGATTTACCTGGTATTCCATGTCTGGGTTGGGATGGTCAAACATGGCATCGTGAGT
The DNA here is from genome assembly GCA_963277665.1 of Viscum album. Taxonomy (NCBI): domain Eukaryota; kingdom Viridiplantae; phylum Streptophyta; class Magnoliopsida; order Santalales; family Viscaceae; genus Viscum; species Viscum album. The sequence continues at coordinate 2,023,597,061 of OY728138.1, forward strand.
CCTGAGGGGCTACTTGGGCTAATTCTACCAATATTTTCGACTTGTGACCTAGTTGTTGGGATGACCAGATATGGAATACTATGTTTGAGTTGGATACAAGGATGTATAATCTATTTTTCACCTATAACCCCTGTGATTATTTCTTAGATGACCATATTTTACCATGGAAGTTTTTTTTGGAAACGGGTAACATTTGGAACAATGAATAAATTTGATAAATTTAACATTGAAATATAATAAATATTGTTTTATTTACATTCTTGTATAAAATATTTCTTTCTCCTTTATACAATTTTATACTAACTTGTTTTTCATTAGAAACTATTGGTGGTGGACCACCATGTTTTACTCAAACCATTATTGGGTTTCAATTGTAAATTGTTACCGGAGCAGCTCCCACATGATTTTCATATACACAAGTTTAGGTAGACACCCCTATTGAGTATTTTGTAGTCAATAAAATTTAAACTATATTTATTAGGTGATTGAATGTGATTTTATAGTGATATGATGGATCCATTTATAGTTTCATATATTTTGATATTTTATATAAATATTCTATAGGGTCGTTGTTTGTTTGTATGACAAGGTGGTTCATGCCATTATTGTATTTCAATTTGTTTCCACATGTTTCAGTTTCATTTAATTTATTGTTTCTGTGTTATCTGATTTATATGATGTTTGGTTATTTTCATTTGGTTGTGCACTCTGTAATAAGGTTATATTCTCCTCACCATTCCACCTTAGACCCATGTGTCTAGTTAATAGCCTCTAGTGTATTAAGAGGTGCACATGGGGTTAGATGATGCACCAGATCTTGGTAGTGATTTAGTGGCACCAATATAGGACATTACAATGTGGCATCAAAGGTGTTTGCATTCCTATTATTTTAATATTTATGGTTTTTCATATTGGATATATTGTAATATATTATATATTTATGGGGATATTATTCTTTCATGTCTCAAGAAACTATTATTTTAGGATATTATAATTACAAGGTGATAGGATTATCATTATTGGTTTGAAATATTAAAGTTGTATATGATTTTTCCTTGGTTGATGCACATGTGGTTTTTATTTGATGGCCTATGATGGATTTTTGGTTATTGGATTCTTTGAAAGAGGCATATGAATTGGTTTTTACTCTTCATATATAAAGGAAAGAGGTATGCCTTGCATCATTTTAGAAATAAAGGCTATATATATTATTGGCCTTCTACTCATTGATTTTAGGAATTTTCTTCTGATGGAAGGTTATGTGGATGTATGTTGAGATGCTCACTAATTTGGTTGCAGGTGTGGCCCTCGTGCATGGTCAGTGTAGTGACCTTGGTGGGTTAGAATTTTGAAGTATAGAATTTAATGTTAACTTCTGGGTGGTTTTTGTTTCTGGGTCGTAGTGAGTTGGGGTCCTTAAGGGAGTGCTATTATGTTAATATTCTCTAAGAGGATGAGATCCTTAGTTATAAAATGTTACAGGTATATGAATACATTATGTTGTGGTCCCATGGAGGATGAATTTTTGAAATGTTGATAATGTGTGTTGATGAGATTATTTCATGTTTGAATCTGCGTTATTTTTTAGAGTCTATGAGTTGGCGTAGAGCTTTCATGATAGGAATTATTTACCTTCTTAATGTGACTCCAGTTCAGGGAGACAGTGTAACGTGGATTATTTTGTTTGAACTATGAGATGGTTTGGATGAATATTAATTTCCTTGGGTGCATGATTCATGAGTAGATGTTTTGGGACATTCAAAACTTGTTCATTAATGGTGAAAACATGGATGAGGTTTTGGTACTTTGGATGCATTTATTTTTTTGAAAGGGAACAATAGTGCTAGTTTTTTTCCATATGGTTACTTTTTATAGGGGATGGTTAGTTTGGGTGCCTCACCTGTCTGATGGTTTTGTAGTAAGTATGTTACTAGTGGATTTTATCTAGACCAAAATTGTAATTTTTTTTCTTTAGGTGATGTTGGTTTAGTTGAGATAAACTTATCATGTTTATATTGTGAAACACACAAATGGTTCTGGATTCTTTAGGGTGGAAATAACTATGATTATTGATGATTTTGAGTAGCTCGTGGTTTATGGGGGATATAATGTAAGGGTTCCCATGTTATCTATGGATTCGTTTATAGTAACACCGTGAGAGTGTACAGTATCATAGTGGAACCTAGAATTATTCTATCTTTTTGAGTGGTCGGATAAGTGGTTTTTGATAATGATATTATTTTAGATTTGGGAGGCCCTAAGGGTAATATTATTTGGAAAATGAATACATGTAGGACTTGTATGGCTTGTTGAGAGTGCTTGTGAGTTTGGGTTTTTAAAATCCTAACTCACTATAGTTGGAATCAGGTATTGTTGATGGGTCACACAAGAGTTTGTGTGATGGTTAAGGGTTTAAGGGATCATGGAGGAATATGTTATTTTGTGATGATGTATTGGTCAGTTATGGAATAGATGTTATGTGAATGTACAACTTCGGCACTTCAGTTTTGTATGAATCCGTTAGTAATCGGACAACGAATGTAAATGTGGTGATATGATTTCTAGTTGAATGGGACATGGTTTTTATAATGGGTTTGAAATGCCCATGTTGTTGGAGGTGAAATCATAAATTGAAGATTTTATTGTGGTATTATTTAATGAAATTTTAGAATCCATATAGTTTAGAGATGATTATTCATAATATACTAACATCATTTTATGTGTACTATGATAGAACTAGTTATATAACAAGATAAATTAATGTTATATTGTTTTTTGAATTGGAATCATGATATGTTGGACTCATGGATTGGTGTATGAGAATATGTATTGTGGTAGTTTACAATCAAACATCGGTGACTGAGGTCTATGTGATGGGATTGATGTTTGAAAATACTATGAAGGTTTTTTATAGGTACCAAGAAGAGGAGATTGTGGATGTTTTGTTTTATCAATAAGGTAAGAGAAATATGTTCACATATAATTATTAGTCTAGAAAAATATCGATGGTCATCCATGGTAGTGGGAGTTTTTTATGTGAGTATGCGACAATGATTCTCTTATATTGGGGACTAACGCATTAATCAAAGAGCTTTTAATCTTGAGTTGGATGGGTTGTTGTTGGGTAGAACTGATAGTGGGTTTATTTTCGTGTCACCCTAATGTAAATAAAGAGTTACGGATATGTTTTTTAGAGTTTTTCTAGCACACAAAAATGATTTTGAGTTAGTATGTAATCAGAAATGGGAATCTAACTATGTTTTGGGTATAGACAACAATAGTTTTTTTGGTGGAGGTGGAATCCCTCTTTGTGTAATGGAATCATGTTTATGTGATGTGATGAATGAACCTCAGTTGAAGTTGTGTAATTTTTGAATAATTTAACCAAGGATAGTCCAACTTTGGATAGCACATAATTTGGAAGTGGAAGGATACATGATATATCTTGTGTGTTTTTTTAGAATGACTAATGGTATTCAGGTTGATTTGGGTTTCAAATAAAATCATGTTGTTATTTTTTTTATGTATTGATGGAGGGTAAAAAAGCATTCCAGTTGGATCTAGATTATGGGGATGGGTGTTGATGGTATGTAATTTTAATGGGTGTTATGGAATTCTATGTTAGAACTCATGACTGGTGTGTTGTGGGAGCATGAGAATTAGGTTCCATTGGGTGTTTCGATAGAGATAGTTTCAAACATCATAAGTTAGTTATTATTGGTTGAAACTTATGGTGGGGAGTACCTTAGCATCAATGAATGATCGGTTGACAAAATAATCAATGTTTCATTGGAGAGGCTGAGGTAAGCATCATCATGTTCTCTTGGACTGGGTAGTGGGAATTGGATCTAGTTTTGTCTAGTTGAGGGATTTGAATTGGAGGTAGTACCTTGGTGGTCTTTAGATGTTTGGAAAGAGAAAGAGGTCATTGGAAATACTAGTTGGTTGATGTGGGGAAGAATAATGGAGTTTTATGACCACCATGACTTCTCATGGATGAGATGTATTTTTGTGGGGAGGAGGAAAGCTCCATCTTTCGAATGTATTTGAAATTTCTATATGAATTTGGATTTTCATTACTAGATGTGTCAAATTTAGGATCAAGACTCTAAATGAAAATAAAAGAGTTAGAATTACTCAATGCATTGTTTATAGTTGACGAATGAGGCTTCAAGGGTAGATATTTGTTTGGATGAGTACTAGAGGATTTAGGTTATTTTTTGAGTGTTTACAGACTTTTAGTAATGGTGTGCTATTTATGGTGGTATGTTTAGGGGAAACCATTCCAAACCTACACACTAAAAAGGTATTTAGTTCATTTTGAATTGAAAATGGTTGTATTTCATAGTTACCAAATAGTTAAGGAAAACTCATATGGGTTTCAATAGGAAACAATGTGAGGATGAAGAGGGTCTCGAACATAGTGCATGGAGTTTTCATGGTTTCATAAAAACAGTGTGACTTTCCAAAAAAGGGAGATAGTGATGATATCACATATGGATCATAGATTGTCAGACAATGTGGCCTAACCAAGAAAGAAATGGGTGTTGGAACACAGTGGTGTGTATGGATGGTTCGTTGTTTAAAAAACTGTGTAGCTAGATTATATGAGTTGGTTAGTATTGGATAGATAAAATAGCATGGTTGGTGCATGGTAAGGAAAATTGTGCAATCAAAACATGATGTTGCCCAGAATCTCATGAAAATGGTTTTATTACCATATTTTCACTTTCAGATTTTAACATACCCTATCCCTTTCTCCCCCCATTTTGGTTATGAACCCTAGGAGGTCTAATCCTCCCCTCCTACCTTCTTCAATATGCACCTATGATGTGTTTCTGTGATGGTCCTTCAGAATTTTCTAATATGATTCAAACATTAGTGTATTCTTTTACTCTTCCACTTCATTATTTCTAATATCAAATTTCTACAATTTAGATTTTTCTGTGATTCAATTTTATAATGGTGCAATTCACCACTTCAATTGGGGATTTGGATGTATTGGGAAGAGGAGATCCTAGGATAGATTCAAAAGGACATTGTGTGGGGTTTCATTAAGGTCTATACTATTAGTAAACTTCTAATATGTTTACCCTAATGAATTAACATAATTAATTTTATAATTGGTGTCAAATCATATGGATTTTCCATAGAACGGGGATATGATTCTATTCTAGACCATCCATGGTGGTTAATTGGAGTTTTAAAGAGGGATAATTACCCTGTGAGTTTTTGAGATTAATCTAAGTGGGGGTTTAATAAGTTATTTAATTATAATTATTACAATTAATTAACTGTCATTGTTTTGATTTAGTTTCATTCACGACAGATTTATATGAGCTTTATTGTGTGTTGAATAGTTCGGGAGAGTATTTAATCATTCTTAACAAGTTCATTGTTCTTTTTATATTTTTTAAAATGCTTCATTGATGAAGTAGTTGTTCTAAAAACTTTACACATTTTCATAATAAATATTTTATCTATGAATTGGGGTATGTTCCATAAATCCATTGTGATATATTATTAAACCATGGTATATGTTAATGGATTGATGGTATGATTGTTTATTTATTCCATCCATGTATTTGTTGGATCCATGGTGTTCTGAGACTAGGCCTATTTCCACCCCTGGTTTTTCCCTACTATAGGAAAATGGATTTTTTGTTGTTTAGTTTTGTTAAAAGTTTATTATTGATTTTTGAATGGGTTTATTTAGTATTTTAATTCTTTTTATCACAAATTTGGGAAAACTATGTTTTATAATGGGTGTTCATTAAAAATTGGGTGTTAAGCTCACGATGATTTATTAATAGGTTTTCAAATGTGTTTCTTATGTTTATATGAAAGAGTTCTGTGGTGAAATATTTAGAGAAATGTTCATGATGAATTTTTTAGTTTCTTTGAGGAACATAATGGTATTGTACGTTGTATGGATATTCCAATATAAAAGCAATTTCTTAAGATTTTTTACCTTGTTTTTAAAATGTATATTTCCTTCTATTTTATGAAATGGGAAAAAGTGTTAGGATTTATTTGGGACATGTTTTTATTTAAATGATTATTGGGGCCAAGATAGATATTGTGGCTATTAAAGGTAAGGTAAATTGTTAAAAAGGAGTGTGTTTAACCATTAAATGGTTTGAATAGTTTATAGTGAATATTTCATTGTGTAAGGATAAAATCGTTTGATTTTAATTTTTTTTATAAGGAATGTAATGGACACTGAAAATGTTAAAAAATTGTAATGATTAGTAATGACATGATTGGGGATGGTCAGAAAAATGATATAGAATTCTTTTTGAATACATAGTATAACACTCCTTATTTTATGACATGCACCACATTTTTTTAGGATAACAGACTGATTCTACACTCCCTTGTTTTGGGTAGGAAAGAATAATTCTTTAGGTTACCCAATGCACATTAGTTTTTATTGGATGGGTTTATTCTCCAAAATCTAAGTGCATGTACATGGAATTATATAACTAGGTTCGGATGGTTGAATATTCCTTTCAAATGTAGGTTATAAAATTGGACGAATTCTTTTTGTTTTTAATTTCTTCCCTTGTGATTGGGATAACTAAACATGGTAAATATATTTTTGATTGGTTACATGGACTGAGGATCTATTTTTTCTAGATTATGACCACTATGATGTATGGCTCAGAGGACTAGCATTGGTAAAGGCATGTTTGATGGAATTGGGTATCATTTCAAACAAATAATAACACTAATCAATATGATATTTTCAAATAATGAAACTTTATTAATTTACATTATTTCTAAATTTTTTGTCTTTATTACATATATTGTTGTAGTAACTTGTTTTGAATTATACACCCTTGGTGGTAGTCTACATATCCTGACATACAACATGCTCAGTTACCCTTTTCACATGGTTACCTGAGTAGTAATCACATTTTTTTACAAAAAGGAATTTGGGTTCAAACTCGTATTGTGTATTGTTTGGTTGAGAACTCGAGTGGTATTAGATGACTGGATGGGTTTGTCTCAATGATTATATGGTAGATCATACTATTTAATTTTATATTAATATTTTATGTAATCAACCTATTGGGTGTTGGATTCTATGTATGACCTAGAATTTCATTACATTATTGCATTTCATTATTTTCTTATGTGTTTCGATTTTAGTTTATTTATTATTTACACAAACTTTGATATATATGATGGTTGGTTATTTGATTTTACTTTTTCACTTTGATATGAGGGTATAGCCTCTTTAATAGTCTTCCTTAGACCCCCTATACTAGTTGAGAGGCTCTCACATATGCGGCGGTGCACTTGAGTTCAAGTTATGGACTACCTCAGGGAGCTGATTTAGTGGCTCTATGCTGAGACATTTCTTGTATAAAATATCCCAAAATGGTATCCAAACAATTTTATGAAACTCTGGAATTCCCAATAGCTAACTATGTCATCCAATGGTCACATTATTTAAAATGGGTCCACAAGGATATACTTGGTAGTCTGTCATAATCATCTCCACACTAAAACTGAAATCGACTATATCCCCTATCTCACTACATATACCCACAGTTTACGCACCAACCAATATGATCCAAAACCTCCAGATCTAAGCCTCAACTAATCTATCCTCGAGAAACTACCTTCAATATCTAGGGAAAATCTCAGATCTCCTCATAGATACTACTTTATAACTCATTCTGGAATCCTTCCTCAATAAACTTGAACAAAACTGTCCTTATACTAAAAAATCATTCATACTAATAACAGTGTAATCCTCACCAAGGACTCACAGCTCAAAACCCAGACACCTAAATGTTTCTAAATCCAAACCTCAACGAAAACATACCTCAAGATCTTTCCCAAACCTACACACCATCCATACATCCTATAAACCCCTAAATGATACCACCACGTTGATATATAATGAAAAATTCATAGAAATAACTCCTCTCGTGTTCATTTCTAAATATAATGAAAAAATAAACAAAACAAGACAACGAATGAAAAAGTACATGGTGTGTACATTATGTACATGGTGTGTCCCCCAAAATTTTATCCCTAGTCAGTTGACACTATCAACATGATGTTTATTTTTTTCAAAGTACATGACATTTATCCTTCATGGGGTACATTCCCTTGAACCGTAGGTCCAATCGATACGTAAAATGGAAAAATAAACATAATGCACCAAAACCACATGTCATGTGTCCCACACAAGCCACCTATTAATTTAATTTATATATATATGTTAATGATAAATACCGTACATGGCCCATGTTCATGTACAAAACATAGGTTTATGTCATCTTCCAAGCATAGATGCGTTCACACAATACAAACTATCTGGGTGATTATAAAGCTACCCATTAAGCCATGTATATATATTGTGTCCCTATGTATTATAAACCATACAGTATTCAATTCATCCCTTTTAACAATGGGAAGAATGCATGGAATATTTTCATGGAGCCAAATGATGTATATATGGTTTTTCGTCAATAGAACCCCCCAAAATAGCCAAAAACGACTACGTTCTTCCACATACTCTACAAGGGGATCTCATATAACCGCAGGTGACACATATAAGCCTTTAAGACACTAAATAACTTATATATGGGGTTTTTGATAAAAAAAATAAAAAAATTGAATAAATATAGGAAAAAACATAAGAATCATTTCATTGGAATTTCACTACACACTGGCTGAGACTCGATCTACCTCTAGAAAATCTCTTTTAGTGGCACCTACTACTCCCTATCCCTATTCTCTCTCACTCTCCCTCTCTCCATAGTTATTAATGCTATGAGACATAGGAGAGACCATGAGAGTGAATATGAGAATCCATATGAGAGAAGGAGTATAAATTGAAAAAAAAAACAGCACAAAAGAAAATGTTAATGAAAAGAATATGGATCCAACTTCGACACCGGCAGTCGTGATGGGATTATGCCTCACCTAAGACAAAACCCAGTTTCCCAAATCATCCATAGTGTAAAAATAAAAACATGAACCACCAATTAAAATATATCATCAAATGAACCACTGAAAATAAATTATTATTTTATGAGTTTAAAATTAAAAGTAAAATAGTTCATGAAAATTTAAAGATATTGGATCTCTACTAAACTCATTTATTCTAGAAAAAACTCTATTCTGAAGACAATATAGTGCTTAGAATAGTTATTCAAGAGGATATCATAGGATAAATTTATATTTTTCTCTTGAATCCCTTTACGGAATAAAAAATTAATTTTTTTAATAAATTGTTATTATCTATTACAATTCTCTAGGGGAAAACATAGTATAATATTATAGAATTGTTCATGTATTTAGTAGGACCAACCATATCCTTAACATCCCAAAATGAATGAGTGATTTTCATTATAAAAAAGTTTTTTGTATTAATATAACTTTTATAAAATTGTATTGAAATTATTTGGATAATTTAATGTTTTTGGATTATATTTTATGTTGTTTTAATAAGGTATAAACTATCTATATTAAAACTGTTATATGCTACTTTAGGGAGGAGATTGTGGGCACACCATATTTGTTAAATTTTCCATTTATCAGTAAATGATATCGAAGTAATTTGGATTATATTTTTTATCTTAATAATAATTATAATATAATATATTTCACATTTATTCTTCAATTTTACCAGTATAATCATTGAAGAGAAGCATTGGTGAAAAAATAGATGTTTTTTCTCCATTGATCTGGAAGTCTACACAATACATAAATGATTGATTTGTTTTAAATAATATTAAATGGTAAATGTGTTAAATAGTTATTTAATTATCATAATAACATTAATTATAGAAATAATAATAACTTTAGTATATAAGAATTATTTAATTTATCCATGTAATGTTTTAAATAATATAACGAAGAACGAAAAAAAGTACTCATGTTGAGGACTTGGACATCCCATTAGATGGATCATTGGAAATGAAGTTCTTAATAAATTATATTTTGAATATAGGCTCAAGGATAATTAATATGACTATATATTTAGAAAAATATTTGGTGTAAATTATTTACTCTGATTTTCCTTGGATGGGTGCGGAAAGGTGCATTTTATAAGAGCTAGGAATGGCAGTTTTATAATTATAACAACTTAATATGAAGGGATTACATGTTAAACTTGTTTTGTTTCCCTATAAAGGGACAATAATGATTTTTCTTACTATATAAGTTTGATTTCAACTCAATGATTTATTTTTACACATGTTTTTATGTCTTTCAGTCTAAGAATTTCTACTTTGAATTTTTTTGTTTTACCATGGTAATTAATATTTTCATATGTTATTTACATTTAATAAATACTAATAAAATAAAACATTTCAAATAATATGGATGCATTGATTCTATATATGCTTTATATTTTTTATATTGAATTTCTATGTTTAGGAAAAATCTATTTTCACATTTGTGAATGTATTGCATGAAACCACTTATTTAAAATGCGTGTTTTGTATGCATAAAATATATATATGTAGGAAAAAATTTAAATGTATTTTATTTTCATGATATAAATTAGTTTATAATTATTTATATAAAATTAATGTTGTTTTCAAAAAAAAAATAAACCTAATTTTTTCAATATATTATTTCATTAAATGAAAATACCAAAAAACAATTATTTTAAAAATTATTAGTTATGTTCATAAAAAGTAAGTCAAAATATTTTAAAATATATATTTATTACATCATAAATAAATATACTAATAAAATGTTTTTATGAACCTATAGTCCATTCATATAATGTCTACAAAATATATTTTTGGTAAAAACTATATTTTAACTATTCGCCAAAAATTTCGATTATATAAGGAATTCCAAAATCAATTATCCTAATATAATATTGATATTATAAGTCCAAAAACAATATTAATTTTTTAAAATTTAATTTCTAAATTGTATAACTCTATCTTTCTAATGGAATTAAAAAAATATAATGAATAACTACTTTGATTAAAAAATAGTGTTTTAACAATTGATTTTTGCAAATATTATAACATATATGCTTCTAATTTAAATAATATTAATATATTAGTTAATATGAAGTGATATTATTAAATTATGAATTTACTTTTTAGGGATAAAATATATAACACATAATAAAATAGTTCTTGGAAAAAATATCACTTTTATATTACATAGGATTTAATAAAATACAATTAAAAATATATTATTAATATTATAATATTTTTTTATTAATCCATCGACAAGATAATATTTATTTTAATTTTAGAAATACATATTATAATATTTTCATAATAATATTATTAGTATTAATTCATAATTAAAGAATATAAATATTTATTCATATATTTTAATATTTTAATATTATATTTTCATTTCATTGTGAGTTTCGCAATTTAAAATTTATACAAAAAATACAACACATCAATATACATATTTCAAACATGTATATTAATAGAAAATATTCTTATTTATAAAATTAAAAATTACCGTATTTCGAATATCCTTCAATGAAACATCATAATTTTATTCTTAAAAATTTATATGTAAGAATCTTGCATTACATTTTCACTTATTATTTCACAGTTCACAATTTCATATTTTTTCATTTATATCACATGAAATTTAATCTATTTTAATTATGTTCAATCTTGTTATTATATTCTATTGGCTAATGGTGATCCTTGGGGGTGAATATTATCTAAGAAATATCCCAGTGTTGAATATTTTATTCTTCCTTACTTGTTTTTAACATTAAATTTATTTACCTTTAAGGGATATAATAAACCTTGAGGAGTAATAATTAGTTAATCTTCTTTTTTGTAATTTTTTCCAATGAATGATAAAATTTCCATTAGTTTAATTCTTATCTTACATGGAATATTACCTATTATATTTCAACCCATCTGAATTAAATTTTAGAATTATAAATCGGTATCTTAAAGAAATAATATTATTCAAAAATACATAGAGAAGTAAAAATGTAGATTACTTATAAGGAAGGTTATGGTCAATGAGGTCTTAAAATGAAGTTAGATATAAATAAAGTTGTATTTAAACGGTGTAAGGGATTTCAAAACATTACTTAATTTTCTTTAATAATACTTGTATTCTTCCAAAGAAAATATTAAAACGTTCATCAAAAAGTAATAAAATACTAAAAAAACACCAAAATTTTTCTCATGAAATAAGGTAACATTATTGAAAACTTCAAATAGGTTTATATTCCACATAGTTTAGAGAAAATTGATTATATATATTCTATAAGAATGATCATCTATGATTAGACAATATAATTTATTTTTTTGAATAAAATTTAAATAATGAATTTTTCTTAAGGAATACTATAGAATTGTGCTAATACATATATATCTCCTTTTAAATAATTAACAAATATTCAAAAGTGAAAATGGATATTCAGTTAAACCTTATTTTTTACCTTACAATATTTTTAAAACACACATAAAATTACAAGTAAATAAACAAGACATGAAATCCTAAAAATACGTTATCACCTCCCCCCAATAATTACATATTTCTCTCTACATATATGTTCAAGAATATGTATAGATATTTATAAATAAATGGTAGTAAAATAAGTAATAAAAAATTTGGATACATACATACCTTTTTTATTCTATGATAGATGAGATTAATAAGGAATTTTTTATTATTTAATTTACCAAATTACTGTAAGGAAATTATAAATGATTATTTTTTTGATAATGGAGAAAATAAGAAAATAAAAAGAAAAAGAGAATAATTTTTTTTTCCAACAACAGATGTTGAATTATTTTTTTCTATTGATAGCTATTAGTATTGGTTTTCCTCAATACAAAATATGATTTTATTTTAACCACACTATCCTTATAGCTCCAATATAATTCCAAAGAAACATTTTATTAATATTCCCTTGTTAAATATATTTTATTGACACCACCTTTTAAGTGAGAAATAAGTTGACTGAGGGGTGGAATGATGTTGTAGTGTTTTTTAACTTCCACAACTTGAGGAAAATATATAATTCCCCAATGATTTATTTTGTGTATCATAAGTTGGTTTGTCATTCACTTTATTTCATGATGATTGTTATTTATAATGTTCAATATCATTTTGATACTTCTGATAATATATATGGGATAATACAAATTGATCCTCCATCCATATTATAATCTGGCCTCCCCTTTGTTATAAAATTCTTCAAAGCTATACTGGGCGAGCACTATAAATTCCACCAATAAAAAATTAAATCAATGGAGATCAATAAGAATTTCAGTTTCAAATAAATCAAGAAATTTTTTTAAAAAACATTCCTCTAATATGCTTCATCATGAAGATATTCTTCCTTCTGAAATTACTCCCAAAATACATCTCTGACTGAATCTAAAAATTGAAATTTATACACTATCTCCCTCTTGATATCTTTAACAAAGCATCGTAATTTTCATAGAATCCTTTAAACATTTTATAGACCTTAAATTTGGGTTTTTTTGGTAATATCCATTGGATAACATTTTCTATTCTAAAAATAAAACTATCTCAACACTATTTAGTCACTTCAACCATTATTAAAGTAATTTCAGTTTCATTATTTATTCGATCAATATTTTAACAACCCAGATATTGTATATTATTTTTCATAAAGTCATTCCTTAAAATTTTTTTCTATAAAAAATAAATTAAATTTTATTATGTTATTAATTAATATTTTATGTATCGAAATATTTTCAGTCATGTAATTGTATTCCTTGATTTACTGAATTATATATTTAACAATATATTGAATTTTTATCTATTATAATTAGGTTATATTTACCATCTGTTAAAATGAACACTATATTATTACATAAAAATTATTTTTAATATACAAATATGTTTCCTAAATTTTATATTCTGTAATGGAATAATCAAACATGAAAAAATAACTAAATTTTTAATTACAATGGATAATAAGATCCATGAAATATCATATCCAAAAATAACATTTTTAAAAAAATAAATAACATTAAAAATATGATAGTAAATTTTAAAAAGATTTAAATATCGATTAGAAAAAACAAATTGAATAATGAATGGAAAACATTATTGGTATTTATAGGAAGTATAATGGTAATATGAATATAGTAATCCTTACCTAATGGCTTGAATTATAACATGGGAGTAAGAATATTATATTTTAAATTCAAAGAGTAAAATTACTAGTAGGTAATATTTACAATGAATAACAAAAGTAAACATAAATAATCAAACTATGTGACACAAATAAAAAAATATAAGTTTATATTATGTTATTTGTAACTTAATTTATAATAACTTATTTTTCATTTAAATATTTATATATTAAATGGACATAATTAGGCAAATTATTTTAAAAAATGAATATAAATTTTTCAATGAACAAATTTAATTTATCAAAAATAAATTTTAATAATTTTTATGAAAAAATTGATGTTTTTTGGTGAATGATAAATAATAGATTTTAAAATGAAATATATTTTTTAAAAAATATATATTATTAATAATAACGAAATAAATTTTGGAATGGATATATTGAACCCAAATTATTTTGTGAAGATAGAAAATTATTTATAGAAAATTAATATATATTTTGAACAAAAAAATTTATTTCCATTGTCAAAAAACATTTGTTATTATATTAAGAATAGTTTTCATTTTTCATTATATCATTCGTATAGAATAATAACATCAGTAAAGGAAGAGCTAAAAATACATTAAAGAATTTATTTTTAATTAAATGCTATTTTTTTAAATAATACCAAAATTTTAAAACTATTTATTGAAATAATATTTTATATAGTATATTAACCTAAAATACCCCTCCCCTCCGTCTATAAATACACACTACCACTCCATTGAAAAATACATTCTAAATTTCATTAAATCACCTAATATTTAAAAAATCTAATTTTATATTTTCTCTTCTTTTAATTATATTTTTTGTCACCATACTCTAAAAATTTATGGAATTTTGGCCCTATAAAAGGATAAATGTTCAAGGATGAGGTAAAATCCTTCCTCATACATTCAGTGTATCTTTTTCTATATTTCATTCTCATTTTTATTTCGAAAATGATTATAAAAAATTTGTTAAATTTCATATTAATAAAAAAATAACTATTTTATGTTAGTAGATTTTTTTTAACAATATATATATATATATATATATATTATTTCCATCCATGTGTTAACATGGCTCGTCTATGGTCGTTTTACCATACTATAAGATATTGTTACTTCTTTATTTTTCACTACACTCATAGAAAGATTTGGAATCATATATTCACTAATTATATCTATGTGTAAATATTCATGTGCTCATGTACATGTGTGTTTTTATGTGTGTGATTTTTAATATATTTTTAGGTTCCCTAAAGTTTTTTAAAATAGTATATAATTGATAATGATGGAAATAAAAATATCAAAATGAAATTTAATAATTTAAATATAAATTTCATCGTGAAATTTTATTTTTAACACAAAACATAATAGATAAATTTTTATTTTTTTTATTTATTATGATAACATGAAAGAATTTATAATACTCTTATGTTGTTATTATTAATAATCATATATTGGTTATATAAAAGGAATCAATATTACTATGAAATAATTAGACTAATGGTTTGGTGATACTTATCTCAATCTTATCACATTAGATTATATCTTTATTTCTAGATCCTTTATATTTTTTAATTGTAATATGAAATATTTTAAAATTATCCATATATATTTTCCATTAAATTCTACATATTAAAATTTTCATTTATTTTTTTCTCATTTAATGAACTATTCTTATTGTATAAAAAATATTATTTGGATTTTATCTACCTAATAATATTTGTAGATTAATCCCATTTTTTAAACTAGTTTTAATATATTTTTTTACACTCGTACGAAAAATAAACCCTTAGTGGGGGTGAATTATGGTAATAAATTCTATGATGCCCACACGTTATCATGAAAACATCATAAAAGGGATGATTGAGGTCTAAAACATTATACAAAAATTTATACACACTTGAATTATTTTTACCAAATTTAGTCTTTGAACATCAATTTTCAATTAACCCCAGTAGTTCTGGTATTTTATTCTATTATTTTAAAAAAAATCATTACATGGTTCATCCCCTTATCTAGGATCTTACTCCTTGTTATGATCAATGGTTTATTAGAAATGGATCCTAAAAATATAATCTTATGATCAATTACAAGTGGTTTTTTAAGGAATCATTATGATACCATGTTCATCATATTATACAGGTGAGTACTTTTATTACATAGGTAAATATATTATCTTCCTGTAGTTTCTTTATATAAGATTTTCCTAGTTCTCATCAATTATTCTACAACTATGTATGATATCCATGGTTATCTAGATGTACCCATATAAATATTATCCAATCTTATTCTTCAACACAATTACATTGAATACCTTGAGATATTCAAGAATCGAATCATGAAACTCAATATTTATAAATTTCTAGCTTATAAAACATATTTATAATTAGATTTAATTTTTCTCTCATTATCTTTTTCAGGGATCTCAAATACTAATAAATATTCTCTAGAATATCATGTACCTTAACATTCCTCGCATCCTATGATTTTATTTCTCTTTCATAAATATATAATTCTAAATATCATTGGTTTTTTCATCTTCTCCATCAAATTTTAAAAAATATATTAAATTAATATAAATATATTTATCATTTTTACCTCAATACAAAAACCTTTATTCCTTTGATAATGAATATCATGATATCTCTCATTCTCTATAATGATTTTTACCTTTTCCTATATAGAAAGAGACCAATATTTTCTTTTTTTGCTTCATATCAGCTTATATATTCTAGAATAACAAAATATATATTTTAAATATTTAATATATAAGAAATATTAACCAAGAATATATATATATTTTCCTTTAATTTTACACAACATTTCCTTGTTTGTGTGTTACTGTGAGGTGCATTTATTTTTACCTCAACCACCTTCATTTGCTACAATTCTCAAGAAAAACATTTTAATTGATTCTTGAAATATATTGTCTACTTAATTATTATTTTAATTCATCTTGGTGAACTGATAATCTTCATATGAAAACTTTATTAGAAAAATTTTCAGATAAATATTATATTTTACTATATGCATATAAAATAGAAATAATTATTATGGTTTGTCTCATCATAATATATCTTGAGTGATTCTAATATAGTCTTAGTTTTTAATATGTATTTCTAATTCACTAATATATTCTCATATTAATCTTATTATTCTCATTGTTAATACCATCATCTCATTAATTCATCATGATTCATAAATCCTTTTGGATATTTGAAACACCTAGTAACAATTCAATCATAATAACATTATATTACCATAATTATTAATAAGAAAATTTTATATATAAAATTTATATAATATCTCATTAATTCCTTTATCTTTGATATTCCTTTACAGAATATTGCAGATAAACATCTCAATTCTAATCTTGAGTCATAATCATGTTATGATGACTGAATAATTGGTGTTCCTTTCCAGAAAATACTTTTTTATTTCCATAAATTTTTTTTCTATAATTTATCTAGTTTTCTATTAATCAAAAATATTGAAAATATGATTATATATTGAACCATAAAAACATTTTTTACAAACATAATAAGTTGATATAATAATTTTTTATTAACGAAAGAAACCATACATGATCATGTGGAAAAATTTACAAAATTTCATGGATCATAATTTTAAATAATTTTTAGAAATTACAATGATCTTAGATAAGAATTATAAAATTAATACCTTACTATTTTCTATTGCTTAGAAAACAATATGAAATTAAAAATATACATAATTATGTACTATTGACAGCCTTATGAAGTCCCTTAATTTTTCAAATCATATTTTTGAATCAGTAAATAAAAATCGAAAACAATTACAGTATATACTCTTGAAGCCTCAAAATAAACATAAAACGTAAATGAATAAATATAATGAAGACATTTGTCTATAATTTTTCTAATATTATGCTCAAAATCATCCCTATGAAGTATCAAAACTAACCATATAGAGATTTATAAACTAAAAAAAGGTAGCATAAACTCTTAAAACTTATAAAAGATGAAACTCATAATGATTTTATTTCCCTTTTAATATTTCCCAATGAACAATATAAAGTCTATAATGAACCATAAGAAAATAGAAAAATCTACCTTATGAAGATATCATGAGTTATGAATTTCTAAATTCTGACATATAATTTCCAAAAATCGTATAATCAATTTAAAACATCTTTAAATCATCTCATATCATTATTTATCACGTCTAATATCTTCATAATAGCTTCAAATAGTTATGGGAATTATTATAATTATTAACCATATATTCAATATGTTTCTAAATTATTTTATAATATTTAAATAAACCGTTTTGTGTATTTTGATATAATATCACTGTATCAATTTGATATCATTAAACACACTCAATTAGGTACTCATCCATGTTATTTTTATCATTAAATATTGTAGAAATTTTTCTATATATGTAATACCCTGGGATTTTAAAATAACACAATGCTCAATATCAGATTCAATATGCAACACTAAGTTGAAATGAACCCTAATATGTGATTAATATATTATTACATAAACATTCATGATTTAAATGAGTCATTAAATAGTAATTTTTGAATAGTGTTAACTAAATTATAATATATATATAAATTTACTATATAATTTTACTAATATATTCATAACATGAACTCAACTTTTAAAAAATACATTTTTTTCGTGAAAACTTATGCTTCATCCATAAAGGAATTTCATTTCCTTTTGAGAGAAAATATTTCAATTAATCAATGGATCACATAGATTGTTTTTCAGCAATGTAAACCAATTTTTTTTAAATAGTCATGTCAATATTTTCCTAGAAAAAACGTGGTTATTTTTTGTTGAAAATGATGAATTTTTAGTGAATAATTAAAAACATTGTTTTTTTCTTAAACATTCAGTTGTTTTTTATGAATTATGTAATTTAACAGAACCATTATTATATTAATTTTATATGAATGTATCATAAATATTATTTAAATATTTTCAATCCAATTGTTTTCATTTTAATTATCTTAATACAGGATATTAATATATGTTTATTCATAGGCTACAAACACATTTTTATAAAAAAACATTTTAAAGTTCATAATGTTTCAAAATTATAATTAATTAAAGTATAAACTAATTTTTAATTATTTAATATAATTTTTTATATTATAAATAAATTTTTTGTAATTTAATATAAAATAATTAATATTATTATTCATATAGTTAATGGAAAATCATTATTCAAATAAACATTCGTTTTTTATGAAATCCTCTCTTTCATTACACTCGTGGATATTATAAAAAATTAAATTCATCAAAATATATGAATTGAATTTTATAAAATTTATTACATAATTAGAATCAAAATAATTTATATAATATAATAACGTTATCCATTTTTTTATCATAATGAATAATAAAAACATTATAAAAACTAGTGACCGTGGTAAAAGAATTAAAATAGTAAAATTTAATAACCATTGAGGTTTATGAGATAATGTGTTTAAGAAATAAAAATCACTAATATTGATGTTTTCTTCCTCATAACTCTCCCAATCCATCATTCTACAAATTAATATGCACTTGTCTTGATAGTGACATCTCATTATTTAATAGTTTTGGGTATTTACACAAATGTCACTCCCCCTCAATTATAAAATGGAACCCACTCCCCCAACTTCATCACACCTCTCAAGGGACTTTGTTAAAAAAAATACATACCAAAACAACTAGCTAAAATTTTTATATAGACTCTATAGATTCTTTCTTCCAAAAAATCCAACCATAGGGTCCTTAATAATATATCCAAATGAGGTTCTTCTAGAGGAAGGTAGTTGTCTTCAATGAGATCATTCATTTTATATATTATTTTTCTATGTGATAGTATGTTTTAGAATTAAAATAAAAAACAATTATATACTATTTAATAATATGTTATAGTTTTGAATTAATAATATATATCCATATCCATTCCCATAAAATTGGAAACAAAACCATAATTTATATGTACGTTGGACTGCCTCAGCATGAACTGATGTAATTCATTTTCCATATTTTTCACTAATATATTTTCTTAATTAAGGATTTAATATTTATTTATGTTATTAATTACATATTATTCATTATTTCAAATTAACATATCATATACTTTCTTACCACACCTTCCACCAAAGAATATTAACAATGTTCTTCATTATGATAGACTACTACCTCGTAAAGCAATGTGAATAATTTCTTATTACCACGTCACATAGACATTATATATATGTGTATTTAAAGATATAATATGATATTTATTATATAATTTTCATTCTATAAATTTAGTATAATACTTACTTTCATTCTATCATCATCATTGTAAAATGTAAATGTTATCGTGCGTACATATGACATAAAATCTCTATAATGCTAACATATTTTATTTTTCATAACCATGTTTCAAGATTAGTTTTAAAACTATAATTGATGTATGAAAATAATATTTATTTCATAAACAATATTTATCTTATTATAAAAAATAATATCATTGAACTTGTTCCACTTACCAAATTCATTTTGGACATATGAGTCGAATATCGTTAAACCATTTAACATGAACCAACATGAGGAAGTAATTGAACATAACAAGATAAGAAATAAAATATAAAGAATAATAAAATTTAATCAATTTATAAATATTTTACATTACTATCATATGGTTATTAATTATAATGATAAAGATTGCAACTTACAACTTGGTCTTGGGTAAGGTTTTCTATCGCAAACATCATTTTTTTAGATACATTCTATGTTATACAACTAGTATTATTATATGTTTCATAAAATAATGATTATACAAATTATATCATCTATGATAAGTAATTAATGTTATATTAAGTTAAAATTGCCTTACATAATTTATGTGGATTAGGATTAAAATGTCACCAGGGAAGATTGGTTTTATGCTTTAAGGTTATTTCAATTAGGATTGTTTGTGCCTGTTTTTCCATTGAAAGAAATAACATTGAAATTATCTATTAAAACCATTTAATTTTATTATCAGATTATTATTCATAAAATTTTCATGTAATGGTACAATTTAAACTCGTTAGTCAAAAATATTACTGAGTGGTTTTTTTAAAAAAATACTTATTGTGTTTCTCTCATTGTTAGAAACCCCTTCTTCTTACATTTAATGAATTCCTATAAAATATTTCAATTTTTTTTAATATACTTATGTTAAATTTAAATTAATTTTTAAGATTTTTGATCATATATTTTGAAAAATGGTTTGAATTGAATCTCCATATAATTTGTTGAATGAGGTACTTTATGAGTGTTTACCAATGGGTGAATAGAATGTTTTTTTCTATAAAATATGTTTATAATTACCATACATCATGACCATTATTTTCATTGAATATTCCATTATATGATTATAAATTAAAATTAAAATAATATTGTTTTCATAAAATTTTTCAAATTCAATGTTCTTTAGAATTTTTTCTAAAGTGTAAATGATGTTTTTCTAATGTTATTTTAATATATGTAAATTTATATTTTTATATCAATAACAACATGTTTTATTAATATAGAATTATTAATAATTATTTATAAATTTCTCTTCTATATATAAATTTCAAAATATCACTTCATTTTATTGGGTAATTAAATTAATTTTATCATTTATCAAGTAAAATCATTATGAAATCAATTTTAATTATGATATGAGGAAAAATTAAGAAACCTATTTTCATTCCTTAGTTATTTCCTATGTTTATGTCTTTTAATTGATTTAATTATTTAAAATACTATTGACTGTTGATGAAATTAATGTGAAGGGTGGGCCTAGATTTGTATATCCTTACAATGCATTAGTTGATGTTTTAATATCATAAAACATTATGTTTTGGATCTAGTAGTGAACATAATCCATTATGAGACTAATTATACCCTCTGATGTTGTCCTAATAGTAATCATTGGCTTATTTTTATGTCATATTATATATTTTATTCAATTTTCAGATGATTATATGTTATTTTGATACCATGTTTCTTATTTTATGATTCAATGTGATTACTCGTGAGAATTATCTTTAATGATATCTTGTTATACCTCAAACTCACTTTTTGTGTTTCAATATCAAGTTTATTTTTACACTGGGATTTTTATATCAACCTTTTATTTTAAATATTTCTCTATGTTATTCTAAAATGATTTAGGAGCACATGGAATTTAGAAAATTAATATGGAGATTAAAATAAATAATCTTTTTTTACTTCTTTTAAGTACCAAGTATTCTAAAAATACTTTAATTTTTTATTCTCAATTTTAATTTAATGTTTAGTAAAATAAAAAGAACATGTAATAATATGTATAAAAGGATTGGTTAATTATAGTTGGTTTCCACGTAATGTATTACTTAAAAATTGGAAACTAGTTTTTGAAAAAAATAATATAGTTAGAATAATTTTTATAATTTTAAGGATATGTATGAGTATAAAATAATATTCGAGAATTTTGGTGATAGATGGTGCAGGTGGTTTCCATGAAATGACATCTATGTATGTATACTACATGTAGTTATAGCTCTGCATTTATATTACTAATGGTTAATAGTCTAAAAAATGGAACACTGAATTTATCTTGATCATCAACTCTTTCATGATAAAGATCTTTTTTGAACACCTGGTTTAACACTCCTAGTTTTTATTCTTATGAGATTAACAAAACTATTATTAATATATTAGGAAGAACTTGAATAAATTTTTAATTTAGAAAAAATTAATAGTAACCTTTACCATGGATAACCTAGATTATAACTTATAGAATTATATGTCATGACATACATATCATTTATAAGTTATTCCTTCCAGATTTATAAGTTGACCTTTCGTATTTTAATAAATTCTTGTCTTGCTATGTTTATTCGTTTTTGGCAAGGATTAGAAATTGAAAAAAGCATCCCTGAATGGCCCAAATGCCTTCATTTTTATTGATTTTTGATAACACCATTTCAAGGGATGAGGGGGGAACCCTTACAAGGAATGTAAGCTTAGAGTTATACATGGACCGTAGGATTAGGAGATTACATGACCCGATGTTCTTAGAAAATCCAACCATACTATCTATAAGGAAATGCCCCTCCCCAACATCTGCATCTTGATATTAGCTCTCCACCTTTGCATGACCGTCTGGTTAGGTTTCCCGTGCAGGAACAGGCTGGTGTCGATGGAATAACCATACCCTCTCATTCTGACAATCCGTTTGGCTCTGCTCTGGTGAGTGCACCTACATTGAACCCTCTTCTGGGGCTGCTCCTTTTTTTTGTGGCCTGCATTCATATGTCCCGAAGGCCTTGGGGTGGCCTTAAGGCCTCAAGGTAGACAGAAGGTCTTGAGAATCAACTGTCCCAAAGGCCATCGGTGGTCAAAAATCCTTGCAGGACCCGAGGAACAAACCGGTGGCCCGAAGGCCCGGATGGATGAATAGTTCTGGGTGCTACAGTTACAAACAATACCTACTATAGTACTTCTACAATAAACCAGAAATATGCCTCCACCAAGATTTGATCTCGGGTCTCTTGTATGTACCTAGCGAGTCCTCACCAACTGTGATGAGGCAATTTAGCAATTTTATGGGAAACATAAGGATTTCCAAAATATTTTTCCAAACTATATAGAAATATAATTTAGACATCTTGTGATCATGAATAATATTCCCTCTAAAATTATTATTAACATCTAGAATATTTTTAAATTTAAAAAAACATCAAAGAAGATATGGATTTTGTCTCATGGATGTTATTGTATCGAATTTGACTAAGAAAAGAATTTTTGATTTTCTACATATAAAACATGTGGGAATAGGAAATATGGAAAACTCAATGAAAGAATCAAAAGCTTATTTATCTATGGAATATTATGAAATAAATATTGTATTTATTGAATAAAATTTATGACTACATTTAACAATGCATATGGAAAATATAGTATAACCTAAGGCACCAATAATAGTTATATATCATAGATATGGGGAAAATGGTCATTATCTAAGTTAATTCCCAAATATAAGGTATAATTGCAGTGGTACAATGTTATTAAAATAATTTAATTGGAATGATTGAAGTGTTTTGGTGATATAATTCTAGAATAATGTTGTTGAATAATTTTTAATAATTATATTCTTGTTTTGAGAATCATGATAAATTTATGGATTCTTCTATAGTATTTTCTATTTAATTATTTTCAGGAATATGTTGAATGGAATTAATGACCTCGAAAATTTGTTTACGATAAGGTGGCATTTAAATTGAAACACATGATTTTGGAAAAGAAAATATTTGATATTTCATTTATGTTGTGGTAATTATTGTAAGTCAGGATCATTTTATTTTGTGGGGAAAAAGATGAATATATGACATTAGGGGATATAAATTTATTTGATGAATAATTTTATGTTGAGTTTTTTTAAATATATTTATTAATGTTATAAAAATATGATAATTTACTTTTATAAAAATGACAAATCATTTTTTCTGTGATGACTCAATGTATCAAGAGAGGCCTTGGGGCTTTATCCCAAAACTAAAGGGTGAAAAGGGTTCAGATAAACCACTAGCCAACATGATGTCCTTCCTAGAATGAAATTGTTTATTCATAATCAATTATATTGATAAAAATTAATATTAATTTTGGTAAACATATTATAAAATCAAATATTTATTAATTTTTAGGATTTTTTGGTGGTTATTGATATTTCATGAATATTTTGTTAGGTTTAGATATATATATATATTCTTTATTATAAAGGTTTATTTGTAAAAAATGTTATTATGTTTTTGGAGATGTATGTTGAATGATATGGGATAACATTAGAGGATAAAAAATTATTTCATGTTGAGTACGTTGAGGTTATTTCGTATATGTTATTATTTATTTAGGTAATTATATATGTTAAATCTTTGGTTTTAATGTATAATTATAGAGATGAATATATTCATATTTACTTTGGATATTATCTAAAATTATGATCACTATTTTTATTTTAATAAGGATAAGAGGAATATCATGTTACTCTTTTATGAATCATATTGATTTATTGAATGTTAATTTTATAACCATATGAATAATGAAATTATCATCAATTTTCATTCCATATAGTAAGATATGAAGTGGAAATTGATTTAAAAATAATGAAAGGATAAAATTATGTTTTTGAAATTAATTTATATCATGTATTTATATTTTTTTGGTTTCCTCTTTGTTGGTATTGAATGATTAACTTTACGCTAATAAATTAAAATTGAAACACAAATGTAATCCTCTTACCTTCATATCTGATGAATCAATTGTCTTCTATTTTGTCACATTATTAGGGTTTTCCAGTTGCTAAATTTCTCTTGATCGCTAAATTTATTGGGATTAATGATATCTATACCTATCCCTAATTATATGAATTTTCGTCCTTCTCTATATTTTCATGTCCCACTGATGTTCTCGTACTTCTAAACCTAGTCATTTTTTATTCTAGATAGCCTTTTTATTTCTCTTTTTCTCTTTTAAGATTATGTTTTGTTTTCCCTTTTTATGATGTGGGCCTTCCATAATTGGACTTTTCAAATTTCGATCCCTGTAATACTGAGAATACTTTCTGATTGTGAAGATTCTATTTATTTATTGGTGTATAATTAAACAACATGATATTTTAAAGGCAAACTATGGTCAATAAAGAATTAAACTCCCAATATAATGTTTAAATGAACTGTGATATATTATGAAAATATTATTATATAAATGTGACTGATTTAACAAATCCATCAAATTGGTTATCATGTATATAACTAAATTATTATTAACATATAAATAAAATTTCTATACATGTTTAATATAAAATTCATAAAAAAACTCAACATTTAGTAATGATATTTTATTCTAAAAAATATATGTTTCTTTGATAAAGGGTTTTTATTTCATTTTGTGAGAAAGAATAATAATAAATTTTTTAAAATTTACACATATTATTTCATAAAATGACATAATATTCTAAATCACTATATAAAAAAACATTGTAATTTTTATTTTTATTTTTTAAGAAATATTGATTTTACAGGGAACATTGAAAAAAACCATTTTTATAAAAATATCTTTTCATATTAATAAATTATTTAATTTTCAAGTAAAATATTCAACTTAATTTTATTTAAAAATAAAATATTTTTTGTTAGGTTTTATTTAATCCAATTAATAAAATTTGAATCATCTTTTTACAGGATTCGTGAATATATTTATTTCTATACTCAAACAGGCATTTTTAAAAAAACTACTTAAAAGTGCATAATGTTTCTATATTTTGATTAATTATAATAAAATCTATTATGGAATTATTTAAATGAGATTTATATATTATAAATATAAAACAGTAAATTTAAATTGATATATTTAATATTTTTGGTCACGAAGTTAATACAAAATAATCGTTTCCCGAAGAAATTAATTTTTTTTAAACCACATTTTCATTTGGCTTCTGGGTTTTATTTTAAATTAAATTCATCAATTTCAATGAAAAAAAATTTATAAAATAGATTAATTTTTTTTAATAATAGTTTATATTTTTTTTAAAAAAAATTATTTTTTAAAAATTGAATATAAAAAACATAAAAAAACATCTATTTACTATGGTAAAAATTTAAAATTGAAAATGTCAGTAAATAAAGAGGAAAGAGTAAAAATTATTCAAAACAAATTATTATTATATTAAATTGTTTTTCTCAACATTATAACTCTTGAACTCGTTTATTTTTCATTTTTGTAGGCACTTGGCTTGGGAGTGACATCGAATTATTGAATAGATTTGTGTATTTACAAAAATGTAACTCCTACTAACTTTTTAAAGAGTACCCCTTCCCTAATTTATTCACACATATAAAACCACATTGGAGGAAAAAGAATAGTTGTGTATATAAAGGGTTTCTTAGGACATTTCCATTCCCTTTTTCTTTGAAAATCACCAACACATTTGTCTTATAGAAAATTATCATTCTCTAAGAATTGTTTTCTTAAGAAAAATCTTCTTTCTTTATGAAACATTTTATCCTTACATTTTTTTCAATGTATTCTTTAATTTATTCATAAAACCAAGTCTAAACATTTTTTTTATCAAGAATTTTTTTACTTTTCAAAACCCTCAGAATCTTATAGTTACATAGTTCTCAAGCCTTTTTTTCAGACTCTGAATTCTATGAATTTCAAACTCAAAATTCAATACAATTCAGACTCTGAATTCTCTAAAATTTTGTCCCCTAATTCCTCATAATTCGTACTATGAATGCTTTAGAATTTAGAATCAAATTATTTTTAAAAGAGAATCAGAATATCAATTTTTCTAGATTCTGATTGTTCATATATTTAGACTCAGAATTATATACTTCATATATTCCATTTTTTCAAAAAAAATTATGTTACTTTATTTCCCACACATATTGTTGATTATTATTCATGATAACTTTCCCAAATTTTTCCTATGGTAAAAAGATGTCGTAAAATTTGTTTCAAAATAACCATTGGTTATGTCACACGTGTACATGTCCCTATGAGATTCATGGAAAAATATGACCATTTGAGGAGGGCGTCAATGGTTAGAATCATTGCCTATAAATATGAGATCATTTGAAAGAGCTCATCATTGATCATGATAGAACATAATGTGATGTTGATTATTGGTTTTTATAAATGGAAGAACTCTAAATATTTGTGTGATATATTTAAATCTTGTTCAACCATGAACAGAAATTTATGCTTTGTGAAAATATAATTGTTACTATGTACAATCGTGGAATTCCAGGGATAGGTAGACAGAGGTGCTAACTACCTTATTGTACAAGTACTTACGAGCACAGGGAGAGAGGGCTGTTGACTTCCTTAAAGTTCAAGGGCTTGCCTGGATAGAAAATACATACACTGATATTCTTATCAAGGGCTTACCCTGGTGTGGGTAAGATATACTTTCTTGAATATATAAATCAAGGGACTGTTATCCAAGGTTTTTGGATACCCTTTCATTGGGTTAAAAGGATTCTTACTTGTTTAATTTCTTTGTTACAAGTTTTTATTTCCACTTTATTTTGTTAAATAAAGAAATTATGACTTTCTAATAATTTTTTATACTTGTTTAAATATGATATAAATAATATTCTATATGCTTTATGGTAGAATCATTCTCTAAGGAAAACATGTTTAAGTTTTCTTATGTTGAACATGATTAAATTTATCTTTATTATAATTGGAAAAATTCCCTTCCAATTATCCCTTATGGGAGGACTAGATAGGGTTTGGGAATTTACCTTTTTTAACATTGTCAAGCATTTATTTCCTTATAGTTATAAAAGGGACAGTTTTTTAACATAAAATTCACACGTGTCTTATAATTGTGTATGTGCATATTCAATTTCAATCCTTCAAAAACTACATAAATATTTCTCTAAAATATTAATCCAAACTATACATTTCCCTGTCTTCCCAAAATAAAACCCTAAGGAATTTAATAAGAGATCATAAGGATGTTCTTTTATGTGAAGATAACCATCTTCATCAATCTATTTCTTTTTATATCTTTTTTTTCATACATTTAGTTTTTTCATAATAATTCCAATGTAATAAAAAAATTCATTCATATATAGACTAAGTATTTATATTATTTCTTAATAATATGTGATATCCTATGTTTTTAAATGGAGTATATGTTTGATAATGTATAGAACACACAATGAAGAGTTTAAAAACCCCAGAAATATTAGTTTATGTCTATTATAACCTAAACATTTAATTCTATAGTAAGAATATGAATACAAATTTTATAAAATATATTATATGTATATATTGAATATAAATTTATGATCATTAAATAAACACTTAATTTTCAAAGTCATATTATTCCTCAAAAAAAATTCTTTCAAAAACATTTTTTATTTCATTACATGAAAAAAATAATTAATTAGTTTTGACGATTTTTGAAACATTATTTATTAAAATTAACATAATTTTTAAAATAATTATAGAAAAATAATCTTAGGGTGTGGTTTTTTATTTTTATAAAAATATTGATTTTCTTGTGAAAAGTGGAAAATGCTACTTTTCATTTAAAATGTATTTATATTCAACAATGTGAAAAATCCCCATTTTATTTAAAAATAAATTAAAAGTAAAATTATAAATATTATATTTTTAAAAATTCAATTAATTTCATTAGAATCAATTTTATTTTTAAATTTGGTAAAAAACATTTTTACACTTAAAGAGACATTTTTTTTAAAATCATTTTGTAGTTTCATTTTTTTCATTTTGACTTTAAATTAAATTATGCTAGTTTATTGAGTTCAATCATAAAAATTGGATTACATATTTTTATAATGTGGATCCAAATTTAGGAAATAGGTCCCTTTTTATAGTTCATATGAATAGAAAACAATGTTATTTTTGTTACCACGGTAAAGGGGAAATCATGTAACTGAAGATAAAAATATAATGAAAAGGGCTATAAAATGACCCCAAAATTGACACAATATTGTTGTATGATTCAATTTATTTCATAATCATCCTATTTTTTGTTATATATAATTTTATATCCATTTTTACATGTTTATGACATTTATTTTATCTTATTTCATGAAAATTATAACATACACACTCTTGTTTTTAATAATAATTATATTTTAATATGGTGTGATCCAAATTATATTTTAGGTAATAAATCTTATATAGAATGATAAATTATTTTTTAAAATCATCATAATTTTTTTATTTTTTATTACATAAATATATACATTAAACTCTTACACAATAACAACGTCGTAATTATTGAATTTGTGGAAAAATAAAATAAAAAGTTTTAAAAATATTAAATGTAACATATATTGTATTAAGTCATGTGATAAAAGAATTTTGTTGGTGAAAATTTTATATTAGTATTATATTAAAAAACTTATTTCTATATTATTTTATTATCATGATATTATTAAAATTAAATTAATGAATAAAATAAAAATTGATAATAATGAAATTAAAATAACAAAATATGTTATTTAATTATTAAAAATAAAAAAAGAAATTGGTGATAAAATATGGTAAAAAATGTGACCTCGTATGAATATATTTTACATTTGAGATAATTTTCCTCGAAAATAGTTTTTAATATATTTTAATCTTATGAGAAATTCAAAAATTACCCCACACCTCACTATAAAAGGGAACCTCCTTCCTCACATACTGATGTCTCTTTGAGTCATATATATCAATCACACCAAGACATTTTATCCTCTAAACATAATTATACCTGATCTTCAAGTTTAATTACATATAAATGACCTATCCAACCTCCCAAGAGAGAATTTATAAAGGAGTTCCTTCATAGAAGAGGTAGTCGTCTTTATCGACCCTTTCAAATATCATTCATATTCCACTTCATCATAATTTGTTTTTTTTTCATTATAAAATAAAAAATCTAGTATATTATATATATACCTACTTGTTATTATGATAATTAGATAACCATATTCCACCTTTTAACCCTAATATGATAAATAAAAGCATTGTCTGTACAAACTTGTGGATTACCATCTCCACGAAGTGGTGTAATTCATTCTTTAAACACCACATTTCATGGATAGTTATAATGATAGAGATAATGGATATATATTATCCAAATGTAGTGATATTAATTCTAAAAAATTTATATTTCCTCCATTTCTCTACCCATTCACCATTAAGGTATTGATACTTTCGCTCATGGGTATATACATCCTACCATCTCAAAAAAGCGATGTAACTCATTTTTGGTATAAAACAGCAAATAATGGTTCTAAAAATGCTTTATATCATTAAATATGATATAAATACATTAAAATAATTCCTTTATATGATGTAACTATAAATTATTCAAAAACCTGGTATCTATATAACAAACGTGCATGTGGAAATGAAGTAGTTAGCACCCTAAATTAGGATAACTATAAAAAATTGTTAACAAACAAGTGAAAAAAAATATATAAAAGGATTATATATTATATTATAATAGGAATATTGGTTTCTTATAAATTAATAATATTTTTAAAACTCTTATTCGTGATGTTAAATCATGATTAACTAAAGTAAATTGTTTCGTAAGTGATTTTTGTCTCACTTTTTTCCATTAAGAAATAAGATTTAGTCACGAATTATTTTCAGAATGACTTATATATAATTACCCATTGCCATATTATATCATTAATATATTTTTATTTATTATATTTAAGTATTTTTTTATTCCATTTATTTCATTTGAATTTTAATGGATAAGATAAGAATTTGGTTGTCAGGCCCACGATGGTTTGAAGCTATTTTTTATAAGGAAAGAAGTTCATTTACATTGATTTTTATTTTTTGGAATTTTGAAAAAAAAAATCAATGTTTTTGTTTTTGTGGTCAAAAAAATGTTGTATCATAATCATAAAATTAAAATAAAATTTGGTAATAAAGTTTATTGGTTTCAGTTTCCTTTTCTAGTAATTGTTTTAGGTGAAACGTCATTTTGGAATCACCTTAGGTCTAGAATGAAGCTTCTTAATTTGTATGAGATGTTGTATAATATTATAGATGTAATTTAAGACTTTAAATACTAAATATTATGATTCATTATTTATATTTATATATTCAAAATCATAATTTTCCAATAAAATTTTTATCCAAATATTGGCAATGAATGGGATAAAATATGGTAGAGTCATTCTAAGTGGTTTTAATCGGATTGAGTTTTCCATAGAATGAGAAAAAGGTGTTCGAATAATATGATGTCACAGAACATTATAGTCACGTTTATATGATTCATTTGCAATCCTAATGTTCTCATACAATATTAATAATTCATGATTATAAGAAGGATCTTTTGGAAAATAAATGTTTAATAAGTTGAAGTCATTTGACCTCAAATCATTTTTGTAGGAATCACCAGAAGATGAATGATAGTATAGTCTAGAAAATTTGAAGTTGTTGATGTATACATAGAACAATCCATTTAACTAATTGATTCACTGACTGAATAAGTATAACAAATAAATCATTAGTAATAGGGAATCTAGAAGAAAGTATTTTATGATGACACTAGTCCATCAGAGATTGTGTGAAACTGATCAATCGAAGGAGTTCCATCATAGATCTATTAGACACAATGTTGATAATAAAATTTTTAACCGATTCAGAGTACTACTTGAGAAAGAATGTTGTTTTTGGTAGTTGTTTTAGCCAATAATCCTAATTGGATCATAGACTGCTTGACTAGATAAGGATTAACAATAAAATCAACTATTTTCATTAAGCTGTAGAATTTTTAAATTGGTTCAACATAAAAAAAGTTATTATTTTTTTCTAATGTTTTAAGAGTCATTAGAAAAAAAAACATGATGATGATACCCTAGATGAAGAAATATTTTCATCCATTTGATGCATACTTAAAAAAATAAGTCATCAGATGCAGGATCATCATTCAGAGGAATTTTGGAATGCTTAAAAAAGAAAACATTTGTTTTGAAATGTTTTATTGAAGTGTTTTAAGGGGGGTTTTAAGGGAAAAAGAATTAATTATACGTTTTATCAAACAGATTCAAATTTTTATTTTGTTATGATGTAACAAAATAAGAGTCATTAGTTTTTATTTTTTTTCTAATGGGTCAATAATATTTGAGTTATCATATGTTTCATCATAATGAGAAGAAGTATCACAATTACAATTGGTATCCAACTGAAGTATTTTAAGATAATTTAGAGATAAATAAAGGTTCAAGACATTTAAAGATAAATGAAAAAGAGTTGATAAGTGTAACATCCCAGACAAATAAAGAATATGAAACTTTTATATTTATTATTATTTGGGAATTAAATATTAATTTTACTTCATATGGGATTCAAGGTTTTATATTGTACTCAACTCGCAACAATGGGTTCCTCTGAAATCTTATGTTGCACAAAATGTTGAGTTATACTGAAAAATAATATAATAAAATAATTATTTTAAATGGTAGATAACAGCTAGTTGTTTTATCATATGGAATGAAAGGAACTAACTAAAATATGACTATACATGTTTGCTAAATGTCTTTACATTTATCCAAAAAAAATTAGAGGCCTAAAATGAGAATGAATCCAATATTATGCATGAAATAATCTAATGTACTTTAAAAGGTCATTTAACCTTCATTTAACGGAAAATCATTTCTAAATATATATTTTTCACTTTTATATGTTCTATTTGACAAAATAAAATTCCTCTTTATAATTAAAACATAAAAATTTACTTTTGGTGAAATTTTGGTATTTTCCAGATAATGATACTTTTTAATGAATAGTAAAAATACAGCATTTTAATTTAATACTGTATTTTCATATAATTTATTTATATACTTGGATTGTAATTTTAAATGTTTTTAAAGTGTAATTGAATTATCTCTTTACAATTTATTCCAATTATTTTCATTGTAAACAAATTTACTTCGAAATTTGACAAAAACAAGTGTCGAAATGTTGAGAGGTATTATTTCTTAAAAACATGCTTTTTGGTTTTGACAATGGGATGTTATATTAAATAAATTTCGGCCACTTAGGTGTTTTTAATATAAGAAAATTTGTTCAATATTTTAAATTAGGGGGTAAACAGTTTGTAAATAGGTAACTTTTATTTTTATACATTATGAATATTTACTTCAGTAAATATTTTATTTATCATGTGTAAAGGGTAAATGTGGTAAATAAGGGTAAAAAATAATATTATAATAAAATAAAATTACCATTAAAATTGTCCTAAACATATTAGATGATATATTTACGACCAAATAAATCCTTGGGTCGATTTTGGGACCCAATGGAGCCACTTTGGAGTGATAATGACACTTTATATTAATTAATTTAAAGAAAATTGGAAAGTAACATAAACAAATATCTTTTAGTAAACCAATTTTTATATGGAGTTATATAATTTATTCCTAAATATTTAAATATTCATTTAAAAGTAAACATGATTTCCTAAATCATTGAATTTTATTTATTATTTTTATAAATAAAATAAATAAAATTAGTTATGACACCATGATGACGTAGTGATTACCTTATTAATGAGTGATTTAACTGAACGAGATTATAAAATTTAAACAAGTATCTAAATTCAGTCTAATTAATATTGGATTATTTTATTTTGAACCAAAGTCCTCTAATCTTATAATTTAGGTTGTTTTGGACCTTTTGAAACCGAAAATTATTTTATAATAAAATAATACTTTCAAACAATCCTAAAGAGCCCCTCCTGCCTCTTATAATAAGACACCACCTCTATCCCATTACAGACACCTCTCAAGACCATTATATTATCCAAACTCAGATCCAAAAAGCTTCCAACAACCCAATATACCTCTTAAAATCATTACTTTAGGCAGAAGTCACTTCAATAAAGCCTTTTGTTTCACCCCAAAGGGAGTAACCCGATTTAAAGGTAACATCTTTTCTCAAGTTCTTTTCTTTTATTTTCCTTATCCACTCCCTATTCTCTCCTTATTAATTTTCTAAACAAAAAAATCAGTATCCTAAATATACTATTTGGTTTTTATGATAATTATTCTAACTACACATACACACACCTCCATCTAATGGGTATAGAACATTATGATTCTGTGGATGGCGAACTAGTGCCTCACGAAACAATGATTGACCATTCTTCTCTAACCACCTATTATGGTGGCCAATATGATGGTAGTATAATTATATATTATATTTATGATATTTAATTTATCTATATCCTTATTTATTCTTAACTTACAGTATACCTTTATGCTTTCCATAATTCATAAATATGATAATTTCATTTGAGATTTGCAGACTACCTCCCCCTCAATGTGATATGACTCGTTCATACCATTCATGGAACATATAAAGGACGGTGTTAATGAACCTATGTAACATATATAAAATTTTATATTATACTTGAATAATAATATACCTATTTGTAATTTGGTTTTCATTCAATTAAAAATGAAAAAATTACATGAAAGTAGTGTACCTGTGTACGTACAGCTTACTGTCTCCATGAACGATGCTTTCCATTTTCATATATCCAAATGACATAGACTATTATAAATTAATATATACGGAATATATATTATATATATGATATCTAAATCTTCAAAATCATTATGTAGATAAAGAAATTTTGACCAGTGGGAAAATTTGTAATTATAACAAGTTCATTTTTGACACAAGTTCCGAACATCGACAAAATGTCTCATATTAAAATAAGTGATATAAAAGGAATAATAAAATATTAAAAAGGTTCATAATAAAGTATAAATTAAATTATTATTATTATTCTGGATGAAAAAAGAACATACAAGACAAATCAGACTCGAGGTAATGGGTTTTCATCTCAATTTGTATTCCTGTGAGATTCATGCAATATTTTCCACTATTTTCCTTTTTGAGGTGTATGTACTACCCAAAATTTTATTATATTTATAGTATAAATTAACCTGTGGTTATTTACATATTAAAAGTATGATCATTTTTTTCATGGATTGTATGTTTCATAAGTTACCAAATCAGTAAGGGAATTTCAAACATCAATTTCCACTTATTGGGGTTTACGTATACTTCATTGGTTATCTTAATCCTATATTATGTGTGGAATGCCTACTTATATCATTATTTATGTAGTAATTCACACTCCCATTTGTTTGAATATAATTTTGATACACATAATCACTCTATTTATAAATTCTGAAGTCATTGATATGAACATGATAATGGTAATCATAACTCAATTTCCATTCATTGAGTTAAACATCCAAGTCGTTGGTTTTGTTTTTAAAATAACATGTGAGAATGTATTATGATTGGTTTACAGTGAATATCCAATCATATTTAGTGTATTTATATTTTTTTCACAGAATTATGTAATCCATTTATCCTTAATTTAAGGATACCGTCTTTATAAGCGATTTCGACTCAATTTACATTCCATTGAGACTTCATTGTTTTTATGCACCAATTCACTTATATATGTTGTATATACTATCCTTTGGAATATTATATCATGAGTCCCTTTATTCTAATGATATTATAATGTTTTCATTAAATGTTATTCCTCAATTATTTGTATTCAAGAATCTCTCATTTGGTTAAAAAACTCCTTAACTAAAATATTGTTTTAATGTTTTATTTTTCAAAATAATTCTCATTAATGTCCAAGCATTAATAATGATTTTAAAGATTTTTTATATGGACATGAGTGTTTTATAGGTTAAATTCCTTTTAAAAGTTTTATAGTGGTCTGATACACTTTGATTCAAAACTATTCTTTTCTGATGTTTTAAATGAATTTATTATGTCTTTATCTTATACTGATATTTAGTGAATGCAATGTGGAAATGTTATCTTTCCTTTATGCTTGTTCATGTGTTATGATTATTTTATGGTTATTAGGAATTTTTTATGTATATGGTTGGTTTTGGGATAACCCTAGGGTGGGTGATCCTGAGATAGCTCTCCAATGTATTGGGTAACATGATATAAGTAAACGTTAATGTTCCTCCAAATATATTTAGGGAGTGTACTGTGATGGGTCTTCCAAACGTATCTCCCAACGTAGCTGTGAAAGATATAATGTATGTATTTTTTGAATTCCATAAGTTACATTTATGATTTATTATTTCTATGTGTTTTTCATAAATCTTATGATTTAATTAGGTATGTAATGATTGAAAATTATGGTTTCATTGTTTTTTATTTATTGATGGGATCATGTTTTCATTCCTTATTTTATTACCCTTACTGATACTTTTATGCTCATCCCATGTTTTGAAATGTTTTCCACAAGACTTAAAGATGAATAGGGTCAAGGATGGGATCTAAGAAATGTTATGTTGTCAAAAACATAGAACTAGACATTTTTCTTTTTTAAGAGTTTTTATTTTCTGAAAAAGTGGAAACAGAGTAGAAGTGACTACTTTGTAATTTTTGAGATGTAAAGTAATTGGATTGACCAATTTCTATAAATATTTATATCATAAAATATCCTCAATGTCAATTATTAATTTAACTAAATATTATGTAATGTTTAAGGCTGCGGCCTTGTAGTTGGTATTAGAGGTCGGTTTAGACAACTTTAGGGATTATGAGTTTTTTTAAGAAACATGGTTAGTCCCTATTTATATTATTTCAGTTAAATACTTATTTTATAACATTTTATGATCAAGGAATGTATGTTACAAATGGAAGGAGTAGGATCGTAAATAACATTCATATCTCTTCTAGATGACTTTATTGTAACAATTATTGCACAGTCTTGTTTAGATGACTGTAAAACATTTTCTATTATACCACTCACTTGAAGCCGCATTTTGAGATATCAAACACCTCTATTATACGTCAATATCACCATGGAACATCGGTGGTATTTAATCAAATAAAATTTTCACAATATTCCCATATTTTCCATAAAGGTATATATTATCAAGGCATTTTAAAATATTTTACCTTATCAAAAGATTTCGATGCATATTATGATTTTGAAATGTATGGTGAAGAAGGAGACCATTGCTCAACCTATTTAAATTTTCTTTTAAATTATAGACATTCATCACATACATATGGTATTTTAAAACTACCATTTATTGATTTTTTCAACTCAATATCAGTCCGGTATTTTATAAAAATCATAATTTACCATGTGTTTTGAAATTATATGTAATACCTGATTATTTTACGAAACAATTTATATGCGAACACCCATATGACCGAATTTGTAAATTGTGTATTTGGATGAAGGATGAAAATCATTTTGATGGATCTATAAATCATTTTTTCAATGCATGGACCATCTATCTACACGAACAAGATAAAGATGAAACCAGTTGGACATCATGATCAAGGTATAATGTTCTATCTATGAGAATAATGTTATTTTACCAGGAAAGCTCACCCAGAGGTAAACCTCTGACCATTTATTAATAAAAAGAAAACGTACAGGAAGTAGGAACATCACAATAAGGAAAACAACTACAAATCATAGAAATCATCCCCAGAACCATATTCTTGATGAAAAGTTTCGTCCGCCATAGCTGATTCCCACTCTGAGCTTTCAAATTGATTCAAAACATTAGCATACTTCCTTCTTAGATTCAGCATCTCTAACGATAGAAGCAACATGGGAGATATCATTCCCTTCTTCACACCACTAACATCCCTCGAAGAATTCCCCCTCTTCGCAGATGACCTGGTGGTAACTGGGTTCGGTAGGTAGGAGTAATCTTTCCTCGGTCGCCTTTTCACTGGATCATTCATACGACCTTCAAA
The DNA here is from genome assembly GCA_963277665.1 of Viscum album. NCBI lineage: Eukaryota > Viridiplantae > Streptophyta > Magnoliopsida > Santalales > Viscaceae > Viscum > Viscum album. The sequence continues at coordinate 2,023,635,499 of OY728138.1, forward strand.
TGCATACATTTTTGGCTTTTCACTTTGAACAATCTAACTATATGATATTCTGGAAACATCATTGAAGTTATCTTTGTCACTATCAGATACACTTCCCCATTTACCAGTTATATGCACACGACCGAAATTTTGACATCTGTCAGTTACTCCATCCATCATACCCACTGAAGCAGACAAACAACCTCCTCCCGCTAACTGCGATTGCACATAAATCTGGTTGAGGCATTGAAGGGGAAGTTCACTAACGCCATTATCAAAGGACCCCTTTCCAAGAGTGTTCTCTTTTATTAGAGGCTGGGAATAAAGGACAATCTGCAAATTTTCAGACTCAAGCCTTTGCACATTCTCCTCTGTAAGAGGATTTCTCTCAGTCTCCAATAACTCAAATTGATTATGAGCAACAACAGGAGCCACCTGTAGTAAACCACTTCCCATAATTGCATACATGGGCCATTTCCAGCCCCCAAGGTCTGATTTCAGAGTTTCAAACACTTTCCTCACCGAGGGATTCAGTGTAGGTGGCACTGCCTTCATCCCTGCTGTAACTTTTATGATTTGTGCAGCCTCACTATCCATAACCGGACATTCCTGCCCATCAACCATCATTCCCTGCTCATAGGAGGTCACAGTTCCAAAAACACTAGGTCTTAAATCCACCGCCTGCGAAATTCCATTCACAGTTGGCACTGCCTTCAACACAACAGCCACCACGGTAGACTTTACAGCCTCACCTTCCGCAACTGGCTGAGGCTGCTCATCATCCTTCTGTCCCTTCTCACAGGATATCACCCCTCCAGCATACTTCATGACCCATGACGATAGAGCCTCCCCCTCAAATACTATGTTACCAGTTTTCCCACATAATGAATTTTGAGGATGATCCTCCACTAGCAGCTGCTCCATACCGCTGTTTCTAGAGCCACCAGGTCCGAAGTTCACATCTTGCAAAATTCCTGTCATGTTCTTACCTCGACAGGCCATTGCTAGATGACCAAAACAACGACAATTTACAAATAATGTTATGTTTTGAGGTAAAAAATATCAATATATATTTATAACTTCATAAATTATGATATTGAGTTCATTATGAGTTGGGATGAAAATGAGAGGTATTAGACAACTATTGAGGTTAAATCGTGTTAGAGCTTTTTTTGAGTTTTATAAAAAGGGAAAACATGTAAGATATGTGACAACTTGTCACATCTGATAAGGTAGCTTGAATTAAACCCAGAATTAAAGGGAGAAAAGGGTGCATCACCTACCGCTGGTGTTAGTATGACTTATTAGTTTTTGTTAAATGATTTTATGGATAAAGAATATGTATATTTTGGGGATTATGTTTGTAACACCTAGAAATTTTATGAGAAATATTTTGTTTTTATGAATTTTTCTATATGAAAAAGAATCTTTCACTACACACAAAACTGTATTGGCTTGCGTTACTTGCACGATCAACCTTCCTCGATAGCTTGCGTTGTATGCAATACCGAGTTTCACTAAACAACGATATGTTATTAAAATATTATATAAACTAACTGTTATGAATAGTAATACTCACTATTAGATATTTTATAAATTTTATATTTCAAAATGGACTTCATTTATGGATTCGAAATATTGAAATTATTCTAGGGTGAATTTTTGTTATTTTTCTGAAAACATTCAATTTTTGATGAATAGTGAAAACACTGAGTTATTGGTTAAAACGAATCTTTTTATTTAAATAATAATTTATTTTATTTAAATTTATTTTCGGTCAAAATAGATACATAATACCTATATAAGTTCAATGTAATTCATTGGGGTCATTTTATAATAATTTTAGTTATATAATAATTTTATTGAACTTTTCACCGTCTTTTACCCACCTCCTACGAGAATTTGAAATTTTACATAAAACATAATTTTACCTCTTATGTGAGTGGAATTTTAAAAATCCAAGAGACATGGTTGATGTTAGTAATTAAAATTTGGTTCAATGAGATGAAAATAATTTTTGGAGAATAGTAACTTTTTACTTTTATTTACCACGGTTAAAAGTAAATAGTGTAATTAAGGGTAAAAATGATATTCTTTTTACCCTAAAAAATGTCCTAATTCTATTGGATAAGTTAATTCGTCCTAAAAATACCTTAGGAATTAAATATGACCATATAGGTCCACTTGTATTAGATTAGGACATTTATTATTATTTAATTCCAAGAAGAGTTAAAAGAAGTAAAATTAAAGTTCAATAAGTAAAACATTTTTAAAATAGGATTATACATAAGATAAATTCTACTATCAATATTAATTAGAAATATAAAATGTTTTTCTACATAAGGGTATTTTATTTATAATTTTTATACATTAAATAATTTAATTTATTTAATGATGATGTAGAAATTACTTTATTAATGATTTACTATCATAATTGATGTTATAAATACACAAATAAATGTAATTTGAGACTTGTTATGAATTACACTAATTTTTAAGGTTAATATGACATGTTATTATTGATTAACTGAACTTTTTTTTAACTAATCTTGTTGTTATGAATTTCACAAAAATCAACTACCAAATAGTGTCAAAATTGACAAAAAATAGATTTTAAAAAAATATTATATTATTAATTGATATTCTATTCCTAAAAATATAAGGATCGGCCAAATTACATAGATAAGGTTATATATATTAATAATGAACCACTTGGGGTTTGTTTGGCCTGTTATAGTAAGCTTATTAACCATATTGTGTAAGAAAACAATAAGACACTTTAAAAGTTAAATTATTTAACTTAGCATTAAATCTAAATGATAAGGTTAAAATAGTAACCCATACTAATCTAAAACTTAATGGTTGAAAGGGTTTCGACCCATCCCCACCCTAGACTCAAAATAATTCACTTTGGATCCATTATAAACCAAATATGAATTTATTATAAAATAATATTTTAACATTTCCTAAGGTGCCCCTCTCCACCCTTATAAAAGGGCACCATCCCCCCTCTCCTCCTCACACCACTTTGTGCCTTAAAGCTCATCCAAACCCTGAAATTTTCTATTCCAAACTTACCTAGGAACATTATTGAATTCATTGTCTTCTTCAAATACCATCTTCAGTGCCTTAAGAGGATGTTAAGAAGAGGCGCGTCAAAGAAGATGTAATATCCATTACCGATCCTTTCCAATTTCATTATTATTCAACTTATTCTTCTTTAGTTGTTTAATTATAAAGTAATAACATAAGTATCACTAATATACTGATATGTTATTATAAATATGAAGCAACTCCATTTAACCTTCTATCTATCCTATGGAAAACGAAATCACTGCGCATGCGTACATACAAAATACCGTCTCAATGTCGTGGTGTAATCTGTTTTCCACCACCACCTTACTTGTATGGGTATAATGGTGTAGAGAATAACTATATATGATTATTATAATATGATACTTTTTATGAGACATTCCATCGTCCACTCTAATACTATTCAAAAATTATAGGAACGATATCATCGCTCGTGCGTACGTACGGACTACTGTCTCCAAGATATGATGCGACTCATTCTACATGATATTCATTGAAAGATGATTATATAAATGAATTTAAGGAATAAATATGATATATATTACACTAATACCATTATGTAAATAAGGTATCTATAACATAAAAAGGTCAATAAGAATTTATTCGATAAAACATGCATAAGAACATAAAGCTATAAACACCCGAATAACAAGTACCAATGAAATATTACTAATAAGAAAATAAGAATATGACTATATATAATATCATAAAAATTAATATGATTCTGTAATAATTCAATGACATTATTTAAATGATTATACAGGAGTTTCGGATACGTACAATGCATATCGAACCTAAGGTAAGGGAAAATCTCACAATCTCTTTTTTATCTTAGATTGTTTATACATTGTTATTTACTAGGGTGTATTTATCATCCATATCCATGTTTCCCCAATATGTAATATTATTTCTATCCTAATAAAAAATTTTAAATACAATTTTACCTTTTGGTGACTTTTATGTAAAAGATATGAAAGGAATATTTTTCCGTGTTCAGTACGAGATACTTTTTGACTTTTTTGGCCAAAGTACAAGAAGAATGTTTTTATAAATTATACGACATGAAAGGAGATTTATTATTTTATAGAACATTATTTCCATGAATCTTCCTTTACAAGTTTTCAAGTTTATTTTTATTTAAATTCTTCTTGTTTAAATTTTTATGATATGTTAAGAAAGGAAAAAAGGTTTTGGAAGTAGGACGAATATTTTCCTCAAGAATGGAGTTCAAGTGGTTCATCAAAATTATTTTCCATCTATGATAATATAGGGTTCTGTTCCACCCCTATTTTACATTTATTTGATTATGTTATGATGGAATTATTTTTATTATGTCCTTTATCTTATATATACTGTTTTATGAAGATGTGATGTTTAAGATTGCAATTTTTTATTGCATGGGTTATGCTATGATGTATGATTTATGATTTTGTGGCACACATAAGAATGGTTTAATTAAGATATGGTTGGGACCTATATCTCCCTCCAATGCATTGGGTAAAGATTTATATCTCATGAGAGAGACATGGCTCGAACAACAAGTTAAAATCGGTTCAGTGATACAGTATTGGAATGAGGAGTTAACTCGGTTCAGAAATGGACTTTGTCCACTATGATAGTCTTGGTAATGAGTCTTGACTAATAAGAAATGATTTTCTATGATTATGTGTGTATGCCACAATGTTTCATGTCTTATGTTAGGATAATTGGGATTACATTTCACTACTATGATTTATCCCATGTTATGATATTATGATATCTTTTGCAGGATAAGATCTTCAAAATGTTATGTTCTTATGAATATGATATGATTGGTATTTCCTTTATTTACCCATACTGAGCATTTGAGCTCACCCTTTTGTATGTTTTCCTTTCCCCAGGTCAGGAATAAAAATATTAAGTAGGATATGCTAAAAGGTACTCTAGATATGATGAAATAAATGGCAGACAGTGTAGATTCTTTATGAACCAGTTGTTTATGTTTCCCAGTTTCTAATGATGTTATACCTATACAGTCCTATCATGGTTTTGTTATATGTTGTAATAATTATGCTTCAATTCTGAATTAATAACAATGTATCTAATGCAAGGGTCGTTATAGTTGGTATCATAGGAAAGGTATAGTCAACCATTGGAAACTAGTATGTGAAAGCCTTAGTAAGAACCCTAAAGATATGTCTAAGCATAGAACACAATATTATTGTTTTAGAAATGGCCTTGAATAACCTATGATAATACCTTAACTGTGAAATTTTATTCTTAATTATGTGATTTTCCAATTATGATTAGTTTTTCTCACACTATGATTATTGGTTTTAGTCAATGACTGGAACCCAAAGGAACCGTGTTAATGTTGAATGCGACGAGAAATGCAGTGATTGTCCCCCTAAGCAACCAAACGTTTTGGGAGTTGGAATGAAAAATCTTGTAGTGATGCTCACAAAAATTTATCAAGCTATTAATCATGCAGGACTTCGAAATGAGAAACGGAAGGAGAAACATTTTGTTGAATCCTTCATGAGGTAGCGTCCACCCTCGTTCAGCGGGTCTACTGATCTATTAGTGGCTGAACAATGTATCAGTACCACTGAAAACATATTTTCAGTTCTTCAAAGTTATGAACATGATAAATTCATCTTAGGTGTATAACGTTTGGAAGGTGAAATCGATCAATGGTGGAATCTAATGAAGAATACGAGGCAAATAGATGAAATTGAGTCCACGGAATGGGACGAGTTCAAGAACTTATTTTTTAATAAGTACTTCCCATGTAATCTTTGAACAATGATGGAGAAGGAGTTTATTGAGATAAAGAAAATGGATCATGAATCAGTATGTACCTACGAAGAAAATATTTCAAGACTTGCAAGGTATGATTCTGGAATTATTATCCAACTTGAGAGTAAGATCGATCGATTATTTAGTGGCTTAAAACCAAGTATTCGAAGGGAATTAGCCATAAGGGACTTAAATAGCTATGAGGAAATCGTTCGATGTACTCTCAAGGTTGAGATGGAGATTGGAGTAACCCATCAGTCATATGGGTTTGATAAGAAGAGGAAAATTGAATTCAATGGGAAATCTAAAGGCCACGCTAAAAAGAATATGGGTTTTCCCTTATGCTCAATGTTTGGAAAGAAGCATGGACTAAATTGTATTAAAGGGACATGTAAATGTTTCAAATGTGGAAAAAAGTTCATCGGGCATTTGAATGCCACAATTATGGGAAAAATATGTCTAGTGATTCGAACAAAGAAAGTGCTACACAGAATGCACCTCCTACACTTCAATGTTACAAGTGCAAGGAAATGGGGAATTATTCTAATCAATTCACTAATTCAAGGGTTGTTGATGATGATCTACGTCAACAAACTCTTAAGTCCAAAGATAAAGGAAAGTCACATGCAATTTCTATCAGTGATGTGGAGTATGATAACGAAGTGGTGAAAGATACACTTACCATCTACTCTAAAGTAGAAAATGTTTTATTTGATTCTGGATCGACCCACTCTTTTATTTATAAAGAATTTTCTAAGGGTATCATCGTACTTCCTCAAAAATTAGCTATTGAGTTGGTTGTGACAACTCATAATGGCACAATGGTTGTATCAAAAGTTTATAATTCTTCTCTAATTGATGTTTGTGGGAAAGTGCTTCCTGCAAATCTTGTGATCCTTCCTATAGTGGAATTTGATGTGAATCTTGGAATGGATTGGCTCTCCTTATATGGATCTCATATCTATTTCCAAATAAGGGAAGTTAGATTTCATATTCCTTATCAATCTATGATCACCTATCGATGCAAGGATGAGTATAACCTTCCAGTGGAAATTTCGTCCATCTTATGGGTCTTGATTCCAATAAATAAAGGTTAATTGTCTCAAATGGTTTGAGATAAACTCACGATTAAACATATTCCCATTGTACGGGAGTTTGATGATGTCTTTCCAGAGGAATTTCCAGGTCTTTCACCAAATCGTGAAGTTGAGTTTTCAATAGAACTAATACTGGGTGTTATGCCCATTTCAAAGACACCTTATAGAATATCCCTAATTGAGTTGCAGGATTTGAAGATGTAACTCCAAGAGAATCTTGATAAGGTATTCATACGCCCTATTTCATCACCTTGGGGAGTACATGTTCTATTTGTTAAGAAGAAATATAGATCAATGATACTCTATATTGATTATCGATAACTTAACAAGATCTCTATCAAGAACAAATATCATCTCCCACACATTGATGACATATTTGACCAACTACATGGAGCTCAATACATTTCCAAGATTGATCTTTATTCAGGGTATCGTCAATTAATGGTCAAAGGGAGGATATACCAAAGACGGATTTCTAAACAAGTTATGGACACTATGAATTTATAGTTTTTACATTTGGTCTTACTAATGACCCTACTGTCATCATGAATCTAATAAATTGATTCTTTTGAGAATATCATGATCAGTTTATAGACGATATTCATGTCTATTCAAAGTGCAAGTTAGAACCAGAACATCACTTGAGAATTGTATTAAAGACCCTAAGAAAGGAGAATCTTTATGCCAAATTTACCAAGTGTGAATTTTGGCTTCAGAACATTTAATTTTTGGGTCACATAATCTCAAAAGAGGGGATATCTGTGGATCCATAAAAAATAGAGGTTATCTAAATATGGTCGAGACCAACAATAGTAACTGAGATCCGAAGTTTTCTTAGTTTGGCTGGATATTACTGACATTTTCTGAAATATTTTTCACAGTTATCTAATCCACTCACTAGGTTGACTCGAAAAGGAGTTAAGTTCGTTTGGACAGAGGAGTGTGAAGAGAATTTCAAGGAGTTAAAAAGAAGGTTATCCAGTGCACCTGTGCTCACACTTTCTTGTAGTGGAAAAAGGTTTGTGGTCTATAGTGATGCATAAAAGAAGGTATTGGTGTGTGTTCTCATGAAAAACGATATGGTGATGGCTTATGCCTCAAGACAGTTGAAAATACATTAGCAAAATTACCCAACTCATGATTTGGAATTAGCTGTGGTAATCTTTGCATTAAATATTTGGATGAATTATCTTTATGTTGGAAGGTGTGATATTTATTCTGATCATAAAAGTTTAAAGTATATTTTCACACAAAAGGAGCTGAATATGACCCAAAGAAGAAGTTTGTAGCTGATTAAGGATTACTACTGCTTAATTCATTACCACCCCAAGAAATCAATCAAGGTGGCAGACACATTAATTCGACAAGACCATGCTAGCTTACCCATGATTGAGATCAAAAAAGATCCAATATTTATGGATTTACAAAGGATGGATCTTGGAATTATAATGTAAGGGGAAATTATTATCTTTCTCAAATGAATGTTCAACCATATATACATGTGAAGATTAAAGAGGCATAGATAGAGAATGTTGTGTTACAAAAGAAGGTGAGAAATGTTCCTGAATTCCACATGGATTGTTATGAAATAATAAGGTTCAGGAATCAGGTTTGTGTTCCTCCCATCCCAGAATTAAAGAAGGAAATATTGGATGAAGCTCATAGTTCTTAATTCTCTATTCACCCTGGAAGCAATAAGATGTATAGGGACCTGAAAAAGTACTTCTGGTGGGATGGAAAGAAAAAAGATGTTGCTGAATATGTCCCTTGATTCTTGGTTTGTCAGAAAGTTAATGCTGAGAGATAGAAGTCTAAGGGGATGCTACAACCATTACCCATACCAGAATGGAAATGGGAAAACATCACTATTGACTTTTTCACTAGACTTCCTAAAACATCCAAAAGGAATAACTTTATCTGGGTTATAGTTGATCGTATTATGACATCGGCACACTTCATTCCAATTAGAGGGGATTTCTCTCTTGATCAGCTTTCCAGGATATATGTGAAGGAAGTGGTAAGATTGCATGGAGTACCACTTTCCATTATTTCAGATCAGGATCCGAGGTTTACCTCGAAATTTTGGTGAATTCTTCAGCAAACACTAGATACAGACATGAGTTTCAGCACTGCTTATCATCCTCAGACAGATGGTCAGTCTGAGAGGATAATTCAAACACGAGAAGACATGTTGAGATCTTGATCTATGGATTTCATAGGTTGTTGGGATCAACACCTACCTTTGGTGGAATTTTCTTATAATAATATCATTCACTCTAGTATTCATATGGCTCCTTATGAAGCTCTCTATGGAAAGAAATACAGAACTCCAACTTGTTGGGATGAAGTTGGGGAAAGAAAGCTATTAGGTCCTGATCTTGTTGATGAGATGGCAGAAAAGGTCAGATCTATTCAATAGCACATAAGAGAAGCTCAGAGTCGACAAAAAAGTTATTCCGACAACTGAAGAAAAGACCTAGGGTTTGAAGTGGGTGATAAAGTGTTCTTACGAATATTTCCATGGAAGAGAGTAATGAGATTTGGAATGAAGGGCAAGCTGAGCCCTAGGTATATTGGCCCTTTTGAAATATCGTATCATGTTGGGAAGGTAGCTTACTAATTGGTGCTTCCACCGAATCTCTCTTAAGTTCATGATGTGTTCAATGTATCTCTTCTGAGAAAGTATATACTCGATCCTTCACCTGTACTAAGCTCAGAAGTTTTACCGCTGGAGCACGATCTTTCATACAAAGAACAACTAATAGAGAGTTTGGATCGTAGAAAAAAGGTTCTAAAAAACATGACCACCCGCTTGGTTAATGTTTTATGGAGGAACAACCAATTATAAGAAGCTACATGGGAACTTGAGGGTATAATGAGGGAGAGGTATCCTCATTTTTTTGTGATGAAGTGATGAATTTCGAGGGCGAAATTCATTTTAATGGGGGTATAATGTAACACCCGTATATTTTATGAGAAATATTTTGTTTTTATGAATTATGCTATATGGAATTGAATCATTCAATACACACAAAACATTCTTGGCTTGCGTTACACACAAGAGTAACCTTCCTCGATAGCTTGTGTTTTATGAAATATCGAGTTTCACTAAACAATGATATGTTATTAAAATATAATATAATCTAACTGTTATGAATAGTAATACCCACTTTTTGAAATTTTATAAATTTTATCATTCAAAATGGACTTCATTTTTGGATTTGGAATATCTAAATTAGCCTAGGGTGTTTTTCTGGTATTTTTCTAAAAACATTCAATTTTTGATGAATAGTGAAAACACTGAGTTTTTGGTTAGAAACTGTCTTTTTATTTAAATAATAATTTATTTTATTTAAATTTATTTTATTTCAAAATATATACATAATACCTATATAAGATCAATTAAATTCATTCAAGTCATTTTATAATAATTTTATTTATATACAAATTTTATTGAACTTTTCACCGTCTTTTACCCACCTCCTAGGAGAATTTGCAAATTTACATAATATATAAATTTACCGCTTCTATGAGTGGAATTACTAATATCCGAGAGACACGGTTGATGTCAGTAAGTAAAATGTGGTTCAATAAGATGAAAGTAATTTTTGGTGAATAGTATCTTTTTACTTTTATTTACCACGGTTAAAAGTAAATAGTGTAATTAAGGGTAAAAATGATATTATTATTAACCTAACCCATGTACTAATTCTATTGGATAATTGTAATTTGACCAAAAAAACCATAGTAATAAAATATGACCATTTACGTCCACTTGGATTAGATTAGGACATATATTATTATTTAATTTAAAGAAGCGTTAAAAGAAGTAAAATCAAAGTTTAATTTGTAAAACATTTTTAATATAGGATTATCCAAAAGATAAATTAGACTATAAATATTCATTAGAAATATAAAAATATTTCCTACATAATGGTATTTTATTTATAATTTTTAGACATTAAATAGTTTAATTTATTTATAAAACAATGATGATGCAGTAATTACACTCTTAATGAAATATTAAAAACATTTATGTTATAAATACCCAAAGAAATGTAATTTGAGACTTTTATGAATTACAAAAATTATATAGGTTAATATGACATCTTAGAATTGATTAAGTTAACATTTTTCGAACTAATCAAGCTGTTTTGATTTTCACAAAAATGAACTACCAAATAGTGTCAAAATTGACATAAAATAGTTTTTAAAATAAATATTATATTATTAATTGATATTCTATTCCTAAAATTATAAGGTTCAGCAAAATGACTTAGATAAGGTTATATATATTAATAATTTACCACTTGGGGTTTGTTTGGCTTGTTATAGTATGTTTATTAACCATATATGTGAAAGAATACAAGAAGACACGGTAAAAGTTAAATTAGTTAACTTACCGTTAAATCTAAATGATAAGGTTAGAATAGTAACCTAACCTTGTCTAAAACCTATTGGTTGAGATGATTTCGATCCCCTACCCCACTCTATCATATAAATAAGTCTCATTGGAGTCATTATAAACCGAATATGTATTTATTATAAAATAATATTTTATGTTTTCCTAAGGTGCCCCTCTCCTCCCTTATAAAAGGACACCATCCGCCCTCTCCTCCTCACACCACTTTGAGCCTTCATGTTCGGCCAACCCCTGCCATTTTCTATTCTCCACTTCCCTAGTAAAATTATATAGGACCATTTTTTCTTCAATGACCATCTTTATTTCCCTAATAGAAGGTTAAGAAGACGCGCGTCAAAGAAGAGATAGTATACATTACCGATCCTTTCCAATTTAATTTTTTGTAAACATCTTCTTCTTTAGTTTTTTATATATAAAGTAATAACATCAGTATCACTAATATAATGATATTTTATTATAAATATGAAACAACCATATTTCACCTTCTATCCATCCTACAGAAAATGAAATCAACGCGGATGCGTACGTACGAAATACCGTATCCAGGCCGTGGTGTAATCTGTTTTCCACCACCACCTTACTTGGATGGGTATAATGGTGTAGAGAATAACTATATATGATTATTATAACATGATACTAATTCTGAGACATTCCATAATCCACTCCAATACAACTCAAAAATTATGTGAACGATATCATCGCTCGTGCGTACGTACGGACTACCGTCTCCACGATGTGATGCGACTCGTTCTACATGATATTCATTGAATGATTATTATATAAATGAATTGAATGAAAAAATATGATATATATCACACTAAAAAAATTCTTTAAATAATTTATCATTAACCTAAAAAGATGAATAAGAATTTATTCGACAAAACATGCATAAGAAAACATAAAGCAATAAACACCCGAATAACAAGTAGCAATGAAATATTACTAATAAGAAGATAATAATATTACCATATATGATATCATAACAATTAATATGATTCTTTAATAAGTAAATGACATTATTTAAATAATTATACAGGAGTTTCAGATACGTACAATGCATATCAAACCTAACGTAAGGGAAAATCTCACAATCGCATTTTTGTCCGATAATGTGTATACTTTGGTATTTACTGGGGTGTATTTATCATCCATGTCCATGTTTCCGCAATATTTAATATTATATCTATCCTCCTAAAATTTTTTAAATCCAATTTTACCTATTGGTGAATTTCTAGTAAAAAATATGAAAGTAATCGTTTTTCGTGTTCAGTACGAGATACTTTTTGAATTTTCCGGCCAAAGTACAAGAAGAATGTTTTTTTAACTTATATAGCATGAATGGAGTTTTATGATTTCATAGAACATTATTTCCATGAAGCTTCCTTTATACGTTTTCAGGTTTATTTTTAATTAAATTCTTTTTGTTTAAAATTTTTGACATGTTAAGAGAGGGAAAATGTTTTTGAAGTAGAAAGGATATTTTCCTCAAGAATGGAGTTCAAGTGTTTCATCCAAATAATTTTCCATCTATAATAATATAGGGTCCGGTTCCTATCCCTATTTTTACATTTATTTGATTATGTTATTATGGAATTATTTTTATAAAGTCCTTTATCTTATATGGATTGTTTTATGATGACATGATGTTTAAGAATCAAATTTTTTATTGCATGGGTTATGCTATGTTGTATGATTTATGATTTTATGGAAAACATAATTATTGTTTCATTATGAGATGGTTGGAACCTATATCTCCCTCCAATGCATTGGGTAAAGATTTATATCTCATGATATAGTCATGGCTGGAATGGAAAGTTAAAACTGGTTTAATGATACATGACTTGAACGAGGAGTGAACTCGGTTCAGAAATAGACATTGTCCGTTATGATATTCAAGGCAATAAGTCTTAACTAATAAGAAATGATTTTATTTGATTTTTTGTGTATGCCACAATGTTTCATGTTATATGTTATGGTTATTGGGATTACATTTCACTACTATTATTTATCCCGTGTTATGATATTATGATCTCTTTTGCAGGATAATATTGTCAAAATGTTATGTTCTTATGAATATGATATGATTGATATTTCCTTTATTTACCCTTACTGAGCATTTGAGCTCACCCTTTTGTATGTTTTCTATTCCCCAGGTCAGGAAGAAGCATATTAAGTAGGATATACCAAAAGGGACTCTAGATATGATGAAATAAATGGGAGACAATGTAGATACTTTATGAACCAGTTGATTATGTTTCCCAGTTTCTAAAGACACTATACCTATACAGTCCTATCATTGTTTTGTAATATGTTGTAATAAGTATGATTCAATTGCGAAGTAATAAAAATGTATGTAATGTAAGGGTTGTTATTTTGTTTTAACAAATTGAAATAATTAATATAGGAAAATGATTTAGGGATTAAGTAATAAAGGGTATTTTGGAAGATGTTTCCTCTTTTAGGAAACTATATACCTATGGAAAATAGAATACTATGGGATTTCGTTTGTGGTGTAATGGTTGAAATTTCAATTTGAAAGAATCTATGTTTTTATTGTCGACATATGGAAATTTAGGTTATTTTTGGAATTGATTAACATATCATAGAGAATATGTGTTTAGTTTAATTTCAATTATGTATGAGACTTTAAGAGTAACTTATGTTATTTGGAGATAAATGTTATGATTCATTGTAGAAGACTATGTAATCAAATACTTCTGAATTTTGGGTTTCAAATATAGTTTGGATTATTTTGAATAATTTTTGGAATATTTTGTATTGAATTCACTTTCTTGAAATTTGGGAACTTTTTATTGAATTATGGAGATTAAGAGTAGTATTTCTTTTTATAAAGGATTATCCTTTTTGGGGATTATCTTATTTCATACTAACCATTTTTTGTTTTGGTTAAAGTCTAACGACATGGGAAATATATAGTTATTATTTTGTGGATTATTTGATTCTCTATAAGTTGAATCTAGTGCTTTAAGAGTGACTATGTCTTCATGAATACTCATAGTTTGGAAAAAATGTGAGTTGGAGGATGAAATTTATTAAGGGATGAACTCTACTTTAAAGGAAAAAATATTACCTTATGTTATTAGTCAATCTCATAAATAAAGTCCTCAACTTTAATAAAGGTAATATTAAAAAATTATGTCTCTTATCATTTCCTACTGGGGAATCAAATACTGATTAATATATCATAAGTTTATGGTTTTTAGATTGTTAACATTCTCCAGAACGTGTTTTCTATCACTCTCCATCAAAATATGATGGTTAGTTTCTCTTCCATATCCAGGATTGCATACATGTAAACCTAGTGCGTGTTATCTCGGGCGACCATTTTACTTCCCTTTATATCTTTTAAAGTGATAGTTTTATTGACTCTTTCCTGATGTGGGACTTTTATTGATGTTTCTAAGCCCAATTTTAAAATTTTGAGGATGCTATTTCCAAAAGGGGGTAAGGATGTAGAGTCCTAGGTAAATAAAGAATGTAACATTTTCATATTTATAAATATTTATAAATTACATCTTAATTTAACTTTAATAGGGATGATATTTAGAATAGTGTATCCAAATTTCTACAACAGGGTTCATTGAAATCTTTTGAGGCACACAATGTTGTGTTATAACGAAAAAGAATATAAAATATTATAATTTAAATTGGTAATTAATGCTTATCCATTTTATTATAGGGATCGAAAAAATCTAACAATAATATGATTATACATGTTTTTAAATTGTCTTTACAATTTTCCAATAAATTTTAGAGGCTTAAAATTAGAATGAATCCAATGATAAGCATGAAATACTCTAATGTTCATTAAAATGCGATTTTACTACCTTTTGATGGAAAACCATTTTTAAATCTATTTTTTCACTTTAATATGTTCGATTAGCAAAAATAAAATTCTTCTTTATAATTCTAATTTCAAAATTTACATTGGGTAAATTTTTGGTAATATTCTGATAATGTTATTTTTTAAATGAATAGTGAAAATACTGCATTTTAATTCAAAACTTCCATTTAATATTTTTTATTTATATACATAAATTGTTCTTTTAAATTTTTTTAATGTGTACTGGGATTATATTATTACCATTTAATACAATGGTGGTCGTTCTATGTAATTTCAATTTGAAATTGAACATAAACAATTTCCAATCATTTGGTAGATATTATTTCATAAAAACACGCTTTTTGGTTTTGACAACAGGAATTAATTTTAAACTTATTTCATCCCCTTATGTGTTTTGAATTTCGAAAAATAGATTCCATATTTTCAATCAGGGGTTCAAATTTTTCTAAATAGGTAACTTTTAGTTTTATACTTTATGAATATTTACATGGGTAAATATTTTATTTAGCATGGTTAAAGGGTAAATCTAGTAAATAAGGGTAAAAAATAATATTATAATAATATTAAATTAACCTTAAACTTGTACTAACATTATTAGACAAGATATTTTTGACCAAGGTCATACTTGGGTCGATTTGGTGACCCCATGAGTCCACTTGAGAGTGATAATGACAAATAAATTAATTGATTTACAGTAACGACAAAAGTAACATAAACATATATATTTAGTAAAATATTTTTTATATCTAGTTATAAAAGTTATCTCTTTGAAAATAAATATTTATTTAAAATCTAAATTATTTCCTACATCTTTCTATTTTAATTATAATTTTTAGAAAACAAATAGATAAAATTAATTATGACACAATGATGATGTAGTGATTACCATATTAATGAATGATTTAAGTAATTGAGATTATAAAGTTTTCAAAAATTTCCAAAACCTATCCAATTCATATTGGATGATTTCATTTCGAAAAAGAGTCATCATATCTTAAATTGTAATGAGTCTTGGACCTTTTGAAACCGAAAATCATTTTATATTAAAATAACACATTCAAACATTCTTAATGAGCCCCTCCTCCCTCTTATAAAAGGACACAAACTCTAACCCATCACACACACCTCTCAGGACTTTCGGATTGTCCATCATATGCTTAAAAAATCTCCCAACATCCGTATATTCCTTATAGAAGCCTAAACTTAGTCTTAAGTCACTTCAATAAATCCTTTTGGTTCAAACCAAACGGAGTTGCCCTATTTAAAGATAACATCTTCTCTCAAGTTCATTTCTTTTATTTTCCTTCTCCACTTTTAATGCCCACTTTATTCATTTTTTAAATAAAAAACATGTATCCTAAAAATACTAGGTTTTATTTGTGAGATTTATTATAACTACACTTTCATACACCTCCATATAATTGGTATTGAACATAATGTTTCTCTGGATGGCAAAATACTTCCTCTCAAAATAATGATTGTTCAATATTCTCCTACCACCTCTTATAGTTTCCATTATAGTGGAACTATGATTATATATGATATTTATGATATTAATTTATTTATATGATTCTAAATTCTTTATTTATATCATACATTTATTCTTTCAATAATGCATAAATACGATAATTTTATTTGAGGAAGTGCTTACTACTGCCCCCTCAAAGTGATATGACTCATTCATACCATACATGGAACATATAAAAGATGGTGTTAATAAACATATGTACTGTATATAAAATATTATATTATTTTTAATAATAATATAACTATGTGTAATATGGTTTTCATTCAATTAAAAATGAATAAAATGAAATGAAAGTAGCGTTCTTGCGTACATACATCTTACCATATCCATGAACGGTGCATTTCATTTTCATATGTATAAATTAAATTTACTATTATAAATACATATAAAATAGATATATATGATATATTCATCATGAAAATTATTATGTGAATAATGGATTTTTGACCACATAGACAATTTTTAATTATAACACGTTCATTTTTTACTCATGTTCTGAAAATCGAAAAATTGACCAATATGAACTCAAATAATTAACAGATTTTTATAGAAAGGTAATAAGTGATAAAAAAGTAATAATAGACAAGGAAAATATACTTAATAAACGACAAATTATCTTGAGTTTATTATTTAGTAAGAATAAGGAACATATAAGACAAGTCGGACTCAAGGTAACGGGTTTTCATCTCACTTTTTATTCCCATGAGATTCATGCTATATTTGACACTATTTACTATTATGTGGTGTATGTATTGCCTGTGATATTATTATTTGAATAATATACTTTCATTTATTGGTATTGAAATCATAAATGTATGATCCTTATTTCATGGGTTGTTTGTTTCGTATGTTACCAAATCTATGAAGTAATTTCAAACATCAGTTTCCACTTATTGGGTTTTACGCATACTTAATGGATAATTTTACTCCATGATTATGTGTGGAATACCTATTTATAAATTTATGTAGTAATTTACACTCCCCTTTTTGTGGATATACTTTTAGTACACACAATCACTCCATTGATAAATTCTAAATTCATTGATATGATTTTGAAAAGGGTAATCTTAACCAAATTTCCATTCATTGAGTTATACATCCATGACATTGGTTTTGTATTTAATAGAACATGTGTGAACGTACATTGATTTATTTACACTGAATATCCAATCTTATTGAGTGTATTTATATTTTTCACACATAATTATGTAATTTATTTTTCCTTAATCTAAGTATACCGTCTTTATAATGGATTTCGTCTCAATTTACATTCCATTGAGACTTTGTTGTGTTTATTCTCCAATTCACTTTTATATGGTGTATATACTTTCCTTTGGAATATTATATCATCAATAACATTATTCTAATGAGATTATAATGTTTTTATTAAATTTTATTCATCAATTATTTTTATTCAAGAATCTCTTATTTGATTAAGAACTCATTAACTAAAATATTATTTTAAATATTTATTATTTTAAATATTTCTCATTAATATCCATGTATTAAAAATGGTATTAAGGACTTATTAATATAGAAATTAGTGTTTTAAAGTTAAAATTAAATTCAAAAGTTTTAGAGTGGTATGGTAAACGTTGATTCAAAACTCTTCTTTTTGAATGTTTTAAAGGAATTGATTATGTCTATATCTTGAATTGATATCTAGTGAATGCAATGTGGAAATTTTATCTTTCCATTATGCTTCTTAATGTGTTAAGATTATGTTATGGTTATTGGAAATGTTTTTCATATATGAGAGTTTATGTGATTTGCCTATGGTGGGTGAGCCCAAGCTAGCTCTTCAATGCATTGGGTAATGTGACAGAGTTAAATGTTAATGTTTCTCCTCTGAGATTTGGGGAATATAATGTGATGGGTATCCAAAATGTAACTCCCTATGTAGCTGTGAAAGTTATAATTTAAGTATGTTATGAATTCCTTAATTTACATTTATGATTTATGATTTCTGTGTGTTATTCATAAATCTATTATTTCATGAGGTTTTTTATGATCGAAGGTATGGTTTATTTGATTTGAATTTATTGATGGGATAGTGTTTTACTTCCTTATTTGATAACCCTTACCGAGTTTCTATGATTTTTCAATGTATTGTAATTTTTTTCAGAGGAATTGTAGATGAATAGGGTCAAGGATGGGGTCAAGGAAAGGTCATGTTGTCTAAAACATGCAACAAGCCATTTTTATTTTTTAAGAGTTTTTATTTTATAAAAAAATTCAAACTTGGTATAAGTGTGTTTTTTTTTGAGATGTAATGTAATTATTATGACTTATTTCACTAAAGCTCAAAACCTGAAAAGATCCTTAATGTGAATTATTTAATTAACTCAATATTAAGTAATGTTTAAGTTTAGGGCCTTATAATAAGATGTTAATTACTCAATGTTAAAGTCAAAATGAATGTGAATGTTTATTTTCTTAAAATTTGGTTAATTTGGAAAGTGAAATTGGATTCCCACGCATACCACCTTTGGATCTCTTATAAATAAATGTAAGTAAATTTTACACACTCACAATTATTTCTTTATTCATGTTAGTATATATAAAATTGGAATGATGAATGTTTTGTGAATATGAAATTTTCTGAACATGGATTTCTTGAGGAAATGATTTTGTGTATAAAATGAAAAATGAAGAGGTTATAGAATTAGTCTCCGAAAACATATTGAGATTTCTGTGGAAATAAAGTTTTTCAAAAAACATTCTAGAGTATTGTTTCTTATTTGTTTTCTAGAATAAGGAATTATACATAACAATTGGAATAATCCATAAACTGTGTTTTTTTAGGATGTTTTGAGAGGTAGTTTCTATATTCTCTTGGGTAAGCGAATGAATTATTTTTTTAAGAATTATAATTTTTTATGTTTATTAAGTAAAATAATAACATATTTTTCACCAAATGGTGATATTTAACTAAATTTTTACATAATTGTTTTGCATCATTTGTGCTAAAATGATCATATGAACTATTAGTGGGGAAGAAAAGATAAAATCCAAGAAATAATCCCTTTTTGTGGGTTGAAAAATAATATATTTAGTGTTCCCCCACTATGTGATGAAGGTAATAATTGCTTTTATTAAATATAGTTTTATTTTGAAATGAGTTGAATATGTAAAAGTTTTTATAAGAGTAAAACATATAGTTGTAAAATTGTTTCAAGTTGTTGAAGACCCAAATTCATGTTACATAATAATGATGGAAGAAAACTATTTTTAAAATAAATGGTTTAGAAATATGTGGTAGAGAAACATGAACAAATTTTCAATGTGATATACTCACCAATATATTTTTTATTTTTGAAGAAGTTGATATTGGTTTTAAATGTTTACTCAAAATTAATGGTATTTATTTTGATGATAACTCTTCTCAATAAAAAATGTTATAAAATATAATAATATTTCTTCAAAATATGATACAATTAAGTCATAAAATATTTCAGATCAATTTGAATTAATAATTACAATATTGAGAACTTGATTTATAAGTGTATATTGTACTACCGTTTTGTTTTTCTATTCGGATAGATGAAAATTATATTTAAAGGTTAAAGAAACACTTTTATTAGATAAAGAATGATCCAAGGGAGTGGTGCAGATAATTTAATGCATTCTTAAGGCTGTTGAATTTCAGGAAATTAATTTTTTATTGTAATATGTACATTAAAGATAGGAAGAATATTTCCATTGTTATTATTTTATATATTTAATACATTATATATTCTTGGAATGATTAAATAACTTGTGAATGATTTTATAAATAAATGTAGAAACTATCTGAAACGTCCATTCATAGTGAAATGAAATACATTCCTGGGTAAAAAATATCATAAAAGGATAAATAAAATATCTTTTATCAAGAGGCTTATGCTAAGAAACATCTCCATATGTTCGGAATGGACATTTTTAAACATTATTTCTAATTATTTTAATGAAAAATATGTTTAATAGAGATTGAGATGGGAAAAAATTTGACTCTATAGAGTTTCTGAAGACGATTGAAAGTTTTTTATATATGTCTGCCTCAAAAACAAACACTATTTGTACTATTAACTTATATAAAAGATTCCAAAATGAACCAATATAATCACATTAATTTGTTAAAAAAATAATTCACATATATATTAAAGGAAAAATATATTTTAGACTGATATCTAAAATATGAAGAATAATATATTGATTTTCGTACATAGTAGTTGATTGGGAACAGACTGTTGATGATAAAATATCCTCATTTTGTGGAGTTTTCCTTTTAGGGTGCTATTATGTAAGATGGCATACCAGGAAAAAAAATTAGTAACTCTTAGCATAGCTGAAGTTGGGTGTTTAGATTCCTCTCATGATGCAACACAACTTTTGTAGATGATGAATTAGTTGGCAGATAGACATGTTGAAGGGACGTTACCTCATATCTTGGGTTATGATAATCGTATTTCAATTAGCATTATAAGAAATCTTGGGCAACAATCTTGTTAAAAACATGTTAATATAAAATATTATTTTTTCAAAGATCATGTGGAAAAGAATGTACTCAAGAAATAATATGATCCAAAATATGAAATATTTACTAATATTTTCTAAAAACCTTTAGAAAATGAAGCAATTTTCAAACGGTGTATGATCATGGGTGTCCAAAATCCTTCTATTCACTATTTAGGTATTTCACCCCTCTCACATATTTTTGTTGGGTAGATTTTTAATCGTGACTATTTCATAAATCTATCCACTTATACATGTTAAATCATTTAATGAATCATGTATTTAAGGATTGTTGTGGGAATTCTATGAAATTATCATGTACATCTGTGAACTATTTTAGTTATTTTTTGATGTTTTTAATGAAACTTTTAAAGGGATAATCGAATAAGATGGTGATTTTATGGAATGTTTGAATAGTTTAGAAGTTTCAAAGAGAGGTTTCTTAAGTGACTGCTTTTGGACATAATGCATTTTTATTCAATGATTATTATTCACAAAAATGAGTTTTCTCACATAGGTATGGAATTACTAATAAGTGATCTGTTAATTGAGGTTATAATTTTTTGTCATTTCTAAACATTTATTGACAAAAAAATCACTATGGGACAATTTTGGGACTAATTTTTCAAGAAGTTTTTTTCTATTTTAAAATAAGCGTGTGCTGCATATTTTGTATTTTTTTATTTATAAAAATTTAATTCACATTAAAAAATTTAGTGATTAGATGAAATATTTATACTAATCAAAAAATATTATCCACTCTTATTGAGAGTGTGTATGGGTCTAAGTTTTTGATTCTAGGAATATTTTTTTTGTAATCTTGTTTCTCTGGATGACCATGGGTCCTAAATAAAGTTTCTCGATCGGTATGAGAAGTCATATTAGAGTCTTTATGTCATTTAGGAAATTTGATACTAAATATTATGATTATTTACTAATTTTTATTTTTAAAAGAACAAGTTATCTATAAAAATTTTATCCAAGCATTGTGAAATGATTGGAGAAAAGATAAAAGGTTCATTCTAAGTGGTTCCAATCTAATTGATGATAAGAATGATAAAGAGATGGTTCTGGAATACTGGGATGTAATAGAAATTTCAAATGAAATTTAGTTGATTATTTTTCATTCCTAATGTTCTCAAACATCATCAATAATTCAAGGTTAAAATAAGAGGTTTGTGTAAGAATATAGTCTACTAATTCAAAGTATTCCAGTATCAAATAATTAGATTGTTTATCCCTCGATGTAGATTTCATCTGAAGGTTATAAAGTTTTAAGATACTTTATTATTGGTTGATTGATCCCTCAGACTATTATATTCACTGAATGAAAAAATTAAAAGGACAATTCATCGGTTGTAGAAATTATAGATAAAATTAGTCATTATATATATTGTATCATCAGATTTGGTATGAAACACATCAACTATAAGAGTTTTTACATAATCAATCAGACGTAGTTTTGATAACAAAATTTGAATCATATAAAAATATATATCAACTAAATAATCAAATTAGTTTGATTTTTTTGGATCAATAATCTTAATGGGATGAGACACCAATCATCTTGATGACAACCAACAGTATTGTCACCCATTTTCATCAGGTTTTTGTATTCTTCAATTAGGTTAAGAGAAAATGATGTTTTGAATTTTCTCTAGTCTATTAAGTTTCATTAAACATGGTGTGATGTTGAAACATCATACATTAATATATTTTTACCCATTTGATGATTTATGAAAATGACATGTCACTAGATACATGAAAAGTGTTTTGAGGAATATTAGAACTCTTGGAAAAAATAAATTTTCTTTTGAAGAGTTGGGGTGTAGTGTTGTTAAGGGGTTTTTTAGGATACTAAATTTGAAACAATTGTTATGGCATACTGATTTTAATAGATCAGTTTGTTACGAAGCATCAAAATTATTAGTCATTGGTTCTTATTTGTTTTCAACTAGGTCTAAAAAATTGGAGTCATCATATGTTTCTTCATATGGAAAAGTAGTATTAGATTAATAATTTGTAGCCAAATAAAGTATTTTCAGCAAGTCTAATGATGGATGAAGATTTATGATATTTTGAGAAGAATCAATAAGAGCTAAGAATCATTGAATTAGTCAAATATGAAGTCGAAATGAATTTTAAACTTTAGTTTCTAAAAAATATTTAATCAAGAAAGTGAAATTGGTTTCCCAACTATTTCACTTTTATCTATCATTTAAATATAATGAAGTATATTGTACAATATAATGATGATTTTAATGTTTGTGTATGGAGAGATATTTAGATAGAATGTAATGTTTTTTGGATTATGATGTTTCAGGACTGAGATTTCCTTAGGATTATTTTTTGGATAGATGAAAAATAAGGAAGAATTTTCCAGGGAAAACCTAGATATAATACTAGAATTTTCATGGGAAGAATGATTTTATTCATAATTTTTTCAGAGTATCTTTCTTATCAGTTTCTTGAACTATTTAATTCAATATAGGAATCATACCAATCAATCATACTAATTTTTTTTGTGAATTATAGATTGGTTTTTTCGACCTTAATATAGGTAGGAATGTTATGAATTGTGTTTTACAGAATTAAAAGAGTGGAAGTTGATAAGGAATCGTATTAACATGTTTTCAGACAACTTTTCAAGGTTTATTAACTAATTAGAAAATCACTTTTTACATCATTAGTTATAGAAGAATATATGTCATTGTTTTTTTGATTATAATGCTACACAAGTATGAGGGTATTTCCTATATTTTGTATCGACACAATATGTTTTTTCTATTGTATTTTGTGGTATTGGATTATTTAAAAATCATTCAATAGACTGGCTACTCATATTGAGTAGTGAACCCTGTAAATAAATATATTCTTGTATATTTTTGAATTTTTTTCCTCTAACAATGTGATAATTACATAATATGAGGTTATGATTTTTACGAAGTAATGTTATGATAAAACAGAAATATATAACTAATTCATCCTTCCCACTCTCAGTGATATATTTATCTTCACTAAGACATTTCAGTTGTATGAGATTATTTCACAATATCATCATTATTTCAATTTTTCTTATTTTTATGTCCCCTCTATAGAATATTTCTCATCCATGTACAAATTTGCTAAAAAAATTTAAACACTATTTTTTCTGTTATCCTAAAATTTTATAATTTCAATTTTACCCATGTTTAAATTTAAAAAAAAAAATTAAACTGAATAATTTTTTTATTATCGAAATGATATATTTTTGTGAAATTTTAGACAAAAATATGAATAAAAGTATTTTTATAATTTATAGTGAATGAGTGGATTTTATATCCATCATGATGCTTTAATGTTATAAATATTCTATTACATGTTTTATATGTTCCCCTGAATTATAATTTTTTCCTTTTTATTTGTGAAGTTTATCTTCAATAGTTAAATTGAAAATGAAAAGATATTTTCCTAAAAATAATTATAATGATATTTTTATTTATTTTTTATGTATCAGTGAAACCAAAAATTTATTTTAATTACTATTCACATGGTATATGTTTTCATGATACTATCCTTAGAAACATTCACATACTTATAATCATTGGATATTTAATTTCCCTTAAATAATTGTATTCTTTATTAAAGGATGTGATTATTTCCTAACCAATATTCATTTTTTACATATGGTGTTTACATCAATTTTATTTTATTAACAATGAAATATTGATAAATATATATTATTTAATAAATCCACATATTTGTTGATAAGGAATATTTATTCAACTATGAAATATTTTATTAAATATACGAGGAATTATTTTAACCTATATAGATGGATGGGACCCAAAATTATATCGTCAAATGACGAATCAATAGTCTCATGAGGTAAATCAGTAAGATAGAATTGCACAGGTTCCTTTCTGTAGTTGTAAACTATCTTTTGAAAGATCTTTATTGTATAGGTATCATTTTCTTAAGAAAAACATTTTCAATAACTAATCATTTACTTCATTGTGAATTTAGTTATTAATTCATATTATCTTCTCAAAATTATTTTATACATGGATGCATTTTATTCCAAATTTGTTGAATAAATGGTAGGTTTTTTCAATTATTTACCTCTACATATTGAGTTTACATTATTTAATCAAGATATTTTCCCCTATACATAACCCTTACTAAGGTTTTGGGATCACCCTTTTTTAATCTCTAGGATAAGAATATAGAATAGTTGTATGAGTTCAAGGATGTAGATTACATTAATTTATTATATTTCTGGCTTATTACCAATTAATAAGGGATATTTTTATGTAAATTATTCACCAAGACTACTATAATAATCAATCCTTGGGAAATGTTACTCGTTTTATCTTATTCAAATGTATTGAACTATCTAGTAATTTTGGGTTTTTAGAGATGTGGTTATTATAGTTTCTGTCATTGGGAGGTTTTTTAGAATACAAAGGAAATAGATTTCAAATAAACATAGCTAACGTGTGAATTACGATAATCCTTTATAGTATTTTAGATTTTTCCCATTAGAAGTAACTTATTTTGTGGCCCAATATTTTTCAATATTTTGAGTTAACTCAGTGTGTTCCATTATTTAGTGATGGTTCCTAATAGTATAAATGCAATCAATACTCGTGGACAGTACTGTGATTTCCCCACTAAGAAAGCCAATACATTTTTCAATAGAGATGGGTACACTATTACCATACTTTGGAAGATGGACCAATTTATTTCTAATAAGAATCCATAAATAGAAAAATGTGTTCTTCCATGACATAACACAGCTATATTGTATCATTTTACATGACATAAACCTGTATATTTTATTGGAACTACTAATCCCATGTTATATGGGAATTGGATCATGTGTCTTAAAATGATATTTATTATATTTGGATGAAATAAAATGAAAAATGTGGAAATGGATGTGTATTTTCATAAAGGTGATTTTGCACAATGGCGGTGATTAATCTATAATTCTATTGATGAAGTATTAATATAATATGTGGATTAGAGATATATTAAATTAATATTTTCTAATAAATATTTCCTTTATTATAATCAAATAGAAATGAATATTAAGATCCTCATAATAAATAAAATGTAAGAAGAATGTATTATGTAGTATCATGATACCCTTACAAAATATATTAGTATTCTAAAGATTATATGGATAGTCTGGAGAGAAATATTTATTATTTATTTGTTGTTATTAAGCTGAGTCTCCAAACGGAATTGGATTCTCAAAAAAATATCATAATATTATGCGAAATTGTTATATTACATCAAAACATAGAAGAATTTTACAAGATCTAATATCAACAATAGAAAAAAAGAGAATAATGGGTGAGATGTGAACTATAAAATAGAGAATGTATCAACTATGAATAAGAGAATGATGTAATTCTCACCTTGTGAAAACTTTGGAATGAATCATCCAGGGAAATTCCTAAAGGATATGTTTGTTGGTTATATGTGTAGACATAAGGGTGACCTTTCCCATTAATGAATGAGGATGTCTTTTTGGGATATGGATGTGTTAGGAATTTCTCATTATGATAGATAAACATTCATTACCTATCCTCCGGGACTCGTGTCATGACTACCCTGATGCCACCTCAGATAGGTCGGGGTATGTTGACTAGCACTTAGTCAAAATTTCCCACAAGTGGCAGGCATTTCACACAATACCTATACATACCTTCCCATCTCTATGAAAAAGTTGAAATGGAAAACACTAAGTAAACAAGCATGAAAACCACTAAGGAACACAGTTAGAGAAAGGTACAAAACTGAATGAAAAGTGGATATAATACAAAAGCAACGGAAAAGTAAAAGTACAAGGTCCTAGAACTCTTCTATAGAGAAACCTACCTGATAGGTAGGTACAGTAAGTTGTCTAAAAGATTCAAAATCATACCGCGTCCATCAGGTATCCCATTAGTAACCCTATCTCTATCCAACCAAGGACTATGTCAAATCTATTGATCGTATGTAGAAGACATGACACATGTGGGAAAAGCCCAAGCTAGGGTGAGTAAAACAATACAGGGTAGGGACCCCAAACCAAAATGGTTTCCTTAAGAAACATACCATAATGGAATCACAAATTTAATTCCAAAAACAATTCAAATGAAGTATAACACAAAAAAAATCTCTATTAAATACACCCCGTTGTCTACCAAAGAGGTACACGAAGTGTAGCCTTTAAGAAGAATATTAAATGGAGTCCTTAGATTCAGATCACACAAAGTATAGGTCTATGGTACGTCAAAAGGATTTTCCGAAGAACCGAAATTACCTTCAAGTAGTTACACTTATATTTTAGGTGACACCCTGAGTGTAGGTAACACCCCAAGTGTTCGTAACACATGGATTGTAGATAACACACAGAGTGTAGGTAACACACAGAGTGTCGGTAACAAACAGAGTGTTGTCAAAGACTGGAGGACCCACACCACGGTGTGACAGGGGAGTACCAACTAATTATATGTAATACACATAGTTTAGGTAAGATACATAGTCATGGTATGTCACATAGTCTAGGTAATACACACAGTCTTGGTAATCACATAGCCTATAAGTCAAAGCCATCCACAAGATTTCATCTTTAGAATTCCCATTCCCGGAGCACCAACTCCTCAAGACAATAGGTCGTATCCCAACATCCATGGAAACTAACATAGATTACCCCAATAATTACTACCTCGGCAAAAGGGTCTGAATTCTTCAAATGGATCGTCAAAATATCCCATAGTTTGAGAGTTATTGGAGTTTCAGTAACAAGGGGTTGGTTGGGTCTTGGTCTGGTCTGACTTAGTCACACCAAACTGACCCAACCTGCCTAGGGACATGCTTGACATTACCCATGGGGTTTGACCCATCCTTTGGTATCTAACATGACCCATTGGGTCTAACCCGACCCTCTAGATCCGACCTCACCCGCCAGGTCGGCCTGATCCTCTACCGGTCCAATCAACCATCTCCAGCCCAGTCTAATAAAGTGGACCTATTCGCTCCACTCGGGATGTGATGAGTTACATGTCCCCTCCCTTTCAATGTGGTTGGTTTCCGCACGAGCCATACCGTGGTGCCCAACCATGATCTCACTGGACTGCGGCCTTGCGCTATGTGATGCGACTTAATGTCGCGTCCAGTCGAGCCCGCTACCAACCACCTGCTTGTAGCTCCTATCTACCACACCGTGGTGGTTTCTGTGGGGATCTATACTATTGGTCATCGAGAATATGGTGACCCATCTTCCATAGGTCTCCAGTCTCACCCCAATGCCTGGTTTTTTAGGAAGGGTCCATCTACATGATCCTCAGATCACTTTCTTTAATGCCTTGTTATTAGTCTCTTCTAACCATCACTTCGAGGGTCTAGCCACATTCAAAACCTATTAGAAAATTATTTAATGACCATAATGGTCCATTATAAAATAATTCCCTAAATAGGGATAGGATAATCCCAAAAAAATTGATGGATGACCATTGACCTTGTTAGATTTGATCTTTTTTCATCCTATTAGAAAAACAGAGAGAAACAATAATCTCACATATTATTCCTCCTTCAATTCTACAATAAATATTACCCATCCCACATGCACGATCGAACCACGGATCAACCAATTTAGTGGATGGTCTACATTCATGATCATAATTAAGAATGTGGAATGAAATCCCAATGAAAAAACCCCCTACCTTGTGTTTGGATCGATCGGTGAAGAACATATGCTATTTTTTCAGACCCACCCACAGATGATCTTGATCTGTCATCTCTTGGACATTCTTCACTCACCAACAAGAGGATTACCAATTCATTTTCTTCTTTTGGAGCCTCCATGGAATTATACTAGATTGTGTCTTATCTCGTATCCCTGAAAAGCTATTAATTGTGGAAACACGTTTCAGAGTCACTATTTCACGAAGTTGCATTGTTGTCACATTTTTTTCATTATGAAAGTAAACTATTTCTCAGTTCCTAAGACACATAATTGTTTTTTCATCATAAAACATTAAAATAAAAATAAAATAAACTATTAAAATATATTTCTATTCTTTTTAAAAAAAACTAAAAAATATTTCTATAGTCGCCCAACACAGATCAAAGTTAGGTCCTACCATGGAAAATCCCACTACTCTGAACACAATGGTTCCCTAAGATTTCAAATTTAGGCACTCATTTAAAAGATACTAAAATCAAGAATGTGTGCTATTTTTAATAAACATAAGAAATAGATCAAATATTTATTCTGGTCACCTAGAGCCTAGAAATCATGACCAGTCTTAGTACATGATATCGATATAATTCCATATAATTTAAAAAATATATATCTAGAAAATTTGAGACATTACATTCAACCCACCTTATAGATTTAGGTTGATGAAATCCAAATAAAGGGATAAAAATCTAAATGGGGATACAGAGAATGAATATCTTCCTCTCTATCCCAAGTGTTTTCTTAGAGATTCCCATGATTCCGCTGAATGCTCACCATAGGAATCAATCATCCTCAAAGGATCCCATCTTTTCGATCATCGATCTCCAATAGGTACCCTTTGAAAATCCCTAGTGGTCAAATTCCAGCTCACCCCAGTCAATGACGTGTGATGGGTCATGTATATATCTCATCAATTGGGATATGTGAAATACATCATCCACCCACTCTAACTATAGATTTAGATCCAATAACTATGCCTCCTAGGCCACTATACAAAGTATCAGAAAAGGTTAGATGAACCTGAGAGATAACTATCCACTCCAACCAAACCATTGTATCCCACATCAAGGAGAGACCTGACAGATCACATCGTCTCCCCTAGATCTACAAGCTTCTATTTTTCCTATAATCATAAAATTTTGATAGTTGTATACAGTATTTATCCACTCC
Organism: Viscum album; assembly: GCA_963277665.1. Classification (NCBI taxonomy): domain Eukaryota; kingdom Viridiplantae; phylum Streptophyta; class Magnoliopsida; order Santalales; family Viscaceae; genus Viscum; species Viscum album. The sequence continues at coordinate 2,023,665,643 of OY728138.1, forward strand.
TGGATGACCTACACATTCTCCCTAGTTTCATGTACCAACTCCAGATACATGAGTGCTAACTCTCCAGGGTTATTCCAATAAAGTGGAGACCTATAGGATCACATGTTCAAGGCCTTTAACTATGCCATACCAATGGTGGTATTGTAGTTATTGGTGTACATGAACTCCACCAGGGGAAGGTGATCTTCCCAAATGAGGCCAAAATTGAGGATGCAAGAACGTATCATGTCTTATATGGCATGAATGGTCTTCTCTATCATGTCGTCTATCTATAGGTGGAATGTTGTGCTCAACGTCAGTTGATTCCCAAATGCCTACACTAATCCCATTGACAACTGATATATAAAGAATCATTTTCTATCTAAGACTACAACTGATGGTACTCCATGGATTCAAACTACATCATACAAGAAGAGGCATCCCAATATCTCTATGGAACCATGTTCATGTATCTCTAGGAATTTGGATGACTTGGTGAGTCGGTCAATGACCATCCAGATGGTATTGTTCCCTCTAAACATACATGGAAATCCATTCATGAAGATCATCAATATTCCACCCTAATTTTACTCTCACACCTCAAGGTGTTGAGTCACTCTCCCTAGAACCTATTGCTTGACCGTCACTTGGTGAAAATTGGGGAACCTAAAGACAATCCCTTCCAATGCCAACTTCATACTCGACCACCAAAACTAATGTTGTAAGTCCTCGTACATCTTTCCCACACCTGGATGTACCACTAAAGGGGATGTATGGAAAGCCCTCAACACATCCTTCCATAATTTTTCTGATACAACTATGCATCCTTTGAAAAGGATTATGTGCTCCCCACCTTTCAAATATCCATCAGGGGCATGCCCTGTAGACATATGAGCACATGTAGTCTCGCATCACATATCTCTGAGTTGTGCCTCCCTAACTTGCTATAATATAGAATGTGAACCACTATTGATTGGAGATATTTAGCTTCATCTACATCCATGAAGGATATCATAATTGAGGTGAACTTCTATGAGGAATCATTTAGTATATGTGAACTTAGTCTCTGGCTGAGAGCATCTACCGCAATGTTCCCCATCCCGGGAGAATAAACTATCTCAAATTCATTGTCTTGTAGTATCTCTAACCAAAATTGTTGTATCGGGTTCATATATTTCTGATAAAATATATACCTAACACATTTGTGGTTTGAGTTGATGATAAACCACTTTCCCATAATGTAGTGTTTCCACATCATCAAAATGAAGACAACCGCTACAAACTCTAGATCATGGGTTGCGTATTTTTGCTCATGTTTTCCTAACTATGATGAACTATAACCAATCACTGCATTCCCTGTATTAGGACACAACCAAGCCCAGTTTCTAATGTGTCACAGAGAACCTCATACATTACACCGTCCTCTAGAAACCACATGATGGGAGTGATCGTAAAACTCTCCCTCAGCTTCAAAAATATCTACTAGATCTTCTACATCCACACAAAGTGTTTTCCCTTTCAGGTCAAGGATGTCGTGGATGTTTCTTACTCTTGAAATTTCATGTACAAACCTCTGATTGTACTCAACCCACCAAATAAAATAGTGCACCTTGGTAACATTACTAGGTGGCTCCCAAGAAAGCACTGCCACTATCATTTCTGGATCTATTGCAACTCCAGCCTCTGAAATGACATGTCCCAAAAAGTGGACCTCTAGTATCCATAACTGAATCTTTAAGAGCTTCCAATAAATCTTATTCTCTCATAGTAAGTATAGTACCATCCTCAAGTGTATCAGATGGTCCTCCTTAGACATCTTGTAAATTGTAAGGACTCGTAAAATTGAAGGGAATTTTTTTTAATTTTCTTTGAGATTTTACAAGAACGCAGTTTCTGACGCACCTGATTCCGAGGCCCGGTGTGCCCGGAACCAATTTCCAAAGTTTAGCTCGGGTACGTTCAGTGAACGAATGAGTGAGTTTTCCTAACTTTTGAACCGGTGATTGGAATTGAATTCTGAGGGAAGCGATGGAATCTTAGTGCCGGTTATTTTTTAAGAACACCTTTTCTGGAGTTGTGTTTGCTCGGGTGAGGTTATTAATTAATTAGGTTAACTAAAGAATACAAATAAAATATTGTGCTACAATTTTATTTTTAATCTAAGTAATGATAACCTAGGCATGGTGGTTGGAGTGGGACCCACTAATACCATAAATCCTAGGTAGGATATTAGTGTGGTGGGGCCCACAAGAGCCCCACCCCCTTTATTTCATTTTTACCTCCCACGTGCATTTATTTTGGTAACTCACCTGCACCCCCTCTTAAATTCTAAGTCAACTCTCACGTTTAATTGGTTTATTAAATGCCTCATAAATTGGTCAACGCACGTTAATTAAATCGCGTTTTTTTGAATTTAAATTAAAGGTTTACATGAGTAATAAAATAAGGCAACGCATTATTTTGTTGCTGTTTTCGTTGTGCGAGAAGGATTGGAGAGGAACCTTGGAATCCTCATCTTACTCCTTGATGAACACAAAGAACACACCATCATCGACGAAGAACACCGACCTCTGACAAAAGAGGACAAAGAATTCAAGTTCTTCGGTGATCGACGACGCGACGCCGTGTACCGTGACGCCGATCCTCTTCTCCGCAACGTCGTGTACCGCGACGCCGATGATCCTCTTCTCAGCGATGTTGTGTATTGCGACGCCGAGGATCCTTCTTCCACGACGTCCTTTTTCATTCGACGAAACTTAGTTCAACAATTCTTGAGGTAGGGGGTTTCATTTAATTTAATCTATGTGGATTATATCCTCGACATGTATTTAAATTGATGGAAGTCGTTTGAACCACTAATGCGGTGGGTGCGGACCAATGAACAAGTATGAACCCACCGATTCTCTATTCTTGGTGTGCGGATCGACGGACGACTACGAAGTGGGCCGAAAAGGCGTTTTAAAGCCTTCACAGTATTCTACAGGTCTCAGGAGAGTCGCAGGCGTAGATAAAGGGCAAAACGGACCACCAGAGCGTGTCCGGTGGTCCGCGGAAGGCGCTTCCGGCGCGCGACGCTGGGGGCCGAAGGCTGTGGCCGGCACTGGCTGTAACATCCCAGGTAAATAAATAATAAAGAATTTTCATATTTATTAATATTTACGAATTAAATATTAATTTTAATTAAAAGGGGTTTCTACGTTCAATAGCGTACTTGGTACGCAACGATGAGTTTTTTGAAACTTACGTAGCACACTAATAACAAAATAATATTATTTTAAATGTTAGTTAACAAGTAGTCGTTTTACTGGCGGGAATGGATAGAAATAACTAAAATATGATTATATATGTTTTTAAATGTTTATACATTTACCCAATAAAAGATAAAGGCTTAAAATACGGAAAGAGTTCAATTTTAGGGCATATATACTCTAATTTTCACTAAAGGTTCACTTATCACCTTTTAATGGTGAACCGTCATTAAATATAGTTTTTATCACTCTTATACTTTATTTTGGACCAAATATAACTCTTCTTTAGAATCGGGGCATCAAAATTTACTTTGTGTAAATTTTTGGTACCTTTCTGATAAAGTTCATTTTTTTTATGAATAGTGTAAAATGTTGTATTTTAATTCAAAACCTGTTTTTAATCTAAATTATTTATATGATTAGATTATTATTTTAATTGGTTTTAAAGTGAAATTAGAATATATTTTTACCAGTTAATCCAATGGTGGTCATTGGAATCAATTTCACTTTGAAATTGGACTTAAACTGGTGTCAATCTTTCGATACTTATTGTTTCACAAAAACACGTTATTTGTCATGACAGCGGGAATTAATTATTAAATTAATTAATTTGACACATATGTTTTGAATTTTGTAAAATGTACTTCATTTTTGAATTCAGAATATCAAATATAGCTTAGGGTGAATTTTTGGTAATTTTCTGAAAAACTTCAATTTTTTCTGAATAGTGAAACCACTATGTGGTAATCAAGCAAACTGATTTTTCAGTTAAATGAAAGTTTACCACTAATGTGTATTGAATTTTGAAAATCCGACATACATGGTTGTCATTAAGAAGTAAAATGTGGTTCAATGAGATTAAAATAATTTTTTGGTGAATAGTAACTTTTTTTCATTAATCGCGATTAGTGGTAATAAGTGTAGTTTAAGGTATAAATAATGCTTTAATAATAGGAAATGACCTAGACACATGTCCCACCCTTATTGGTTGTGTCATGGCCGACCAAGAAAAGCCATGGGTCAACTTGGGGACCCCATGGAGACACTTTGGATTGGAAATGACATAAATAACTTTTTATTAAATGTTAAAGTAAAAATGACACAAACATAATATGTTTTACGAAAACAATTTTTACATGGGGTTATAAAGATCAAATATTTGATTATAAATAGTCCGTGGAAAGCTAAAAAGATTTCCTACATCATAGTGTTTTTTTTATAATTTTTAGAAATTAAATATATTAAATTATTTATGACATAATAATGATGCAGTGATGACATCATTATTTGACAATTTAAATAAAATGGAAAGATAATGTAAAATCTATGAACTACACATGTCCAAAACCAATTGGATGAGTGTATTTCGAACCCTTATCACCTTATACACGAATTATATCAATGTGGGACCTTTTAAAACCGAAACACATTTTAAAATAAAGTAATATTTCCTTACTTTCCAAAAGTGCCCCTCCTCTCCTCTTATAAAAGGCCCCTACCTCTAGCCCATTTCACACACTTCTCAAGCCTTTGGCTCGGCCAACCCCTACCCAATTACTCTCTCCACATCCCTCTCCTAATCCTAGAGGATTATATTTGGGCAGAATACTTTCAAAAGATGCCTTTAGGCTCAAATCAAAAAGGAGTTACACTTTTAAAGGTAATTCATTCTCTCTTGTTCATTTGTTTTATTTTGCTTCTCCAACCCTCTAAACTTTTTTTATTTACTTCTTTTGTAACAACACCAGTATATTCAATATACTAGGATGTTTTTATAATATTTATTTGAGCTACACTCTCACACAACTACATCAAATGGTTAAAGAACATACGGTTTCTGTGGGTGGCGAAATTCTGCCTCCCGAAACGATGATTGTTCAATACTCATTTAACACCTTCAAGGGTGGCCATTATGATGTCACTATTTTTATATATGATATATAATATGTTTATGTTTTCTTTAAGCTTCTGTATTTTCCATTTTTGGCATACCTTTATGGTTTCCATTATGGGTAAACACGATATCTTCATTTAAGGAAGTGCGGACTACCGCCCCCTAAAAGTGATGCGATTCGTTAATGCCATATGTGGGACGTGTAAAGGATGGATTTAAAGTTATTATATATGATGTTATACTGGAATTATAATATACCACTATATCATTATTATTTCTTTCCATTAAAGTATGAGATAGAAATGAAAGTAGCGTTCATGCGTACGTACGGCTTACCGTCTCCATGAACGGTGCATTTCATTTCTTATCCCCAAATGTAATGTACTATTAAAAGTACATGTATATAATGGATATATATAATTAATGATATATATAAATGATGAATATAATTTATTAATTAAAATATACATACCTCTCATTTAGTTTTAATTCCACTAATATGACAAAGAAATGAAAGTAGCGTTCATGCGTACGTACGGCTTACCGTCTCCATGAACGGTGCATTTCATTTCTTACCTCTAAATGATTATGTAATATTATAAATACATGTATATGCTGGATATATATGATACATATTATATCCAAATCGGGAATTTCATTCTGGATATAAAGAACTTTTGACCACATGAACAACATGTAATTGTAAGAAGTCAACTTTCGACTTAAGAACCAAATATTGACAAAACAAACATTATTAACTTAAATGGTTACATAATGTTTATAACATGGAAATAAGTGATATAAAAGGAATAATGAACTTTAAAAAGGTTCTTAATCAAGTATAAATTAACTCAAGTTTATTATTCAGGATGTTAAAGAACGATCGAGTCAAGTCGGACCCGAGGTAAGGGACTTCGTCTCAATCTCCTTTCATTGAGTCATATTTCGTTTTATACACAACATTCTTTTATACGGTGTATAAACTCCTTTGACTTTTACTTTTATACAAAAGGAATCTTTTTCTACGAAGCGTTTTACTAAACGACAAAAAGGAATTTTTTTAACGTACGCGTTGACAACGACTTTTTCCGCCGCCGTGAGTATTATTTGGTCTTTGGCTTCCTCAACAAGCCGTATTGTTTTTAGAAAAAATAAATACCATATACTATTTTATGGATTTTGGTATTGAAAATGGTTTTGATAAAGGATTCTATTATGTCAATATATTTATGTTATATTATGATTGAAATGTGGAAATGTTATCATTCCTTTATATTGGTTTTATGTTTTATGATTTTATATTGGTACTTGGACATTTTAACGGGTGGTTACGTTATAAACCATATGACGGGTGGTGCCGTGAATACCAGGACGGGTGGTTACGTTATAACCTCCAATGCATTGGGTATGGAAGTCGGCCGTATGGCTATTCCATTAAGTATGTATGGAAATTGGCCGTATTGATATTCCATTAAGTGATATGTGTGGAAGTCAACCGTATGGTTATTCCACTAAAGTATGTTTATGTCCCAAGTTACCTTTATATATTCTATGTGTTCTTTATATGGGTTTTATGGTAATTATTTTGGTTACAAAAAGGTAAGTAATGATACTTTATTCAGTGAAGATTTTTTTTACTACTTCATGAAGGTGAAGGTATTACTTTGATGTAGTATACATGGTTTACATGATGTTTGAAAAAATAACAGTTTTCATTCTTTTTGTATCCCTTACTGAGCTTTTTATGCTCACCCCATGTTTTTCGAAATGTTTTTCACAGGACTTAAAGTGGAATAAGGTCAAGGATGGGATCAAGGGAATTTCATGCTATCTAAAACATGGAATCTAGACATCTTTCTTTTTAAGAGTTTTTATTTTATGGAGACTTAGTTGAAGTGTCTACTTTGTAATCTTTTAAGATGTAATAGTTATGTTCTAATTCTCTAAAACTCTAAACCTGAAAAGATCCTCAATGTGAATTATTAATTTAATTCAATATTAAGTAAGGTTTAAGGTCGGGGCCTTATAGTTGGTATCAAAGGTCGGTTTAGACAACTTTAGGAGTTAGAAAAGTGTTAAATTATAATATGATTGAAATGATATAGCATTTACAGATTACCATGTTGCTTCGCCTAAGATATTTCTGTGTTCAGAATGGTTTTCCGCAGAGGAAACAAAGAAGCTATGTTGGGACAACATCAGGAGAATGATAACCTTCCAAATCAGCAACCTGAGATGGTCGGAATCGGAACTGAACAGTTTGTTGCAGTGATGGCACAGTTGACTCAGGCTATAAATGGTGGTGGTATCCATGCACGAGATCAGCCAGATCAACCGCAGAGGAACATGTCAGTGGTGGAACATTTCATGAGGCAACATCCCCCATCATTCAGAGGATCATCTGACCCTGTGCAAGCTGAAGGGTGGATTAAAGCACTGGAGAAGATTTTTGATTTCATGGGGTGTTCAGAACATCAAAAGGTTAGTCTTGTTGTTTACCGTTTTGAAGGTGAAGCTGATCAGTGGTGGTCGATGGTGAAAAATATAAGGGATAGTGATGAGATTGAGGATCTTCACTGGGACGAATTCAATAGTATGTTTCTTGAGAAATATTTTCCTAAGGTGGTTCGTCTTAGGATGGAAAAACAGTTCCTAGAATTGAGGCAGTAGGATGATTCAGTGGCTACTTTTGAAGAAAAGTTCACTCGATTGGGAAGGTATGCTCCAAACTTCATACGAGATCTTGATAGTAAAATAAACCGTTTTTACTCAGGGTTAAAGCCAAAGTATCGAAGGGCTTTAGCTTCTCGTGAATTCAAAAGTTATGAAAAAGTTGTTCAATGTGCAGAGAAGGTAGAAATGGAGTTTGCCGATGATCAGGTGTTCTATGACAAACAACAAAATAAGAGGTCTAGTTGGCAGGAAAAGGGGAAGAATTCGTCAAAGAAGCAAGGAGGTAAGAAAACCAAATATCCATCCTGTGAGAAGTGTGGTAAAATACATCCTGGAGAATGTTTATCTATGTCTGGTAAGTTCTTTCGGTGTGGTAAGTCTGGTCATATTGCTCGTAACTGTAAGGAAGATGATCAAGCAGGAAATGAAAAGCCAACGGTAAGATGTTTTAAGTGTAATGAAATGGGTCATTATGAAAACGAGTGTCCAACGAAGAACTCAACTGGGGGAATGCAGCCAGACTACAAGCAGAAAGGGGTGGAAAAATCCTTTGCAACAACTTCAGCAGATGTTGGGCCATCGAATGAAGTGGTATCAGCTCCAGGGAGCTCAGTATTTTTCGAAGATTGACGTGAGGTCGGGGTACCATTAGTTGAAAGTAAAAGAAGCAGATGTTCCGAAGACTGCGTTCCGTACTAGATATGGCCATTATGAATTTTTAGTTATGCCTTTTGGGTTAACCAATGCACCTGCTGTATTCATGGACCTTATGAATAAAATTTTCCATGAGTTCTTGGATAAGTATGTGTTTGTGTTTTGAGGTTTGTGAAGAGGTTATGTGTGCCTTGTGATTCACAGTTGAAGAATGAGTTGTTTTTTCATCCTGGAAGTACTAAGATGTACAGAGGTCTGCGGGAGTATTACTGGTGGGATGGAATGAAAAGAGACATTGCTGATTTTACTGTGAAGTGTTTGACATGTCAACAGGTTAAAGCATAGCAGTAGTTACCGAAAGGGATGCTTCATCCTTTACGAGTGCCAGAGTGGAAATGGGAAAACATATCCATGGACTTTGTTGTGGGATTACCGAGGACATCTTGAGGTAATAATGCAATCTGGGTTATTGTTGATCGCTTGATCAAATCTGTTCATTTACTTTCTATACGAGATACTTTCTCTCTAGATCAACTTTCCCGTTTGTATCTTAAAGAGATAGTCAGGTTACATGGAGTTCCTCTCTCCATTGTATCGGATCGTGATCTCAGGTTTACTTCTAACTTTTGGAAAGGCCTTCAGAAGTCGTTGGGTACTGAATTAAATTTTAGTACATCTTTTCATCCTCAATCAGATGGGCAGTCAGAACGAACAATTCAGACATTGGAGGATATTCTACGAGCTTGTTCTATGGATTATCAGGGAAGTTGGGACCAACATCTTTCTTTGGTTGAGTTTTCATATAATAACAGTTTTCATTCCAGTATACAGATGGAACCATTTCAGGCATTATATGGGAAGCGGTGTCGAACTCCGGCTTTCTGGGATGAAGTGGGTGAAAGGAAGTTGATGGGACCAGAATTGGTAGAAGAGATGGCAGAAAAAGTTCAGCTGATTCAGAAACACATGAGAACAGCTCAGAGCAGGCAGAAGAGTTATGTGGATAACCGGAGGAAGGATCTATCTTTTGAGGTAGGTGATCATGCTTTTCTCAAGGTTTCTCCTTGGAAAAGTGTGATGAGATTTTGTAAGAAAGGAAAGTTGAGTCCAAGGTTTATTGGACCATATGAAATTCTGGAGAGAGTTGGATCAGTTGCATACCGAGTGGCTTTACCTCCGAGTTTATCTCAGGTACACAATGTTTTTCATGTTTCAATGTTGAGGAAGTATATGCCAGATCCATATCATGTTTTGAGTCAAGAGGTAGTTTAGCTGGAAGAGAAACTATCTTATGAGGAACAACCGGTCCAGATTCTTGACCACAGGGAGCAAGTGTTACGGAATAAGGTGATTCATCAGGTAAAGGTTTTGTGGAAAACCCATGTGATTTAAGAGGCAACGTGGGAATCTGAAAATGCTATGAGGGATAAATACCCCCACTTATTTTGATAAGTGAATAAAATTGCGAGGATGCAATTCCCAAAAGGGGGGAAGGATGTAACATCCCAGGTAAATAAATAATAAAGAATTTTCATATTTATTAATATTTACGATTTAAATATTAATTTTAATTAAAAGGGGTTTCTACGTTCAATAGCGTACTTGGTACGCAACGATGAGTTTCTTTGAAACTTACGTAGCACACTAGTAATAAAATATTATTATTTTAAATGTTAGTTAACAAGTAGCCATTTTATTGGCGGGAATGGATAGAAATAACTAAAATATGATTAGATATGTTTTTAAATGTTTATACATTTACCCAATAAAAGATAAAGGCTTAAAATACGGAAAGAGTTCAATTTTAGGGCATATATACTCTAATTTTCACTAAAGGTTCACTTATCACCTTTTAATGGTGAAACGTCATTAAATATAGTTTTTATCACTCTTATACTTTATTTTGGACCAAATATAACTCTTCTTTAGAATCGGGACATCAAAATTTACTTTGTGTAAATTTTTGGTACCTCTCTGATAAAGTTCATTTTTTTATGAATAGTGTAAAATGTTGTATTTTAATTCAAAACCTCTTTTTAATCTAAATTATTTATATGATTAGATCATTATTTTAATTGGTTTTAAAGTGAAATTAGAAAATATTTTTACCAGTTAATCCAATGGTGGTCATTGGAATCAATTTCACTTTGAAATTGGACTTAAATTGGTGTCAATCTTTTGATACTTATTGTTTCACAAAAACACGCTATTTGTCATGACAGCGGGAATTAATTATTAAATTAATTAATTTGACTCATTTTTTTTGAATTTTTTAAAATGGACTTCATTTTTGAATTCGGAATATCAAATATAGCTTAGGGTGAATTTTTGGTAATTTTCTGAAAATCCTCAATTTTTGATGAATAGTGAAACCACTAAGTGGTAATCAAGCAAACTGATTTTTCAGTTAAATGAAAGTTTACCACTAATGTGTATTTAATTTTGAAAATCCGACATACATGGCTGTCATTAAGAAGTAAAATGTGGTTCAATGAGATTAAAATAATTTTTTGGTGAATAGTAACTTTTTTTCATTAATCGCGATTAGTGGTAATTAGTGTAGTGTAAGGTATAAATAATGCTTTAATAATAGGAAATGACCTAGACACATGTCCCACCCTTATTGGTTGTGTCATGGCCGACCAAGACAAGCCATGGGTCAACTTGGGGACCCCATGGAGACACTTTGGTTTGGAAATTACATAAATAACTTTTTATAAAATGTTAAAGTAAAAATGACACAAACATAATATGTTTTACGAAAACAATTTTTACATGGGGTTATAAAGATCAGATATTTGATTATAAATAGTCATTGGAAAGATAAAAGGATTTCCTACATCATAGTTGTTTGTTTATAATTTTTAGTCAATAAATAAATTAAATTATTTATGACATAATAATGATGTAGTGATGACATCATTATTTGACAATTTAAATAAAATGGAAAGATAATATAAAATCTATGAACTACACATGTCCAAAACCAATTGGATGAGTGGATTTAGAACCCTTATCACCTTATCCACGAATTATATCAATGTGGGACCTTTTAAAACCGAAACACATTTTCAAATAAAGTAATATTTCCTTACTTTCCAAAAGTGCCCCTCCTCTCCTCTTATAAAAGGCCCCCACCTCTACCCCATTTCACACACTTCTCAAGCCTTTGGCTCGGCCAACCCCTGCCCAATTACTCTCTCCACATCCCTCTCCTCATCCTAGAGGATTCCCTTTGGGCAGAATCCTTTCAAAAGAAGCCTTTAGGCTCAAATCAAAAAGGAGTTACACTTTTAAAGGTAATTCATTCTCTCTTGTTCATTTGTTTTATTTTTCTTCTCCAACCCTCTAAACTCTTTTTATTTACTTCTTTTGTAAAAACACCAGTATCTTCAATATACTAGGATGTTTTTATAATATTTATTTGAGCTACACTCTCACACAACTACATAAAATGGTTAAATAACATACGGTTTCTGTGGATGGCGAAATTCTGCCTCCCGAAACGATGATTGTTCAATACTCATTTGACACCTTCAAGGGTGGCCATTATGATGTCACTATTTTTATATATGATATATAATATGTTTATGTTTTCTTTAAGCTTCTGTATTTTTCATTTTTGGCATACCTTTATGGTTTCCATTATGGGTAAACACGATATCTTCATTTAAGGAAGTGCGGACTACCGCCCCCTAAAAGTGATGTGATTCGTTAATGCCATATGTGGGACGTGTAAAGGATGGATTTAAAGTTATTATATATGATGTTATACTGGAATTATAATATACCTCTATATCATTATTATTTCTTTCCAATAAAGTATGAGATAGAAATGAAAGTAGCGTTCATGCGTACGTACGGCTTACCGTCTCCATGAACGGTGCATTTCATTTCTTATCCCCAAATGTAATGTACTATTAAAAGTACATGTATATAATGGATATATATAATTAATGATATATCTAAATGATGAATATAATTCTGGAATTAAAATATACATACCTCTCATTTAGTTTTAATTCCACTAATATGACAAAGAAATGAAAGTAGCGTTCATGCGTACGTACGACTTACCGTCTCCATGAACGGTGCATTTCATTTCTTACCTATAAATGATTATGTAATATTATAAATACATGTATATGCTGGATATATATGATAAATATTGTATCCAAATCAGGAATTTCATTCTGGATATAAAGAAATTTTGACCACATGAACAACATGTAATTGTAAGAAGTCAACTTTCGACTTAAGAACCAAATATTGACAAAACAAACATTATTAACTTAAATGGTTACATAATGTTTATAACATGGCAATAAGTGATATAAAAGGAATAATGAACTTTAAAAAGGTTCTTAATCAAGTATAAATTAACTCATGTTTATTATTCAGGACGTTAAAGAACGATCGAGTCAAGTCGGACCCGAGGTAAGGGACTTCGTCTCAATCTCCTTTCATTGAGGCATATTTCGTTTTATACACAACATTCTTTTATACGGTGTATAAACTCCTTTGACTTTTACTTTTATACAAAAGGAATCTTTTTCTACGAAGCGGTTTACTAAACGACAAAAAGGAATGTTTTTTTAACGTACGCGGTGACAACGACTTTTTCCGCCGCCGCGAGTATTATTTGGTCTTTGGCTTCCTCAACAAGGTGTATTGTTTTTAAAATAAAATAAATACCATATACTCTTTTATGTATTTTGGTATTGAAAATGGTTTTGATAAAGGATTCTATTATGTCAATATATTTATGTTATATTATGATTGAAATGTGGAAATGTTATCATTCCTTTATATTGGTTTTATGTTTTATGATTTTATATTGGTACTTGGACATTTTAACGGGTGGTTACGTTATAAACCATATGACGGGTGGTGCCGTGAATACCAGGACGGGTGGTTACGTTATAACCTCCAATGCATTGGGTATGGAAGTCGGCCGTATGGCTATTCCATTAAGTATGTATGGAAATTGGCCGTATGGCTATTCCATTAAGTGATATGTGTTGAAGTCAACCGTATGGTTATTCCACTTAAGTATGTTTATGTCCCAAGTTACCTTTATATATTCTATGTGTTCTTTATATGGGTTTTATGGTAATTCCTTTGGTTACAAAAAGGTAAGTAATGATACTTTATTCAGTGAAGATTTTTTTTACTACTTCATGAAGGTGAAGGTATTACTTTGATATAGTATACATGGTTTACTTGATGTTTAAAAAACTAACAGTTTTCATTCTTTTTGTATCCCTTACTGAGCTTTTTATGCTCACCCCAAGTTTTTCGAAATGTTTTTCACAGGACTTAAAGTGGAATAAGGTCAAGGATGGGATCAAGGGAATTTCATGCTATCTAAAACATGGAATCTAGACATCTTTCTTTTTAAGAGTTTTTATTTTATGGAGACTTAGTAGAAGTGTCTACTTTTTAATCTTTTAAGATGTAATAGTTATGTTCTAATTCTCTAAAACTCTAAACCTGAAAAGATCCTCAATGTGAATTATTAATTTAATTCAATATTAAGTAAGGTTTATGGTCGGGGCCTTATACCGGCCGGCCGGCCGGAGGCCGCAGCACCACGGGGCGCCCCCTCCCCTGAAGCCGCGGTGGCCGTGAGATCTGGGGGAGATGCAGCGACCAACTTCGTGTTCGTTAGCAGGGGCAGCACACCCCCCCCCCCCCCCCCCGCGTCCGCTCAGCGTGCGGCACCGCTGAGCCGGACGGGAGGCACCGGGCCGGGCCAGGCCGCCCACGCCGGGTCGGGCCGCGCCAGCCAAGCCGTGCTACGCCCTGATGGGCCGGACCCGGACCCAGGTCGGGTCGCCCTGGTTCGGGCCGACCTAGGGGGGTTGGGCTGGGCCCAGACCCCCCCATTTCGGGCTGTTTTCAGTCAATTGCCCATATCTTGGGCTTCAGACCTCAGATCGATGCACAGTTAGTTGCATTGGGATCATTGGATCAAGACGGCCGTTTCAGTATATTACACCAAAGGTTTCAGAGAACATGGGATATGGCCGGGTTGGTTTGAACACGAAACCAACCGGGCCCTCAATGCAAAAAACGCTTATAACTTGAGCTACAGACGTCCGATTGACGTGCCGTAGACTTTGTTGGATTCATCTTAGTGAGATGGAACTTTTGGATTACTCTGCTCAAGGTTTGGACACAGTTGGAGTATAGTCAGGTTGGTTTTGACTTAAAAACCAACCGGGCCCCTGGGACGAAAAAGCCATTAGCTCTCAGACCAGGCGTCCGATTGACGCGTCGTTTTCCACGTTGAGTTCCTATCGACAAGGTGGAACTTTGGGGTACATCAACTCTGGAATACATGTTAGTTGATGTATCGACACACTTGGCTCAAGGTGCGGACCCTCCCGGAATCGAGCGTGCTGTGTGCGGGAACCCTAGAGGTGGCTGCGACGACAATGAAGACTATCGTACTGGAATCCTTCGTGGGTTTGATGATGAAGACTACCATACTAAAATCCTATATGGGTTCGACGATGAAGACTATCGTACTGGGATCCTCCGTGGGTTCGACGTTGAAGACTTTCGTACTGGAATCCTCTGTGGGTTCGACGATGAAGGCTACCGTACTGAAATCCTATGTGGGTTCAACGGTGAAGACTTTCGTTCTGGAATCCTCTGTGGGTTCGATGATGAAGACTTTTGTACTGGAATCCTCTGTGGGTTCGACGATGAAGACTACCATACCGAAATCCTATGTGGGTTTGACGGTGAAGACTTTCATACTGTAATCCTTCGTGGGTTCGACGACTACGACTGCACTGAAATCCTCTATGGGTTCGGCAGTGAGGACAACCGTACTGGAATCCTCTGTGGGTTCGATAGTGATGAAAATCATACTGGAATCCTCCGTGGGTTTGGCGACGATGACTACAGTACTTGTATCCTACATGGGTCCCAGATAGATGAATCAGTGGCTACATCTGATCATCTCTATCACCTTACGAAGGAGTATACCAGTGTGAGCTGAGTCTTGACTGTCAATCAATATCTTAGATATGATTGACTTGCTTTCCTATGTGGATTGGGTTGTGTTATCCTGTGTGGATCGGGTTATACTATCATGTGTGGACATGATCGAACTTGGGATTGGATGTTGGAGAAGAACTGGAATTGATGACTTAGGTATATTTATGGGCATATACCTAAGTAGTGTTGGTTGTTACTTCGTGATTGTATCTTTCTTTTGTGGATTATCCTTTCTGGATTCAGGGAGGTCTTAGGGGGTCTCGGGATCCCTATTGCGTAGTGTATACTCACCCTTGCACGGGTTATGCCCGCACTATGTTCTGTTGGATGCAGACGACGGACAGTGCTGATCACGGTTGAGGCCTGTGGAGCAGTCGGTACCTAAATGTGGACCATTGGGCGGGGACGTACACGGAGCAGACGACTGGACCCAAGGGGATGAGAAGGCTATCTGTACCCACCATTCAGGTGGGACTTCTAGTGGACAGCTTGACGTTTCTGCTTTACTTTTAGCTACTGTACTTTCTTTCCAGTTTTACTTTACTTTCAGTTTGGGTTTGTATTCTGGCCCACTTACTTTTCTGGACTACTATTGTATCCAATTTTACATAGTGTTTACTTCTTCTTGAATACTATATGCTGTTTGTTTTATTTATAAAGGCAATGCCTTCCACTTTTGTTGGGATTTACACCTTGGTGCTTGTCGCCAGCCCCTGGCCTCTGGGAGGCGGGTTTGAGGTAGTCACGGCACGGGTCCCGAGAACGGGTCGTGACAAATTTGTATCAGAGGGAGGTTCGGTTCTACCGCAGAACTCTGGACTCTGATCTTTCTTCTATGTGAAGCAATAGTGTTAAGGGTATTGAGTGTGGTTATCAGTCCAGGGAGTCCAGTGTCAGTGCGGCGGCTAACGTATCCGTACACCAGGACCCTGACTTCTGATTTCCAACTCAATGCACGAAAAAATTGATTGCATGTCTGTTTCAAAAGTTCTCTTTGTGATTACTTTGTTTTAGCTCACCAGGTATACTGTTTTGACCGTGGCGCACCTGTTTCTTTTCAGGATGGCCCCATGATGGTATCCAGCTAGGGTTCCGAGCTTTGAGCGAGACAACAGCCCACTGAGTGACGATGCCTTGGTACATGGCCCTTTGACAGCGGAGGCACCGGTGGTGCCTCTACCCGCCGAGCCACCGATGTCACCAGCCTCAACTGGTGAGAGTGCAGCTTGCCTTAGTGCACTGCATGAGTTTCAGCATCATAGACCGCCCAGGTTCCACAGGGAGATGGACCCTCAGGCAGCCGAGGATTGGATGGAGGCGGTTGTGCGTGTTTTCAGGTTAGTAGGGACACCAGCTGACCTCATGGTGATCCTCGCAGTGAGCCTCCTGCACGCGGCAGTAGGCAGATGGTGTAGCTTGATGCTCCATGTGCACGACGAGGAATCACTCTTCTGGATGGACTTTGAGAGCATCTTCTGCTCAGAGTTCATCCCAACCACCCTCTGTGCGGTGCGTATCCAGGAGCTACTACAACTGCGGAAGGGCAGCATGACTGTGGCCTAGTACTCAGCGAGGTTTACCGATCTTTCGCGCTACTCCACAGATATGGTACGGGACCCGTTCTTCCTAGCCCGGACCGTCGAGCAGGGACTGAGGTATGAGACTAGGGCTTCGATGATCTCTCTCAAAATTCTGACGCAGGAAGAGCTGTTGGAGAGAGACCTTCTAGTGGATAGTTTCCTCGCCAAGCAGGCACCAGCGGCAGGACCCTCCGTAGGATGACCAGTAGTAGAGTCTTCTACAGCTAGAAGTAGACAGGTGATGTAGAGGTCCAAACGGGCATACCATCAGATGGGAAATCTCAGGGTGAAGATTCGGTTGTGCGGGGCACTTGAAGGAGAGCCAGCTACACGAGGAGCAGGAAATGCTACGCATGCGGCGGGCAAGGTCACATGGCTCGAGACTGCCAGACGCGTCCTACAGATGAGCAGCATGCGGTAGAGGGACCTCCTAGGCAGAGGTTTGACCATTGCGGTCCGCAGGGAGCAGGCGGGTGAGCCAGAGGAGCTGGCCGAGTAGCGGGTGGTGGATGACGCTTTGAGGTCCAACCACCACCACCACCTGGGAGACCACCCCGACCGCAGGGAACAGGTGGATAGGGAAGAGCTCATCTTCAGGCATATGAGGCCTACGATCATGGAGCTCTGGGAGCAGATGCACGGGAGCGGGACGAGATCTAGACATGGAGAATTTTGTTCATGTTGCTTCTAGCTTTGTTGATGTTTTCTTATTGATTTTTGTGTCTTTGTACTTTGATCTGCAGTAATAAATGATACCTTTCATTATGGCATTTACTTTCCTGTCCTCTGTTTTTGTTGTTACTAAGAGGTTCCGGTTTAAAAACCATTGACTTGACCCTCACTTTTGAGATACCTACTAGAGGAGACCCAGTTACCACACACTGAAGCCGACAGTGTGACTCAACCCTTGGAGGTGAGAGTAACGGTTTGATCTCTTGGTAGTAGCGTCGAGGACTTATGATGTCATCCTTGGTATGGATTAGTATCATCCATGTCGGGATTGACTGTATTAGGAAAAAACGTGGTTCATCCAGCGGATCAGACCGGATTTATCTTATCGCAAAAGAAGATATCTTAGCAGCTCTTGTAGGACCAGAAAAGGTCCATGTAACCCAGGAGTGGATGAGGACAGCTCAGAGCCGACAAAAGACTTATGCGAACAGGAGGTGGAGACCACTAGAGTTCGAGGATGGTGACCACGTTTTCCTACGGGTCTCACCTCGACGTGAGTTACGAAGATTTGGTCGGGGTGGAAAGTTGTCTCCGCACTTCATTGGACCCTTCTAGGTCCTCAACAGTGTAGGCGAGGTGGTTTTCCACTTGAATCATCCACCTCAGTTGCACCAGGTGCATGATGCCTTCCACGTATCTTAGCTGAAGAGATACGTGCACGACCCGACGCATGTCATCAACCATGTGGGGTTGGACATTGACGATGGGGAGACTTTTACGGAGGTCCCGGTAGAGATCGAGGATCGACAGGAGCAGTCCTTTGTGGGCGGCCAATTCCTATAGTGTGCATCAGATGGCAGCACGGGAACCTCCAGGAGAGAACTTGGGAGCGGGATGCTCAGATGCATGCTCAGTATCCACTTTTGTTCCACTAGTTTATGATGTATCTTTACGGGGATGTAAATCCCTGAGATGGGAGTAATGTAAATAACCGTAAAATTCAAGGGAAATTTTTTTAATTTTATTTGGGATTTTACAAAAATGCAGTTTCTGACGGCACCTCATTCTGAGGCCCGGTGTGTCTGGAATCAATTTCCAAAGATTAGCTCAGGCACGTTCAGTGAACGAAGGAGCGGGTTTTCCTAACTTTTGAACCAATTCTCAGAATCGAATTCTGAGGGCACCGATGGAATCGCAGGGCCTGTAATTGCTTAAGAACACCTTTTCTGAAGTTTCTTTGGCTCGGGTGAGGTTATTAATTAATTAGGTTAACTAAGGAATAAAAATAAAATATTGTGCTACAATTTTATTTTTATTCTATGTAATGATAACCTAGGCATTGTGGTTGGAGTGGGACCCAATAATACCCTAACTCCTAGGTATGATATTAGTGAGGTGGGGCCCACAAGAGCCCCACCCCCTTTATTTCCTTTTTACCTCCCACGTGCATTTATTTTGGTAACTCACCCACACACCCCTCTTAAATACCAAGTCAACTCTCGAATTTAATTGGTTTATTAAACGCCTCATTAATTGTTCAATGCATGTTAATTAAATCGTATTTTATTTTTGAATTTCAATTAAGGGTTTACATGAGTAATAAAATAAGGAAACACATTTTTTTATTGTTGTTTTCATTGTGCGAGAAGGATTGGAGTGGAACCTTGGAATCCTCATCTTCCTCCTCGAAGAACACGAAGAATAAACCATCACCGACAAAGAATTCCAAACTCCAACAAAAGACAACGAAGAACGCAAGTTCCTCGGTGATCAAAGACGTGGCGCCATGTACCGCAACGCTGATCCTCTTCTTCGCGACGCCGTGTACCGCAACACCGCCAATCCTTTTCTCCGCGACGCCGTGTACCGCGACGCCGTGTACCGCGACGCTAACGATCCTTCTTCCGCGACATCCTTTTTCCCGCGACGATCCTTTGTTCAACAATGCTTGAGGTAGGGGGTTTGGTTTAATTTAATCTATGTGTATTATATCCTCGACATATGTTTAAATTGTTGGATGTTGTTTGAACCACTAACGCGGTTGGTGCGGACCAACGAACAAGTCTGAACCCACCGATTCTCTATTCTTTGTGTGTGGATCGACAAGTGACGACGAAGCAGGCCGCAAAGGCATTTTGAACCCTTCGAAGTATTCTACGGGTCTCGGGACAGCCGAAGGCACAGACGGAGGGAAAAACGGACCACCGGAGCGCGTCCGGTTGTCTGCTGAAGGTGCCGCTGGCGCGGCAGCTCCGGCAGCGGGAAGACCGGATCCCGCAGCTGCACGGGATCCAGGGGAGACGCGGCGACCAGCGCCGCGTCCGTTAGCAAGGGGGGCATCAGACCTCCCCGAATCTGCTCCGCGTGTGGCACCGCTGAGCCGGATCGGCCGCACCAGGCCGGGCAGCCCGTGCTGGCTGGTCCGGGCCATGCCATCCGGGCCGGGCCGCGCCCTAATGGGCCGGACCCGGACCTGGTTCGGGTTGACCCGGTTCGGGCCGACCCGGGCCCAGACCCCCCATTTCGTACTGTTTTAGTCATTTGCCCATATCTTGGGATTCGGACCTCCAATCGACGCACCGTATGTTGCATTCGGATCCTTGGATCGAGAAGGTCGTTTTGGAATATTACACACAAGGTTTAGGAGAAATTGGGGTACAGCCAGGTAGGTTTGAACACAAAACCAACCAGGCCCTCGGAGCGAAAATGCTTATAACTTGAGCTCTGGACGTCCGATTGACGTGTCGTCGAATTTGACAGATTCATATTAGTGAGATGGACCTTTTGGATTAATAGGATTGAGGTTTGGACACAGTTGGAGTACTATCGGGTTGGGTTTGACATAAAAACCAACCGAGCCCCTTGGACGAAAAAGCCATTAACTCTCAGACCGGGCGTCTGATTGACGCGCCATCTATCATGGTGAATTCCTATCGATGAGGAGGAACTTTGTGGTACATAATCTCTGGAATATGTGTCAGTTGATGTATCAACCCACTTGGATCGGGGAGCAGACCCTCCCGGAATCGAGCGTGCTCTATGTGGGAACCCTAGAGCTAGCTGTGATGACGATGAAGACTATCGTACTGGAATCCTTCCTGGGTTCAATGATGAAGACTACCATACTGAAATACTATGTGGGTTCCATGGTGAAGACTATCGTATTGGAATCCTCTGTGGGTTCGACGATGAAGACTTTCGTACTGGAATCCTCCGTGGGTTCGATGATGAAGACTACCGTACTGAAATCCTATGTGGGTTCGACGGTGAAGACTTTCATACTGGAATCCTCTGTGGGTTCGACAGTGAAGAATTTACAACTGGAATCCTATGTGGGTTCGATGATTAAGACTACCATACTGAAATCCTATGTGGGTTCGACAGTGAATACTTTCATACCAGAATCCTCTGTGAGTTCGACGACTACGACTGCACTGAAATCCTCTGTGGGTTCGGTATTGATGACAACCGTACTGGAATCCTCTGTGGGTTCGACGGTGAAGACAACCATACTAGAATCCTCAGTGGGTTCGGCGGCGATGACTACAGTACTTGTATCCTACGTGGGTCTCAGCTAGATGAATCAGTGGCTACATCTTATCATATCTATCATTTTACAAAGGTGTATACCTATGTGAGCTGATTCTTGATTGTAAATCAATATGTTCAATATGATTGACTTGATTTCGGATGTGGATTGGGTTGTGTTATCCTATATGGATCGGGTTGTACTATCCTGTGTGGATGTGACCAAACATTGGCTCGGATGTTGGAGCCGAACTAGAATTGATTACTTAGCTATATGTATGGGAATATACCTAAGTAGTGTTGGTTGTTACTTCATGATTTTATCATTCCTTTGTGGATTATCCTTTGGGGATTCTAGAAGACCTTTGGGGGTCTCGGGGTCCCTAATGAGTAGCGTATACTCACCCCTGCACGGGCTATGACCGCACTACATTTTTTTGGATGCAGACGATGGACAACTCTCATCACGGTTGAGGCCTGTGGAGCAGTCGGTACCTGGAGGTGGACCACGGGGCGGGATGTACACGGAGCGGACGGCTAGACCCGAGGGGCTGAGGAGGATATCTGTACCCACCCTTCAAGTGGGAATTCCATTGGACGGCTCGACGTTGCTTCTTTACTTTCAGCTACTGTAATTTCTTTCCAGTTGTACTTTACTTTCAGTTTGGGTTTGTATTCTGGACCACTTAATTTTCCGCACTACTATTGTATCCAGTTTTACATAGTGTTAACTTATTCTTGATTACAATGTGGTGTTTGTTTGCTTTATAAAGGCAATGTCTTCCCCTTTATTCGGGATTTACGCCATGGTGCTAGTTTCCAGCCCCTGGCCTATGGGAGGTGGGATTGGGGTAGTCACGACACGGGTCCCAAGGATGGGTCATGACATAAACAATGATGTCATTAATAAAACCACTACAAACCGTTATAGGTAGGACTAAAAGATTCTATTTATGAGTCCCATGAACACTACTTGAGAGTTCTTCCTACCAAACGATATCACTATATACTCATATTGATGGTAGTGAAATATGAAATTTTTCTTTGACATTCCATAAACCAACACACAAAGCTGATGATATCTTGATTTGATATCTATCTTCAAAAAACATCTCACTTCATTAATCTAATTGAAGAGATCCTCAATACTCAGTAGTGGATACTTATTTTTCATAATCACCTAGTTAAGGCTTTGTAAGTCCACAAATATCCTTAAGATCTTTTTTCCTTCAGCGAAAACAACAATAGGGCTTCACATGGTGAAACACTGGGTCTCACAAATCCCTTCCTATGCAATTACATTAGTTTTACCCTCAATTCATGATCCTTTGTGGGAGAAATCAGATATGCTGTTGTGGAAATCGATGTTGTCTTAGGGTATATGTCAATAAAAATGTCCACCTCTCTATGAGGAGGTAGTCTTAGAAAATATTCCAGAAATATTTCCTCGTAATCATCCACTACTACTATAAACTGAGGACTCATTTTATCAACTGCATCAAGGGTCATTCTAGACAATTGATGTGAGATCTCTTGCACCCTCCATAGTGTGATTCCATCCTGTGCTACTCCAATTTCCTTCTCTCCGATAATGGAAACATGTGTCCCTTCTCTATTGACACACCACACTGTGCACCTAAAACAATCAATATGAGCATGAACTATGGATAACTATTCTATACCTATAATGATGTCATAAGATATTGACGCAACCACCAAGAGATCCCAAATGACCCCCCCCCCCCCCCAAGAGTAAGGTCACGTTATTGGCACCAGTGTGTGATCATCAAATCTTCTCTTTTAGAAGAATCTAAGAATAGGGATCAAATCAATAGTTCCAATGGAATATTTGTGTCTCAAAAAAGGTTCATGGTGAGAAAAGAGTGACTGGTACCTATGTATATGAAAATTGCGGCTAGGGTGGTAAAGAAATATATCGTACATCTAATAATCTCAGTTGTCTCGGTATCATAAGCCTCTATTTCCCTGAGTTTGCATTGCACTTTTCCATTAGCTCCCTGAGCTTGGGGTGGAACACATGGGGGTGGTCGTGGTGGTTCCTGGAACCTCCATCCTCCTCTTTCCACTCATCACACTCATCTTACATGTCTCAATCCTAGCATACCACCTTGTTCCTACCTCTTCTGATGCCTCAAAGACCCTACTACGGTCTCTTGGATGGTCATACAGTTGTTCGGAAATTCTCAAGAAAGATGCCCCAACGACTGCATTAGTACTACATTTTATCCTTCAGCTGACATGCTCTACACTTGGAGCCCCGTACCACGGATCTCATATCATAAGGTTATCCACTAATTTGTCTGATCCTCCTGGACCCTACATTAACTGTCAGATTCCCACTACTGAGGACTCTACTACCTGTCACCTGGTGGTTGCTCCCATCATTTATACCTACTCCATAAGAAATCTCTCTACCAATAGAGCTATCTCAAGAACCCCCACCATGAGTAAGGATTCTAATGGATATAATTGATTCCCTGATCACTAGGAAAATTGTTTTTTGAAGGTATGATCCATAAAGAATGGGTCATGAACTATATCTGTAGAGCATTGAGAATGATCTGTGAATATCATCGAGCACTCTTCTACTAACTAGCATACCTGCTATTGGGGCTGTAGATATTGTATATGCATAGAGTGTAACATTTCCAGAAAGAAATCCTCCCTAAAAGGCAATTGAATTCTGATTAGGATAGTGTGACCTCCTCATACGTCTGATTCATCAGGCTCAACCATCTCCCTATCTATCCCTAAAAATGGCTTGTAGCTAGTACTGAAATATGGGTGGGAGGCATCCTCACTAAGAGGAAGGAATGTTTCACTACCCACAACAAGTCCTCAGTGAACAGGGGATCCATCTCACCTTGGAACATCAGAGGTCACTACCTCTGGAACTCATGCAATGCACTATGACAACGTTCATCATATATCTGTACTTATGGAATGAATTTCTTCTCTACATGTGGTGTTATAGTTGGCACAGCACCGGGAGATGATATCTCTATAAATGTTCCATGCACTAATTCAACATCACTCTACAGACTATCCTCATGACCGCATAATGGAATCCTAGATGGATGTCTGCATGGAGGCATAATGAAATGAAAAATGTGTACCACAATCCATAGAGTATACATGGTGAGTGGACTCTAACTAAAGAAGTACATGATAACACACTCAATTCCTATATGATGCATGAACAATTTCTTTCCCCTATAACTATTAATTTCATGTACTGAGTCAGAAAGAATAATTCAAGGTCCTGGTGAATGGATACATCATCTGCTGCACCAACATTGGGATCCCTGGCCTTAGAGATGAACTCAAAACACATAACACAATTTCCCAAAAAAATTGTAAACTAACCCCCCTTTGATTCCAATCTATCATGACTCATCCCCTGAGAGTCATTCCATGACAACCTAGAACATTCCTCCCATTGGCCCGGGGATGGCGACTAGCCCTCAGTAGGCATATTCCACATGTGGGAGGCATTTTCCCTAGCACCTATATGAACACTCACGTGACCAAGAAAAAGGTCAATCTAAAATGACAAAGTAAACATAGATTAAAACATCATAAGAAACCCACATAGAGTAAGGTATAAAACAAAATAAATGGTGCTATAATAAAATCCCAACTAACAAGTAAAATTACAAGATCTTGAATCTCATCATCAAAAAACCCTACCTGAAGGGTAGGTATAGTAAGCTATTTGAATGTCGTTGAAGCATACAAAATGCATTGAGTCATACTAAAGTACCCTTATATCTAGTCCACCAACGAGTCTATAAATATTTCCAATCATCTTCACAAGACACGACACCTGTGGGAGAAACCCATGTATGGGTGAGTAGAACAATACTCTGTAGAGACCCCAAAACAAAACGGTATCACAATGAAAAATACCCAAAACTAAACACATGAATAATAAAAAAACATGAAGTACACCACGAAATAATCACTAATAAATACACCTAGAAGTCTACCAATGAAGTACACAAAATGTAACTTCTAAGAAGTATAGTCAATAGAGTCACCGGAGTCACCTTACACAAAGTATATGTTTATAGTATGTAAATAGGATTTTTCAAAGAATCCACAATACCCTTAAGTAGTAGCAATCATAATTTCGGTAACACATGGAGTTTCAGTAACATATAGAGTGTAGATAATACATGGACTTTTGTTAACAAACGGAGTGTCGGTAACATATAAAGCGTCTTCAAAGACTAGAGGACCCGCACCCTGGTGGGATAGGGTTGTACTGACTCGGTATAGGTAAGACACATAGTCAAGGTAAGACAAATAGTCATAGTAATAAATAGAGTCTAGGTAAGACACACGGTCTAGGTAAGACACACAGTCTAGGTAAGACACATAGTCTTGGTATTCTCATCGCATCTTCGTCGTGGCAAGCTGTAGGATTCCATTCTTAGCATACATGTTCAGGGACCCTACTACTCAAGCCAATATGCCATAAAAAACTTCCATGTAGACACATTTTGAGTATCTCAAAAGAACATTTATGGGATTTTAATTAAAATGGGTGTCAGTTGGGTCTGGGTCCGATCGGACTGACCCAAACCAACCCAACCCGCTAGGTCCATCCCAGCCCATCCCACTACTGGTCCAATCCACTGGCTCTAGCTCGATTCACTAAAGTGGACAGGTTCAGTCCACCTTGGATGCGGTGGGTGCCATATCCCATCCTGGTCAACATGGTTGGCAACGATGTTCAAATCGGTTTTCTGCCACATGAACCACCCCATGATGGTTGTGGCGGGTTCCCACCAATGTTTTTGTAGACCATGTTCTTGTGTGACCTGACATGGCTTTGGGCCTCTTCCCATCGAGCCCGCTGCCCCACACTGGTTGCCATAGGGATCTGCGCCAGCAGGACTTCTTCTACAGGTCGCCAGTCTCACCCTGATACTCTGATTTTCTGAAGAGGCCAACTATGAGATCCTCAATTCATGTTCTTCACTAAACTTGGAATTCAATAGTTATCACCATCCTTCGGAGGGTTCGACCGCGTTTGGAAACTCTTGAAAAACTATTTCACGGCAATGAGGGTCTGTCGTAGAAAAAAATAAAATAATAGATATATGATAATCGTAATGGACAACTGAAGGAATAACATCATCCTTATTAGTTTCTGAATTTATTCATCATGTTAAAAAAATAAGGTGAAAAATAATCCCAAATATTATTCTATCTTCAACGATGATGTAAATATTACCCATCCTACATGCTTGATCGAACTGCATATCAACCTATTCATGTGTGGGATCACGTTCATCATTAGAAATAAGAACAGGGAAATAAATCACAAAGAAAAATAATCCCCCTACATAGAGTTTTGATCAATTGGTGAAGAATGTTCACAGTTTTCGGATATCCTTCCATGAATTCTCTTGATCAATCATCTTGTTGTTATTCACTTTCCAATGAGAGGATTACCAACAAATTTTCATTTCCTAGATCCTCGAAGAAAATCTCTAAGATATTTTTTGTTATTGTATCCCTACTGAGATATTAATTGAGGAAATGAATTTTAGGGTCACTATTTCACTAATTTACAAATTTTTCATGTTGTTTCATCTGTAAAAAGAAATAGTTTCCTTGTTGTTACATCACAACTTTTATGTATTGTCCCAAAACATTAAAAGAGAAATAAAATAAAATTTTTATGTATATTTTTATTTTTCATTAAAACATCTAAAAAATATTTTCTATAGTCGACAAGTTCCAGTCAAAGTTTGGTCCAACATAGAAAAAACCCACTTCTATGAATAGAATGGTGCCCTCAAGTATCAAAACAGACCACTCATTTAAAATATACAAAAACAGAGCATGAATGCTAATTTTAATCAACATAAAAATAGTTTGAATATTTATTTTGGGCACTTCAATCCCAATAATCATGTGTCTTCTCAATGCCCGGTATCTAAATAATCCCATATACTTTTCAAAAAACTAACACGGACAATATGGAACATTACATTAACAATATCTATTTACAAACCTTATTATCAAACACATGGTTGACATCAATATAATCCTTGGTATACATAAGATTTCAAAATATTGTTCAAAAATTTATTGTAAATATAAATAATTTATGATTCATTACAATGATATGGAATTAAATATCTATGGAGTGCTAAATTAATCACATATTTTATGTGTGGACCCCCTAAAGCTATTAAAAATGACATTCTTAAGGAAGAATAAAAATAAAAATCTATTAATGAAAATGGTAATCATCAAATCCAGAATATACAAATCATATAGGAATACATGGATTTTTTTTCTTAATGAATTACCTATAAATAAACCATATATGAATGTATAATATTCCAATAATTTAATCCCTTATGAAAAGTCAATATAAAAAACAACCTATATAATAGAATCTATGGAATTAATGGTGTTTAATAAACAACTACCCGAGTTGTGTATTAAGAGATTTATTCACCCTAGCTTTTCACCTTAGGAATCCCCATTTCTTTTTGTTAATAGGAAAGATATTTATTTGAATCTATGAGTTCACTATTATGAAATAAACATTATTATGTTAAAGAATAAGTATCCTCTACCTAGAATTGATAAAATATTCAATCAACCTCACAAATCCCAATAATTTTTATAAATTTTACATCATTCAAGGTATCATCAATTGTGACTGAACAAATATGATTTTCTAAAGGAACAATTTGAAATATTATGTGGAAATTACAAGTTTTAATAATTCCATTTGGATTGACTAATACACCCTTTATATTTATAGATCAAATGAACAATGTATTCAAGGAATAGATGATATATTCTTTGTTGTGTTTTATTTATGATATCATGGTATACTCAAAAATAGATTATGATCTTGAAAATCACTTATAAATTGTTCTTAATACCCTTTTTGAAATGGAATTACATGGTAGAAATTACAGGTTTGAATTCTAGGTACTAAAAGTTTGATTTTTTTGAATTATTATTTCTAAGGAAGGAATGTCAATTGATCCTGAAAATTGAAATGAAATTCCAATATTGAAAAAAAATTAATATAGTTGATGTATATATTTTCATTGTTTTAGTAGGGTACTATCATTGATTTGTTCAAAAAATTCCCGATTAGATAACCTATTAATAATTATTACATTTAAAAGGGTTAAGATTCTTTGGAAAAAGTAATTTAAGGAATGTTTTTTATAAAATGAAGAGGGGATTGTTAATTGCCCCAATTATTATTCTACCATCAGGAAGTGATGGATTATACATATATCAATGCTTAAAATAAAGCACATAGTGGTGACCTAAAGAAAAATTATAATTTTTTACATATGAATAAGGTAATAAATAATTAATGTATAGAACTAACAAATGCATGATATAGAGTATGAGGTCGTAATAATTTCATTGAAGATATTGTGATATTATATCTATAGTGAAATATTTGAGATATTCGCTAATCATAACAGCCTAGTACATATGTTTTCACAAAAAATATCAAAATGAGGAAAATAAGATGGATCAAGATACTTAATGATTATTATTTCCTAATCCACTACCACCCAGGTAAGAAAATAAGTGAGAAGATACACTGAGCATGAATGATCACGGCGTTTTGAACAAAATTAGGATTGATATGGGTATTTTAATCGTTGATCTAGTAAGGATAGATATGTAAATTATCAAGTATTGGGAATATCAGACCTTTTTTAGATGTTGTACAAAATATCATTATTTGAAAAGGTAAAATGTTCTGGTTTTATGATGAGAATTTTCAAATAAATATTAAATACATAATTGATGGAAAATTGGATGACTTCATATATGAATAAGGTGATCAAAATTTTGGAACGATCATTTAGGTTCCATATATACTAGAGAAGAATATAGACATATTAGATGACACTCATAGCTAAAAAATATATATACACCATGGAAGTACCTAGATTTATAGTGATTTTAAAGAACATTTTTTGGGGATGACATGATGCAGGGAATTGATAATTATGTATCAAGATGTTTGGTTTTTATACAAGAGAATTCCAAGAGGAATAATTATATGGATTTATGAAACCTCTATCTATTTCTAAGATGATGTGGGATGAAATAACTACGTATTTTTTCAATATATTAAAAAATTTTATTAAATAATGAGTTTATAAGAATTTTTGTTGATCACCTTACAAAATTTAATAATTTCCATTCTATAAGAGATGGCAAACCCCATGAGTGTCTTGAAAATGTCTATATTAATAAATTTGTATGGCACCATGGATCACCTCTTTAAACTGGGTTTGATCTTGATCCCTGATTTACATAATCATTCTAAAAAATTATTTAGAAGCTTCCAAATACTGATTTTCATTTGAGTACATATCATCTCCCTTAAACTGATGGATAGTCTGAATGGACTATTCAGGCATTGGATGTCTTTTAGAGATATATCTCTCTTTACTTTTGAGTTATGTTAGATCATTATATACCCTTAGTAGAATTATACTCTTTCAATATATTCAATTCATGTATTCAAATTTTCCAACCTGAAGAAATATATTTCAGGATGTTTCATACACTAACTTGTTGGGATGAAGTTAGTGAATGGATGATTTTATTCCTATAACTTGTTTAAGAGACAACATCAAAAATAACAACTCTTCATAATCATATTTAAGAATATCAATGTAGGACAAATAGTTATTCTAATAACTAGATGAAAAAATTGGAATTTCATGTGGGAGATCATGTTTTAAAAAACATATATCCATATAAAGGTGTTCATAGGTGAGGCATGAAATGGAAACTAAGCCCTAGGTACATCGGCCTATTTGAAATCCTATAATGATTTAGGTTTCTGGATTACCATTTCAAAATGATGCCAAGTATATTTATGTAAATTATGTGTTTAATATATCGTTATTAAAGAAGTATATTACATTTCTATATCATGTTTGAACCTATAAAAAATATGAATTGGTACTTGATATGTATTACTATATATATCCTATCAATATTCATGACACTATAGAATAAGTGCTCAGTAACTGAATTACTCAACTTGTAAAGATACCTTGGAGAAATCGTAAAATGGTTGAAAAAAATAGGAACTGGAGGATACATTAAATATCAACCGCCCTCATATATTTTAAAATTTATTTTTAAAAAAATTGAAAATGAATCTCTTTTAGTATATGGGAATGGAATATCATATGTTTTTAAAATATGACTATGATCAATACATTTAGAACAAAAAAATCGAGTTTAAATAAACCATGAAATATTATTAGTTGACCATTATAAAAAAAATATTGAATTGGAAGGTATGAATATTAATAACCATATTATGTTATATATGTCAATTTCATATTCAATAAAAATTTATGCAGATGAATTAATCAAATTTTAACATCGTTTTAGTCTTTTATATAAATTTCCTTAAATGATAATTTTTATTTATCTACATGATAAAATAAATATAAATAATTTCAAAACATTTACAAAAATTATTTAATAAAATGAACATAATTTTTGAAATAATTAGATAAGAATTAATATATGGTAAATATTGGGTATTTTAGGAAAATATTGATTTTCCGGTGAATATTGAAAAGTACTCATTATTTAAAACTATTTTGTTATTCAATAAATTGAAAAAAAATATATATATTAATTTTAAATTTGTTATAATTACATTCCATTTTATATTATTATTGATATTCCAATAAAGATTATTTGAATCAATTTCTTGGAATAATTTGGTATACAAATATTTTTACTCTTAATGATATATTTTTCTGAAAAAATATTATTCATTCTATTTTTTGGTTTATTTGTAAATTAAATTCTGCCACTTTTAGAGTTGAATAATTAAATTTTTATTCCATTTTATTCATTGGATAAAAATTTCTTAAATCGGTCTGATTTATTTTCTGTCTATATGAATTGTAACCATAATAATTTTTTATAACGATCAAGGGTTAATAGAGGAATAAAACATAAAAATAAATTAATAAAGTCTTTTAAATGAACCCAAAACATTCTTTAATATTATTTTTTACTCCATTTCGTGCACATGCAACCAATATTCTGTTATATGGAATTTTATCTCCATTTAGATTTTATTTTTTCATTTATAATATTAAATTTTGAGAAAAGTAAAACATGTTACACTCTTGTTTTTAATAACTATAATGTTCTTATATGTGATTATCAAAAGTATATTTTAAAAAATAAATTGTCTTTTGAAATATAAAATATTTATATATATCATCGTAATTTATTAAAATTTTTAATAAAAAACAATATAAATAAAATCTTTAACAATGGTAATTTATTAATTATTCAATTAATGGAAAAATTAAATAAATTACATTACAAATTTTAAATGATATTTAAATTGGATTAATTAAGTTAATAAAAAATCATCCAGATTAATATAAAATATTATTAATTTATTAAAATATTTAGTTGGAAGATATCTTGTAATATTGATATTATTAAAGTAAATGTAATAAATAGTTTCTGAATTTAATATATTGATATTTCGTGAATATATTATTTTATTTAATTACATAGAATACATAAAAACATAAAATTAGAAAAAAAAATGGGGCAATATATGGTCTAATAAGTCAATCCCTGTGAATTTATAGTCTATTTGGAAGAACTTATCTCTATAATATTTTTAACTCCCTGAGATTTAGTGAAATATTTTATTTTCATATTAAATTAATCTCTCCGAAATTTTTCATTTCACACGACACTTAAAAAAATTTATAATAAAATAAATCACTATGTTTAGATTGATTTATATGCAATAACATATTAATATTTCTCTAAACACAATAGAAATTTTATCCTTCTCTACATGAAAGATAGAGGTTAGCTTATATTACATGCAAGACTGACTATCTTCTATGGCTTATGTAGCATGCAAGATCGAGTGTTACCGAACAATAAATCATTATTAAAATATTGTTTTTTTAAGTGGGAAATAAAATTGAGATAAAATTTATTATAATATTATTAAATAATTTATGAATACATATAGTTGAATTCATTGGTTATCTGTAATTTGAAAACAATATAGTAAACAAATGAATATAAAGGGACAGATTTTATAAACTTATATTTTTATGTGGGAAAAAAATTTAAATTGATAAGTTAAATTTCTTTATAATATTGAAAAATATTAATTAAATTTATATGTTATATATTCAAAAAAAATTGATATTAATCCAATATATTTGAAATATACAATATAAGAACTAACTCAATTTTATGCTTACAAACCTATACTTTTATACACGTAGTTTAACCAACATTAAATGGAGATCCCATTTTAAATCCAATTTTCATAACATTTATAAATTTAATATGTCAAAATAAATGTAATATTTGAATGTAAAACATGATAATTAGATTATGTTAAATTTTTTGAATTTTTCTATACGGTATTATTTTTAATGAATGGTTAAATATACTAAACATTAATTAAAAAAATTATTTTTATCAAATTAATTATTTATATTAAATTATATTTTAAAATTTTTTAATTTTTAAATAGATAATATCATTATTAATTAATCCAATGCTGGAAATTAGAGTCAATTTAACTTTAAAATTGTGTATAAATACTTAACAAACATTTGGTTGTTTTTTCTTTAAAGACTCATAGTGTTATCCCATCAGTGATATAGTTATCAAATAATTTTATCCCAATTAATTAATTATAATTTGGAATAAGAATAATTTATAATTTATAAGAAGGTCAACATTGTTTTTGACTAAAAAATTTAGTGAATGTGATTAAAATTAAATGCAGTGATTAAGAGAAGCTTCTGGGTAACAAAATCATAAACATTAACATTAAGACATAGAACATCATAGACACATTTACATCAGCCATTATATAGAAAATATTTTTCCATGAAAATTTTATTTTTAATTTTTTTTTGTTTGGTATGAATTTTTTTATGTAAAATCTTGGCTACACATAACTTTTTTTAAAAAATGACAGGTGCATCCTTTCACATCCCTATAAAAGGCTACCATCTCTCCCTCTTGTTAACACCTCATGAACCACTTATATTTGGCCAATATCTCCTAAGCCTACTTCCCAACATACCACCCATACTCTTATAAGCCTTCCCCTAGGACGAAATCAATCCAAGGTAGACTTTTGGGAAAAACCAAGATGAGCTACCTAGTTAAGATATACCAACTTCTCTCAAAATCATTCCTATTATTTTCTTTCTACACCCCTCTACTCACTTTATTACATGATTGGAAAACAACCCCAGTTTCTTATATATTATAGTAATTTGTAATTAGATGTCTTATAACTACACTTATACAAACATCCATCTAATGTGTAATGAAAAAACTTTTTTTCAGTTTGAAGAACTCCCACTTCACGAAATGACGAGTTTTCATTTATCCTTATCACTTCTCATGGTTGAAATTATGATGGACTGTAACACCATGATATTTCTATAAGATTTATATTTAAAATTTATTTGTGTCTTATTTTATATTCTACACCCAGATAATCTGGCCCTACACACAACACCGGCTTATCATGCTGTATAAGCGATACTATGTTTGGCTTCTGTTACACATATTTTCATATTCTTTTTATAGATTTAATTTCTTGAAAAGCAAGTTTATAAAAACAATTAAATATTATTATGTTGATTTATATCCTATCTATTATAATGGTGAGTATAAAAATTATTAACTGAATTATGAAAATATTATTTACACATTTATATAGAATTAATTATTATTTAGAAAATGAGTATAAAATAAAATGAAACACTTTTTATATAAGAAATGTTTTTCCCGAAAATATATTTTAATGAAATAAACTGTGTATATCAAATAATAAATTAAATCACGCTAGATTTTATTAATAAAATATTTATGTAATATATTTAATGTAATGTTTAAAATTCATCTTATATATTTTCTAAGTATTATATAGGAACAAAGTCAATTTTTTGGATAAAAGAATTATTTTTCAAAAAATGATGTTTCATCGCCTTTTGATGGTGCACCCAAAATAAATATAATCTTTAGCACTTATTTATATTCTATTTGAAAAAATAAACAATCTACTTTTAATGTGGGTATCAAAATTTACTTTTTTATAGTTTTTTTATTTTTCTAATTTGTTTCACATTTTCATTAATAGTAAAATAATAATACATTTTAATTGAAAAACAACTTTATCATCATATTTATTTATATTGTTAAATTATATATTTTAATGGTGTGAAATTATAAATATATTATTTTTTATCATTTAATATAATTTAGGTCGTTGATATTAATTTTACATAGACTTCAGATGTCAAAACATTTAGATCTTTTTGATTTTTTTAACTTTCAAAACTCATTTTCCCATTGGACGATGTGATAAATTTTCAAATAATTAATGACAATTATTTCTTTAGAATTTTGGTAATTGTATTCCATAATTACAATCAGTGGGTCCATATTATGTAAATCGGTTCCTTTTATTTTTTTCATTATAAATCGTAACATAAGTAATTTTTATTAATATGGTAATAATATAAATTGGGTAATTAAAAGTGAAAAATAAAATTATTAAATTACCGTAACACATTTATTAATATCATTTAGGGGTTTATTTCCTTAAAAATCATCCTTATGTAAAATTGTTATCTTTTGGAAATAACTTTGATGAGATTAGGACTTTTAATAAATTTTATTTTAATAACTCAAATTTTTATCAATATATCATTTTTAATAAAATATTTACCAATTATATATTGTAAATTTTAAATATAAAAGTTTTATTATTTTTCAAAGTAATTTAATTCTTATTTTTAGGAAAGAAATAATTAATTTAAAGGCTTAAACATTGAAGATGTAAATATTAATTAATTGAAGGAAAATAACTAAAAAAATAATAAAAATAATAACAACTATTAAGAGATCACAAAACATGAAAAAATATTATTTTCAAGTATATCTAGACAATAATAATCCAAGGGTATAGTTATTGACAATTTGGAACCATAAATAAATGATTATGAAACTTATAATATTTTATTTACTGTGATGTAAAAGTTTTCACATTTATGTTTTAATAAATATAACATTTTTAATATAAGATTTAATAGAATATATATTTTAATATAGATATTCCATTGAAATATATAAGAGTTATTTTCATCATGGTATATTATTTTTAAATTTTACTTAAACAATATGTGTATTTAATAATTACACAAAATTGAAGTAGTGATTATTTTATTAATGTAAATATCGAAATAATGTTATTAAAAATAATAAATTAAAAATAATTTAGGATATTTTATAATTAAAAAGAATTTAGTATATTAAACTATCCCCATAAGGCTATAATAAAATATCATTTTTCTAGTTTAACATCATTCTTGATATTTTTAAAAATCCATGAAATGAATATTTTCAAAATTGGCACTCCTGATATTTTGTAAAGAAATGTGTTATTAAAATATTTTCAAATAATATAATTATTTTAAATATATAAATTAATAATTATATGTTATATAGTATTTAATATTTTTCATTTATGATCTAATTGAAAAAACTTAGTAAAAGTTATTTTATTTTAATATTGAATCATTTATTAACATCGTTAAAATTAAAATAGAATAACTATGTGTTAATTAAAATTATAGAGTTTAAATTGATAGAAAAAATTGACATAAATTTATTTTTTGATGAGATTATAACAAATTATGGTATAATATTAAATAATAATTACATTTTATATGTTCTTATAAGGGATTTGATTGTATTGTGAATTAATATTTTCAGAGTCTCCAAAAGTTACCCTCAACTAAATTATTAACTGAATCCCCCTCCCCCATATCATCAAATAAAATTGAGCATTAAATATCATTAATAACCATAAAATTTACCTTTCATACTTTACTAGTAACATTATAGAGTTTATAGTCTCCTAAAAATACCAACTCTTTTATCTGTATGAGAAGATCTAAAGGCAGCTCGTCGAAAATGTTTTAATCTCTTCTACTGATTCATTCAAACTTATTTCTTGTTATAATTTATTTTCAAGAATTTTTTCAATTATAATTTAATAATTAAACTAATTATTATATTATTATATTTTATTATTATTATATAAGAATAATATCCATCCATCTATCCATCTTATGAGTAACAAAATCACCACTTTGTGTGTACATACGACTAATCATCTCCACGTCATGGTATAATATGTTTTCCACCAGCACATTAATTGGATGAGAATAATGATGGAAATAAGATACAAATATTATTATTATTAAATTTTATTTATTTTTTATCACAATATATTCCATCAACTTCAATACCATTTCATAATTAACGGAATGATATCGTCACTCGTGGGTACGTGTAGCCTACCGTCTCCATGATGTGTTGTTATTCATTCTACATGGTCTTCTTAAAGAATGATTATATAAATGTATATAATTAATAAATATGATATATACTACATTAATATCATTATGTAAATGACATAACTATATCCAAGGAAGAATAACTATAACTTACATGACTAAACAATATTAATAAAAGGAAGTTGTTAATACTTGAAAGATGTGTAATAATTAATTTTTCTTAACAAAATGTTGATAAGATGATAATATTTAGTATCATAAATATAAATATAGATCTAATGTATGTTAATTACATAATTTAAACCAGTATATAAAAGTTTTGAATATGTACAAATGGAAACAGAATGAAGTTGTAAGGGATTATTTTTATCCCACCTTTATTTCTATGAGACACATTTCTAATACACTGCGTTTTTCTTCTACATGGTGCATATACTACCCATTAATTTATTCTATGATTCTTATATAGAAGAGTATGTTATTTACATAGTTTTTTTCTTTCATGGAGAATAATATTCTATTAACAATAATGTAAAGAGTATTAATTTCACAATCTCTTCAGTATTTACTATTGATTTATTATAAGTCTCCATTGAGAAATATTTACCATCCATATCCATTTTTTCAAAAACTTCTTTCATAAAATATATTACTATTCTACAATGGATTTTTAAATTACGTTTTTTCTTTTATGATGAGGTGTGAACTAAAGAGTTCATTCATTTTCCAAAGAAGGATCTTTTTAAATTTTCTGATAAAATTATGAGAAGAATGTTTTATTTTAACTTATAAAGTATGGATGAAGTTTTATAGTTTGAAAATTATTTATTTAATTGATGATTTACAAAAATTATTAAAATTTTATTTGAAAATAAATTATTTTCTTTTAAAATTATTTGGTCTTTTTTGGAAAGAATAAATTTTCGTAGAAGATATTATATTTTCCCCCAGAGTTTTTTTAAAGAGTTCGATCAAACAAATATCCAATCTAATATTACCATAATTAATGCTATATATGCCTTAATAGGGTCTTTTTTATCATTTATTTTATCCTTATTCTTACTATTACTTTACTATATTTTTGATGGAATGATATTCTTGAAATCAATTTATTATTTCAGGATTAAGTTATGATGGAATGATGTTTATGAATCTTATTTGATTCTATGGGATTTGATGAATAATTTATATTATTTTGGAACAATTATTTATATTTTTCATTATGAGATGGGTGCGAACTATATATCATTCCAATTATTTGGGTAACTATTTATATATCATGACATAGACAATAAAAAAATGATCACAATTTAGTAACACATGGTTAGAACACGAAATGATCCTTGTTCGGTAATAAAGGGATTGAACAACAAGTAAACCCAGTTCAGTATTACAGCTCTTGAATGAGGAGTGAAAACATTCCAGAAAATGAATTTTTCCACTATGATGATATATTTAACTAGCCTTAGATAATATTGATATACTATTACATGGATATGTGTTTACAATAATTCCTGGTTTTATACCCATTCTATTTTTTCATAACTCATGTTGCGTTATGATTAATTACATATGAGTTGCCAAGATTTCCAACATGAATCAAGATTTTGATATATTCTATATTTTTTTATTATTTATAAATATTATGTTCATGTTATTACATTCTTATTTGAATGTTTTGTTTTTAATTTTTCATGTTTACTCTAATTTAGCATCTAATCTATTTATTTTCATATGTTTTTCTTTCACCATGATATAAATAAAGGTTTCTGTATTAATACTAAAGGTAATGATATTTATGGGATATTTTGAATATATTTTGCCAATTTATAAAAATATATTCTGAATTTGCGAAGGCACTAAACTAATATAGTCTTTTGGAATCTGTTTCTGAAATTTGTTATTTATTCTGAAAAAGTAATGTAGTATTCATGTACGTCAAGCTTGACACATTAGATGGTAATTTAGTTAATATATATTATATATTATATTTATTATGACTTTAATCTCCATTAATATCTTTACATCAAATATCTTTATACTTTCTATTTTCTGTATATATGAAAATTTTATTTAAGTAAGTACAGACTACCACCCCCCCATGTGATGTTATTTTCTCACACACTACATATAATCTATTAAGGATGGTTTTAGATAAATTATATGATATAAAAGATATAATCATGATACTATAATAATTATATATATATATAAATATTTAAATTACCTTATTTCATTATTATTTCATTCAATACAACATAAAAATAGAAACAATGTTCATGAATATGTACAACTTACCGTCTTCATACACGGTGACTTTTATATCATACTTCTATTTTTAAATATAAGTATAATTCACATATACTGAATAGAAATAACATTTATACCATTATGAACATTTTATAAATCCTGAAATAATTATAAGGACCAAATATATAATAAATTAAGACACATGTAAATGGAAAATCCTATTTTAACCGAAGTGAAACCTTAATATAGAACAATTAACTATAATTTAAAATAAAGATATAATAAAAAAAATATAAGGTATAAGATATTATAATATGGAAATAAAATATATTTATAATAAACATACACTTATTTTATATGAGGTTTGTATGAGTACAACTAGATTGAAGACACAAGATATGAGAATTTCATCTCACTCTTTAATTATATTAGATACAAATTTTATTCACCACCCATTCATTTTTTTGGATTTTATACTACCCATGGATGTATTCAATTATTATTATATATAAAATTATGTATATTTTCATATCAATTTGATTATATATCTAGATTTTGTTTTATGTTCAAATGTTACCAAATCAGTTATGTAATGAAGTCTCAATGTTTCATCTTTGATATACAGGCCATGTTGTTCACGTATATTTTTCTATGAGTAGTATGTAGATACATTGAAATTTTAAATCCCGAATATCATTATTTTTAGGATATATTATTCTTCATTGAACATAATTTTCTTACATGTGGATTATGGTTCAAATATACCAAGTGGTGTAATTTTATTAAAACACTCTCAAATGCCTTTCAATATTGTTTATGATTATGCTTCATTTAATGAAATATTATGATCCATATCTCAAGAACATTCATGTATTATCTTAACATCAAGTTATTATTGAATTATTCTTTTATTGGTACAATATTTCTACTATTTTGTACAAAATATGGGTAATAAATTATTTTTACGAAAGCACGTCATTACTCACTCTTCGAGCAGAAATCTATGTTCCTTCTAGAACCATGTTTTCTAATATGTTTTTTTAGAAAACATCAAGAATTAATTATATATTTTCAGATTATTCTAAATAAAAATGTTTTAAAAACTTTTTAAATATTTATTTAAATTTTTTCAATGTATTTTTAATGAAATGGTTTTAAAAATGTTATCATGTTTTCTTCATATGTTTCCAACATATTTTCAATGAAATTGTTTTCAAATCATTTTATAAATTTTTTTATAAATTTTCAGAGTATTTTCGATGAAATTGTTTTGAAAATGGATTCAATAATTATTTATAATATCTTAAAGTATTTTCAATGAAATATATTTCAAAAAAAATTCAATGTTTATTTTAAAGTAATCTTTAAATAAATATTTTTTTAAATATTTTGATGAATATTGTATAATTTTTAAAATAATTATTTTTAAATGATTTCAAGTATTATTTATAATTATTCATGGTATATTCTAGAAAAATGATTTTCAAATGGTTTTATATGTTTAAAATCATTTTTTAATGAAGAATGATATTTTCCTAAAGAATTTTTTTTAAAGATATTTCAAAATTATTTTAGATCCAATGTTACATCTAGTGGCGTTACTTATGATTTTCTAGAAAATGATCTAAAGGATACATTCATATTTTTTCTAAGAATGGGTTATTCTTAAATTCATGGTCTCTATGAAACCTATTTTCCTTTCATGCATAATTTTTTAAGAAAATATGTTTCTCTTTCACGGGTTAAAATTTTTATGAAATGATTACAAAAACTATAACTTTTTCCAAAATTATTATATGATTACATGTTTATGATACCCCTTTCATTTCAGGTGTAATTATATGATTTTTAATGATCGTGTAGAACATGTATGTATGATTTCATTATCACATGGATGGGACTTATATATTCTTCAAATGCATTGGGTAATGATTTCTAACTCATGAGATATAATAAGATGGTTTTGTGAATGAATCTTGATTAAAAATATGACCATGGGGGTGAACCATGACTACCAAGATGGTATGAGTTGTGAAATCATGATACTAATATGGCCATTGTTGTGAACCATGACTACCAAGATTGTACGGGGAGTGAAGATATAATCCAAGATGGTCATTGCATATATTCATTTTATACTATGGAAATCATATTATATGGTTATGTTTCTCCTACAAATCCATAATTTATGCCTATTTTTAACTTTGATGGATTATGTTATTCATTTTATTTTGATTAATTTTTTATGAACTACAAATATTCATTCCCTAATTACTATTATGATCTTATGATATACATGGTATGATCTTTCAATGTAATGATCATGTTATCATACCCATTTGTTCATGCTTCTGATTACATGCCTCTATTTCTTACCCTTATAGAGAATATAATCTCACCCATATTTATGTTTCTTTCCCTATTTTATGAGTATATTTATTAATTATAATGAGTATAAGAAGGTTACTAGTCATAATGAATATTGTGGTTGATAATGTGTCCCACTTATGTACCAGTGTTAATGTTTCCATGTATCCAAATGTTCTAAACTAATATGGTATTTGGGAATTTCTTTGTATAATGTTTTTATTTATTTCTAAAACGTTATGTAATCTCTATGTATGAAGGTATAGGGTTTCTATAATTTTCATAATACATTTTATTCTATTGAAAAATTCAAAAAAATTTCCTTACCTCAATTATAAAATGGAACCCCCTACTCACTTCATTACTTATATTTGGGTACTATATAAAACAGTAACCCATCTCATTCTTCATATTAACATCCTTATATAATTTTTAGAGGCCTGTATACTTCTAAAATTCCTACCCAATATATTTTAATATATTTTATAATGGACCT
The DNA here is from genome assembly GCA_963277665.1 of Viscum album. Taxonomy (NCBI): domain Eukaryota; kingdom Viridiplantae; phylum Streptophyta; class Magnoliopsida; order Santalales; family Viscaceae; genus Viscum; species Viscum album. Next base: position 2,023,707,444 of record OY728138.1, read on the forward strand.
CCTTTATAGAATAGGTAATCGTCTTTACTAAACCATCAAATTTCATTCTTTTTCTAATTCCTATTAATAGGTTGTGTCCTTACTATATTAATATATAAAATATATTATAAATATATTATTATATTATTATTTTAGTTATTAAAAAACATATTACACCTTTTATCTATCATATTAAAAATTATAGAACTGCCGTTTTTACCAACGACTTGCCTTCTTCATGTAGTCATGTATTTCTTTCATCACCACTTTACATGGATGGTTATAATAATAGAAATAATAGATATATGTGATAATTATGTCATAATATTTATTCTAAACAATTATTATATTATCCATTTCCCTACCCATTCACCATTAAGGGAATGACATTTTTGTTTACCTATACGTTTTCCCTACCATCTCAACGAAGCGCTGTGACACATTTTCCATTTAAAACAATAAATAATGGTTTTGGAAATGTAATAAATAATTAAATATGAAATTTAGAAGTGTAAAATTATTTTGGTTTTGATAGATCTATAATATATTAAAAAAAATATTAAAAGAAAAACATGCATGGGAAAATGAAGCTGTAAACACCCGAAACATGTGTAACTATAAAAATGTATTAACAAAGGAGTTATAAGAATATAAAAGAGGATAATATATGATACTATAATGTTAATATGGTTCTATTATAAATTAACCACATGTTTAAAACCATTATACATTTAGTTAATTCATTATCAAATAAAGGGAAGTGTGAGGTAAGTGATTTTAATATCACATTTATTTCTATAACACACATGCCTTATTCCAGACTTATTTCCTTTGTGTAATGTATGTATGTATCCATTCATATATAGTATCCTGAATATATTTTATATTATTACATATAAATATTATATATAAGTCATACATTTTATTGGTCTTATAATTGAAAACATACCTAAGTGATAAGGCTTCATTTCATATTCTCATCATTTTTTGGGAATTATTATTTTTAATTTCCCTCAATGAATATTCCTATTCCATTTCTAGGGTTCTAAAATTGTATTCAAAAAGTATTTAATTATTTTACATTAATGTTTTGGAATCATTTTTACCATTTTTTAATTTTTTATGAAATGATTCAAATGGGAAATTCCATGTCATTTTCAAAAAGAGATATCCAAATAATTAAAGAACTGTTTTTTAAACATGTACTGTTTAATGGGATTTTCCCACCATAATGATTTTTTAGTTCTATGTAGATTATTTTATAGTTATGAAATGTTATTTTCAAAGAAATTATTTCTTTTATATTAATATAGTTTCTTTTTATAATTTAACTTTAATTTGAATAAAATATTTTCCTCAAAAAAAAATTAATGATATTTTAATCGCAATTTCAATCATCAATAACCCCCCCCCCCTTTTTACTTATTATACACTCAGTATATGTGGAAATGGTACCATATTTTATAATATTAACCTACTTTTTATCATTATATATTTCATTTATATTATATATAAATATTCTTGTATTGTGGATATGAATATTTTTTAAACAATATACCATTTTAACTGAATTTTTTTACATTGATGCTTATTTGATTAAATAGGAAATATTTAAAAATCACTATTATTTCCCAAATATTGATATTTGTTTATAATGAACCTTGATTCATGGATTAAATTGATCATTTAACATATGAGTAACTCTTTGGACCTAAAGTGATAGGTGTGTTCAAAATTATATAAACCATTGATGCATTGAGAGTCTCATTAGGTGAATCAGTAAGACAGCATCAAACAGTTTTGTACCTATAGTTTTAAACAATATCTTGAAAGACCATGATAGTAAAGGTATCATATTCCTAAAAACATCACATCCAAAAAATTAATAATTTCTATTATTTAGAATTTAGGTATTAATATGAATGATATTTTTACATTGATATTATGTTTGGATTTATTTCATTCTAAATGTATTGATTAAATGAAATAGGTTCTCAGTTATTTACCCTACTACATTGTATATTACGTATTTATCAAGATAGTTTTAAATGTATATAAAACTTACTAATCATTTGATCTCACACTTATTTTTTATTCTTTCCTAGGATATGTAGAAGAAATATTTGTATGTGTTTCAAGAATCAAAAAAAATTCAATTATTCTAGTTTATGTTCATTAAAAATAAAATAAGGGAACCATGTATGTATCTAGTTCATCAAGACTACTAAATTGGTCAATCCATGGAGATTTTATCCCTTTTAAATTTTTATATTGTAATAAATATTCTACTAACTCTGGGATACTAGGCTCGAGGTACATACAAAATATTTATCAATCAAATGGGAAATTAAACCATCATTCTCATTTATGGGGGCCTGCCGCCTATTGAACCAATATAATTCATTTTCTATTGTCACTTCTCATAAATGTTTAGGTATGTGGAATTAATATTTAAATATGGTTTTAATTATGTTTTAATTATTATAGAGATGTAACTTATAAAATAAATTCTTACCATACCATATATTGAAGACTGATAACATCATTCATGTGTACATTAGACTACCACCTCATAAAGTGATGTGATTATTTTTTTATAACCACATCACAATATGGAATAACGAAATATATTTGAAGAAATAAAATATTATTTATGATGTAATTATCATTCAATAAAGGGATTCTAATAATTTATTTCATTCCATCATGGTCGATGAAAAATGTTGATGTTAATCACATTTATATATGGAATATCATCTCCGTGGTCATAATATAGTTTATTTTTTTCATAACCATCATTAATGAATTGTTTTAATTTTATAATTGATATATAATCTTTATATTTGTTTAATTATTAATATTCTTTAGGTGATAAAATAGTACTCTACTTGGCATTAGTCAGCATACCTAAGTGATATAGGACATATAAGGAAAATATGATGATAACATCCATAAAAAATATAACTATTTTTTTAATTTAATATAACACGATAATAATATAAAAATATAATAACCCTTAAAATTTTTCCAGAAAAATTTAAAAATAAAAACATGTTTATTATTCATGAATATAATGAATGCACATGATATGTATGGCTAAATTTAAGTGTTTTCATCTCAAACATCTTTCATTTTTATACATGTTCTTTTGTAAACCTAATTTCTATTATATGGTGTATATAATTACCCTTTTATATATCATATATTAATTAATTCAAACTTCATGGTATTTCATGTTACAATTCAATTAGTTCATTCATGTGGGTTATGATTTAAAATTTTCCAAGGTGGTAGGGGTTTATGATTCAATTTCATTTTAATCTTGATTTTTTTGTGCTTGGATTTAAAATAGATGAAAATGTTTGATCTCTATATTTTAAACCAAATTCATTTTATAGTAAAATTTTTATTTATTAAAGTTTCATGTTATAGTAAAATCTCATAATTTTGTTTTGTAAAATGATTGATTAAATATCTATTAAAAACAAAAATTATTTCTCCATTCTTTCAAAAACCCTTTCTCTTTTTTCCAATGTTCTATTCATATTTTTTTTTTAAAAATAGGTTAATATTGTTATGTGATTATTTAATTTCATTTTTTCCCATGTTTAATTTTTTACAAATTATTTTAGACGTGATATTATTTTCATATTCAGAAATATGTGCTTCTTATATTTTAACCAAAGTTTTCTAGGAAATTATTTTACTCATTTAGAATGTATGAAACTACCTTTCATCATGGCTATTATTTTAATTGAAGGTTTTTTCAAGTGTTCCCCGATTTACTTCCAATGAAAATAATTTCAACAATATTTTGTGATTGTTTATTTTTTCAAAATTTATTTACAATTATGAAATGTTGTTTTCTAAATGGTTCTTATTATGATTTTAAAATTATTTGTATTTATCAAAAAACAAAAATTAATGTTTTTTAATACTTATAAATTCTATATTAATGTTCCTCATATATAAACTCATCTCCCTATCCCTTTCATTTAAGTGGTAATTCATGTCTTGTGATCATTTTTAAAATTCATTCTTAAAGAAATCTATTATTATTATTATTATATGAGGAAATATTATGCAACCAATATTCATTCCATGGGAAATTATTATCTTTATTCTTTATGAATGATTTCAATTTGTGGAACACATGTGCATGCACATATAATGAGTGTAATAGTTTTCCATGAAATTATATATCCCTATAAGGCATTTGGTAACAATTTAATCTCAGGATACATTATGTAATGGATTAGAGAGTGAACCAAATCCATTATGGGACTCTATCCACTATGTGATGCTGTCTCTCCATTATCCACGGTTTTGGATTATGTCATGTTTTATGATACTACCACACTACCTATGATACAATGATCCTATAATACCGTGTTACTTATGTTATTCTCCCTGGTTATTACTCATTATAATTCTCTTTGATGATATCTATTCATAAATCAAACTCACATATTATGTTTCTTTATCATGATTATTATTTTACTAAAATTTATGATAATGCCTTTCTTTTATATATTTCCCCAGGTTATCCAATGACGTTTTAAGAGCTCATGTTATTTAAAATAATATTACAGAGATTAGAATAAATAACATTTATTTACGTTATTTCATTTGCATAGTCTCTAAAATAAACTATGTCTTTTTATCGTCATTTTTTATTTTGTGGATATTTATATTCAAAATCATGTAATTATATGTTCAAAAGGACAATGTTACTATATTATAACATTTTCATGGTTTCATTACTAGTCCTTAAATATTTTATTTAAACATTAAACCTATTTTACTCTCATTTGTAATAATATATTTACTTGTTTTTATCAGATGATCCAGTAGCTATAATTCTACTCCATTTACATGATCATTGAGAAAAAATTTTATTCAATGCACTCATCTTCCTTGATAACTTGAAATTGATTTTTATAGAAATATCTTACCAATTGTTACATTTTATGAATTCTCACCAAATATTGCCTTAATTAACTTTTACACATCACTATAGTGGTGGAATCATTACTCCTCTTTGATGACTACATGCTTCCTCCATCACCTACACTCTAACATACACTAAAATTCCTTCAAAAATACATAGAAAAATTGGAAATAGATACAACATAAACATGATTAATCAACATGGGAACATTAATCTTACCCTTTTAATTGGATATAAAAACAAAATTAACTCCTGAATTCTATTTTTCTATTATTCCATATACAGAATATAAATGTAACTATGATTTTAATATAATCACTCCATATCTCAAAGTGAAATATTCTACCCTTTTTCTCTCCCATTTTTTATTCTTCAACATTTTTTTACAAATATTAATTTCACATGAGCTAAGGGTGGAACACAATTTTTATTAGAAATAAATAATCAACAAATCATATATACATATACAGGGGCTAACCTAATATAGAAAATAGAAGTGATCAATTTCGATGAAAAATATTCTCATATACTGCATATTTTGATACAATACTTGAATTCACTTCATAGGGGGTATAAAAATCAATTTTCATTATTTCATAGGATTTTCACTCAAAAACAACAAATACATCATACAAAATCCAAGTGATTTAATGATTATTATCATCATTTTATTACAATAATACTACTTGATAACAGAATAAATATATATGAATAATGAAGCTATAGTGATTATCAAATATTGAGCATCAATTTTTTATTAACATTTTCTAAAATTGTAGATTTAATAGAAATAACTATTCAATGGAATTTTCATTTTCATTGGTAGATCTTCCAAAAGTTATAACCTTACATAGAAATCATCATAGTTATCTTCCATTAAAAAAATATCTATTCATTCATGATAATAGTTCATGCTCAATTAATGTAAAAATATTTCTACTGATGTTTTCCAAGGAGACACCAAGAAATTATTTTAAGCGATTTGTAATTGATTTTACTTATTATTATATATTCATCAAATCAACCATTTAATTCTATTTATTTTTTCTTCACCTTCCATTATAAAAAAATAAAAACAAATAGATGAATTAAGAGATTATGTGGGTCTATATCAACTTAGTATTATGAGAAATAGGGATGAACTTGGATCTCAACAATGAATATCTTTATATTTTTTCTCTAAAATGAAGCTAAACCCTCCTGATTACTTCCCCCATGATTTTATAAAACATTTTCTCTTTAGGATAATTGGATTTTATTTATTAATTTTAATTATTTTTATATAGAAAAACCTTATTTAATTTATAGATTATAATAAATTATTCATTTCTATCTTTTTCCTTCTTCTTGGGAAATTGAAATAAGAATGACCATATTAGAAATCACTCTTATAATGTATGTATCAGATTCATCATGTGTTTGGACCCATTATTTATAATAGTGGTCTTATTATAAAAAGTATCTAGTTTTTTTTTCAAAAAAAAATAATCATTGTTTGTAACGCCATTTCATTAATTATTCACCAAACATTTCTAATTGATTTAACCTTGCGCGCTACTCTTCAATAGAATTATAATTTCATATTTTAAAAAATATATGAAATTCGTGAATGAGGGTGTAAACTACTAAACCATTCCTACCTGCACTTTCTGATTCTTGTTTAAAATTATTATCTTCATTTATATATTATATTAATGTATAACATAAAAGCATATATACTGTGGGATTTATAGGCAAACATAAGAATCACTTCTTCGGTAGAACATATTTACTAGATTTATTTTTTTACATCTTGGGATCAGTTTTAATTATTTCCATATTTTTTATGCTCTAAGGTAAACATCTATTCTTTTCATATCTTATTCATTTTTAGTTTTTTTATTAACATTAATATAAGAGTTTCGTAAAAACAATTCCTTATAACACTTCCTATATATGAAAAATTTCATTCTTATATTCATAGTAGACAAGAAAGTAATTAAATATAGGTAGATATATTGTTCCAACAATCTATATGTCGATATATTATTCCATAAATCTATAGGCTAGGGGATAATCCTATAGAAACTCAAGTAGTGGACAATTAATTTTCTTTTATTCTATTTAGTAGCAATCAGAATATATTATAGACCTTGATTTTTTTTGGTAGATAAAAAAATCATTTGATATTTATTTAAGGAGATATCTTCTTATATATGTGCCTATCCAGAAATTTTTTTATATTTTTACAAACAGATTTATCTAGACTATTGGATACCATTCTCCATGAGATTATTATGGTTTGATAATGATATGATTTCAAGATTATTTTTTTCAAAATTTCAGTATTCTTATACCCCTAAATTATTTTAGAAACATGGGTGTCCACCCAACTCTTCTCGGAATATTATAAGGATTATGCCTATGTGATTTAAATATTTTTCATCTTCACATACTACTCTAGAAATTTTAGATTTAGAATATAGTTTAATTGTTAAATAACTTCCAATATATCTTGACATTCTGTCTTCACCTTCGTTATCAGATCCTCATATATGTGGCTTTCATTTGTTGGATAATTTTAGTGATTTGTAAAATTATTTACATTAATCTACATTTTAATGTCTTGGACATCCATAGAAAATTTATGTCATTCTAATAATTCAAAGATCAATTATTTGTCAACATTCTCACCAATAAATATTTTAAATTCATTATCAATTTAAGAAATTATCCCTTTAAAATTTAATTACATACATCTATATCATTAACCAGTTTTTGGAGAGTGTTACATCTATATACCTTTTAAATTTATGAATTTATATTTTATCAAATACAAACTCCACATGTGATTTTTCATCATGTATTTATATCATATATACAAAGTTTTTTGTGAAAAAATAATTCCTAAATTTATTCATGTAGTACTTTGTTTTCAATAAATCATTTTTTGATTCATTGAAATCATCATATTGAAACTATGGATGTGATTTATCATAAAAATATTCTCAATAGATTAAATAATGTACCTAGAACTGTGATTAGTTTCTGGTAGTGTTGTTACATCCATCTCCTTTGATATTATAATCATCTTCATTACCATAATTTTTTATATTTTTATGAACATTACTGGTACCTCTACATTTATAAAAACAATAATTGAAATATTTATTTTCATTTGAAGATGTTTTATGAAATATATATATATATATAATAATTATTTATAAAAAACTAGGGTTTGAAATATTTTCTCTCCCATATCATGGAACCATGTTATAAAATACAACTTTAGATATCTGTAAGATCACGTTCAAAATATTAGGGTGGGTAAATTATGTGTTTCTAACATTTTCCACATTATAGGTACTCTAAAATTTTTTACCTGAATGATCTTTGAATATATATATATTATGGTTAAAATAAACGGGTCAGTTTATATTTTGCCAGGAATTTAACTACCACATGAAAAGAATTATTTAAAAGTAATGAGTAGAACATTAAGATTGTATATGGTTAAAAATATTCTAATAAAACATTATCCTTATTAAGATCAGTGGGTCTAAGTCATAGATTATATACTATAATATTATTATAAACTACATTTCTTGTGGTAAGGAGTCATCTTAATTCCATGTCTACCATATTATAAAAGTGAGTATTCATCGTATTAAATAGTTTAATAGATGTTACTTTATAGAATATTTTATACTTAAATCATCTAGTTATAAATAATTCATCTAATACTAAACATGATTATCAACCATCTAAAGATTTACTTACAGCATGATGATCTTATATCCTTTCGAGAAAAAGAGTCTTTGAATTCCATTATATAGTTGAGAATTGAAGAATGAAACTTAGTCTCTAAAAATACCCTTTCTAATATATCTTGTTCATAATATGTTATTTGGATTCTCTAAAATATATCACTAAGGATATTAAGTAACAACTTCCCTACTTATTCTTTTTTTTATCATGGACATTTGTAATATTGAATATCAAAATGATTATTTATCATCTACATTTTCTATAGGAAGATGAATATAATCAGTAAAAATCATGTAATAATTTTTTATCCTAAAATATAGAAACATTAATCCAATAAATAGAAGTGTTGGATTATCTCTCCTTTAACCTCAAAATTTCAAAATTATCTCAACACAAAGAGATACAATAGTGTTTTTAAATGTATTTATTTAATTATTAATATTATCATAATGTATAAAATATTTTTTATATATTTAAGATTTATGAAATCATAATAAAATTAGTGTAATGATGTTTCACTACTGGAAATCGCACCTATACCCACGGTTTAAAACCGTGGGTATAGCCCTTGAAATCGTGGGTATAGGGTATACCCACGGTTTCAGTAACCGCGGGCTGGAGTGCCGTCGCAATAGGCCTATACCCATGGTTTTCAGAGAACCGTGGGTATAGACCCGGAAAATTTTATATTACCCACGGTTCATTGAACCGTAGGTATAGATGTATACTTACGGTTTTATAACTGCAGGTATACTGTTTTGCATCTCCGGATATAGATGTATACCCACGGATTTATAACCATGGGTATACTGTTAGCAGGTCCAGAAATTTCCCACGGTTCATTTGAACCGTGGGTATACATGTTTCCAGTGCCAAACATTTCCTACGGTTCATTTGAACTGTGGGTATTGGCAGATCCCCTGCAGCAAAGCAGGCCTGGCTGTACAATTCTGCACCTTAACATTCTGCACCTAAAAACAGAATATAAGATTATACATGGATGATGAGAAACCTCAGCATGCTATGGTCCGGGTTGTAGACATCAGCCCTGTAAACACAGTACATGGGGATTTTCAGATGAAAGTGCAAACTGCACAGCATGTGGGCTCAACTGTCTATGAATTGGAGGCAGAAGACGCTTGTGCTGAACAGATACAAGGGCGGGCGGATGTTGCTGAAGCAATGCTTATCACGGTTCCCACTAGTAACCGTTTTCTTGAATTGGATGTGGAGACCTCTCATGTAACCCAGCCCTCCCCCGCACCCCCCCACTGCCCAGCCCTCCCCCCCCTCCCCCTGCCAGCCCCCCCTCTACCCCCTGCTTGCCCCCCTACCAGCCCCCCCCCCTCCCCCTGCCCCTGCCAGCCCCCCCCCCCCCCCCCATGCCCCCTGCTTGCCCCCCTGCCAGCCCCCCCCCCCCCTTCCCCCTGCTTGTCCCCCTTGCCAGCCCCCCCTGCCAGCCCCCCCTTCCCCCTGCCCAGCCTCCCCCTGCCCCTGCCACCCCCCCCCCCCAGCCCCCCTGCCAGCCCCCCCCCCCCCCCTTCCCCCTGCTTGTCCCCCTGCCACCCCCCCCCCCCCCCTTCCCCCTGCTTGTCCCCCTGCCATCCCCCCCTGCCCCCTGCTTGCCCCCCTGCCAGCCCCCCCCTTCCCCCTGCCAGCCTCCCCCCTGCCCCTGCCCAGCCCCCCCCCCCCTGCCCCCCTGCCAGCCCCCCCCCCCCCCCCTGCCCCCTGCCAGCCCCCCCCCCCCCCCCTTCCCCCTGATTGTCCCCCTGCCAGCCCCCCCCTGCCCCCCTGCTTGCCCCCCTGCCACCCCCCCCCCCCTTCCCCCTTCCAGCCTCCCCCTCCCCTGCCCCTGCCCAGCCCCCCCCCCCTGCCCCCCTGCCAGCCCCCCCCCCCCCTTCCCCTCTGCTTGTCCCCCTGCCAGCCCCCCCTGCCCCCTGCTTGCCCCCCCTGCCACCCCCCCCCCCCTTCCCCCTTCCAGCCCCCCTGCCCCTGCCAGCCCCCACCCCCAGCCCCCCCCTGCCCCCTGCCAGCCCCCCCCCCCCTGGAAAGACACAAAAAAGGGCTTGGAAGCATGAGAAGAACTCACATGATCCTAAAACTAGAAGGATTCATGTGAAAGGGGTGCCCCAAGGCAAGGTATGTACTGAAAATGCTTGCAGGGACAGTCCAAGCAGCAAGGTGATTTGGAGAAAGAAAAATCAACCTATAGTGAAAAGAAAAATCCTTGGTGGTAAAGCTGTCCAAGGAAAAACAGGTTGTGTTTTAGGTTGTGAAGAAGAGAACAAACCTAAAGAAGGGGAGACACAATCCATGGGGTAAGTGTGCTCACAAAGCATATATTTTAGAGCTGAAAACAGATCTGGTTTAGAGCTGGAAGTTGCATGCAGCAATGGTATCAATTCATGCTAAAAGTGGTATGTCACACACCCTTTGTGCTTTACAGTTTATATACTAACAATTTGGTGTGAGTTTGGTTTAGATCACAAGATTGTTGAGAAAAAGGAAAGGTGAAGCGGCCTTGGAGAGCCCTCTTGCCACCCCCACTGGACCCCCATGCCCCCCCCTGGACAGCCCCCTTGCAACCCCCGGGACAACCCCCTTGAACAGACCCATTGAACACCCCCCCTTCCCCCTGCCAGCCTCCCCCTGCCCCTGCCAGCCCCCCCCTGCCCCCTGCTTGCCCCCCTGCCAGCCCCCCCCCCCCCCCTTCCCCCCTGCTTGTCCCCCTGCCAGCCCCCCCTGCCCCCTGCTTGCCCCCCCTGCCAGCCCCCCCCCCCCCCCCCCCTTCCCCCTGCCAGCCTCCCCCTGCCCCTGCCAGCCCCCCCCCCCCTCCCCCTGCCAGCCTCCCCCTGCCCCTGCCAGCCCCCCCCCTGCCCCCCCCCCCTTCCCCTGCCATCCCCCCCTGCCCCCTGCTTGCCCCCCTTCCAGCCCCCCCTGCTTGTCCCCCTGCCAGCCCCCCCCCCCCCCCCACTGCTTGCCCCCCTGCCAGCCCCCCCCCCCCCTTCCCCTGCCAGCCCCCCCCTGCCCCTGCTTGCCCCCCTGCCAGCCCCCCCCCCCCCCCCCCCTTCCCCCTGCTTGTCCCCCTGCCAGCCCCCCCTGCCCCCTGCTTGCCCCCCTGCCACCCCCCCCCCCCCATTCCCCCCTACCAGCCCCCCCCTGCCCCTGCCAGCCCCCACCCCCAGCCCCCCCCCCCCCCCTGCCCCCTGCCAGCCCCCCCGGAAAGACACAAAAAAGGGCTTGGAAGCATGAGAAGAACTCACATGATCCTAAAACTAGAAGGATTCATGTGAAAGGGGTGCCCCAAGGCAAGGTATGTACTGAAAATGCTTGCAGGGACAGTCCAAGCAGCAAGGTGATTTGGAGAAAGAAAAATCAACATATAGTGAAAAGAAAAATCCTTGGTGGTAAAGCTGTCCAAGGAAAAACAGGTTGTGTTTTGGGTTGTGAAGAAGAGAACAAACCTAAAGAAGGGGAGACAAAATCCATGGGGTAAGTGTGGCTCACAAAGCATATATTTTAGAGCTGAAAACAGATCTGGTTTAGAACTGGAAGTTGCATGAAGCAATGGTATCAGCAGCTGGGTGCTTCACTGGGGCAGCCTCAGTATGGGTCTCAGCAGCATGAACCAATGGTTCAACCTTCTCAGATCCAGGAAGAGATCAATCGGCAAATGGAGCTTAATAATATAGGGGGAAGTTGGTCCGGAATAGAAAATGATGATTATGCCCATAGAAGTGATCCATGTAAGGATATTTTAAGCAAGGGAAAGTTTCCTTCAGTTGATAAAGAGGGATTTCAAATTGTCTATTCAAGGAAATCAAGGAAGAAGAAAGACTGCTCTCAATGGAGAACAACGATGGTGACTAGGTCTCATAGCTCATCTACCTACAACTTGGAATGGGATGATGATGTCGGGGAGGGGGGTTATGAAAACGAAATGCTTTATTATGAAGGCAGTTTTATCAATGTCTAGCCCCATCTCCTCTCTTATGTCATCTTTTGTTTTTAATAAATTGGCTTTAGAGCCTTTCGGCTCGAAGCTTCTTTCTGTTTCGATGGATTTGGGGAGTTTGAACATCTCACATAATCATTTAATTTAAATGTTAAACGATTACTAATGGGATTGAGCCGTACGCTTCAAATGAGCTGAAACATTTGGGACATTTGTGTAACGTACCATGAATAGGCTGAACATTTTGAGGTTCTCGAAGGCCTATATGAATTGGTTCAATTCCTATGCAAGTGGTTGCACTTGATGGATGAGATCATGTGATCGTTAGAACTCCTCAAAGCCGATTCTCTCTAGCTCTTGTTTCTCTCCCACCTTTAAACAAGGTTCTAACAGACTGTGGTGTTGAGGGAGACCCTACCTAAGCATCGGGTGATTCCCATGAACCTTGGATACCTCAGAAGGAGTCTTTCGGTGACTTCTCGGAGATCTCGATCAAACGCTTGTGAAAACTTCGACAAGCAGGAAGGACTGGTATTGAGAGAGGTCCTACTAAGTGTCGGGTGATTCCATGATTTGTGGATACCTCTGAAGGAGTCTTTCAGCGACTTCTAAGTGATCACAATCAAACACTTGTGAAAAGCTTCGAAAGACTGGATCGAATGGTGTAAGGTACACCATTCTTATTCTTTGTTTAGATTGATTACAAACGTATAGATATATTTCGGCGTGACAGCGGCGTGACCGCGGACACCCCTCCCCCCCGCTGGACACCCCTCCCCCCTACTGGATGTGGCTGGAGCAGGGCCACATCACGGCGTGACCGCGGCGTGACCGCGGCGTGACCGCGACGTGACCGCGGCGTGACCGCGGCGTGACCGCGGCGTGACCGCGGCGTGACCGCGGCGTGACCGCGGCGTGACCGCGGCGTGACCGCGGCGTGACCGCGGCGTGACCGCGGCGTGACCGCGGCGTGGCCGCGGCGTGGCCCGATCCAGCGACATCCGCGGGGCAGCATCTTCCGACCAGGAGCGAAGGGAGCGGGAGGAGGCTGGAATGCGGGTGAAAGGGGGGTCCTACTAAGTGTCGGGTGATTCCCATGATTTGTGGATACCTCTGAAGGAGTCTTTCAGCGACTTCTAAGTGATCACAATCAAACACTTGTGAAAAGCTTCGAAAGACTGGATCGAATGGTGTAAGGTACACCATTCTTATTCTTTGTTTAGATTGATTACAAACGTATAGATATATTTCGGCGTGACAGCGGCGTGACCGCGGACACCCCTCTCCCCCGCTGGACACCCCCTCCCCCCTGCTGGATGTGGCTAGAGCAGGGCCACATCACGGCGTGGCCGCGGCGTGGCCGCGGCGTGACCGCGGCGTGGCCGCGGCGTGGCCGCGGCGTGGCCCGATCCAGCGACATCCGCGGGGCAGCATCTTCCGACCAGGAGCGAAGGGAGTGGGAGGAGGCTGGAATGCGGGTGAAAGGGGGGTCCTACTAAGTGTCGGGTGATTCCCATGATTTGTGGATACCTCTGAAGGAGTCTTTCAGCGACTTCTAAGTGATCACAATCAAACACTTGTGAAAAGCTTCGAAAGACTGGATCGAATGGTGTAAGGTACACCATTCTTATTCTTTGTTTAGATTGATTACAAACGTATAGATATATTTCGGCGTGACTGCGGCGTGACCGCGGACACCCCTCCCCCCCGCTGGACACCCCTCCCCCCTACTGGATGTGGCTGGAGCAGGGCCACATCACGGCGTGACCGCGGCGTGACCGCGGCGTGCCGCGGCGTGACCGCGGTGTGACCGCGGCGTGACCGCGGCGTGACCGCGGCGGTGACCGCAGCGTGTTGGCCCGATCCAGCGACATTCGCGGGGCAGCATCTTCCGACCAGGAGCGAAGGGAGCGGGAGGAGGCTGGAATGCGGGTGAAAGGGGGGTCCTACTAAGTGTCGGGTGATTCCCATGATTTGTGGATACCTCTGAAGGAGTCTTTCAGCGACTTCTAAGTGATCACAATCAAACACTTGTGAAAAGCTTCGAAAGACTGGATCGAATGGTGTAAGGTACACCATTCTTATTCTTTGTTTAGATTGATTACAAACGTATAGATATATTTCGGCGTGACTGCGGCGTGACCGCGGACACCCCTCCCCCCCGCTGGACACCCCTCCCCCCCTGCTGGATGTGGCTGGAGCAGGGCCACATCACGGCGTGACCGCGGCGTGACCGCGGCGTGACCGCGGCGTGACCGCGGCGTGACCGGCGTGAACGCGGCGTGACCGCGGCGTGACCGCGGCGTGGCCGCGGCGTGGCCGCGGCGTGGCCCGATCCAGCGACATCCGCGGGGCAGCATCTTCCGACCAGGAGCGAAGGGAGCGGGAGGAGGCTGGAATGCGGGTGAAAGGGGGGTCCTACTAAGTGTCGGGTGATTCCCATGAATTGTGGATACCTCTGAAGGAGTCTTTCAGCGACTTCTAAGTGATCACAATCAAACACTTGTGAAAAGCTTCGAAAGACTGGATCGAATGGTGTAAGGTACACCATTCTTATTCTTTGTTTAGATTGATTACAAACGTATAGATATATTTCGGCGTGACTGCGGCGTGACCGCGGACACCCCTCCCCCCCCGCTGGACACCCCTCCCCCCTGCTGGATGTGGCTGGAGCAGGGCCACATCACGGCGTGACCGCGGCGTGACCGCGGCGTGACCGCGGCGTGACCGCGGCGTGACCGCGGCGTGACCGCAACGTGTTGGCCCGATCCAGCGACATCCGCGGGGCAGCATCTTCCGACCAGGAGCGAAGGGAGCGGGAGGAGGCTGGAATGCGGGTGAAAGGGGGGTCCTACTAAGTGTCGGGTGATTCCCATGATTTGTGGATACCTCTGAAGGAGTCTTTCAGCGACTTCTAAGTGATCACAATCAAACACTTGTGAAAAGCTTCGAAAGACTGGATCGAATGGTGTAAGGTACACCATTCTTATTCTTTGTTTAGATTGATTACAAACGTATAGATATATTTCGGCGTGACTGCGGCGTGACCGCGGACACCCCTCCCCCCCGCTGGACACCCCTCCCCCCTGCTGGATGTGGCTGGAGCAGGGCCACATCACGGCGTGACCGCGGCGTGACCGCGGCGTGACCACGGCGTGACCGCGGTGTGACCGCGGCGTGACCGCCGCGTGACCGCGCCGTGACCGCGCCGTGACCGCGGCGTGACCGCGGCGTGACCGCGGCGTGACCGCGGTGTGACCGCGGCGTGACCGCCGCGTGTTGGCCCGATCCAGCGACATCCGCGGGGCAGCATCTTCCGACCAGGAGCGAAGGGAGCGGACTGAAAAAAAACATGTCGTATTTGAAACATGGAGTTCAAATAAAAATGAATAATCTGGCATTTATATAATACATTCCATGATGGTGTGTATGTACAGTATGCAAACAGAAAACTGTAATGATAGGAGGCAACAAACATGTCGTATTTGTGCAGTATAATAATTCAGGCATTGAAAATTGAACACAATGAAAACGGGATAATGAAATGACTAATTGCTTTCAATGGAGCAACATAAATTTCAAATAACGTTTCAGTACTGTAGATAATGTAATAATTATTTCACATCAAATAGGAATTTGAAAAATAGTACTGAAAACAAATTAAATAGTAAACATGTATGTTTACCATTGGTGTGCGGCATCACATTTTAGTCTGCTTTTTCTATTTTCCTATTTACATTTCCCTTCATTCAGGTGTGTAGTTCATCCTCATTATCACAATCACAGACATCCTGACGACAAATTCCATCACCCTGGATCAGAACCAATCTATAGTAAATATATTTAATTGAAATAAGAGCATTGAAATGATACATATAAAATTATCCTTAAGTAGTAGAGTTCACCTAGGTAAGTGCAGTATCAAAGCCGCAATCACAGACATCCTGATGACAAATTCCATCACCCTGGAGCACAACCACACTATAGTAAATATCTTTGATGAAGATTATCCTGGAGGTGAGAAGTACATGTAGAAGAATATCCTGGAGGTGAGAAGTACATGTAGAAGATAAGGGGATAGGATAGACTTGGTCAAACAGATCGTATCGAGACACACCCACATACTACATACAGAACCATTCAAACAGTTTCAACTGTTCAAACAATAGATGGAAAACATATTCAGCACAAAAGTGATGGGAAATTCCAACCAAATGAAAGAAGCTAGATTAAAACCAATGACCGAGCAGGAAAAAAAAAATTGGACATTCAGAATGCATGTGTGTTCAATGATTCCGATATCTAAAGTGTGTTTCAGCTAGACTCATAACTCAAAGAAGAATTCACATTGATGAGTCATGCATGAATAAGCTCAAATGTCGTGTCAGATTGGCACATAGATTTGTCAGCTCACCTTGATAAAGATCGAATGGCAAACCACTGATTGCTAATCATACTTTAATTTGCTACAATCTGTACATGCAACAAATAAAACCATGAATTATTATTAATGAATATATAAGACTCATAATCAATGAAATGTCATATAGAACTAATACAAATGCTGAAAAAGTAGAAAAAATGAAAGAAGAAATTGCATAAAGAAATTTTGTTATTAGTAGCAGTAGATCAAAACATGTATGTATACATCCTTGCACACTAAACTAGTTGAGAATAAATAAGAATGTGATTTGATCGTGGTCAAACAGATCCAGAAATATCACCAGATAAAGTGTGATATTCAAAACAATTAGTGCATTTGGAATTTGAATTTAAAATACTACTAAAAATCATACCTTCTCTTAGAAATATGAATGACTTTATTCATTGATTAAAATTATTTTAATTGGTTATTAAATGACTTATAATGAGATATTTATTACAAAAAACCATTGTTGAAATCTCAAGAAATATCTTGAACTCAAATTCCACAGAGAACTACTTCAAACATCAGGTTGATCTATGTACGTCATTTTTAAACCTATTTTTCCACCTCCCCAGCCCGCCCACTGGCCAGCCCCCCACTGCCCCTCCCCCCTCCCCCCCTGCCCAGCCCTCCCACTGCCCACCCCCCCCCCCCTCCCCCCTGCCCAGCCCTCCCCCCCTCCCCCCCCCCCCCTCCTCCCCTGCCCAGCCCCCCCCCCCCCCTCCCCCCCTGCCCAGCCACCCCCCTCCCCTCCCCACTGCCCAGCACCCCCCCCCCCTCCCCCCCTGCCCAGCCACCCCCTCCCCCCTCCCCCTCCCCCCCTGCCCAGCCCTCCCCCCCACTGCCCAGCCCCCCACTGCCCAGCCCCCCACTTCCCCTCCCCCTCCCCCTCCCCTCCCCCCCCTGCCCAGCCCTCCCACTGCCCAGCCCCCCTCCCCCTCCCCCCCTGCCCACCCCCCCCACCTCCCCCTGCAGAAAGTTCATGAAAAAACAATTTTATTTTTAAATCAATCAAAGCATATTAGTAGCTAGCAAAACATATTTCATGACAAGTATTTAATGACAAGAGGAGTTCATGATTGAATAAGTAGGGAAAAAGAGAAAAAGGTCTTCCATTTAATATGCCATATGGTTCATTCTGATTTTTCATTGATGTGAAAAGCTTTTGAAGACATGAAATCCATTAGTCAAATAATTTATGTCATAATTATTTAGTTAATTCAATGTTTTAAATCAAGAAACCATCTCATTAAAATCCATTTAATAATAAATTTAATGGTCATATAATTTCAAAAGTCAATATTTATGAAATTTCATTTGATTATTGTGATAAGGAAAAAGGTACACCCAACCATTTAAGAGATTTCATATTTAGCTACCTAGTTTTATCCTTTACCTTTAATACCATGACAATTCTAGACTAAGAACAAGAAACCACGTGCATTTTATTTAACATAACTAATCTGTTTCATATTAATTTACAATTCATTAATCATCATCAGGCATTGAACATTGGAGGGTCTAGTGGAAGGTGATGGTAGTGACTTCGCTAATCAATTCATAATTCAATAGGTAGCTTATACATGGAGGCTTATCATTCGAGTTATAAATATAAAACACAATATAATGATGTCTCTATAGTTTCAAAACACTAAAAACCATATATGGCATATAATCCTTCATGAGTTTGTTGTATTTCTAGATGAAACCACCACCAACAATTTACGTATGTAGAAATTTTCATTTAACACAGTCCTAAGTAATATAATCATGAAATATTAATTCAATAAATTATACCCTATTAAATCAGCATGACAACACGAAAATTTCCAAAATGATGGAAACCATGAAAATATTTATAAAACGCATACCATAAGGAGATGTTGTTCATATGGAATACAAGGTTTATAAAGAAGATAAATGATGGAATACATAAAAAAATCATGTTTGATGACCCCATGCCCTTCATGCGATCTATCAAGAAAGCTATAGCATAAGGAGATGCTGTTCATATGTACATTTTAGAGTAGACACCACTGTTCCTCTGGGTATGACACTTTAGTTCTAGATTCCCTCCTTCCCAATACTTTTATGTCCTTCAAATAGAACTCATCACTAGTATATCATCCTAAATTAGTAGTCTTTGTCAGTTATATCCAATGAAAAAAATGTAGTAATATAAAACATTGTAAATGAAAACAGATTCTTTCAATAACAATCAGAGGAAGTAAAAATTATCTCTAAGATGAATTTTTTTTTGAAGAAGGTAATGTATTGGTAGACCATGAAACCACAAAACCAGGGGTTTAGTCAAACCCAAATCCAGAAGCCAAAATTCAGTCTAGTAAACCAGGCAGATCGGCTCCCAAATAGACCAAACAACAGAAATGAATTCAAAAAAATACCCAAAGATTCATACCCAGATTTCCACTTATGATGACTGATTGTTGACTAAATAAACAATGCAGAAGATAATTTGTGTAGTAATATAAGAATAAGTGATTAGTTTCAAAAGAATAAAAAATTAAGGAGAAGAAATTCTATACCTATATAGAATGACTTGGCCGGGAAATTGTCTGAGGAGAGGTAGCTGCGAGGGAGAAGCGAGGACGCCGCTGGATCTTGGGGAAGTGTAGCGAAGGCTAGGATGTTGAGGCGGAGGAGAAGGGCCGGAATTCCAGGTCGGGAGCGGAGGAGAAGGCGGGAGGCGAAAGCTGTAAAGGGGATGAGATGGCCGGGAATCGGTGGTCGGATGTCCGGGAGGCGGAGGTCAGAGAGGGGAGTAGAGGGTTGGGAGGCGAAGGTCGGATAACCGGGAGGCAGTGGTCGGGGAGGGGAGGAGAGGGCCGGAGGCGGAGGTCGGGAACCTAGGGTTCGAGCGGGGAAGCGCGAGAGTGAGGAGGAGAAGTTCCGATTGGGGAGCGCGAGAGTGAGGAGGAGAACCCGATATTCGGGTAAATTTGTGAATTGAATACCCATGGTTTTAATAAAACTGTGGGTATTGATAAACAAAAAAGGCCTATTCCCACGGTTTTTCAAACCGTGGGGATAGACCAGTATTCCAGTAGTGTTTCCATCATTTTATATTGATTTATCATGTGGGATTTTTCCAACAATCACTATTTTTTTTATTATCATCCCTTTATCTCCAATACATTTTTAAAAGTAATATTTTCTTTCTTATTTGTCATTTTCTTCTAAACGATAAATTCTTATATTAATTAAAAATATTCTTCAAAAAAAATTTATTAAAATTTATGTAGATAATTATTATCTATTATAGTATACAAATCCTATTTTAGAAACTTAATAAACATGGATCATCTCATTATGGTTTTACTTCTATTAAATTGTTAATTGGTATCAAAGGTTATTTTTATTTCTTATATAGCATATCATATTAAAATTATTCTTCTTAGTTTGATGATATCATTTTCCTTAATTGTGCATCGATCACAAATCCATTTTTGATTATTAAATCACACAAAAAATTGTTTACAAATCCTAAAATTTTATTTCCATAATTATTTGTTATATAAATTCTTCCATTTTGAATTTCTATACTCTCTTTTTATTTTCTACTCATTTGATACTCCTTTATAAAGTCATAATGATGTTCTTCTAAATTAATTTCGTGAATGAAAAACAAATTATAAAGTTTGAATCATTTAATATTACCTTGGGAATCATTATTTTTTTGTAAGGAATTTTCTATTAACATATTTATCAAATTTAATATTCTTCAAAAATCTCAAAAAATTTACAAAATGTTAATCCTTAAAAACCACATTGTTAACATAGTTGTTTTATTCAATTTTTTGTTTACAAAGGAACAGTTTTACCTCCTATGGAAAACCATGTAAAGTCCACATATCATTCTTCTGGTGTTATGGTGACTCATATAATGTTTCTAGGTTAACAATAATATGTTCATAATTTACTATTTTTTATAGATTATAAATATTTATTTTATGTTAAAGAACTAATTTTTACCCCTTATTTGATGATTGAATGGTCATGATAGGGGGGGTTAATAGAACTTTTTTTAAAAATTATAATAAATTTAAGAGATATATTAATTTTAAAATTTTAACAAATAATAACACAATAATTTTTTTTGTTCAGATCAAATTGATCCTACATATTCTCTTTAAAATATTAAGGTGATATTATATGACCCAATATATAGTATTTCACATTTAAAAGTTATTTAAAACACATACATCTTGACTTTTATAAATCTAGAGTTATAAAAAAAATATCATTCATTTTTTCCACTAGGAGGTACAACCCTTTTGACCATACATTTACTCACCAAGAGGAATATCCCATAACATTCCTTTTGAAATTGTCGAATAAATAGCCTTGATTTTCTACAAAAAATAAAAAACTAAAAACCCCTCCCTTTTTTAAGACCAGGGGCATCACTAGACATTTACTTTGTAGGGGTGGTATAACCCAAGGCTAAGATCCTTCTTTTGAAGGGAAAATCACTAATTATAAATCCTAAACCGTGAACAATAAAACATAGTATTAAGAGACCACTATAGAGACCAATATATACATTTTGGGTATATGAATGTCGAGGTATCCTTGATCACACTATGTTAGAAGAAGAATATATTATGATATAGTCTAGAAATAATTAATCATAAAATAAATGAACACTATGTGTACTCGAAGTCTTTCAAATTTTGCACACTGTACTATTTTTGTATCTAGACTATTTCTTTTAGCCTAGAAAATTCAAAATGATCACTTGTTTTTTTCCAAAAAAAATTATAGATTTTTCAACAAGTATATAAAATTCCAAAAACATTTTCACTTGCACAATCATTTTAAACGAAATGATGCTTTATATCCACATATCCAAAGAGATAGTCGTTCATGTATAAGTAAAAAACAATAAAATTTTCTAGGATAATTTAATAAAAATTGTTCATTTATATTTTTCCATTTAGTAAACATAAAATAAATAGTTAATATTAATGAAATTTTATATCATCATATATTTAATGAAAATAACATTGAAAAATAAAAAGAATAAAAATTTGAATCTATCCATATGTTCTTCATTTAATATTTCACCAAATATCTCCCAAAATTGTTAATAGAATTGAATTAATTAATGAGTAATTATATAAAAATTAAAATTGAAAAAAAAATACAGTGAATATAAATTATGAAAAAAAGAAAAACATATAATATTCAATGTTTTTCAAATAAAATTATTATTATGTAGTGTTTTTTAATTTTTTAAGGATCACCCACATTATGGTTCTATCTCATTGGGTTCATAATTTTCAATGGGTTTAATTATATTTATAAAATACTCATGATTTTTATCTCATCTAGTTTAGAATATAAAATGATGTTTATAAATGTATCATATATTTTTCAGACATTCAATCTATATGGTTTGGACATATTGTCATATGGTTTGGACATATATAACATAAGGTGGAATCATATCCACATTTTTTAAGACATGTCGATTGTATGGTTTAGAAAAAATACCTAAACAATAATAAATATATCTGGTAATATGTTTAAAAACATAAAATAATTAATGTTAGATCCTTCAGATGATGATTATTTTCTCAACTCATAATAATATTGATTTTTTCGTTGAAATTAATCAAAATGAATAGATAAAAATAAGGAAAATTTAAAAAAAATATTAATCACTTTCTCATACAATTATATTATGATTTAAAAAAATATATTCACTAATGTTAGAGGGAATAAATGGGATTTTTTTAATTATAAAAAAATAATTAATTATAGTGGCATGGATCCACTAGAAAAATCCCTCATTCCAATACTTGAAATAGTGAATATATTTTCAAAAACATCTCACCCATTTTGAAATTATCAAAATAATCAATGAATAAGAATTCCTACCCATGTTTTATATTATATCTTCTACTACAAAATATATATCCCCCCATTTTGAGACATATATTGATCAGAATAATATTTATAATTAACTAAAATTTATATTAATAGACTTTATAATATAAAACATATGGAAAATATTTTAAATTATATTTTTTATTAATAAAAACATATTCAATAAACATATGCATTCAAAAAATATATACCAAATGAATAATTAATAAACAAACTGATAAAAAGTTCTCCACCACAATTGAAGAATTTTTCCCAATCATTAAATACAATTCACTATTAAACAATATATGTAATGGGTTTTAAAAAAATATGTATGATGAATCCAAATAAATCTAATTTAATGTAGTTATAACTCATATTCAAAATTAGAAATATTACTAAAAATATTTCACTGTACATGGAATTATAATAAAAAACAATAGTGATTAACCATATATGTAAATTAATAAATAATAATTTATATTCTAACTATATAGATGTCTAAACTGAATTAAATTTTACACTATTAGACCAAAAAAACAAGATTAGGAATAAATATTGAAAATAGATTCCATCACGTATTAAAAATGATTAATTCCAAATTAATAGAGTTAAATTGATGTGGTAATTTTAAAGAGGAATTAGATTAGCATTCAAGTAGGATAATTAAATTTATATATATACTATATGGTCACAAACAGGTTTAAGAGGATTCATTTCAATCCTATATTCTAAAATTCTTCATTCCTTGGTCAAAATTTATTTACTAAATTTTATAAAAATTTAAGGACATAGTAAAAATTTCTCCTATTTTATTGTTATTTAGAACATCTTTAAATAAAATTAAAATTTTCAACAAGATCTCCAATAAATTCATATCTAACATAAATATGTATAGTAAAAAAATATTTAGAATGGTTATAAGAAATAGAAATATTATAGGAGTTATCCCAAATAATATGTAACATAGAAATATAAACATCAAAATCAATCAGATTTTTCTTACTCCATGATGATTGAGAATTAGATCTTGTAAAAAATATATATTCAAATTATATTTTTGAAAAACTAAAAGAATGTTTTTTCTATAATCTCCTAGAAAAATAATATTTCATACAATGTGAGACATACCACTTATTGTTTTTCTATATCTTTTACGTCTAATAAAAGCGTGGTCATAATAGAATTATAATGAAAATGAAATTATATATGGATAAAATAGTCTATTCATTAAATAACATTTAACATATTTTATTATATGTTCAATATATTTTAAGTAACATTTCTTTGGTTCACATTGAAATTTAAATAATTAAAAACACTATACAGTAAATTTTTCTAATAGGATGTTAAATACAATAAAATACTAATCCTACCTCTAAATA
Source organism: Viscum album (assembly GCA_963277665.1). Classification (NCBI taxonomy): domain Eukaryota; kingdom Viridiplantae; phylum Streptophyta; class Magnoliopsida; order Santalales; family Viscaceae; genus Viscum; species Viscum album. The sequence goes on from OY728138.1 coordinate 2,023,731,779, forward strand.
CATTATAATCCATTGATTCCCCAAATTTATCAACATCTATTCAATAACAATTACTCATACTGTTATTGATATTTTATAATTGTAAACTCTAAATCATTTAAATAATTTATAGAATACTAATATTTATTTAGAAAAATTCCATCATACTGTTGAAAATTTTAAACTCCATAAATACATTATAAATATCTAATTAGGCTCAGGTAAAATTAAAATTTTTTATATCACTAAAAATATTTACGGATAGTTTCATTTGAAAATAAAATAATAATGCCCTACACATAAATTTGAACAATCAAAATTCATTCTTTTGTTTTATTAATAACAATTGTATTATCCAACTTTCCTTTTTTGGGAAACAAATTTAAAAAAAATTAGTTAATCATTATTAAAGTGATTATTGAGCTTGATTAAATTGAAAACGTTTTTCCAATATTTAATATGATTATAATATATTCAATTTTCAAACAATGAATTTTATATATACATATTTCAAAATAAATCTATTGGGATAGAAATTTTAGGATCCATTTGAAATAATTTAAATCCATTTAAGGAAATATATCTTAACCAAATTCATATAGATTATAATCATTCAACTGGTAAATATGATTCATTATAATTTATGAATTCTAATTCGTAGTATCCTTATGTAACAAATAAACCTTTAATACTAATAACATTCCCACAATATTTATATTTATTATCTATAACATGTTATAATTTAAATTGTATCAACTAAATTCCATACATTATATCTTAAAAACATGTTCAACATATCCTCTATAGAAAATTAATTTACAATCAGTTATGTATTCGTCAATATATTTATGAAAAAAACAGAAAATAATCCAATTTATATAAATTAATTATTTAATTTATGACATAAATTATTGATTTGAAATTTACTAAAAATTTATCTAGAGGATGTTCACTCTGTGATTTCCATGTTTATTCAAAGTATTTTCATCAAAATTCACAAGAAAACACACTTCAACCACCATGGAAATATTATTTTAAAAAATAATAACAATTATTGTAATTGTAATAACCCAAAAATATAACATCAATGGAATTTTAATCAACCATTTTTTAGAAAACATTGAGGATAAAAATATAAAAATTACAGTTCAATACGGTACATTATCCAACTCTTGACTTTCATCCTTTATAAAGATCCAATGATTTACTCTTTAAAATAAGACATAGAAAATATTATTAGACACATATCACGTTTTATTTATTGATTTTGACCAAAATATCTAGGAATTGTAGAATAATTTGTAAAATTTCTAACCATTCCTTGTAAATTTGGATCATACCTCACCAAAAAAATGTTTTTGTTGTCTCCAAGGGGATTAAAATTTATTATAATTTTCATTAATTATAAATATTATTTAAAAATGCTATATTTAAAATTTATTTACCACCATCACTTTAAAAAGATAAGAATATATATCCTTTTTCATTTTTAAATAATTTATAAAATGTGTAATAAATTAAGACATTTTCATATTTATCATAAATAACATAATCCATTATATATTGAATAAAATTATTTTCAATTAAAAATAAATATCTTTCACAACTTTGAAAGTTAGTAGGTATCATGATAAATAAATCCTGATTATGAAATCAAATATTCTTTTTTGTTTAAATATCCTTAATAGAGATGAAACTCACTTTTTGTTGATTAGATTTTAAGAAAAATTCATAAATATAGGAATTTTCTTGTTTTAAACATAGTAGATGAAAAATATTCTAGAGTTTGGATAGTTTTTATAGAATAAAAAATTTATTATCCTGACTCACCTATGACATTGAATGTTATCTGGATGTATAACACATAAACACTTTACATTTTGGTCAGCGCATTCAAAAAAAATGGATAGAATATATATTATTTTTCTGCTTTACATAAAACATGAGGTATTTAATTCTAAAAAATATACACATATTATTTTGAAATTTTACATGAGTTCCATATTTATATAATTTTTAATTTCTAATAAATATTTGTTTTAATCCATCAATAAATTGAACATTTTAAAGAATGACTTATTTTTAAATGTCAACCTCTCAACAAAAAGTTGACGATTCCTTTTGAATTACTGAAAAATTTAACATTAACTCCATCACATTTTTTCAATTGTAGAAACTTTAATGGATCATATATCATGTTCCAGGACCATCCACGATGCATGTACCATGTTTCCTTCAAAGTAATAAAAATAAAAAATTATTACAAACTCATTTAAAGATAATATTGGTACCATGGAAAACATTGTTCCAATTAGGTTATAAAAAAATTTAGTAACACATAGTCATTTAAAATAGTCATTCATATGTAATTTATATGATATAGATTTTTAAATATAGGATTCGTTGTGAGAAATATAATTTTAAATTTCATAGAACACAAAACCCCAAGATCTTTATATGTGATAACATTTAATTAATTAAAATTTTAAGATAGCTTTATCTACATGAGACCTAAATATTTAACAACCACTATATAATTAGGTAAAATTTTAAATATTAATTATTGTAATAAAAACCTAATCATTAAACAATATATAAATTTTAAGAGTAAAACAATTGTGAATCATTTATGGAATTGAAATAATGGATACTTTTTATATCAATGAAATTATATTAGTATAGCTAAAATAACTAATGAAATAATTTTGGAGTAAAAATATACTTTTCTAAAAATGGTGATTTTTTTCAAGAAACAATTTTTATTAAGATTAAATGATAATAAAAAATATTTATAATATAAATAATATATTAGCAGTAAATTAATCATGAAATTATTGGAAATAAAAATATATATTAGATTAATTTTAAAAAAGCTATTTTTCGATGTAAATATTTTTCCTCTATATTGATCGATTCTTTTCTCAAAATTGAATTATCAAATTTAGAAATTTAATTTGTATAAATGAAAAAGAAAATTATATTAATTATAATACTAATTTAAAATTAATTATTTTTTATTTTTTTCTAAATAGAATAATTTATATGTGAACATTTTAAAATAATTATTTTAAAAATAAGAGGATAATTATGAAATTATAAAATTATATTAATTGATTTAAGTTTGGGAAATAATATTTATAATAAAAAAATGAAATTTTTAAGTTAATTGAATGTTAAAATTTTATAATTAAAAATTCTATATTTTATATTTTGGATCATAAGCATTATTTTCTCAACAATTCTTTCTAATGCATTTTTTATTTTTTTTAAATAAAATTATTAATATTATAAACTCAATCATATTAAATGGATTTAATATTTATAATTATTTAGTCAAAATGATAGAATAATTACTATTATATTTTTTGTTATAAAGGACATGTCACCTTCAATAAAAAATTCTTTTCACAGTTAATGATAAATGATAAAATTAAATAATCTAAGAGTAAAATACCTCATACATGTCTAATACATCTGTCGGAATGAGTGTTTTAGTATTTTATTAACCTTATCACTTGTTCTAATCATTTTCAATCAATTTTGGATATAATTTGTTATATATTTTTTCCATTATTGAAAATTTTTGGGTTTGTAGAAAAATATCATCCCTCTTAACTTATAAAAGGGACACTACACTCACATATTATGTTTTAAAAAAACCTCATATGTTCAGTGTAATATCATCTCAAATATCTCCTCAAAAAATCTATCCACCTTAATGAGGTTTTTTTATTCTATGAAAAAACTATCCCTCAAGTTCTTAACCAAAATTGGAAAAGAGATGATCTTAGAAGTGAGGTATAAGTTATTAACCTCTCTTTAAATGTTCTATTTATTTATGTTATTTTCTTATTCATTTAATTTAATTGTACCACCTTAATAAAATGAAATCAACAAAATTTTTTAGTTTTATGTTATTATAATGATAAAAAATCATTAACCACCCTCCCATGTTTAATTTTAAACAATAAAAACGTGAATCTTCTATTGTACAGACTACCACCTCTACGATGTAACAGGATTAATTTTCCTTAACCACCATATAATGATGGACCTAACATGGGGAGTAATATATAATAATGATATTTATGATTTATATTATATTTTTAGGTGATAAAACTTATTACTCATTTCTATAGTTCTATGGAAAAAGAAAACAACAACCATGGAAATGTGTGGACTTTCACCTCCATTGAATGATTGATTTCTATTATTGAATTTATTACTATATACATGGATTGTAATTACCTGGCCCACTAAAGCCAGAATAGTTTGTGGAAGGCTTATCTACCACTACCCCAAGATCTCCTCTAATAGGCTACTTGCTGGAGGATAGAACCAAGTATGGATATCACACATATGGGAGGCATTGGCCAAAATTAATTGTACATAGTCACACATCTAAAATATCATACAGTGATGAAATATAAAGAACAAATTATACAAATAATGAATGTAATCCACATATACCACATAATTATAGGATAAACGTAATGGAATGAAATATAAAGGGTTTAAATATTAACCCTCCAAAAACAGAAAAATAATACCTAGTAGGATAAGGAGGGGGCTACTAACAAACAAAACACTTGTATACACCTCAGTCTATCAGGCCCAAACTATGATCCAACGACACGTAGTTCTCCAAAGACTATGTAATAAGTTCCTTCCACTGCATAATAAACAACATGTGTTGGATGGTTATAGGTTTGGGTGTGTATAACTATACATAGGAGGACACCCCAAAATCATAAAAGTTAAAACATCAAGATCACTCAGCTCATAAAACATAGATATGTCATATTAGCTATGAAACATAGAGATAAAAAAGGATAACCCATGTATACTCATAAAAGGATCTAGAGCACAAGGGTATCAACCCTTACAATCTATAATTCCACTCATGGTTACAAGGTAATCCTTATCTGGGAGGAACTATTCCCTAAGTTAAAATTTAACTGACAATACTCATATGGGAGGTCACACTCATCATGTATAACTAAGAAGAAGCATGAATGAAACTAGGGTGTCTCACACAAGATACACACTTCATTGGACTAATGCCTTCATCGAAAAGATTTTATCTTGATACATAGATGGGGTTTAATTCATACAGATAACTAAGGGAACACCAGACCCTACTAGGTATTATCCAGTTAGATAGTGGATCGACATCCATGGAAGTGTAAGTCACACCAGTTACTATAAACCATCCTATTGAAAATTAAGGAGACTAAGGATCGGTCCATGTCTCTCAGAGCGATAATTTCTCCTATCCACTGAGGGCTCCTAATTATGATTCTTCGGACCATATGATGTACTAAATCCTCAGAAGTGTGGGTTGTGAAAACTTACAACAATATCAGGTAACTCTCCAATATTGTACAGACAAATAAGAAGCTATATATGGATCATAATTAAATGATGTGATTTTGATATTACACTTAACCCTCTTAGTAATAGACCATGGGGACACACTGAACCATTACTGGTCTATGAAAGCTAAAATAGAAAAAAAATTAAGATTAAATAACGATAAATTGGACACCATCATATCCTAAAAGGAGTGCATAATTATTACCTAGGGTACACAGCATGTGTCAATAAGCCTAGAACACAATTTGTCGTGCACTTACATGGAATTTACTTTTCCACAATAAACAGTGTGACCCTTAGGATACACTTTGTCTCCCTTATGGTACACAGTATGTATATAATGACTTTAAACATAGTGTTATTACTACCCATAAATGTATATTATTTCATGTTTTTGCATACATATTGTCACGCATCTTGTTTGTTTCTTAGATAGAACTCAGCATTTCATTTTCATGTTTCTTTGTACGCTCTATGTACATTGTGTGTGGAGACATATGGACACCAAGACATGTAATCCATTTACACTCTGAGGTCATCAGTTAAGGTCACACGACATGATACTTGCATCACATAGTTTTTTATGCTTATCTCGATGAAAAAAACCCTATCATTGCATATATTATAATACATCGCATTTTACATAACATGAAATTCCTTTCAGTTTGTAATTTAAAATAATTTCCAGAGTGTTCATGTGTCTTTTACTATGAATCCAAAGAATCCAAATTTGAATCAAACCACTCCACCATTCTTTTTAAATATTAAGGATCCCAATCCATCCATGCTTTTTCTACATCATTAGACAAATTCCAAACATTAAACCATTGATGGAAAACCTCCTACCTCTTCTCTGCATTATGATTTGAAGACCAATGAAAATTTAAATATGGTATTCATTAGATATATTCTCTTTTTTATTATGCATCCTGATTTCATCACCAGTTTGTGATTTTGGACTTGGGAAAATGAACTATTAAACTAAATATGAAACATGTAATGATCACATTAATGCTACATATCAAACACCATTCCAAAAGAAATGTATGTTTTGAAAATTCAAAGAATACAAATAAAAACCCATAAAACACAAGATAAGGAATCATCCTCATCTGTTTTTTGGAATATCCTTAATATGAGGTTGATTTAACAAAAAATGAATATCCAAAAATAAATAGAATATAAAAAAATATCCCCAAAATATTATATAAAAAAATTAATACTAAAAAATTGTTCGATCCTCAAATCAATATATTAGTTTATTGATTCATGATCATCATGTGATAAGAAAACAAGTATAAATACACATACAAAACTTCATATATAGTGTTTGGGTCCATCACTAAAAAATGGTCTTGGTTTGTTATTGTCAGCAAGATCCAAGAACTCTGATGGAACAATGATTATCGACCCCTTCTCAATATCATGGTATCCATTATGAATTTCTCGTCAAACAACCCTCTAGATCATAATGGTAATGAATTCTACCCTATAGACTAACTATAACATAATATTTAAAGAGGAAAATTGGTCATTGAATCAGTATGATAATTTATTTAATTTTATTTATTTATTTTGTTTTATGTTCCCATGATATCTTTTAACAAGATGCCCAATTTTGATACTATATTATTCTGTGTGAATGTATCATCTTGCATTCTGAACACAAATGTGGTCTCCGATTTCAAATTTTATATTGCAATTATGATATATTCCACTTTTTATAAAATATACATCTGAATTATATTAATATAATGAATATCATTAAAATATCAATTCTATGATCACTAGGACACATAATCCCATGTTGTATCAAAACTTGTATATGTATATATTTATTAAAATATTATAAATTCATACATGGAAAAATAAAGACATTAAATTATCCCCACTTTCATGTCTTTTTATCTAGAAATGTTTAATCCTACCCAAAAAAGAGGTTACTCAGCTCTCAATTTGATATCCCACTTGCAAGATCTCTTATTAAGATTTCTTATATGAATAAAAACACAAATCCATAGATAAAACTTTCCCAAAAAGGTCATTTCTATCATTCTTATAAATTTTATTGGATCATTTAAAAAAGAAATTCCAATCTCACATCCTAGCATATCCTGGTTGATATCATAAAATAAGGTGTGAATATACCCCATCAGTAGTGATGTGAAGACAAAACCAAGAAACAAAAAAAAGTTGTATCCATGAGGTTAAGTGGCACACCGCCTAGGTAAACCAATATAGTAATAGGAAAATGAAAGGACCTATAAAAATAGAGAAAACCTCTAAACCTAGATAAAACTCCTAAAATTTCAAACTCCTTATATCGTCAAAATTAATCTAAGAAGAACTCATAAAGCTTATGGGATGTCCTCATCCACCCATGGATGAACCAAACCCTTTACTACCATCATTGACAATAAAAAAAGGACCAAAGAATTACCATCCACATGCTCAACCCAATATAAAAGGGACCTAAAGAGTCCTTTATATATGTCCAAAAAAAAGTGATGATCTAGTTGTTTAGTGGTAATCATTATCATAAAAACTTCCTCCTATTTTGGATTATTCTCCCATATTTTTCACAAACCCAATATTTAAACCCAAATCATGTTCACTAGAACATGAATGTACCACATTACATGGTCTTATTACTTTAGAAAAATACTATCCTTAACTAAAACCTAGTCCCCAAAAGATTCTCACATAATATGTTTAATCATTTCATGATGTAATCATCATAGTCTGAAACTATCGTTAGGGGAACTCCATAAATATTTACTACCTCATGCACATAATGTGATCACAAAACTGTCCACAAGTATTTATTGATCATCACCCATTGACAAGATATAGAAAAATATTTTAACTAGGAAAATATTTTAAACTCCCTTTATTTCCAAACTGATTCCAATAGATATTGGTACATTCTCACCTCCACTAGATGTAGTACTCATGGAAAAAAATCCCCCTTAGTAGTTCATTTTTTATTTGACTAGTTTCATCATACATTATCAAAGACAGATGATATCCTACCTACTATTGTAAAATCCAACATAAAAATATCTAGTTTATATATATTAATGAAATATCTCACAAACGATATCACTAAGTGTTACCTCTGGGGAATGATAGAGAAGAAGATGGTAACAACTACTGACTGGAGGAAAACCTCGCCATCTTTAGGTGTCTTACATACTCCTCCTTGGATTCCAACAACACATGGGTGCCAAAAAAGAATACTTATATGAAATGATCTATGATGAGTTAAATATATTATTCTTAAGTCTCTTGATTATGTTGTGGTATTCTACTTTCCTGAGGGTATCACAATGAAAAAAAAATAAACCATGATGTCGTCCAGAAACCAATTATGGTATATCATACTCCAAAACTAAATATAGAGATAACGGGTCCAACAGTAAAACTCTAAGAAAAAACTCACCCATATACAAAGTTAGATGAAGTCAATGATTCTTGTGACTATATACATTTCCTCGCATCACCTGGTTCAAGTGACACAAATCCTCACCCATCCTCAAACACCCATCCACCCCCGAGGTGAAAAATATTTGTCTTCCTAGGAGAACATTGGGTTTTCCCAAATCATATCTCTATAAACTCATAATTGATATGAAACTAAATGGATTCCATATGATTTTATATCACCAATATATGTGATGATCTATAGTGTTAGTCATATCCAATTCTCAACACTCAGTGTGCAGATAGGCATGTCATATCCATAGGAATGATATTCTCATACTCTACCACTAGTGTAGGAAAACAAAAATCTTATACCATAAACTACACTAAGGGACAAACTATCCAATTGATAAGAAGTCGATTATATAATACTCCACATGAGACTATCTTTCTATACCATGAATACCTCCTTATCCAAGAAGTAAATCCCTTTCACATAAGATGAAAATTTTTCCACACTCACTGGTGCAAAATATATTGGCATGGATGGATAGAAGACAATCCATAAGGAGGGAAACATCATATGGTCTTAGTACCATTATATAAATATACTACATGATACTTTCTACCCCTCCTAATATTATTTCACAATGTCGGTAGAAGCAAGTGATCACCAATTCTCTCTATAACATATTACAATACAAGGGTTGAGAAAAAAATACTACACTACAATCACTACGTCATTCATATGAGAATTGATTTGGGAGAGGTGGAAAATTAATCTACGAGAAACCAAAATTAGGAACTGAAAACACACATATTACGTTGAACCACACTTCAATCCTCTATGTTACCTTATTATATGGAACTAATTCATTCCCTCTACCACATATTTACCACAACCAAGCACTGATCTGACACCTTATTACTTCAAAATGTACCTCTAAAGAACATATTTTGGGTCTCATCCCCCAAAAATTGACACTATCCTCATTGGGATCTTCTGACATTCGTACATGTTATTTTTTCATGTCTCAAGAATGTGTATCAATGGGGGTGAATCCCTCTTCCTTTCATATCTCAAACCACATCTTACATCTCTATCAAAGGCCCCTATATTAATTCTGAATCTCCGGTAAAAATGATTGAAAATTGAGGAAAATTAGTGGATCATACATATGTATAACATAAATATAGTACCAGTATATAGGGAATAGAATGTACCAATGAACACACCTATAGCCTTTGGGTAAAGATCCTTTAGAGCTTCAAGCTAACCATTGTCTTGATAACTATCATCCTGAGCTTCGGGTGCTCTAAATCGAGGTGGTGGAAGAATAAAAACAAAACTCCATCTGCATACACCTTCTACCTCATCTCATACAATGCTTCAACCATTCTAAGAACCTCTCTACTCTAGTTATTTACTATGCCAACATGGTTCAACGACCTCCTCAATGTCTATAGTACCTCGGGTATGAATTTCTCTCATGATAGTTCAACTTCCATCGTAGAAATAGAAATATATCAGCCTTAAATAACTAATCATTCACTAAGATCATTTACGAAACATCTATTTTCATGACTTTAGTCACATTTATATTGTAGTTAATTCATAATAAATCTTCATTACAAAGGATAACTACCTTATAAATTCATGATAAATGCTCAAACACATAATGTCATCATCCATTACCAAAAGAGACATCCATGACTTTGTTTGACATGTTGCATCCACCTAAACCACTAGAGGTGGATCTATGAACTGATCAATTTATAGAGTTCCACCTACAACCCATCCTAATTAAATACTTCCTCATGACTAGGCCCCTTTATATAGGTATTATACCTTATTAGTTCATACTCTCGACTTTTCTACATAAACCTCACTAGATATCATTATCATCATGAAAAAGAGACATGTCAAACCACAGTAAATAATTATATCTAGTGAGATAACTCAAGAAGGAAATGGAAATAACATTCAATTTATTTGTGTTTCATATACCAATGTTATTTTATTCAACCATTTAAATTAGTTACCTAGGAAAAAATAGGTTTTCAACGTCATATTAAATTGATACATCATCCATCCCCTGAAAAACTGGTCCCAAGGCCTAGAATCTTTTCTCAAGAAACTTTTGACGCTATTTCCCTAAGTCACAACTATACCAAATCATGTGTCTAACTCTAAAAATTGACATAAGCACAAACCACCCTCCTAGATGCATTTATAATGATCTAAATCTGTTAGTCTTAGATATACTTCAAAAGATTGTTCTTCCATTACCATGATTTCATGTCCAATAGGCTAAGGGCTAGTGACTAGAACTGAGATAGCATGATACACATTTGGGAGTTATTATCCTAATATAAATGTACGCACAAGCACATCACCAAGCACATAAAATTCTGAAATATGAAGAAAGGCCTATACCAATAATGAATTTATAACATCTATCCCACATAAAAGTATGAAAACTGTATTGTATGTCAACAAAATGGTGGAAAATACAAGCCCACACAAACCTACAAAATAAGGTTTTTCATACGCATAGGGATGGTATAGCTGAAAAAGAGAACTTGTATACACCATCGTCTCAGAATACAAAACTAGGATCCACATACTCATATTCCTCTAGGTACATTATAATTTTTTTCCATTTTCATAATACATGAGGTATATTGGAATCACACATGCAGGGGTGACTATAACAATACATTATACATAAACTAAAATCACCAAAGATGAAACCTCGAGAGTAATTTTCTAATAAAGAAATGATATGTCAAAAAATATATGATACATAAAGATAAATAAGGATAAACCAAATCTACTCATAAAAGAGTCCACGTCACAAGGTTCTCAACAACTGCAATCAATAGTCCCACACTGTGTTTCATGGTAACTCTTTTCTATGTTGAACCACTCCTTGAGATATTTTATCACTAATGACACTCATCAGATAATTCATGCTAGTAAGGTCTAACCAAGAATAAGTATGAGAATTAGGGCCTTTATGTGAGATACATACTCTATTAGTCTAATACCTCATCATAAATACTAGATCATGATAAAAATATAAAAATTCAGTGACCATGGCTCACTTGGTACCCCAGACCCTACTTTTAAAGACCCGGAATTTCTATGTAATTTTTCTTAAATAAGTGGGAATTTTACAAGTCTACGAAAATTGATGTGGCATGATTCTAAGTCCCAGAGTTCCCTAAATGAATTTATAAACATTATTTCTAGTACGTACAGTAAACGTGCATGCAGGTATTTCTAAAATTTGAAATGCTACTCAGAAATTGAAGTTTAAGGGCATCGTTTAACTCGTAGCACTGTTATTCGCTTAATGAAATGTTTACCTTGATGGCAGTTGGTTGAGGGTGAAAGTTAGTTTTTGGGTTTTCGTGGAAATAATAAGATAAAATAAACACACATTTTATTTTGTTTTGTTTTATCCACCCTCCCATGGGGATGTTCATGGGTGGGGTCCAGCGGAACTAAACCACCGCTTCTATATTTATTGTGGTGGGGACCACCTGAGATCTCAAAACATCCCAATTTGAATTTGGGGGTGGGGACCACCCGACCCTTATTAATGGGGGGAGAGTAAAACCTCTCAACTACCACATTAATGTGGAGGACCCTCTTGGGATTCATCCACAATTAATTGTGCCAACCCTCATGCTTTAATTATTCCACCCAACATAGTTAATGAATCTTTTTTAATTACTCTAACAAAATAATAGATTTCATAATCTATAATTTTTTCACACCTTTCATTTTGGTGGAATTGGGGAGAGGATGAGCTTTGAGAGAAATCTCTCCAACGAAGAACACTCCACCATCAAAGAACTCTCCACCAATGACAAACGCTCCACCAACAAAGAAAGCCGACCTACTTCGACCTTCTTCCTCCAGGCTTCTTCTAACATAGAACATCCTCATCAATGGTGAATGGATGATCATACTTCTTATTTCCGCCAATGTCAATGAACAAACCAAGTTAGGGGTTTAATGCTATTTATTTATCACTTTACATGTACTCCCTTCTTTTCTTGTGTGGATTGGGAACAAACAATACAGAAGATTATTGTTGGATGTTCATTGCTTCAATCTTGTGAACCACTTTCTACCACTCTAACGTGGAGGGTTCGGACCAAACTAACAGGGCTCGAACCCTCCATCGTTGTTCTTTGGTGTGTTATTTGAAATGGACGTCGAAGACAAAGGCCATGGTGCTCTTCCACCCGCGGCCTCTGTCACTCCACGTCGTCGCCGAACCACCGCAGTGCCGAGCCGCCGAGTTGAGCTGCCGCCCTAAGCGGAGCAGCCTTCACCCCCAAATGTGGATTCCCAGCCGAAATGGCCCAGCGGCACCTGTGGTGCACCAGTCGAACCGGCCCAGCACCCATGCGGTGCCCCGGCCGAACCTGCCCGGGCCCCCCACAACGCAACATCTGAACCGACCACATGTCCCTGTGGTGCCCTAGCCAAACCAGCTCATTCCCCCAATCGGCGCCCCGACCTAATTGGCCCATGGTGCCCTGATAAAATTTCCATGCACCACCCGCGGCACCTACGCTGAACCGGCCTATGCCTGTCAAGGTTCCCCAGCCGAACTGGCCCGTGCCACCCACGGTGCCCCGACCGAACCAGCATGTGCCCCCACGGCGCCCCAGCCAAACCGGACCCACACTCCCACTGCACTCCAGCTGAACCGGCCACATGCCCCCACGGTGCTCCATCCGAACCGTCCCACCCCTCACAGCACCCCAAGCGTCAATCGTGGCTCCGCGACCCCTCGCAGCCCTTGCGACTTGCCAGACCTACAACTGACTGGGCCACATCACATGCTGGTCCTGACCCAGCGGGTCTGGCTGGGTTGACCTGAACTAGGTCAATCCATTCCAGGTCAGGCCGGGTCGGTCCGACCGGGTCGGACCAGACCAGAGCCCACTACGACCCATTTACGCTCATTCTCCATATCTTTGGCACGAAACATTCGTTTTATGAACCATCTATGGTGCTCTAAATCATGGAGTGAGACAGTCCCTTTGAGTGATGCCCCATTGTGTTTTGGATGATGTTGGGGAACTATTAGGTTGGATCGAGCATGAATCCAATCGAGCCCTGGGACTAAAAGGCTAATAACTCACATACCGGGTGTCCAATTGATGCATCGTCTATTAAGTTCATACCCCTATGATGTGGGAGGACCTTTTAAATAGTTCTTTTTGGGACTTCATAGAAGTTAGAGTATCGACTAGTAGCTTAAGGAGTGGATACTCCCAGAGACGAGCAAGCATAGTGCGGTGACCTAGAGGCTGGCTGAGACTTGTCGACTGATGACTGTTTGACTCTGAGTAACTTGATAGGACTAGTTGGGAGTGCCTTAGTGATGTGGAAGACCCCTGGTGGGGAGCACCTTGGTGACGCGGTAGACCCATGGTACTTGATAGGGGGAGTACCTCAGCAGGCTTTGAGGGGGAGTGCCCCTATGCGACATGGTAGACCCACAGTGGGGAGCTCCTCTATGTGACATGGCAGACCCACGATACTCGGAAAGAGGTGTACCTTAGCTATCCAAGGATAGTGGGAAGTGCCTTTGTGTGACATGGTAGACCAATTGTACTCGATATAGGAGCAGTTCTATAGTAGCCGAGGGGTTTGACATTGTGACTCGAAATGTTACTTGTTACTACCCCTAGAATAAATCATGGTTTGAGCTGAATCAGTGTCTCTATGTTTTTATTAGGATTGAGGTGGATTACTTGACAACATAGGTATATGTATGGGCATACACCAAGGTATGGTTATCTCTTGATTTTATACATTTTGGTTTATCTGTGGTGGATTTTGTGAGACCTTGAGGGTCTCGGGGTCCCAAATGAGTATCGTTATACTCACCCCTACATGGGATATGCCCACACCTTGTTTTGTTTGATGCATATAACGGATAGTGCTGACTGAGGTTGAGAGTACCATAACTGGATGGTACCTGGAGGTGGACCTTACGATGATTCGGAACACAGAGGAGACGAACGGATGAGGAGTGCTGAGGAGGCGATTTGTAACAACCCATCTGGTAGGAATCTAGGAGGACGACCCAACAACTAACATTCCCTTTTCTTCAGTTGTATTGTATCATAGTTGTACTTGTACTTTCAAGTTGGTCTTATATTCTGGCACCTTTTACTTTCATAACTCTTTTGTTATAAAATTTACATGGTGTTTCATCCAGCTTTGTATTTTCTTGTGTGTGTTTTTTACAAGTTATAAAGGTAATGCCTTCCCTGTTTTTTGGAATTACCCATTTCCTACTAGTCACCGGCACTTGGCCTATGGAAGGAGGTCTTGGGGTAGTCACAACGTAGGCCCCTGAGGATGGGTCATGACAAATTTGAATCAAAGGGAGCTTCTACAGCAGAACTAGGACTCTGATCCTTTCTGTGAAGGAAAAGTGCTAAGTGATGTGAGTGTGGTTTTCTGTTCAGGGAGTCCGGTGTTGGTGCGATGGTTCACGTATCCATACATCAGGACCCTGACTTCTGACTTCCAACTCAGAGCACGAAACACTAATTACATGTGAGTAATAAAAAAAATTCATTATGTCGGCATACCTAGTCAGCTCACTAGGTATAACCTTTTAACCAAGTCATACCTCTTTTTTTTTCAGGATGCCTCTACATAGACAGCCAGCTAGAGTTCTGAGAGTTGTATGCACAAATAGCCCACCTAGTGATGAGGCCTCGGTGCAGGGACCTCTTCTAGTAGAGGCACCAGCGGAGGCACCACCTGTACTATTCACCATTGGACCACCGATGCCACCAGCCCCAGCAGAAAATAGTGCATGCCACTTGAACATGTTGCATGAGTTCCAGTGTCAGAGGACACTCAGGTTCAGGGTAGAGATGGGCCCACAGGTGGCTAAGGATTGGCTAGAGGCTATGGTGAGAATTTGTCAATTGTTAAGGACACTAGCTGATTTCATGGTGATCGTTTCTGCAAGCCTTATAGAAGCAGCAGCGGGTAGATGGTGGAACTTGATTCTTCATGTTTCTTATGAGGTGATGCTTCTCTGGGTAGACTTCAAGAGCCTGCATCGGGTAGAGTTTTTATCAGTAACTCTCCACGCCATGCACATTCAAGAGCTACTTCATCTGTAGGAGGGCAGCATGACCCTAGCTCAGTACTCAGCATGGTTTAATGACCTCTTATGTTACTCCATGGATATGGTGTGGGACCCATTATTTAGGGCCTAGACCTTCAAGCAGGTGTTCGGGTGAGAGATCAGGGATTAGGTGATCTCACTCTGCATCCCGACATAGGCTGGGGTGTTAGAGAGAGCCCTCTTAGTGGAGAGTTTCCTTGTTGAGAATTCACCAACCGCAAGACCCACTACCCTTCGTCACATAGTGGATTCTTCTGCAGCTGGAAGTAGAGAGACGTCACAGAGGTCCAAGAGGACCAGACCTTCATGTGGTTGACTGCATGAATTAGGGTCAGTAGTGCGGAGCTTCCGAGGTCGAGCTAGTCATGCCAGGAGTGGGAAGTGTTTCACATGCAGCATACATGGTCACATGGCTCATGACTATTAGGCCCACCATACAGATGATCAGAAAATAGTCAAAGGACCACTCAGGTAGAGACATAGATTCGACCAAGGAGGTCTGTAGGGAGTAGGCGGACATGGAAAAAGGAGTTGGGCAAGTAGCTAGTGGAGGGTGATGATTCGAGATATTACTACCACCACCACCAGAAGGTAAACCCTAACAATAGGAAGCGTGTGGATATGGGAGAGCTCAGCTCCAGGTAGCTGAGGCTTACGATCATGGCTCTCTGGAGATGATTCAAGGCACGATATGGGTCTACTCCACCATAGCAGCAGAACTTATAGAAATAGGTTCCAGTCAATCTTTTATTTCCACTGCCTTCGTTCGGAGCTCTAAGATTCCAATGGAGCCATTGGCTTGATCCTTACGGATAGAGACTCCTACATGAGTAGATTCGATGATTACGCACTGGTGCCAGCTGTGCGAGAATACTCTAGGGGGAGAGAGATTTGGTTGGGATCTCCTAGTAGTGGCGTTGAGGCCATATGATGTCATCATGGGTATGGAATGGTTATCTATAGTTCATGCTCATATAGACTATATTAGGAGCATGGTGTGGTGTGTATGCACACATCGGACCAGTTTTACCTTCATCGGCAAGAAGGGAGCCTTTGCAGTGCCGGATGGACTTACCCGGAGAAGAGTATAGCCGATCACTAATCGGTTGGCTAGCCTTACCCTCGGTGCTGTTGATGTGGAGAGTCTAAGCTATCCTGTAGTGGTGTAAAAATATGCAGATGATTTCCCTAATGATGTTCCAGGTCTACCTCCACTTAAATAGGTGGAATTTTACAGTGACTTGTACCCCTGGACGACACTGATATCTATACCAGCGTATCAGATGGCTCATGCGGATCTTCGTGAGCTGAGAGTACAGTTAGAGGACTTATAGGGTAAGGAATTCATCTGGCCCATTGTTTCACCTTGGTCAGTCCCAATTTTGTTCTCCAACAATGCGGATGGGAGCTTGAGACATTTGGTAGACTATCGGTGTCTGAACTGGGTAATCGTGATGAACAAGTACCCACCCCTAAGGATTGATGATCCCTTTGATTAGTTGAAGGGTGCAAGGTGGTTCTCGAAGATAGTACTCAGATCAGGCTATCACCAAATCTATGTGCGAGACGAGGATGTGCAGAAGACAGCCTTAGGATGTTGGTACGACCATTACGAGTTCTAGGATATGCCATTCGGTGTAACTAATGCTCTAGAAGTGTTCATGGGACTCATAAACAAGATCTTTCATCCTTACCTTGATCGCTTGTAGTGGCCTTCATCAATGACATTCTGATCTACTCGGAAACTGAGGAGGAGCATGCCTATCATTGGCATGTAGTACTGGACACAGTCTATGTGCACTAGCTTTATGGTAATCTTCAAAGTGCCAATTATATATCCAAGAGTTTCACTTTCTGGGACATGTCATATCCGAGGATAGAGTTGCAGTTGATCCAGTGTAGATTGTAGGGGTACTTGCTTGGGAGCCACACATGAGTGTGATAGAGGTACGGAGTATGCTGGTTTTGGCTGGATACTACTGGAGGTTTGTTCCAAATTTCTTTAGAGTTTCAACACTACAATTAGCCTTGACAAAGATGGGGAACACTTTGTTTGGTCAGAGAAATACCAGGAGAGTTTTCAAGAGTTGAGGTAGAGGCTGACTAGTGCCCCCATCTTAAGGCTTCCGAAGGAAGGCATAGGGTACGTAATCTACTGCGACACATCAGGGACCGGGCTCAGATGTGTCCTGATGTAGGAGTGATTAGTGATCGCATATGGTTCTTAATACCTGAGACAACATGAGTGGAACTATGCTACCCATGACCTGGAGTTAGTAGCAGTGGTCTTTTCTAGGAAGATGTGGTGACATTATCTTATGGGAGAGTATTTTACCGTGTACTCTAATCAAAACAGTCTCAGCTATATCTTCTACTAGAATGACTTGAACATAAGGCAGTGATATTGGCTTGAGTTTTTCTAGGACTATGACTTCTAGATAGTCTATACTCTTGGAAAGGGAAATGTTGTTGTAGATGCACTTAGTAGGAGATCTGTTATACAACTTCTCGGTGAGGCAAGAAAGCACCTGGCTACTTTACCAATATCCTTTTTTGATAGGGATGGATAAATTTTTCTTCAGTCTCTTACAGTAACTCCCCCACTTCGTTAGTGATTCATAAAGGCACAATGTGGGGATGCTGACTATGAGGCTTGATGTGCTCAGATATCCACATGGTAGGCACCTGATTGATTTTCTGAATATGGGGAGCTTGTCATCCTCTTTAGAGGATGTACCATGGATCCAGTGCCACCTCAAGAAGAAGTGTTGAAGGAGTTCCACAATTCCCCTTTAGTGGTACATCCAGGAGTGGCGAAGATGTACCCGGATCTCCGAAGATAGCACTGGTGGTTGGGAATGAAGAATATAGTTTGAGAGTTTGTCTCTAGATGCCTCACTTTTTAGTAATTGATGGCAGAGCATCAGGTACCAACAGGCATGGTTCATCCTTTAGAGGTCCCAGAGTAGAAGTGGGATGAGATATCCACGGACTTCGTGATAGTACATCAACATATATCTTGGATACATGACTCTATCTGGGTGATCATCGGTCGACTCACCATGTCGGCCCACTTCCTGCTGAACAAAGAGTAGCGTTCAGTAGAGATTTTGGGATGCCTCTATGTGCTGGAGATTGTTCGGCTACATGGAGTACCTTTGT
This sequence comes from Viscum album, assembly GCA_963277665.1. Taxonomy (NCBI): domain Eukaryota; kingdom Viridiplantae; phylum Streptophyta; class Magnoliopsida; order Santalales; family Viscaceae; genus Viscum; species Viscum album. The sequence continues at coordinate 2,023,750,903 of OY728138.1, forward strand.
CAATTGTCTCTAGTCGTGATGCACATTTTACCACCCAGCTATGCAAGGGCATGCATGAGGATTTCAGGACGCTACTTCTTTTGATAACGTCCTTACATCCTCAGACGGATGGCATGACTGAGCGCACCATTCAGACCCTTGAGGACATGTTGCATTCTTGTGTCCTCGAACTCGGTCACAACTGAGAGGACCACTTGCATTTGGTAGAGTTTTCAAACAACAACACCTATCACTCCACCATTGGGATGACACCTTTCGAGGTATTGTACGAGAGACCTTACAGAACACCTTTGTGCTTGATTGACCCAGGGGAGTCAACACTAGTGGGACCATAGATGGTATGGGCTACCACATAGAAGGTGCAGATCATCCAAGAGCAGATGAAGACTGCGCAGAGCAGGAAGAAGTCCTATGATGACAGGAGACGGAGGCCTCTAGAGTTCTAGGGTGGTGACCACATCTTTCTATGGGTCTCACCCCGAAGTGGTCTATGAACATTTGACCGAGGCGGAATGTTATCTCCAAGATTAATCAGACCATTCTAGGTCCTTACTAGAGTAGGCGAGGTGGATTACCGCTGAGCTCTTCCAGCACATTTGAACCGAGTGCATGATTCCTTCCATGTATCCTAGCTGAGGATATACATGCACAAACCTTCTCACATCATCTACCATGGCGAGATGGATGTCAACGATTGGGAGACATTTATGCAGGTTCCAGTAGAGATTGAGGGTTGACATGAGTGGGTCCTTCAAGGACGGTCAAAACCTCTACTCCACATTTGCTGGTAGCATGGGATCCTCTAGGAGAGCACATCAAAGTGGGAGGCTCAGATGCGTGCTCATTATCCCCAATTGTTTACCAAGTTTGATTTGTGTCTTACGGGGACATAGAGCCCTGAGGTGGGGAGAATGTAAAGACCCAGAATTTCCATGTACATATTTTTTTAAATAAATGGTAATTTTTGGAGTGTGAAAAAATTGACGGTGCGTGATTCTGAGGCCCAGAGTGCCCAAAATGAATTTTTGAACATTATTTTGGGTATGTTAAGTAAACATTGGAGTGGGTTTTTCTATGCTTTGAACCAGTGCTCAGAATTGAATTATGAGGGTGTCGTTGAAATCGCTGTGCTGGTATACGCTTAAAATAATTTCACCTCGACGGTAGTTGGTCAAGGGTAAAAGTTATTTTTTGGATTTTTCGTCGAAATAATAAAATAAAATAAACAAACATTTTGTTTTATTTTGTTGTCACCACCCTCCCATGTGGATGTTTAGGGATGGGTTCCACCGAAACTAAACCTCCTCTTCTATATTTATTATATGTGGACCACAAGAGATCTCAAAAACTCCCAATATGAATTTGGGGGTGGGGACCACCTGACCCCTATTAATGGGGGGAGAGGAAAAACTCTCAACTCCTTCATTAATGTGGAGGATCCAATTGGGCTTCCTCTAAAATTAATTGTGCCAACTCTCATGCTTTAATTATTCCACCCTCCATAATTACTGAAACTTTTTCAATTTTCCCAACAAAATAATAGATTAAATAATCTATTATTTTGGTACACCTTTCATTTTGATGTATTTATGGAGAAGAGTGGATTTGAGAGAATGATCTCCAAAGAAGAATGCTCCAGCGACGAAGAACACCAACCTCCTCTGACCTTCTTCCTCAGGCATTCTTCCAACGTGGAACATCCTTATCTAAGGCGAATTGAAAACTGTACATCCTTATTCTACCAACGTCAATGAAAAACACGAGGTAGGGATTTCATGCTATTTTTTACCACTTTCCACGTAATCCCTTCTTTTATTACGTAGATTTGGAACAAACATTGTAGATGATTATGGTTTGACATTCATTGATTTGTTCTTGTGAACCGCTTGCTACCAACCAAACACGGAGGGTGCGGGCCAAACTAACATGGCCCGACCCCTCTGTCATTCTTCTTTTTTGTGTTCCTCAAAATTGAATAAGGAGATATAAGAAACGGTGCTCCGGCACCCGTGGCCTCCACCGCTCCGCACCACCGCCCAACCACCGTTGGGCCGAGCTGTCAAGGTGAGTCGCCGCCCCAAGCCGATCTGCATGCTTCCCCCACCCATGGCGCCCCGGCCGAACTGACACTGCGATGCCCGCGGCACTCTGGCCAAACCGGTCCTTCACCCCCATGGTGCCCCACCTGAACCGGCCTGCACCCCCCATGAATCCCCTGCCGAATCGGCCCCACGCCCCCACGGCGCCCCCGCAAAACCGGCCAAGGCCCCCCGATGTGCCTCAGCCAAGCCGGCCTGTGCCACCCTTGGTTATCCGGCCGAACCGGACCACACCCCCCACGGTGCCCTAGATGAATCAGCCCTTTCCCTAATGGCCCCCCGGCCGATCCGGCCTCCGACCCCCGCAGCGCCCTAGCCGAACCGGCCTGCGCCCTCGCAGAACCCCCCATGTCTGAGCTGCCCCGTGGCGCCTGCGGCTCTGTGGCCCCTCGCGGACCTTGTACCTTCCCGAACCCTTAGTGGACCACACTGCATCCATGGTTGGTCCTGACCTAGCGGGTCAAGCCGGTTTGACCTGAACCAGGTCGACCCATGGCAGGTCAGGCCGAGTCCGACCGGACCCAGGCACACTACGACCCATTTACACTCTTCAGTCATATCATTGGCACCGGACGACCGTTTGATGAACTGTTAGTGGTGAAGGAATTATGGGAGAAAGAAGTTACCTTTGAGTGATACCCCACTGCTTTTTTGGATTAATTTGGGGAATGGTCAGGTTTGATCGAGCACAAATCCAACTGGGCCCTGGGACTAAAAGGCTATTAACTCACAGACTGGGGGACTGATTGACATGATGTTTGTTACGTTGAGACCACAATTATGTGGCAGAAATTTGGGATACTTCTTCATGGGACTTCATGGAAGTTGGAGTATCGAACAGTAGCTTGTGAAGTGAATCCTTCTGGATATGAGAGAGCATAGTGCGGAGACCTAGTGGTTGGCTGAGACAAGACGACTGCTGACCATTTGACTCGGAGTGAATCGACATGCCCAGTAGGGAGTGCCTTGGTGACACGGAAGACCCACAGTAAGGAGTTCCTGGGTGACGCGACAGACCCACAGTACTCAATAGGAGGAGTACCTCACCTGGCATTGAGGGGGAGTTCCTCTGTGTGATGCGGCAGACCCACGGTACTCGACAGGAGGAGTACCTCCACAGTCCAAGGATAGTGGGAAGCACCTATGTGTGACACGACATTCCCACTGTACTTGATAGAGGAGGAGTTCTCCAGAAGCTGAGGTGTTCGACACTATGACTCTAAATGTTACTTGTTAATACCCCTAAAATAAATCCTGGTTTGAGATGAATCGGTATCTCTGTGTTTTCTTACTAATTGAGATGGATTACATGATAACATAGGTATATGTATCGGCATATAACTAAGTAAGGTTGTCTGTTGATTTCATACATTGTGGTTTATCCTCAGTGTATTGTGTGAGACCTTGAGGGTCGCGGGGTCCTAACTGAGTATCGTTGTACTCACCCCTACACAGGCTATGCCCGCACCTTATTATGATGGATTTAGATGACGGATATCGCTCATTGAGGCTGAGAGTACCAGGACAGGATGGTACCTATAGGTGGACCTTAGGATGAGTCGGTACATAGATGAGACTGACGGATGAGGACTGCTGAGAAGGTGATATGTACCTAACCTTCAACTATGAACCTTAGAGGATGACCCATCAGTTGACTTTCCCTTTTCATCAGTTGTATTGTATCATAGTTGTACTTCTACTTTCCAAGTGGGCTTGTATTTTGGCCGATTTTACTTTCAACACTCTTTTTTTAAACAGTTTACTTGGTGATTTGTCGATCTGTGTGCTTGCTTGTGAGTGAGTTTTATAGGTTATAAAGGCAATGTCATCCCAGTTTTTGGGAATTACTCCTTTTCTACTAGTCGCCAGCCCCTGCCCTATGGAAGGCGGGCTTTGGGTAGTCACAACATAGGCCCAGTGGGACAGCTCATGACAGTACCATATTTAATCATTCTTGAAAGGGGATTGATACCCTTGTAAGTGTTGGCCACACGAATCCCATAATCCATTCCTAGGGGAAAAATTTAAAAAAGGATATATTTAATCCTTTCAGGTTGATATATTCTTCAAGTGACCCAGAATATTATCAATGAAGTTTCCCTACATATAATTTTTTAATATAGTATAATGCAGATACATTACATCGAGAAACCATTAAAACAATAAGCTCGTAAATATATATTTATATACTAGTGGGAAACTAGTAAAACAAGAATTTGAAATATTAATACGAGGCAATAAATCGAAAATATGATAATAATAATAATAATTCGATAATTTGGATTTTCTAAATTGACTAGAATGAACACACTCACAAACAAATATGTAGAAATAAAAATTATTATGAATAATATAATATTTATTTAGAATATGAAGTTATATATAAACATGAAAGAAAATAAATTTGAACAAATATTTAATAGAATAATATGTATTTATATGTGGTATATAACCCATATTACTATTAAAAATATGACTGTTAGAATAGTGATATAACCATTGGAATAGTAAGATAACCGTTCGAATACTAACCTAGTTGTTAAAATAGTAATCTAGTTGTTGTCAACAGTAATATTTCCATAATAATAGTAACCTCACCAGTTGAAATCAAATATTTAATTTTGGTACCTTTTAAAATAGAAATAGTATATATTTATACCATGGTACATGTAAATAATTATTTTAAAAATGATAAATTAATAGTTTTTATGTTTATAAAAATTAAATATTTTACATTCAATTTTATAATCAATATAATGATTTATTAAAAATTTATGTCCATAAAATGGACTCAAAAACTAATATTATATTTTATTATAATGATAAAATAAATTTATGAGACCATAATTATTATTTCAAACGTTCATAAAATTGATTAATATATTAAATTCCAAATGTTACGAATAAATATAGATTCTATTTACAAATTAAATTTCTCATATTCAAAGAATGATATTAATAATATTTATTATTTTTTAAAAATAAAAACATGAAAAAATGGTTTGGGGATTTTGTTTTATTTTTCTAGAATATTTGAATTTATGGGGATTAGTGAAATAAAATAATTTGAGGTAATTGACATTATAAGGTAAAAACATGAACTTTATCATCATGAATTATGTAACAACACATTAGTTCAAACTCACATCCACAATATACTATATATAGTCTCTATAATCATTAGTATTGAAAGTATTGAGTCAAAATAATAAACTAATGAATATAATAATAAAAAATACCCATCTTGTCCCCTTATAAATATCACCCATCACCACCACGTCTCCTCATATGTTCATATCATTGAAGCGTTCAAAATATTTACCAAAACTTATCTTACAAAATCTCCTCAGGTTTAAGTGTTGTTTTTTTCACAGAAGTAACAATTCTAAGATCCTCAAGGGGTCCTTCCAAGATGTGATATTTAGGAGGTATCATTCTCAAACTACCTCATCAAAATTATTTTATTCTCATAACTTATCCTCACCTCATTCATACCTCAAAGAATAATAACTCTAGTATAAAGTATACATTTTAAATTTATTTTTCTAAATGAATATATTCAATCAATCCCTTTTCTCATATCCTCTTATTCGTTAACATGAAATCATTTTCCAAATTATAATGGTTAATCATCCTTATAGATGATGATTTTTAATTTTCCATTTCCACCATCAAGGAAGGGCATAAAACTATAATGATGACTGAATAATATTTTTATAAAATTATTTTATATTATTTAATGGTTTTATCAAACATATTGATATAATATTAAATATAATACAACATGTCTATGATGGTTGAAAAAATCACCAAAATAAAATAACCACATATTTGTAACATTTTATTAAATGAAAAATCCCCATGTCATAAAAAATTAATATATGGGTCAATTTATACCTATATAAGTGAATTAATTAAATTTTATTTCACATATATATTTTTATTTTCTTTTTAAATGAACTACACAATTATACACAAGTGGACATTCCATGAAACCAGGAAACAAATGCTCCAGGGATAATGATATTGAATTTTATAACTCATATAAATGGTAGTAAATGAACGTAATAAAATTATATTAAATAATATATATGTGGAATAGGTTCTGAATTAAGAAATCATGGAATTAAATTTCATCATCCACAATATTAAGTTCAATATTAGAATTCATTCATATATAACATAAGGGTTCTCTTTGATCCTCAATATTTCCTTTGTGTAGCGCTTTGTCTCCCTTTTCCTAAATTTACCTACTCATTCCTCTTATATCAATCAATTATATTATATTTTTTTCCACACATATAAATTTAGCTCAATAAATCTTGTTTGGGAAATAAATATTATAAACATTTTCTTATCAATTATTATAGACAGGAAAACCCAATAAAAAGAAATTGCTCAATTTCTTATTAATTTATATCAACATTCCATTGGTTGTATTAATCCAGAAATATTTTATAAATTAACTCATATTAGCATGAAAAAAATTTATTTTATTTATGTTCTTATGGAATTAATTGTATTGTCATCCTCTTTAAGGACTCTAATATCTTCCCTTATACTTCATGGGACTGGAACATTTCTATTGTTAAATAATCAGTATATTCTATGTTTTCTCTTTTGTTGGACATAATAATTCATGATATATTCATATTATTACTTTTTTTACAAAGTATTTATTTAATCCTTTATTTCATTGATATAATTACTATACACATTTTGGTTACTTATTATAACATGATTATGAAACCCATTACATCCATGGGCAAATATTATATTTATTACATATGTTTGATTTATTTATGTGACAACAATAGGGTTGTAGATGTTTTAATAGGTGCACCCAGATACATCTCCAAGGAATTATCTAATTTTTAGTCTCATTTGTGGTTATTTATGTGATTAATGAGAAATCCTAATACAACAACGGTATCTGTCCTCCACCATATGATATCATCTTCATAGAAAGCCTTGACTCGCGTTTATTTCAGGATATATGTTTAAGACACATTACTATATTTCTAGGAGAATATGATTCAATGATCTAAATGATATTCCTCTATATGATTTTTCTTGATCCATATATTTTATGTTATCATGTTATTCCTTCAAAATCTTTTTATATTCTGTTATCCATATTTATTCATTATTTTTTATTTCTATCTCATACCTTTAGTTTAGGTATTCCCCACGTTAACCTATGTATTTTAATAAGCTTAAAGATAATCAGGAGATCATCATGGATATAAATTGAAATGTGATTTATTCAAGTTTCATTTTTTCTAATTGTATACCTATTTATCTTCTAAAACTATAATTTTCATTCCATTGTTATTGTTTCAATGTTAACTATGCATTAATTCTTGTAAAAAATCATTAAACGGCTATAGTCTCTATAGTTTATGTCACATGATGGCATATATGTTTTGGGGATTAATACTAGAAAACAATAGTGATAAACCAAGGTATAATTCTATCTCTATGGATAACCTAAATTGAAACATATGGAATCATAAGTTAGTGTATACTTTTTATTACGATGTTTATTCTTATATGTTAATGTTTTATCTTTTAAATTATCATTATCTATGTACTCACCCCCCCCCAAATGTTAATTTTATTTTTTTATTTAATGGATAAAACTATGAGAACCATTTTTAACAAAAAATTTGAATGTAAATATGATTATTACCCTAATAAGATAAAAAACATGATGGGAATATAATATTAGAACATCATGATTTTATTGTCTTAAATGGCTCAAGTTATGATTACTAAAATGAATCATGTGGAACACCCTCATTATCCAAAGAAATATAATTTGGTAATAAAATAATTTTTTAAACAAATATTTCCTTCCTTTAGTGGATAATATGATCCCCTCAACACGTAACTATGGATTAACTCTACAAAAAAGGCATTTTACATCTGTTAATACCTATAAGAAGAGAATGCGATGCTAACAGCCTATAATTTTAAGGGGGAAGGTGATAAGTTGTGGAAATTGATCATAAAGAAAATTATTAAAGATTAAACTGATTCCATGGAATAGGAAGAATTTATGAAAAAAAATCAATTAATTGAATCAAAAAATCACCATGTTGTGATAGAGAGTCAATTCCTTGGATAGAAACAAAATCAAGATAAATATATTAGGGTTTATGAAGAAAAATACACAAGGCTTTCATTATATGTATCTAGATTTTTTGTGAACCCTAAAATATATTTTGATTATTTCATAAGTGGATTAAATTCATGTCTATAATAATCCTGGATTTTTGAGATGTTGACATGTATGAGGATATATTTTTCCCTTAATGTTGACATGGAAATTGGAGACTATTGGTGGTCTCATGGGCTCTAAGATAAAAATTGATAAATGGAGTTTAATATCGGTGGATCAATAGGTAAATCCTATATAGGAAATAAAATCCATCATTCGTTGTGTCAAATGATTGGGAAGATTCATCATGAAAACTATCTAAAGAGAACTCAGATCCCATAAAGGTGTAAAAGTGGGGAATCGGGATAATCAATTAAAATTGTATATGAAAAAACCACTAATACAAAAAAATAATGGAAGGTTTTGATCAATTATCATCCTCTTTTTTAGTGTTTCAATTAGAATGAACCTGGAATGTATGAGATCCAATTCCCTAAGAAAAGTTTTTTATCTTACAATTAGTGGAAACAACCTCTAGGGTAGCAAGGATGGGAAAATGATATCACTTATAATAGGGTGGATCAAAAAAATGATGTGGTGATAGGTGCACTGGTTATTCATCAATAAATAGAGAACATAATTTTTTAATTCTAGTTCAATAAAATATTTCATAACATTCATTTCTATTCGAACTATATAAACAATGCCTCAAAATATAGAGATTGAGTTATTTTTGATAATAGAGAATATTACAATTTTTATCTAAAGTATAGAACTCCACCTCAGAAAATGTTTGGGACACAACCTCCCATAAAATATTATCTAATGTTATTTGGTGGAGTTTGATTCAATATTGGTAATGTATTGGAAATCATATAGAATTCCATCATCAACTACTAGGAGAGGGATATTTCTCTCTACATCATTATGCATCCTGTAATTCTATATAAATATAAAGAGATGGATGAATATACATTGTAATATCCTTCTCATACATGGATATTATTAAATTATGATAAATAATATCTAGTTAAAATTATTAAAATAAAAGAGATAATCAATATATAAGACATTCCCATTGTGAATGAATTTACTAATGTGTTCCATGAATAATATCTCAAACTCCTTTTTGAATATGAGTTTTATTTCATGATTGATCTTTTATATAGATATATGACTATATCAATGACTCCTTGCAGGATTACCACCATATAGTCTGATACACTTAAGAAGAAGTTACAAGAGAATATGTCTCAGGTTTTTATATGCCCAAGTGATTCACTATGGGTGTGCTAGTCCTCTTAATAAAATATAAGGATAGATCAATGTGTCACTGCATTAATTTTCATGACCATGACAAAATCATTATAAATAATAAGTATCCCCTTCCATGGATCGATTACTTATTTGATTAGATATTTTTTGTTTGATTATTTCTCTAACATGGCCCTTCAGTAGGGATATCACTAATTAATGGAAAAGAAGTTATATATTCTAAAGACTGTCTTCCCAATATGGTATAGAAAATGTGAGTTCATAGTGATGTAATTTAGACTCACTAATGATCCAAACATTTTCAGGAAAATAATGAATAGTGTCTTCATAGATTAAATCAAAAAAAATGGTATTCATTATATATTATATCTTTATTTACTCCCAGAGCAAGGAAGATTATATGGAGCATTTAAATAATAATCTAATTTCTTTGAAAATTGAGAAACAATATGTTTAGTATAGTAAATGTGACTTATAAATGGAGAATGTTTCTTTCTTGGTGAATGATATAACTTGTAAATGTATATCTATGGACCCATATTAGATAAATACAGTTAAATAGTTTCCTATAAAAAAATTTAAAATATAGATTTGTAGTTCATATATACTACATAGGTATTACAAATTATTTTTGGGGAACTTGAAGAAATTTTCAACCCCCTATCCTACCAAACTATGAAGGGAGTAAATTTTTTCTAGAACAGTGAATTTGAATACTCTTTCAATGAATTGAAATTTTTTTGCACACTTACACAATTTAATACACTACCCACAAGTGTGGAATAATAATGATATGAAGTGATGCATAAAAAATGGGATTGTGTTGTGAACCAATGAAAAATGATAATGTAATATCTTAATCCTTAAATAACATAAAATATCATGAGAAAAACTACACCACACATGTTCTAGATTTTGAGGTCATGATCCTCATATGAAAATAAGGGTGGATTATCTCTATGGGTACACGTGTGGGATATATACTGATCATAGGAGCCTCAAATACATATTCCCAAAGGAGTTTAATATGCACAAGAGAATGTGTTATATGAATTTAGTCATGAATATGTGTACTATAAAATATTTAGATAAAGAGGGAAATTTTAAATGATTCACATGTCTCTCCATTCTCAATCCACCAAGGGAGTACAAAGAGGTATATTGGGCCCTGAGGATACAATTTGTGTGAACATATACTGAAGATGATCACAAAACATACATCAAATTTCATGGTATTTTAGTAAGTGAAGGCTGAAAGGTAAAATGTAAGGGGAGGATGTAACTGTTACACATAACTATAAAGATATTGTAAAATATCACCATGAACCTTTTTATTGGACTACCAAAATAATCTAGATTAAATAATTATATATTGGTTGTTTTGCATCAACTTAAAAATTATTTTCACATTATTTATATTCAATATGACTGTTCGCGTGGTCAACATGTACTGATATACATTAGATGAGTGGTGAGGGTTAATGGATTACTATTATCAATTGTATTAGAAAAGATCTAATGTTTACCTCAATGTTCTTGAAAAGACACAAATATTACCAAGACACTAAACTGAACATACGAACAACTTATCACACCTATAGTGTTGTCTAGTATAACTGTATTATTCATACATTGGGAAGTATATTGATAGAATGCTCGATGTTGTTTATATGAGGATGGGACCGACATATTCTCTGGTCTTATTCTCTTAGAATAACAGTTTCCACTAATTCTTCATAATGGCTCCATATGAATTCCATTATGGTAAAAGATATAAAACACCTACATGTTGGAATAAAGTTAGTAAACATAGGATTCTAGAACCTAAAATGGTCGAGGAAATGGTAAAAAATAGTGAAGACCATTCAAGAATCACTTTCGGGATACCCAATGTCAAATAAGAGATATGCATAAAATCATAAATGAGACTTGAAATTTTATGTTTTGGATATGGTATTCAAAAACATATCTCTATGGAAATGACTCATGAGATTTTTGGAAGAGTTGATATCCATGTACTAGGTACATCATCCACTTTTAGATTCATGACCGTATCAATGATGTGGCATATCATCTTTCCCTTTCACAAAACATGTCTCAAGAAACATGAAGTATTATATATCTCCCTCTTGAGAAAGTATAAACCAGATACATCACATATAATTATTTTATTTTTTTTAGAGATAGAAAATTATCTCTATTATAAGGATAATCCATTGAAGATTTTAGAACATAGATATAATGTTATTTGCTATAAGAATACTCACCTAACAACCCTGCTCATTATTTCACACCTAAACATAATTTTTTACCTAAAATATTCAATTGATAAAACATAGAATATTTAGAGTTATAGTTTATCTTGGGCTTGATAACATCACATAACAACTTAAAACATGAAACCCACATCCTTATTGAAAAAATATTTTACATGACCACACACATTCCTTCGTACACAGCATTGCATGGGATAACCTAAGGACATGCATAAGAAAAAGGTGAGTTATAAATAACATTACAGGAGTAAACAAGGCATAACATGAATAATATAGTACATTTTAGGAAATATTCATATCAATGGAGTATAATAGAAACATTAACATAAATTCATGATATAGCATGATTATCATAACATAGAAATGTGGCCAAAACATTTACCATGATTTTAGCATGATACAAGGCTCAATTCTCATAGAGAATGAGTAAACCCTCATTAAACATGAATTATAATTAGTAAACCCTTATTGTACATGAAATATTATGATACTAATCATTACTAAATGATTTTGAGTGCTATCAGGGTGCACCCTTCTTAATCATTTCATTTCATGTGAAAATATGAAACATGGATCATATAATGTGGATTAATTAATCAACATAATTTATTCCACGATAAAGGAATATATAATTAATACATGAAACTATATAATCAATAATTAAATGTTCACAAATGTGAATACCCTTGATAGAGAAATGAGTATTGTATTCACCACTCAATGACTTTGACTTGGAAAATAGTTGTGCAATTTCGGCAGCATGACTGCGTGACATATGAATTCATAAAAATGGATGATGGGAGATAAAGTTATGTCTCATACTATTTAAATGAAATGGATACTAAGGGGTTCATATATATATACGAACATATTTAATGGAATTTAGACTCGTAATATAAAATATTTTCTTCAATGTAAATGAGAAGAGAGAAATTCATAATGGAATTTCGGCATGGTAACGGGTGTATATGAAAGGAACTAATAAGAGATAAAGAGGTATTTAATCATTAAAATATAAGGAGGAACTTATTTTTATAGTTTATAAATAATACCCCAACATTATTAATTAAAAATAAAAATCTATACATAAATAAACTTGGACAAAAATGAGAAAGGAAGAAATTCCTTACTTAGAAGATTGATACCAGAGGCATGGGAGAGGCTTGACAGAGGCTTATTGGGAGCTTGGGGAGGGTTTGGAGGATTATAAAGATAGGATAGTAGGGTTGTTCTAGATACAAAGGATTTGAGTGAAGATTAATTTGGATAATGGGTGGGTTTATATAGGAAAGAAGAGAGACTTCATTATTATTTAGGTTTTGGATACCACACATTAAACTAATCAAAACCACAAACAAAACCATGGTTGTTTACCATGGTTTTTAAAAAATGGGTGTATAAAAAATTATTTTATAAGTCCAATTTACTAACATCTTAAAATATTAGGCTTTATAATGTGGAGGTGAGTCACACTCTAAAATAAATTATTTTTAAAATGTTTTTATGTTTTATATGTCTTGGGGGGACGACTAAAGCTTTCTAAAATAAATTAAACAAACCTAAAAACACATTATATTAATAGTAAATCATATTTTTTTCATAACATACCATTTATATTATTTTATTACATCACAATTGGGTCATTATGATGTCGTAAAACACATTTCATAATTTAAGAGTATTTAATTTTTACCAAAATATTCGACTGAATAAAAAAATTATAAAAAATTCACCATTGTTTAATTTAGAAATCCTTATTCAAAAATTAATATTCATTTTATCTTAATAATTTTCTATATATGTGAATTTTTACTTTTAAAATAAATAACTGACATTTATAAAAAAATTTATGAGTTTTTACAAAAAAACGGCTTTCAAACATTAATAAAAATTAAAATTGTATTCATAAAACTTATGCAATCATTTATATTTACTAAAAAGTAATTTAGTAATATTATTTAATTCAAAAATCCATTAGTTCATCAATATAGATTTCAAAATTTAATATTAACTTAAAATAATATATGTTCTTTAAAAACTATTTCGTAAGTAACAATAATAAATTGAATGTATATTATCTATACAAAATAGTGAACATAATTATAGTGCTAGGGTCTTGTTTCATAACCCCTTAAAATAGAAACATAAGACCTAAGGGTAAGGTGTGTGAGGGTGAAAGACTCCTGGGGTGGCTCGGATAACATCGCTCAGGTGGTAATATCTATCAATATCCACTTTTCTCTTAGGTGGTTCTGTTCCAGCTTAACGTGTTGAAGATCAGATTGGTTTTGTTCAAGATAAAATCCCAATGAAGATACCACCATTAGAAGCTCCAACAAATGGGCTTCTTATTGAGAAATTCTACTAGATGAGGCCATCAGTACCTTTGTCTGGGTCAATTTGATTTATTAAAGCCCTATATTTATACTAATTATGTGATCACTATTCAATGAAAATATTAGCAGTAGTAACATTTCTTAACAGAATTTTAGAATAAAAAACATTAAACCAAGGAAGTGAATATTTTATATAACCATTTTACATAATAAGAAATTTAAATAGATCTAGATAAATTTTCATTAATAAATGTTTGGGATATTATAATTTTTACCCCTTACAAAATTTCTCCTTTGAAATTTCTTTTTCCCATGCTAAAACAGATGTGGGAAACTCTAATTTATCACTTACTCTGATTCCAAAATTTCCTCATCAAACATGTGGTTTCTTCACAACACTATGACGAGCGGAATTTTATTATTTCATAGAAATTTTTCCCAATGATCTAAGATCTTCACTAGCTTCTCTTTATATGAGAGGTCATTCTCCAACGGTACCACCTCTGGATTGAGTACATGTGATGGGTAAGGTATTTAATTATTCAAAAGTGATACATTGAATACATCATTTACATGAGATAGGTTTGGTGGGAGTGATGGTTGATAATGCACTTCTCTAATCTGATCAAGGATCTCAAAATGGTTGATGTACTGTTGACTAAGATTTCCCTTCTTCCCAAATATCATAACTCTCTTCCACAGCGATATGTGGGGGAATACCATGTCTCCGATATCAAAATCTAGGTCTCATCGATGATTATCATCATAACTCTCTTATCGACCCTGAGCATCTTTAATGTGATTCTAGATTGTCTTAACCTTCTCTATAATTTCTTCAATCATTTCTAAACCTAAGAGTTATCGCTCCCCAACTTCATCCCAACATGTCGGTGTACTGCACAACTATCCATAAAGGGATTCGTTAGAAGCACTTTGGATTCTTGAATGGAAACTTTTATGAGAAATAAACTAGAGGAAAATGTTGATCACATCCTATTTTGAGGTCCATTGAGAATTCTCTTATGATATCCTCCAGTGTATGGATAGTCTATTGAGGTTGGCCATTAGTTTGAGGATGATAAGTCATACTGATGTTCAGCTCAGTATTCAAAGACTGTTGAAGACTCTTCCCGATCATAGAGGTGAATCTAGGATCATGATCTGATACAATTGATTGTTTTACTCTATTAATCTTTACCACTAATATGATATATATTCATGCAAGTGAGTCCAATTGTAATTCCTCTTGAATTGCAATGATGTGTGCAGTCTTTGTTAGACGATCCACAACAACCCATATAACATTGATTTCTTTGGATGTATTCTGAATTTTAGTGACAAAGTCCATGGGGATGTTTTCCCATTTCCATGTTTATATGGTTAATGGTTTCATCATCCCCATAGACTTCTTCCTTTCATCCTTCATTTACTGACATACCAGGCACATTGATGTATACTCAGAAATCACCTTCTTTATGTTATCCCTCCAATAATGCTCACTGAGATCTCAATACATCTTTGTGTTTCCCCGTATAATGGAGAAATTTAAACAATGTGCATCATCCAAAACTTATTTCTTTAACTATGGACTTAATGGAACCCATAGTCTTGACCCAAATCTCACAATTCCTTCTTCATTATAATTGAACTCCGAGGATTTCCCATTTTTGATAGTTCATTCTTTGTTCTAAATTCCCAAATCATTCTTTTGAGCATCCTTAATCATTTCCAAAAGATAATGTGTAGAAATAGTTTGTGAAAGGAATTTTAATTTTCCCTTCATTATGATTCCCATGTCCATCTTCATCAAATCAAATAAGATTTTATCCTTTTAAATTCTAATCAATGAGAGAATAATTGGGTCCTTTATACATAGAGCATATGCCACCTTATTCAATTTCCTAGGGTGGTAATGGATTGATCTGTCATAGTCTTTATCAGATATAACCATCTTCATTGGCACATGTTCAAATATTTCTGTGTGAATATATACTTGAGGATATTTTGATCCATGTATATTTCACACTTCACCCCAAAGAGGTGATATCACCCAAAAGTTTATGTAAAGATGACTACAGCCAACTCCAGATCATGTGTTGGATAGATTTTATCATGAACTATCTATTTCCATGAAGAATAGGTAATGAATTTGTTATTTTCCATCAAAACACAACCCATTCCTTTCTTCGATGCATCACTAAATACCACAAAAAGTTCTCCACTTATGAGTAATGTGAGAACGTGCGTAGTGATAAGCCTTCGTTTTCAACTCCATGAATATCTATTCACACTCCACACTACAAGAAAACTTCTCTTCCTTCTGAGTTAGCCTGGTAAGATGGTTTGACATTTGTGATAAATTTCTCACAAATTGTCGGTAATATCCAGCTAATCCAAGGAAGCTCCATATATTTTCTTCCGACTTTGGCCTTGGTGATCCCTCAATCTCACCTATCTTGGATGGATCCTGAGATATCCAATTTCTTTTGATGATGTAGCCCAAGAATGAGACCTCCTTTAACCAAAACTCACATTGGTAGTACTTTGTATAGAGCTTCTCCTTTCACAAGGTCTCTAGTACATTTCCAAGATATTACTCATTATCCTCCTTGGTTTTGGATTATATTAGAATATATTCTATAATGACTACAAAAAAAATTCGAGGTTATCTCTATTAACACTATTCATAATGTCCATAAAGATTACTAGAGTATTAGTTAGTCTGAGAGGTGTTATTATATAAAAATAATGCATTTACCTTGTATGAAAAGAATTCTTGTGGTTATCCTCCTTATTCTCCCTTACTTTGTAATATCCCGACCACAAATCCACCTTAGAGATGTATTTTACACAACATAGGTGACTGGACAATTAATCAATTCATGGAAGATGATATCAGTTCTTTATCATGATTTTGGTGAGATCACGATAATCAAATCAAAGGCGCATTGACCCATCATTCTTCTTGATGAATAGGACTATTGAAACCCATGGTGAAGCACTTGGAAGTACAACCCCTTTATCATGGTTCTCCTGTAGTTGTTTGTTCAGCTCCTCAAGCTCTACAATAGCCATTATATATAGAGTCTTAGATATTGTAAATTCCCCTGGTATGAGATCAATTTAGAATTCAACTTATCTTCTATAAGGAAGACCAAGAATTCCTCTGGAATCATTTCAGCGAATTCCCTCACAATAGGAATGTTTTCAAAGATGTTTGCATCCATTGACTCATTCTTCTGAGCTAGATATGTATGCTCATTGGGTAGTAATATCAATGCTTGAGATGACAGTGCTAAAGAAGAATCAGCTGCCTCCTTACACTTGTACAGAATCGTTGGGTCGATACACCCTATGGAGAGTGATTTCCCTCTCCTAGCAATTTATATTGGATCTATATAGAGAAAGCTAATACATGTGAATAATTACATCAAATTACACAAGAGGTATTATGATAAGCTCACTTGGGACGTTCAATCCTTATATTTTCATAGAGGATGAGTCATATTCATGGGTTTTAATGATTTCCCAATTTTCCTTTCTCACTGACATCTTTACTTCAATGATTTTTGGTGGTGTAGGGAATGTTCGACTAAACATTTTTTATGTTAAATAATTTTTAGAACTAGAATAAAAATTTATGATCATTTTTATTGAATGAATACCTATCATACCTATCACCCTTTGGATTTCGGGGTTCACTTCAGAGGTATTGATGGAAAATGTTCACCTGTGTTTCCTTGGAGAATTTTGGTTGCCTCCGAGAACACCAAGATTATGGAAATAGTTTGCAAAGTGTCATGGTTCTTTACAGTTGTTATAATGAAAAATACGTTTATGGTCGAACAGAGTATTCCTCTCCTCTATCACAGCGGTGTGTTTTCTTGTTGGAAATTAATGGCGAGGTTCCCTTCTCTTCTAAACCTAAAGCATTTCCTCGTCCCCTTCAGGCAATTTCTGGGGTTCTTTTTCCACATGATTGGAAAGTGGGGTGCTAGTATTTCTTAGAACCATTGGATTTATCCAATGGATCACTAGAATGCAAGTCCACCATGCACTTCTTATCCCTTTGATACACCTGTGATTCGCCGATCTTCATTTTGACTTTGAGGGAACATCAGAAATTTTACACATAGTTATCGAAGTCACGTATTAATTGGGATTTCTGTCTGATAGGTTTTAGCCAACAAAAGAAGATGTCAACCTTGAATTCGGGGTAATGTCAATGCCATAAGTGTTTCGTGCAAGTCTTGTGATGTTTTACTCACACACACTGATGGTTTCATCATCTATTTTATTGAGTGAAAGGAATTCCATATCTATCTTAAGTCGGAGTGTGGGAGGAAAATATTTATTGAAAAACATTTTTGGTAAATCCTTACATTTCAACATCTTGATCTCTTCCTATGGCTTCATATTTTTTATCAATGTCCTATATTTATCTACTTCACACTATATTTGATAAGCATCCAAAAGAACCTTTTTTCAGAATATTGAAGGATGGGGAAGATCTTTTCATTGGAGTTGATCCATTGTTCAGCAATTGGGGGATCCGGTGATCCATTAAAATTATGAGGTCTTTGTCTCATGAGGCTCTCTATATAAAATGTTTCTTTCTTAGGGGGGATAAAAATTATTTGTGACCCATGTTTCCATTCAAAACATGAGTTAACTAAGATATAGTCATGACAAAGTTTGTGATTCCCACTCTCAACAGATTGGGCATCTCATTTGAACAATCGTCACATTGATCATTGCATCGGTTATTTGCTCGAGTCCTCCTATTACCAGCCATTGGCTGGAATAAAATTAATTTTTGGGTTAACACATAAAGGGAAATCCAAAGACAAAAATGGGTGACAAATAAATTAATTTTATTTCCTTAACTTAACAATTTATTGAGGTTAATCTACGTTATCCATGATCTACTTCCTAACATATTTTCCTAGGGGAATTTTTTAAATTCCCTTAATAATAGTTCATACTAATATTATGAATTTTACAAACCATATCTCCTCAGAGTGAGGTAACCAGGAGTGCATCAAGGCCCATTTACGTGCACCGGTTCTCGTTCGAGTCATGCTCAAAGCAATTTTTTCAGGTATTACCACTGGATACACTTATTCTAGTCTCTTCTCTACCAACTCATATACAGATAAGGATACATTTTCTTAAAAAAACCACATAGTCAATACTCACCAAAATTTAGGGATTTTTTTTATACATAGTCTTGTCCCTAACGATTTCAATAGGGTTTTTAAATCATAATCCCAAAAATAACCAATCATATCCTCTAATACCAACTATAAAAACCTTTCTCTTTATTTCACACTTAAAAATAATTTATTACATAAAATATTCACTTTATACAACATAGATTATAGTGAGGTGTACTATATTTGGGGCATAAGAACATCACATAACATCTTAAAACATGAAACACAAATATTTATTGAAAACTTATTTTACATGAAAACACGCATTCCTTCATACTTAGCATTGCATGTGATAACCTAAGGACAAGCATAAGAAAAGGGTGAGATATAAATCCCAGTAAGGGAGTAAAAAAGGAATCACATGAAGAATAAAGAACATGTTAGTCAATATTCATATCAATGGAGCACAATAGTAACATGAACATAAAGGCATGATATAGAATTATTATCATAACATGGAAATGTGGAAACAACATTTAACATGATTTTAGCATAAGACAATACTCAGTGTTCCTAGAGCATGATTAATACCTCATTACATATGAATTATCATGATTAAACCCTCATTTTACTAGATGTATCATGACTTTAATCTTTACCTAATACATTAGATCACTATCAGGGCGGACCCTTCTTAATCATTTCATTTCATGAATAAATTTGCCACATGGATCATATAACATAGATTCATTAATCAACATCATTTATTCCATGATATTGGAATGTGAAATTCATGCATGAAACTATATAATTAATAAGTTAATGTTCATAATTCTGAATACCCTTGATAGATAAATGGGCATGGTATTCACTACACAGTGACTTTGTGTTAGAAAATCGCGTTGCAATTTCAACAGCATAATGGTGGGACAAAAGAATTCATAAAAATGGTTGACGAGAGAAAAAGGAATGTATAATCATATGAATATGAAATGGATAGTAATGTGTTTATATATATACATATCCCAACATATGTAATGGGATTTAAACTCATAATAAGAAATATTTTCTTGAATGTAAATTAGAAGAGATAAATTCCATACTGAATTTCGGTATAGTAACAGATGTACATGGGAGAAATTAATGAGATAGAAAGAGTTATATCATCATAAAATAATATGGAGCGATGTATGGGGTAGGTTTGAAATCATACCCCACTATTTTTAATTGAAAAGATAATGGTATAGTAATATAATGAATCTTGGACAACGATAAGAATAGAAGAAATCCCTTACTCGGAAGTGTGATCACAAAGGATTGGGAGAAACTTGAGATATGATTATTGGGAGATTGGGGTACCTTGGGAGGATTATAGGGAGAGTATGGGAGGGTTGTTTTCAGCTCAAAAGGTTTTGAGTGAAGAGGAAGTGGGAGCTTGGGTGGGTTTATATTGGAAATAAGAGGGATTTGTTAATTATTTAGGTTTTGGACACAACACATTAAACTAATCCAAACCACATATCAACCCATGGTTTTGGCACATGTTATTTTCCAAATGGGAGTTCAAAACATTATTTTATAAGGACAACGACCATACGTCATAAAATATTAGTCTTTTTATATAGATGTGGGTCACACTCTCAAGGAAATCAATTTAAAAATTTGAAATGTTTTATGTCTTGGAGCATCCACTAAAGCTTTGTAAAATAAATACAACAAACCAAAAGTCACATTAATTTAATGGTAAAACATATATTGGAAAAACACTCCATTTATAGTATTTTATTACATCACTATTCTGTCATTATGATATCATAAAACACATTTTATAATAAAATAGTATTTAATTTTAACCCAAAAATTTGACTGTCTCAAAAAATTAAGAAAAAATCTCAATCAGATAATTTAGAAGTCCAGATTCCAAAAATAATATTCATTTTACCTTAATAATATTCTATATCTGTGAATTTTTACTTTTAAAATAAAAACATAAATTTATCCAAAATTCATCGGTTTGGAAAAAATTCCTTTGAAACCTTAATAAAAATCACAATTGTATTCATATACATTATACGATCATTTAAATTTATTAAAAATTAATTTAGTAATAATATTTTATTAAAATATTATTTATTTAAAATATAAATTATTTCATCAAAATAGATTTCTTAAATGAATATTAACTAAAAATACTATTTTTCCTTTAGAAAATATTTACAAATTAACTATACTAAAATACCTATATATTTTCTATAAAAAAATAATGCACATAATCATAGAGCTAGGGTATTGTTACATAAAACCATAAAACACCCTCATAACACCTAAGGGAATGGTGTGTGATTGTTACAGACTCTTGGGGTGGATCACATAACATCGCTCATGTGGTAATATTTATCAACATCTACTTCTCTTGTAGGCGGTTCCATTCATGCATAACATGTTGAAGCTTGGCTTGGGCTTGGAGTGGAGTGAAGTATAGTGACACAACCACCTTTCTGAGATCCAACAAATGGGACTAATATAGAGAAATTATACTAGATGAGTATATCACATCTGTTGTCTGAGTAAATTGGATTTGATAAAACCCTATATTTATACTAATCATGTGATCACTATTCAACAGCTATATTAGAAACGATAAAAATTTCGTATGGTATTTTAAAATCCAAAAACATAAAACCATGAAATTCCATATTTTATATAGCCATTTTACATAATAAGACATTTAAATAGATTAGGAGGAATTTTCATTCATAAAATGTTTGGTTGTTACAAATCACATGGTCAAAGTACTATGGAAAAAAATAAATATAAGGAACTTATATGGGAACTCGGAAAAGTAAAGAAAGATAATTACCCTCCCATATTTTAACCGTATTATGTAAAACAACGGTTTCATTTTGAATATTTATAAGGGGGGAAGAATGTAATGACCTATAAATTTACCAATGAAATTTCCCTTCTTATAATTATGTCATGTAGTATATAGTACATACATTACATTGAAAAACCACCACCAGATTATTCTCAAAAATGAAGAATGATACATTGTTCAAAAACTAACCCAATATGAATTCCAAATGTTACAATGGTATAATAAATAAAATATTTCAATAGAGAAATTTTGATCTTATCAATCTACTAGAATGACCACACTCTGGTGAAAACTTTAGAAAAGGAACATAATTCTAATAAAAAATTCATTTTCAAGATTAAAGGTTGTATATACAAGAGAAAAAATAAGATTTAATTAAGAATTAATGGAATAATATTCATTTATATGTTGTATTGAAACCATATGACTCTTACATACCTAACAATTACATTAGTAATATGATTTTTGGAATAGTAACATGATCACTTGAATAGTAACATGACTATTAGAATAGTAATTTATCCATTTATAACCATAATCATACCAATTAAAAAGGAAACTCACCTATTAAAATGTAAAATTGTATTTAACTATCATAAAAAATGGAAATATCATATAATCATATCAGGGTAAAAGTAAATAATTTTTTTTAAAATAATAAATTAAGTGGTGTTATTTTAATAAAACATAAGTGTTATATATATAAATATATAATGAATATAATTAGTTGTGATAAAATTTATTTTCATAAAAAAAAACATTCAAAAATTGATATTATGTTTCATTATAATGATTAGACAATTTTATGACATGATAGTCAATTATAATATTAAAATATATAGTTTTCAAATAAATGCAAATTATATTTAAAAATTGAATTTCTCATATTATGATAATTAGTTTATTAAAATTTATTCCATTTTTTAATCTAAACATCTATAAATTTTTATGGTTAATTTTTTGGATTTTTCTAAAACTATAGAATTTTGGGTGAACTGTTAAATAGAGTAATTTATAGTATTTTACATTATATGCCAAATACTTGAATTTTTGAGTCATGGATGATGTATGAACCCATTAGTTCAAACTCATATTCACCATTTACTGTGTATAGTTACATGAATCAACACTATTGATATTGTTGAGGCAATGTAATAAACTAATGAATACAATAATAAAAAGAACCCCTCACCCCCTTATAAATACCGCACCTCATCACCCCTTATCCTCACAAATTCTAAGCCATGAAACATTTAAAATCTATTAAAACAAATATATTTACCACCCTCCCCACATAAATTTTATTATTGTATCAGTAAAAGTACAATTCGAAGCGCCTCAAGGGGTACTTCAAGGAGGTGACATTCAAGATGTGACATTCTCAAACTGCCACTACTAATTTATTTTCTTCTTACACATTCTCTTAACCCTACTCATCCATAAAATCATAATAACTCTTGTATCATTTATATACTATAATGTTATATTAAAAATTCAATAACTATCCCAATCTTTTCTTGTCGACTCTTATTCAATGAAATAAACTTGTTTCCTAAATTATAGAGGTTAATGGTCTCCATGAATAATGAGTTTTCATTTTCTAGTACAACCATCAAACACAGTCATAAAAATATTTATATTTTGAAATAATATTTTCATAGGTATATTATAGATTATCTAATATAATATAACTAATATACATGCATAATAATAAATAAATTGAAACTAGTTTGAGTTTGTCGGAAAACCCACCCAAATAAACTAACAATTTATAATAAACATTTTATGAAATGAACCACCACTATATTCGAAAATATTGATATATGTAACAATTTATAGTTGTAAAAATTCATGAGTACCATTTTATTTTACATATTTTTTTTATTTCAATTTGAAGGGAACTTCCATAATTATACATAAGTAAACTAACCATGGAATCTAGAAACGAAGTCTCCCAGAACAATGAAATTGAACATTTTAACTCATAAAAATGGCCATAAATGATCCTAATAAAATTATAATAAAATTATAATAAGTAAAAAATTATGTGTAAGAGGTTTTGA
The DNA here is from genome assembly GCA_963277665.1 of Viscum album. NCBI lineage: Eukaryota > Viridiplantae > Streptophyta > Magnoliopsida > Santalales > Viscaceae > Viscum > Viscum album. The sequence continues at coordinate 2,023,775,149 of OY728138.1, forward strand.
ATTAATAAATTAATGAATGTAATTTGATTACCTAGTACATTTACAACAATTTCAGAATTTATTTGGAAATAAGGTTAGATATCTCTTTGAACATACATATTTGTTTGGGAAACTCTTTACCTCCCAATGCCTCAATTTATATAGTCATAATTCTTATATACCTACTTTATTTTTTATATATATGTTTCACACAAATATATCAATCTTAAAGCATCTTTTTTGGTGGGAATACATGTTTGAAAATGTCTCCTTCTCAATTTTTCTCGATAAAGAAACCTAATTAAAGAAAACTTCTAGGTTTCATACCCCTTTTCATGTTCACTCCATAAATTTTTTCATCCACCCAAATTTACTAAAATAACTCATTTTATCATGAAAAAATGTTTTAATTCATTTCTTTTGATGGAAATAATTATTATTGTTTCATCACTAAGTAATTGTTAATATGATTAATTAAACCACACTAAATTGGCACATTTCTATAGTTTCATAAATAAACATTTTCTTATTTTCACTTTAGTTGGAAATAATTATTAAAAATATATTCATATTTTTACATTATTATAAAAATATAATGATTTAATGCATTATTTAATTTATACCATTATGATAAACCCTTTGGTTATTCCTCATGGAATAATTATAAAACCCAATTCATTCCCTAAGTTCACATATGTTAATTAATTATGATTGATTTATTTATATGAAATACATTTTCATGTACATGTTATTATTTGTGTTCCAATATATTTTTAAAATTCTTCGGGTAACATTTTGTTTCATGAGTTGTTATGTATGAGATTGGGGAGTCAACCAAATCGATTATGAAACTCTTTCCCCCATGTGATATCATCATAGAGGTTTGTACTCACACATGTTAAATCATGATATATATTGATACCATAATCCTATATTTTCATGACCATATAATTGATGGTTCTGTATGTTATTACCTTATATGTCTATTCAGGATCCATGCCTTTTATGTTATCATTTTATTCCTTATGACTCATTTTCTATGCTTATTTTCTATGTGTATTCCCATACTATGATTTTTAATGAATTCCTTGAATGTGTGTATTACCCAAGTTATCATATGTAGTTGTAGGATCTCAAAAGGAATTACGACCATATGACATAATAAACCCTCATGGGATAAATCTGTGAAAACACACTCCTAAAATATAAAACTCCCCCGCATTTTTCTTATCAACAGGAATTTATAAAGGGTTTATAATCTAATGAGGAGGATGTGATGTTTCAATGAACCGTCATAGTAATGGAAAAAGTGAACACACTAAATTGATATTGGTCTATTAAATCTCACATAATCTAACACTGAAGATAAATTTAGAAGAAATATTGGCCCAACCTAACTTAAATGGATTACATGGTGTGTCTATATGGTATATGGTGTGTCTCAAAAATACTAACACAACCCATGTCCCATTATCTCATGGAATGATCATTTACTCAAGACATGTTTTTTCTATAAGGATAAATGATGTGATGATTATAGCCTAGAACTCGATGTGGTGCCTCCTTATTCCCATGTATTCTGACCCATGTCCAATTACATGCTGTCACATGATGTGTAAGGGTCTATGTTGGAACTTAGTATTCCATTTTTTATTATCCATTTACTTCATAACTATATATTTTGGGTGGCGACATGGCCACCTAGATGTATACTCCTCGTACATGATGAGTTGGTTGACTAAGGTTTACGTGGAGTGAGACACACAAGACATGGTGTATGATACTTAACTCTACGCGGAAACCCTAGACCAGGACATAGTGGTTTATACGATGTGTGTGCACCATACAACCTTTCATGCAGTAAAAAAATTTCATATAAATTTGAAATTATTCACACATCTTCTCATTAACCTAATCATCCATAAAATCCTTCGAAAATCACACCAAGATTCATTCTAAAGATCAAGGATCTTGATCCTTTCAAGACCATATTTCATTTTTGATCATATTTTGGCCATTAAAATGTCAAAGTCATACCACATATAGAATCACATCAATAGTGCATGAGTACTCATAGTTGAGGAAATCTGATTTACACCAAATAAATCGTCATTGTCTCCATATGACTAGAATTGTTCACTAAATCATAAATCTGGACAAAATGAAATGTTCTAGTTCAATATGGATCTAACTTGCAATGATTAGTTCCTATGTATTCATAAAACTATCGGCTAGAAGGAATGTCAATGACGAAAACACCTAAAATATGTAGAGAAAACCATAAAACATTTTATAAGGACTAAACATTAGTAATTTTTTAGATTATCCTTAAACCATTTTTGCTAGAATGATGAATGAATATCTAACAACAAATGAAAATAAAAATAATTATTCCTCAAATCCGAGATAAACAATACTATACCATAAAAATGATTGATCCATGAATCAATATGTTATTCGACTAATTCATGTTCATCATGTGAAATTAAATTGTGGATCAATCCACATAAGAATCATCCTACATAGTATTTGGATTTCTCACTTATGAAGAACAATTATACACTTCCATCATTGGTGATATCCAAAACCTTCTATGGTGTAATGATTCTCAATCCATTATTGATTTTATGTCTCTGTCCATTAATGATATTCTCCAACAATCCTCTATATCACCATGATTATATGGATACCAATAATAGGTCATCATAACCCATTTTTATAGATGAAAATGTGTCACTACCACAATATAATAAAAAATTAATTTAATTAATTTTTAATGTTATTTGTGCACATGACGACTTCTAACCAAACGCCCAATGCTGATAATGATTATTTCCTTTCAAGGGTAAAGCCCACATTATTAACTCTACATTGGACTCATATGTATTATATGAGACTCCTATGTTTTATTCCACGTTTTTTGAAGAAATGTACATTCCCAGAATATGAATATAGATAATATTGTTAAAAATATCAATTCTATGCTCATTTTGCCTCATAATCTCATGTCGTATTAGTGAAAGGGTCTAGAAATATTCATAGAAATATTCCAAATTCATACATTTAAAAAATAGTGTCTTTTATGGATGGCCCTAATAACTGTTTTTAAGGATAAATATCTTGTTTATAATATCATTAATGTAAAACTATGAACAATTAAGATTTTATTAATGATTTTATCAACAAATGTTTAGCGATAACTAAATCATTTAAAATGAGATAACTAACCAGAAAATGATCTCTAATTGATATTAAATAGATTCATATAAATTAACTTATCTTAAAAATTCATTAAAATCCCGATATTTCACATTATTATGAAGACATTACTGCTAAATCACCTCATAGTCATCCATTAGTCCTGGTAGCTTCATGTTTTGGTCAGATGAACTTGCTACATGAAAAATACTATTTATTTATATCATGAATGAAAATGAGAACATGTTTACTATTATAAAAATAAAAAATATGTAAATAATATTTTACTATTTTTAGAGGTTATATAAATATTTTAAACATGAATTATAAATACACCATTCATTAGTTAAAAATCAATAAAATTCAATGATCATCAATTTCGACTTCATGGATTGTCACCAAAACTATTGTACAATACAATTAAAATAATTATAAATAACATGGAACATATATTTATTAAATATTATTATCTTGGAATAATTACCATTGTAAAAAGATGGTATACCGACATTTTTTTATGAAACTAGTTCAAACAGCTAAATATTACTAACATTCAGTGATGGAAATTGGTAAAAAAATACTAACAAAAAAATGTATTAAATGATTATAATTGAGTAGTACATAAGATTATAATTACGAATAAGGTTATTAATTATTTAATAAATGAACCTAATTTAATTATAAATTATGTTTGATGAATGTTCATAAAAACCCGGACCATAGTTGTGTTTTTATCTAAAATTCCTCTCTTTGAGACAAATTTGGTATTGTGAAATTAATTTATATTATGTCATTTTTGTAATATCTATTTTAGATATATAATCATGAATTATATTTTTCTCATCATAGTTTATTTTTAATTACCATCACTCTATTTCAACGGGTTTTGGTTAATGTTTTCTCAAGCCGCTGGGGTTTTTTTGGTCTCAATTAGTATTCTTTGTGACATGTCACATGTAATGCATTATTAATAATTTATATGGTGTTATACTGATTTATATTAAAATTAATTTTTAATAAATTAATTATTTATAATTCATTGTTTAAACTAATCGCAATAAATTTATTTTCATTAAATGTATTTTTACTCTAGTGTTACTTTGGTCATAGGTGCTTTTAAAAACTCAATCTTTATTCAATGAGATATGATCATTCACCGGATGTTTTTTGATATAATTTGGGTACATTATAACCCTTTATTTTTCATAAGGTATTATATCAGTATTTAAATGTTTTGACATAGCCTCCTTTTGAAATGTTTCATCATTTATGGTGTTTGTTGGCCGTAAGGAAGCTTTTTACCAAAATCCCATTTCATTGAGTTATAATGTTTCGTCTTGAATATTTCATTTCTATGATTATGTTCTCCTAAAATATTTTTTACATATGATATTTTATAATCCTATATTTGAAAATTATTTTTCAACAAAAAATTAATGTTTCGTTATTCTTATTATGTGAGATTAAACATAGATATTTTGAAAATAATAAAAAAGGGTTTTTCCTTTTAATTTCTCCTTTTTTCTTCCTCTCTAAATTTCCCTAAGAAAGAATTTATATCTTTTCAAGGATTAATTATTCGAGAAAATTTTTATATGTAATAGAATTAAATAAATTTCAAATCTACTTTTCAAAATTTACAGTTAAATGATACACAAAATTGTTTATTTTGTGTTAATAAAAAAAATTTCTAGAAGCTCTTAATTTTTTTCTCATATTTACCATATCCTTTTCAAATGGATTTACCCTAATTTTCATTATAATTTCTTACAGATAAATTTTATCATTTAGAGGTTTTAATTCAATCTATCAAATAATTTTATTCTTTTGATACGTCTCCAATGATTCATGTATGAGGGTTTCATCATTTATGTCAACACATTTCTATTTTTCCCTATTTTTCAAGGGTTATGTTCTATAAAAGAGTCCACGTCATTTATTTATATTCCTTATGATCATGTTATTCATGTATTAATGTAACTATATATTCATTACTCAATATGATGTGAACATCATGTTTTATATAATTCATATTGTATGATATAAACTAATAATGTATGTTACTGTATTGATAATGGGAAATGTATTAGAGTTATATAGGTTTTTATTGCAATATGAATTTTTATTTTCAAGGTTACTATGAGATATATAGCCATATAACTTATTTATATTAATGTGTTATGATCATGTTATCCCATTTCATTATATGTGAAAAATTATGTTTGTTTTGTATATTTTTATTTTAATATGGATGATTGTTAGAAACTTGACAATGTACTATTTGAATATACAAATTCATTCTCATTATGTCTTATGATACTGTTATCACATAAACTATGTTTGGGAAAATAAATTTAATTTATTATTATTATTTATTTTTACTTTAGTGGATTATATATTTGATTTCCATGTTACTCATTTTTTTGAATAGCCATGTTTTATTAAGGAAGTGGGTTTTCAATGAATGGTGTAAAATTTTTGATGAATCTTTTGGTTAATTCACTATTAGTAATTACGTAATGAGTGGTGACTAGAATTATATAGACCCTAGATGGATGAATAGGTCTCATGAGACAAAATACATTTGGCTATTTGGGGACATCCAATCCAATTCAAGGAGATGTCTTATTTATGGTATTGATGAAAAGTAAGTGTCTTGGAACAATACTATATCATCAGTGTCTAATGAATATATATATTTATTCCATCAGTATAATATCAAAAAAATTGATAACATTTTTTCATTTATTTTCATGTATATATAAATTTACAAATTTTGTGTTCATTAGATCTTCATTTTTCCACATTTTACTAAAAAAATATTCATTAAATATTTATTCTATAATTTTTTTCAGCTGTATGTTTTCCCTTACTATGTGTTTGAGTTGACCCCTAAAATACAAAATAGGTTTCAAAGTCCCTGGTGATATTTGTTGGTTGATCAAATTATCTTTATAATCCATTATGATTGATTTATGAATAATTCAAACTAATTAGTTTAAAAGACCTAAAAGAAAAAATATCATGGATTAAAAAGGATTGAATAAAGAGAGATATAGGTTGTTCTGAAAGTATCATATGTTAAAAATAACGAAATCATAAGGAAGGAAAAATTAAAATTAATTTTTTTATATTCATATTCGATACATTAACATAACTATTTTAGTCTAAGTATTTCTATGAAAAAGAATCATGGAAATGATTCTGAATATTTATGTATCTAGAGACCACTATGTCGTATAACAAAATAAGGGAGCATGCATAAATGGTTATGGATTTTAATATATGACTATTATGATGAGAATTTCAGTTTAATATTCTTTTATAACTTATTGATATTGAAATTTTAATAATCATAAAACCATTAAGTATTCCTATTAGTGAGTGATATTCATTGATTGAATGTTTGTATATAATAATTTTTTTTGGGAATTATATGAAACTTTTAAGGATATCTCTTTCATAAATTTTATTTAAATAAATGAAATCATCTATTAAAAGGTACCAATAACCATGTAAAGTTATTTTATGACAGTTTAGTATTTTGGTTATAACTATTAGTGAACTCATGATTGATTTATAGATAACAATTAGGTTTAATAAATTCCTATTGTGTTAAAAATGGGTCGATTTATTTTTAAAAAAAATTAGTTAGATAGTATCGATAGTGATTAAATTTTTTATTGATGTAATGGAAATGTATTCTATGGTATTTTTTGTGCTTATAATTTTTGGGATTGTGATATATATGGAATATTCTGTGACTTGATGATATAGTGGTTGAAATATGGGTTAATTATTAAAGGAATATATGATCTCATTATGTTTTAATGTTTTAGAAATTCAAATGTTCTTGGGAAGATTAGGTTATTTATAATATATTATTATCTTATATAAATATTTATTAGCTCATTGTATGAATGGATAATTATGTTTAAGGAATGGTAAGTAGCCTGATATATCCTATGAGGGTATGGTATATGTCCAATTCGAGGTTATACCTTGAATAATTAGTATATTTAGAACAATGTTAGCTACATTATTAAATTATTAAATATTAAAATTAGGTGGATTTATTTTATTTATATGGAAAAATTTAACACTTTTGTATACCATTATATGAAATCCCTTAAATAAGTAAATTTGTTTGATAGCCTACTCTACACACAGCTCCATACTTAAACAAAATAGTGAAATATTAACCTACGAATATAATTTTTAAGTGTGACCCTTAAAAATAGTCACTGAATTAGTTGGAATTAAAATGAGTGACCAATTTATGACATATTTATATAAAAATATAATGGATAATTTTAATACGAACGAAATCCAATTAGTACTAGTAAAAAAACTAATAAAATCATTTAATGCTTAAAATCTATATTTTCCAAAAAATGTGCATTAGTCAAATAAAATATGTATATTATGATTAGACAAAAAATATAAATTGATAATATAAATAATATATTATGAATAAAGTAATCCTAAACAGATATAAAATAAAAATAAATAATAATTAACATTTTAAAAATATATTTTTCAGTGTGAACTATTTTTTACTTTATTTTAGGATATTATCTAAATACTGATTTATTAAATTTAAGAAAATAAAATTTAAAAAATGAAAATCATATTCGTAATAATAACAATAATATATTCTCAATATGATTTTTTATTTTTTATAAGATATGATTTTTAGACATATAACAAAAATTTCATTTTTATAAATACTATGATTTTATGAAATTATTAGTATTAATTATGATTTTTAAATTCATTAAATCATTTTCTAAAACTAAGTATGGAATTTATAAGAGTATTTATAATTTTAAAAAATTTAATTAAAAACACATATTTGATATCTTATAACATAGGTAATATTTTCTCAGAAAATTAATATATTATTCATTTTCATTTCTAAATTAATTTTCAGCATGTTTAATAAATAAATAAACTTAAATGGATTAAAAATTTAAAATTATGGGTTTCAAATTTTATAAATATGGTTATTTCTTAATAGAAAACATAAATTACCTTTAGTAAAAACTAGATACCATAGTAAAATCTAAATGGGAAAAGTAACAAAATATAAGAGTAAATAACATAAAAATGTATATAAAATGAATTTTAATGTGTGGTTGAAACCATTTTCATCCTTATAAAGTATCCTATCAATTATTTTTCAATTTTGGATCATCTTTTTTAGAGGTTCAATTCAAATGACTGAAACCGTTTGGATATTCAAAAAATTACATCCCATATCAGTTATAAATGGGACACTCATCTCCTCACTTACCCTCAAACAAAAATCCCCTATTATTAACCAAATATCTTCCAAAACTATTTAATAAACACTTATTCACATTAATTCTGTTTTATTATTCTCAAAATGATTATCCATCAAGGGATAAAACATCTTTTCAAAGAAGATTATCCAATAATTGAGGAATAAGTTATTATCCTCCCATTCCATTTCCTATTTCATTGTGTGATTTTTCTTTTAATCAACTTTATATTAAAATAATAACTCCTAGGTCATTAATATAATGTTATTTAATTATAACTATAACACAATCATTGACCACCCCCCACATTTAAATTAATAAAAATGAAATCCTGAATCATGTGTTGTGGGGACTTCCACCTCAATGATGAAACATCTTTCACTTTCCTTAACAACCACAATGTGTTATAATAATTTGGAATATAATATATAATTATGATATTTATGAATTTTTTTATTCTAATATTATATATAATATTAATTTTTTTACCATTCTAAGGAAAATGAAAGAATCAACCATCCATTCGTGTGGACTACTGCCTCCATAGAACGATTCATTTTGGTTTTTCATTTCATTTACTCCATTCATGGATACACATAATTATGGGTTCAAAAGATAAATTTGATAACTATAATATAAAAAACACTATTTTATTAAAAATTGGATAACCTATTAGTGATATAAATAGAAGACGATTAGATTTATTTCAATAATTTAAAATGAGCGAACATAGAAGGAAATGATCTCTTCTTTCAAATAAGATTTTGTAAAAATTATTTTATATTTATAAATACTTCACATTATGATATATCACAATTAAAATAACCAAATATTATTATCATCCTAATTTTATATAGATATTCAAACTAAACCACCTCATCATCATCCATTAATCATGGTAGGTTCATGTTTGGGTCAGTTTAACGACATACCTGAACTATAATACTCTATAATATCACGAATAACTAATTGAAAATATTTATTGTTATAATTTGATATATATATATATATATGTGTGTGTGTGTGTGTGTGGAATTTTTTTTATGGTAATGATATATCCACATTTGACACATTAATTAATAAAACAAATTTCCTTCATAATGAATCAGAGAAACATTTTCATCATTGATTTCATATTCATGGTTTCTAACAAAAAAATCATTAGAAGGAAGATTATAACCTAATAAATATCTTGTAACATCTATAATAGTACCTTTAATTATTTTTTTATTATTATCTTTGTAATAATAATTTATTCCAACATCATTTTTATAAAACTTATTTTATGCAATAATGATTAATTACAACTCTTGTTGAAAATAGGTAAAAAATAACAAATATATTTGTATATAATAAATATAAATGATAATTTTATGTGGTTATAGTTATGAATAATTTTATTTTGTATTTATTTCATGTAATTAATTTGTCTAATCCAGAAATTATCGAATATAATGATGGAATTAGTACCAACGTAAGAGTTTTTATCTCAAAATTTACTCATTGAGGTATATTTGGCATTATGCGCCAAATTTAATTTATGTGGCGTATATACATACTATTTGAGATATGATTTAATGAATTATTTCTTAATAATTCTATTTTAACTTCAATTAAAATACATATCTTTTAAAGTGGTGTGATTAATTTTTAACTCAACTAAAAGGGTGTTTTGGGTCTTAAATCATATTTGTTCAGGCATGTTACATGTTATGAATCTTGTTTTACGTAAAATAATTTTTGAATCAATTGTTTCCCCATGTGTACGATTTTTTTGTAACTCATTAATTATTCATTGAGTTTTGATCATCCACATAAAATTCTTTCATATAAGATGGTTATTTTCAATTTATTTTTTTTTATTTTTTCATTGTAAAATTTGTTTTAATTTTAGAATATCAAATACTTTTCATGTGATTCATTATTCATGGAATATGATTCACTTAAGGGATATCAATAACTCAAACCTATATTCATTGAGATATATTATTTCTTCTAGATATTTCCTTTCCCATACATGGGTTCTTACAGACTAACCACTTGTTATATGATATTTTATAATTATATTTTGGAAATCTATGTTTCAATAAAAATTAATTCTTTTTTACTCTTCAAACAATGTGGGTTTCAAAAAATTGTATTTTTAAATATTAGAAATTTTATTCCCTTTCACATTCACACTTTTTTATTCGACTCTTAATTTATCTATATTAAACATTATTTATAATATTGTTTGTCTTATTATTTAGTTTCATTATCATATGATTACATATTATTGTTATTATTTCATGATACTCACAAAAAAAATATTATTTTTAGGTGATGGTTGGAACAAGTAGGATCTGAGTAAAATGTGATTGTAATGGGAAATATAATTATTAGCACAGTGATAAAAAAAATAGGCAATAGTGTAAAAAATATCATCGAGTTTTTCACCCAATACATTCATTATATGAACAATAATAAGTACTTGGCCAAACACTCAAACACACCAACAATAAAATCTTCATTGATTACTTCATGTTACAATATCTACCCTCTTTTCGTGGGACTTATGGTCGATTAATTATCGAGCAGTGGATTAAAAATGTATAGAATATAGCTTCCATCATTCTTTTCTCAAACGATAAATATTTAATTTTATCTAATTACAATTTATATGTGAGGTAGATTAATGGCGGTATATAATATGGAATAGAAGGTAAAAATAAAAAAAATGACTTCATAGAATTAGAGTAGCATAGAATGATATTTATTAATAAATATTTTAATAAATTTATATACACTAAATATAGAAGGAATTCCATATATAGAAATAAAAGTAGAATGAATCCTTATATTCTTTTGAAGATAAAATAAAATAAAATGGAAGGAATTATTATGGTTTTATCATTAACCTAGAAATAAAAATTCAACATTTATTTAGTGTATTAAGACCGAGATACTACAAATAATTAGTTATACTTGAGTTTGGTTTCTATAAAAAAATTACTCATTGTTCTCTAAACATTGAATTTGAAATTGTAGACTCATATTAATCTCATAGTTTTTAGGGTAATATATACGAAATTAGATATTATAGGAAAATAAAATGATGAAACTTATTGAGGGGTGAATATTTATCTTCTTACATGAAAAAAATGAGGTAATGTAAATTTTGGGAATTTTCACAATGGAATAAATAAATGCTTCCAATATAGAAGAGAATTCCATATTGCACATTAATGTTGAAGAGATATGAATATGAAAACTAATAAAATTGGTGGAAACATAAATTAGTATAATTCATCATCCACGCATTAATTATTCAATACTAGGAAGTATGGATATTACACCCACCATTATTTAAAAATAATGTTTAATGATGGAAACAATTTTCAGATTCTTTTAAATATATGATAGAATGTGAATGCTAATGAAATCAATTTTTTAGAAGTGGGTAATAAAAATGAAGTTGTTAAAGATTTACTAATAAATCCCTCAAGAATTAAAAATTACTTTTTTATAATAGTTCTATTTTCTCCTTTATATCTTATGAGTTTTCAAATATTATAATATAACCATCCTAATGGATAGATATTAAATTATCAATGAAAATTCCCCATGTTGTGAGGATAGAATCCAAATTCTAAAACTCTTCTATAACTATTGTTTATGGGAATGTGTTTCCTAAAAATCTTATTATTATCTTATTAATAAAATTTGATGTGATTTTGGGAATTTAATCGATCAATTTTCATAGATCCGATATTAACTGTTAGAATATAAAAATGAAATTTCATATCTAAAATAAAAAAATAATCATATTTCAATGAAATATTGACTAGGAACTCTTTTTATCAGTTACATCCCTTATTTTGGAAATTGTTAATTCATATTTTAGGACATATAATAAAATTATATGGTGGGAAACTAAATATTGAATATATATATATATATATATCATTAATATGATGATGTATCTCCATAAGAATCTTCTAGTCTTCAAAAAATTCAGTATATTGTTTTTCAGAAGAACTCATAAATTTTTTATTCTTATAAAAAATTCTCATTTTATAATTTCGATCAATTAATTATATAAATTTATGAAGTAACTCTAGGAGGATCTATTTATGTTCTTTTCTCACCCAAGTTATTCACCAAGGGGCTAATCAATCCTCTTTGTTAAGAATAATGATGGTTCAATGTGACTCTGAATAGATAATCGTGAACTTAGTAATATCATGATAGAAAATAGTATGTACCCCTGGTTGATGACTTATTTCATCAATTACAAAAATATTAATACTTATCAAATATATACCAGTGGTTTATTTATCATCAATTAATGGTGAAAATATAAGATATGACCAATAAAACCATCTATATAAGATATATACATTGTAAATTCATAGTGATATTATTTAGACATAAAACATCCCTTACTATATTCATGGATATTATAAGACTTTATAGATTACATACGTCATTTATGGTTTTCTTTATAGTTGATAATATCTAATATCCTTAAAGAATGGAAAATAATAATGAACATTTGAGGGTTTATTGAGGATAATTTATTTGCTATATTTTGAAATGATGAATTATATATATATATATATATTGTAGCATTATTAGGTCATTTAATCAAAATAATGGTTATATGTTAGGTTCCTGAAAATATGGAATAAATTTATGAATTCCACAGACTAAAAATAGTAATATAGATCTATAGACCTCTCGGATGGGATGTATATTTTTGATGCTATGTGAGAAATTTATCAAGACTGTCAAAAACTCAAATATGGATAACTAAAAAGTTAATAAATTTAATATAGATATATGAAAGTGAATAAAATTGAAATTTTCATAAGAATAGTGTAGTCAATACAGCTGTGATGGCACTATTATACTAGGGAGATTGTTTTTGGTATACAGTTATGTATAAATAATGGGATTGGGGAGTTTCTTAATGAAAAATGAAATGTGGGTATCATATTCTTCTTATTAATTATATTTTCATGATAATTATTAACCTATAAATTATTTAGATATAATAGTATTAATATTTTCATTAAGGGTATAGATGTATTATCCCAATAGTGAATAGTTTGATATTATTATCGATCACAGTGTTATAAAGTATATATTTTAATTTATGGATTCAAAAAATATCAAAAGGATATAGTTATAGTTGATTAAAAATAATATTGTTCTATCTATTACCACCCTATGAAGAAAATAATTATGGATAATTATATGATTATTAAAGGGCGTTCTATCTTATCTAAGATGAGGCGTTCATGCCTAAAGTCCAAGATTATTATCTTGAAATGGGCCAAGGAACCCTTGGAGGAAGAAGGTATGCCCCAATGAGAAAAACCAAAAAATGAACTTTCACTCTAAAATATAATCCATTTTTCATAATATCTCATCAATCATGTTACAAACTCAAATTAAAAACATATATTCTTTATGCTTATTTATTTTACTATTTGTAAAAAATCATCATTACACCATGGACACATAATTTAATGTGATGGTTCCATTTCAATAAAAGTGTAGAGATATCAAAATCCATAAAGATATAAGGGAGAAATATTTTTAAGGCTTATTCGTCAATAATATATCACTTGTAATTCACACACCATGCAACCAACTTCAACATTAAATGTCTCATCATGGTTTACAGAAATAGATCATTATGATCAAGATGTGATATATATTAATAATAATAATAAATCCCAATGACTATTAAAATTCTCACATATGTGAGTGTCTGATGATAAAAAAAGTGTGTAATTTATTTTGGAGGGTTTATTCTTACAATGACAGCTATTATAGATTTCTATGGGTGAACATCATGAGAAGATGTTTCAATGTCTTATGAGCCTCATAACCATGATGCAGTATATCATCTATGTCCATAAATTGATTTCTTCAACCATAGAACAAGTATTTAATAATGATATAATAATACATCAATTATCTCATCATGTGGGGAATTTCATTAACCTTTATGTGTCACAAGTACTCTTCATAAATATCATAAATAATGTCATGCATAATAATGATATGGATGTGAAAAAAATTTAATAACCAAATAAATGAATAATTATAATCAATAACATTTGAATATTAGTTGGATATAAGGTTCCATATCTAATAGACTCTAACATTCATTAGATTCAACAAATAATGACTAGTTATTTCTCACTTGTAAATCATTCTACTGTTAAGTATGGCTATAGTAGTCGGGCCGACAACATTTCTATGGCTATAAATGTTATACATATGATGATGTGGGGAATATTTTTACTATGAAATAAAAATTTTGATAAAATCCCCCACATAGTAATTTTACTGAGTATCCTCCTCTTGTTTTTAATTCAAAAATCTAAAATATTAGTTATTTACAAAGTAAAATATTATCATAATAAAGATAAAACTATTAATTTTAACACTATAAATAAAAGGACATCACTAGACCACTTATAAAGTAATATCAGATGATGCAGCATACTTGATTGTTGTATTTATAGACTCCACAAGTTTTAATAAGTATTTAGATCATATTAACTTAATATTAATATGATTATATATCATTTTGGATAAATAAATAAAATGTTCAATTTGCTTGATCACTAGTAATCTGTCTTGTCCAAATACTAGAAACCCATAGAGTTATACTTTTTCAAGTAATTTAAAATAGTTAAAATTTCATGTTGGGACAATTATATTTTATTTTCCTAAAACTCATCACATTTTCAATATTCATCATTAATATCATGAATTTGTGGATATCATGGAATATAATATAATTTCCTCTCAATAAGCTGGTGAAATTATTTAATGTTGATAATAATTTTATATGCCCATGAAAATTCCACTAGAATTATTATAGGCCACAAAAAATTCATTCTTGAATTTTTATAACATTAAATTTCATTAAATTGTAAATTTATATAATGTGAATAGTTTTAGTAAAGACAAGGATATGATTTATAGTTATTATTTCAAAGAACGTGGTTTATAATTTAAGTCATACATAGATAAATTCATTCCTTAGTCAAACAAAACATGTAAAATATAAAATCAATTCTCTTTATATTATGAAAATTTATATCTTTGGAAACTAATTTCTCCCACTAACCAATTTGAGACACATGATACTCCTTCATTTAAAAAAATTTATTCCATGATCACTATGAATTATTTATACATAAATGATCTAATTTAATTTATGTATTTTTTTTAATAAATTAATTTACCTTATCATTTCTAGTTATTAAATATAGATATAGACCATACAATCTCATTAATTTTGACCTATAGTAATCCTCTATAAAATTTCCTTGAAAATTAATTACCCAATATGAGGATCAAAGAATAATTATTCAAAGAGTAGAATTTAAAATGTTTTATGGATTTGTCATTATTTTATGTGTTACTTCATAAACTAATAAATTTCAATAACCATTCAATATTTTATGTTTCAATATTTAAAAATCCATGTAAAAATTCTCTTTAATACAAACCAACAGTATCCATACCATGATACATTAAAAATTGAATTCCCCAAATAACCTTACATGGAATTAGTTATATGATTTTATACCTATATTTTAACTACATCACGTTTCCATTTTCTATATTATTGTAGGAATTTTATTATAATAAATATTTATAATCCACAGTAGTGAAAATAAACCTCCTCTTTTGTTATAAATTCCTACATAGTATATATCACATGTAATAATCCCCCCCCCCTCACTGAGTACAGTGGAGTCTAGTGTTCCTTTTTCAACACATACACATCCAGATCCATAACCCATAAAAGTTTAATCTTATTCAACTGTCATAAAAGTTATAGGTTTCCTTTATTGAAAAATATTCACTTTTGAATAGAAATTAGTATTTTTACTGTATATAATATTATTAAGTAATATTTATTATGTTTTTTAATGTTAATTTATTGATAAATCCAATTTTCAGAATTCATTTTCAATAAAACATGAGAGTATGACCCAATAGATTCTCATAGAATCATAATTGATATGAAATAATTTTTTTAATATAGATTTCATGTGGTAAATTGTTTAATATATATATATATATATATGACTTGGAAGAATTTGTAGAATAATTTGGATATATATAAGACTCATCTTAACTATTTATTTTACTACAATCAAAATATTAATGTATATAATTAAATGTTATTTTTTTGGACTTCTATTAATCTATATGTATATGATAAATGATTTCTTGGATAATCTGTTATCCTAGAATCCATCTTAGAGGGAACACTATCTTCAATAAGTTCACTGATCTTCTTCACTAATCATTTCATAAAATTTCGTAAAGAAATATCATGAAGTATAAGAATTTAATATTATATTTAGAATAGTTCATTTGGCCATACATTACTATGTATAAAATAGTTATGGTGTAACTTTATTTCTAAAATATTATTTATATAAAACATGATAAGTAGTTTATTGGAGACCTACTATCTCGGACCAAAAGAGACAAACATTTTTCTAGATATAAAAAAGTGAAAAAATATTTGTTTTTTATGATTATGAATTATATTTAAACATTTTAGTAATTGAATTTTAAAATTTATATATTCATCATTTATTATAATGGATATTTCAGATTCATCAGTTACTGAACCATTTTTTAGTATGAATTTCTAAAAAAAATTATTCAAAATGTGAAATAATGTTATGTTGTGTCTATTTGGAAACTAATTTTTTTTAAACTCCTTAAAAACTCATATAAATATATTATATAAAATTGGATTTTTATTTTCCTTATTAATAATATATAATTCACCCTTTTAGATCCTCTAAAATAATTCATCATACATCATAAAATATTTATGAAGTTTCTAAATTATTAAATGAGAATATATATATATATATATATATAATGAACTTTATTAAATTCTAATGAATTTTGATGTAAATATTATATACAATGATGAAATCTCTAAAATTTTATAAATACTACACCTTTAATTTATTTCAACTCTTCAAATAAATATTACATTCCTCGTGAGAAGTAAATAGATTTTAGTTTATTTTATTTCCCTTTGAATCTTTTGTATCTTCAAAGAATGTATTTTTACCACCATTGAATTTAAA
The DNA here is from genome assembly GCA_963277665.1 of Viscum album. Taxonomy (NCBI): domain Eukaryota; kingdom Viridiplantae; phylum Streptophyta; class Magnoliopsida; order Santalales; family Viscaceae; genus Viscum; species Viscum album. The sequence goes on from OY728138.1 coordinate 2,023,792,742, forward strand.
ATGTTCATGAGAATTTTGTGTGGTACCTTTTCTTCATATATCATAATGTATGCGAAAACATGTTCCAACAAAAACATATCATTCTATAAAAACATTAGTTATAGATTCTTGAGGAGTGAAAATTTCATTTTTCTCTTGTCTCTTCATTAATATTTTCAAATCAATGAGATATGACTTCATGTTGTTAGCATTTATGTCCTTATGTTAATTTATCATCTATAGATTAATTATTGATAGTAAAGTGTCATGACCAAAATTATCATCATCTATGAATATCATATAGACATCCTTTTTACCATTAGAGTCTCACTAAGGTAGAAGATCATAAAAAGGGATTCCAACATGTATTTCAAATTCACTGATAAGATAGTAGTGTAAACCAACTATTCCCCTCTATGAAATTTCATCGTGTCAAAACATACCTTGAGTTAAAGAATGTTCACAATGATTTCCATGTTTTATAAAGACATTATTTTAAAATATAATTAAAAAAAATTGTACATTATATGATTAGAAATTATTTGCCACATAATAATTTTGAATTTATTAATTCTCCCACTGTTTTATCAACATTAAATAACCATCATCATAGAACATATAATATCACATCTTATTGTAAATACAAGAGTAAATGATCCATATTTATCTTCCTATAATCAAGACATAGGCCATTGAAATTATAATAGGGTTTCTAAGGAGGTGGTATTTTCAAATGGTGTCTTATAACTCTATGTTCCATTGAGTAGACTTCCAAATCTTGAAATCCTCACCTAGATTTTCACAAAACATACCTATAAATTTTTAATTTTATTTGAAAAGTTTTTCTAACAGAATACATATTCGGTTGGTTAAACCCATAATATATTTTTTTTGATTTAGAGATAATTAAAAGTTCCCTCAATAAAGCAAAAAATCGATAATTTAACTAGGTGACCTTATTAACTTAGATAATGGAAGTTTTAATGACTTATTATTAACTTTAGTAATTCAGTTTATTAAGAATAAATGTTTATTATTATATGTTTTCAATTTATTCTTAATGTAGAGTGCATTTTACCATAGATTCTAATGATATTTAAATAAACTATTTTCACATAATCCATTAATTATAATTACATCATTTCATACAAATTCATTTATTTTAGGGATTGTGGTATTGCATCCATAAAATAATTCATGAAATAGACTTAAATAAAAATAAAAAATACCTGGCATGAATTTTATCTCTAACTAGTTGTTTTGTTATTTAAAGGACAGTTAAAAAACAATAACCCTATGGGGGAAACTCTTAAAAAAAATTTGGTCTTCAGCTACCCCATTTTTCCTCTATCTGGTGGTTCTAATATTATGGGTTTCCCCAAATCCATTTTCTACTAACATTATATTCATATGAGTTCTATCCTTATATTTTTTTGACATCACACCTGGGTAAAGGGAATAAGAGAGCTGTCTAAATTAATTAACCCATTTGAAATCTTGTCCATATGTAATATGGAGGGAGACATGGCTCACCAAACATCAATTTATGTTGATAAAATAATTGAAAATTTCCATCTAATTAATAAATTAAATTAAAATATACACATTCATAGATAAATCTTTGCTTGGTATCCTTCAAAAGTCCAATAAATTCTTATTTAGTATATCTAGCCATGATTTATTTCATTTCATACTTTTATTATGATAATAAAGTCTTGAATTATTGTGATTAATTCAATGATTAATCATTTAATTTGTTTTATCTTGATAATCGTAAAATTTATCATTGAAATAACTATCCACTTTAATTTTTTAGAAGATATATTTAAAAATAATAATTAATTACTAGACTGGTACTTATAGAAAATATGGAAGATTCCCATATGAACTACCTAGAATTATCCTTCTTTTGTACAATGCACTCATATGACCTATGTCCAAAATTATATGTGATTTCATTTAATGCCATATACAATAAATGAATTGAAATAGAAAAACATAATAATTTCTATGGATATAAAAATTAAATTTGATTGAGCATATAATATGTATAAAATATGGAAGAATTGATTTTATTCATTTTACACCATTTAATATAATATGAAATGTCTCAATATTCTTGTACAATCAAATTAATGACACAAAAAAATCATATTGATGAGTTTTAATAGAGAAATAATTTAATTTTGGTTTCAAATGTATGGGAAGCACCTATTTAGATAATGGGAAACTATGATTTTTTAAGATTAGATGGATAAATTTCATTTTCAAGGATATGAGTTACATGAAGAATGAAATTTATTTAAAATAATATTGAAAAATAAAATTATTAGAACAAATATAATATCATTTTTCTATAATTTTATAATTATTTTAAGCACATGATAAAATATTTCTATGGTCTTGAGATATTTCTACTTTAAAGATGTTGATAATTTAAACTTGATTGGTGTTACATCATTTCATAGGGTGGAAACAAAGTAGATCCCATCAAGTAGTGATCCACACATTCTTATTCAATATTTGAACAATGTGAATGAAATATCGAGAGTAAGAATGATAGATTGGTCAATGTTCTTTTTCTATCATTGTCGCTTCCAACTCCATCTAACAAGAAGGAATTTTATCTTCTTTTTCTCAATAATGATAAGAAATGGTTAAGATGAAGATCATAAAAGTTATGTATTGTGACAAAAAATATCTTCTCAATAATGTGATAGAGATATATTTATAGACCAGGGGTTTGGGTTTAATATTTATTCAATTATATATTGTCCCTTAATTAAACATTAAACCTCAAGATACCCCATTTCATTAATGAAATTATATAATTAAGTTATTATATAGTGTACACTGACCATCACAATAATAAATATTTATTTTACAACCTAGTAAATAAATATTTATTATCCAACCGGAGGTTTGGTTTTTTTTGTGATCCTCATCATTTAATAAATTTTTTATTATATATTTTTAATAAATATTAATTATTTGATAAATTAAAAAAATTATTATTTTCATGGTCATCATAATAAATATTTATTAAATTATAAAATATTAAAAATGTATTTTTTAATAAATATTTATTTATTTTTTTACCATTATAATGAAATGAGTTAAATTACTATCATATTTCCTTCTCAATAAACAATTACCTCGGGGTTAAATATTTACATAATTTTTTTGATTAATTATCAAATGATTTATATTATTTTTTATCAGGAAAATACTTTTTATTCAATTATTTTAATAAATAATATTTAATTGAGAATAACGAAGTCACATTGTATGTGACTTTATAGGCCTCTTCTTTAGTAGATTTATGTGTGCTTTCAAAAATCCATGATTAATCTCCAGAAATGAGTCTTGTAATCCATAGATGAGGAAGTTATATAATGACTATATAAACCACATATAAAGTCTCACCATGTAATACAATCCCTCTATCATCATATAACATCAAGAAGGTTACACACACATATCATCATCATAAATTCTTGATACATATTTATTTGAGTATCTGATAAAAACTCATCATTACAACAAGGCATGTGAATTAGATAAAATGGTACAATTTCCATAAGAGGACAAAGATATCGACATTAATAACAATGGAAGTGAAAATTACTTCTTTTAATCATTCCTTAATAACATAACATTCATGTCAAACCCAATATTCCGAACTTCACCATAAAATATCTCATTATTATTTACAATAATACATCAAAGTAGGTGAGTCATTATATATATTAATAATAATTTTTAATTTCAAGAAATATTAAACATGATCACATATTTGAATATATGATTACATGAAAACATGTGAAATTCCTACAAGAAGGTATATTCTTACAATCCACTCAATGATATTTCCATGGGGGAACATTATAAGAATAAGTATCAATTTATTATGAACCTCATATCCCTTATATAATGTATGATATGTCTCCCTTAGATAATTTTATTCATGTATTGAACATAAATTTTAGAATACCTTCACAACACATAATGGTTATAATCATATAGGAAACTACATTATCCTTTCAATGAAACAATTAATTTTTCATTATATCAGATATAATGTCTTATGGAATTTTATCACGTCTTGATAAGAATTAATATTCCAATCCTTGAATGCTTATAGGAAATTTAAATTAAAAATTAGTTCATTCTTGGGAACCAACACCTATATAATCAATAATATCATGCACAAAAATTCTAATTCATCTTACTATATGAATTGGTGATGTGATTAATCTTCCAAATTATAAATGATTAAATTTTTTAAAATATAATAATACAGATCCTCAAAAAGAAACTCACAGTACAAAGTATGGTTTGATTTATAGAAGGTAGTATCTAGATAGATTGAATGGTCATATTGGGGTGGCTAGGAATGCTAGGGATGTTGTTTTTGTTTCACCAATTTTACAAACTTTTTTTATAAAGAATCTTTATTTTCATCATTTATCGACTAGTTCATTTATCACAGATCAAAATTCATGGAATATATTTACCCCTATTATTTCTCATCCCTCAATAGATCAAAATTCAGGGAATATATTCCACCTCATTATTTCTTATCCCTCAATTTCGTAGTAGGATGACTAAAAAATTTTAATACCAACAAAAACAAAATATCCTCTTAAACAGAACGTGTGTTCTTTATTTTTTTAAAGTAGTAGCTAGAATACCCATGATTCCCTTAGGGATAAATAGCCCTTGTGTGAATTTTTCCTCATGGGAATCCAAGATTAAAATATTAAAATTTTATAATTGTGTAACTAATTTTAAAAAAAAATAAGAAAATTATTAACTATCATCTTATATCATATAAACTATTTATATTGATGGATTCATAAGGAACATTGTTTTTTATTAATGAACCATTTTGATTTTCCATGGTAAGTAGGGGATATAAAGTTATTAATTTAAACAACTATGAGCCACCACTAGATATATCTCTTAATTCTAAGAAAATCAGAAATCATCTTCTCCTCTAGTAATAGATACAGTCTACAAGATAAATTTTATGTGTTTAAATTCCAAAATTAAATCTCTCTGTGATATCTCAAGGAGGATTGATAGAAAATAATAAATCAATAATATTTGGGTAATTAGAAACAAATTTAAAAAAAATTATTTTATAATCTTTAGTTATCATACAAAAAATGGTTTCTCCTAATGGATACCGAAAAAAATTCTATCAGGTCTCTACAACAATAAACCAATTTTTGTGGCAAGGGTTTTTGTTTTGTTCATTTATGAAAATACAATTTGTAGAAAATTATTTTTAAAGTCTCTCCACCTAACGAACAAATAATACAAACACATAATTTTATATTCGTTTATTTAATTATAGTCAAATGAAATTTGAAATTTAATAAATTAAAAATTACTCAAGAAATATATATTATTTAAGAATTGGGGGAAAATAATGAGAGTGATTACTCTTACCATTACAAACTCCCACACCTAGTCTTTTACCCACTTTTAAATGATCTTCAAATAATGATATAAAATATTATTCATATAATAACTATTTATAGATATATAACTCTAAAATTACATTACATTATGGAATATTGGATTATTATTATCATCAAAATAAATTCTCAACCTCTTCTCCCAACGATCAAGTGAAAGTTTTATTAAAAAAAGTTTCCCACATATTCCAATAACTCACGTCATATTCTCTAGAGAATAAGTGGAATCTGTTGTTCACTTCTCACTGGTAGTGCTACAAATAATTTCGATACACAAAAGACTAAATTCATTAAATAATTTAATTACAACAGATAGGTTAAAATCTGAAAATGAAAATATACCACAATAAATGGTCCAGTGAATTTTTTTACAGAATGGAAATAAATGAATGAAAAAATTTGTAAAACAACAGTTTTTTTATAATTAAATTATTGTTAGGGTAAAGATAATTCATTTTTAAAAATAGAATTAATATTGTGTCTATTTTGTCCACCAATACAACTTAAGATAAATGAATTTCTAAAAATTTTAAATATAAATAAATAGCCATTAAATATAATGAAAATATAATTATTTAGCCGTAAAATGTGAAACTGAAATTAATAAATATATTAATTAATATTAAAATATATAAATAATAAATAATTATAAATTGAAATATCCAAGTTAAAAAACCTGTGAAATTAAACGTGTAATTTTCATAAGAAAAAGTAATGATATTAGTCTTGTTTCACGAAAGATGTGCAAGAAAAAATGTGAAATATATAATTTAATTATAATTGGACGAAGTAATCAATGTATATGAATTTACATATCATAGAAAAAAAATTAATGTTTATATTTCATAAAAAATAATGATGTCCCATTTTTTGATAAAAAATTAAATTAATCTAATGAATATGAAATTTAATACAAAAATAAATTAAATTGTTAGTATTTATAGATTTGAATATGAAAATTATAGATTTTTACATGAATATTTTCAAAAAATAGAAAATAAAAAAGTACTCAAATAATTAGGAGTGTAATAAATTGATTTCCCATATAACATTTTCATGATCAATTCATATGGTATGGACTAAATTGAGATAGTTATCATAGATATCCTATGGTAATATTGTAATTGATGAAGAAATCATGCATAAGTCCTCAAAATTATTAAAATTTTCATCATCATGAATTTTTTTACCTTACAAAATGATAGACCATTGATCATTTGATGGTTTAATAGTATAAATTATAAGTCATCAAGAATCTATTTCGTAGATGATTCCTTTTTACAACTAGATCATTTTAAATTAATATGTCTATACCAATACCCAACACTATCAACCTAGTTACACTTAAAAACTAGTACTAAAAATTTTACATATTCAATCCCTATATAACCTCAATGACTCTAAATGATGATGTTGATACGGAAATTGGGGTTTAATCAAAGGAACTAAAAAATGAATTACTCTAAAATGACTATAATTATAATATTTTAATGGTTATTATATTCACCTTTTTTGTAAAATGTGTAACAAATAAAATCAAAACCAATCAATGGGATCACATGATCACTTCGTCCCCCTACTAACCATTTCACTGTTACTAATGAAGAAAATGTACTGTTAATTTTAGCTTTGAACCATGAAACAAACATCTTTTTATTTTCATCCATCGACCACTTGTCATTGATTTTGGGATATTATACATTAAATCTAGAAATATGTTATGATATATATGGTTGACCATCACCTTTATTGTTTAATATTTATAAATGTGTCTTCATCACTTCATCACCTCTAATTAACGTTTCTTTTATTTTGTGGATCCATTTACCTTCACTATCAATTGTCGAATTCCAAGATATTGGGATACCAACACACTATACATTATATAAATAATTAGTGTAAAACTCAATCACATATTCTGATATGTGTATATATACAAATATATATTTGAATAGTAGATGTGTCAGATCGATATGGATTTTTAATAAACTCCATAAAAATTTTCATATTTAATTCAAGAGGATACATCCAATTTAAATAAAGAGGAACATATATTATTATCTCTCAGACAAAAATAATCATTAGACGAACCATTATATCAAAACCTTATGGTAAAAATACATTTCTAGTTAATAAATTGTGAATATGGATTCATTCTACAACACATCTAAAAAATTGGGTCACGGGATGTGTTAAAAATTGAACTGAAAAGGTAATACAACCAGATGATTAGAATTATATAAGGTATTAGAAATATTCCATACTATGAATCTAGAAATAGTTATAGAGTCAATAAATTATAGTCATGGGATTTAAATCTTATTATCATTAAATCCTTTAATGACAATTTTTTCACATTTGATGACAACCCACTCAATATATTAATAACAAGAAAACATTGAAAAAAATTATCATCCCACTCTTACAAAATTTAATAAAAACAAGTGGTAAATATTCTATATTCAAATTCATAGGAGGAACTAACTAAAAATTTATTCATGTTCAAATTATTTATAATAATCATTTCAATCCATCTTTTTTCCTTTAATTTTATGTCTAAAAAAATTTCAATCAAACAGTTAAATATTCTTTTATTAAAATACATAATGTCAATGTTTTGTTTTAATTTAAAATATTATTATTGTTGTATCTAAAATAATATAGAGCATTGATTCTATGTACTTTTTGATGACATAACTTCCTTTCATTCCAAATTCGGCATCAATATTTTTTTCAGTTTATAATATTTATTAGATAGAAATGGTTTTTGGAAAATAATTCTATTTTATACCATTAAAAGTATTTTTAAATATTATATGAGGATAATCCATTAATTAAAAACATCATTGTAAAAGGTACATTTTCTTCCTTCTATTATTGAATTGATGAAGTGAAGTCTCTTCTTTGCAAATTAAACATAAATTTTGACTCATAAAACTATGTCCAGTATAGATTCCATATACTACAAAAAACTTATAGTGAAAATTATTATATCACATAAAACAAACTAATCTTTATTGTATGTATCAAAAACATTAACACCATCTTACCATATAAAAAACAAATCAACAACCAATGTTGGTAGATGAAAATTAATATAAATTAAAGGATATTTTGATCTAGAAATCAACAATATCACCAAAACATATTTTCCCTTGTATATATTTATGGGAAAATGTTGTACGAAACTGCTATAAAAGTCATAGATTATATTGTATATGGAATCTATAATATGGATTGATGACATCTATGCATATCAAAAATTTGATATTTCTATCTTCATTTCCAAAATCAACAAATTTTTATCGTATAGTTTAAATTTTTTAGTGCTTGTAAAGGGATTAGGTCACATGCTAAGTGCTTGAAAATTCACCTCATGTGGAACTTCCAAAAAATTTCATCAGTTATAAAATTTTTACCAATAATTTAAAAATATATAGAATACCTTAAATAGTATTAATTGTATTATAGTAATTATAAAACCATATAAATGGCTTAATATTTAATCATATTTATTGTTTAAATGTTTTTTTGGATTCACTAATGGGATTTAATTAGTTAATAAAAATTCTTTATTTTGGTTTCTTTTTCAAATGGGTGTGTTTTATTTTAAATGATTATTTTTTTAAAAAAATAGCCTTCCCTTCTTTAATTTTTTTTGAGATAGTGTGTATTGTAGTGATTTAAATGTTTGATTTAAAAAGGTGATATATTTTATTTTGAAAAAATGGGTGCTTAGCACCATATTATTCATTTTAAGTGGATTGTTATTGACATTACAAATTTATAGAAGGAGTTATATTTACCTGATGGAATTTAATGTGTGGTTTTATAAATTTAGTTATAAAGGGATATTTGAACATTTGATTTCAATTGACATGAATATTTCACAACATCCATATATTATATTATGAATTATATTTGGTAGTTTTTGCAAATGGTTTTATAAATGTGTGAGACCATATTTGAGCCCAATGAGTTTATCTTTTCTTGTTTTATATTTTGAACCCTTAAGAGATTATTTTTAATCAAATTAATATTATAATTATTATTGTTAGATGTGTGATTGGGGATTCTTCTTGTGGGGGTGTGGTAGGTGATGCTTAATTTTTTCCGTATGATTTATTTTTGATTAAGGTGATAATTATTTGATAACCTCCTTGAATGAATTTGTAATGTAGTCTTAAAAATATAGTCGGTGACGTAGGTGTAAAAAGTTGTAGTATATATTGGGGTTTACATGGAGTTTTTTGGCTACTCTGATATGGTTATAATGTAAGTGGTAGTATGCCTTAACCCTAGCGATCATTTTTTATCCCATGGATGATGGTGTTCCAAATACAATTATTTCTAGTGATTTAAAAGGTAGTATATATTAAGAGATAGTTTAAGTGGTTATGGCCTAATTTCTTTTTCTCTAATCATGTTCTTATGTTACTAGTGATTTGGGACAATTACCATGATAAAAGGTATTTTTTAGACACTATAGATGATTTTATTTTTTATTCGATTTTACATCTCCTGGTTTTTTTGAATAATTTCACCACTTCTTAATTTCATTCGTTGGTTTTTTCACTAATTGATTGGTTTTTAGGTGTGACTCATGTATCACCTTTTGTGTGTGATATTTTTTTACATTCAAATGGACTATTTATAATGTTTTAAAGAGTGGTTTAAAATGATTAATATTTTATTTAGTTGAAAGAATTTATATCAAATGATTTTCCTTGAAATGGTTTGAAAAAAGGATATTTATTGGGTTTCATAGAAAGAGGGAAATGATGATGTGGTTTTTTACCATGGTTTAAAGGCACCATTTCCTTGGTTAAATAAAGCTATTAGAATATTTAATTATCTTGATTATTATTTTATAATGAGTGATGATTTGTTTCAAAATAATCATGTGACATATATTTTTGTTTCAATTTCTACTATGTGAAAAAAATTATACTCTATATTCAATCAAGAATTTATTAAAAAAAATTCTTAGGGTTTTCTATAAATTTTAGGGGTTTGTGTGGCCTACATGGTGATTTTGGGCTCCGACCAATTATATATCAATTGAATGTTCATGGTTATCATCTGGACATCTATTTGAGTATAGATTGGGATTTATGGTTAGTTTTTTATTTCATCATCTCTATCATATGGTTCATATTACCTATTTGGTATTACTATATTCTAATTTCATAGATTTTTCAATGTCTAGATGTTTGGGTAATTTATTACGGATAATTAAACTTTTTCCCCTTTTACGGATGGAGGGTATATATATATTTACAAAAGTTAAAGAAGAAATTAGAGAAGGAATAAGTTTTATTTTATAGGGAGGGATACAAATAGTGAGTATAAAGACTATTTTATTTTTTATTTTTTATTTTTCTTTCTATATCAGTTTCGGCATAAATATTTGATATAAAGATGTTTCATGCAGTTTTTCATTAGATATAATTCATTTTACTCACTGTAATTATTGTCAAAACCCATTAAAAAGTTTTCTTTTGATGACCATGAACTATTTCTGATATAATGCGGCTCAAGAATAATCTTCATGGTACTATTGGGCCAGTCTGGGATCAGTCATATGGATAGCATGGGATGGTACATTAAAATGTTATCAGACAGAGTTCTTTTTTTATCAAGGACCTAAGCCCTTTTATGATCCACATTCATCTTATCTTTGGTGTGTCATTGTATTATTGAGTTGTAGGTGTTGATATAACTCAGTGTATTCTCGATCACCATCCTTTATGATGATTCTACAGTTACCATGCAAACTGTGATTTGAATTTTGAAATTATAATTTTATAACATTTTCCATTTATTATGTGTTGAAATTCATTTTCATAGTTTGAGTTTATGTGGGGTTTATAATGGGTTTTGGTATGGAGATAAATAATGCATTGGTGGAATAATGTTGGTCTACAAGGTTGTATGAATCAGAAAGTAACAAAATGATAAATATTTTAAAATTATATGTATTTTTATATGGTTGTTCCAAGGCCCATGAATACTTATGGTAAATTTAGGCATGTTCTTTAAATGGTTTTTTATTCATTTATAAACCTCTCTTGATAGATCCTTAATGGTGGAGGATGATTCATGGTTAGTCCTCTGTGGTTTTGATGACATGGATCTAGTTTTGATAGACTTTTGATGGGACTCCTTTATTGTGTGTTTGTTGTGATGAATGGATTTTTGTGAAAAAGTAGGAATTTAGGGGAAAAATTTTTGATTTTAGAAGAATCCATTTGGGTTGATTATAAATCATATTTGAAATATCATGAAATCATTTTTGTTTCGTAATTGATACTTTTGGCTTTTTTATGAATTGAAATTGGTTTTTTTTTTGTAAAATTTTGCATTTTTTAAAAGCATTTGGTTTTTATTTTCAAGGAATAAAAATTAAACAAAATTTATTTGATTAATTATAAAAGACTTTTGAACTCATTGTGTGATTTTGATAATTTTATTGTTTTCATTTAATAAAAATGAATGTAGAAATGTATATATATTAATTTAAATAATTTTATTTTGGAATCTCATGTGAGTGCATTATCTTAAAAAGGATTTGGTGTTTTCAAAATCCTTGTTAACTGTTTTTGAAAAATGGGTTTATATTACTTTAAAAATGTAGTCATATTAAAATAAATGGGATATTTATAATGTGAGTTTCCTTATCTTCATATGTTATTAGATACTATCTATTATTGTGGTTTGGTATTGTATTATGTGCTTTGGGAAAAACATATCAAGGTGGATCTATGTTACAATTTTATCTAAGTATGCCTCCCAATGATGTCTCGATAATTTTTGAGTGCTAATATTTATTTGTAGTCCATCGCTATTCTTAAATATGTCTTAGCCTGAAAGGGGAGTGTAAATTATTATTTTTCATTTTTGGTGATATTGTAGTGTGTTAAATAACAGTTTCCCCTTGTAAAATAAGCTACTAGAGAGTTGTCTTATTGTTTGGATTTAATTGGAGGAGCTCCTTCTAGATGATCTTAGAGGAAGGTGGTTTTTCGTGAGTCTTCATGCCCGATGAGTGTAGATAATTTTGTCTTCATAGTGACTCTTATCATGTTTCCGCTTTTGGGTTAATTTTCAGATTGTGGATATATTTTTTTACTACATAATTTGACTGAACCATGGGTGCATGTATTTTTTTCTTCCTCTTATTATTTATTCCATGTATGGTAGACTTTGGTGACATAACACATTTGAATCGAATCTCTCATGAGTTTAATTTTATTGAATGGAAATGATAAGACTATGTGTGATTTATTTAGGTTACTTTGAATTATGGGCCACTTTTTTGAGGTTATACGTGGTTTTTTTCAAAAAAAACATTGATTGGGTTCACCATGAATTTTTTTCGTAGATGTTAGATCATTTTTACCCTATGTTCACTTGGTTTGGATTCCAAAGTCAAAGCCCATGTCATTTCTTTATTTGAGGCATGTGTTTAACTAATTCTTGATTTGGGTTCATTGATATGTGATGTTTTTTTAACAATGTTTTATAACCATTGGTGGGTTTGGAGGATTTGGTTGGGGTTTGTTTTTTTCAACTATTCTTAGGATCTTGAATGATACTTATGTTTGGGAGCCTTTCAATTTTTCTTGAATTGTGCTTCCTTTTTAGAGATCACATCATTTTCTGTGTTTGTATTTAGTGGAATCAAGTGGTATCTCTTATGGTTTTGAGGAATCATGGGTATTTTATTGATTCTACAACTATAGTTGTGGTCATTGATTCTTCAAAATTTATATCAATTCAAAATGGTGGTGATAACTTCGGCCATTATCTGTTCATTTTTATTTTCTTATTGGATACTCATTGTTGATTTATTTATTATTTTATAATCATTACATGATAAATTATGGGGGATGGATGGATCATTTTTTAGGTATCCATGGTTGTTATGATCCCTCATGTTTTCACTAAGCCTTCACACTTCTTGAAAAATATTGAAAAGACTTTATCATTTTAATTACATTTACCATGATTTGTGATTATATAGGGGAAGAATATATCATGGTGGGGATAATTGAGAAACCCTATGCCTACATTAGTCCTTTATTTAATATTATTTTAATTAAATTTTGGTGATATTATATTTTTAGATGTTCTTTTACTTGAATTTTGAGTTTTTGGAAATCTTTTTACTCAATATGAGTTGTGCAAGGTTATGAGTAACCAAGACAAGAAGGTGTATAGGGGGTGTTCAATGAGAAAGAACCATAAATAATGGTTAAAGTATAAACCAAATCATGTAAGGTCCAAGTTAAAATCATGTTTCATTGGTTTGAGGGTTTGGTGTGTGTAGAACATCTTCTGTGTAGGGTGGAAATCATATGAGTAAACTATGTGCAATTCAAAGAAATATTATTTGAAAAAATTTCACATTTATCATTAATTTATTTTAAAAATTCATCACCCCTCCCACCCTACCATAATTTAACTCCAACCAAGATGATAGATTCTGGTTAGCATGACTGCCCCTTGTGGAACACTTTTCCATAAACATTTTTCACCTCTTTTCATTATGATTCTTGGTCGAAACTCTTATGTGCAGTCTCATATTGGTTCTCCTTCCTTTATAATTTTGTTTCGCTCACTCTTCCAACTTTATTTTGGTTTTTTCCAAACACAAGGTAATCCATGTTGGATGTTTTTTATGACCTATTTTTTTATGGGGCTCATGTGGGCCCATTTATGCTTGTTTGGGTGTCCTCCATTAGAGGCGTCAAATTTCAGACATCACGTCAATGTTTTTAGGTAGTGTTTCCTTTGAAAATTATTTTATTACATGTAATTAAACTTATTTTGTGTGTAAATAATTTATTATGATTTTAGAAACATCATATTTTAAAAGGTTTTAGCGCCTGGAATCATCTTATGCCCCACACCAACTGCTTCAGAAATTTATTAAATGGAACTTTAATGTTTGTTCAATTGTAATAAAATGTTTCTATTTGATTTAAACATATCTAAAATAACTTAACTCGGATTAATTGGTATATATGTTCTTTGAATACTTGGCATTGACTTAATCCAAATGCCATGAATTTGTATAAATGATCAACAATCTTTATTAAAAAGATTTAGTTACATTAAAAATATGATTATTTCTAGGTTGATTTTAAAATTGGTGTTTAATATGTTATAGGTATTTTGTATTATAACAGTGGATTTTTAAATTTTTATAAAATTATTTTGATATAGCGGGTCTCGTGGTTATTTAATAAATTCATTTTAAAAAATTAGTTACTTTTGTAAAAAAATTGTTGTTAACTCCATTTTTATCTTTAAGATGTTTTTTATTAAATAGTTTAATTTATATAAAGAGTTTTATTTTCTAATATGGAATTAACAATTTTGGTTTTTTGAATATATTTTTTGAAGGTTACTCCAAATGAGTTTTAAAAATTATATAAATGTATCTTTTCCTCTTAAGGACTTTTTTGAAAGCATGGTTAGTGCATTATTTAGATAGTTTTATAAATGTGTGAGACCCTATTTGATACCCATGAATTTATCTTTTCTTGTTTTCATTTATTAACCCTAGGGGGATGATTTATAATTATATAAATATGGTAATTATTATTCATCAAAGTTTAATTTGTTTTTTCTACTTTTGAGGTTGTTGGAGGTGATACATTAGTAATTTTCAAATGATTTATATTTGATGCATCTCATTATTGACTTCTCACTTCATTTCATTACTTATCATGGGATTATTGGGAATAAAATAGGATTCCTAGGTAAAGGACACTATACTATGGATAATTGGTTGACTTGGGAGTGTCTTCTATCTACTATGAGATGGTTAAAATAGAATGGATAGTAATCCTTTATTCTAGAAATTGTTTTTCTTTCATAGAAAAAGGTACTCCCATGAAGGTTATTTACATTAATTTTTATGTGGCTAATGGGGATTTTATAGGTTCAATAGTGTCTACCTAGAATCCTTTATTCCAGTTAAAATATTGTATTATATAATCTTGGGGATCATTCCCTTGATACACGGTACTTTTTTGGACAGATTATGGGATTTAATTAATTATTTCACTATACATACCCTAGTTTGTTTAATCATTGGCACTATTTCTTGATGGTGTTCATTTTATTTTGTTTCCTTGATAATTTTTATCTATGTTCAACTCACGTATCAGCTTGTGTCTGGGATTTTTTTATATATTCAAATGGGTTATTTTTATAATGTTTGAATGTGTGGTTTTAAAATGAAAATGATTTTATTTTCTTAAAATGGTTTTCTACGATATTATTTACCTTGAAATGGTTTATAAAGAAGTAATTTTCATAAGATCCTTGTAGAGGTAGAAAATATTGACTTCATTTCATTACCATGGTTTTAATGACCCATTTGCATGGTTAAATGTTAAATTTAAAATATTTAATAATTTTTTATTTTATTTTATAAAGATTAATGGTTGTGTGAAAATAAGTTTATGTAATTCTTCTTATTTTTGTTTTCTAATGCAAGTGAAAAAAATATACCTGATGTTTGAACAAGAATTTATAAACTATTTTATATGGGTTTCTTCATAGATTTATTGGGTTGTGGTTGCCTAAATAGTGATTTTATGCCCATTCCTATTATATATCACTTGTAGGTTCTTGGTTCTTCTCCATACCACTCTTTGAGTGTTCATTTATCAAGGGATTTTAGGTGATTTATTTATTTTATCACATTCATACATTAGTTACAAATACCTAATTTAGTTGGACCTAATTTTACATGCATAAAATTATTGATGTGTGGACCATTATAAAATTTAATTTTACCAATTAGAATTTTATTTACATATACACATAGATGGAAGATATAAATATTGGACTAAAATAGAAAATTTGGGATAGATTCTATTTTCATTGTAGGGGGATTTTGGGATTGGAAAATGCATTATTTTTTAAAATTTCAGGACTATTTATTTGAAAAAAATCTATTTTTCATGCAGACATTCAACATAAAAATCATCCATGTCATTTTAAAATTATAATTTCATAGTTGTTATAACACTTATTATTGGTATAAATCATTCCAATGTTTATTTTTGTGATTCCCAGGAACTAATTCATAGATAGTTTGGATTAAGAATTCCACATTCTACAATGTGAATCTAGATATGGAATCCTATGTATAGGAACCCCGGTCTTGTTCATTGTGTCATAACCCCCTCCCCTCAAAGTGGACCCCTTCTAGGGAAGCAATGTGAGGAAGGAGATAGTGACCCCTGAGTCTAGTAGGCCCCATTTTGGTGATAAGCACCGAGGGTATAATAAATATGTAGAAACAAGACATTTACCTCATATTTAAATATATGTGGAAGAGGGAGATAAGATAGAAACTAACCAAATCCTTCTTAGATTACCATATAAGGTAATCCCAAGTAATCAAATGTAATTTCATGAAAGAACTAATACAACTGATAGGTAAAACTACAACTCCAAAATAAAAGCAATGTCAGAAGTGACCATGAATCTGAAATAGCTCAGAAAACCCACAAAGTAGTAGTAACCATCATAATCTCCATCTTATTCCAGCAGACCTGAAAAATAGTTTACATGTAATTAGGGTGAGTATAAAAGTATACTCAAAAGGATCCTACTCAGAGAATCTCATGAAAAAGTAAAGAAGGCATGATAATGTATAGTGAACAACAAATGAAAATAACTCATCACCTGAATTGGTATACTAAGTTCCCAGCCTCACCATGGATACTCTAATTAAGTATCACATAAAATAGCATATTATATAATAAATAAGATCGAGGGTACCCCACAACCACTTCCCCGTTGGTTTTCCACTTTCCCCAATATCACATGTCCTAAGAATCTCTCTCCAAAAAGGATATCCTGCAAACACATGGGCGAAGCACCAAAAGATGCACCTCATGAAAAACACCACCACATCCACAAACAAAAATTAACTAGGTAGTTTCTAATATCCACTATAGCACACATAATGTGTCTCATAGATTATGTGTTACACATCTAGACATCACAACCCATACCATGAGTAAGGATCCTCAAGACATCATAACATGTGCATGTTATACCCATAATACTCCTAAGGAAAAATATCTAGAATATATATTTTTGAAATAATCACAAGCCATTATAGCCTAGTACCCAAATATATAGGGGAAACTAACCTCCATTCATACAATCATAGATAACTACCAAGAGAATAGAGTGGGGACAAAGAGTTAGTCATCCATCTGTCATCCCACCGGGATCATGGGGAAAACACCGCCCTACGACTAAGAGTCCCAAAGTTATTAGTTTCTCTAACCTATAGGGTGGATTAGAGTATTGAAACCCAAAACTTATAGTATATATTTTATCTCACAACAAAATTAAGTTCATATAATAGTCTCATAGCCAATTGAATCTAATTTATCTTGAACTTCTAGCTACCAACGCTAAGACCAGATATCCTATAAGTACAAAACCAGTTAAAGAGTTAAATTAAATTATATTATCCCTTTTCATTAGTAACACTTTACGTTATTTAATTATTAAACATTAATTAACCATTATCATTTCAATATTACATCACATTACCATTCAAACAAAGATATCTGGACTCCAAGAATAACCAAACTGAGCCCAAGGCTTCTTATAATTCTAACCTCAACATTTCACCCCAACAAGCTCCAAGACCATGGGTGAAAATATTATTCATATATTTACATCCACTAGGATATCTAAAAAACATTATAAAATCCCCAAACATAAGGGGCTCAACATTGTGAGTATATGAACTACTCATTGAGTCTTTTCCACCTATAGTAGGAGAGTAAATTCATACCACCATGATAATCTAAACACATAAAGCACATGGCATACCTCATATGTCCTCACCTCCCACAGGATGAGAGTAACCAAAAAAATATTTCTTCCTCAAGGAGGGGGAAAAGAAAGAAGATAAATATTAGATTCAACATTCACCCATCTTTCATAATAATTAGTAATCTCCCCATTAGTCAATTTTGTTATCTCTTATGTTATCCCAAACAACACATGCCAAAATAGATAAATATCTCCATCCCAAGCATCAATTGTTGCAACTAAACCTTGTCCTTCCTACCTCAAAAACCAAAACAATGCTTAAGTATCAACAATACCATGCTAACATCTTATTTGGGACTCCCTGTCCCCACAACCACAACCACAACATCCCTCTAGTCATAGCAATATCAAAAGTAGTAGGAAACAGATATATAAACCTGGATCTTGGACCTAAAGCAAGGCACTAATCATTAATAAAATGACCTCTCATGGCACCAAATCATAAGGAACTTGAACTTTACAAGACAGTAGGAAAATCAAGCCCAAGAAATGCATTATCATTATCACACAACCAGTTCTTATTCTATCTTGAATAAACTGATTCATTATTAATAGGTTCTAACTATTGGAAACCTAAGTGACAAGATATCATAGGATATCATAAATTAATTAATCAATTAATCTAACCTGCCTTCAATTTTTTTTCAAAAAAATAATCAACATGTTTTAGTTATATTAACCGATTCAATTAAACATGCACACATGAATCAATTTTATTAAAATTAAACTACGCCACAAAAAGATTCATTAACATTCTTTTAAAATTCCTTCATCTAATTAATTATCAATTAATTCAGTAATTACATTCTTTAATCATTTCCATAAAAATAAAATTCTAAACCATTAATTGAAAAGATAGAAAATTATCTATAAAATTAAGTGGAAAACTATTACCATGGAACACAACAACAACATTGATATGTGATCGATACAAATTCATTAATCTGATTTACGTATTTAGTTAGAAAAATTTCATTACGATCCAATAGACTAAACCATGCTAACTCTAAGATTTCACATAATTAAATAAATAATCAAAAAATTTACTACCACAAAAGTTCTTTGACGTTCTTTTAATGAGAATGGATAGTGCAATATATCCCCATCACCTCTCCCTCAATAACTACACATACCGATGATGCTACTACACAACCGTACCAACAAACAAAAAAGTAAATTAAATTAGGAATATGGAGATCAAGTCTTATCACATGGAAAAGTGAAATGGGATAAAAATTATTGGATTAACCACTAGAAAACAAATTAAAAACACAAAATGGACCAAGCTTTGTCACCATTAATTGAATATGGAACCCCAAGGATCGATCAACATTAAAGGGATCTCAAAAACACCAAAGAGGGGATGTCGGATATGTTGGGATGATAGGATGGGATGCTACAGTCCTAGGGTTTGGAATCCTAAGTGTATGGAGTGTTTTAAAGCATTAAAACATTTGAATAATACATGATTCGTAATCCTATTTCACGTCATCTAATTCCTCGAGGTCAGTTTCCATAATAAAAATCGGTCACCTTTCGTATTTATTTTATTTTTCAAGCTTTTACTTTTTACACGATGTCAATCCCACTTGAACATTGTGAAATTATTCTACACAGAATGAAACCCACTTTCCCATTCTGAATGTTCCCTACTCCTCGTTCTTAACACTCGAGACCCTGTAGACTTCCTTCGAGCCTCCTCTAAGCTCCACATGCCACCGTAACATTAAAAGTTTCAACATAAACAGATCAAAGCCCATAAACTAGATGCCTCTCAAAAAATTCTCAAACTCGAGAATCCAAAACCCACCAATAAAGAAAGAAATGGAGTTGTCCAAATAGCCACCCTTCTAGATACCTCTCAAGGATGTCATCACCACAGGAGCTCAAATTATTCATCAAAGGATCAAGCATAACACCATGCAACAACCAGAACTAACTTTTAAAAAAATATCTTGTGGGGAGAGACCTCCTAAAAAAGATAAATATATAAAAATAAAAAGATAAATCCTTGTCACAACAAAGAAAGTTCTACAAAAAAAATGAACAATATTACAAGAGAATAGTTAAACAATGAAGAGATCGGGGTACTAAAAATGTATATGTGATTCATGTTCCCAAGTACTCTCCACCATGCCATCGTTCCACCACAAGACATGAACCAAGGGGATACAACTCTCATGTAACACCTTCTCTTGGTGGCCCATGATCTTTATAGACTTCTCCTCAATCATCGCTTCATCATAAACATTGATATCACCCCTATTGATGATATTAGAGTCATAATAAAGATAATGATGGAGCAGCGACATGTGATTAACATCGTCTATTGGGATCATCTCTGGGGGACGTGATATCCAATACACCATTCCCCTGACATGACCCAACACCTCAAAAGTCCATACAAACTAGGGAGAAGATTACCCCCATGACTAAACCTTCACTGCACATGATGGGGAACCACCTTCAAGAACACATCATCCCCAACATCGAACTCCAGAGGTTTCCTCCTATGATCGACATAGAATTTATGATGATCCAACACTACCTTCATTCTCTCAAAAATTACTTTAACCATATTTCTCATAATTATTACTAGTTCCATCATAAGAATTGCTGACTCCACAACCTCAATCCATCACAATAGAGAATGAAAATTTTTGTTATAAAAGGTTTAAAATAGAACCATCATGATGGTGGAGTGAAAACTATTGTTAAAAGGAAACTCTACCAAGGTAATGTTCATCATCCCGGAACCTCGAAAATCAAGGACACAAGAGCACAACATGTATTCAAGAGTCTGGATGAAATACTTTTTCTGGATGTCCATCTGCGGATGAAATTTTATACTAGGACATAGTTAAGAACCAAAAAATTGAAAGATAACTCCCCACACCGTAGAGATAAAATTAATATATTGATCAGAAATGATCATCCTCGGTACTCTGTGGAGTCTCACCACCTCTTCCAGATAATTACTCAATAAAACCTCCACTAAACTAGACTACTTCGTCATTATAATGTTGTCTGATTTTGTCAAATGATCCAAGACCACCAATATAGTGTTATATCCTCTTGAAGCTCGAGGTAAATTGGTAAAAAAATCCCATTGATATTTCCTCCCACATCCACTGAGGAACATCAAATAGAATGAGAAAACCATCAGAAACATGGTGCTCATCCTTAACCTTCTTCTAGATTAAACATCGAGACACAAACTCTGCAACAACATGCTTCAAACTAGGCCAGAAATACTGACACCCAAGGCTTGAAACATCTTTTGCAATCCTTGACGTATTTTCCAAGGTGAACTATAGAACTCTATGAGAACATTCTCATGCATAATTATGGAGAAAAAAATCCTTCCCTAAAATAACACTCGTTGTTTTTCATCCTCAGGCCAACCATCAGGGGCCTCGCCATAAACAACTCGATCACTCCAGACCTCATCCTCAAGATCCCGTAACTGGGACTCATCCACCTACTATAACAAAAGGGATCGCACCAGCATCTAAAAATACAACCTCTCCAACAAAATTATCCAATATCTAAATGTAATGTTGAATTTTATTCCATTACTCTCCATGAATCCCCTAATTCAGGCACTACATTACTTCGGGACTTCTGTATAAATGCATTAGTCACAATGTTCTCCATTCTAGTAATATATGAAATATTGAAGTCCTAATCCAGTAAAAACTTCATCCATCGATGTTGACTCAGTTTCAATTCACTCTGGTAGAAAAAATACTTCATGATCTTATGATCGGTGAATACCACAAAACACTCTCTGATGAGGTAATGTATCCATTACATCGGGGAAAACACCACCATTTACATCATGAGGTCATGGTTTTCATAGTTTCATTCATGGGGTTGTAACTGAAGAGACCCATAGGAAAAAACTTATTTATGCCACATCATAAGACAGTGCTACCCAAGATGCGAATTGTCACAAAAAAAAACCTCAAACAGAACTACTTCTTCTAGAAGAAAAAGAACTAGATCCCCAATCAACTTCTCCAATAGATACTCACATGATTTTTGACATTTGATCAGTCCAAATGAATGTCTGGTACTTTATATTCAACATTGATAGGGGATTTTTAACCTTAGGGAAATCGTCTAACAACCTCCTATAATATCCTACAAGACCAAGGAATCATCGAACATTTTCCACTCTCATGGGGGATACCCAATACATATCCTCTTCTATCATCTCCCAATCCACAACTACTCTGTATTGAGAAACAATATGCTACAAGAAACAAACTTTTCACATCCAAAAAAAACTTCAGAAACATCCCAAATTTCTTTTGGTGATTAATAACTCACAAAAAAGGTATGTAGGAGTTATACTAGCTCATCATTATATTAAGAGTACCCAAGGATTTCATCAATAAAAACCACCATGATCTTATCTAGGAACTCATGATGCATGATTTTAATTAACCCCATTATCACAGTTGGAGAAGTAGTCTCCTTGGATGGCATCACAACAAACTCATAATGGTGATGACAACAACGGAAAGAAATCATCAGGATATCCTCATCCTTTACATGCATATAAGGATGTCCTGACAAAAAATTGGTCTTTGGGAACCAAAATTTACCCTTCAGTTGACTTAATAAATTATCAATATATGGAAGAGGATACCAATTATTCACTTCCACTTGGTTCATGTGACAATAATCGATACACAACCACAAACTAACATCATCCTTCTTTATGAACAAAACTGGTGCACCACAAAAAGACACACTTGGATGAAAAAAAACCACACTGTAATATAAGGTCGAGATATATATACACATCTCATAACACATAAGGTTATATCCAATATGGATACATCGAAATAAGAAACCCTTAGGGTTATAGTTTGATCCCAAACTCGATCACTCATCGAGGAGTAGTGTTACACCCTCTGCTGGAAATACATCAAGGTACTATTCTCTAATGCTCGGAAAAACTTACTAATGATCCTCTGATGAGAAAAGAATTATCTCAGCCATCAAGGAGTAAAATTTTGGAACATGCCTCCAAACCATTCGAGGGTATCTCTTGCCAATAAATACATCTTGCTCTCCATTAGCATCAAAGATCACAATATGCCTCCTATGTCAATTCATTATAGTATGCACCGAATAAAACCAATCCATGTAGAGGATGATTTCATATAGATGTATCTATAAACATTGTAAATATCCCCAAGAGAGGTGCTTCCTCAGAACTAGCTAACAATTTTTATATAATGCATATAAGTTAGATTGACCTCTAACAAGTGTAGTCAATGCCAATGGTAATGGAATCCTATCTAACTAAAGTCCCAAATCCAGAAAAAGGATGGGTGATATGAAGAATTGTTTCTATCCTTGATCAAACAAATCATGAACACATGTAGAAAACATTAAAATGGTACCTTGAACGATGCATGGATCACTTGGTTCTAGAAACACTAAATCCTGAATCTAACAATAACCTCCCCCATGGCCTCTATGAACATGATGAAGACCACCTCTAGGGTTAAACTACACTCACTAATGTTGGGGAGAATCTCAAAGATATCCTCTAACTACCCCATATTCTCTATACTCATCCCAAACTAGAAAAAACTACTTCTAATACCTCTACTAGAACTACCTCAATAGAGGAACCTGAATTGGAAAAACTAGTGCACGATGATTACTTAGAATGGTCAAGAACTCTTGCCTCTTATGACCCTAGACTCCATATGAAAAACATGTGTATAATACATTGGAATATTCCAAAGTGCTATTTCCCCTGGTGAAATGGGACATTTAGGTTCGGGACCTACCCCCAGACAACCGAAATTTCTTCGGTCCTGACAACTTGGATCCCCAGACCATAGATATGCTTCATGAGGAATCCTGATGACTCCCCTATTGTTATGATCTAATTATGGATAACATGCTATCAAAGAACTATGATTTTTCCAGAAACCCTAGATACATATCCAACCTAAATAGGGTGACCTAGAACAAGATATATAAATGAAAAGCCTCCTATAAATACCTCTCCCTGACCTCCTCATTTGGAACCAAGTCCAAAGATTATCACAGAAGGTTCTAAAACAGACTCTGGACTCTTGTACATTGAGTCTCCCCTACCGAAGGGTATGTATCCTATGGTGAATAGACACCTTCATGGTCTATGAAATAAATTCTTCTCTAAACTAGTCAAGGAAATCCTCCCATGATACTATTGACTCCTCACAATCCGTACGGAATAAGAACCACCACAGCCTCGCTTCCTCACACAACATCGCCAAAGCCAGGGACACTAGGTGATCCTTTGGATAATGTATTAAAAAAATGCTATATAATTCTCATCTAATGAGTTTTATATGACTGCTTCTGAAATTAATCCCTTGTACCTCTATAGACTCTGGAATTTAAAATCACATATTTTCCTCCTCCATGTGTCGTTTTCATAATCCTCAAATCCACGGCAATGTACTAGAACAGCCTACTAAAAATCTTATGTGCGAACCTATAGAAAATGTTGACCTGGAACCATACAAATAAAATAAAAAATAGTTAAATCTTCTAAGCCTAGAATATGGAATACTTTAACAGTAATTTATTTTTTTTCTTTTATTCATTTTAGGTTAATATATCCCAAGGTATACCCCTTTCAAACATTGTCACAAAGAATAATGATTAATGATACTTTCCTAGGTCTATACCCTATAAGCAATACCAGCTCATTTAGTTGCCACAATAAGATTAATGGTTCGTGAAACATATCAAAGGGGCCCTAAAAACCTCTGAAATATATGATATACTATTTTTACATCACTTTTTAATGTTAAATAACACTATTTCCCAATCAACCCATGTAACCTCACTTATTACTAACTACAAATTCTATCATATCCCTCTCCTAGTGCACTAATGCCACTCTGTCATGATCTGCTCCCCAAAAAGTGTAACCCTCTTAGTATGGTAATGGGAGAAGAGAGATAGTGAACCTCGAGTCCCACCTCTAGTAGGCATTGGGTTTTCGACTAGCTGAGAGGGTTTAATGAACATGTAGATTTGAGGAATTTCCCTCTAAGAGAAACACATGTGGAAAAGAGAGATAAGATAAACACCAACCCACTCTTATTCAGACTATGATATAAAAGAAACCCAAGAAAAAAATGTAATATCGTGAAAGAAATATTATTACTAAAAGGTAAAAGACTAACTACCAAAAGAAAGTTAATACAACAGTGACCAAAAAAACCCAAAAAAATTTTGATATCCATAAGCTACTACATCCCTATCTCCAGCCTACTCCAAATGACCTGAAAAATAGTATTCATATCTGTAAGGTGATTATAATAGTATACTCAGTAGGATCCACCCCAGAGCCTGTCATGATAAAATATTGATGGCATGTTAAAGCACAATGAACAAAAAGTCAAACTAACTCGTCACCTTGCATGTAAACTATGTTCCCGGCATCAGCATGTCTACTCTCACCATGTATTGCATAAAAGATCATATTATATAATAAATAAGATCAATGGTACCACACTAATAATTCCCCACTAGTTTTACACATTGCACCAACGTCGCACACCCTAAGCTTCCATCTCCAAAAAGGATATACCGAAGACATCTGGGTGAAGCACCACAACATGCACCTCGTGCAAAACACCACCACATCCACATAACAAAAAGTAACCATGTAGTTTTTACAGCCACCACAGCTCTCATTACTTTTATCATATGTAGGGTTCTATACCACAATCCTTCATAGCCCACATGCTGATTAAGGATCTTCAAGCCATCACACCCTATAAAAGTTATATTAATAGAATTTTTTTGGAAAGTACATCAAAAATATATGTGTGTGGAATAATAATATTCCATTTTATCCCTCCACAACTATATACTGAGAAAAAAAACATTGCTTATACCATCACAAGTAACTTCCAAGAGTAGAGAGTGGGGCCAATGGGGGTAGTCATCCATCTATCCTCCCATAGGGATGTTGGTGGAAATAGCCTTAGGGATTAGAATCCTCAAGGTGTCAGTTTACCTAATCCAAAGGGTGAAGTATAATATAGAAAAAAATAAAGTACAAGATATAATATTGCTCACAACCACACTAATGGAATATCCTAGTCTCAAACACAAATATTGCTAATGTCTCTCAGACACCCAGGTGCTACTACCAAGACCATATATCCTATAATAACACAACCATTTAAAGAGATACATTAAATTATATTTTCCTTTTACATCAATTACACATTACATTAATTAATTATTAACCATTAATTAACCAGAATCATTTCTACATCACATCACATTTCTATTTCAATAATGATCCATGCCATCAAGGAAGAACCAAACTGAGCCCACGACTTCTTAGAAGTTCAACCTCAATATTGTAACCCAGTAAGCTCAAACCTAATGGGTTAAACATTTTTTATTAGAATCATTACTTTCCATATCACCATGTCCTCTAGGAATACATTATAAACTACCCAAACACAAGGGGATCAAAATTGTCAGTAGAAAAATTGCTTATTGATTATTTTCCACCATTAAAATAAGAGTAAACTCATCTAACCAAAATGAGATAAACACAGAAATCATGTGGAAAAACTAACACATCTTCGACACTCATGGATAGAGAGTAACCAAACACGTATATATACCTCAATAAATGGGGAATGTAAAGTTGATAAAAACAACATATTCAATAATAATACATCTTTCATAAAAATAGTTGATCCCAACTTCAACATATTTTGTCTTCATTGCCATCCCCCTTGACACCACATGAATAAACCAATACATCTCTCCACCATATGTGTCAACAACTACCACCAAAACTGGGCCACCCTACCGAACGTACCACAACAGCCCTTCTGGATCATCCATCCCAAGATCACTTCAATTTTGGTCCTTACTACCCCCCAACCACAGCCTCCCTCAAGGATTATCCATATATAAGAACCAGGAAAAAACATAAAAACTAGGATTTGAGCCCAAATAAATTTATCCAGTCTTTATACACAATAATATATAAGGACTTCAAAACATAAGGCACTTGGTGATTACAAGTAACTGGGAAACATAGACCCTACAAATGAATTATCTTTATTACACAACTGGTTCTTATTCCATCTTGAATTAACTGATTCATTATTCACAGGTTCCAACTAATGGAATCCTTAGAAACAAGCTGTCAAAAATTAATTAAATAAATAATTTAACATTCCATGAATTCTTTTTTCAATAAGGATAAACATGATTCAAGTTCATTAACCAATTGAAATAAACATGCACAGATGAATCAATTTTATTCACATCAAATTATAACAATAACCAAATTAATTAAAATTCCTCTTAAATTACTTTATCTGATTATTTCTAAATTAATTCGAGCTTTATGTTCATCAAAAATTTCAATGAAAACAACATGATAAACCAAGCAAGGAGTTGATATCACACAATCTAGAAAATCAAGAGGGAAACCATTATAACATCACAATGAATCAACATCATTATATGATCGATACCAATTATTTAATCAGGTTCAAGTATTTAGTTAGGTCAGTTTCATTGATGTCCAATGGGATAAACCAGGTTAACTCTATGATTTATCGTAATAAAATATAGAGGAAATAAATCACCTACCTAAAAAAGTTCATTCACATTCTTCACATAAGAATTCATAAATGCAGCAGATCATGATATCCTCACCCACAACAACTACATCCACCTTAGAATTCTACAACACAACTGTACCAATAAACAACCCAGGAAAATCCATTAGGTACATGGAGATCAAGTTCCATCACATGGAAAATTAAAACTAAAGGAAATGGATATGAGAAACCACATGAAAAAAAAAGAATAATTACACCTTGGATCTAGTTGGGTCACTACAAATTGAAGATGGAAACCCACTAATTGAAACCCATGGAAGGGATCTCCAAAACACTGAAGAGAGGACTATCAGGTAGACTAGAATGAGAGGAAGGGAAGCTACAAGTGTAGTGTCTGACACCCCAAGGAGGTAGAATGCTTTAAAACCTTACAACATTGTGGGATTACACAATGTGTAGTCCCCTTTCATGTCCTAAAATTCCTCAAGGTCAATTTCCACTAAAAATTGTCACCTTTCACATAATTTTTTTTTTCAAAATCTAAAATATTACACCCCTTCAATCCCAATTTCACATTGTGATGTTCATCTACACGTCGTGAAACCCACTTTCATTGCATGAATGTTCCTTGCTCTTAGTTCTCAACACCCAAGTCCCTAGGGACTTCCTTTAAGCCTCCTTCCAGTACTGCAAGCCTCTAGAACGTGCAAAGGGTCAATCTAAGTAAATTTGGGGCCTTACACATTGAATAGAGATTTCATATAAAAATTCATATTTCTTCCCTGAAACACATAGTCATTTGGAAAATAATGTTTTTTTTACCATAATCCCATTGAACATAATATTTTTTTCATCATGATTGGAATTTAGAAGCCTATTTCCTTTTACAAGTATATCTTTCATAAGTTCAAAAAACTAATTGAATCTTTTGTCAGTCAAGCAACTTTTTTATTTCAACGGAATAAAAATCAATACTATAGACAACTCAATGAATTTAGTTCAGCCTAGGAATAGTAATTTCTCAATATATCCACAAAATTATTCAAATATTATTTTTTATGGATTCAATTCCAACATTATGAATTAATTATTCAATATGATCTTATGTCTCATGCTAAAAATATTCCTAAATATTTGATCATGACTTCTTTTATGAAATCCTACATAATGCATTTATATGTGTCATTAAAACCATATAAAATAATATTTTTATTGATTTCATTATACCCTTATTTTTTCATATTCATACACATCATGTAAAGACAAAAAAAGATATATTTTTTCATGATTTTTTAAATAAAATTACAATAATATCCAACCCCTTTCAATAAATTATGTACCAACCCGAGATTTTATGAGAATTATTCTTTTTAATATCTTTGATGTCTTTTTTTGTATGCTAAAACAAGATTATTTGGCACTATACGCAACACCGTATTAGCTTTCTCTATACGCAACAATATTCTTGGATCATGTTACACACTATTTCAAGTTCGTCTGATAGTAGTTATTCTATGCAGCATTGAGTGTATATATATATATATATTCAATGTATAAATGAAATATGGTTGGATTTTGTTATACGGAACAACAAAGGAGTCTTGCACTACACTCAACCCTTACTTGTCTTACATTACATGCAATTGCAACCTTCCTCGATAGTGTGTGTAGTACTCAATACCGAGTTTCACAAGACGAGATATTATTATAATATTATTATGAACTAGCCGTTATGAATAGTAATACCCACTTTTTAAAAGTTTATCATTCAAAATGGACTTCATTTTTGGATTCAGAATATCAAAATTAGCGTAGGGTGAATTTTTGGTATTTTTCTAATAACATTCAATTTTTGATGAATAGTGAAAACACTTGGTTACTATTTAAAAACCGACTTTTTATTTAAATAATTAATTATTTTATTTAAATTAATTTCAGGTCTAATTTGATATATAATACCTATATAGTTTCAATGTAATTCATTGGAGTCATTTTATATTAATTTTAGATATATAAAAATTATATTGAACTTTTCACCGTCTTTTACCCACCTCCTAGTAGAATTTGGAAATTCACATAAAACATAATTTTACCCCTTCTGAGAGTGGAATTTAGAAAATCCGAGAGACACGGTTAATACCAAGGACTAAAATTTTGTTCAAGGAGATGAAAATAATTTTTGGTGAATAGTAACTTTTTACTTTTATTTACCATGGTTAAAAGTAAATAGGGTAATTAAGGGTACAAATTATATTATTATTATCCTAAAACATGTGATAATTCTATAGGATAAGTGTAATTCGACCAAAAACAACCTTAGGAATAAAATATGACCATTTAGGTCCACATGGATTAGATTAGGACATTTATTATTAATTTATTTAAAGAATGGTTAAAATAGTTAAAATCGATGTTTAATAACTAAATCATTTTTCATATAGGGTTATACATAAGATAAATTAGACTATAAATATTAATTATAAATCTAAAAATATTTCCAACATAATGGTATTTTATTAATAATTTTTAGACATAAGATAATTTAAATTATTTATGACACAATGATGTTGCAGTAATTACCTTATTAATGAAATATTAACATAATTGATCCTATAAATACCCAAATAAATGTAATTTTCGACTTTTTATGAAATACACTAATTTTATAGGTTAACAAGACATGTAATAATTTATTTAATTAAATTTTTTAGAACTAATCATGCTTTTATGATTTTCACAAAAATCAAGTACCAAATAGTGTCAAAATTGACATTAAATAGTTTTTAAAACAAATATTATATTATTAATTGTTATTTTGTTCCTATAAATCAAATGTTTGGAAACATGAATTCGATAAGGATATATATATTAATAATGAACCACTTGGGGTTCTTTTGGCTTGTTATAGTAAGTTTATTAACCATATAGTGTAAGAAAACAAGAATCCACAGTAAAAGTTAAATTATTTAACTTAGAGTTAAATCTAAATGATGAGGTTAAAATAGTAACATAAAATTTTCTAAAACATATTTGTTTAGAGTATTTAGAACCTTCCCCACCTTAGAATTTAAATAAATCAATTTGGAGATATTAAAAAACGAATATCACTATATTATAAAATAATATGTTAAATTTTTCCAAAGGTGGCCCTCTTCTCCCTTATAAAAAGGGAACTCCTTTCCTCTTCTCTTCACACCCTCTTGAGCCTTGAAGCTCGAAAAACCCTTGAAATTTCTCTTACAAACCTCTCTAGTTACATCATAGATGTTCTGGTCTTCTCAAAATACCAACTCTAGTGCCCTAAGAAGAAGTTTAAAGGAGGTTCGTCGAGGAAGAGGTAATCTCTTCTACCGAATCGTTCATGTTTCTTTCTTCTTCTACATCCTCTTCTTTAGTTTTTTAATTATAAAGTAATAACATAAGTATTACTTATATACTTATATGTTATTATAAATATGAAACAACCCTATTTCACTTTCTATCCATCCTACGGAAAACGAAATCATCGTGCATGCGTGCGTACGAAATAACATCTCCACGCCGTGGTGTAATCTGTTTTCAACCACCACCTTACTTGGATGGGTATAGTGGTGTAAATAAATAACTATATATTATTATAGTAAAGTTATATTGACTCTGAAATATTATAAATACACTTCAATACAATTCCATGATCATTGGAATGATATCATCGCTCGTGCGTACGTATGGACTACCGTCTCCATGACGCGATGAGATTCATTCTCCATGTTAACCATTCATGAATGATTATAAAGTATATATAATGAATAATAATTAAATATATGAGATAATAATGATACTTTATTTATGTATATATATATGTATTTCAACTACTTAATTTCATTCAATTCAATAAGGAAATGAAAACATCGTTCATGTGTACGTACGGCCTATCGTCTCCATGAACGGTGTATTTTATTCCATTTATCGAACTATCATATATATATATGTATATGATGAATATATATTATATATATATATCATTATTTACATTATTTAATAAATTAAATTAGGATATAAGTAATAATATCAATAACAACATGTCGAAACACATATGATAAATGAAACAATTTTACCCAAACACTACTTTAACATGGAATTTACAAAAGAACCGGTAATATAAAGTCATAAGTGAACCATGTATGATATCATAACTATGAATATGATTCTGTAATAAGTCAATGACATTATTTAAATCATTATACAGGAGTTTCGGATATGTATGAAGCATATTGGACCTAAGGTAAGGGATAATTATTCCAATCTCATTCTTATCCGAGATTTTTTTTCGTAAGTATTTACTGGGGTTATGATTATTATCCATGTCCATGTGTTCTCAAAATGTTTTCATAAAATGTTTACTTTTCTTCCATGTATGTTTAAATTCATTTTTACTCTTTTCTACTGTTACCACATCATATGGAAGGAATCTTTCTTTTGTTTACCATATGAGGTACTTTTTTACTTTTACGACAAAAGTACGAGAAAAATGTTATTTTTAACTTATACGGTGAGAACGGATTTTTACAGTTTCATAACGCCTCATTTTCATGAAGCTTACTCTACAAGATTTAATGACTATTTTTAACAATATCCTTTTCTTTTAAAATTTCATGGCATTTTGTGAAAAGAAAATGATTTTGAAGAAGAAAGGATATTTTCCTCAAGAATTCATTTCATGTGTTTTATCAAAACGATTTCCCATATAAGATTGAATTATTTCATATATGTATGTTTCAAGTATAATTTCTCTATGATTTACATGGTTTGAATTTTCTTATGATGAAATGATATCCATTTTTTTGTATGGATTATGTCATGATGAGTTGATGTTTATGAAACCCATTTTTATTCTTTGGGTTATGAAGAATGATTTATGTTTATGTTGTGGCACAAGTAAGAATGATTTCATTATGAGATGGGTGGGACCTATATATCCCTAAAATTCATTGGGTAAAGATATATATCTCATTATATAGACATGGATGGAAAGGTAAGTTAATATTGTTCAGTGTTACAGGACTGAAATGAGGAGTGAACTCGATTCAGAAAGGGACTTTTTCGACTAAGATGGTCTGGGCAGCAATGCCTTGGCTACTATGGAAATCATATCATGTGCTTAATTTTTTGCCACAATTACAGGTTTTATTTACAAGCTATTTTATCATGATTGATGTTCCATTATGATATATGCCTTATGTACTTCCAAGATGTATGTCTTTACTCAAGATTTTTATGTTTAGATTTTATGTTCAAGTTTTTTCTTTCAAATGTTTGTGGATTGTTTTATGTTCTCTATGTTTACCCTTACGGAGCATTTGAGCTCACACTTTTTATGTTTTCTTTTCCCCAAGATATAAATAAAGGTTTTAGGTAAGAAAACAAAAATGTGAAGATCTTTACGGGAGATGTTGAAGATCTTTCACCATGATTAGAAGATTTAGAGTTTCCAAAGACACTAAACTAATATGGTGTTTGGGCATCTGTTTTTTGTCATGTATTAAGTATTCCACAAAAGTAATGTAATGTACATGTACGTCAAGATTTGGGTCTCTACAGTTGGTATCAGAGTGAAGGTTTAGTTAACCTTTTGAAAGTAGGATGCGAAAACTTTAGTGAAATCCCTAGAGATATTTCTAAGGTTTGTCTAGTGATGTCCCTAAGGATAAGTATACATATAGGTTATAGTCCTAGAATTATGGTAACAACCTTAGAATTTAACCTAAGATATTAGATATTGATGTTACTCCCCCTTGATTGTGATTTTTTCCTCTCATACTATTCTTTTAGAAATTTTAGAAAATGGATGGAAATATGAAGATTCACGATAATGGAGGATATAATGGACAATGGAATGATATTCTTCATGAGCAACCAAATAAAATGAGATTTGGAAGTCCAAACACCGTTATTATGCCTAATCAGCAATCTCATAATATGATCAATAATCTCAACTTTGGTATGTTTCCCGACTCAGCTAAAAAGAGGAAGATGGATTTTCATGATGATCATAGAGGAAAGAGAGTTCAATTTCACTCATGTAAATCATTGTGGGAAGTGGAATCAAGGGGAATGTTTCAAAGGAACTAGAAGATGATTTTGGTGCGGAAAATAAGGACACAAATCCAGTAAGTGCAACGGAAAAGGATCAGTTAACACCATGGAGAAGGATAATGGTATTGCTACGACATCTACAACGATTAGATGTTTTAAATGTGGAATGTATGGACATTATGCAAACCAATTCCCTAAAAGAAAATCTCAGGAAGAGAATCATAATGAATATATGGGTAGTATTTATGTGGATGATGATGAAGAGAATATAAATGATATATGAGATGAAATAAGTGTTGGAGATTTTTCAATTTTAAGAATTTAATGGAATGATTTATGTTTATAAAGAGTTATGTTGTATAGTTAATGGTACTATGGAATAAAGAATCATTTAAAGATTGTTACACTATTGTTTTCCCTAAAGTATTTGAAAGTATATGTTGAATCGTACCAGTAAACATGAAAGGTTATTCAGATATTTTTGGAAAGAAGATGATATGCGCATAATGAATGGATTAGGGGAAAATAATATGATTGATAGTATTCATGAGCTCATGATGGATATAAGTACAAGGTTATATCATGGTTTGAGTATATAGATTTTTTGGATTTTGGTATGAGGAAAGAGTTAACTTTTGAAAACATTCATGTTTTCACTAAGGTTCAATGGGTATTCATATTTCAAGAGAATACATGATTAATTTATTCACATGATTAGAATGTGAACAACAAGGTATATGTGGGATAAATTATGGTATTCATGTGCTTGTTATATGACCTTTTTAGTAATCGTTCTCTTTATACATTGAGTTTGGAAAGTAGTATTTTGGATAAGCCTAAAGACTGGAATGGATTATGTTGAACATAAGTTAGTATTGTTTAAGGCTAGAAATGTTTTCTATATTATTGATAGAATGTTATAATAGTGTAGTTTAAGAAAAAGGACAACCTGTAGAATGGGTGACAACCCGTCGCGTCGGAAAGGGTTGCGGGAATCGAACCCACAACCGATGTGCGGCAGGCCTTTATCACCCACCACTGGCCTACAAGAAGTCCCTGGTTAGTAGAAACTTGTTTTATTTTTTTAAGAGGTATGATATTTGAGGTATACGTCCATTTTTGGAATCATATCCGATTAATCTCACCATAGATGGATTTATGTGTATAACATTTTCTAGTCCTATGGAATGACCTATCATTCTAACGCATGATCTGCTTACACTTCGCCAAAGACAAATTCAACTTCATTTATTTAAGTGATGAAGTGGAAATTTTTCAAGGCATGAACAACAGTGAGATTATTCCGAAATAAAGTAAATATTTCTTCTAATTAAAATTCTTCAACATTAGTGAAAAGATCTTGAAAAACAAAAACGTTGTCCTAGTGCCCTTATATTCGATGAATCAGATGGTACCATAGATCATCACAAATTTATGGCTTTGTGATTGTTGGATTTTTCATAGTCATGCTCTCTACCACTCACCATCATAACATGATGGTTAGATTTCTCTTCCATATCCATATTTTCACCTATGTTCTCCTATGTGGAAACCCAGTAGTTAGTTAATTTGGGTAACCATTACATTTTATACTTTAGTTTTTAATGTTATGTTTTTTTATTCCATTTTACGATGTGGGTTTCAATTATGTAAACATTCAAGTAGAAAACCATTTATAACCCCAATGAATTTTGAGGGCGAAATTCATTTTAAGGGGGGTAGAATGTAACAACCCCAAATTTTATGAGAATTTTTTTTTTAATATCATTGATGTATTTTGTTGTATGCTACACCAAGATTATCTTGCGCTATATGCAACACCATATTAGCTTGCAGTATACGCAACACTATTCTTGGATCGTGTTACACACAATTTCAAGTTCGTTTGATAGTAGTTATTCTACGCAACATTGAGTATATATATATATTTATATATATATATATATATATATATATATTCAATGTATAAATTAAGTATGGTCGAATTCTGTTATACGCAACAACAAAGGAGTCTTGCACTACACGCAACCCTGACTTGGCTTACATTACACGCAATCCCAACCTTCCCTGATAGCATGTGTAGTACGCAATACCGAGTTTCGCTAAATGAGATATTATTATAATATTATTATGAACTAGCCGTTATGAATAGTAATACCCACTTTTTGAAATTTTATAAATTTTATCATTCAAAATAGAGTTTATTTTTGGATTCAGAATATCGAAATTAGCCTAGGGTGAATTTTTGGTATTTTTTTGAAAACTTTCAATTTTTGATGAATAGTGAAAACACTCAGTTACTATTTAAAAACCGACTTTTTATTTAAATAATTATTTATTTTAATTTAATTTTTTTAGGTAAAAATTGATATATAATACCTATATAAGTTCAATGTAATTCATTAAAGTAATTTTATAATAATTTTAGATATATAAAAATTTTATTGAACTTTTCACCGTCTTTTACCCACCTCCTAGGAGATTTTGGAAATTCACATAAAACATAATTTTACCACTTCTGTGAGTGAAATTTAGAAAATCCGAGAGATACTGTTAATATCAAGGACTAAAATGTGGTTTAATGAGGTGAAAATAATTTTTGGTCAATAGTAACTTTTTACTTTTATTTACCACGGTTAAAAGTAAATATGGTAATTAAGGGTAAAAATGATATTATCATTACCCTAACACATGTACTAATTCTATAAAATAAGTGTAATTCGACCAAAAACAACGTTAGGAATAAAAAATGACAATTTAGGTCCACTTAGATTAGATTAGGACATTTATTATTAATTTATTTAAAGAAGGGTAAAAATAGTTAATATTGATTTTTAAAAACTAAATCATTTTTAATATAGGGTTATACATAAGATAAATTTGACAATAAATATTCATTAGAAATCTAAAACGATTTCCTACATAATGGTTTTTTTTAAAAAAATTTCAGACATTAGATAATTTAATGTATTTATGACACAATGATGATGCAGTAATTACCTTATTAATGAAATATTAACATAATTGATGTTATAAATACCCAAATAAATGTAATTTTAGACTTTTTATGAATTCAGATAATTTTCAAGGTTAAAATGACAAGTTATAATTTATTTAATTAACTTTTATCGAACTAATCATGCTTTTATGATTTTCACAAAAATAAAGTACAAAATTGTGTCAAAATTGACAAAAAATAGTTTTTAAAACAAATATTATATTATTTATTGTTATTTTATTCCTAAAAATCTAAGGATCGGCTAAATGACTTAGATAAGGATATATATATTAATAATGAACCACTTGGGGTTTTTTTGGCTTGTTATATTAAGTTTATTAACCATATAGTGTAAGAAAACAAGAAGTCGGGGTAAAAGTTAAATTATTTAACTTCGAGTTAAATCTAAAAGATAAGGTTAAAATAGTAACATAAACTTGTAAAAAACCTATTGGTTGAGAGTATTTCGCACATTCCCCACCTTAGCTTCTATATAAATCAGTTTCGAGCTATTAAAAACCGAATATGACTTTATTATAAAATAATATGTTTAGTTTTCCAAAAGGTGCCCCTCTCATCCATTATAAAAAGGGCACCCCTTTCTTCTTCTCTTCACACCCTTTTGATCCTTGAATCTCGGATAACCCCTACCAATTACTATTCTTAAACTCTCTAGTTACATCATAGATGTTCTATTATTCTCATAATACCAAATCTAGTGCCCTAAGAAGAAGTTTAAAGGAGGTTGGTCGAGAAAGAGGTAATCTCTTCTACCGACTCTTTCATGTTTCTTTATTCTTCTACATCCTCTTCTTTAGTTGTCTCATTATTAAGTAATAAAATCAGTATTAATTATATACTAATATGTTATTATAAATATGAAACAAACTTATTTCACCTTCTATCCATCCTATGGAAAATGAAATCACCGCGCGTGCGTACGTACGGAATACCGTCTCCACGCCGTGGTCTAATCTGTTTTCGACCAACACCTTACTTGGATGGGTATAATGGTGTAAATAAATAACTATATATGATTATAGTAAAGTGATATTGATTCTGAAATATTATACATACACTTCAATACAATTCTACGATCATGGGAATGATATCATCGCTCGTGCGTACGTACGGACTACCGTCTCCACGACGCGATGAGATTCATTCTCCATGTTAACCATTCATGAATGATTATAAAGTATATATAATGAATAATATTTGAATATATGACATAATAATGATACTGGATTTATGTATATATATATGTATATCATCTACTTAATTCCATTCAATTCAATAAGGAAATGAAAACATCGTTTATGCGTACGTACGGCCTATCGTCTCCATGAACGGTGTATTTAATTCCATTTATCGATCTATCATATATGTATGTATATGATCAATATATATATTATATATATAAATCATGTTTTAATTTATGGAATTAAGTAAATTAGTATATAAGTAATAATATCAAGAACAGCATATCAAAACACGTACAATAAATGAAAGGATTTTTCCCAAAACGCTGCTTTAACATGGAATTTACAAAGGAACAGGTAATATAAAGTCATAAGTGAACCATATATGATATCACAATAATGAATATGATTCTGTAATAAGTCATTGACATTATTTAAATAATTATACCGGATGTTTGGATACGTATGAAGCATATCGGACCTAAGGTAATGGATAATTATTCCAATCTCATTCTTATCCGATATTGTTTATTCGTAAGTATTTATTCGGGTTATGATTATTATCCATGTCCATATGTTCTCAGAATGTTTTCATAAAATGTTTACTTTTCTTCCATGTATGTTTAAAGTCATTTTTACCCTTTTTAACCATTACCACATCGTATGGAAGAAATCTTTCTTTTGTTTACCGTATGAGGTACTTTTTGACTTTTCCGACAAAAGTACGAGAAGAGTGTTATTTTTAACTTATACATCAAGAACAGATTTTTACGGTTTCATAACACCTCATTTTCATGAATCATACTCTACAAGATTTAATTACTATTTTCAGAAAAATCATTTTCTTTTAAAATTGCCTGGGATTTTGTTAAAAGAAAATGATTTTGAAGAAGAATGGATATTTTCGTCAAGAATTCATTTCAAGTGTTTTATCAAAACCATTTTCCATATAAGATGGAATTATTTCATATATGTATGTTTCAAGTATAATTTCTCTATGATTTACATGGTTTCAATTTTCTTATGATGAAATGATATCCATTTTTTGTATGGATTATGTTATGATGGGATGATGTTTATGAAACCCATTTTTATTCTTTGGGTTATGATGAATGATTTGTGTTTATGTTGTGGCACAAGTAAGAATTATTTCATTATGAGATGGGTGGGACCTATATCTCCCTCTAATGCATTGGGTAATTATTTATATCTCATGAGATAGACATGCCTGGAACAGTAACTTAATCTGGTTCAATGTTACAGGACTGAAACGAGGAGTGAACTCGATTCAGAAAGGGACATTGTCCACTATGATGGTCTTGGCAGCAATGCCTTGGCTACTATGGAAATCATATCATGTGCTTAATGTTTTTCCACAATTACAAGTTTTATTTCCAAAGTATTTTATAATGATTGATGTTCCTTTATGATATATGCCTTACGTACTTCCAATATTTATGTATTTACTAATGATTTTGATGTTTAGATTTTATGTTCAAGTTTTTTCATTCAAATGTTTATGGATTGGTTTATGTTCTCTATGTTTACCCTTACTGAGCATTTAAGATCACTATTTTTATGTTTTATTTTCCCTAGGATATAAATAAAGGTTTTATATAAGAAAACCAAAAGGGGAATATCTTTATGTGAGATGTTGAAGATCTTTCACCATGATTAGAAGATTTCGTTCCGAGTTTCCAAAGACACTAAACTAATTTGGTCTTTGGGCATCTATTTTTTTCATGTATTAATTATTCCGAAAAAGTAATGTAATGTACATGAACGTCAAGATTTCGGTCTCTACAAATTATCACACTTTTTTTGTAAATTTATCTCATTTAGATCCATTATTTTCCTAATATTACAATAAATTAGGTTAATATAATAAACAATAAAGAAATTTGAACATATATTTAAACAAATGAATTTAAAAAACATATATTCAAATTATAAATATTCATATATAGAAATATAATCAAAACAAACAATCATTTAACCACTTAATCATAAAAATTTAATCCCAAAATAAAATAATAAAATATAATAATTAATATAATAAAAAAAATAAATTCAATATAATAAATAAACTCGCTATTAATGAATAAAAAGCAATCAAAAAAAGTATTTATAAACATTTATTAAAAAACCAAGACACAATTTAAACACTAATATAACCAATAAATAATAACAATAAAATAAAGTGATAAAAAATTTATTACAACAATGAATGGATTAGATTTATATATGATAAATATTTAACCGCACCTCTAGATTAATATTATATATTTTAAACAAAAATATATTGATTTAGATAGTATTTATCTTAAAAAAGAAAACATAATACTAAAAAATCATATTAAATTCAAATAAATAGGATTGTGGATAGCAATAAATAAATGCCTAATATATAAATTTAAAACATATAATAAATCCTTAAATAAATGTAATAAGATATTCATCACAAAAAATGTAGATATAGTGAGTATATAAATGATGAATAAAGATAAAAATAGTTGTAAAAACCCTCATATGGAAAAAATTAGGTGGGGGATGGTTGTAAAACAATCAATGAAAATGACCATATACCTTAAGGTAAATAATGTAGAACACCTATAAGATCTTATACTATGAAAAATTCTTGGTAAAATTGAATAATATAAGTGAAAACTTGAAAACTTACTAAAGAAAACACAAAAAGACATGGAATCATGATAAATAAATAGGTGGGAAGATTTTTTCGAGTCACATAAGAGAGGTTTTTAGTGTTTTGGGATTTATAGAATGACATTCTAATGTCAAAATTAAACTTTCTTTAGTTTTTTAAATTTTTTATGACATCATGTATTATAATAGTTGACGTTAAATCCTATGTTTTCAAATTTTGTTATTTTAATATCCAATATAAAAACTATGTCAGTATAGTTTTTCATGGCTCTAAAATAACATATGCAAAAACAACAATATTAATGGTTTTTACATCGATTCTTGTGATAATTAAGATGACAAACCCCATCGATATGGTTTTTTCATCACATATTATAATAAGTAAAATAAAAACATTTATTTTTGCGGTTTTTTATTTTGTTACTAATAGAAGATGTGAAAACAATGATGTTAAATCTAATTTTTCTGCTAGTGAACCCTTAACTATACCTATATTTAAATAAGATAACATTACCAAGGAATTTTATTATTTACTATTAAAACATTTAAGGTCTATACTACCATTTTATTTATATCTTTTCACCAAAAAACATGTCACATCTCCTTACCATTCTAGGATATTTCATTATTGATCAAAA
The DNA here is from genome assembly GCA_963277665.1 of Viscum album. Lineage (NCBI taxonomy): Eukaryota > Viridiplantae > Streptophyta > Magnoliopsida > Santalales > Viscaceae > Viscum > Viscum album. The sequence goes on from OY728138.1 coordinate 2,023,834,301, forward strand.
TTATATGATATAAATAAAGGAAGTGGTGAGGCAATCAGAATACTTATTCCTTTTTGACCATACTGGGATATACTCATTACCACAATTTTTTTAGAAGTAATTAATAATAATTGAATATAATGTTGAGCATTAAAAATACATAACATCCTAAAAATTATTTAAAATCTAAAAACAATATTCCAACTCTATATGATATATTTATATTCTACTCAAAAGATTATAATGGTTATTGGGATTAACACCATTCTCTATTAAATTTTTCATATGAAAACATCTTCCATTTTAGCATTAAAATGGATCCATGTTAGTTTTTAATGGGATGAGGTGACAAACTCTAATTTTTTATAATGATGTGGTGAAGTTTAAACTCATTGGACCAAATTATATTCAAGAAATGTTTGATATTAATCATCTAATTAAATTGAATATTATAAATGAATTATGTCAATAGAAGAGCCATACTTATAATCATCCATTGGATTTGGTGTTTGATTTCAGTGAGATGGTATTCCTTAATATACCACTATAGAAGAGGGAAATGAGATTCTTGTAGAAGGTAATGTTAATAACTAGAAATAATGACACTTTTGATATCCCAAGTCATGTGCTACTTATATTAAGCCCATATTTTTATACATGTATATTAGATATATTTGGATGAATAATAATAAAATTTAAAAAACATGCCTGAGGACCATACTAGTTTAGTGTAGTTGAAAAATTGGAACATACTCTTCTTAATTTGGTGAAAGATATTCAATGTGTCCCACAAAGATCTTCCCCTTTAGTAATCCTCACAAACAAACCATAAATAAACAACTATTCATAACCTAGAGAAATGAAACATAAGTATAAGAAATCCCAGATGCACAGTAATGGTAAAGTAGGGGGATACATAAGAATAAAATTAACATAATAGTTTTAGAACATAAACATAACATATGAAAACCATACAAGGTATATCATGTTTATGAATATTGTCCAATGGAATAAATATTGGGATCTCATAAAAATGAATCTTAAGGAAATAAAGGTTTACGATCAGTGATGACTTAGAATTTCCATAAGTTATATATTTGTTGAATATAAATCATCTTATAACATTATGAACATGTATAAATATATATTACCTCACTAATGAACATGTGGACCTAAAATCAGGCCCACTGATAAACTTATTGAAACGATACCAAATAAAGACATAACTAATTGTACATTAAAGATTGATTTGTAATTTACATTGTGGAATGGGACATTCAATACAAACAAATACTACAAGATGTAATAGCAAGGCTTTAACATACCGCCATCTAGGTAGTTAATGTTTTGGGTACACTTTATATAGCCACCAAGTTTTTCTATACATTGGGGGTATGAAAAAATATACATCCCACATATGAAAAATTAAATAGGGTTGGATAATACATTGTTTTAGAATGTCACTTATTTTTGAAGGATGGAGAAGATATACAAAAACCCTTTATGAACTTTAATTTTTCATGGGATCTATTAAATTAAGTGTTCAATATTTTTTGAATTTCTTTCATCACTAAATTGTATCTTGAACAACTCTTAGAGATGTTATGTACAAATAGGAAGAGTACAAATAATTTCAATCTTCTTTTGGATGCTCTTACTTAAGTTATTATTTTTAATTGGAATTCATGAAATATAATGTTTTTTATAACAAAGAACCATCCAAACATGTCCCTATACTTGCTGTAAAAAGATAGGTACATGGATCCTTTATGGTAAAAATGGTTGATATGAATAACAATATAGAAGATGTGAATAATTTGAGAATTTTGGGTGTCTTAGGAAAACCTAGGAATCCCCTTTTTTCTTAAAACCATTCAATGGATTCTCTAAATCATTCCATGTATTAATGTCCACATTGATGGTGCGACCACCGACATGATAGGGCCCTTGGGTTGTAGATGTGTTTTTTCAACCTACTCTGTCTTTTTTAATGGATTTTTTATCATTACAAGCTCATTTTAATTGTGTATGAATCTGAAATGTGGGCTGTGATATATGCTACAAAAGATGTTATTTAGCATAATTAGAACTCATTATCAATTGAATCTGATTTTAAAACTACTTTCATGGCCTTAAAATGAAGAACAATTGACATTACATGCAGGATCCAACGTCATTGGATTGATTTCATAAAATATATCATGAATCTAAATCATATTGTTTCACATTCCCACAGGTAATTAAATAAGGTGGTTGATTATTTGTTGAAGAGTGTGATGATTTAAATTATCTCATTTTGGGGAATTATAATCCTATACTACTATTCAACAATGATAGAAGAAAATATATGGGCAGTTATCAACTCCCATATTTGTGAAACTCCTTGTACATGTTTATTTTTTATGAACTTTTTCTCAATAAATTTTGGGATCGGGTTGGACTAGATCTTAAAAATTCTTAGTATCTATAGTTAGCCAATTCATTGGAGGGAGATATAGGACCCATCCATATCATTATGAACCGCATAATTATGTTCTCTACCAGACCATAAAGTATTCATCCTAATAATTTTCATTAAATTAAATTTGTTTAATAAACATTTAAATATATCATAATATATAGAAAAGAGACATGTTTCATAATCATATTATAATTTTATCATAGCATAACCCATGAAAAAATAATAGATTTTCCAAATAATTTTATCATGTTATAACTCCTAGAAGAGAAATGGATTTTACAGAAATGTTATTATGATAATATATTTATAAAATTTATAATAATTGTATCTTTGATTCATTTCTCCAGCATATCATAATTTTCATCAAAGGGCTTTATCATAGATGTATAATGATTTTGAAATATAAATCACATTGAACATTTCTTGAGAAATTTATATTTTTTATATAAATAAATTTATAAAAAATAAAATATTTTCAAAATATTTTTATTTAAAGATTAATATGAAAACTAAAACATTAAACTTCAAAAATAATAGTTTTTATGATTATTGGAAGTTCCATTCATACCATACATGATAAAATAAATATTCCTTTCACATTTTTTATAAATAAAAAAAAGAATTGTTTCTGAAATGACATTAATATTAACTAAAAATAATTTTTATAAAACGTATACATTAGACAAAAATATAATAGAAAAATTATAAGTTAATAATAATAATACATTTTTAAAAATATTTTTTAAAAGAAATGGTTTTGGAAGAAAACATATTTATATCTAAAGAGAGAAATAAAGTCATATTTACTGAAAGACATTCTTAATTATTTTAAGTAAAAAAGAGTGAAAATGTTAATATTAATTGATGGTATCCTTAAAACAAATATTTAATAATATTCATGAGTTTCTTGAGATATGGATCATATTATTTTATTATTAGAAACATAATCATAAACAATCCTGATTAATGCTGATACTATGAAATAAAATCAATTCCACATTGCTATCATTGAATCAAAATCCCCTTCAATGGTTCACATAAAAGGTAATATCAAATAAAATGATGAAAAAAATAATTATATTACATGTAAAGGTTGAATTATATATAACTTGAGAGAGAATACAGGTGAAAAACATAATTTACATCTAAAATAAGGTGTATTGAGACCATATCCCCATACCACTTTGGTAGCATTAATACTATAAATACCTTGGAATATTTATTATATTACTGATATTTAAATCCCAATAATTATTTGAATAATAATAATATACACTGATGAGTAACATACAAACCACATAAAAGAAGTAGGAGGTGAATATGGCTTGTGTCTCATAGAATTTAAATGTGATAAAGAAATCCATTATCACTTTATTAATCTATTTAATCATTGTATAAAATAATCTATAACATCAAATGAAACATTAAATATCATTAAAATAATGGTATTCATGATATATCATTTTAAATGGGAAATATATATGAACATAAATGTAACAAGCCATGAATTTTTATATGTATCCAACAAATAAAAGTTAGACTAGAAATATGTTACCATAAGTATTAAAGTCATTCATACACAATAAAATTTCCTGTATAATAAATATAAGTTTATGGAACATATATTAAAGAACAATAAATAAATATATTTTATAAAATACATAATTTACTTGTGACCTTTTATTACACTTTTATTAACAATTACATGTTATAATAAAATGTATGGTAATAAATACTTTGTTTTCCATATATATTATGATTTGTTATTGTTTGTATTCTTACATCGAACATGATTTCATCATATCAAGAATGGTAACTACGAGTGAAAAGAGTTTGGAAACATGATTGACTAAAAAGTAACACTGAGAGCATAAAATAAGCATTGGGATAAGAATAAAATAATGGAATATCCTACAAGACAACAAAGAAATATAGAACAATTATACTCTTAAGAAAACCCTTGCGGGGAAACCAATTATTCCCACACATGTGTAAAAAAACCCTTTATTTTTATGCCTAAAATTATAAGAAAACCCATTATTTATATTCTTGATTGAAAAAACACATTATATCCATACCTGGCTATCTCTTGAGATAAAATCTAAAACAAATTCATCAGTGGAATATATAGGAACCCAACCATCATCCTACATTCATATGTGTGACTCGTAAAAAATTTATCATCTCATCAAGAACCCAATGAAATAAAATTGGATTTTTATCACTTCAAATATAATCTTATATAGAAAAAACTTATAATTTCATCAATAATCATAACATGATAAAACCTTGTATTATAATTGTGTATCCAGTGATTTATAATATATTTCTAAATAAATAACATTCAATTAATACAATAAATAATATGGTATTTAAAATATATAAATAAATACTATACGGTTAATATAATTTTCACCCCAATCAATAAATATATGTTATATAGTAGAGAACCCATCCATAAATGGAATAAAATTATTTTATTCAAAGAGGGAAGCTAATGAATGAAAATTTATTTTTATAACCCATCAGTGATGAATGACCGAGGCAATGATAGATCATTTTCAAGATAGAAAAGGACAATTATAATCAATCTAGAGGAACATAGTGGATGGAAATATTTTAAGAATAGACTCAAATCATGTATTATATATTTCAATTGAAATTAAATGAGAAGAATAAACTTTTTAAGAGTTATATAAAATACATATTATAAGAAGGAAATAATATTTAACAATTGAAAGCATTTGAAATAAATGTTTTATAATATAAGAAGAAAAAATGAACTATTTTTAAAACCAAGAAAAAAATAATGTGAATGTATAAAGACGTAGAATTGTAATTTTTAGATAATAAATATTTTTATTTTAATATCAAAAATATTTCACAAACACATTCCTAAGGACTGTAATAGTTTAATGTCTTTGGTGACTAATTCCATGATCAAATAATATGTGAAAGTTATTCAACATCTTCCATAAATATATTACCCTTTATTAGTATTCACAAACATACCATACTAAAAGACTTTCTTCATAACATGGGAAAATGAAACATTATAAAGGATGATTTCACCTGCTCAATATGGGTAAAAAAAAAGGAGATACGAAATAATGAAATGATTATAAGTGAATTATAAGGTAATAATAAAATTTTAAAACAACATCATGCATATTAAAGATCCTAATCTTGACTCATTTAAAAAATATTTTCAGTTCATAAGTCATTAATAACAACGGAATAAAATAAAAAGATCCAATAGAGATTAAAATTGCTATAAGATATGAAATTATTTCATACAAAAAATCATAGAAAATCATTTACATATTATTCATGGATTATAGTAAAAAATCAAGGTGTACCATGGGAAGATACACCTCCTGGGAATGAAACACCACCATCCCTAGTGGAATCGCTTACCGTATGGTGGAATGTGTTTACTCCCCATACACTAATTGTAGTGATGGTCCACTCCCAATACAATTATAGCATACAAAGTCTCTTACTGAACCGGGTTCAATCCTTATTCTAGTCTTATCTATCTCATGAGATATAAATATTTACCCAATTCTTGGAAAGTGATATAGGTCCCACCCATCACATAATTAAAATCATATTTATTTCAATCATAGTGTCATCAAACATTCGTTATAGCATAACCCATCAAATGAAATAGGTTTCATAAAAACTTCATCATATCATATCTTATGTAAAATTGGTTTGTTTCATAATCATTTCATCATTTTACCATAGCATAACATATGAAATGATGTGGGATTCGTAATAATTTTATCATGGTATAACCCAAGGAAGAGAAATGGTTTTCTTAAAAATATTTTCATCATAAACATAAAAAATTCAAATAAATAATAAGAATAGTATCCTTGGATCATATCCCTAGTGAGGAATAGGTATCATTAAAGGATTTCATCTTATATGGGGAGAACTTTTTAAAGCTAACTGGGATCATTTCTCAAGGAAATTAAAATTCCCTTGAAAAACTATTATGAACATTTTGAAAACATTTCTCTTTGAAACTAATATTTCAAACATATAAACAAATCTTTAAAAAAATTAAAATATTTATTGAGGAAAGTATACTTTCAAGTTTGAAAAAATTATTTTTTAAAACATTAAAAATTATGAAATACATTTGGTTTTTGAAAATGAAATTCAAAACATATAAAAGAAAATAGTAATAATAATTTTAAACATTTTTTAAGGAAAATATCATTTCTAATATAAAAAACTCTTTTGAAAACATAAAACATTTTTAAAATTATTTTTTTGATAATAACCTTCAAAAATATAAAAGAATATATAAAAATCATTTAAAAAATTTATTGAGAAAATATTCAATTATTATTTGAGAAAAAATTAAAAATTTAAAAACAATTTGAAAATCATTTACTTTGAAAATAACCTAGAAAACATATAAGGTGATCCTTAAAATTCATTTAAAACACATCTTGATAAAATAATAGTTCTCTGTTGGTAAAATCATTTTAAAACATAAAAACTTATGATTTTTTTACAAATAATTTTGAAAAATTGTAAGAGTATACTGATATCATTGAGTTTTCAATAAATAGAGAAGTATTTTTCATGTCGTTATTGTAAAAAATAAATAATATTTTCACATTTTCAATATGTTTCAAATAGGAATTTTTTTAAAAAAATTTGGATATTCATTTTTGGAATATTTTATAAAAAATGTCAAAATTTCTAAAACATTCATTAATAAACCATTTGGATATTTTAAAAACATTTTTTAAAACATTTTTTAAAATTTTGGATTTATAAGAAAAATATTTTTCGACCGAAGAGAAAAATAAATCTGATTTTTATAAAAAATTATTTTCCCAATTATTTTATGTGCCAAAGAGTGTAAAAATTGTAACACTATATTAAAAATTAAATGATAATAATAGGATAAGAAACTTATTTATAATTATTTAGAGTTAGGTCATAATATTTCAATATTGGTTAATTAATCATAAACAATCTAGATAAACGATGGCATTATAACATAAAACCATTAAGAATTTGGTTTAATTGGAATTATAATCCCAAAGAAAAAGATATAAGAAAATATATATTTAATATCCATAATTTTTAAAATAATATTCATAATACACATTAATGATCACTCTATATACCACATTAAATAAATTCATGGTGAATTAGGATTGTGTCTCTCAAAAGTATAATGTGAGATGGAAATCTCACACTGCTTCAATAATCTTTTGAACTACAAGCCCTAGTAAAGAATAATGTCAAATTAAAAATTAAATATAATGAAAATAAATATATTAGTAATAAAAAAATTAATATTTTTGGTATATACAATACATAAAATAAATGATCGGTGAGTTTTCATATGTCTCCCTGAAATAAATGGGAGACTAGAAATCCTTAACTTGGTGTTTTGACTTCCTTAGTACTCCTTATAACCTCATGTATAATAAGTATAAGATTATTATAAATATAAAAAATAACAAAAAATAAATTTATCATACTATATATGATTTACGTATGTCATTTTATTACCATTTTATTAATAATTACATGTTAAACTCAGGATTTAGGTAATAACCTCGTTGTTTTTCATAATGTTTTGATTTTTTATTTTCAATACTATTAATTTTGTAATGCTTACATAATTTCAAAAACAATTATAATGAATTTAATATAATATTTATACATCAAATATACTTTTTATACTAATAATTAAATATGGTTTTTATAAATGAATTATGTTACAATCATCGAGAAGGAAGGTCGTACGTATGCAGATGTAATGATTCCATTTTTCAATGGTCATTATAGAAATGTGGTATGAAATATATTATATTTATATTAATATAACAGTATAATATATAACTTATTATTTATTTTTATATTTTTATAAATATCATCCATGTTACGGGGTGATGAAAATAGAGTCACATCTCTTTCTAAAGATGGTAGCCTACATATATATGAACAATGTTATCATCTTTCAGTGAGTGAAATAGTAAAAATGAAATTTATATATTATATTTAAAAAAACGATATATATGTAATTATAATTATAATTATATAATTTATATCATTTTTTAATTAAATTTTCCCTTCTTATCTTCTATGTAATGTGTTGGTGAAATTGAATCAGGTCACTTCGAGAGGTGGTTTTCTGCTGTACACACAAGCTATGTTATCGAATCCTATTAGGAATGGAAAGAAGAAAATTTATATATTATATAATTAATAAAAAATATAATTATGTTGTAAATATAATATATATACTTTATATATATATATATCTTCATGACCAACCTTGGAAAGTTGTTAAGGGAAAAATGAATGACATCAGTTCCTAAGGTGGAAGTTTATTATACACAGGAACAATGATTTCATAACACATTTGATAAAGGTAGATATTTCTTTGGATAGGACCATGACATAAATAAATATTATTATATGTAATATAATGAATTTATTAAAACATCATGGTATAATAATAAATGGAGGAGATGGAGGAAGATATAAAATAAAAACTCTCACTGAAGAATGTTACCTTTTTGTAGTTATACCCATTAGGTTTTCAACAAAATACATTAAAGGATACATTTATAAAAATAAAATGGATTCTTGAATAAGAGTATGGAATTTTTTAATTTATTTTGTTTGGTATTTACCTTACCAAAATCATTATAATTATTTAAGTTGAAAATTCTGGGGTGACCTTTTATGAGTGTGGTGAGTGGCACACTTGTATTGTTTTAGAAATAAAACAATGTACCCATTTTTTTATCATGAAAAAGGGAAGCATTGATTAATATAGAGAAAGTAGAAATTAAAGGCTTAAAATATATACATAAAATATTAGTTATATATTTTTTAGGTCATTTTGGCTACATTATTTTAAGATAAACCCCAGGTAAAGCAATTTATAACTTTACCAAGGTAACTAATTTTTATTATTTTAACTATTAATATTCAACAATAATCAATTTGATATTATTTTATAATATGAATTATTATAATTAAAAATATTGAATCCAATTTACCATATTCAATTCAAAAAAGTCAAATTTTTTATTTAAAATTAATCTTCCAAACACGCTAAGAAAAAATGTTTTCAAAGAGAAACTATTACAAAAATTAAAAAGTTTTTATATACAATTACCAAAATAAAATTGACTCAAATAAAATAAAATTTATTAATATATATAATATATTAATGTTTTATTTATAACCAATTTAAAATATAATTTCTATTATAATTTATTGAAATTAAACGATAGTTTCCAATTAAAATTCAGTATTTTTAAAATTGTTCAAGGAATTAAACTTCTCAAAACCAATATCATGACATAACACTATGATAATATTGATATTGATATTTAACAAATAAATTTAATATTTTTAAATAAGTATTCTAAAATTTAAAAAATAACATTTTTAAAATAAGTGCACAAAAGAGGTGGCGAAACTGTTTATTATAAAAAAATATAGTTTTTACAATAATATTGGATTTATTCTTATCTTATCTCTATAAAAAATATAATATAAATGATAAAGACTCTACTTAATTTATATAATATATATATTTCATTAAAATCAATCACCCAATGTGGATTGTTTAATTTATTATGGAAAAACACGTTTTTCCTAAAATTGTCTTTTAGAAAAAGATTTCTGTTATTTTAAAATATTTTTATTTTTATTTAAAATTAATTGGACAGCAAATATTTCAATTAATATTCATTTTTAGACCTTATATTTTCTTAATTTAGTTAATCCCACTAATACACCCATTTCCAATGCCTCGGTGATAATAATCTTATCAATTAATAATACTTTAATTGTATCTTGTTTTTCATTAAAACTCGTTGTAACCTGTATTGAAAGTTACTATTATTATAGGTTTTAATGCAAGATAAAATTAGTTTTGAGTGTATAAAAAATGAAATCAATATTTTTTGAATTCAATCTATACTCATTATTATGTGTAATATAAAATATCACAAGGATTATTTTTTTTGAAAAAAAATAGTTTACAAAATCTCAATATCTTACATTTATAAACCCAACACCCTATAAATTTTTTCATTTAAAATTTTAAATTTATTACCAAAATATGAGGAAAATTATATCTAATTACATCCTCAAGTTCCCACATAGCTTCTTTAATGTATTTTTTATACTAAAAAACATTAACCATCTAAGTGTGTTTTTTTAATATTCTCTTTTCGATCCATACTCCCTACTGGTTTTTCTACATAAGGAATATCATGATCTAGTGGTAAAACATCTGATTTCAGTTCATTTGATTCATTAGGTATTTACATCCTTCTGATAGATGCATGCAACATATTTTTAACCTTTTATTTTTTTCGATGGATGTTCTAATTGATAGGATACCATGCTGATATGATCAATAATTTCAAATGGATTAGTATATGCTAGGTTAATATCTCCATTGTATCATAAGAAAAATTTCCTCTTTTGGTTTTTATTCAATTTATATCCACTTAATACCATACTCAATTAGTGTAAGATGGAATTTATTTATTGTTGAAGTATTATTAGATCACAAGATCAATGATAAAATGGTAATTTAATCATTTCATACCTAGTTGAAAAAGTTTATAACTAATTATCCAACAAGGATAAAACATTATTTGGTGGCCTAATATGTTAATATCGAAAACCTTATCCAATTTTCACCTTAAACTATTACATAAATGTTTTACTTTATTACCCACCCAAAATTCAAATTTTTTAATGATGGTCACAAAATTGCCCAAACTCAGAATTAACACTTCAAATATCATTAAGCATATATTAATGGTAACATGGAAAATATGTGAACACCATAGTCAAATATTCTATGGGATCTTGGTAGTAAAAAATCATCATAAACCATCAATGAAAACATGAATACATCATCATTCTTATAATAAATTAATATATTATTGAACATATTCCATAGATATAATAATAGTGTAAACTTCATTAATGACAACAAAAACCACATTGTAAATATACCCTTTATTAGTTTTTAGATCATCAATACAATCCCATTAAATTTATCCACATCAATCCTAAATTTATCAAAAAATCATTATCTCAACATAAAAAATTATGGTTCATATTTACCTTATTCATTTGTTTTCCATGGATATCGCATTTCCATTAAATCAATTTTCTCGATCATTGCCTCTATTTAACATATGATTCCAAATCCATTGAAAAAAAATTATACTAATTTATTTTAAATATTTCATTATTAGTGAATTCCAATACATAAACACTTAAATCATTATTCATAATTCATAAAAAATTAACTAGTTTTCATCATCTTATTCTTTAACACATCATACCTTTCATATTTTATTCATAGTCTCTTCAACATCAACTAAAAACCATTACCAGTACAACATTTTTTATTCTCTTTATGAGATTTACCATTAAGATATAAATTTTAATAAATCCCATAATTTACACATTTAAAGCTTTAATCCCTAAATAATACGTTAGAGAGTCCAATATTCCCATCAATTGAATTAAATATAATTTTCATTTTTCCTCATATTTTGATTATTATTTTCTATTATTCTCCACATATAAAATGTCTTCTTGTTCCTTCAACACATTACCTTGAGTGCTTCGTCCCAAATTATCAACATATTGGAAACTAAATATCCTTTCATCGATGGTATCTCCTACCTGAACTATCAAAAAAATAAATCCTTATCTTCTTTAGTGGGTACAAGAGTTGGTTAATGTGAATGTTGTTAATAATGTATCATGATTTATGGTTAGGAATAATCATAACACCCATTACTCTAGTCCTCATCACATTTAGTTTCTCGTAATAAAATATTCGACCACATTCAATGTTATCACAATTCCTTCTCATTCCCTTTATGGACTTAAACAAAAATTCATAGTGTGAGTATCACTAATCAAACTGTATAACCACATAATCATAAAAAATACTTATATGATCTATAAATAATGGCACCTTAATTCTAATCTATGTTACCCATGGTTTACCCTTTATCCTTCATAGTTGTCATCTATTTAGATCCTTCATGATGATTTGTAATGTGTTTGTGTATTTAAAAACCATATTCCCTAGAAGTGTTAAACCAAGTGTGTTTTAAGGCCCATTTTCCTGCACCATGCGAGGATTGAGTTGATTTCAATATGCCCTTTTTATATTTATTAAACTGATGTAACTTTTTAACCAAGCCACAACCATTGTTATTGTCAAGATAGGGATGCTATCTATTGGAAATAAATCACTGTATCTTTTTCCAAAATTCTATATAATTCTATTATACATTGAATCATCCTAATTCTTTTTCTTAGTGAAATCCTTACACATTTCTTTAGAAATATCCCTAAGTATCTCACAGAAGTTATCTCATCATAGATCCAAATGTTTACTAAACCATTCCTATAATACCAACTACAATGATTCAATTTTTTCATAAAAATATATTGCATCTTTTTAGATTAAAATTCAATATATTACACACACACATGGCCGATCACCATAATATTTTATGTCTTTGGAGGCCAAGTGCACAATATTCATATTTGGTTAATAATCATAGAAATTTCCAATAAATATCATCCCATTTAGTGCTCTTTACCATTAATATATAATTAAAAAAAATATTTATAAACAAGGGAACTTAAACAACAGTAATGGTGATCCCAGGTTCTCATTAATGGTAAAAAGAGAGATAAAAGACATAAAATGGACATAAATTTGTGAGAACCAGAGTATCACATTTGAAAACCATACCCTTCATATCATATATCATAATAATTATTCATGGAATGAACATTAATAGTATATAATGCATCAATCATTAAGAAACAAATGAATATGAACTAAGAGAACATAACTTTGGCACAAGATAGGAAATTGTTTTTACAAATAATCATAAAAAATAACTTCCATTGACTTCAAGGGAAATTTAAAAACTATATCAGGGATATTCAGGGGAAACTACACCTCTTGGCGGAGACACACCATATTCCATAGCATAATTCACTTCCTCAAAGTATAATGGGTTTACTCACTAAAATTTCATAGTGGAAAAGGTCCATTATTGATCTAGGTTCACTCCTTATTCTAGTCAATTATATTACCTGAGATATTAACATTTTTATAATGCATTGTATGGGGAGCTTCATATCCCACCCATTTCATAATAAAAACTAATCATATGTTCTCCACAAGACCATAACAAATCATCATATCATAACACATTAAATTAAATGGGTTTGATTAACCTTTAATCATATCATAACCTACGGAAAATGGATAGGTTTCCTAATCATCTCATAATATAATAACCTATGAAAAAAAAGCATGTTTCATGATAATTTTATCATGGTATAACTTCTGGAAGAGAAATGGGTTTCATAAAAATATTATTATTGTGTACATAAATAATTCATAGAATGAATAAGAATAGAATCCTTGGACAACATCCCAAGTATGGCATAAAATTCAACAAAGAATTTCTTCATAAAAGGAGAATGATTTTGAAAGATCTATTGGAAAATTTCTTGAGGAAGAATATTTTTCAATTAAAAACACTTTTAAAAACATAAAACATTTTTGAAAACATTTTCATTTAAAATAACCATGAAAACATATAATGTAATCTTTAAAAATCATTGAAAACACTTCTTGGGGAAACATGCATTAATATTTAAAAAAATTAAAACATAAAACAGATTTATTTTATTTTAAAATAAACTTTAAAACACATGTATTATTATTTAAAAATATTTTTAAACAATATTGGGTAAAATATTATTTCTTCCATGAAAAAACTATTTAAAAAATAAAACATTTTAAAAATAATGTTATTTAAAAATAGACTTCAAAAAATATATTGAATTATTCTAAATATAATTTAACAATATAATTTGTGAAAATATATTTTATTATATAAATAAAATCGTATAAAAAAATAATAAAATTTGAAAAAATCTTTCGTTGAAAATAACCTTGAAAATTTATAAAGGATTCTTTAAAAATATTTAAAATGTTTCTTGAGGAACGTATACTTTCTACTTTAAATAAATGAGAATTAATACATTTTAAAAACATTTTTCTAAGTAAATAAACATAAAAGAATTTAATATAAAATTTAAATCTTCTATTGGTCATGATAGAAGAAAGTATGGAACATTCCTGGCATGTTAAAAACAATGTTTCTTTTCACATTTTCATTAAAATCCAAACATTATTTATTTATAAAATGACATGGAGAATCTTCTCAAAACTTTTTTAAAAAACTATAACATTGGTTTCTCTAATAGAAAATTTTGAAAATTTAGAAAAAAATTTAATACATTTTTATAATACATTGTATTATAGGGAAATGGGTTTTGACCAAAGAGAGAAATAAAGATGCTTTTTAATAAACTTCTTCCCATTTTTTAATGTACCAAATAGTGGTAAAATAGTACAATTACATTAAAATATCATGTTTAATCAATGTATGATAAAATTAATTTAAATTATGTTTTATAATATTTTTATATTTCAATATTGGATACTTTATCATAAATAATACCGATAATTTATGAGATTGTAACCTAAAACTATTACCACATTGGTACCATTTGAAACATAATACCCATTAATGAGAGATCATAAAATGGATATGTAACACCTATAATTATCAGGATATCTATCATAAAATACAATCATGATTAGTATATATACCACATTAAAGAAATATGTGGTGAATATGTCTTGTATATCACAAAATTAAATAGTGAGACAGAAATCCCTTCCCTCTTTAGTAGTCTTTTTAATCATAGGCCCAAATGAATAATAAAGTGAAATGAATATTTAAATATAATAAATATAATTATATTCATGATAAAAATTCTTAAAGGGGAATTATTTACAAGACACAAAACAAATGAGTGGTAAATTTTCATATCTCACATAGAAGTAAAAGAGTCACTCAAAATATATTACTTTAAGTCTTGATATCCTTCATATAGATTCAAACCTCGTAAATAATAAATACAAGGTCATTACCCATATATTTAAGAACAAAAAATAAATATATCATACCATATATGCTTTACTAATATCGTTTTATTATTTATTTGTTAACAATTCCATGCTAAACTCATGTTTTGGATAATAACTGCTTTGTTTTCCATATATGGTTTGATTAATTATTTTCGGCCATCTTACATTGAGACACACCACAATCCATTTTTTTTATTTTACTGAAAAACCACTTTGAGGGTGAGTGGGAACCGAAAAAATCCTTCAACATCCAGTCAAACCATTCACAAAAAACACATTACATACTTCAAATATCAAAATAATAAAACAGAACCAAAACATCACGCCAAGAAAATCAACACGAACCTGTTTCAGAATTAAGACCCTCATCCCTGTCAAGGAACTGCATCAACTGCATTGAGTAAAGTCTCATCCCGTGTATATTTCTTCAACATCATCCCATCACCTCAACATCTTCACCAGCATCTTCCACCACAAGAAGCAACAAAAAACACCTAACTATAATGTATGTCCATCAATGTCTTCATCTTTTCTGGTTAAATATGATTTCTTTATAAACAAATTCTGAAAATGATGTCATTTATTTTCAAATAGATATTATTTTTAATTAAAATTAATTGGTCACCCAGAAATTATATTTAAATGAATATTTATACCATAAAGTTTCATAATTTAGTTGATCACATTGATACCCTCTATTCTAATGGAGAGGTGGAAACTATAATATTAAATAATAATAATATTTTGAAAGTATGTAATGTTTCATGTAAATGTTGTGTTTCATTTATCAAAAGATACACTCCGGGTTATGTGTAAAATAATTTAAACTCAATATTTAATATTACACAAGATAAAATGTATGTTTTTTAATATAATATTTACTTAGTGTTGAGTATAACACAAAATACCAAATTGATTAAATTTATTTGAAAAAAATTCTCAAAATCTTTTAGTGTTACATAATTTTTCATATAAAATGATATAGTTATAAAACATAAGATTCCACATGGAATAGAAATATAATAATATTAATTATAAAATATTTTTAATGTTATCTTAAAAATGAAAATGAATTGTTCACTTTAAAATGTTATTTTCTAGAATGGTGAATTTTATAAATTTAAAACATTTACATCATAAAATGAGACATTAATAATGGATCCTTGAAAATAGAAAACAGAAATAAAAATAAATATGTTTTGTATTATAAAAAATTTAAATTTTAAGGGATGTAAAACCCCATTTAAATATTTTAAAATATGTTAGGTTGAAAATAACATCATAAAAAAAGTGTTATATTTTCGTTTTAAAATTGGTTAAACTGAGTCATTAGATTCATTGAAAATAATTCATATTATCTTTCCAAATTATAGCTGATGACATTAGTGGGATTAAAATTATCGAAATTGATGAAATTATTTATTTTTATGAATTTCTTTTATTCTGACCAATGATACAATTTTATTTTATAAGAAATTTTATCAAAGACATGATTATTGATAACAAGAATTGATTTCCCCATGTAAAAAAAAGTATATACCAAATTAAAATTTTTATTTGTATGATTGATGAATCCTTTAAATGTATATTCAATTAAGAATGACTCTGACCAAATGAATTGGGAATTCAGTTGGAAAAACTTTTAAAGATGTTTCATTTAAATAATCAATGTAGTTTGAGAATATGATCATGAAATAGATATTAAAATTTCATGAAATGGAAGACATTTAATTATGTGAAATCAATAGGGTAGTGAATTATCTATAAAAAATTAATTATGGTACAAAATGTAATACATGGCCCATTGAGGTGAAAATAAGACAAAGAAACATGTACCTTATTTCCCCTTTTATTATAATACACACCACGATTATGTATAAAAAGTATAAATATATTAATATAATTTTTAAAAACTATTTAATATATATAAAATTTTGTGAAATTAATTTATTATTATACTTTTCATGTATATTAGTTATTTTATAGTCTATTTTTAATATTTCTTATGATAAATCATGATTATTTTGAACTAGATTTATATTACTAGTGTTATTATTCATTCATATCCCAAATTACATCATTCGTAAATAATATTATTAATTTTTTATAATTATTTTTAAAGTTATAATTTCATTCAAATTTTTTATTATGACCCGTAAATATGAATTTGGTAATGAGAAAGTTTTGATGATTCTTAGCAAACAAAGCATGTGTTATTAAACATTAAGTTAAATTTGTATAGTATCATTCCATAACAAAAAATAAACTCATTATTTAAAAATGTATATCATATCTTGAAATAAAATAAATTCATATTGTCATCCCCGACTTAAATTAATATCATTTTTCAAGTAGGTGGTTAAACAACCCAAGGAAAAATATACTAAAATTATTTCACTAATAATGATGTTATTTAGATTTAATATCATTATACCATAAGTATAATTCCCAAAATTAGTATATATTAGTTCGACGTATCAGAATTAAAAATAATAAGAATAATAATATAACCTATATGAAGTTATTTAATATTAAAAACAATTCATTTTTTCTCATAGAACTCTCTTTTGGGCAGTAAAATTTACCAAGATCTTTTATTTATCATATTATTAATAGGTTTTCCAATTCATATTTATATAAACTAATTAATTTCATTAACATAATATCAATCCATTAAACCAATTCACATTACCATAAATGTATGAAATTTAAGAAAACAAAAATCTAAAATTGGTCATTCCAAGTAGTCAATAATGTACACATACACAGGAATACGTATTTAATTTTCTAAAGACTAGTTAAAACAAGTCATATGTTTTATCATTTTATAATCTTAAATATTTCATAAATATCATACTTATATATTAAACTACATATTAGTACCATCTATGTATGGTAGTGAAGGAAATCAAAAAACATTACATCATGGGGAAGGTAGTCCACGCATCGCACGAATGACGGTTATGTTTGTCTAAATAGAAAAGTGAAATCTGGTTAATGATTTTACCATAATTATAACTAAATAAAAATTTACTAATTAAACTTATGTTATAATTTTAAAATATTATAAAATAATTTTATGAAGAATAACATCACATAATAAAATAATAATGAGAATGGATAGGTTATAAATTTATAACTCACATCGTGAATTACCTCTTTTGTAAAGGAAATAATCCAGTGATGAATAATTTATTGTGAATATAATAACCTATTTATGGTTTTTATGACTGTTTATCTAGGTTTTTGGGTGTATTTTGGTCCAAAATAAGTAGGTTTTTTTGGATGAGTTTAAGTCAAGAGATAAATTCCGATTTTAAAAGTGAAAATCGATGACATTTTGGTAAATACCCAAAACAGTTTATTAATGGGAAGTAATACTAAAATATACTAGCTCAAAAATTGATATTTAATGGACATGGTATGTTTTATGGTCAATAAAACTCAAAAATTCAATTAAATACATGTTTTTAATATGGTAGGCCTTTTAACTACTAGGTTACTCATTTTTGCCATTTTTCCTACCATGGTAAATAGTTTTTATAGAGGTCATTTATCCTTTATGCATAAAAATAAAATATCCCTTATAACAAAATTTATATCAACTAATTAAAATTATTATATCCATTTAATAAGATAAAAATTTATAAAATTGATAAAATTATTTTTAAAATAATAAATGTATAATTTATTAAAAATAATTTTATTCAAAATTATATTTTATGTTCTAAAATTTTTACTGTGGGAATTCTCAATTAAAAAAATTATAAAATTATAAATACACTTATACAATACATATTTGGTCTTAAAAATAGGTTTTAGGAATTATTAAACAAAAATAATAAACTAATAATTCCATCAAATTCATGGTATTTTTAAAAAACTATGTTTTTCACTTTTCTCTAAAAATCATTATTTATTGAAAAATAGAAAATATTCTTCATAAGAATTATTGAGATCCAGAATTGAAAAATGATTTATATTTTATCAAATTAAAATAATAAAAATTTCAAATTTAGTTTTAAAATAAAATCAAAATGTGCACTAAAACAGTGTTTTTATAGGGAGTAAGCTTTTTTGAATAAATATTATACTTCTTCTTATCTATAATCATTTAAAGGTTAAATTATTATTAAAATATATTTATTTTATCATATATTAATAAGAATTTTCTTGAAATAAAAATTAATATCACATAAAAAGAAATAAAATTTATAATGCTACATTTTCTATCGTAAAATTATCTTGTTTGATGTTTTAGGTATATTAATTAATATTCATTAGGATTAAAAGTGACCATTATATTCCTTGTACATATATTAAATAATACATGTGCCCATATTCAAACCTATTATTTCAACATCCATATTTAATTTGTATAATCAAATAATGGTTTCATTTTTTCGAAGTTTCATTTGTAACATGTTATTGAAAACATTGTCTATTTTTGGAAAATGTATAGTGAAATATCAAGTCATTATATTCTCCCATATTAAATAAATTAAAAATTTACTTTTCAAATTATTACTCAATGATGAATAATGGTGAACGTGATCTTAATATATCCCTCATTTGGGTTATAACTTATAACATGACATCTACCATACTCTTTTAGGTTATATCCTGGTATTTATCATTCCTCTAACAACATTTTCCATTCATATTTCCATTTACCTCAGTATGAATATACCATAATCATATATCAACTATTTCATAGATTTTACAATACCATTTGCGACACTATGACATTAAAATATAGAAAACCCATATATCCATCCATATATTAACACTAAATTTTTCCTTCAAATGATATAAAAACACACACTAGAAAATATATAACAAAATCACAAAAATCATACAAAGATCCCAAAAATATCATGAAAAAAATATCAATCCCAAGGTCGTCAGAACTATCTAACTTACATTTCATGAAATATATCTTTTCATTATTATCGCAACATTAAGAGTATATTAAATCTAAGTTTTTTATCCCCTAATTATAAGTTCTCTATAATTTATCTCAAAAATTTATCCTTTTCAAAAAACAATTTTCAAGGCTGTTGTTACCATTTAATAAATGTTTCCAATAATTTAAGGCAAAATTATTAAATAATACTCATTAGATGTTTCAAATAATTCTCATATCTTTTGGAATATACCATAATATCATGGATAAATATCAATCCCAAAATAAAACACCTAAGAGTATCATGTTTTGATTTATATTGACATATATACCTCAATACCATAGGTTATAAAAGGCAACTCACATTTTCTATCATAATTAGAATATATAAATATTACCAATGATTTTATTATGAGCCCCTATTCAGTTATAATACATTGTAGTTTATAGATACATACCATTCTCGACATAATTTGCAGGATCCCATTTCGAGAAAATACTAAAAAAAATGAGTATAAAATTATCTAATTAATTTATTGTCAATGATCGTACAAGTATTAAAGTTAAATTTAACATTTAAAATTACACTAGGGAATGGGACATTTGACTGAAATGATTATTTTTATTGATCAACATGAGATAAAAAATTGAAAACAAAAAACACACAACAAAAAATGGGAAACTAAAGGGAATACAGTCATGGAGGTTGTAAATTGTGTGGCCCAAGAGAATCTACCTTGAAAGCCTACCTAAATTCAGTAGCTAGAGAGTTGATGATTTTTTAAATTATAGTATCCTCATCTTCTCTACCTACTTGAGTTAACTTGAATGCTGAAAATTTCTTCTCTCTCTAAATATGCCCTAGGTTGATTTCTTTCCTTATAAGTGATTTTCACTTCCTAAAATATTATTTCAACTCCAAAGGAGGATCCTCTTTACCGTAGAGGATCCGAACAAAATATTCTCAGTGTGATCCAATATCTTCAACCACAATGTTAAATCTGTTTCAATGAGGAAGGATGGAGAGCATATATCTCACCTTTCCACCCAAAGAATTGATTGGACAAAAAAACTCACTGAAACCAAGGATTACTAATAAATTTCCATTTCACCCCATGCATACACCTTTCACCATCATAGTTGTAGAGGAACTATTAAAATTTAATTTCATTCCCATGGGTGGAAAGAACTTGTAGACCAAGTGACCCTGCACTGCTTGAGAGGATTTTTCTCTCATTAGAATCGTAGTAATAATCTTGGAAATCAATTTTCAACAGTACTAAGAGAACCTAAATCCACAATAAGGGACTTCAGTTAGATCAATATTTATTGGATATAAGAACATTCACCTTGCCTTAATGCATTGAAATCCTACATGATAAACCATCATCCTGCCAAAATAAGGAGGGCATGCACAAGAACCTCTAACTCACATGTACCTACACCTTGATTCTAGTATGAAATGAAATATAAAATAGAAAAACCATTACCTGAGTTGTAAAACCACACAAAATCCCAGAAACGTACTTCCCAATCACTCTAAAAAAGCTAGTTCAATGCAGACTCCCAATACAAATTGAGGTAGTAAAAAATTGAGGAACAAGGTTGACATCTTTACACTAAATGTTGTTATCCATAAGGATATCTTGGTTCCTGAGGTGCCGAATAAAAAAGTTCATTTTATTTTGTGGTTAATTAAACCACAACTTTAGATCCCACTAATCTAGCATTGACTATTTTCAATTAATGTATCTATAATAGCTGGAGAAATGACTAGAGGTCAAACTTGTAATGTAGCACCAGTCGGGGGCATCAACCAAACCAATACATTCAAAAATTAATTTGTGAACCTTATTGAGAATAGAATACATCATGGTTGAATTATTTCTAGACTCCTTGTAATAGATGTCAAGTGTAGGACCCCCAAGAAAATATAATTTCTCTCCCACCCAGTTGTCACTCCAAAAGTTGATATCCCCTTTTTCAATCACCCAGTGACTGTAATCCTACATGTCAATCAAATGGTCTAGCATCCATTTATAGTGTTTAGAAATAACCCAATTACCCCTCCATTCCTCAAATCTTTAATGTATCATTTCTGTATCATTACTAATGTTTATGTTCTTTTTGGGAAGTTTGAGAATATGTACTTGTTTTTTTATATTACGATGGAAAGAAAAGTGGGATGAATGGTAGAGGTAGAGGAAAATAGTACAGTTGGTGGAATCCTGGAAAAGTTTTAGTTCCCAAAGGAACTACACCAACCAGCTAGTGAGACTTCTATAAGAATCACCACAGGATTATAGGTGGCCACAGGCTGGATAGAATTAATTAAGAATAGATTAATATTTTGTTCCCCTAAAACACATATTTATTATCACTAATCACCCCCTTATACCTTAACATTACTTTTATGATTTTATGGTCATTCTATGGTTGGATTCATCACTATCCATCTCTATATTAGAATGTGTTTAACTATGTTCAATTTTTTGTTCCTCCTTTGGTATGTTTGCTAAAATTCCTCTCATTTCCTCTATTTATCTAGGAATTTTTAGTAGTTATGGGATGTGTTTTTTGAATGTATAGATCATTTTTTGATATCTATCAACCCCTTATAGTTTCTTCATATTTTTTTCTCTCATAGGTTGGATATCTTATTGATTATAGTGAAGTACATGTAACCTTGGTGGTATGTGTCCATCTACCCTCCCTTTCTACCTTATGCTTAAGGAAACTCAATTCTAATATGTGAGAAAAAAATTAAAGGAATATTATCGATTAATGTCATGTTTAATTACCTTTTGGTGTGTAGATACTATTGTGGTTGGTGTGAAACCCAAGTGTGAGGTAGATGGATTTTTTTCTAGGCTTTGTTTAGTGTATCAAATATACTCTTGGTTTTTTAAATGGTTTTTTAAATGATTTTTTGGGTTATTATTTATATTTTGTATGTGTCTGTAAATAGAATTTAGTAAAATATGGGGTTTCCCTTCATTTTTAATATGAAATATGGTTTTCATATAATTATTAAATGGTCTGTGAAATAGGATTTCAAAGAATTATTTTGGTTGGAAAATGGTAGTTTTGAAAGTGTTTATCAAATGTTATAATCCCAATGACACTTTTTGACACATGTATTACATGGTAACCATGGGTACCTTGAAGGGATTTTTTGAATTGGACTTTTTCCTTTTTCATTTAAGGGGTTATGCTTTTTATAGTGTTCCTCTATCATAATTTCATAGTTACAATTGTTTTAGTGACTCATTTCTGACACTATAGGGTGTACATTTCTGGGGTTTTCCTCAATTTCTTAGACAAAGTTCTATGGAATTTTATTTTTTAACAAATACTTTTTTTGATATTATGGTGGAAGTTAATATCTATCTTAGAAATATATTATCCTTGGTTTATCTCTATTTTGTTTTGGTAATAAAAAAATTCTTTATCGTGAAATTGTTTTCTTGTATTGATTATCTTGAGATTATTTCTCTAGGAAATGTTATTGAAGACTTAGGTGTTATCATATTGATCAAATTTTTCTTACAACCTGCACACTCTCTAGTGGGTCTGTAGAATTAGTTTGCTTCCATCTGGGAAAGGGAAAGGAATCTATGTGAGGTGGTGAGGTTTATGTTAACTATAAATGGTTATCTAATTGAGGGATAGTTCGATATTTCTCATACATTACATGAATTACTTATTTAATTCTTGGTTTTTACTTTTTGATTGGTCTATAACTTGTATCATGGTTTTACATTATACTTGGTTTTATTTATACCACTATTGATCTTTTTTATTGTGGAACATTTTTTAGATATAGTTCTCTACTTAAGTTCAATGTATCTTGTATTGGGTTTGGAAAATTATTCCCACTTATAATTTTTGGTTTATTGGGTTCTTTTCACCAGAACAAGGGGATCAGGATTGAAATTTATGTCCTATTGTGGTAATGTTCATATCTTTTTAGGTGGAGTTTCCGGTCTAGGTTCTAAAAATTTGTTATCAAGACGTGGTTAACCTTAGTATTTTGAATTTTTTTAGATTTAATATAAGACTTTTAGGACTTATGAGGTATGTTGAGAGTGATTTCATAGATATATCTCATTATAAAGGGCTATAATTCACTATGGGAGGTTGTGATGTTTGTCTCCTATGTTAGGTTTTGTTTTAAAACTCAATTTTCTCTTATATTATTTTGATTTTAAACTGATATTATTTGGTTTGATGACTTGTTAATTCTATTTTTAAGTAAAAAACATGCCTCTAATATGTTTTCTAAAGATTACACAAGGGAGTGATGCGGGGGATAATATCTAATGGAATTATCTAATTTATCATACAATCTTAGAGGATATTATATAGGAAATTCATGTCATGGAATGGAATGTACATCCTATTGAGAACCCAGCTAGATAGTTGAATCTAGAATATGGAGGTAATAATTATGGTTGACATGATATTTTACATCAGGGAGACAACAAATTTTATCCAGGTGATGTGTATGACTTTTAAGCTTGTCGGTACATGGATTAAATTGTGGGACTATATAGTTTAGGTGAATAGGCATGTGGCCTTGGATTTAAAATTATTCAAAGACCTTTTATTTTATAGTACATTCAAAAATCCTTGATGATGAAAAAGTATATGGATTTATTCACATTTTAGTAGGTAGAGAATTTTAAGACAGGGTACCCCAACCATTTTACATAGTTACCTAAACATTATATTAATGTAGTAATGAATGATAGGGTGAAAGCGTAGAAATACCTAAAGGGAATGGAAACTGATATCCCATAAAATTTATATATATTCAACCTCACCAATAATTCTAATGCGTAAAAAATTAATATAATGTAGAGATTGATATGATGGAAAGATAGGTTTGTGTGGATATTCCCTTCCACATAATGAAAATTCTAGTGGCTTACGTTGGAATAAGAATAAGTTACATGATAATGGAACAGGTGGTAGAGGTACCCTTATATAGATGGAATTTTTAATTTTATCAGTTTTGGATAGTAGTGCACCCTTAACTTTTAATATGTATGGAATGGTAGTGTACACCTAATGATATTCCCTACACCTATAAATAACTAAAGTGAATGTGGCCATTGAGTTCATCTATTGATATTCTTGTAGTCTCTATCTACATCATATTATGTTTAAGGATTGTACACTCCAAATTGAACAATTTTATAATAAAAAACATTAATGTCAACTAGGCTCCAACCATAGGCCTTCAGAGAGAAGACATTCATACAAAGTAGGATTCTTCTATGGAAGCCAGTGCTGGAATAACTATAGTGAGATGTACCATTTTCTTCTTCAAAAATTTTTTTGATAATTTTTCATCACACACACTCATATAATCTAATTTTGGGTATACCTTAGAACATTTGATAGAGGTCATTTCATTTTTTATGGAGCTAGAAACTCTTCTTAGAATGTGGAAAGCATAGTGGTTTTATTTTCCCTCATGTTCTCTTTAGATATCTAATGAGGATGTAATTTCAAACATTTCAATTTTTGGTCTATATATATTTGATAGGATCCTTATAATGTATTGGATTTTACCTCACTGAGACAATATTGACTGTTATCATCAACATGATCCATAAATTACTATAAATGGGAGATCCTGATTGTTCTATGAGGAGGGTGGTCCGAGGTCCATTGATATAGAAAGATATCCCCAAGAGCATAGAACATTGTTGTAAGTTGTTTTTTCCTAATAATATATCCTCTAATGCTGATCTTCCCTTGGTTAGTTAGTATTTGGTTATGGTATTCCTAAATTAATTCTCCATTATTCTTCTAAATATAGTTTTATAGTTCTCTCTCTTGTTTTAGGTACACAAATGATTTTTATACCCAAATATCATATGGAACTTATTGAGGAGAAATATCACAAGATCAAGTTAGAATACATGTCATAGAATGGATTTCCTAATCCTATGTTTTCACTATGGGAAACCCTTCTACTCAATTTCAGGAAGGCTAATAGATCTCTTTATAAATACATAGACTATTAAAAGTTGAATGAGGTAAAAGTTAAGATTATGTATCCATTATGGAGTATTGATGAATGTTTTGATCATTTAAGTGGAACAAATGTGTTTTGGGAAATTGATATTCCAGCAGGTTATCATTAGTTCAGAGTGAAGGAATCATATATCTCAAAGACCGGTTGTATGAGAAGGTATGTAAACTTTGAATACCTTATAATTTTATTTTTCTTCATCAATACCCATATGATTTTTATTTCTT
Organism: Viscum album; assembly: GCA_963277665.1. Lineage (NCBI taxonomy): Eukaryota > Viridiplantae > Streptophyta > Magnoliopsida > Santalales > Viscaceae > Viscum > Viscum album. The sequence continues at coordinate 2,023,860,989 of OY728138.1, forward strand.
TTATAAACCATATATTTAGCATGTATCTTGATTCCTTCATCATTGTATTTGTAGATGACCCCATGTTTATTCGAGGTATGAGTAAGAGCATGAGCACCATATTAATTTTGTTTTGGGAAACATTTGGAGTAAAATATATTCAATTCCATAAAAATTATATTTTTGGTTCTATGTGGGGAACATCATAGGGAACATTATTTCAAAACATTACCTCTTAGTTGATCCTAAAAAGGTAATAGCTATCTTTTCATGGGATGTATTATGGATAACATTCGATAAATGGATCTTACAAAGAATTTTATAGGTATTACCGGTAGTTTTAATAATATTTCATCAATCTTGAATCATCGTTCACTTGTCTTAACTAGGAAGGGATGAAATTATCAATGTATGTTCATTGTGAAGACTCCATTGATTTGTTGAAATAGAATTTGGAACTACATCTATTTTTAACATTATGGAATCTAGAAAGGGATATGTCGTTTATTATGATTATTATCTAGTTAATCCTAGATTAGTTATTATATAGGAAAATAATGTTTCGTCATATAGTTATAATTTTCTTTTGTGGCGTGATAATAATTATCCTACCCATCACTTAGAGATAATAATTATTATGCATTATATCATTTTTTAGGAAAACTAACTTTTTATGGAGAGGTTAACAATCTATTTTTACCACACGATCTTGATCTATATATTTTCTTAGAAGTACATGAACAGTAAGTCGAAGAAATAGGTAGAGTACTTCTTGATGTTTGACATCAATGTCACCTACACCCCTAAAAAGGGAACATTTTCCTGGAATGTCATAGTAGGTAATTCCCTTGTAAAGTTGTCCAAGAAGAGAAATAATAATGGAATCCAATGGGTATTTTACCTCAGTTTCATATTGATAACCACAAGGATGATTCAGAATTGGTTTTGACTAGTTTTTAGTTTCCATTGTATATTTGTGATTCTATTCTATAGTTTCAACAACAAGTTGAAGATTTTAGGGGAATTTTGGATTCCTTATATAGTTTGGATATTATTCCATATTGGCATATCCCCTATGATAAAATTATTTACATTAGGGGTCGTCTCATCTTCCCTTTATCTATAAAGATCCTTATGTTACCTGATTTTTATATTACATTACAGTCCATTCATTCTGAACCTATATGGATGTATTTTGATATGGGATGGTATTTCTGGTGGCTTGGATTGATGTAAGACATTTTTGATTAAGTGTCCCACTATTAAACATAGTACTAGATTAAAATGAGCACATAATTCCTTCTAGTTTTCATTATCCTCTTTTGTTAATGGTATAGAAATGGGATTTTTTGTCCTTGAAAATAATATTTTTATTAAAATATAATCCCAAAAATTAATGTTACTTTTATATTAATAGATAAATTGATGACATCGTCACATTTAATTATAATTAGGGTCAACACTAAGGTTTAAGATGTAGGTGAGTTTTACATGTAGTAAATCTTGTGGTAACATGGGGTCACCACTAACATTTTCTCTGATAAGTATCCTATGATTTCTTCCCAATCTGGAGAATTATTTAGGAAGTGATAATGACATTGTTTTTTGTTAATTAAAACATATTATCTACAAATATATGGACTTATATAGAAATCTATTTAGACTCTAGAGGATATACTCAGTTCTTGTGTCTTGGATTTCTATTTATCTTGAGACAATCTTTCAAGACTCATCAAGTATTTTTATAATAACACTTACTATTTATCTCACATAATGGGTTTCATCGAGGATATGTTTATTCACAAGTATTTGTTAATTCATTTTTGATCATAAGTGGGAGAGGAATATTTCCTATTACCGAGTATCATTCATGAGATATCATATAATATTCATGATACACATCGATCTATTTTTTATAGATATAATTTGTCAAAAATAAAATATGTATCAATGATTTTATCATTAAGTGTGTTTTATTGTTGACCAGTTCTTTTAAAGGTCTATCTTCAGTTGTTTACCATTTGTATTATAAAAAAGGGAGGTTGGATCTAATATATGTTAGACCATTTGAATAAAAATAGTGTTTTGGATGGGTTACATATCAATTTGAATTTTTGGCATAGTTATTGGGTATTTATGATGTCTTACACATATCTCAACTTAAATAGAATTATTATGATCCTTCCCATATTTTGAGTTTGGATGAAATTCAGTTAGCTTCTTAAGTTTTAGTTTTGAAATAGCTAACATTATTCATTGACTCTCACTTGAAATCTCCCTATAGTATGTTTATTCTATTTGTAAAACTGTTTTCGCAGCATAGAGTGGATTCTCACGAGACATAGAAGAGTGAATCATAGGTGATGAATCAGTGACCTTACCCTTTTATAGATTATCATTATTCAATGTGACACCATGTGAACATGAATTTTTATGGTGGGGATAATTATAAAATCCCCCTTTAACCTCATTTATGATATATTTTATGTATTTTATTCCTCTTTCATGGTGTTTTGAATCCTGTTCAGAGGGTTCATAATGAAGGCTCAAGTATTTGATGTAATGGTAATGCATAAAAATAAGTTGAATGGTTTCTAAAGAGGGTCACTGGCCAGCCCATGGAATCATGGTAAATTGGATTTCCTATAAAAATCCCACCAGATAGGTAAAGATACTTTCAGTGGTGCAGGCACACTACCTGATACCCCAAGCTAGCTAGTGACCTCTACCTGTGTGACAACCTAAGTTTTTATGAATTATATTTTTTAAAATAATTATAGTTCTTTGGTTTCTTGTATTTAAAACTACACAAAACTATGATTTATTTATAAAAAAACCAAACTAACATTTTTCTTTATGAAACACCGTGAATAGATTGTGTTACACACTTCACTATGTTTGTCTTGTGTTAGCCACAATACCGAGTTTATCAAAAAAAATATATCATTGACATTATTATTTTATATGATAGTCATCACCCATACATTTTCATGGTAGGAATGAGTAGTACTAAATAAAATATAAACACATACAATTTTCAAATATTTACTAACTATTTATTTATTTTAAATAAATTATGATTCGTTTAAATTAAAAAATGTTTTCTGAAAATTAGTATCTATTCTAAAATATGGATTAATCTTGCTGCGTGTGGATAAATTAAAATTAAAATTTTCCACTTTTAGAAAATTTATTTTAGAAAATAAACATCATTTACTAATATGAGATATCAAAATCATATTAAGGTGCTTTTTTGTATTTTTATGATGAATTTCATTTTTTGATGAACAATGAAAAATGATGAATTTTAATTGAAAATTTACATTTCATTTAAATGATTAATAATATTAATATATATGTTAGATTGGTTTTAATGACACAGTATTTAAATTATATTTCTATTTGTATAATTTAGTTAATTGCATAGATTTTCTTAGTAAATTTTGATATAATAGCATTGTAAACGTTTTAAAATATTAATTTTATAATCTCACTTTCATGTCATGTCTATGGGATTAATTTTAAATTAATTATTTCTACTTCTTTGATTAAAAAATTAAAAATTTATTTCATATTAGGAATAATCATAATTTATAATTTCAAATAAGTCCAAATTTATTTTTGCCCAAAATTAATTATGTAAAATGGAAAAAAATATAAATTAATTCACGAAAACCCATGTTTAAATTGTTTTTAAAAATATAATATAAGGTGTATGAATGTAAAAAAAATTAAACCCTTTTTATAGAAATATACCAAACCATGTTACCTTAGTCTCAATTCTGTTTAGTTTTTTTGGTTACTTTTCAATGAAATTGACCCATATAATAAGATAAATAAATAACGAAACAAACATTGTACCTTTTTTCCTCTATATTTCTATAAATATTAGGAATAGAGAAAAAACTAAATAAGTTTCATTATAAAAACTATTTTTTAAGATAAATGAGTTTAATTATAATGGTAATTTCTTATGTTTCTATAGATGATTTAATTATATTAAATTATTAATAAACATCAACACATGATTTATTTAGTTAATAATTGAAAAAAATAAATGATAGTAAAAATATTAAAGTGAAGTAAGTAGATTGAAATATTGTACTACATTATTTTTTAGACTAATATATAATTTTTCATAAGTTTTAACATAATGTATTTTTTTCCAATAATAAATTGATATTTTTTGAATTTAAATAATATTTAAAATGGTAAAATGGACATTAATGCCAATTTATGTTAAATGATATTTTATTAATTATTTTAAAATTATTAAATCCTATATTATTTAAATTTATTTTTAAAAAATAATAAATATTTTCAATGGTATATTAATAAAATATTGTTTCAATTATAATTACATTATTTACCATTAAATATAAAATCTCAATTGACACGGTTATGGTTAAAGTGGTGTTTTGTGCATTACATATTCTTGTTTTAAAGTTAATTTCCAACACACATAGTATTTAAACTTTATAAATTTCATATAATGTTTATAATAATTTATCCCAATTTATATAATAATTATAACTCTATATTAGTCATAATGAACAAGTTATATACGTTAGAAAACCAGTTAACATAATTTAAAACTAAACTGGTCAACTATAGAAATGTAAGACTTGAAGAACAATATGTTTAAAAAAATTATAGAGTTCTGTTGAAGGTTTGTTCGAGAATATAATACATAAAAAAAATTAAAATATCATTTTTTGAGCTTCTTGAGATAATTTTTACCTCCCAATAATAAATACTTTTTAGTATTTACAATCGTTTCACTCCTCCCAAACTATAAAAGAGCACTAATTATATGCAATTCTTCACACCTCTAAATCAATATTCATAATAAAATACCTTACAAAATAACTTCTAATATTCTATATTAAAATCCAAGAATCCTTACTTTGTGATTATATCTATCCAAGTAATTCATTTATTGAAAACCAAAATGAGATACCTAGAGAATAGGTAATTTTTATCCCCGAATGTTTTTATTTTATTTCATCCTAAAACACATTCAATTATTGTTATACCATGATTATATAATATAATAAATATATTCCATAAATTAATATATTGTTATTTCAATGTGATTACCAATAAAATTACACACTTCCATCAAATGGGTTATGAAATCATCATTTGTGTGTACGATTAAGTACCGCATCGCTTAGTAATATCATTGGTTTTCACATTACCACCTTCCATGGTTGAGAATAATGATGGAAATATTATTAATATATGATATATGATATATGATATTTATGAAATTTTCATGCTTATATAATTATTATATACCAAAAACATTCATCCTTTCCTTTTTTTGCGCAATTAATTAACGTTGTTCGTGTGTACAGAGGACTTCCGCCAAATGAAGTGATGTGTTTCATTCAGGCATTACATGGAATATATTAAAGACTATTTTAATATAAATATGTTATATATATGAAAATAAAATAATACTATAATGATAATATAAATGTACATATCATTTATTTTTCTTTCTTTCAATATAATAAGAAAATGGAATCAATGTTCATGGGTATATACAACCTACCATCTCCCTAAAGAATGTATTCCATTTCATGTCACTATATATTACTGATTACTATAAATAGACATATAATGAATATATATGATCTTTATATCATCATAATAATTTTTTATATAATTAAATCATTATCTAAGTAATAGTACCATGAAAAAAATTCACACCATATATGAAAAGCAAAGCAGTTATTACCCAAAACATAACTTTAACATGGAATTATTCAGAAATGGATAATATAAGGTATAGGTAAATAATGTATGAAAGTATATATATTGATATGGTAATTTTATAGTTTTATAATAGACTTTTATTTTTTATAAATGAGGTTATAATGTGTACAACGATGGTTAAGACTTCAGTTAAGGTATTTTCGCCTCGCTTTTTTCTTTTGGGAGACTCATGCTATATTCACCACCTCATTCTTTTATGTGGTGTATATAATTCTCATTAGTGTATTTTATGATGCTTGTAATACAATTTATTTGTATTTTAATAACCATTTTGGATCTATATTTCATGGGGTCTATAGTTCAAAAGATACAAATAGGTAAAATATATTTGTCTTAATTTACCTATTATGATATGTATGTTATGATTTTTACATATATTCTTTCATGATATGTATATAAATCCCATTTTAATTTTAATATAATGAAAATATCTATTATCATGATATTTTAACATCCATTTTATGTAAATACCTCATGGGGATTTTGATTCAACATTGCCAATGTCAAAAAATCTTATGTTGTATTCTCATCATTTATCATAATTTCTTATGATTAAGTCACAAATGTTGATGTATCATGATCTAAATATAAATAATTCTCATTAATTTTATTATAATCAATATATTTATTATATCATAATTTATTATATAACTTATCTAATATTCCATTCATTATAAAATTATGAAACTCTTTTAAAAAAATATGTCCTTATTTCTCTCTTTGGTCTGAAATCTATGTTAATTAAAAAAATTACTAAAAAATTTAAATGATATTTTATGATTTCCTGAAAATAATGTGATTTTAAAAAACTATATTTTAATAAAAATTTAAATTACATTCAAGGCTTCATATATATGTTTCAAAGTGTATTTTCAAAAAAATTGATTTCAAATAATGTTTTCTCTCTAAATGATATTTTAAACGGTTATCAAATAATCATTTTTATGTTTTCATGGTTATTTTCAATTAAAAATGTTTTAAAAAATGATTAGTTTGAAGAAAAAATTGAAAGTGGAATTTATATATTCTTCACGAAATGATTTAAATGAATTTTCAAATATTTATTTATATGTATCCAATGTTATTTATAATGAAAAGAACTTTAAAAATGTTTTATGAATGGGATTTTTAAAGAAGTGATATTTTCCATATGAAATGATCCAATTAATATTTCAAAATTCTTCTTCCTATAAATTGAAATACTTTTATATATATTTAACTATAATGGGGATTTTATCTAAGGACTCCATTATTATTCATTCCATGAATTATTTAGGCTTATGTTAAAACAATTTTGAAACCAATTTATCTTCCACAGGTTATACCATGATAAATGTTTTTTGAAGCACACCTATTTCAATGGGTTATTCTTTGATGAAATAATTATGAAACCTATATCTATTTTATATATTATTTTATGATGAAAGTCTTATGATTCCCAATTCATTTCACGGGCTTTGATATGATAAATTTTTATGATATTGTGGTACACATATGTTTGATTTCATTATGAGACATATGGGACCTATATCTTCCTCCAATGACTTGGGAAAAGATTTATATCTCATGAGATATACATGGCTATGATTTGGAGTGATCAAGGTTCGGTAGAGGATATTGTCGACTAATATTTTCCTCGGAGTAAACCTTCAACATTTTTATGGTCTTTGGCGTGAAAATTGACAAATAATTTGGTATTAGGAGTGAACCATGACTACAATCATGGTTTGGGGAGGGAACCCATACCACTAAGATAGCCTTTGTATTTAAACCCTAACTAACACAATTCCCTATTTTATTATTACGTTATTCTCTCATGGTATATGAAAATGATTCATATGTGATATATATCTTATGATCTACCAATATTAATGACATGAATCATGTGTATAATATTCGATATGAATGGTGTGATCTCATAATGTTACGATCATGTTATAAAACTCTTATGTTCATGTAATTCTTAATTTTCTCCTTTATTTAACCTTACTAAGCATATGGGATCACTCTTTCTTATATTTTCTTTCCCTAGGTTATAAATAATTATTTTATGTAGAAGTACTAAATGGTTCTATCTCTGTGGAAAACAGTGAATATATTTCTTTAGGTTAGAATATTGTGTTCCAATTTTCCAATGACATAAAACTATTATTCTTATTAGAAATTTACTTTTTAATGCAATTTATATTTATCTAGAATGATGTAATACCCATTTATGAGAAGCCTAGGTCATTATACTTTGTATCAAAAGGAGGCTTAATCAACCTTTAAAAAATATTATATGAAATATTTAGTAATATACCAAGGGTTATTTATATGTTTATGTCAAGTTTTGTCTCTAAGTATATGTCTAAGGATTTGTTAAGATAGAGGAAAATTTCCCAGAATTTTGGTAATGGAAAGATCCACTTGTTTCCTCACAATACATCCTAATCTAGATACTAAATATGAATGGCGAACAAGAACAAATGTATCTAGGGGTACCAATCCCTAAAACACTATATTAGGATAAAATCAATATGGAACTATTTTGCAAGAACAGGCATTTCTTTACACTTGATTCGACAGTCATAGGGGATATGATTTCGAAATTCAAAAACTCATTATGAACTATCACAAAGAATTTTAATTGAATGTGACTATCTATAACCTTGTATAAACCTAAGTTGTCATAGAATTAATAAGGTGTAATGTTTTACACATTATGTAAGTTATTTTTCATGATTATTTGGTTTCCCAATATGATTAGTGTTTCTCATACTATTATTTTTTTTAGTCAATTGTAGTAACCAAATGCAACTTGGTTAACATTGACTATAATGGGAATTTTTTTTATGAAAATCCAGATGGGATTATTTTGGGAGAAAATAATGACATGTTTTTTCCTAATTAGGTTTCATTGAACATAATTAACAATGTGTAACATAACCAACTCCCAAAATCACCCTAGAATCGAATGAATGATTTTTCTAAGACTTTAGGAAATTGATTCTAGTTATAAAATAAGATTCAGTTTGTTTTTTATCAAGAATGTGGAATGTAACACATGATTGTAAGTACTATAGGAATAAGAAGATTTTTTTACTTTAAAGAAAGGATATAAATCAAGTAACTAAAAAATTAAAATTTTAGTATACACAATGGATGAGAATAATAGTCTCCCTAATATATCATTGATTTTTGAATGATTTAAATGAGGAATGTATTTGAATTATGAAAATCAATTTCCTAATTGAGAATATTTTGAATAGAACTATTAAAGGGGTATAATTAAAGGTTATATTGTTCATGTTGAAGAGACTAAAAATAAAATGTTAAAGGAAATAATTATTAAATAATAATATGAAAATTTATAGTTAATTTTTTGATAATGAAGAGTGATAAATGAATTAATTATGTATTGGAAGTCAAATATTGTATTATTAGGTGTATTAAATATATAAGTATTGTTTGGTATAAGTTTTTCCTTAAAAAATTAAATAATATGTCCAATTATACTGATTACCATAAATAGTGATTTAATAGAAAGGTTATATTTTCATTAAAACACACAATTAAGGGAAGGTATCTCATTATATGATATCAGCGATAAGAAAATGATGTTTATTATAGATAAAGATATTAATTATATGGATAATTTAAATGGGATACTATTGATGGCCTTATAATTTATAAAGGATCTATTTAAAATGTGTTTTATTCTATCATTAATGAAGTTTAAACCATTTTAGGATTTAATTAATATATCTAATAATCAGTTTTCTATGTAAAGAATAAACAATAATGAATTTTTCGATATGGTTTTATGGTAATTTAGGTTATTAACATGTTTCAAGATAATAAATCAGGAAGTTATTCACCTGTTTCATATACGATAATCAATAGGTTCATTATGATACATTGGAGGTGAATGTTAAAATGAGTTAGAAATTTATGACCTTATTTTTATAGATTGGAATGTAATTTTTTGGATGGTTCAATTGTATAACCATTTATGTAATGGATTTAGTTGAATTTTGGACTAGTTTTTACAGAAAATCATTTGAAAAAATAATAAAATTTGAAAATCTATTTCGTTGAAAATAACCTTGAAAATTTATAAAGGATTATTTACAAATATTTAAAATTTGCATGAGGTAAATATACTTGCTACATTACAAAAATCAAAAAAAATCCTTTTAAAAACAATTTTCATTATAAATAAACATAATAGAATTTAATATAAAGTTGAAATCTTCTATTGGTAATGATAGAAGAAAGTATGGTACATACATTTCATGTTAAAAACAAGGATTATTCTTGCATTTTCATTAAAATCCAAACATGAATTTTTTATAAAATGACATGGAGAATCTTCTCAATAAATTTTTTAAAAATTAAAACATGGGTTTCAAAAATAAAACATTTTGAAATTGTAAAAAAAAATTTTTGAATACATTTTTATAATACATATAATTGTATGGAAAAGGGTTTTTGAACAAAGAGAGAAATAAATATGAGTTTTAATAAACTTTATCCTATTTTTTGAAGTACCAAATTGTGGTAAAACTGTAAAATTACATTAAAATATCATATCTAATCATAGTATGATAAAATAAATTAAAATTATGTTTTCTAATATTGTAATATTTCAATATTGTATACTTTATCATAAATAATACCGATAAATGATGAGATTGTAACCTAAAACCATTACAACATTGGTACCATTTGAAACATAATACCCATTAATGAAAGATCATAAAATGGATATGTAATACCTATAATTATCAGGATAACTATCCTAAAATACAATCATGATTAGTATATGTATCACATTAATGAATATGTGGTGAATATGTCTTATGTCTCACAAAATTAAATAGTGAGATGGAGATCCCTTCCTGCTTTAGTAGTCTTTTTAATCATAGGCCCAAATAAAGAATAAAATTAAATGAATATTTAAATTTAATTAAAATAATTATAATCATGATAAAAAGTGTTAAAGGATAATTATTTACACCACACAAAACAAATGAGTGGTAAATTTTCATATCTCACACAAAAGTAAAATAGACACTCGAAATATATTAATTTAAGTCTCGATATCATTCATACAGATTCAAACCTCATATATAATAAATATAAGGTCATTTTCCATATATTTAATAACAAAAATAAAAATATACCATACCGTGTATGATTTACTTATGTCATTTTATTATTCATTTATTAACAGTTCCATGTTAAACTCATTATTCGGGTAATAAATGCTTTATTTTCCATTTATGGTTTGATTTATTATTTTCGGCCATCCTAAATCGATAATTATTTCATAATATTCTGAATAATAACCTTTAATTAATTATAATATTTATACATAAATTTTAATTTTAATATGAATCATGAAATATGGTTTTGAGAAATGAATTATGTTATGATCATAGATATGGTAGCTTGTGTGTACACATGAGTAACATATTCATTTTCCAATGATCATTTTGGAAAATATTAGAGTAATATATTATCACTCCATAATCATAATGATATAAAAAATATCTTATAAATTATTTAAAATTAATTATGTATTTCATCTTTGTCATTTTGTGATGAAAATAGAGTCGCATCGTTTTGTCAAGGCAATAGTCCACACCTACATGAACAACTTTAGCATAATTTAGTGATTGAAAATATAAGAAGGAAAACAATATATTATATTTTAATAATGATAAATATGTCATAATATCTTGATTAATTAATTTATATCACATATATTAATTAATGTTATCTTTAATATCTTTCTTCTAAATTGTTAGTGAAATCGAATCGCATCACATCATGAGGTTGTAGTCTTCCATACAAACGAGTGATATTATCGTATCCCATTTAAAATGGAAAATAAAAATGGTATATATGATATATATTCTCTATATATCTAATTATATTTTATATATAATATGTATATATTATATCCATCACCATACCCAACCGAGAGATGTGGTAATGGAAATACGAATGACATCAGTTCGTGTGGCGGTAATCTATCATGCACATGAATGATGTTTTCGTAACCCATTTGATGAAAGTATATATGGTTTCTAGTCATGAAAATAACATAACAAAAAATCCATATATTTAGGATAATGATGTTTTTATATATCTATGGTCAAATAAAAATTTAAGGAGATGGAAGAATAAATAAAATAAAAAATTCATATTTAATAATGGTACCTCTTCTTTGGGTATCCTCCTTATGTTTGCACAAAAATCCTTTATCGGGTGTATTTATGACCAAAATAATAACTCTAGGTTTATAGTAATTATGTTTTCAATTGTTTTGGAAATTTATTGGATGAAACAATAGGTTATCATAGTGTGAAGAAGAGAGGTGACATGTGGCCTTTAATAAGTGAGGTGAGTGGCACAATTGTAATTATTTGAAAATAAAAAGTTGTAACCATTTATTTCACAAGAAACAATGATCCTAAAATAATTATAATCAAACCTAAGACATTAATTGATTTAAATAGCTCCAAAAAATATTTTTTATGTTGTTTTTAGGGTATTTTAATCCTTATCTTTTACTTTCAACAATCGGTAAAACAATATTTACCTTTACTATGATAATTAATTTTTACTATTTACACTATTAAATCTGTTAAAAAATTATGTTTAACTTATTATATTATTTATATTATTATTATTAAAAATATTTAATCCATTTTTTCATGTTCAACTATGACATTTAGAAATTGTTTATTTAAAATTTATCCCACAAACCCGCTGAGGAAACGGGTTTTCAAAGTGAAAATGATTAAATGTTTAAAAGGTTTTCATATCCAATTTAAATAAAAAATTGATTCCAATGAAAAATATTAGATAAATATATATATATTATAAAAAATTTAAAATTAAAATATATTTTAAATATAATTTTCATTTATAAATAGTCTAATTGAAAAGATAGTTTTCAATAAACATTTAGTGTCTTTCAATATTAATCAAAAAATTAAACCATTAATAAAATAATCAAAAAAATACCCCTAATATCATATTTAAAATTTTATTTAAAAATAAATTTTAATTATTCAAATAATATTTCTAAACTTTTCAAAAATTAGATTTATAATACGTGTACAAAAAAGTGAAAGATCGCCATTTTAGAAAAATATCGTTTGAAGTTAGAAATTTTGATTTTTATTCCCTAATATCTTATATAAGAATCACATAAGATGAATGATAAATATTTTTTAGAATGTATATAATATATAAAACCTTTTAAAATAATTTTACCAAATTTTTTATTAATTTATAATTTTTAAATGTGATTTTTTTTATAAAAAAATTCCGAAAATGATTTCATTTATTTTAAAATAGATATTATTTTCAATTAAAATTAATTTTTCAACCAATAATTATATTTATATTCATATGTATACCATAAAGGTTCATAATTTATTTAATCCTATTGATACCCTCTATTCTAATGGAAAGGTGGTAACTATAATATTAAATAATAAGAATATTTTGAAAGTATGTAATGTTTCATGTAAACTTATTGTATCATTTATCACAAGATACACTCAGTTTTATGTGTAAAAAAATATAAAATCAATGTATAATATTACACAAGATAAAATGTATGTTTTTTAAGAAAATATTTACTTATTGTTGAATATAACAAAGAATACCAAATTAATTGCATTTATTTGAAAAAAAATTCACAAAATCTCATAGTGTTACATAATTTTTCATATAAAATTATATAGTTAGAAAAGATATGTTTCCACATTGAATAGAAATATAATAATATTATTTATTAAATATTTTTAATTTTATCATAAAATTGAAAATTAATTGGTCACTTTAAATTGTTATTTTCAAGAATGGTAAATTAGAAAAATTAAAAACATTTACATCATACAATGAGACATTAATAATGGATCCATAAAAATAGAAAAAGGAAATAAAAATAAATATGGTTTATATTATAATAGATTTTAATTTTAAGGGATGTAAAACACCATTTAAATATTTTAAAATATATAAGTTTGAAAATTAACATCATAAAAAGAGTATTAAAAATTCCTTTTAAAATTGGTTAAATCGAATTATGAGATTCCTAGAAAATAATTCATATTATCTTTCCAAAAAATAGTTGATGAAATTAGTGGGATTATAATTTATATTCAATTAAAATTTATACCAAATCGAATTTTGGAATTGTATGATTGTTTGATCCTTTAAATATATATTCAATTAAGAATGACTCTGACAAAATGAATTGGGAATTCAGTCGGTAAAACTTTTATAGAATTTTTATTTTAAGAATAAATGTAGTTTGAGAATATGATCATAAAATAGACATTAAAATTTCATGAAATGGAATATATTTTATTGTGTGAAATAAACAGGGTAGTGAATTATCTATGAAAAATTAATTATGGTACAAAATATAAAACATGACCAATTGAGGTGAAAATAAGACAAAGAAACATGTACCTTGTTTTCCGTTTTATTATAATTCACGCCACAATTATGTATAAAAAGTATAAATATATTAATATAATTTTTAAATACGTTTTAATATATATAACATTTAGTAGAATTAATTTATAATTATAATTTTCATGTATAATTGTTAGTTTATTGTCTATTTTTATTTTTTTTGTGATAAATCGTGATTTTTTTGAACTAGTTTCATATTAGTGGTGTTATTATTCATTCATATCCCAAATTACATCATTTGTAAATAATATTATTAATGTTTTATAATTAATTTTAAAGTTATAATTGCAATCTATTTTTTTATTATGACCCTTAAATATGAATTTGGCAATGAGAATGTTTTGATGATTCTTAGCAAACAAAGCATGTGTTATTTTATATTGAGTTAAATTTTTATAGTTCCATTCCATAACAAAAATAAACTCATTGTTTAAAATTTTATATCATATCTTGAAATAAAATAAATTCCCATTTTCGTCTCCAATATAAATTAATATCGTTTTTCATGTAGGTGGGTCAAAACAACCCAAAGAAAAATATACTAAAATTGTTTCACTGATAATGAAGTTATTTAGTTTTAATATCATTATACAATAAGTATAATTCTAAAATTTAGTGTATATTATTTAAATGTGTCAGAATTAAAAATAATAAGAATAATAATATAACATATATGATGTTATTTCATATTATAGACAAATAGTTTTTTTCTCTTAGAATGCTCTTTTGGATAGTAAAATTTTCCAAGATTGTTTATTTATCATAATATTAATAGGTTTTCCAATTCATATTAATATAAACTAATTAATTTCACTAACATAATATTCATCCATTAAACCAAAGCTCATTACCATAACAGTATGAAATTTAAGAAATAAAGAATCTAAAATTGGTCATTCCAGGTAGTCAATAGTCTACACATACACATGAATACGTATTTCATTTTCAATAGAGTAGTTAAAATGAGTCATATGTTTTATCATTTTATAATCTAAAATATTTAAAAAATATCATAATTATATATTAAATGAAATATAGTACCATCCATATATGGTAGTGAAGGAGATCAAAAAACATTACATCATGGGGAAGGTAGTTCATGCATCACATGAATGACGGTTATGTTTGTCTAAATAGAAATGTGAAAGGTGGTGAATGACTGTACAATAATTATAATTAAAGAAAAATATACTAATGAAACTTATGTTATAATTTTAAAATATTATATCATAATTTTATGAAAAATAACATCACATAATAAAATAAAAATGAGAACGGAGAGGTTGTAAATATATAACTCACATCTTGGATTACCTCCATTATAAAGGAAATAATCCCTTGATGAATAATTTATTGTGAATATAATAACCTATTTATGGTTTATATGAATGTTTAGGTAGGTTTTATATGTATTTTGGTCCAAATTAATTAGTTTTTTGGATGATTTAAAGTAAAGCGAGTAATTCCCCTTTTAAAAGTAAAAATGGATGACATTTTGGTAGATACCCAAAACAGTTTATAAATGGAAAGTGTCACAAAAAGATAATAGATCAAAAATAGAGATTTAATTGATAGGTTATGTTTTAGGGTCAATAAAAACTCAAAAATTTAATTAAATGCATGTTTTTATGATGTTCGTCCATTTTACTCCTAGGTCACTCGTTTTTACCTTTTTTATGCTATGGTTAACAGTTTTTATAGAGGACATTTATCCTTTATGCCTAAAAATAAAATTTCCCTTATAAAAAAATTTAAATCAACTAATTAAAATTTTCAAATCTATTCAATAAGATAAAAATTTATAAAAATGATAATAGTATTTCTAAAATAATAAATGTATAATGTATTAAAAAAAATTTTATTGAAATTTATATTTTATGTTCTAAATTTTAACTGTGGGAATTATAAATTTATAAAAAATTATATAATTATAAATACACTTATAAAATACATATTTGGTCTTCAAAAATAGATTTTAGGAATTCTTAAATAATAGTAATAAACTAATAATTCCATTAAAGTCAGGTTACTGTTTTTTTCACTTTTCTCTAAAAATCAATATTTATTGAAAAATAGAAAATATTAATTTAAGAATTATTGAGATCGAAAATTGAAAAATGATGTAAATTTTTTCAAATTATAATAATAAAAATTTGCAGTTTTATTTTTAAAATAAAATCATAAAGTGCACTAAAACACTGCTTTTATAGGGAGTAGTCTTTTTTGAATAAATATTATACTTCTTGTTATCTCTAATAATTTAAAAATTAAATTATTATTAAAAAATATTCATTGAATCATATATTAATAAAAAAATTATCGAAATAAAAATTATTATCACTTAAAAAGAAAAAATAATATAATTCTACATTTTCTAACATAAAATGATATTGTTTAATGTTTTTGGTATATTAATTAATATTCATTTGGATTATATGTGACCATTATATTACTTATACATATATTAAATAATATATGTGCTCATATTCAAACCTTTTATTTCAAAATCCATATTTTAATGGTATAAAAAAATAATGGTTCCCTTTTTTTATAGTTTCGTGTGTAATAAGTTGTTGAACACATTGTCTATTTTAGGAAAATGTACAGTGAAATATCAAGTCATTATATTCTTCCATCTTAAATAAATTACATTTTTACTTTTTAAATTATTACTCAATGATGAATTATGTTGAATGTGATCTTAATAAATCCATCATTAGGTTATAAACTCTAACATGAGATCTACCATACTCTTTTAGGTTATATCCTGGTATTTATCATTCCTCTAACAACATTTTCAATTCATATTATTATTTACCACAGTATGAATATACCATAATTATGTATCAACTATTTCATAGCTTTTACAATACCATTTGAGACTCAATAAAAATAATATATAGAAAACCCATATATCTATCCAAATATTAACACTTTATCGTTCAAATGATATAAAAACACACACTAGAAAATATATATCAAAATCCCAAAAATCATACAAAGATCCCAAAAAATATCATAAAAAATATCAATCCCAAGGTCACCAGAACTATATAACTTACAATTCATTATATATATCTATTATTTATTATTGAAACATTAAGATTATATTAAATCTAAGAGTTATTTATCCCCTAATTATGATTTTTCTATAAATTATCTCAAAAAATTATCCTTTTCAAAAAACAATTTTTCAAATTTACTGATACCATTTAATAAATTTTTACAATCCTTAAATGTAAAATTATTAATGAATACTCATTAGATTTTTCAAATAATTCTCATATCTTTTAGAATATACCATAATATCATGAATTAATATCAATCCCAAAACAAAACACCTAAGAGTTTCAAGTTTTTATTTATATTAACATATCTACCTCACTACCATAGGTTATAAAAGGAAACTCTCATTTTCTATGATAATAAGAATATACAAATATTACCAATGATTTAATTATGAGCCCTTATTCAGTTATAATAAACAGTGGTTTCTAGATACATACCATTCTCGACATAATTTTCAGGATCCTATTTCAAGAAAATACTAAAAAGAAAATGAGTATAAAATTATCAAAATAATTTATTGTAAATGATCGTATGAGTATTAACGTTCAATGTGACATAGAAAATTACCCTAGGGAATGGGTTGTTTGACTAAAATTTTATTCTTATTTATCAACATGAGGTACAAAAATAGAAAATAAAAAATACAACAAAATATAGGAAACTTGAGGGAATCCAGTCGTGGAGGTTTAATATTTTGTGGACCCAGAGCATCTACCTTGATAGCCTACATAAATTCTTTTGGTAGAGAGTCGATGCTTTTATAAATAATAAGATCCTCATATTCTCTACCTACTCGAGTTAACCTAAATGCTGAAAATTTCTTCTCTCTCTAAACATGACCTAGGTTGATGTCCTTCCTTATAAGTGATTTTCACTTCCTAAAATATTATTTCAACTTCAAAGGAGGCTCCTATATTCCCAGGAGGATTTGAAAAAAAGCATCCCATTCTGATTCAATATATTCATCCACAATGTTAAATCTTTTCAAAGATGAAGGCTGGAGATTATATATCACACCTATTCCCCTAAATAATTGTTAGGATAAAAAAACTCACTAAAATAAAGGATTACGATTACATTACCATTGAACACCATGACTACACCTTCCACCATCCTAGTCGTAGAGAAACTATCTAAATTTAATTTCATGCCCATGGGTGGCAGGATCTTGTAGACCCAGCAACCCTGCACCGCTTGAGAGGATCCTGCTCTCATTATAATCCTTATAATAAGCTTGGAAAACAAAGAATAATTATTTTCACTATTACTAAGAGAACATAAATCCATAGTAAGGGACTTCAGTTAGATCTATATTTATTGGATATGCATATATTCACCCTACCATGCTGCTTTTAAATCCTACATGATCGACCGTTATCCTGCCATAATAAGAAGGGAAATCACCCGAACCTCCAAATCACATAGACATACACCTTGATGCTAGTATGAAATGAAATATGAAATATAAAAACCCTCACCTAAGTTTGTAATCCACACAAAATCTCCAAAACATACTTCCCAATCACTCTAAAAAAGCTGGTTCACTGTAGACTCCCTCTACAGATTGATTTAGTAAAAAACTGAAGAACAAGGATGATTTCATTTCACTAACTATTATCATCCATAAGTATAGCTTGGTTCTTGAGGTGAAAAATAAGAAATTTCATTTTTGTGGTTACTTAAACAATAGCTTTAGATCCCACTAATCTAGCATTGACTATTTTCAATTAATGTATCTATATTCGCATCTGGATAAATGAGAAGAGGTCAAACCTATAATGTAGCACTAGTCAGGGGAATCAACCAAACCAATACATTCAAAAATTAATTTTTGATCCTTATTTAGAATAGCTTACATCGTGGTTGAATTCTTTATAGCCTCCTTGAATGAGATGTCAGGAGTAGGGAAACCAAGAAAATATAATTTCTCTACCACCCATTTGTCCATCCAAAAGTTGATGTCCCCTTTTCCAATCACCCAGTGACTGTAATCCTACATGTCAATCAAATGGTTCAGCATTCATTTAGAATGTCTAGAAATCTCCCAATTACCCTCCATTCCTCAAATCATTAATGTATCATTTTTGTATCATCACTAGTGTTTATGATCATTTTTGGAAGTTTGAGAATATGTAGATGTTTTTTCATATTAAGGTGGAAAGAAAAGTGGGATGAATGGTAGAGGTGTAGGAAAATAGTACATTTGGTATAATCTTAGGAAATTTGGATTCCCTAAAGGAACTCCACCAACCATCCAGTGGGACTTCTAGAGGAATCACAACAAGCTAGTAGGTGGCCTCAGGCTAGTAAAAATTAATTAAGGATAGATTAATCATTTGTTCCCCTAAAACACCTATTTATCATCTCTAATCACCCTCTTAGACCATAACATTAATTTTATTATTCTATGGTCTCTCTAGGGTTGGATTCACCACTATCCATCTCTATATTAGAATTTTTTTAACTATGTTCGATTTGTTGTTCCTCCTTTGGTATGTCTGTGAAAATTCCTCTCATTTCCACAATTTATCTCAGAATTAGTAGTAGTTCTGGGATGTGTTTTTTTGAATATATAGATCATTTTTTTGATCTCTCCCAACCCCTTATAGTTTCTTCATCTTTCTTTTCTCATAGGTTGGATATATTATTGATTATAGTGCATTAAATGTAACCTAGGTGGTATGTGTTGATCTACCCTCTCTTTCCACATTCTGCTTAAGGAAACACAATTCTAAGATGTTAGAATAAACTTTAAAGGAAAATTATCAATTAATGTCCTAATTTATTTCTTTTTTATGTGTGGTTACTATTGTGGTTGGGGTGAAACCCATGTGTGGGGTAGATGTATTTTTCTATAGCCTATGTTTAGTGAATCAAATATACTATTGGTTTTTTAAATGGTTTCATAAATGTTTTTTTGTGTTATTATTTATATTCTATAAGTGTCTATAAATAGAATTTAGTATCTTATGGGTTTTCCCTTCATTTTTATATGAAATATGGTTTTAAAATAATTATGAAATGGTTTGTGAAATAGGTTTTCAAAGCATTATTTTGGTTGGAAAATGGTAGTTTTGAAAGTGTTTAGGAAATGTTATAATCCCTATGACACTTTTTGAAACATGTATTACATGTTAACCATGGGTACCTAGAAGGGAGTTTTTGAATTGGTATTTTTACTTTTTTTATGTAAGGGGTTATGATTTTTATAGTGTTCCTTTATCATAATTTCCTAGATACAATGGTTTTAGTGACTCATTTCTGACACTATAGGGTGTACACTACGGGGGTTTTACTTGATGATTTTTTAAAAGGTGATACCTTAGCTTAGAATGACCAAATCATAAATATTATTAACAGAGATATTATAAAATTAAGCAATACAGGATAATTATGCAATCATTCTCAGGAAAGGAATTGTTCTCAGTGGGGAGGTATTCAAACCAGGAAATGTCTTGATCTACTCCCATGTTGTCCAGTCCATCTACAACCATTTTTTTTTCTCGATAAAAATTTGTGATGATATAGTTAATATCGATGAGTGAAAGATTTCATTCCATCCAATGCATAGTAATCATCCAATCAAGATGAATTACTTCATTCTAGATTGCATGAATGATTTTCATCATGTCACTTTCTATACAGAGGTTTTTCCTCCCAAAGAGCCTGGAAAAAGTAGTTCCATGTATCAAACTTAGTATCTTAGCTCCAAGGGTAGTGGTGATGCCACAACTACACATGAAACAGCCAAGAATCTGACCAAAGTGATTCCAGAAGACAATACCACACCCTGAAGGGAACGAGTTTCCCTTGGAGGTGCCGTCAATTTTGATTTTGATCCATACAGGGAGAGGGAATCTCCAAAACACCTCTAGAGTGAGATGTGATGGACAGAAATGGACATAAATTTGTATCCGCTTTAGGATTCCAATGTTGTGCATGGTGTTATGGAAATGTCCATTTTTCAACAAAGCAACATCATGTATGGAAATAAGAATCCGCATCCGACATGCATTTAGATTATGTGTGTAATTGTTTTGAATAATAGCATTATGGGCATACCATATGACATGGTATAGTTCAGCAATTGTAGTAAGGAATAGGTTTTTGATCGGCTTAGAGCTGTCTATATCTACACAGTTCCTTAGATGAGTTTTGATAGAGTCAAAAAACAACCATCTGCAATTAAGATTTTCAAGAATATAGTTCCAAAGAGCAGAAGCAGTATCACAAGAAAGGAAGAGGTGATTATCATCTTCTCTATGTTGGTTATAGATTTTTCACCTAGAGAAAAGATGGATTCTGAAATATTGTAGGAAAATATCAGTGGGAACTCCATTGTGAGCAAGACGTGAGATGTGACTAAATCATGAATATTTTATCCAAGGATTGTTAAGAAAAGTTTATCCAGATGTAATCGTTCTTAGGATTAGAGAAATAATGATTGTAGAAATTTTTAGAGTTAACCATACCATTGTGAGCAAGTTCCAAAATTAGGATGTCATCAGTGTAAGTGAAAGAGTAGTTTTCAATGAGATATAGAATAGTATCAAGGAGGTGGCCACAATGATAGCTTAAGATGTTTTTGATGGTGATTTTAATATTTTCTGGAGTTTAATCAGAAGATTCCATAGAAATTAAAGGTGTTCTAGTCCATTTATCCAACCATAATTTCATGGATGAGTTTCTGGAGACAATCCATCTAGAATTATTCATAAAATTGATGAAGGATTATTTGATGGCAGGACAAATGGAAGAACTAATGTAGTTATAGTTTCCCTATTTAAATTTTTTTAGGAATATATTTTTGACATGTGTTATAGCATCTAAGGTATTCTGAAGAAGGATCCAAGTGAGTTTATATTGAAGGGTATCATTAGAGAATTTTAAATTTTTTATACCAAATACCACCATTCTCAGTGGTCTTGCAACAGGTAGACTAGGGAATACTCATAAGTTTTCTTTCCAAAGTACTTCCCATTCATATGAAATTATTAATAGCATTGTTAATCATTTTAATAAGACCAGCATGCCTTTTTTAGACCATCATGGAGTAAACGAACTTGAAGACAATAGTAAATTTAACAAGGAAAGTCCTACCTACCATTGAGAGGGCTTTTCCCTTCCAAGAGGAAAGCTGATTTAAAATTTAGTCAATAATATGAGCAAATTGATAGGACATAGGCCTGCCCTAAAAGATATGAACACCATGATAAGTGAAAGGGAGTGTTCCTTATTTCAGAACGAGGTTATTGATGATGTTACATTTTGGGGGGGAATTTTCTTCCAAAATAAAATGAAAGATTTGTTCCAAGTAATAGATTGGGCAGAAAACTCTTCATAGTGTGAGAGTAAAGTTTTGAGATTAAGAATGTTCCTTTTATCACATTGAAGGATAAGAATGATGCCATCATCATAAAAAAGTTGAGTATGAGAATTGACATTCTTAGAGACCTGGATGGGTTTCATTTTATTCTGGACCACCAGACTGTTGATCAGATGACTAAGATAGTCCTCCACAATAGAGAATAGGATGGATTGAAGAGGATCCCCAGGTCTGAAACCTCTAGTGAAATTGAATTTACCCAAGGAGATCCATTGATCAAAATAGATATTGACGCCGATTTGAAAATAGTTCTGACTATAGATATGAAAGAATCATTGAATAGAAAACCTTATAGGACTTTGAAGATAAATCTCTAGTCCATAGGGTCCAAGGCTTTTCTGGTAACATGTTTAATAGCTATGTTGCCTCCACATTTTTTTGGTCAAGTTACTGACACATTCAGAGGAAAGATAGATATAGTCTTGAATAGAACAACCTTTTATAAAACCAAATTGACTCCAAGAGACAATTTTTTCTGTGATAGTTGAAATTCTATTAGAAATAATTTTTCTGGTGATTTTATAAATAGTATTGATAAGAGCAATAGGTCTAAACAGATGAATCTCAGAATTTTTATCCACTTTAAGTATTACGGTGAGAAATTTTGAATTGAGGGAATGAGGGATCACCTCATTAGAAAATAAAGTTTTAACCATATTATAAACATAAATATGAATCAAATCCCAATAAAGTAAAAAAGAAACCATTATTGAAGCCATCTGTACCAGAAGCACTATCAGGATTTAGACTAAAGACAGTGTCTTTTATTTCATTCTCCATTAGTGTGATGAGGAGGAAGATGTTGGCCTCATCAATAACCAGTAATGGAATGACCTTAGAAAGGAGGTATTTTTTATATTAGGACTGTTGAAGATGGATTCATTGTAGGGGAAAATATATTGAGTGATATCCTCTTCATTTTCAAGCAGGTTGTCCCCATCCTTTAGAAATGTTAACAGTTTACAAGTTCTTTTGATTCATTGAATAGAGTTATAGAATTTGTTATTTATCTCACTGTAAAATCCCAGGTAAATAAAGAATAAAGAATTTTCATATTTATTAATATTTACAAATTAAATATTAATTTTATTTTAAAGGGGTTGCTATGTTCGATAGCGTACCCGATACACAACGATGCGTTTCTTTGAAACTTACGTAGCACACTAGTAATAAAATAATATTATTTTAAATGTTAGTTAACAAGTAGCCGTTGTACTGGCGGGAATGGATATAAATAACTAAAATATTATTAGATATGTTTTAAAATGTTTATACATTTACCCAATAAAAGATAAAGGCTTAAAATACGGAAAGAGTTCAATTTTAGGGCATATATACTCTAATTTTCACTAAAGGTTCACTTATCACCTTTTAATGGTGAACCGTCATTAAATATAGTTTTGATCACTCTTATACATTCTTTTGGACCAAATATAACTCTTCTTTAGAATCGGGACATCAAAATTTACTTTGTGTAAATTTTTGGTACCTTTCTGATAAAGTTCATTTTTTTATGAATAGTGTAAAATGTTGTATTTTAATTCAAAACCTCTTTTTAATATAAATTATTTATATGATTAGATTATTATTTGAATTGGTTTTAAATTGAAATTAGAAAATATTTTTACCAGTTAATCCAATGGTGGTCGTTGGAATTAATTTCACTTTGAAATCGGACTTAAACTGGTGTCAATCTTTTGATACTTATTGTTTCACAAAAACACGCTATTTGTCATGAAAGCGGGAATTAATTATTAAATTAATTAATTTGACTTATATGTTTTGAATTCTTTAAAATGGACTTCATTTTTGAATTCAGAATATCAAATATAGCTTAGGGTGAATTTTGGGTAATTTTCTGAAAAACTTCAATTTTTTATGAATAGTGAAACCACTAAGTGGTAATCAAGCAAACTGATTTTTCAGTTAAATGAAAGTTTACCACTAATGTGTATTGAATTTTGAAAATCCGACATACATGGTTGTCATTAAGAAGTAAAATGTGGTTCAATGAGATAAAAATAATTTTTTGGTGAATAGTAACTTATTAAGTTTTTAATCGCGATTAGAGGTAATTAGTGTAGTTTAAGGTAAAAATGGTATTATAAGAATGTGAAAACACCATGACACTTTTCCTACACCTATTGGGTGAGTCATGGCCGACCAAGACAATCCATGGTCCAACTTGGGGACCCCATGGAGCCACTTTAGTTGGAAAATGACATTAATATATTTTTATTTAATGTTAAAGTGAAAATGACACTAACATAAATTGTTTTACTAAAATAATTTTTAAGTGGGGTTATACAAGTCCAAAATTTTATTATAAATAGTCATTTGAAAGATAAAAAGATTTCCTACATCATAGTATTTTCTTTATAATTTTGGGACATTAAATAAATTAAATTATTTATGACATAATAATGATGCAGTGATGACATCATTATTTGGCGATTTAAATAAAATGGAAAGATAATGGAAAATCTAAAACCTAAACATGTCCAAAACCAATTGGATGAGTGGATTTAGAACCCTTATAACCTTATCCACGAATTATATCAATGTGGGACCTTTTGAAACCGAAACACATTTTCAAATAAAGTAATATCTCTTTACTTTCCAAAAGTGCCCCTCCTATCCTCTTATAAAAGGCCCCCACCTCTACCTCATTTCACACAATCCTAAAGCCTTTGGCTCGGCCAAACCCTACCCAATTACTCTCTCCACATCCCTCTACTCATCCTATAGGATTCCCTTTGGGCATAATCCTTTCAAAGGAAGCCTTTAGGCTCAAATCAAAAGGGAGTTACACTTTTAAAGGTAATTCATTCTCTCTTGTTCATTTGTTTTATTTTGCATCTCCAACCCTCTAAACTCTTTTTATTTACTTCTTTTGTAACAACACCAGTATCTTCAATATACTAGGATGTTGTTATAATATTTATTTGAGCTACACTCTCACACAACTACATCAAATGGTTAAAGAACATACGGTTTCCGTGGATGGTGAAATTCTGCCTCCTGAAACGATGATTGTTCAATACTCATTTAACACCTTCAAGGGTGGCCATTATGATGTCACTATTTTTATATATGATATATAATATGTTTATGTTTTCTTTTAGATTCTTTATTTTTCATTTTTGGCATACCTTTATGGTTCTCATTATGGATAAACACGATATCTTCATTAAAGGAAGTTCGGACTACTGCCCCCTAAAAGTGATGTGATTCATTAATGCCATATGTGGGATGTGTAAAGGATGGATTTAAAGTTATTATATATGATGTTATACTGGAATTATAATATACCTCAATATCATTATTATTTCTTTCCATTAAAGTATGAGATAGAAATGAAAGTAGCGTTCATGCGTACGTACGGCTTACCGTCTCCATGAACGGTGCATTTCATTTCTTATCCCCAAATGTAATGTACTATTAAAATTACATGTATATAATGTATATATATAATTAATGATATATCTAAATGATGAATATAATTCTGGAATTAAAATATACGTACCTCTCATTTAGTTTTAATTCCACTAATATGACAAAGAAATGAAAGTAGCGTTCATGCGTACGTACGGCTTACCGTCTCCAAGAACGGTGCATTTCATTTCTTACCTCTAAACAATTATGTAATATTATAAATACATGTATATGCTGGATATATATGATACATATTATATCCAAATCGGGAATTTCATTCTGGATATAAAGAACTTTTGACCACATGAACAACATGTAATTGTAAGAAGTCAACTTTCGACTTAAGAACCAAATATTGACAAAACAAACATTATTAACTTAAATGGTTACATAATGTTTATAACATGGAAATAAGTGATATAAAAAGAATAATGAACTTTAAAAAGGTTCTTAATCAAGTATAAATTAACTCAAGTTTATTATTCAGGACGTTAAAGAACGATCGAGTCAAGTCGGACCCAAGGTAAGGGACTTCGTCTCAATCTCCTTTCATTGAGGCATATTTCGTTTTATACACAACTTTCTTTTATACGGTGTATAAACTCCTTTGACTTTTACTTTTATACAAAAGGAATCTTTTTCTACGAAGCGTTTTACTAAATGACAAAAAGAAATGTTTTTTTTAACGTACGCGGTGACAATGACCTTTTCCGCCGCCGCGAGTATTATTTGATCTTTGGCTTCCTCAACAAGCCATAATGTTTTTAAAATAAAATAAATACCATATACTCTTTTATGTATTTTGGTATTGAAAATGGTATTGATAAAGGATTCTATTATGATATATTGTGATTGAAATGTGGAAATGTTATCATTCCTTTATATTGGTTTTATGTTTTATGATTTTATTCTGGTACTTGGACATTTTAACGGGTGGTTACGTTATAAACCATATGACGGGTGGTGCCGTGAATACCAGGATGGGTGGTTACGTTATAACCTCCAATGCATTGGGTATGGAAGTCGGCCGTATGTCTATTCCATTAAGTATGTATGGAAATTGGCCGTATGGCTATTCCATTAAGTGATATGTGTGGAAGTCGACCGTATGGTTACTCCACTTAAGTATGTTTATGTCTCAAGTTACCTTTATAAATGTTATGTCTTCTTTTTATGGATTTTATGGTAATCCTTTGGTTACAAAAAGGTAAGTAATGATACTTTATTCAGTGAAGAGTTTTTATTACTTCATAAAGGTGAAAAGTATTACTTTGATAAAGTATACATGGTTTACTTGTTGTTTTGATAAACTAACAATTTTCATTCTTTGTGTATCCCTTACTGAGCTTCTTATGCTCACCCCAAGTTTTTTTTGAAATGTTTTTCATAGGACATAATGTGGAATAGGGTCAAGGATGGGATAAAGGGAATGTCATGCTATATAAAACATGGAACTAGACATGTTTCTTTTAAGAGTTTTTTTTATTATGGAAACCTAGTATAAGTGACTACTTTGTAATCTTTTGAGATGTAATAGTTATGTTCTAATTCTCTAAAACTCTAAACCTGAAAAGATCCTCGACGTGAATTATTCATTTAATTCAATATTAAGTAAGGTTTAAGGCTGGGGCCTTATAGTTGGTATCAGAGGTCGGTTTAGACAACTTTAGGAGTTAGAAAAGTGTTAAATTATAATATGATTGAAATGATATAGCATTTACGGATTTCCATGTTGTTTCGCCTAAGATATTTCTGTGTTCAGAATGGTTTTCCGCAGAGGAAACAAAGCAGCTATGTTGGGACGACATCAGGAGGAAGATAACCTTCCAAATCAGCAACCTGAGATGGTCGGAATCGGAACTGAACAGTTTGTTGCAGTGATGGCACAGTTGACTCAGGCTATAAATGGTGGTGGTATCCATGCACGAGATCAGCCAGATCAACCGCAGAGGAACATGTCAGTGGTGGAACATTTCATGAGGCAACATCCCCCATCATTCAGAGGATCATCTGACCCTGTGCAAGCTGAAGGGTGGATTAAAGCACTGGAGAAGATTTTTTATGTCATGGGGTGTTTAGAACATCAATAGGTTAGTCTTGTTGTTTACCGTTTTGAAGGTGAAGCTGATCAGTGGTGGTCGATGGTGAAAAATATAAGGGATAGTGATGAGATTGAGGATCTTCACTGGGAAGAATTCAAAGGTATGTTTCTTGAGAAATATTTTCCTAAGGTGGTTCGTCTTAGGATGGAAAAAACAGTTCCTAGAATTGAGGTAGGAGGATGATTCAGTGGCTGCTTATGAAGAAAAGTTCACTCGATTTGCAAGGTATGCTCCAAACTTCATACGAGATCTTGATAGTAAAATAAACCATTTTTACTCAGGGTTAAAGCCAAAGTATCGAAGGGCTTTAGCTTCTCGTGAGTTCAAAAGTTATGAAAAACTTGTTCGATGTACGGAGAAGGTGGAA
This sequence comes from Viscum album, assembly GCA_963277665.1. Taxonomy (NCBI): domain Eukaryota; kingdom Viridiplantae; phylum Streptophyta; class Magnoliopsida; order Santalales; family Viscaceae; genus Viscum; species Viscum album. Next base: position 2,023,889,598 of record OY728138.1, read on the forward strand.
ATGGAGTTTGCCGATGATCAGGTGTTCTATGACAAATAACAGAATAAGAGATCTAGTTGGCAGGAAAAGGGGAAGAATTCATCAAAGAAGCAAGGAGGTAAGAAAACCAAATATCCATCCTATGAGAAGTGTGGTAAAATGCATCCTGGAGAATGTTTATCCAAGTCTGGTAAGTGCTTTCAGTGTGGTAAGTCTGGTTATATTGCTCGTAACTGTAAGTAATATGATCAAGCAGGAAATGAAAAGCTAATGGTAAGATGTTTTAAGTGTAATGAAATGGGTCATTATGCAAACGAGTGTCCAACGAAGAACTCAACTGGGGGAATGCAGCCAGACTACAAGAAGAAAGGGGTGGTGAAATCCTTTGCAACAACTTCAGCAGATGTTGGGCCATCGAATGAAGTGGTATCATCTCCAGGGAGCTCAGTATTTTTCGAAGATTGACTTGAGGTCGGGGTACCATCAGTTGAAAGTAAAAGAAGCAGACATTCCGAAGACTGTGTTTCGTACTAGATATGGCCATTATGAATTTTTAGTTATGCCTTTTGGGTTAACCAATGCACCTGCTGTATTCATGGACCTTATGAATAAAATTTTCCATGAGTTCTTGGATAAGTTTGTGTTTGTGTTTTGAGGTTTGGGAAGAGGTTATGTGTGACTTGTGATTCACAGTTGAAGAATGAGTTTTTATGTGAGGCTCATAGTTCCCTGTTTTCAGTTCATCCTGGCAGTACTAAGATGTACAGTGATCTACGGGAGTATTACTGGTGGGATGGAATGAAAAGAGACATTGCTGATTTTACTGTGAAGTGTTTGACATGTCAACAGGTTAAAGCAGAGCAGTAGTTACTGAAAGGGATGCTTCAGCCTTTACCAGTGCTAGAGTGGAAATGGGAAAACATATCCATGGACTTTGTTGTGGGATTACCAAGGACATCCTAAGGTAATAATGCAATCTTGGTTATTGTTGATCTCTTGACTAAATCTGCTCTTTTCCTTTCTATATGAGATACTTTCTCTCTTGATCAACTTTCCCGTCTGTATCTTAAAGAGATAGTCAGGTTACATGGAGTTCCTCTCTCCATTGTATCAGATCGTGATCCCAGGTTTACTTCTAACTTTTGGAAAGGCCTTCAGAAGTCGTTGGGTACTAAATTAAATTTTAGTACAGCTTTTCATCCTCAATTAGATGGGCAGTCAGAACGAATAATTCAGACATTGGAGGATATGCTATGAGCTTGTTCTATGGAATATGAGGGAAGTTGGGACCAACATCTTTCTTTGGTTGAGTTTTCTTATAATAACAGTTTTCATTCCAGTATACAGATTGCACCATTTGAGGCATTATATGGGAAACGGTGTCGAACTCCAGCATTTTGGAATGAAGTGGGTGAAAGGAAGCTGATGGGACCAGAATTGGTAGAAGAGATGGCAGAAAAAGATCAGTTGATTCAGAAGCAAATGAGAACATCTCAGAGAAGGCAGAAGAGTTATGCGGATAACCGGAGGAAGGATCTATTTTTTGAGGTAGGTGATCATGCTTTTCTCAAGGTTTCTCCTTGGAAAAGTGTGATGAGATTTGGTAAGAAATGAAGGTTGAGTCCATGGTTGGTTGGACCATACAAAATTCTGGAAATAGTTGGATCAGTTGCATACCGAGTGGCTTTACCTCTGAGTTTATCTCAGGTACACAATTTTTTTTCATGTTTCGATGTTGAGAAAGTATATGCCAGATCCATCTCATGTTTTGAGTCCAGAGGTAGTTCAGCTGGAAGAGAACCTATCTTATGAAGAACAACCAGTCCAGATTCTTGACCACAGGGAGCAGGTGTTACGGAATAAGGTGATTCATCAGGTAAAGGTTTTGTGAAAAAACCATGTGATTTAAGAGGCAACATGGGAATCTGAAAATGCTATGAGGGATAAATACCCCCACTTATTTTGATAAGTGAATAAAATTGCGAGGACGCAATTCCCAAAAGGGGGGAACGATGTAACATCCCAGGTAAATAAAGAATAAATAATTTTCATATATATTAATATTTACGAATTAAATATTAATTTTATTTTAAAGGGGTTTCTATGTTCGATAGCGTACCCGATACACAACGATGCGTTTCTTTGAAACTTACGTAGCACACTAGCAATAAAATAATATTATTTTAAATGTTAGTTAACAAGTAGCCATTGTACTGGCGGGAATGGATAGAAATAACTAAAATATGATTATATATGTTTTAAAATGTTTATACATTTACCCAATAAAAGATAAAGGCTTAAAATACGGAAAGAGTTCAATTTTAGGGCATATATACTCTAATTTTCACTAAAGGTTCACTTATCACCTTTTAATGGTGAACCGTCATTAAATATAGTTTTGATCACTCTTATACATTCTTTTGGACCAAATATAACTCTTCTTTAGAATCGGGACATCAAAATTTACTTTGTGTAAATTTTTGGTACCTTTCTGATAAAGTTCATTTTTTATGAATAGTGTAAAATGTTGTATTTTAATTCAAAACCTCTTTTTAATCTAAATTATTTATATGATTATATTATTATTTTAATTGGTTTTAAAGTGAAATTAGAAAATATTTTTACCAGTTAATCCAATGGTGGTCGGTGGAATTAATTTCAGTTTGAAATCGGACTTAAAATGGTGTCAATCTTTTGATACTTATTGTTTCACAAAAACACGCTATTTGTCATGACAGTGGGAATTAATTATTAAATTAATTACTTTGACTTATATTTTTTAAATTTTGTAAAATGTACATCATTTTTGAATTCGGAATATCAAATATAGCTTAGGGTGAATTTTTGGTAATTTTCTGAAAAACTTCAATTTTTGATGAATAGTGAAACCACTAAGTGGTAATCAAGCAAACTGATTTTTCAGTTAAATGAAAGTTTACCACTAATGTGTATTGAATTTTTAAAATCCGACATACATGGTTGTCATTAAGAAGTAAAATGTGGTTCAATGAGATTAAAATAATTTTTTGGTGAATAGTAACTTATTAAGTTTTTAATCGCGATTAGAGGTAATTAGTGTAGTTTAAGGTAAAAATGGTATTATAAGAATGTGAAAACACCATGAAACTTGTCCTACACATATTGGGTGAGTCATGGCCGACCAAGACAAGCCATGGGCCAACTTGGGGACCCCATGGAGCCACTTTAGTTGGAAAATGACATTAATATATTTTTATTTAATGTTAAAAGTGAAAATGACACTAACAAAAATTGTTTTACTAAAATAATTTTTAAGTAGGGTTATACAAGTCCAAATTTTGATTATAAATAGTCATTTGAAAGATAAAAAGATTTATAACATCATAGTATTTTTTTTATAATTTTGGGACATTAAATAAATTAAATTATTTATGATATAATAATGATGCAGTGATGACATCATTATTTGGCGATTTAAATAAAATGGAAAGATAATGGAAAATCTAAAACCTACACATGTCCAAAACCAATTGGATGAGTGGATTTCGAACCCTTATAACCTTATCCACGAATTATATCAATGTCGGACCTTTTGAAACCGAAACACATTTTCAAATAAAGTAATATCTCTTTACTTTCCAAAAGTGCCCCTCATCTCCTCTTATAAAAGGCCCCCACCTCTACCTCATTTCACACAATCCTAAAGCCTTTTGCTCGGCCACACCCTGCCCAATTACTCTCTCCACATCCCTCTCCTCATCCTAGAGGATTCCCTTTGGGCATAATCCTTTCAAAGGAAGCCTTTAGGCTCAAATCAAAAGGGAGTTACACTTTTAAAGGTAATTCATTCTCTCTTGTTCATTTGTTTTATTTTGCTTCTCCAACCCTCTAAACTCTTTTTATTTACTTATTTTGTAACAAAACCAGTATCTTCAATATACTAGGATGTTGTTATAATATTTATTTGAGCTACACTCTCACACAACTACATCAAATGGTTAAAGAACATACGGTTTCCGTGGATGGCGAAATTCTGCCTCCCGAAACGATGATTGTTCAATACTCATTTAACACCTTCATGGGTGGCCATTATGATGTCACTATTTTTATATATGATATATAATATGTTTATGGTTTCTTTAAGATTCTGTATTTTTCGTTTTTGGCATACCTTTATGGTTCCCATTATGGGTAAACACGATATCTTCATTTAAGGAAGTGCGGACTACCGCCCCTAAAAGTGATGTGATTCGTTAATGCCATATGTGGGACGTGTAAAGGATGGATTTAAAGTTATTATATATGATGTTATACTGGAATTATAATATACCTCTATATCATTATTATTTCTTTCCATTAAAGTATGAGATAGAAATGAAAGTATCGTTCATGCGTACGTACGGCTTACTGTCTCCATGAACGGTGCATTTCATTTCTTATCCCCAAATGTAATGTACTATTAAAATTACATGTATATAATGTATATATATAATTAATGATATATCTAAATGATAAATATAATTCTGGAATTAAAATATACACACCTCTCATTTAGTTTTAATTCCACTAATATGACAAAGAAATGAAAGTAGCGTTCATGCGTACGTATGGCTTACCGTCTCCATGAACGGTGCATTTCATTTCTTACCTCTAAAAGATTATGTAATATTATAAATACATGTATATGCTGGATATATATGATACATATTATATCCAAATCGGGAATTTCATTCTGGATATAAAGAACTTTTGACCACATGAACAACATGTAATTGTAAGAAGTCAACTTTCGACTTACGAACCAAATATTTACAAAACAAACATTATTAACTTAAATGGTTACATAATGTTTATAACATGGCAATAAGTGATATAAAAAGAATAATGAACTTTAAAAAGGTTCTTAATCAAGTATAAATTAACTCAAGTTTATTATTCAGGACGTTAAAGAACGATCGAGTCAAGTCGGACCCAAGGTAAGGGACTTCGTCTCAATCTCCTTTCATTGAGGAATATTTCGTTTTATACACAACTTTCTTTTATACGGTGTATAAACACCTTTGACTTTTACTTTTATACAAAAGGAATCTTTTTCTACGAAGCGTTTTACTAAACGACAAAAAGGAATGTTTTTTTAACGTACGCGGTGACAACGACCTTTTCCGCCGCCGCGAGTATTATTTGATCTTTGGCTTCCTCAACAAGCCGTAATGTTTTTAAAATAAAATAAATACCATATACTCTTTTATGTATTTTTTTATTGAAAATGGTATTGATAAAGGATTCTATTATGATATATTGTGATTGAAATGTGGAAATTTTATCATTCCTTTATATTGGTTTTATGTTTTATGATTTTATACTGGTACTTGGACATTTTAACGGGTGGTTACGTTATAAACCATATGACGGGTGGTGCCGTGAATACCAGGACGGGTGGTTACGTTATAACCTCCAATGCATTGGGTATGGAAGTCGGCCATATGGCTATTCCATTAAGTATGTATGGAAATTGGCCGTATGGCTATTCCATTAAGTGATATGTGTGGAAGTCGAACGTATGGTTACTCCACTTAAGTATGTTTATGTCCCAAGTTACCTTTATAAATGTTATGCGTTCTTTTTATGGATTTTATGGTAATCCTTTGGTTACAAAAAGGTAAGTAATGATACTTTATTCAGTGAAGAGTTTTTATTACTTCATAAAGGTGAAAAGTATTACATTGATAAAGTATACATGGTTTACTTGTTGTTTTGATAAACTAATAATTTTCAATCTTTGTGTATCCCTTACTGAGCTTCTTATGCTCACCCCAAGTTTTTTTTGAAATGTTTTTCACGGGACATAATGTGGAATAGGGTCAAGGATGGGATCAAGGGAATGTCATGCTATATAAAACATGGAACTAGACATGTTTCTTTTAAGAGTTTTTTTTTATTATGGAAACTTAGTATAAGTGACTACTTTGTAATCTTTTGAGATGTAATAGTTATGTTCTAATTCTCTAAAACTCTAAACCTGAAAAGATCCTCGACGTGAATTATTCATTTAATTCAATATTAAGTAAGGTTTAAGGCTGGGGACTTATACTCACTGTTAGTTAAGCATTTAACTTTAAATAATTGTTTCCTCATATTATCTTTAAATGTGGGTAAGGAGTTTAGTTTGACTGGTATGTTTAGCTCTTGAGTAGGGTTAGTGTTGAGGTCAGAGGTGGTGTTATTTTTTTTAATATCATTAAGATCTTTTTCATGGATCATGATGTCATTGATTACATGTTTGGATTTATAGCTACACCATGTTTTTAGAGTATTTTTGAGATATATTAATTTAATGTTACAGGTAATGGCATCATTTTAGTGACACGTTGGGGACCAAAAGTTTGGGATGATAAGGGTGTACCCGTCATCAGAGAACCACACATTGTTAAATGTGAAAGGCATCCTAGGTTTCATTTATTTGGTGGATACATTGACCAGGATGGGGTGTTGGTCACAGATAAGCCTCTGAATAGTGGTGATGGAATAGTGTCTCAATTATCTAAATCATGGACATTTGTGAAGGCTCTATCCAATTTAGAAGCCACAAATTTATTATAATATCTACTATACCATGTTAATCTTACACTAGTGTGGTTAATTTCAAACTTATTTTTGTCTTCAATTGAGGTTTTAAATTCTCTCATGGAAATAGAATCATGATCTGGTCCAATTTTCTCACTTGAGTTAAGAATGGCATTAAAATCACTAATAATAAACTATGGGCATTTATGTTAGCACCTAGAAGAGAGATATCATTCCAAATAGTTCTTATTTCTTGATATCTATTTTTATCTTAAAAAGGAACAGAAAGAGTGTGTGCCTTCAATGCTAAATGTGTATGTAAGAGTTTGGTTAGAGATATTAAAAACAATAATGTTCTACAAAGAATAGTGTGAAAACCCCATAATGAATCAGCATTGGTATAATTATCCATACCACCAGTAAACACATAATTGTTTTACATAATTATAAGTATTTGTAAGAAAAGATGATTTTAGGTTTAGTAATAGCAAATAGCACAGTACTGTGTGTATTAGCCATTTTTTTAGAACAATGGATGTGTCAGAGTTAGTGATGCCCTGACAATTCCAAAAAAGTATCTTCGTTTAAACATGAATTTGGAGTTAGAACTCCCCTTTTTATTTTTTCTAGAACCTTTGTTTTTAGTAGAACTTGTAACCTATAGTGTTTTAGTGGCCTATTATTTTTCATTTCTACTTGTGTTAGGATTCATCATTACAGGTTCCTTTATTGGGTTATCTATAGTGGAGTCTGTAGCAATCATAGATAATTGCAAAAAAGGTTTGATGATTGGTTTATAATTTGATTTCATAGAACAATAATCACTAACTAGAGGTAGGGAGATAAGAGTACCTGATTCCTTTGAAGGATTTTTTCCTTCATGTTGGATAGTGTCCAGTTCTGAGAGTTGGCATTGCATCTGGACTAAGGTTTCATGGCTTTCCTATAGAGTAGTAGGGTCCAAAACTGAGGGTGCAATAACAGATATATTTTCCTTTGTCACAGTTTTAGCACTCTTAGTACCAGGGCATACAGTATTGTTAAGAGGTTTTATGAGATCAGTGGGAATAGAAACTAGTTCATTCTCTAAACTTTTGGTTTCATTATTCCTTTCTAGAATAGAATCAATATTGGTAATGGTAGTAGAACTTTTATTATCAAAATCAGAGTTTATTCCAGGTGGAGTTAAAGAAACAGAGATGGATGGGTTGGGTTTCTCCACCCCAGAATTCTCTATTGGTTGAGTTTGTTTGGTGGAGCCTTTGAGGTCTTGAATTTATTTATTATTAACCATGTGTGCACTTAATGGATTGACTATTTCCAATCTCATGGAAAAAAAATCAGCCACCATAGTAACAACAACATGTGCAGTGTATTTCACATCTTTCAGGTTGGACAGTTTATGCTTAGATTTTATAGCATGGCTAGTAGAATTCAATGTTTTGGAAGCACTAACAGAAATGTTTCATACATGGGGATGGGAGTCTAGGTCGTCTGATATTCAGTTGATTTGATTCATAGCTCCTACAGAATCCTTGTCAGCTAAGAGGGAGGTGTCTTGGGATTTTCTAGAACCCCAAGTTGGGGTTTTCACATCCATGACCTCAACATATCTAGCCCCAACATAGTGGGGGAGAGTAGTTTAGATTTGTCAAGCAATATATTTCAAAATTTTATCCCTCCTTTCCAGGGTATGTCCAACATTTTGTATGAAACATGAGTTATTATTGATAGGTCCCCCTTACCACATGTTCATAAAAAATAAATCAATAAATAAGTTGATGTTTTATTTCTTCAATACATACCTCCACCACAGACACAAAAATTAATCATTTTATTCATAGTCATTAAATTTACTAAATTCACCCCTTTTAGTTTTTACCATGGTAACTTGTATCCTTTTATTTACCAAAATAATTTATCCTTTGATAATAAAATTAAAATGAGATGTATTAAATAATTTTGAAATATATATTCTTAATATTAAATCCACATTATTTAAAAAAATCATATATGTGTATAAACTGTGTTTTAATAAAATAATATTAAATGCACAAAACCCTGTTTTAAGCTTAATAGTAGTAAATAACTTTAAAAATTATTAGGAATCATTATGGTCCAAAAGTAAGTCAAAATTATTAGATAATATAAATTTTTTGGATTCAACAAATAAAATTCAATTTTCTAAATTCAATTCATAGAAGTGGCATTATTTAATTTAAAATTAGTCTCACAGACTCAATAAAAAAGTAAGGCATTAATGTGAAAATTTCCATATGTTTACAAAGTTTTATATCACAATTCAACATTAAAACTATTCCAATAAATAAATTGTATTATGTTATATAATAATTTTTTATTTTTACTTTTAAATTACTCAAAATATAATTTAACATCATAAATGTTTTCAAAAAATAGAATTTTTCAATTAAAATGCAACATTTTCAATATTGATTAAAAAATGAAATATATCTGAAAAATTAAAAAATCACAATAAGAAAATTTCAATATTCTAAATCCTAAAATAATTTATTTTTCATATTAATTGTATAATATTTTGAAAAAAATAATTTTAAATTATGTGCCTAATATGTGACTAATCTATCTTTTAGAAGAAAAAAATTTTCAAACCACATTTCTTTTTAGTCAGAATGATTATTATTTTATTAGTAATAAATAGTTAATTTATTAATTTGAGTGAATTATATATTTTCATAAGTTAGTGAATCCAATTCAAACCCATTATTCGACAGTCTTGGAGACAAATTTTATATTAGATAATAATATTAATAGCATAATTTTTTACTATAAAACACTTTCTTCTATGTAATGCATGATATCAGATAAACTCATTATTATGGTTAAAGAAAACTAAACACGGTGTTGTGTGTAATGAAAAATAATGAACATAATAAATTCATTTTAAAATAAACATATCTTAGGTCTCATGGTGTTATATTCCCTTCTACTCTTGGTGTTGTGTTCCATACACACTATGAAATACAATGTCATATATTATAATTTCGAGGTGAGAAATTATCCCCACCTTAAATAAATTGCATCCTTAGAAATTAAATTTTACCTCGGTAATTAAGGGTTTAAAAATTGAAAACCCCATTGTCAAAAAACCAAAATTGTAATATAGTTAATAAAATATCCTCATGATAATAGAGAAATGGAAGTACTATGCTCATATGGAATAATACATATTTAGGTTTTTACATAGGTGAACATTAGTAACAATTGAAGATATGAACATTGAGTAAAATCATAAATATTTTTAGACATTACCTGACGTCATTGATCACATGAAAGTGAATAATCAATATAATTTTAAGGGCATTAAAACCATAAATCAATTATGATTTAAAAGACCTCCAAACTCATTAGATATGAATATAATAGGATAAAATATTTTTCAATATACTTTTCTAAAATTTGAGGAATTATTTACTACTTAAAAATAAAAAAAATATACAAACTTTTTATGCTTCAATTTCAAAAGAAATTTTTCATCCATTAGTTTTTATTTGGTCAATTTTCAAATTATCGCTTACTCTGAAAAATAAATATACAAAAAAATGTGTGCCTAAAGCACTAAAATTCACATTTAACATATTGATTGATTTAAAAGGTGTGAAAATACTCTCTCTATATCCTTACATATTTTTCAAAACCAATATGGTTAGCATAATATATTCAATATAATAAATTAATCTTCAAACATTAGAAGTATTACCATTGGTTCATCATTAGTATTTATTTTATGAAATCATTTAATTAAAAATTATAACATATTAACTAGGACACAATATAGGATAATGGTAGCTTTGAAACAAAAATCCTTTGATTCAAGTACAATGTACTTTGCGGATGTGATTGGTTTTCACGCAGATTTTAGGTTATTCATTTTCTAAAACCATATTAATATAATTCTAAATACATTCTCCAAAAAAATAATGATAGATATCCAAAAAATAAAATAAATCATTAAATAACCTTTTTTTCTATGGTTATAAATACAGTGTATTTTTTTTATAAATTATAATAATCTTATTTGAATATTATTAAAATTTCATTAATGATCATATTAACCCTAAAGGTTATAAAAGCCTCTAAACTTATATCTATAAAATTTAAAGAAATTATTGCCAAAAATGAATTTCCCACTAAAACTAAAAATTAACATAATTTATCAAAAACATTATTAATATTGGTAGACTCCAATCACCTAAGACCTAAAAATATGTTTTTATGAATTTGATATTATGATCAATCTTTATCTAAAAACACATGATAGTTAAAATAAGTCTTTTGTTAATTAATGAACATGTTTTTCTAAATTTAGAAAAACCTTTTATGTTTCCTGATTCTAATAACAAAAAATTCCATTGGTAAAATAAATATATAATTTAATTCTTAAATATTAATACTTTATCCATTTTATTTAAATAGAGGTCCTTCTTTAAACTATTTTCTAACCTAGACCATTCATTTTAATTGTCTATTCAAATCCTTTGTAAAGGTTTTTAACTAAATTTTCAATTATCTTATGAGTATCCCCCCAGGTAGTTTCATTCCTAATACACAATGAGACTTATTTTCTTGTACCAGGTAACTCTCAAGTCAAGCATGATGAGCCCTTTTCATGGTTATTACCACTAATTACATCTATGTCAGAATGATTTCCATTTGTAGTATCTAGGTAGTGATGTATTGAAAATAAAAACCACATAATCTCTATCTTACTAAAACATTTTGATGTTCTTCAATACATATCCTTAAATTATGTCATGGTGTTATGATCCCTAGAATAATTTTTTATAAATCCAATTCTAAATGTCTCTCCTAAACATCCCATGATAGCAACTGTAGCAACACTAACCCCAGTAGCATGGATCCAATGTCGAACCTCATTAAATTGTTATAAAACACAAGGAATCACATCTCAAAGAACTAAATAGTTAAACAGTCTTCGTAAATAGGATACATACATGAGTCATACCTTATATTTGAATAATCAAATTATGACATAATTTTTTCAATAATAACATTATTCCTTCTACAATAACATTTCATTTAAAAAAGTTTACACTTTATTAATCCCTAATAAAGGATTCAAAATCATGGTGATATAAAATGCTCGGTAGGGGTTAATGACAATGGAAGCTATCATGAATCAATAATGAACAATCAATTTGAAAAGGTATATAAATAGAATCAAATATACAATATAATAAATAAACCAAGATGGAAGTGAATACAGATATAATATCAATGTGAAAATATCATATATAATAGCAAATGTGGAAAGGTAAATAACTGAAAACAAATTCCATTTAATCAAAAAAATGAAAATTAAATTCTTCTATAGGTAATATTATTTTGAAAATATCATGAATAATAGAATCATAATAGTGGATGATGGAAATGCTTAATTATTAGGCTTCATGTATCCATCACATGATACCATTATCATCAAGATTATTCACAATATTGTTTATACTATAGATAAAACTATGTTTAATGCTAGAATAACATGATTTTATAATGATACCTACCAATTCCTAATGGGGATATATGATACCAGGCACCACCTATCACTATAGGTCTAAACTATTATTCATATATTAAATAGTTAATTTAATTCATGAATAAATATACTTTAAAATCAGATATCCATATTGAGTAAAATATATTGAATTATTAATATTTACCTAGTGAATCAAATAACATTGAAGGTAAATAGTATAATTAAAAATGATATATGGTTTATAAAATACAAATATAAAAATAAATAATATGTAAATATTTGTAAATTTAATTTCAAATGATCACAATTAAGTGAATACATTAAGGGGAAGTTAAAAAATAAAAAATTAAACATATAAGTGAATGTTAATAATATATTTGGTCAAAATAATCTTAAGCCATCTTGAATAACAAGGATGGTATGAACTATTAACCATTGGAGTAAGAGTAAAGTATTTTTTATTTATTAATAGAAATACCATAAACAAATATAATAAAATAGTTTTGAGGAAAGAATGCTTTTTATTTTGAAAAAATTTAAAAAATATTTTTTTTTGAAAATAAGTTTTAATCAAATTTTATTTAAAAATATCTCCACTAATATTAAAACGAAAATTATATAAAATTAATTTTATAAAGGTTCTTAATTTGGTAAATTCTATAAATGTTAACAAAAATTTATTTGAACTATAAAAAGAATAGTAAATTTTCTTGATTAGAAAATGAAAATAAGGTTCTATCCACTTTTTCAGTAAAATCCCAATGGGAATTATTTTGAAAATGAGAAAATATTTCATTAAAAACAATTATAAATAGTGAAAATGAGTGAAAGTTTCTTTAATAAATAATTTTTAAATGGTAAAAATGATTCTTATTTTTTTAGAAAACATGGTTTTGGACGAGAATAGATTTCCAACCAAAGAGAGAAATGATGTTAAATTTTATTAAATAAAATTTTAATATATTTAAAGTGAAAACGAGTTTTAAATGGTATTATTACTCAAAAATATCATGAATCCCTAAAAATAAGAAACTAAAATAGTTTTATTATGAAATTGCCAAATAATTTCAATCAACTAAATCTCAATATTAAACAATCTCTATTAGAATATGATTGTGAAATAATATTTTACAATACTCCTAAAATTCATGTGAGAGTTAATCAAAGAAAAAATCATGTGTTGAAACTGTAAAACCATATGAATAAGGGGAAATAAAATATAAGGTAATCAAAATTCATTATAAAAATATTCTTAAAATAACATAATCAATTAAGTGATGATTAACCAAGTGAAAATAAATTCAAATAAGAAATCCCCTACAACTTAGTAACATTTATATCAAATAACCCTAGATGAAATAATTCAAATTAATATTTAAAATACAATGAATATTGAATTTTTTCACGGAATTACATGTCAAATGGGAACTATATACACTATAAAAAATAAATTAGTTGTATTACATTACAATATGATTTAGTGAAATAAAATTGATACAAAATCCTTTGCTTTGCGGCCCCTTTTTTAGAATGTAATTTTACCCCATTTTATAGTGGTTTTGAAAAAAAAATTCATATTAAAGAACCATATTAATATATATATAATATAATATAATACCCTTTTCTAACATTTTATTATCTTCATTGTTTTGGGTGTCAGTTGCCTTGTTTTCAAATGATTATTTCATGATGAAAGATCTATTAATTATACATATTATATATTTATACAAACTATATAACAATAGTCATGAAATATTTATCATATTTTTACTTCAATTTTAATTTTAAAATAAATTAAGAAATATGGTTAAGAAAAATGAAGTACATTACGATCACAGAGATGGTAGGTCGTATGTACACATGAGTAACGTTTCTATTTTTCTTTGATAGTTATCAAATTTAGGTGAGTAAACTTTTACCTATCCATAATCATAAAAATATAACTAATACCATATTATATACATATATATATTATCTATGTGGTTTTGTGATAAATATATAGTCACATCACGTTGTGAAGGGAGTGGTCTTCACGTGCATGAACGATGTTTCATATTTACATGAGTAAAAAGGAAAAAATAAAATGATATATATTATCTTTAAATAATGATAAATATTTCATTAATATAATATTTATTTCATTTATATCACATATAATGATTAAAATAATATTTATATTATTCTATATCAAACATTAGTGTAAGAGGAATCGTATCGCTTCATGAGGCGGTAGTCCAACGTACAGATATAAAAAATTATTTTTTATCCTACACAATATAAGGAAAGAAGTTATATAAGATATAGTGGATAAATAGGTAAAAATATTTTATATATATAATTTATATAATGTATATTCATCATCATACCCAACCTTGAGAGGTGGAAATGGAAAAATGAGAAACATCAGTTCAGCTAGAAGTACTTTATCGTACACACAAACAATGATTTTGCAACCCATTTGATTTAATTAGAGATATTTTTTTGGTTATTCCAATATTATAACAATATCCTAGTATATTAAATATATTGATTTTTAAAAATCTTACTTTTATAATGAAAATTTAAGGAGGTGGATAAAGAAATAAAATAAAGATGCTCTTTGAAGGTTATTGTGTCTTCTTTGAGCATACTTTTCATGTTACAAAAAAATCCTTCAAAGGATGTATTTATAAAAAAAATAATTCATCCAAGATGGGGGTAGGTATGCTGTAGAGTTATTTGGGTAGGTATTAGTAGAACCAAATTGGTTTTAATGAATGATGAAGGTCGGGGTGAGTTCCCTTTTATAATTGTGAAGAATTGTCATTCTTGTAAATACCAAAAGGTATTCACTATTAAAAGGTATCCCTTTCATCATGTGCCTCCAAAATATATAAATAATAGATCTTATGGTCCCTTTGGATTATACACACCTCCAATTAAAAAATTAATAAATACATCTTTATCATCCTATTCATTTCTCTTTAAGTTTACTGAATTTTATCATTTTAGTTTTTACCATGGTAACTTGTATCTTTTTATTTTACTAGGTAATTTACCCTTTAAGAATAAAATTAAAATGAGATTTATTATATAATTATTACATACTTATTCAAACAATTAATTCAAATTTTTTAATTAAAAATTAGATGTCTGTCTAAAATTAATTTTAATACAAACACATCTATTGGGGAAATCCCTATTTTAACATTATCTATGGTAATAAATTTTAACAATTATAACTAATCATTATGGTCAAAAATTAATTTGAAATTATTATATAAAAAAATTTGATTCCAAATATATAACTCAATTTTTAAAATTCAATTCAATAACTAGTAGAATTTATTTTAAAATGTATCCCGTAAAGGCGCTGAGTAAGAGGGTTTTTTAAGTAAAAATGTTCATATGTTTACAATTTATTTGTTTCAAAATTTAACATGATTGTTACCCCAATGACCAAAATTTGAATAATTGATATATCATTGATTTAATTTTACTTTAAAACCAACTCAAAATATAATTTATCACAATATAAAATTTAAACAAAAAAGATGATTTCTATTAACATTATGTATTATTCATTATTCATCAAAAATAGAAATATTTCAGAAAATTCACAAATAATCACCATAATATTATTCTGCTATTATCCTTTCATAAATTAATATTTTTTTCAAATAAATTTTTTGAATCAATTAAAAATTAACATTAATTTATGTGTGAAATGCGCGACTAATACTTCTTTAAGAAAAAAAATTCTTTTCGAAAACTATTTCTTTTTCTTTTAAATGATTCATATTTTATAAATAATAAATTTATAATTAATAAATATGTATTAACTATATATTTTTATAACTAATTTAGTCTTATTCATACCATGCCATTTAAATTCTAGCATATATATTTCATACTAAATAATAATATTAATAGTATATTATTGTTAGGTAAAACTCATATTTGCATGTAACACAATCTATTGAAGAAACACTTTGCTCAATGTGGAACATTATAAACTTATTGTTTCATGTAAATAAAGAAATTATAGATATTAAGTTTACATAAGAAGAAATGTATCAAAGAGTATCAAGGTTTTGTACTCCCATGTACCCTTGGTGTTGTGTGTTATTCAAGCTATCAAATATAATGTCATTACTTTAAAATTTCATGGAGTCAAACCAATGTGTTGGATCACTACATAGGAACACCCAATGTTATAATAGCCTCACTCAGTGCTATCTACAAGCACCTGATATATAATTTATATCAAGATCACTTGTAATCTATAATGGGGTTCAACCCTTTTTATAAGATGTATCACACTCACCAATTCCACAGAAAGATCTCAAGTACCATATAATGAATAAAATATTTTATGATTTCACCCTCTTATCATAAAACCATTTTAAAAAATATTTTAAACAAAAATAAATACAATTTTTTTTATTAATATACGCTTTTTAAAATGATTTTTTAAAAACAATCCAAAACCTTCTCATATCATAATGAAGAAAAATTATATTAAAATAACATTATAAAATTATAAAGAAACATTAAATCAATATTTTTCGATAATTTAGGGGAAAATATGAATGACCTATAAGTTAGAAAAAATACATTTTTTGGATTTTGTAAAAAAAATTAAAAAGGAACCCTAAAACATGACTTTTAAAATAAATTCTCTTGCCATTTTGGAAGCATTTTAGTTGTAAGACCCATGAATGAATAATATTACAAATTTTAAATATAACAATAATAGATAAATTCATGATATAACAGGTCAATGTGGAAGTATATACACCTCCAAATGTAATATATGTTCATAGAATCCAAATATTCCTCAATGAAATAAGATTGAGATGAAGCCCTTTACCCTGAGTTTTATTAAACATGCATGTTATTTTTATTCCTGAATAATAAATTAAGGATAATTATTTACTTTATTAACAGAAAACATCAAGTTCATTATTCATTTTATATCAATTGTTTCATTATTATATAATATTGATTAATTAATTATGTTCAATTTGGATATTTTGATGATATTTGGTTAAGTAGTCCGAAATGACTTCAGTATGATGACTTATGGTCAAAGATAATACCATTCCATCATCTCCAGAATAATATTCAAGAAATAATTATCATTTTTATATATCAATTACAATTTTATATCCAATAATTATAAATTGTTATGAAAAATTAACATTGTTCTGATTGTGGAGATGGTTGGGCGTACGTACACATGAGTAACATTTTAATTTCACAATGATCATTATGCTAACAGGATAAGTATTATTTTATCATTATTGAATAATCATAATATCTTAAATATCATATTAATTATTTAAATATACTTATATAAACATCATCCATCTGATGTGGTGATAAAACATGAATCACATTACATCGTGGAGGTGGTAGTCCACACATATGCCCGAACAACAATATCATTTTTCAATGTCTATAAAGGTACGAAGTTAAATAATATATTATAATTTTTTTAATGATTAATATATCATATTTAGGATTGAAATATATATGTAGATAATGCAATAGAATATGGGGGGTGAATTGTAGGTTTAAAATTATTTATCCCTATATGTATTTTGATTAAAAAAAATTAACTAATTCAATTCACAAAGCCTCTTAATGTATTATAATATTAATAGGATAGGGCCCTCAGTCCAATGGACTAGGTATCATAGTCTATCAGTTATGATAAGTATTCAACTGGGCATATTTGAAATTATTCTTACTTAGAATATAAAAACGTTTTAATCATAGGAAGAAAGATATGGATCATAATCACAATGGTTATGATAAACAGAGTGAAAAAATGAATGATTCTATCATAAAGTGTATAGAATTATATTAGGTAAATGAAATGATCATAATCAAAGAAACTGTAATTATAAATATTGAAATCAGAAAATATATAATATAAAATTGAATATAAATGACCATTCCCTTTCTATTACAATACATTGATAAGTAAACCAAGTAAATGAATACAATTCTTTTAATGAAAATAGATTGGTATCCAACAACATTGGAGAGAGGTTCCATGATTCATACATTCAAGTAGGTCTATCTTAATCACACCAGGGTAGGCCCTCAATATGATGGTCAACATCTATCTTTCAATCCTCGTAACCCTCGATATAGAAGTTTATAGCCACCTATTCCTTCCTGGCCTCAGAATCCCCTGATCCAAACAATATTAGGATAGCTTTCTTCCTATCTACATAAGCCCTCAATCATATTCACAATGATCAGTATCGCACTAAAAAAGTAAAAACTCAAGAAAGTTATAAGAATATAGAACAATGGGTACACATATTTTACTCTTCAATGTTTTTGCATGAAGCAGCGATTTGACAGAGCTCTTGCAATGGGTCACTAATTCTTCAAATGTTATGAGCTCATTCAACTGAAATACTATTTATATGCCAACATCCCAATGGTCATTTGGATTCCAACTGTTAGATTTTATCATAAAAACTAAGAAGGACATGGACACCTAGCACTCCAATGGTTATCTTATAACTGCTATTATGACATAGTTTTATAATGAATAATGAAATAGAATACACAACATCATTTGGATTAAAATTATTTCCATTGTTAGGATATCAGTTTCTGGTTATGATAAAATGAGTTTGAATGAATCTGGTGATTCTGGTCCTAATATTCTATATGATTTTTATTTTTATGATAGTATTCTTAGAATGAATAAATAATGGTGCGTATGATAAAAGATCATATTAGATGTTTATGATAGAAATTGTATCTAGGATCATTATGATGAGAATGGAATGATTTTTTTCTATGAAACATGTGAGTATGATTGTTACCGTATATATATGAAAAAATTGTAATGATAAAAGGTAAAGAAAATTCATAAATTATGTATGATAAACCAAAATATGAATTCAAATTTAAAGTGTATTTTTTATTTCCAAAAAAATGGAATAGAAAAGTAAAAGTAATACTTTAGACTCAAAAATCACCCCCATTTTGGAATAATAGAACCTCATGTTAAAATAAATAAAATATTTTATATGGGAAAGAATTTGTATTTAGAAGTAAACATTTATACTTATCTCTTTTTGATTTTTAAAAACTCTTATGAATATTTTATTGAATATGAATAACTCTTCCTTAGGATGGTTATCTCTAATAATGATATTATACATCTATTAAAAAACATATTCTCCCAATTCTTAAAGGTATTCTCCTTTTTTAAAATTTTAATCTCTTTTTTTTATGAGAATATACACCAATTCAAATACATTATCCCCCAATAAAACTCATTCTGTCCATTTTTAAATTAGAAAAATGAATAGAAAAATTCTTCTAATACTTGAAAGAAGAGTTGGAGAAACAAATAATACAAATTGATAAATAATTTGGTCATTTATAATAAGTGAAAGAAAATTCATCCAAAAAATGGAAAACATTCCACAAATCGATATGTATATGTCAAATACATTCATTAATGTTTCAAGGAATATTAATCAATGGTTCTGAAAAATTTATTTCTTCTTTTTTTCCTTTTCCTTCTTCAAGAGATCTAGGAATACTATCTTTATTTTATTTAATTATTTTTAATCATCTATCAATTTACCAAGAGATTATTTATGATACTGATAAAGTTCTTCTTGTCCTGTAAATAACTGGTCTAGTGTATGACATTTTTATTATTTGAATTTCTCACTTCCTTCCAATGTATGTTTCTTTTCTCCCTGATATTTGATCATCTAATCCTAATCTATAATTTTATTTGTACTCAAGAAAAATTATTTTTCAACAAAATTATATCAGCATTATAAAACATCATCCTTGAAACATGATATTGAATACCAGTCAGCTTGTTATCAAATTCTTTGAAACCATCATATTGGATTACATCTGCACTTCTTAAATATTTCATCCTTCAAGTAGTATCACTATGTAATTTTTTAATTTCAATAGATAGTTCATTCACTGGAACTCTAATATCATTAATTAAATACTCGTGAAGCTTGATAGTTTCCTCAGGCTTATGCACCCACTTCACAAAATTATTTAAAACTTTTATATGTTTTATTATACTTTATTCACATATTTTAAATCCTACATTGATCTAGAAAAACCTTTTTCTTGTATTTTGATTGATTCTAATCTTTTGTTACGATTATCAACAAAAAAATTAATCTTCCCTTGAATTATTCAAAAATAAATAATTATCTTTTTATTTATTCTATAATCTTCAAAAATATTCTAGTCTATTTTTAAATAGTTTTTATTGTCTAAATCATTTAATTCCTCAAAATCATGATGTTCTCCACTATGACTTCGAACATCTTCATCATCTGAATTTTGATTCTAATTATCATCATATTTGGGATCTTCTTCTCTGTCTAAGATAAGAATGACTTACTCAACTTGGGATATATGATCATATTTCTTCAATGATTCATATATTTGTGATGGAATCTTTCATTATGTGTCTTCTAAAGACCTTACTGGAATTCTATTGGACTAATATTCTTTATCTTTACTAGCTTTTTTTAATCTTTTTCCTTTTCATCATTTATTTGTTTCTTTTCCTTTGATTATTTTTTTATTTTTTTATTCATAATCATCTCTATCAATCTTGTCCATAAGATATTGACCAATATCTCTCATTTCATAGTCCAATTATTCTTCTAAAAATTATTCTTGGGAATATTAATGTGATTTTGATTCCCCAACTAGTTGTTTTCCTTTTACTTTTACTGGTATATAGGGAATTATTGATTCATTGTGAAATGTTTTCCTCAATGAAATTCTAACACTATATTTTTCAACAGTTTTCAAAAAACTGTCTATATCAATAATATCATCCATTCCTTTTTTTAACTTATTTTCCATTTCAACTTCTTTAAGAGTTTCTTTAGTATGATTTTTTTCACCAATATCTTCATAAGGATTTATACAGAACTGTGGGTCTCCATTATTCATTTTTTCATGATCTTTTCTCCAATTAGATTAAATATCATTAGTTAATTTATTTTTTTCATTGTATTTATGAAATAATAATACTTATCTTTATTTTATTTCATCAAAATAATCAGCACAGATTGTCTTTGGATTCCTTGGCTTCCTCCAACACTTTTTTATATTCGATTTCAACTTCTTTAAGAAACATATTTCATTCAGGATCAAAATGAAATTTAAATCTATTTATCTATTAATCACTAATTAAAGGAAAATTAGTATTATTGGTATTCACTTGACTAGAATATTAGAAAATCCCATGATTTCCTAAATTAACTTACATAAAATTGCTATAAACATAACTAGTTCAGACTTAATAGCACCAAATTTTAAATTTTTCATTGTTACAAAAATCTAACCCATAAAATTTATATTTCTAAAATTAACAAGGTAAAACTGAATAAATACATATTAGACATTTAAGGATCCCTTATAACAACTTATAGGGATTTAAAAACCATTCATCTATATGATTGTAAGGAGATTGTGGGATGAAAGATGAGTAGTTTTTCATTTTTTCCATATGAACATCAAAAATTAATTTCATTTCTCCACTACACCTAAAAGTTACATTTTATATTGGAAAGTTGTTATAAAATGAAAATTAATCACCCACTATAGTACACCTATGAATTTGGCCACTTGATTTATAGACATGATTATCTCTCTATCTTATATAGAAAAAGCTAATTTTAAATCATTTTCAACTTTCATGAAATTATAAATCAATCTAAATTCATCCAAAATAATCTTATCCTAATAGGTCTTGAGTTAATTTTATTTATTACATCATAAAAATATATTTTGACTAACATTCCACAAACTAAATTCATGTTTTGGAAATCTTGCAGAAGCATTGGTTTTTGAGAAGTTTATGGTGATTCTAACATGTGTACGATGATAATCCTCTGAGTACATAAACATTCAGACTTGACTATTTGAAAAGCAGTAGAGCTTTTACATAAAGTAGATACAACCAATTTGGGATATGGTATGGTTCCCTTTATATTGGTGAATAAAATATGACAGTTGAGATTCTACTGATCATATTTGATCGAGTTGATCTGAAAATTGAGATAAATGAACTCTTGAGGTTTTTATTTAAAAAATATAAAAATTATTGTACAAAAATGAATCTGATAAAATATTTAAAAATAAATAAATACCAGGAATACAATTAATTTAAATTAAATTGATTAGTGATGTAAATTGTACCTTTTTGTATCACAGAAATGATTTGTTAGTTTTGGTGGATTGTTCTAAATAAAACATTGAATATTTTTTTTTTGTGTATGAATATTTCTATGTAGAAAAAAATGGGTATAAAAAGAATTTTATGTGCATGAAAATAATTTAATGTGAATAGTGATATGTGTATGAAAATAAATGACTACAAGAATTTTTTGAGTGTGAAAATTGTTTTGTATGAAATTTTCAGAGTAAAAAAATATGAGTAATAAATTTTCTGTGTATTAAAATTTATATTTTTGAAAATTATTTGTATGAAGATTTATCAGTATGGAAGAATTTTAGTATGAAATTTGCTGAGTATGAAATTTTTCTGATTATGAATATTTTTTAGTACAAAAAATTTTGAGTACGAAGATTTTTTAGTACGAAAATTCATGTGTATGAATATTTCTATGTATGAAAAGATGAAAAAGGTAAATTGTTTGTACTACCCTATTTAAAAAGGATTAATTTAATGTAAGGAGAAAATTTAAACAATGAATAGATATGAATCATTACTCAATAGTGATCACTCCTACCTTTTGTTTAATATATTTTAGTATATCGAAATGTAATGGTCTTGTGAAGATATCATCAAGTTTTCCTTGTGTTTCAATAAATTTTCAAATTATATCTCATTTATGTCTACAATCCCTAGGAAAGTGATTCATAATATCTATATATTTTTTCATGTGCGCAATGAGTAGGTTTATTACTTAATGAAATGGTACTAGTGTTATCATATAGTATTAGTGTTTTAGTAAAACTCATGTCATAATGAGTGAGTGTGTTTTGAATCAATAACACTTGAGCACAAAAACTTCTAGCTACTGCATATTTGTCTTTAGTAGTGGAAAGTTCTATTGAGTATTGTTTTTTACAAGACCAAGAAACTATTTAATCGCCTACAAAATAACAAATTTTGGATATACTATTTAAATCAATTCTATATCCACCAAAGTCAGTATCTGAAAAACATTTTAATTAAAAAACATACCCATATAAATAAAATAGTCCCAATTCCATTGATCCCTTTTAATAATGAAAAATTATTTTTACCTCATTTAAATGGAATTCCATTGTATTTTCTTGATACATTGCACATAAGAATAATAATAACATTTAGTCTGGATAACTAGATGTTAAGTGTAGTAAACTTCATTTCATCCCTCTAAAAGTTGTTTAATTTATTTGTTGTCTAAATTCATCAACTTCAATAGTATTTGAGGTACCTATTGGAGTAAAAAAAATTTTATTATTATCATATCGATAATTTTTAACAATATATTTAATATACATCTGTTGGGTTATGCAGGTCCCTTATTGATTTTGGAAAACATTCAAACAAACAAAAATGTTTACCCACCCATCATGCTCATTAAAAAATCATATTTCATAATATTCAAAAAGAAATTACATTTAAGTTTCTAATTTGATCCAAATATAATGTCATCAAAAAAATTAAATATTAAAAACATTTTTTTTCATTATTGGAAATAATATTTTTTTCACCAGTTCCCTTGAAAAATTATTATGTAACAACAATACTATTAATCTATCTCACTATGAACTATTGGATTATTTTGGAACATATAAATAATTGTTATGATTAAAAACATATTCAATGTGTTTTTTCTTTTCACAAATAGGATTTTTTCCACAAAAACTTCCTCTTGTACAGATCCATTAAGGAAATCAAATTTTACATCCATTTGAAAAATATTGAAATTGAAGATTTCTACAAAGGCTATTAAAATTTTAATAGATTCAAGTATAGCTTCTCGAGCATAGTTCTCTTCAAAATATATTCTTTCTTGTTGATTATTACCTTTAGTAACTAGTCTTTCTTTATTTTTAAATACAATTCGATTTTCATCACATTTTTTTGGAAAACCTCTTTAAATCCAATTATAGAGGCCTCTTAAGGTCTTTCAACCAAGGTCCATAATTTATTCCTTTAAAATTTGTGTTGCTTATCTTGTATTTCATTAATCTGACATTCATCACCAGAGGCCTCATCAGGACATTTTGGTATGAATTGAGATAATAAATAAAAATGTTCTATTTCATTTCATAAATAATTTCTAGTCCTTACATTTTGAGTTACATCTCTAATTATATTATCACTAAGATGATTCCATATAAGAAACTAATTTGGTTTTTTGAATATATGTTCATAAATATATGGTAGAAAGCCTTATGGGGTGAATACATCAGATAAAATTTCTAGATTATTTTACTTATTAAAATATTATTTGGTCAATGGTTGAAAATTAGTTTTGGAAAACACATTAGAAGAGGAAGATTGGGATTTTTTTTTAAAAGGGTCAGTTTCATAAAATTTTATATGTACTCTTTCCTCTACAGTACGAGAATTTTTATTGAAAGCCTTATATGCCTCAGAATTAGTGGAATGTCCTAAAAACATACCTTCATCAAATTGGGGTGCAAATTTTATTAAATTTTCTTTTGTATTCAAAATTTATATTTTTTATCCAAATTATTTGAAGAATAAATCTTTTGGTTTTCTATCATTAAATAACTCATATGACGATTGATTAAGAAATGGTCTATTCAAAACATTATTTATAGTACCGCAAGCAGTACTCACAACTTCATCCCAGAAATGTTTTGCAATAGAATGTTCACTCAACATGGTTCTATTAATCTCTTTAAGAATATTATTTCATCTTTAAAAATCACTATTTTGTTGAGGAGTTAAATGAGATGAAAATTTATGAGTAATGCCTTTTGTACTACAAAAAAATTCAAAAATAAAATTTATAAATTCTCCACGATGATCAATATTATCATAACGAAAATATTGTCAGTATGAATACCAAATAGTGTGTATAATAGAAAATCAGATATGATCTGTGTGATAGAAATTGTATCCAGACTCATTATGATAATCACATAATAAATTTTTTCAATAAAACTCATGAGTATGATTATTACCATATATATATATATAACATAATGATGAAAGGAAAAAGAAAGTACTTAAACCAAGTAGGATAAACCAAAATATTAATTAATTTAAAATAGAGTTTGTGATTTCGAAAAAAGGGAATATAAAATTAAAAATTATTATTTTGACTCAACATAACCAATATCATATATAAAAATTAATTACATCATTATTATACATCCATGAGAGATGGTGATGGATAACAAATTACATAGACTCATGAGGCGATAGTTTGTTGTATGCATGAATGATGAATTCTTTTCACATTTGATAGATGAAGAGATGGATATAGGTCATTAAACAAACAATCCAAATTATCATTATGCGTAGTATTATGGATTTATTATTTTATCATGATTTAATTATTTATGATGTATGTGGAAAAATAAACAAAACTAAAACTTGAAAATTAAAATAATACATCTTCTTTGTAAAACCTCCCTTACTTAACACTTTAAGACATATTAGATTGGTAATATGTCTAAAAAGTTCCTCTATAATGTGGATAGTGATTATATTAATGTATTTTAATAGTAATTTTCTAAATTTATTGTCTTTGGAAGTGTGACGAAATGAGAATACTAGATTCGATTCTATAAGAGAGGGGAAGGGCACTCCAGGAATTAACTATAATATTAAATAAATATAAATTAATTTTCAATTCAAAATGGACTAAAAGTAATTTATTAAATATATATATGATGATTATGGGTATAAATAATGTTATCAAATTAACATTAAAAATGTTTTATCTTCATTCATACCATTATCTTTTGGTTTTACCCCTTCTAACTCTTACCATGACACCATGATTTTTCACCCTTAACGATCAATAAAGAAACTATAAATTCACACCATACACATAAATGGAACATATTTTATATTTTAAACATTATAATAATAACTTGGAAGAATTTTATATATTTAAAAAAATTATATCATTTAATAAAATATTATTTACTATGAAATATCTATAATGTCAAATTTTAGAACAGTTCATTACATCAACATTAATAATATAATGAAAACAGATAAGATTTAAAAATATTATTATATACCTAACAAGTAATGTTAATATATGAAATTATTTTATCACATTATGTATCTCAAATAAAAAATATTTTCATATTTTAAATATCATTTACTTGATTTTTCCATTAATTAATTATTTATATTATCAACATTATATAATAATTTAATTTAATTATTTATTCACTAAAATTATAAAAACGTAACATGAAAAAATGAGGTATTTATATTTAAAAATACTATTTATAGTTGAACATATCCTATGTATAACACTATTTAAATATAGTACACTTAGTAAATTCAAGAGTGTGGTATGTGCAATATTTCATTAAATATAATACTATAATGGTCACAATATCATCCATGTAGCCTATAAAAGTCATATATTATACCCTTGGATTATTTTATTTGAGATGAAATCATAATATAATATTTAGTTATGTTTTAGAGTCGTTATATGGTTCCTGTCATTTTCTTTTTTACCTAAATGACCTGATTTTCCCTTTTCCATGGTAACCAAAATTACTGAAGTTATTATTCATATTGAATAAAAATAAAAGTGACATATTTAATAAATATAAATCTCTTTATTCTAAATATTTAATACATTTTTTAAATTCATAAAACTAATTTTTTATAATTTAATTTAAAATTAATCCCACATAACGTAACGAAAAACAGTTTTCTTGAGGACTGTTTTTTATACCAAAAATGTACTTATACAGAAATAAGGTATAAGGATTATTAATAATTTATTTAATTATATTGTATCTAAATGAATATATATTATCTTAATTTGAGTAAAAATTAAAATCATAAATATAATTTGTATTATAAATAAAATGATAACATTAAAAAATGTATTTTCATTGTTCACTAAAAATTAATCTTTTCATGATATTATAAGAAATTCATCGTATGATAATATTCAAATGATGAATCCAAAAATGGAATTAATTTTTAAAAATAACTTTTCTAAAACTTCCAAAAATTAATTATAATATTCAAACATAAAATCATGAATACCCATTTTTTATGGAATTTTATTTTAAGGGAATAAAATTACTTTAAGAAAAAATTGAGTTCATATTTTAAAAAAAAATAAATAAATAAATTAGAAATGGGTATGAAAATTATATATTATAAAATATCGCTAATATTGTTCAGTATTTCCTATTAATGGCTACGTTATCATGTTCACATTTAAATAATAATATTTTGTTTCTCATTTAAGCTCGGTTTTTCATATATTAAATGTTATCAAACATATTTTTTCTTTTTAAAATCTTAGGATGCTAAATTTCCACCACCCATTTAGAAATTTATTCCTCACAATTTGAACTCTTATTTCTTAACAATGTTTTTACTTTTCAAAATTACTTTTTTGAAACCCACATTTGAAAAAATGATGAATAAAACATCATGTTGATAAGAGAGACAAAGGATGTACGATGGTAATATAGAGTAACATATACTAGGTTTCCATGTAGGAGACCATATGTGGGGAGTGAAAAATTGGATATATAAGATAAAAAATGACTCCCATGAACTAATAGATATTTATAGATCACGTGGTTATTAAAAAGTTAACCACCAAAAAACAGTAAATCTTTGATGTGTTAAAGGGAATGATTTCTTGATAAGAATACTAAACATGAAATTTTTAGTTTCATAATCATTTCCTAAATTTTTATGAATTATTTTACAAAATAAACATGGATCATAAGAAAATATAGTTACTTGACATGTAGAATTTTTTTCCTTAATCAATTTCCCCCACAATATCATTATTTTCTTTAAACGATGAGTATCCGAGATAAATTTTTCATACCTAACACTCTAGAATCATCTTCAACAGATTATAAAATCAAATAAAAATAATAACTATATATTCTTCTTATATTAAGATATTAATTAAACCCAAAATGAATAAGGTAGTATAATATAATTTCAAAAATTATTTAAACATTAAATGAATAAAACTACATTAATTTCTGAAACTTCAATTGTAATTATAAAAGCTAAACATTGATCACTAAAAAAAATATATCCTTAAAAATATTTTGATGAAATCTAGATTAACATTAAAACCAAAATATTAGATGGATTTAATCAGATATTCTTCCAAGACAAATTTGATATTTACCTCCAAATAATATCTATCAATATTCAAGTCTCATACAAACAATATAATTACCCAAATCACATAAACATCAAGATATGTTAATCATTATTGATAAATCACTAGAATCACCACAAATGAACGTTACGATCATATATTCCTCCAAAATATAACTCAGCCTTTCTTACTCTAATAAAATCCCACAATACTCTATTTACCATAACCCTTTACTATTCCCATAATAATTATATTGATATTATTTTGAAATAACCTTAATTTAATAATCACAACATCATATTACAATCAAAATTTTTATCTATAAAATAAAAAATATGATCCCAGTATAAAATTATTCTTCATCCATAATATTTCTTAAATAAAATGAATGGAATACCAAATAGGACTTCACATAGTCCAGTGGTAGGCGATTCATCCTTGTCTCCCTTTGGGTGTGGGTGCTATACCCATGATCATTCTGAAAGCTGTGGGTTTCCACTGATCCTTCAAGATTCTATTTTCCTAAAATGATAATAATATAATCCTCATAAAATTATAGAAACATGAAAAGATCCCCCAAAAATAGCCTTGACATATTCAAAATTTAATGAAATGTTTTAAATTCAATTCTTATCTCAATCATTTCATTTTTCATCCCAAAATGTAATGACCCATAATTAAAGTCAAAATTGATAATCTTATTAACCTTAAATTATTCTAATACCATTATACATATGTCCATCAAAATGAATTTAATTCTTCCTTAATTAAAATTTTTATTAAAACCTATACTCCACCTAATTGGTTTTTTAAAAACACTTAACTCAAAATAGACTTAAGCATCCTAGTCATCCACCACATAAAATCATTATAATGGTGTCTAAGTCTTTAAACTTAATATCAACCTAAAACTTTTAAACATGTGAGGGTATTTATAACTCTTCAGATTACCAAAACTAAAAACCTCCAAATATGTAAATTAATATGTAGGCTGCTCTAAAAGAAATTGTAATGACCCGTCCTAAAACATTATATATTATATTATATTTAAAATAAAATTTAATTTTTTTTGACATTGATATTTTAGGTTTATACTTTTAGAGAAATAGGATAAAATCTTACATAGTAATCTAAATCGTTACATGTGGGAACTTAAACTCTGTTTTCAATTTTCACATAAAATAAAACTCTTTGAAAATTAAATATGACTTTATTTCATGGAGGAACCACAAGAAATTAAACATGACTTATTCATTTTTCCTTCCCATCCTTAAAACCTATGAATGGAATTTTAAAAATTTGGTATGAGTGAAAAAATCACAGTAAGGGACATAAAAATAAATATAACCATTAGTCTAATGAAAAACATGAGAACCCCTGAAATATTTACCATTATCTCAATGTTATTTGATATAATAAAATAAATACATTTCACGTGAAAACAAATAAAACTTTTATCCCAAATAAAATCATTAAAACGTAGAGAAAAAAAATAAATGTTTTTTTTTGAAAAATGAGCATCACATTCATAAACCGCTGGAAACATATATCTGGAATAACCAGAGCCTAGTTATATCCATAATAGAAGCCCTTTGGTAACCCCCTCACTATATCCATAATAGAAAATTTAAATTACCTAATTTATTGTGGTTCTATATGGGTACACCTAAATCTATAATGTTATCTATTAGTTCATCCTTAGAGAACTCAATTTATAAGCTAAATTGGGGACACTCATGAGCTACAACAGAGATCAACTCATTGTATAAGTTGTATCAATATAACATGTTCCAAATATAATTCTTAATATTATATAATTAATAAATAAAATATTATTTCACCCCTTAATAATAAATCCATTTTCAAGACTCTTTGAAACCCAAATAAAAAAACTTCAAATATCGAAACACCCTTTTTTTAAAATGACCTCTTTCTTAATCCAATAACATCCCATATTCAAAAAATCATTTCTTGTAAAATTACCATGAAAAAATACAAAATAATCTTAAAATAATTGAGGTGTAATAATGGAGTTAACATCCACTCATGATATATGTGTTAAAAAAAATATCCCATTTAGATTTAAAAAATTGAAAAAGGAACATTGAATAAATATTTCCAAAAGAATTCCCCTTACCACTTTAGAGACATTTGAATCGTATGAACCATGAATGAATGAAATTAAACAAAAATTTAAATAACATTATAATATATAAATTTATGATATATAGTGTCTAAGGGTATATATTTATAACTCTTAAATGATTATTGGTGCATAACATCAAAATGTACCTCAACAAAAGAAGATTGAGATGAAATCTCTTTCCATTATACAGATACATCATGTACATTCACCATCTTCCAAAATAAAAAGCATATGTAAATTATTTTCTTTATTAAGAATATTTTTAATGCTCATTATTCATAATATATCACTTATAAAATTGTTATATATATATATACTTAATTAATTAAGTTCAGTTAGGATATTTTGATGATATTTAGTTTATAGATCCAAAATGACTTCGGTGTGTTGATTGATAGTCAAAGAGGACAATGTTACATCATATATAGAATAATATTCTTGAAATAATTATCTTTTTTAAATATTAATTATTATATTAAATCCAATAACTAAATATAACTATGAAAAATGAACATTGTAAGTGTCAGAAAGATGTTAGGTCTTACGTATGCATGAGTAATGCTTCCATTTTTTCAATGATAATTATGAAAAAAATGTAAGTATCATTTTATATTTATAGAATGATCATAATATCATAAATTTAAAATTAATAATATGAATATATTTATATATATTTTTTATACATGAGATGTGGGGATGAAAAATTAATCACAGTGTTTTGGGGAGGTGGTAGTCGACATGTACGCATGAAGGATGTTATCATTTTTATGTGATTGGAGAAGTGAGAAGATAAATAACACATTTTATTTCTTAATGAAAAATGTTTTATTAATATAATATATAGGAATTAATTAAATTATTATAATCCATCCAAGGGATATGGTGACGGAAAATGAACAACATTGGTTCGTGAGGTGGTAGTCCACCGTACGCATGAGTGATGAATTATTTTCCAGTTTGATGAAAGATGATATAGATACAGGTAATTCCATGAACATAATAACACTTAAGCACATTTAGGAAACTATATGTACTATTTTATCATGGATAAAGATGGTATGGAATATTTGGAAAAAGAAATAGAACTATAATATACAGATAAAAACTATACCTCTTCTAGGGAAAACCTCCTTTTTCACAACACCAAATAACCTATAAGAATGGTATTATACAAAAAAAATACCTACTAAATTTCTTCAGGGATTCTAGGAAAATATATTTTCCTGTGTCAGCTGAGAAAAAAGTGTTCTAAAGTGTGAAGAGATGTGAATAAGATGTTCCGTTTATAATAGAGGGGAAGGGCACTCATAGAATTTCTAAACATAATAAATTGATATAAATTTATTTTTATTTAAAATTGATAAAAAGTAATACATTTATTTGTAATGTTTCATAAGGGTCTAAATAACCTCATAAAATAAAGATTATAATTTTCTTGACTATATTTTTACACGTATCTTTTCATTTTATCACCAATTTAACCTCTTTTACTCTATCTGTGATGGCATGCATATTCACTCTTGAGCGTCCATATAGTTTCTATAAAATGAAAAAATAAACATAAATTGAACATGGATGATACATAAAACATTGTCATAATTACATGGGTAATTGTATATTTTCAGGAATTTTATATCTTTTATTAAAATATTATTGACTACAAAATATCAATAATGTCAATTTGGAGAATGATTCATCATAATTGGTTTAATAACATCAAGAATACATCTAAAATTTAAAAACTAATATGTCACTAAAATATAATATTCATTTATGAAATAATTTTATCACATTTTTTATCCCAAATTATATTTATTTTAATATTCTTTATACTTATTATTTTATTTTCTCATTAATTGATATATAATTTCATCACTGTTGTGAAAGATGTGGTGTTAATAGTTTATTAAAATAAAAAAATTACCATAATTAATATTGATCTTTTACATTTAAAATTAATATTTACAATATATCATTTCCTCTAGATAACACAATATTTAAAATAAAAAACATATTAAAAATAAGAGTTTGACAACTCTGATATTTATATAAATAAAATATGATAAAGGTCATAATCTCATCCAAGGGCCCCCAAATGGTCATAAATTTTAGATTTGGATTTTTACTTTTGATCTATGCTCACTTAATAATATTTTGGTATGTATTTCTCATCATTTTATGTTATTTGTCATTTTATTTTTAAACAAAACTACCATATTTACCCTTTACCATGGTTACAAAATTTACTAAAGTTACTATTCATATTGACCATCAATAGAATATAAATATTTACTAAATACAGGCCAATTTATTCTAAATATTTAATAAATTTTTCAAAATTTTTAAAAAATAGGTGTCAGAATTTAATTTAAAATTAATCCCACAATAAGTAATTAAAAACTGTTTTGTTGAAAATTGTGTTTTACGCCCAAAATACACATATAACAAACTAATCTATAAGGATTACAAATAAATCATTAGATTATATCTAACAAATTTATTAAATCCTATTGATATAAAATTAAATTAATAAAATGGATTTTAGTATAAAATAAATTACTGTTTTATAAAAATCAATATTTTTCAATATTTACTGAAAAATAATATTTTCCTAAAATTACCAAAAATTCATCATAAGATAATTTCTAAATGATGAATCAAAAAAAGAGAATAATTTTGAAAAATGAATTTGATAATAAAATAAATAAATAAATTATAACATTCTACCATAAAAAGAAATAAATCCCATTTTTTGGAAAAATGTATTTTTAATGAATAAAATTACATGACTACAAATTAGAGTGCATATTTAAAAAGAATTAATAAATAAATTATAGAGAGTATAACCATTTTAAATTCCATAATTTTATTAATATTATATATTCTCACCTATAAAATGCTAGGTTATAACAGTAACATTTAAATAATAATATTTCGTTGTCTGTTTTAGCTTGGTGTGGCATAACTTCTATGTTATCGAATATAATGTTTCTTTTTTAAAATCATAGGCCGTTACAAGAAATACTTGAAAGGGAGAGTGTGTGTCTAAAATTTAACATCAAATATCATTAATTGAAGATAAATATTGATATATTGTGAAAAATATTAATCATATAATCCATATATAAATAAATTTGTGCAAAATAAAAACATATCTCAATAGAGGTAATTTGAGACAAAAACCGTTACCATGTTCCAAATTCACTCTATGCATATGGATAACATTATGAAAAATAAAATTTAGTTTATTATATGACTTATTATAAACATTATTATTCATTATATAATTTAATTTAGTAAATTTATTATTCTATACTATTTAATTATTATATATTTTTCTTTCTTGTTTCTATTGCTAGAGGTTATTTGGTAAATGTTTCTATAAATCATTATGTATGTTGAACATTATAGAAATCATTGTAAAATAGTTTCAAAAAATCCAGAATATAAATATTTTTATATAAATAATATTTATTTATTAAATATATTTTGGAGTCCAACCATGATGGGTGGTGATGATAAATGAAACTCATTGCTCGGGGAGCTGATAGTTTACACAAATGCACAATTAATGTTTCCATTTCTTAATGAATGAACAGAAAAGATGCTGAATGATAAATTTACATTTCAGGATCATTTTTATATTATATTTACATTATGTACACAACAATTAAATATTTATTATCATTCAGTAATGGAATTGATGACAAAAAAGGAAGATGTTGCTTTGTGGAGGCGGTAGTCAATGCCACAAACTAATAATTCTTCGTTTTTCCTTTCCAAATAAAGGAGAATAAATAACATTCATTAAATTTATTTAATACAATTAGATTTAAAATAATACTGATTTAAATTTGTTTTAATGGATTTAATATATTTATAAGTGGAATATTTAAGAGAAAAACATAATAACGAGATAATGCATACCTTAGCGACTTGATTATTCCTTGGAAAAATCCTTAGATTTGAAGGGTTTTCCCTAATGTAGTGTCACTAGAGGAACAATAAATTCTGAGAGAATTATATGGGATTATATTTTGTTAGATATTCATGGGAAATTTTTAGGATCAGTGTTCCCATGTAGGTGTATAAGTTATTATCTTTAATAAGTGGAGAGAAATGTACTTTTTAGAAAATCCTTTACCCTTGCATGTAATCACTACTCTATTCCAAGTACAATGGATCCCTAGTTTTAAAATAATGCATTTTGAGTGTATTTTTAAATTATTTATATTACTTATTAAATATATTTTTTATATAAAAAATTGTTTCTTAAACTTTTAAGTCATTATTCGATTATAAAAGTCATAGTTTTTAGTAAAAGTCGGTAATTTTACTATTCACTTAAAATCTATTATTTCATAACTATCTAAAAATTATATATTATGATAATGTTGATATAGTGAATTCAAAAATGTAGTATATTTTATATAACTAAAATTATAAAATTTAGATATTTATCATTTAAAATTGATAAAAAGTATAAATTAAACTACATTTATTGAAAAAATCCATTTTTAAACATTATATGTTATTATTATTATTTTTTATTGATTTATAAGTTAAGAAATATTAATATATTTGTTCATATATAATAATATTTTAATTTTATAATATTTATTATTATATAAAACATTCATTACAAAATAAAATATTTCATTGTGAATAAATATTACATTTACAGTGAATACGCGTTAAAAATACCCTTAATTATTTATTTATATTTTAAAATTTACTTTTTAGAAATTCATTTATATTGAGATATTTATTTTAAATTTATATATATAATTTCCATATTTATAACAACCATATATAAATTGACCACATTTTATTTTTATAAATACAATTACTAAATCATTCGTTCATTTCACTTTCACTTCACAAAAAATTGTTATTATTTCATTATTTTCATAATTATTTATCCTTTAATGGTTTTATTACTTATTATATGTTTGGTATATATGTAGGTTATTTAAATTTTTTAAGATGAATAAGAAAATTTCATATTTTTGGATATTTTATTCTTTTTCTCTATATTTTTTCCTGTGAATTGTTTCTCTTTTAATCACTACTAGAAATTGGAGCAATCTCAATGAACATGAACCAATGGTTTAGACAAAACTGTTGGTATAGTTTCCTTAGATAGATGATGTACCAACGGTTTTAGAAAAACGTTTGGTATACGTACTATAGAAACAACCTATTCCAAATATTTTTTTAAAAACTATTCGTCTAGATCCATGGTGAGCAATAAACCATTATGTTAAATACTTCGTTTTTCGTGATTTATTTATAATTTCTCACCTATGAATGAGTAATGTGTGTTTAGTTTAGATCAAAACATATTGGACACATTTTCTAATCATGTTTCAGTACTTTTTATAGAATAGATAAATTGTCTTTAAAATTATAACCATAGATAATAATAATAATCATGGATCATAAAACCTTGGGTGTAACAATATCCCCTTAAATAAATTGTGTCCTCAAAAATTAAATTATTAATTTCTAATGGAGTTATATTAGGATACTCATATAGTGACTCAACAATTAATTTCTAGAGTGATATCATCTATAAAAACATAATAAAAATATCTTTCTCCTTTGAGTATAATTACCCCAAATATTGTGTTTTCTCTAAGCATTTGAGCTATGAGTCTATAGTTATTTAAAATCTAGACTCATGTTGTATAATTTTCTTATAAATGGAATCCATAATCATCCTTTTAAATACTGTCATAGGTTAATATTAAATGTAATCTCATTATTCCACCTAATGATTTTCCTCTAAGTGGAGATAACCAATCCATTTCTAAAATAACATTTAATTTTTGAAGGAAGGATAATAATATTTTCGTAAGACACAATCACATTAACAGAAACATGGGATACAATAATCATACTACTTGATGATTTTAATAATAATTAAACATATATATGTCAAGGTAATGATTTTATGTTCATAGAAAACATAATAGGTATATAGTATTGGTTTGAACAAGATAGAAATACAATACTCATTATTCTTGAGTGGATGATCAGTGTTCCTCACTACACATAATTTTTTGAAATCACTTTTGTAGTTGTGATTGAATAATATTTCTCTTATTACCTTATCCCTAGATGTTTTTTATGCATATAATTCTTATTACCCTTTATATTCTTGCAATGAATTATATAATTACCATATTTTCCACACTTAATTTACTATATCATAAATCATGTTTTTGGATTCATGTTATCCACTCCAATCATTCTAACCAACCTCAGTATATTTCAATGGTAGTTTGATGCTCGATGACCCCCACATCCACAAGTAAATCTTTTTAAACTCCCTTTGAGGTAATTTTCTTGTTACATTCATTGATATTTTTTAAATGAAGTAAAATTCATGTTCTTTCGTTTTTCATCTTCAGTTTCTTAATTTTTATTAGAATATACTCTAATATTCTTTTGAACACTTGGCTCTTCAAATTTTTTTACATTTTTATTCTTGTTTCATGATTGTTGGTTTGGAATAATCACCATATTTCTTAGTCCATCTCCCATTATAATTGGTTTGTACATGTGGTAATCATCATATTGTCTCTCACATCCAAGGTTAACCTAGTTCCTTCTAGTTCCAACCATAACTAAAACCGAAGGGTTAACATGAGTGATGAATATTTATCATAATAGGTGAATAATTATAACCAATTAAAAAAGTTGTATTCAACTTAAAAACCTTTTACCCTTTTAAAAATAATTATACCCCACAATTCATTGAGTTCAATCTCTTTAAAACATAGTCTATACTAGGTTACAATAAGTTGGTTTATCTTATAATTCTAAAATTATTCTCTCAAATTAACTTGAAACTAAATCCTTCACACTGGTTTTCACGACCCGTCCATGGGGCTAGTGACATGACTACCCCAATCCGGCCTTCCATAGTCCAGGGGCTGGTGACTAGCACCAAAGGCATAAATGCCAAAGGTGGTATGGCATTGCCTTTATAAAAGTAAAAAAACACAACATAGTATACAAGAGGAAGTAAATACTAAGTAAAATTGAATACAAAAGAGTGTGCTGGAAAGTAAATGGGCCTGTATACAAACCCAATTGAACAACAAGTACAAGTAAAAAGAGACAAATAACTGAAAATAAAGAGCAGCTCCTGGATAGTCCTCCGGGATTCCTACCTGAAGGGTAGGTACATATGGCCACCTCAGCACTCACTTCCGCCATTCTCCTCCATGTGTCGACTCGTCGCAAGGTCCACATCCAGGTACCATCCAGTCATGGAGCTCTCAACCTCTGCCAGTGATGTCCGTCATCTGCATTCAACCCAATGAGGTGTGGGCATAGCCCGTGCAGGGGTGAGTATAACGATAATAAGTTCGGACCCTGAGACCCGCAAGGTACCACTATATCCATGAAGTATATACAAAAGAAGAAAGATACAATCACGAAGTATCAACCAACCATACTTAGGTATATTCCCATACATATACATAAGTTACCAATCACAGTTATGCTCCCACTCTCAAGATCAAGCACAACCCAGTCTACACAGGAAGTAAAGTCAGTCACCACGATGATAATGGTTAAAAGACATGTATCATCTCATATAGGTATGCCACAATAGTAGAGAGATAAAGATTATTAGATGTAGCCACTAGATCATCTAATCTGTCTGTCCCACACAAATTACAGGACCAGCTAAGCTGTCGGACCCACAAAGGATACAGGCTAGCTATCTCGTCTAAGCTGTCAGACCTACACAGGATATAAGCCAACAATCTCATCTAAGCTATCAGACACACATAGAATATAGGCCAGCTATTCTATCAGACCCACATAGGATTCAAGAATAGAAGCTAGAACTGTCGAACCCACACATGATTCTGGTACAGTATTCATCATCATCAAACCCACGGAGGATTCCAGTACAATAGTTGAAGCAAGTCGCAGCCAGCTCTAGGGTTCCTGCACACTCGATTACAAGAGGTTCCGCCCCTCAAGTAAAAGGGGTTTCGATACATCAAATATCACGAAGTCCTGAGTTTATGTATCTTGATATTCCGTCTCATCAAAAGAAACCCAACACGATAGATGACGCCTCAATCGGACGCCCAGTCTGAGAGTTATTAGCTTTTTCGTTTTAGGGGCCTGGTTGGATTTACGCTCGATCCAAACCCATTAATTTTCCAAATTAGTTCAAAACTCACTTAGAGTATCTCAAAAGGACTGCCTCATCACAGGGGTCCCAGTGCCGCAGATGGCGTGTCGATCAGACGTGCGGTCTAGAATTTATTCATGTTTTAGCGAAATGGGCCCAGCCCATCAAGCCCAGTGGGATGGGGGGTCGGCCCGACCCGGTTCGGTGTGGCTGACCTGGCTGGGGGACGGTCCGGCCTGGATTGGCATGTCTGAACCATTGGGGGGTCGGCCCTACCCAGTGGGGCACGGCCCACCTACGGACCCCGCCCGCAGATCGGGCTGGTTCACTTCGCTTGGTGGCTCCGCCTCTCCCTGCCCAGCCGGACAAAGCCGAACGGTTCCGTCTGGTGCGAGCATCCCGCACAAAAAGCCCCATTTCCTCCCACATGGCCCTGTGGTTTCCTTCAACATGGCCGGCAGGCAGCTGACCAGTTCGCTAGATGAGCGGCCCATAGATTGTGGGTCGCAGTCTTCTTCCTGGCTAGCCGTAGCAGGCTGGTTCATCTAGTAAGTGGACCATAGTTTTGGTCCATGGTTCCCTCCACCGCGCGGCACCTACGAGTGATGTGTTTCCCAGCTGGTCGGCCAGATTGGTCGTCCGGTCATCCCGCGGACCGGGCGTCCCGAGCGGCCGTTGGTCTCTTCACGTGGTTGGCACACGAGCATCACTACCTCTAGTTGTCGCTGCTGGCTATGGTCATCGTAGTCCCTTCCAACACTGCCTCTGTCGCCAATATAATCGAGAATCAACGGAGGGTCATCGGTTCATGTTTGTTCGGCCAACGCCCTCAGTGTTAGGCGATAAAAAATGACCAAAGACAAACCAATGAATACATCAAGAACCAGGGTATAATTTTATTTATTTAAAATTATACAAAACCCCCTACCCCGATTCAAAGTTCGTTTGTTGTCGATGGTGTTGATTCCTTGATGTCGGGGTGCATCTGAGGAGGAAGCGTCGTTGTTGGCGATATTCTTCATGGGATGCATCTTCTCCCTTGATGCGAAGGAAGTGGAAGGATAAAAGAATAACTTGTGGGTGCCGCCTCACGTTCTTGCCCTGGTTAAAGAAGGTAGAAGGATTTGCTTCACGTTCATCGAGACATCGACTGTTATTCATTGAATAAATGCATTCTTCATTGAGATATTAATATTCCACCAAGGGTTTCTCACAAATCCCTCTCAAAGTTCCACCACCAAACTAAAATAATACGGTCACGTATTATTTTATTGTTGAAAAGCTTTTCAAAATTCAAAATCTAGAATTAATTTAATTTAATAAGTTCAATTCATTAATTAGTTTGTTGGTATACTAAATGAGAGGGGAAAGGTGAAGAGTTCACCCAAAATAAATGAAGGGTGGTGGCCTCATTAATTCATAGGGGAGTCCAAGAGTTTAATGGGGGTTCAAGGATTTAAAGGAAGTTAGGTGCTCGGTTGGGACCCAATACACAATATCCTCCTATGGGAGGTTATGTGGGGTGTGGGCCCCAACTCCAACATCCAATTTTTGGATTTAACCACCACCTATATAAAATTTATGTAACACCGAAATTTTATTTTATTTATTAAGAATCCCCAAAATTAACTTTTGTTCTCGACCAAATGAAACTGCGGTAGAGGTCTCCTTAAATGAATATCAGCATTGTGAGTTAATTGGTGTCCTTGGATTTCAATTCTGAGCGTCGGTTCAAAAGATAGAAAAACCCACACCTACCTTTACTGAACCTATCCGAACAAAACATCAGAAATTGATTCTGGGTACACCGGGCCTCAGAATCAAGCGCTGTCAAAAACTACAGACTCGTAAAATTCCAAATAATTTATGAAAAACTTTCCCTTGAAATTTACGAGCCTTCACATTACCCACACCTCAGGGCTTTACATCCACGTAAAGCTATAACACACACTAGATAAACAAGTGGGGGTACTCAGGACGCATCTGAGCCTCCCACTCCCATGTTCTCTCCTAGAGGTTTCTATGCTGTCAGCGAACACGAACTAGAGGAATTGACTTCCCACATAGGACCTACACTTATCTATCCTCAATCTCCACTGGAACCTCTGTGAATGTCGCCCCATCATCAATGTCCATCTCCCCGTGGTCGATGACGTGGGACGGGTCATGCACATACCTCCTCAGTTGAGATACGTGGAAGACGTCGTGCACCCGATGAAACTGATTTGGAAGGGCTAGGCGGTAATCCACCTCTCCTACTCTACTGAGGACCTGGAATGCCCTGATAAATCACAGAGATAACTTGAAACCCCGACCAAATCTCTGTATACCTCATCGAGGTGAGACCCGTAAGAAGACGTGGTCGCCATCCTCGAACTCCAGTGGTCTTCATCTCCTATCAGCATATGACTTTCGTCCGCTCTATGTAGTCTTCATATTCTCCTGGATGATATGCATCATCTCCGTCATAGACTACACCATCTCATGTCCTACAAGTGTGGACTTTCCTGGGTCAGTCCAGCAGAGAGGTGATCTTCATGGTCGACCATACAGTTCCTCGTAAGGGGCCATCCCTATGGTGGAGTGGTAGTTGTTGTTGTACGCAGACTCCACCAAGGGTAAGTGATCCTCCCAACTGCGACCAAAGTCACGGACACATGCATAGAGCATTTCCTCATAGTCTAAAATGGCCCTCTCATTCTGACCGTCTGTCTGAGGATGGAAGGTGGTGCTAAAGCAAAGCTACATCTCAAAAGCCTCATCTAATCTCTTCCATAGTCGGGAAGTGAAACGAGCATCTTGATCGGAGAGTATAGTCAATGGAACACCATAAATTCATACGATTTCCTGAATGTAGAGGTGTCCCAAGCTCTCTACTGAGCCCTGCTCTCTGATCTGTAGGAAGTGGGACGACTTGGTGAGTCGGTCAACAATCACCCAGATAGAGCCGTGTCCTCTGGATGTACGTTGATATCCCATCATGAATTCCATGGATATCCAATCCCACATCCAATTTTGGAACTCTAAGGGATGAACCAAGCCTATTGGAACCTAGTGCTCCGCATTCACTTGCTGATTAGTGAGGCATCGCGAGACAAACTATGTTACTTCATTCTTCATACCCAGTCACCAATGTTGTCGTCTGAGGTCCTGATACATCTTCACCACACCTGGATGTACCGCTAGAGGGGAAGTGTGAAACTCCCTCAACACCTCCTCCTGTAGTGAAACTGGTACCATGGAACGTCCTCTGAAGAGAATGAGGTGCTCTCCACCTTCAGAAAACCCATCAAGTGCCTGCCCTGAGGATATCTGAGCACGTCGTGTCTCACAGTCAACGTCTCCAGGTTGTACCTCTCCGACTCGTTGATGAAGTGGAGGAGTGAATGTGAGAGACTGTAGAAAGGATTATCTATCTCTATCCACAAAGGAAATCTTCAACACAGCCATCTACTTTGTCGCCTATCCTAGAAGCTAAATGCCTTATCTACTGCTGGGAGAATATGCTACAACAATACCCTTCCTTGGAGGATAGACTATCTGGAAATCATAGTCCTGGAGGAACTCTAGCCATCACCATTGTCTCAGGTTCAGGTCCTTCTGCGAGAAGATGTACCTGAGACTCTGGTGGTCATAGTAGACTATAAAATGTTCATCCATAAGATAGTTCCACCAAATATTCAAGGAAAAAACCATTGCTGCTAACTCCAGGTCATGGGTAGTGTAGTTCTTCTTGTGTTGTCTCAACTACCGTGAACCATACACGATCACCACTCTCTAATGCATCAGGACAAAGCCGACTCTGGTCCCTAATGTGTTGTAGTAAACTATGTACTCTACGGCCTCCTCTGGTAGCCTCAAGATGGATGCACTGGTCAACCTGTGCCTCAGCCCTTGAAAGCTCTACTGGCATCTATCTGACCACACGAATGGTTTCCCCTTCTTCGTCAATGCTGAAAGTGGTGCTTCTACTCTGGAGAAGTATGGCACAAATCTCTGATAGTACCCAGCCAAACCCAAAAAACTCCACACCTTTGTCACACTCTTGGGTGGCTCCCAAGCAAGAACTGCCTCGATCTTCACTGGATCTACTGCAACTCCAGCCTCTGAGATGATGTGGCCCAAGAAGTAAACCTCTAGAATCCAAAAGTAGCACTTCTAGAGTATAGCATAAAGTTGGTGATCTCGAAGTGTATCCAATAACACCCGCAAATGGTTGGCGTGCTCCTCCTAAGTATTCGAGTAAATCAGTATGTTGTTGATGAAGACTATGAAAAAGTGATCGAG
Source organism: Viscum album (assembly GCA_963277665.1). Lineage (NCBI taxonomy): Eukaryota > Viridiplantae > Streptophyta > Magnoliopsida > Santalales > Viscaceae > Viscum > Viscum album. Next base: position 2,023,932,596 of record OY728138.1, read on the forward strand.
GTAAGGCTGGAATATCCTGTTCATGAGACTCATGAACACTGCTGGAGCATTGGTTACACCGAAAGGCATTACCAAGAACTTGTAGTGGCCAAACTAACACCTGAAGGTCGTCTTCTTCACATCATCATCTCAAACTCTAAGCTGGTGATAGCCTGACCTGAGGTCTATCTTCAAGAACCATCATGCTCCCTTGAGCTGAACAAAGAGTTTGTTAATCCTCGAGAGTGGGTACTTGTTCTTCACGGTCACCTGATTCAGGAGACGGTAGTTGACACGTAGTCTCAAGCTCCCATCTTCCTTCTTGGTGAACAAAATTGGAGAAGCCCAGGGTGAAACACTGGGTTAGATAAATCCCTTCCCTTGGAAGTCCTCCAACTATACCTGCATCTCATGAAGCTCAGTGGGAGCCATCCGATATGCTATAGTAGATATCGGTGTTGTCTCGGGGAACATATCAATATAGAAGTATACCTCTTTGTGAGGAGGTAGTCCTAGAACATCATCAAGGAAAATATCCGCGTACTGATCCACCATAACTGGTAAACTCGGACTTCGCACATCAACCGCTCCAAGGATGCGACTAGCCAACTGATGTCTGATCGGCTACCCCCTCCTCTATGTAAGTCCATCCGGCACTGCAAAGGCTCCCTTATCACTAGTTAAGGTGAACCTAGTCCCATGCGTGCAGACACACTGCACTTTTCACCAAATACAGTCGATCTGAGGATGGACTGTAGATAACCAGTCCATACCCAAAATGACGTCGTAAGGCCTCGACACTACTACAATAAGATCCCAGCCGAAGCTCTCGCATCCTAGAGTAATCTCACACTACCGGCACCAATGCTTAATTGTCAAGTATGCTCCCATTGGAGTCTCTATCCATAAGGATCGAGCCAACAGCTCCGTCGGAATCTCTGAGCTCCGAACAAGGGCAGCGGAAAAAAAGAATGACTCGCACCTCTGTCTATAAGTATTGTAGCAAGGGTGGAGTAGACACAGATCATACTTTTAATCAACTCAGGTGTTCCATGGTCGTAGGTCTCATCTGAATGGAGGTGAGCCCGCCTCTCTCTTCCACCACCCTATGGTCGGGGTGGACCTCCTAGTGGAGGTGGTGGTAGAGCCTCAAAACGTCTTCCACAACCCGCTGCTCGGCCAGCTCCTCTGCCACGTCTGCCTGCTCCCTGCAGACCACCACACTCATACCTCTTCCTCTACCTGGGGGGTCCCTCTACTATTTACTGATCATCTACATGGTGGGTAGGGTATTCACGAGTCATGTGGCCCTACCTGTCACATGCATAGCACTGCCTTCACCACGTATAGCTGACTCTGTCTTGTGTTCCCCGCACAACCAAACCTGTATCCTGGGATCGCCCACCCGATGTCCCGGTCTGCTTGGTCCTCTTGGACATCTTTCTACTGTTGGTTGTAGAAGACTCTACTACGTCACGCCCTATGGTGGGTCTCTCTACTAGAGACTGCTCAGCGAGAAATCTCTCCACTAGAAGGGCCTGCTCCAGCACCCCCGCCTACGTCGGAATGCGGAGGGGAATCATCGAAGCCCTGATCTCATTCCTGGGTCCCTGCTCAATGGTTAAGGCACCGAAGAACGGGTCCTGCACCATATATGTGGAGTAGTGTGAGAGGTCGGTGAACCCCACTGAGTACTAAGCAACTTTCATGTTGCCCTGTGGTAGATGAAGTAACTCCTGAATCTGCACCGCACGAAGGGTGGCTGGAACAAACTCCACCTGGAATAGGCTTTCAAAGTCTGCCCAGAGTAGTGATGCCTTGTTGTGCACATAAACCATTAGGCACTACCATCTACTTGCTGATGCGTGCAGGAGACTCGCGACAAGGATCACCATAAGGTCGGCTTGTGTCCCTACCAATCTAAAAACTCTCACGATATCCTCCAGCCAATCCTCAGCTGCATGGGGGTCCATCTCTCCCCGGAACCTGGGCAGCCTCTATCGATGGAACTCGTGCAATGCACTCAGGTGACGTGAACTCTCTTCTGCTAGTGCTGGTGGTATCGGTGGCCCAGAGGGTAGTGTTATTGTTGGTGCCTCTGCTATGATGGGTCCCTACACCAATTGCTCGTTGCTCGGTTGGCAACCATCTCGTACGTAACTCGAAACCCTAGCTGGCTACCTTCGTGGGGCCATCTTGAAATGAAACAGGTGTTCTGTGGACAAAATATTATACCTAGTGAGCTGACAGAAATTAATCACAAAGAAAACATTATCAAATGAAACACACATGCAATCAGTGTTTTTGTGCACTGATTCGGTAATCAGAAGTCATAGTCCTAGTGTATGGATACGTCGGTCGCTACACCATCACCAGTTTCCCTAAACTGCTAACCACACCCAAAACACTTAACACAATTGCTGTTAAAAGAATCAGAGTATATGTTTTGCAGTAGAATCGACTACTTTGTTACCAATTTTTCACGACCCATCTTCATGGGCCATGTCGTGACTACCCAAAGCCTGCCTTCCATAGGCCAGGGGCTAGCGACTAGCACCAAAGGCATAAATCCCTATGTTGGGAAGGCATTGCCTTTATAAAAGTAAATAAACACAACAGAGTACGCAATAGGAAATAAACACTAAGTAAAACTGAATATAAAAGAGAGTGGTGGAATGTAAATGGGCCAGTATACAAACCCAACTCAACAACAAGTACAAGTAAAAAGGTACAAATAGCTGAAAGTAAAGAGCATCTCCAGGATCATCCTCCGGGATACCTACATGAAGGGTAGGTATATATGGACACATCAGCACTCACATCCATCAGTCTCCTCTGTGTATCGACTTGTCGCATGGTCTACCTCCAGGTACCGTTCAGTCATGGGACTCTCAGCCTCTGTCAGTAGTGTTTGTTGTCTGCATCAAACACCACGAGGTGCGGGCATAGCCCTTGAAGGGGTCAGTATAACGATACTCAGTAGGGACCCCGAGACCCAACATGTCTCACAATATCTACAAAGGATAAACAAAAGAAGAAAGATATAATCATGAAGTATCAACCAACCCTACTTAGGTATATGCCCATACATATACATAAGTTACCAATCACAGTTCAGCTCCAACTCTCGAGCTGAAGCACACCCAGTCCACACATGAAGTAATGTCAATCACAATGATGATAATGGTTCAAAGACATGTATCAGCTCAACGGGTATGTCACAATAGTAGAGAGAGCTATATAAATGATCAGATGTAGCTACTGGATCATCTAAGCTGTTAGACCCACACAGGATATAGGACCAGCTAAGCTATCATACCCACACAGGATACAGGCCAATTATCACGTCTAAGATTTCGGATCCACATAGGATATAGGCCAGATCTTCTATCAGACCTACACAGGTTTAAGGAACAAAAGTCAGAACTTTCAAACCCACACAGTATACCGGTATAGTAGTCTCCATCGTCGAACCTATATAGGATTCCTGTATAGTAGTTATCGCAGTTTCAGCCAGCTCTAGGCTTCTTGCATACAACACGCTCGATCCTGGTAGGGTATACTCCTCGAGAAAAAAGGGGTTCGACACATCAACTATAATGAAGTCTGAATTTGTTATATCCTGAAGTTCTATCTTGTCAAAAGAAACCCAACGCGACAGAAAACACGTCAATCAAACGCCCGGTCTGAGAGTTATTGGCTTTTCCGTTCAAGGGGCCTGGTTGGATTTATGCTCAATCCAAACCCGTCCATTTTCCAAAGTCATAAAAAACTCACATAGAGTATCACAAAAGGACCACCTCGTTGCAAGGTTCCCAGTGCTGCATAAGGGGCATCGATCCGAAGCGCATTCTAGATGTTCTTCAAATTCAACCAAAAGGGGCCCGGACCGTCAAGCCCAGCGGGCTGGCGGGTCGGCCCGACCTGGTTCGGCATGTTCGACCTGGCTAGGGGATGGCCCGGCCTGGTTTGGCGGGTCCTACTTGGTAGGGGTTGACCCAGCCCGATGGGGCGTGGCCCACTTGCGAACTTGGCCCGTGGAGCGGGCTGGTCCGGTTTGCCTGGTGGCGTCAAGCGGTGCCCCCTCTCCCTGCATGACCGACTGATGCCAGCCGGTTCTGTCCGGTGCAAGTGGCCCACATAGCGGGCCGTTGTTCCTCCCATGTGGTGCCAAGTGTCCCCACAGTTTCTTTCAACTCGGTCGGCAGGCGGATGGCCATTTATCCCGCTGAGCGGCCCGCGGATTGCGGGTTGTGGTCTTCTCCTAAGAGCAGCGCCAAGAGGTGTCGCGGTCTTCTGCTCGGCCGGCTATAGCCAACCAGTTGGACCAGCAAGTGGCTCGCGGTTCCCTCCACCACGCGGCACCTTCGAGTTTTACGGTTCCCAGTAGGATGGCTGGATTGGCCCGCCGGTCATCCAGTGGACCGGGCAGCCCGGGTGGCCACTGCTCTCTTCACGTTGCTGGCGCGTGGTCGCCGCTACCTCTGGTTGTCGCCACCTCTGGTCGCCACTGACTTCGGTCATCATAGCCCATTCCAACACCGCCTCTTTTCCAATACAATCAAGAATCAATGGAGTGTCATCGGGTAGTGTTTGTTCATCCCGCGCCGTCCGCGTTAGGAAATAACAAATGGCCAAAGACAACCCAAATCATACATCAAGAATGAGGGTATAATTTTATGCATTTAAATTTATACAAAACCCCCTACCTCGATTCAAAGTTCATTCATTATTGACGACGTCGATTTTTTGATGAGGGGGTGCGTCCGAGGAAGAAGCGTCGTTGTTGGAGACGTTCGTTGTGGGCGGCGTCTTCTTCCTTGACGCGGAGGAAGAGGAAGGATGATGACATTCCTCATAGGCGTTGCCTCACGTTATTTCCCCAATTGAAGAAGTTAGAAGTAGTTGTTTCACGTTCCTCGAGATGTGAGCATATTTCATTGAAGATCGACATTCATCATTGAGAGAACAATATCCCACCAAGAGTTTCTCCCAAATCCTTCTCAAAGTTCCACCACCCAACTAAAATAATATGCTCACCTATTATTTTATTATTGACAAACTTTTCAAAATTCAAAATCTAGAAGTAATTTAATTGAAAAAGTTCAATTCATTAATTAGTTGGTTGGCATACTAAATTAGAGGTGGAAGGTGAAGAATTCACCCTAAATAAAAGAATGGTGATGGCCTCATTAATTCCAAGGGGATTCCACGATTTTAATGGGGGTTCAAGGAGTTAAAGGGAGTTAGGTGCTCATGTGGGCCCCACCACACAATATCCTCCCATGGGAGGTTATGTGGGGTGTGGTCCCCACCTCTAACTTCCCTTTTGGGGATTTAACCACCACCTATATAAAATTTATGTAACACATAAATTTTATTTTATTTATTAAGATTCCCCAAAATTAACATCCGCTCTCGTCCAAACAGAATTGCGGTAGAGGTCTCCTTAAGAGAATTTCGGCGATGCAAGTTCATTAGTGTCCTCATATTTCAATTCTAAGAATCGGTTCAAAAGATAGAAAAACCCGCACATACATTTACTGAATATAACCGAAGAAAACATCAAAATTTGATTCCAGGCACATCGGGCTTTGGAATTAAGCACTGTCAAAAATCGCGGACTCGTAAAATTCCAAACAATTTAAAGAAAAAATTTCTATGAAATTTACAGGTCTTTATACTAGTTTATAAATATTATATAATCAACTAGATCATATCTCCTTAGAGTGTTTATCATGGCATATATTCTTTGTCCCACACATCATGCATCAGAGTGATGATGGATTAAATGCTAAAAAATCATTTTCAAGATGATTTCTCATATGTGAATTTGTGCAATATCCATAACCACTTTACATTATCTAGAAAGGGATATATTTTTGAAAAGCACATAATATCTACTTTACTAAAATATTTGGAGGTTATTTTACCCATAGTATTATCCTTTTGACTTCTCCCTATAATTAACACTATGATATTTCATCCTAATATCCAAAAACAACAAAATATATCTTTGATTCAAACTTTTGTGAACCAAGTATTAAAAATAATTTATTTCATGATTTATAACATACTTTCTCATCAATATTTTACTATTATCAAGAGGAATGGTGTCTATGTGAAATTAGATATATAAATTCATCATAATAAAAATCAAAACTCCATCTTTACTTAAAACTCAAAAATATTTTTCTAACTCCCAAAGATCTTCTAAATCATTATAGTATATCCAACGAAAAAATAATAAGTAAAATAGTGGTCTAGAAAGCCTTGGAGGGTATTAATCTATAAAATAAAGCAAAACGTGAGATTCAAAAGGTATGAAAAATATCATATTGACAATACATGGAATAAAGAAAAGATATCATTAGATCATGGAATCAATAAAAATTAGAAATAACATAACTCATGACACAATAAACATAATTCAATGTTCCCTCATAATACAATCATCATAATATTAAAAAATTCCAATTGTGGATTAGGATCACTCCCTAATCCCATAAAAATATTATAATGAGATAAAAATAATTAAACAATTAATTCGAGTACTATATAACTTTAGTCCGACATTAAAATAATTAAAAAAACCTAAAAATGTGTGCCACATGAAGAAAATAAACAATAAATAAATCAAAAGAATTTTTAATTCCCTGAGAATGAAGCGGGTTTCATAATTCTAATTCCAAGCATAACCAAGGGAGAAATCATTAGGATTCAAAAGATAATAATGAAATAAATCATTTGAACTTTCATAATATAAAAATAGACATGGGTTTTGGACATGGAGATATAATGAAGATAATTCATGAGATGTATATTGTAGAATCAAGAATAAAAATGAACCACTTGGAGGTGCTTGGTCAAATTAGTAGAAGATCATTTTAAATAAAGAAATATATTATTAGTTTATCTAAAATAAGATTTTAGCAATGAGGGTTTTGCATAAAATAATGTGTTCTTTTATAAGATATACATGGTTAAAAAAAATTTATGGGTATAATTTTTAATAAGATACAATACATAAGAATGTTAACTTAAATCAAGCTTACCTAAATGTGTGAATTAATAAGGGAATTAAAAACATGTAAAACCCCATAAATGTGTAACAACCCACCTTTTTAATGAAGGTGATGATAATTACTATTTTATCCTGAATCATTTCTTAAATAATTTTTAAGGTATACTCTTTCCTGGTGAAGGTCTGAGGAGAATCAGAGGTTTTTTTGAAGCTTGGAGTTTTAGAATAATGGGTTGTAGGTTGGGCCGCGTTGTTAGTAGAAAGTGTGTGGCTACAGACAGGGGCACCAATAAGTCTTCACATTTTCACTGCAACTGTGTGGGACTAGACGCACAATATGGCCTACAATATATAGGTAATAGAGCCTTGATTCATGGTTTCATCACAATTTTTTAACCATGTGAATAAACCATGTGTAGTAGAATTTTGGGTAAAAATTGCCATTTTATCCTCTTTAAATATTTAACCCTTATTCCTTCTCTATTTTTCCAGTATCCAAACCAATTTATTTTTTTTCATTAGGTTTCTCAAACCCTCCAAACATGGATCCCCTCTGTCTTCTCCCATCAGGGATCAATTTCCATTCTGAAGGGAGCCTCAGATAGCCCGTTTTAGGGCTAACCTCTTTCACCCTTAGTATCTTAGTCAATCTCACCATATATTGTGCTATTTAGATGCAGGACCATTCTACCTATTTTTAGTGAGTTCTATTTGAAAATAGATCTCTTACAACCTACTTCAAATTTGAGTTTGGTATCAAGCGAGGATTTTTTTATGGACCTAAGGTAGGTGATCATGTAGTATTCCCTTTGAGTTTTGGTTGTTTCATATTTATTCAATCATTCCATGAGTCGTACCTTATAGAGATTCATTGTTGTGTGGATTACATCAGGTCTAAATGACCCTAGTGCCTTTCTATTGGTGAATTTGAACTATTTTATGGGTACAGACGTCACACTTACTCTTTATGGACACCCATAGGTGTTCCTCGGTGAAAGTGGTCATTTTGGACAAATGGATCAAAATTCATGGAACCCAATTTAGCATTTGGCTTGATTTTTAATTGAAATAGCCTTTTCTCGATGTGTAATTGATGTATACCAAGTTTCTTCAATGGTGTTTATTCCCTTTTGGATGGAAATTGTTCAAATGTCCATGTCAGTATTTGATTTAGATAATTTTCCCATGGAAACTTTTCATTGTAATGAAATTTACATGTGAGTAAAATTAGATGGTTTGTCTTGTATGGGGTGCCAAGATGAGATGACAGTGGACCTTAAAATGTATTGGTATTAATGGAATTGTTCAAGGGATTTCAGGGTCATTCCCATATTTATGTTTTATTTTTAAAATTCATTATATAAAATTGATAGTTTCATTAAATGAACATCATATATACATGGTGAACACATGACTTTGTCAACGCCTTGTGTAATTTGATAAATGATTAAGGAGATTTTTTGAAAGGATTGAGGTTACTGATATCATGTGTTATGATCTATATATAGATTTATGGGTGGGTGGTAATTCTTACCCCATACTAGTTAAGATCTATATATATACATGTATCAGTGGGTGGCATTATTACCCCATGCCTGTTAAGATCTACATTAATATATGTATGGGTGGGAGTCATTCTCACACCATGCTAATTATGATCTAACTATATACATGTTTGGATGGGAGTCATTCTTAACCCATTCCAGATACGGTCTACATACATACATGTATGGGTGGGAGGAATTCTTACCTCATTCAAGTTACGAACTATATACATACATATATGGGTGGAAGTAACTCTTACACCATGCCAGTTACCATCTATATATATACATGTATGCATGGGAGACATTCTTAACCCATGCCATTTGGGATCTATATATAAATGATTCCTTGATTAGACATACTATCCTTGGAATGATATAGGTAGACATTCATGGTATCCTTTAGGAACCTGAGTGGAATGTTGTTTATTTATTTTTTATTGTTTTACTTGACTTTTTAATTATTTCGCATTGTTTACTTATGAGTTCTTACTCAGATTACTCATAGACATCATTGGTTGTGGAATACAGAGATTTTATCTCGCAACCTAATCAGGCCTCTGTTGTCGCCTGAAAAGATTATATTACTATAAGTACTAGAAATTGTAAAGGTCATTCTATAGGTTATTAAATTATACTATTAGATAGAGCATAAGAGCACAAGATTGGGCTTAGGCTCGAGATGCATGAGGAGATGATTTTTTCTTTAATTTCTTTTTGGACTATTTAATAACATGCTTGTATCTGATGGTTCTTTATGTATGATCAACATTCCATTCAGTTTTATATGTATCAAACACTATCCTTTGAGGATTTTGGTTATTATAATAAACTATATATTTCATCAACTTCTTGGTTATTTCATTTTTTGTTATACTTCCACTATTTACTATATCTATCGGTTCTATACATTTCTTCTACTATTCACACTTTTTTGCATCTACTGTGTTAACATGACATGGGGGTATAGTCTCCCTATTATGCATCCAACACACCCCTACTATTAGTCAGCAACCCTTGGCTTATGAGGATATATGTCCAATGTCATGTGATCAACTGGGCATGGGGCATGGGTCAAGTGGAATCTTGGTATGGGATGTCATAATATGGTATCAAAGGAGTTTCCTTTCATGATTTACTATTTGGTGACAATATAATGGAGATAGAAAATGCTAAAGGAAATAGTTATATGTTTTCTTGGGAATTGTGAACCCATGTATATGGTAAATAATAAATTTCCTTACTTATGATGGTTGTTTATTTTGTTTTTTATTGTTAATATGATTTCATCGTTGGGAGATACTCATGAATTTTTATATTATTGATACTGATGTTACCCGAGTTATAAGTTTCTTAATCTTTCTAAATTAGATGATGAATCTACATTAGTTCATGAATTATGAAAGGCACATTACAAATAGGTTTTACATATTTTCCCTTCCTTTTTTAAATTTAGTGAGCAATGTATATTTCATGAAAAATTGTTCCATGTTATATATATACAGGTGTGTTGAAAACTTTTGCAAGATTTGGGTTATACTGTAGTGTGTGTTTAGTGGGTGCGACTCTTTGATTCATAAGGTGTATAGGCCCTTATGGATCATATAATTTCTTTTCAATTATCCCAACCATTTAATAATGATATAATCACGTGATTAATCACAATTTAAATGTAAATTATAGCCATGTTAATGCCATTTTCTAATTATAAAGGTGTTTGGGCCCTTATGGATCCAAAAATGACATATCATTGGGTTCAAATTTTTTAAATTGTATAAATGTTTAAAAGAGAACACTTTCAATGAGGAGATAAATTAAAATTTTACAAAATCCATCTTAAACATGCCTAATATATAAACATGACCTTTACCCAACCTTAGTAGTGGGTAGTGGGTGATTCTCCATTTTTATGTCTTGCTATGGTCTTTTCCAATGTATAGTCTGGTATTTTGAAGTAGGGAAATAATATGCCTTTATTATAAGGATTCGTTTTTAGTTGTCCTATTTTATAAAATTAAACCATCTAATTTTCATGAATATCTTTTGAGATGTTTTTTTATCATTGAAGCCTTATGCGGCCACTAAATCCTCAAGTTGTGCGCCCTAAAGGCTATGAAAATCATGTTTCTAAGGTAGAAGGCCTTGAACCACCAATTTTTCTTATAGTCGATCCACCCAAGGATACTCTTCTTGTACCTGATATGGGTTCCGACTCCTAGTTTCAATAAGGTTTCCTACACATGTTTCATAACAAGAAAAGTGAATTGAGACCTACCCTGAGTATGGAAGAGTTGACTCTAGGGTTTCAGTAGGAGCTCCTCCCACTTTATTGGGGGATGGAGGTCTACCTTATATAGAGTGTTGGATTAAAGTAATCTTGTCAATAATTTAAAATATGAAGTCACCTCTATATAGGGGTGTCAATCTAGAAACATACATGCATCGGGATTCAGCCAAGAGGTGGTGGGATGTCATCACCAGGGTAGGCCAATATAGGCATATGGTCTGGACTAAATTGCATGAAGTCTTATTTAACTAATTCATTTTCTAGACTCTGAGGGAAGAAAAATCTAGAGATTTTTTGAATCAAAATACAGGGAATATGGATGTTATGGAATATTTTTCTTGTTTCATTGAGCTATAGTATTTTTCTTCTTCTCTAGACATTAATGATCTGATGACTATTAGGAGATTCAAAGATGTTATAGATTATCTCAATTAACCATAGGTCAACATCTTCAAGTCCACATACATAACTGAAATTGCCATCCAGGCACTAATTAAAGAATCAAATTTGAGGGATGATGACATTATGAACCAGTGATGTTCAGCACCTAAGGATTCTAGGGGATTATCTATTGGGAAAAACAATTCGTTGAAGAATATCGTGGTGGTGTAAGTGGACAAGAACATTTTTCGAGTAGTTATCCTATTTATCCCTAGTGTAGAGTGTCGTGGCTCTTTAAGAGGCAGTGTCTATGAAACCTGGTTGAGTGTAAAGGCTGTGGAAGGATGGGATATCTTTAACATTTCTACAAAAAAAATCCTCAAGTGCCTAGAGAGTGGGTATCTTCACTTGCCCTTGGGAATCATTTGGATACATAGTATTATAACTGTTAGGTAGATGGAATACTATTGGTTTTTTAAGCCGAGGTAGTGGTCCATGAATATGAAACCAAACATATGATTCTTATCTCTAGTTGGGTGGGCCTGCTCATGTAAGTCAGGTAGTGACATAGGATCACGGTAAAGGCCTGTTACAAGTAGTACATACTATGTTGCAGAAGTACTATACCAGACCACCTACTATATAATGTACTATTCTAGTAGACTCTAGTTTATTTTCTTCTTTCATTGATATAGAAAAATCTCTATATTTTATATCTATTATTTTCACTAAGATCTTGGTCCTCAAAATTTAATTTAATTTTGGCATATTGACACTATATGAACCCTTAAGTATCTATTCAGAGGTCGTTCTCCATTTTCCGAATTATCCCCTTGATATGGGAGATTACCTATTTGTATAAAACCTATATGTTATCAATATGACAGTCTTTGATGTAATCATTGCGATGGACTGGATATTCCTCTACAGAACCCGTATTGATTTTTACCATCACAGGTTGATGATTACATCACTTGAGTGTGTTATTCTTGTGAAAAAGGAATAATGGGATATTATTGAGACATGATTAGGACCCAAGCAGCAGAGGCTAGGTAGTATTATAGTACATAACTCTAGTCATTATCATAATGACTATGGGTTACATCCCACTATTTTTTCTCCTATAATATAGCCTTTCAAATACATTTTTTCTAATGGATTCATTAGTCTTCCAATGGTAAAATAGGTAGAGTTCACCATCGAGCTGGTATCAGGAGTAACACATGTGACCATTCCTGCACATATGATATAACCTAAGGAGCTTCTAGAGCTCAATAAATACTTAGAGGTTCTGGAAACAAAAGGATTCACATGCCTCAGTACTTCTCCTTTGGTTTCACTGGTCATATTTTCCATGAAGGTGGAAAGTATGCTTAGGATAACTATGGATTAAAATCAGTTGAATTGGTTGACTATAAAAAACAAGTATCAATTCCCTAAAAAAGAAGAACTATTTGATCAGATCTAAGGATGGAAGGTGTTCTCAAAGATAGATCTGAGTTCAGCCTATCATCATGTGAATTTTAGGGATTCATACATACCTATCTCAACATTTATGAGAAGGTATAGTCTCTATTAGTACATTGTTATTCTGTTCAAGGGATGTCTGGATCTTCAGATCTCGACATCGGAATTTATATCTGATTCTTCTCGCCTCATCCTGGCTCTGTTAGCTCAATTTAAGCGTCGCTGACCATTGGTGGACATGTTTGACCGATTTATTTTTGGTTTGTCGGGTTTGAAATATCGCGCAAATCCTAGCCTTCTCAATGGCAGGCACCTTATGATTTGATTTTCTTCTGAGAGTGATATGATCCAAGCCTGGTCCAGCACTCCTTACATATGCAATGTCTTTCCCTTATTCTTGTTTATATGGTCATAGGACTTTTTTATGAAGTGAGACTCTACTTCTACGACATTGGGGGTTAGTTTCCCCGAGCTTCCTTTCCCTTTTCAGAATCCCTCTATCATTCGAATGATAGGTAATTTAGTAAGTAGATTTTTGTACTCATAGAGAAAAACTAGGGTTGTTTGCCAGCTGGTATCTCCATGAGTATGGGTTGAAGTGTATGTTTCAAAGGGTCCAGTAGATTTTGTGTGGATTGTCATAGGTGAAGAATTTTGGTTTAAGAAACCTATTGTCTTTGAGACATTGGTTGATTTCTACTCCTTGTGTAACAAACATGGTAATCAGAAGGCAGTGTGCAGGCGAGGGTCTGATAACTGTATCCAGTTGATGGAGGTTGAGGGGCCAGTCTCTCTTGATTCGGATTCCATCCTTGCTTCTCAATGTGACAATCCGTGTAATAAGATCCATATCCCAAGAGTTGATGACATTAATATAAGGTTCCTTAAGGATTTAGGTGTTCCCATGTTGATAGAGCAGTCCTCAGGAGGTCCTTCCTCCATGAATACCCTCTCCTTTGGTGAGACTATTAAGGGTGGAGGGGTAAATCCTAGCCATGTAACTATGCTGCACCCAGTCCAAGGTGTTGTGGGAATTACAGCTGAAGAGTGGGTTCATGGGGAGACACAAAACATCAACGACACGGTGGTAGTGTCTCCACCTCACCGGGTTCCTGATCATTGCAATGATTCTATGTCACTCTTAATACATAACAGTTTCTCAGCATTGAACCAGGAGGGGGAGGAGAATGTGGACACTGAAGTATGGCACACCGTCATCCCATGATGGAAGTGAAAATAGGCTAGTTTGAGACACACATAAGATGCGGAATACAGTGACATAGTTAGGGATTCTCACCCAAACATGGTCTATGATCAAGACTCTCTTGTGTGAATTGGATCAAGGAAAGGGAAGCAAGGAAGCATCATGAATGTAAATTTCCTTGTCCTCGGGGGGAGAAAATATCAAAACCCCGTAAGGATTATTCAAACACCCCAAAGACAATAGCCACGAGAGTTTCAAGGAAGGCAGCGTGTAAGAGTACAACAGTTGTTCTTCAAGGTCTTCCATTGATGCCTACAACATGATGAGTAAGGAGAATCCCTTATAAGCTTATTCCACTACCGTGGGAGATACTAAGGGGCATGAGTGCCCAGTAAAGGATGAAGGCCTAGACAAGGAGGGACCAAAATGAGAATTAGGGTAGGTTGAAAACCTGACAGCAGATCTATCTTTTGATGTTGGAATGGTGGGGGTGTTGGGGAAGAATGATAAAAGTGGTGGTGCTCCACTGGTGACTATTTATAGTTCGCAGCACATTGATGGTACAGAGAACACAGACAAGAATGGGGACCTCCTTATGCATTATGTCGAAGATCTGGTGGATACCACATTAACTTTTCAAGCTTCCAAAGAGGATTTAGAAAGTATGAATAGACATACAATGTAAGTGGACAAAAACTTGGAATAGAAAAAGATAGATCAAGAAACAATTTCTAATTTTGATGAGAGGTGTTAATGAAAAAAAGTTAACAGTGGAGGAGTTGCTGAAGACAAGGGACTAACAAGCCCAAAATATCGAAGATATTCTCAAAGAACGTCAGAACAAAGTGGTAACAGATCTTTCCTGAAAACTATATAGGGAGGCCACATCTAATAATTTAAAGTTATCCTTTTAAGGGTTTTGTTATGTGCTACTGCGTTTAATGCTTCTAGTTGTACTTGATAGTTTCACACTCATTCCACAAAAGTGTTTTAATAATAAATTAACTTAGTATTTTTTATCAAGAAAATTTATCCAGATAGAATCATTTATATGATACTTTTAGAAAATTTTACTTTTAGATTGATAGATTCCACTTCCTGTGTCATATCATCATGTAGATAGAAATTCTGGTTGAACTAGGGAAAGTGAGAATCATAGTTTCATGGGAGTATCCCAAGAATTTCTTTAATATTAATAGTTTTTTTTGAGGTTTTTGGATATTACAGACTCTCCATTCATGATTTCTCATTCCATGCAACTCCTCTTATAGGATGGAAAAATAAGGACATTAAATTAGACTAGTCTAAAACTTGTGAAGAAAATTTCCAACTATTGAAGGGAATACTAACTTCATCACTGATAATAATTCTTTTAGATCCACACAAGCCCTATAAAGTCTAATGTGACGCATCAGGAGTTACTATTAGATCATTACTAAAACTAGATGAGAGATGTTTTGTGTATGTTTCTCGTCAGTTGAGGCATCGTAAGAAGAGTTACCTGACGCATGACCACAAGCTCGCACTATTGTTCCCACCATACATTGTTGGAGACATTATTTATTGAGAGATCATTTCATTGTTTTAACATTCCCCAAAATCCTAAAGTACATCTTCACTCAATAAGATCTGAATCTCAATCATTGTATGTGGATTGAGTACCTATAATATTTTGATTTAGAGCTTGCCTTCACACTAGGGAAAGGGAATTTAGTAGCCGATTTTCTGGACTAGAATACTCAGAAATGGGTTTATCAGGAATATAGTGATTAATGGTATCTTAATGCCTTAATCTTAGAGTAAC
Organism: Viscum album; assembly: GCA_963277665.1. Lineage (NCBI taxonomy): Eukaryota > Viridiplantae > Streptophyta > Magnoliopsida > Santalales > Viscaceae > Viscum > Viscum album. The sequence continues at coordinate 2,023,948,286 of OY728138.1, forward strand.
ACATTATGGTTTAGGAGGATCATGGTTATGCTATTCTCTCATCCTTATTAATCACATCTAATCTTCTGGAACGAGTAAGGTCGAGACAACTATCTAGTCTTGAAGGCCTTATCCCATTGGAAATTGTCTCACATAGTGATATTATTCTTTCTTGGATGATTGTTGGGGATGATACTATATTATTTTTTTGGAGCTTATGGTTCCCAAAATACATTAGAGAAGAGCTTATAGGGGATTTCCATACCTCAACATGGGCAGTTCACCCCAGTGGAACTAAAATTTCATGAGATATATGATGTCAATAATGGTATCCTAGCATGAAATGTGAGATAGCTAGTTTAGTCATGAGATGTTCCACCTTTCTTTAGGTGAATGTTAAACATCAACATCCAATATGTATTCTTTATCCATTTTCCATTCCTAATTGTAAATGGGATGATGTTTCGAGGGACATCATGACTGTTCTGCCATGATCACCTCATGGAAATGAAGTTCTGTGTCTTGACAATGATTGTCTACCAAAATTCATACACTTATTATCTATGTGAGATACCTTCATGGTAGACAAGATCAGAAGGTTTCACATCAAAGTAGTTTTATGTCTCCATAATAATTTGGGTTCTATAGTTTCTGAAAGAGATACTTATTTCACATCATGGTTATGGAAGGGTTTATAGAATACCTTTGGTACGTAGGTACTTATGATCATGGACTATCAACCATAGACCAATAGACAAATAGAGAATATAATTTAGGGGCTATAACATATGCTTCTTTCATGTGTCCTTGAACATGGAGGTTCCTAGGAGAAACACATTCCCTCGTTGAGTTTTTTATAACAACTGCATTTAGGCTTCCATTGAATTGGATCCCTATAAAGCCTTATATATAAGGCATTTTCTATCACCGTTGTGTTGGATAAAGGTAGGAGAGGTAGTTAGTCTTAGACCATGTCTTGTTCAGCAGACTACAAAGTAGGACCTACTAATTAAGAAAAATATGTTGATAGAAAAGTCTAGATAGTATTCCTATACAAACAGGTATCGAGGACCTCTCGAGTTCAAGGATGAATTCTAGGTTCTGTGGAATGTCTCACCCAGGTTAAGGAATTGACATATTGGGAAGTAGTAAAATATATCATTAAGGTTTGTTTGATCCAATGAGGTTGTGAAGAGGATCAGACCGATTGATTACTAGTAGGAACATACATAGGGATACTTCTCCATGAAATATGTCTTTCATGTGTATCAAATTCATTGATACTATCAAGACCAAACACACATATTTTAATGGGATGATGTTGAGAGTTAAATGGATGCTAACTTCAAATAGTATATGGTGCGTATTTGTCGACCAGTGCATGAAGAATCTCTGATGTAGGTATGTTACTCTTGCATGGGTGATCTAGAAGAACAGGTGGGAAAAAGATGACAACAGGGATCAAGAAGCTAATATATGTTCTCAACAAATGGAATTGATTTCATAAAATACTTCTTTACCCACAAAAGTTCAAATCACGGATGATTTTCTATAAATAAGGGAGTTTGTAATGACTCACCTTATTGAAAAAGTTTTGGATCATTAGTTTTTTTTCTTGAATGTTTCCTTAAATCATGGTAAATGTATGTTCTGGACTATGGATGTTATAAAGAGTGTATGGGGATTTTTCAGAGCCTAGAGTTCTATAATAGAGGGTTGAAGGATAGACCATAAGGTTAAGGGAAACCGTGAAACCCAGGCCACATGTTTTATTTAAACCGTGGGGTTACAGACTGGGGCACCTTCAAGTATGCACTATTTTTCTCTAACCATGATGGATTAGATACATGGTCGTGTGGCCTACTTTTGATGGGGTATAAATCCCCAATTCACATTCATCACATGATTTTTAAATCGTATACGTAAACCATGTATAGTATAATTTTGGGGAAAAGTTACCATCCCCCCCTTAATTCTTTAACCATCATTCCTTATCCTATGTTTTCCACCAGCCAAACCAATGGATTTGTCCACCCATAGTTTTCTCAAAACCCCAAAAATTAGATCTCCTCTATATCCTATGTCAGCTGACAGATCTTTATTCTGAAGGAATCATTGGATAGCCCAAGGTATGGATAACCTCTTTCACCCTACCAATCATGGTTAATCTCTCCATCTATTACACTATTTATATGCAGTCTCATTTTCCCTATTTTTAAGTTGTTGGAATGGAAATCAAATCTATTCAAACTAAATTCTATTATAAGGTTGATATCAAATTAGGATTCATTTACAAACCTAAGGTAGGTGTTCACATAGTTTTCCCTTTGAGTTTTCACCATTTCGTATTTATTCTGTCATGCCATGAGACGCCCTTGTCGAGCTTCATTGTTGTGTTGATTCCCTCATTTCTAAATTACCCAACTACATTTATATTGATGAAAATGGGCTTTTATATTGTATAGACATCATTATTAATCTATATGGACACTTATAACTGTTCCACATTGAAATTTATAATTTTTTCCAAATTTCCAAAAATGGATGGAACCCAATTTAGCATCCATCTTGATTTTTAATTGAAATATAATTTGTCCCATGTGTGATTAATTTATGACAATGTTACTTGTTGCTGATAACTTTCTTTTGAATTGGAATTTTCAAAATGGGAATGTGATTGTTTGACATAGGTGGTTTTTCCATAACACCTTTCCCTTGTAATGGATTTTCCATTGTATGAAAATTGGATTGTTTGGCTTGTATGGGGTGGCTAGGATACGATGCCTATGACCCTAAAAATGAAATGGTTTTAATGTAATGGATCAAGGGATAGCATGGTCATTCCCTTGATCATTTTTTACTTTAAAAAGGAATTATATGAAAAATATTTTAGGTTAAATGTACTTTAAATATGGATGGTGAGAACATGCCTTTATGTATGCCATGGGTATATTTTTAAATGCTAATTGAGATGTTTGGAAAGGATTGAGATTTTAGAAATCATGTGTTATGATCTATATATAGATGTATCGGTTGGAGGAATTCATCCCCCATGCTAGTTAAAATATATATATAAACATGTATGTGTGGGAGGAATTCTTACCCCATGTTAGTTACGATCTACCTATATACATGTATGGGGGGAGGTATTCTTATCCCATGTTAGTTAGTATCTACATATACACATGTATGGCCATGAGGCATTCTTACCCCATTCCAGTTATGATTTATATGTATATATGTCTGGATAGTAGTCATTCTAACCCCATGTCAGTTACAATCTATAGATATACATGTATGGGTGGGAGTCAATCTTACCCCATACTAGTTACAATCTATATATATAAATGTATAGGTGGGATGAATTATTGATCAATGATAGTTGTGATTAATATATATATATATATATGGTGACTTGATTAGACATACCATCTTGGTCTAAAGTAGGTTGGCTCATCAGGTATCATTTTGGAACCTTAGCAGAAGGTTACATATTTATTCCATTTTTTTTACTTACCTGCTAATTATTGAAAACTATTTACATAAAAAGGACTACTCAAATTACATGTAAACATAGTTGGTGGTGGCCAACTTATATTTTCTATCACACCCTACTCAGTCTACCCTTGGAACCTGAGAATATTATGTCTCTAAAGGTACTAGATATGGTTAAGGCCCTTCTACTTGTTGTTTCTTGTACCCTTATCTAGAGATTAGGATCATAGGATCAGGCCTAGGCTCATGCTTCACGAGGGATTGTTTTTTCGTTTTATTTCCTCTATGAATACTATATATCATGGTTTTATCTACTAGTTATATTTGTACATTCATCATTTTATGAATTCATATAAGTATACGACACTACACATTGAGTCTTTTGGTTATTATATTCTGTTATTTGTTTCTTCAACTCCTTGGTAATTTGGTTATTTTTTTATTCTATTGTTTATTGTATCTGTTTTTTGTATAAATTTATGCTACTATTTACTATTTGTGGTATGTGTTATGTTACACTAGAATGAGGGTATAGTCTCCCAATTGTGCTTCCCACACACCCCCACTGCCAGTCAGCAGCCCCAGGATTATGGAGAGATGCGCCAGAGGTCATGTGTCCAACGAAGCTAGAGGCACAGGTCAAGTGGCATCCAGGTCTAGGACTTGACACAATGAAAAAATGTCATTTTACTAGGTATATATGTAAGATATATATATATATATATAAATAAAATAGGTACAAGAGAATATAATTTCATAAAATTTTTAAAAGAGAGAGAATGTGTAGCAAGAAAGTCATTAAGGATGTACGAAAGAAACATTTTTACATTTTGAAACACATTTGTTGAAACCCAAATCATATATGAAAATAATTAATATTTTGTTTTTGAAAATATTATAATGTATATATAATGTTAAAAAGATATAAAACATAATTATATCTCTAATTAAAAATGAGAGCATTGGTGGCAATGGAAATTTATGTATTAAGGGGGGAAGACGTCATTTAAATGGATCAAAATTACTATTAACATAGTAGTTGTTTCAAAAATGACTAAAACCAAAAATAAAGAATATTTGAATAAAATTGATATCCCATAATATAAATAGGTTATACCATATGAAATGAAATATTAAACTCATCTAGAAACAATATATCTCTGGAAATTATATTTCTTTATAAAATGAACTTATATTTTATAAAATATGTAAATTATATCCCACAAAATGAAAGATCATACACGGAACTGAATTTTCCATGTTCAATGATAATTTATGATATTATAAGTCATGGGGTAAGTAGATATACAAAAAAGGTTTATTGGTTCATAAACTTAACGCATGCCTCAATAAAGGGTGATTGAGATGAAACTATTGCCACTAGCGTAACATTTAAACAAAAACACTTGAAAGAGATGGATATTGAAATTGAAATAAAACTTACATTAATATAATATAATTTATTATAAAATAGGGGAAATAGTAATAATATAATACATATAAATGTAAATTGTTCAATAAAAAACATGCCTCAATGAAGGTAATTTGAGACAAAAACCCTTACCTTTTTCCAAATTCATTCTACCATCGTGCATAGAATATGAAATAATAAAATTATATATATTAGATACATTTTTATCAAAACAATTATTATTAATTTTATATAATATTGGAATTTTATTATCATATAATATTTATTTTTTACATAATATTCTTACTAATATATATTACTAGAGGTTATTTGGCTAAGTTTTCTATATCTCTATACATATGATGACCATGAAAGAAAGTGTTTTAAAATAATTTAATAAAATATAAAATATAAATATTTTTATTGAAACAATTTTTATATATTAAATATCATTCTTTGTAAAATCATGAAGGGAGGTGATGACGAGTGAAACTCATTGCTCATGGATGTGATAGTTCACATGTATGCATCATTAATGTTTTCATTTCTCAATAAATGAGAGCGAAAGAAGGAAAGTGATTATTTAGATTTTAGGATAATATTTATATATTATATATTATATTTATTCAACCATTAAATAATTTTTATAATCCATTAATGGTGTTGATGAAAAATGGAAGATGTAACTTTGAGAAGGAGGTAGTCTGCGCAACACACTAACGATTATTTTTCTCTTCTTAGTTGATGGAAAGGACTAAATAATGGTTATTAAATTATTATTATAATAAAATCTCAGTATAATAATGAAGCCACTTCCAAAATACATATTTTTATTTTATAATGATACTTTTTAAAGAAAAGTGTGAACCCAAAACTACTCAACTGGGTACAAAACCAACCATATAAACCCATATTCCAACTACTAGAAGTATTCCGACCACTAAAAATTCCAAGTCAAAGGACTGAACATGATCATAAATTTTGGATATTCAAAATTCAAAATGGACATCATCACTACAATACTCGAACCATGTGCCAACCTGCATCACGCGTTCACCATCAGTTGTTTCACTCCCAATAATCGTTATCATCTTGTCAGAGATGAACATATCCTTCTTTTAGTGACCGATCATAGACATTATAACCTCCCGATGCGACATCTCAAAATCACTACCCAAAGAGCCAAGGAGACCACCGCACAGATCCACCTCATAGAGAAAGGTGTAAACCTTGATCTATAGTATAGAAAATAGAATTTTGATACAGGAAAAATGACCAGAATCTCTAGAAATGTTGATTATAATAATGACACAAATTTAATAATATTTTTATGTATTTGTGAGAATTGTAAGATTAATAATGTTGTGAAAAACATAAAAATGAGATAATACAAGTGTTGGAGTCTTGATTTTTCCTTTGAAAACACCATGTAATTTAATGTATACGGATAACATAGTGTGAACACAGGCTTGAAAACATGTGATGGGATTATAAGAGAGGATATTTAGTCTTATTTTCTATGAAATTGTTATAGTAAAGTGTAACCATGTATTTTATAAGTTATTCCCTTTTATTAGTGAAGTAAATGGTACTTGTAATAATACAATTCACACTTCCATGATATAAATACAATATTCCATAATAGATTTTTGGGGTTCGTTGGGTCAATAAATAATGATCCAAATATTTCTAAACATTCTTTTGACATTCTATTTGTATCTAACATAATGGTTTTAAATATTACTCTTTTACTTTCAAACTAGGTGTTTAGTTTTTATGTATGTGATTTAATGTCTTACTAAAAATAGAATGTGAATGATAAAACCAAATTTTAGTGTGATGGAACTAAATATAACCTATATATAATCTAATTCAATTTATAATTATAAGAAAATCATCTTTAAAATAATAATATATAATATAAACAATTGTTTGTTTTATAAAAAATGTTTTTGTATAAAAATAAATTAGAAACATTATGTGTTAATTAATCTTATTTTTTATTGATTAATAATTAAATAAGTGTCAATATAATTATATATAATTCTTGAAAAATAATATATAATATTAATAATTTCAATTATATATTTTTTATTTATTAAAAAAATTCACGGTTATAATAAAATAATATAAAACCAATTTTTCTATTGTTGCGGTATTTTACACTAATCTTGATAATATTATCTTAAGGCATAAAAATAAAATTAAAAATGTTATATATAATACAGATGTTGAAATTGAATATCAAATACATTTTATATTTTAATTTTATTTATGTGATAAAGTTAAATGTTTATTATAAGCTTGTAAGAATAGTTTTAAGTGTTAAATGTTTCTTTACTTTCAATATTGGAAAAAAAATGTTTAAGAAATTTAAAAAATAAATTTTAATTAATTTTTAATACTTATCTAATTTATATTTCATTAATATTCGGATTTAATAAACTTTTTAGTCAATCAAAAATTATAAAAGTGATATTTTTTAGTAAAATTTGGTATTTTTACCATTCAAATAAAAATCAATTAATTTAGAAAAATAACAAAAATTCATCATAGTAAAATAATGATATAGTGAATTAGTAAATTATGATTATTATATAAAAACAAAATTCAAAAATTACTATATTTATTATATATAAAAAGAAATAAATTATAAATAAAAATTCTTTTATTTGAAAATGATGTTTTCAAACATTGGGTTTTCATAATATTATTTCTTATCTAATTATAATTTATGTGATGTTAATATATTAGTTGTTATATAATAATATTTTATGTTTTAATTTTTTTAAAATATATATATATATATATATTACTTAACAAAAAACTTTATTGTAAATAAATATTACTTTTATACTGAATACACTTTAACAAATTCCATTAATTAATTTTTTATATTATAAAATTTGTTTTTACTACTCCATTGATATTGAAACGTTGATTTAAAATTTATATATATAAAAATAGTGTATTTTAATAATATTATTATTATTATTATTATTATTTCTACAGAACACACACACACACATATATATATTATTTTCTTACATGTTTTTTTTTGTTATTTTGAGTTATATTATTTAAAATTTACCACATAAAAAACCCAAACGCTCTATACGTATATGATATATAACCAATAACAATATTTCTAATGACCGTATTTCCAACAACCCTAATTATAATGTTCAAACATACAAAAACAAGATGTCATTCCTATATATAAACTTATAGAGTTTGTTATTCATCCCACTCTCACATCATAAGGAAAAGTTCTTATTTCAAATTTTCATAATTGCTTCTCCTTTCATGGTTTGATTCCTTGTTATATGTTTTTTACTGTTGATGATTCATAGGGTTAAGAAAGATCCAGTATATTTCCTATTCATGAAGATTTTTTATTTTTTATTTGTTTTTCTCTATTGATTGTTTATAGTTTAATAGATGTAATTCATCCATGGTGTATAATAATACATGGTTTATAGAGCTATGATTTATGTTTTTTTAAATAATTTATCAAATATAAATGAATAAAGTGTACTTATTTTGGTGAGTATCCTATAGGGTACATTTTCTATTCATTTTTTAATATTTTTGGAATAATAATGAAACATTCTTTGAAGTAAGGGTTTTAATATTTTTAGTCCACAAGAAACTAAACCTTTAGGTCCTTAGTTTATGATGCTATTTTTTGATGTAATTATTAAACATTGTAATCTATATATTATTGGTTATTCTTTAGCTTGTGTTTCATTAGTTTTTATTTGAGAAGGTTTAGATAATATTGAGACAATAATGAGAAAACTTATGTGACTACACTTAGGATAACACATAGTATTGGAGAACATCCAATTTTATGGTAAGGAAATCAGTGTGGTTTCCCTAGAAATTCATCCATATATGGGCAATAAAAGTGTACATGGTTTTGTAATAGATGCATCATAGGTTAGTGATCCTAAAATAAGTTGGTTTAGTATAATTGAAGCCTCGTTCTTGTGAATAGTGAATGGACCCTTAATGCACATCCAGTTTGACTCTCTTGGGAGGTATGATTTAGTTCTTCATATGATATTTACAATCCACTATGAATGTTTGAATTCCTAGTTATTAATTTGTTGGATTATGTTGATATGTATAAGATATCACAACTTAAAGTAACTTAGGATAAACTATGATTTATATATATTTATATTACTTTACTATAGAAAATGTGATAATGTTAAATAGTAATACATTTTATCGCTAAATACCATTTAGGATTATGATAATCCATTTGTATTTTTAGTGTTTCGTCACTCATTACCACATTTTGCATTTTGGGAAATTCTGGAGCTAGGGGGAATCAAGTTCATAATGAACATCATAGACAATGTAGTAATTTTCTTAATGGTAAAACAAATGGGATAGAATATAGTGTTAAATATCTCATCATTATCCCCAAAAAATTATCTCATGTAATTATTTATTAATTGAGATTGTCTCAACATATGAACCCATAAAATAAAATAATGATGGGGTTTTATAGGAGATCATGTGATGAATAAAATGAATGAAAAAATATTAAATTGAATTCATGTAAAAAAATTGGTAAGACACATAGGGAAATGACTCAAAGGAATAGGAAGGTATTATATTTATGGTAAATGAGGAGATCAAGTTAAATTCTTCTAAATAAAAAGGAATATATCTGTTAACATTATGTGGAAAAATAATGTTATTTCTAAGGATCAACAAGATGTTTGATGTTTTATATTTGAGGAATTTTGGAACTATACAAACCAATTCACTAATCAAAAAACTTTAGAGGGAAAATTGACACTAATAACCTTCAAGACCAAGAAATCAGGGGAAATACTACGAAATTTATATGGATGAAGTGGATAGTAATGATTATTTTTCACATACCCTCTAATCTAAATTAGTATTTTTATTTTAGTTTTATAAATTGTATTATATATAGGGTATTTTATTAATACATTTCTTCATTACCCTCAATTATTATTATTATATTTAAAACACTTAGTGGTTTGATAAATAAATTTTTGGAAACAAACATTATTCAAATCATAATATCCTCTTCTAAAAATGATTCTATTTTCAAAACAAAATGGTTATTTTTATATTGGATCTATATTAATTTATATAATAGATAAAATGAACTCAAAATCAATGTAGACCATATTTTAGTGCAAGTAAAACTAGGAATTATCTAAGAAGAAAATTGAATCCTAACTTGGTACTTAAAACCATGTTCGAAAACAAATCCATAAAATTGTTGGTGAAAATTAATTTTTTCTGGTATTACCTACAGAATTGATGACCATATGAAATTATTGATAATATCTTGAGGCATTTAAATATTTTTTAACCCATTATAATTTCTTATAAGTAAATTATTATTAAATTGTGAGGATGAAATTTATTTTATGGGGTATAATGTAATGACCTAAAATTTTGGATCATTTAAATAAAAATTATGTTCTATAATTTTTGACATACACTACACCCAACCGTAAACAAAAAAATACATATTAATAACCCATTATTAATAAATCTATAACAAACTATGATTGTAGACTATAAAATATACATTTCCTATAAAGGATAAATAAATTATAGGATTTAATATTAAAAAATAATATAATAAAATTGTTTTTATTTAAAATATTCCATATTTTAAAGAATAAATTTAAATACTCATTAAAAAAAATTTGGTAAATATTTAATTTTTAACTAATCTTGATAAATTTTAATTAGTATTATTTTTTAAATTGTTTCTTGAAAATTTTTATTTTTAGTCGAAAATAATATTTTGAAAAAAATTTCAATTTTAATGATTTTGTCACTATGTACTGGTAACCTATATGTTTAAAAACATTTTATGTAATAAAATATGTATTTAAGAAACAACATTATGATTAATAATATATTCACCGATATTATAAATTCCTTGTTTAGAAAATTAAAACTAAACAAAACTGTTTGTTTAATAAAAGCAATTATCAGTCTTCTCTTTCAATGATGTATTTCCATGGTTATATTTGTTTTTGGATTTCCATGAAAGCCAAATAAAATTAATTAAATATAAAATAAATCCATTTATGTCATTAATATTTATAATAATTACAATTTTAACTTATATATATGTTTAAATTTGAAGAAGATCAATTCCCTAAAATTAGTCTTTAGTTATCAAGATTAATCAATAAGTTCCAAAACATTGTTACCAGGATAAAAAGTTAAAATGGTAAAAAGTCTTTTATTATGGTTAGATAACCAAAAAAGTGTTTAAAATATGGTTTAAAATAGTGTTTTGAGATTACATTCTACTTTATTTTGTCTAAAACACAACTTTTTTCTACTATTGTGACATTGACACCAGAATAGTGGCTCTTAATTATTGAAAAATGATAAGACATTCAAAAAGATTATTTTTATTCTCTAATAAAAGGATACTACATCCATCATTTCAATACAGCACTCCGATTTCAAAATTACTATGAGAAACTAAAAAAATATCTTTTTCAATTTTTACACTACCTTATTCCCTTTTTTACCAAAAAAACATATTTCCCCCAAATATATGGTCTTCATTAAGAGGATGATCAAGTCTTAAGTGTAGGTATCAAAAATTTCTTAACATTTATTTTTTATACGTTATTTTTTATGGAAACCATATAAATAGTGTAAAAACAACATTATATTCATTATCTTATTGATATTCTATTATAATAATGGTCCATCCATTATTTATTCCATTCACACAACTAATAATAAAAAATAATTTTTTTAGTGTTTCTGCATGAATTATCACCTCCACAAAAAGATGATTTCATATTTTTATCACCACCCCTCATTGATATTCTTAAATATCGTATTTGAAAATTAATATGGAATATATAATTTATTCATTATTAATAAATTATCACTTAATATCCACCTTCATCCCTCTCATTCATTAAGTAATGGAAATTCTAATCTTGTGCTCTACGGACTAAATCCTCATGAATAAACGTGTTTTATTTTCTTTCACTTCTAGGAATAATTTTTTTAGTATATAGTGTAGGAATGTTTATGTATTTACATATATAAATAAATATATAATTTAAATAATATGGTTCTTTCTGGATAAAATAAAAATTAATGAACGTTATACGGTAATCAGTCAATATCGGTAAATAACCCAAAATATGTTTATTATCATTCTAGATTTCATGAAGTGTGATTAAAACTATCATGTTGAGGTATTATAAAATTTTATGTTTTTATTAAAAATCAATTATAGTAATATAAATTGTTTAAAAATGATTGTGCTTGGTAGAAAAAATAACATCAACGAAAATTTTACAAACCTAGTTCAAAATGTTCAAGATTATTAGCACTAGATGTTGAAAAGATATTATGAAAATAAAATTAATGAAGAAAATTGTTATAAATGATGAGTATGAATAGAAATGTATTTTAATAAGGTTATAAAATGGGTAATTAATATTTCAATATTCTTGATACTATTAGTTAATGTACTTTCTTAGAAATTAAGGCTAAAGGTATTGGCCTTCCCAACTCATACTTGTTTCTTTGCGTTAAACAATTTTTTATTTGAACATAATTTTTATAAGACATTCCTTTTAAAATTATGTTCTCTTTTTACTACTTAAAAAATAATTTTTTTAACCAATTATATTTCCAACAAAGGTTTCATTTTAATTTTTCATACAAATAATTGATTCTTTTTTAAAAGTGACTCATAAATATGAATTTTACAATGATGATTAAGAAAATTTCAACATCTTTTTTAATGATTTGGTTTTAATTAGCATAAAAATAGATCTACCTCTAATGGATTTATGTTTAATGTTTCACCCTATGTTTTTCTTTTGATATTTTATTATTTTTTGTGATCATGTTTTTTGTATTATTTGATTTAATTTATCACATTATTTAATGTGCTAGTCTCCAATAAAATTGTCATGATACATATAACATCAACATGAACATCATTACTCATCTTTAAATTCCATATATTACATGTTATTTAAGATTTAATGAACTCCTTCTTCGATGTCATGTGAAATGAGGAACCACTTTCAACAACCCAACAAGAATCATACAATGAAAGAATATCAGTGTCATAAATATTAACTAGATTACCCCTATAGATGTTGCAACATGAGCATATACATCAGCAATTATATTCTGTTGATTACACCTCATTCAATTTTCCCTTTTCAATTAATAGAAAAATTTCATAACATGTACTTTTATACCACAATGATGAAATTCACACTCTCTCTTCTTTATGTAGATTTTTTTCTACCTTTTCTTTTACGCTAACTTCTCTATCATTGAAAAAGTTCCTGAGGTCTCCCCTGGTTCACTATGACCAAAAATTTTGAAGAAGACCTCTCATTATTACATCTCTTAGCCTATTCATTTAAAATAATAAGCATAACAAAACTTAATATCACAATACCATTAATATTAAAACTGATTATAGTAACATGAAAATTCTCCCAATAATCAGGTAAAGTATTAATAAAAAAAAGAGATAAAATATCATCTTCAAAATTAATACACATATCCTAAAATTTCACAAAAACCCATGAAATTAACTTAGATAATCAGATATAAATGTACCTTCCCTATAAATATAATTTATCACATGTTTGAGGAGATGTAATTTATTATTTATTTTCTCGGAATTATAAGTAGTATTAATATTGTCCCACAAATTTCTAGCATGAGAGACATGGAAAGTGTGGTTCATCACATTTTCATCAACACACTAATGAATGAAACTAAAAATCACCTCATGATCAAACTCCCATTATTTATCAAATAGTATTCTAAGCTACCGAGTACAAAACATTGATATATGTATTATCCTAGAAATAAATCAATTCCCAAATTTTTAATCACCACATATGACATTTTTTACTATTTTACAAAATTATATTTCTATAATTCTCTTAACTTTTTTATTTGAATAAAACCCAAATTCTCTGACACTATATTTTGCTAAAAACAGTAAACGACTTATGTGAAAACAAACAGTAAAGAAAATTCACATTGGAAATAAAATTCATTTCACTTCATTAAATCCTACAGAATAAAGTCGATGAAGAATGAATAAAAAATATGTACATCAAATAAATGATGACAGTAGAAATTATAACATGGAAACCCCAAAAGGGATAACCATAGCACATGTCCTAGAAATAAAAATATAATAATAATAAAGATTACACAGAAGAGACCCCCAATGATATGTGGGAAATAAATAATAATAATTTTATAAAATAGTGGATCAATAGAAAAAGTAGATGCAGTATAAAAGAATTCGGAAATGAGGAATGTAGACTAACAAAGAAATCCAAATAGATCTGATCGATAAGTTTAAAACTCAAGTGTTTTTATAAAAAAATCTAAACCATTTAAATTCTTCAATATCTAGTATTTCACACAATCGTGATTTTAATGTAACAACAATAGTTCATTGGTATAAAATGACTTTTATAACATAGTCGTTAAGTTAAAGATAATAAATATAACTAACTTAGGAAAATTTAGGGTTAATTCTTTGGCTACAAATTATTTATGAAAAATATAAACCAATTAAATATAAAGTAAATAATTGTACTTTTATATTAATAAATTAATTGAATTACAATTAGAAAATAAAAATAGTAATATATATATTGAATATTTAATAAAATATTTTTCATCTTCATCCAATATATATTTTAGTTATATGGTTTGAATAAACCTTATTTTATGTATAAAAAAAATATTTTTCAAAAGGGTATGTTTATCGCCTTTTAATGGTCAGCCCTTTTAATTTTAAATTTTGACAAATTAATTTATTTTATATGAATACATAGACATATTATTTGGAATTGGGATATAAAAATTTACTTTTCATGAATGTTTTATATTTTTCAAATAACATTCATGTTTTGATGAATAGTAAAAATATACAGATTTTTAATTGATAAAAAAAATTCATCAAACTAATTTTATGTTTAAATTATATTATTGAATAGTTCCAAAGTATTAATAGATTTTATTTTTATCAGTTAATATAATTTAGTTCATTGGAATTAATTATATATTGAATTTAGATGTAAAAACATTTCAATCTTTTACAATGATTTCACTTTGAAAACCCATTTTCTCTTTCTGACAACCGTATAAATCTTAAATTAATTCCTAAGAGTCTTATGTTGTGAATTTTGGAAAATGGATTCCTTATTTAAAATCATTAGTACCAAATTATATAAATATCATTCTTTTATTTCTGGTCATTATTAATAGTAACTTCAGTAATTTTTATTAATACGATAAAAGAGTAAATCGAGTAATTATGGTATAAGGACCCATTCTTAAAACATTACATAATCATGAATTAAATGAATAATTCACATTGAGGATATTTTTAGGCTTATAGTTTTAGAGAATTTGGCCATGACTATTTTATTACATTTCATAAATTACAAAGTAGACAGTTCTACTCAATTTCCTTTTTTTTCATAAAAAACTCTTAAAAAAAGAAAAATGTCTACTTGCATGTTTTAGACAGCATGACTTTTCCTCATTCTCATCCTAAACCCTATTCATCATTAAGTCTGGTGAAAAACTTTTTAAAACTGTGGATGAGTAAAAAAATCATAGTAAGGGTTATTAAATAATTAAATGAAACATTAACCCGTCAATGAAACCATACATTTCAATCATAACATACCTCATGAAATCATAATATTTATGAATAACATAGAGAAATCATAAATAAAAAAGGCAACTTGTGGAATAAAAATCAAGATTACATTATAGCTTTCACTGCTACGTAGGGAGTTTCATTTGTAATACCCATCATAATACATTACCTAAATCTCATAGGAGAAACATTAACATTTACCTCTATCATGTTACCTAATGCATTGGATAGCTATCTCGGGATCACCAACCCTAGGTTTATCACGGAACCACGCATATACATAAAAATGCCCAATAACCATAACATGTTCATAAAACATAAAAAAATCATAAATGTAAGATAATATTTCCACATTTCTATCACAATATATCATTTCATGATATTTACATAATCAATGATTTATCAAACCATTTTTAAAGCCTTTTAAAATTTTTAATAAATAGATTTTGGAATCAATGTGTCCCATACCAATTTGAAGCTTTTGAATGAAATTTTAATTTCAATACATTCATGTCCATATAAATAAATCATTAAAAAAATTTAAAACATGGACATTAATGTCAAATATTTAGAAGAATAAATCATTAAATCTTTTTAAATGATACTTTATTTAAAGAGTTCTTATCCAAATGAAAGATGGTTGAACAAAAATAATTATGGAATAATATTAATAAAAGATGATAATATCATAATAATAAAGCAATTCATGATATAATATGTGACAGGGTAGTATATACACCATATAAAAGTGAATTGGTGTATAAAAAAATATGATTCAATGGGATATAAATTGTGACAAAGTCCCTTGAAAAGATCATATATGTAGATTAAGGACGAATCAGTGAAATAATTATGTGTGAAAAATAAGAATAAACCCAATATAAGTGGATATTATGTGTAAAACAATCATAGTTCATTCACACATCTTCATAGCATGACATAATCAATAATTATAATTTTAACACAAATAATTGAAATTGGGTTAAGAAGTTCTCCTACCGAAATTTGACAGCCTAACGGTGTCACTTTAAAATTCAGAAAATGAGTTAATGAGAGAGTAAAGTTTCTCTCGTCACATGGACATATAATTTAAAAAAATAAGTATATATAAGAACATATCACAACATAATAAAATGGAAATTAAAATACATGACATAAATGAAGTCTTTGTCTAAAAGAGTGTGGTCAAAGGTTCCCTTACCGATTTGGTAACCTACAAAACATTCACCCCATGAAATAAAGATAATACAATGAAGATGTAAATAAACATAAATTAAGTTTATTACCGAAATAATACAATAATGGGAAGTAAATACACCACACAAAAGTAGGTAATGGAAAATATAGAATGAATCTCATGTGAATAAAAAGTGAGAGGAAAACCCCTTACCTCGTGTTCGACTTGACCCGTTCGTTCTTTAGTCTCCTAAATAATAAACTAAAGTAAATTTATACATTCTTAAGAACATTTTTCAAGTTTATTATTCCTTTAATATAACTTAATACCTTCTTGTAAACATTATGCAATCATTTAAGTTAATAATGGTTGTTTTGTCGATATTTGGTACTTAAGTCAAAAGAGAACTTCTTATAATTACAATTTATTTATTTGGTCAAATATTAATTATCTATAAAACTATATTCATTATTTATATATCAAATATATTGTATATATATCTAGTATATATATGTATTCATAATAGTACATAACATTTGTAGGTAAGAATTGAAATGCACTGTTCATAGAGATGGTAAGTCGTATGTACCCATGAACGCTACTTCCATTTCTATTTCATATTTAATGAAATGAAAACATAATGATACATAGGTATATTATTATTCAAGTATAATATCATTTATACTTTCATTAATTATATCATTTATATGTTCCACGTATGGAATTAACGAGTCATATCACATTGAGGGGGCGGTAGTCTGTACTTCCTCAAATAAAATTATCGTATTTACCCATTATGGAATCCATAAAGGTATAATATAAATGAAAATTACAGAAGTATAGATATAATATAAATATAATATATATCACATGTAAATATAGTTTCATCTTAATGGCCACCATAAGAGGTGGTCAGGGAAGATTGAACAATCATCGTTTTGTGAGGGAGTAGTTCTTCGTCCAGAGAAACAATATGTTCCTTACCCATTAGACTAAGGTGTGTGTAAGTTTAGTTAAAATACATCAGATATAAACAACCTAGTAAATTTAAGATACTATTTTTGTTATAAAATAATGAAATAAAATTAATTTAGGGGTTCAAGAAGTAAAATAAAAGAAAAGAACTTAAGAGAAGATGTTGCCTTTAAATCAGGTAACTCCCTTTGGTTTAAACCAAAAGGATTTCTTGAAGTGCCTTATGCTTAAGGTAAGTCTTCTTTATGTAAGAGTGGTATCTTGAGAGCTTATTTGGTCTGAGGTTGGATGAGCCAAGTGTCTTGAGATGTGTGAGAAATGGATTAGAGGTAAAGGATTTTTATAAGGGGGGGAGGGGCTCTTTAGGAATGTTTGAAAATATTATTTTATTATAAATTTATTTTGGGTTTATAAAGGTCCAAAACATATTAATGTAGAATATAGAATCAATCTTTTTCAAAATAAAATTATCCAAAAAGAATTGGAATGTTTTTGGATATTGTTTTAATTTTTATAATTTTATTCATTTAAATCATTCATTAATGAGGTAAACACTATATCATTATTGTGTCATAAATAATTTTATTCATCTGATGTCAAAAAATTATAATAAAAACACCATGATATAGGAAGTATTTTTAGTTTTATAATTAATATTTATAGTGAAATATATCAATTATAAAACCCCACATTGAAATTGTTTTGGAAAAATAATACATGTTTATGATATTTTTATTTTAACTTTAAATAAAAAAAATTTAAATGCCACTATCATACCCAAATGTCATTAAAAGGCCAAACATCTCACCCAAGGATTGTATTGGTCGGCCATGACTCATCCAATAAGGTTAGGACAAGTGTTAAGGTAATTGTATATTATTAGAATATTATTTTTACCTTAAATTACCCTATTTACCTTAAATCCCGATAAATAAAAGTCAAAAGTTACTATTCGCCTAAAATTATTTTCATCATATTGAACCACATTTTACTTACTGATAATAACCCTATTTGTCAGATTTCAGAAATTCACTTCACTGAAGTGGTAAATTTTCATTTAAATGAAAAAGTCTGTTTTTTAAATACTACTCAGGGTTTTCACTATTCATCAAAAATTGAAGGTTTTCAGAGAAATACAAAAAATTCAGCCTAATATATATTTGATATTTTGAATTAAAAAATGATGTCTATTTTAACAAATTCGGAACATAGAAGTTGCATTAATTAATTTAAAATTAATTCCTGTTGTGAAAACAAAAGGCATATTTTTATGAAATAATAACTATCAAAAGATTGACACTCGATTATGTCCAATTTCAAAGTAAAATTACTTATAATGACCAAAATTGGATTAAATGGTAAAAATATAATCTAATTACACTTTAAAACAATTTAAAAAGATAATATAACTATATAAATAAATTATAATAAAAGGTATTTTTGAATAAAAATGCAGTATTTTTCACTATTCATTAAAAATGAACTTTATCGGAAAAATTCCAAAATTTCATAAAAATTAAATTTTCATGTCTCGATTATAAATAAGAATTTTAGTTTTTCAAATAGAACAGATAAAAGTGAAAAAACTAGATTTAAAAAGGGCTTACCATAAAAAAGTTGGTAAATCGACATTGTGAAGAATATTATAGTATTTATCCATAAAATTATATTCATTCACATTTTAATGCTATAAATTTTATTGGATAAATGTAAAAGCATTTAACAAACATGTATAATCATATTTTAGTTTTCTCTATCCATACCCACAATTAAAATGGCTAGGTGTTAACTACAATTTAAAATAATAATATTATATTAATATTTTTTAATATAACTCGACGTTTTGTTCAACGTTAGTTTTTAAAGAAATCATTTTTTTTGCATGTAAGGTATGCCATTGAATACAGCGTCTGATTTAAAATTAAAAAAAATCATTCTAAAATATTAATAAATATGAAAATGTCATTTTCTTTATTTTCCAGGGATATTATATCCTTCTCCCCTTTTAGAAATTGTGTCCTCGCAATTTTAAAATTAGTCTTTGAATAATTAATTGAAAGACCTACATTGGAAAACTAGTACATAAAACTATCAATTTAAAAGAAATAAAAATATGTACAAAGGTCACCCAAGATAACCCATACTTGGATTATATGAAAATATGGATACGGAGGGGAAACTAAGAGACATTTTTTAATGTCGAGTGATAGAAAACATGATTAAGAGAAAGTCAACAGCAAGAATACCACAAATTTTTTATTGGTTAAATGGTCATTGTTTTCCCAGTAGGAATAGTAAATGGAAA
This sequence comes from Viscum album, assembly GCA_963277665.1. Taxonomy (NCBI): domain Eukaryota; kingdom Viridiplantae; phylum Streptophyta; class Magnoliopsida; order Santalales; family Viscaceae; genus Viscum; species Viscum album. Next base: position 2,023,968,339 of record OY728138.1, read on the forward strand.
ACTTTTTTTAAGTTTCTTTTCATAATGTTGGATAATTTATTTATGATATTAAATAAGAATATAAGGAAACATACTTACTTGACATGTATACTTTCATCACTTAAAAAATTTCAACCACAAACTCATCTTTTCTCCAAACGATGAGTATTCAAGATGAGTTGGTCACATAAAATGTGCTAGAATCCACTTCTAGAGAATTAAATAATCCATGAAATATGAACAATATATTTTCTTAGTCTTTAGACATTAACCAAAACCAAAATTTGTTATTATGAGATCCGATAATCCCCAAAAGGATAATCCTTTATAAAAATAAATACTACTCTTAATATCCAAATTTAAACAAAAAGTACCCAAATTTCAAGAAAGGCCATTCAATATACAATTTTTCATAAAATTCTTCAAAATAATCCAAACTTAGATGGAATCCTAAAACATAGAAAGATTTAATCTCATAGTCTTCCACAATATATCTTAACATTTATCTTCAAAAACATTGACTACTCTAAAAGTCTCATATTCAAGTGTAATTAACCTAATCACATATTCTCTATCATAGGTTAATCATTTCTTTAAATAACCCATATCACCTTATGTTCACAATGAACACATAGATTCTTCCAAAATAATATTTTACCCTTTACTCACAAATTAAATCACATCGTATTCTATTTTCCTTAAGCATACAGTGTTTCCAAAAGATGGAATGTCTTCCAAAATAACCATTATCACTTAATCAACAAATCGTTTTCATATACTAAGGATGTAAATTTGATAAAACATAAGATCTAAAATCAACTTATTCTTGATCCATAAAATCATTTAACTAAAAATAATTAGTCATACTAACCGGGGACTTCATATAGTCTAGTGGTAGGTGATAAATGTCAATAACACTTTGGTTGTGTGTTCGATTCCTATAGGTTTTTCCGACACAACGAGTTGTCACACGGTCTGTGTATTGTCCTTTTTCAAAAATTATATAATTTTATAACATTTCTAAAATTGAGATAAATCCCTTAAAAATAAACAAAACATATTTGAACCATAAATTTTAGCTCATACCTCGCATTTTCATCTGGTAAAGTTATAACCTATAATTGCCATAAAAACAAAAGATCATATGAACCGATATGCTTATCCATTATGTCCAACAAATAAAAGATAAATATTTCTTGAATAAAATTTTCATATATCAAACCTAATGGTTAAACATACTATAAAAAGTCTTCCAAAGTAATTCCATCACCAATAGATCCTTAATAATTTTAAACATTTAATCATCCTAAAATTTACCATAACTCTTGAATCCATTATTTGTAGAATTTTTACTCAATAAACATTCTTCATTATCCATTATACATTCTTTTCCAATATATTCCATAACACATCATTCCTACAAACTAAATCATTAATCATATCCTAAGATTCTATAATGTCAAACATTAGCTATGAAACAATCCATATCTTTCATTGGTCATTGTCAGTTTCCACATCATCAATTGTAATGGAATTTTGAATTGGAAAACATATATTTGTACAGTCTTGTTGATCCCATTCCCAAAATTTTGTCTTAGGACATCTATTTGTATTATGACCACGAACACCACATTTGAAATATTCAATTGAACCTTCAGAAAGAACCTCTTTCGCTTTCCAGGAGTTAACTGGATGCTTCTTTTTTCCATGGTAGGTTCATGCTTTATGACCTTCATTACCAAATCGATAGCATCTTTACGTCCCTTTGAATAATTTTACTAAGTGTGTCTTTCCACATCAATGAAAAATAGGTTTTGGAATATACTTACCTTTAGTATTATTAACTTATCTTCTGTAGGGATTAGTTTCTTTCATATACGACGCCTTATAAAAGAATCCAAGGTTCAGCTGGTCGATCATGACTCCATAAGGTTGGATGAGAATAACCACAAGAGTTCTCATGGTAGATCCCATTTCATTCAGCATATTATTCATAAAACCATCACAGTTTTATTCACATCCATTGTTACTTTGGTCCCTACTAGATCTAGGCATTGACTAATTCCAAAAAGGTTAGTGTGAGTATATCAGTAAAATCATCATATACTATCTTATGAGGAGGGTAAACACTAAATCATAAATGTTCCTGTTATCTTAAACTAATTCGATTTATTTCAAAAAAAACTTTGACTCTTTCCAATTTAATAACTTTTATGGTTATCTCACTTATGCTTAAATAAAAATCTAACCTCTAAAGTTATCTAAACCCACCTTTGATCCCAACTATTAGGACCCAGCCTTAAAACATTACATAATCTTGAATTAAAGGAATAAATCACATTTAGGATCTTTTTAGGCTTAAGGTTTTAGAGAATTAGACCATAACTATTACATTACATTTCATAAATGACAAAGTAGACACTTCGACTCATCATCCATTTTTTCATTAAAAAACTCTTAAAAAAGAAACATGTCTAGTTCTATGTTTTAGACAAAATAAATTTTCCTTGATCCCATACTTGACCCTATTCATCTTTATATCCTCAGAAAAACATTTCAAAACTGGGGATTAGAATAAAAATCTCAGTAAGCGTTATAAAATAAGTAATGGAAAAATTGATCCATCAATGAAACCATACTTTTCAATCATACCATACATAATGAAATCATAATATTTATGAATAACACATTGAGATCATAAATAATAATGGTAACTTGTGGCATCCATAACAAACATACATTTTATATTTCATATCTATGTAGGGATTCATATTAGGAACACCACTCATAGTTTATTCCCTAGATCTCTTAATAGAAACATTAACGTTTACCTCTGTCTTGTTACCTAATTCATTGGAGAGCTATCTCGGTCTCACTTGCCCATGGTTTATCATGGAACCACTCGTATACGTAAACAATGCCCAATAACCATAACATATTCATAAAACATAAATAAATAACAAAGGGATGATAAAATTTCCACATTTAAATAAGAATGTATCATTTCAAGATATTTACATAATCAATGCTTTTTCAAACCATTTTCAAAACAATTCAAAACATTTAATAAAGAGATTTTCGAATGAAACTGTCCCATACCACTTTAACTATTTTGAAAGAAATTTTAATTTCAAAACATTAATGTCTATATAAATAAAACCATAAAACCATTTTTAAAGCATTGACATTTATGTGAATGATTTTGAAGAATAAATCATTAAAACAATTTAAATGATATTTTAGTCAAAGTGTTTCTAACCAAATGAGAGATAGCTGAATAAAAATAAATTTGAAATAACATTAATAAAATATTATAATATCATGAGAATAAAGAGATTCATGATATAATATGTCAATGTTCATTATATACGCCATATAAAAGTGAATTGGTGTATAACAACAAATAAGTTTCAATGGGATATAAATTGATACAAAGTCCCTTGAAAAGATCATATCCTTAGATTAAGGACAAATCAATAGCATATTTATGTCTAAAAAATAAAAATTCACCCAATAAAAGTGGATATTAATTGTAAAAAATCATTGTTCATTCAAACATATTCATAGCATGACATAATCATAATGTTGAAGCTTAACCCAAAAAATTGAAATTGGGCTAAGAAGTTCTCTTATAGAAATTAGACAGCCTAACGGCGTCACTTTAAAATTCAGAAAATTAGTTTATGAGAGAGATAATAGTCTCTTATCACATGGACATAAAATGTACATAAATAATTATATATAAGAACATATCCCATCATAATAAAATGGAAATTAAAATATACGACATAAAAGAAGACTTGGTAAAAAAGAGTACGGTGAAAGGTTCCCTTATTGATTTAGTAACATACGAAACGTACACCCCATGAAAGAAGGATCATAAAATGAAGATGTAAATACCCATAAATTAGAGTATATTATAGAAATAATACAATCATGGGCTGTATATACAACACAGAGAAGGGGATAGTGAAAATATAGCATGAATCTCATGATAATAAAAAGGGAGATGAAAACCCCTTACCTCATGTCTAACTTAACCTGTTCATTATTTAATCTCCTAAATAATAAACTAAAGTTAATTTCTACTTGATTAAGAACCTTTTTCAAGTTTATTATTCCTTTTATACCACTTATTACCATGTTATAAACATTATGCACTCATTTAAGTTAATAATGGTTGTAATTTTGATATTTGGTACTTGAGTCAAAAATAAACCTCTTATAATTACATGTTGTTCATGTGGTAAAATTTATATTATATCAAGACTGATATTAATGATTTATATATCATATATATCTAATATATATGTCATTATAAAATTACATTACATGTTGTGGTAAGAAATGAGATTCACTGTTCATGGATACAGTAAACCATACGTACACATGAACCCTACTTTCATTCCTATTTCATATTTAATGGAATGAAAAATGAATGATGAATTGGTATATTATTATTCCAGAATAATATAATATATAATTTCTTTAATTTTATCCTTTATGTGTTCCACATATGGCATGAACGAGTCCCATCACTTTGAGGGGGCGGAAGTCCACACTTTCAGAAATGAAATTATTATATTTACCCATTATGGAAAACATAAAGGTATGATATAAATAAAAAATAAAGAAGTATAGAGACAATATAAATATAATAAATTTCACATGTAAATAAAATTACTTCTTAATGGACACCATAATAGGTGGTAGGAGAAGATTGAACAATCATTGTTTCGTGAGGCAGTAGTTTGTCATCCACATAAACAGTATGTTCTTTACCCATTAGAAAGAGGTGTGTGTAAGTGTATTTTGAATCCATATCATATAAAAAACCATGTATATTGAGGATACTAGTGTTTTTATAAAATAAATTAAAAAATATTTTAGGGGATTGTAGATGTAAAATAAAAGAAAAGAACTTAAGAGAAGATGTTACCTTTAAATCGGGAAACTCCCTTTGGTTGGAAACAAAAAGATTTCTTGAAGTGCCTTATGCCTAATGTAAGGCTTCTTGGTAGAATAGAGGGATCATGAGAGATTATTTTGGTATAGGTTGGATGATCAATGTGATTGAGAGGTGTAACTAATGGTTTGGAGGTGAGGGAATTTTATAGGGGGAGTGTCTCTTTAAGAAAGTTTAAAATATTATTTTATTATATAATTATTTTTGGTTTCTAAAGTTCCAAAATTTATTAAATTTGAAGATAAGATGACTCATGTTCGAAATAATATCATTCAATAATAATTGTACAGGTATTGCATATTGTTTTATTTTTTATAATCTTTTTTATCTATATCATTCATTAATGAGGTAAACACTGCATCAATATTGTGTCCTAAATAATTTTATTTATTTGATGTATAAAAATTATAAATAAAATACCATGATGTAGAAAATCGTTTTATATTTATAATTCATATTTATAGTCAAATATATCAATTATATAACCCCACATTAAAATTGTTATAGAAAAACAATATATGTTAATGATATTTTTATTTTAGCTTTAAATAAATAGTTATTAAAGTCATTATCTTATGCAAATGGCATTCAATGGCCAAAAATCTCACACAACAATTGTATTCGTTGGTCATGAATCATACAATAAGTTTTGGACATGTGTTAAGGTAAATTTATATTATTATAATAGTATTTTTAATTTGAATTTCCATATTTACCTTTAACCGCGGTAAATAAAATTCAAAAGTTACTATTCACCAAAAATTATTATCATCTTATTTAACAACATTTTACTTACTAATAACAATAATGTGTGTCTTATTTTTGAAATTAATTTCACATAAGCAGTAAAATTTCATTTATATAAAATAGTGAGTTTTTTAAGTACAACATTGTGTTTTCACTATTTATCAAAAATTGATGGTTTTCAGAAAAATACCAAAAATTCAGCCTCATCTATATTTGATATTCCTAATTAAAAAATGATGCATATTTTACCAAATTCAAAACCTATATGTTTTATTAATTAATTTAAAAATAATTCCCGTTGTCAAAACAAAAAAGCGTGTTTTTAATAAATAATAACTATCAAATGATTGACACATGATTATGTCCAATTTCAAAGTGAAATTACTTACAATTACTATAATTGGATTAAATGGTAGAAATATAATCTAATTACACTTTACACCCATTTAAAAATATAATATGACCATATAAATAATTTATATTAAAATATAATTTTGAATTAAAATGTAGTATTCATCTCTATTCATTAAAAATGAACTTTATCAGAAAAATACCAAAATTTCATCCAAATTAAATTTTGATGTTCTGATTCTAAAGAAAATTTTTATTTTGTCAGATATGACATATAAAAGTTACAAAACTAGATATAAAAAGGGTTCGTCGTTAAAAAGGCAGTAAATAGACATTTTAAGGAATATTAGAAAATTTAGGCTAAAAATTATATTCATTCACATTTTAAGCCTCAAATTTTTTTGGATAAATGTAAAATAATTTAACAAACATTTATAATCATATTTTAGTTAGTTTGGTTCATTCCTGTCATTACAACGGTTATACGTTAACTACTATTTAAAATAATAATATTATATTAATATTTTCAGTATAACTAAATGTTTTGTGAAACGTATGTTTTAAAAGAAACTTGTTGTTGTGTGTCAGGTACTCCATTGAATATATCATCCCTTTTAAAATAAAATTATTATTTAATTAAAAAATATTAATAAAAATGAAAATATCATTTTCTTTATTTTCCTGGGATGTTACATAAGGATAAATCTAATGTTATAAGATTCACTGAATACTTTTCGTAATATCATTGGATGAGTGTGTGTTCACCAAAATAATCCTTGTGTCGAAATGGTATTCTTTAAAAGCCACTTGGATGATATAATGACATTTAATTTTCTTTATTTTAATAAAATTTTAAATATGTCTCACTAATATTTTAATAACTATATCATTTTTAATATATGGTTATACAAAAGGTAATTTCAACTATAAATACTCATTTGAAAATGAAGATTTTTATTTTACCATGAAATTTAATTTAAAATTTTATGTACATAAATAATTACCTTAAGAGCTTATACATTAATGATGTAGAAATTATTTAATTGATGATAAATCAAAAAAATAACATTTATTAAAATGCTAATAACTATTAAAAGAAAATAAAAATGAAAAAATATTTGTTTTAAAATAAATCTAGATCATATTCATCTAAGGATCTAGTTATATACCATTTGGAGCTATATGGAAAATATTATGACACTTGTAATATTTTATTTAATGCGATGTTTAAGTTTTCACATTGACATTGTAATAAATATAACATTTTTAATATAGTATTTTCTAAAATATATATTATAAAATAAATATTCATATTAAATATAGAAGAATTATCTTCATTATGTTATTTTAAAAAAATAACCAACAAATAGGTGTATTAAATAATTACACAAAACCGATGCTGTAATGTTTTTATTAAAAGAGATAAAAATTAAATGTTTTTAAAAATATTGAAATAAATATAATTTTGGAAAAATAAGTTATCTAATGAATTTTATAGGAGTCACTAAACTCATATAAATATAATAAAATATTTTTTTCGAGGTTATCTTGGTATATTCATATTTTTAAAAATCAATGAATTGAATAGTGTCAAAAATGACACTATTGATTGTTTAACAAAATAATGTATTATTAAATTATTTAAAAATCATTAAACATTTTTAAAAAATATATTATTATTATGATATGGTCTAAAATGTTATAAATTACTCATTTTTTGTTTAATTGATATCAAATAAGTAAATATTTTACCCTTTTAATAATGAATTTTTTTACCTTAGTTAAAATTATATAGAATAACTAAGTGTCAAATTAAAATGATATGGTTTAAATGGATAAAAAAACATGTAAAAAATATGTGTTTTATTATAATACAGCCTTATATTATCTCGTTTTATAATTTTGGGAATTTTTTAGGGTTTTGGATGTGTTTTGATTTTGTTATAAATTAATATTTTTGGGGATTCCATAAGTAGCCCTCACATCAATTATTAAAAGGTTGAACCTCCCTCACTTATTCACAAAATTTTGAACATTCAATAACAACCATACCCTACCAATTTCTCTTATCAACTTCCCTAGACACATTTTATAGGTTCTGGTCTTCTCAAAAGACCAACTTTAATGCCTTTTAGAGGAGATTTAGAGGGAGCTCGTAGAAGAATTAGTAATCTCCTTTACCAACTCTCTCAAGATCATTTATTCTTATACTATATATAAAATTTTCCATTATTAAGTAAAAAATATTGTATCACCTATATAATTATTTTCAATTATGGTTATGGAACATTATTATTCCATCTTCTATCTATCTTATGAAAAAAAAATCACCACATGTGTGTATGTATGGCTTACCGTCTCCACAGAGTTGTATAACATGTTTTCCACCAACACTTTACATGAATGTGTATAATGATAGAAATAATAACTATATATAATTATTATAATAATATATTTATTATATAATAATATATAGCATCCACTTCCATACCATTTCATAATTAAATAATGATATCTTAGCTTGTGCATACATAAGGCATACCGTCTCCACAATGCGATGTCATCCATTCTACATGATATCCATTAAAAATGAATATATAATTTATTATAATGAATAGATAAGATATATGTTATGTTAATATCATTCTGGTAATTTTATAACTATAACTTAAGAAGAATAACAAAAACTTATTCAACCAAACGTGCATAATAAAATGAAGTCATTAATACCCAAATAATGAGTAATAATGAAATATTAACAAACTGATGATAATATGATCATATATGATATCATGAAAAGGACAATAAATATAGAATAATTAAATTATATTATTTAAATCATCATAAAGTACTTTTATATACATACAAAGGATATTAGACTTCAGATAAGGGGTAATTTTTAAATCCCATTATTATCTGTTTATGTGTAAGTATATACTATGGTATATTTATCATCCATGTCCATGTTACATAAATATTTATTCCAAAATATTATTTCTATCCTTCCAAAAAAAATTAATGTAAATTTTACACATTGGTGGATTTTTATTAAATATCTTTAAAGGAATCTTTTTTCTTTTTTCGATACGAGGCACTTTTTGACTTATCCGACAAAAGTAAGAGAAAAATGATTTATTTTAACTTATACAGCATGATAGGTTTTTTTGTTTTCATAAAACTATATTTTCATGGAAATTAAATTAAAATATTCTAATTATATTTTCAATCAAATTATTTCTTTTAAATTTTTTTGGAATTTTTAGAAAGAAAACTGTTTTGGAAGAAGAAATTATATTTTCTTCAAGAATTAATTTTATGTGTTCAAAAAAAATATATTCTATCTAAGATGGAATTAATTAATAATGTTATGTTTCAAATATAATATACATATTAATATAATATATTTTTTTATTTATTTATGGAATGATATTTATTAAATCCACTTGTTTTATATGGACTATCTTATAATAGAATGATGTTTAACAAACCCATTTTATTCCATGGGTTATGCTATGATAAATGATTTATGTTTTTGTGTCACATGTAAAAAATCATTATGAGATGGGTGGGACCAATATATCCCTTCAATTCATTAGGTAATGTTTTATATCTCTTGGGATATATTGGTATGGAAAAGTAAATGATCTCAATTCATTAATACAGGACTGTAACAATGAGTGAGATCTGTTCAGTACTAAAATGGTTCTACTATAATGGTCTGGGAAATGATTCTTGACTAATATGAAGTGGTTTTCTATGATTATGTGTATTCTAAGAATCCCATGTCTTATATAATTACTTTTGAGGATATGTTCATTGATTTTTTTAGGAACTTTTATGATTTATCCCAAGACATGACATCCTGATATTTCATATGCAAGATATGTTTTTCAAATTTTATGTTCTTATGTCTTATTATTTGGTTATGATAGATATCCCTATCTTTTACCCTTACTGAGTATCTAATCTCACACTTTCTTATATTTATTTTCCCTAGGTTATGAATAAGATTATTAGTAAGATATGTCAATAAGGGGGGGGGGGGTCTAGATATGAAGGAATAAGTGGGAGACATTGTATATGTATTATGAAACAGTTTTTTATGTTTCTCGGTTTCTAAAGACATTATACCTATACGGTCCTTCCATTTATTTATTTTTTAATTAATATTAATACATTTTGAATTAATATCTTTGTATGTAATTATTGGTTGTTATAGTTGGTACCAGAGGAAATGTATAGTTAACCTTTGGAAAATATGATGAGAAAACCTTAGTAAAAATCCTTAGGATGTGTCAAAGAATTGGTTATATTCCTTGTGCTTTATAAATGATCATTAATAACCTATGATAAAACATAAAAATTTGTAAATAGATATTTTATTCATTACTATGTGGTTTTATCTTTGTGATTAGTGTTTCTCATATTATGCTTCTGGGTTTTAGTCAATGGTTGGAACCTAGAGAAACTGCATTAATAATAAATGCAATAGGAAAAGTATTGATTGTCCTTCTAAGAAACCAAATGTTATGGGAGTTGGAATGAAAACCCTTGTAGTTATACTAATAGAACTTCTCAATCTATGAATCATACAGGACTTCCAAACAAACAAATGAGGGAAACAAATTATGTTGAGTACTTTAGGTTGTGATTTCCACCTTCTTTCATCAAGTTTTCTTATCTACTAGTGGCTAAACAATGGCTCAGTACCACTAAAAAGATATTTTTAGTTCTCAAATATTCATAACATGATAAAGTCATATGATCAGTCTGTCATTTGAAAGATGAAGCTGATCAATGGTGGAACCTTATCAAGAATACAAGTAAAAGAGATAAAATTTAATCCATGGAATGGAATGAGTTCAAGAACATATTTTTCAATAAGTAATTTCCCTATATTTTTAAAACAAAGATGAAGAATGAGTTCCTCAAGATTAAGAAAAAGTATAAAGAATTTGTTGGTACCTATGAATCAATTTTTATAAGACTTGTAATGTATGAATTTGTAATTATTATCCAACCTAAGAGAAAAATTGGTCGATTATTTAGTGTCTTAAAACCAATTCATCATTGGGAATCAGTCATAAGGGACCTAAAATGATTTGAGGAAATCATTTGATGTGCACTCAAGGTTGAGATGGAGATTGGAGTAACCCATCATTCCTATGTGTTTTATAAGAAGAGAAGAATGGAATTCAATGGAAAATATAAAGACCATCCTAAAAATAAGATGAGTTTTACCCTATTTTCAATGTGTGGAAAAAAATGGAGGAAATTATCTTAAGGTTTCTAGGAAATATTTTAAGGGCGGGATAAAAGTTCATCAGGTAGTAGAATGTCAAACTGATGGGAAAATGTTTCTAATAATACGAATAGAGAAAAGGCTAAACTGAATGCACCTTACACAATTTAATTCTACAAGTTCAAGAAAATGGGGAATTATTCCATCCAATTCCCTAATCCAAGGGTTATTTATGATGATCGATGAATGAAAACTCATAAGTCCAATGACAAAGGCAAGTCATATGTGATCACTATAAGTGATGTGGAATATTATAATGAAGGGGTTAAAGGAACACTTACCATCCACTCTAAAGTAGAAAATGTTTTATTTGATTATGGATCCACCCAATATTTTATTTATGAATATTTTTCTATTCCTGCCATCGTATTACCACCAAGAATTAATGTTCAGTTATCTATGAAAACTTTTAATGGCATAACAGTCGCATCAAAAGTTCGTAATTCTTCTCTAGTTTAAGTTTATGGGGAAGTTCTTCCTAAATATCTTGCGACCCTTCATTTAGTAAACTTTTATGTGATTATTGGCATGGATTGGCTTTCTCTATATGGATCTCTTATCAGTTTCTATGGAAGGGAAGTCATGTTTCTTATTTTTTATCAACATTTGATCATCTATTGATGTGAGGATGTGTTTGACCACATAATATAAATTTTATCCATTTTATGTGTCTTCATTCCTATAAATGAATGTTATTCATCTCAAATGGGTGGGGCGAAACTATCCATTAATAATACACTTCTTTTATGTGAATTTTCTTATGTCTTTCTAGAATAACATTTAGTTCTTAAACCAAATCGTGAAGTTTAGTTTTCAATATAACTTATAAGGGGTGCTATGACTATTTCAAAGACACCTTGTAGATTATCCCCAATTGAGTTTCAATAATTCAAGAAGAAACTCCAATAGAATCATTACAAGGTATTCATACACCCTAGTGTGTCACCTTAGAGTTCACCTGGTCTATTTTTGTAGAAGGAAGATTGACCAATGAGACTCTATATTGATTATAGAGAACTTATCAAGATCACAATCAATAATGAATGTCATATTACCTATATTGATGACTTATTCAACCAACTAAGAGTATCTCCATAATTTTCAAAGATTAATATTTATTCAGGACATCATCAAATAAGGGTTATATACTAGTGACAGAATTTTGTAAAATGTATGGACACTATGAATTTATAGTGATTCCTTATGGTCTTACCAATTCCCCATTTATCTTCATTGATCTAATGAACCGAGTATTTATAGAACATCTTTATCTATTTGTGGTATTTTTATAGATGATATTATTGTATATTCAAAGAGTTGGTAATAACAAGAAGATCACTTGATAATTGTACTAAAGACCCTGAGAAAGGTGAAGCTTCATGAAAAATTTACCATGTGTGAATTTTGGATTCAGAAATCTTCGATTTTGGGTCACATTATTTCAAGAGAGGAGATATATTTGGATCCAACAAAAATAGAAGTTTTTAAAAATTGTTCTAGGAAAACAATGGAAACTAAGAAGCAAAGTTTTATTAGTTTGGCTAGACAATATCAATGTTTTGTGAAATATTTTTCTTGAAAATCTAATCACTCACCATGTTTACTTTGAAAAGACTAAAGTGCATGAGAATGTAGGAATGTGAAGAGAATTTCAAGGAGATAAAAATAAGTTTATCCAGTGCACCTATGCTCACACTGACTTGTAGAAGAGAAAATTTAGTGATCTATAGTGATGAATCCAAGAAGGGGATGGAATGTGTTATCAATAAAAATTATATGGTGATAGATTATGCCCCACAACAATTGAAAATCCATGATCAAAATTACCCAACTCTTGATTTGGAGTTAGTTTTTGTAGTCATTGTGTTGAATATATGGAGGCATTATATTTATATTGAAATGTCATATATTTATACTGATCATACATGTTTAAAGTATATTTTCAAAAAACAAAACAGAATGTGTTCCAAGGAAGATGGTTGGAGTTTATTAAAGATTACAACTACTCAATGCATTTCCACCCTGGGATATCAAACAAGGTGGTAGATTATTTGAGTCTAAAATACCATGCTATCCTATCCATGATAATGATCATAAATGATCAAATATTTATGAATTTTAGAAGGATGGATCATGAAATTTTAATGGAATGGGATCAATATTTTCTTTCTAAAATGAATGTTCAGCTATTTATATAAGTGATGACTAAGGAGTCATAGAAATAACATTTAGATATAAAAAAGAATATGAGAAATGTTTTTGAATTAAAACTTGATTGTGATAGAAAATTAATGATCAGGAAATAGGCTTATATTCCTACCATTCTAGAATTAAAGAAGGATTTCTTGGATGAGAATCATAGTTATTCATTTATTATTCATCCTAGAAGAACAAACATGTATAGGGACTTTATAGAGTACTTTTTTTGGATGGAATAAAAAGAGATATAGCTGAATATGTATCTCATTTCTTGGTTTCCTAGAAAAGATAATTTTGAGAGAAAAAAAAGTCTAATGGGATGTTACAATAATTACCCCCGCCAAAATGGAAATGGGAAACCATCACAATGTACTTTGTCCTTGGAATTCCCAAAACATGTAAAGCCCATAATTCTATAGGTCTTATATTTGATCGCCTTACAAAGTCAACACAGTTTATTTCTATTATATAATACTTCCCTCTTGATCATATTTCCAAGATATATATATATATATATATATAAGGGAAGTGGTAATATTTCATGTGGAACCAATTTCCATTATATCTAATCGGGATCTGAGGTTTACCTCAAAGCTCTGGTGGGGTATTAAGTAAGCTCTAGATATATAGTTAAGATTAAACACTTCTTATGATCCTCATATAGATGTTCAGTATGAGAGGAAAATTCAAACACTATATGACATGTTGTGATCTTTCTCTATGGATTTTAAAGTTGGTTGGTGTCAACACCTACCTTTGGTGGAATTTTATTACAACAATATCTTTCAATCAGGCATTCAGATGAATCCTTATGAATCCCTCTATGGAAAGAAGTTCAGAACTCAAAATTTCTGGGATGAATTTGGGAAAGAAATATATTAAGACCAAATAATATAGATTAAATGGTAGAGAAGGTTAGATATATTCAACAACACATCATACCAAATCAGGGTCGACTAAAAATTAATGCTGAAAACTAAAGAAAAGACCTGGAGTGTAAAGTGGTTAACAAGGTATTTCTATGAATATCTCCCAAGAAATGAGTAATGATACTTGTAAATAAGGTCAATCTAAGCCCTAGGTATATTGATCCTTTTGAAATTATTGATCGTGATAGGAAGGTTGTTTATCGATTGGCGCTTCCGGCGAATCTCACTTAGCTTCATGACGTATTCCACGTATCTCTAATAATAAAGTACATACCTAGTCCTTCATATATACTAAACATATAAATGATACCACTAGAGAAAGATATTTCTTATTAATAAAAACTGATAGATATTTTGAATCCTAGTGAAAATGTTCTGTGAAACAAGACCAACTGCTTGCTTAATGTTTTATGGTGGAACAACCAATTTCAGGAAGCTATTAAGAAACTTGAGTATGTGAAGTGGTACATGCATCCTCATCTGTTTGTATCCAATTGATACACTTTGATGGAAAAATTTAGGTTAAGGGGGGTAGAAGGTAACACCCAGATATTTTTATGAAATATTTTCCTTAAATATTTTTAATTCTTCAATAGTTTGTGTTGTATGAAATCATGAGTTTAAAAGAACCACAAGATTTTATTGGTATAAAATGGCCATTATTACCTAGTCATTAAGTTATTTGAAATAAATATAACTAACTTATAAAAACATTGGGTGACTTCTTTGGCTACTAATTATTTAAGAAAAATATAAACCAATTAAATGTAAAGGAAATAAATGTATTTAAGTATTAATAAATTAATTGATTACAATTATTAAATTAAATTAATGATATATAAGTTATATGCTTAATAAAATATTTTTTATATACATAAAATGGATATTTTAGTCATATGGTATGAATAAACCCTATTTTATGTTTAAAACCAAATATGTTTCAAAACAGTAATTTTATTACCTTTTAATGGAGAACCCTTTTTAAATTAAAATCCGGACACGTTAATAATATTTATATGAATACATAATCTTCTTATTTGGAAGAGGGATATAATAATTTACTTGTGATGAATTTTTATATTTTTTGGATAACCTTTATTTTAGATAAATAGTAAAAATATACGAAATTTTAATTGAAAATATCTTTTTTCATGAAAATACTCTTTATTGTTAAATTATATTACTAAATAGTTTTAAATTATTAATAGAATAAATTTATATCATTTAATATAATTTAGTTCATTGGCATTAATTTTACAATTAATTCATATATAAAAATATTTCAATCTTTTGCAATTTTATAATTTCAAAAACATGTTTTTTCTTTTTGAAAATGAGATGAATTCTAAATTATTTAATGCATCTAATATGTTTTTAATTTTGAAAAATTGATTCCATATTTAGAATTATTACTTCCAAATTATTTAAAGAGCATTATTGTATTTTGGGGCATTTTGAATATTGACTTAGGTAAATTTTATTATTATAGTAAAATGGTAAATTGGGTAATTAAGTTTAATACTAATATTATAGAATTTCCCTGACACTTGTAATAATTTCATTGTATGATTCTTTTGACATAAATCGTCCTTTTATTGAAATAATATCCTTTAGAAGCCACTTAAATGATATTGGGACATTAAATTTTTTATTTAAATAAAATTATAACATGTCTTACTCAAATTTTAATAACTATATCACTCTTAATATAAGGATATAAATAATATAAATTATACTATAAATTTTATTTTTAATGATAATATGTTTTTTATTTATCATGGAAATTTATTCTTAACTTTCAAGAAATAAATAACTACCTAAATATTGTATACATTAATGATGTAGAAATTATTTAGTTGATGAAAAATCAATAAAAATATATATTAAAATTATAATAATCCTTACAATACAAGAACCCTTAAAAAATCTTATTGGTCAAATATATGTAGACCATATTAAACCAATAGTCTATTTACATACCATTCTAAGTCATATGGAAAATATTATGACACTTATAATATTTTATTTAAAGTGATGTTTAAGTTGTCACTTTCACATTTTAATAAATATAACATGTTTAATACATGCCTTTCTTGAAGATGTATTCTAATATAAAAATAAATTATAAATATATAATAATTATCTTAATTGTGGTATTTTATATTTAATTTTTAACCAAAAACATAGGTATATGAAATAAATACACAAAACTGATGTTGTAATTATTTTATTAATAGTGATAACAAATAAATGTTATTAAAAATATTAAAATAAAAATAATTTTTGATAATTAACTAATCCAGTTAATTTTGTAGATTAACTTGACCACATATAAATATAAAATATTATTTGGTTCAAAGATAAATTTTTTACATTCATATTTTTAAAAATCAATGAATTGAATAATGGAAAAATTGACACCATTGATCGTTTATCAAAATAATGTATTATTAAACTATTTAAAAATAAAACAAATTCTTAAAAATATATAATTATTATTATATGGTCTAAAATTATCTAAATTATTCATTTATGGTCTAATTAACATCATATAAGTAAATAAGTCACACTTTTTATATTGAAATATTTATTACCTTGGTAAAAATTAAATACAATAACTAACTAATAAATTAAAAAAATAAAGATTAAATGGATAGAAAAACTTGTCTAAAATTTATTTTTTATTGATTTTAAAACCTTATCTCATCTCATCCTTTAAATTAGGACACTTTTTATGTTTTTTTATATGGTTTGATTTTATTCTAAATTAATATTTTTTGGAGATTTTATAAGTCCCCTGACCATAATTATAAAAGAGCACCTACTCCCTCACTTATTCACTTCTTTTCAAAACCTCAAGGTCATACATCCACTACCAATTATCCTTATAATATTACCTGGACACAATTTATATGTTTTTATCATCTCAAAATACCAACTTTACTGCCTTTAAGAGGAGACCTATAGGGAGCTCACTAAAGAAGATGTAGTCACCTTTACCGAATCTCTCAAGAGAATTTCTTCTTCTACTTAAAAATTAATTTTTTTTAGTTTCAATTATTATGTAATAAATATAGTATCACCTATATACATGGATGTTATTATTTTTATATAACAACCTTATTCCACCTTATATCCATCCTACAAAAAAAGAAATCAACAAGCGTGTGTACGTACGGATTACCATCTCCAAGATGTGGTCTAATCTGTTTTTTACCACCAATTTACTTGGATGGGTATAATGATGGAAATAATAACTATATATTATTATTATAATAATATATTTGTTCTATAATAATATATATACAATCCACTCATATACCATTTCATAACTAAAGGAAGGATATCATCGCTCGTGTGTACATACGGCCTACATGTCTCTAAGATGTGATATGATTCATTCTATAGAATATTCATTAAAGCATGAATAAATAAATGTTTAGAATGAAAAAATATGAAATATATTATATTAGTATCATTATATAAATAATTTAACTATGACCTAATAAAGAGAACCAGAACATATTCAAAAAAAATGCATAATAAAATAAAGTCATTAATACCCAAATAATGAGTAATAATGAAATGATATCAATAGAATTATAATATGATCATATATCATATCATAAAAATGATTATTATTCTAGAATAATCCAATTATATTATTTAAATCACAATGCAATATGTTCAAATACATACAAAGGATATTGAACCTTTGATAAGAGATAGTTTTTAAATCTTGTTATTTCCCGAGATTATTTATACATAATTATATATTGTGGTATATTAATTATCCATGTTCATGTTTCCAAAATATGTATTCCAAAATATTATTTCTATCCTTATATTTTTTTAATTCAATTTCCCCCATTGGTGAATTTTTATTAAATGGTATTAATGGAATCATTTTTTTGTTTTTTGGTATGGCGTACTATCTCACTTATCCGAAAAAAGTACGAGAAAAATGTTTTCTTTTACCTTATACGACATTATGGGTTTTTATATTTTTATAACATCATATTTCCATGAAGATTCATTTGTGATATTTTGATGTTATTTTCAAATACATTCCTTTCTCTTAAAATTGTGTCGCATTTTGAGAAAAAAAATTGTTTTTCAAGAAGAAATGATATTTTCCTCAAGAACTAATTTCAAGTCTTCAATCAAAATTATTATTCCTATAAGATTGAATTATTTAATAAGGTTATGTTTAAAATATACTAAACATATTATTATTTTGGTTTTATTATCTTTATTGATAAAATTATACTTATGAAATATATTTGTTTAACATGGATTTTTTAATGATGGGATGATGTTTAAGAAACCCATTTTATTCCATGGGTAATTCTATGATGAATGATTTATGTTTTTAGACACATGTAAGAATTATATAATTATGAGATGGGTGGGACTTATATCTCCCAGCAATGCATTGGGTAAAGATTTATATCTTGTGAGATAGATAGAGATAGAATGAAAAATGATATCAGTTAAGTAATACAGGGCTAGAACAAGGAGAGAGATCATTTCATTAATGAACTTTGTCAACTATGAAGGTCTTTGAAATGATCACTAACTAATATTAAGTAATTCTTTATTATTATGTGTATTCTATAAAATCAATGTATTATTGTAATGACCCGAAATTTTAAATAAATTTTTTGTCCTAATTTTATGTGTTATTTTATTTTTATACTCAAAAAAAATGTTTCATTTGATAACATGAGTATAATTAAAATGAGGCTGTTGGGTTTTGAATGTTATTTGACCATTGGTCAATATAACTGCTGGAAACTGAACGTTTTGACTATTGTATCTAAATACAAGCAATCTTGGTTAATTAATATTGAAAGAATATTTGATGGCCTCACCCAGTAGTCTTGGACCGATCGAAGCCCATATAACATAACTTGGGAAGGAGGTAGCACCACCGGGCTTTGCTCTGGACCAAACCCAAGCTGAACTTCATCGTATAAAGCTAGAACGGGATCACCTTCACAATAAGTTCAAACTGATAGAAATTACTACTCGTGAGATGTTGGCCGAGCCTCCCTCGGATTCTCTCACCTTAGCACACCTTAAACTTAGGTCCTATGCTGGTGTGATAAGGGGCTATGTAAGGAGACCGTAACTGTCTTGTGTAATCCATTGTTTTAAATAAAAATTTCGATTTATTTATGAATTTTCAAATGACCGGATAAATATAGTATGCATATTTTTGATTAATTTTAGAAAAAGGATATTTTAAAAATGTTTATGCAAACCTTAAATAATTAAAAATGTGTAATGATTTTCAAAAAATGGACTTCCACAATTATGTTCAGTACGAAATTTAGAGTCTAATAAGATCAACTTGATTTTTGATGAATAGTAAATTATGAATAGTGATTTTATGATTAGGATTAATAATGTGTACCAATGGACTAGTAATATCACTTAAAGAAAGTATTAAAATAAACTAGGCACTTTGATTAAGTAATGTGATTCAATAAAATGGTTAAATAACGGTTTCATAAATTATTATTCAAGTGTTAGTTTTTTCAGATGAATAGTGTTTTTTAATTAAAATTTTAATTAAAAATATTTAGAAAATTATTTTTATAAAATGGACTTCATTTTTGAACTCAGAACATCGATATTATATTAAGGTAATTTTTGGGGATTATTCTGAAAAAAAATAAATTTTTGATGAATAGTGTTTTTAATTAAAAATTTAATTAAAAATATTTAGAAAATTATTTTTATAAAATGGATTTCATTTTTGAAATCATAGCATTGATATTTGGTTAAGTTGAAATTTTGGGATTATTCTGAGAAAGTTGAATTATTGATGAATAGTGAAAATACAGTTTTTAAGTTACGGGTGTTTAATGACATCATTAAATGATGTATTAAGTATGTAATCAATATTGTCGACTTATGAATAGTAATATAAGGTATGAGGTGTCCCAAGGGGCAAATACCATGGGAAAATACCATGGTCAAGCCCATGGTTTTGCCAAAACCACTAATGAGGTGTCCCTTGGCCATTAATGCCTTGTCCCCTCACTTTCCCTATAAATACCAAGCCATCCTCTCATCCATTCGACTCCCCACTCTCCCCCAACGAAGTTCTGGTCTCCTTTCCTCCCAAGGAGTCCTCCCAAGGTGCCCCCAAGCCCTCAAGGTCCAAACCTTTGAGTTTTAAGAGTTACATTTTAAGGTAAGGGATCTGATCTCTCTCTTTCTTTTCAAGAAATCTTTTTTATGTAATTTCTTTTATGCTCCATGTTCTTATGTTAAAGGGTGTTATTTTATACTCCTCTTACTGCCCTTTTCAGGTTCACATAATGAGATATCCCCTCTTACTCTCATTATTTCGTTTTATGAAGTTTTAAGTGGCGCCGCTAGGCTGCCGAAATATTTTGTAACAGATTCTTTCTCCCTTCTCATTTTTTTTCAAGATCTATTTTCCATGTAAAGTATTTCAAGTTCCTTTTTATTATGTTGGGGTATGATCTCTAAATTTATCATACTGATATTTTACGATCATATGATGGGAGACCCCATTTGATCTCTTCAATTCAGTATTTTGAAGTTTTTAGTGGCGTCGTTAGACTGCCGAATTTTTAAGTGGTTCTTCACCCTTCTCGTTTTGAAGTTCTATTTACATGTCAGTTCTTTCAAGTTCCTTTTTGTAATGTTGGGGTATGATCTCTATACTTATCATACTAGACTCTTATGTTCATATGATGAAAGACCCCATTTGATCTCATCAATTCATTTTTTTTTGAAGTTTAAGTGACGTCTTTAGGCTGCCGAATTTTTAAGGGATTTTTTCACCCTTCTCCTTTTCAAAGTTCTAATTCCATGTCAAGTCTTGCAAGTTCCTTTTTATTATGTTGGGGTATGATCTCTACATCTATCATACTGATATATTATGTTCATATGATTAGAGACCCTATTTGACATCATCAATTCAATTTTGGTTGAAGTTTATATAATGTTGTTAGGCTACAGAATTTTCATAAGAGAAATCTTATTTTTGTCTTCCTTTCATGTTCTTCATTTCATATGGTATATTTTAAAATTTCATTACCATGTTCTTAAATCCATTATATTCTGTCCCTCTACTATTTTATGGGTCATTTATCATTGTTTGACCCATGTCCCCTCTATTTTCAACATTTTCTAAAACCTTTTAACGTAGCCGTTGTGCTGCTGAATTTTCATCTCAAAATGCCTCTCCCTTTTTCTCAAAATTACATCATGTTATTAAGTGAATACTCAAAGATCTTATTTATACAGGTTTATTCACATATATCCAAAAATGTTCTATTTTAAATTCTGGGATTTACATACGTAAAACCCGCTCTCCCCTTCCGTGGGTTTAAAGTGACGTAAAGATCATGTCTTTAAAGCAGTTTTTAAAACGTTATGATTATGAAATGAAACCCATTTATTTTATTCTATATGGGTTATTTAGGAAATTTTTTATGATGATATATGTGGCTCACATGATAATAAAGGAAAATTTAAGGGTGCACCCTGATAGCGCTCCAATGTATTGGGTAAAGACTTAATCTCTTGAGATGACCATTTTTAACGACGCCTTGGTGAATAACCTTGGTAATTTTTAACGACGCCTTGGTGAATAACTTTGGTAATTTTTAACGACACCTTGGGGATGGAACTTGGTGAAATGAAACGATTGTCAATATTAAATTTTGCAGCCACATCTTCAAGTTATGAAAAAGTTTTATTTTTATTATGATATGCCTCATGATTTCATTTTCATGCCTTAAAGTTCTTTTCATGACTTTATTGATGTATATCAAGTTCATATGAAAAATGTTTCACTTGTTTCCCTTGTTGGGCCTTCTACTCACCCTTTCTTTTGATGTATGTCCCCAGGTTATGAGATGCAGTAATGAGCCTAGGGTGAACATGAGGAGAAGCCTTTCAAGTGTTTAAGAAGAATGTTTTTTTTTCATGTTTTATGTTCCTTATTTCCAAGACACTAAACCTTAAAGATCCTCAGTTCCGTGTAATGGAACTAAAGTTATGTTATAGAAGTACGGGATGCTATAGTTGGTATCAAAGGATGGTTTAGTTATTTGTGGAAATTAGGATATGAAAACTCTAGGAAGAACCCTATAGAAAAGTTTAAATATAGGAAATCTTCCTGGTATTTTGGTGAGTATTGAGTAAGGGGTTGCCAAGAAAATAAATCCATGTCTGGATACGAGCTGGTAGAGGTGGCTCTGGCACAGATGTACATAGGGGTAAAACCTGAAAACACCGCTTTGAGCTAGACTCGAATGGGAACTGGTACACGACAACGGGCCTTGCTGCACTCTTGGTTACGAAACTCCCGGGGGATATGCTTTGGTAAATTCATAAGCTTGGTATGAACCATTATTAAAGGAACAAAGATAAAATAAAATAAAGATTCACATAAGAATATATGATCATGGATAACCTAGATGGGAACCTAGGGGATGACAAGTTAGGTTTTACTTTTCTTCTACAAGTTATCCTTATATGCTTTAAGTTCCTTTTCATGATTATTGGTTAAGTATTTAAGCCTCTAATTATACTTTCTCTTCTTAGTTAATGGTGGGAAATGGAATAACGTGTCCCAACAACCAATGTGATAGGAAATGCGATGATTTCCGTATTAATATGACAAATATGATTAGGGGATTAAAAGATGATTATTATTTTGGAAGACGTTCACTATTTTGGGGACCCTATATGATCGAGGTAAATCGATTACTATAGTATTTTCAATGAGGATTAAGGTTGACTTATATTTTGAAGAATTGATGAATTTAAGGTGGACTTATAGTAATTTAGGTTACTTATGGGAATGATTAACCTATCTTGGGTAAAATATGTTTAGGTTATCTAATTTTGTTATAAGATGTTAGGAGTGGTTGATGTTGTCTGGAGATGAACAATGAAGTTGTTTTAGAAGACTATGTTATCAAATCCTTCTTGTATTTGGGTTTCAATCTTAGTTTGGTTTATTTTGAGGAATTTTAAGGACCGTTATTTATGGAATGGTCTATGATGAACTTTGGGTAGTACCATGGAACTTTGAAGATTTAAACGTAGTTTCCATTCCTATGGGATTCTTTCTTTTTGAAGAGTTGTTTTACCTTAACCTTTCTGTTTTTGGGATAATGTTTAAAGATAGAAGAAATATATAGTTAATCTTTTGTAGATTATGTGATTCTCTAGAAGATGATTCTTGTGCTTTTATGAGACCAAGTGTTTTTAAATTCTCATCATTTGGAGAAAAGATTAGTGTTGGTAGGGAATTATTAAAGGATGAAACTCTACTTGAAGGTATGTATATTTTCTTATGTTTTTGTTCTATGTAGTAAATTAATTCCTCAAAGTTATGAAAAGAAACGTAAAACAAAAATTTTGTTGGTTTACGTTTCCTACTAGGTAATCAAAGACCGTTTACACACATCATATGTTTGGGATTTTCTTATGGTTAACTTTATCCTAATCATGTTCTCTATCACTCTCCCTCAGAACATGACCCTTTGTTTTCTCCTCCATGTCCATGTTTTCCTACATGGAATCCTAGTGTTGGTTAACTCGGGTGACCTTTGTACTTCCCTTTCATTCTTTTAAAGTAATAGTTTTACTGACTCCTTTTCCGATGTGGGACTTTCAATGAAATTTCAAAACCCAATTTTAACAATTGCGAGGACGCAATTTCTTAAGGGGGGAAGATTGTAAAGACCCGAAATTTTAAATAAATATTTTTTTCCTAATTTTATGTGTTATTTTATTTTTATACTCAACAAAAATGTTTCATTTGATAACATGAGTATAATTAAAATGAGACTGTTGGGTTTTGACTGTTATTTGACCATTGGTCAATATGACCGCTGGAAACTGAACGTTTTGACTATTGTCTCTAAATACAAGCAATCTTGGTTAATTAATATAGAAAGAAGATTTGATGGCCTCACCCAGTAGTCACAGACCGATCGAAGCCCATCTAACAGAACTTGGGAAGGAGGTTGCACCACTGGGCTTTTCTCTGGATGAAACCCAAGCTGAACTTCATCGTATAAAGCTTGAACGGGATCTCCTTTGCGAGAAGTTCAAACTGATAGAAATTACTACTCGTGCGATGTTGGCTGAGCCTACCTCAGATTATCTCACCTTAGAACACCTTACACTTAGGTCTTATGATGGTGTGATAAGGGGCTATGTAAGGAGACCGTAATTGTCTTGTGTAATTCTTTATTTTAAATAAAAATTTCGATTTATTTTATGAATTTTCAAATGACCAGATAAATATAGTATTCATATTTTTGATGAATTTTAGAAAAATGATATTTTAAAAATGTTTATGTAAACCTTGAATAATTAAAAATGTGTAATGATTTTCAAAAAATGGTCTTCTACAATTATGTTCAGTACAAAATTTAGAGTCTAATAAGATCAACTTGATTTTTGCTGAATAGTAAATTATGAATAGTGATTTTATGATTAGGATTAATAATGTTTCCAAATGGATTAGTAATCTCACTTAAAGAAAGTATTAAAATAAGCTAGGCACTTTGATTAAGTAATGTGATTCAATAAAATGGTTAAATAACGGTTTCATAAATTATTATTCAAGTATTAGTTTTTTCGGATGAATAGTGTTTTTTTAATTAAAATTTCAATTAAAAATATTTAGAAAATTATTTTTATAAAATGGACTTCATTTTTGAACTCAGAGCATCGATATTATGTTAAGGTAATTTTTGGGGATTTTTCTGAAAAAAATAAATTTTCGATGAATAGTGTTTTTAATTAAAAATTTAATTAAAAATATTTAGAAAATTATTTTTATAAAATGGATTTCATTTTTGAAATCAGAGCATTGATATTTGGTTAAGGTGAAATTTTGGGATTATTCTGAGAAAGTTGAATTTTCGATTAATAGTGAAAATACAGTTTTTAAGTTACGGGTGTTTAATGACATCATTAAATGATGTATTAAATATGTAATAAATATTTTTTACTTATTAATAGTAAGATAAGGTATGAGGTGTCCCAAGTGGAAAATACCATGGGCAAATACCATTGTCAAGCCCATGGTTTTGCCAAAACCACTAATGAGGTGTCCCTTGGCCATTAATGCCTTGTCCCCTCACTTTCCCTATAAACACCAAGCCATCCTCTCATCCATTCGACTCCCCACTCTCCCCCAACGAAGTTATGGTCTCCTTACCTCCCAAGGAGTCCTCCCAAGGTGCCCCCAAGCCCTCAAGGTCCAAACCTTTGAGTTTTAAGAGTTACGTTTTAAGGTAAGGGATCCGATCTCTCTCTTTCTTTTCAAGAAATCTCTTTTATGTAATTTCTTTTATGCTCCATGTTCTTATGTTAAAGAGTGTTATTTTATACTCCTATTACTTCCCTTTTCATGTTCACATAATAAGATATCCCCTCTTACTCTCATTATTTCTTTTTATGAAGTTTTAACTGGCGCTGTTAGGCTGCTGAAATTTTTGTAACGGATTCTTTCTGCCTTCACATTTTTTTTCATGATCTATTTTCCGTGTAAAGTATTTCATGTTCTTTTTTATTATGTTGGGGTATGATCTCTAAATTTATCATACAGATATTTTACGATCATATGATGAGAGACCTTATTTGATCTCTTTAATTCAGTATTTTGACGTTTTAAGTGGCGCCGTTAGGCTGCCGAATTTTTAAGTGGTTCTTCACCCTTCTCGTTTTCAAGTTCTATTTTCATGTCAGTTCTTTCAAGTTACTTTTTGTCATGTTGGGGTATGATCTCTATATCTATCATACTGGACTCTTATGTTCATATGATGAGAGACCCCATTTGATCTCATCAATTCATTTTTTGTTGAAGTTTAAGTGACGCCATTAGGCTGCCGAATTTTTAAGGGATTTTTTCACCCTTCTCCTTTTCAACTTTCTAATTCCATGTCATGTCTTGAAAGTTCCTTTTTATTATGTAGGGGCATGATATCTATATCTATCATACTGATATTTTATGTTCATATGATGAGAGACCCTATTTGACATCATCAATTCAATTTTGGTTGAAGTTTATGTAACGCTGTTTGGCTGCCGAATTTTCATAAGAGAAATCTTATTTTTGTCTTCCTTTCATGTTCTTCATTTCGTATGGTATATTTTAAAATTTCATTACCATGTTCTTAAATACCTTATATTCTGTCCCTCTATTGTTTTATGGGTCATTTATCATTGTTTGACCCATGTCCCCTCTCTTTTCAATGTTTTCTAAAACCTTGTAACATAGTCGTTGTGCTGCAGAGTTTTCATCTCAAAATGCTTATCCCTTTTTCTCAAAATTACTTCATGTTATTAAGTGAATACTCAAAGCTCTTATTTATACAGGGTTATTCACATATATACAAAAATGTTCTATTTTAAATTCTGGTATTTACATACATAAAACCCGCTCTCCCCTTCTGTGGGTTTAAAGTGACGTAAAGATCATGTCTTTAAAGCAGTTTTTAAAACGTTCTGATTATGAAATGAAACCCATTTATTTTATTCTATATGGGTTATTTATGAAATGTTTGATGATGATATATGTGGATCACATGATAATAAAGGCAAATATAATGGTGTGCCCTGAGAGCACTCCAATGCATTGGGTAAAGTCTTAATCTCTAGAGATGACCATTTTTAACGACGCCTTGGTGAATAACCTTGGTAATTTTTAACGACGCCTTGGTGAATAACCTTGGTAATTTTTAATGACACCTTGGGGATGGACCTTGGTGAAATGAAATTATTGTCAATATTAAATGTTACAACCACATATTCAAGTTATGAAAAAGTTTTATTTTTATTATGATATGCCTCATGATTTCATTTTCATGCCTTAAAGTTCTTTTCATGACTTTATTGATGTATCTCAAGTTTATATGTAAAATGTTTCACTTGTTTCCCATGCTGGGCCTTCTGCTCACCCTTTATTTTGATGTATGTCCCCAGGTTATGAGATGTAGTAATGAGCCTAGGGTGAACATGAGGATAATCCTTTCAAGTGTTTAAGAAGAATGTTTTTTTGTTTCATGTTTTATGTTCCTTGTTTCCAAGACCCTAAACCTTAAAGATCCCCAGTTCCGTGTAATGGAATGAAAGTTATGTTATAATAGGACGGGATGCTATAATTATGTTATGAATTTTTGAAATATGTTAATTGATTTTTTTAATCTTTTAGGTTTTATCCCATGACAAGATATCTTGATATTTCATATACAAGATATAATTTTAAAATGTATTGTTTATATGTCTTATGATTATGTTATGATTGATATCCCCCTTGGTTACACTTATTGAGCATTTTAACTCACCCTTTCTTATGTTTCTTTTCCCTTGGTTTTGAAGAATATTATTAGTAAGATATGTCAAAAAGGGTTCTAGATATGAAATAATAAATGGTAAACAACGATGGTGTCTTATGAACCAATTATTTATGTTTAACAACTTCTAAATACACTATACATAAACAGCCCTATTGTGTAATTTCTATATTTTGTAATGAATATTATTTAATTTTGAATTAATATCTATGTAAATTATGGGTCATAATAATAAGATATAATTTAATATTTTTTAATAAAAGTTGTATAAGAAAAATATCAATATATGATAAAAGAAAAAAAAAGATGAAATACAATTAGACTAAGATAATTTTGTCGGTTTCATATCTAAAAACTACTACATGAAACCATAACAACACTATAAAGACGAGTAGAATAGAGTTGCATCATACAGGGGATGAAAGAGATATTTTGGCTCCTCTCAAACACTTTTTCTTCTAAAAATCCTATAAACGTAATATCTCATATCATTTTTGTTTCTTTTTTTATATTAAATGTTGTACGTGGGTTCCCACATGAGGAAGAGTTAAGAGGGTCAACCCGTCGAAATTCTAATTTTAGTACCACTGGAACATGTGCTCAAAGATATTACGAGATTAATCTGGAATCTCCAGCTGATATTAAGAACCAGAAAGAGTATAATGAGAGATTTTATTGTAATAATAGCACTAACTGGACTGGTTCCTCACTGGGGACCTCACACATTGTTTTTTATGATCATTTTTTCCTCAACATCAATAGAAACATAATTTTCTAATAAACCTCTTTAGAACATTCTGTGTCATAATTATTTTCATCTAGAACATACACCCACATCACGAATTAGAATGCATTTTTTCCTATGATGTCCCAAAGGTGGACCTCAAAGCTACGCAATTCACTAGTTATAGTTTCGATGTTCAATCATGAACCCCGTGGTTGATGAATTTATCATATGACTATAGTAGCTTCAATCTATCCATGCACCTACATTTTTTGTTTATTAAGTGGTTTTATCCCTCATATATTTCATCAAAGACTACTCCCTAAATCATCACCACTCGATTTCACCCTAAAGAATCCATGTTCAACCACCTGATCTCACTTTTTGACATACATATTCACTACATCATCCAAGCCTAAATTAGAAGTCATACAACTACAGATCCTTGAGGGAAGAACCACACAGACAAACCTCAATGTCATAATTTATCTAACAAACCGATCCTAGGTGTTTCCCATCTTTGAGGACCATTCATATGCTTATTCCAATTCAAGACCAATGCTAGACCGATCCACTAAAGCCTTGGAAATGTTCAGCTTATTTGATGAATATTTAGGCCCACCAACCTCTCAATACCAATCTAGTCCTCAACGTAATCCAAGCCTCTAACATGGTTATATCTTATCCTTATGAAAGTATTACCCATATTATTTCTATTGTATTCATGATTCAGAAAATCTCTCTATCTCTTAATATTCTCAAATATGTTTGGAGGTCGATCTTATAAGAATAATATCAATAAAAAAACAATATTTAAAATAGTTTGGTTACCAAGGAGGGACTCATATACCTATTATTTAAAGTGTTTGTGGTATAAAATAATTCTATATTCCCTATCATGGGATTGTTAAAACTCTTACCACATACTTTATTCATTTTGTTTATGTTTTGTTTAGTAAAATTAAATTTCTCTTTCTCTATTACTCTTTTTGTTTGGTTCTGTCTTATAGTATTCTTTTAATTTAATCTCTTAGCTCTAGGATATTAAAGTATTAACCCAACTGAATGTCCTAGGGAATGTTTAATGGTGATTACAAGTTCTTAATATTTTATTTCCTTAAATTTTGATTATTTTTTTATGGATTAGTGGAATTTCTCTAGAATTTTGAAGTGATTTATCTATTTCCCTTGGTAATTATCACATTCAAATTCCAATCTCAACCAAATCACTTCTCTTCTATTCACTTAGTACACAATTCATATAATTATATTTATATTGATCATGTGATTAACAATGTATGATTAGATCTGAGAGTTGGGATAGTAGACACCTCTGTTGAGTGAGTTCATTGGTCTGACACTATGGAAGAGGTGATCCTTTGTTTACCTAAGAGATTTTCAAAACTTCACTAAGAATCAAAAAACATGTTTATAATGGTAAATAATTAATTGTATTTATCAAATAATCAAAATTTATTAAAAATCATTAGAAAAGTGAATCACCTGCTTCTAAAAAACCTTGGACCGACCCCTTTCCCAAGAAACACTTGTGTAGGATTTTCTTCAACATTATTTTAATTGTCATTCACATTCACTAAAAAAATAAACATGAGACCACGTATATATGTTTTAAATATTAGAAGGAAACAAAAATAATAGTACTAAGTGATCAAGATAGTGAAGAACTATCACTATGAATCCCTAAAAAGGACCATAGTCTGTCCAAATAGACTTAATTCTTGGTTTTGAAAAATAATTATTAGAGGACTGTGATAGAATTTCACATCACTGGAAACGTTTTCAAGGATTTGTTTGGAAAAAAAATCTATTTCACTTCATAAATCATTAACTATTTTCAAAACTAAAATATAAAATAGAAAAAATGAAAAATTCTTAGACTCGTCCTTGTATCATACAAGTGAAGATGAACTAACAATGGATAAAATTCATGCATATATTAATAAGACATTACTAATGGAACAAAAATTTAATTGGAATAAAAAAAAACTAGAATATTTAAAGGAAATAATGACTGTGATATCCACAAATCTCTAAAAAATGTTTAGAAAATGAGACAATCAAAATAAAATGAATTAGTGTTTATGCTATTTTTGAATAGGATATAGAATAGGTAGAGGAGAAACTTCAAAATAATTCATTCCTAAACATTTAAAAATAAATTACAAAGGGAATTTAATAAAAAAACTTGATTGAAGATAAAAATATGAATGCAAAAAAATGAAAATATCAATTGAGGATACCATTTAATATATTTACTTTTATTTTATTAAAATCAAACTAAAAATATATATAACTCCCATAAATTTGACTTTATGATTTAGTACCAATTATATTGGGTTTGGATTAGTAATGAAGATAACTACTAGAAAAATTATTTGAATAGAATTTTGAAGACCCAATTACTACCGCTAAAAACAACTTTTCACCATAAATATATAGAGAAAAGGAAAATAAGTTTTAATTCATGTAGGGCTATGATTATATTTTGAATTCATTTTTTAACTTTTCTAAATATATATCCCAAAATGATCTCCGTTGTGTTGAAATTTTATATTCATTTCCATGTACTCTATATCTGGATATTGAAAATAGATTGTATTGGTCAAATTTTGAAGAGAAACATGGATATTTCAATCCTAAAATCATTGTGGATGATTTTAAAAGGTAATTCTAAGAAGAAGAAAACCCTATAAATATATATTAAATGGATTTTTCTTTCTATATACTAAAATTATTTTAATAATTCATTTCTTTAATTTAAGCCTCAATTCTTATTTTTATGTTGAAGACACCATCGAGATATACAAAAACATTTAAATTAGAGATACACAGGTGGATTCCACCTTAGAGGAAAAACTATAGATAAAAATTTTGGGCAAGGATTCCCAGAAAAAATAAAAATCGTTGGATAAGGCTTACATTGAAAATATATGCCAATATTCTATGAAATAAATTGATGATGATGTTGACCCATTGGTTGGAGGATCAAAAATAGACCTGAGGATTGACTAATTTAAAGGGAAAATCTTGTAACATGCCCTATAAAATGATCACAAGACCACTAATGAAGTAGTCTAAATGGTATAAAATGTGGAAAAAAATTATTCCACAAAAATTATCTTTAGTATAAGAGGTTTTCAATCGGATACCAACTCCCATGGAAACAATTATTAAAGGGATATTATATATCATGAACTATCAACAAGGGGACCTCAAAATAGAGAAATGGAAGAAAATAGAAAATGGAAAATTGTGCGGTATAGGCTAAATAATCTCCATCCTTCTAAATATTAATGTTAATACAAAGTATGTCCATCTATGGATTGAAAAAATGTATCACTTATTAAGGGGTCTTACACACTATTCTTCTCTATTCTCTCTTCTATTAATTTACATTAATTTATTTGTAGTAATTTCAAATAAGACAGTTAATTATATTTGTTTTTTATCTAATATAGAAGTAGATATTATCTTCAACATTGACAATTAAAAACTAATAAAAGTGGGAATCACTCCAGCTCAAAGCTATCCACATACAATGATTAATGTGCATTAAATATTAATATTGATTATTTGGTTTATGAATGAATATATTTGGTAACCAATTGGTAATGAGGTTTCATAACTAATAGATCCATTAACATGAGAACACAACATGATTGTGTTATGTTGACTGTGACAATAAAATATTATTAGAGTGTATCAGATAGTAGGCCTCAGTATGAAAATGTGTCTTATTATGGATTTTTTGAGAGAATACTGATATTGGATTATTAATTCAATGAGAGACTTTTTATTATCACATGATAGTGTTTTTATTCAATTACAAGATAGGGGACATTTATTAATGAGTTTGTACTTTGTTTCAATGAAATGGATAGATCATTAGCTACCATTAATCCATATATCTTGGCATGAGTGGAAAAATAATTTTTTTATATGAAAGATCATATAAGACCTCAATTAATTATCATTACTGAAGTAATAATAAGAAATAATTTTTATTATATTCTGGGTTAAATGTAAACCATGTATTCTCTAATTAGTCTTAATAATAAAAAATCGTATGATGAAACAAACAGTCTAATTGTCAGAGTTCATTATGAACCTAATGTATTGAAGTCTAATATATAAATGCAACCGTATGTGTTCATAGTTTATTTGGTTTAGCATAACACTGGTATTTCAGGTTGTTATGGTTATAATTTCTTAATTTTAGCTTCAGATTATAAGGGTATGTTTGGTTTAGTTTTTTCCATTTTTTAGATTTATTTTACTTCAAAAAATCATTTCATACAAATTACGACATTTAACTAATAAATTGAGTCAAACTATGTCTTAATAAACATAATTCATGGGGAAAAGGTCTAAAAAGACAAATAAATTATGTTCAAACATATTTAAATTTTCACTAAATAGCACCCAAACTAAATACATGGAAAACCAATCGCAAAATAAAGTAGATTAAAAAAATTTTAATCAAAACAGGTTTACAACTTTTTTTAAGAGATGGTTTTAAAAAACATGTTCTAAAATAGGTTTTAAAAAAACATATTGAAAAAATATATAAAAATAGTCTTAAAACATCTTTTTTGAACTTGTATACACTAGTTTCAAAAAAAATGATACAATTGTTTAATAAAATGATAAAAAATGTTTTTAAAACTAAATTAAAACTATTTTAAAAAAATAGATTATTAAAATAGGATATATAATACTAATTAAAAAACATCTCTAAAATATGGTTTAAATGGGTTTAAAATAGATTATAAAAAAGTTGTAAATATATTAAAAGGTATAAATTACATTATTTGTCTTTGATATACAGTTCTTCAATGAAATATATATTTTTAATTCCTTTTTTCACTTAAAATTTGTATTATTTAGTTATTACATGTCACACATTTTTCATTCTATTTCCTGCTAATTAGAAAGACTTAATTAATATCTCTAGATTTTTATAAATTACATTTTTATCTAAATATTTTAAAATATATTAGAATTTATATTTAATTACTATGAAAAATTTGAAAGTTAATGAAGAAGCACAAAGAATTATATAGTTTGAAAATAATCTAAGAATGGAATGGCTTGGAATACATACCCTTCTTCCTATAGTCAGTGTAGTAATACTAATATTAATCAATAACAATACGTTAAATGTAATTTTATTCTTCATTATAAAATTAATTTTAGTGAAATTAATCTAGAATACAACTGATCTCAATTGAGACTACTAATTGGGTCAAACATCATTTCCAATCTAGTAGGGCAAACTAGAGGTACTTGAAGCACCTTTCATACCTCTTCAAACACAGAACTTCTATGAGATGACCCATCTACCACAATTTATCCACCCCCACTCCACATGAATCTTTGCGAATATTCCCACATATGAATTCATCACTATTTCATTAAAGTTGTATCTATTATATAAAACATCCATATCTTTCGATGGTTTATCATCCCTTATATCATTTTTCCACCACATTTATGCTGCCTCCATTTCCAAAGCTTATCCATCAGGTATTTTATGATCTCCCCCATTTTAATTCTACTTCACATCTATCATATAACCTAGAGAATTCATTAGAGAACACAAATATTTCATATTCTACCGATATGGAACAAAACATGGATTTATGAGAGTCAAATGATCATCCATGGTTAGGTATAAGTTTACAATTTCATTAAATTCTTTCACAATAAATTTATATTAGTGGTAATGTGTTTTAATTATATTTTTTCTTTTATCATTTCTATTAGGATTTCTAATAGGCGACATGGGAATACCCATACTCATGAAGTTTGGACTCATGAAAGAAAAATAAACATAAAGTAAAATGACGGCAACCAATTAATTCATTAAAGTTATAGAAAATTTAGATGTTTCATGGAAACATTATCCAAGTATAGTGGCATCATTTCGGTTCAACCAATCTCAAGGCCGCATGTCAATAATAAAATCAAGGAGAACACATGGGATGAGATCTGGGAAATAAAATATTTAAAATTAAAAATATATATTATTATTTCATTTATATGAACTAATATTTTTCTCAGATCTTTGATTTAACTTTCTTGATGGGGAATGAGTGAAGGTGGCATGATTGATGGAACTACGGGAACTCGGGTGATCATATAAGAATAAGTTATATGTTGGTCAGAGGATTAGACTTGGAACCATGCTAGAGGGTATACCAATCATTAATGAATGTCTAGTTGCATAATAACAAGAAATAGACACTTATTGGATGACTAATGACGTTAATATATTATTCAAAATTAATTTTATTTTATTGATAATTAAATCATTATGATCTATATTGAATTTTCTTCTTCAGAATTATTCATAATTAAATTAAAAACAAGGATGTTATGAAGTACATGAAAACATTGGATCATAATACTTTGAAATACCTTGAATAGTACTAGGTATTTTATTTATGTCCATCTAAGTTTTATTTTTTACCCAAATAACTAAACCAAACCAAATGAAACCTACTGCACTATAGATTTTTATCCATGAATCAATTAAATGAACTATAGTGCCAAAAATATTTCTAATACTAACACATTCTTTTTTGTTTTATTTAATTTAATTTAATTTTTTTTTTGTTTAGGTTTTCTATGATCAATTCATGTTTTCCCAAGTCTGATAAATTTTAATTTATTTTTTTATTAACTTATATTCACTTTGGTATAGGTTTTTTGTTTTATTTAGATTGGTTCATCTTATTATAATTTTGTCTTATTCAATTAAAAAAAATTCATTTGATTTTGGAATGTTATAGATGGGTTTCATCCTAGAATTTCAGTTCCATTTAGTAAATTTTAATTTGGCTTAATTCTTTTTAATTCAAATTAATTCAGTTCATGTTAGTTATTCTTAAATTAAAAATATCCCAATAAAAAAAATAAACCCTATATAACCAAAGCTAAACAAATCTTGATCATTAAAATCCACCTAAAAATGAATTGAACCCAGCCAAGAAATACATATCAAAAGATTATTAAACTAACGTAAATAAAACATAATCAAATTAAATAAATAGAATCATATTGAGTGGAAGGAATGAAAAATTCAATGAATATATCTGAAAACTACCAAACTAGAAGAAATTATATGTGAATCAAATAATGTGAATGAAATATAACAATAAAAATATGTCTCAATTAGAATCAAACAAAATTAAATTTAATCAACTAAAATCATATAAAATTTATTTTATGTGACCCCAATAAACACAAAAAAAACTGAACCAAACTAAACCAAATATAAATGAATTTAATCAAAATTAAGAAAAAAAACTTGACATGTCCTATATTGTACCAAATTAAATAGTTCTAAACCAAATTCAACTAAACAAAACTCAAAACTAAATCAAATGAATAAGAACTATTTTGAACTGAGAAGAGTAGTACTAAACATGAATAGAACTGAATATAACCTAACATAATCAAACTAAAATGAACTAACCACAACAAAATTTAGGTTAGATGAATTGTACAAAAATGTAATAAATAAAACCCAAAACTAACTATTCTAAAAAAAAATTAAAAACTTAAATAGATCAATAAAAATTTAGATTTTTTAAAACAAACAATCTATATCTATTGTGATATGGGTTGAATAAATATGAACCAAAACAATATGACCTAAACAAAATTAAACCAAATAAAGCAGATTGAAATCAAACTAAACTAAAATGAAATTACCAAAGATAAATAGAAATTTTGAAATATCATTAATGAACTGATCCAAAATAATATTGAATCCAACCAACCCAAATATTTTCTAAATATCCAAAATTACCAATTATAAAATGGACATTTTTATTTTAAATAATTAGGAAACTTTCATTTAGAAACTACATATTTTTTATATCATTTCATGTTATGACTAAAAAATTACATGGGTATTCACTGAATCCTCCAATTTTAACACCATGAAATCTCTACTAAAATGAAATTTTTATATAAATTCATTCCAATAATTTAACATTTCCAAAATAAATTATATTGATAAATAGTTATTAGATGGGTTTCTTCAAAATCATTAAATATAAGGTTCTCAATTTCAAGAACCAAACACTCATAAAAAATCAATAAAAACATTCCTAACACTTTTAAATTATCAAATCCTTTTTATTATAGAAATAAATCTCGGAAAAAAAAATCATTAAATAATACCACCACTTTCCAAGTTAAAGAAAAAGGGAATGAGCATACCTTAATAGACCTAACCTAAAAAAAACCTAGATAAAATGAAATTTAATTGAACAAAATAAAATTAAACCTTGACTGAACTGAATTAAAATAAAAAGTATGAAATAAATCTAAATAATATTATATTCATCTGAACTAAACCAAATGGAATTGAATAGAATGAGAAAAGGACTAAAATTTAACTAACCCCAATCAGATTGAATTTAGTCGATCTTTCTAAACTATACTCGAACTAAATAATATAAAATAACAATAAATTGAAAAAAAAACATAATAAATCGATCAAAATTAAGCTGACCAAAACTAGAAAAAACTAATCCAGGCTGAATTACCAAAACATAAACCAATATTATATGTTTTAAACATGACTAAATCAAAAAAAAAGATAAATTATCTATAAAATAGTGAAATTATCCAAAAAAAATAAATACTCAAACTAAGCTCATCAAAACCTAGTCGAATAAATACAAAATTAACATAAATGATTAAACAAAATTGAATTGAACCAATATATCTTGAGCTAATATAAAAATAATACAACTAATATGAGTATACCTTGACCAAAACAACCTATGTATGTTTATTTTGTTTTTATTGAATC
The DNA here is from genome assembly GCA_963277665.1 of Viscum album. Taxonomy (NCBI): domain Eukaryota; kingdom Viridiplantae; phylum Streptophyta; class Magnoliopsida; order Santalales; family Viscaceae; genus Viscum; species Viscum album. The sequence continues at coordinate 2,024,005,757 of OY728138.1, forward strand.
TATTTTCACTTGAATGAGGATAATATGATTCATTTTAGTGATATTTTGTTTGATTTTTTTATCATTTAAATAATGGTTAGAATGGGTTAATTTTTCAAATTAATAAAATATTTTTTAATAATGTTTTATTTCATTTTTTCATTTTCAGTGGGTAGTATTTTACATTTAAGATAGTGTGACTCGAGAAAAATTTTATTACTCAGTTTGGAAGATAAAATATTACAGTGTTGTAAATAAAAAGAAATAAGAAATTATTATAAGTCTTATTATTTTTATTTTAAATCTTCATACATTTTTCTTAATTAAATATGTTATTGATATTTTGAACAAAATTCTTTGGATTCCCTTAATGATAAAACATTTTAGAACTTGAAGCTAAATGATAATTTTGAAACAATTATTAGGTAATCAGCACTAGGGGAGAATCCAGTAATGACCCAGGAAGAGCATCATACCCACTACGTATTTTATAACATTAAGCACTTCAAATAGATTTGGTTTAATTGACATGTAATTGTATCATGTAGAATCACCATAGGCTAAAAAAATAGCCATATAGGAGTATAATAGTGGTAAAATAGTCACCGATTAGTTTCTATGAGCTGTAATATCTTTATGTCTACCAATTTTCATCATATATTGTTATAGTTTTTAATACATGTATACCAATAATGTTCTCTGAATATGATATATCAGGTTAGGGTTATAATAGACCTAGTTTTCGTAGATGCAATTGCATACCTAATGGTGCTGATGATGTTGAAGATAATGACTTTGTTGAGGATTTATATGATGTGAGTGGTGATAGTGATGGTAATTTTGGTTATGATAAAGATATTGATCCTCTACATTTATAACTTGATATGTATGAGGCAATTGTTTGGATGGTCTTTTATGATAAAAAGGATTATATATATTTGTAATGAATTTTTATTGGAGTTATCAGCTGATTAAACATAAAATATATAGTATATGTGTTATTTAAAATGATTATTGTGACTATTTTAATATAAAATTTAATTTATAAGATTATATATATGTGTTTCAGAGTGGATGGAGGTTTAATTAGTAGTAGGTTGTTTTCGAGCCTATACTAATGGTTTTAAAACCATTATTATATTACTCAATATTAATGGTTTAAAAAAATATGGGTATCTTCACATTCTAGCATCTTATACCAATGGTTCTATAAGAACAGTTGGTATAGAGTTATACTAATGAATTACATCCTAAATGTTTTGGAAACTATTATTATATGATATACTAGTAGTTTCAAACCCTGTATCAATAGTTTTAAAATGTAATTATATTTAAAAATTACATTTTTTATTAACAATTTTTAAAAAATTAATAATATTTTTAGAGTTGTGTGTGTTTTAAAAGTCATAAAAACACGGAAAGTCATATGATCGGTCAAAATTTATATGCACAATTGAAAATTGATATGATTTTAACTTAAATTATTAAAATATACATAAATAAAAACAAAATACTACAATTCTATTGAAATATTTAATGTATTATTAAATATTTCAATTTCATATGTCATTCATATGATGTACCAGTTTAATTATCAAAATGATAAAATATGCTCTGTTTTACTTATGATTATGTATTTAAATTAACTACATATTTAGTTAAGTTTTATTTTTTAAAATTATTATATAATTATTTATTTATTATTTCAATATTGTGATAATTAAAATGTAAATTTTTATGCAATATTAAATGAATATCATGTTAGCAGAATCAGTATTTTTATTTTGTTGTATGTTTTGAAAGTGTTTTTGTCTACAAATATGAAAAATAAATTACAAATAAAGATAAATTAACTTTAAATGTGCATTAAATGAAGAAATACACTTGAAAAATATAACACCATGAGATCAAATAATATAGTTCTCAATATATAAATTTGATTTCATTAATAGCTTTTTTTACACAAAACACCAAGTTTAAATGAATAGTGAAATAAAACTATTTTCTTGAATTTGGGTTCGTGGGTATGAATAGGAATAACTAAATTATTAAAAATATATGGTTTTTAATTCATTTGGTACGAATTTATTATAAAATAAAATAATATTTTTGGACATTAAAAGAGATGTTTTTTCTAAAAAACCATTTTTTGTTCAAAATATGTATTTTTCTTAATAAAATAAATTAATTATTATTTTTTAATTATTTTAATTAAATTTATATATTATATATTCAATAAACATTTTCAAAAATTCATCTAATTTGTTTCTAGGAATTTGATATGAATAAAACTTGTTTTAATGCCTAAAAATTATTTTTTCTAAATAAAAGTTTCTATCATGTTTTATGTGCTCATTTTAAGATGGGTTTCTTCAACTTATATAAATTTAATACAGAAAAATAAAATTAATATTTTAAATAAATAGTTTTATTTTTATAATTATATCCCTTTTATTTTTAGTTATTAGGTATAGTAACCTGGGTAAATATTTGTCACCTTGGTAAGGGTAAAATGGGTAAACGATGTTAAAACCTTTGTATAAGGCATTAAATATTTCTAAAACTATCCTTTATCATATTTTATGATTTAATCTTTTCCATTCTCAAACATTTTTTCAAAATATGTTATTTTGGGACCATATTTATTTTATTATGACCATTGTATTATTTTAAGAAAAGGATAAATACAAAATGTCACTCTCTTGACTTAAATATATTTTATATTTTATCATAAGGATAACAATATGTTATTCTTTATTATAATTAATTATTTAAAATATCTATAAATTTTTTTCATGTAAATTTATTTTTATTTTTTAGTGGTGAAATAATTATCTTAAATTATTCCACTACACCATCATGATATTTTATCATGTAATAGGAAAATAAAATATATGATTTTAAAAATATTATGAGTAATAAAATTTGAATGAATTGTTGTGTTACAAGAATTTATATATAAAATTTATCGTAATATATAAATTTAAATGTTTTAATTTGAATTCTATTTCAATCATGTTATCTTTAAATTCAAACTTTGTGAATAGTCCCTAAAATGACTTTAATGCTATCCTTTATTAATAATTTTTTATTAAATGAATTGAAATTCATAAAATCATTTTATTTTTTCAATTGAATGTTATATGAATTTTTTATTAACCATTATCCATTTATGGGTCACATGGCCTTTTATGGTAACATTCTTAACCATTAAAGAGTAAAATATTTTTGATATTATGATTATTCTTAAAAGGATTAATGAGGTTTTAAACTAATAGATCGGAATTAAAATCACATAAAATAAAATAAAAAATATTTCATAACAGTATTTAGAATTATTGTCTTTATAAAATTGAAATATATCAATTGTCCTCCACTTTCAGTGGAAAATTAATTTATATTAATTAAATACTTTCAGTAATTCCAAGGGTGATCTTCTCCTTACTTATAAACGGGAACCTCCTCTCCTCTGTCATTCACAATGCATGATCCATATAAAATATAATATACCAAATATAATTTAATAATATACTCCTTCTTTGTGACATGGATCTTATGGTATCTTCATATGTTCATCCTTTCAATGTTTAAGGAGTAATCCAAATGAGGTTTCCCAATTAAGAGGTATGACTATTAACCAAGTACTTTAGATTTTATTTTTTATTTTAATACATATAAATATAAAATATCCATTAATAAATAATTAATTCACTATCTTAGACATATATAATTTTATTATGATGATGTAAAAACCATTATTTACATATTTCAGTGATATTGGAAAAGAAAACATCGCTTTAGCATAGGTGTGGACTACCACCTCCACCAAGTGATGTGTTTCATTTTTCATCACCAATTAATGTAGATGGTATAATGGATGATTTACTGAATATGTAGGATTTTATTTATATAATAATTATTCTTTAAATGTGTATTATTATTTAACATTCTTTTGTTCCATCCATCAAAATGTGTAAACAACATTCATACAAACGTTTGGATTAGCGTCTCCATGAAGGGATATAATTCCTTTTTCATCACAAGATTGTATAAATGGTTATAAAATTGTATATAATGATTATATATTTTACTCATTACATTATTGAAATTATTTATTTTATAGAACCATAATAAAATCACAAGTATCAGGCCTCCCCAACTGAAACATGTGTGGTAAATGAAGTAGTTATCACATGAAATTGGGATTTTAATAATAAATTATTAATAAATAAATGATGATATGTTATAAGTAAATCATATATGGTATGATTTATATGATTATTTTTCTATATTAAATTTATAATAAATCTACATTTACTTTATATAAGCTTCGAATATACACTAAGAATGATGAAACTTGAGGTGAATGGTTTATGTTTCAGTCTCATTTTAATCGGGATTAGTTATTCAAGAATTTCCTTTAATAAATTATAAAATATTTATATAATAAATCCATTTAATTTTATTCTCATATTTTTATTCGTGTAATTTTCAATTAATATATCTGTTTTCCCCTCTTTGGCAATTAAAATGACCAGTGACATGTTTTTAATAAAAACAAGATTTATTTCCTCTTTTCCCGGGAATCTTTTTCTTCCATGATCATGTACAATTTAAAATATTTTCAAAAATATTTTTATTATAAGATTATTATTTTTAAAATAAAAAATTACCCATGGATGAATTTTTTGAAAATAAAATCAATTGAACCTTTTTTTAATTCAATAAATGAAGAAATTTTGTCTTTTTACTAAAAATGTGAATGGAATATTTGTTTTAACCTACACTACTTGAACAGAATTTCCATTCATCATGAGCTCTCAATGATTTGAATCATAAATTATGATTTTTTATGGATATTTTCCAGGAAAATATTTTTCTTAATATTTTTGAAATATTTTATTTTTCAATATGTGATTTCAAAATGAGAATGGTCTTGTCCTCAATAAATATTATAGTGATTGTTAAAGTTATTTTTCACCCATGATAACATACTTTGATATTTCTTATGCTTTAGTGAGGATATGATCCAGTGGTACCATCCTTATTCTTTATGGGTTTGGTTTATAATCATGTTGATAAGATGTTTACGTAACCCGTTTATTTTCCATGCGTTATGCTATGATAAAATGAAGAAATATTTATGGGAGTTTTTTCCTTTCCACAGGTTATGATTTGATGATATGATGATTTTTTTTAATATTGTTGAACACACACACATAATATCTATATTTCATTATGTGATGGTTGGGCCAGGAATTATATATATACCCAATGAACTTATTAAATCATTATATCTCATGAGATAATTATTAGATATGAGTTGACATACAAAATCCACTATGTTAAATAGGTTTGTATGTCTGATCCTCTATTATAAATATGTAGGGTTTCCTGATTCACTATAATATGGGAAATAGGCAGAGATTTCTGATCCACAATGATATGGGAAACATGTGTTGATTCTTAATTTTTTAGGAAATAGGAAACAGGTGTAGATTCCTAATCCACTATGATATTATGGTCATAGTATTTAATCATACAATATGATATGGTTATTACTCATAGGATAGAGCCACACTCTTATGAAATGTTTTTATACTTACTAAATGAACTCATGGTCCATTATTGATTTATGATGATTCCTCACTCTAATGATTCATGACTTCTGATATTATAAAGATTTGTTCCATGATTCATATTTCTATTCTATGATATATTGGGTATGAAATTTGTATGTTATGATGTATAGACCCCAACCCCAGAAGCTCAGAACTGGTGGTCACTTTAATACATTGTCATAAGATGTAAGTGATCACGTACCAAAGGATCAAATAGTTTATTAGTCTAATTAAACTAGATACAAACTTTAATCTCACATTACTATTGAAAACTATAAATATAGTATTTTATTTTGTTTAGGAACACCAGTATTACCTTTATAATTTCCCTACATATCAAACATAGTACAGTTTTTGGCACCCTAAAGAATGGAATCCTACCAAAGGGGTGTGATAAGATTCCCAATAAGGGTATTCATACAATAGAATCTATCATGAATTAATAATAGATAATCATGAAGAAAAGGTAAATATCTAAAAAACATGTCATTTAATAAATAATTGGAGACCGAATAACAATATTGTAAGAATAAATTATGATCAAAAAATTCTATAAAAACTATCACATGAGATTGAAACATATCCAGGGAAATAATAACAACTAAAATAATCACATGGACATAAATAAATAATTTCATAATGATGGAATTCATAATTATAGATATTTGAAACTTACATTCAAGTCATTATGAAACTATAGTTCAAACTATGGGTAGGTATACAAAAAACCCATTTAAAAAGGCTAGAAAAATAGTTTGTCTCAAGATACATACTGATGCATCAAAGGGATATCCAATTTTAGGTTCTACTCATCATGTAATCATTCTAATGCATTCCTAATATAATGAATGATCAATTTATATATTAGGTGTTCTGGGGTGCAATTACAATCAATATCACATGTACACCACAAAAAGAGGATGTAAAGCCAGGTCGTAGCCCCCCAAGGGATCACCCACCCATCCAACTTTATTTATTTTATATATTAAAGTCCTGTTAGACCCTATATTACAAGTCTAATGAACATCATCCACTACAAAACATCACCCACCCCTGCTGAGTTCCTATGTTTCACACCTCCACACACCAGATCTCATCATCACCCATTGTAGTAGTGGTCATTGAAGAACATTATTCTTCTATATCCATATACAAAGGCCAAGGGTCCCCCTTATAAGCACTTCTTTTAAGATGCCACCATCTTCCGCATCCAGGCCACTGGGCCCGAAAATCTGACTCTTTAGTGCTCCTCACTAGTTGTTTCTTCCACTATTACGCACTTCCAGTTGCGTCATTCATTCCTACAGTGACTTCCAATAACAAAACCCTTCCTCCTTACAAATATAATTCCACCATGCGGTTCGTCGTTAGCTTTCATCCCTGTTGATCACCACCCAATGATGTCAACTTTATCAGCTGACCAAACTCCCATCACTTTTGTCGTCACCTACCCATGACATGTCAGGACCACCATCAAATTCCACATCACATGTCTATGTCTCGACCTAACTTACCTCCAAAAATAATAGCTATTATTGTGCCATCTGCAGCCAGCTCATATGAGGGGAAAATAGTTATAGCTGGAAATCAATCATTTCCCACCAGATCCATTAGGCGTGACTGAGTACCACTCGGTCACTATGTTGGGCTCTCTTGAATGATAAATTTAACTCATGAATAATATGTTGTATTAACTAATTTCTTTATTGAGTAATTAATAAGAAATATAAACATTTCCCTAGTCAGACAAATAAATTTAAAAGTAAAACACTATATATTGAAATACTATATAGTTTTCATAGTAATCATATTCATTACAAATATGAAATGGTTATTTAATAAAAATATAAATTCAAATTAGAGATGACTAAAGTCATCGAATGTTTTAATTGAATCCTATGGTACATAAAATTAATCAAGAAAGTTAATGTTAATATATTCCCTTGTCAAACCTATCATAAACCATATAATCAAAAATCAAGGATGGTATTATTACAAAATATCCTCAATAGAGAATAAGTAAAATAATGTATTTATCATTGATGGATATACCAACCATAACATTTTCATTAAAAACACTCTTCATAAAAATACCAATTTCAATTTTAAAATCACTCTAAAAACTAAAAAGATGGAAAATATTAGGAAAAACATTTTATTTTAAAATAAATTTATAAAATCTTAAAGAAAGATTTAAATCTTGAGTGTTCATAATGGTGGGAACATTCCGTTCAGGTTGAGTACATTAAAATAAATATTCCATCCACATTTTTAGTAAAAAATCCAGAAGTACATTCTTCGGAAACATATAGGAAGATTCCATATAATTCATTTTTATAAAATACATCGGTAGAAATTTCTTTAATAAATTATCGGAGAATATTTAAAATATTTTTTAAATACATTTATTGAAAATATGGATATTTATGATAAATCTTTTTTGGATAAAAAGTGAAATAAAGTTGTCTTTTATTTAAAATATTTTCTCAGTCATTTGAAGTACCAATGAGAGGAAAATGGTGTTATTACTTGAAATTTTAATGAAAAAAATAAGGATAATAAAATTAAAGGAATTAATTATATAATGATCAAATAATATTCTTAAATATAAATTTAAACATAGAAAATGATTAAATTGAGATTGAATCATAAACCCTTGCCACTTTTCTATATTTTTAATCCTAATCCTAATTAAATAATTAACTCCAAATGAAAAATTAAATACCATAAATATAAATATATTCATGATACAACATATAAATGGGGAATTATATACACCTCAGAAGAATAAATAGTTTCATAATTCTATAGATGTGTCAATGGAGTGGAAATTGAGATGAAATATCTTAGAGAGACAATATCAGTTAAGTGATAATTACTCAAGGATTTGATTGCATGTTAAAATGTAAATAAACATAAAATAAGAATAAATAGAACATAAAATAATAATAACAAACATTACACACATAATCTTATAATATCAAATACAATGGATAAGTAATATAACCCAATGAAAAGAAGTTTATTTATCAAACACTTACCACTTGGTAACATTCAAGTAAAATAAACTCGATTAAGATAACATGAATTAAAACTTACAAAATCATTATTTATAAATTATTCATTATATAACTTGTAAAATGGTGTTATATACATCATATAAAATAAACTTGTTAATAAACTTAAAATATACCTCAATAAAAGGAAATTGATATGGAATCTCTTGTTGTATGTTCAGCTTCCTTCATACATGTTCGAACCACTTGTTTAATAAATATATATTTATTATAAATATTATAAAATATAATGAACATATATATATATATATATATATTACCATAAATTATTTAATTATAATATTTTTTCAACCATTAATTAGTAATTATTTATTAAAATCACTATTTTCGGTAATAATTATTTATTTTTCTTGTATGTCATGGTTCAGTATTTTTTCTCCATGCACTTTTATCATGGATCAATCATATCAATTATATTAATGATGATATAAATATCATATATATTCATTATATATTTATTTATAATATTCCATCATGTTTATTGATTTAAAATTAGTTACATCATTCATAGATAAGGTAGGATGTACATACGCATGAATGTTGCTTTCAATTTTCTGATGGGTGAAAGAAGATGAAGGTAAATAATAATTAAACACTAAATAATAATTATAATGTAATATAAATAATAAATTTTTATAAAATAAATTATTATTACTGCCTATTTCAATATAAAATGAAAAATAAATCACGTCGTTTTGTGGATGTAGTAGTTCACACATACGCACAAGAAAGGTTATAATTTTCAAATGAATTGGGAGGAAAGATTATAGAAGTGATATTATATTTACAAAAGTAAACTTTTTTCATAAATATCATATATTTATAATAAATCCAAAATTATATAAGTATATATGTTTATAAATATATGTTAGATGAATTTTTAGAAAACAAATTACATCGGTTCATGAGGCGGCAGTCCACCGTACACACGATCAGCAGTTTCATTTCCCATTTAAAGAAAGATGATATAGATATTAGTTATTCCATAAACATAATAACGTCTTAGTATATGTCATATTAGTTTTTAATTATATTTTTACTATTAATACACAATTTAATGTGGTAGAATAAGTAAGAAACAAAGATCTTAGTGAAGAAAATTACATTCACTTAGAAAAGCCTCCTTTACATCACTTATTAAGAACCATATGGTTTGTTTTATGAAAGAAAAAAAGATATATAAAGTGTGTAAGGATTATTTTGGAGATATTTTCCTAATTATATTGAGGTAATGTTTAAATATGTTTGAATAATTTAGGGTAGTTGGTTTGCATTTATAATTGAGGAGGTGTGTCATTTTTGTAAATACCAAAAAAAATTAATAATGGGAGTTCAATCTCAACCCATGTGCCTCCAAAATTGATAAACAATAGAGTGTTGGAGATATAATTTTTATCCACACCTCATCCGTAAAAAATAAATATTTTTTAAACATATTATTACTTTATTATCTGAATTTATATACTTTTACCATTTTAGTTTTCACCATGGTAACTAGTTTTTTATATTTATCTATCTAATTTATAATTTTAGCCTGAAAATAAATGAACCTTATTAGATAATTCAGACCAAATTATTCTAAATATAAAATCTAATTCTCCAAATAAAACTAATATATGTGTTTAAAATTCATTTTCACATGGATGCATCTAACTCATAAAACACTATTTTAAATTAAACGGTTGTAATTAATTTCTATTATATTTACTATTCATTAAGAGAAAAAAATTTGTCTTTACCTTATTACATATATTAGTTATTATTATTAAAAATAAGGAATCCATTTTATAAAATTTAATTCAAATAATTGGTATAATATAATTAAAATTAAACTGATATGTGTGACTAAAATGTGATTTTCCAAAGAAAAGTTTTCTTACGTAAAAATGTTTTTATATAAAATTTGAAGGTAAAATTGATTTCAATTATATAACATGGATTAATAATAATATAATTGAACTAAAATTATTTTTTAATAAAATTAAGAAGTGTAACCCCTTAAACTGTTTAAAAACTCATTTTTCTATAAAAAATAGTATTTTTAACAGTTCAGGAAAAAAATAATATTTTCAGAAAATTCTCAAAACTTTATTCAAAGAAACTTATTAGTTCATTAATTCATAAATTATGATAGTTTGTTTGAATAAATTTTCTAAAATTTGTAAAATTTAAATTTAAAATAAGTACAAAAAATATGACCAAACCCCTTTTTAGGAAAAAAAATATCATGCAAAAAACTGGATTTATTATTATCTTATGCATATAAATAAAACTATATGAATGATAAAACATTTGTTTAATATTTATTATATAAATTTATTTAATAACATTCATAAATATTCATTAATTTAATTTATTGGGATGAAAACCACCTTATGGGCATTAAATGGTTTCATAGAAAATAATTTCTTTTACTTTCAATTGTTTTTTATTTTTTTTCTAATCAATTGATAACACATGAATTTATTTTATACATTTTAAAACCATATAATTTTTACAATTTTGTTATACTAGTTCTTACAAACCAACTTAATGGTATGGTGATAAATATAAAATTAAATAATAATATTTTGAGTGTATATCTTGGTTCGTTTAAACTTAGTATTTCATGTAGCAAATGAAACTGAAGAAAAAAAATTTTATTAATGATGTATATATTCTAAAATCTTAGGGTGGTATATTCTACACCCTTAAATAAAATTTTCCCTTTCAATTATATTTTGGTCATCAAAGATATAACCTTCATTGAAAACCCACATCACAATAATGGTTAATAATACTTCCTCTTGATAAGAGAGAAACTAGAGTATGAAGGCAGTCTAGAATAACACATTACTAGGTTTCAAAGTAGGAAACAATTAGTGGTATGTAAAAAATAATGACATTGAGGAGAAAACTAATGCCCAATTTCAAATAGAGAGTGATATAAAACACTTTCAGGAGAAATTTGACAACCATAAGACCATAAATATGTGATGGGTGAAGAGACTATCAATACATTATAAATTAAGGTAAAAGGACATTGTGTTTATTTCAAGATCTATTTCTATAAGTTAAGTTATTATTTTACTATCAAGATAGATAAAATAAGAAAATACACATACTTGGTATATTTTTAATACATAATCACAATTTCATCATTCGGTTGTTATTAGATAAATTTCCAATTCATTTCTTACTCCATGAAATGAATATATAATATAATTTTTTTCACCAAAAAAATTAAATTAACTTTTAATAGATCATATGATCCATAAAAGAGTGAAAATTACATCCACATGTCTCTAAATATTTACCAACACTGAAATGGTTAAGAAAGGTAATGAAATAAAATGCATAATCTCTAAACCTAGATAGTAACACCTTAAGTTGAACTTAATATTTATCTATAAAATAATTTATGTAAAACCAATGTTATATTAACAAGGAAATCATATAGGTTCGTTATGGGTGTTTCTACCTTGTTTCCCTTCGATTGTGGGTTCAAGCCTCATGACCTTTTATATAACGTTTTTTACCACAATATCAAATATTTTTAATTGACTATTACTACCTTCACATCAATGATCAAATTAACCCTAAATGTTAATAATACCTTTAAACATATGAAAAGATAATTCATCCTCAAATAATACTTTGTGTTAAATCTAAGGGTTATATATAGCTCAACCCAATAAATTGTTTTCCAATATTTCATTAATCACATGAATATATCATCAGTTAAAACCTCAAAAGTGGTGTCTAAGACATTGAATTTATGATCAAACATAAACACATAAACCCAATATGTTATTCATAACTCTTGAGTTATTCTTAGATTATGACATATATGATTGAAAAATTAACATGATCATTAGATGTCTCATGATTCTTATAACCAAAATTCCATTCACAAAAATTAATTCAAAAAAATAATTATTCAACAAAAATACATAAACACTTCAACCCTTTAAATTTAATTATTAGTATAGAATAGGTACTTACTTGGTATATAATTTATCCTTTAAAAAGGGAAATTGAATCAAATAATTCTCAGGCTCCCCACATTTAAAGGAAATTGAGCCTTCTTTCTTCCATGGTCTCCACCACTCAAACTCTTAAGGGAATCCATCCATCTATTATTTAGTGAGTCTAAGAGTTGGTTAAGGTATAGGTAATTAATCATATATTAAGATAAATAGTTGTTCATAATTATAATTATAACACCATGGTATTTTATAATAGGAATATCATTTCTGATAGCTTGTATGAAACCCAACACCAAGATTAGAATATAATATAACATCCCAAGACTTTATAATATATTAATTTTTAATTAAATTAAATATATTCAATATTTTGGGATGAACAAAATATTGTGTTTAAAAGAAACCTGATTCTCTATTAAAATATTATAATTTAAACATTACCATTAAAACTTAGCCACCAAATAGTAGGGTATGAATTATAATAACTTATCAAAAACCATACTGGAGTTCCATCCAACCTGACATCTAACCCAGTTCATGGCATGTCCCAAATGGCATTCATGATCCCCACAGCCTACCAAATAGTGTCTAGCATCAAGAAATCACTATGTTAACGATTTTATACAAATATAAAAGGATCAAATAAATAAACTAAAAAAATTGAGAACACTGGAAAAAAAAATTGACCATAAATAAACATAAAACTAATCCATGTATGAATTACAACTAAAAAATAAACTAGAAAGATAAACAAGAAACCAAATGCCATAAATGTAAACAAGAAAATACAGGTAGTAGCCATGGGAATTTCCTAAACACCCCTAGAGTGATGCATGGACGCACTGAATTTGTTCTCACCTACTAGTGTATGGTGCAGCTCCACAGTCAATAACCAACAAGCTTCTCTAAACTAGCCTAACTAATGGCACAACCCACCTAGCCTCTAAGACATCTAACGGGTACCAACCATTCGAATCGGGGTTGATAATATACCATCACCCAACCCTCTCATACATGCCCAGAAAACCCTTAGTAATAGTATATGGTGTAAGTAGGAGGCCCTCGCATGTGTGATTCACCTTACCTACTATCACCACACTTTCCCATCCCAAACATTAACACCACCTATATGATAACCCATAAAAGGAAATCATCAGTAGGGGTGTCCGTTATTCAACAAACTAATTACAAGTTCTAATCGGTCTGTTATATTACATGTTCATTACAAACATATCTCAAAATAATCAAAGATTTCAATTAAGCATTTAGACTTCCAAAACATAAAACTCATTTCCCATTCATTATAAACTGCCAACCAGGCCTCACATTGAGTCTATTTCAAATAAAATTATAATTAATTTCCTAACCGCTCCCAAAATGATATAAAACATGATTATAAAATACACAATTACAAATAATCATTTACCTTTCACGGTAAATCCCTTTCAAATCCATGATGAGAACATATAATATATTTAGAGATTCCAAATGGGATTTCAAAGATTTTAGAGACCAATCATGTCCCAAAATAAAAAATGCGATATGTTTTAAAGGAAATAGTTGAAACCAATTTCAAAAACACATTGAGACCATGGACCATTTATATAAACATGTAAACTTAAAAGGAATTGGTAGGAGGGTAAGAAGATTAAGTTTGTTGAAAACCAGGTTTTATTATCAAAAACTGATTTATCTATAACCATTATCATTTGTATTCCCATACATGTGTTCACATAGAGAACACATTTATGTTCCCACATCCAATGGAAGAAGTGAGTGCTTCATGAAACCACCCAAAACTACCTTTAATGTAACCCTACATGATTCCAAATTGACCCAACAAATCGCACGTAATAATTACACATAAGAGTCACCAATTTTCACAAGAAACATGACATCTATAATTTAACAATATTATTATAACATAACCAAGGATAAATACTTCTCAAAACACAAAAGTTAATTTTAAAATAACACTTAACATTTCAACAATCACCTTGAGTTCATATATACATGGGTATATTTAGAAAACCTATTTTAAATCCATTTTTTACAAATTATACCAACACTCAAGCCCAATAATAAGACAAGAAAGTTCATATCAAGCATGTGAAACATAATTATAAATTTATTTAAAGATCCCAAACATCAATAGAATGTATCCTAAAGGAAAATAATTGATACACCAACATTAATGGAGTGTCGATGTGATGAAACTTCACGGGAAGGAAGAACTAATACCAAAGTAAGATCCACACACCATAGATCCAAAGTAAATCAATTCACACAAAAACCCTAACCCCTATGGTTCAACCAAGAGGGATACCCTACAAGAAAACCCAATAAATCAAGATAGTAGAAGAGAAAGAATAGAAAATAGACCAAAACCCTAAAAGTTTACCTTAAAATATTAGAGGAGCACCAACGGAGGGAGGAAAATCAACGGTAGAGGGGTATTGGGACCCCTCTATGCCCCAATATTGTCCTAGTATGGAGGGTAAATATTTTCAGATAAAAATAGGGTAGTGAGAAATAAGAATGTTAATATTTAGAATTTCTGGGTAGCTCGCACGATTTGGTAGCTCAGTACCCTAAAATGTGTGCCAACCGAGAAGAAGTCGATGCCTAAGAAATAGTGAACTGCATGGACAACCCACAGAGTTTGACTTATTATAAAAACCCTTGTAGTATATTTTTTCCCCAATCCCAAAACATTTATATGTTTACTTGGGATAGGTTGCACAGTTTGTATTAACCCTACGATGCTCTTACACAGGAAAAATTCACCCTAAACTTAAATGTTAAATCTAGGAACTCAACCTGAACTATGACCAAAGGATCTAAGATAAAGAAAAGAATAAAATAATGAAGTATCCAAGGTCATGGTGTAAAAATACTCCCCACTATAGACAATTTTTCCCCCATAAATTCATCCCTCCAAAAGTCGACCAAAGCTCAAATCCATGCTTGATCAAAATCCAAAGAAAACATAAAGCTCGAGGGGACCTTTCACTTCATCAATCACACAAAACCAACCAAGAAGAAACCACATCACAATCATTAGGGGATAACAAGAGAGGGTTCTCCCCACCATAATAACTCAACTAGCAAGATTAACATTTAATCTTTTAATATAACAAAGCCTACAGTGGAACTCCAACTACTCTACCTTTGGTCATCTAACATGGGTACTAGGGAACTCCTAAAGAGAAAAGGAGACCACCCACACAAACCCAATTCTCCAACATAAGGGAAAAAATTCGTAGAATAAGTTTAAACTCTAATAATAAACCTGAAACCACCATCCAACAACTCAAAAAAACTCAATCATCCTCAAAGAACCACAACTAAACCAAGACTGGATCACACAAAGGGAAAGAACATTCAAAAAGGAACAACTAATTCAATGAGCCATATTTATTTAGAGACAAACACTCGAATTAAAATAAAACAATTCCATTACAATTTTACAATGAAATAATGAAATTACAATAATACAAAAAAACAAAACAAGGGAACTTCAAAAATTAAAATTTTGACACAGGAGATAAAACTTAGCTAAGCGGTTCCCCACACAACCTAGGAAAATACTGAATGTGTGACAGAATTACTCCAAGGAATGTGGATACAACCTTAATGACTGAAGCATCGACTTATTCACAATAATATATATATATCCTCTGATAAAAACTATTTCATAGAGTAACACTTCTTATAGGACTTCTATATATGATCCAAATGTCAACAAAAATGTCTGGTCTTTATAGGGATGTGACAAGATGAGTATGAATGCCCGAACTGGCCATACTGGTGGAAAAAAAAGATGAATATTCTGATGACATAGAATCCAGAACCAACAAAAGATAATCATTAGGGATAGGATCCTCTAGCATGCATTCTTCCCAATATGGGGAACCCTCATGAACAAAAAGGGACTAGGGATATCTAAGTGCATGCACTCTGAAAACCAACTCAGCTAAAAATGATTCATCTTACAACTACTCAAATTGAAGATATTTTTAGGATAGGACACACTCCTAGATCTCTAAACAAATACCCTTGGTGAAAAGAGAAGCCTTAATTTGATCCTGCAACACCGCCTCTAGGAAATAGGAAATCAGCTCCTTGAAATGTTCAACATAGGCCTTCATTGTCTGTTGGCCTTACTAAATACTCATGACCTCTTCCATTTTCTTCATTTTCATGTTCTTGTGTATAAACTATCAGAAATATATGTTCATAAACAATTCCCATGTCTTACAAACTTTCATTAAAGGTGGGAAAAATATCTACCATTTTTCTGAAAACAAACCCTCAAATAAAGTCAAAACAACTCAAACCATAACCACATTTAGATTTCTAAAAACACCCTGAAGACATAATCAAGTTTCTTAAGACACTTCACTACCTCTAAGAAAAATTGATCACCATAAAGGATAGGCAAAAACTAAGAAGAACCCAAAACTGTTCATGGCTCAATAAAAATTTTGGGGACCTTTTTGGGTGGTGTATTCAAAATAACACAAGGAACACCAACTCAAAAACAACATTAATCCAAAGCACAATAAAAAAAGAACATCTTGATCCCAAACACTAGTCTCACAAACCAAACACATACAAAAACACCAAAAATACTAGTTTTGAAAATCACCACATACATTTTAAATTTCAAAACCTCTTTCTTCCAAGGATACTTTCCAAGATCCAAAATCCATTTTTTCAACAAAAACCCACTCATTAAAAAAACCAATCCATAAGCTTTTAGATTTCAAAAACCTCTCCAATGGTATCTTGTGAACCATCACATTTGTGCCCATTTACTTCCATGAACATATTCCAACATGAAATTTTCACACATACCCATACATATGAAAATTCTCATAAGAAATATGAAGAGTTAAATTTTCCATTCATTATCAAATCCTAATATTTACTAAATTCCTAGTTCAAGACACTTTCACTTTTAATACCTATTCTTACTAAACTCAAAACCCCTTGAAAGAAATGATATTCATTTTGAAAAACTTCATGTGTTTTTAAAATATCACATGCATCAACAAAACACCACTGACACCAAAATATAGAAATATTGGACTAGTGACCATGCCTAACTTCACAACATGGTAGTGTTTCATGCCCCATAAAAGCAATAAAAACTAATAGAACCTTGAACCATGCACTTGGACTTCACATGGGTCACTAATCCTGGTGAGATCACAATATGACACAAGCTCACCTCTATTTTCATCCACAATCCAAAACAAAGACAAATGACTATAATATCGGACTACCCCTGGAAACACAAGGAACAGAACGGGTAAGCGTTTGTGATGATCTTACCATACCTACCCCAAAGGTTCTTACAGTCATAATCTCCAACAACCTAACCCCCCAAATAACAAAGGGAATCCTTTGATACCATTTCTTCACGAACCAGACTTGATTTCAATTCATCCCAACTTCCGACTCAGTTCATGGCATGTCCCAAATGGTGTTCCCGATACCCATGGACTATAAACTAGTATTGTTTATCAAGGAAATCACTATGTGAATGATTTTTCTCCCAATAGACTAGGATCAAATAAATAAACTAAACAAATTGATCACATAGAAAAAACCAACAACCAATAACAAATAAACATAAAATTAATCCAGGTATGAGGTACAAATAAACACCTCAAAGCTAAATAAAAAACCAAACCTCCAACGACAGGATCTCCATGGGACAACATGGTCACTACTAATCGAAAACCAACCATCCACAAGTCCAACATGGTCCTATGATGTGATCCCAAACTAGAGTACCTAAACCTACAAAATATCTTTGTTTTACCAACACCTAATGTTAAATGTAAGGTGTGAGATTCATAGATCAATAGGAAACCACCAAATAATCGATATGTTTTCTTTCCTTAAAATAGTTCATTAACACTAGTTCGAAATACATGAATGAAGATAGGTTTTTCTCATTTTAATAATCAACACTGCTTTTCCCTTTCGAAATTATACACGTCACATAAAATATTTTCATAGAAGGTTTTCATTTTAAAAACCCAAAACTAAGATAAAAATACAAATCAAAAAAATATCAGGCTATGTGGAAAAATAAATGGGCAGGATAATTAATAATCCAAATTCAATAAGTAAAAAAAGAAAATATAGGTAGTAAGCAATGGAATTTTCTAAACATCCCAAGATTGATCCTTAGACATATTCGAGTCCGGATAACCTATCGGTGTATGATGTAGATCCATAGTTAGTAACCAACTAGATACATTAGACTAGCCTAACTTGTGGCACAACCCACCTGGCCTCTAAGACAGCCTAGGGATACAAACCCATTTAATCGGGTTTGATAATCAACCATCACTCGACCCTATAATAAATTCCTAGAAAACCCATGGAAATAATATACTATGTTAGTAGGAGGCCCTAGAACAGGTGACTCACCTTACCCTTTATCATCACACTTGCCTAACCAAAACAATGACACCACCGATACGAAATCCTACAAGGGTAAATCCTCAATAGGGGTTCCCATCATATAACAAACCAATCACAAGTTCCAATTTGGCCACCATATTACATGATCATTTAAATCATTTCTCAAAATATTCAATAATTACAATCGGTCATTTACACTTCCAAAACAACAACTCATTTCCCTGTTATTATAAAGTTCCAATCGGGCCTCATGTCAAGTCTATTTCAGATACAATTATAATTAATTTTCAAAAAATTCAAAAAATGATATAAAATACCATTTTCAATAAAAAAATTACAAATGGGACATTAATTTTCAAGTTTAATCCCATTTATATCCAATATGAGAACACAAAAGAAAAATTATGAAAACCTATTGACTTAAAATTAATCATGGGAAAGAGGGGAATAAATATTAAATGTTTTGAAAACTACGTTTTATTGTAAAAAAATGGATTTATCTAATACATTTATCATTTGTTTGACCACCCATGTGTGCACATTGGGCACACATATATGTTCCCACATCCAAAGGAAAAAGTAAATTATTTCATGAAATCGCCCATTACTATCTTCAAAGGAACTCTACATTCTTCCAAACTGACACAACAAATCACATGTAATCATTACATATAAGAGACACTGTTTTCTAAAAGAAACATAATAGTTGTAATTTAAAAATAATATCATAACATAACCAAGGATAAAAACATCTCTAAATGCACATTTTCATTTTAAAATTATACTTTACATTTCATTAAACACCTTGAGTGCATATATATATATATGGGGATATTGGAAGAATCACTTGGAAACCCATTTTTAACAAATTTTACCAACACCCAAGAACCATAATAAGCTAAGAAATTACATCAAAAGCATGTGTAACATAATTATAAATTTATTAAAATAACCCAACAACAATGGAATTCATCAAAGAGTAAAAATATGGAGACACCACCCTCAACGAAGTGCAATTTTGATGAAACAATAAGGGAATGAAGAAATAATCCCCAAGGATGATCTGTACACCTTAGATCCAAAGGAAATAAAGTCACACACAAACCATGACCCCTAGTGTTTGAACAAGAGGGAAAACCCATAAGTAAATCCATGTAATAAAGCGAATATTATATGAAGAAGAGAAAAATGGAAAAAAACCCTAAAAACATACCTTAAAATCATATAGGATCACCATTAGAGGGAGGAGAATCCAAGGGAGAGGGGTTTGGGATCCCATAATGCACCAAAATTAACCAACATAGGGGCATGATTTAAGGATAAAAAGAGGGGGAATGAAATTATAATTATAATATTTAAAAAAATTTGTCATCTCACATGA
This sequence comes from Viscum album, assembly GCA_963277665.1. Taxonomy (NCBI): domain Eukaryota; kingdom Viridiplantae; phylum Streptophyta; class Magnoliopsida; order Santalales; family Viscaceae; genus Viscum; species Viscum album. The sequence goes on from OY728138.1 coordinate 2,024,026,227, forward strand.
TTTACCAAATTGTGTGCCAACCGTGTGTTACCTATTTTCCATGAAATAATCAAACACGTGGCCAAACCGCACAATTTGACTTACCATGATCAAACTATGTGGCAGCTTATGTAACAAATCCCAAATCTATCATACAGTTTCCTAGGTTGGGTTTCATGGTTTCTACTAACTATTAACTGCATGTTCATATGACCACATTCAATCAAAACTCAAAAAATCAAATGTTTAAGGTTGGAATTCATCCTGAACCTCATCCTAAGGATCCAAGATCACGAAATTAATAAAATAAGGAAGTATCTTGAGTTAGGGTGTGACATAACTAAATTATAAAAATTATATGGTTTAAAAACATAAAAAATAAATAAAATGAGAACATATTTATTATAAATAAAATAAGAATAATTTGGTTGTAAAAGAAATTTTTTCAAAAAATTGTATTTTTCTAAAAGGTTGTTTGGTCTCTATTTGAGAACCTAATATATAATTAATTATTAACACTTTCAGAAAATTTATATTTAAATACAAACTACATTTTTTATATCAACATTATCTTACGATAAATTTTTGGGATTTTTTGAAAATTTTCATTTTTGATTATTAGTGAAAAATACTGAATTTTAATTGAAAACATCATTTTCGTTTAAATTATTTATAAAGTTAAATAATATTCTAAATGGGTTTTAATGTTATAATAGTAAAATTATAGTAAAATTTAACTAATTTAGTTCACACTAATAATTTTCATATTGAATTTTTATATAAAAAAATTTGTAAACATTTGAAGATTTTGTCTTTGAAACCCTATATTCTCATCGCGCCTGAAAGAGTAATTTTAAATTATATTTTTCCAATTTGATGAATGGAATTTGAAAAATAAGATTTTATTTTTGGAATAATAATAATTAAAATTATCTAATAAGTTAAAATTAAATTTTTATCATAATTAATAGTAAAAATAGTAAAAAAATATTTATCATGTTTAAGGTAAAAATGGGTTTATTGGGGAATAAACTAATAAAATAATGGTAAAAAATGAACCAACACATGTCTAAATACCATTATAAAGAATTATTTAATTATTATACTTCCATATTTATAATATAGGGACATTTTGACGCTTTTTCATGTGAATGGGTATATTTTTTGGATTCTTGTGGAAAATTTCCTTGTAATTTCCAAGAAGGTCCCTTTTCACCACATATAAAAGGGAACTACCTGCCCTCACTTATTCACACCAATAGAGAAATTTTATCAACCAAAACTGAAAAAATTATCTTCTCAAAATCTATATACACATTCTACATCTACTAGTCATCCAAAAATACAAACCCTAGGGCCCTTAATAGAAGATCCAAAGTAGGATTATCTTAAACACGATAGTTATTGTAACAAAACATGTCTGTTTTTGTATTATTTTTTCACCTTCAATTATGTAATAACATTTAAAATATACTAGAAAAATTATATATTATATAATGAGATGTTTTTATTGTTATGTAATAATATGTTTCCTTCTCCACTATTATCAAATGGGAAATTAAATCATCAATCGTGTGTACGGTGGAATATCACCTCACAAACTGATATAGTTAGTTTTCCATAACCCCAATTAAAGGGTGGATAAAATGATAGATTTCCAAAATTTATAGGATATTTAAGATATTATTATACTTATTTTATTTTAATATCACATAATCCTATTTATGTTTCATTCTGTTTCAAATATGAAAATTTCGGTCTTGTATAGGGGAGACTACCATCCCAAGAAGTGATGTGATTTGTTGTTCACATAGGTTTTACATGGAATGTAATAAGAATATAATTAATGAATATATTTGATATAAATGATATTAAATTTATCTTTCATAATTAATATATCACCAAATTCTTTACCCTCTAAATTATTAAGTTTATGACTTTGACGCTTGTGCGTACGTATGACACACCAACTCTATGAAGCAATGCAATTAATTTTCTAGGACCAACATCAATAAATGGTTATAAAAATGTATTAAATTAATGAATATGAAAATTATATAATTCATATAATTTTGGATATTATGATACAATAACATATGTATAATAACTAGAATTTTCATCACAAAAAAGAACATTAGAAAATAAGAAAATTAACACCCAAAATAATGAAAATAAAGAAATATTATTAACAAAAGAGTAGTTAAATGTAATAATTGGATAATATATGATATGATACATATTATTATGATTATTTAAAATATTTATAATAAACTTATACTTATTATATATGTTATTTATACACATACAAAGGAAGTCGAATATGATGTAATAGTTTCTCACCTTGGTTTTACATCCATGAAATATATGACATATTCATAAATTATTTCTTTTGTGTCATGTATATAATTACAATTTGATATGTTATATAATTAGTATATTTATCTTCATGTTATTTAATGTTCTATTTGATTTCATGTCATTTATGGGGCATACTATTCACAAGTTACCCAAGTGGTAAGTTTTCTTTTCACATTTTCACCATCATTTGGGGTTGTTTTGTGTAAGTATACCATGGGGGAATTTTTAAATATTTATTTCATAAAATCAATATATTTTATTCAAATATGGTTATTTGTGATTTTTTCAAGTAATATTTCCATTTTTTACTCATTAAAACTTAAAATTATTGAAGTATTTTTTTAAGGAAACCCAACTTAATTCCTTTGTTCAGTTAGAAATCGTTTTTCATCAAAACCCATGTTTTCTAAAAAAACTATTTTTTGTTTTACCTTTTAAAAATGATTTATTAAATAAATATTTACCCATTTTTCCCTTTACATTTTTTTAAGGAATGTTCTAGTAAATTTCAAAAAAATACATGTTTGGATTTTATTGAAAATGTGAAATAAATCTTTGTTTTAACATATGTAGCTTGAAAATAATTATTCACCATCAATCCCACTTGATGTTTTAAAGATTATTTTAAATTAATTCAAAGGTTATTCTCAGATAAATTTATTTTCAAAATAAATCTTAAGTTTCTTTAAAAGGTTATTTTCAACATGAAAATGTTATTTTCCTCTAGAATATTTTTAATGATATTTTCATGTAATTACTATTAAGCAATGACATAAAACCTATATTTAAATTATGATACATTGGATATGTGATTTATTGATACCATTATTATTATTTAACTAGAATATTTTTTATTATTTTGAAGGGGGTGTCCAATTTTATTACCATTCACTTTTCTACTATGGATAGTTTGTGATTATGTTTATAAATTAGGGTAAGAATTAACATTTCATATGTTGTTTTTCATAATAAAATTTTTTTATTATGGTTCATAACTTTTCATATGAGGAATGAATAGTAGTTAATAAGTGATGAGTGTGTCCCACTATATCCCATTGATGCATCGGTAGGTCTTATGAGACAAACTGTATTGGGTTTTGTCTATGGCCTTACACATTTATTTAAATTTCTTAGTAGAAGGCCTCAACTGTATCTTATTGATTTCTGGAATTATGTATTCCATAATTATGAATTCAGTTATTGATGATCCATGTGATTATTTGATTAGTTATAATATTTATGGTTTGGTTTTCAAGATCATGTGATTATTTATAAAGAAGTATTTTATCTTTAATTATTAATTCCATTTTAGGTTCAAATTATTGATTAAATGAAAAACCTTTTAGTTATTTACCTTTCCATATTGATTATCACTTTTTTATTCATATCTTCTATTGTACTTTTACCATTACTGAGCATCTATGACCACCCAATTCTTATTTTTTATTTTCCCTAAGATAAAAAAGAAGTGATTTATGATTGATATGAAAACAATATGCTAAGGGGAATAATGGTGTTCTAAAATAAGTTACTTTGTATATTTTGTGTTTTCAAATATAATGTGATTTTATGTATGTATATATATTATCAAGACAAATAAACTATTTGTTCCTTTAGGGTGTGATTCCCTATATCTTATACCAATGTAATAAAGTATACACTGGCTCTAGGTTTATAGATTTACTATAGTTTCTATCAGAGAAAATATAGTAGAAACATTGGGAACTATATTTAAGAAAACATATATTAGATAACATAACCCTATGATTGTATTTGAGTATGTGTATAGAATAATATCCTAATGTTTTGTTAACATATATTTTTATTGGTTTTTAATATAAATACATCCGTATATGTATAGTACAAGTGGATGTGGTTCTTTTAAAGATGACATAGGAGTAATAACCCTAAAAAGGGAGCATTGGACTTGACCCAATCATAACCTGTTGCACGAAAATAGACTTTACTATGCGTATAGCTTGAATATATTGGGGGTATATCATAATGATAACTTAAATTTTCACAAAACAGTATAAAGTATTTGAAAATAAGGATATCCCCAAATATACCATGTTCATGATTATAAAATTATCTATCAATTAATTTTTCAATTTATGTTATGAATTTGAATATTTATGTTATTTTATATTATGTTTCTTAATGTTATGATCTAATCTAGTGTATGTAATTTATTATAAATAGTTCCTAATAAAAAGAATGGGATCTGTGTTAATGAATATAATCTAAATAGTAATAATCATCATTTCTTTGACGGTATTGTGCCAACATTTATAAGTGAAATAGTATTATAAACATTATAATCATATAAATACATGGTATCATGTGATGTCAAGATAATAAAATAATAATCTAAGTATTATTGTCTTGAATAAAATATATAGAAGAATAGTATTTAAGTGGAAAATTTTATTAGGGGGAATGGAAATAAATGATTTCACAACAAATAATAATTATGGAAAGAAACACCATGGTACTTGTTTGATGTGAATGAGTATTTAATCCAAGTATAGAGTGAAAGGACCCCATGATCATGATTTAAAGGGAAATAAATAAATTTCCAATGTTCAATGATTCAACTATAAAGATATGGGGCACTTGGAAAATGAATTCCCCATGTTTTAAGGGAATACTCATCAAAATATGTTAAGCGGTCAAGTTCAATCTTATGTTATTAATATAGATGATGTTGAATGATTAATGTTATAATGCTTGGATACAAGAATTATGGTATAATAGTACTTAAATCAATGATATTATTATTATAAGAATTATGAAATGTATACGTATTATACTGTAGTATTATTTCTTTAATGATATGAAATAATGTGTTGAATTATACTAAGAAAAGTGATTCAATGGCAAGTTGAACTTCTTGGAAAGAATATTATGGAGGGATAATAACACTTTATTTCTTTATCAATGAAGATATAATAAATATAAATATGTTTTTATGGAGTTATTTATAACCTTTAAGGTTTATTTAATCATTGATCTTGATGTAATTAAAAGTTATACTAATTTAGGAACATAATAGGATTTATGTTAATATGTTTTTAGATAAATGAAAACATGAATTTTGGGTGAAAACCAATCACATTTGGAAAGGAAAAGGATCTTGAACCAATAACCTAATGATATTAAGGGTTTACTACCTACAACTGTGCTATTTGACATCCTAGTTAACATGTCATTGTTTTTAGTTGAATGATTTGATGAATAAATATTAATGTTGAACAAATGGTTTTACTATTTAGGTTTAGAGATTAATGTATTATATTGGATAACTTTTGATTACAATACTATTTTGGAAAAATATTTGTAAATAGTGGGAAATATTTTTCACTCATTTATTGATCTTATGAACAATTAAAAGGTAATTTTAGTGCTTCGGGCATAATAAATTCATCTTGGATATTCATTTTTTGTAGTAAGAATGAAGTTAAAAAATATAAATAAACAACAAAAATATGAAATTGTACCTATTAAATAAAAATATATTAAGTACGTATATTTCTATATGTTCCTAGTTTAGATGGTAAAGGAATTCCTCAACACCGAGAAATGATCATGAAAAAAATTGTCTTATTACCTTTATTTATGATGAATCAAATGGTATCTTCACTCATCATAGATTTTTGGTATCATGGTAATTAATTTATTTGGATCAACCACTTTCTTATGATCAATGATATCTATCACTCTCTATTAATCCTTTGGCGTTGGTATTCTCTTTCATGTCTATGTTTTCAATTCCCACATATGTTCTCTTACATGGAAACCTAGTTATGTTATTATTCTTGATGAAATTCAAACTTATAATTCTCTATTATTAAGTGGTTTTTTATTAAAAATTCTATTATTGGGTTATTTCAAGAAATTTATTTCCAAACGTTATAACCTTGGTTACAATGTTCATGATTAAATTACAAGAATGCAATTTATTTAAGAGTGGTATAATGTAACACCTAGATATTTTTAAAAAAGCAACATCATGTTCTATAGAATATATAAAACCCAAAAACAAGAATATAAGAGAATATAACATCTATAGACTTTAAAATATATTTATGTTTAAATAAATTCAATCACTTTAATATTTTTTAATGCACGCAAAACTAGGTTTCAATGAAATATGATGAGCTATTAAAATATTATTATTTAAACATGACCATTGTAACCCAATTATTACATTGGAAGGTATTAATAGTAATAACTAAATTATGAAAATTATATGGTTCACACATGTATAAAATAAATTAAATGGATACTGTTTATTTGAAGAAAATGAAGAATCTTTTGAAATTAAAAGAATGGTTTTCTAAAAAAATGTATTGTTCTACAAGGTGGTTTACCCATGCTTTGTGCCCCTAATTTATAATTAATTTATTCCACCTTTAGAAATTTTATTTTAATAATATAAACTTCAGTTACCAAATTACAATTTCAAAATTATCATAGAGATAATTTTTGGAATTTATGGAATATTTTCAGTTTTTAATGAATAGTGATAATATTGAATTTTAATTGAAAAATGACTTTTAAATTAAATTATTTATTAATTTAATTTATATTACATATTGGTTTAAATTTAAAATTTGTTAAATTATAAAATTATTTTACTAAATTAGGTAACTTTAATCATTTTCATATAGAATTTTGATATAAAAACTTTGTAAACTTTTGAACATTTTCTCTTTGAAAACACTTTTCTCATCACGTTTGTGGGATTAATTTTAAAATTTATTTTCCATCTTATTTAAATGGAATTTGTAAAAATGTATTAAATATTTTAGAAAAGAAAAATTTCTATTATATAATAATTCAAATATAAATTTTTACCACGATGAATCATGAAAATAGTAAATATTATATATCATGGTTAACATAAAAATGGGTTTACCATGAGGTTAGACTCTGAAGATAAGTTATAAAGATGAAAATCATCATTTATAAATTATAATATATTGAAATTTATGAATATTATATTTCCAAATATAAAATACAGGGTCATTTTTTTCTTTTATTATGTTAATTACTTTATCATTTTGGATTATTTTGGTAAATTTCAATTAATTTCTAGGAAGCTCACATTTCCACACTTTTAAAAGGGAACTCCATTTCCTAGATTATTAACACCTATAAATTCTACTAGATCCGGAAAACTAGGAATTTTATCTATAAATCACCATTAAAAAATTAGAGAGATTTTGGTTCACCCAAAAGAACAACCCAAGGGTCCTTAAGAGGACTTCCAAAGGATGTTTCTATTAGAGAAGGTAATTATCTTATCAAAGGAATTTCATTTTGTTAGTTATTTTTCCAAATTAAATTATATATTAAAACATATAATATAATAAGACCATTCTATAATATATAATTATATTATATTATTTTTAAGTAAAAATATTTATCCATCTCCACTTCTATCAAATGGGAAACAAATTCATCAATCATGTGTTGGACAGACTACCACCACATGAACTAATGTAGATTGTTTTCCATCACCACCATTAAATAAAGGATATAATTATTGATTTAAAAATTTTATGATATTTATTATATTGTTATAATTATTTACTTCTAATATCACATATAATTTTTTATGTTCCATCTGTTTCAAATACAATAATGTAACTCGTGTGTTTGGCAAACTACCGCCTCGTGAAGCGATGTCATTTGTTTTTAACTTATGAAATACATGGAATGTAGTAAAAATAAAATTATTAAATATATGTGATATATATTATATTATATTGATTCTTTGAAATTAATATATCACCTAATTCCTTACACATTCACTCATTAAAGGAGTTATAGTATCGCTTATGGGTAAGTATGACCTAACATCTCCATAAAGTGACGGGATTCATTTTCAATGACCAACTTCCATAAATTCTTAAAAACATTTATCTACCAAGTAAATATTATATTTTATACATTCATATCATTAAATATATGAGAAAATATATTATTTATAAAATAATAAGAACTTTTATGACAAAACATGCATGACAGCTCAAGGAAATTAACACAAAAAACATTGAAAAAAATGAAATATTATTAAAAAATGGGATTTAAAATTTTATAATAGAATAATATATGGTATGATATGTATTATTATAGTTATTTAATATGTTTATAATAAAAATATACTTATTAAACATCAGGTTTGGACAGATTATAATGAGAATGAACTTGAGGTAAGGGTTTCTTGTCTCACTTTTACTTCTCTGAGACATATTTAATATTAACCATGTACTTCCTTAATATAGTTTATATACATACCATTTAATATGTTATATCAAGAATCTATTTCTATTTATGGTGTAAAATTTTTCAGTTTACATAAATTATTTTATGGGACTTACGATTTAGAAGATACCAAAGTGGTAAGTTTTATTTCACAATCATATCATTATTCAATTTTTTTGTAAACATCCCTTGGGGAATTATTGTATATTTATATCTTAAAATCCATATATTTTTATAATATATGGTTAGTTGTGAACTTTTTCAATTAATAGTTCAATTTCTAGTCACTTAAAACTTGAAATTATTGATAAATATTTTCTAATAAAATTGATCTTTATTTCACTCTTAGGTCAGAAATCATTTTTCATCAAACCCCGTGTTTTATAAAAATGTTTAAAAAACACTTCCGAATTATTTTTTAAATACATTTTTACATTCCTTTATGTTTCATAAAATATATTGAATGTAATCATCATTTCATTTTCAAAATGGTGTTTTTTTTCTTTAACTGAAAATGTGAAAAGGAATTTGTGTTTTACTGTATACAGTATGACCAAAATTTCCACCACCCTGACAACTAATTTTTCTAATTATTATTTTTAATTTCATAAATGGTTAAATTAAAATAAAAGTATTTTAATAATTTTTTGTGAACTTTTTGTTTTAAAATATTATTTTTAAAAGGAAAAAAGCTTATTTTCCTCATAAATATTTTAAAGGATCTTTTCTCGATATTACTATTATTCAATGATATAAATCCTATATTTTACATATGATCCACTAAGGATATATTGTATTGAGACAATTTTTATTATATATCTAGATGGTTTGTGTTCATTTTTATTAGGGATTTACAATATTATTGTCATTAACAATTTTACTCTAAAGGATTTATGATTGTATTTATTGGTTGAGGTAAGTATTAACATTGTAGAATTTAGTTTACCAATATTAATGTTTATGTTGATTAGGTTTCACCCCTTTCATATAACGAATGAATTTGTCTTAGTAAGTGACAGAAGAGGCCCTCTATAACCCCTTGATGCATCGGTAGGTTTCACGAGACAAACTATATTGGGTTCTGGTTAAGGTCATACCCATAGATTAAGATTTCTTTATAAAAATCCTAAATAGTATCTTTTGAATGATTGGAATTATACATTCCATCATTATGCATTCATTTATTGATATTCCATGTGATTATTTGATTAGTTATAATATACATGGTTATTTTTTCATGATCAAGTGATTATTTATGTTATAATACATAGAAATTATAAAATAATTACATTCAATTTGATATCATATGTGACATGAAACACCAAGAATAAACATCCCATGAAATATATTTCCTTAATGTAAATCTCTTTGATAGGTTGCAGAATATGAAACAACAAGTATTAATGAACTCCAATACTCAATGTACCTATAACCAAGGTGTTAAATTGAATGGTATTAGTAGTAAAATATAAATTTGGTAAATTATGGTTATATATTTAATTTGAATAAAATAATAATCATTTGAAATAAAAAAATGATTTCTAAAAAAATAGTACTCTTTCTAAAAGACTATTTAGTCTCAATTTGTGAACATAATTTGAAAATAATTTTAAAAAATTTTAAAACATAATTTGAAAAAATAAACTAAATTTTTTAAATCTTCGTATAAAAATTATATTTGGTTAAATTTTTGGGACATTTATAAAATATTTCATTTTTGGTTGAATAGTGAAAAATACAGAATTTTAATTGAAAATTACATTTTTAGAAAAATATTTATAAAGTTAAATAATATTATAAATTTGTTTAAATGTTAATTTAGATAAATTTTATATATATTAATACAATTTATTTAATTTTAATCATTTTAATATTTATTTTTTACATAAAAATATTATAAACTTTTGAACATTTTTTCTTTGAAAACTCACATTCTCGTGGCATCTACGAGATTAATATTAAATTATATTTTGAAACATATTAGTATTTAATTTGGAAAAATAGATTTCAAATTTGAAAAAAAAAATTATATAATACAATATGTTAAACATAATTTTTTTCCATCATTAAAAGTAAAAATAGTAAAAAAAATATTTATAGTGGTTAAGGTTAAAATGGATTTACAATTCACTCAACTAAAAAGATAAGAGTTCAATTGAAAACAAAAAAAATATGTAACACCCGAGACTTTTAAAAGAAATATTTTGTTTTTATTTAAATCATCAAATAAATCATTCACTACACACAACACAATCTTGGCTTACTTTACATGCAATCACGATCTTCTTTGATAGCTTGCATCGTATGCAATACTGAGTTTCACTAAACAATGATATGCTATTAAAATATTATTAAAACTAGCCGTTATGAATAGTAATAACCACTTTTTGAAATTTTTTAAATTATATTTTTCAAAATGGACTTCATTTTTGGATTCCGAATATCGAAATTATCCTAGGGTGAAATTTTGGTATTTTTCCGGAAACTTTCAATTTTTCATGAATAGTGAAAACACTCGGTTACTATATTAAAACCAACTTTTTTATTTAAATAATTATTTATTTTATTTAAATTTATTTTAGGTCAAAATTGATACATAATACCTATATAAGTTCAATGTAATTCATTGGAATAATTTTATAATAATTTTAGATATATAAAAAGTTTATTGAACTTTTCAATGTCTTTTACCCACCTCCTAGGAGAATTTGCAAATTTACATAAAACATAATTTTACCGATTCTGTGAGTGGAATTTCAAAAATCCGAGAGACATAGTTTATGTCTGTAAGTAAAATGTGGTTCAATGAGATGAAAATAATTTTTGATTAATAGTAACTTTTTACTTTTATTTACCACGGTTAAAATTAAATAGGGTAATTAAGGGTAAATATGATATTATTATTACCCTAACACATGTCCTAATTCTATTTAATAAGTGTAATTCGACCAAAAACAACCTTAGAAATAACATATGACCATTTAGGTCCACTTGGATTAGATTATGACATTTATTATTAATTTATTTAAAGATGGGTTAAAATAGCTAAAATCAAAGTTTCATAAGTAAATAATTTTTAATATAGGGTTATACATAAGCTAAATTAGACTATAAATTTTAATTAGAAAGATAAAAACATTTCCTACATAATGGTATTTTATTTTTAATTTTTAGACATTAAATAATTTAATTTATTTATGACACAAATATGATGAAGTAATTATCTTATTAATGAAATATTGGCATAATTGATGTTATAAATACCCAAATAAATGTAATTTGAGACTTTTTATGAATTCCACTAATTTTCTAGGTTAATATGACATGTTAGTAATTATTTAATTAAATTTTTTCTAACTAATCATTATGTTATGATTTTCACAAAAAAATCAATTACTAAATAGTGTCAAAATTGACATAAAACCGTTTTTAAAACAAATATTATATTATTAATTGTTATTTTATTCCTAAAAATATAAGGCTCGGAAAAATGACTTATATAAGGTTATATATATTAATAATAAACAACTTGGGGTTCATTTGTCTTGTTATAGTATGTTTATTAACCTTATAGTGTAACAACACAAAAACACACAGTAAAAGTAAAATTATCTAACTTAAAGTTAAATCTAAATGATAAGGTTAAAATAGTAAACTAAACTTGTCCAAATTATATTGGATTAGAGGATTTCGACCCATCTACACCTTATCTTTGAAATAAATCAATTTTGAGTTATTTAAAACAGAATATGGCTTTATAATAAATAATATTTTTAGTTTTTCCAAAGGTGCCCCTCTCCTCCCTTATAAAAGGGCACCTCCTCCCTCTCTTCCTCACACCCCTTTGAGACTTCAAGCTCGGAAAACCCCTGAAAAGTTCTCCTCTCCACTTCCCTAGAAACATCCTAGAGGTCCTGGTTCTCTTCAAAGACTAATTTTAGTGCCCTAAAAGGAGGTCTCAAAGAGGCGCTTCAAAGAAGAGGTAATGTCCGTTACCGATTCTTTCAACTTTATTTCTTCTTCCACTTCTTATTATTTAGTTGTTTCATTATGAATTAATAACATCAGTATCACTAATATAAGGAGATGTTATTATAAGTATGAAACAACCCTATTTCACCATTTATCCATCCTATGGAAAATGAAATCACCGCGCGTGCGTACGTACGGAATACCGTCTCCACGTCGTGGTGTAATCTATTTTCCACCACCACCTTACTTGGATGGGTATAATGGTGTAAATAATGAATATATATGATTATTTTAAAGTGATATTGATTCTAAAATAGTATACATACACTCCAATACAATTCCACGATCAAGGGAACGATATCATCGCTCATGCGTACGTATGGAATACCATCTCCACGATGTGATGCGACTCATTCTACATGATTTTCATTGCATAATGATTACATAAATGAATTTAGTGAATAAATATGATATATATTACACTAATAACATTTTTTAAATGAGGTATCTATAACCTAAAAAGAATAATAAGAATTTATTCGACAAAACACGCATAAGAACAAAAAGTAATAAACACCCGAATAACAAGTAGCAATGAAATATTACTAATAATAAGCTACAAATATGACTATATATGATATCATAACAATGTATATGATTCTGTAATAAGTCAATGAAATTATTTAAATCATTATACAGGAGTTTCAGACACTTACGAAGCAAATCAGACCTAAGGTAAGGGAAATATCACAATCTCATTTTTATCCGAGATTGTTTATACTTTGGAATGTACTGGGGTGTATTTTATCATCCACATCCAGGTTATGTAATATTATTTCCATCCACCTAAAATTTTTTAATCCAATTTTACCCTTAGGTGAGTTTTTTAGTAAAATATATTAAAGGAATCTTTTGTCATTTTTCGTATGAGGTGCTTTTTGACTTTTCCGACAAAAGTGCGAGAAAAATGTTTTTTTAACTTATACGACATGAATGGATTTTTAAAACATTATTTCCAAGAATCTTCCTTTACAAGTTTTCAAGTTTATTTTTAATCAACTTATTTTAGTTTAGAATTGTATGACATGTTAAGAAAGGAAAAGTTTTTTTGAAGTAGAAATGATATTTTCCTCAAGAATGGAGTTCCAGTGTTTTATCAAAATTATTTTCCATCTAAGATAATAAAGGGTTTTGTTTCTATCCCTATTATTACATTGATTTGATTATGTGGTGATGGAATTATTTTTATGAATTCCTTTATCTTATATGAATTGTTTTATGATGTCACGATGTTTAAGAATCCCATTTTTATTACATGGGTTATGCTATGATGTATGGTTTATGATTTTCTGGCACACATAAGAATGGTATTATTATAAGATGGGTGGGACCTATATCTCCCTCCAATGCATTGGGTAAAGATTTTAAATCTCATGAGATAGACATGGCTGGAACGGCAGGTTAAACCGGTTCAGTGAAATAGAACTGAAACGAGAAATGAACTCGGTTCAGAAATGGACTTTGTCCACTAATATAGTCTTGGCAATGAGTCTTGACTAATAAAAAATGATTCTCTATGATTATCTGTGTATGACACAAAGCTTCATGTTTTAAGTTATGATTATTGTGATTACATTTCACTACCATTATTTATCCCATGTTATGAAATTATGATCTCTTTTTCAGGGTAAGATTTCCAAAATGTTATGTTCTTATGAATATGATGTGATTGATATTTATTTTGTTTACCCTTACTAAGAATTTGAGCTCACCCTTTTGTATGTTTTCTTCCCCCAAGTCAGGAAGAAGGTTATTAAGTAAGATATGCCAAAAGGGACTATAGATATGATGAAATAAATGGGAGACAGTGTAGACAGTTTATGAACCAGTTGTTTATGTTTCCCAATTTCTAAAGACACTATACCTATACGGTCCTTTCGTGGTTTTGTTATATGTTGTAATAAGTGTACTTCAATTTTGAAGTACTAACATTTTATGTAAAGTATGGGCCATTATAGTTGGTATCAGAGGAAAGGTATAGTCAACCTTTGGAAACGAGGATGTGAAAGCCTTAGTAAGAACCCTAAGGATAAGTCTAAGCATAGAACACAATATTAGTGTTTTATAAATGGCCATGAATAACCTATGATAAGACCTTAAGTGTGAAATTTTATTCTTAATCATGTGGTTTTCCTATTATAATTAGTGTTTCTCACACTATTCTTCTTGGTTTTAGTCAATGGCTGGAACCCAAAGGAACTGTGTTAATGCGGAATGCGACGGGCAATGAAATGATTGTCCCCCTGAGCAACCAAACGTTATGGGAGCTGGAATGAAAAATCTTATATCCAATCTCACACAACTTTCTCAAGCTATGAATCATGCAGGACTTCCAAACGAGCAAAGGAAGGAGCAACATTCTGTTGAATCCTTCATGAGACAATGGCCACCTTCATTCAGTGGGTCTACTGATCCATTAGTTGCTGAACAATGGATCAGTACTACTGAAAATATATTTTCAGTTTTTCAATGTTCTGAACATGATAAAGTCATCTTAGTAGTGTATCGTTTGGAAGGTGATGCTGATCAGTGGTGGAATCTTATCAAGAATACGAGGCCAAGATGTGAAATTGAGTCCATGGAATGGGATGAGTTCAAGAATTTATTTTTCAATAAGTACTTCCCTCGTATTCTCCGAAAAAAGATGGAGAAGGAGTGTCTTGAACTAAAGAAAAAGGATGATGAATCTGTTGGTACCTATAAAGAAAATTTTACAAGACTTTCAAGGTACACTTCTAGTATTATTATCCAACCTCAGAGTAAGATCAATCGATTATTTAGTGTCATAAAACTAAGTCTTCGAAGGGCGTTATCCATAAGGGACTTCAATAGCTACGGGGAAATCATTCGATGTGCTCTCAAATTTGACATGGAGATTGGAGTAACCCATCATTCATATGGGTTTGATAAGAAGAGGAAAATGGAATTCAAAGGAAAATCTAAAGAGCACACTGAAAAGAAGATGAGTTTTCCTTTATGCTCAAAGTGTGGAAAGAAACATGGAGGGAGTTGTCTTAAAGGGACAATTAAATGTTTCAAATGTGGAAAGGAAGGTCATCGGGCATTTGAATGTCGCAACGATGGGAATAAGATGTCTAGTGATGCGAACAATGAAAAGGCTACACTGAGTGCACCTCCTACACTTCAATGTTACATGTCCAAGGAAATGGGGAATTATGCCAATCAATTCCCTAATCCGTGGATTTTTTATGATGATTGACGTCAACAAACTCTTAAGGCTAAAGAAAAAGGAAAGTCACATGCAATTTCTATCAGCGATGTGAAGTACGATAACGAAGTGGTGAAATGTACACTTACCATACACTCTAAAGTAGCAAATGTTTTATTTGATTCTGGATCCACCCACTCCTTTATTTCTGAAGAATTTTCTAAGGGTGTCACTATATTACCTAAACAATTAGATGTTGAGTTAGTTGTGACAACCCCTAATCTTACAAAAGTCGCATCAAAAGTTTATAATTCTTCTCTGATTGATGTTTGTGGGAAAGTGCTTCCTGCAAATCTTGTGATCCTTCCTATAGTGGAATTTGATGTGAATCTTGGCATGGATTGGTTTTCTCTATATAGAGCTCATATCAATTGGAAAAGAAGGGAAGTCACATTTCATATTCCAGATTAATCTATGATCGTCTATCGATGCAAGGATGAACATAACCTTCTAGTGGAAATTTCTTCCATCTTATGGGTCTTGATTCCACTAAATAAAGGTTATTTATCTCAAGTGGTTGGTGAGAAATTCACGATTAAGAATATTCCATTGTATGGGAGTTTAATGATGTCTTTCTGGAGGAATTTCCGGGTCTTCCACCAAAACATGAAGTTGAGTTTTCAATAGAACTCGTACCGGGTGCTTTACCTATTTCAAAGACACCTTATAGAATGGACCCAATTGAGTTGTAGGAATTGAATAAGCAACTCCAAGAGAATCTTGATAAGGGGTTCATACGCCCTAGTGCGTCACCTTGGGGAGCACCTGTTCTGTTTGTTAAGAAAAAAGATGGATCAATGAAACTCTACATTGATTATCGAGAACTTAACAAGATCACTATCAAGAACAAATACCATCACCCGTGCATTGATGACTTATTTGACCAACTACGCGGAGCTCAATACTTTTCCAAGATTGATCTTCATTCAGGGTATCATCAATTAAGGGTCAACAGGGAGGATATACCAAAGATGGCTTTCCATACAAGGTATGGACACTGAATTTATAGTGATGCCATTTGGTCTTACTAATTCCCCTGCTATCTTCATGGATCTGATGAATAGAGTCTTTATAGACTATCTTGATCAGTTTGTGGTAGTCTTTATAGACGATATTCTTGTATATTCAAAGAGCAAGGAAGAACATGAGGATCACTTTAGAATTATATTGAAGACCCTGAGAAAGCATAAGATTTATGAAAAATTTACCAAGTGTGAATTTTGGATTCAAGAAGTTTCATTTTTGGGTCACATAATATCAAAAGAGGGGATATCTGTGGATCCAGCAAAAAAAGAGGTTATCGAAAGATGGTCGAGACCAACAACAATAACTAAGATCCGAAGTTTTCTTGGTTTGGATGGATATTATCGACGTTTTGTGAAAGATTTTTCACGATTATCTAATCCACTCACTAGGTTGACTCAGAAAGGAGTTAAGTTTGTTTGGACGGAGGAATGTGAAGAGAATTTTAAGGAGTTGAAAATAAGGTTATCCAGTGCACCTGTGCTCACACTACCTTGTAGTGGATAAAGGTTTTTGATCTACAGTGATGCATCCAGGAAGGGATTGGGGTGTGTTCTTATGAAAAAAAATATGGTGATAGCTTATGCCTCATGATAGTTGAAAATCCATGAGCAAAATTACCCAACTCATGATTTGGAGTTAGCTGCGGTAATATTTGCATTAAATATTTGGAGGCATTATCTTTATGGAGAAAGGTGTGACATTTATACTAATCATAAAAGTTTAAAGTATATTTTCACACAAAAGGAGCTGAATATGCGCCAAAAAAGATGGTTGGAGCTCATTAAGGATTACGACTGCTCAATTCAATACCACCCTAGGAAAGCAAACAAGGTGGAAGATGCATTAAGTCGATAAGACCATGCCAGCTTATCCATGATGAGGATCACAAAAGATCCAATATTTATGGATTTACAAAGGATGGATCTTGGAATTATAATGGAAGGGGAAAAATAGTATCTCTCTCAAATGAATGTTCAACGATCTATACATGTGAAGATTAAACAGGCACAGAAAGAATATGTAGAGTTACAAAAGAAGGTGAGAAATTTTCCTGGATTCTACCTTGATTGTGATGGGATAATAAAGTTTAGGAATCAGGTTTATGTTCCTCCCATCCCATAATTAAAGAAGGAGCTGCTGGATGAGGCTCATAGTTCTTCATTCTCTATTCATCCTAGAAGCACGAAGATGTATAGGGACCTGAAAGAGTACTTCTGGTGGGATGGCATGAAAAGAGATGTTGCTGAATATGTCTCTCGATGCTTGGTTTGTCAGCAAGTTAAAGATGAGAGACAGAAGTCTAAGGGGATGTTACAACCATTACCCATACCCGAATGGAAATGGGAAAACATCACTATGGACTTTGTCACAGGACTTACTAAATCATCCAAAGGCAAAAATGCTATTTGGGTCAAAGTTTATCGTCTTACAAAGTCTGCACACTTCATTGCTATTAGAGAGGATTTCTCTCTGGATCAGCATTCCAATATTTATGTAAAGGAAGTGGTAAGATTGCATGGAGTACCACTTTCCATTATTTCGGATTGGGATCTGAGGTTTACCTCAAATTTCTGGCAAATTCTTCAGCACACTCTGGATATAGAGTTGAGTTTCAGCACTTCTTATCATCCTCAGACAGACGGTTAGTCTGAGAGGAAAATTCAAACTCTAGAAGATTTGTTGAGAGCTTGCTCTATGGATTTCATATGTGGTTCGGATCAACACCTACCTTTGGTGGAATTTTCTGATAATAATATCTTTCACTCCAGTATTCATATGGCTCCTTATGAAGCTCTCTATGGAAAGAAATGTAGGACTCCAACTTGCTGGGATGAAGTTGGGGAAAGAATGCTATTAGGACCTGATCTGGTTAATGAGATGGCAGAGAAGGTCTGATCTATTCAACAACACATAAGAGCAGCTCAGAGTCGACAAAAAAGTTGTGCCGACAACCGAATAAAAGACTTAGAGTTTGAAGTGGGTGATAAAGTGTTCTTACGAATATCTCCTTGGAAGAGAGTAATGAGATATGGAAAGAAAGGAAAGTTGAGCCCTAGGTATATCAGTCCTTTCGAAATTCTGGATCATGTTGGGAAGGTAGCTTACCGATTGGCGCTTCCACCAAATCTCTCTCATGTTCACGACGTGTTCCATGTATCTCTCCTGATAAAGTACATACCTGATCCTTCACATTTACTCAACTCAGAAGTTTTACCGCTGGAACAAGATCTTTCTTATGAAGAACAGCCGATAGAGATTCTCGATCGTAGTGAAAAAGTCCTACGGAACAAGACCACTCTCTTGGTGAAAGTTTTATGGAGGAACCACCAATTAGAATAAGCTACAAGGGAGCTTGAGGATATGATGATGGAGAGGTATCCTCATCTGTTTGTTACAAGTGACGAATATCGAGGGAGAAATTCATTTTAAGGGGGGGTAGAATGTAACACCCGAGACTTTTATAAGAAATATTTTGTTTTTATATAAATCATCAAAGGAATTTTTCACTACACACAACACTATCTTGACTTTCCTTACACGCAATCACGACCTTCCTTGATAGCTTGCGTCGTACGCAATACCGAGTTTCACTAAACAATGATATGCTATTAAAATATTATTAAAACTAGCCGTTATGAATAGTAATAACCACTTTTTGAAATTTTATAAATTTTATTTTTCAAAATGGACTTCATTTTTGGATTCGTAATATAGAAATTAGCCTAGGGTGAAATTTTTGTATTTTTCTGGAAACATTCAATTTTTGATGAATAGTAAAAATACTAGGTTACTATTTAAAAACCGACTTTTTATTTAAATATTTTATAATTTTATTTAAATTTATTTTAGGTCAAAATTGATACATAATACCTATATAAGTTCAATGTAATTCATTGGAGTAATTTTATAATAATTTTAGATATATAAAAATTTTATTGAACTTTTCACCGTCTTTTACCCACCTCCTAGGAGAATTTGAAAATTTACATAAAATTTAATTTTACCGCTTCTATGAGTTGAATTTCAAAAATACGAGAGTCACGGTTGATGTTAGTAAGTAAAATTTGGTTCAATGAGATGAAAATAATTTTTGGTGAATAGTAACTTTTTACTTTTATTTACCACGGTTAAAGGTAAATAGGGTAATTAAGGGTAAAAATGATATTATTATTACCCTAAAACATGTCCTAATTCTATTGGATAAGGGTAATTCAACCAAAAATAACCTTAAGAATAAAATATGACCATTTAGGCCCACTTGTATTAGATTAGGACATTTATTATTAATTTATTTAAAGAAGGGTTAAAATAGTTAAAATCAAAGTTTAATAAGTAAATAATTTTTAATATAGGGTTATACATAATATAAATTCGACTATAAATATTCATTAGAAATAAAAAAATATTTCCTACATAATGGTATTTTATTTGTAATTTTTAGACGTTAAATAATTTAATTTATTTATGACACAAATATGAAGCAGTAATTATCTTATTAATGAAATATTGACATAATTAATGTTATAAATACCCAAATAAATGTAATTTGAGACTTTTTATTAATTCCACTAATTTTATAGGTTAATATGACATTTTATTATTGATTTAATTAACTTTGTTTGAACTAATCATTCTGTTATGATTTTCACACAAAAAATCAATTATTAAACAGTGTCAAAATTGACAGAAAATAGTTTTTAAAACAAATATTATATTATTAATTGTTATTTTATTCCTAAAAATCTAAGGTTCGGCCAAATGACTTAGATAAGGTTATATATATTAATAATAAAAAACTTGGGGTTCGTTTGGCTTGTTATAGTAAGTTTGTTAACCTTATAGTGTAAGAACATAAAAAGACACGGTAAAAGTAAAATTATTTAACATAAAGTTAAATCTAAATGATAAGGTTAAAATAGTAAACTAAACATGTCCATATTCTATTGGATGAGAGGATTTAAACTCATCCGCACCTTAGCTTCTAAATACATCAATTTAGAGCTATTTAAAACTGAATATGGCTTTATAATAAAATAATATTTTTAGTTTTTCCAAAAGGTGCCCCTCTCCTCCCTTATAAAAGGGCACCTCATCCCTCTCTTCCTCACACCACTTTGAGCCTTCAAGCTCGTCCAAACCCTCCCAATTTCTCCTCTCCACTTCCCTAGAAATATCCTAGAGGTCCTGGTATTCTTCAAAGACCAATTTTAGTGCCTTAAAAGGAGGTCTCAAAGAGGCGCTTTAAGGAAAAGGTAATGTCCGTTACCGATTCTTTCAACTTTATTTCTTCTTCCACTTATTCTTCTTTAGTTGTTTCATTATGAATTAATAACATCAGTATCACTCATATACTAATATGTTATTATAAGTATGAAAAAACCCTATTTCACCATCTATCCATCCTACGGAAAATGAAATCACCGTGTGTGCGTACGTACGGAATATCGTCTCCACGCCGTGGTGTAATCTATTTTCCACCACCACATTACTTGGATGGGTATAATGGTTTAAAAAATGAATATATATGATTATTTTAAAGTGATATTGATTCTGAAATAGTATACATACACTCCAATAAAATTCCGCGATCATGGGAACGATATCATCGCTCGTGCGTACGTACGGAATACCGTCTCCACGATGTGATGCGACTCGTTCTACATGATTTTCATTGCATAATGATTACATAAATGAATTGAGTGAATAAATATGATATATATTACACTAATACCATTCTTTAAATTAGGTATCTATAACCTAAAAATAATAATAAGAATTTATTCGACAAACCACGCATAAGAAAAAAACGTAATAAACAACTGAATAACATGTAGAAATGAAATATTACTAATAATAAGCTAAGAATATGGCCATATATGATATAATAACAATGAGTATGATTCATTAATAAGTCAATGACATTATTTAAATCATTATACAGGATGTTTGGACACATACGAAGCAAATCGGACCTAAGGTAAGGGAAATATCACAATCTCATTTTTATCCGAGATTATTTATACTTTGGAATTTACTAGGGTGTATTTTATTATCCACATCCATGTTATGTAATATTATTTCCATCCTCCTACAATTGTTTAAATCCAATTTTACCTTTGGTGAGTTTTTAGTAAAAATATGAAAGGAACCTTTGTTGTTTTTCGTACGAGGTACTTTTTGACTTTTCCGACAAAAGTACGAGAAGAATGTTTTTTTAACTTATACGGCATGAATGGATTTTTAAAACATTATTTCCAAGAATCTTACTTTACAAGTTTTCAAGTTTATTTTTAATCAACTTATTTTAGTTTATAATTGTATGACATGTTAAGAAAGGAAAAGTTTTTTTGAAGTAGAAAGGATATTTTCCTCAATAATGGAGTTCAAGTGTTTTATCAAAATTATTTTCCATCTAAGATAATAAAGGGTTTTGTTTCTATCCCTATTATTACATTGATTTGATTATGTGGTGATGGAATTATTTTTATGAATTCCTTTATCTTATATGAATTGTTTTATGATGTCACGATGTTTAAGAATCCCATTTTTATTACATGGGTTATGCTATGATGTATGGTTTATGATTTTGTTGCACACATATGAATGGTATCATTATAAGATGGTTAGGACCTATATCTTCCTCCAATGCATTGGGTAAATATTTTATATTTCATGAGATAGATATGTCTGGAACGGTAGGTTAAACCGGTTCAGTGAAACAGGACTGAAATGAAGAATGAACTCGGTTCATAAATTGACTTTGTCCACTAAGATAGTCTTGGAAATGAGTCTTGACTAATAAGAAATGATTCTCTATGATTATGTGTGTATGCCACAAAGCTTCTTGAATTAAGTTATGATTATTGTGATTACATTTCACTAACATTATTTGTCCCATGATATGAAATTATGATCTCTTTTGCAGGGTAAGATTTCCAAAATGTTATGTTCTTATGAATATGATGTGATTCATATTTCTTTTGTTTACCCTTAATGAAAATTTGAGCTCACCCTTTTGTATGTTTTCTTTCTCCAGGTCAGGAAGAAGTTTATTAAGTAAGATATGCCAAAAGGGACTATAGATATGATAAAATAAATGGGTGATATTGTAGACGCTTTATGAACCAGTTGTTTATGTTTCCCAGTTTCTAAAGACACTATACCTATACGGTCCGTTCGTGGTTTTGTTATATGTTGTAATAAGTGTACTTAAATTTTGAAGTACTAACATTGTATGTAAATTATGGGTCTTTATATAATCTAAGATATATTTTATGAATAGATTGAGACCATTTCACATCTAATCATATATAAAACATAATTTTTTACAATCGTGTAAAGTGAAAAACATGAGTACACCTTTTTCTTTTCAAAAATAACAACTGTGACACTAACCATGCTTATAAAAGGACATCCCCGCTAATCTCATATTTACACATTAATATCATTTTATTTGGACAAGTATCTTCCTTAATCACTCCCCAAATTACATACTCTCATCATATAATACTTATTTTGGGCATAAATCCAACTTAGGAAGGATTTTGGCATAATCTTAAAGAGGTTACCCAAGGAAGAGGTAATTTTTTTCATCGATCATTTTTATTTTATTTTATCCTCCACCTCCCCTAATTATTATTAAACCATGATGATATAATAACATAAGTATATTTAAAATAAATATATTTATTTATTTTATTTTTATTACCTATAATCATCCCCACTTCCATTAAATGGGTTACAAAATCATCATTCGTGTGTATAGTGGACAACCACCTCACGAACTAGTGACATTCATTTTTCTATTAAAATTAATCATGGTTGGGTATGATGATGGATATGATGTATATATATATTATATTTATAAATTATTTATACCTATTTAGAAATTATTTCATATAAACCTTTTTTACTTTCCATTCTTTAGGATATCGTATTGCATCGCTCGTTTGGACGGAAAACTACAGTTTCACAAAGTGATGTGATTCATTTTTCACTAACGGCTTACATGAAATGTAAAAATGTTAAAGTTAATTAATATATGAAATATAAAATAAATAATTATTTTATTCAGTACATATTTAAAATTCTGAAAAGATAATATATCATTTTCTTTCTTACCTTTTCACTCACATAATGATCATAACATCGTTCTTGTACGTATGGTCTACTACCATCAAGATGTGATGTGAATCTATTTTAATCATCACCCTACATAGATGATATATATATATATATATATATATATATATATTTAAATAAATAATGTGTTATTATTTATATATGTATCATTTTATAAATAAAAATATTACTTATCACCTATCCATAATGATAATTGAAAAGGGAAGCATTACTCAGGCATACATATGACTTATTGTCTCCATGATCAATAAGGAATTATTTTATCAAAACCATCATTCATGAATAGTGTTAAAATATTAATTTATGTATAAATATTTTAATTATTTAATGATTATTATTCTTTATATTATGTAAATATAAAACATGGGAAAGAACTAGATCTTTCATGATAAAACATGCATGAAAAAACATGGCAATTGACACCTGAAACAATAAAAATAATTAAATATAATTAACAACTGGTTTATAAGATGTTATAAAGTGTCATATTTTATATTATAAATATTAATATGGTTCTATTATAATAAAATAACATTCTTAAAATCATTATACAAGAGTTTAAATGATATTAAACCAAAAAGAATCATGAGGTAATGGACTTCGTCTCAATTTCCCTTTATTGAGGATTATTGTAAAGTTATACACTAAATTTCATATATGTGGTGTATATGATTCCCATTTTAAATGTAATGTTCTTATTCCTTAATAATTAATTGTATTATATGTCTCAATTTTAATTATTTCATCCAAGGGTTTACCAAGTGATAAATAATTTAAGAACTCAATTTCCTTCAATTGGGTTATATTACTTTTTCATTGTATTAGAAATTATAATATTATTTTTTATATACCTATTAAAATATTATAATGTATTTCAAAAAAAAATTATGTGTAATTACATTTGATTCACATATTCTATTCATTTAATAATCCTCACTTAAATATTGTTATATTTGTTGGGGTTTATTTCACAATCTCATTTAATCAAGATTGTGTATACTTGAGTATTAATTAAAGGAAATTATTTTTTAATTTTATAATTAGCCCATTTCATTTTATTATCCTTTATCTATTCAATATATTTTAAATTAATAGTGAAATTTTTCTACTCTTTAGTACTCAAAAAAATTAAGAAAATATTTTTAAGAAAATCCATCTTCATTTATCTCATTGGTGTTCTAATTTGAACATTATTTTATTGACTAGGAAAATATTGACATGTTCATATTATTTACTCAGTACTGATATTTAATAATAAGTTCCATTTTCCAGGAATTAAATAAATTATTTATAATATGAGAAATGTTTTGGAAATGAAGTGATGTGTAGAGACCATTTTTTTTACATGTAAGACTTTTAAATATTTATAAGAATATTGTTGGATCCAAACGGTGGGATGGAGCATGATTTTAATGCCTAGTTTGCCCTGAATTAATTTAATAAAAATATTAATAAATATTAATGTGAGGACAGGTTTTCTTAGAAATAATAGAATATCTCCAAAATGGAAGTTCAAATCCTAAAATGGATGGAAAAATTGTGCATGTCACATTGCATTTACACTATTTGTGACATAAATGTTTTCGGCGTGGGTCATCTAAAAAAAAGTCACTGAGGATGTAACAGTAAATAAAATTATTTTATTTCCAATGCTAATCTAAATAAATCATAAATGGGGTGTAATATTATAAATAATAGATCACCATTGAGTTCGTACTGTAGTGTTTTACCTAGGCACGACCTAATGTTAGTCATCATGAGATGTTTCGATGAGATAGTCATTGTTGGTACAGTTAGGTGGAGTAACTAATTAATTAATTAATTTATTTATATTTAACCTAATTCGCATGTTATAAATAGGTGGCTATGGAAAATCATCATGGCTAGCTATATAACCCTCTGATCATTAGAAATGGATCTTATACTTATTCCACTAGGAGATCAAAATGAAATTACAAATAAGGACATATCAGGACGCAATGAATGAAACAACTTCCTCCAACCATTGTCAGGTGGGTTCATCATCAGCGATCGATCCAAATTTGAGGTAGGACTCTTCTCTATGGATTTCTAATCCCAGATTCAAATTATTGGAATATTAGAATTTATTCATTTCTAAATTTCATTATTCTTGAACCTCTACATTGATTTCCAAACTAACACGAACATCAATCAATCTATTCATGGATTCCATATTTATTCTCGTCCTATGTTCTTCACACAATCGTCAATTTCCATTTTTTAAAAATTTAAATTACAATGAATCACTGAGTAGGGCACGGATCAATGTAGATTAGGGTCTAAGGATCTTAGATCTAAGATCATTTCCTTGTTCTGAGTTGGATCGAATGTGTGATAGCATGCAGAAGGGGTGGTGGTTCGGAGCGGTGTGCAGCGACAGGAGGCGGGTCAAACCAGTGGCGTCCTGTGATGGTGAGGTGAGAAAGGGGCTCCAGGTGAGGTGGGGGAGGTGTCTACCAGGTTCAGTGGTTGAGTTTGGAAGGCCAAGTCAGTATGATGCGGTGTAAAAAGCGGCCATAGGTGGGGCGACAGAGCGGCTCTAGGTGGGGAGTGGTCGAGGCGGCAGGGTGAGGTGGCCTGAACAGCGGCTGAAGGTGGCTTGGCAGGAAGTCGATGGAGGGGACCAGAGGCAGCTACTGGGGTGTGTGAATAGGGTGGTAGCCTATAGGGGAAAATAAGGGGTGGGAGGGTGAAACCATAATATTAATATCGACAAAATTAAATATAATAATAATAATATTATTATTATTATTAAAAAATGGTTTGACTTCCAAAACTCCCTCTTGGGGAGTCCGATTAAGGTATCATCTATGAGGATGTGTCCTTATTTATGATATTTTCATTTTATGACTGTTTTGGAAAATTTTCCCCGACCCACGACCTAGACCCATGAAAAACCCATGAAGCATTAGATTTAATAATATTATTAAATCTTTGACCTATCATAACTCCCTCATGGTAAGTCCAAACAATATGCCATCAGTTATTGTGTAACCCTAAATTCAAGATGGTCTTTTTAAGAGCAAGTTTTGGATGTTCTCCTTTTCCTTATGGTTCAAATCCATGGAGAGCCCCTTTATATATTATTATTATTGTTATTGTGAACTTTTACATGACATAACTCCTAAATACAATGTCCAATTATTACTATGTAATTGGATTTGTGACCCTAATATTGAGGATGACATTTTGAGACCAATATAGGGATTTTAGTTTAATATTAATGTGTGGGCCCCACAAGACGCCATTCAAGCGTAATGTAGCGAAATAAAAAAATTTAAACGGGTGTCTGATTGTGGAAAATTAATAATTGAATACTTATATTGTTTCACGAGAATTTCAATGGTGTGATCCGTAGAATTTATTTTTGGATCGAGAATTAGGCCCCACAAAGCAATATTTGTGCACAATGCTATGAAATGAAGCTTCATCACCGATTGTCCAGTTTGGGTGAATTAATAGTCAATCATGTGATATTTTTCTCAAGTATCATAATGACATGATCTGTTTGGTTATTTGGGGTCGTTTGAGCGGGCATGTCAATGAAATTATGTCTTTTCCCTCTAGACCAATGATGAGCATCGTGCACTTGTCAACCATTTGTCCAGATATTCCATGTACTCTGGGAGTACACTAGAATTCCTAGGGGAACTTGTGCACAGTTTAGTACTAGGGTATGGCTAGGAACAAGTTCAGCAAACGAGGAAGGGCCACATGTCTTGCGGGCCCCATACGCATTGTGTACCTCATTTTGAATCTTCTACCTCTCGTATATCTATCTTTTAGATTTGAATTTTATACTGAAAGTATCATATACTGAGTGTTTTTTTATAGAACGTGTAGATTTTCACCATAGTGTATTTTGAGATATGATGCAATATTTTTTGAACATGAATCTTATTCAGGAAACATTCGACAATGGTTGTGATCAAGCATTGGAATATCAGGGTATCCCAAGCTTAACATTCAGTAAGGATGATAAGTGTATTTCTTTAAGTCATTCTAATTGGCACCCTCCAATGGAGCTGGGAATAGGTCCTCGATGATCTTTAGAGTGGAACCCTCCTTCTAGGTATGGCATGGGTCCTCAACCTATTTCAAGTGGCACGCTCCCGCTTGGCTGGGTATGGATCCTAAATGATCTTTAAAGAAGAACCTTCCTTCTATGTAGGAAATGGGTCCTCAATATATTCTAAGGGGTATACTTCATCCAGGATGGCTATAGGTCCTAGATGACACTAGAGTGGCACCCTCCATTTGGGTTAGGAGTGGGTAATAAACCTTAATATACGCCCTCTCAACTAAGCAGAATAATGACGAGACATGGCTTGATGAAGCTTTGGAATCATAAGGAAGTGGGACTCTTTCCCACCAAGATGCATTCATGTGATGAAATTTAAAACCATACAGGTTATTCAATGATTCCCATAGAGGATAGTATTTAGGTGTGATGATTGGGTCCCTTTGACTTGTTTGTTCAGGGTAGATGTGTGGGATGATGGTCATCATAGATGGACCTTCTTTGGAAATGTTTTCTACTCTTCTTCTTGGGCTGATCTATGACATGGAAATTCCCTCACTCTATCATTTGGACTTATTTAACAAAGTATATATATATATATATCCTACTTCATTACCCACCCTTTGGGTATTATTACTCTCAATCCAGGAAAGTCAAAGAATCTTAGGGTATGTCACATGATTTCCATATTTAGATTCTCAAGGTTGGATGAGTCCACTCTCCTACTATAGGTAGTGAAGACTTAATGAGAAGTTCATCTTCTCACTGTTTCGAAATCCTTGTGTTTGTATGATTTCACCTTCACTCTCTTGTTGGGTTGAGTTATACTCTCTTATTGTACCTAGTTGTATTTATTGATTCAATCTTCAGTTGTATCTCTTACTTCTCCCCCTTCAACATTTTAGGGCATTCCACTGGGTATTTATATAGTGACCCTATTAAGTGATTTTCCAAACATGTTTCATGTCTTTTGTAGATGGCATACATGTTGATCATGAAATCAGGTGAGCTTAATGATATGGGGTGTTTGGACCGCCTACGGTGGTTTTAGCATACGATATAGGAACTGTGATCTCTCAATTGTTTATTCTTTTGCAGTTTTGTTAAGATGGGAAATATTTCTAGTTTAGGAATGTATTTGTTTCCATTTTGTTTCAGTATACACTACCATACATTGTTCTGTTTAGTGGTTCATGCATATTTAGTATATTTATAGCAATAATGAATTCATTATTTCTTTCCCTATGCACTTCTTCATTGAGTTGGTTGTGTTCATTTTTATAGGTTTTTTGGAAAATTCTTCCCTAATTTTAGTGTGGCTTCAAAACTTTTCACCACCACCCATACTGTGGAGGAGGGATTGGGGTAGTTTCGAATCATAACCTATCATGGGTTGGGTTGTGAAAGATTGGTATCAAATGTGGTTCAACCCTTGGGAAGTTTTTTGGAAGTTTTCCTAAAATGGTTTTGGTTGGGTTTAGGGAAACAATGTCAAAGTGTCTTGAGTGTGTCTGTTAGGCTAGGGAGTCTAGTGATTGTGTGGCATTCAATGTATCCATTCACCAGGACCCTTACTATCTACTTTTAGACTCATCATACAGATAAATTTGTTGTGGGGATCAATATTCATTCATCATATAATATTCAGATGTTTATTTTCCTTTTTAGTTAGTTCCCCATTATTACTGATATATATGTATGCTCGTCTAACTGTGATACCCCTACATAACTTTTAGGATGCCTCCATAATGACATCCATCCAGGATACCATCTTAAGTTTGGGAATAGTATTTAATGAGCAATGAAGCCTCAGTTTAGGTTACATCCCATGATATCCTTCTTCCAGGTGAATAGTTAGAAACACCCCCACCTATTGTGTAAAAGATAGTCCTAGTAGAACAGGCTTAAGTCGTGCACAGGTTGAGTGCACCCCGCTTGTTCTAGTATCAGAGACTGGTAAGGTTAGGCAGTGAGACAGATACCCAGGTAGTAAAGGATTGGAAAGGGTAAGTGTTCCACATATGTATACTTTTCTATACACTGACGGATTAGATGGTGGATTTGGAAACCATCCTTTTCCACAAAGTGGTAGGGTATTGGTGCAGCATGGTTACACAGATGCATGATGAGTCAATTCCCTCCTGGGATGACTTCCAATATCTATTCAATGAGAAGTACTACCAATACTACTTATGTAGAATTCATATCTAGGAGCTTATAGAGCGTCATTAGGGATGGATGGTAGTGGCTAAGTACACAGTTAGATTCACATAACTTGCATTCTACTCTCTCGACATGATCTGATATGCCTACTTCCAAGCACATATGTTTGAGCAGGGACTCGATCTACCCCATTTCAGTACCCTTGTGTATCCCCACCTATGAAAGGGTGATAGAGCATCTATTGGTGACAATGATCATTTTGTCAGAGGGACACCAGATAGTTGGAACTAGCAGTCGGTGGGATCTTCGAACAGGAAACCCTTTTACGAGGAGGCTCAGAAAATTTGTCATAGATAGCAGAGGTATCACTATGATTAAGGATTTCCCAAGCTTGTACATGGTGGTACCCACAAAGGTGGAGCAGTAAAATGAGTAGGAGGATCTATGGGTGGTGTACATAGCTATGAGAACCTTCAACCACCACCAGGTGGCCCACATCAGGCTCAGGGAGTTAGCGGCTGGGGCCACGAATATCTATAGGATTTGGATTTCTATGATCCCATATTATATGAAATTATAATAGGTGTTCTCTATGTCTCTAATAAATTTTTTAGTAGTAATTGTAATATACTGTGAGCTATACTATTTTCTTTCAACTTCATGCTCTACATTTACACTGGGATGATGTGGGGCGTCAGTGTGACCCTATACATGTGTTTTTTGATGTAGGTTCAAATGAAAAAAGAAGAGAGGTTATTCCCCCATCAAGACGTGTTTTATAAACATGAGAAAACCCATGATGTTGAGATAGTGTAGATCAAAGCTCATAGTATCCAGGTTTGGTGGATGTTTCCTTCTTACTTATGTGTTCAGGGCGAGGTTATGTGATGGAGTATCAAAGGAGGTCCTGGAATTGCTAGTGATGTTTTTATGATTGGCCTTTTTCCATGGGATTCCACCCATGGGTGTGGCATATTTTTTCTGGTTTGTGGTTAGTCGCATTCCAAGAGAGGAAGATGTGTACGGGGTAAGCCACATGATTTGGATGTTTGACATCCCATGGTTGGATGAGTTTACTTACCAGGATTGTTTGTCGGTACCCCTGCATGCTTGATGTCACCCTTGATGTAGTGACATCTGATTATTAAATAAAGTTTGAGGTAGTTGAGACCTCAGTAACAAAACTACATGACCCCTACCAAGAGTTGAAAGTGTTCATCTTCTCCTCGAGAATGTGGAGACACTACCTTAGGGGAGAGTGCTTTGGGATTTACTCATTCCACCATAGTCTTAGGTATATCTTCACTCAAAGAGACCTAAACCTAAGATTGCGGCATTGGTTGGAATTCATGTAGGACTATGACTTTGATGTAGTTTGTACTTCATAGAAGGGAAATGTTGTAGTATATTCCTTTATCCAGAAGTATCATGCTCACATACTGTAGGAATACTCGAAGAAGTTAGATTCCTTTCATATCACCCTTTTGGAGTAGGGGATACAATTTTTCTTCAGTCGATGGTGTTGACTCCTTCACTTCTCAAGTGTGTGAGAGAGCCTCAGCTTGAAGAAATCGACTGTGAGGTCTTGTGTGAAAAGATATCCATAGGAGTTTCAACTGATGTATTTTTATAACGAATGGAATCCCATCATTCATTTCAGGGATGAATGGTGATTTTGGACTAATTATAAGAGGAGGTGATGAGGGAGTTTCACAATCCTCTTTTGGATATACATCCCATTGTGTGGAATAGGTACGTTCAGGCTCAGTGTCCCATCCTCTTTTCTTAGATGGTGCTTTTCAGGGATGAAATGATTTGAATACGGGAATAATGTTGAGATTCTAGTTTTCCCTTATAAGACTTTGGAATGTTTCTTCAAATATTTTCAGAGTCAATCGCTAAGACAGGGCGTGATTCTGAGGCCCGGTGTTCCTGGAATTATTTTTATAAAAATATTAAATATATTTTTAATTCTCTTGAATGGTTATTCATAAATAATATAATATATCCTAAATAAAATCTTGAACCAGAAAAATGATGACATAGTTGAGCCTGGAACGTGAAATTTACATTAGGAATGATATAACCTCTGTCAGCACGGGTCATCTATAGAAAAAATCACTGAGGATGTATTCATAATTAAAATTATTAAATAAAATTATTTCATTTTTAACTCTAATAAAAATAACTCATGAACAAGGGCTCATATTGTAAATCCAAGATCACCATTTATTTTTCAGTTTGTGTTTTCCCTATGTGCAATGTAAAGTTGTTCGGTGTGAGAAGTTCAGATGAGGCAGTAGTTGGCGGTATGGTTAAGTGGATTAATTAATTAATTAATTTCTATTTAACCTAATTCTTAGTTTATAAATAGGAATCTATATAAAATCGCCAGTATTAGTCGTAAAACCCCATGATATTTGGAAAGTACTCTTCTCCTCCTTCCATTGGCGAATCTTTAAAACATTAAGGGTCGAGATATATCAAGATACAGTTAATGCAATGACTTCCTATAATCATTGGAAGACACATTCTTCCTCAGCAATCAATCAAAAAATTTGGTAGTATTATTCACTTTGGATTCGTAATACTTAATTGAAATTCCTAGAATATGAAACTTTATGCGTTTTTCAATTCCATCATTATTTAACCACAATGAAGATGGCCAAAATAACAGAGTCTTTGATTGATCTATGCTTGGATTCCATAATTATTCTCTTCCTCTGTTCTTCATGATATCATTAATTTCCAATTTTAACATTTTTAAATGACAATGAATCATCAAGAGGTTCATGGATCAATGTAGACCTGGGTTCAACGATTGCAAATAAATGACCATTTTTTCATGTAGGATCATATGTGTGGTAGTGTATGGAAGGGGAGGCAGTTCTAAGTAGTTCACATTAGTAGGTGGTAGGTCTAGTCGGCAGTGGCCCGTGGAGATGAGGTGAGTAGGCGGCTCCAGGCAAGGCAAGGGTGGTGGCTCTCAGGCCCAAACATCAAGCGCAGCAGTCTACGGTAGACAGAGGTAGTGTGGTAGGTGGCGTGGTGGAGTGGCTCCAAGTGGGGCATGGTCGGGACATGAAATTGAGGTGGTTGGGACAATGGCCAGTGAAGGCGTGGAAAGTGGTCGGCAGAGGTGATCGGAGTCGGCGGCCTATGAAGGCGACTGGAGGTGGTGGTTGGGGGCGTGACTAGGGTGGTGGCCAACGTCGTAAAAGAAGGGGGTGGGGAACCATAACACTAATAAAAAAATAAATTTATTAAATATAAAAATAATCTTATTATTATTATTATAAAATGGTTTTACTTCCATAACTCCCACTTTGAGAGTCCAATTAATGCATCATCTATTGTGGCATGAACTTATTTACAATATGGTCATTTTAAGACCATTTTATAAAAATTTCCCTGACCCGTGACCTGGACCCATGAAACACTTTTGAAGCATTATATTTATTAATATTATTAAATATTTGAAGTTTCATAACTCCAACATGGGCATTCAAAATGATGTGTCGTCAGTGACTACATGACCCAAAATTCAAGATGACCTTTTTAGGAACAAAATTATTTCTTCATATTTAGATCATGGTTCAAGTCCATAGATCACCCATTTTAATAATAGTATTATTATTTTTATTGAAAAACTTGTACCTAACATAACTCCTATATTCGACGTCCAATTGAAGCACCACCAGAAGATTTTTTACCTTGTTATTGAGATAGACAATTGGAGACAAATGGTGTGATTTTTATTCTTTATTGAGGTGTGGTCCCCATGAGACACCATCCGAGTGTAATGTAGATAATTAAGACTTTTTCATCATGCATTCTATTAAGGCAAAGCAAAAGTCAATTCTTGGTCTGTTTTCACGAGGTCAATTATATAGGTCCATTCCTTTTAGGTTTACAGTAAGCGGCGTGGTACTGGCTAGTGTCGTTCCTTTCCATAGGTCCTGGTTCACATCTATGTTGTACCTTCTCCCAATGTGGGCGGGCCCCTTGCTTTTCCTTCAGGTTCAGGGGGGTTTCTTGATTTTGAGGCCCTTTCCTCGGCCCCTTTTCCCTCACAGGGGTCTCTTTCCATTCCACTCCCGTGGTCTGTGGTTGTTTTCCCTTGTCTCCCCAGATCGGCCTGTCTGGCTCTATCTTCTTCCTCGCTTCTTTTGCAGCTCAAGAGATACGTTGAGTCCAGCTTCCTACCTTCCTTCCTTATTCCCCTCTACCCCACTTCCATGTTCCCCTCTCCTCCTCCACCTCCCCTTCCCCCTCCTTTCTAGGCTCCCCTCCGCCTCATGTGTTCCCCACCTCCTCAGGGCCATGTCCCTCTAGTCCTTTATGTTCCCTCTTCTTCTTCTCCTCCTCCTCCCATCCCTCCTCCTCCTTCTCCCATCCCTTCTCCGACCACCAAGTCCCATACTCAGGAGGTTGGTCTGAAATCCCTTTCTCCTCAGCCTTCCTTGCACGGTCGGCCCCACCACCTCTTGAATGCCCCTTTTTCTATTCTCTATGCCTCACCCTAGAGTGCAGGCAGGTGCACGAGGGACCAAGGTAAGAAGCTACAGTAGTCCTCTCATTCGTTCTTCCCCAAGGAAAAGAGTTCCAGAGCCGGTGCTAGGACATTCCCTATCCAATGTTTCCTTCACCATCTGGAATGCTTGTGGATTTGGGGCCTAGGTGAACATAGACTTCATTGCCTCTGAGGCCCATAAACCCAAGGCTAGTCTTAATTCCGCTTGAGCACAAACAAAAACCCTCTAGAATAGTGGATTTATCTATAAGGTTAATGATGCATGATTACATCCATGTGGAGCCCACAAATTCTCACATTTGGCTTTTCTAGAATCAGAGTATCTCAGTTACTTTTGTCCAAGAAGGTGACCAATTCATCACTACCAAAATCTCTCATGACAAAGGATCTTTCTTCGCGTATTTCATCTATGGTAGTTGTGACATCTAGCGGTGCGAGTCTCTATGAGAGGAGCTCCCAAATTTCAACCCTGGTGGTAGCCCCTAGTTTGTAGGAAGGGATTTTAATGTTTTTGTAGAGCCAGAGGAAAGGAAGGGAAGGGGTCCTTTTCCATGGAAGAAATGTATGGATTTTGTTCGTTTCATGGTGGATAATGGGATTCTCGATATTGGATTCAGTGGAGATCATTTCACGTGGTTCAAAAACCAATGAGTTCCCCAGTGCTCATGGAGTTTCCTCAACTACTGCTTTTCCAAAATACAGGCCATCTCATCGTATCCTGTCATCTCTGTCAATCAATTGATGTGCAGAATTTCTAATCACTCTCTGCTCCTTTTCTCTATCGCAATGAGGAACCTAAGTCTTGACTATTGTACATACTACCACCACTAGGATATCCTCTCTAGATACCAAGAAATTATTGTTGATTCATGGTAGTTTTGGGACCATGTTTCATGGAGAAGGATGTTTGAAGAGTTAGCCTTTGCGGAGTGTTGTATTTTGTTGTCAAAGAAGATAAATCAATTCACTTTGTAGAAGGATCACGAATCAGACGATGCATTTCTGGTATGTATTTAACACATATCATTAGTTGGGAGAACTTTTGATGCAAGCCTTATGAAGTAATGAGGGAGAAATGATGATGCCAGTCATATAAAGTTTTGATTGGAAGGAATGATGTTGCGGGAGGATAGGGAAGTTTCAGTTCCCATTGTAACTCTGACGATGCTAAAGCTGATCTATCAAAGGATAAATATCACGATAGTGGGATTCGTGATAAGAGCATAAGAATGGTTATGGGAAGCAATGAAGAGAGAAAATGACAAAGAAATGGACAATTTGGGGACGACGCACAGTTTAAGGTGGCGCGGAAATTTAGGCAGGTTGCGTGAAAAAATAAAGTGGTGCGTGAAATCGTAGCGGGTTGCGCGAAAAATCCGCGGGATGCACGAAATCGAGGAATGATGTTTTTCGTGCAAAAGGTGTTTCGAGATCAGAATCTAAAAAATTTTCAAAGTCATGAGCTACGTGAAAAATTGGGTCATTGGGCGAAATACGATGTCACGTGAAAGGATGGGTTTGCGCGTAATATGGAATGCGGTGTGGAATTTTGCACACAATTGGTGCTTCATGCTTAGATGGATGAAAAATGGAAAATGCATGAGGTGCGTGAAATATTGAAGCATGGCATGAAATATGAAGTTTCATAAAAGAGTATTTACACACATGAAGGAGGTTTTACATGTGGATTAGTGTTTTTCACGCGGGTTCAAAAAATGCCTATAAATATGAGGCTAACCCTTCTCATTTGTTAATGCTCGACACTTAGAAGAAATCCTGAGCTCTGGTGTGCATAAAATCTTACGCTAAGTAAGTTGTGTGAAAAGAAAGAGGTTTTTTTTGAAATAATGAAAGTTGCGTGAAAAATTGGGAAGCTGTGCGAAAAGTGAAACTTTGCGCGAAAAAGGGAAGTTGCGCGAAATTGTTTTCCGCGCCAAAAGGGAATTTTTATGCGCAAGCCATTTGAATTGCGTGCAAGGCACCCTAAAGTATGTGAGAAATATTTGGGGTCTTTTCACGCATTCAGTTGTGTGTAAGAGAGTTCATACCAGCTTTTGGGTAAGAAAGTGAAGATTTGTAATTCAGAGAATACATCTGTTCAATTGTAAAGAAGCACTGAAACATTGTGTTACCCTATTTGTTCTAAGAGG
Source organism: Viscum album (assembly GCA_963277665.1). Taxonomy (NCBI): domain Eukaryota; kingdom Viridiplantae; phylum Streptophyta; class Magnoliopsida; order Santalales; family Viscaceae; genus Viscum; species Viscum album. The sequence goes on from OY728138.1 coordinate 2,024,063,156, forward strand.
AAGCACACGCACTATTGGATTGTTTTCAAAGTGCTGCACGAGTGTAAGGGTATATCATACTCGTTTTATTACACATCAAAGTATTGTTTTCTAGTGGACTGTGTGGTACTAGATTGTTTCTATACCATACCAAGAACGTAGCTACTCTTGTTGAGTAGTGAACCTTGTAAATCTTGTGTTCCTGTGGTTGTTTGTGTTTAGCAGGGAAGAAACACTTTAACAAGAGGCGAAGGTTGTTCCAAAAGGGGGAAACATAAAAAGAAAAAGATATCACTGATTCACCCCTCCCCCTCTCAGTGACACTTGGATCCTGACTGGGAACTTCAATTGGTATCAGAGCGAGGTTCCCTTCATTTATTATTTGCAGAAGTGTTTGAAGAGAAGTTGTGATGGAGAATCTAAATTGTGTGAACAGTAAGGGGGTTACAATTTTCGATGGAAAGAACTATCACATCTGGAAGGACAGAATGATGTTGTATCTTATGTCTCTTGGATATGAAGTTCTTTAAACTACAAAAGATGGATTTCCTAATATTGATGACAAGGTCCCTCTTACTTCTGTCGATAATAAGAATCTAGAGAATGATGGAAGAGATAAAAATGCATTACTCTCGTAACTTTCGGAGAGTGAGTTTTTAAGAGTGAAAGGTTTCACTACTACTAAAGGCATCTGGGATAAGCTAATGAATATCTATGAAGGAAATACAAAAGTGAAGAAGGAAAAACTACAAATCTGGAGGCTGAAGTATGAAGACTTGAAAATGGGAGAATCTGAATCTTTTGGGGAATTCTTTACCAGGGTCAATGACATTATCAGTACAATCTGATGTCTTGGTGAAAAGTTAGAATATTCTATAGTTGTTGAAAAGATACTGAGAATTCTGCCTGACAAATTTGATGCTAAAGTTTCATCACTAGAAGACAGGGACCCGGAAACATTATCTCTTGATAATTTTCAAAGTACTCACATCACTTATGATATGAGAAGAGAGAAGACCATGAAGATCAAAGCAAAATCCGATAGAGAAATGTCTTTCAAGGCAGAAAATAACGAGAAGTTGAATAAAATTATTATTAATGAAGAAGCTGGTGAATCCGACTCTGAAAATGAGGTATGTCAAAATTTTGATGAAATTCTATCCTTGTTTTCTAAAAATGTTAAAAGAGGCACAGGGAAATACAAAGGGAAACTCCCTTTGAAATGTTTTGAATGTGGAGCAGTTGGTCACTTTGGGGATAATTTCCCTCAAAAAGGGAAAGATGACGTCAGTGATGAAGAAGAAAGAGGACCAAGAAGGTCATGGAAGAAATAGGGTTGAAAAGATAAATATTTCGGTAGAGGTCATAATAAAAAGTTCTTTAAATCAAAAAGAAGAATCTTTTTGTCAAAAGATGAAGAAGATGATCATAGCGAGACTGAATCATAAAATTTTTCTACTGATAAAGCTAGAGAGAGTACCTTTTTTGTAACAGTGAATAATGATGATTATGAGATTAGTAGTACTGAAGAAGAAGAGACTCAACTTGAAAAGTATCTGAAAGAAGAGATGAGGGAATGTTTGAGGAAGATCAAAAAGCTTGAGAAAGAAAACAAGAAGTTGATAAATGAAAATTCCACAGTAAAAAATCAAGAAGGTTTTACTGATGAGAAAATCAAGATGGAAAAGGAGATTGATGATCTGAAAAATTGTCTTGAGAATACAAAGAATCGTAATGATCATCTTGAAGTGAAGCTGAAGGAAAAATAAGAAGAGTTGGAACTTGTCCAACAAAAACCGCATAAAGCTAAAGAAACGAATATCAGTTCCAAAAATTCTATCTTAGAACTTGGCAAATGTTCTAGTAAGAAAGAACCAAACAAGGATCTAAAAAATTTACCATCAAAGGTTGAAATGAACGAAAAAAGTGGTTCTGATAAGAACAAGTCTAGAAAGACCAAGTATGTGGTCAAATTCATCAATGCAGAAAAATCAGAAGTGCATAAAAACCTTGAGTCAAGAAAAACTTCTAATAATTCAGGTACTGATGAATCTGAGTTGAAGAAGAGAGTTACAAATGAAAACATGAAGGTTTTTGAGAAGCGTGTTCACAACTCCAGTCAGTATAAAAGTTTCAGAGGAAAATAATCTTTATATGGTTACTGCTGGTATTGTGGTGGATTTGGACACATGGCAAGTATGTGTTGGTTCAACCAACAACATTACAACTATTCCAAAAGTTTTGAAAGAAAAGGATTGAGGGGGAGTAAACCCTTTCAAAATAGAATGCCTCCAAAAACGTTTCAGAAGATATCTGAGAAGACTGGTGTGAAAGTTGAGAATAGATTCCAACCACTGGAAACTTATTGTGAAAGATATGATCAACCTAGACATCTTGGTGAGGGTTACCTTAGTGTGTTACCTGAGCAAAAAAAGTTTGTTAATAATCCTCAGAAGATAGAGTTTTTAAAATCAAAAAGGGACAAGTTTGATAATTCTAAAAAGAATGAATGCATGGTTCTCTGGCCAGAACATATTGATTTGGCTAGGAAATTGGAAGAATCACAACAGAAAGTGAAGGAAAATGAAGAACAAAAAGAACTTGTTGTTGAAACTGCTTTGAAAGCTACAAAAGGAGAACTTCCATGGATTTTTGATAGTGGATGTTCATCTCATATGACAGGAGACTTGAAGCTGCTGAAGAATGTGAAAGACTTTAAAGAAGGAACTGTGTCATTTGGAAATGATGAATCTCTAAGGATCAAAGTTGTTGGATCGTCCATCATTGGAAAAGAAAAGATGAAATCCAGAAAAACACTATATGTTGATGGGCTGAAACATAATCCGCTTAGTGTGTCACAAATCTATGATTAAGGAAGCAAAGTGATCTTTAGAAAAGATGGATTTTTTTTTGAAAAGTGAAAATGATGGAAATATAGTTACAAGGGGCCAACATACAAGAGGGAATTTGTTCCAAGTTGGTGAAGTTCAGAACTCTTGTTACATGGGTGTAGCAGATGAAAATCAGTTATGGCATAAAAGGCTAGGGAATTTGTGTCAGATAAATATGTGCAAGCTATCAACACGTGATAGTGTCCGATATATGCCTGATTTATCAGGAAGAAGAGATTGGTGCTGCACTATTTGTGAAAAAGGGAAGATTGCAAACTCCTTTCATAAGAAAGTAAAAATTCGTTCAAAACAACCCTTGGAACTCATAAATTCCGATATATGTGGACCGATGAGAAAGAAATCAATAAATAGAGATGATTACTTCATTACTTTCATTTATGACTTTACTTGCATTACTTGTGTTATGTACATGAGACATAAGTCAGATGCTCTGAAAATGTTTAAGAGTTTCAAGAGGAAAGCAGAGAAGGAATGTGAGTACTCAGTGAAGAAGTTGAGAACTGATAATGGTGGAGAGTATAAAAATGAAGAGTTTGAATGTTACCTTGAGAAACATGGAATTCGGCATGAGTTCAGTTCACCATACACACCTTAACAAAATGGGGTTGCTGAAAGGAGGAATGAAAGTCTGGTGGAAATGGGAAGAACTATGTTACTTGAACATAGTCTTTCTCATTATTATTGGAGGGAAGCAATGAGAACTACTGTGTATATTCACAACCGATGTTTCTGTAGGCCAATCTCAAATATAACTCTATACGAAATGTTCTATGGAAAAACTCCAAGTCTGAAACATTTGAGAGTTTTTGGGAGTTCATGTATTATAAAGAAGAAAGGTGGAAATCTAGGAAAATTTGAGCAAAGAGGAGATGACGGAATTTTTCTTGGCTATGCTCCATAAGGAAGAGGATACAGATTCCTAAACAAAGAAACATGAATAATTATTGATTCTTCAGATGTAAAATTTGTTGAAAATGTTGAGAAAGAAAAGAATTCATATGTTGATGTGGAAGTCGAGAAGGATAGAGAAGATTTTGTTAACAACTTTTATAATGCTACAGACTGTGTTAATCCTACTCAAGAAGAGGAATCCAACTCAGAAATCTTGAGTGATGAGGATGGAGTTCAAAAAACTCATCCTAGGTTGAGGAAACAAGTGGAGGCTCAGAACATTATTGGAGATAAAAATTAGATGTTTCAAACAATAAGAACAATGAATGCTATATCACATTCTTCTCTTTATTCAAAAGTTGAACCAAATGATGTAAATGAAGTATTTGAGAATCCAGAATGGATTCATGCTATGAATGAAGAGCTTGATCAGATAGAGAAGAATGATACTTGAGAACTTGTACCCAAGCCAGAAAACAAGAACATTATTGGTACATAGTGGGTTTTCTAGAACAAGCTGAATGAAGAAGGTAAAGTAATAAGAAACAAGGCAAGATTGGTTTTCAAAGGGTATTCACAAATTGAATCCATTGATTTTGATGAAACCTTTTCTCATGTGGAATGATTAGAAACAATCAGAATATTTCTTGCCATTGATGCACAACGAGGTTACAAAATCTTTCAAATGGAGGTAAAATTTGCAATCTTGAATGACGACCTTGACGAGGAAGTTTACATTGATCAAACTTGTGGATTTTTTATTGGAAAGGATGAGAATTTTGTGTGAAAGTTGAAGAAGGCTTTGTATGGGCTAAAATAGACTCTGAGAGCATGGTATTCTAAATTAGATACTTGCTTGAAGAAAATGAACTTTAAGAAAGGGAGAGTTGACAGCAATCTCTAAATCAAGGAATGTCAGGAGTTTTCACTGATCGTTATTGTTTATGTCGATGATATTATATTTGCTGGAAATGATGAAAGATCATGTGAAAAAATTTCTTAGGAGATGAAAAAGTTATTTGAGATGTCTATGCGGTGAGAAATGAAGTACTTTCTTGGGAAAAAAATTTCACAGAAGAAGAATCATGTTTTTTTGTCTCAAGAAAAGTATGCTAACGAACTTCTGAATAAGTTTGGCATGGAAAATTCAAAAAAAGTTTCCAAACCGATTTTAGTGGGAACCAAGTTGTCTAAAGATGGAGAAGGCAAGGAAGTTGATCAGAAAGTGTTTCGAAAGATGATTGGAAGTCTGTTGTATTTGACTGCCTCAAGACCCGACATCGTCTATGCTATTACTTTATGTGAAAGATTTCATAGTGCTCCTAAAGAATCACATTTGATTTCTGGAAAAATAATTCTCAGATATATCAAAGTCACAACAAATTTTGGAATCCGGTATGATGGCTCTGAAAATATTGATCTATTCGGGTATTCTGATGCTGATTGGGCAGGAAATGTTGATGATCGAAGATCCACATCTGGTGGAGTATTCTTTCTGGGGAAAAGTTGTGTTAGTTGGCATACCAAGAAACAAAATTCAGTAACTCTTAGCACAGCTGAAGCTGAGTATATTGCTGCTACTCAAGCTGCAACTCAACTAATGTGGATGAAGACTCAGCTGGAAGATCTACTTGTTGAAGTAAAGCTACCATTGCTCTTGGGTTGTGATAATCAGAGTGCAATCAATCTTACCAGAAATCCAGTACAAAATTCTCGTTCAAAACACAATTACATAAAGTACCACTTCATCAAAGAGCAGGTGGAAAAGAATGAATTGAGGTTGGAGTATGTTCTTACATCTGAACAAGTTGCTGATATATTTACAAAACTGTTTCTGAAGGAACCATTTGCAAAATTGAGGTTGAACATGGGTGTACAAACTCCTTTTCATCAAGGTTAGGTACATGTTTTGGTCCCCTCTCTCGTCTTACCTTTGGATAGTGTTGTAAAGGGGGAGAATTGTTTCATAAATCTATCCATATGGAATCATGCATTAAGGGGGAGTTGTGTGTAAGTTGTGAATTCAGCATGTATGTGTGTGAAGTATTCTAACTTTTTATTGGAGTGGTTGTAGGAAACAATGTTGTTTTCCATGAAAGTTGAAGAAGTGAAGAATGCTTAAGTAGAAGATTAAAATATGTTCTGAGGAAGGCTGAGGAGGTACGTTCATGAGATTTCATAGTCACTGATTTTGGACAGCATGGTTTTGGCTCTCAATAATTCTTATTTGCTATAATGAGTTAGCTCAGGTAGGATTAGAATTTTTGATAGGTAATCCATTGCAAAAGGTTACAAAGTTCAGTGATTTATGAATCTTTGTTGAAAACAAAATCCAAATGGGGAGATTGCTGGGACCAAGTTCCATGGAGAAGGAAGTTTGAAGAGTTAGCCTTTGTAGAGTGTTTTATTCTGTTGTCAAAGAAGCTAAATCAATTCACTTTGTAGAAGGATCACAAATCAGACGATGCATTACTGGTATGTATTTCACACATATCATGAGTTAGGAGAACTGTTGATGCAATCCTTATGAAGGAAAGGGGGAGAAATGATGATGCCAGTCATATAAAGTTGTGATTGGAAGGAATGATGCTTCTGGAGGATAGGGAAGTTTTAGTTCCCATTGCAACTCTGACGATGCAAAAGATGATCTATCAAAGGATATATATAACGATAGTGGGATTCATGATAAGAGCTGAATAATGGTTATGGGAAGCAGTGAAGAGAGAAAATTACAAAGCAATAGACAATCTGGGGATGGCCGAAAAGCACAGTTTAGGCAGGTTGCGCAAAAAATCTGCGGGATGTGCAAAATAGTGGAATGATGTTTTTCGCGAAAAAGGTGTTTCGAGATCAGAAGCTAAAAAATTTGCAAAGGCATGAGCTGCGCGGAAAATTGGATCATTGTGCGAAATACGATGTCGCGTGAAAGGATGGGTTTGCGCGTAATATGGAATGCAGTGTGGAATTTTGCGCGCAAATGGTGCTTAATGCTTAGAAGGATGAAAAATGGAAAGGTCATAAGGTGCGCGAAATATTGAAGCATGGCGCGAAATATGAAGTTTCATAAAAGATTTTTTACGCGCATGAAGGAGGTTTTATGCACGGATTAGTGTTTTTCGCGCGGGGTCAAAAATGCCTATAAATATGAGGCTAACCCTTCTCATTTGTTAATGCTCGACACTTAGAATAAATTCCGATCTCTAGTGCGCGTAAAATCTTACACTATGTAAGTTGCGCGAAAAGAAAGAGGTTTTCGTGAAATAAAGAAAGTTGCGCGAAAAATTGGGATGCTCTGCGAAAAGATTAACTTTGCGTGAAAAATAGAAGTTGTTCGAAATTGTTTTCCGCGCCAAAAGGGAATTTTTATGCACAAGCCATTTGAATTGCGTGCAAGGAACCCTAAAGGCTGTGCAAAATATTTGGGGTCTTCGCACGTATTCAATAGTGTGTAAGAGAGTTCTTACCAGCTTCTGGTTATGAAATTGAATATTTGTACATCAGGGAATACATCTGTTAAATTGTAAAAAAGCACTGAAACATTGTGTTACCCTATTTGTGCTAAGAGGGAGCACACACACTATTGGATTGTTTTCAATGTGTTGCATGAGTGTAAGGGTATATCCTACTCATTTTATTCCACATCAAAGGATTGTTTTCTAGTGGATTGTGTGGTACTTGATTGTTTCTGTACCATACCAAGGACGTAGCTACTCTTGTTGAGTAGTGAACCTTGTAAATATTGTGCTCTTGTGGTTGTGTGTGTTCAGTAGGGAAGAATCTCTTTAACAGGAGGCGAAGGTTGTTCCAAAATAGGGAAACTTAAAAAGAAAAAGATATCACTGATTCACCCCCTCCCCCTCTCAGTGATACATGGATGCTGACAGGGAAATTCAATTGGTATTAGAGCGAGTTTCCCTTCGTTTATTCTTTACTGAAGTGTTTGAAGAGAAGTTGTGATGGAGAATCTAAATTGTGTGAACAGTAAGGGGATTCTAATTTTCGATGGAAAGACCTATCACATCTGGAAAGACATATTGATGTCGTATCTTATGTCTCTTGGATATAAAGTTCTAGAAACTACAACAGATGGATTTCCTGCTATTGATGAAAAGGTCCCTCTTACTCCTGTCGATAAGAAGAATCTTGAGAATGATGGAAGAGCTAAAAATGCATTACTCTCGTCACTTTCTGAGAGTGTGTTTTTAAGAGTGAAAGGTGTTGCTACTGCTAAAGGCATTTGTGATAAGCTAATGAATATCTATGAAGGAAATACAAAAGTGAAGAAGGAAAAACTAAAAATCTGGAGGCTGAAGTATGAAGACTTGAAAATGAGAGAATCTGAATCTGTTGGGGAATTCTTTACCAGGGTTAATGACATTTTCAGTACAATCAGATGTCTTGGTGAAAAGATAGAAGATGCTACAGTTGTTGAAAAGATCCTGAGAATTCTGCCTGATAAATTTGATGCTAAAGTTTCATCACTAGAAGACAGGGACCCGAAAACATTATCTCTTGATGATTTGCACAGTACTCTCATCACTTATGAGATGAGAAGAGATAAGACCATGAAGATAAAAGAAAACTCCGATAGAGAAATGTCTTTCAAGGCATAAAAGAAAGAGAAGTCGAAGAAAATTATTATTAATGAAGAAGCTGGTGACTCCGACTCTGAAAATGAGGTATTTCAAAATATTAATGAAATTATATCCTTGTTTTCTAAAAATGTTAAAAGAGGCACAGGGAAATACAAAGGGAAACTCCCTTTGAAATTATTGAATGTGGAGCAGTTGGTCACTTTGCGGCTAATTTCCCTCAAAAATGGAAAGGTGACGTCAGTGATGAAGAAGACAGAGGACCAAGATGGTCATGGAAGAAACAGGGTCGAAAATATAAATATTCTGGTAGAGTTCAGAATAAAAAGTTCTTTAAATCAAAAAGAAGAAGATTTTTGTCAAAAGATGAAGAAGATGATCATAGCGAGACTGAATCAGAAAAATCTACTACTGAGAAAGCTAGAGAGAGTACCTTTTTGCAACAGTGAATAATGATGATTATGAGAGTAGTAGTACCAAAGAAGAAGAGACTCAACTTGAATAGTATCTGAAAGAAGAGGTGAACAAATGTTTGAGGAAGATCAGAAAGCTTGAGAAAGAAAACAAGAAGTTGATAAATGAAAATTCCACACTAAACAATCAAGAAGGTCTTACTGATGAGAAAATCAAGATGGAAAAGGAGATTGATGATATGAAAAATTATCTTGAGAATACAAAGAATCGTAATGATCATCTTGAAGTGAAGCTGAAGGAAAAAGAAGAAGAGTTGGAACTTGTCCAACAAAAACTGCATAAAGCTAGAGAAATGAATATCAGTTCCAAAAATTTTATCTGAGAAGTTGGCAAATGTTCAAATAAGAATAAACCAAAAAAGGATCTACAAAATTTACCATAAAAGGTTGAAATGAAAGACAAAACTGGTTCTGATAAGAACAAGGCTGGAAAGTCCAAGTATGTGGTCAAAATCAGCAATGCAGAAAAATCAAAAGTTCATAAAAACCTTGAGTCAAGAAAAACATCTAATACTTCTGGTACTAATGAATCTGAGCTGAAGAAGAGAGTTACAAATAAAAACATGAAGGTTTTTGAGAAGCATGTTCACAACTCCGGTCAGTATAAAAGTTTCAGAGGCAAATATTCTTTCTATGGTTACTGTTGGTATTGTGGTGGATTTGGACACATGGAAAGTATGTGTTGTTTCAAGCAACAACATTACAACTATTCAAAAAGTTTTGAAAGACAAGGATTGAGGGGGAGTCAACCCTTTCAAAATTGAATGTCTCCAAATATGTTTCAGAAGATATCTGAGAAGACTGGTGTGAAAGTTGAGAATAGATTCCAACCACTTGAAACTTATTGTGAAAGATGTGATCAACCTGGACATCTTGCTAAGGGTTGCCTTAGTGTGTTACCAGAGCAACAAAAGTTTCTTAATAATCCTCAGAAGACAGAGTTTTTAAAATCCAGAAGGGACAAGTCTGATAAGTCTGAAAAGAAATAATGCATAGTTATCTGGCCAGAACACATTGATTTGCCTAGGAAATTGGAAGAAGCACAACAAAAAGTGAAGGAAAAGGATGAACAAAAATCACTTGTTGTTGAAACTACTTTGAAAGATACAAAAGGAGAACATCCATGGATTCTTGATAGTGTATGTTCGTCTCATATGATAGGAGACTTAAAGCTGATGAAGAATGTGAAATACTTTAAAGAAGGAACTGTGACATTTGGAAATGATTAATCTCTAAGGATCAAAGGTGTTGGATCGGCCATTATTGAAAAAGAAAAGATGAAATCCAGAAAAACACTATATGTTGATGGGCTGAAACATAACCTACTTAGTGTTTCACAACTCTGTGATGAGGGAAACAAAGTGATCTTCAAAAAAGATGAATTTTTTGTGAAAATTGAAAATTATGGAAACAAAGTTACAAGGGTCCAACGTACAAGAGGGAATTTGTTCCAAGTTGGTGAAGTGCAGAACTCTTGTTACATGGGTGTAGCAGATGAAAATCAGTTATGGCATAAAAGTCTGGGGTATATGTGTCTGAGAAATATGTGCAAGCAATAAACACGTGACAGTGTCCGAGATATGCCTGATTTATCAAGAAGAAGAGATTGTTGCTGCACTATTTGTGAAAAGGGGAAGATTGCAAACTCCTTTCATAAGAAAGTAGAAATTCGTTCAAAACAACCCTGAGAACTCATACATTCTGATATATGTGGACCAATGAGCAATAAATCAACAAATGGAGATCAGTACTTCATTAATTTCATTGATGACTTTACTCCCATTACTTGTGTTATGTACATGAGACATAAGTCAGATGCTCTGAAAATGTTTAAGAGTTTCAGGAGGAAAGCAGAGAAGGAATGTGAGTACTCTATGAAGATGTTGAGAACTGATAATGGTGGAGATTATAAAACTGAAGAGTTTGAAAGTTACCCTAAGAAACATGGAATTCTCCATGAGTTCAGTTCTCCATTCATACCTCAACAAAATGGGGTTGCTGAAAGGTGGAATTGAAGTCTGGAGGAAATGGGAAGAACTATGTTACTTGAACATAGTATTTCTCATTATTATTGGAGGCAAGCCATGAGCACAGTTGGGTATATTCAAAACTGATGTTTCTATAGTCCAAACTCAGATATGACTCCATACGAAATGTTCTATGGAAAAACACCATGTCTGAAACATTTGAGAGTTTTTGGGAGTCCATGTATTATAAAGAAGAAAGGTGGAAATCTGGGAAAATTTGGGCAAAGAGGAGATGATGGAATTTTTCTTGGCTGTGCTCCAGAAGGAAGAGGATACAGATGCCTCAACAAAGAAACAGGAAGAATTATTGATTCTTCATATGTAAAATTTTTTGGAAATGTTGAGAAAGAAAAGCAGTCATATGTTGATGTGGAAGTCGAGAAGGATAGAGAAGATTCTATTAAAATCATTGATAATGCTACATACTGTGTTAATCCTACTCAAGAAGAGGAATCCAACTCAGAAATCTTGAGTGATGAGGATGGAGTTCAAACAACTCATCCTAGGTTGATGAAACAAGTAGAGGCTCAGAACATTATTGGAGATAAAACTCAAAAGGATCAAATAAGAAGAACAATGAATGATATATCACATACTTCTATTTATTCGAAAGTTGAAACAAATTATGTAAATAATGTATTTGATCATCCATAATGGGTTCGTGCTATGAATAAAGAGCTTGATCAGATAGAGAAGAATGATATTTGGTAACTTGTACCCAAGCTGGACAACAAGAACGTTATTGGTACAAAGTGGGTTTTCTAGAACAATCTGAATGAAGAAGGTAAAGTAATAAGGAAAAGGCAAGATTCGTTTTCATAGGGTATTCACAAATTGAAGGCATTGATTTTGATGAAACCTTTGCTCCTATGGCACGATTAGAAACAATCAGAATATTTCTTGCCATTGCTTCACAACGAGGTTACAAAATCTTTCAAATGGATGTAAAATCTGCAATCTTGAATGACGACCTTGACGAGGAAGTTTACATTGATCAACCATGTGGATTTTTTATTAGAAAGGATGAGAAGTTTGTGTGAATGTTGAAGAAGGCTTTGTATGGACTAAAATAGACTCTGAGAGCATGGTATTCTAAATTAGATACTTGCTTGAAGAAAATGAACTTTAAGAAAGGGAGAGTTGACAACAATCTCTAAATCAAGGAATGTTAGGAGTTTTCACTGATCGTTATTGTTTATGTCGATGATATTATATTTGATGTAAATGATGAAAGATCATGTGAAAAATCTTCTTAGGATATGAAGAAGTTATTTGAGATGTCCATGCGGTGAAAAATGAAGTACTTTCTTGGGCTAAAAATTTCACAGAAGAAGAATCATGTTTTTCTGTCTCAAGAAAAGTATGCTAAGGAACTTCTGAATAAGTTTGGCATGGAAAATTCAAAACTAGTTTCCACACTGATTTTAGTGGGAACCAAGTTGTCTAAAGATGGAGAAGGCAAGGAAGTTGATCAGAAAGAGTTTCGAAAGATGATTGTAAGTCTGCTGTATTTGACTGCCTCAAGACCCGACATCGTCTATGATATTACTTTATATGAAAGATTTCAGAGTGCTCATAAAGAATCACATTTGATTTCTGGAAAAATAATTCTCAGATATATCAAAGGCACAACAAATTTTGGAATCTGGTATGACTGCTCTGAAAATATTGATCTATTCGGGTATTCTGATGCTGATTGGGCAGGAAATGTTGATGATCGAAGATCCACATCTGGTGGAGTATTCTTTCTAGGGAAAACTTGTGTTAGTTGGCATACCAAGAAACAAAATTCAGTAACTCTTAGCACAGCTGAAGCTGAGTATGTTGCTTCTACTCAAGCTGCAACTCAACTAATGTGGATGAAGACTCTGCTGGAAGATCTACTTGTTGAAGTAAAGCTATCATTTCTCTTGGGTTGTGATAATCAGAGTGTAATAAATCTTACAAGAAATCTAGTACAACATTCTCATTCAGAACACATTGACATAAAGTACCACTTCATCAAAGAGCAGGTGGAAAAGAATGAATTGAGGCTGGAGTATGTTCCTACATCTGAATAAGTTGCTGATATATTTACCAAACTATTACCGAAAGAACCATTTGCAAAATTGAGGTTGAACATGGGTGTACAACCTCCTTCTCATCAAGTTTAGGTACGTGTTTCTGTCCCCTCTCTCGTCTTACCTTTGTATAGTGTTGTCAAGGGGGAGAATTGTTTCATAAATCTATCTATATGTAAGCATGCATTAAGGAGGATTTGTGGGTAAGCTGTGAATTCAGCATGTATGTGTGTGAACTATTATAACTGTTTGTTGGAGTGGTTTTAGGAAACAATGTTGTTTTCTATGAAAGTTGAATAAGTGAAGAATGGTGAAGCTGAATATTGAAAGATGTTCTGAAGAAGTCTGAGGAGGTACGTTCATGAGATTTCACAGTCACTGCTTTTGGACAGCATGGTTTGGGCTGTCAATAATTATTGTTTCCTACAATGAGTTAGCTCACGTAGGCATAGAATTATTGATAAGTAATCCATTGAAAAATGTTACAAAGTTCAGAGATTTATGAATCTTGGTTGACAAAAAAATCCAAAGGGGGAGATTATTGGGACCAAGTTGCATGGAGAAAAAAGATTGAAGATTTAGCCTTTGCAGAGTGTTGAATTCTGTTGTCAAAGAAGATAAATCAATTCACTTTGTAGAAGGATCAAAAATCAGACGATGTATTGCTGGTATGTATTTCACACATATCATGATTTAGTAGAACTTGTGATGCAATCCTTATGAAGGAAAGGGTTATTAATGATGATGCCAATCATATGGAATGCGGTGTGGAATTTTTCGTGCAATATGGAATGCAGTGTGGAATTTTGCGCGCAATTGGTGCTACATGCTTATAAGTATGAAAAATGTCAAAGGCATGAGGTGCGTGAAATATTGAAGCATGGCACGAAATATGAAGTTGAATAAAAGATTTTTTACGTGCATGAAGGAGGTTTTACGCGTGGATTAGTGTTTTTCGCGCGGGGTCAAAAATACCTATAAATATGAGGCTAACCCTTCTCATTTGTTAATGCTCGACACTTAGATGAAATTCTGAGCTCTAGTGTGCGTAAAATCTTACGCTAAGTAAGTTGCGCGAAAATAAAGAGGTTTTTGCGAAATAAAGAAAGTTGCGAGAAAAATTGGGAAGCTGTGCGAAAAGTGAAACTATGCACGAAAAAGGGAAGTTGTGCAAAATTGTTTTCCGCGCCAAAAGGGAATTTTTACGCCCAATCCATTTGCATTTCGTGCAAGGCACCCTAAAGGCTGCATGAAATATTTGGGGTCTTCGTACGTATTTAGTAGGGCGTAAGAGAGTTCTTACCATCTTCTGGGTAAGAAAGTGATGATTTTTACTTCAGAGAATACATCTGTTCAATTGTAATGAAGCACCAAAACATTATGTTACCCTATTTGTGCTAAGAGGGAGCACACACACTATTGGATTGTTTTCAAAGTGTTGTACGAGTGTAAGGGTATATCCTACTCATTGTATTCCACATAAAATTATTGTTTTCTAGTGGAATGGGTGGTACTAGATTGTTTCCGTACCATACCAAGGACATAGCTACTCTTGTTGAGTAGTGAATCTTGTAAATCTTCTGTTCTTGTGGTTGTGTGTGTCCAGCAGGGAAGAAACTCTTTAATATGAGGCAAAGGTTGTTCCAAAACGGGGAAACTTAAAAAGAAAAAGATATCACTGATTCACCTCCTCCCCCTCTCAGTGATACTTGGATCCTGACTCGGAACTTCAGGTAGGTTCTGTCTCATTGCAGGACATAGACGGCTTTTCACAACAAACTCTGAAGGCTCAAAAGAAAACTCTAGGTCTAGGCAGAGTTGTTCCCCCGAAATGATATAAGCATGGATGATGCCATGAATGAGATCAGTAGTCTCAAATCTATCCTTGAGGTTTCCTGGGATGAACAGGCGCTTGGATACCTATCCATGAAAACGGGCACCTTTGCAGATATGGTGCTACTCCAAGAACGCATGGTGAGGGAAAAGTTGAGGATCGGGTGGATTGATGAAGGAGACCAAAATATCGCCTTCTTCCACATGTGTATCACGGAGCAGAAACGAAGGGTCCAACCCAATATTCTGATGGAGGATGGGACTTTCTTGAATGACAGGTATGCAGTGAGAAGAATCGCCCATTCCTTTTTCAAAGACCTCATGGCAGGACCAAACCCCAGCATGCTGGATGGCTACCCAGGAGGGGAAGCAGAGTTCCTTGGTTACATTTCCAGCCAAGTTATTCTCCAAGATAACACGCTCATGAAGGACATTTTGATGGAAGATGAGATCCATGCAGAAATCATCTGCCATAAAGCCGATAGCACCCCTGGCCCCGACGGCTTCCTGGGATCCTTTTACAGAAACATCTAGGACGTGATCAAATATGACCTCTCCGCTGCCATTCTAGATTTTTTCAAAGGGGGTAGTCTGCCACGAGTGGCTTGTTCTATGGATCTTTTGCTTCTTCCTAAAATAAAAAACCCCTCTTTCATCCATTAAAACCACCTGATTGGCCTATTAAATTTCTCTTATAAAATCATTGCAAGAATCCTCAATGCCAAACTCTCTATCCATCTGTCTCGCTGGATCTCCTTGGAGAAACATGGGTTTGTGAAGGGTCGTTAAATCTAGGGATTGATCGAATTAGCACAAGAAGTGATCTAAGACATCAAAACCATGTCCCAAGGCTCAAATCTTGAGATCAAACAAGACATGAATAAAGCTTATAATCGTATTGAATGGTACTTTATCAACAAGGTCATCTCAGGTATGGGATTCTCTCTATGGTTGTCTAACCTTTTCTTTCGCTGCTTTAGCTCTCCATGGTTGGTTGTCTATTTTATGGGGAAGTCTCATGATTTTTTCAAGGCTTCTAGGGGCCTAAGGTAGGGAGACCACTTATCCCCAACCATCTTCATTCTCTCACAATAGATTCTCAGTCACCTCATCCTCCAAGGCATGAACATTGGAAACATTCTTCCCTTCAGGGTATTGTGGAAATCCCCCTCTATTTTCCATCTGATGATTGCCGATGAAACCCTAGTTTTTATGAATGGTTTAATGTGCTCAATTCGTGGATTCATCATGGTTTCTGATGAAAAAAATCATTGGAGTGGGAAAGTTATCAAAAAAATTAAAAGCAACCTTTTCTTATTGAGGTAGTGTGCATGCAACCAAGATCTTTCGATATGAAACCTACTCGACATCCAAAGTCGTTGTTACCAATGAACTATCTAGGAGAACTCGTTTCCTCAAGATATCTCAGTATCATATATTTTGACCATATTTTTATCCAAGTCTCAGATCGAATCCTCTACTGGAAAGAAAATTCTATCGTTTGGGGGGCGGATCGCCCAGGTCGATATTATTCTCTTTGCATCCCCAGTTCATGCACTCTCTTGTATTAAATCCCCAAAAGGAGTGATCTCAAAAATTGACAAATTCATTTCTCTCTTCATATGGGATTCCTGGTATAAAGGAAAGTGGTCTTGGGTCTCTTGGAAGAGAATGTAGAGGCTTATTCAATACGGTGGGATCAATATTTACAGTTCGGTGGATACTCTCCCTTGCATGCATGCTAGACTAGCTTGTGATCTGATTGATCATTGTACTCTATGGGGAATCACGATGGGTGGATCTTTGGTGGGTGGTGTTATGTCAGATGCAGTGCACAAGTCCCCTCTCATGGCTTCCCTATTCCATCTGTACTCGGCCCTCCTTCCCCATGCTCGGTGGATTATTGGAAAAGGGAAGGTGCACTTATGGCATACCAACTGGGTGGGTTGCACTCTTGGTTTTTCGGGGTGTCCAGCCAGTAACATCTCGTATGAGGATACCAATAGATTCCAGACTTTCATTAGGGAAGTGTTTTCCAATGATCAACAAGAGACCTTCTAGCTTATTGAAATCAATGAGGATCTTGAGAGGTGTGACTTTTCCCTTTCAATCATGTGATCGTTCTCTTATAAAGAATGTCGTCGGTTGTTGGTGACCCCAATGGAGGAACCAACTTGAATGAAACCCTATGGATCAAGTGTATCCCCAAAAAATACAACTTTTTGACTTGGAGGATCAGACACAACACTATGTCCACCTATGAGAACATCAAGGAATGTGGTGCTTGATGGCCTCTCACTACGCTTTCTGTAATGGCAATCAAGAGGAAAGCCTTGAGCACCTTTTCTTTGAAGGAGAGTGGACTCGTGACGTCTAGTCGACCTTTGGTAGATTTTCTATGGTCGGTTTCCATCTAGAGGAGGACTCTCCTTTCCTTTTTTGATGGTTTGATAACTCGGGAAGAAGGGGATCAAAATGTATGTGTAGAGCATTAATCATGCATGCTGGTGTATGGTGTATTTGGTAAGTGAGGAACAAAGTGAGATTTGAGGGATTTGGTTCATTTGGTAGAGGAATCCTTCTATGTACTCTTATTCTTATTCTCGATATGATCAAAAGAACTACCAACTGGTGGGATTATCCCTCCCTTCACTTCCTGATTTTTACCTCCTAGGGAAACCAAAATGTTTTCCCTTGCGGCCATTGGGTCTGTTGGAATCCTCCATCCTTGGGCATGAAACTTGATACAGATGGCTCATGTTCTGTAGATATCATAAAGTGTCGTGGGGTACTTCGCGACTTCATGGGCTCCTTTGTGTTCATGTTCTCGGTTTTCTTTGGCAGGGTCTATTCTCTTCTTTTGGAGGCACTTGCTATGATCTCTGGTCTCAATCCTTGTAGACAAGGGGGTGTTCATATTGAGGAAGCTGAAAACAACTCTCTGATTCTCAACAAATTGCTGCAAGGTTTTGATCGTTTTCCCCGATCTATATCCTACCCCATTCGAAAGTGCCTGGCTATCCTCTTCAGTAACACCCAACTGAGACACACCTGGTGAGAGGGAAATAAGATGTCAGACCACATGGGTTGACAATCTCCTCAAGCTACTGGTACCACTTTCTATTACAATCTTTACCATTTGAAACCAGAGGGGGTTAGTATTGAAAGAGAGGAGGCCCACAGGTTGCATTTTCTACGACTTCTCTAGGTATCCTAGTCATGTGTTTGTATCTCCCTTGTTTTTTTACTTCTTTCTATTTATATAAGAAATGATTATGGTGATGATTGAGATGTGGGCCCTTGAGGCACTATTCAGGCACAATGTTGTGAAATGATGCTTCATCACTAGGTGTATGATTCGGGAAAATGAATAGTTGATCATGTGCACTTTTTCGCAAGGATTGTAATGGAATGATCCTTTTGGGTATTCAAGGTCATTTGGATAGGCATGTCAGTGAAATTATTTTTTTCCCTTTGAGCCAATGATGAGCATCATGCACTCATGAACTATTTGGATTGATATGCCTTGTACTATGGGAGTACACTAGAACACCTAGGGGTACATGTACATAGTTTAGTACTCAAGTATGGCTAGGTATTTAGCTAGGTAATGAGGCAGGACACATATCGTGTGAGCCCCATACACATCATTTAGCTTATGATGAATCTTCTTCCTCTCATATCTTCTTATTTTGGACTAAAATTTTGGCCCGGGAGTATCCTAACCTTAGTTTTTTTCCACATAGAACACAATGCTACCCTCTATAATAGATTTTGGAATATGATGTGAGATGTTTTGGGAATGATTATTATTCAGTTAATATTAGATGATGGTAGTGATCAAGTACTGGCATATCAGAGTGTCTCAGTCTTACTATCCAGTAGGGATAAGAATTGTAGTTCCTTGATTCTTTCCGAGTGGCACCCTCCACTCTCTTATTGGGTTGAACTATACCCTCTTATTGTACCCTTCTCTATTTACTACTTCCCTCTTCAATTATAAATCTTACTGATCCCCCTCACCTTTTGGGGAATTTTATTAGGTATGAATATACTCTCCTTTTATGGTATTTTACATGCACATGTCGTGATTTTGAAGAGGTTGGAATGGTTGATCTTGAGTTCAAAGGATCTCAGGGATATGGGATGCATAGACCACATATGGTGGTTGTAACATAATATTTAAGATTTGAGATCTCTCATATGTTTACTCTTTTCTAATTTAGTCATGTTGGGACATATTTCTGGTTTTGATGTGTATTTTCCCTTTTTTTCTTTTCAGTATACACAACCATACTTCATTCTGTTTCGTGGTTGATGCATTTTTTTATTTATAGTAGTGTTTCATTCTTTATTTCTTTACCTCTACACTTTTACATTAAGTTGGTTGTGTGAATGTGTATAGGTTTTAGTAAAAGGCCTCCCTAAGTTTAGTGTGCCTTCAATGCTTGTTGCCACCCCTATCCTATGGAGATAGGCATGGTGTGGTTGTGGCTCGTGCCCCGTCTGGGGTCGGGTCATGACAGATGGGTGGGGCGTATATTTATGTATCCCCTCCATGAATTGGTAAACTAATGAGGTAAATAAATAATCTATATTTAAATATAATTTCACCTATAATTTTAAACTATATTTTGAATTCCCTTCATGGTATATGTATCATGATTCATAAGATCATAACATACAATAATTAGGTATTTCCTTAATTGAGAATTCATTTATTATTATTATCCATGATATTTTCACTATGATATTATCTCTAGAAGAATTTCATTCACAATTATTGATTAAATTGATTTTTTTAGTTATTTACCTTTCTATATTGATTATGCCTTATCTTATCATTAATTCTTTAAGTGGATTATGTTTTTAATTATTTACCTTGCAATATTGATTATGCCATATCTTATTATGATTTTAAATTTATTTAAATTGAATGTGTATTCAGTTGTCTATCTTTCCATATATATTATGCCTTATTTTATCACGATATTCATGTTATTTAAACGGCATGTGTCATTAGATATTTTTCATTTCATGTTTATTATTCTTATTGATTTATGATAGCTTCCAGTGTACTTAACCCTTACTGAACATTTGAGATCACCCTTGTTTTTTCCCATTCCCAGGAATCCATATAGTGTACTATGAATAATATTCAAGGTTATTCAAGAGGAAATAATAATATTCTTGAAAAAAAATATGTTGTAATTTTTCAGATATAATATGTGAAACATGTATATATCTTATTTATCAAGACTACTAAACTATTTGGTCCTTCAAGATATGACCGCTTGTATCTTATTCCAATGTAATATAGTAGACATCAGCTCAAGGAAACTAGTATTAGGGTATAAATAGTTGGTTTTATATGAATTATATTAGAAACCTTGGGAAATATATTTAGGAAAACACATATTAGGGAACACAACCCTATCATAGACAATGAGGATATATATAGAAGAACAACCTAATGTTTTGGTGAAGACGATATTATATGGTTTTTCATAGAAATACATTAATGCCTAGATACAATAAGTGGATGAAATTATAGAATAAATGTGAATAGAGGTAATAACCTTGAGAATAGTGTATTGGGATTTAACCAATCATCATCTGGTTCTTGAAAATAGGACTTACTACGCACCTATTTCAAAAATATCAGGGGATATTTTTTTGATGATTAACATTTTCATTAAAACCCATTATGAAGGATTTTAATAGATGATGACAATTAATGAAGTATAAAATCATAAGCTGTCTTATATTGAAAATAAAATGCCTTAGTGTAATGAGAACATTCTTCATCTGAAGAAAAATTGGGAAAAATTCAATGAATTTCCAAGAAAAAATGTACATTACAATGGAAAGAAATAAATATCTTCTTAGGGATTCATTTATAGATCATTGTCTTAAATGTGGGGAATTGGTTCATTATCTAAGTAAATTCTCTATTTTAATGGTTAAACCTTCTACTAAGGATAGGAACATATTGAAATAAAACATATTAGGTATTTCGATTTTGGGATTCAAAAATTAAATTATACAGGTATTTTTACAAAATGTTTTTTGGTTATGATAATGATGAAACATCTAGGGATTGTGTAAAATTTGAGATTCATATATGTATTCATTAACTTAAGAGTTATGTATACTATCATGGGTTTACGATTTTAATGATGATCATAAGTTCAATGTCTTAAAACCCTATTTTAGGTTTTATGTGATGGGAGTCTACCAAGATTAAGGATATTTTGGGAGAAATTTATGGAAATAAAACCCATTAGTTTAGTAAATGTTTTATGAAAAATGTTATTTAAGGAATAATTCCATTATTTTTTATAGACATAATTTTAAATATATTTATATTTATTAGGGTTGATATGATCATTAATGACATTGTAATAATAGTAAAATAAGATTATTGGTCTTTTGGGAAATTTTTTTATTGAAAACTGTAGTAAAAAAGGTTATTTAAGGATTTATTTCATTTCAAGGATTTCAATCATTAATTTTGACCCTTAATGAAATTATATTAATATATTTTTATAATAGGAAAACCTATATACTCGTTAAAAACCCATCATGTCTAACTATACAATGGGGTTTGAACCCCCAAATGTTTGATGGTAAGGGTTTAACAACTACCAATATCCTACATAATATCCTATTAAATATGTTATTAGTTCAATAATTAGAAAAATAAATATTAATGATGATCTAGTGATGTAATTCTTGAGGTTTACAAATTAATGTATTATGTAGGATAACTTGTGATAACCATATTAATTTTTATAAAATATTTAGAGACATGTAGAAAGACTTATCACACCTTTATAGATCTTACAATCCACTAAAACTGAACTTTATTTCTTCAAGAATAAGAAATTATTTTTGGAAATTGATTTCTCGAAGTAAATGATAAATTGGGAATTGATTAAAGCACACATAAAGGTTTAATTTTTTATTTTGAAATAGAAACATATCAGGTAAGTATATTCCCTTATATTCATATACTATAAAAGAGTTCATTATCTTTAGGAAAATTATCTTGAAAAAAACATGTTATCATATTAAATTTATATATTATTAATCAGATTCTCTTTTAAATCATCATATATTTATTGTTTTGAGGTTCTTAACTATTCATTGATCTTTCATTTTCTTGTGATCAATGACCTTTATCATTCTCTTAAATTATTTATTCTTTTTTTCCATGTCTATAACTTCTCATCCATCCAATGTTATCTGACTTGGAAACCTGTTCATGTTATATTATGTATTCCCTTTACACATTCTTTTATCTTTTATCAAGAGGATGTTTTATTAACTCTTTTTTTCACTTGGTTTTTCAACAAATGATTTTTCAAATATCAAACCCTTGATTACCAAAGTGAAGTTTAAATTTAAAGGATGAAATTTATTTATGTTGGGTATAATATTACACCATTAAATTCTAAAAAAACATTTTATTTTATATTGTACGTGACACTCAATACAGAGCTTGAACAACCCTTAAAATATATTTAATTAAATTTAATCCCCATAATATCTTGTGAAGCACGCAACACCAAGTCTAAATGAATTATAATATAGTATATCATTATAACCTAACAATTAAATTGGATGTTTTGAACGGTAATAACTAAATTATGAAAAATATGGATACATATTGATTAGAAATAAAACGAGAATCATTTAAAATAAAAAAAGAAATGTTTTTTGAGAAATATTATTTTCTAAAAGATGGTTTAGTCTATATTTCTGAAAATATTTTAAAATTAATTTCAACCAATTTATGTAAATTTATTTGAGAAAAGAACCTCAATTTTTATAATCATCATATAAAAATTATATTACAGTAAATTTTTTTTGATTTTTTGAAATATTTCATTTTTTATGAATAGTGAAAATACTGAATTTAAATTGAAAGTTTCCTTTTCATTTAAATTATTCATAAAGTTAAATTGTATTTTTAATTGGTTTTAAATAAAAATCAGTTCAATTATATATCTATTAATCCAATATTTTTCATTGTAATCATGTTAACATTGATATTTAATATAAAAGTATTGAAAACTTTGAACATTTTCTCTTTCAAAACCGACTTTCTCATCGCATTTATAGGATTTATTTTTAATTAGATTTTAAAACTTATATAAAATAAATTTTTTAAAAAGGGATTACATATTTATAATTATAATAATTTATATTATATAATAATTTAAACACAATTTTTGACCATAATGAATAGTAAAAATAATAAAAATTATTTACCGCGCTAAAAGTAAAAATAGATTTAACATGCGTTAAACTAAAAACTTAAGGGTTAAATTGATCTAAAACGTTTATAAAATCTATTTTATGGACTTATTCTGACCCTATAATGTATAATTCACTGGTATACTCTATTTTTTATGATTGTTTAATGTGATTAACATGGTTACACATTTTTCTTTACAAATATTACAAGTGTGCCACTCACCTCACTTATAAAAGGCCACCCCTATCATCTGTTATTAACACCTTAAACACCATTTGGATAGAAACATAACATCCAAAATAACTTAGAAACTTCCATCTAATCATTTTATCATCCTTATATTGGTTATAAATCCATCCTATAAAGGTTTTTGGTGCAATCTTAAAGAGGTTACCCAAGGAAGAGGTAACATTCTTCATCGAGCATTCTTATTTTATTTCTTCCTGCACTTCATTAAATTATTATCAATCATTGATGATAAAATAAAATCAGTATATTTCATATACCTGTATTTTTTATGTTAAAATAATTAATTAAAATAATTCCAAATTCCGTCAAATGGGTTTTGAAATAATCATCCATGTGTACGGCGGTTTTCCACCTCAGGAACCAATGTCATTCCTTTTTCCATTAACACCTCAACACTATTTGGTATGATAAAGAATAGAAATTATATATGTTATATTTAAGACATAATTATATTTATTTATTTATTATATCATAATATATTCTTTTTTTTCATTCTATAGGAGATGTGAAAATGTCTCTTGTGTGTGTGGAAGACTGACTCCCAGCGAAGCGATGTGATTATTTTTTCACAAACACATTACATGGAAGGTAATAAGGATAAATTTAATGAAAATATGTTATCTAAAATACATAATTATTATATTCAAGACATATTTATGACTACTAAAATATGATATATAACATTTCTCTTACCTTTTAACTCATATAAAGATGATAACATCGTTCAGGTGTATGTGGACTACCACCATCATGAAGCGAAGTGGCCCTATTTTCATCACCACACCACATGGATGATATATATAAAAGTATATTTAAAAAAATAATATGGTCTAATTGGTATTATCATCATACTATAATTATAAAATATTACTTAACAACATTCCATAATGATTTTTGAAAAATGAAAACATTACTCTTGTGTACATTTAACTTATCATCTTCATTGTTGTAACATACTCCATTTCTCAAAACCATATATCATGATTAATACTGAAATTTAGATTGATGTATAAATATATTAATTATTTTATGATTCTTATTCTAGAGATTATGGAACTATATAATATGATTAATAATTGGATCATTTATGAAAAACCCGCATGAGAAAACAAGGAAATTAACACAAAAAACAACTAAAATAAAGAAGCATAATTAACGAATGGGTGATAAGATGTTATAAAGGATAATATATGATATTATAAATATATATATATGGTTCTGGTATAAAATAATTACATTCTTGTAAAAATTATACATTAGGATAAACCACATTCAACCAAAATGATGTGTGAGGTAAGGGACTTCATCTCAACGTCCCTTTATTGAAGAATATTGTAATGTTATGCACCTAATTTATTTTATCTAGTGTATATAATACAAATTTTAAATTTAATATAATTATTACTTAGTAATTCATGGTATTTTGTGACTTAATTTTAATTTTTTCATCCAATGTTATTTTTACTTAAAGGTTAGTAAGTTATAAATTATTTCGTAACATAATTTCTCTACATTGGGTAATACTACTTCTTCACTATCTTTGAAAATATAAGATTATTTGTGTAAATAATTTTGACTTTATTTTTTATTTAATATTTTTTTAGGTTTATTTAAATCTAATACATAAAATCAATTCATTTATTAATCCTCACTTCAAAATTATGATCTTCAAAAGGGTTTATTTTACAAACTCATTTAATTGTGTTTGTTTATAGTTATTTTACATTGAAAGAAATTATTTGATCATTGTCTTATAAATCCATTTTTTAAATTATGTTATTTATGATATTATTAATTAATAGTAACATTTTCCACTATTTGGTACTAAAAGTAATAAAGAAAATATTTTTTAGAAAATCTGACTTAATTTCTCTCTTAGATCAGAAATCTGTTTTCTTTCAAAAAACATGTTTTATAAAAATGTTTTTGTCAATGATTTTGAAATTTTAAAAATGATTTACTAAATAAAATATTAACCATTTTTTCTTTTTACAAAAAAAATAAATGAATCTTAAATTTATTTAAAAAACAAGTCTCGTTTGTATTTTACCAAAAAAATTGAAAAGATTAATTGTTTTTAACATGCACAACATAAATGGAATTTCTAAATATTTAGACCACTAAATATTTTAAATATTATTTATATGTTCCAAATGTTCTTTTCAATGATTTTTTTTTCAAAATGACTTTTAAATATTTAGTTTTAAAATGTTATTTTTAATATGAATTGATATTTTCCTCACAAATGTTTTTTAAATTTCTTTTTATAGTATTATATTCATCAATGAAAAAAACCATATATTCTTACTCAATTGATTATGTGTTAGATTAATACTATCCTTATTCTTTATATAGATTTTTTATAATCATTTTGAACATGGAATGTATTGAAATTGACTTGATTTCTATTTTTATTCATTAACATTCCCTTGAATGATTCACTATCCTTTTATCATGGGACATTAAATTTCCCCTCAATATCCATATTATTTGTCATGGATATATTTATTGATTAAAACATATCTCATTTATTCATATTGTGTTCTACTTTGAACATTATTTGATTGAATGGGGAAATATTGATAAATATTTATTCTTTACTCATTACAGATTTTTTATTATAATGAACATTATTCATTAATTAAATTTATTATTATATATATGAGTAATTATTTTGATATGTAGTGATGGGTGGGCCAATGGTTTTATATCCTCTAGATGAATTATTTGTCTTGTGAGGCTAATCAATAAGCTATAATTAAATGGTTTTCTACCTATAGTTTCGAACTGTCTTTTGAAAGATACTGATGGTAGAGGTATTGTGATGCCTGAGATCATGACAGCCAATAGTTCAAAATTTCATTCATTGAGAATTTAGTAATTATAATCCATGATTTTTTCACTATGATATTATATTTAGATGCATTTTATTCGTTGATATTGATTAATTTAAAGGTGATTTCAGTTATTTACCTTATTATATTGATTATTCCTTATCTTTTCATGATAGTATTGTTTTTTCAAATGGAATGTGTAATCATTTATTTACCATAACATATTGAGTATTCCTTATATTATCATGATAGTCAAGTAATTGAAATAGAATTTTTGTCTAGTCATTTACCTTTCCATGTTGATTATTTATATTGATTCATTGTAGCTTCAACTGTACATAACCCTTACTATGAATTTCAGCCCATGCTTATTTTTTTCCCTTGCCCAAGAATCTATAAAGTGTACAATAAATTATATAAAATGATATACAAGAGGTAAAAATGATATTCATGAAGAAAAAAAAATATTTTTTATTTTTTATTTTCAAATGTGATATAGTAATCACTTGTGTATCTAGTTTTTTAGAACTAATAAACTATTTAATCCTTCAAGATTTTATTACATGTATCTTATGCCAATTTATTAAATCATAAACTTCCATCATGTGACTATGGTCCTTATCTCGACATATATGTAATTATTTAACCATCATTTATTCCTTCTATATTATTCTTAAGTTATTGATTAAGTTGAATTCTTTTTTAGTTTTTTTCCATTTTATATTGATTATGCCTTATTTATTCATATATTTCAAGGTACACATACCCTGTAAGGTCCCTATTTTTGTAAAGGTGTGTTTTTGTTATTTTTTGGTTGAATCCCTTGTTTTGGGATTCAAGGGATGTTTCCTGAAAGTTTGAGAGGCCTTAGGGGTGTTCCGGGGGCTTGGGAAATGGAAGAAAGGAAATCTGGGCAAGACAAGCCAGGGCACACGACCTGCGCACGGTTTGCCAAACCGTGTGGCCTGCCCAGGCTAAACTGTGCGACCCTTCCTCCTCCGGACAGAAGCATGTACGCGGTTTACACACAGTTTACCAATCCGTGCAGCTAAATCGTGTGACCCATCATCCTCCATACTATGGCATGCACACTATTTTCCAAACCGTGTGGACAAACCGTGCGGCCACTTAAAGTTGGGAAAAATTACAAGTTTTCCACTCTCGGATTTAAAACCCCACTTGGTATTTCATCTCATTTCCTCCCTCTCCACCCTAGGCATGAACCAAATCGCCTGAAGGCTCCAAAATACTGATCTTTTTCGATTATAAGGAATTTATGGTACCGTTGGTTGTGGATCAAAGCTTCGGGTAAGGATAATCCCATCATTGCTTCTCTTTTTGGTTTAGGGTTTGTATCTTCTCTCCCTCTCATTCTAAAGCTCTAAAACCCTAACTTTTTTGTGAGTTTTAGGTTTAAGATCCAAATTCTGGTTGGATCAAGATCTAAGAACTCGATTGAGAGTGTGTTCAATCGCGGTTTTGAGGTAGATGTTCAATAAGTGATATCGCATAGTTATTTGGGTATTTTTGCATGTTTAGTTGTGCTCTTTCTTTCCTTTGGTTATGTTTTGGATAACCTTGGAATATTTGGTAACAATGGTGTTTAAAATGGAAAATGGGAACCCCCACAATCCTCGTGGGATGTGTTGGGATAGACATGACCTAATTGGGGCCATCTATGGGATGTGTCGGCTTTTCCCAGATTTAGGGTTTTATATTAAACAAGTGACCTTGTTGTAATGAATTGTAGAGCCCTTGATAAATATGTTGGAATGATTTGTTGAACTTGGAATATAAGTTAGGTGATTCACCTAGACTTGGAAATAACCTAAGGGTTAAGGTGGAATGGGTTAAATGTTTATTCATGGGAATGATGAACGGGTTAAATGGGTTAATGTGTGAACTGATTAAAGACCATAATGGGATAGATTATGGGTTTAATTTTGAATGCTTAGTGAGATAGGCATAACACATGGGAATTGGGTGAATGGTTAAATGATTTGAAATGGTAATGTGTTAATGGGTTAAGGCATGATGTGGTTTCCTATGTGGGTTGTTGTGAATAGTGTTTTCCAAAGGGCAATGGTTTGGATGGTTGATGGTTACTTAAATATAATTATGTGAAAATGGATTCATAGAGTGGGGTATGACTTGAGGATCTACGCCCATGGGTTGGGTGAAGACCGATGTTATAAACTCCACCCTAAATGCACGGGTTAGGAAAGGGGACTGAGGTTCTATTCTCCTAACGGTTGCATCCACCCGGACTGAGGCTTTGAGGTGAGGTTATGGTTTCTATGAGGGGTTAGTCCTAGTGAGATAGGATAACGATGTGTTTACCCTATTGCATGTGATTGTTGGCCTTAGACTCATGTAAAATAATGTATGTGATTAACCCATGGAAATGTGATTAAATGGTAAATAGTGATAATGGGCATGTGATGAATGGTAATAGAAGTGGCAATGGCTTGGATATAAACTGGTTAATGGTACCTTAAATAATTACTTGGAAAATATCATTCATATTCCTTTGCATGCACTATCTGTTTATACTGGATATTTTGTAGACACCGTTGGGGGTGGCCTACTGAGTTGTACTCACACGCTACTTGGGCCACTATTGGGTACCCGAGCAGACTTCATGTTTGCAGGTCAGGAGAAGGGCAAGGTTCCTTGCTAGATAGTTGAGTGGACATCGGTAGCATTTGGTGTAGGATTCGAACTTGGAGTTGGGACTATTTTTTGGATTTTTGCCTTTGTATTTATTTTTGGGTTTTGTCTAATTTTTCACTTGTAGTATGACATGGCATATTTATTATTGTAAATAGATGGCATACATGTTCCATGATTATTGGTTATTATTTCCGCTATTTGGTTTATTTCTGTTGTGGATTACTCTGATAAAAAGGTGGTACAGTCTCCCCACTTGACTCTATAGACCCCCGCTGCTAGTCGGTAGCCTTTGGTGTACGGGGAGGCATGCTTATGGTTATGTAACCACCCGGCTCGGAGCACCGGTTTAGTGGCTTTTCAGTCGAGGACATTACAAAGTGGTATCAGAGGCATGTTTTTATTCTCCTTCTCTAAGGTTTTGTTATTTGGGATTGGTAGCCAAGGGTTAAGACGTGTTAGGATTTGGTAATGAGCTCATGCTTGGGAGTAGCTAACCCATGTACGAGGGAAAACCCAAGTCACCCTAGGTGGGAAATGTTGTTCTTGGTTTTGTGTTGTTATAGTTGATGATCATTCACTGTTGGGTGATGCACATGTGGTTTTATGTGATTGTTTTATGATATTTGGCTCGTGGCCTTAACTTCTTGAGGATTGGCATTCATGTGTCATTATAGGCACCTAGGGAGATAGGTGGCATGCATTGTATTAGACACGCACACGGGGTGGGTGTGTGAGGTAGGAAAGTAGGGTGCATCATGCATTTCCTGAAACCTAGAAATAATGAGAAGAATGAATTAGAACAAGTGGGTAAATGATGTTTAGTGGACTAATAGGGTTTGAAACAAATTGGAAAATGTTGTTGGGTTAGCATATGAAAATTGGGTTGTTATATCTAGTAAAGAGCTTTTGATAAAGTTGTGACAGTTATGTGGTATGTGTGCTAAATCTCGTGTGTGGCATTGTAGAGAGATTCCACCACGACATCAGTTACCAGTTGGAAAACAGGAGGGTGTGGCTGAGAAAACTCCTCTAGTATATGAGAAATAAAATGTGGCAATCAATGGAGGTAGATAAGACTAGTTCTGAGATAACTTGGCTCGCCTTATGCGGATGATGGATCGGGACCCAAGGCGGGATACACCGTGTATGTTTGAGCTGGGCAGGGAGTTCCAACTGCAGCACCCTCTAAATTTCACCGGAGAGGGTGGGACAGAGGTAGCAGAGTTCTGGTTAGAGTCTGTCCAGATGATACTAGATCATCTAGAGACCCCTGTCGAAAAGCAGGTGAAGCTGGCCTCTTATATGTTGTGAGGCCTGGTGAGGCGTTGGTGGGACATTCAGCCTCAAATTGAGTAGGCTGAGGGAATGTCATGGAAGGTTTTTTAGGAACAATTTCTAGAGCATTTCTTCCTAGAGACCTCGATACAAGAGCGGGCTGCAGAGTTTATGAGCCTGACTTAGGGGTCGCTATCGGTGATGGACTTTGCTAGTCGCTTCACTGCTTTGAGATGCTTTGTCCCATTATTAGTAGGGGATGAGGCTACAGTAGCAAGGCGTTTCCAGGATGGGTTGAGACATGGGATTAGGTCACAAGTAAACATCTTCTTCTTGAAGAGGTTCGCAGAGGTAGTAGTTTAGTCATTGATCTCAGAAGGAAACCTGAAGGGAACTTCCAGTGGTGGGCTTGTGGTGTTAGTGGGACAGACGAGCGGTGCAGCTACCGAAGGTCGAAAGCGACGCCATGAGTGCTCACAGCATGGTGGAAGTGTGAAAAGTGGCTGGAAGAGGGGGTTAGCCACTCAGAGTGGGAATTAGGTGTTCTACTATCAGTGCGGTAGGTCGGGGTATATGTGTGGTCAGTGTCCTCGACCTCCATTTGAGTGTCGTTCGTGTGACCAGATGGGACATGTGCATATGTTCTGTAGGAGACATCAGCAGGTGGGCGAGTATGATGGTGGAAAGCAGGTACCAGATACGGTAAGGGGAGCAGTTGCCTCATATCAGGTAGGCATTTGGAGCTCCATGGTCCGTACTGGTAAGGGTGGTGGATGTGGAACTCCAGGGCCAGATCTCTCATGTCAGCAGGGCAGTACAGCGCAGGGTGTTCAGGATGGAGCCCAGGGTATAGGGGCAAGTCAGCTTCAGGAAGTTCAGTTTGCGCCTGGTGATGGTGAGGCTGGACCATCGACTGTTCAAGTTACAATCCTTGTATCTTCTACTTTTTGTAGTGCGTTGTTTGACACAGGTTCCACACACTCTTTTATCTCTTCTCAACTTGTCGTAGACCTGGGTTTACCTGTGGAGGGTTTGTGTGGGGTGATGTCAATTGACACCCTGTTGGGGGTGCGGGTTGAGGATATTAAGCAGTGCAAGGGGTGTGCCTTAGAAGTTGGTGGGTATCATTTTCTATGGGACTTGTTCATTCTCGAGATGTCAGGGTTTGAACTAATCATGGGAATGGATGGGTTGGTGTTGTATCGGGCGCACATAGACTGTTACTATCACAAATTATCATTCAGGTCGCTTGAGGGTGGCGCTTATGTCCACTGTGGTGAACGGGATGTTCAAGCAGGGTGTGCGGGTCCGTTTTGTCAACAGATGAGTGGACTCATGGCTCGAGTGGAATGTCTCATGCTTGATGAAAATTCAAGAGGGGATCAGTTTGTTTTCGCTTCTGTGGTGGATCAGTTTTAGGAAATGTTTCATGAGGATTTCTTGGGGATACCCCCTGAGAGGGATGTTGAGTTCACAATCGAGTTTCTGTCGGGAGTGGAGCCAATTTCTATTCCGCCATACCGAATGGCACCGGACGAACTCCATGAACTAAAGGTTTAGCTTGAGGAGTTGGAGTGTAAGG
Organism: Viscum album; assembly: GCA_963277665.1. NCBI lineage: Eukaryota > Viridiplantae > Streptophyta > Magnoliopsida > Santalales > Viscaceae > Viscum > Viscum album. Next base: position 2,024,094,799 of record OY728138.1, read on the forward strand.
GTTTTATCCGTCCTAGTATGTCTCCTTGGGGATCACCCCTTCTTTTTGCAAAGAAGGCCGATGGGTCGTTAAGGCTGTGTGTTGACTATCGAAAGTTGAATCAGATGATGGTGAACAATCGGTACCCTCTTCCTATAATTGATGAACTGTTTGATCAGTTGAGGGGGGAATCAGTTTTTTCTAAGATTGATTTGAGGTCAGTTTTTTACCAGTTGAGGGTGAGGTCTTTCGACAAACCGCGGACAGCTTTCCGGAGTCGGTACGGGTTGTTTGAGTTTGTGGTAATGCCTTTTGGCTTGACCAATGCACCGGCGGTGTTTATGGATTTGATGAACTGGATCTTTCATCCCTATCTTGATTTTTTGTGGTTTTCTTTGTTGATAATATCTTAGTGTACTCGAAAACTCATGACGATCATCCCCAACATCTTGAGATCATCTTGGGTAGGATAAGAGAGCACCGACTATACACAAAGCTATCCAAGTGTCAATTCTGAATAGGTGAGGAAAATTTTCTGGGTCACATCATCTCAGAGGCAGGTGTGTCAGGGGATCCAGATAAAGTGAAGGCAGTTGTATCTTGGGAGCAACCCAAGAGTGTTTCTGATGTTCAGAGTTTTCTGGGTTTGGCTGGGTATTAACGAAGGTTCATTTAGGATTTATCTCACTTGGAAGCACAACTTTCGGGCTTTAACAAGAAGGGAATCAGGTTCGATTGGTCTGAGGATTGTGAAATTGCCTTCCAAGAGTTTAAGAAGTGGCTGACAACCGCACCTATCTTGATCTTACCTGAGTTGGGTAAGAAGTACATCATGTTTGGTGATGCGTCCGGAATCGAACTTGGGGCTGTGTTGATGCAAGATGAGGGGTTGTGGCTTACAGGTCAAGGCATTTGAGACCCCGTGAGAAGAATTATCCCACTCATGACCTTGAGTTGGCTACAGTAGTGTATGCCTTTAAGTGCTAGAGGCACTATTTGTTGGGAGAACGGTTTACCATGTTTACCAACCATAAGAGTTTAAAGTACATCATCTCATAGTGGGATATGAATCTTCGGTGGTGAAGATAGTTTCAATATATCTAGTCTTTTGACATTGAGTTGGTGTACACACTGGGAGAGGGAAACCATGTTACTGAGGCTTGGAGTAGGAAGGTTCAGAATCAGATGGTTCAGGAGTCCAGCACCGAGTGGAAGGTGATGGCTTTGTTTGCAGAAATGCACCTGGAGGTCCAGGAGGAGAGTGGTCAGGTCACTCTTGCTTCCTTAGCGATAGAGTCGATGCTTTTAATTCAAGTTAAGGAAGTTCAGCTTGATGATCCTGAGTGTTTGATCATGAAGGAAAAGCTTAAAGGTGGGGAGCTACCTTCTGGCAGGGCCGTCGGTGTGGATGGTGTTGTTCGTGTTCGTGATTGTGTGGTTTTTCCAAAGTGTGTGCGGGAAGAGTTGATGCATGGGTTCCATGAATCAAAGTGGGAAGTGCATACTAGTTTGACCAAGATGTATCGTGATCTCCAAAGGTAGTTTTGGTGGCCTGGAATGAAGAAGGAAGTTGCGGGCTTTGTGGAACGGTGTTTTACCTGTCAGCAAGTTAAGATCGAACATCAACGCCCAGGTGGTTTGTTGCATCCATTGCTCATTCTGGAATGGAAGTGGGATGATGTGACAATGGATTTTGTCGTGGTTCTTCTAAGGACACTGCAGTAGAATGATGCAATATGGGTGGTTGTAGATCAGTTAACTAAAGTAGCACATTTCTTACCGATTTACAAGACCCATACAGTCGACCAGTTGGGTGAGATGTATGTTCGGAAAATAGTGTGGTTGCATTGTGTGTTGCGGACCATAGTTTCGGACCGAGATTCGTGTTTCACATCGTGTTTCTAGCAAAGGTTGTAGAAGGCAGTTGGTACGTAGGTGTTTTTGAGTATGGAATTCTACCCACAGATGGACGGGCAGTCGGAGCGTACGATCCAAGTGTTGTAAGATATATTAAGAGCTTATTTCTTGTACTTTAGTGGTTATTGGGAAAGACACCTATTGTTGATTGATTTTTCTTACAACAATAGTTTTCAGGATACGATTCAGATGGCACCGTTTGAGGCACTTTATGGGAGTCCATGTAGATCTCTGTTGTGTTGGCAAGAGGCCGGTGAATCCGAGTTGTTGGGACCAAGTCTCGCACAGGAGACTTCCGAGAGAGTTAAGTCGATCAAGAAGCGAATGGATACAACTTAGAGTAGGCAGAAGTCATATGTAGATTGGAGGCGTAGACCTCTTGAGTTTTGGGTGGGTAATAAAGTGTTCCTTTGAGTTTGGCCAAGGTTGGGTCATCATCGGATACAAAAGCAGGGTAAGTTGGCGCCCAGGTATGTGTGACCTTCTGAGATTGTGGAGAGGATCAGACTAATGTCTTACTGATTGGATCTTACATAGCGGTATGGTGGGATGCATGATGTGTTTCATGTGTCATAGCTTTGATGGTATCTCCCTGACCCATATCACGTGGTTGATGTTGAGGATGTGGAACTGGAGGCTGATGCGTCCTTTGAGGAGTATCCGGTTCGTGTGGGGGATCATAGTGAAAAGGTCTTGCGAGGCAAAGTTGATCCATTAATGCGAGTATTATGGAAGCATGGGAAATTTCAGGAAGAAAATTGGGAGCGAGAATCAAATATGAGGGCTCAGTGGCCCGAACTCTTCTCTTCGGTGGATCAATGAGTCTTGGAAGCTCATCTTGCGGATGATCTGTTATAAGGTGGGGAGGTTGTAAGATCCTGGTTTTTGGAAAGGTATGTTTTCATTATGTTTTGGTTGAATCCCTTGTTTAGGGCTTAAAGGGATGTCTCCTGGAAGTGTGAGAGGCCTTGGGGGTGTTCCGGGGGCTCGGGGCATGGAAGAAAGAAATCTGGGAAAGACATGGCAGGGTGCACGGCCTGCGCACGGCCTAGAAAACTGTGCGGCCTGCCCAGGCTAATCCGTGCGACCTTTCCTCCTTCATAAAGAAGCATGCACACAGTTTGTGCAGTGTTTTCCAAACCGTGTGGCTAAATTGTGCGACCCCTCCTCCTCTGGACAGTGGCATGTACACGGTTTGCACACAGTTTTTCAAACTGTGTGGACAAACCGTGTGGCCACTTAATGTTGGGAAAAATTAGAAGTTTTCCACTACGGGCTTTAAAACCCCTCTCGAGATTTACTCTCATTTCCTACCTCTCCACCCCAGGCATAAACCAAATCTCCCAAAGGCTCCAAGAGACCGATCTCCTTCGATTCTAAGGCATTTTTGGTGCTCTTGGTTGCAGATCGAAGCTCCGGATAAGGCTAATCCCATCCTTGCTTCTCTTTTTGGTTTAGGGTTTGTATCTTCTCTCCCTCTCGTTCCAAAGCTCTAAAACCCTAACTTTTGGGTGATTTTTAGGTTGAATCTCCAAAGTTTGGTTGGATCGAGGTCTAAGGACTCGATTGAGAGTACGTTTAACCGCGGTTTCGAGGTTGGTGGTCTACAATTGATATCCTATAGTTATTTGGATATTTGTGCTTGTTTAGTTGTGTTCTTGCTTTCCTTTGGTTATGTTTTGGATAACCTTGGCATGTTTTGTAATAATGGTGTTTAAAATGTCAAATTAGAACCCTCACAATCCCCATGGGATGTGTTGGGATAAACTTGAACTGATTGGGGCCATCCATGGGATGTGCTGGATTTTCCCGGATTTAGGGTTTGATATTAAACAAGTGACCTTATTTTAAGGAATTGTAGATCCCTTGATAAATATTTTGGCATGATTGGTTGAACTTGGAATATAAGTTAGGTCATACACCTATACTTGGCAATAACTTAAGGGTTAAAGTGGAATGGGTTAAATATTGATTCACGGGAGTGATGAACGGGTTAAATGGGTTAATGTGTAAACTGATTAAAGAACATAATGGGATAGATTATGGGTTTAATGTTGAATGCTTAGTGAGATAGGCATAACACATGGGAATTGGGTGAATGGTTGAATGATGTGAAATGGTAATGTGTTAATGGGTTAAGGCATGATGTGGTTTCCCATGTGGGTTGTTGTGAATAGTGTTTGTCGAAGGGCAATGGTTTGGATGGTTGATGGTTACTTAAATATAAGAATGTGCACATGGCTTTGTAGAGTGGGGTATGACTTGAGGATCTACGCCCATGGGTCAATTGAAGACTGATGTTATAAACTCTACCCTAAATGCACAGGTTAGGAAAGGGGAATGAGGTTCTATTCTCCTAACGGTTGCATCCACCCAGACTGAGGCTTCGAGCTGAGGTTATGGTCGCTATGAGGGGGTGGTCCTAGTGAGATAGGATAACGATGTGCTTACCCTCTTGCATGATATTGTTGTCCTTAGACCCATGTAACATAATGTATGTGATTAACCCATGGAAATGTGATGAAATGGTAAATGGTGATAATGGGCGTGTAATGAATGGTAATGGAAGTGGCAATGGCTTGGCTCTAAACTGGTTAATGGTACCTTAAATAATTACTTGGCAAATATTATTCATATTCCTTTGCCTACAATATCTGTTTATACTGGATATTTTGTTGACACCGTTGGTGGTGGCCTACTGAGTTGTACTCACACCCTGCTCGGGCTGCTGTTGGGTACCCGAGCAGACTTCATGTTTGCAGATCAAGAGAAGGGCAAGGGTCCTTGCTAGATATTTGAGTGGACATGGGTAGCACTTTGTGGAGGATCTGGACTTCGATTCGGGACTATTTTGGGGATTTTAGTCGTTGCCTTCATTTTGGGGTTTTGTCCACTTTTTCAATTGTAGTATGACATGGCATATTTATTATTGGAAATGGATGTTATACATGTTCCTTGATTATTGGTTATTGTTTCTTCTATTTGGTTTATTTTTGTTGTGGATTACTCTAATAAAGAGGGGTACAGTCTCCCCACTTGACTTCGTAGACCCCCACTGCTGGTCATTAGCCTTTGGTGTACGGGGAGGAGCACTTAAGGTCATGTAACCACCAGCTCGGAGCACCGGTTTAGTGCCTTCCAGGTCGGGGACATTACAAAGTGGTATCAGAGGCTTGTTTTTATTCTCCTTCTCTGAGGTTTTGTTATTTAGGATTGGTAACCAAGGGTTAAGACATGTCAAGCCTTGGTAATGAGCTCGTGCTTGGGAGTATCTAACCCATGTATGAGGGAAAACCCAAGTCACCCTGGGTGGGAAATGTTTTTCTTGGTTTTGTGTTGTTACAGTTGATGATATTTCACCGTTTGGTGATGCACATGTGGTTTGATGTGAATGTTTTATGATATTAGGCTTGTGGCCTTAACGGCATGATGATATGAATCCATGCATCATTAGAGGCACCTAGGGAGATATGTGACATGTAGTGTATAAACACACGCATGGGGTGGGTGTGTGAGTTAGGGAAGTAGGGTGTATCATGCATTTGATGAAACCAAGAAATAATGAGAAGAATGAAATAATATAAGTGGGTAAATGATGTTTAGTGGAGTAATAGGGTTTGAAACAAGTTGGAAAATGTTGTTGGGTTAGCGTATTAAAAGTGGGTTGTTGTAGCTTGTAAAGAGCTTTTGATAAAGTCGTTAAAGTTTTGTGGTATGTGTGCTAAATCCCATGCTTGGAATTGTAGAGAGATACCACCACGATGTCGGTTACTAGTTGGGTAATGGGAGGGTGTTGTTGTTAACAATCCTCCAGTTGAGGAGAAAAAAAATGTGGCGATCAATGAAGGTAGAGAAGACCAATTCTAAGGGAACGTGGATCGCCTTATGTAGATGATGGATTGGGACCCAGGGCGGGTCGCACCGAGTGTGTTTGAGCTGACCAGGGAGTTCCAACTGCAGCACCCTCTGACGTTCACCAGAGAGGGTGGGCCATAGGAAGTGGAGTTCTGGTTAGAGTCTGTCCAGACAATACTGGATCATCTAGAGACTCCTATCGAAAAGTGGGTGAAGTTGGACGCTTATATGTTGTGAGGCCAGGTGAGGCTTTGGTGGGACATTCAGGCTCAAATTGAGCAGGCTGAGGGAATGTCATGGAATGTTTTCTAGGAAGAGTTTTTGTAGCATTTCTGCCCAGAGACATTAAGACAAGAGCGGACTACAGAGTTTATGGGACTGACTTAGGGATCGCTATCGGTGATGGACTATGCTAGTCACTTAACTGATTTGAGACGCTTTGTCCTAGTGTTAGTAGGGGTTGAGGCAGCAGTAGCAAGGCATTTCCAGGATGGGCTGAGACATGAGATCAGGTCTCAAGTTAACATCTTCCACTTAAAGAGGTCCCCAAAGGTAGTAGATCAGGCACTAATCTCGGAAAGAAACCTGAAGAGAGCTTCGGGTAGTGGGCTTGTGGTGTCAGTGGGACAGACGAGCGGTGCAGCTATCGAAGGTCGAAAGAGACTCCATGAGAGCTCACAGCATGGTGGAAGTGTGAAAAGTGGCTGGAAGAGGGGGTCGGCCTCTCATAGTGGGAATCAGGTGTTTTGCTATCAGTGTGGTAGGCCGGGGCATATGCGTGGTCAGTGTCCTCAACTTCCAGTTGAGTTTCGTTCGTGCGACCATATGAGACATGTGTAGAAGTTCTATAGAAGACCTCAGTAGGTGGGCGGGTATGATGGTGAAAGGCTGGTACCAGATACGGGATGTGGATCTGTTTCCCCGTATCAGGTAGGCTGTTAGAGCTCCACGGGCCGTACTAGTAGGGGTGGTGGATCTGGAACTCTAGGGCAAGATCAATCACATTAGTAAGGTAGTGCAGCGTAGTGCATTCAGGATAGAGCCCATGGTAAAGGGGAATGTCAGCTTCAAGCAGTTCAGTTTTCACCCAGTGATGGTGAGGCTGGATCATCGACTGTTCATGGTACGATCCTTCTAACTTTTAATTTTTCTAGTGCATTTTTTGACACAGGTTCCACACACTCTTTTATCTCTACTCAACTTGTGGTAGCGCTGGGTTTACCTATGGAGGGGGTGTATGGGGTGATGTCAATTGACACTCTGTTGGGGGTGTGGGTTGAGGATATCAAGTAGTACAAGGGATGTGCCTTGGAAGTTGGTAGATATCGTTTTCTGTGGGACTTGTTCATTCTCTAGATTTCAGGGTTTGACCTAATCCTTGGAATAGATTGGTTGGTGTTGTTTCAGGCACATATAGATTGTTACTGTAGTAGAGTATCTTTCAGGTCACTTGAGGGTGATGCTTATGTCCACCGTGGAGAATGGGATGTTCGAGCAGGGCGTGCGGGTCCGTTTTGTCAACAGATGAGTGGACTCAAGGCTCGAGTGGCTTGTCTCATTCTTGGTGAAAATGCAAGAGGGGAGCAGTCTGTTTTCCCTCCTATGGGTGATCGGTTTCCGGACATTTTTCCTGAGGATTTCTCGGGGTTACCCCCTGAGAGGGATATTGAGTTCACAATCAATTTGATACCGGGAGTGGATCCAGTTTCTATTCCTCCATACCGAATGGCACCGGAAGAACTCTTGGAACTGAAGGTTCAACTTGAGGAGTTGGATCATAAAAGGTTTATCCATCCTAGTACGTCTCCTTGGGGATCTCCTGTTCTTTTTTCAATGAATGTTGATGGGTCGTTAAGTTTGTGTGTTGACTATTGAAAGTTGAATCAGATGACAGTGAAAAATCGGTACCCTCTTCCTAGAATTGAGGACCTTTTTTATCAGTTTAGGGGTGAATCGGTGTTTTCTAAGATTGATTTGAGGTCAGGTTATCACCAGTTGAGTGTGAGGTCTTCTGACATACTGCGGACATCTTTCCAGAGTCGGTACGGGTTGTTTGATTTTGTGGTAATGCCTTTTGGCTTGACCAATACACCGGTAGTGTTTATGGACTTGATGAACCAGATCATCCATCCCTATCTAGATCATTTTGTGGTTTTCTTTTTTGATTATTTCTTAGTGTAGTCGAGAACTCACGATGATCATACCCAACATCTTGACATCTTCTTGGGTATGCTAAGATAGAATTGGCTATACTCCAAGCTATCCAAGTGTAAATTTTGGATAGGTGAAGTACATTTTTTGGGTCACATCATCTCAGAGGTAGGTGTGTCTGTGGATCTAGAGAAGGTGCAGGAAGTTGTATCTTGGGAGCACCCAAGAGTTTTTCTGATGTTCTGAGTTTTCTGGGTTTGGTCGGGTATTACCGAAGGTTCATTCAGGATTTCTCTCGCTTGGCAGCACCACTTTCGGGATTGACCAATAAGGGAATCAAGTTTGAATGGTCTAAGGCTTGTGATAATTCCTTCCAAGAGTTGAAGGAGCGGCTGACGACTGCAGCTATCTTGATCTTACCTGAGCCGGGTAAGAAGTACATCGTGTTTTGTGATGCGTCCAGAATCAGACTTGGGGCTGTGTTGATGCAAGATGAGCGGTGGTGGCTTACGGGTCAAGGCATTTGAGACCCCATGAGCAGAATTATCCAACTCATGACCTTGAGTTGGCTACAGTACTGTACGCCTTGAAGTGTTGGAGGCACAATCTGTTGGGAGAATGGTTTACCGTGTTTACTGACCATAAGAGTTTAAATTACATCTTCTCAGAGCAGGATCTGAATCTTTGGTAGAGAAGATGGGTTGAATATCTCCAGTCTTTTGACTTTGAGTTGGTGTACATGCCAGGAAAGGGAAACAGTGTTGCTGATTCTTTGAGCAGGAAGGTTCAGAATTAGATGGTTCAGGAGTCCAGCACCGAGTGGATAGTGATGGATTTGTTTGCAGAAATGCACCTGGAGGTACATGAGGAGAGTGTTCAGGTCAGTATTGTCTCCTTAGCGAAGGATTAGACTCTTTTAAGTCGCGTTACGTAAGGTTATCATGATGATCTTGAGTGTTTGATCATGAAGGAAAATATTAAAGTTGTGGAGCTACCTTCTGGCTGGGCCGTCGGCGTGGACGGTGTTGTTCCTATTCGAGATCGTGTGGTTGTTCCAAAGTGTGTTCAGGAAGAGTTGATGTTTGGGTTCCATGCATCAAAGTGGGCAGTGCATCCTGGTTTGACCAAGATGTACCATGATCTCCAAAGGCAGTTTTGGTGGCCTGGAATAAAGAAGGAAGTTGCGGGATTTGTGGTACAGTGTCTTACCTGTCAGCAGGTGAATACCGAGCATCAACGCCCAGGTGGTTTGTTTCATCCATTTCCCATTCCAAAATGGAAGTGGGATGATGTGACAATGGATTCTATCATGTTTCTTCCGATGATTCCACAGAAAAATGATGAAATATGGGTGTTTTTGGATCGGTTAATGAAAGTGGCTCATTTCATTCCAATTCAAGAGACCCATACAGTCGACCAGTTGGGTGAGCTGTATGTTCTCGAAATAGTATGGTTGCATGGGGTGCCACGGACCATAGTTTCAGACCGATATCTGTGTTTCACATCGCGTTTCTGGCAAGGGATGCAGAAGGCGCTTGGTACGCAGGTGTTTCTGAGTGCAGCTTTCCACCTGCAGACGGGTGGGAAATAAGAGCGTACAATCCATGTGTTGGAAGACATGTTAAGAGCTTGTGTCGTGGACTTTGGTGGTTCTTGGGAGAGACACCTATCATTGGTTGAGTTTTCCTACAATGACAGTTTTCAGGCTACGATTAAGATGGCACCGTTTGAGGCACTTTACTGGAGGCCATGTAGATCTCTGTTGTGTTGGCTAGAGGATGGTGAATCTGAGTTGTTGGGACCAAGTCTCATGCAGGAGACTTCAGAGAGAGTTATGTTTATCAGGAAGAAAATGGCTATGGCTCAGAGTAAGTAGAAGTTGTATGCAGATCGGAGGTGTAGACCTCTTGAGTTTGGTGTGGGTGATAAAGTGTTCCTTTGGGTGTCTCCATGGTTGGGTCACCGTTGGATATGAAATTAGGGTAAGTTGGAACCCAGGTATGTGGGACCTTTTGAGACTGTGGAGAGGATCGGACCAGTGGCTTACTGATTGGATCTTCCACAGCGGTATGGTGGGATGCATGATGTGTTTCATGTGTTTCAGCTTCGATGGTATCACCCTGACCAATCTCACGTGGTTGATGTTGAAGATGTGGAGCTTGAGGGTGATGGGTTATTTGAGGAGCATCTGGTTCGTGTGGTGGATCGTAGTGAAACATTCTTGTGAGGCAAGGTTGTGCCATTAGTACGAGTACTATGACAACATGGGAATGTTCAGGAATAAACATGGGAGCAGGAATCGGATATGCGGGCTCAGTGGCCCGAACTCTTCTCTTCGGTGGATCAATGAGGCTTAGAAGCTCAGCTCAAGGATGAGCCATTATAAGGTGGGGAGGCTGTAAGATCCCGGTTTTTGGAAAGGAATGTTTTCATTATGTTTTGGTTGAATCCCTTGTTTCAGGCTTCATGGTATGTTTCCTGAAAGTTTGAGAGGCCTTGGGGGTGTTCCGGGGGCTCGGGGTATGGAAGAAAGGAAATCTGGGCAAGATAGGCCAGGGCGCACGGCCTGGAAAACCGTGCGGCCTACCCAGGCTAAACCGTGTGACCCTTCCTCCTCCGGACAGAAGCATGAGCACAGTTTGCGCATAGTTTGCCAAACCATGCGGCTAAATCGTGCGAACCCTCCTCCTCCGGACAGTGGCATGCGCACTATTGGCGCACGGTTTTCCAAACCGTGCGGACATACCGTGCGGCCACTTAAAGTTGGGAAAAATTACAAGTTTTCCACTCCGGTCTTTAAAACCCCGCTCAGGATTTCTTCTCATTTCCTCCCTCTTCAACCTAGGCATGAATCAAATCGCCTAAAGGCTCCAAGAGACCAATCTCCTTCGATTTTAAGGCGTTTTTGGTGCCATTGGTTGCGGATCGAAGCTCTGGGTAAGGCTAATCCCATCCTTGCTTCTCTTTTTGGTTTAGGGTTTGTATCTTCTCTCCCTCTAATTCAAAAGCACTAAAACCCTAACTTTTGGGTGAGTTTTAGGTTGAATCTCCAAAGGCTGGTTGGATCGAGGTCTAAGTACTCGATTGAGAGTGCGTTCTACCGCGGTTTCGAGGTAGGTGGACTATAAGTGATATCCCATAGTTATTTGGGTATTTTGCATATTTAGTTGTGTTCTTGATTTCCTTTGGTTATGTTTTGGATAACCTTGGCATGTTTGGTAATAATGGTGTTTAAAATGTCAAATGGGAACCCTCACGACCTCCGTGGGATGTGTTGGGATAGAATTGACCTAATTTGGGCCATCCATGGGATGTGCCGGCTTTTCTCGGATTTAGGGTTTGATATTAAACAAGTGACCTTGTTGTAATGAATTGTAGAGCCCTTGATAAATATGTTGGAATGATTGGTTGAACTTGGAATAGAATTTATGTGATTCACCTAGACGTGGCAATAACCAAAGGGTTAAAGTGGAATGGGTTAAATGTTGATTCATGGGAATGATGAACGGGTTGAATGGGTTAATGTGTAAACGGATTAAAGAACATAATGGGATAGATTATGGGTTTAATGTTGAATTCTTAGTGAGATAGGAATAACACATGGGAATTTTTTGAATGGTTAATTGTTGTGAAATGGTAATGTGTTAATGGGTCAAGGCATGATTTGGTTTCCCGTGTGGGTTGTTGTGAATAGTGTTTGCCAAAGGGCAATGGTTTGGATGGTTGATGGTTACTTATATATAAGCATGTGCACATGGCTTCGTAGAGTGGGATATGACTTGAGGATCTATGCCCACGGGTCGAGTGGAGACTGAGGTTCTAAACTCCACCCTAAATGCACGAGTTAGGAAAGGGGACTGAGGGTCAATTATCCTAACAGTTGCATCCACCCGAACTGAGGCTTCGAGGTGGGGTTATGGTTGCTATAAAGGGTTAGTCCTAGTGAGATAGGATAACAATGTGTTTACCCTCTTGCATGTGATTTTTGGCCTTAGACCCATGTAACATAATGTATGTGATTAACCCATGGAAATGTGATGAAATTGTAAATGGTGATAATGGGAGTGAAATGAATGGTAATGGATGTGGAAATGGCTTGGATTTAAACTCTTTAATAGTACCTTAAATAATTACATGGCAAATATCATTCATATTATTTTGCATGCACTATTTGATTATATTGGATATTTTGTAAACACCGTTGGTGGTGGCCTACTGATTTGTACTCACACCCTACTGGAGCTACCATTGGGTACCCAAGAAGACTTCATGTTTTTAGGTCTGGTGAAGGGAAAGGGTCATTTTTAGATAGTTTAGTGGAATTGGGTAGCACTTGGTGGAGGATCGAGACTTGGAGTCAGGACAATTTTGGGGATTTTGGTCGTTGTCTTTTTTTGGGGTTTTGTCCACTTTTGCACTTGTAGTATGACATGGAATATTTATTAATGGAAATGGATATTATACATGTTCCATACTAATTAGTTATTGTTTCCACTATTTGGTTTATTTATATTGTGTCTTACTCTGATAAAAAGGGGGTACAGTCTCCCCACTTGACTCCGTAGACCCTCGCTGCTGGTCGGTAGCCTTTGGCGTACGGGGAGGCACGCTTAAGGTCATGTGACCACCCATCTTAGAGCACCGGTTTAGTGGCTTCCGGGTCGTGGACATTACATACCCTTACCAGTTATCTTATCCCACTCCTCTCTTATGTTTTATTATCCCCTAGATAGTAGGAAGTGTTTTATGATTGATATTCATTAATATTATAATGGTAATAATAGTGTTCTCAAAGAAAACACTTTGTGTATTTTATATTTTAAAATATAAGTTGAATTCAAGTATGTGTCTTATTTACCAAGACTAATAAAATATTTAGTCTTGTGAGATGTGATTCTGTGTATATTATGCCAATTTAATAAAGTAGACATTGGTTCTGGGTTACTATGGTTGGGGTCTCTAAAAATTGACTTTTACAATGGTCATCATACCATTTGGTTTTATAAAATCATTTTATTGTCCATCACATTCAAATTTAACATCATTATTGCTAGTTCCATCCATTAACTAAAATAAAAATAATCACATAGTGAGAAAAAAATTATAATTATGAAAAATCATATGTAGGGTGTCTAAAACATGACACTTTCATTTAATACTAGAAAACATTAGGCTTAACAATTTATATTCATGGTCATCATTTATTCAAATCCTTTGTGATAGTTCATAAATAAATTGTGAATCAATTGAATCATATCCCCTAGTAATGTTGAAACCATTGTGTAGAAAGTCATGTTTCCATGCATCAGGTGATGATTGATTCAAAGCCCAATTCTCCCTTTTCAGAGTTATTACCCCAATGTACCACTGTTCTAGAGCCACATCCACATGTAGTATATAAATAGGGATATATTTTACAGAAAACCATATAATATATACCTTACTAAAACATTATTTTGTTATCCTATACTTGAAATTATCCTAAAACTCAATCATATGGTTATTCTCTCTAATATATGATTTCTTAAATCCAATTCCGAAGGTTTTTGAGATACTTTCTTTGATACCTTCTATAAATTCCCCAACCCTAGAGGCCTGGAGTCAGTGTCTGTATCATTACATTGGAATAAGATAAAATTGATCTTATTACAAAGGATTTAATAGTTTAATAGTATTGGTAAAATAGATATATACTTTAATATCACATTATAATTGAAATATTGAAATAAAAACTAGTATTTTCATTATAAAAACTGGTATTTCCTTTATCATATCCCTATATATCAAACATATTACTCTTCTTATACTCTTGGAGAAAAAAATTATAATAAAGGTGCAAGATTAGATGATTAGTAAGGGTATGTGTATAGAATAATATATCATGAATAAATAAGGAATAATCAATTTGGTATGGTAAATATCTAAAAACACATGTAATTTATTCAATAACTTGATCATGAAGAATAATATGGATGTAATAAATGTTAATCAAATAATTTCAAATAAATAATCACATGATCATTAAATTTATCCATGTATATCCTAAATAATCCAATATTCTCCATTAAATAAATAAATGATTCATAATGATGAAATGCATAATACCAGATATCTGAAACCTACCATTAAAGACATATTCCCAACTATTTTAAACTAGGGGTAATTATACACTAAAAAACTCATTTAAATAAGATTATCTAATAGGTTTGTCTCATGAAACCTCTTGATGCATAGAGGGTCTATATAATTCATGGACCAACCCATCATATACTATGTCCAATTCATTTATCATATATTTAATGATAAATTTAATTCATGGAAAATATGTCTTATCAAAAAATATATATATTAGGTAAAGAATATAAAATATAAAAATTTCACCAATTAATCAAATAACATTTAAAGTAAAACAACACATATAGAAATGGTATAGAGCTTGAGAAATAATAATATATATGGAACAATAAATATGGATGTTTCTAAGAGAGATAATTTCCAATGAAATATTAATATAAAAAAGTGAATATTTCAAGATATTGTTAAAGAAAAAAAAATTAATCAAGAAATTGGATGTTAATAATATACTTAGTCAAATAGATCATAGCCCATAAAAATAAATATTAAGTATGATATTATTAAAACATATCCTCAGTGCATCATAAGTTAAATAATGGTTATTGTTGTTTGTGAACATAAATACCATAACAATTCCATTTAAAGGATTATTGAGAAAAAGAACTATTCACTTTGAAAATAACTTTTAAAAACAAAAAAATCCCAAAATATATGGAAAACATCTTAAAATTTTAATTTAAGCTTCAATGTATATGTGGTCATGATGGTGGGAATATTCTTTTTATACCGAGTGCATTAAAATAAATATTCCTTTCACATTTTCAATAAAATGTCAAAAAGAGAATACTTTAGAAAATTAAAAAATCTACTACTTTTAAGTACATTAGTAAAAATAAATTGTTTGAAAGGTATTTAATAAATACATGCATAATATTAAGTATATTATATAAAATAATTTTAGTGTAATATGGAAATTAAGTAAAAATCATTTTCAAATGAAAAGAGAAATAAGGTTGAATTTTATTAAAAACATTCTCTAAATAATTTTAAGTATTAATGAGATAAAAATAGTACTATTAATTTAATATTTAATTAATAAAAATATAAGAATAAAATTAAATATATTTATTACACAATTATCAAATAACTTCTTTCAATGTAAATTCAAGTATTAATAATCATGATTAATATGAGATTGAAGCGTAAAATACCACTGATTTGGTAAATTTTGAATCATTACCCCATGAAATAAATAAATTCAATGAAAAAATTCAATAAAATGAAAATAAATATATTCATGATGTAAAATATAGAATTATTTTTATATAAACCTCATAAAAATAAACAGGTGGGAAATACCAAATATTTTCCAATAGAGTGGAAATTGAGATGAAATCTCTTACAAATACCATACCATTGAAGTGAAAATTAATAAATAAATGAATCATGAGTTTTAAATTTAAATCCACATAATAAAATATAAAATAAAACATAAAATAGTTATACCTAATTATATGGATAATCTTAGAATATCAAAGACAATGTGCATGTAATATAACCTAACAAAAATAAATTGATTTATTAAACAAATACCAATTGGTAACATTAAAGTCAAATAAGTTTGGATAAAATAATATAAATTTAAATTTAAAATACAATTAAATTATGATGTATTAATGATATAAGATTTAATGGATCCTTATATACACTATTAAAAATAAATTGTTGCATAACGTTAAAATGTTCCTTAATGAATGGAAATTGAGATGAAATCCCTCACCATAGGTATGATGTTTAAAAATACTATAAAATATATATATTTTTTTTATACATATTCTAAAATACCATAAATATAAATATATATATATATATAATACCACATAAGTTTTAATTATAATCTTTTATTACCCATTTATTAACAATTCTTTATTAAAATCACTATTTCGGGAAATAAATCCTTCATTTTTCATATATGTTTTGGTTCAGCAGTTCTTGTATTTTTACTTTGATCAGGGATCAATTTTATCCAGAATTTTAATAATGATATAATAATAAAAATATTCGTTATATAAGTATTTATAATAGTCTGTATATTTTATATATTGAAAAATAAGTTACATCGTTTATGGAGATGGTAGGCCTTATGAATGAATGAATGTTAATTTCATTTTTTCAACGAATGAAATGAAAGAAAGATAAATAAAAATTAAACTTGAAAGAATTATTATTAAATCAAAAAGGTCATATATTTTCATCAATTACATCTTTATTACCCTTCATGTAAAAATAAAATGAAAATCAAATCTCATCGCTTCGTGGAGGCAGTAGTCCACAAGTACGCATGAGCGACGTTATAATTTTACAATAAATTAGAAGGTAAAAATATATATGTGATATTATAATTAAAAAGTATAATTATGTAATAAATATCATATATATATATATAATCCATCATTATATATAGCTATGATAAGTGGTTTTTAAAACAAATAAAAATTTTTCGCGAGGCGGTAGTCCACCGTACACACGATCAATGGTTTCGTTTCCCATTTGATTGAATAGGATACAGATATACATAATTAAATCAACATAATAACATATTAGTATATGTTATATATTATTATCATTATATTTTAATTATTAATACGTTATTTATGGTGGTAAGAGAAGAATAATAAAAAGAAAGATATTAGTGAAGACAATTACCTTTTCTTAGAAAAACCTCTTTTGGATCTCTTATTAAGGATCCTAGGGTTAGTATTTTGGAAATACCGGAAGATAAATAATTTGGATAAGGATGTTAGTAAATATGTTTTTAGGTTTTATTCCAACAAAATGGATTAATATTTGTTAGTAACTTAAGGGAGGGGTTCCATTTTATAATTGAGGAGGAGTGAAATTTTTTAAAATACCCAAAACTATTCAATAATGAGAAGTCACTCTCAACCCAAGTACATCAAAAATTGATAATATATTTTATGGAAGTTATGGTTTATATAAACCTTCATAAAAATAAATATGTTTTAAACATTTTATTCTTTTATACTTCAACTTAACTTACTTTTACCATTTTAGTTTTCACCAGTTGTCACCAAGGTAACTAGTGTTTCATTATATATGTAATATATCCTTTAATAATAAAATTAATGAAAATTATTCTATAATTTGGATGCAATTAATCTAAATAATAAACCCAATTTATCAATTAAAAGTCTTGTATGCTTTGACAATTAAATTTAAAATAGGCTCATGTAACAGAGAGATCCCTATTTTAACCATAACTGTGGTAATTAAATTTTATTCTTTTTTGAATTAATTATAACTAAAAATTATGTTAAAAATAATTAATAATATTAATATTTTTATTTGAAATATTTAACCTTTTTTTAAATTCAATACATATAAATTGTTTAATTTAATTTAAAATTAAACCACCATGTGCGTTGGAAATGGGGTTTTCTATAGGAACATTTTCTTAAGTATAAAAACTTCATATCTAATTTCAACAAAAAAATATTAAAATTAGTTTAATTGTATTAATAATAGAATTAAAATAATTTTACTATTAAAAAAATTTAAAAAAAAAACTTTGTAAATTCTTTAGACAAAATCACAGTTTTCAATAAAAATTAGTATTTTCACTATTCATTGAAAAAATAATATTTTTAGTAAATTATCAAAAATTAACTATAAGAGAATTTTAATATTATGATTAAAAAATAGAGTTAATTGTTTCAAATAATTTTTATAAATATTTCAACATTATTTTTAAAATAAGTGACAAAAAACCACTTGAACCGCTTTCTAAAAAAATGTAGTTTTTAAAAATAAATTTAGATTCATTATTATCTCATTCTTATTATATGAATGTTAAGACATTTTATTTAATATAAAATATATAAATTTCATTATAAGCATTCACCAATATTTATTAATTAAATTTATTAATACAAAAACACATTGTGTGCCAAAAAAAAAGTTTTTTTGAGAAACATTTCTTTTACTTTCAAAAGATCTTTAATTTCTTTTATAATCAATTGATAATCAGTGAAATTGTTTTTTACATGTTTTAAAAAATATAATTTAACTAATATATGTATTCCTATTAATTACTTCCAATTTAACATCTATGTGGTAACTATAAAATTTAATAAGAATATTTTGATAGTATATCATAGTTTTTTTAAACACAGTGTTGCCAGTATCAAAAGATGTTGAAGAAATATAATTTATTTAATTATGAATATGTTATAAAATATCAGGGAGTAAAAATTATCATGATATTATACCCTTATTAATATCTTATTCTTGTATATGTTCATCAATTGATATCTTCCATGTTTTCCCTTATTATGCATCTGATCTTTCTGTTTCTTTTATTTTCATTCCAGAGGTTATGATGGAAAGTTTAATGTAGTGTATGTAAAAGGATGGTATAATATTAGAATAAATTTATGGGTGATGTTTAATATATTTCATAAAATAATAGAATTATGTGTCTACTCTCCAAATACACTAAACCATCATGGTTCTTATGTGGATCGTAATGTTATATATGTAATACTCATCCAAAATGACACAATATTTATGTAAAAAAATATTTGGTTCACCTAAATTGGTATTATAGAGGGATTCATTTAATCTTTAAATATTAGTATTATAGAAATTTGGTTAAATCCTTGGTGAAAAATCTAAGTATATTATACCATTATAAATTTTTCATAAACTAGATATCATATCATTTTATGAGAAAATACAACCCTGTCTAGATGCTAGAAAGGTGATGCAGTTGTAACATAGATGCACCATGGGGAAAAATATTTAAAATGAATATTGAGTAGTAACTCAATTATCACCAATTAATGAGGATCAGACCTAATACTAAACACTTAAATAGAAAAAAAATAGGCGATATTCATGGAATAATTCAAATTTCCTTTATGAACCATTATAAATGATTTGAATAGATAATGACCATGGAAAACCTTGGTTAAAACTAAGATTTTGTGTATTTAAAATAAGTTTTCATTATTTATAAATCCTATGAATGATATTTAAGGATTATATGATATCTCACTTTGATTATTCTATGTATATTCCTAGAGTTTTATTTTTAGTTTTAGTCAATGGATGGAATGAAAAGATATTGTTATAATAAGTGATTTAATGTAAAATTAAATGATTTTCCTCCTAAATAACCAAATTCTATGAGAAAAGTAATTTATAATATTTTTTATGGCCATGAAAATTTCTTGGTCCATGAATCATAATGATCTTATAAATGATAAAAGGAGGGAACAATATTCTACTAAGTAGTTATGAGGTAAAATCCACATTCATTCAGTGGGTATTCTGATCTACTTGTGGTTGAGAGATGGATCAGCACCATTGAGATAATATTTTATATTCTCTAGTTCATGGAACAAGAAAATTTTTTCTTAGTTGTTTATAATTTATAATGATAAGAATATAAATTATGAAATCTCATTAAAAACATGAGGCAAGAAGAAGAAATTGACTCCACATAATGGGATGAGTTTAAGAGGATATTTTTTAGTATTTACTTCCCATATATTCTATAATAAAAAATTGGATAATGAATTAGTTTATCTTAATCCAAGGTTTGAAGAATATATTGGTATATATGAGGAAAAAATTACAAGAATTTCAAGGTATTCTCATTTCTTAATCATCAGCCCAAAATTAAAAATTAATCATTTCTTTTTCTATATTAAAACAAATTCACTTAAATTATTTAGCTATAATATACTTTAGTATACATGAATTAATCATTTGATGTGATTTATGTTAGAAGTGAAAATTTTATATTTCCATCATTCCCAAGGATTTTATAACAAAATTATGATGGATTGTTAAGAAAACTTGAATAAATAACTTGGTTTAAAGAAATTCCAATCATCTACATTCTAGAAATATGTGAAGAAACATCAATAGAATTTATTGAATGGAAATGGGAGGTTCATAAAATGTGGAAATGAATTTTATAAAAAAAATTACTATAAAAAGGTGATAGAGTGGCTAGTTTGAATAATGGAGAAAGGTAATATTCCAAAAAATACACCACACATGATCCAATTAATTAAATTCAAGGAGTATAGAAATTATTCCAACTGATGTATAAATTTAAAGGTTTGTGTTTTTGACCAGCATCAACAACCTATTAATCCCAAATAGAAATGAATATCTCATGTTAATACTCTTACTAAATTGGGATACAAGAGTGATATATTGAGAGGTATACTTATCGTCCACTCTATAATAGAAAATACCATATTTTATTATATCTCTACCCACTATTTCATATAAATTGAATTTTATAAGGGTATCAAATTAACTCGTCCATGATTATATGATGAGTTATTTGTGAAAATGAATAATGGTATTATGGTCACATTTCAAGTATTTAGTTACTCTTTAATTGAAGTTTGTTGGAATTGGATTCGTATGAATATTAAGATTCTATCATTTGTATAATTTAATATCATTCTAGGAATGGATTGAAATAATGATAATGTTATTTCGATCATTAAACCAATCTATGATGGCTTTACGTATAATCCTAAAGTGGTGGTCTGATGAAGAGGTATCGTTCTTCACTGAGCATCCTTATTTTATTTCTTCTTCACCCTCCATAATATATTAATAATTCATGATTATATAAAAAAATAAGTATCTAACTTATTATAAGATGTCATTATATTAATATTAGAACCTAAATCAATATCTACTTCCATGAAATAGAAATTAAAACCACTATTTGTGTGTATGGTAGACTACCACCTCATAGATCAATGTAATTCATTTTTCATCATCACCTATCATTTCTATTTGTGATAATTTGCTTAATTTTTATATGTGATAATCCTGGAATATTAACAATTCATGAAAATTAATATATCATAAACCTTATTAAATTACTATCCATTAAAAAAATGATAATGTTATTCATGGGTATAGCAGACGACCGCCTTGCAAAGGGATATGGTTCAGGTTTTATTAACACATCCCATGGATCATATATTTAAGTGTATTTAAAGAAATAATATGATATTAATGATATAATGATAATTTTGGAAAGGTAAAATAACACTTACCTTTCCCCCCACACTCAGCTAGGGTGGTACAGGTGGGGAGGGGATTATGCATGATCGTGGGGTCATATCCCAAGGCCATTGATTTACATGTATTTCTTTACTTTCTTGTGTTCCTCTTTTGCAGTTGTACATAATTTTTTAAAATAACACTTACCTTTGTTCCATCTTGATTGTTTAAAAATTGAGGCATTACTCATTTGTACGTATGGCCTACCATTTCTAGGATTGTAACTTGCTTCATTATTAATAACCATATTCCATGGTTTATTTTAAAATTATAATGAATGTATACAAATTATATTTTTTTCATGATTATTAATTTTTATATTAGGTAATAGTGAATCTTTTTACTACGATAAACACAGTGATGATGTTTTTAATATTATGAACAGAACATCCTCAAAACACCTAACGTGGACATAACTAATTAAGTAATTAAATAAATCATTAAAATAAATGAACTAAATTGTTAAATTATAAGGGATTAAACACTAAAAAGTTTCCTATTAAAAAAATAATTTATATAATCTTATTTTATATGATAAAAAATATATACATGAAAATGTCTGGACTCGAGGTAAGGGTTTTTGTCTCAAAACTTCCTTCTTTGAGACACATGTTCCTTTATACACCTAATATTTTTAATAAGATGTATATACTACTAAATTAAATTTTATATCATTAGAAATTCATAATTTATGGTATATTAACTTAAAATTCAATTAATTCATGGTGGTTATGATTCAAATGTTACTAAGGTGGAAAGGGTTTTTTTTATTTAATCTCATTTTAATCTAGATTTTTTATCCTTGAATTTCCATTGAATTAAATTAATCGATCATTTTAAATAAAAACCTTTTAGTTTTATTATCCTACAGATATTCATAAATTGGTCATGTATTCATACCATTTTTATCTCTATTGTACTTAGAATTATTCAGTAAATTATTTGAAGGAAAATCAAATTTATTTTTATCTTCATCAGAAACCCTTTCTCTTCCATGTCTATGTTTTCTTTAAAATGATTCCAAAAAATGTTGTAATATTCTAATAGTATTCTCTAAATTTACTTTAGGCTTATTTTTTAAAAAAAAAAATTTAAAATTAATCTTCTTATCATTTTATAAATGGGGTACTTGATAATTTTTTTAAAAAGTGTGAAAGGAATATTATATTAACTTATAGAACACATATGGAATTACCTACAATCATTTACATTGTTTTATTTTAATAATTCTTTATAGATTCCAATTTTATATTAAAAAATATTTATTTCTATAATATTTTGTGAATTTTTAGTTTTTAAATAGTTATTTTAAAAGTGTAAATGTTATTTTCCTTGATATTGTTTTACATCATCCTAAAAATATTTTTATTCATCAATGAAAACAGCCTTCAGTGTTAAATAATGGTTCTAAATTTTTTATACATTTATCTTAAATATATAATTATATAAGACTCCCTTTATTTTATGGGGTAATTCATTACTTATAATCATTTCTCAAATTTGTTCCTTAAGAGATATCTTTTGATTATGATATGGGGAAATATTATTCACAACATTTTCTTTACATGGTTAATTATTATTTTTATTTATTATGATTTATTTACTTATGTGGCACACATATGCATGTATATGAAATGAAGGAGATGGGTGATCTATTAATTTTATTTCCCTACATTTCATTGGGTAATGTTTTAATTTCATTAGATAGCATTTATGTGATTTGGGAGTAAACCTAATCCATAATAGGACTTTCTCGACCATGTAATGTTGTCTAGGAAGCTTTTATTGACTCATATTTATGTCATGTTTTATGTTTCTACCACATTTCCTATGACACCATGATCTAATGATGCTATGTTCTTTATATCTTCTCCAATTTTGTTACTTTTGAGTCTTCTCTTTTATGATATCATTTTATACAATTGATTGTAATGTTATGTTTCCTTTCCATGTTTATTCCCTTTCTTAGTTTTTAAGATCACTTCATGTGTGTATGTATTCCCTGAGTTATCCAATGCATTTTTAGGAGGTTAAAACGATTTAGGGTCTCATTATGAATAGCACAAAGAATAATCTTTATTTTAGCCTCACTTTTATGTATTATAAACCTATTCATCCAAATACATTCATCCTCATTATATGTGGGTTATAATTAATAGATTTTTATGTTAAAAATCATGCAATGGTATTTCTAAAATACTAGGTTCACTATATTTCAAATATTTTCCTTCATTATCGATGTCAAGAAGTGAGGGATAATAATGTGGATAAATCCAATAAATCATTTCATATAAGGTTTGGTCATTATGAATTTATAGTTATTCCATTTAGACTTACTAATTACCCTGCAAACCTCGTTTATTTAATTAATAGATTATTTACAGGATGCCTTTTCCTCTTTTGGTTGTCATTATATATAATATTATGATATATTCAAAGACTAAGTAAGAGAATGGAGATTATTTTATAGTTTTGTTGATTGTCGTAACAAAAAAGAATTTATATGAAAAAAATACAAAGTGTTTATCTTGGGTTTATAAAGTGTCATTATTTGGTCATGTAATATCAAGTTAGGGTATATTGGTGGATCATTCAAAGACTAAAGTTATTGAGAAATGACCTAAAACAACCACAATGGCCAAAAATATATAAATTTCTTTAGTTAAATGGATACTAATAATTTTTTCTGAGAGATTTATCCTGACTATCTAATCCACTCACCATGTGGGCTTGAAATGCGTTATTCTCTAATAGATATGTGTATTTGAAGAGAATTTCAAGGAGCTGAATAGAGGGTTGGTCAGTGCTTCTATACTCACACTACCATATAGTTGGGAAGGGTTTGCAATCTATGGTGATGCATTATTGAAGTTACTTGGATGATTAATCATGTAGAATTATATGGTGATTTCATATGCCTCATGATAATTGAAAATACATGAGAAAAATTTCACACCTTGTGATGTGGAGCTGGAAATGGAAATTTTTGAGTTAAATTTATGGATGCATTATCTTTATAGTGAATGGCGTGAAACATATATATATATATATATGTCATAAATTCTTGAATTATATTTCCAAATATAAATACTTTAATATATTCTAGTGAATATGGTTTGAATTGATTTAAGATTATTACTATTCAATACGTTATGACTCTGGAAAGGAAGACGAGGTCGATGGTACTACAATTCAGAAGAAACATGCTATTTTTTCCATGATGAGGATTGAATGAGATCCAACATATATGGATTCAAATAAAATGTAACTTGAAATCCTAAGGAAGGGGATAGATTATATCTTTCCTAGATGAATTTTCATCCATCCATCCATGTGAATATTAAAGTGGTATAGTAGGAACATATAGAATTGTAGAATTACGTTATGAGAATTCTTAAGTTCAACAATTATTATGATGAAATGATAAGGTTCAGGAACTAAAAATATGTACTATTAATTTCATATTTAAATAAGGAGTTGTTGTATAAGGGTTATAGTTCATCATTCTCTATTCATCCTAAAATTACAAATATATATAGAGATTGAAAATAATATTTTGATTGGAACAACATGAAAAGGGATATAATAGCGTATGTACCTTGATTATTAATATGAGATAATTTTAATGCTAATATATAGAAGTATAATGGAATGATACAACCATTACCTATACCAGAATGAAAATACGAAAAAATAATGATGGACTTCCTCATTCCACTCCCCAAAAAATCTAAAGGGAATAATTCTATTTGGGTTTTGGTTGATCACCTTATGAATTCAGAACACTTTATTGTCCTTATATAATATTTCAATCATAATCAAATTTCGAGTATATTCATTAATGTATTGATAATATTTCATGATGTATCACCCTCAAATGTATCTGATCATGATCTGAGGTTTACCTCGAAGTTCTCAATAATTCTTTAGCTGGATATGGATAATGAGTTTAGGTTTAGTACTTCATATCATCCTTATATAGATATTCAGTTAGGGACGACCATTCAAACATAAAAAGTCATGTACGAATATTCCTCTATATATTTAAATGGTTTTTGGAATCAATACATTAACTTGGAATATTGTTCCTATAATAATATCCTTCACATGATCATTCAGATGCCCCCTAATGAATCTATATATAGTAGAAATTGTAGAACTCCAGCATACTAGCATGAATTTATAGAAATAAATTTATTTGATCCTAACCTATCTATATAAATGGTATATAAGGCTATCGCTATTCAACAACACCTAAGAGAAGCTTTAAGTCGATAAAAACATATGTTGGCGATCGTCGGTGATATCTAGAATTTGAAGTTGGTGAAAAGTTAATCCTATGAATATTTCCTTTGGATAAGGTTATGAGATTTTTAAAGAAGTAAAATATTATACCTATATATATTAGACCCTTTGAAATTCTTGGTCATGTTGGGAAAGTAGCTTGTCACTTGACACGTCTACTAAATCCGTCCTAAATGATATAAACTCTATAGCACCCTATTGTGTGGATTTAAAATATAGTGACTAATATACTAGAATCACTAACTAGTAATAAACAATATAGGGGAAACACTAATACATATAGATGGTGTCATCAATGGATAAAATATAATATATATGTATGTTCACATTAGAAGGATTCTTATAATATATACAGAAATTCTCATCAATAGAGGCCAATAATTGATTACTAAGGTTTTGGTAACCAGTCTCATATCAAGATTTGTGAAACATTTAGGAACATGACTTAAATTTTATAAAATATTCCTATGTAGGAAATAATTCCTCCCAATAAGGTGTGATAATCCAAACCTCAACCATTTTGATTTTATAAGTTTCATTGGTTAAAACCCCAATAACTACCTATCTTTGGAAAGAAGGATCATATCTTATCATGGATGTGGGAGTCATTAAGTATTTATGGATCCAAGAATAGTCCTTATTAGAAACCATCCAAGATAGAGTAATGAACCAATCAAGACACCCTTTTCTGATTCAAAATAATCACAAAAAATATCATCACTAATCCCCGTGATCATTTCATTTAAATCAACCAAACATATTGGATTATTAATTTTATTGAAATTTATATATAAACCATATTTTCCTTCTATAATTTCATAATAACATTAAGAAATATTATTGTAGTGTGATGATCCTTCTCATTTTGTAATATTCTTCAAAATATAAAATCACTAATCTCGACATGAATCAAAACATAAAACTTAGAATCATTATATTTATTCATTGAATATCAACAAAAAATCATTATATTTTATATAATCTATCACATTTTTAATCTTAAATGAACTCCAATTAGATTATACATGTTAGTTGAAACAACTTGTTAATCTTATGTATCATTACACATAATATTATACATATAGAGGAAATTTTGAGTTAATCGTAAATATCACTATGTTATTCTTATATATCCTCTGAGTTACTCTTAAATATCACTTAATCACTCTGAGTTGATCTTATTTTTCCTCAATATGATCTTACATAGGCTCTAGGAGATATTATGTATCATAAGTGAGATGTTATATATCATAGTGTGGACTCTTTACCATATTTACAATTCTAACATTAAAATAACTTTTGTATGATTTTTCTATTTTCTTTAGACTTAGAGATACTATATATTTTATTTTTCAAATATTCAACTCCACTCAGAATTATAGAACTTCAAATAAACTCAAAACATCTTCAATAATTCTATTACATTTCAATTTATATGAAACACTTCAAATGACTATATTTATTCATCAGAATTCAAAAAATATTTTCATAACAATTCCCAAATACAATTCATCATATAGAAACCCATTTTTTAGTTACCTCAATAAATATCTATTTCCAAAATAATTCGTATTCATAATCATCAAATATCCTCCATAATAGTATATTAATTTTAAAACAAATAACGAAGAAATTAAATCACCTCACCACATATTCACACAATTAACCATGTAAAAACTATATTTAGTCATTATTATACTCCCTGAAATTCACATGAAATATTCATCACCACAATGAAATATGTTTAGTCTAGCATCTTCAATCAATGTATAGATTACATGGAATATTATAAAGTCATCTCTTGTGAAATCATAAACTTTCCTTGATAAATATCTCTTTATTCAATTATATTCCAATAAAAATCAAAAAGAACATATATTTGAAAGTTCTTATAACACCTCTCTTATATTTAACATTATCTCAACTCCACAATCAATATATTTCTGTTTTTCCCATGAATCTGTGTATCTAAAATCATTAAGTATTAGTAACGTATTCATCTTATTTTCAAATATATGAATGGATCTTCGTCATCATATAAAATAGAAAACAATAAAAACACACATGATCCATAGGAATGTAAATTCTTTTCTCAATAATCTCTATTGGGGTTTTCAATCTACCTCTTTTCAAACAAAACATCATCTGTCAAAGGGAACATCAATATTTTTCCCATGGTTTTTTCTCTTTCCACAGAACATGTCATGTATTGAATTCCTATATTATTAATAAAAAATATAAAAAAATTCATGAAAATCCATTCAGAACTCAATAATTAATTATTTATTGTTTAAGATCTCGTGAGATTATTATGTATGGTGTATGGGTAGTGAGGATAATCCACTATGTTATGATGTCTTGTAATAGTTCCTTTTTCTTATGAAATCATGTAATTTTAATTTTTCTGTAATTATATGTCATGACACATGATTATGTTTCCATGGTTCTTAATTAACATGATATTATTTCATCATTCTTAAAATTCATATGATTTGTTAATTGTTTTATTTCCTCAAAAAAATATTAACCAAAAGAACAAAAAACATAGAAATCATTTAGTTAAAAAACAATAAATTATTTTTTTAGGAAAATCCAACGTAATATAATGGATATTTTATTTAGTTTAAGGTAAATAAAAAAATAAAAGATTTATATCTTGATCTGTTGTGTTTTTTGACCAGTGATTATAAATCCATGAATTAAAAATGATGGATATCACACAACACTACAATTAGAGGATGTGGGAGAGTATAAATTTAATCATTTATTCATGTTTTTTAGTGAAGTGAAAGATAACCTTCTTTGATGTTTATATTGTTTATTTTAGTTATCTAGAGTCTATATCATCTTTTATGATTTATAATGGAAGGATAGTTGTCAGTGGTTAACTTTTCTGTCTTTTTTAACTTATGAATTCAATGTTCTTTCATATTTCTTGTTTTCTCCAACACATTGTTACAATAGGAGGGGTAAATTTTACTAATAATAAAATATCTAAATAAATTTATATCAATTATTTTATTAAATAAATAATAACTTGAAAAAAAAATTATATATTATAAAAATTAAAAAACAAATATAATATTATCGAGATAATCGGGTCCTTGATCACACCATAACTTTTGACCAAGGTCCATCCATAAATATATTTAGACTCTTAACAGAGATAAATAATTATTTGAATTTAATAATACACATAATTTTATAAATTTTACTGATTAGGATAATATGGTTGACTTTGTCTTCTAACTCTTATACAAGTATTTTTGAATATCGGTCATTCTCATATGTTGGATGATTTCATATATACCACATTCTACCATATTACACAATTTTTTATAATAATATTTTGTAAAAAATTCAATATATCATCCTCTATATAGTCTTGATATATGGATTCTAAATATGTAAATAATTTTATAAAATTTTACCTCAAATTAAGTGGCATTTTTTTTAACTAAGAATGATAAATTTCAACAAAAAATACATCGTATGGGTAAAAGAATTATATATATATATATATATATATTATAGATAAATAATAGTCTAACTCAATGATATGTAGTTAATTATTTCTCAAATATATACCATTATATTAAGGTTAGTAATGTTGGAGCTTTCATGGGATGGTTTGTCTAACATGGACAATGTAGTGAAATCTACTACCATGGAAAATTTCGTTCAAATCTCACTTGTTGATTTTAACTTAGATTCAGTCCATAGAAAACCCTAAAATTGTTATATCATTCCCAATCATAGATTAATACCCATCATATAATATATTTCCATTATAGGAAACCATGTTCCACACTTTTTCACGAACACAACTATGTTATTATCCTTATTTATGTACATTGTTTTCAAAATTCACATTATGAAGACTAATTTACCAATAGTGGAATATGTAATGACCATGATTATTGATGATCATGTAATAATTTTACTATTATATCCACTATAAATTTTTCTATTTTTTTCATAAAATCCTTATTTCTTTGTGTTTTACCCAAATTATGTAACTTATATATTTTTATTACTTGTTCATTGTGTTTTATATTATATACAAAAAGGTGTTATATTAAAAATTCTATGAGATTAAAAATAATAAAATTCAAAAAATGTAAAATACTTTTTAAATTAATTTATTTACCTAATAATTGTGAAAAAATTGGATGATCTATATAGTTCTCTAACTATACATTTATTAAACCAATAAATAAAACTTATATACGGACAAAAGGTTATCTTCTAAGGAGGTCATAAGTCATATAGTGATCCTAGATTTTCACTTATTTTATTTCTATTACTTTCATATAATAAAATAAATTAAATGATAGGGGCTTGTATTTGAATTAAAAAAAATAAACATCCATGAAAGGGAAATGAAAATGATTGTTAAGAAGAAATTTGGGCTCAATATTTAAAATTTTTTAATCTCACTCTATTACTTTTTTAATAGATTTTTTTAAATATTATCCTCTTAAGTGGATAAAATTTTACCATTCGACACCTAAACTACTAAAATATGAAGATAAATTTATTTTTTTTACAAACATATTGATCTCATCTTCCTGTGTTGACCTGTCTACACATTCTAACAGTACGTAATAGTAAAATAGACTTAACTATTAAAAACACACTCCCTCAAGGATTGTATCCTTTATGAAATATATTTCAATTAGTGTACCGCATATCCAATAGAAATTATCATAGATTAATCCCTCTTTAATCACTCATTTCACGAATCATATGTTGGATAGCTAAGAAGGGTTGATCTTGAATGAACATGTAGTAAAGAGAAGAAATCATTTTAGTGTGAAACAATGAGAAATTTACATAGACCCCATCACACCACAATGGGAGAACTCAGAGTAAGAAAAAAATCTAAATATAGAAGTGTAATATAAATAAAAATTAGAAATATATTAATCATTTCTCATGCTAACCACTTGTGCTTATCACTTTATAATAATAGAGTGACAAAATGGGATAAGAGTAGAGAGAATTTAAAACTATAAATATATTACATGATAAAATGGAAATTCCAAACCTAATCAAAGGATCATCCCCTTAGAATATTTTTACCCCAAGTACTTATCTTCCTTTTATAAACTCAATTAACATTATTGGGTAAATGGACTATTTCTATGTGAACATGATCTCTTATTTTTTATTCTGTACATAGATGTGGAAACTTAGACTACACTTCTATCCCCATACTGTTATGAGAATCTTTTATTTTAGTGACCTTATTCTACTTTTAACTTCATCTTTCCTATATCACACTCCACATGTACAAGTATATTCTTTTTTGCCTAATTTGGTAAGTAATTTAAGTATATGTATTCTTTCTTTCACCTAGGCTCATGCATAATCTCAATGTGGTACTCAAACTTAACCTATGGTCATGTCTTCTATCAGTTTCTTGGATCTTCCTTCTCATCTAATATGGAAAAAAATATTCTTATGGGTTGACAATGGTCATTAGTTAGAATATTTTCTGATGTATGGATGAGTTTTATAATGATATTATATGTTTTATATTTCCATGGTATCATATTTTATTATATATTTTTCTGTAGTTCAATCCAACCAATTTTATTTTATAGGTCAAAAAATTATAAGATATAATTTC
Organism: Viscum album; assembly: GCA_963277665.1. Classification (NCBI taxonomy): domain Eukaryota; kingdom Viridiplantae; phylum Streptophyta; class Magnoliopsida; order Santalales; family Viscaceae; genus Viscum; species Viscum album. Next base: position 2,024,125,838 of record OY728138.1, read on the forward strand.
TTAGATTGATGTAACATGTCTACTAATTTCAATTATTTTAAATTAAAATGTTACCTTTTTCAAAAATTTATCATATTGTGGGTGTTGTTTCAAACTGGTGATTGAATATCATAAGAAAAGATTAGAATTATTTCTTCAATGATCAATTTAATTATACAACAATCATAAGATATAATTATCTGCAATGAAACTATTAAATGAATGCCAAAATAAAGTTTCATGTTTAGTTATTCATATGTTGATATCATAGGATATGATGGTATCATTAGAATCAGTTATGGGATGACATAAAATATGACTCATTATCCCCCATTAATTTCTTTAATTACTACTACCCATATTCCAGAATTATCTACAGTGGAACATATAAAATTTATTTACACCACTCAATATTATTCTCCAACTATTAAATGGATAAGGTAATAGTGGTGTTAATGCCAAAAATATATTTAATCCTATATTAAATGTGAATTGTGACATGTAATTCATATATGTGATAAAATAATACATTCATGCTCTTTATTTTACATCACATTTATTTATACTACTTTTATAGAATTTATCATACATCAACATATAATCATTAACAAAAACAAACTTTGAATGTTTGATATATAAAATTAAATCCTAAAATATTGAAATAAACAAAAAATTAAAAAAAATTGAGAAGTTCATAATTAATTCCAATAATTCCAATTTAATAAAAATAAAATATATTTAAAAGGAGTAAAATAATTGTGGAATATTCTTCATTAAAACTTAGAAACAAAAATGTATTGATTTTTAATGAAATTATTTTTACTATGGTGTTTCTAGGTAAATAATATAGATTTCATATGAGTGATGGTTAGTCTGTGAAAAGGTAATCATGACATAAGATTAACCGAGTTTATTAGTTGTAATATTAGGACCAATGTGATTAGAATCAATAGGATAAGATTTTAGGGAGTAACAAATATATATATCATCATGTGTGAATATTCAAAGTGTTAATACAAGGACCTTAATTAGATGTATGATTTTGAGGTTAACCCTTGGGTTGTGTAAAATAAATTGTGTGATGAGTGTGTATTTAATAGAAAGTGTATTATGAATTTTTTAAAGTATTAGATAAGTGTAGAGACCCGAAGCCTGACGTACATGAACATTACATTACTTTTGCGGAATACTTAATACATAACAAAAACACCCACACAAGGACTGTAATAGTTTAGTGTCTTTGGAAACTCAGAATATAATCTTCTAATCGTGGTGAAAGATCTTCAACATCTCCCATAAAGATCTTTTTTTAAGCTAAATCCTTTATTTATATCCTGGGGAAAAGAAATCATAAAAGGGTGAGCTCAAATGCTCAGTAAGGGTAAACAAAAAAAATATCAATCACATCATATTCATAAGAACATATCTTTTGGAAATCTTATCCTGCAAAAGAGATCATAATTTCATAACATGGGATAAATCGTAGTAGTGAAATGTAATCCCAATAATCATAACTTAAAACATGAAACATTGTTTCATACACACATAATCATAGAGAATCATTTCTTATTAGTCAATACTCATTGCCAAGACTATCTTAGTGGACAAAGTCCCTTTCTGAACCAATTTCACCCCTCGTTTCAGTCCTGTTTCACTAAACCGGTATAACCTACCGTTCCAGCCATGGCTATCTCATGAGATATAAAATCTGTACCCAATGCATTGGAGGGAGATATAGGTCCCACCCATCTCATAATGATACCATTATTATGCGTGCCACAAAATCATAAATCATACATCATTGCATAACCCATGTAATAAAAATGGGAATCTTAAACATCACGACATCATAAAACAATTCATATAGGATAAAAGAATTCATAAAAATATTTCCATCACAACATAATCAAATCCATGTAATAATAGGGATAGAAACAGAACCCTTTATTATCTTAGACGGAAAATAATTTTGATAAAACACTTGAAATCCATTCTAGAGGAAAATATCCTTTCTACTTCAAAAACACTTTTCCTTTCTTAACATGTTATAAAATTCTAAACTAAAAGAAGTTGATTAAAAATAAACTTGAAAACTTGTAAAGTAAGCTTCTTGGAAATTATGTTTTAAAAATCCATTCATGTCGTATAAGTTAAAAAAACATTCTTCGTACTTTTGTCGGAAAAGTCAAAAAGTACCTCGTATGAAAAACGAAAAAGATTCCTTTCATATCCTTTACTAAAAACTCATCGAAGGGTAAAATTGGATTTAAACAATTTTAGGTGGATGGAAATAATATTACATATTGAGGAAACATGGATTTGGATGACAAAATACACCCCAGTAAATACTAAAGTATAAACAATCTCGGATAAAAATGAGATTGTGATATTTCCCTTACCTTAGATCTGATTTGCTTCGTAAGTGTCCGAACCTCCTGTATAATGGTTTAAATAATTTCATTGACTTATTCCAGAATCATAATCATTGTTATGATATCATATATGGTTCACTTATGACTTTATATTACCCTTTCTTTTGTAAATTCCATGTTAAAAAGCGTTTTGGGTAAAATTGTTTAATTTTTCGTCCGTGTTTTGACTTGTAATTATTCATATGATTACTTAGATCATGATTACTTAATTCCAGAATATAAAACATGATTTATATATAATATATATTCAGAATATACATATATATAATAAATCAGTAAATGGAAAGAAAAACACCATTCATGGAGATGATAGGTCGTACGTACGCATGAACGTTGTTTTCGTTTCCTTATTGAGTTGAATGGAATTAAGTAGATGACATACATATATATACACATAAATCCAGTATCATTATTATGTCATATATTTCATGATTACTTATTATATGTACTTTATAATCATTCATGAATGGTTAAAGTGGAGAATGAATCTCATCGCGTCGTGGAGATGGTAGTCCGTACGTACGCACGAGCGATGATATCGTTCTCATGATCGTGGGACTATATTGGAGTGTATGTATACTATTTCAGAATCAATATCACTTTAAAATAATCATATATAGTTACTATTTACACCATTATACCCATCCAAGTAAGGTGGTGGTGGAAAATAGATTTCACCACGGTGTGGAGACGGTATTCCGTACGTACGCACGCGCGGTGATTTCGTTTTCTGTAGGATTGATAGATGGTGAAATATGGTTGTTTCATACTTATAATAACATATCAGTATATTAGTGATACTGATGTTATTACTTCATAATGAAACAACCTAATAATAAGAAGTTGAAGAAGAAATAAAGTTGAAAGAATCGGTAACGGAAATTACCTCTTCTTTGAAGCGCCTCTTTGAGATATCCTTTTAGGGCACTAAAATTGGTCTTTGAGGAAGACCAGAACCTCTAGGATGTTTCTAGGGAAGTGGATAAGAGAATTTTGAAGGGTTTGGACGAGCTTGAAGGCTCAAAGTTGTGTGAGGAAGAGAGGGAGGAGGTTCCCTTTTATAAGGGAGGAGAGGGGCTCCTTTGGAAAACTAAAAATATTATTTTATTATAAAGTCATATTCGGTTTTCAATAGATCGAAATTGATTTATTTCAAAGCTAAGGTGGGGATGGATCGAAATCCTCTCATCCAATAGAATTTAGACAAGTTTATGTTCCTATTTTAACCTTATCATTTAGATTTAACATTAAGTTAAATAATTTTACTTTTACCGTGTCTTCTTGTGTTCTTACAATATAAGGATAATAAACTTACAATAACAAGACAAACAAACCCCAAGTTGTTTATTATTAATATATATAACCTTATCTAAGTAATTTGGCCGAACCTTAGATTTTTAGGAATTAAATAACAATTAATAATATAATATTTTCTTTAAAAACTATTTTATGTCAATTTTTACACTATTTGGTAATTGATTTTTGTGAAACTCATAACAGAATGATTAGTTCTAAAAACATTAATTAAATAAATAATAACATGTCATATTAACCTATAAAATTAGTGGAATTCATAAAAAGTCTCAAATTATATTTATTTGGGTATTTATAATATCAATTATTCTAATTTTTCACTATTATGGTAATTACTACATCGTCATTGTGTCATAAATAAATTAAATAATTTAATGTCTAAAAATTATAAATAAAATATCATTATGTATGAAATCTTATTATATTTATAATTAATATTTACAATCTAATTTATCTTATGTATACCCCTATATTAAAAATGTTTTAGTAAATAAATGTTGATTTTAACTGTTTTAACTCTTCTTTGAATTAAATAATAATAAATGTCCTAATCTAATCAAGGTGGGCCTAAATGGTCATATTTTATTCCTAAGGTTGTTTTTGGTCGAATTAAACTTATCCAATAGGATTATGATATGTGTTAGGGTAATAATAATATCATTTTTACCCTTAATTACCCTATTTACTTTTAACCGTGGTAAAAAAAGTAAAAAGTTACTATTCACCAAAAATTATTTTCATCTCATTGAACCACATTTTACTTACTGACATCAACCGTGTCTCTAGGATTTTTGAAATTCTACTCACAGAAGCGGTAAAATTATGTTTTATGAAAAATTCAATTTTTTACTACCACTTAGTGGTTTCACTATTCATCAAAAAATGAAAGTTTCCAGAAAAATACCAAAAATTAGTCCTAAGATATATTTGATATTATGAACTCAAAAATGATGTCTATTTTACCAAATTCAAAACATATCAGTTATATTTACTAATTTAAAAATTAATTCCCATCGTCAAAACAAATGGCGTGTTTTTAAGAGATAATACCTATCAAAATATTGACACTTGTTTATAACTGGTTTAAATGTGAAATTACATCCAATGAACAAAATTGTATTAAATTGTAAAAATATATTCTAAATATACTTTAAAACTACTCAAATTAATAATTTATCACTATTAATTATTTTGATTAAAAAAGTTGTTTTTAATTAAAATTTAGTAATTTTCACTATTCATCAGAATATGAAAGTTATCCGAAAAGTACCAAAATTTCACCTTAGGCTAAATTCAATACTCCGAATCCAAAAATGAAGTCCATTTTGAGAGATAAAATTTCTAAAATTTTAAAAGTTGGTTTTTACTTTTCATAACGGCTGGTTTTAATAATATTTTAATAGCATATCGTTGTTTAGTGAAACTCGGTATTGCGTACTACACGCGCTATCGAGGAAGGTCGTGATTGCGTGTAATTCAAGGCAAGTCAAGGATTCTTGTTGAGCAAGCTCCTTTTGGTGTAGCGTACAACACAAGACATTAATGAAATTAAAAAGAATATTTTTCATAAAATCTCGGGGTGTTACATTCTACCCCTCTTAAAATGAATTTCGCCCTCGAAATTCGTCGGGGTTATAAATGGTTTACTATTCAAAATTTTTTAATAGAAACCCACATCATAAAAAGGAATACCAAAACCAATCTTTAAAAACAAAAGTATGAAACGTAACAGTTACTCAAATAAACTAATCACTGGGTTTCCACATAGGTGAATATATGGATATGGAAGAGAAATCTAACCATCATGTTCTGATGGAGAGTGGTAGAGAAAATGGCTATGGAAAAGCCAGTAATCACAAAGCCATAAATTTGTGATGATCTGAGCTACCATCTAATTTATCAGACATAAGAGCACTATGACAACATTTTTGGTTTTCAAGATCGTTTCCCTAAAGTTGATGAAATTGGAATTAGAAGAAATACTTTCGTGATTTCGGTATAGTTTCACCGTTGGTCGTTCTTTGGACAATTCCCACTTCATCTCTTAAAGAAATGAAGTTGAATTTGTCATTCGTGATGTGTTAGCAGATCACGTGATAGAATGATGGGTCATTCCATCTGTCTCAAACAAAAGGTTAGAAAAGTTATCAAAAAAGACATAAGTCCATCTATAGTGAGATTAATGATATATGGTTACTAAAATGGACTTATACTTCATATATCATACTGCTTAATATAATAAAACTAGTTTCTACTAAACAGGGACTTCCTGTAGGCCATTGGTAGGCGATAAAGGCCAGTCGCACTTCGGTTGTCGGTTCGATTCCCACAGCCTTGTCCGACGCGATGGGTTGTCGCCCGTCCTGCAGGTTGTCCTTTTTCTAAAACTACATTACTATAACATCACATAAATAATATAAAAAGTTCTATACTTAAACAATACTAACTTATGTACAACATAATCCATTCCAATCTTTAGGAAATACTTCGGTCCAAGCTCATAATATAAAGAAATGATTACTTGAAATGTCATCAACCAAGAATGTGAATACCATCATTTATCCCCCATATATCTTGTCGGTCACATTCCAATCATGTGAATACCTTAATCATGTATTCTCTTGAAAAATTAATACCCATTAAACCTTAGTGAAAACATGAATACTGTCAAAAGTTAACTCTTTCCACATACCAAAATCCAAAAATTCTATATACTCAATCCATTACATAACCTTCTCCTTATATTAGTCATGAGCTCATGAATACTATAAAAAATTTAATTTTCTCCTTATCCCTTCATTATGCGCATATCATCTATATTCCAAAAATATCTGAATATCCTTTAATGGATACTGGTACCATTAATCATAAACTTTCAAAACTCAAGGAAAGACAACAGTGTTACAATCCTTAGATGTCTCTTTATTCCATAGTACCACGAGATTACTTATACAACATTACACTTGATAAACATGTAATCATTCCACTAACTTCTTAAACCATTGACTGAGCTTCAGCAATTCTTTTAACTCACATTTCATTTGTAGTCTCTTCATCATCATCAATATAAATACTACTCATACGGCCGTACTGATTCTCTTCATGAGACTTTATCTTAGGGAATTGGTTTCCATAATGCCCGTACATTCCACATTTAAAACATTTAACCATTTTTGATGTCTTAGGAATACCATTATCCTCATCCATAGTGTTAACTGAACCTTTTCCTTTGCACTTACTGGCTTTGTGTCCTTCTTTTCCACACCCAAAGCATCTTCCAGTTCCCTTGAAACATTCTCCTTGATGCCTCTCCCACATGATTTACATAGGGGAAATTGAACTTTCATTCCTCTATGATCATCATGAAACTCCATCTTTCTCTTATTAACCGAGTCAGGAAACTTACCAAATTTGAGTTTATTGATCATATTATGAGATTTCTGATTCGGCATAATAATGATGGTTGGACTTCCAAATCCCATTTCATTTGGTTTCTCATGAAGAATATCATTTCATTGTCCATAATATCCTCCATTATCGTGAATCATCTTGTTTCCAGCCATTTTCTAAAACCCAAAAAGAATAGTGTTAGAGGAAAAAATCATAATAAAGGGGGAGTAACTTCAATATCTAACATCTTAGGTTAAATTATAAGATCGTTACCATAGTTCTTGGACTATATCATATACGTATACTTATCCTTAGGGGCATCCCTAGACATACCTTAGAAATATCTCTAGGGATCTCACTAACGTTTTCGCATCCTAGTTTCCAAAGGTTGACTAAACCATTCCTCTAATACCAACTGTAGAGTCATGAAGCCTGACATACATGAACATTACATTACTTTTTCGGAAAACTTAATACATAACAAAAACCCACACACAAGGACCGTAATAGTTTAGTGTCTTTGGAAACTCGGAATATAATCTTCTAATCGTGGTGAAAGATCTTCAACATCTCCCATAAACATCTTTTTTTTAAACCTAAATCCTTTCTTTATATCCTGGGGAAAATAAAACATAAAAGGGTGATCTCAAATTCTCAGTAAGGGTAAACAAAAGAAATATCAATCACATCATACTCATAAGAACATATCTTTTGGAAATCTTAACCTGCAAAAGAGATCATAATTTCATAACATGGGATAAATCATAGTAGTGAAATGTAATCCCAATAATCATAACTTAAAACATGAAACTTTGTGTCATACACACATAATCATAGAGAATCATTTCTTATTAGTCAACACTCATTTCCAAGACTATCTTAGTGGACAAAGTCCCTTTCTGAACCGAGTTCACCCCTCGTTTCATTCCTGTTTCACTGAACCGGTATAACCTACCATTCCAGCCATGTCTATCTCATGAGATATAAAATCTTTACCCAATTCATTGGAGGGAGATATAGGTCCCACCCATCTCATAATGATACCATTCTTATGTGTGCCACAAAATCATAAATCATACATCATTGCATAACCCATGTAATAAAAATGGGAATCTTAAACATCATGACATCACAAAACAATTCATATAGGATAAAGGAATTCGTAAAAATATTTCCATCACAACATAATCAAATCCATGTAATAATAGGGATAGAAACAGAACCCTTTATTATCTTATATGGAAAATAATTTTGATAAAACACTTGAACTCCATTCTTGAGGAAAATATCCTTTCTACTTCAAAAACACTTTTCCTTTCTTAACATGTCATACAATTCTAAACTAAAAGAAGTTGTTTAAAAATAAACTTGAAAACTTGTAAAGGAATATTATTTTAAATAATGTTTTAAAAATCCATTCATGTCGTATAAGTTAAAAAAAACATTCTTCGTACTTTTGTCGGAAAAGTCAAAAAGTACCTCGTATGAAAAACGACAAAAGATTCCTTTCATATCCTTTACTAAAAACTCACCGAAGGGTAAAATTGGATTTAAACAATTGTAGTTGGATTTAAATAATATTACATATTGAGGAAACATGGATTTTGATGACAAAATACACCCCAGTAAATACTAAAGTATAAACAATCTCGGATAAAAATGAGATTGTGATATTTCCCTTAACTTAGGTCTGATTTGCTTCGTAAGTGTCCGAACCTCCTGTATAATGGTTTAAATAATTTCATTGACTTATTACATAATCATAATCATTGTTATGATATCATATATGGTTCACTTATGACTTTATATTACCCGTTCTTTTGTAAATTCCATGTTAAAGAGCGTTTTGGGTAAAATTGTTTCATTTGTCGTCCGTGTTTTGACTTGTAATTATTCATATGATTACTTAGATCATGATTACTTAATTCCAGAATATAAAACATGATTTATATATAATATATATTCAGAATATACATATATATAATAAATCAGTAAATGGAAAGAAATACACCGTTCATGGAGACGGTAGGTCGTACGTACGCATGAACGCTATTTTCGTTTCCTTATTGAGTTGAATGGAATTAAGTAGATGACATACATATATATACACAAAAATCTAGTATCATTATTATGTCATATATTTCATTATTACTTATTATATGTACTTTATAATCATTCATGAATGGTTAAAGTGGAGAATGAATCTCATCGCGTCGTGGAGACGGTAGTCCGTACGTACGCACGAGTGATGATATCATTCTCATGATCGTGGGACTGTATTAGAGTGTATGTATACTATTTCAGAATCAATATCACTTTAAAATAATCATATATAGTTATTATTTACACCATTATACCCATCCAAGTAAGGTGGTGGTGGAAAATAGATTTCACCACGGCGTGGAGACGGTATTCCATACGTATGCACGCGCGGTGATTCCGTTTTCCGTAGGACGGATAGATGGTGAAATAGGGTTGTTTCATACTTATAATAACATATCATTATATGAGTGATACTGATGTTATTACTTCATAATAAAACAACCTAAAAAGAAGAAGTGGAAGAAGAAATAAAGTCGAAAGAATCGGTAACGTAAATTACCTCTTCTTTGAAGCGCCTCTTTGAGATATCCTTTTAGGGCACTAAAATTGGTCTTTGAGGAAGACCTGAACCTCTGGGATGTTTCTAGGGAAGTGGAGAAGATAATTTGGCAGGTTTTGGCCGAGCATGAAGGCTCAATGTTGTGTGAGGAAGAGAGGGAGGAGGTGCCCTTTTATAAGGGAGGAGAGGGGCTCCTTTGGAAAACTAAAAATATTATTTTATTATAAAGTCATATTCGGTTTTAAATAGCTCCAAATTGATTTATTTAGAAGATAAGGTGGGGATGGATCGAAATACTCTCATCCAATAGAATTTAGACAAGTTTAGGTTCCTATTTTAACCTTATCATTTAGATTTAACATTAAGTTAAATAATTTTACTTTTACCATGTCTTCTTATGTTCTTAAACTATAAGGTTAATAAACTTACGATAACAAGACAAACGAACCCCAAGTTGTTTATTATTAATATATGTAACCTTTTTTAAGTCATTTGGACGAACCCTATATTTTTAGGAACAAAATAACAATTAATAATATAATATTTGTTTTAAAAACTATTTTATGTCAATTTTGACACTATTTGGTAATTGATTTTTGTGAAAATTATAACAGAATGATTAGTTCAAAAAAAGTTAATTAAATAAATAACAACATGCCATATTAACCTATAAAATTATTGGAATTCATAAAAAGTATCAAATTATATTTATTTGGGTATTTATAATATCAATTATTCTAATTTTTCACTATTATGGTAATTACTACATCATCATTGTGTCATAAATAAATTAAATTATTTAATGTCTAAAAATTATAAATAAAATATAATTATGTAGGAAATATTATTATATTTCAAATGAGTATTTAAAATCGAATTTATATTATATATAACCCTATATTAAAAATGTTTTAGTAAATAAACTTTGATTTTAACTCTTTTAACTCTTCTTTGAATTAAATAATAATAAATGTCCTAATCTAATCAAAGTGGGCCTAAATGGTCATATTTTATTCCTAAGGTTGTTTTTGGTCGAATTAAACTTATCCAATAGAATTAGGATATGTGTTAGGGTAATAATAATATCATTTTTACCCTTAATTACCCTATTTTCTTTTGACCGTGGTAAAAAAAGTAAAAAGTAACTATTCACCAAAAATTATTTTCATCTCATTGAACCACATTTTACTTACTGACATCAACCGTGTCTCTTGGATTTTTGAAATTTCACTCACAAAAGTGGTAAAATTATGTTTTATGAAAAATTCATTTTTTTTACTACCACTTAGTGGTTTCACTATTCATCAAAAAATGAAAGTTTCCAGAAAAATACCAAAACTTAGGCCTAAGCTATATTTGATATTATGAACTCAAAAATGATGTCTATTTTACCAAATTCAAAAACTATCAGTTACATTAACTAATTTAAAAATTAATTCCCGTCGTCAAAAAAAATGGTGTGTTTTTAAGAGATAATAACTATCAAAAGATTGACACTTGTTTATAACTGGGTTAAATGTGAAATTACATCCAATGACCAAAATTGTATTAAATTGTAAAAATATATTCTAAATATACTTTAAAACTACTGAAATTAATAATTTATCACTATTAATTATTTTGATTAAAAAATTTGTTTTTAATTAAAATTTAGTAATTTTCACTATTCATCAGAATATGAAAGTTATCCAAAAAGTACCAAAATTTCATCTTAGGCTAAATTCAATACTGCGAATCCAAAAATGAAGTCAATTTTGAGAGATAAAATTTCTAAAATTTTAAAAGGTCGTTTTTACTATTCATAACGGCTAGTTTTAATAATATTTTAATAGCCTATCGTTGTTTAGTGAAACTCGGTATTGCGTACTACACGCGCTATCGAGGAAGGTCGTGATTGCGTGTAATGCAAGTCAAGTCAAGGATGCGTGTTGAGCAAGCTCCTTTTGGTGTAGCATACAACACAAAACATTAATGAAATTAAAAAGAATATTTTTCATAAAATCTCGGGGTGTTACAATCAGAGTCTGGTAAGGGAAGAAGAGGTAAAAAATATTCTCAATAGGTTTACCCACAAAACATTTTATAGTATAATAGAACCTAATATATTAAGAAAAATTATTATAAATTACAAAATAACTTTTATTTTATTGAAATAGTTATCATATGAAGTTACCAGTTCCCTTAAGTATTTTGAAACTATGAGGTAACACATGTGATGGTCGATGAATTTGGAGATAGAAAAAAGGTGTAGGAATATCATTTTAGATGAATTTATACTCAATTTTCCATGTGATGTTCTTCCAAGTGATAGTATACCTAGGAATGTTTTTTATTTCATGAAGCTACAATAGTTTTGTTTACTATTAACAAATTATGTTTGTCAATTTAAAAGAATAATTTTACATCATATCAACCTTACAATACAAAATCTATTGAATTCATTGTTTTTATAAATGGATTAATAGTTCATTTAAAGTGTGTGTGATGGTCTTTTTCTTTGGTATTAATTTCTTGGTAATCAAAACTATTACCCTAAAAATGTGGTGGTTGAGTAGATGAAAAATAACAGTAGTGATCTTTGAGATTTTTAAATCATTCTATTTGGTGGTGTAAATATAAACCTCTTCAACCCATAGTAATGTGTCGTTTGATATACTTCTAAAATTAATGGTTGAAATTTATATAAACTATGTGGAATTAATAACCAAGATAGTTTCATCTCTATGTAGTATTTTTTTAGTTTTGAGTGTCATGATAATAGATCATTTCTATACTGGAAAATGTTAGTGTTAACCATTAATAAATCCTCTAACTCGGAGAAAGTCTCGTAAAATGGGATTATTAGGTTAATACAATCATTGACCATATTAAATAATTTTTTAAGTTTTTATTGGAATCGGATTCATTAATTTTTTAGGTTTTAATATATAAGAAAAATTTTATAATGATCAGTACACCATCAACTTTTTTGGAACTCAATACTTTTTTGGGTGTGGTGTTTTGGATGTTGTGGGAAATGTGTCACGGTAATCCATGAAAATACTGATTGGGGTTTTAATATAACTTAATAATTCAAGTAGGTGTTCTTTATTTATCATTTAAAATTAATATATATTTGATTTTAATCAATATTGTTTAGTAGAATCAGGTTATGTTTAAATTTATTAATATAATTTGATAAATAAATTAGAAAAATACCATATAAATTAAGAAATATTTAATTAATGAATAATATTCTAATTTGAATGTTTTTAGATGATTCTCAATGGAAATTTAATATTTTTAGAAACTAAATAGTTTTTAATTTAAATAAAAATTTGATATAAAGATCATGATAGATAGCTTCCATGATCATTGAGTAATTATGATGGTTATATATTAAATTGATGAACTATATAATGAACAAAATCACAAGAAAAGGTGGGTTGTGGTTTGTGGAGTGTTAGTATATTCTTAGGTATATCTTTGATGATTCATGATCTATCTTACACGAATAATGAAAGGTAGGTTAATTTTGATATTCAAAATTTTATGTTTATTAGTATATTCATGTTTGAGGAATAACTATTGATGAAGGATAGAAATCTATTAGCATGTCCATGTTTATATAATTTTTGAATTCAAATAAAACCAGTTGGGTGAAGTGTCGATGGAATATTATCGTGTGTGTTTGTTCATGATGAGATGATTTTTTAATTTGGAAATCCATTCATAAGAATATTAGTGGGTGTATATATTTAGAATAAATGTTTTCAATAAGGTGATAGTTTCTTCACTAATAATAAGTTGGTTGAAGCATCCATTCTCTATTATTGTATCTTTATTGTTTATGTGGATATCCATATAGGGTAACATGATATATCTATTGTAAATAAATTTTTTAAATCTTTTAATATTAAATATTTAAAAAAAAAATTAACAAAAACTAAATTTTTATTTCATCAAGTTTAATATGTTTTCTTCTATCCATGTTATACCTAGTGTGTTTATATAATGTTTTCCCTTAAGTTAAGAATGATTTATATCTTCTCAATGCCATAAATATATGTGGTTTTTATTATTATAAATGATAATCAATATATTTACAAAGAGGAAATATTTTATGATTTATAACATTTTCTTATAAACACACATACACACACACACATGTATATATATATATGGTTATCATATATGAAATTCCTAATATAAAAAGGGGACTACAGTATGCAATGTTTTCATATAATTTTTATATAGGTATCTCAAGGTTATTTTTGTATCATTTTTTATTATTTATATCCAATTTGAAACTATGTTTTAGGCTATTGAGAAGGTATTATATGAATTGTTTCTTGGTATACAAGTTATTATGATTGTTCTAATGTTGAAAAAATTAGGAAATCATGTTTATTCCCAGATTTAATTCACATTTTCCTCTTTCATGTGTGATAGACATACAGTTTCCTGGAAAATTAATCACATTCCCATTTCCCATGGGACGGGTACTCTGATAAATTTATTTTGTTAATCTGACATTTAATGGGATAGAAATTAGATGTCATGATCAGGCCATATCATATATTTTAATCAATGCTTGAAGTAGGTATAATGGGCTCTCGATCATAGCTTAAATCATGTAAAATGGTTTCAAATATGATTTTCTAAGAACAAGGTAAGTAAATATAAATTGTTTATATGTTATTTCGTTGTAGTTGTGAAGTATAGTTGGGTTATTGTTACTTTTGTATTGATATGTTTTTATAATATTTTATATTTCTATCTAAAATAATATTATATCATTTATTTACTTGTATATATAAAGGATAATGTTAGTGACTAAGTTGTTGCTTCCCTACTGATTTATGTACTCACATGTCGCATATGTATTTTAGTTCATATATAGTTTCATATATTTCATTTCAAGTAAAGAAATTGAACCTAGTAGCCTATAGTCAGTGATTATTTTATTATATTTTTGTTAGATATATGGGATAACATTGAAAATGATGGAACAATTTAGTAGTCTTTGAAAACATGACAGATACTTAAAACTCACATTATATTGGTAAACATAAAATATAAAATATTATTTTATTTGAGAACAAAACAATTTCTTTTAGAATATCGCTTCATATCAATCATAAAACATTTCCCAGAATCTTAGGGAAAAGAAATTTAATAATCGGTTCATATCATATGCTCAGTAAGGGTATGAATATAGTGGAATATTTCATGAATAAATATGGAAAAATAAATATAAAAAGGTAACTAATTAAAAACAAAATCCATTTAATTACAAACTTGAGCATGAATAATAATATGGATGGACTAAATGTTGATCAAACAATACAATATAACTAAACATATAAACTTGAAATTTTACATGGATTTCATAACTAATCAAATAATCACATTGAATCTATAAATAATCTCATTGTGATGACATTCATAATGTTAGACATTATAAACCTATTTTCATGGAATCATACCAATACATCTTATATAAATAGATAAGAACTCATCCAAATACCTAAGATAGTTTTTCTCATGAAACCTACAGATGCATCAATGGGATATATAAGGCCCATCCCATAACATATTGTCATGACCCGACCCAACGGGGATCGAGTCACAAGTACCCAAAGCCTACCTCCATAGGCTAGGGGCTGAAGACACACCCAGAAATGTATAACTATTATGGGGTACTTTTCTTAATGTTCCTATAGACACACTCCAAACCATATTAATGTATAAGTGTGGAAGAAGAAAATAAAAATTTTAAACATATATTATAATAAAGATAAATGAAAACCCTTTAGGGAAAACAATGAGCACAATAGTGTAAACTAAAAAGTAATAGTGAAAAATGAATTCCCAAATAGAAAGATGTCCCAAGCTAACAAAATTAGAAAACTAAAATACAGAGATATCCCAACTTTGAATCTATAAGATCCAACAATCATACATAGTTGAATGGACCAGGTATACCTATGCTCCTCTATAATAATTAGTGATATGTCCATCATCAACATAAGAAAATACACATGTGGGAAAATACCATAAATATGTTATTATAAACATACCCAATAGGATGCCCCAAAAGCTAAAGGGGCGGTAAGAGACAGGACTTGGAAATAGAGAGCTCGACCCAGTAATATAGAAAAAAATACAACGACATTGATATATATATATACACTCAACAAAATAATCACAAATGATTGATAAATGGGATCTCAATCCCACAGTACAGACTAGTAAAATGTTCCATTAGTTCCAAAGTTCCAACAATGATTCCCAACATCCCTTGTGCCTACCAATAAAACATCCAAGTTAAGATACACCTCCCCACTATTTTACATTGTATAGGGGAACAGAATCAAGGTAGAGGACCCATGCCCTGGTATAAGAGAAGGGTTCCAATAAATAGATAGATGACACATAACCTGACTATGTAGGATGGTTCCACTCAGTAAATAACTAGAGGAATCATACCCTATCCTGGTAGGAGGGTTCCACTCTGATGGTTAAGGACTCATTCTCTAATCATGTCGAAGGGTTTTACTCAGTGTTGGATAGAGGACTGGTGTTTTATCCTAGTAGGAGGGTGCCACTCTAGTAATCGGTTGAGGACCCATTCTCTGATACTATAAGAGGGTTCCAGTTGGATAGCATATAGAGGTATGTCTCCCTACCCAGTAGAAGGGTGCTACTCAAGGGGATAGTTATAGGACCCATGCACTACCCATTGAGAAGGTGCTACTCTAATAGTCGATCAATGTACCATATCTACCCAAAATAAGGTTTAAACTCTATGGATAGGTATATAAACAATTCCTTATCCTAGTAGGATGGTGACACTCTAAAGATAGATAGAGGACCCATTCCTTGTCCAGTAGGGGGTGCCACTCTGATCTCTCTGGTGACCCTTCCTATTAACTTCCATTATCGAGCATTTCCAAAAGAATAATCCCTCTTGGAATATCTCACGTTATATTTTAAAATCCAAAATGGAAGATACCATTGAATTTTATGCAGAAAACAACTCAGTATAGACTACTCATGAGAAAACATATAAATATAATCAAAGGATATATGAGAGTTGGAAGGATTCTTAGGAAGTAAATAAGGTTTCAATATGTATAAGGGACCCCACACTACATGTGGTACTACTCTATTTCCTAGAAATGTCTCTTCCAATATATAGCTAGATTCTTATGGGGAACTAAACAGCAAATAGAGGGACTAAATGGTGTGTCTCAGCCACATGGGGCCCTTTATATGCTCTTTTATTTGTTTTTATATTATTGGTCATTGTCTTTCTACTTTAGTATAAGGCATTTCCTCCCATATTTGTTCCTTCCAATGTGCTCATCCAAATAGATTGTCTACCGAGGAGGGACACATGGCATGTGATACTTAACTTTTTCAAAATTCCTAACACCATAGACATAGAGGTACTACATGGTATGTGTTCATCCTAGTAGAGCCTTGTAGTCATGTTTTATGAAGAAATTTAGGTCTTATTTTGTCAGTATATATCCAACCTTAAATGATTCATATATCCCCTCTGAGATTCCCAAAAATGAAGGAAAAGGAATTATTTCATCATTACTAGAAATCTAGGGGTCTGAGAATAGATTTATATTGGTTCTCTCGAATCCCAAACACCCTAACACATCTATATTTCCATGTTATCTATGCCTTGGTTTCCCAATAAAAAATTGATATCCGAAAACCTAAAAACCTTCCTCACTCATCGTTTATTGCTAATCCATTTTTTACTTGTTAACCGATCATGGATCTGGGGGTCCGATCAGGCTTGATCTCTCCTGGGAACATTGAACTGAGACCTCGTAGGACAATTGGTGAATAACATGAAGAATGGGTGGGATAAAAGAACCAAAACAATGGTATAACAATCATTTCCAAAGTTTTCTTGTCCAGAGATTATATATTTGGATTCCTAGGTTGAGAAAACATGAAAAAAATCAATAAAATTTTAAAACTAATTAGTGGGATCATGAAAAAGGCTCAATTTAAATGAAGATTAGGGAAACAATATAATAATGTTCAATATATTTAATTAATTGGGGTAAAATCCAAAAAACTATGAGCCCTACCTCAGATTGGATCATTAGTAGATGAATAATTTTCTTTATAATGAATAAAAGATATTCTGGTGTTTGTTTCACCTAAATCTTCTTGGATCCAAAGTCTCATCATCGTCTAATTATGATCCACGAAAGATATGTAGAAGAAGGCTCATATAAACAATCCAAAGGTTATGAGGCTAACCATATACATCCACCATAACATTCCTTATGAATGTTTAATTATTTTTTTAGGAATTTAATTTGAATAAATAATTTAATTATTTATCCAACTAAATGCACCATCCAATGGAACACTTTATATGAATGCCATACGATGACCCATGTTAAGTTGTTCCTAGGTTAAAACTCACATTCTAGAATAAACTTTGGTATTGGATTTTTAATATGAGACTCCGTTTAATATTTATCCAATTCTCATTAAAAATTTACGTGTGATTAATATGAAATATATTTAATATTTTTATAAAATTAATTCTAGGCATACTAGGCCTTGGAATCATCACTATCCCAATGCCTGACTCTAAAAATATTTACATATATATTACAATGTTTAAAATTATAGAAATAGAATCTATAAATTATTTTCGTATTCAAAAATTTCATTCCCAAAAAGAAAAAAACTAAACAAAATACTCAAGATACTAAGCTAGTATTTTGATTTCCTTCTCCCGGTATCTCCCCTACATTCTCTAGTGTTTCTATTGTGCACAAACCAACAGAATGGTATTTCAATGTAGGGTCTTCTCATACCATTCATCGATCACCACCAGGTTCTCCATAAAATTGTATTTGTCCTTGATATAAAGCTCTCCCTATTCTATAACAAGAATAGGTTCATGCATGTATCTCCTCTGTCATGACACATGGAAGACGTCGTGCACCCTCTCCAACTATGGTGGCAATGCATGGTGGTAACAAACCCTGACAACCCTCTGAAAGATCTTGGACAACCCAAACAAACTTAAGGATATATTTCCTCCCTCGAAGAATCAATTTAATCCTCTTCCTGGGGATACTCTCAAGAAAATGTAGTCTTTATGCTCGAACTTCAAAGGCATATGACATCGATCTCCATAAAATTTATATCTTCTGTGCAATATCCTCATCTTATCATGGATGACTTAGACCTTCCTCATCATCACTTGCACCATATCTTGCCCAGAAAGATATTCCTCATCAATCTCAATCTAACATATGGGTGACCTACAAGGTCTCCCATATAGGGCCTTTAAAGGTTCCATGTGACGACCTAAACATTTATTAATAAAATTCACATTTCAATTTAATTAAATGTCTTATTATGTATTGTGTTTATAAAAATCATATACAGTTATTTGGTTTCATTATATCCTTCCAGATTTAAAATATGTTTATGTATCTTTCCCGATGATAATATATTCATTGAATATTGATCATATGATAAGTACAAATATAGGGTTTTAACAAATCCAATTGACATAGAAAAAGGAAGTGATGGCCTAAACTAGTAGGATCATACCCTATGAATCCCATTTATTATAGATTTTAAGGGATATAAAATCAATGGGATTTTCCATGGAACAATCCCAAGATGACATCCAATAACTTAAGTTTGAGAAAACCTATTTATGGGGAAAGTTAAAGCTCATCGAGATCATGGCCCAAACCATATAGGTTGAACCACCCCATGAAAGTCTCATTGTTGCAAATTGTACCCTTAGGGAGTTTTATAGTGTATTAAATAGATATGTATCAAGAAAAAAATATTTTGAATATGTATTTTATTTCAAAGATATTAATAATAATGTTTACATCTACTTTATAAATGATTTTTACTTTTATACAATAAATCAAAAGTTGTACTTTTAATATTCAACTTCAATTAAGATTTTTATTTTAATGAAATAATTGATTTTTGAAATAGGTAATATTTTAATTAAATAATTTTATTAAATAATTTTTATTAAATATAAATTATTATATTATTATTATGAAGTAAAATGTAATTTTTATAAGGGTTAAAAAACTGATATTTTCTAAAAAACCATCATGTCTCAAAAAATATTGATTATTATTTTAAAAGTGAAAATTGACATGTTTATAGACTTATTTAGATTAAATGAATATTATTTTTTGAATCACTCTTTCAAGGTAAGGGATCCTCACCTTCTCTTATTTATTCATGTTTTTTCATTATCATATTCCTTCTATTTATAATTTCTAAGGTTTGGATATGTTTTCCATGTCTCTATTAGTGTCCATTTGATATCCAATTGATGGGAGGCCTCTTTTTCTCCCATCAACCCATTTTATGAAATGTTTAGTAACATCATTATGCTGCTAAAATTTCACTACTATTTTTCATGCCAAACTATTGTGTAGTCAATACCCATACCCATTTTCTATCGAGGGTGTTCGTATTTATGTACATGTACTTATTTTTTGGGGAATTACATGTATGTATTCCACACAAATTGATCATGGAATAAAATATTATGATGAATGAATCCATTTTTTATAATCTATATGGAACAATTAATCCTGATAATGAAATAAAAGTGACAGGTGTTCCTAAAGTTATATAGTGTTCCAATACATTGGGTAATGTTTTAGTCTTATGGGATGTCATGCAAGGGATTAGGGTGAAAACCTAATCCATCACCGGAATTTTTAGATCATGATGTCCTATAATTTATCCTTGAAATGTCTTTATAATGTAGTTTTTTAACTTGTTTCCACATTCCCCGTATTTCCTTTATGATTATCATGTAATATCATGAATTACTGTTCATGATTATGATTCTCACCCCTTTTATGCCTCATTAATATGCCTATTGTCTAACATGTATTACTTTATTCATGTTATGAAATTTTTATTCCCTTATAATGCTATATAGCTCATGCATTTCTTATGTATGTTCCTAGGATATCCCATGAAGTTTTAGGTATGAACATGTTAAGGTATTTTTGGATAAATATTAAGCAATCCATGTTTTAACTAGTCATGTAATCTAACTAATTACCAAATACACTATACTTATTGATCTTTTGGGTTATATTATTTTTATTTTCAAATATAATAAATCATGATTTAATATATAGTAAAGAGAATAGTTTTAATAGTTGGAATCAAAGGAAAAGTTACTTATTATTTGGATTATGATTAGAAAACTCTATCAAAAGGCTTAGGGATAAAATTAAGTATAGAAAAACATCCCTAAATTTCAATGAGTATAGTGTTAGTTTTTTATCAAGAAAATACATCCCTTTCTAGATTCTATAAGTGGATGTGTCTTTGGAACTGATGTACATAGGGGTAAAACATGAATACACCATATTGAGATAGTCTTGATTAAGAACTGGTGCACAAAAATGGGCCTTTATTGCCACCTAGTTTGATACAACCAAGGGATCTGATTTTGTAATTTCATCATCTCATTAAGAAAAATTATTAAGGGAACAAAAATTCCCAATTGAATATATGTTAGGAAATATATCATGGATAACATAGATTGAAGCCTAGAAATTAATAATTTAAAGAAATATAAGTAATTTATAAGTTATATATTTAATGGAATTCCCATTCATGTGTTTAATAGTTTAAAAATACTCATCCCAAATTTTCCCTTTTTCTATACAATGGCTGAAAATATAAGGAATTGGGTAAACATCCAATGTGAAGGGAAATGTGATGACTACCCCAATGAGATGTCAAACCTAATGGGAGTAGGAATCACAAACATTATGATGATACTATTTCAACTAAATCAAGTTCTAAATAGTAACTTGGATCAGGGGGAGAACCCAAATCCTCCTAAAAATGGACATGTTGGGATCAAGACCCTTATGTGACAAAGGCCTCCAACTTTCAATGGATCATCTGATCCACTAATTATAGAACAATGTATCAACTCCATTGAGAAGATCTTCTCTATCCTTCAATGTTCAAAGAAAGGTAAGGTTATACTGTTTTTTTATCATGTTAAGGGAAAATCTGATCAGTGGTGTAAATTGATAAAGTATACAAATCATGAGGAAGTAATCGAAGCGATGGGTTGAAATAAATTCTAGAAAATATTTTTTGATAAATATTTTCCTCAAACTCTATAACTTAATATGGAATGGTATTTCCTTTCCCTAAATAAACAGAATGATGAAATTATCAAGATGTACAAGTAAAACATCACAAGACCTGAATGATATACATTTAGCTTTTTCATTACCCCAAAATGCTACGTTAACTACTTCTTTATTGAGCTAAAACTGAGTATAAGAAAATCCCTAGCCATCTGAGACTTTTATAGGTATGAGTAAACTGTATGATGTTCCCCCAAAGTAGAAATAAAGAACATTAAATCTCAAGGGTTCCATGGGAATAAGAATTAGAAAGTAGAGTTTAATTATGTTGGTATGATTGATAAATATTATGGTTCTAAGATATTTCACCATACCCCTGGTCAAAAGTGCTGAAAAAAGCACCCAATAAATTTCCTGAACGAAGTGAGAAGATGATTTAGGTGTGGAAATTAAGGACACCAAAATAACATTTTTTTTATGGGAGAACGCCACTAATGTGATAGAGGAAAAGAATTCTCGAGTCAACCTTTAGTGCATTGTTTATTGTTTCATCTACATGGAACCATTAAACTTTTCAATACAATGCACTAATCCATGGGTTTTCAAAGAAAATCAACATCCTCAAAGTTATAAAGGTCCATATTAAGCTGTTATAACCACTGAGTTGGATCCTAAAAATGATGTGTATATATTTATAATAGTTATTCATTCAATAATAAAATATTTACATTTTGATTATAATTCTTTTCATTCCATCATATCATAAATGTTTTGTAGAACTATTCAAACCCCACCACAAAGAATGGAAGTATAGTAGTTGGTAAAAATATAAAATGGTGAAATTCTTTCATCCTAAGTATATAATTCCTCCCCTATCAAAATTTATGGTCTAAATATCCTATTGAACATCTTGATACTCCCTTTAGTGTAATTTGAGGAAATTCTGGGCTTGTATTAGATTTCTATATATAGATCCAACATGTATTTCCACAATTAGGAAATCACCCTCTGTATTGTGAATTGTTCTCAAAATCAATAAAAATTAAAGGATATGGATGAATCTTATTTAGAACCAAAATATTATTCATGGATATTATTTCCTTATAATTAATCATATCTAGCTCAAATTATTGAGTCTAAGGAAATGATTATCCTCAAAGGCATGCCCTTTAAGAGGGAATATGTTGAAGGGATTCCTAAAGAATTTCCTAGTCTTTTTCCTAGATGAGAGATTTAATTTTCAATTGACCTTATACCTAGGGTGTTACCATTATTCAAGACTCATTATAAAATGGTTGTTATGGAACATGAGAAGCTGAGAAAACAAATATAAGAGAATCTAGATAAAGGGTTCATATGCCCAAGTGCTCTACTATGGGGTTCATGTAACAACCTTAGTTTGTAGGATCTTTTTTCTGAAAAAAATAAAATATATTTTATGTATTTTCTTATACTCTACAAAAATTTAAGCTTACGATACATAAAACATCGTCCTATCTTCCTTTACATGAAACACTAAGTTTCTACGAAAAATTATTTTATTACTATAGTTATTTATATAATATAATTATAATTTAGATGTTAGAATGGTGGGTATGAACATGATTAACTAAATTATAAAATTTTGGTGTACACATTTATATATAATTCTTTGACCAATTCATTATAAATGAATGTAAAACCTTGTTAAAAATATGAGGAAATGTTTTTCTAGAAAACTATGAACGAGTGTGTTTTATATAAAAAAATAAAAATTGTTGGATTATATTAATGAAATATAAATATATATATATATAATATTAAATATATTTTTTAACCTACATATTATATGTTTTCTAGACATGATATAAGAACAAATCCAATTTTTCTCATAAAAGAAGTATTTCTCTAAAAAGGCAGTCTGGCCACCTTTTGATGACATGCTTGTTTTAAATATAATTTTTGACACTTTTATAAATTTTATTCGATAAAATAAACTTCTTATTTTAAATAGGCATATCTAAATTTACATTTATTTAGATTTTGGTATTTTTCTGATAAGATTCACGTGTTGATGAATAGTGAACAACACTAAATTTTAATTTAGAACAACTTTTTCATTGAAATAATTTATAGTGTTAGATTATGTTTTTGATTGGTTTTAAAGAATAATTAGTCAATGTTTTCTATTTTAATCCAATTTAGTTAATTGGAATAAATATTAAATTCAATTTGGATATAAAAACATATCAATATTTTTAAGGGTTTCACTTTAAAGACATGTTATCTCATCCCGGCTGGGGATTAATTCTTAATTAATTTCTGAAAATTTTGTGAATTGAATTTGGAAAAATTGATTAAATATTTAGAATAATAAGGTCCAAATTTAATAATTAGGAACCTTTTATTTTTTGAAAATAAAAATAGTGATTTTTGTAATTTTATTACCACAGTAAAATGTAAATTGGGTAATTAAGTGTAAAAATAATTTTATAAATATTTTAAAACTACCCAGACACATGAAAATATGTAATTGTATGAATTTAATTTGACCATTAACACATAAGGTAAAAATGTTAAAATTTTAATTGACATTAATCCAAGGAAATGACTATGATAATATTAAAATCATAAAGATTGACAAAATATCACATTTTAAATTTTAATAAGTATAATATTTTTAATATGGGGTTAAATAGAATATATTCTAGACTGTATATGTTATAATGAAATATAAAAGGTTTTTATACATCATGAAAAAATATTTTTCAAGTTTTATTGAAGTAATAATTTTTATAAATAATTACACAATGATGACGTGGTAATTATTCAATTAAAGAAACAATCAATTAAATTATATTAGAAATATTAAAAGAAATATAATTTGAAATGATTAAGGGGATAAAAAAAATTATAGGTGAATATTTCATATTATGTATGTATAAAATTAATTGGTTTTAAGTTATATTTTTGTATGAATTTTTTTAAATTCAATGTTATGAATAGTGTTGAAATTGAAACATATGATATTTTATGAAAATAATATTTTATTAAATTATTTAAAAATAATAAAAATATTAATTAAGATAAATGGGAATTTATATGATCTCAAATATTTTAAATTTCTCATTTATGGACTAATTTACACTTTATATGTAAAAATTACATCCTCTTAATATCGAAAATATTATTACCATGGCTAAAATTAAATTGTCGCAACTAAGGGATAATCAAATTAAAAAGGTTTAAACTTATACCAAAACTTTCTTAAAATGTATTTTTTGTTATATTAAAACCTTATCATATATTATCATCAAATAAATATTTTTTTGGAGGTATTTTGATCGATATTTAATTTATTATAAATTAATCTGTGGATAAATTCTAAAAGTGACTCTTATATATCTTCTAAAATGACACTTGTTCTTCTATTTTATTCACACTTCAGAACCTATTTGATTAAAAAAATATTAAAATATTCACAAAAAATCCATTCCTATATCTTATAATCCTTATATTATGTGAAAATCCTTTCAAATAATTCATTTTATGCAAATCAAAATGATATTCCCAAAGAAGATGTAATGTTGATCAATGAACAGTTTTGTAATATTTCCTCATCAAACCAATTAAATTATTTTTATTTAATGTTCATAAAATTACCATAGTATATTAAATATACTGAGATATTGTTATATTAATTATTCTACCTACACTTATACACACTTACATCTAATAGGTAACAAACTTACCATTTGTATGTACGGCAGACTACCGCCTCCTGAAATGGTGATTGTTCATTTTTCCTTTACTACCTATCATGGTGGGTATTATGATTGAACTACTATTTTATATGATATATATGATATTTATGAGCTATTTATACTTATTTAATTATTATATAACATATAACTTAATGATTTCTATTTTTTTGGAATATGATAACTATTTTTGTGGACTTGTGGACTACCACCTCCTCAATGCATTTTGATTCGTTCACACTTTACATGGAATGTATTATGGATGGGTTTAGTAATATTATATGATATATAGGATATAATAATTTTAATATAGTGATATTATATATATATATATACAAACATACATTTATTTATTTAAATTTCTTTCATTCAATACAATATAAAATAGAAGCAACGTTCATGTGTACGTATGGCCTACCGTCTCCATGAACCGTGTATTTCATTTTCTATTTATATATTTTATTTACAAACATATATATATATATATATATATAATAAATATATATCAAATTTATATAATTTTTATCATTTTGGAGATAATCAAATCATGTTCTTAGTTTGATGACCAAGAATAACAAGTCAAAACATTTACGAGAAACAAAGCAGTTATTACACGAAACATAAAATAAAATTATAATTTTTAGTAAGAGGGTAATATAAAGTCATAATTAAATAATATATGGTATTATATAAATTAATATTGTTCAATAATATATTTATAGTGAACTTTTATTTATTATACATGAAGTTTTCACGAGTACGATGAGAGTCAAGATATATAGAAAGGGATTTTTGTCTCACTTTTATTTCTATGGGATACACGCCTTATACATTTAACATTTATTTTTTTGAGTGTATATAATGTCCATTAATTTATTTTATGAGTCTAATTATAATTGTTTTTTGGTTATTTACATATCCGTTTTATGATCTCTTTTTCATGTGGTTTGTGGTTCAGAAGTTACCAATACGGTAAGGGAATTATGTCTCAATTTTCCCTCTTTGAGACACATGTTATGTTATGCGCCTATATTCATTTATAAATAATATATACTTTACTTTTAAATTATTTATCATAAATATAATTTTTTTGTGATATTATATTTTTCATGTAATTTTATTCTCTCATCGATTACAAATCTCTTTTCCTTCAAAAAAAA
This sequence comes from Viscum album, assembly GCA_963277665.1. Lineage (NCBI taxonomy): Eukaryota > Viridiplantae > Streptophyta > Magnoliopsida > Santalales > Viscaceae > Viscum > Viscum album. The sequence continues at coordinate 2,024,152,604 of OY728138.1, forward strand.
TTTCTACAAATATTTTAAAAGTCTTTTAAATGATCATTGAAGAATTTTCAGTGAAAATGGATTTCAAATATGTTTAAAATGGTTTTCAAATATTCATTTATAATTTTTAAGTATATTGCAAATTCAGAATTTTTGATAATTTTTTTATGATTTAAATGGTTATTTTTAAAAAGGAAAGGATATTTTCCCCAAAAAATTATTTCAAGTAATCTCTGAAAACCATTTTCCTTCTAACAAAATATTTTTTGATGTCATTTGTATTTTACTAGGGATATGATATAATGATAAAATTATTATTATTATTTAAGTAAATGATTTTTTTTATGATGGATTGGTACTTGTGAATTTTTCTTCTTTTCCATGAGTTATGTTATGATGAAATGTTTTTGAAACTTGTCTCTTTTTTTGGGTTCTAATATGATTTACATTCTTATGGAAAATGTATGAATGATTATATTATTTGATGGTTGGACATATTTATCCCTTGAATACATTAGGTAAATATTTATATCTCATTATATTATTATGAAAACAATTCTACGAGATAGATCCATTACAGAAGAAAGAGAATCTAATTTAGTACGGAGAGATGGGGAAACTCGATCCACTATGGGAAGATGGGGAAACATGATCCCTTACAAGGAATGTAATATGATTTGGGATGGTGGTGTGTCCCATCTAGTAGTTGTAATCCCCATGAATTTCCTACTATGTTTTTCTAATGTGCCTTGACTTATAGGGAATGATATTACATGTTTATGTATATGACACAAATTTTATGTCTTAATATTTTGTTATTCATTTAGGAAATATTCAATTGATTTCTTAATTATTAATGTATTATGAACTTCCATTATTTATTCCATGACTCATGTATATGATAGTATATATGTATGGTATGATTTTATAATGTTAATTTCATGTTCTCATACACTTATGTTTATTATTATGCTTACATATCTTTCTTGTTTAGCCTTACTGAGCATCATATCTCACCCTTTCTTATATTTATTTTCCCCATGATATAAAGAAATTTATTATGATTGACATGTCAAAAAAGAGTTAGAATTATGAATAAATAGTCGGGATAATAAGTACATGTGTTATGAACCCATTTTTTATGTTTCCAAGTTCCTGGAGTCACTAAAATAATATAGTCTTTAGGAGTGTGTTTGTGTAATGTATGAAATGTTTTTAAAAATTAATATAATATTCATATATGAAATGTGGGTACCATTATTATAGATACTTGGATATAATACCAATTTTTGGATTGGAATATATATGAAAATGTAAAAATACATGAGGGAGGTAAATTGTATGTTTAAACATTTTTATTTTTATCCCTAAAAGAATTAAGTTTAAAAGAGTTTAAACTAATTTAATTTGAAAAATATATTATAAAATAAAATAATAATTAGACTTTCTCTGGGGTTATATTATTAAAATATTATAATCAGGTTGATTTCAATATATATTTCACATGTTTTATTTAATCGTATTCACAGTAAGTGTGGTAAGTATCATAATCACAACAATTGCGATGATCAGAGAAAATAAAATGATTATATCATAAGGCATATAAAATCATTATGAGTAATTGATGTAATCATAATTACATAAATCATAATCACATTAGTTTAAAAAAGTATCAAAATCATATTGGCTATGATAAAGAGAGTATGGAATATAAAAATAAATATATAAAACAATTCACTTTCTATTATAATATCAAAAAAAAATGAAATAAAAGTAAATAAATACAATTTTTAACCCAAAGAGAAGCGTATCCAATAACCTAGGATAAAATTCCCTTGGATTGTACTTTCAAGAAAGTATCTCTTACTCACACCATGGTAATCCCTTGATACAATTATCAGATTTGGTATGTTTGTTTATCCCCAGTATCCCTTGATCAAGAAAGTGATCGGCAACTCTATCTTCTAAGCCTTGTAAACCCTTGATCTGAAAAAGATCGGCATAACTATCTCCCTATCGATGAAAGACCTCAATTATAATCACAATGATTAGTGTCTCACAAATAAAAACAAAAACTCTTGATAGTTACAAGTATATGTAACAAGAATTTCACGCCTTGTAAACAATTTGAGTTTTCACATGTAATATATTTGGAACAGCTCTCGTATAGTGTCTCAAAAATCCATCCACATCCAGATCATTAAAATGACTTTGTATTTATAGGTGTTTGTACCAATGGTCATCTTGGCCTCTAATGGTCATATTTTCTCCTTAAATTTTAGAGGGACCTAGCCACCTATCACTCTAACAATCATATTGGAACTAACAGAATGATTTTGTTTATATTATCATATAATACACGATGTTATATTGATTTAAAATAATTTATTTCATTACGATTATTTTTTTTGGTTCTGATAAAAAAATGGATTAAATGGATATGATGATTTATGTTACTATAGTCGGTACAATTTCTATTAATATGAAAATATTGTCAATACGAAAGATTGGATAGTGTGTACGATGTAAATCATTTCCATTGTGTGCGATATAAATAATATCTGGGATCATTATTATATTCATGGACTGAATCATTACTAAAATTCTCATTAGTTTTATTTTTGTCCTATACACTATGGAAATTATAATGATAAAAAATGAAATTATTTTTGTATCATAAAGTATGAAAAAAATGATTTTTACGTAAAATATATTATAATTGAGTATTTAAGAAAGAGTTTGTGATTTCCAAAAAAAAGGAATATAAAATTAAAAAACATAATTTTTACTTAACAATCTCCCCATTTTTGGAAATCAAAAACTATATAACATAAATATAAAATTACATGTAAAATTTAAGTCAAAAAATAGTTTGAAGAAAATTTTTCATTTAGAATTAAAAACTTTTACTTTTCTCCTCTGAGTTTTAAAACTCTTACAAATATGGTGTTGAATATGACTAATTCCCTAAAAAATTCTCTAAAGATCATATTCTCTTTCTTTTAGAAAATTTTACTCCCCTTGTATATATCATTCTCCTATTTTATGAAAAAATTTCTCCCTATCTAAGTCATTATTCCCCTTTGTAATTTACAAAAATAAATAGGGAAAATATTTTAATGCTTAAAAAGGGTTAGAGAAAGAAAATATATAAAGAAATATAAAATTTGATTATCTAGAATAAATGAAAAAATATTCATCCAAAATACTTGGGAAAAATTCAATCAAACTATATATAGATGAAAAAACATTCATTAATATTTTCAAAATAAATACAACAAGAGTTCAAAAATTCATTTATTCTCCTTATAATTCTCCTTATTTAAGACAAATAATACAACTATATTCATCATCATGAATTCTTTTCCATCATCCATGAACATTTCAAGGGATTCCTACTAAGTCTAGACCATCTCTCCGTGTTCCGAAAATAATTTATCCTAGTTTGGATTCAATTATTCTTGTGAGATAATCATTTCTTGAAGAAAATGAATCGTTTCTTCTTGAGCTTAAATCTTTTTCTCACAATATTTATTTTTATTTTCTTGTAATTAAAACTTCTCAATAAACAAAATAATATGATTTTCTAAATAAATTATCTCATCCTTATAAAACATCATTCTTGAAACTTTTGATTTAATGACATTCAACTTCTTATTTATTTCCTTAACTTCTTCAGACTGGGTTACATCTGGGATTCTAAAAACTTTCACTTTTTCAGTAGTATCACTGGCCAATTTGTTGAAAGAAATAGTGACCTCATTCAAAATCATTCTTATATCTTCAATTGAATCTTCGTGGACTTTGATAATTTCATTAGCATTCTGAGACCATTAAACCCACTTAGTTGTAAGACTTTATGTATTATTTATTTCTTTCTTCAAACAATTTAAAATCTACTTCAACCTAGATTAGTCTTTTTCTTATATGTATGATTCAATATTATCTTTTATTTTGGTTTTCCAAAACCAATTCATTATTTTCGTCAAGCCTCGAGAAGTATGGAATTACCTTTTCAATTTTAATTAGATCCAAAACAATATACTAATATCTTTTTAATGATATTTTATTATCGGATTCAATGTCTTTTACATAATCAATAATCTCTACAGAATGAGTTCATCCAGCATCATGTTTCAAATTCTCGTTAAGATCATCATTAGTCCCAGTCTCTTCTTCTTTATCTAAAATGTGACTAAATTTATCAACTTTGATTCATTTATTATCTTTCTTTTAAGATTCTTCTCTTATAGATGGTAATTTTCATGAATTATGTTATAAATATCTTATTGGTATTCTATTGAAATGAGAAATTTCTTCTTGACCATCACCCTTTTTATTCTAATATTATATCTTTTCTTATTCTTAATTTTCCTTTTTTATTTATCCTCTCATTCATCCGCTTCATTTCTATCGTCCTCTTCAGTAAGAGACTGGTATATCTCTCTCATTTCACTATCTTCGTGTTCTTTTGAAGATTTTTCTTGAGCATTCTTTTTTGGGGTGACTATTTACCAACTATTTGTTTTTCTTTTCCCATATCTTGGATAGGGGGAGTAATTATTTCTTCTTAAATGGGATCCCAAATAGTGGTTCCAGGACTTTACTTATTAACTGATTTTGAAAGCTTATCGATATCAAAGACATATGCCTTTGCTCTTTTTTCTTTTTCTTTCAATATTCTTTAATTTTATCTTTAGGATAAATGTTTTCTTTAAGGGCCTCCACAGGGTCAAGACCAAACTGATGGTCTTCTTCTTTTCTTTTAGCTTTTCTTTTTCTCCATTGAGCAACAACATCATCACTATAAACATTTTTCTAATATTTTTTATGAATATTTGGAATTGGATTTATTTTATTTCTCATAAATAGTTTACAATGGTTCTTTTTTAAAACCTTTACTTCCTCCAGTAACATCTTATGAAATTTCAACTCTAGAATCTTTCAAAATAAATTTGATTCTCAATCAAAATAAAATTTCAACCTTTTATTGCATCATAACATATTAGAGGGAATTTTAAATTCCTTGGTATTGATTTGATTATGAGATTAAAATACATAAAACTTTCAAATATAAACTTACTTAGAATCTCTATATGAATAATCAAATGAGAATTAATAGAATCATTCTTTAAATTTTTTATGGTTACAAATATATAACCCATCAAATTTATCTTCCTCATATTAACCAAATAGTAAAGGATGAAGACATTTTAAAAATTCATTGTTTCTCTATCACCCTTTTGAGGAATTAAAAAAACACTCATCCAAAGGGATATAATACGATTTTCACATGAAAGATAAGTATTTTTCCTTTTATCTTCATGAATCTGAAAAAATATTCATCAAATCTATTCTTTTTGAATGTGCCTTTTTATTTTGGCAACTTATGAGAATATAAAAAAGGCATCACCCTCTGATGGAAATCGAAGGAAATTTATGGCTCTTTTACTTACACACTAATATCTTTATAATACATTTGAAATTATACTTTTAAATCATTATTAATTTTCAGAGAACTGTAAAACATTATAAATTCATCAATGATAATGGGGTCATGATTGGTGTTGGGTTTTTTAAGCTAACATATTACCATCCTTGAAACTTGATAATAATTTTCTACTAAGAATCTTACTTCTCATAAAAATAATTTCATACATACATTTCTCTAAAGAAATTCATGGATGAGAAATATTTGAGAGCCATGGCAGCAATAACTATTGGATATGATTCCTTTCATTATAACATGAGTTTGATAAATACTCTCACGAAGATAATTTTTAGACTCTTATACTTGAATGGAATTATAGTTTCAATGAAAATATTAAAAAAAATCAATATGGGATAGGGTATGGGTCCATTTATATAGGATAAAAATGTCATTATTGAACTTGTATTGCTCAGATTTGATAAAAAGATCTGATGGTTAAGAAAATTAAACTCTTGAGTTTTTTTTAAAATATCATATTGGTCATGAATCAGATAATGTTTTAAAATAAAATGAAATACCAACAAACATATTTAAATTGAATATGCTTAAATAAAGGAGTCATAAATTTTGGAGTTACAAGATAGATTTATTGGTTTTTCTATTTTTTCTTCAAAATAAATAAATTAAGAAAATTTGAGTACAAAAACAAATTAAGTACAAAAACTTTGAATATGAAAACTTCTTGAGTAGGAAGAAATTAAGTACAAATAATTTATGAGTTATAAAATATTCTATGTATGAAAAGTTTCTATGTATGAAAATTTTTTGAGTACAAAAAATATAAGTATGAAAATTTTCTAATTATGAAAAATAAAAGATTAAAAAATTTCTCGTTATGAAAAAATAATGAGTACAAAAAACATGAGAATGAAAATTTGGTGTATAAAAAATTTCTGAAAAATTTACAATTTTAAACTACTAAATAGATGTACTCACTCTTTGAAAAAGAGTAACTTAAAATAAGGATATGGTTAAACAAGAAGTAGATATGAATGATTACTTTATGGTGATCATTCCAAGATTCTATTTAATTTATTCAAATATATCGAAAGGTATTGGTTTTCTAAAAATATAAGAATGATTTTCTTGCATTCTCATAAATTGTAAAATATTATCTCCTTTTTCAAAAAAATTATTATAGAATTTTCTTTCTCAAGTTTCTTACTTACTTTACAACTCTCGCTTTTTAAGTAATTTAGAAAATCTTGAGAATTATTCCTATGAAGGTAAAGAATTATCTTCTGATGAAGAATTTTCTTCATGAGATTAAATATAACCTTTATTATCTAGATGGTATTAATTTAAAGACATATGATCAAAATAATCATAAGTTTGTACCTTATCCATAAGACATTGATTTTATAAAGTTATTCTAGTATAGAGACTAATATTCTTCTATCCAGAATTTTTATTCTTTTAATAGTCATCAGAATAATCTCCTCCACTAGCACTCCATGAGTCATTGGATTTCAAGACTTTATTTCCTTTTTTTTGGTAAAATTTTTCCTAATTTATATCAAAATTTATTTCCTTTCTGTGATTTCATTTAATCTATATACAATAAGGTCTTATGTATCTAACGCTTTTACATTAGTAATATGTAACTTCAGAAACTATCATATCATTTATTTCCTTATTAGTTTTCTTGTACCTATACTAAAAAACCTTTATACCAACAATCTAGTACATTATTTGACCAAAATTTTCCAACTCATTCTCTAAATGTTTTTCTTCACTTAAGTCAGACTGAACAACCGCTTTCATTTTCTTTAATGATTTAACTATATTTTTAGGATTTTGAGATTTCATTTGATTTGAAGTATAAGTAAATGAAACCTCACCATTATTCTATTTAACTTTCTTAGCATCACTTTTCAATCTATTATTATATTTCAAAATATTTCCAAAAATATCATCAAGAGTTATATTTGTGATATTTCTTGGTTCATCAACTATTTTTCTCTTTGATTCCCATTGATTTGGTATGATGTCAATAATATTTTACACAAGTATTTAATCATCTAATCCTCTTTCACCCATTTCTTGTAAGCTATTAACGATTGTAATTATCTTTTTTTAAACATTAACAATAGGTTCTCTATAAAGGTAATTCAAAATCCTGATAATTCTCTCTTAGCATGGATATTCTTATTTCAACCTCTTTAAATGTACTGAAATGAGTAATCTCTATCTTCTTCAAAATATTATTGGCTGTTTCACAAGATGAATTTTGGATATATATATATATATACTCATAGAATAAATTAAAGTATTTTGTACCTTATAAGTCAATTGATATTATTATTTCTCTTGAATGGTAAAGGTTCTAACTTATTTTCCAGAAATTGTTTTGTCTCTAGTCAGCATAACAAAATTATCAACGCAAGTGTTGATTACAAAGGTCTTAATTCTATCTATCTAGTATTAATATTCATTACCATTGAAAAATTTTCATCTCATTTGATTTAAATTTTATATTCAACCAACATTTAGTTCTTTCATCTTTTAAAATTGATACAAATAAAAAAATTTCCATATTACACGTTAGATTAAAAAAAATTATAAACAAAAAATTTATAATAGGAAATGAAAATAACATTTATGTGTAAAAATTTCAACAAGAATATGATCAGTGGAAACCTCCTCTAAGACCAAATGTGGCTATTAGTATTACAGAGACTTAGATATGATACCAATTGTAGGATAAGATTGTATATGCAGATGAAAAAATACAAGAGGGTTAAATTATAGGTTTCAAAACATTCATTTTTATCCCTAAAATAATTATTTTTAAAATAGTTTAAATTAATTCAATTCAAAAAACAACTTATTAAATAAAATAATAAACTGACTATCCCTTGAGTCCGATTATAAAAATATCATAATCAGTTTGATTATGATATATATATTCCCTATGTTGTATTTAATCGTATTCATAGTAAGCATGGGTAAGTATTTTAATCATAGCATTTATGATGATCAGAGTAAATAAAATGATTCGATCATGAAGTGTATAGAATTTTACTGAGTAAATGAAGTAATCGTAATCATAGAAATTGTAATCAAAAAGTATTACAAACATATCATAATCATATGTATTATGATAAGAAGAGTAAAAAATAGAAAAATAAATATTTAAAACAATAAACTTTATATTATAATAGCAGCATAAATGAAATATAAGTAAATGAATACAATTATTTTAACCCAGAGATAAATGTATCTAATAACTTAGGATAAAGTTCCATTGAATTATAATTTAAATCATGTCAATCTTACCCATGCCAGGGTAAGCCCTCGATATGATTATCGCCCATAGTATGTCTTCCTATTTCTGGAAACCCTCGATCAAGAAGGTGATTGGAACCTCTGTCTTCCTAGCCTTGGAATCCATCGATCCAAAAAATATAGGCACAGTTGTTTTCCTATACATGGAAAACCTCAATCGTAATCACAATGATCTTCGTCACACAAATAAAAAAAAAACTCTTTAGATTTACAAGTATATGGAATAAGCAGTTCATGACTTGTAAACAATCAGAGTTTTCACACATATCAGGTTTGGTAGAGCTCTTGCATAGTTTCTTAAAAATACAACCACATCAACCTCATTCAAATGACCTAGTATTTTTAAACGTATGTCCCAATGGTCATCTTGGCATCCAACTATCATATTTTCTCCAGAAATTATGGAGGTACTTGGACACCTGTCAATCTAATGGTCATATTGAAACTGAAAGAATTCAATATTTTTGGTTATAATATAAAAAACGACATCATTTTGATTTAAAATAACTTATTTCATTACAATTATGTTTTCTAGGTATAATAAAAAAAATTGAAATGAGTCTGATTATTTCGGTTACGAGAGCCCGTACAATTTCTATCATTACAAAAAATATTTTTTGTACCAAAGGTTGGATAGTCTGTATGATGTAAATTGTTTTTATTGTTTACAATATAAATCTTATATAAGATCATTACGATAACAATGGAATAAATCATTACTATAATTATCATTAGTATTATTTTTGTCATATCACTATAGAAGTTGTAATGATAAAATATGAATTTATTTTCATAAAACAAAAGAATGATAAAAAATTATTTAGACATAAAAGAGTTTGTATTGAGTATTTAAGGAAGAGTTTGTGATTTCCAAAACAAAAGGAATAGAAAATTCAAAAAGTGACTTTTCACTTAACATGAAAAGTATGGGAAATTGTATTTGGTATTGTAGCCATGGTTTAGTCAACATTTGTAAAAAATGATGAGAAAAAAATATTGAGATCCCTAAAGTTATTTATAAGGATATTTATATGGATGTCTCATAGTATTATTCTAAGTATAGGTTAAATAAAACATTTTTGGAACTGATCATGCACATGAGCCTCAACCTAGTTTTTGAGGACTCTTTGAGTGGATCCATGAGACCCAGGTTCCAAACCAGGCAGAGGCATAATTCCAGGGGTACTGTAGCAGGCATTGTAGCAGTGTTGTAGAAGGAATTGTAGCATTACTGTAGCAGGCATTGTAGCAGCACTGTAGTAGGTACAATATGAGCACTATAGTAGGTACTATAGAAGGTATTGTGTGGTCACTGTAGCATGTCATGTAGTAGTTACTGTAGCAGGTACTGTTCGATACTGTTGTAGTCGGAACTATTCACCTTGGGCCACCAATTTGGGCTTAGAGTCCTTAAGGCCTTCGGGCCACCCTGGCCTTCGGGCCATATTATTAGTGCAGCTGTCCTAGATAGACTCTATAGAAAAGGGGCATCCCCAGATGAGAATTTAGAGCCAAGTTCACCCACCAGAGTAGAACCAAGTAGATTTTTCATAATGAGAGGGTATAGTTATGCCCTTAGGAATGGAAATTGGTATAAATTTTGATAGTAGATATAAAGATCTAAAAAATAAGACCACTCACTTGGTTAACGTTTTTTGGAGAAACATACCAGTTTGGAAAATCATCATGGTAAGTGGAGGATATAATGAGGTCAAGGTATCCTCATTGGTTTTTATTAGAATGAAAAATTTTAAGGGAGAAATTCATCTTTATAGGGGTAGAATGTTACACCTTGAGTTTTTATAATCATTTTTTTAATTAATTAAATTTTATTATGTCCTGTGTTATATTAAACACCAATTTAAGCTTTCTCCACATGAAACACTAGATTTTTTTCTTTACACGCCACACTTAGATTCTAAAAACATCATTTCTTTTTTATAATTATTTAAACAAGACAATTATAACCTACTTATTGGAATTATGGGTATGTACATGATTAACTAAATTTTGAAATAATTTTTTACATATATATATATATATAATTCTTTGACTAATTAATTATAAATTAATGTAAAACACTTTTTAAAATAAAAAGAAAACATTTTTCTGAAAAATTATGCACAAGTGTGTTTTATAAAAAAAATTACTAATATTAGATTATATTAATGAAATATATATAATATAAAGTATAATTTTTAACATACATTAATGTTTATTTAAGGCATTATATAAGATGAAATCTAATTTCTCTCATAAGATAAGTGTCTCTCAAAAAAGGCAGTGTTGTCGCCTTTTGACGGATGACTTGTTTTAAATATAGTTTTTTTTCACATTTATAAATTATATTTGAAAAAATAAAATTATTATTTGAAAGTGAGATATAAAATTTTACTTTGGTTAAGTTTTTAAAATTGTTATGATAAGTTTCATGTTTTAATGAATAGTGGAAAATATAGAATTTTAATTTAAAACATATTTTTCATCGAAATAATTTTTAGTGTCAAATTATATTTTTGATTTTTTTTAAAGTATAATTGGATCCATTTTTTATCATTTAATCCAATTTTTTCCATTGGAATAAATATTAAATTGAATTTGAATATGAAAACAAATCAATCTTTTGAATTTTTTCACTTTAAAGTCCTATTATTTCATACAGACTATGGGATTAATTTTTAATTATTTTATGAAAATTTTTGTAAAATTCAATTTAAAAAATTGATTCCATATTTTTAATAATAAATTAAAAATTTATTCATTATTTCAGTTTTATGTTTTGGACAATATGAATTGTAATTTTAGTAATCTTTATTACCACGGTTATGGGTAAATCAGATAATTAAGGGTAAGAATAATATTATAAATATTGGAAAACTACCCTACCACATGACCAAACGTCATTGGATGAAGTTAATTAGATCCTTATCACATAATTATCTAAATTTAATTATTTAATGGATACATTTCCATGAAAATTAATTGGATATTATTAAAATAAAATAGATTGACAAAATGTCACACTTTTACTTTTAATAAGTATAATATTTTTAATATGGGGTTAAATAAAAGATATTATAGAATATATATATTAGAATGAAATATAAAATATCTATATATATAATTAAAATTTATTTTTAAGTTTTAGAGAAGATATAAATTTCAAAAATAATTACACAATGATGATGCAGTAACTATTCAATTAGTAAAACAATCAATTAAGGGATATTATAAATAGTAAAATAAATATATTTTGACCTAATTGAGGTTATAAAATAAATTTATAGTTTAATATTACATATTATGTATGTATTAAAATAATTTCTTCAAATTTATCTAGTTTTATTGATTTTATTAAAGTCAATGTTTTGAATAGTGTCAAAATTGACACTTATGATATTTTATGAAAATAATATATTATTAAATTATTTAAAAAAACAATGAAAATATTATATAATGATAATGGGGTGATATATTGTCTAAAATATCATCAATTCTCCATTTATGGTCTAATTTACACTTTATATGTAAAGCTTTCATCCTCTTAATATTAAACAAATTACCATAATTAAAATTAAAATGGATTAACTCAAATTTCATCAAAATAATAAGGATTAAAATTATAAAACAAACTTATATAAAATATATTATTTGAATATTTTACAACCTTATAATATATTATAATCTAATAAATTGATTTTTGAGGTATTTTAATTGATATTAAATTTATTATAAATTAATATTTTGAGAAATTCCAAAAGTGACACTTCCCTCTCTTGTAAAAGGGAACCTATTATTCTCTTTTATTCAGACTTCATAACCTATTTTTTCATCAAAAATCTATTCAAATATCCTGTAAAAACACACATATATAAATAATAGAATAATTACTTTGGGTATAAAGATAACCAAACAAGACCATTTTTATCAAATCTAAAGGAGATACCCAAAGAAGTGATAATGTTCATCAATTAATGCTTTTTATGTCTTCGTTAAACCCCTCGAATTATTTTTATTTTAGGTTTATATAATGACCTCAGTATACCCAATATACTAATATGTTAATATTTTAAGGTTTCTACATACACTTTCACACACTTCCATCTAATGGGTAACGAGCATACCGTTCATTTGTACGGAGAACTGTCGTCTTAAGAAATGATGATTGTTCATTTTTCCTTTACCACATATCATGGTGGTAATTATTATGGTACTACAGTTTTTTATAGTATATATATATATATATTATATATGATGTATTTATTATTATAGAATTATTATATAATACATACCTTCATTCTTTTCATTTTTTGGGAATAAGATAACTTCATTTGTGAGCATGTGGACTACCGCCTCCTCAAAGCGATTTAATTCGTTCAGACTTTACATGGAATGTATTAAGGCTGGTTTTAGTGAAATTATATTATTTATATGAAATAATAATTCTACTATAATGATATTATATATATACATATATTTCATTTAATTTATTTTATTCAATAAGAAATGGAAGCAGCATTCATGCGTACGTACGGCCTGCCATCTCCATGAACTGTGTATTTTATTTTGTATTTCTATATATTATAAATAACCATAAATTAATATATAATTAATATATTTTTTATTTATATCATTTTTATCATTCTGGATATAATTAAATCATGATATAAGTATGAGGACCAATATTAACAAGTCAAAACATGTATGTAAAAAAAGCGGTTATTACCTAAAACATAACTAAAACATGGAATTGCTAATAATTAGGTAAAATAAAGTCATAAGAAAACCATATTTATTTTAATATATATTAATATTTTTTTGTAATATAATTATAATAAACTTATATTTATTATGCATGAGGTTTTCATGAGTACAATGAAAGTCAAGATATAAGGTAGGGGTTTTGTATCACTTTTATTTCTATCAGACACATGTGTTATAAATTTCTCATTTATTTTGTGTGGTGAGTAGAATGTACATTAATGTATTTTATGAGTATTATTATGAAAAATTTTGGGTATTTACATATCCATTTATTGATCTCCTTTTCATGGGTTTTACCGTTCAAACGTTACCAAATCGATAAGGGAATTTTATCTTGTTTTGCATTCTTTGAGACACATGTTATGCTATGCAACCATATTTCTTACATGGTTTCTGTAAAACCATTTGACATGATTTATCATTAATCTTTTTATTTTCATGATATCATTTGTTTCATGTAATGTTATTCTATCTTTGTTCTGAAATCATTGTTACTTCAAAACAATGTTTTCTAAAAATGGTTTAAATATTTTTTAAATTATCTTTTAATCATTTTCAAGGGAAATAGATTTAAAATATTTTTAAATTTTTTTTAAAATGTTTATTTATAATTTTCAAAGGATATTTTCAATAAAAATGTTTTTACAAATTTTTTATGATTTTAAAAATGTTTTTCATAATGGAATGGATATTTTCCTCGAGAATTATTTCGAGTTATCTTTAGGAACCATTTTCCTTATAAGACAACATTATTTGATATTACGTATGTTTTTATATGGATATTATCCAATGTTACCATTATTATTCTTTATCTAAGTGGTTTATTATTATGATGTACAGGTACATATGAATATTTTTATCTTCCCTGAGTTTCTTTTTATGAAATTTTTATGAAACACATTTCATTTTATGGGCTCTGTTATGATTTACGTTCTTATGGAACATGTATGTATGATTTTATTATGTGATGGGTGGGGGCTATATCTTATTAAAATTAATTGGGTGAAGATTTATATCTCATTAGATAATGATTGAAACAAGTCAACGGGATTGATCCACTATAGAAGATGAGGAACCCTGATCAAGTGTCGGAAGATGGGGAAACCTGTTCTACTATGGGAAGATGGGGAAACACAATTCCTTGCAAGGAAAAGACTATGAATGGGGATGGTGGTGTATCCCACTTAGTAGGTATAATCCCCATGATGTTTCCAATTTAGTTTATTCAATTCTCTTTGACTTATAGGGAATGGTATTACATGTTTATATATCTTTCACAAATTCCATGTCTTAATATTATATTATGTTTTCTGTATTAGGCTCTTGATTTCCTCATTATTCATATATTATGAACTTAAATTATTAAATACCTTACTCATGAATATGATATTTGATATTAAAGTTATGATTTTATAATGTTAATCTCATGTTATCATACCCTTATGTTCATGATTATGCTTATGTGTCTCCCTTTTTTACCCTTACTGAGTATCTTAGCTCACACTTTCTTAGGTTTATTTTCCCCATAATTCAAAGAAAAGAATTATGTTTGATATGTAAAAAAGGGTTCTAGTTATGAAGAAATTGGTGAAAGAAGAATTATATGTCTTATGAACTAGTGGTTTTGGTGTCCAAGTTTCTAAATGCACTAAAATAATATGGTCTCTAGGTGTGTGTTTCTTTAATATATGAAATATTCTGAAAAATTAATGTAATATACTTGTATTAAGATCATGGGTAATTATAGTTGGTATTAGTGAAAAGGTTTATACAACCTTTTTAAATTAGGATGAGAAACATTTAGTGAGATCCCTAGAGATATTTACATAGATATGTCTAGGGATGTGTCTAATGATAAGTCCAAGTATAGGTTACAATCATGTAATTTTCGTAATGATCAAGAAAACAAATGATTTGACCTAGGATGTTACATATTAAAGGTAATTTATTTTGATTATAAAGTTTTTCCAATATGATTATTATTGCTCAAACTATGATTTTTCAATTTAGTCAATGGCGGGAACCATATGGTACTTGGTTAACGTTGAATGTGATAAAAAGTATACTGATGAGTATAAAAAGGGATGATCACTATAGTGAATGAAGTTATAATCACGCCTAATTAGGTTTCCTAAAATATAATTAATAACGTGTACATTAACCAACTCTCATACTTACCGTGGAAGAGAAGGAAAGACTTTTCTGAGAATTCTGGTACTAGATACCATGGAGGAAAGAAGATTCAGTTTCTTTTGGGTCAACAATGTGGGAATAAACACCCAAATAGACCTCTTAGAGTAATAAGAATATGTTTTAACACTACTAGAAATTCGGGCTATAGCCAGGGTTCTAAACTGTGGCTATAGGCCCTCAAACCGTGGCTATAGGTAATAGCCACAGTTCAAGGAACTGTGGCTAAGTTTGGCGTGGCTATAGGCATAGACCTATAGCCACGGTTCCAAACTGTGGCTTTAAATCTGTAGCCACGGTTCAAACCGTGGCTTTAGTTATATAGCCACGGTTCAAACCGTGGCTGCATACGTATAGCCACGATTGAAACAGTGGCTATACTAAAGGCCGGAAAAAATATATTACCACGGTTTAGAACCATGGCATTATGTCTATAGCCACGGTTAAGAACCGTGGCAATGAACCAATAGCCACGGTTTAAAACTCTGGCTATAGGGTGTCCAAATCCATAAAAAATACCCCCTGGACACCCCCTGGACACCCCCTGGACACCCCCTAGACACCCCCTGGACACACCCTGGACACCCCCTGGACACCCCCTGGACACCCCCTGGACACCTCCTGGACACACCCTGGACACCCCCCAGACACCCCCCTAGACACCTCCTACAGCCCCCCCTGCACCCAGCCCTATATCCATCCCCCACCCCCTACAACCAGCCCCCTCACTACCCCTTGCACCCAGCCCCCTCACTACCCCTTGCACCTAGGTCCCCCTATCCCCCACTACCCCCCTCCACCCAGGCCCCCAGCCCCCCCCCCCCCCCCCCCCCCCATCCCCCTGCACCCAGCCCTATATCCAGCCCCCACCCCCCTACACCCAGCCCCCTCACTACCCCTTTCACCTAGGTCCCCCTCCCCCCCACTGCACCCCCACTGCCCCCCTGCACCCAGCCCCCCCCCCCCCACATCCCCCCTGCACCCAGCCCTATATCCAGCCCCCACCCCACTACACCCAGCCCCCTCACTATCCCTTTCACCCTAGTCCCCCTCCTCCCCACTGCACCCCCACTATCCACCCCCACCCGCACCCCCACTGCCCCCATGCACCCAGGCCCCCAGCCCCACTCCCATCCCCCCTGAACCCAGCTCTATATCCACCCCCACCCCCTACACCTAGCCCCCTCACTACCCCTTGCACCTAGGTCCCCCACCCCCCCCCCACTGCACCCCCACTATCCACCCCCACCGAGTCCTTGCATAATCTGTTGAAGTCCAAAAAAGAATACCAGCAATAGACACCACTACTGGACACCCCTCTCCCTGGACCACCACCCCTGGACACCCCTGGACCACCCCCTGGACACCCCTCCCCCATGTTGGACACCCCTCCCCCTGCCTGGATAGCCCCTCCCCCTACTGGACACCCCTCCCCCTGCTGGACACCCCTGCCCCCTACCCCCTTCCCCCCTGCCCCCTAACCCAAGACACCCCAGGACAGACCCCCCCCCCCCCCAGACCCTGGACACCCATGAACCACCCCCCTGAACACCCCTCCCCCATGCTGGACACCCCTCCCCCTGCCTGGACAGGCCATCCCCCTGCTGGACACCCCTGCCCCCTGCCCCCTACCCCCTGACCCTGGACACCCCAGGATAGACCCCACCCCTGGACAGACCCCCCCCCCCCCCCCCCCAGACCCTGGACACCCCTGGACCACCCCCCTAGACACCCCTCCCCCATGCTGGACACCCCTCTCCCTGCCTGGACAACCCCTCCCCCAGCTGGACACCCCTCCCCCTGCTGGACACCACTGCCCCCTGCCCCCCTGCCCCCTGACCCTGGACACCCCAGGACAGACCCCACCCCAGGACAGACCCCCCCCCCCAGACCCTAGACACCCCTGGACACCCCTCCCCCATGCTGGACACCCCTCCCCCTGCCTGGACAGCCCCTCCCCCTGCTGGACACCCCTCCCCCTACTGGACACCCCTGCCCCCTGACCCCCTTCCCCTGACCCTGGACACCCCAGGATAGACCCCACCCCAGGACAGACCCCCCCCCCCCCCCCAGACCCTGGACACCCCTGGACCACCCCCCTGGACACCCCTCCCCCATGCGGGACACCCCTCCCCCTACCTGGACAGCCCCTCCCCCTGCTGGACACCCCTCCCCCTGCTGGACACCCCTGCCCCCTGCCCCTGGACACCCCAGGACAGACCCCACCCCAGGACATACCCCCCCCCCAGACCCTGGACACCCGTGGACCACCCCCTGGACACCCCTCCCCCATGCTAGACACCCCTCCCCCTGCCTGGACAGCCCCTCCCCCTGTTGGACACCCCTCCCCCTGCTGGACACCCCTGCCCCCTGCCCCCTGACCCGAGACACCCCAGGACAGACCCCACCCCAGGACAGACCCCCCCCCCCAGACCCTGGACACCCCAGGACAGACCCCCCCCCCAGAACCTGGACAGCCCCCCAGACCATGGACACCCGCCAGAACCTACCCCCCCCCCCAAACCCAGACCCCCCAGGACAGACCCCCCCCCCCCCAGACCCTGGACATCCCAGGACAGACCCCCCCCCCCACTGGACCCCCTAGACACCCCATGGACAGACCCCCCAGGACACCCCCCCCCCCAGACCCTGGACACCCAGGACAGACCCCCCCTGCCCCCACTAGACCCCCTAGACAACGGATGGATGTCGTGGGCTATTGCTAAAAGACCGAATCTGGCTGCTGAAATCAGCAGTAAGTAAGAAGAGGTAAATGAAGAAAAATGAATAAACTTTTCCCAATATACTTGGGGAATTTTATTCATCAGCAGGAAGAAGAACAGAAGAACGGTTGCTGAGATTTCCTTCCCCAGAGGTGGAGAATGATTTTTTTACATAGGATCTGTCTAATATTTAATGGAAGAAAGAGGGAGTGGAAATTAAGCACCTCATTACAAGTGGCAGCATCCAACAATTATAGAGCTAACCATTCAAATATTATGTGATACATGTACAATAAAATATGCCAGACAATTCCAAACCAATGTTTTTAGTTGAATTGAGCCTTTGTACCACCTGCTATGCATGTTTTGTGGAAATATGGGTGAGAGGCAGCGCTGAGAGGAGATATATTTTAGGAATGAGGAAATATGAAAACTTATAGAGATAACCATTCAATGTTTCTCTAGGGAGGAGTAACTATCGCAGGGTGTCATCCTATAGCAGGGCCAAATCACGGCGTGACCGCGGCGTGACCGCGGCGTGACCGCGGCGTGACCGCGGCGTGACCGCGGCGTGACCGCGGCGTGACCGCGGCGTGACCGCGGCGTGACCGCGGCGTGACCGCGGCGTGACCGCGGCGTGACCGCGGCGTGACCGCGGCGTGACCGCGGCGTGACCGCGGCGTGACCGCGGCGTGACCGCGGCGTGACCGCGGCGTGACCGCGGCGTGACCGCGGCGTGACCGCGGCGTGACCGCGGCGTGACCGCGGCGTGACCGCGGCGTGACCGCGGCGTGACCGCGGCGTGACCGCGGCGTGACCGCGGCGTGACCGCGGCGTGACCGCGGCGTGACCGCGGCGTGACCGCGGCGTGACCGTGGCGTGTCCGCGGCGTGACCGAGGCGTGACCGCGGCGTGACCGCAGCGTGACCACAACGCGTTGGCCCGGTCCAGCGACATCCCCCCTGTCTGGACACACCTCCCCCCTATCTGGACACCCCCTCCCCCGTCTGGACACCCCCCTACTATCCCAAATCTAGAATCCCACTTACCCTAAAAGACAAGAGAGACCCCAAAAAGAGATTAAAACTGAACTCAAAAATGAGAAAATTCAATCTAGTACATAACACCGATCATTCTATCTATTCAAATAATAATGTCAAATATCTCCAGATCATGCACTAAGAGATCCCACACCAATTCAAAGTTGGAAACCATCACATAACACACATGAAATTTAAAACATTACATGGACCTCTTTACTAAAGGCATGTATGGATCCAACAAGAATTTTATAGTATTTGGATTTAAGAACTACATTTCAACTAAAATTGATGATATAAAAGAATGAGTAACTTCAATACCAATTAACTCTAACAATATAGAGATAAAAAATAAACATCATACCTTTATAGTAGTTGGACATGGTATAGATTCTTTTAGTGCATACTCTACAATATAAAGAAATTCAGTATTAGCTCCCCCTCATCACTCTTGCACTACCCCCCCCCCCCCGCAGCCCACCTGCACCAGCCCCCAACCCCAGCTGCACCAACACCCCCCAGCCCCCTGCTACCCCAGCCCACCTGCACCTGTCCCCCCTCCCCAGCCCCCTGTTACCCCAGCCCACCTGCAGCAGCCCCCCCACCCCCCTCGCAGCCCACCTGCACCAGCCCCCAACCCCAGACCCCTAAACCAGCCCCCCCTCCCCCCCCCCCCAGCCACCTGCCACCCCCAGCCCCCCTTCCACCCCCCAGCCCACCTCCACCCCCCCCCCCCCCCCCGCAGCCCACCTACACCAGCCCCCAACCCCAACCCCTAGCTACCCCAGCCCACCTCCACCCCCCCCCCCCCCGCAGCCCACCTGCACCAGCCCCCAGCTGCACCAGCCCCCTGCTACCCCAGCCCACCTGCACATATCCCCCCTCCCCAGCCCACCTGCCCCTGTCCCCCCCCTAATGTCAATGTGTTTTAGTTTTTCCATGAAAAACTAAAATATTGGAAAAATAAAGGGTTGATTGACTATTAGAATAGACATTTATAACAGAATTGAAAAGGATAAGTTTGGAAGATGCACCTTTCATCCATATGGATTATTTCACATCCTCAATCAAGGAAATATACATAGATTCCATGGCTGAAATAGAAAACATTGACTGCATGTTACATTTAAAATAAATGAAGCCACCATAGGAAGTGAACACATAACCATTCAAGGATTTTCTAGTGTAAATATTACATTCATAGTCTGCATCTACATATCCAACCACAATTTCATAATTTTTGATATCTTTACCATAACACAAAGAAAGATTAGAGTTACATGATGGGTATCAAAGAATCCACTTAAGGGAATGAAAATATGGCATCCCAGGTGTGGTCATAAATCTTCTATGACTGTAGATTTCATAGGCAATATCAGGTCCCATGGAAATCAGAGTACATAATGCTACCAAAAATATTATCATAATGGATTTTACACCTAAATTGAATATCATCATCAGTAATGGGTTTTTGTGTTGAAGAAAATTTAAAGTGTTTTACTAGGAGTACATTGGAAATTTTGAGATATTCAAACATGTGTCTATTTTTAATATTTAATATTTAACCATTTTGAGATAAGTAAGAAACTTTATTTGGTCTATCACTAACAATTTCAATGCCTAAGGTTTTATTAGCTATGCCTAAGTCTTTCACTTCAAACATAGCATTATTTTGTGATTTTACAATAATTATGAGGCTCATGTTCTTACAAATTGTAATCATGTCATCAACATAAATCATCAGATTTCATGTAGTACTGCATTAAACAAAACATTGGAATTATGATTTGAAATAGAGTTACCAGATTTTATAGCACCGTGCTCACTATCTATAGGTGGTGAAATAGTTATACCTGGTGCCTGTGAAGTATCTGTGGGATGTTTTATGATATTTTCCAGATCTGGACAGCACTGCATTTTCTCTATAGATACATTCATAACCTGCATGGGTTTAGGTTCCTGGACAGCCCTCTTGCACCCCCTTGCAACCCCCTGGACAGCCCCCTTGAACACCCCCTGCACCCCCCAAGCCCCCCTTAGTCCCCCATCCCCCCCCCTGTACCCCACTGGACAGCCCCCATGCCCCAACTGGACAGCCCCACTGGACAGCCCCACTAGACACCCCCTGGACAGCCCTCCCCCCCTGCCGGACACCCCTCCCCCCTGCTTGGACAGCCCCTCCCCCTGCTGGACACCCCTCCCCCTACTGGACACCCCTGCACCCTGCCCCCTGCACCCCACTGGACAGCCCCCATGCCCCAACTGGACAGCCCCACTGGACACCCCCTGCACCCCCTGGACACCCCTCCCCCTGCTGGACACCCCCCCTGTCGGACACCCCTCCCCCTGCCCCATTCTACACCCCCTGGAATGTGTTTCTATTGATATAAATGATCATATTATTGAGGTATGTTTTGTATTAGAAAACATACCAAAGTACAATGAGCATTGCAGAATGATAGGCCATGCCACTGATAAGTGCAGAATTGTACAGAAATTCTGCAATCCATCCTCTATTAATACTTCGTTGAAAGATGCTCTGAAAGGGAAAAATATTAATACCACGGTGTGACCGCGGCGTGACCGCAGCGTGACCGCGGCGTGACCACAGCGTGTTGACCCGATCTAGTGACATCTGTGGGGCAGCATCTTCTGGCTAGGAGCGAAGAAAGCGGGAGGAGGCTAGAATGCTGTTGGAAGGGGGCTGGTCGCAAGTGTTGGGGGGATGGTGCGGGCATATTCGAAGGTGGCAGGGGGTCTGTTGTGGGCTGGAATGCCGATGGCAGTGGGCTGAAATGAAGGTGGCAGGGGGCTGGTGTGGGCTGGATGTGGCTAGAACAGGGCCAAATCACGGCATGACTACGGCGTGACCGCGGCGTGACCGCGGCGTGACCGCAGCATGACCGTAGCGTGACCGCGGCGTGACCGCAGCGTGTTGGCCCGAACCATCGACATCCGTGGGGTAGCCTCTTCCGGCCAGGAGTGAAGGGAGAAGGTGGAGGCTGGAATGCGGGTGGAAGGGGGCTGGTTGCAGGTGTTGGGGGGATGGTGCGGGCTGATTCGATGGTGGTGGGGGGGGGGGGCTGTTGCGGGCTGGAATGCTGGTGGCAGCGGGTAGATATGAAGGTGGAAGGGGGATGGTGTGGGATGGATGTGGCTGGAGCAGGGCCAAATCACGGCGTGACTGCGGCGTGACCGCGGTGTGACTGCGGCGTGACCGCGGCGTGACCGCGGCGTGACCGCTGCGTGACCGCAGCGTGTTGGCCCGATCCAGTGACATCCGCGGGGCAGCATCTTCCGGCCAGGAGTGAAGGGAGTGGGAGGAGGCTGGAATGCGGGTGGTAGGGGGCTGGTTGCATGGGTTGGGGGGTTGGTGCGGGCTGATTCGAAGGTGGGGGGGCTGTTGCGGGCTGGAATGCTGGTGGCAGCGGGTTGAAATGAAGGTGGAAGGGGGCTGGTGTGGGCTGGATGTGGCTGGAGCAGGGCGAAATCACGGCATGACTATGGCTTGACTACGGCGTGACCGCGGCGTGACCCCAGCGTGTTGGCCCGATCCAGTGACATCCGCGGGGCAGCATCTTCCGGCCAGGAGTGAAGGGAGTAGGAGGAGGCTGGAATGCGGGTGGAAGGGAGCTGGTTGCAGGTGTTGGGGGGATGGTGCGGGCTAATTCGAAGGTGGTGGGGGGGGGGGGCTGTTGCGGGCTGGAATACTGGTGGCAGCGGGATGAAATGAAGGTGGAAGGGGGCTGGTGTGGGCTGGATGTGGCTGGAGCAGGGCCAAATCATGGCGTGACTGCGGCGTGACTGCGGCATGACCGCGGCGTGACCGCGGTGTGACCGCGGCGTGACCGTGAGGTGACCGCAGCGTGACCGCGGCGTGACTGCAGCATGACCGCGACGTGACCGCGGCGTGACCGCAGCGTGTTGGCCTGATCCAACGACATCCGCGGGGCAGCATCTTCCGGCCAGGAGTGAAGGGAGCGGGAGGAGGCTGGAATGCGGGTGGAAGGGGGTTGGTTGCAGGTGTTGGGGGGATGGTGCGGGCTGATTCGAAGGTGGTGGGGGGGGCTGTTGCGGGATGGAATGTTGGTGGAAGCGGGCTGAAATGAAGTTGGAAGGGGGCTGGTCTGGGATGGATGTGGCTAGAGCAGGGCCAAATCATGGCGTGACTGCGGCGTGACCGCGGCTTGACCGCGGTGTGATCGCGGCGTGACCGCAGCGTGTTAGCCCAATCCAGCGACATCCGCGGGGCAACATCTCCAGACCAAGAGTGAAGGGAGCGGGAGGAGGCTAGAATTCTGGTTGAAAGGGGCTGGTTGCAGGTGTTGGGGGGATGGTGCGGGCTGATTCGAAGGTGGCAGGGTGGGTGTTGCGGGCAGGGGGATGTTCAGACATAAATACACTAACTGAGATTCTCGGATAAACCAAGACTCCATTGCTTGGATAGAGGCGATCTAGCAATAATTCCTCATGCAGTAACTATCAGAAGGTTATAATCATAGATGAAATGGTTCAAGATAACTAGACACAG
The DNA here is from genome assembly GCA_963277665.1 of Viscum album. NCBI lineage: Eukaryota > Viridiplantae > Streptophyta > Magnoliopsida > Santalales > Viscaceae > Viscum > Viscum album. Next base: position 2,024,176,610 of record OY728138.1, read on the forward strand.
TATGATAATTTTAATGGAAAACAACCAAATGAAGGGGTCGCGCAATGACACGAATGGGCAGAGTGAGAATATCAGATTGATCATCGGATGGAGTACACTGCAATCAGAAGAAAGAATATGCACTATGATAATATAATATGCAATGGAGGATCATCGGATGGTCCAATAAAATTGTACACTAAGTAGACACCCTATGATCAGATGATTCAGGTATAACATACCTGGTAGTAGAAAAGTTGAAAAACTATGATATGAATCTACATACACAAGAGTTGGAGCACCAAAAAAAATGCAACTACTAAGGATCATGTGATAATAATACAATCGAGCTGAGTAATAAATACAATAAAGAAGCTAATAATCATATAACTCCCTTGAAGGTATAGAGAATATCTTATGTTCAATGTATAAAGAATGATATGTTAGATTTGGATGCATGGAGAAATTAAATTTCATAAGATAAAATTATATTTTTCATTAAGAGAATATTTTTAAAAGCACATTTACAATTTTTAAATATGAATAAAGAATTCAGAGTACATAAAACAAAAAGAATTATGGAATAAGTTATTACATACCGTTAGGTACAATGATAACATTGATATAGTACCTGAGTCAGTTGTTTGGGATCTTGCACCAGAAGAAGCACCCTATAAGTAGATAAACGGTAATGTCAAATTGAATGACTACTCATATATTGAACATAGGTGGCTGAAAGCATCTAATAATCTACAATCATGTAAGCAGATCCTCATTCTTATGCTTGTGAATAGAAACAATTATCCTTGTTAACTTGTAAGCACGCCTTATCTCTCTTTTAATCTCATGATCAACAAAAGCATATTATCAGGTGATGCACCAACCATTTCAAAGAGCATAAAAACATGGGTTTGAAAATGTAAAAAGTATAACATGCTTAACAGGTGTAGGAAGCTTCTATGGACCTACCACTACATGCTAAAGTGTCAAACTATGATGTAGAATACTGAAATATGCTTCTGTTTTCAGGAATCTTTAAAAATAATGGGTATGTTGGATGGTTTTAAAGCATTAACCAAGTTTATACATGCTTTAAAAAGTGATTCATGTCATATCTAGATCCTATAACCCATTTTTAATTTCAATTTTTCTAAGCTAATTTTCTTGGAAAATCTCTTTTATGATAATCTCTAAAATTTCTATAACCTCATGGAAACATTGTCTATGTCATGGTCTTCCCAAGCACCTATTATTCAAAAATTATTTGTAGGAATAGAGAGTTGTTGATCATAGAGAAATATAATTACTACCCCTCAGTATACTATTGAGTGTGTCTTGCTATAGGTTGTCACCCTAAACTCTGAAATTAGGGCCCTTTGGAAATCTTTCTAGGAATAGAGAGTTGTCGATCATAGGGAATGAGCTAATATTGCAAGTTTACCAATATATTCCAGACGAAAACATGGATTATGCACATATCCCCACCACTTCACAAGAATACCATTAGCATATCCTGGTAGAAAATAGAGGGATACATTCATAATATTTCCATGCTTCAATCGAATGTAAGAATCAGAAATGGTTCTCTACAAATAGTACTGTTAGGAATGCAACCAAATGGATTGATATCTTTTGGGACAAACTATTTCAGATCATTCATTCCCTGTATGAATGTAATTCAAGGAAATCCATACAATATTGCCATTTTCAATCAAGAAAAACATATATTATAAGAGATAATGCCTTAACTTCAATGGATGAATCTTAAACAGAATCTAGCATAAGAAAAAAAACAATATCAAGTGAAAAAAAAAATTACTAATTGTCCCTGTCAATGATGGAACCAATTAAGTAGTCATCGACATGCTGACATCACTGAACGGGTTATTCAAATGAGAAAGACAGGGAATAAATCCTTACAGTTTGGAAAGGACAGAAAGATTTCGAAACATATCAGGAAGTTGGCCTTGAAATTGGTTGTGACTGACGTTTCTATGATAAAATGAAAAAGAATGCTGGTAAACATCTTGAATTAAGTGAGTGAAGATGAATATGATATTCCAAGAAATTACTTGAAGAATAAGGCATAAAATTATTCTTTTAATAGGAAAGGTAAAAATTTATCTAAGTTTAAGATGTAAAACTTTTTATCTAAGTGTGTAGATAGTAATTTTAGTAAGGATAATGAAGAGGTGGAATCATCTAGTGAAGATGGTGAAATGCTACTAACTGAAAAGGTGAATAATGAAGTATTCAAAATTTATGATATAAGCAATGATGAAAATGAAAGATATATAAAAATAGAGTGAAGATGAAGATTATATTCCAAGAAATTACTTGAATAATAAGGCATAAAATTATTCTCTTAATGGGAAAGGTAAGAATTTATCTAAGTTTAATATGTGAAACTTTTTATCTAAGTGTGAAGATAGTGATTTTAGTAAGGATAATGAAGAGGTAGAATCATCTAGTGAAGATGGTGAAATGCTACTAATTGAGAAGGTGAATAATGAAGTATTCAAAAGTGATGATAGAAGCAATGATGAAAATGAAAGAGATATAAAAATAGAGTTCATGCTGAAAAAGAAACTTAAAGAGTGTCTCTTGAAGATTTCTCACTTAGAAATAAAGAAAGGTTTTAAGAATGATGGTCAATTATCTATCAACAATGACATCATACATGCTACTTTTGCATTCAATTATAATAAGGATGGTCAATTATAAAAATGATTGACCGTACTTTTGACCATCTTATGGACATCATCTCCATAATGACATCATCCAAACCTCTATATAATTGACCATCCTATGGATCATTTTTATAATTGACCATCCTTCTTAAAAAATTTTATAATCTATCAACAATGACATCATAAGCATATTTCATGCCCTTATTCACTTCATGGGAAATTTTAAAAGAACATGGAATAGCTTAAGCCCATTCGAAGCATTAAAACCATCCAAACACCATTTTGAGCTTACTAAGCGCATGAAATATGCTTTTAAATTCATAAAGAAGCATTTAAAACACTCATCAATTTATAACACATAATACAAGGGAGTTCCAAAGTAACACCTACCTAAAATCAATGGCGGGTGAGCTGGAACCGTCCGAAACACATAGCTTTCAGTGGAAGATTCCCAAACAAGTATGAAGATACCCACGTGATCCCTAGAAACAAATAGAACATAAAGAATTGGCCAAATCAGAACCCCTAGTGTTTTACCAAACTAAAATCAAAACGGGGAAGGAAGAAAAATGCAGGGAAAAGGAGGGATAATTGAAGTAGAGGCCATACCATGAAGAATCGGCCATGAATCACTATGAAATCACAAAAAATAATGCAAGAGGATAGGTGGTCAGAGGAGGGAGGTGCGCATGACTATGGGATCTCATGTAGGAGGTGGGCTAGCAGTGCCGGAGGAGGAGGGTCGCAGTGAGGTTGGGGGGCGTCGGCAGAGAGGTGGGGAGATCGTGTTGGCCAAGAGGTGGGCTGGCAGTGCCGGAGCCACGTCGACAGGGAGGTGTCGGAGCGCTTCGGTGGGGAGTCGTGCTGACTACATCGGAGCCGGAGGAGGAGGAGGAATCTTGGGGGGGGAGGATGGGAGGAGGGGAGGGGAGGAGGAGCGGCGAAGGAGGAGGTAGAATAATCGCGACGGAAGAGGGAGCGGGTATACGGGAGAGGGAGGAAATCCCCGATGATTTGAGGAACCGTGAGCTACTTGTAGCCACACTTTTAAAACTATTGTGGCTATATTACATTCTATAGATAGGAATCATGGACATCAGGATGGGTTATATTGTCACCAGACGAAACAAACTCTACAAGAAGAGAGTGGATTTATAAAAACTCATCTAAGAGCTCGACCGTGAAATCGTGTGTCGGGAGCAGAGGTGGGGGACTCAGCAACAACAACTTGAACAGGACTGGATCAGCCAGTATGTTGAGGATTCTTCAGGTGTCCATGATGTTTTCAGCAAGTGTCAATTGTGTGATGTTGTCAACCATAATGGTGATACCATATATGACCGAAGCTACCACCACCAAATCATCCAAATCTACAACCATTGCAACGAGATGCAACAGTCGTGTGAAAGAAATCAACAGACACGGTAGGGGTAGATAGATGATTGGCCTTGATAAGGAGACTAAAAACAAGTGACATATATAGTGTGATGGGGTTGGCGAGCATCTTTTTCCCAACAAGGTTGAACTCTGGGTTCAATCCCTGAAGTGGAAAAAAAAGAATAATTGCTCATGCTGAGTGTGCATTTATTCTGGAGTTTGGGGAATAGATCCAAAGTCGATGAACTCACCCACAATAATCATCCAGTCAAAAAAATTTCAAGAATCAGCCAGGATCCCTGGTATTCAAGTTTCTGGCCACACGTTTAACCAATTTCTCCATCAAATTGAGAAAAAAAAACTGAACAACTTGACATCCTCATGTTCATAACAAGAATATGAGGATCCGCTGAATTTGGAGGACTAAAAAATGGCCACAACAGAATCCCTTCAAAAATATAGTCATTGTCATCTACCACACGCAAAAAATTGAGAAATTGAGGCGTTTCCAACTGAGAGGATACTATAATCATCTCTGGTTTGGTTGCGGTTTTATTTACGGCACCCATATCAATGAACATTACGAACAACACAAACTGCAGAATTAACCAGGGGTGCAATGACCATCACAGTGAAGTAGCAAGATTCCTTCCCTCATCAAAGAAAGGGTAGAAAAGGAACACCGGTCCAAGAAAAAAGCATTGTAGGGAAGAATAGCTCTGTAGAGAGCATCACAAAGTGGTGTGCATGGTTGATGTAGTGCAGTGGGCATCACTAAGGCGCGACATCAATGGTTGGGTGAGACAGGCTGGCTGGGCAGCATGTGCTTGGGGGGCGTGTGTCCTGATGAAGGCAGCAAATGCAACTACGGTGTGTGGCAAATAAAGGGGGTATTGGTAGGGACCAATGAGGGCTCTGGGGAAATAAAGGGGGGTCCGATCTAGAGACGCTTCCTAGGGTTTGGCTTTGTTACTGTGTAAAAGGAATATAACCAGAAACCATGTACCTCGAGTTAGACTGAAACATTTAATTAATAGTGTACGATGAGAAATACAAGACTTGAAATAGGTGCGGGATTCAAAATTTAAACACGCTAGATAAAAAGATAGAAATAACCTAGACACACCCACATACTAAGTACATAACTGCTCTAACTAAACACGTCAAGAGTACAGTCCACCACAATCCTTTTTCTCTTTATGTTAGAATAAGAATTGAGCTCTAAGTTTAATTAGATCAAATACTTGGAAATAGAGAAAAATAAAGCACCTATCCCACAATCACATGCCCTGTGATAGTTGTCAAGTGCCAAAGTTGTTTCTACAACATCTTGAATCTCAATGAAAACAAGCTTATGCGGCATTATTTCCTGCAACAAAAGTTTAAAAAAATTGAATAAGTTAATAGAAAAGCTACCGTAAATATAGTTTGAAAAACATTAAACTGCATGAATTTTTTAATTGGTAAATAAAGATAGATTCCATATATCACCTACAATGATTTGAATATTGAACCTTATGCAACACCAGGGACCTAATACCCATGATGATACCAAGAATCTAAAGAACTAGCGCACCCAAAGCAAAAACATTTGACTACAACGAAGTTAAGAATTGTAAAAAAACACATTGTGATTTTATTATACCCATAAGAAAGATTTTTCTTTCATAACAAAATGTATAAATGTGAATTCAATATCTCCATTGAGCATTAACATGGAATTTTCCCCAAAATGGATTTAAAGGCAGTCAACAAAAAACCAATATCACCAAAGCTAATGTATAACATATTCACCTTTAAAATCCCAAGTTCATTCCAGCTATTGACTATTCTTTCCATGTACGAGTAACTGGTGAAGAAACACACAATCCCATCAGGGACAACTGTCACCATCTCTAGCAAAAGTCTCCCATAGTTTCTTACAACGCCATGATCACTCCTCATATCAAATTTAGTACTTATAGGAAGCTGATCATTGTGAAAAAACAAATATGTTCCAGAATACCATGACAGCATTAAATGAAATGGGTCTTATTTTATTTAAAATAACACCTTAGTGAGGGTGAGGAGAATCCAACTAAATAGAAAACACATTTAACCTAGTATACTAAATTTGATAATATCTCACCTTCCACGAGTGAGAACCATGGGACAGATGCAAGCCATTATTATGGACATTGTTAAGCTTTGACTAACAGCTGGGTTGAAATTCAGAAGGTGAGGATAGAGATCAATAAGGCTAAGAGTTCCAGATGTGATCACAACTGACTGGAAACGACTAAATACAGGCTTTATGGCAAGAGAAGCATCCTGGCAGTTGAGCTGAAATGCCAAAATGAAAACTAAAGAAATTTATCATTTCATGATGTGAATGAATAAAAATATCATTTGAACCATGAAAATTGCTAAAAGACGTCCAAAGAGATGCAGTACACTAGAAATAGTAATTATATTATGATTCCCACTGACATTTTACACCAAGACAGAAGACATTACAAAAAAATCCCATATCAGATGCCGAAAGGTTTGATAGTTTATTCCTCCTACAACATGACTGTTATAAAAAAGAAAGTCACAATCATACTAGAGATCCAAACGTGACTTATAAATATCATATACAAAATTCTAGTCCCCACCCCTAATAAAATGAACAAGGCACTAGTGCTTAATGCAGTTACACATACTGAAAAATTCAGGTAACCTTTCAAACTCAGACCATAATTCAAGCTTATAACCATTAACAACAAGGAAAATAGATTCAATGAGAGGAAAACATAAATCAACCTCTACAGAAAATCTTAAAAAATGACCATATCAAGCACGGTTAGTCTCCCCATTGAATTTGATAGGAATTCCCACAACTGGTTCACTACCCCAAAGGATTTGAGAATTCCCAAAAAACCAACTTAAGCCCTGAAAGCGAATCCGAGTTTGAATAATTAAATTCTTAACTGAAGCTAGATCAAAGAGAGGATCCCAATCTTGAAACCTCAAGATTCCAGGTTTGAGTGAGACAAAACTAAACCCCCGTGTTCTTGATTTTAATTCATCCTATAGGGAGAAGTGGAAAAAATACCCTACCAATCGACACCATGTGCCATCCACCGAAGCCCCAAATCTGATGGAACCACTTTAGGAGATCTTCAATTTTCCATGGGTTATTATTCTGCTGCATCATTAAATATCCACGAATTAAATACTTCATTCTTCTAAAATCTCTTCAAGAATTTTAGCATTCAGCTCAATAAGATCTAAAGTACCATTTCTCATAATTCTTTTATTTTATGAATAAGAACTAGATATAAGGTTAAAAAATATTTATCCAAGCATAAGAGAGATGGTTATCCTTCAAATTGTCTTGAACATTCACATTGCAGGGATCGTTCACTTCATGATTCATTGGACTATCTTCATCCAAACCCAAAGGCACTTGAATCATGCCATGTCCAGTAACAACCTTCCTCAAAATCTCTAATGAAATCCTCCTCTGGATTGAAGTATAACTCCAATGGGAAATCCATCAATCGAGGGAATGGGTGAGCATGACGAGCGATAGTGCTGGTGAGCGTGGGGAGAGCGTGGGCATGCATGGGGTGTGGCATGCACGAGGAATAGGAAGGGGGCATTTGTGAGGGCAACGCAGGTACCTGACGGGCCCACTGGGGGCTACTCGACCTAGGCCCTGGTTTCATGGGAAGGGGCACATCATTTGACCCCCATGGCTGCTTGAGTTGATAAATCTATAAATTATGGCCTTTGTGCCACAAGGACTTCAGGAAATCTCATCTAGGGGCCTTTGGTAAGCCATCATCTAAGCCTTCGAGACATTTCAAATTCTTATAAATAGTTCCAGCTGGATTGAAAATCTTAATTTGGAGGGATGAGGCTTGATCCACTAATGTACCTGAGTGTGTGTGTGCCTGTGTTTATAATTACCCCAATTGAGGAGGATTTATTTGGCCTGTTATGAGATTACATCAGGCAACATGTCTTCAGGATTTTTTTGGCCTGTTATTTGGACCATTCTTAAGATGTAATGAAATTTCTATGTCATAATCCTCCTGCATCATCATCGGCCACATTTCATAAAGGAAAAATGGGTTATATTATCTCTAAATACTGATTAGAGGTAAAGATGTAACCTATTTTAAACGACCAAATTATCGTGAGAACCTAGAAGTATCAAAAGGATATAAAATGGTTACTCCATCTATAAAATCATCCAAAATCCCATCTCACAACAAGATAATGTATGAAATTTATTCTGAATTCCCTCTCTCATTATCTACCACTGCACCAAAACGTGTTGAATGAGGAATGAACCTACAATGGTAAACATCCTTTAACAAATAAGTAGGACCATCGAGTCATTAATTGAAAAAGAACAAGACCATCTACCATAGCTTCGTCCACATCTAGAATTAGTTTCAGATTCAAGAAAGAACAGAAGAAATTATAGAAATTTTCAAATACCTTGATGATAGGGTGTGGGGGGTGTCGACCTTGGCATTCGGGGTGTTGAGGGTTGTGGGGGAGAGCCATCGGAAAAGAAGAGAGGAGGTGGGTAGGCCGCTTGGAGCAGCTTCGCTGGAGGAGGAGGATCATGGGGAGGAGGGTCGTGGCGAGGAGGCGTTGTGGGTATTGAGGGCTGTTGACGAGGAGGCATCGGGGAGGAGGCATCGGGGAGGCGTCGGGAAGGAAGAGAGGAGGTGGGGCCGCTACGTTGTAGGAGAAGAATTGGGGGTGGCCGCGTGGAAGGAGGATCCCGAGAGGTGGAGTGGCCACGTTTGAGCCGGTCGGGGCAGCGTCGAAGCCATGTCGGGGCAGCGTCCGAGAAGTAGAATCGTGGTGAAGTGGGGTGGCCGCATCAGAGGCACGTCGTCGGAGGAGGTGGGGAGTCCGCATCGGAGCAGCGACGGCGGGGAAGTGGAGTGGCCGCGCTGGAGGAGGATGATCGTGGGGAGGTTGGGTGGCCCATCGGAGGAGGAGGATCGCAGAACGTCGGGGAGAAGAGTCGCGAGGAGGAGAGAGTGTTATGGTAAATTGGGGAGTGTGGGTGGGTTAATTGCCACGGAAAACGAAATTTTCGTGGCTGTACATAGGATATAGCCACGGTTCCTATTGTCCGTGGTGGTATCTCTAAATTCTAGTAGTGTAACTATTTAAATGAAGGATAAAACTAAATTTAATGCAAAAGGAAATTGAAGAGTTCAGTTGACACAATGGATGGGAATATTTCCCTTCCTAAGGTACAACTAATTGATGAATTCTTCAAATGTGGAAAGAATGGACATTATGGAAATTACTATACTTTGTGGAAATCTTGTGAAGAAAATCATAAATTTCATTCAAGTAATGGTTATATTACTACTAACGATATAGGTAAAATGTAAAATAAAATAGGTATGTAATAAGATGAGGTATACTTATTAATAGATTAAGTATGAAGTGAAATAATCAAATTTTTCTGTATTTTTATTCAAGAATTATGTTATTAGGATTGTAAAACATATAAGTATTGTTCAATTTATGTTTATCCCGAAGGATTAAAAGCAATACTTTGAAATGTTCTAATATAATAAAATTTTGATTCAATGGAAAGGTTATATTTTTGGAGAAAACATGATTAAGGTAAGGATATCCCTTAATATGTTCTTGAAATAAAGAGATTATTGATTATAAATGGGATAATATTGATGCCATTAGGACTGAAAATATGAAATGGTGGTTTATGATTTTATATATTGAGTTTATAGAATTTTTCAATTTATGGTTTGAGGGAAGAGTAAAATTCTGAAAGTGTGTATGTTTTCACTATGGTTTTCTGGTAATTTAGGTTATTACCGTATTTCAAGATAAAACATGATAATGGTCTTCCCATGTTTTTATGTGAAAATTAAGAGCTACATTATTTTTTTGAGGGCTAAATTCTATGTTTATTGAACTTATTTCAAAATTCCTATATTTTAATCTTTTGGAATGTTTATAAGTCTAACTATTAATGAAAATTTTTACATTGAAATTTGGATGAGGTTTTAGATATTAATGTTTCAATTTTTGAATATTTAATAACATATGCTAACCATTTTATTGAGATGGTAACTAGAGACAAAATTAATGACTTATAAACTCATTATGGATATTATGGTCGTCTATTTATTCATGCATTACAATTTCAACCTAATTTCTTGGAGTAAGAGATGATGCATTAATTTTTCAAGGCACAGCTGATTGATGAGATCATGCATACAAAATGGAATGAATTCAAGTAAGTATATCTTCTTGTGAAAATTGTTCAAAATTAGGAAATGTATCTTGAAACCAAAATTATCCTTGTACCTTTGTTTATTATGAATAAAATAGTCCCTTAGATCATTATATATTATCATTCTGTTATGATTAGAGTTATAATGACCGTGTTCTATATCAATCTCCATTAGAAATTGGTAGTTGAATTTATCTTTGATGTATATGTTTTCAATTTCCACTAATCCTAGTTATGTTCTGATCTTCACCTTTTAAATTCCCTCTATTTAGGATAAAGTTTCATTGACCATTTCTATGATTTAGGTTTCCTAAAAAGAAATTCTCAAACATCCACCTTTTATTTTTAAAGTGTAATTTGAAATAGCATGAATGCAATTTTATTTTTAAAATTATTGATCATAATGGAATGGTAGCTTACCTATTGGAACATCCACCAAAGCTCTCTCATGTTCATGTTTTGTTCTATGTATCTCTTCTGAGGAATTATATACTTGAACCATCATATGTACTAAACTCGTAGGTCGTACTGATGGAGCAACATCCTTCTTATGAAGAGAAATCGGTAGAAAATTTGATAGTAGATAAAAATTCATACAAAACAGGACCACTCACCTATTTAATATTTTGTGTAGAAAACCACAAATTTTAATAATTTGTGTGGTAACATAAGGATATGATGATATAGAATTATCCACATTTTTTTAGAATTACAAATTTCATGGGAAAAAATCATTATAAGGGATGTACAATGTGACACTCCAAGTTTCTTTTTGATTTTTTTAATAAATAAAAATTTATTTGATTTCTTGTGTTATATTATATATTAAGTTAATCATGCGCTACACATATCAACAACTTACTTTCCTTACAAGCACCAACAAGTTTCCAAGAAACATCATTTTATTATTATAATAATTTAAAAAAGAAAATTATAACTGAGCCATTAGAATGGAGGGTATGAACAGGATTAAATGATTTATGAAATTATGGTTCAAAAATTTATATATAATTCTTTTACCAATTAATTATAAATGAATTTAAAATCATTTTTCAAATAAAAGGAAATGTTTTTTTCTGAAAAATTATGCACAATTGTGTTTTATATAACAAAAATCTTATTAGATTATATTAATGAAATAAATATATATAGTATATTAAGTATAGTTTTTAAAATACATCTTATGTGTTTTCTAGATATTATATATGACCAAATCAAATATTTCTCAAAAAAATAAGTATTTCTCACAAGAGGCAGTTTTACCACCTATTGATAGTGTACATGTTTTCATTCTAGTTTTGACACTTTTATAAATTCTATTTGGTAAAATAAACTTCTTATTTAAAATAATGATAACAAAATTTATGTTTTTGGTTTTTTTTTGAATTTTTCTCATAATTTTCATGTTTTGATGAATACTGAAAATACTGAATTTTTTTAAAATAAACTTTTCAGCGAAATAAATTATTGTGTTTAATTATATTTTTTATTGGTTTAAAAGTATAATTAGAATAATTTTTTATCATTTAATTCAATTTAGGTTATTTTAATAAATTTTACATTGAATTTGGATATAAAAATATATAAATGTTTTGAATGTTTTCACTTTAAAGACTCGTTGTTTCAACCCATCTGTAGTATTATTTTTTAATCAATTTCCAAAAATTATATCAACTAAATTTGAAAGAATGGATTCCATTTTTTGAATCATAAGGTCTAAATTTATTAATTATTTCCCTTTTATTTTTGTACAATATTAATAGTAATTTTAGTAATTTTTATTTCCACGGTTATTGGTAAATTGGGTAGCTATGGGTAAAAGTTATATTATAATTATTGTAAAACCACCATAAAACTTTTCAAAATGTTATTGGATGAATTTGACTAGATAATTAATACCTAAGGATAGAAATTTAATAATTTAATGGACACTTTTCTTTGAAAATGATTAGGATATTATTAAAATCCAAGAGAGAGAGAAAATGTCACAATCATACTTTTAATAATTATAATATTTTTAATTTTGGATTGAATAAAATATATGATAGAATTTATATATTATAATTAAATCTAAATGGTTTATAAAAATCTTGAAATTTTATTATTAAATTTTACTGAATAAATAATTTTTATAAATAATTACACAATAATGATGCAGTAATTATTCAATTAATTAAATAATCAATTAAATGATATTATAAATACTAAAAAAATATAATTTCACTTAATAGAGGTTATCCAAAACTTTTATAGGAGAATATGAAATTTTAGGGACGTATTAAATTAATTTGTTTGAGTTTATCTTACAATATGAATTTTCGTAAAGTCAATGTTATGAATAGTGTCCAAATTGACACTAAATATATTTTATGAAATTAATATTTTATTAAATTATTTAAAAATAATTAAAATATAAAATAAGGAAAGAGTGGTGATACATGTTCTAAAATATATTTAAATTTCCATTTATGGTCTAAATGACACTTTATATTTAAAATTGCATCCTCTTAATATTGAAAATTTTGTTACTGTAGTTTAATTTAAAATTGATTAAATAATAGTTAATAAAAATGAAAATGTTTAAAATTATACGAAAAATTGTCTAAAATATATTGGTTTATGATATAAAAAACATATAATATTTTATATTTGAATAAATGGATTTTTTGAGGTATTTGGATTGATATTTAATTTATTATAAATTAATATTTTGAGAAATTCAATAAGTGAACCTTCCCTCTCTTATAAAAGGGCACATCTTCTTCTCTTTTATTAACACTTATGAACCTATTTAGTTCATAAAAACTCAATTAAAATATACTCAAAAAATTTCTCCCTAAATATTAGAATCCTTACTTTGGTATGAAATCTAACCAAAGAGTTCCTTTTGTGCAAATCAAAAGGAGATACCTAAAGAATATGTAACATTCATCAACGAACATTTTTTTTTCTTCCTTTGACCCCATCAGTTATTTTTATTTCATGTTTAAATAATGACCTTAATATATTAAATAAACTGATACTTTTTACATTATGGTTTAGACGTACACTTATAGACACTTCCATCTAATTTCCTATGAATTTATTGTCCGTGTGTGTGGTGGACTACCGCCTTGTGAAACTATGATTGATAATTTTTCCTTTACCACATATCATGGTGGCCATTATGATATAAAAACTATTTTTATATGAAATTTATGAAATTTATTATTTATTTATTCTTTTATAAGTATTATATAATATATACCTCCATTCTTTCTATTTTTTGGGAATATGATAACTTTGTTTGTGGACATGTGGACTACCACCTTCTCAAAGCGATGTGATTCATTCACACTTTACATGGAATGTATTAATGATGGGTTTATTGAAATTGTATGATATATATTAAAAAATAATTATAATTTAATGATATTATATATATATATATTTCATTTATGTTCTTTATTTCAAAATTACATGAAATAGAAACAGCGTTCATGCATACATACAACCAACTGTCTCCATGTATGGTGTATTTAATTCTCTATTTCTATATTTTATAGATAACCATAAATATATACATAATTAAAATATAAGATATTTATATCATTTTTATAATTATTTATATAATTAAATAATTATTTAATTATTAGGACCAAGAATAACAAGACAAAACATGTATGATAAACAAAACAGTCATTAACTGAAACATAACTTAAAATTGTAATTGTTTATAAGAAGCTAATATAAAGTCATAAGTAAATAATATATGGTATTATATATAAATATTTTTCTATATTATATTTATAATAAACTTGTATTTATTATACAGGATATTTTCATGAGTATGATGAGACTTAAGATATAAGGTAAGGGATTTTTGTCTCACTTTTTTTCTATAGGACACATGCATTATACACTACCCGTTTCTTTTTTGTGGTGTATATAATGTCCATTAATTTATTTTATGATACTTATTCTGAAAATTTATGGGTATTTAAAAATCCATTTCATGATCTTTATTTCATAGGGTATACGGTTCAAACGTTACCAAATTAATAAGGGAATTTTGTCTAAATTCTCCTTCTTTGAGACACATATTATTTTATAAAATGAAATTCATCTATAAGGTGTATATACTTATCATCGAAATTATTTATAATGAATATAATTTATTTCTTGGTATTATAAGTTTCATGTAAATATATTCTCTCTTCATTCATAAATATGTGTTCCTTCAAAACAATGTTTTCTAAAAATGATTTAAAAGAATTTCAAATGATATTTTAAGAATTTTGAAGGGAAATAGATTTCAAATATGTTTAAAATAATTTTAAAATATAAATATATAAATTTATATTTATATTTTCCACAAAAAATATTTAATAAATTTTATATAATTTAAAAATCATTTTTTATAAAGAAAATGATATTTTCCTCAACAATATTTTCAAATAATCTTAAAAAGTCATTTTCTTTATGAGACAACATTGTTTGATGTGACTTATATTTTACTAGGGATGTGATCAAATGATACCATTCTTATTTTTTCCCTGAATGGTTTAATTTTAAAATGTATTGATACAAATGAATTGTTTTTCTTTTCCATGAGTTATGTTATGATGAAATGTTTATGAAACTCATTTCTTCTTATGGGTTATGTTATGATGTATATTATTGCAGAACATGTATGTGTGATTTTATTGTGTGATGGGTGGGAGATATATCATTATCCAATCCATTAGGTAAATATTTATAACTCATGAGATAATGATGGATACAAGTATATGGGCTTGATCCACTATGGAATATGGGGAAACCTAATACAGTATTGGGATATGGGGAAACCTGATCCACCATGAGAAGATATGGAAACCTAGTCCCTTACAAGGAAAGGACTGTGACTAGGGATGGTGGTGTGTCCCTCCCAATAAGTGTAATCCCCATAAATTTCCCTAATACATTATGAAAATGTGTCTAACTTATAGGCAATGATATTATAGATTTATGTATCTATGAAAAATTTCATGTCTTAATATTTTGTTATGATTTCATGGATTATGATCTTGATTTCATCATTATTAATGTATTATATACCACCATTATTTTTTTATGACTCATGTATATTATATTTTATATTTAAGGTAAAATTTAATAATGTTAATCTCATGTTCTCATACCCTTATGTTCATTATTATGCTTATGTATCTCCCTTTATTAACCTTATTGAGCATCTGAGATCACTCTTTCTTAAGTTTCTTTTTCCCAAGATACATAGAAATTTATTATGTTTGATATGTCAAAAATGTTTCTAGTTATGAATAAATAGTTTGTAGAATAATTATATCTCTTATGAATAAATTGATTATATTTACAAGTTTCGAAAGGTTATAAAAATATGATATTTGGGCATGTCTCTATGTAATGTATGAAATGTTCTATAAAATTAATATAATATCCATGTATAAAAATAATGGGTCATTATAGTTGGTATCATATAAAAAATTTTCAAAACCGTTGGAAACTAGGAAGATAAAAATTTAGTGGGATCCCTATATATATTTTTAAGGATATGTCGAGGGATGTCTTTGAGGATAAGCATAAGCATTGATTATAGTTCTATAATTTTGGTAATGATATTGAACAACCTAGGATTAGACATAATATTTTATATATTGAAGGTAATTGACCTTGATTATGAATCATTTCCATTATGATTAGTGTTTCTCATGATATGATTTCTCTTTTTAGTTGATGACGGAAACTAGAAGGAACTTGTTTAACATTGAATGTGTCAAAAAATTTACTGATGAGAATTAAAATGGGATGATCAGTGGAATGAAGGACATTATGATCATTACTAGTCAATTTTCACAAAAGGTTCAGTTAACTCAATGGATGGGAATATTTTCCTTCTTAAGGTACTACCAATTGAGGAATGCTTCAAATGTAGAAATAATGGGAATTATTCTAATCAATTTCATATATGGAAAGATCAAAAACATAATCAAAAAGGTGGTACAAGTAATGGTTATATTGTTACAAATGATATAGCTAAAATGGGGAAGGAAAGAGGTATTAAGTAAGAGGATGAGGTAGCCTTGTTAATGGGTTAAGAATGAAGTTAAATAATCAAAGTATTTATGTATTTGTATTCAAGAATTATATTATATAAATTGTGTAATATATAAGGATTATTTAATTTATGTTTCTCCCTAAGTATTTATAATAATATGATGAATGGTTTTGAGGGATTATAATTTTGATTTAATGGAAATATGATATTTTTTGAAAAAACGTGATTAAGAGAAGGATAACCCTTAATATATGCATGAAATAGAGATATGTTTGATTATCAATTGGGTAGTATTAATGAAATTGGGACTGATAAGATGATAAGTTTTTTTATGATATCATGGATTGAGTTTATAAATTTTATTAATTTATGGTATAGGGAAAGAGTTTATTTTTGATATCAAGCATTTTTTTAATAATGATTTTATAGTAATTCATGTTATTTCAAGGTTTAAAAGTAGTATATCATAATGGTATTCACATGTTTGGTATGTTACAATTAAGATATGTGTCATTTTTTATGGATAAATACTATGTTTAGTGAACTTATTTCAAAAGTATTGGATTTTAATCTTTTGGAAGGTTCATAAGGGTAACTATTTATGAAATTATTTATGTTAAAATTTGGATGAGAGTTTAGAGATTAATTTTTTTATTTATGCATATTTGACAACAAGTACTAATCTTTTTTCAATGAAAACTAGAGATAGAATGAATTATTATCATCTCATTATAAATATTATGGTCTAAAAGTTATTTAGGCATTACAATTTCAACCTCATTTATTTGAGTAAGAGATAAAGATAAAATTGATCAAGGCACAACCGATTGATGGGACCGTACTTAAAAAGTGCAATGAAATCAAGTAAGTATATATTCTTGTGGAAATTATTCAACCTTAGGAAAAGTATCTTGAAATGAAAAATTTATACTAGTACCTTCATTTTTTTGAATAAAATGGTCCCTTATATCATTACAAATTTATCATTATGTGATGATTAGATTTATATTGACCATGTTTTTTATCACCCTCCATAAGAACATGACAGTTATAATTATCTTCCATGTCCATGTTTTTACTTTACTCTAATCCTGTTTATGTGGTGATCTCCACCATTTATATCTCCACCCATTAAGAGGAAGTTATATTTACCCTTTTTACTATATAGGTTTTTCACAAAGAAATTTTCAAACATCAACCTCTGATTTTAAAATAGCAATTTGAATTTACCAAGATACTATTTATTTTTTAAAATTATAGATCATAATGTAATGGTAGTTAATCCATTAGTAATTCCACCAAATCTCTCTCATGTTCATGATGTGTTCCATGTATCTCTTTTGAGGAATCACATACCTGATTTTTCACATGTACTAAACTTAGAGTTTATACCACTGGGGAGAGATACTTCCTATTAAGAGGAATCGATAAAAAAATTATAGTAGAGATAAAGTTTGACAAAACAATACCACTCACCCTATTAATATTGTTTGGATAAAACCCACTAGTTTGAAGAAGATCTGTGGTAACTTGAGGATATGTTGAAGTAGAAGTATCCTCATTTGATTGTATTAGAATAAATAATTTCAAGGGTTCTTTTTAAGTATGGTATAATGTAACACCACAAGTTTTTATTAACTTTTATTTTAAAAAAAAATCAAATTTATTTGATTTATTGTGTTATATGATACAACAATTTAATCTTTCACTACATACAACACTGGCTTAACTTTCCATACATGCAACACTTAGTTTCTACAAATCATCATTTTATTATTATAATTATTTAAACAAGACAATTATTAAATAGAAATTAGAATGATTTTTATGAATAGTATTAACCAAAATATGAAATTATGTTTTACACATTTATATATAATTATTTTACTATGTAATTATAAATGAATGTAAAAACCTTTTTAAAATTAAAGGAAATTATTTTTAGAAAAACTATGCATAAGTTTGTTTTATATATAAAATAACTCTTATAAGATTATATTAATGAAATATATATATATATATAATATATTCAATATAAATTTAAACATACATATTATGTGTTTTATATACATGATATAAGAACAAATCCAATTATTCTAATAAAATTAGTATTTCTATAAAAAGGTAGCTTTCCGCCTTTTGATGGAACACTTGTTTTAAATCAATTTTTTACACTTTATTTAATTATATTCAAAAAATAAACATCTTATTTTAAATAATTTTATCAACATTTACTTTTTCAGAGTTTTTTCTATTTTTTAGATAAGTTTCTTATTTTGATGAATAGTGAAGAATACTGAATTTTAATTTAAACTATTTTTTCATCAAAATAATTATTCATATTAAATTATATTTTTGATTGGTATTAAAGTGTAATTATATTAAAAAAATTATAATTTAACCTAATTTATGTAATTTAAATAAATTTTACATTGAATTTTGATATAAAAACATATCAATCTTTTGAGCGTTTTCACTTTACAGTTATGTTGTTTCTTCCCATCTGTTATCTTGATTCTCAATTGGTTTTTAAAAACTATATTAATTAAATTTCTAAAAATGGATTTCTTATTTCTAATCATATGTTCCAAATTTAGTAATGAGTTCACATTTATTTTTGGACAACATGAGTAGTAATTTTAGTAATTTTTATTAATAAGATTAAGGGTAAAACGGTTATGTAAGGGTAAAAATAAAATAATAAATATTTTAAAACTACACTAAAAATTTACCAAATTTTATTGTAGGAATTTTATTTGAACCTTAAAACCTAGGGTTCAAAATTTAATAATTTAATTGACAAATTTTCATGAATAATACTTGGATATTATTAAAATTAGAGAGAGTAATAAAATTTCACACTCTTACTTTTAATAAGTAAAATATTTTTAATATAGGATACATAGAAGATATTATAGACTATAAATATTTTAATTAAATATAATAGTATTGTAAACATCTTGAAAATTTATTTTTAAATTTTAGTGACAAAATAATTTTCAAAAATAAATACACAATGATGATAAAGTAATTATTCAATTAATGAAACATTCAATTAAAGAATATTTGAAAAAATTAAAGGAATATAATTTTACTTAATTAAGGTTTTAAACAAATTTTATAGGTTCATATTACATATTAGGTATTTATTAAATGAATTATTTCTAAATTATATTGTTGTATGTATTTTCTTAAAGTCAATGTGATGAATAGTGTCAAAATTGACACTTATAATATTTTAAGAAAATATTATTTTATTATATTATTTAAAAATTATTAAAAATATTAAATAAGTTCAATGGGATGATATATGGTCTAAAATATCTTTAATTTTTCATTTATGGTCTAATTGACACTGTATTTGTAAATATTACATCCTCTTAGTTTTTAAAATTGTGTTGCCATGCTTAAAATTAAAATGAATTATCTATGTGTTAATCAAAATGATAAGGTTACAAATTATACATAAACTTGTATATAATATATTTTTTGACTATATTATAACCTTTTAATATCTTAAATTTTAAAAAAATTATTTTTTGAGGTATTGTTATGGATATTTAATTTATTATCAATTATGCTTTTGAAAAATTCAAAAAGTGTCTGTATCCTCTCTTATAAAAGAGAACCTCTACTTCTCCTTCCATAACACTTTAGAAACTATTTGTTTCATCCAATATCTGTTAAAATATCCTCCAAACTTCCCTCCCTCCATACAAGAATCTTTAATTGGGGAATAAATCCAACCAAAGATGTCCTTTTTTGAAAATCAAGAGGAGATTCCAAAAGAAGAGGTAATGTTCATCAACAAGCGTTTTTATTTTATTTCTTTCTTAAACACATTAAATTATTTTTATTTAATGTTTATATAATTACCTAATAATCATAAATATTTTTATATGTTGTTATATTAGGTTTTATACCGACAATTACACACACTTTCATCTAATGGGTAACAAACTTTTTGTATGTGTGTATGGTGGACTACCACCTCATGGAACGATGATTGTTCATTTTTCCTTTACGACCTATAATGGTGGTAATTATGATTTAAATACTATTTTTTATATAATATATATTATATTTATGATTTATATATTATTATTGAATAATTATATAACACATACCTTCATGCTTTCCATTTTTGGGGAATACGATTACTTCATCTGTGGACGTGTGGACTACCGCCTCCTCAATGCATTGTGATTCATTCCCAAATTACATGGAATGTATTAAGGATGAGTTTAGTGAAATTATATTATATATAATAACTAATAATTATATTTTAATTATATAATTGATATATACATATATTTTATTTACTTTATTTCTTTCAACATGAAATGGAAGCAGTGGTCATGCGTACGTACGACCTACCGTCTCCATGAATGATGTATACAATTTCCTATTTATATATCTAATATATAGAAATAAATAAATATATATTGAATATATATGATATTTATATCATGTTTATAATTCATTAGATAAATAAATCATAATCTAAGTATGAGGACCAAGAATAACAAGTCAAAACGTGCACGAGAAACAAAGCTGTTATTTCCTGAAACATAACTTAAACTTTGAATTGTTATAAAATGGAAATGTAAATTAATAATAAAATAATATATGGTATTATATAAATTAATATGGTTCTATAACATATTTATAATAAACTTATATTTATTATAAATGAGTTTTTCATAACTACGACGAGATTCAAGATATAAGGTAAGGTGTTTTTTTTCTCATTTTTATTTTTATGGGACACATGCCATATACACTACTTGTTTCTTTTGTGTTGTATATATAATGTATATTAAATTATTTTATGATTCTTATTATTAAAATCTATATTTATTTACATATCCATTTTATGATCTCTTTTTCATTGGGTTTTATGTTTCAAAAGGTACCAAATCGGTACAGGAATTTTGTATCAATTTTCCTTGTTTGAGACGCATGTTATGTTATGCACCTATATTCATTTATAAGGTGTATATAATTACTTTTGACATGATTTTTCATGAATATATTTATTTTCATGATATTATATGTCTCATGAAATTTTATTATCTCTTCGGTAGAAAATCTTTTTCCTTCAAAACAATGTTCTCTAAAAATGTTTTAAAAGTGTTTTAAATGATCTTTTAAGAAATTTCATGGAAAATGGATTTCAAAAAAAATTTAAATAGTTTTAAAAGATTAATTTATACGTTTTAAATTATATTTTGATAAAAAAATGTTTTCTAAATGTTTTATGAATTAAAAAGATTTTTTTATGAAGTAAATACTATTTTCCTCAAAAATTATTCCAAGTAATCTTTCAAAACAATTTTCCTTACAAGAAAAAATTATTTTATATTACTTATGTTTTACTGGGGATATGATCCAATGATACCATTATTATTCTTTATATCACTGGTTTATTTTTATGATGGATCAATAATTATGAGTTATTTTTATTTTCCATGAGTTTTGTTATTATGAAAGTTTTATTAAACCCATTTTTTTGTTGGTTATGTTATGATTTATGTTCTTGTGGAACATGTATTATTGATTTTATTATGTGATAGGTGATACCTATATCTCCATCCAATATATTGGGTATGGATTTATATCTCATGAGATAATTATGGAAACAAGTTAAGAGTCTTGATATATTATGGAAGATGGGGAAACACAATCTATTATGGGAAGAGGCAAAAACATGGTCCACTATTTAAAGATGGGGAAATCCAATCCTTTATAAGGAATGGACCGTGAGTGATTATGGTTGTGTGTCCCACCCTATGGGTTTAATCCCCATGAATTTCCCTATTAATTTTTTGAAATGTTCCTTGAATTATAGGGAATGATATTATATGTTTATATATCTTTCACAAATACCATATATTAATATTATGTTGTAATTTCCTGAATTATGCTCTTGATTTACACTTTATCAATGTCCTATGAACTACCATTATTTATTTCAAGACTCATTTATATTATATTTGATATAAATGGTATGATTTTATAATTTTAATCTTGTGTTCTCACACCATTATGTTCATGATTATGCTTTTGTATCTCCCTTTTTTACCCATACTGAGCATTTGAGATCACATTTTCTTATGTTGATTTTCCCCATGAAAAGAAGAAAGGTATTATGTTTCATATCTAAAAAATGGTTCAATTTATTAATAAATAGGTGGGATAATAATTATATGTTTTATGAACCGGATTCTTATGTTTCTATGTATTTAAAGGCACTAAACTAATATGGTCATTAGGAGTGTGTTTGTGTAATGTATGAAATTTTCCACAAAATTAATGTAATATCCATGTATTAAAAGCATGGGTTGTTATAGTGCACCAATCCTCTTTTTCAATAATAAGGACGGGTCAATGTTCCTTATCATTGATTACCATAATCTAAACAAGATCACAATAAATAACATGTATCCACCTCCATGGATTGATGACTTATTCAATAAGATATATGGAGCACAATACTTCTCCAATGTGGATCTGTGGTCGGGGTTTTACCATGTTTGGGTGAAGAAGGAGGACATCCCCAAGAGTGATTTTCATATAAGGTATGGGAACTATGGGTTTATATTAATTCCATTCAGACTCACTAATTCTCTAGAAATATTCATGGACTTGACTAATAGAGTCTTTAAATATTACCTCGACGCATTTGTGGTAGTATTTATAGATTATATTCTAATATACACCAAAATCAAGGGGGATCATGAGGAGAACCTGATCATAGTTCTAAATAACTTATAAAAAGATAATATTTATTCCAAGTATATAAAATGTGAGTTATATATTTAGTTAGTCTCATTATTGGTAAATATTATCACAAGAAATTGAATATTTGTGGACCCTTTAAAGATATAATTAATTGAAGGATCATTTAGTACAACATCTATGATAGAAATCTATAGTTTCCTGGGATTATATGGGTACTATCATTGATTTTTGAGAAATTTATCACATTTTTCAAACCCCCTAACCAAGATAAATCAAAAAGGTAGTTATGTTTGTTTGAAATTATGAATGTGATCGTAGCATCAAGGAGTTTAAAAAGAGTCTTATCAACACACATATACTCACACTTCCCATAAGTGGATAAATTCTCATGGTATTCAGTGATGCATCAAATATGGGCTTGGTTTTTGTATTAATATATAATTTAAAAGTGATCACCTATTCTTCAAGGAAATTTAAGTTTCATGAACAGAACTACACAACAGAGGATCTAGAGTTTGTTGTAGTGGTATTCATGTCAAAAATCTACTGGAATTTTCTCTTCGGTGAGAAGTGATAAATATATATAGATCACAAAATAATAAAGTATATATTCACATAGACATATCTGAATATGAACTAATGAATATAGTCAGATCTAATCAAGGACTAAGACTACTCAATCCAATACCATCCTAGTAAATCAAATAAATTGGAATATGAATTATGAATAAAGTATCCAGAAATTTTATCACTGATGAGAATTGAGAAGGATCTGATCTTATTAGATTTTAAATGGATGGGAATGGGAATCATAAAGGAAGGAACATTATCAATCCATTCAAAAATGATTTCTCAATCATCCCTTCTGGATATGATAAATAATGTTCAAAGAGATGATGTGGGAATTCAAAAGATTATGGAAGATATGAGAAAATTAAATCCTTAGAGTTCAATGTTAATGAATAAGGAGTTGTTAGATATGGGTCACGACTATGTGTACCATCAAATACTATGTGAAATAAGTTGTTGTTAGATAATGAAAATAGTTTTAATTTCTCCAACTATCTAGGAACACAAATATGTATAGAGATCTTTGAGAGCACTATTGGTGGGAAAATATTAAGAATATGATAACAGGACATACATCAAGTTTTCTTGTATGTCAAAAAGTGTTGGTAGAAAGGAAAAAATACGAGGGTATAATGATAAAATCACACATACCTAAATGAAAATGGGATAAAATAACCACGGTCATTGTTACTGGTATTCAAATAAATCAAGAGGAAATAATTCTATATGGGTTGTGGTGGATCATCGTACAAATACCGATAAATTCATTAAAATTCAAGAGGATTTATCACTTGACAAACTTATAAGGATATATATTAGAGAAGTGGTGAGGCTTCATTGAACACCACTATTAATTTTATATGATAATGTCCCATGATTTACCCATGAGTTTTAGAGGAGTCTACAACATTTTATAAATACTAAATTGAACTTAAGCACTGTATATTATCCCCCAATATGATGGCCAATATGAGTATAATTTCCTAACAGTCATGGACATGTTTATAGAATGCTCAATTGACTTAAAAGGATGATGGGATCAACATATTCCTCGTGTAGAGTTATTATACAATAATAATTTCCACTCAATCATTCAAATGGATCCCTATAAATACCTTTATGGGAAGATGTGTATAACACCATCATGTTGGGATGAAAATGGGGAACACAAATTGCTAGGACTTAAATTGGTTGAGGAAATAGTGGAAATGTTCATGACCATTCATCATCACATCTAGGATACTCAAAGTTGAAAAAAGAGCTATGATAACCGTCATTAAAAAGATCTAGAGTTTGATGTTGGAAACAATGTATTCCTCTTTATATCTCTATGGAAGAAAATCATGAGATTTAGAAAGAAGGGAAATCTTATTCCAAGATACATCAGTCCCTTTGATATCCTTGGTCACATCAGAATGGTGGCCTATTGACTAGCACTCCCACCAGACCAAACTAGAGTACATGATGTGTTCTATGTATCACCCTTGAGGAAGTACGTACCAGACCCCTCACATGTACTCAATATATCTGTGGAACTATTGGAGAATGATATTTCTTATGAGGATAAACCTGTGAAGATATTATATTATAGAAACAAAAATCTATGAAATAAGAAAATACACCTAGTGAAAGCATTGTTGATAAACCACACATTTGAAAAATCAATTTTGGAATTAGAGGAGATGATGAAATAGAAATACCTTGATCTATTTTAATATGGGAAATGAAAATTTCAAGGCCAAAATTTATAAAGGGGGGAAGATTGTAATGACATGAAAAATTATAAACAAAATTCCCCTATGAATTTAATTAAATATCTTGTTATGTATAATGTTTATAGAAAACTCATGCACTTCTATGGTTTTATTATATGCTATGGGATTTAAAAAATAATTAAGTATCTTTACCATTGATAATATAACCATTTAATAGTGATTATATGATTAGTATAAATATATGGTTTTAAAAAATCTAATTGATACAAAAAAGGAAGTGATGGCAAAAACTAGTAGAACCATACCATATGAATCCCATTTATGAGATCATTCTAAGGAGAAAGAATCACCATGATTTTACCTTGGTCACTCCCAAGTTGATATCTAATAATTTAAGCATGATCAAAACTGTTTATGGGAGAATTTCAAGCTCATCAAGATCACAACCCAAACCATGTATGCCAAAATCCCCCATGAAAGTCTCACTACCACACACCTTACCATTAGGGCATTTACTAGTGTATTAAATGGATATGTATCAATACCTAATAATATGAATTTGTATTTTATTTTCAATATAATAATGGTTATATTTACATGAAATTTATAAATGATTTTGATTTATATATAATAAAACACAAATTTTTCTTGATATTCAACATCAATTAAGATGTTCATTTTAATTAATTGATTTTTTTTTTGAAAAATATGATATTTTCCTAAAATATTAATATAAAAAAATTTATTAAATATAATTGGTCATATTAATTTTATGAAGTCAAATGTAATTTTTATAAGGCTTCAAAAACTCTTATTGTCAAAAAAACCCAAAAAATATCTATAAATGTCGATTATTATTTTAAAAATTAAAATTAAAATATTTAGAAAACTATTTAGAATAAATTAATTTTATTTTTGGAATCACCCTCTCAAGGTAATGGATCCCCGTTTTCTCCTCTTTATTCATGTTTCTTCATTATCTTATGCCTTCTATTTCCAATTCCTAATGCTAGGATATGTTTTTCCATGTCCCTATTAATATCCATTCGATGTCCAAATGATGAGAGACCCCTTTTAACTCATCAACCAATTTTATGAAACATTAAGTAATGTCTTTATGTTGTCGAAATTTCACCATGATTTTCCATGCCAACAAAAATAGTGTAGTAAATACATATATCCATTTCATATCAAGGTTGTTCACCATTATACACCTAAAATTATTGATTGGGGACATAAATGTATGTATTCCATACTATTTGATTATAAAATAAAATATTATGATGAATGAATCCATGTTTTCTTATCTATGTGGAACAATTAAGCACAATAATGAAATGGAAGTAACGGGTGGACCCAGAATTATATAGTGATTCAATGCATTCAGTAATGTTTTAGTCTCATGGTACATCATACAAGGGGTTTGGTACTGAACCAAATATTTCAAAGGAATTTTTCTATCATGATATATTGGTAATTAGGCTTAAACTATGTTTATAAGGTATTTTATTAATTTGTTTCTGCATTTCCCATATTGCCTTTATGATTATCATTTTATATCATGCCTAATGTTCATGTTTATGATTCTCAGTCCTTTTATTACCCATTGATATTCTAATTGTATAACATGCATTACTTTATTCATGATATTCCATGTCTATTCCCTTACTAGGCTTTATAGATCACTCATTTCTTTGGTATTTACCCAGGTTATCCTATACAGTTTTAAGTATGAGCATGTTGAGGAAGTTTTAAATAAATATGTTATATTTACTGTTTTAATTTGTTATGTAATTTACCTAATTTAAAAAGACACTAGACTACTCATCCTTTATTGTTGTATTGTAAGTATTTTTTAATTAATAAATCATGAATTAATATATAATAAAGATAAGGGTTGCCATATTTCATGACAATAATATAGTGGTGGCTATTATTGTAAGTGAACTCAATAAATGGAAAGTAACCCTCCCATATTCATCCAAAGTCTAAAAATGAAGCTCATAGCATTTCCTCCAGTACCTGGATAGTGTGCTCAGTCTACGCATTTATCTATGTTTGGAAGGATTTACTCAACCTTATTTGGGTATCGAATGCCTCTAGTGGGCCTCTCCACAATTATGAAATGAACTGCACATCACATTTGGTTAAAATAGTCAAGGACACCACCATGAAGTAAAAAAATCTCCCATATATACAAATGACCCAAAATATCCACCTAACTCTACTCCCTGGTTCTAATGAAGTGTGCCAACTTTGCTATTTTTTTCCACTAACACCCATATAGAATCGTGGACTCTCATTATTTGGGGAATTATTATCCTAAAGTCCATGGATATTCAATCCCATTTTCACTCTGGGATCTCAATGGGATACAAAAAACCTATCATAACCTAGTGCTCAGCCTTCACCTGCTGATAATTGAGCCACAAAGAGATGAACTTAGCCATGTTCCATCTCATGTCAGCCCACCAAAACATCCATTGAAGGAATGTTTATATCTTCTGAACACTGGGATGTACATTTGAAAGATATTTGTGGAAATATCTCATTGTTTCCTCCTGTTTCAAGACAAGGACCATTGTCCTTCCTAGAAAAGGGATTGTGTAATTCCATCCTTCATACAACTCATTTGGTGAAAATATTGAGGTTATTTGGTCACGCAATACCTCACAGTCAATGTCTCCCAACTGAGACTCTCTCACATGATAGAGAAGTTAAGTATTCAACACCATAAAATGGAGAAATGATGTAACCTCCTACCAAACTAGGGTTAGTAGTAAGGAATCCAATATCTATAATGCCTCCTATTCCAAAAAATCCCGGGACTTCCAGCTAAGGGAATCTACCACCATGTTTCCCTTCCCCAATGTATATAATATCTCAATGTCACGATCTTACAGGAACTCCAACTAGTGCCTCTATATAAGTTTCAAGTATCTATATGTGAAAACATAACTGACACTTCAATGTTCTGAGTAAAAAAACCTCTCCCAGAATATAGTTCCTCCAAATACTTAGAGAGAAAAAAACTATTGTTGTCATATCTAATTCAAGAGTCATGTAGTTCTAATCATAGGTTCTCAAATACCTTAACCAATATGTGATAACAACGTACATCTTCATCAACACATAGCTGATCCTATCTCCTAAGGAATCACATTACACTATGTAATCAACACCCTCCTTTGATGGCCTCAAAATAGGAGCACTCACCAACCTCAGACTCATCTCCTAAAAGGCCCACTGCCACTACTCAATCGATGTAAATGGCTACCCTTCCATGTCAGGGAGGTCAAAGGGGCTACATTCCTAGATATGTCTAATACAAAACTCATGTAGTACCCTTCCAATCCATAAAAACTCTGCACCTTGAGTTTCAACTACCCCAATCCTACCGCCATAAGCTAGGGGTTGGTGACAATCACTAAAAGGCATAACTAGTAGGGGAGGACTTTTAGTAATGTACCTATACACAGACACCCAACCATCTCAAAAATTATGTAATGATAAATAAAATAAATATATGAAATATCCATATAATAACCATACATGAAAAGACTCAATGGAAAACAAAGAGTACGAATGTGTAAACTAAAAAGTAGAGGGGAAAAATACACACCCCACCAGAAATATGTCCCAAACTGAAGAAACTAGAAAACTAAAATGTCAAGAGATACTATCTCCAAAAATCTAAGCTATGACCACCATATGTGGTTGAATTCAAAAGGTATTACAAATCTCCTCTATAATCATCATTGACCTATTTGTCATCCATATAAGACACAACGTGTGTGGGAAAGGCCTAAAGTGGGGTGACTATATACATACCCCAGGATGATTATAATCGATTTAAACCCAATCAAGGGCTCATTTAAAGGCTCTATTTAAACTCAAATAAAGGAAAAAATATGATCATGCTCAATGTATTTAATCAATTGGGAAGAATCCATAAATTAATGATTCATATCTACACTTACCAAGCCCAATTAATTCCTCATATGAAAGGGGAGAAAAATAATCATGTAGAAATTCATATTGAAAATCTATCATACTAAATGTTAATAATTTCCCCAATCAATAACCATAATCAACATAAACATTTATAATTAAAACAATCAAATTAAATAACAATAATTTCTCCAATCAATAGACATAATCATAAACCATCTAGAGTAAAGTAGATAATGGTACCAAAATAGTACATCCCTATTCAAAATGCTCATAAACCATACATATAAATATTAAGGATGGAATCATTATAACAAATCCCCAGTGGAACATAATTAAAATTAGGGGTTTTTACTATTTAATAGACATAACATAAAACTCTCATTAAATACATCATTGAGGAAAATACCCTTTTCACTTTGAAAAGGAATTTTAAAACATAAATTTCTAGAATATTAAGAAAAAAATATTTTAAAATATTAATGTCAACTTATAAAGTAAACTTCAATTTTTTGATTGTTCATGGTGTTAAGAAATTTTATTCATGTCGTATATATTAAAAAAACTTATCTCTTGCATTTTTGTAAGAAAATTCAAAAAGTACACTGTTCATAAAATGATAAGAATATTCTATTTAAAGAAATTTGTAAAAATAAAATAATGGTTAAAATTTAATTTAAAAATAATTGGAAAATATAAAAAATATTTTTGAAAACATTTTTTAGAAAACATTGATATGGAATAAAAATCGTTTTTGACCGAAAAGAGAAATAATGTTGGTTTTTATTAAAATCATTTTTTCAGTAACATTTGGTACTAAAGAGAAGGAAATGGTACTATTATAAAAAATGTTAATGAATAAATATCATATGATAAAATATATTTGGTTTAATATATCAGTACTAAATAATTCCCCAATGGAGATATAAATATTAACAATCCTAATTAATGATGTCATTGTGAAACAAATCATTATCAATTTGGTTACTTTTGAATCGAAATCCCCATGAAATAAAAAACATTTAAATTAAAAATTAAAAACCATAGAGATAAAATTATTCAGAATATAACACATCCTTGGAGAATTATATACACCACACAAAATAAAGAAGTGGTGAATATAACAAATATCTCAGGGAATTAAAAGTGATATGCGAAACCCTTTCCATAGGTCTAATTTCCATTATACATGTTTAAAACTCTTTTATAATAAATATAGATATTTATAAATATATTATAGAACCATAATAATATATATAATAACATATAATATTTACTTATAGCTTTTTATGACCAATTAATTTACAATTATTTGTTAAAATCGTTGTTTCGGATAATAATTGTTTTGTTTTTCATGTATGTTTTAGTTCATTAGTTTTAGTCCTTGTACTATAGTCATGGTTCTATAATATATAGATTATTTATCATGATATAAATATCATATATATTCATTTTATATTTATTTAGTGTAATCCATAAAAGTTAGGTAGATAAATGAGTTACACCATTCATGGATACGACAGGTCGTATGTACGTATGAACGATGTTTTCATTTTCTGGAGGATAGAAAGAAAGAAATGTAAGTATTAATTAACCATTATGGAATAATTATTATATAATATAAATAATATATTATCATAAAATACATCCTTATTACCATCTATTTAAAGTGTAAATGAAAATAATAGCATCGCTTCATGAAGGCGGTAGTCCACACGTATGCATGAGCGATGTTCTCGTTTATCAACAGATTGGATGGTAAGAAGGTATATGTGATATTATTATTTAAGATGTATAATTTTATAATAAAAATTATATATATATATAGACACACATTCACATTACATCCATCAATATATCCATCCTTGAGAGGTGGTGATGGAAAATGAATCACATCAGTTTGTGTGGTTGTAATCTTCTGTAAAAAGAATCGATGGTTTCATTCTCCATTTGATAGAATATGGGATGGATATAGGTTATTAAAATAACATAATATCATAAAATTATATTTAAGATAAATTTTCATTATTTTATCATAGTTTTATAAGATTTTAATGGTATATAGGATGAAATAAAACGAATACGCATCGTTAAGAACTATACCTCGTCTATGGAGAACCTCATTAGGTTTATAACTAAATCCTTCCTAGAATGGATTTATGATAGAAACATAAACTCTAGTTCATTGTTATAGATTTAATTAAATTATTGTTTCTAGTTATTTATTGGAAAAAATTTATTTTTAAATGTGAAGAGGATAGAAGAGGGTGTGTGTTATTATAAGGTTGGGAGATGACGAACATGGAATTTTTGAAAAGAATAAAATGTACCCATGTTTTACACATGTAAAAAGACCCCAAAATGAAGAATTATCAAATACTTCAGGAAATAAGTTCTAAATATGGTCATAAATAGGACTTGGAGCAATTTTTTGGTCACTTTAACCCTTATTTTTTAGTTTATCCCCCAGGAAAACCCATTTTAACTTTAACTATGGTAATTAATTTTTATTGTTTTTACTATTAACTATAAAAAAAAATTGATTTTACCTTATTAAAGAATATTAACTATTCTAATTCAGAAATATGGAATCTATTTTTTCATATTCAAACTATATAAGTGGAAAAATTAAATTTAAAAATAAACCAGTAAACGAGTTGAAAAATTAGTTTTCCATAGGAAACATTTTCTTATGTTATAAAAGTTTTTATATCACATATCGTCATAAAATTTATTCTAATGAAAAAAATGGATTGAATATAATATAATTTAAAATAATAATTATTTTTAAAAAAATAAAATAAAATGGAAGATTGTAAATGCTTTAAACAAAAAATGTAGTTTTCAATAAAAACCTATGATATTTTACTATTCATCAAAAAATTAATATTTTAAAAAATAATAATAAAAATCAAACTAATATAATTTGAAAATGATGATTTGAAAAATTAATTTTATTTTTTCAAATAAATTTTCTAAAATTGGTAAAAATTATTTTTAAATTAAGTGTTCAAGACGTGATGAAATCAATTTTTAGAAGAAACACAATTTTTAAGCATAAAATTGGGTTTATTAATGTCTCATGTATAAAAAATATTATATGAATGATAAAACAATTGAATAAATAAATAGTATGTAAATCTTATGGAAATTATTCACCAATATTGACTAATTTAATTTATTAATATAAAAACACATTGTGCATATAAAAACACTTTTTTGGAAGCATATATCCTTTACTTTCAAATGATTTTTATTTTCAGTTTTAAATAATTGATAAAAAATTATTTATTTTATACATGTGTAAACCATATACATTTAATAATTTATTTATTCTGATTCATACCCTTCAATTTAATTTTCAGGAGATAACTATCACATTAAATATAATATTTTAATAGTACATGGTGGTTCGTTTAAACTCGTTGTTTCATGTATCGTAAGTTATCTAAAAAATAAAATTTATCTAAAGAGGAATATTTTTTAAAAGATGAAGTTGTAAAATTCTACCCCCCTTAAATAAATTTCATGCTCACAATTCAATTCTGGTCAGCAAAGGTCTATCCATTATTCAAAATCCACATCATGAAATGGGTTAATAATACTTCCTCTTAATAGGATAGACAATTAAGTATTAAGGTCATTTAAAAAAACACCTAACTGGGTTTCCAAGTGGGAAAAAATTATTAGGATATGAAAATATGTATATTCATGAAAAGAGAAAATAATTGTATATACTGATAGAGATAATTGATCAGAATAAATTGAATGGTCATGAGAAATTTGATTACCACAAATCCAAAAATATATGTTGGGTGAAAAGACCATTCATTCATTAGAAATGAATGTAAATGCATAACATTTTTATTTCAAGATATTATTTCTAAGGTTGAGGGATTTATTTACTTTCATGATACATAACACTATAAAATTTACTTACTTGATACCTTTTTATTTCATAATCATGATTTCAACCTTTTCTTGTGCTATAATAAATTTTTACTTCATTTTATATTCCAAGAAATGAATATCCAAGATGATTTTTTTTATTTTTGGAGCATTGAAATTAACATTTAACTTATCATATGATCTATAAATGTGTGTAAATTCATTTCATATTTTTCTAAATATTTTCTCAAACCAAAATGGTTATCATAACGTATCCAATATTATACATTAATATCTAAACCAAAACAGTATCTCCAAGGGTTAAACCTAATCGATTCCATATGTATTTATCCTAAAAACCCTTCATCTCACATCTCTAAAAATGTAATAGAATTATTTCCAAATAATCATTTATAGTAAACCTAAGGGTTTCATACATATCAACCCAATAAATCATCTCTCTAAATATCAATAATCACTTTAAACTCCCAAATATATTAGATCTTATAATATGATTCCCAAAATAAACATAATATTTTTCCTTCAAAATGTTTCAAATTTGTCATACTAGTTAAAAATATCATATCTCATTAGTAGGTACTACACCATTATTTCCCATCAATTGTGGTTTCATACCCAACAGTCTTTCCTAATGGGAATAGTTGTTGTTTTTACTAAAAACTAAATTAATTAAATTCATATAATATTCCAAAAAAAATTATAAACATCTTCAAAAATAATATTAATCGTAAAACAACTTTTTTACCACTATGGTTTTATATACAGATTATTTTCCACAAAATAAAATAATCTTAATTCACAAATATTACTTTAAAATCAAAGAACATATTATCCCTAAATGTTATCAAAATATTTAAACTTTTTTTCAAAAAAAAACATAAAGGTGTTATTCTACAAATACCTTTTTCACTAAAACCCCTACTAATCCCAAGGGTTGTATTAACATAAATGTAACCCAAAATACTCTTAGTCATTTTGGAATTCCATCACTTAAAACCTAAAAAGGGGGTGTCTATGAATTTGAAATTATGATCAACCATCAACTCATAAACTTGTGATGGTACCCATAACTCTTAATTTATTCTTATATGAAGACATATATTTTTTCAAACATTTACACAATCCTTAGATGTGTTATGATTGTTATAACCAAAATACCATTTATAACAATTATTATACAACATAATTATTGGATCCCAATACATAAATAATTTTACTCTTTTACTTCAATGATTAGTATAAGATAGTTCATTCATTGGTCTAGTAGTAAACCTTTACAAGATGGCATTGAATCAGATAATGTAGCAACCTCAACTACAGTAACCCAGATCTAGTGCCTACTTTATTACATTGTAATAGATACAATGGGGTCAAATCCCAAAAAATAAATTAGTTTATTTATTTTTGAGAACTATATAAATACATGATACTCATTTTATATACAGATTTAAAATAAGAAATAATAATAATGGAAGCATTTGGTATAATTGAACTCATTCCAAGAATTCATCTTCAAATCCTAAAGAAAGGAAACAAAATTAGGGTGAGATAAAACGCTCGGTAAGGATTACATACAAAGGAATATATCAAAAATAAATAAATAAAAACCAATATGGGATGGAAAATAATTGAACACATATTAAATTTAATCAATAACATGACTATCATAATTGGATAAGGAAAAAATCAATATGGCAAGGTAAATAACTGAAAACACATGAAATTTAGTCAATAATGGAGAATAAAATGCATACAAAGATAATATTATTGTGAAAATATCATGGATTAAAATAATATAATTATAAAAAGTATGTAATTATTAATCATTGGTCACCATGTTCTCTATCACATGATACCTTTATTATCAATACCTTTCACAAGAAAGTTTAGAACTATAATTAGAAACCCATTTTCAATGGCCAACAGATTTGTCTCATGAGACCTATTTATGCATCATGGGGATATCTAATTTTTTTTCACACATAAATTCATGTTTTAATCATTCATTATATAAAAAATAACTAATTTAATTCATGAATCAATATTACTTATCATCAAATATCTTTATTGAGTAAGGATCTGGATTTATAAATATTTCCATGGTTAATAAAATAACATTAAAATTAAAAAATGTATTTAAAAATGGTATAAGGTTTAGGAAATAATTATATACATCATAAAATAATATGTATATTTAATATAAATGAAATATTAATTGAAAATTTATTACAAGAAAGTGATAGTGTTAGAATAAAGTTAAAAATCACAAGAGAATGAGATTGTACTATAATTGTTACCACTTGGTAATTTTCAATTAAAATACCCTTTGATGAAATAATTAAAATTGAAAAATAAATACAATGAATTAGTTTTTATTTTATTTAAATTATTACCATGTTATATACTATTACTTACTCAGTTAAGTTTATGTTGGGTATTTCGAGGATATTTGACTTATTTGTCAAAAATGACTTTGGTAAGATTACTATTGGTCTAAGAGGTAATTATTTATACATATAAAGAATAATGATAATGATATAATTATAATATTGGTAAATAATTTATAATTATAATACCAATCATGAAATATGGTTTTGAAAAATGAAGTATTTTACGATCATGGAGATGGTAGGTTATATGTACGCATGAGTAAAGTTTTCATTTTTCAATGATCATTACGAAAAACAGGTAAGAATTATTATATCTTTAAAAATGACAATAATATCTTAAATATCATATTATTTATTTAAATAAACATATATATATCATTTATGTGGCTTGGTGATGAAAACAAAGTCACACCACTTCTAGAAGGTGGTATTTCGCACGTACATGAACGACGTTGTCATCTTTCAATGAGTGAAAAGGTAGAAAATAGAATGATATATTATCATTTAATAATGATAATTACTTAATTAATCTTATAATTATTTCATTTATATCACAAATATTCATTAAATTTATACTTAATATTGTCCATTTGATGTGTTAGTGAAAAGAGAATCACATCGCTTTGTTAGGCTGTAGTATGTCGTACACATGAGTGACATTATCATATCCCCTATAGAATTTAATGTAAAAATAGTATATATGATATAATGAATAAATATGAATAATTATGATATAAATTTCATGTATATACTTTATATCCATCATTATTCCCAACTTTTAATAGTGTTTATGGAAAAGGGGTCACATCGATTCGAGAGGCACTAGTCTACCATACACATGAGCGACCTTATCATTTATCATTTGAGAGAAGAGGAGATGGATATTGATCGTGAACATAAAATAATAACATCTCAGTATATGTAATATATGTTTTTATTATGTAACCTTAAATGAAGAGTATTTTAAGGATTTTGAATAAGAAATAAAACAAACACTTGTAGTTAAGAATTTTACCCCTTCTCCGTCAACATCTTTAGGATTATATCTAAATTATTCCTAGAATGTATTTATGAAATAAAAAAGGATTCTAGGAGGTGGTTATGGAAATTTGAAATTTATTTTTTTATTAATTTTCTAAACCAAATGGTTTTAATCATGTTAAGAAGAGTGGATTGTGGTGGCATTTTATAAGTTAGGTGAGTAGCACACTTGTATTTTTTGAAAAGAAAAAGGTCTAGCCACTTTTTCACATAAAAAAGAGTAAAAATTAATTATTATTGATTAATAGACATTATAATTTTGTGAGTTTTCTATCTTATATATTGTATACTAGTTTTAGGTAATTTTAACCCTAACATTTTTAGTTTTACCTCCCTATTAAAATCATTTTTACCTTAATCATAGTAATTAAAAAAATTTAAAGATGAGGGGAAAACAAACACTTTGATACTCTTTTTCTTGATTGTTTATTTGTTTTATGGAGTTTCAGTCAACGTTTTCCCTCTGTGCCCTATTGGTTTTCATTGTTTTCAATGACTAATTAATTATTATTGTTCTCAATATTAATTATGGTAAAAAATTATTTCAACCTTATTAGAAATTAGAAATTATTATTATTTTAAATATTTAATTCATTTTATAAAATTTAGTTCATATAAATGGAAAAATTAAATTTAAAACAAAACCCACATATGCGATGAAAAAGCGGGATTTCGATAAGAAAATTCTCAAAATCATTGAAGGTTTTAATATCAAAATTAAATATGAAATTGATATAAATAACATTAATAGAATTTATTATAATATATTTTAACTAAAATTACTTTAAAACCAAATTCAAATACAATATAACTTTTTAAATAATTTAAATTAAAAGGTATATTTTAAATAAAAACCTGTATTTTTCATTATTCATTTAAAGATGAAATTTTAAAAAAATCATAAAAATTAAGCCTAAGATAATTTGGATATGATGATTTCAAAAATCAATTAAAAATTTTCAAAATAAAGTTTCCAAAAGTTTAAAAAAATTATTTTATCATAAGTGCACAAGAAGCGATGAAAATGTTTTCTTTGAAAAAAAAATTGGTTTTCAAGATACATTTCTTTTAATATAAAATCATTCATATTTTTATTTATAATAAATATATTTCCAATGAATATGTTTAAACTATATATTTTTATTATTTATTTACTCTTATTTATACCTTCTAATTTAATATCTAGGTTATAATGGTTACGTTTAAATAATATTTTAATAAAGTTTTATGTTTCATTTAAACTCTATAGTGAGTGCATCATAAGATATCGAAGTGATATAATTTATTTAAAAGGAAATAAATTGTAATGTATTATGTTTTTATATTCCTCCCTCTTAAAAAATTTCATTCTCAAAATTTCATATATATTACCTTTTAAATATATGAGTGTAGTTCTTCTTCATAGCATCTTCTGGTTCCCATATTAATTCCTATACTTTGAGATTTCTCAAAAATACCATTACTAGTAGAGTAATCCAATTTTTCAATACTTTCTTTATAATATTAAGAATCTGAATGGGTATTTCAAAGTATGATAGTGTAGTTTCCAATTATATTTCATTATAGGTCATCACATTCATTGGATTCTTCATGTACTTACTTAACAATGAAATATGAACACAGCGTATACTTTTTAGAGGCTTGGGGGTATTTACAAATGGTAAGAAATAACTCTAATTATTTCAAGTATTTAAAAGGGTTAGATGTAACTTCGCTCAGATTCTATTTCTTACCAAACCTTATAACAACCTTCCATAGAGATACTTTCAAGAATACATGATCTATCACTTTGAATTCAAAATCCTTACTTTCATTATCAGTATATATCTTTTTCCTAATTTTTTCTGTTTTAATATGAGCATTAATATCCTTTACTTCAATTATTGTCTCTTTAAAACGTTCTAGTCCTGCAATTTTCTTTTCACCAACTTCATCCCACAAATTTTAAGTACAAATCTCTTATCATAAAATGATTTATACATCACTATCTGAATACTTGTATGGAAACTATTAATATAGGAAAACTATACCAAAGGTAAATACTAATCCCATAAACCATTGAATAGAACTTTTGAAATCTCCATCAATTTTAGGGTGGTAGTCAGTGCTCAAATGAATCTCAGTATCAAGATCCTTCTGAATAATATTCCAAAATTTCAATGTAAAATGTGATTCAGAGTTAAAAAAAATTGAAATAGGTTCACCATGGAGTCTTAAAACTTCATTAATAAAGATCCTTGTGAGGCACTCAAGAGTCAAATATTCTCTTATAATGAGAAAATATATAGATTTGGTTAGATGATCAATTATAGATCATATTGCATTATTATTTCTAGGAGTATTTGGTAGTCCTGTGAAGAAGTACATAGTAATGTCATATCATTTCAATATAGCAATAGGAAGAGGTTACATGACTCATATAGTATGTTTTCTCAAAACTTTCACTTGTTTACAAACTAAACATCTGGATACACAATCAGATATCTCTATCTTCATGTTACCTGGCAAAAAAAGTTCCCTCAAATATTTATACATCATTGTTCTATGATGATGTATAGATAAGTTCAGGCTATGAGAATCATCCAATAATTCCCTTTTTATTTCATTTATAGATGGAATACATAATATCTTTCAAAAAAATTAGACACCATCATTACAAATTAATTCTTCTAATTACTCATCATTCAAATCTTTAATTTTCCTCTGAATGTTCTCATCATTATATTGAGAACTTTTTATCTTTTCTAATAAATATGGTTCTAAAATCATTTGAAAAATTAGTGATATTTCTCCTTCCATAATAATTACCATATCCATATTTACTAGATCTATAAACTTAGGATCTCTCTCAGTTCCCATTTCGATCAGAACTCCTTGATCTTTTGTACTCAATGTGTATGCTACCTTATTTACATTCCACGATCGGTAGTGTATTGAGAAATCGTAATATTTGAGTAGTTTGAGCCATCTTTTTTGTATCATATTAATCTATTTTTATAAAAATATGTATTTTAGGCATTTAAAACCCCTATATATATCACATCTTTCACCATAAAGACAATGTATCCATATCTTCAATGAAAATATTACAGTTTCCAACAAAATATCATGGGTTGTATAGTTATGTTCATGAGTCTTAAATTTCCTTAATGCATATAAGAACCTATCCTTTTTTGAGAAGTATCAGGATTTTTTACTGAAATTATTTTCTCTTGTTTTGAGTACCTTTTGTTTGGGTTGTAATAGGGGTTAGGTTGGGTTGAAATCTGATAATATTTTAAGGAGTATGGGTAGTGCACGGTTGGAGCACAGTTTTCCCAAATTGTGCACCCCAATCCAAGAGACCATGAAAACCAAAACAGAAGGGACTCGCATGGCTGGTGAACATTTTTTCAAACTTTGGACCTTCTTAGGAGAAATATTTCACCCCTCATGAAGAGGTTCATGGTTAAGGTGCATGGATAGGGTAAACAGTGTTCCCTGAGAATAAAATCATGAACAAATATTTAAATCCCCTGAAAATTAGTTTTAAAATTTCCCATGCCCCCATTTTAGCCCCTATTCAGTCCTTAATCAGCTTGTATCATATTTTCACCATTTTGGAGGCCTTCGGATAGATCCCAATCCATTTTAACCTTCATTATTCATAATTCAAATCCCTCATTAAATATCTTCACCCTCCCGGTAAGAGGATCGCATCTCATGTGGTTTCCTTCTTCTCTTATGTCACTTCCTAATATTTTTTAGGGAAGTTATCCTCTTTATTATTGGATCTAGATATAGGATTGTTAGATCTCGAACTAGGATTGTGGGATCTTTATTATTAAACCATGTATTAGGGTTTAAGATCTTGATATCATTCAATGTCATTGTACTGAAAAAATTGTGGATTTTCGTTGGATGATCGCTTGTCACAAAATTGAGGTAGGTGGTCTATAATTAAAATACCATAGTAATGATTTCAATAATGTGTATATAATTTTATAATAGTGATTAGATTATTATAAATTTATTTTCTTATATTAAATTAATTTATTTGGTGAATTAATTAATTAAGGGCTTGTGAATTGGTCATAATTAATTATTTTATTGATAATTAGAATATTGAATTGTTGAATTTGAGAAATAATTGAGATTGATTAAATTGAGATAATTAATTTCAAATTAATTATAGTGATATTGATTTTTATAATTTTTATAGTTAATTTATGAATTAATTATGGGATTATTGGGATAGTGGATTTTGATTAATTAATTGGTGAATTAATTAATGGGATTTATGTGTTTAATTAATTAGGTAATTAATTAACTGGATTGATATTATAAACTAATTGTTGAATTAATGATGAAATTGATGTCATTAATTAATTGGTTAATAAATTAATGGAATTGATATACTTAATTTATTGGTGAATTAATTAACAGAATATTTGTGATGAAATCATTGTTGAATTAGAAACAGAATTATGTTCATATAGAATTGTTTATATTGATTAATCAATTAGTAATTTCATCAATGTAATTTGGTGATATATTCAATTGTGAAATGATGAATGGTAAAAGTGGTATTCAGTCATGAATTATGAAATATGAATGGTAAAAATGGCATTTAATTACGAAATGGTTAATGGTAATAATGGAATTCATTCATGTATTAAAATTATAAATGGTAACAACGGAATTCTGTTATGAGTTATAAATAGTAACAATTTAATTCAGAAATATATGATATGGTTCGTGTGTCCTTGAGAACTCAGTGGATCATGTGGTTAAATAAAGTTTAATTGAACAAATATAAATTATTTACTTTATTTATTTTATTTTTTATTTATATAACATCTTACACTGTTTTGGCAAGATATTGTTTTAAACATTATTAGTGGTGGAATATTGAGTTATACTCACACCCTACTCAAGATTACTAATATGTACCAAATTATATGTCATGGTTATAGGACCGGTTAAGGTAAAAGGCCCTATGTTAGGTGATTGAGTTGGGATGGATCATGGATGAGGCAACCAGACATGGTTCAGAACCCGCTTGGGAGTTGTAAGTGTCTTTATCATTGATTTTTCATTTTTAAAATTGACATGTAATTTGGAATGGAATATCTACTGTTCATTTTTTGGCATTTTATTTCTTGTTTTTGTTATCAGGTGATTCTGGTTTAGTTGGCTGTTGGTTATATGATTGGTTATTATTATATACTTCCTCTCTTGTGCTACTTTTATAAAGAGGGTATAGTTTCCTCATGATCAATGTTGTCCCCTTCTACTATTTGGTAGCCTCTGGCATACTCAGAGGCATTCTTGAGGTCATGTAACTAACCGTCTTGGGCCACCGGTGTGTGGCACCAGGGTCGGCACATTACAAAGTTGTATCAGATACCAGTTTTCTTTTCTTTTATTTTGTCTTACTATTTTGGAAATGTAGAAAAGAGACTCAAAAGATTTGGTCCTTGGTTATGAGTTTGGGAATGGGAGTAGCTAACCCATGTATGGGGGAACACCCAAGCACCCAGAGTGGCAAGATTGTTAGTAGTATTTGTTGTTACAATTGGACATTATTTCAGCTTGAGTAATGCACATGTTGTGTGATATGATAATTATTTCTGAGTTTCTCGAATTTGAATCATGGATCATAAAATCATGAGAGTTGAGTATTCACGCATTATTCTAGGTACTAAGTGCTATTTTTTTTAACATGCATCATTTTAGGAATACATGGGAAAACGGGTTTTGGGTAAGTTATTTAACTTGAACTATTTTTCCTTGATTTTGAAATTCAGATGATAATGTTCCTAATATTAAATTGAAAAATATTATAAAATGATGTAAATATCTGAATAAATGGGTGTATAATGATAAAATTGGAAATTGAGAATGATTTAACCTTTTTTAACCATTACATAGGTGTAATAGATTAAGGGTAATGATAGTACCTCAATTTTGACTGTATGCTGGGAAAGGGGGAATTAATTTTTATTGATTAATGTAAAAACCCTCTTATGAATTGTGTAAAGTGTTTTAATTCATCCTAAAATATGTTTTAAGAATTTTAGAGATATGTATCCACATCGATGCTTATATAGAGGATGATAGGGGCTATGGCTGGAGATAATCTACCAATAGTGGAACCTGAGGCACTGAGAGTGCCGGGTAAGGAAGTAGAAGATAAGTTCCATGAGAAATTTACTATCTTTATGAAGTTTATAGAAAGGGAATTATGTAAGGTTATTAAGATTAGATAGACCTTACATGGTAGTTTCAATTACAATACCCTCTGAATTTTACTAGAGAGGGTGGACCTGAGGCAGTTGAGTTATGGATTGATTCCATCTAGAATATACATGATCATTTGGAGACTCATGTGGAGAAGAGGGTGAAGTTTGCTACTTATATGCTACAAGTATTATCAAATTTCTAGTGGGATGTTCACTCTTGGACTAGATAGGATGATAGTATTTTATGGAAGGGCTTTTTTGAAATGTTCTAGAACAATTTTATCCAGAGACATTGAGGCTGCAGAGAGTAGTTGAGTTCATGATGTTGAATCAGGGGAGTATGTTCATGATGGAATATGTTGGAAGTTTTACATAAATGTATTGATTTTACCTAAAATTTAAGGGGATAAGATAGATACAGAGTGGATTTCCCAGTTTGGACTTAAATATGATATTAAGTACCAAGTTAACCTCTTTCAATTAAATATTTTTGTTGAGG
Source organism: Viscum album (assembly GCA_963277665.1). Taxonomy (NCBI): domain Eukaryota; kingdom Viridiplantae; phylum Streptophyta; class Magnoliopsida; order Santalales; family Viscaceae; genus Viscum; species Viscum album. Next base: position 2,024,220,022 of record OY728138.1, read on the forward strand.
TTGGGAACCAATCTCTCATATCTGAGGGGAACCTGAAGGAGGATTTCAGTGCATGATAGTTTATTTCTTTTGTATGATTAGTAGGTTCATCTTGCAAGTGAAAAAAAGTATCAATATGAGGGTGTTATCTAGGGGATAGAAAGAATAGTGGTTAGGTGGGAGGATCAGTTACACAGGAACTTACCTGGATTATTTTTCAATAGTGCAATTGGTAGGGACACAATCGTAGACATTGTACCTCACTAGCAGTGGAGTAATGATCTTTCGGTAATATGGAACATATACAGAGGTTCTTAAGTAACCTGCGACATATGGGTAGTGATGGAGGAGCTTGATAGAATAAAAGTGTAGGAAAGGGATCCTGTAATGACCCAAACTTTTGCTAATAGAAATTCCTATTGATCTGATTAAATGTATTATTAATTAAAATGGTTATATAAAAGATATTCACTTATTCGGTTTTATGTTTTTGGATTTTAAATTGCCATTAAGAATTATTTTTGTTTCTAATAGAGTCATTGAACACTGATCACATTATTAGAATAAATATAAGTCTTTAACAAATCCAATTTAGTTAGAAAAAGGAAGTAATGGCCTCATCAAGAAGAATTTCTCCGTACGAAGCCCATTTTTTTGGAGTGAGTGGAATCACTAGGAATTTCTCTTAACCAATCCCAAGATGAGCCTCAACACATTAATCTTGAACAAAACCGCCAACGAGAGAAGTGAAAGTTGATAGAGATTACCACCCGAGCGATGTTATCTGAACCACCCCAAGAGTATGTCACAATCGCACACCTTACCCTTAGGTTATATGTAGGTGTTATAAGGGTGTATTTTACAAGACTCTAGCACTATGATTATGTGCATTATTTTTGTATAAAATAAAGAATATCTATTCATTTTATTATTGTTACTTTGTAAATAGTTTTTAAAGAGAAAATAGTATTATTAGTTAATATTAAATTAAGAAATATATTTTTATGAATAAATGAATTTTTAAATTAAATAATATTTTAATAAAATATTATTTCTAATTTACATTTTATTAAATATAAATGTATTTATGAATATAATTGTAATTTTTATTAAATTTTGAAAGTAATTTTTTTTAAAACCCATGCATTTTTTATAAATATCAGTTTTTATTATAAAAGAAAAAAATTAAATATTTAGAAAATTATTTAGATAAAATGAATATTGTTTTTGGAATCATGATATCTAAATTATCCAATGGTGAATTTTTCATAATTTTCTGAGGCAATTGAACTTTTTTATAAACATTAAATCTCATTTACAAATATAATGTGTTTTATGACATCATAATGACCCAATAATGATGTAATAAAATACTATAAATGGAATGTTTGTCCAATATATGTTTTAACCTTAAAATAATGAGATGTTAGGTTTGTTTTATTTATTAACCAAGCCTTAGTTGACCCTCCAAGACTTAAAAAACATTTTAACATTTTCAAATTAATTCCTTTAGAGTGTGACCCACTTCAACATAAACAAGACTAGTATTTTAATAAGTTATGCCATTGGAATAATAAAATAATGTTTACAAATCCAATTTAAAAAAAACTATGGGAAAAAACCATGGTATGGTTTGTGGTTTTGATTAGTTTAATGTGTGGTTTCCAAAATCTAAATAATAAATAAATCCATATCCTTTCCTATATAAACCCACATAATCTCCCATTAATATTCACTAAAACCATTTGGATATTGACCAAAACCTTTTCTAATCCCTCTATAATCCTTCAAAGTCACCCCAATATCCCAATAATCCTTTCTCAATCCTCTCCCAAGCCTTTGGGATCACACTTCCAAGTAAGGGATTTCTTCCTTTCTCATTTTTGTTCAAATTGTTTTATGTTGCTATGCCATTTTACTTTCAATTAAAAATGTTGGGGTATGATTTTTCACCTCCTCAATACATCCCTCCTAATGTTTTAATTATTACAGACCCCTTTCTCTCTCTTTAATGCCTCCCATTTACACATGTTACCATGACGAATTTCAATAAGGGATTTCTCTCTACTCATTTACATTCAAGAAATTCTTTTATGTTATGCATCTAAATTCCATTACATATTTTGGGAAATTTTTCTATATGACCCCCTTACTGTCCATTTAATGTAAATGGGTTTATATAACCCTTTCTCTCTCATCAACCATTTTTATGAATTCTTATGTCGCGTCGTCATTCTGCCGAATTTGTACCGCGATTTTCCATGCGAAAGTAAGTGTATAGTGAATACGATGCCCATTTCTCTATCAAGGGTATTCACCTTTACGCACATTTACTTATCGATTATATAGTTTCATGTATGAATTACACATTCCTTTATCATGTACTAAATGTTGATGTTGAATGATTCCATGTTGTATGATCAATGCGGCACACTTATGCATGAAATGAAATAATTAAGAATGATTCACCCTGATAGTTCTCCAATGTATTGGGTAAAGATTAGTATCATGATACATTAAGTGAAATGAGGGTTTACTCATGATAATTCAAGTTCAATGAGGTTTTACTCATGATCCATGTTCAATGAGCCTTGGATCATGCTAATATCATGTTAAATTTTGTTGCCACATTTTCATGTTATGATAATCAGGATATATCATACCTTTATGTTCATGTTTTTCTTGTTCTCTATTGATATACCTATTTCCTAACATGTACTATATTCTTCATGTTATGCCTTTTTTAGTCAATTACTGGAATTTATTGCTCACCCTTTACTTATTCATGTTCTCAAGTTATCCCATGCAATGCTAAGTGTGAAGGAATGTTGTGGTCATGAAAAATAAGTTTTCAATAAATATGTTGGGTTCTATGTTCTATGTTGTTATGTAGTATTCTGAATTTCCCAATACACTAGACCTAACTATCCTTAGAGTTTTCTAAAGAGAAATTTTATGTAATAAACCTTGTTTTAGTGTTTAATAAAGAACATGGTTGTTACAGTAGGTATCAGAGGATAGGTTTAGTTATTTTTGGGATTAGGGTTAGAAAACCCTAGTGAAATCCTTAATGATAAGACTAAGTATAATAAAAACATCCCTAAACTTTTTTGTGTATTTAGTTACTAGTTTATCAAGAAAATAAATCTCTATCTGGATACGAGAAAGTAGAGGCGGCTCTAGCACAGATGTATCTAGTGGTAAAACCTGAAAACACCTCTTTGAGCTAGAATCGAATGGGAACAGGTGCACGATAATGGGCCTTGCTGCACTCTTTGTTTTGACACTCTCTGGGGATATGATTCGGTAAATTCATAAGCTTAGTAGGAACCATTATTAAAGGAATTAAAAAAATCTGTAAGAATATAGTTTGGGAAGTAGATCTTGGATAACATAGATAAGTTAAGGAAATAAATTTAATTTATAAGTTATCCCTTTTTATCATTGTATTTCCCTTTATGTGTTACCCCTAACATTCATTTTATTCTATCCAATGTTTGTTAATAGAAGTACTCAGGCTAACAATCGATGCGAAGATCAATGTGATGATTATTTTAATGAGATGCCTAATCTGACGGAAGTGAGAAACGAAAAATTTGTCATGATACCCTCTTAGTTAACTCATGTTTTGAATAGAAAAATGGGTCAAAAAAACGTTCAACCCCCTAATAAAGAACAAGTTGTGATTGAGATATTTATGAGACAAAGGCCTCCTACTTTTAATGGATCATCTGATCCCTCAATCTCTAAACAATGGATTAGCATCATTGAAAATATCTTCTCCATATTTCAGTGTTCTGAACAAGAGAAGGTACTTATGGATGTTTATCATGTGGAGGGGGAATATATTCAATGGTGTACATTGATCAAAAATAAAAATCCTCTAGAGGAGATCAAGGTGTTGTAATGGAAGGATTTCTGAAAAATGGTTTTTAATAAATATTTTCCCAACACCCGATGACTTAAGATGGAAAGGTACTTCATTTCCCTCCAGTAAAAAGATGATGAATCCATCGGAGTGTACAAGAAAAAATTTAATAGTCTTTCATGATATGCCTCCATCTTTTTTGTTACCCCCAAATGAAAGGTTTACCTCTTCTTTGGTGGGATAAAACCTAGCCTACAGAAAGCCCTAGTGATCCGTGACTTCAAGATCTATGCAGAAATTGTCTGATGTTCCCTCAAAGTCGAAATGGAGATCGAAAAATCTTAGGGGTATCATGGGGATAAGAAGCATATTTTGGAATTTAATTCTAGTGGATAGATGGATAAATCTAATGGTGATAAGAAATTCAAGAACACTACATGCCAAAGGATCAGAAAGAAGCACCCTAGAAATTGCCTGAAGTGGATGAAGAAAATATTTAACTGTAGAAGAGAAAGCCACCTGGTTTTTAACTACCAACAAGAAAAACATACTGCTATGATAGAGGAGAGGAATGATCCATTTGACCCTCAACACATTGTTCATTTCTTCAACTAGAAATAACAAGGAAACTTTTCAAACCAGTGACCTAAGCCAAGGGTTTTATGAGGCATCCAACAACCTCCAAGGAAGAAATGGTGATCGTTTTCCATCACTACCATCTAATCAAACCCTAAAAATGAACTGGTGATAGGTACACTAGTTATTGACTTAATAATAGTGAACATAATTTTTTATTCTGGTTTTACACATTCTTTTATATCCCTAAAGTTTAATATAATAATCCCAACACCACCACAAATCATGGAAGTAAAGATGTCGATGAGAATAGAAAATGGAGAAATCATTGCATCCCATGAATATAACTCATCCCCTATCACAATTTTTGGTTTGAACCTCCCAAAGAACCTCATCATATTCCATCTGGTGGAATTTTATACAATTCTTGGCATGGATTGGCTTTACCTATATAGATCCAATATAAATTTCCATGAGAGGTAAATCACTCTCCATATGGAGAATCGACCCCCGATTCTATACAAGTGAAATGAGGAGGATGAATCTTCTTTAGTACCATCATCACAAGCATGAATATTACTGTAGTATGAGCACACGTATATTTCTCAGATTATTGGGTCTATAGAAGCAACCATCCTAGAAGACATTCCTATTGTGAGGGAATCCGCTGAAGTGTTTCCCAAGGAATTCTCTGGTATTCCTCCTAGAAGAGATGTTGAATTATCAATTGATATTACACCTAGGGTGTTGCCAATATCCAATAATCTGTATAGAATGGATTTTGTGGAGCTTGAAGAGCTGAAGAAACAACTATAGGATAATATAGATAAAGGGTTTATACGCATAAGTGCTTCACCATGGGCTGCACCAGTCCTCTTCTTCAAGAAGAAGGATGGGTCAATGTGCCTTTTTCTTGATTATCATGAGCTAAAAAATCATGATAATGAACAAGTATCCCCTACCCCGAATTGTTGACTTTTTCGATCATCTATGTTGAGCACAATACTTCTCCAAGATGGATTTGAAGCCGGGATATTAACAATTAAGGGTTATGAAGGAGGATATCTTCAAGAATGCTTTTTGTACAAGGTATGGTCACTATGAATTCATATTAATTTCTTTCAGACATAATTAATCTCATTAAATATTCATGGAATTGATAAATAGAGTCTTTAGATATTACCTCGACAAATTTTTGGTATACTTTATATATGATATTATAATATACTTCAAAACCAAGGAAGAGCATCTAAGCCTTGTACTAGAGACCAAGTGAGAGGAAAATCTCTATACAAAGTATAGTAAGTGTGATTTCGGGTTAACAAAAATCTCATTATTAGGCCATATCATCACAAGCAATGGGATATCTATGGATCCCTCCAATATAGCTATAATAGAGGGATGGATGACGCCAACATGGGTGACGGATATCCAAATATTCCTAGCGGTTTTGGATATTATTTTTGATTTTTGATAAACTTCTCACAATTTTCAAAACCTCTTACCAGGAAAACTCATAAGGGAGTCATGTTTTATTGGAGTGATGAATTCAAAGAGAGATTCAAGAATTTGAAAATAAGGCTTATCACTGCACCCGTGCTCACACTACCCCTAAGTGGAGAACTTTTTGTGGTATTTAGTGATTATTTGAAGAAGGGAATGGGTTGTGTGTTGATCCAAAATGAAAAATTCATTGCCTATTCTTCAAGAAAATTGAATGCTCATGATACAAACTATCCAACACATGATATAGAGTTGTATACAGTAATATTTTCTTATAAAATTTGGAAACATTACCACTTTGGGGAGAAGTGTGAAATATACAGGGATCACAAAAGCCTCAACTATATATTCACACAGAAATAGTTGATCATGCGCCAATGAAGATGGTTAGAGATGATCAAATACAATGACTTCTCAATCCATTAACACCCTAATAAAATGAACAAGGTGGTGGATGATCAATGTAGAAAGGTTTCAGTAATTCTATCATTGATAAGAATTGAAAAGGATCCAATCTTCTTAGATTTCATGTATATGGACATGGGAATCATAAATAAGGGAACATCATAAGTCCTTTCACAAATGATTTATCAATCATATCTTTTGGAAAGGTTAAAGGATGCTTAAAAGGATTATGTGGGAATTCAGAAGAAAGGGGAAACTATAATAAAAGGGAAATCCTCGGATTTCAATGTTAATGAAGAAGGAATTGTGATATTTGGGTCATGACTATACGTTCCATCAAATACATGGTTAAATAAAAAACTTTCGGATGATGTACATAGTTTGAATTTCTCCATTAACACAGGAAACACAAAGATATATTGAGATATTAAATATCATTATTCTTAGGATAACGTGAAGAAGGAGATCGCTGAGTATACATCAAAGTTCCTAGAATGCCAGCAGGTGAAATCTGAGAGGCAGAAGTATAAGGAGATAATGCCACCATTACCCATACCAACATGGACATGGGAGAACATCACTATGGAATTTGTAACCAAACAACCAAAGATAGCCAAAGGAAACAATTTTATCTGGGTTGTTGTGGATCATCTTATAAAGACTCCACACTTCATTTCAATTCTAGAGGATTTCTCATTGGATCAACTGGAACGGATATATATCAGATAATCGGTAAAGATGTATGGAGTACCACTATCTATTGTATCTGATCACGATCCAAGATTCACCTCTGTGTTTTGGAAGAGTCTTCAACATGCTCTGAATACTGAGCTGAACTTTAGTACGGCTTATCATCCTCAAACTGATGACCAATCTGAGTGAACTATCCAAACACTTGAGGACATGTTGAGAGAAATATCAATGGACATCAAAGGAGGATGGGATCAACATCTTCCTCTAGTTGAGTTATCTTGCAATAATTGTTTCCACTTAATAATCCAAATGGATCCTTATGAATCCCTTTATTGGAAGAGGTGCAGAACACTGACATGTTGGAATGAAGTTCAGGAGTGAAAACTTATAGGTCTAGAAATGGTCTAAGAAATGGTGGAGAAGGATAACACCATCTAGCAACACATTAAATCTTCCCAGAGTTGACAAAAGAGATATGTTAATAATTGTTGATGAGACCTGGAGTTTAATGTTGGAGACATGGTATTCCTATGCATATCACGGTGGAAGAGAGTTAATATATTTATAAAGAAGGGAAATCTTAGTCCAAGGTACATCGACCCTTTTGAGATATTGGATCGCATTATAGTAGTGACCCATCAACTAGCACTCCCACTAGACCTATCTCAAATACATGATGTATTCCATGTATCACTCTTGAAGAAGTACATACTTGAACCATCGAATAACATCAATCTAGAGGTGGTATCTTTGGAGAATGGCCTCTCCTATGAAGAGAAGCTGGTGAAGATCTTAGATCATAGATAAAAATTTCTGCAAAATAATGCAATTCCCCTCATCAAGGTGTTGTGAAAAAACCACAAATTTGAATAAGAAATGTGGGACTCAGAGAAAGGATGAATTATAGTTACCCTCATATATTTTAGTGTGGGAAAAATAAATTTCTAGGGTGAAATTTCTTAAGGGGGAAGATTGTAACAACCCAAACTTTTACTAATGGAAATTATTATTGATCTGATTAAATGTACTATTATGTAAAATGGTTATATAAAACAAATGAACTTATTTGGTTTTATGGTTTTGGATTTTAAAATACCTTTGAGAATTGTTATCGTTGCTAATATAGCTTTTGAATAGTGATCACATGATTAGTATAAGTATAGGGCTTTAACAAATCAAATTTAGTCAGAAAAAGGAAGGGATGGCCTCATCCAGTAGAATTGCTCTATAAAAAGCTCATTTTTCATAGATCAGAAAAGAGGTGGCATCACTGGGCTTCACTCTTGACAAAGACCAAGCCAAACTTCAACACATTAATCTTTAATAGAACCTCCTATTGGAGAAGTGGTAGTTGATAGAGATTAGCACTCGAGTGATGTAATTCGAGCCACCCCCTGAGTCTGTCACCATCTCACACGTTACCCTTAGGTCGTATACTGGTGTTATAAGGAGTTATGTAACAATATCCTATCACTATAATTATGTTCATTATTTTTGTATAGAATAAATAATATACATTAATTTTATTATTGTTAATTTTTAAATGGTTTTTAGAGCACAAATATTATTTTTAGTTAATATTAAATTAAGAAATGTATTTTGATGAATTAATTGATTTTTAAATTAAATATTATTTTAAAAAAATATTATTACTAAATTACTTTTTATTAAATATAAAAGATTGTATGAATACAATTGTAATTATTATTAAGGTTTGAGAGTTGTTTTTGTCAAAACACATGAATTTTCGATAAATGTAGGTTTTTATTTTAAAAGTAAAAGTTAAAATATTTAGAAAACTATTTAGATAAAATGAATATTATTTTTTGAATCAGGACGTCAAAATTATCCAATGGTGAGTTTTTCATAATTTTCTGAGACAGTTGAATTTTTAGGTAAAAATTAAATACCGTTTAAATATATAATGTGTTTTATGACATCATAATGACCCAATAGTGATGTAATAAAATACTTATAAGAAATTTTAACATTTTAAAATGATTTCCTTGAGTGTGTAACTCACCTCCACATAATCAATCCTAATATTTTAATAATTTCATGCATTGGACTTATAAAATAATGTCTTACAATTCACTTAGGAAAAAACAATGGGCAAAAAACATGGTATGGTTTGTGGTTTTTATTAGTTTAATGTGTAGTGTCTGAAACCTAGATAATAAATAATTCCCTCTCCTTTCTTATAAAAACCCACTCAATCTCCCATTACTCTTAACTAAAACAATTTGGAGCTCGACCAAACCCTTCTATCCTCTCTCTAGAATCCTCCCAAGCTGCCCCAGTATCCAAAGAAGTCTCTCTCAAGCCTCTCCCACGGCTTTGGAATCACACTTCCAACTAAGGGATTTCCTCCTTTCTCATTTTTGTCCAATTTTTTTATGTTGTTATGCCCTTTTATTTTCAATTAAAAATGTTGGGGTATGATTTCAAAACTCCCCTATACTACCCTCCTTATTTTTTAATGATTATATACCTCTTTCTCTCTCATTAATTCCTCCCATTTACACCTGTTACCATATCGAAATTCCATTTGGGATTTCCCTCTCCTCATTTACATTCAATCAATTCTTTTATATTATGCATCTAAATTCCATTACATATGTTGGTAAATATATCTATATAACCCCCTTACTATCCATTTCATGTAAAAATGATGGTATAAACCTTTATCTCTCATCAACCATTTTTATGAATTCTTATGTCACACCATTATGGTGCCAAATTTTCACCACTATTTTCAAAACCAAATTCATTGTGTAGTGAATACCATACTCATTTATCTATCAAGGGTATTAAACTTCATGCACATTTACTTATCTATTATATAATTTCATGTATGTATTCCGCAATCCTTTATCGTGGAATAAATTATGGTGTTGAATGATTCCATGTTGTATGATTCATGTGGCACACTTATGCATGAAATTAAATGATTAATGGTTCACCCTGATAGCGCTCCAATGTATTGGGTAATGATTAGTATCATGATACTTCAGGTGCAATGAGGTTTTACTCATGATAATTCAAGTTAAGTGAGGTTTAATCATGCTCTATGTGCAATGAGCCCTGGATCATTCTAATATCATGTTAAGTGTTGTATCCACATTTCTATTTTATGATAATCATACTATATCATGCATTTATGTTGATGTTTCTATTGTTCTCCATTGATATGCCAACTTCTTAACATGTTCTATATTCTTCATGTTATGCCTTGTTTACTCTCTTACTGGGATTTATAGCCAACCCTTTTCTTATAAATGTCCTCAGGTTATCCCAACCAATGTTAAGTACGAATAAATGTTTTGGTTATGTAAAAGAAGTTTTCAATAAAGATGTTGGGGTTTATGTTCTAAGTCGTTATGTAATGTTCCTAATTTTCCAATACATAGGAACTCTCAATCCTTAGAGTTGTATTAAGTGCAATTATATGTTATAAATCATGATTTAGTGTGTAATAAAGAGTAGGGTTGTTATATATCTTCTGCACCATATCAGTCTGAAAGCTAGAGTTCTACAAACTGAGGTAGTAGAGGCATTATACAAGGTACTTTTGGGTAGGAGTCCTTGTACTAGCATAGTGGTTCATCTCAAGGAATACAGACTAAGTCATAGGGAAGAGGGGTGGGACTGTTACATGTATTTTAGCATACTCTTATAGATATAAGGGACAGACCATTGAAATTGATAGGTATTATTCTTATATCTTCTACGTTATCTAGTCTCTTCTTTGAAACTGGTGCCTCTCATTCTTTTATTTTTACTTAAGTTGTGAATGTTTTGATCCTGACAGTGTGTTTTGCGAGTAGGGTATTGAAGATAGATACACCATTGGGTGTAATATCGAGAGACATTTTTTTATGCAATGGGTGTTCTCTTGAGGTTGGGGAGTATCATTTTCTGTGGGATCATTACATCCTAGACATTTCAAGATTTTACTTGATTATTGGTATGGACTGGTTAGTAGCATACTGATCCCACATTGATTTTTACTATAGAAGATTTACTTTTACATATCTTAAGAGTGAAAAATATATTCACAATGGAGAGTGAGATGTCCAGAAATTACAATAAGGGCCAAATACTAAACAACTGGGAGAGCTCATGGCCCAGGTTGCTAGTATATTACTGGATGATAGAGGAGCCTAGCATGGTTTCTTTCCACCCATAGTGAATAGGTTTTAGGATGTGTTTCCTAAATATTTCTTAAGGATTCCACATGAGATAGGCATGGAATTTATAATTCATCGTATACTCGGGGATGTGCCAGTTTCATTTAAACCATAGAAAGTGGCACTGATAGAGACTTAAGAGCTCAGGACTTAGATGGTGAAGTTGGATGATAGCGGGTTTATCTATCTGAGTATGTCACCTCAGGGTTCTCTAGTTTTGTCTAAAAATAATGATGATTAAAGTTTACTCTTGTGTGTATTTTACTGGAAGTTAAACTATATAGCTATGAAGAATCAGTGTCTTCTTCCATATATCGATGATCTATTTTACCAGTTAATTTGAGCTTCTGTTTTCTCAAAAATTGACTTGAGATCAGGGTATCATCAGTTGAAAATTTAAACTTATGATTTACCTCGAACGAATTTCAGATTCAAGTGTGGCCTATATGAGTTCATCATAATTTTATTTGGGTTGATAAATACACCAAAATATTTTATGAACTTGATGAATGGAATCTTCCATCTGTATGTAGATCAATCTTTCATAGTGTATGTGGATTAAATCTTGGTGTACTTCAAGACTCATGAAGATCATTCCCAACATCATGAAATCTTCTTGAGTGCACTGAGAGAGAATCATATATATTCCAATCTATCTAAATGTCATTTCTGGATTGATCTAGTACACTTGTTGGGTCACATAATCTAATTGGACAGTGTGTCTATGGACCCAGAGATGTTTTAGGAAGTTTTGTCTTGGGAGCATCCCAAGATTTTTTTTCATATCCGTAGCTTTTTTGGATTAGTTAGATATTATCATAGATTCATCCAGAACTTTACCTAATTGGAATTATCAGTTTCATGCTTGAATAATAATGGGATAAAATTTTAATGGTTCGAAGAATATTATAATTCCATATAGGAGATGAATAAGCATTTGAAATTGACACCATTATTGATCCTACCTGAGCCAGGTGAGAAGTATAAGGTATATTGTGACACTTATGGGGTTCATGTTGATGTAGGTCAATCAAGTTGTAGAATATGGTACTTAGTATCTAAGTCCACTTGAATAGATGTACCCTACACATGGTCTCGAATTCGTCACAGTTTATTGTGCTTTGAAGTGTTGGAAACATTAACTGTTGAGTGAGAAGTTTATGGTGTATACAGATTACAAGAGCTTAAATTATATCTTTTCACAATGGGATTTGAATATTTGACCGTGGAGATGGGTTGAGTATATGTAGTCATTTGATTTTGAGCTATCATATACGCATAGGAATGGAAACTGTGTTATAGACGATTTAAGTAGGAAAACTCAGACACATGCACTTTTGGAGTCTAGTGTTGAGTGGAAGATGATGACTTTACTATCTGAGATGCATATGGTGGTCCAGGATAGTCAGGAGAAGATGAATCTCTAATCATTTTATGTGGAGTCTAAACTTTTGATCTGAATTAGAGATATCTAGTATGAGGATCTATAGTTCTTGACTTTGAGGGAAAACCATGATGGTGGGGAGTCACCATCTGATTGGAGCATAGATGGGGATGTGATCATCTATATTGGGAATTTGTTTATTGTACCAATGAACATGTGGGAGGATCTGATTCATGAGTTTAATGCATTGAAGTGGGTGGTACATCAAGGTGTGACCTAAATGTACCAAGGCATAGAATTAGATACATGTAATTGATCGATGTGGATGGTGTTGAGCTTGAGATAGATGCATCCTTTGAGGAGAATCTGATACATGATTTGGATCACAGTGAGAAAGTGTTTCGGGGAAATATTATCCTAAAAGTTCATGTATTGTGGAAACATGGGCATGGGAAAGAAGAAATTTGGGGGAGATAAGTAGATATAAGGGTTAGTGTCCCAATATTTTTGACTCATAATCTTAAAGGTTCTTGGGAGTACATCTCGAGGATGAGTTGTTATAAGGTGGGGAGAGTATAAGATACCAACCTTTTATGAGATGTATTAATCTTATTTACATGAAAAAAAAATTACATTTTTAGTGCCTCTTATTTTGGTTGTAATTAGTGTGAGTTTGGGTAGAAATTTGAGAATTTTTAAAGGAGGATGGGTTGTTCACAGTTCGCACATGATTTTCCTAAACTGTGTGCCCCATCAAAAAAAATCATGTGAACCAAAACATAGGGTATTCACATGGCTGGCACACATTTTTTCAAAATTTGAACCCACTTAAGAGAAACTGTATAACCCCCCCCCCCCCCCCCCCCCCCCCCCCACACACACACACTCACACTAAAAGAGTCTCATGGTTAAGGAACATGGTAAGGAGAATCCATGTACCCTGAGAAGAAAATTATGCGTACAAGATTTTAATCCCCAGAAAATTAGTTTTAAAATTTTCCAATCCCCCATTGTAACCTCCATTCAGCCCTAACTCAACCCCTAATGCCTTTTAATGGTTTTGGGTCCTCCTTGAAAGATTAAAATCCATTCCAAACTCCATTATTCACGATTCGAAATGCATATTAAATAAATACACCCCTTACTATAAGATAATCTAATACAATGTGGATTCCTTCTTCACTCCCATATCTCCCTCATATTTTAGAGTGAATTTATCTTCCTTATTATTGGATCCTGATCTAGGAATATTATATCTAGATCTAGGATTATGGGATCATCATTTTTGTACATTGATTTTGGGTTTAAGATCCAAATTTGGTTCTACATAATTGTTCCTCACAAATTGGGGATTTCTGTTGGATGATCTCTCCTCAAAGAATTGAGGTAGGTGGTCTATTATTCAAATATCATAGTCATGATTTCGATTACATGAATCTAATTGTATTATTGTAATTATATTATTATAAATTTTGTTTCCTATATTTAATTAATTAATTTTATTAATTAATTAATTAAAGGTTTGTGAATCGAGAATAATTATTTGTTGAATTAATTATTAGATTATGCAATTCTGGGATTTGAGGAATAATTGAGATTGATTGAATTGAGACAATTAATTATTGAATTAATTGTAGTGATTTTGAGTTGTTTGATTGGGATAGTTAATTGTTGAATTAATTATGGTATTAGGGGGATTGTGGATTTTGATTAATTAATTGGTGAATTGATTAATGTGATTGATGTTCTTATGTAATTTGGGAATTAATTAAGGGGGTTGGTGTGATAAACTCATTGTTGAATTATTGATGAAATTGATGTGATTAATTAATTGGTGAATTTATTAATGGAATTAATGTTCTTAATAAATTGGAGAATTAATTAAGGGTATTTGTATGTTGAAATAATCGTTGATTTTTTAATAGATTTATGTTAATATAGAATTGTTGATCTTGATTAATCAATTTATAAATTAATCAATATAATTTTTTGATATATTATATTATGAAATAATTAATGGCAACGGTGTCATTCAATCATGAATTATGAAATTATGAATGGTAATAATGGAATTCAATCATATATTGTGAAATATTAATGGTAGCAATACCATTCAATTATGACACAATGAATAGTAAAAATGGATCCCATCCAAGTATTATGAAATGATGAATAATAATAATTGAATTTATTCATGTATTAAAATATGAATGGTAAAAATGGAAATTAGTTATGATTTATGAAGGGTAAAAATGGAATTTAGATATATAATATATGGTTTAGGATTCCTCGGGATCCTGATGGTTTATGTAGTAAAAAAAGAGTAAATGAATAAATGTGAACTATTTACTTTATTACTGGTATTTATTATTTATACAATTGACTACAATTTTTTTATTGGATATTGTTTTAGACTTTATTGGTTGTAGCCTACTAAGTTGTACTCACACCCTATGGTAGGCCATGTCGTTTGCCCCTATTTTGGTCCGATGTAGGTGAAAAACATTACTAGGACCTCAACACAATCAAGAGACATTAGAGTATGTTTAGTTAGTCAAGAAAATTATTTCTATCGCTTAGTCAAGGTATAATTTAGATAATTATAACTGTATCTAACCTCTAAATATTGAGGTTGGAGATCAGGTCTTCTTGCATGATTTGACTAGACTAGGGTTTCAATGGATTTTGATACAATATAAGCATTCAGATAGAATATTAATTCCTTACAAGATACTAGAGAGAGTTGGTATGGTATACTCAGGTTGTCTGATTGGTAACAGAATTGATTTCATGGTTGCGTGATAGGTTAAGGGAAAAGTACCTATTCCAAGTGATTGAGTCTGGATGGATATTGGACGTGGGAATCAGATGTGTTTTGGAACCCGCTTGGGAGTTGTTGGTTTCTTTATCTTTGAGTTTTCATTTTAACAGTTGACACATACTTTGGCATGACATATCTTCTCTTTATTTATTTCATTTCATTTCCAATTTTTATTATTCAGGTGATTCTAGTTTGGTTGGTTATTAGTTATATCATCAGTTATTATTATTTATTTCCATGGTTGTGTTTCTTTTATAAAGAGGGTATAGTCACCTCGATATCGATATTGACCCTCACTGCTAGTCGGTATCCTCTAACATATGGGGAGGCACACCTAAGGAAATGTGACTGACTATCTTGGGGCACCAGTGTGTGCACCTAGGTTGGTATGTTACAATGAATATGAAATAACATTATCATTTTTCATTAGGAAACATCCAAGTCCCTTCTTTGATACATCACTATATATCACAAACCTATCATTTCTAGTTGGTAGATTCAAAATCAGAGCATTGACCAATACCCTCTATGATTCATCAAAACATTCTTCACATTCCATTTTCCAAGAAAACATAACCCCTTTAATTGTAATATTTTTTAACTAGATAACCAATCAAGGAAAATTTTGAATGGATTTTTGAAAGTAACCTTCCAAACCAATGAATCTATTTGTGTATTACATTAAATTATTGTCTTTTTATTTGTAGGATAAACTTAGATAACATCCTTGAAGACCATATGGATATGAAAAAAAACTTCTTTAATCTATAAACCCTACTAGAAAAACATGCTACAACCAAGAATCTATAGCCACAGTTTTAAAACTGTGGCTATAGGTGGCTACGGACACGGTTATGTGGCCTATATCCACAGTTTTAAAACATTGGCTATAGGTCTTTTTTCATGGGATATAGACACAGTTTTCGAAATTGTGGCTACATACCACACATATAGCCATGTCTATTTGGCCTATTGCCATGGTTTTCAAAATCGTGGCTATAGTTCTCCCAACCTTACACAGGAGAAAACTTTTCCCACCAAAACATATTACGGTAAGAACTATTACCACGGTTTTTTTAGTATATTACCATGGTTTTTAATAATATATATAACATATTACATAGATATATACACAAAATCTTTGGTGGTGTAGTGGTTAGGGTGTCGGAACATGAAGGGAAGGTGTTGGGATCAAATCCAACTAGGGACATATTATTTTTAGGCTATTCCCATAGTTTTCTTGGGCTTTCACCATGGTTAAAATTGTGGCAATAGGGCCCTATTTTCACGGTTAAAATACTGTCCATAGGTCAAATGCCACGGTTCACAACGAAGACACCTATTATCACAGTTTTCAAAATTGTGGTAATAGCCCCACTATAGCCATGGTTAAAACAGTGGAAATAGGTCAGACCCTACTGCCACGGTGATAGCGCCCACGGTTGGGAAAAACCGTGGCCATAGCCTATGGACACCGTCTTAGGCCCTATTGTCATGGTTTTTAACTATGGCAGTAGCCTTTTTTCTAGTTGTGAAATCACACTTAATAAATTTCACATTTAACTCTTTCCTTCTAAGAAACTCTAGAACAATCTTTAATTGATTCTCATGTAACTCATATATTTTATAATACCACAAAAAATTTCCAATATATTCCTCGAAAACTATGTTCATTTTATTCATAAAAACATTTGGTTCATTAGTTAATCCAAATATAATTTTTATAAATTCATGATACCTCTACCTAATTCAAAAATATATCATCAAAATGTATTCCTCATTTACTCATAATTGATGATACCTGGAATAAATTTCAATCTTTAAAAAATATTGGGCTCCCTAAAGTTGATAAAATCAATCATCAATGGGAGTAAGAGGATACATGTTATTTATCATAATAGAATTTATTTCCTTATAATCAATTCATAGTCTCACTGATCTATCTTTCTTATTAATGAAGGGAACAATGGCTCCCCATGGAGAGACACTGGGGTGAATAAATCCCTTACCACACATCTCCTCTAGTTTTTTCTCTAACTCCACTAATTCCATAGTGTCTATTTTATAAGGTGTCTTAAATATTGGTCTTGAATTAGATATTAAATTATAGGACAACTAAACCTCATTCTCTAGGGGATGTCTAGGTAATTCCTTAGAAAATACATCAATTTATTCAGGTACAATAGATACGTACTCAATTTTATGATTACCTTATCTTTACATAGATTATTTTTGGCCTTATTCCCTAAGAATATTAATCAATAGATCTATTTGGGTGCATCTAGACATTCCTCAAATGAAGATGTCTATACTCTAAAGATAAAGAATTTTACATCCTTATCACGAATCATAATTTCTTTCTACTTGAAATAAATTTTTTTCTTTTATTTTGAAATCCATTTTATAAAAAATATTATATCAAAGTCAACCACAGGTATGATAATAAGTTTAGAAAATAAAATCATGTTTATGGGTAAATATTTGGACCACCTGACATATCCTTATTAAAGTGAGACTTACCCTAGGAGTTTTGATTGAAAACTCACTTCATAAATAAAATTTTAAGTGTCTATTTTTTGGGAAAACTAGGTATATATTAATGATTGTGAGGATACAAAATCAAATAATTCATTATCTAAATTCTAAGATATGATTAAAGCACCATCCACCAAATCATTTTTAAATTACACCTCAGCTGTGGTAATCACATAATCTGGGACTTCTCCCCTTGGCCTCTCATTTGGTAGATTCCCATAATGATTCAGACATTGGTGTGAGTAATTACACATTTATTTATAACTGAAGCAGTGGACATCAGTGATTTATTTCTTCCCCTTAAATTTATGAGAAATATGACCCTTATCTCTACACTAATAACAATCTCCCAATCTTTACAATTATTTACCAAGATTATTCTTTCCACATATCTCACAAGGTGCAAATTTCGTCATTCTTTTAATTTTCATCAATGCATTATCTTTATCTTGGTGATCATTCAAACTCTTTTTTCTTTACTTTCTTTAATAAATTGGGATCTTCAGAATTAATTACCCAGTTTGATTGAACATAAAATTATTTAATCATACAAAAAAATGAGATATCAAAACCCTTTAGAGACTTTGTATAATCCCTTAAAATAAATGGTCAATATTTTACTTTCTATTATGTATGAAATATATATCATACCAAGCTATCCTTATAATGGTATAATTATACTTTGAAAAATTTCTTATTCATCTTTCTTTAAGATGGGGAACTATATCTTTATTTCAATTTGTTTCTAATAAGGTAAATATTTTTTGAAGAATGTATCCTTTAAAGATTTCCACTCCATGAGTTATATTTCTTCTTCCTCCCTAGTATTCTGAATCATTCCCCACCATTGATCATAATTTCCTTTTAGATGATACACAGTGTAACCTTTTTATTTTCATCACATTCAGAGGCCATAAATATCTTCTCCATAAACCTAATCCACTACTCATCTACAATTGGATTATTAGTCCCACCAAATAATGGGGAATTCTATCGCATGAAGTGGTATAAAATAGGAGAATCGTGCTATATAACAACAAGTTTCCCTATATGGTCAAGGTTATTTGTTATAACCAGATTCAGATAACATAATATAGCCATGATCTTCTCTGTTCCAAAAATACCTTTATTGGATTTATCATCCAGGAAATATCTACATTGGCCAGTAGTATTGATACCCTTCTTCATTCTAGGTTCCATTTCTAAACAATGTTATATATTGGATTATATTCTAATATTATGAATTTTAAATAAAAATGTATAATTCTAAATAAAGTGTAAACCTTAACATAAATTGAAAAAAAAATAAGCACCATAAATCTCAGAATAATAAACTTGTTTACTTTAGCTATATATTTATTTTCAAATCCATAAAAATTATATATAAATAAAAGGTGAATTATATAAAGAATATTCCATGGTATTTTAAAACCATGTTCAAAATAAGGCCCATCATCATGCACTAAGTAGTGATCAGGTCAAGATTAATGAACCGTTTTCTGAGTTATTAGGCCTAGGTACCTCTGTTCAAGAACCACATCTTGTTGTAGTATCCAAAAAGTGATGTATTTCTTGTAAAACCACATAATATCTTACTTACCAAAATTTTAGAATGTTATTTTATACTTATCCTCAAATTATATCATATTTTTATGTTCCCTAATACATTATTTTTTCCCCAATATTTCTACTAAAATTTTTCAATACTAACATAAATGACCTCGACTATAGTAACCCAGAGTCGGTGTCTACTTTATTACATTGGCATAGATAAAAGGGAGTGAACTCTGGAAGGGCTGATAAGTTTAGTAGTTTTGGAGAACCAAATACATAAATGATACCCACTTTATGTAGGGAATTAAAATAAGAATTATATTAATGGAAACATATGCCATCCTTGTACTGTTTCTAAGTATTCTTATTCTTATCCTAGGGAAAGGAAACAAAATAAGAGTGAGATAAAATGTTCAGAAAGGATTACATATAGTGAAACCTATCATGAATAAATAATGAATAATAAATATATAAAGGAAAATAACTAATCACACACATCATTTAATCAATAACATGACTATCATTACTAGATAAGGAAAATTAATATGGAAACATAAATAACTAAATACACATACCATTTAATCAATAACTATGAATTAAATGAATCCAATGGTAATATCATTGTAAAAATATCATGGATAACAACAACTATATTCTTAAATAAGTAAATTCTTAATCCTTGGAAATAATTTTTTCATGAACATGAAACTTATACATTTAAGATGTTTCATAAGACGGTTTAATAATACAAGTAGAAACCCATTTAATTTGGCCAATTGATTTGACTCAAGAGACCGATTGGTGAATTAAGGGGATATATAATTATAATCCCCCACTATCAATTTATTTAATACCATTAATTATTTATCAAATAACCGATTTAATTCATGAATTTACAAGACTTATCATTAAATATCCATATTGAGTAAGGTATACAGATTTATCAATCTTTTCCCAGTTAATCAAATAAATATCAATGTAAACATAATATGTAAAAATGGTATAAGGTTTATTAAAAAAATATAATATATCATAAAGTAATATTTATATTTAATAGAAATTTAATTTATAATTATAAATGATAATAAGAATCCTATTGTCTCTTGAGAATGTTAACAACAACCAAAAAAGTGATATTTTAACAAAAACTTTTTCCACTTGGTAATTTTCAAGTCAAATCCCCTTGGATGAAATAATTAAAATTGAAACTTAAAATACGATTAACTATTAATTAATCCTAATACTACATGTAAAAGGGGCATTATATACACCATATAAAATAAATTTGGTTCATAACATTACAATATGCCTCAATGAAGAGAAATTGAGATAGAGTCCCTTACATTGAGTCTTACTCATAACATAAGTTCATTAATTTCATGAATAATAAACTTATGTTAATTACATAATTTATTAAGAAAATGTTTACCATTTATTATACCTTTTATTTTACTTATTACCATGTTATATACTATTACTTAATCAATTAAGCTTACATCAGGTGTTTTGATGATATTTGGGTTATGTGTCAAAAATGACTTTGGTAGGTTGACTATTGGACTAAGAGGTGATTTTTTAAACACCTCCCAAATAAAAATAATGAAATAATTACAATATTTATACATAAATTATACTTTTAATACCAATAATTAAATATAGTTTTTATAAATTTATTATGTTACGATCATGGAAATGGTAGGTCATAAATACGTATGAGTAACATTTCCATTTTTCAATGATCATTATAAAAATGAGGTAATTAATATTTTACCCTTCAATAATGCTCATAAAATCATAAATAACATATTATTTTTTTAAATATACTTATTTTTATACCCTTTTTCAGATAGTTGTTTTAATAATCACAAATCAAGCTAATTTTCCAATCATAATAATTCAAAAAGTATGTTTTTAAGTAATGTTAATCATGTCAATGAATATTTATAAATGAAAAAATTATGTCACATGGTACCATACATTTCAATAAGTTGATAAATTATGGATATTTGTGTTTCAATATATTTACAAGTGTATATTTATATGCAATTAGTAATTTCACTTAATCTAGTACCGTTTTGTATAAGACAGACACTTTGTATGTTTCTCAAAGTCTCTGACACTGATTGGTTAAAAGAATCCATCAATGGCTGAATTACAGATGAGGACACACCGATCAGAGAAGACACAGATATAGTACTTACTGATAGAAAAAATGACACACCGATGAATAATTCACCAATTATTGGTCCCACCAACAATTCAAGAGAGTCACTGATCAGTGACGCACCGATAGTTCAAAGGAATCACTGATGGATGAGTCGCCAATGGACGACATACCAATAGTTCAAAATGAGCCACTGATGATGACTCACTAATGCCCGGACAGACCGATAGTAAAAAAGACTCACTGATGACCAGAGTCACCGATACTGATGGAAAGGACTCACTGATACAGAGAGTCACCGATGTCGATAAAGTGATGTTAATGTCTCACCGATACTTATGACTCACCGATATTCATAAAAACTGTTTTTATTTTATTAATTAAAATTTATATCTAATGGTCATATTTATATAAATTAATTCTTCTTTCATTAATTAATGTTGTTTTTAGGATATTCATAGGATAGTACGAGGTACATGCACGTGGGGATATCATTATGTATGTTGTACCTTAAAGGATAAAAGGATAACACGTTGGATCATTCCAAGATACACAGAAGAGTAGCAAGAAAAGAAAACCTAAGTACTCCTGCAACTATCAAGCATAATTCCAAAACCCAAGAACTCAAAAGGAAGAACATACAGGGAGATCAATAAATCAAGCTAAACCTACTGAGCTGACCTGAACATCTTTTGAACAAGAAGCGGAACTTCTCATACTCCTAGAAGCCAGAACACAGAGGCTTTGACACTCTGTTTTGGAATCAAATTCTAGAAGAGGACTTGAACTTCATTTCCACTACAACAAATGAGTCTAGAGCTGCACTATATTACACGGAGAGCCTTCTAAACCTTACTCTATATCTTTAGCTCTATTTTTTCATTTATTTACATTTATGATCAGTGTGTTTATTTATCTATTACATGCACACTAACTCTTATGCATAACCATATGATACTTGTTATCCTCAATCTCAAACATTATTTATCCATTTGAATCCCACATAGAACTATGGAAGAGGTTGTGTGTCACCTGTTTTTTGTTTTTCCCAAGAAGAACTGCGGTTGAGGTCAAGTGTGACCTTGATAGCCTTGGTTGTTTTTTTGAACACTGATCTAGTGTGTGGATCATACTTGTTTATTAATTTAAACTGACTTGTGGTAGGTGATCCCCAGGTGGAGAGGACTAAGTCTCTACTTGATACATGTCATGACCTATCTTCACCAAGATGAGGGAAGGGAGAGAAAACTGCCCATCCCTTCCATCATCAAGTTGAAGGACAGATAATGACCCCCAAGTCATGCCTTAAATAGGATCTGAAGTGGTGACTAGAACCAAGGAAATATAATCACACATAATATGGAAGGAATTACCCTTTTATTTATTAGGATTGGGAGATACAATGGTAAAAACCCAAAAAACTCCAAAACTGAAGGTAAAATTAAATCCAAAACCCATTCCCATATTCATGTTCAAAGATAAACCCATAAAACGTACAAAAAACTACAAAGAGAAAGTACCAAAAAGAATGGAAAATAGCAACACCAATTATTCCCATATCTGAGCTAGTACGATTCTGCATGGTCCCCGAAGTCCTCCTGGAAACCTGAAAGCAGTTTTACATATATAGGGTGAGTATATAGGTATACGCTATAGGGAAACATCAAAATCTCTCGTGCACAAGTGGGGAAGAATTATAATTCTCTATGAGAAATTATAGACAAACAAAACACCTAGGAAAGAAACTATCCACCCAGCCTAACCAAGCCGCACTCACAAAATAACAAAATTTAGGTAAAGTAATAGTAACAGAACATCGATATTTGGGTAATCCTCACAACTTTCCCACTGTTTATAGAGACATACTACGTTTCAAACCTCCCCCACCATTTTTATTGCAGTCCCACTACCTCCCCATCAACAACCTTATGGGCCACCACAACCACACATCTCTCCCAAGACACTTGGTCCACCACAACCATCCGTAACCATGACTGTAGACACTTGGGCTAGAACAACCACCGCCACTCCTAAAGAAACCTAGACCTCATCCCAAAGACACTTGGGAAACAATCCTTCCCACACACACCTGGTCCATCCACCACTACGTACACTGATTGAAGATTCTTGGGATATAATGGACCTCATTCCATCACATCCTACCCAAAAAGTCTTCGGATACCTGGGAGAGGGGGTAGAAAAGGAGCTAACAACCAGCCACTAATAGGAATGTTGGAAAAAACACCCTCGCCCATGAGATGGGTGTGTTCAGTAAGAAGTTATCAACTTGGGTGGGATGTGTATAAGAAACACAAACACTAATTTATACATATAGTTTAACAAGAAATCATCCCAATCTAAGGGATATTAAACCATCCTATACACAAAGACCCTCATTACTATTCATTCATGCATAAAAGCACAACATCCACAACTAGGGAACCATCCATTCTTGTTATCATGTTCAAGTGGTTTCATTAGAATGTAATTTATCACTACTGGGAAGCTAATAGGATCATCCACAAGTCGAAAAAACTCTGATGGAGAAAATAGCCAAATAAAAATTTAAGCATCCACACTCGATTCTCTTATACAGTCACAACAAAAAAGGGATCTATGAAATCCCCCTATGTACTGTAACTAAACCCAGCCCCAATAGACGGCCCCACATTTCCTCTAATCCACAATCCAAAAATTGAACAACAGGGGACCCCATCCCTATCCATGTCACCCCACAAGCATCGAGTATAATAATCGTGCTTATTAGTATAACAGAGCAAGGGAGTTTTCTGATTTAACCATGCCATTTATCAAGTCCCTTCATTACATATGGTTAACCGTGGTGATTACACAAGTATTATTTTTCATTGGGTATCCATTTAATCAGCTAATTTTATATGATTAACCAGTTCCCAGGTTACATCCATTCAATCACAAGGTTATCCAGAAAAATAAGGTTTCATTAGTATGAAATAAAAGACCACCAATGGCCATGATTTTCAGTGATCATAGGGACATCCAATTAACAACATATAAACAAAGATAAAATAGTATGGTAGCATCATCATCAAACATACCCCTTCATTATTTAAAAGTCTTTTTATTATATTCATTATTTTTCGGTTTCATTAATGCCCGGAGGAAGCATTCACATACCCACTTGCATGATACACAGTAAAGAGAGATGAAGGAAAAAACTAATTGGATGATTAATGATCGAAGTTCCCTTCTCACGCCAAGAATTGGGGTTGTGCGACTTGCAGAGGATGAAATCCAATGAATACAAGGCTGATCAGAAATGGATCTTGCATCGTGCATGATTCGTCTCGGATAGAGGGACTCCAAGCCCACAAAGGAAAAGAATGGAATCAAGGAAGAAAAAAATGAAACTTTGTGTGATAAAAGGATTGATCCTAGAGTTAGGTGGTATGAAAAAATATCGAATTGCTTAAAAGGTGGATCATGGTTTCACCACATGTTTGGGTGGTTACACACGATGGAAATAATTGGAATTTAATAATTATCATTAGATATGGTGGAGATAACAGCTGTGAGTTAAAGGGTTTCCTTTAAATGGAGGAAAACTCATAATAAGGGGGAAACTATAAAACATGACAAGGTGTGACACCGAAGAAAAAGGCCACATGTTTTGATAACCCAAGGGTCACACAATTAATGAGGGTTTAAAACATCTTTCACAATATTTAAATGGATTTTAAAGGGGTATTAAAATGATTTTACATCGAAAGATATGCCATTCGAGAAAAACTGGAAGGTCCTAGAAATATAGGGAAGGACTCACTGTTAGGTGAGGTACTATCACCCCGGCACCATCACCCTAGCACTATCGCCCTAGCACCATCATCCTGGCACCATCGCCCTAGCACTATCACCCTGGCACTATCACCCTGGCACCGTCGCTCTAGCACCGTCGCCCTGGCACCATCGCCCTTGCACCGTCACCCTGGCACTGTCACCCAGGCACTATTGCCCTGGCACCGTTTCCCTGTAACCATCGCTCTGGCACCGCTGGCCTAGAACCGTCGCCCTAGAAACATCACTATGGCACCGTCGCCCTGGCACAGATGTTGATTGGTTCTATGGACGACCCATCAGTTCCACCAATAACCATCAGTTCCACCAACGCCCATCAGTGCCACCAACACTCATTGGTGCCACCGACGCTCATCAGTTCCACTGATAACCATCAATAACACAGATGCCCATTAGTTCAACCAACACACATGGATTCCACTAACACTCATCGGGGCCACTGACGCTAATCAGTGCCACTGATGCTCATTGGTGCCACCGATACTCATTAGTGCCACCGATGCTGATCAATTCCATGGATTCCCATCAGTGCCATTGACTCCCATCGGTTCCACTAAGGCTCATTGGTTCCATCATTTGTCAAATCCTAACATTTGGAAAACTTCTTAATGAGACACTGATGGTCCCCAAGACACTCCAAACAACATAAATTTAGAAAATTAATAGACCAGGAATGTCCAGGCCATTACATCAAATACCCCTCAAACTATTCTCTCCCTCTAGAATTTCAAGAGCAAACCCGAAGAGAAAAGTGGGTTCCAAACAACCTCCTCATAATATACCCCTTAGGAACATACCACCCAAGAGTTGTTTGAATGCCAGAATAAACCCTGATATCTAGGAACAACACTCCCTCATCTATCTCCAGAACAACTATAGATGCACCACTGCTCTTCTTCCCCAAGTAACCACACAAAAATTTAAAGGTAACATTATCCAAACATATGGATTAGGGATTCCCTTCTCCCATGTAAAGATACTATATGATTTGGGTGGCACTAAATCTTATACACTCATCATCATTATGTAATATAAAAAATACGAATTAAAAAATACAAAAAGAAGGCACATAGAGGAAACCACTCGCCCACCCCCGCTCCAAATAAGAAACTACGGGGGCCTGAAATGGTGAAGCCCTAAATCATGCCCTGTAATAAAGTTAATCCCATTGTGTTTAATACTTTTTTCATAGTGTAGAAACACCTTTTCTATTTCGTTAAATTCTATCAAGGCTATGTAGTCTACAACCTTGTTTCCCTTTCTCTAGGTGGGATGAATACGGACATTGTTATTGATTATGCTTTTACATTTCCTTATGACATAGAAAATTGAACAAGGGGATTCACCATCCTATTCCAAATAGTTGTAGACAATTAAAGAGTCTGTTTCAATTTCGGATACATCCAACCCGTGCTCTAAGAAAAGTATGAGACCAGTAATCATTGTTATTGCCTCCACTTAAATGGAAGAGCCTTGGCCTAGGATGGAAGAGAATGCTTAGAAAATTGATCCTTTACTATCCCTCACCACACCCCCTACATGTACGCTCTCCTAGAAACAAGATCCATCTGTATTGAGTTTCAAGACACCTAAGGGAGGCCTCCAACATACCCAATTTCCCTTCCTATTACTGGAAGGAAAGACCTCGCTTGAACAAGTTTGAAACTAATGATGGGAAGGCGCCTCCCTAGACAGGTTTAATCACTTCCACATTAATGAATATCGATTAGGGATCAAGTCCTCCCCTCCCAATAGTCATGAAATTTCACACACACTCAGAGAAAAAGGGAAACAACCCATATCATAGTTAACAAGGTCAACCACTACATCACAGTCAAGTACAAAACAACACAGAAAAAAACTCAAAACATATCTGGGTATTGGGAATGCATCTATGCCTCTCATTCCTAGTTACTCTCCTAGAGGCCACCATGCCTTCATAACACATGAACCAAGGGAATAGTTCATCCACGAAGCACCTTATCCTGAAAATTTTCAATCCTCAATAGTCACGCCACAAATGTTACATCATCCTCAACATCCATCTCTCTCCATATGAGGATTCTAAGGGAGCCATGTCAATGGTAGTGTGATAGCTATTGTTGTAGGAAAACTCTTCCAGAGGCAAGTGTTGTACCCACGATCCACTAAAGCCTAGAACACATGCTTGCAGCATGTCCTCTAATGACTAGATGGTCCTCTCTATCTTCCCATCTGTCTGAGGGTAGAAAGCAGTGTTAGGGCATAGCTGGGTGCCAAAATAATACTGTTATCCCTTCCAGACTCATGAGGTAAACCATGTATCCTGATTTGAGACTATGGACCTCCAAACTCCATGAATCCACACCACCACGTCCACATACATTTGAGAAAAGGCATCCACCACACTCTACTCCTTTAATTCCAGGAAGTGGTCTGATTTCGTCAGGTGGTCCACCAATACGCAGATAGTATAACAGCCTCTTTGAGACCTGGGTAGCCCCATGAAGAAATCCATCGAGATGTCATCCCACTTTTACTCTAGGATTTCAAATGCCTACAACGGACCTCTAAGAATAAAGTGCTAATCCTTCACCAGCTGGCACACAAGGCACTTTTTCACAAACTCTGCCACTACCTGCTTCACCCTCGGAAACCAGAACTGACCCCTCAAGCCATGGTACATCTTGTAAACTCCTAGGTGCACCGCTAGGGTGAGTTATAGAACTCACTAAGAACTCTCTCATGCATTGCCACCAGGAAAAATAGCTTCCCATGAAATAGCATCTAATTTTGACCACCTTTAAACCATCCCTTCGAAGTATTGTCTAGGATAATACGATTGCACGTCACATCATCCTCTAACTCTCCCCCACTGAGACTCCTCCACCTATTGTTCCAAAGAAGACCGCACCATCATCTGGAATAGATAGCCTCTACCATTCTCCACTTTTGCATCTAGGTGTAAAGTAGCCAATTCCTCCATCACCTTCCAGGCATCTGCTGATTCTCAAACCACGTCCTTCTGAGACTTCCTACCCAAGGAATCAGCCACAAAATTCCATTATCCTAAGGTTTAGTAAATCTCGAAGTCGTGGTCCTGAAGAATCATCATCCAACTCTACTTCTACAAGTTCATGTAATGCTGGGAGAAGATATACCTCAAGATCTTGTGATTTGTGAAGACCACGAATCGTTCCCCAATGAGGTAATGCTGCCAAAACTTTAGCATGAACACAACCACTACAACCTCCATATTTTGGGTGGCATATTTACACTCATGGGGGCATAAATTCCTAGACCCATAATAGATCACTCCCCACAGCTGCATCAGCACACACACTAAGCCTTGGTCTAAAGAGTTACAGAACACTTCAAACGTTACCCCTTCTTTTGGAAACCTCGGTAATGTGGCACTGACCATTTTACCATTCAAATAACTAAAGGATACCAGACACTACTCACTCCATACAAAAGCATGGTCTTTCTAGTTCAAGGCGTTCGAAGGTTTTGAAACTTAAGAGAAGTTGGGAACAAACCTCTGGTAGTAACCTTCTAGAACCTAGAAACTACAAACCTCTTCCACGTTCTTGGATCCTACCCCATAAACCACCACCTCAACCTTCGACAGGTCCACTGCAGTCACTTCTGGGACACCACGTGTCCAAGGAAGTGCACCTCTATTGTCCTGAACTTTCACTTGGACAACTTCTCGTAGAGTTGGTGATGTCAGAGGACCTATAAAACC
The DNA here is from genome assembly GCA_963277665.1 of Viscum album. Taxonomy (NCBI): domain Eukaryota; kingdom Viridiplantae; phylum Streptophyta; class Magnoliopsida; order Santalales; family Viscaceae; genus Viscum; species Viscum album. Next base: position 2,024,249,255 of record OY728138.1, read on the forward strand.
ATACTTATATACTCGTTTTGATCCTTATCTAATATTGAGTAGATTATAATTTTTTCAATAAACATGACTACGAACCAGTCAAGATACTCATGGAAGATGGAGTTTTTGATCCCCATGAACTCGACTAGTGTGTTCATAATGCCGAATGGAATGACCATGATCTCAAAGTGTCCATATCTTCACCTGAAAGCAGCCTCTGAGATATCGACCTCCTTCACCCTCAAATTGGTGATATCCATACCACAGTTCGATCATAGAGAACCAACCATCTCCCTTTAACTAGTCAAAAAGTTCATCAATCCTCAGGAGGGGGTAACAGTTCTTGATCATCACCTAATTCAGCCTTTGGTAGTCTATACATATCCTGATACCACCATCTTCCTTCTTTTCGAACAACACTGAATCACCCCATGGTGATGCACTCAGTCAGATAAAACCCTTCTTCATTAGTTCATCAACTTGGATCTGCAACTCCCACACCTCAGAAGGCATCATCTGATAGGGAGCCATTGAAATAGGATGGGCACCGGGTTGCAAGTCTATCATGAACTCAACATCACGTCAAGGGGATAGAGTCACCACCTCTCCAGGGAACAAGTCTAGGAACCCACTGATTATCCTCGGGACTTCCACCATCTTGGTATCTACCGACTCCACTAACAGCTTAGCTAACAAGGATATAAGTGGCTCCACTCACCTTATTCCCTCTTGGAAACCTCTCTTTCTAAGGAAAACTACGCACTAGCCTTCCACATTTGAAAACACAACCCTTCTTCAGAAGAAGTTGATAATAGAACAAACCGAGAACAGCCAGTCGATTCTTAAAATGACATAATATGGCTTCATATCTAGCAAAATAAGATCCCCCTGGACTGATGTGACTCCAACATCAGTCTACATCCCCGGAAAGCATAGGATAAGTTTTCCTAACCTCCGAATGGAATACTCAATACCAGGAGCATGAGAATTATCTCTCCATATAAGCCTAGAGAATGGGATAGACTAGGTGCAAAAAAGGAGTGTGGAGCTCCTGAATCAAATAAGGCACAAGAAAGGGTACTAAACAAGATTATCTTACATCGAACGACCTCTGACCCTAATGGAACTGCTTCCTCTGCAACATGAAGCTGCCCACACCCATCTTCTCTACCCCCCCCCCAGTTGGCAGCTGCATCCCTAACCACACTCTAGTCGAGGTCCCAGAGGAGCACCATGAGGTCAGCCTCCTCCTGTAATGTTTGCTCTCGAAGGAGTTGGAGCCCACTGTCCCTGGTGCGGCTTCTAAAAAGGCCTGGTTGGAAACTGCTACTGCTGAGGTGGGCACTGAACCTGCACACCTACACTATACCGCACTCGGTACGGACACTAATTCTGAAGGTTCCCATGGCTACCACAAATTAAGAATCTTAGTCATGGGCCCATAGAGAAAGGGTGAGGACCGGGAGATCGAAGCTGGAACTACTGGGGCCTGCTCCCCACTAGCCAAAATCTAGAAGTCCCTGAGGGTGGAGGCCTGATGCTAATAATCTTACCCTTCTATGAGCTCAACTGGATCCCCTCACATGGTACAGCTCCTAGTGTTTAAATCCTCTCTACCACTTAATCCTTCTTATGAACCTCCTTATATGTCAGTAGAGTGAAGGAAGTAACAGCATACTGAAGAGAAGTTTGGAGTGACTCCTATAATCGTCTCTCCTGATACTCCTCATCCTAAAAGAGGTCCGAAGAAAATGAAAGGAGATCCTAGAACTTGATCCCCAAATCCCTCACTGACATACTCCCCTACTGGAGGGAGAGTGGCTCCTACCACTTCTCAGCCTTCATTGCGGAAGAGAGGAATTCCGCTCGGAACTCCCTCTCAAAGTCAGTCCATGAAACCTCAGCTTCCCTCTTCTCCATGAGGTAGAGATTAAAAAACTGAGGTACTACTCCCCTCATATGACTCACAGCCAGAGGAACCCAGTACTCATCCAGATCTTGGATGAATTTGAAAGAAATTTCCAACTCCTCGAGCCATATTTCTGTCACTATGTCTGAGATGCTTCCCTAGTACTTCCCGAGGGTCTACTGCTAAAAGGATTGAATTGTCTTCGGCCACTGGTCGTCCTCCTCATCTCAATCAGTTCTCTACGAATTAGACAAATCATCCTCCTGGGTCTCAATTTCTTTCACTACTCATGGTCATCATCTGGGTTCCATATGTGCAAGGTAAACAAGGAATGCCTAAGCCTGATTAGTGTTGATAATTTCTTTTAACATTTTATTAAACTTTTTATTCATTTTAAATTCCAAAAACACCCAAAACACACATGAAAACAAGTCATTATGATTATTGTACCTTTCCTAGGGTCTTTACCATTCAATCAGTGTAGCCTCACCTGGTCGTTCAATAGGCCCAGAGTCTTTGCATCGGATCACGAGGGGGCCCAAAAATCATGAGTCCTAGCCGGTCTTCAATAGACTATTTCATGCATCATGATTTTATAACATTATTTCCCTACCAACCCATGAAATATTCAATGTTCATAACTCTAAACCCCATCCTATCTATCAACCATCACCTCTGATACCATTATTTCATGACCCACCTCCACCAAGATGAGGGAGGAGACAACAAACTACCATGTCATTCCTTATTCAAGTTGAATGAGAGATAATGACCCCTGAGCCCTACCTTCAATGGGACCCGTAGTGGTGACTAGCACCAAGGTTATAAAATCACAAGTAATATGGAAGGCATTACCCTTTTTATTTTTTAAAATCAAGAGATACGATGGTAAAAACACAAAAAAAATCCGAAACTGATGGTAAAATTAAAGCCAAACCCCATTTTCATATACATTTTCCAAGATAAACCCATAAAAAGTATAATAAAACTCCAAAGGGAAGGTACCCAAAGAAAGTAAAATAACAACTACAACTATCCCAACATTTGAGCTAGTATGGTCCTACAAAGTCCCTAATGTCCTCCTAGAAACCTGAAAGCAGTTTTATATACATTGGGTGAGTATACAAGTATACTCTGTAAGGAAAAAAAATCTCTTGTGCACAAGTGGGAGGCATTCTAATGACCCATGAGAAAGTAGAGGTAACCAAAACACCAAGCAAGGAAACTATCCACCCATCCTCACCAAGGCACACTCCCCAAATAACGCAAGTCAAGTAAAGTAATAGTAATATCACATCAATATTTGGGTACCCCACACTAATTCCCCACTAGTTATTGAGACATCCTATGCATCAGAACTCCCCCACCATTTTCATTGATGTCCCACTGCCTCCCCAACAACCTTATGGGCCACCAAAACTACGCATACCAACCGCAGACACCTAGGCCACCACAACCACCCATCCTGCCCACAAACACCTGGGCCACCACAACCATATGTAACCATACCTACAGAAACTTGGTCCAGAACAACCACGGCCACACACAAAGACACATGGGCCTTATCCTAAAGACACTTGGGAAACAAACCTACCCACACACACTTGGTACAACCATCAAAACGTACCTCGCCTAAAGATTCTTGGGCTATAATAGACCTCAGGCTGTCACAGCCTGCCCGAAGAGTCCTGGGTTACCCGGGAGAGGGAGCACAAAAGGAGCTAATAACCATCAACTCATAGGAATGTTGGGAAAAAACCCCTCCCTTGTGAAATGGGGGTGTTCAGAATGACATTCTCAATGTGGGTGGGGTGTGTATAAGAAACAACAAAACTATTTTATACATATATTTGAACTAGAACTCATCCCAACCTAAGGGTTCTGAAACCATCTTATACACAAATACCCTCATTACTATTCATTCATGAAAAAAATCACAATAGCCACAACTAGGGAACCATCCATTATTGTAATCATGTTCAAGTGGTTTTGTTAGAATTTAATTTACCACTACTAGGAAACTAACAGGAACATCTACAAGTCGAAACAACTCTAAAGGAGAAAATATCCAAATAGAAATTTAAGCATTCACACCCAGTTATCTTGTAAAGTCACAACAAAAAAAGGGATCTTTGAGATCCCTTGATGTAATATCACCAAACCAAGACCCAACATATGGCCCTACACGGACTTAGATCCACAAACCAACAACTGAACAATAGGGGATCCCATCCCCATCCACATCACCCCACAAGAATCCAGTAGAACAACTGTTCTTATTAGCAGAACAAAGCAAGAGAGTTTTCATATTTAACCACACCATTTATCGAGTTACTTATTTTTGTATGGTTAACTGGGGTGATCACATAAGGATTCTTATTAATTGGTCATCCATTTAATCAACCAAGTTTACGTGATTAACCAGTTCCCATGTTACATCCATTCAATCACAAGGTTATCTAGAAAAATATGGGTTCATTAGTATGCAAGAAAAGACCACCAATAACCATGATTTTAAGTGGGAATAATCCCATTTAATCCACAACATATAAATGAAGATAAATGATTATAGTAGAGTCATCATCAAACACACCCCTTCATTCTTTAAAAGTATGTTTATTATGTTTGTTAATGTTCGGTTTCATCCACACCTTGAGGAAGCATTAACATTCCCACCCGATGATACATAATAAAGATATATGAAGGAAAACCCTACTTGCATGATCAACAATAAAATTTTTCTTCTCATGCCAAGAACTGGGATTACGTGACTTATAGAGGAAGAACTCTAAGGACTCCAAGGATGACCAGAAAGGGATCCAACACTGCGCACGATTCATCTCTGAAATAGGGAATCCAAGTGCACCAAGGAAAAGAAATTAATCAAGGAAGAAAAAAAAAGAGAAACTCTATGTGATAACAGGCCAGATCCTGGAGTTATGAGATATGAAAAAATCTCAAACAGCTTAAAAGGCATATTGTGGTTTCACCAAGCGGTTGGGGGGTTACACACGATGGAATTAATTTGAATTTAATAATTATCCTCAAAGATGGTGCAGATAATAGTTGTGAGTTAAAGAGTTTCCTTTAAATAAAGGTAAATTCATAACAGGGGTGAAACTATAAAACACGAAAAAGTGTGAAACCAAAGAAAAAGGCCACACATTTTGATGAACCAAGAGTCTCCCAATTAATGGGGGTTTAAAACATATTTCACTTGGTTTAAATGGATTATAAAAGGGTATTAAAATGATTTTATGTTGAAATATATTTCATTGGGGAAAAACTAGAAGGTCTTGGAAAAACAGGGAAGGAATCATCGTTAGGTGAGGCACCACCGCCTTGGCACCATCACCCTAGTCACCCTGGCACCATGGCCCTGCCACCATCGCCCTAACAACTTTTCCCCTACACCGTCGCCCTGGCACTATCTCTCTGGCAGTTTAAACCTAGAACCATCGCCCTAGAACTATCACCCTAGAACCATCACCCTAGAACCATGGCCCTGGCACCATCACCCTGGCGTTGTCGTCCTAGTATCAATGTCGATTGGTTCTATGGATGACCCATCGGTGCCACTGATAACCTTTGGTTCCACTGATAACCATTGGTTCCACCGACACCCATTGGTTCCATTGATACGTGTTGTTGCCACCGACGCTCTTTGGTGCCATCGATGATCATCGGTGCCACCGATGCTGATCGGTGCCACTGACGCTCTTCGGTGCAACTAACGCTCATCGGTTCCACCGACGTTGATCAGTTACACTGATGCCCATCAATTCAATTGACTCCCATCAGTGCCACTGACGCTCATTGGTTCCACCATTCTTCAAATCCTGAAATTTGGAAAAATCCTAAATGAGTCACCGATGGTCCCTAGGACACTCCAAACACCATAAATTTGGAAATGTAATGGACCAAGAAGGTCTAGTCCATTACAAGACTGAACCTCTTGTTTTGAATTTCATTGTTCTTATTATTATTTTCTTTTATTATGTTTTATAACAAATTCCATTTAATTAAATCCAAACTATGATAGTTATTTTTTCATGTTTTTATAATAGTTTGAACCAGTAGGTTAGTTTCAAAGGTTATATCAACCTTTATATTAGTATAGATGATAACTAATCAATATCTTGAGAAATTAATTGAACATTCAGGACTTTATAAATTCAATACAAACTGACTTGGATTATATGTTTAATTAGGGGAAATTTTCAAAGAACCAATCCTTAATAGAAATTTTTATAGGGTATCAATTCACCCCTCCCCCCCCCCCCTCTTGAGTACTCAGCTCCAACCAATACTGATATATGTCAAACATTTTTTGTTTTAATGATAAAGGAGTCATATCACTTTGTGAAGGCGGTAGTACACAAATACATGAATGATGTTATTATCTTTCAGTAATAATGATAAATATTTTATAAATATCATAAATATTTCATTTATATCACATATATATACATTAAAATTGTCTTTATTACCTTCCTTCTAAATTGTTATTGAAAAATGACCCGCATCGCCTCAGGAGGCGGTAGTCAGCCTTACAGATGAGCGACATTATCATATCCCATATGGAATGGAAAGTAAAAAATGAATATATTATATTATGAATAAATAGGTATAATTATTTCATAAATATCATTTATATATTTATATACATATACTTTATATTCATTATCATACCCAACCATGAGTGGTGATGATGGAAAACATGTCACATCAGTTCGTGAGGCGGTAGTTCGTTGTACACACGAATGACGTTATCTTTTACCATTTGAGGGAATATGAGATGGATATATGTCATTACTTTAACATAATGAAATATTAGTATATTATATATAATTTTCTTATTATATAAGCATAAATGAAGAATATTTTAATGAGGGATTATAATAAATAAAACAAACACGTATAGTTTAGAATTTTACCTCTTCTTCGACCACCTCTTCAGGATTATATCTTATATTTACCTAAAATTTAATTCTGAACAAAAAAAATGACTATAGGATGTGGGTATTAAATATGGATAGTTATTTGGGTAGATATTCTCTAAAACAAAATTGTTTTATGGTTTTAATAAGAGAGGAGAGTAGTGGCATTTTATAAGTGAGGTGAGTGGAAAACTTGTAATTTTTTAAAAGAAAAAGGTGTAACCATGTTTTCAAAATTCCAAAAGGTTCAAAAATGGATTATTATAGAACCTTATACATGATAATGTCTAAATATTTCCATAAAATAATTTTTTAACAAGTTTTTAGGTTATTTTAACACTTATCTGTTTAGTTTAATCCCTGGGTAAACCCATTGTTACCTTAACTGTGGTAATCAATTTTTACTATTTTCACTATTCATTAGGGTCAAAATAAGTTGAAATTATTAGACAATTAAATTATTATGATTGAAAATATGGAATACATTTTACTAAATTATATTCACATAAATGAAATAATTTAATTTAAAACAAATCGCACAAATGCGACAAAAAATTGGGTTTTTGAGAAAAAAATCTCATAAGTATGGAAGGTTTTAATATAAAAAATAAATATTAAATTGATTCAAATGATCTAAATTGTATATATTATAATATAATTGAGATAATTATACTTTAATACAAATTTAAAATATAATTTAACTTTGTTAATAATTTAAATGAAAATTATGTTTTCAAATAAAAATCTGTATTTTTTACAATTCCTTGAAAAATGAAACTTTCCAAAAAAATAAAAAAAAATTGTGATGACCCGTCCTCGGGCTAGTGTCGTGACTACCCCAAGCCCACCTTCCATAGGCCAGGGGCTGGCGACTAGCACCAAGGAGTAATTCTTGGAAAAAAGGGAAGGCATTTCCTTTGTAAAGTAAACAACAAACACCACAGAGCAAGCAAGCAGAAGTAAACACTAAGTAATAACTAAGTACAACAGTAAGTGCGGAAAAGTAAGTGGGCCAGAATACAAACCCAAACTGAAAGTAAAGTACAACTGGAAAGTAAAAACAGCAACTGAAAGTAAAGTCGCAGCCTCGAGCCATCCACTGGAACTCCCACCTGAAGGGTGGGTACAGATAGCCTCCACAGCTCCTCGGGTCCAGCCGTTTGCTCCGAGTACGTCCCAACCAGTGGTCCACCTCCATGTATCGTCCTGCTCTACAAGCCTCAACCACGATCAGTGTTGTCCGTCGTCTGCAACCAACATAATGTAGTGCGGGCGTAGCCCGTGCAGGGTTGAGTATAAGCTACTCAGTAGGGACCCCGAGACCCCCGAAGGTCTCCCAAAATACACAAAGGATAATCCACAAAGGAAAGATACAATCACGAAGTAACATCCGACACTACTTAGGTATAAGCCCATACATACACCTAAGTCATCAATTCCAGTTCGGCTCCAACATCCGAGCTCAAGTATAACCCAGTCCACACAGGAAAGCAAAACATAATCCACACAGGATAGCACAACACCATCCATAAAGGAAAGAAAAACAGGATTCATCTCACACAGGTATACTTCTTCGTATGACGATAGAGATAATCAGATATAGCCACTGATTCATCTAAGCCGTCGAACCCACAAAGGATCGATAGGTACTAACCCCCGCAATGACCCACACAGGAACAATAGGTAACTAACCCCCGCAATGACCCACAAAGGATCTGACCCACACAGGATCGATAGGTAACTAACCCCCGTAATGACCCACACAGGATCGGACCCACACAGGATCTGTAGGCACTGGCCCACACAGGACCGATGAGTGCTGACCCACATAGGATCTAACCCACACAGGATCGGTAGCACTGATCCACATAGGATCGCTGAGTGTTGTAGTCGTCTTCGTCGAATCCACGGAGGATTTCTGCACAATCGTCATCGTCATCGCAGTCGCAGCCAGCTCTTGGGTTCCCACACACAGCAAGCTCGTTTCGGAGGGTCCGCTCCACGAGCCGAAGGGGCTGATACATCAACTGACACATAGTCCAGAGTTGATGTAACCAAAAGTTCTGTATCGCCAACAGGAACTCAACATCACAGACGGCGCGTCAATCGGACGCCCGGTCTGAGAGTTATTGGTATTTTCGTCTTAGGGGCCCGATTGGTTTTTAAGTCAAAACCAACCCAACTATACTCCAACTGCATCCAAACCTCGAGCGGAGTAATCCAAAAGGTCCGTCTCACTTAGAGGAATCCAACAAAGTCGACGGAACGTCAATCGGACGTCCAGAACTCTAGTTATAAGTGTTTCCGCTCCAAGGGACCGGTTGGTTTCGTATACGAACCAACCCGACCAAACCCAAAGTTCTCCGAAACTTTGAGTGAGATATATCAAAATGACCGCCTTGGTCCAAGGATCACATCTCAACTGACGGTGCGTCGATCGGAGGCTCATAGCTCAAGTTATGGGCAACAGACCGAAAGAGGTTCGGTATTCGGGGGTTCGGGCCCGGTCCGACCCGGCTCGATAACCCCAGGGTCGGCCCGAACCAGGTCTGGGTCCGGCCCGTTTGGGCGCGGCCCGGCCCAGCTGGTGCGGCCCAGCCCGGCCTGGGCGCGGCTCGGCGCGCTGGCCAGGTGGCTCGGCCGAACGGGCGAGCCGTTCGGATGCAGGGGGTGCTGCCCCCGCGTGTAAACACTGCGACCCCTTAATGGGGCCGCTCACGTCCGGCCAGCCGGGGGTTTCGAACCCCCGGTTCTTCCACGGTCCGGCTGGGCCGCTCCGGCCAGCTGGCTTCTGCCTCCACGGGACCGGCAAGGCCGGTCCCCCTGCTCCGATGCCGGCGGCTCGGAACCAGCGGCCGGTTCCCCTGCTCTGCCGCGGCCCGGAACCGGCCGCGGCCTTCGTCTGTCCGGTGCGGCGCGACGGCGCCGCGGCCCCGCACCGGCCACGGTGCTTTCCTGGTTCACTGGCGCGGCGCGACGGTGCTGCGTATCTAGTTCGTCTTCAATGGTGCGGCATGACGGCGCCGCATCTTTGGTTCATCTTCAACGGTGCGGCACGACGGCGTCGTGCTTCTCCCCCTTTCCTTAACAATTCCCGCGCGGTGTTTCGGCACCGCGTTGCCTTGATCGTGCCGCGGAAAACAACCCAACAAGGGGGAGGAGGGTCGGCCATGTTCATGCGGTCCGACCTCCTCCCGTTATTGTGATAGCAGGCAGCTCAAAAGAAAAGGATAAAACGACGAAAGTTTTTACGAACTAACAAATAAAATAAATCCCTACCTCAACGTTGTCGTTGAACGAGAGTTCGTCACGGAATTAACCGTCGCGGAAGAAGAGGATCGTCACGAAAGAAAGCGTCACGGAAGGAACGTTGTTGGAATTAGGTGATCTCTGAGGGAGGCGTCTCTCGCCGTCATCCGCCGTCGGAGGTCAGTGTTCTTCGTCGGCGGCGGTGTGTTCTTCACGTTCTTCGTCGAAGAACGAAGAATCCTCAAGACCTCTCTTTTTCTCCCAAAGGCTCCCACAACCAGAATTCCAACAAAATAAAATAAGAGTTTTCTTATTTTATTAATGCACAAGACAACGTTTGAATTTCAAAAGAAACGAAATAAATAATTAATTCAATGAATTAATTGTAACGATTTAACTGCCCAAATTAATGAGGCGTTTCTTAACCAGAATAAACGCACGGTTTGACTTCATTAAAAAGGGGGGTGCGGGTGCGTTACTTAGAAGGAAAGAAACGGTGGGGCTCATGCGGGCCCTACCTCACCAATATCCTACCAAGTGGGTAGGATATTGTGGGTCCCACCTTATCCTCTTAACTTAGGTTAAGCTGCTTTAAGTAAAATAAAATAAATTTTCACACCACTTATTTTATTCCTCAACTTAACCCCAAAAAAATTAAAAACCACATCAGAGAAAATGAAAATCCGAAAATTTGTTTCTAAAAAATTACCGATGCTGTGATTCCATTGGTTCCCTCAGAATTCGATTCCGAGCACCGGTTCAAAAGTTAGTAAAACCCGCTCGTTCGTTCACTGAACGTACCCGAGATAAACTTTGGAAAATGATTCCGGACACACCGGGCCTCAGAATCAAGTGCTGTTAGAAACTGCGTTCTTGTAAAATATCCAAGAAAATTAAGAAAAAAATTCCCTTGAATTTTTCGGGCCTTTACATCACTCCCACCTCAGGGCTTTACGTCCCCATACAGATACATCAAAAACTAGAGAAACAAATGTGGGTACTGAGCACGCATCTGAGCCTCCCGATCCCAAGTGCTCTCCTGAAGGTTCTCATGCTGTCATCTGATGCACACTAGAGGAATCGACCATCCACGTAGGACCTGCTCTTGTCGATCCTCAATCTCCACTGGGACCTCCGCAAAAGTTGCCCCATCATCAACGTCCAGCTCCCCATGGTCAATGATATGCATCGGGTCGTGCACGTATCTCCTCAGCTGAGATACATGGAAGACGTGGTGCACCAGGTGCAACTGAGTTGGTAGGGCCAGGAGATAAGCCACCTCGCCAATCCTGCTGAGGACCTAAAATGGTCCGATGAAGCAAGGAGATAACTTTCTGCCTCATCCAAATCTCCATAATCCACATCGAGGTGAGACCCACAAGAAGACGTGGTCACCATCCTCGAACTCCAGTGGCCTCTGCCTCCTGTCATCATAAGACTTATGTCGGCTCTGAGCTGTCCTCATCCAATCCTGGATGACCCGGACCTTCTCCGTCGTGGCCTGGACCATCTCTGGTCCCACAAGTGCTGACTCCCCAGGGTCTGTCCAGCACAAAGGAGATCTGCAAGGTCGTCCGTACAACGCCTCGTATGGTGCCATCCCGATGGTGGAGTGGTAGCTATTTTTGCACGTGAACTCCACCAAGGGTAGGTGGTCCTCCCATCTACGACCAAAGTCGAGGACACATGCGTGGAGCATGTCCTCGAGAGTCTGAATGGTCCTCTCTGTCTGACCATCCATCTGAGGGTGAAAGGCGGTTCTCAGATGTAGTTGCGTCATGAATGCCTCCTACAACCCCTTCCAAAGCTGGGAAGTAAAGTGAGCATCTCGATCGGAGATGATAGATGATGGCACACCGTGAAGCCGTACAATCTCCTGAACGTAGAGATGTCCCAAGCTCTCCACTGAGCCCTTCTCTCTGATGGGTAAGAAGTGATCCGACTTGGTGAGTCGGTCGAGAATCACCCAAATGGAGTCGTGACCTCTGGAAGTGCGTGGAAGTCCAGTCACAAATTCCATAGATATGTCATCCCACTTCCACTCCGGAACCTCCAAGGTTTGTCCCAAGCCTGCTGGTACCTGGTGCTCTTCCTTCACCTGCTGGCAGGTGAGGCATCGAGAAACGAACATTGCTATAGCCTTCTTCATACCTGGCCACCAGTGTTTTCATCTGAGATCCCGGTACATCTTCACCACTCCAGGATGTACCACCAAAGGGGAAGTGTGAAACTATCTCTGCACCTCCTCCCGCAAAGAAACTGGTACTAAGTTACGTCCTCTGAAAATGAAGTCATGCTCTCCTTCTAAGGAGAAACCGTCAGGTGTATGTCCTGAGGATATCTGTGCACGCCGCATCTCACAGTCGGCTTCCCCATGCTATGCCTCTCTGACCCGCTGTAGTAGTGGAGGAGTGACTATGAGTGACTGAAGGAAGGCTGCTTCATCTCTATCCACGAAGGATATCTGTAAATTGGCTAGCTGCTCTGACGCCTCACCAAGTAGTTGAATGCCCGTCCTCCTGCTGAGAGCATCGGCTACTACATTCCCCTTTCCAGAAGTATAGACTATCTCAAAGTCATATTCCTGGAGGAACTCAAGCCATCACCGCTATCTCAGGTCCAGGTCCTTCTACGAGAAGATGTACCTGAGACTCTAATGGTTAGAATAGACTGTAAAGCGCTCGCCCATCAGATCGTGTCTCCATGTCTTCAGAGCGAAAACCACTACTGCTAACTCTAGTTCATGGGTAGCGTAGTTCTGCTCATGCGGCCTCAACTGGTGTGATCCATAGGTGATCATTGCACGCTCCTACATCAGGACACATCCGAGTCCGGTCCCTGATGCATCGCAGTAGACTACGTACCCTACTCTCTCCTCCGACAACCTCAAGATAGGTGTGCTGGTCAATCTTTGTCTCAACTCCTGGAAGCTCTGCTGATATCTGTTTGACAACACAAAGGGTTTCCCCTTCTTCATCAAAGCTGAGAGTGGTGTCGCAACTCTGGAGATGTCTGGCACAAATCTTCGATAGTATCCAGCTAGACCCAAGAAACGTCACACCTCCATCACGCTCCTGGGTGGCTCCCAAGCTAGCACTGCCTCGATCTTCGGAGGATCCACCGCAACTCCCACCTCGGAGATGACATGTCCCAAGAAGTGGACCTCACGTATCTAGAACTGACACTTCTAGATATTTCCATAAATCTGGTGCTCTAGGAGTGTGTCAAGTACAACCCTCAAGTGGTAGGTGTGCTCCTCCTCAGTCGTCGAGTATATCAAAATGTCGTCGATGAAGACTATGACAAATCGATCGAGGTATGGCTGAAAGATCCAGTTCATGAGGCCCATGAACACTTCTGGAGCATTGGTTATTATGAATGGCATAACCAAGAACTCCTAATGGCCATACCGACATCTGAAGGCCGTCTTCTGCACGTCCTCGTCCCGAACTCTGAGCTGATGATAGCCTGACCTGAAGTCTATCTTTGAGAGCCACTGTTCTCCCTTGAGCTGATCGAAGAGGTCATCAATCCTTGGTAGCGGATACTTGTTCCTCACTGTCACCTAGTTCAGGTGACGATAGTCGACACAAAGTCACAAGCTTCTGTCCGCCTTCTTGGAGAACAATATTGGGGAATCCCAGGGTGAAACATTGGGTCGGATGAATCCCTTGCCCTGAAGTCCTCCAACTGTACCCGTAGCTCTCGAAGATCAGCGGGGGCCATCCGATACGCTGGAGTGGATATCGGGGCTGTCTTGGGGTACAGGTCAATATAAAATTATACCTCTCTGCGAGGAGGTAGTCCTGGAACGTCGTCGGGGAAAACGTCTGCATACCAATCCACCACTGCAGGAAAACTAAGACTATGCACGTCAACTGCTCCTAGGATGAGGCTATCCAACTGATGAGTGATTGGTTGTCCTCTCCTCTGCGGAAGTCCATCCTGTGCTGCGAAGGCTCCCTTCTCGCTAGTGAAGGTGAACCTACTCCCATCGGTGCGTACACATCGCAGCTTGCACCTAAGACAGTCGATATGAGCATAGACTGTAGATAACCAATCCATGCCCAAGATGACGTCGTAAGGCCTCGACGCCGCTACAAGAAGATCTCAACCGAAGCTCTTGCCTCCTAGAGTAAGCTCACACCGCCGGAACCAGTTCTTAATCGTCGAGTCTACTCCCGTAGCAGTCTCTAGCCATAAGGATCGAGCTCACGGCTCCGTCGTAATCTCTGAGCTCCGAACAAGGGTAGCGGCTATGAAAGAATGACTTACTCCTGTGTCTATAAGAACTGCAGCAAGGGTGTAATAGACACAGATAGTACCTCGAATCATCTCGGGCACGCCGTGGCCGTAGGCCTCCACTGCCTGGATCTGTGCCTGTCTCTGCCCGCGAGCTCTCTGTGGTCGGGGTGGACCTCCTGGTGGTGGTGGTGGTAGAGCCTCAAAGCGTCGCCCACCACCTGCTGCTCGGCCAGCTCCTCTGCCTCGTCCACCTTCTCCCTGCGGACCGCCACGGTCGACCCTCTGCCTCTGCCTGGGTGGCCCCTCAACCGTCTGCTGCTCCTCGGCACGGCGGGTCAGGCAATCACGAGCCATGTGGCCCTACCCGCTACATGTGTAGAACTGTCTACCTCTCGAAATACTGGCTCCACGTTGTGTGCCCTACACTGCTGAGCTAGTGTCCTGAGGTCGTCTACCTGAGGGTCTGGTCTGCCTGGACCCATGAGTCATCCGTCGACTACCTACTGTAGAAGACTCTGCTACGTGCCACCCCGTGGTAGGTCTCGCTGCAGATGCAGGCTCAGGAAGGAAGCTCTCAATCAAAAGGGCTCACTCCAGTACTCATACCTGAGTCGGAATGCTGAGGGAGATCAGCGATGCCCCGATCTCATGCCTAAATTCCTGCTCAAAGGTCCAGGCCCGGAAGAATGAGTCATGTACCATGTCTGTCGAGTAGCGCGAGAGATCGGTAAATCTCGTCGAGTACTGGGCGACCGTCAATTTGCCTTGCCGCAGCTGTAGAAGCTCCTGGATGCGCACTGCACGGAGGGTAGCTGGGATGAACTCCAAGTGGAAGAGGCTCTCAAAGTCCTTCCCGAGAAGAGATGTCTCATCGTGCACCTAGAGCATCAAGCTCCACCTTCTGCCTGCTACCGCATGCAGTAGGCTCGCTGCGAGGATCACCATGAGGTCTTCTGGTGTCCTCACTAACCTGAAAACTCATATCACTGCCTCCAGCCAATCCTCGGCTGCCTGAGGGTCCATCTCCCTGCGGAACCTGGGTGGTCGCTGGCGTTGAAACTCATACAGTGCACTAAGGCGACGTGCATCGTCAGCGGTTGGGGCTGGTAGCATCGGTGGCTAGGTGAGTAGAGGTACTGTCGGTGCCTCTGCTATCAAAGGGCCCTGTACCGAGGCATCGTCGCTCGGTGGACGGTCATCATGCACAACTCTCCGAATCCAAGCTGGCTACCATCGTGGGGCCATCCTGAAAAGATACAGGTGCACCAAGGTAAAACAGTATACCCGGTGAGCTGACACAAAGTAATCACAAAGAAAACTTGAAACACACATGCAATCAATGTTTCCGTGCATTAAGACGGAAATCATAAGTCAGGGTCCTGGTGTACGGATACCTCGGCCGCCGCACCAACACTGGACTCCCTGGACTGATAACCACACCCAATACGCTTAACATTATTTCTCCACATAGAAAAAGATCAGAGTCCTGAGTTCTGCGGTAGAACCAAACTCCTATGATACCATTTTGTCACGACCCGTCCTCGGGGCCATGCCGTGAGTACCCCAAGACCGCCTTCCATAGGCCAGGGGCTGGCGACTAGCACCAAGGCGTAATTACCAGTAAAAAGGGAAGTCATTCCCTTTGTAAAGTAAATAACAAACACCATAGAGCAAGCAAGCAGAAGTAAACACTAAGTAAAAACTGAGTACAACAGTAAGTGAAAAAAAGTAAGTGGGCCAGAATACAAACCCAAACTGAAAGTAAAGTACAACTAGAAAGGAAAAATAGCAACTGAAAGTAAATCCGCAGCCTCGAGCCATCCACTGGAACTCCCACCTGAAGGGTGGGTACAGATAACCTCCACAGCTCCTCGGGTCCAGTCGTCCGCTCCGAGTATGTCCCGCCCAGTGGTCCACCTCCAGGTACCGTCCTGCTTCGCAAGCCTCAACCACGATCAGCGTTGTCCGTCATCTGCAACCAACATAACGTAGTGCGGGCATAGCCCATGCAGGGGTGAGTATAAGCTACTCGGTAGGGACCCCGAGACCCCGTAAGGTCTCTCAGAATCCACAAAGGATAATCCACAAAGGAAAGATACAATCACGAAGTAACATCTGACACTACTTAGGTATAAGCCCATACATACACCTAATTCATCAATTCCAGTTCAGTTCCAACATCTGATCTCATGTACAACCCAGTCCACACAAGAAAGAAAAACGTAATCCACACAGGATAACACAACACAATCCACAAAGGAAAGAAAAACAGGATTCATCTCACACAGGTATACTACTTCGTATGACGATAGAGATGATCAGATATAGCCATTGATTCATCTAAGCTATTGGACCCACAAAGGATTGATAGGTACTAACCCCCACAATGACCCACAAAGGATCTGACCCACATAGGATCGATAGGTAACTAACCCCTGTAATGACCCACAAAGGATATGACCCACACAGGATCGATAGGTAACTAACCCCCGCAATGACCCACACAGGATCGGATCCACACAGGATCTGTAGGCGCTGGCCCACACAGGACCATTGAGCGCTGACCCACACAGGATCGATAGCACTGATCCACGTAGGATCGCTGAGTTCTGTAGTCGTCGTCGTCGAATCCATGGAGGATTTCTGTACAGTCGTCATCATCGTCGTAGTCGCAGCTAGCTCTAGGGTTCCCGCACACAGCAAGCTCATTTCAGAGGGTCCGTTCCACGTGCTGAAGGGTATGATACATCAACTGACAGATATTCCGGATTTGGTGTATCCAAATGTTTCGTATCGCCAATAGGAACTCAACGTTACAGTCGGTGCGTCAATCAGACGCCCGGTCTGAGAGTTATTGGCTTTTTCGTCCCAGGGGCCCGGTTGGTTTTTAAGTCAAAACGAACCTGGACGTATGCCAACTGCGTCCAAACCTTGAGTGCAGTAAGCCAAAAGGTCCTTCTCACTTAGAGGAATCCAACAAAGTCGATGTCATGTCAATCGGACGTCCGGAACTCAAGTTATAAGCGTTTCCGCTCCGAGGGCCCGGTTGGTTTCATGTACGAACCAACCTGGACGAACCCAAAGTTATCCGAAACCTTGATTGTGATATACCAAAACGACTGTCTCGATCCAAGGATCACATCGCAACTGACGTTGCATTGATCGGAGGACTGTAGCTCATGTTATGGGCAACAGACTGAAAGAGGTTCGGTGTTAGGGGGTTCGGGCCCGGTCCGACCCGGCCCGATACCCCCAGGGTCCGGCCCGTTTGGGCGTGGCCCGGCCCGGCCTGGGTGCGGCCCGGCTCAGCGGCCCGGCGCGCTGGCGGTCCGGCGCGCTGGCCAGGTGGCTCGGCCGAACGGCTGAGCCGTTCGGATGCGGGGGGCGCTACCCCCGCGTGTAGACACCGCGGCCCCTTAATGGGGCCGCTCACCTCCGGCCAGCCGGGGGTTTCGAACCCCCGGTTCTTCCACGGTCCGGCCGGCCCGCTCTGGCCGGCCGGCTTTTGCCGCCACGGGACCAGCAATGTCGGTCCCCCTGCTCCGATGCCGGCGGCCCGGACCCGGCCACCGGTTCCCCTGCTTCGCCGCGGCCCGGAACCGGCCGCGGCCTTCATCCATCCGGCGCGGCGCGACGGCGCCAAGGCCCCGCTCCGGCCGCGGTGCTTTCGTGGTTCATCGGCGCAGTGCGACGGTGCCACGTCTCTGGTTCGTCTTCAACGGCGCGGTGTGACGGCGCCACGTCTTTGGTTCGTCTTCAATGACGTGGTGCGACGTTACCACGCTTCTCCCCCTTTCCTTAACAATTCTCGTGTAGTGCTTCGGCACCGCGTTTCCTTGATCGTGCCGCAACAAACAAACAAACAAGGGGGATGAGGGTCGGCCGTGTTCGTGCGGTCCGACCTCCTACCATTATTGTGATAGCAGGTGACTCAAAAGAAAAGGAGAAAATGACGGTAGTATTTACGAACTAACAAATAAAATAAATCCCTACCTCAACGTTGTCGTCGAACGAGAGTTCGTCGCGGAATTAACCGTCGCGGAAGAAGAGAATCATCGTGGAATAAAGCGTCACTGAAGGAATGTCGTTGGCATTAGGTGATCTCCGAGGGAGGCATATCTCGCCGTCTTCCGCCGTCGGAGGTCGGCGTTCTTCGTCGACGGCGGTGCGTTCTTCGCGTTCTTCGTCGAAGAACGAAGAATCCTCAAGACCTCTCTTTTCCTCCCAAAGGCTCCCACAACCAGAATTCCAACAAAATAAAATAAGAGTTGTCTTATTTTATTAATGCACAAGCCAACGTTTGAATTTCAAAAGAAATGAAACGAATAATTAATTCAATGAATTAATTGTAACGATTTAACCGCCCAAATTAATGAGGCGTTTCTTAACCAGAATAAATGCACGGTTTGACTTCATTAAAAGGGGGGTGCAGGTGCGTTACTTAGAATGAAAGAAACGGTGGGGCTGGTGCCGGCCCCACCTCGCAAATATCCTGCCAAGTGGGTAGGATATTGTGGGTCCCACCTTATCCTCTTAACTTAGGTTAAGCCGCTTTAAGTAAAATAAAATAAATTGTCGCACCACTTTTATTTTATTCCTTAACTTAACCCCAAAAAAATTAAAAACCACACCCGAGCAAACACAGCTCCGGAAAAGGTGTTTCTAAGCAATTATCAGCGCTGCGATTCCATTGGTGCCCTCAGAATTCGATTCCGAGCACCGGTTCAAAAGTTAGTAAAACCCGCTCGTTCGTTCACTGAACGTATCCGAGCTAAACATCGGAAAATGATTCCGGGCACACTGGGCCTCAGAATCAAGTGTCATCAGAAACTGCATTCTTGCAGAATTCCCAAAAAAATTAAGAAAAAAATTTACTTGAATTTTTCGGGTCTTCACAAAATTCACCCTAAGATATTTTTTTATTATGATTTAAAAAATTAATTTAATTATATAAAATATATTTTATAAATTTTTTAATATTTAATTCAATCATATGTTTATAAGAACTAATGAAACCATTTTCTTTAAAAAAAATCATTTTTTCAAAAAACATTTATTTTAAATTCAAATGATTATTAATTTTATTTATAATAAATATATAACCAATGAACATGTTTAAATTATATATTTTTATAATTTATTTATTTGTATTCATAACCTCTAATTTATCAGCTAGGTTATAATGGTCAAGTTTAAATAATATTTTAATAGAGTATCATGTTTCGTTAAAAAACCCTTTTTGTGTGCATAACAAGTTGTCAAAGAGATTTAATTTATTTAAATGGAAATAAATTATAAATTATTGGGGTGTTAAATATAATTCCTATATTGTAAAAATTTAATAAAATTTATTATAATTGTATCTCTAGGATAAAATTTACTTCCCTCCATTGAACTTCTCATTTTTCCTCAGAAATTCATTTCTCTATGCCCATATTTTCCACACATAAAACATTTTTCTATTCCCTTAACACATTCTCCTAGGTATCTGTTTATATATTTATAACTTAAATAAAATTTCTCATTATTTTCTACATGGTCTCCATCACTCAATCTCTTTTCATACTTCATCCTTCTCTTCTTTGGTGAGTACAAGAGTTGGTTAAGGTATAGATTGTTAATATTATATTGGGATAACTACTTAGGAATAATCATAAAATCTTTTAATTCAGTCATTATCCAATTTGGATTCTCATAATCACCACATTTTCCATCATATTCAATATTAACAGGATAACTTTGGGTTCTTTCCATTGACTAAAACCAAAAAACAAAGTGTGCACAATAATCATCACAGTAGAAAACCATATAATCATTTATAGGATTTATAAATCATGTAACCATATTTTAAATATAAGATTTCTTGTGTTTAGCCTATTTAATTCATTATCATCATATATTCAAATCCTTCATGATGGTTCATAAATAAAAAGTGATTTAACTCAAGAATATACCCCATGAGTATCAAATAATGTTTGGAGTAAGGCCCACTAGCATGTACTAGGTGATGATCGAGTCAAATCCCAATACACCTTTTTTTGAGTTATTATCCCCAGGTAAAACTATGCTAGATCCAAATCAACATTTTGTAACCATAAAGATATTTATTGCTCAGAAATCCCCATAATATCTACCTTACCAAAACTTTATGATATTATCATACACTTACACTTACAATAAAAGTAAGTCAGGGGGATATACTCCTTAATATATATTTTCATAAATCTAGTTCCCAAGGTTTATACTAAACTTATTCTAATACCATCTATAGTGAACCTAAATCCAGTATCCCATAGTCATTGGTTACTTTACTACATTGGTCCAATATACAAGAGATTGCATCCAAAAGTATCAAATAGTTTGGTATTCTTGTAAAACTAGATACATATGTAAAACTCACATTACAATTGAAAACATAAAATAAAACATAGTAATTTATTTGATAAAAGCACCATTACCTTTAGAATATTCCTTTATATAAATCATTATTAATTTCTTGGAAACCTAGGGAAAGGAAACATAAGAAAGATATGAACTAAGATGCTCAGTAAAGGTATGTGCATAGCAAAAACTATCATTAATAAATATGGAATATTAAATTTGGAAAGATAAATAATTGATATCACATTCCATTTAATAAACAAATATATCATGAAGAATAATATGGTAGGTATAAATTTTGACAAAATAATTCCAAATAATTAATCACATATGATTGAAACTTATCCATGGATATCATAACTAATCAAATAATCACATGGTTGTCAATAACGTATACTAGAATGGCATAATTAATACTTATGTATGTCATAAACATATGTTTAAGGCCTTCTTCTAATTCATCTTATATAAATAAGAAATTCCCCTTCCAAATACTAAAACCAGTTTGTATCATGAGGCCTACTGAAACATCGACGGGGTATAGCAGGCCCTTACCATCACTTAAAAATTCCAATGAATTCCTTATATGAACAAGGAGGAACATAATCATGTAAACATTCATATTGAAAAACTAGAATAATAAATTTTAATAGTTTACCCAAACCAGAAACATTATAAATTTAAACATTTTTTTAAAAACTGTCATATAAAATGTAAATAATTTCCCCAATCAATAATCATAATCAAGATCAATCTAGAGTAATATAGATAATGGTATCAAAATAGTACATCCCTAGTTAAACTGATCATAAACCATCTAGATAAATAATAAGGATGGTATAGTTAAAACATTTTCCCAGTGGATTATAAGTAAAATAAGGTTTCCATCCATTTATGAATATAAATAACATAAAAATATCATTAAATACATTCTTGAAGAAAACACCCTTTTCACTTTGAAAATAAATTTTAAAAACTATATTTCTAGAATATTAGGAAAAAAAATATTTAAAAATAATCATTAAGACTTATAAATTAATCATCAATGCATTAATCAGTCATTATGGAGAGAAATTATTTTTATGTTGTATAAGTTAAAAAAACATTTGTTTCACACTTTTGTAATAAATTTCAAAATGTACCATATTCATAAAAAGACTACAATATTCCTTCAAAAATATTTTTTAAAATAAAAACATTGGAAAAAATGAATTTTAAAATTTGTAGGATAATTTTCAAAACATTTTTAAAAACATTTTAAGAAAACATGGATATGGAATGAAAGGCATTTTCAACTAAAAAGAGAAATAAATTTGGCATTTCTTAATAAAAAACTCAAAATATTTAAGTAACAAAGAGATGAATATGGTAATATTACATTAAAAGTTGATGAATAATTAAAGGGTAAGTAAATATATTGGTTTTAATATAGTAAAACCAAATAATTCTTCCATGGGAGACTTAAACACAAACAATCCCGAATAATGATGAGATTGTGAAATAAATCCCTATCATAATGGGAAACTTTTGAATCAAAACCCATATGAAAGAAATAAATTAAAATGAAACTTTAAATACCACTATAATTAATATATTCATGATATAAAATATCATATGGTCACTATATACACCACACAAAATAAATAAGTGGTGAATATGGAATATGTCTCGCGAATGTAATAGTGAGATGACAAACTTTTACCTCACGTATAATTTCCATCGTAAATGTTTGAAACTCATGTATAATAAATATTGATTTATTTTAACTATATTTCATAAAAATAATAATATATATCAAACCCTATGTGATTTACTTGTAACTTTTTATCACCAGTTTATTAGCAATTCTTTGTTAAAATCACATTTTTAGGTGATAACTTCTTTTTTCATGTATGTTTTGGTTAAATATTTTGATACTTGTAATTTTATCATGTTTACATTATATTAAGAATTTTAATCAATATATAAATATAAAATATATTTATTACATATTTATTTTGAGAAATCCATAAAATTTAGATATAAAAATGAGTTATATTGTTCATGGAGACGGTAGGCTGTATGTACACATAAATGTTATTTTCATTTTATGACCAATGAAACAAAATAATGGTAAATAAAAATTTTAATTTCTATAATCATTATTATATCATATAAAAAAATATTTATAAAATTCATCCTTATTACTATCCATGTAAAGATGAAATGAAAAAATAATCACATCACTTAGTGGAAGCGGTAGTCCACAAGTATGCACGAGCGACATTATCATTTTTCCAGGTGATTTGAATATAAGAATGATGATGTTATAATTTCATAAGTATAATTTTTTCATAGATATAGTATATATACATTAAATTTGTCATTTAATCTATCATTCTGAGGCAGTGAATGAAAAATAATTATATCTCTTTGCGACGCGGTTGTCCACCTTACACACGATCAACGGTTTTGTTTCCCATTTGATGAAATATGGGATGGATATAAAATATTGAATTAACATAATAACATATATATATATATATATATATTTAGGATATTATTTTAATTTTTTATCATTTTTTTTAATATTATTGGGGTGGATTAAGAAATAAAATGAAGACGTGTGGTTAAGAACTATACCACTTCTTCGGAGAACCAATTTGGGTTTATACATAAATACTTGATAGAATGGTTTTATGATAAAAAATGAATATAGGCCAGGATGAGGTATTTGAGGAATTTATTTGGGTATTTATTTACTAAATCAAGTGGCATTGGAAGTGTGAATAGGATTATAGAAGTGGTTTCATTTTATAAGTGGAGGAGAGGACACACTTGGAATTTTTTAAAGGAATAAAATGTACCAACATTTTTAACATATCAAAAGGAACCAAAATGGATAATTTTCAAACATTAAATGATATAAGATTGAAATATTACCATAAAATATAAATTTTATAGGTATTTAGGTTATTTTAACCCTTATCCTTTTAGTTTAACCCCCTGGTAAACATATTTCAGCCTTAATCTCGGTAATTATTTTTTACCATTTTTGTTATTCATTATGAAAAAAATAAGTTGAACTTCTTAAAAAATATTAATTATAATAATTCCAAATTTGGAAGAAATTTTTTCCAAATTAAAATCACATAATTTAATAATTTAATATAAAATTAAACCTACAAACGCAACGAAAAAAATGTTTTTCTAGATGAAAAGTTTTCTTATGTAATAAATTTTTTTACATCTAATCTCAACATAAAATTGATTAAAATGAAATAAATTTGATTAATTATAATTTAATTTCACTAATTTTACTTTTAAAACAATTTGAAAACAAATGTAACTTAGTACATTCTTTAAATAAAAACGTAGTTGTCAATAAAACTTTTTATTTTTACTTTTAATTTCAAAATTTATATTTTCATAAATTTAAACAAAATTCACTATAATATAACTTTGTATTGATGATTTAAAAAATTAATTTCATTTTTTGAAATAAAGTTTCTAAAAGTTATAAAAAAATATTTTAAAATATTTTTGAAATAAGCTATAAAATAGTTTTCTTTAAAATAATGTTTTTAATCATAAAATTGGGTTTATTATTATCTCATGCTTGAAAAAAAATTATATGAAAAAATAATTTATTGATAAAATAGTAATTAAATAAAATTAAAATCAGTCACTAATAGTGAATAATTTAATTCATTATCATAAAAAAGCATTGCGCACATAAAATATTTTTTTAAGAAAAATGTTTGTTTTACTTTTAATTGATTTTTATTTTCATTTATAATAAATTGATAAATAAAATTATTTTATTTTATACATATTTAAAATATATAATTTTTAGAATTTATTTAGTCATATTCATACCTACCATTTTAATGGATATGTGATAACTATCACATTAAATAATACTATTTTAATAGTATATCATGGTTTATTTAACCTCAGTGTTGCTTGTAACGCACGCTATCAAAGAATTAAATTTTATTTAAAGAAAAAATTCATTCTCAAATATAGGGGTGTTACATTTTAGGTATGATAAGGGTACACATATATATTTTTGGGATATTTTTTGAACTATTTGAGCATTAATTTCCTATCATCTAGTCGGAAATACATGAGTTTTGGAGTATTGTGGGCTGCCAAAATTGGTAGGAGGAGTCCTTCACACATCACTGTATTTTATTTTAGTTTCCATTATTTCTATATCCAGTTATTCATGACCATTATATTTGGATTTTTTGAGGTTTTTATTGTAAATATATATAAAAAGGATATGTTTTATATTTTCATATAGGTATAGTTGGTACAATTTGACATACAATTCTTTATTTTATATTGTAAAATGTATGATATATGGGTCAACCATGATAGATTTTTTCCAAAATTCATTATTGATGTATAATGCCTCAAAAATACCCTTAGTGATAGTCGTCAACCCCTTGTGATCTAGGTACATGATTGGGATAGTGGCGGTCTGAATTGGTTCAACAGAAGATCCAGACTGTGTTGTTACATAATTTTCCTTTCATACCTATATAGAAGAGCATAATTTATTAAAAAACTGTATTTTAAAATATATAATAAATATTAAAAAACCAAGAAATAATTGATGAATGATAAGTAATAAAAATATAAGCATTCATTATCAAACAAATAGTTTTCATTATAAATAAAAAATTTCTCTACGCATTATGTATTTCTATTTATATTCAAATTTTTAAAAGTTTAATTTTTTAGTAAGATATATTGAATATTGGAAATTAAGAGGTTTAAATTATATAAGGTGTTAAATAATATAGTTTTTTTTAATAATAATTATAATTATAAATAATTAAAAAAGTTAAATTATGTAAAAAAGATAAATATGATATAAAACGACATTAAAAATATTAATTAACATTTATATATTTTAGAAATATTTTTTATGTTTTTAAATCAATTTTTCAATTCCAATAATCATTCCTCAACTGAATCTCATGTGATTTCATGATCTCCATTCTTCTAACTTTAGTATGCAATTAAATTTCCTCTAATTTAATTTATAAATAAATACCAATCCACCCATTCAAAACTACACCTAAATTTCTTTTTTCTCTCTAAATTCTACCAAAATTACTTCCCATACAATATTTATTCAAGTTTAGGATCCTATGTGTAACAGCCCAAGAATTTTTGAAAAATATTCTTTTTAATTTCATTAATGTCTTGTGTTGTACGCAACACAAAAAGGATCTTGCACAACACGCATCCTTGACTTGCCTTGCATTACACGCAATCGCAACCTTCCTCGATAGCGTCTGTAGTACGTAATGCTGAGTTTCACGAAATAACGATATGCTATTAAAATATTATTAAAACTAGCCGTTATGAATAGTAATAAACACTTTTTAAATTTTAGAAAATTTATCTCTCAAAATGGACTTTATTTTTGGATTCGGTGTATTGAATTTAGCCTAAGGTGAAATTTTGGTACTTTTCGGATAACTTTCATATTCTGATGAATAGTGAAAATTACTAAATTATAATTAAAAACAACTATTTTAATCGAAATAATTAATAGTGATAAATTATTAATTTTAGTGGTTTTAAAGTATATTTAGAATATATTTTTACAATTTAATACGATGTTGGTCATTGGATGTAATTTTACATTTAAACCAGACATAATCAAGTGTCAATCTTTTGGTAGATATTGTTTCTTAAAAACACGCTATTTGTTTTAACAGCGGGATTTAATTATAAAATTAATTAATTCAACTTCTATGTTATGAATTTGGTAAAATAGACTTTATTTTTGAATTTGGGATATGAAATATAGCTTAGGATGAAATTTTGGTATTTTTCTGAAAACTTTCAATTTTTGATGAATAGTGAAACCACTAAGTGGTAGGTTAAAAACTGAATTTTTCATAAAACTTAATTTTACCGCTTCTGTGAATGGAATTTCAAAAATCAGAGAGACACGGTTGATGTCAGTAAGTAAAATGTGGTTCAATGAGATGAAAATAATTTTTGGTGAATAGTAACTTTTTACTTTTATTTACCACGGTTAAAAGTAAATAAGGTAATTAAGGGTAAGAATGATATTAATATTACCCTAACACATGTCATAATTCTATTGGACAAGTGTATCTCGACCAAAAACAATCTTAGGTGTAAAATATTATCATTTAGGCCCACTTGGATTAGATTACATTTATTATTATTTAATTCAAAGAAGAGTTAAAAGAGTTAAAATCAAAGTTTATTTACTAAAACATTTTTAATATAGGGTTATACATAAGATAAATTCGATTGTAAATATTCATTAGAAAGATAAAAAGATTTACTACATAATGATAATTTATTTATAATTTTTAGACTTTAAATAAAATAATTTATTTATGACACAACGATGATGCAGTAATTACCCTTTTTAAGGAAATATTAACATAATTGATGTTATAAATGCTCAAATGAATGTAATTTGAGACTTTTTATGAATTACACTAATTTTCTAGGTTACTATGATATATTAGTGTTGATTTAATCAACTTTGTTCGAACATATAATTCTGTTATGACTTTCACAAAAATCATATATCAAATAGTGTCAAAATTGACACAAAATTGTTTTTAAATCAAATATTATATTATTAATTGTTATTTTATTCCTAAAAATCTAAGGTTCGTCCAAATGACTTAGATAAGGATATATATATTAATAATAAACAATTTGGGGTTCATTTGGAATGTTATAGTAAGTTTATTAACCATATAGTGAAAGAAAACAAAAAGACACGGTAAAAGTTAAATTATTTAACTTAGAGTTAAATCTAATTGATAAGGTTAAAATAATACCCTAAACTTGTCTAAATCTAATTGGATGATAGTATTTCGACCCATCCCCACTTTAGCTTCAAAATAAGACCCTTTGGAACCATTATAAACCGATTTTGACATTAATATAAAATAATATTTTGAGGTATTCCTAAGGTGCCCCTCTCCTCCCTTATAAAAGGACACCTCCTCCCCCTCCTCCTCACACCAATTTGAGCACTCAAGCTCGGCCAACCCCTGCCAAAATCTCTTCTCCACTTCCCTAGAAACATCCTAGAGGTTCTGGTCTTCCTCAAAGACCAATTTTAGTGCCCTAAGAGGAGGTCTCAAAGAGGCGCTTCAAAGAAGAGGCAATTACCGTTACCAATTCTTTCATATTTATTTCTTCTTCCACTTCTTCTTCTTAGGTTGTTTCGTTATGAAGTAATAACATCAGTATCACTCATATACTGATATGTTATTATAAGTATGAAACAACCCTATTTCACCATCTATCCATCCTATGGAAAAAGAAATCACCGCGCGTGTGTACGTACGGAATACCGTCTCCACGCCGTGGTGTAATCTATTTTCCACCACCACCTTACATGGATGGGTATAATGGTGTAAAGAATAACTATACATAGTTATTACAACATCATATTGATTATGATATATTGTATAATCCACTCCAATTCAATTCAATATTTATGGAAATGATATCATCGCTCGTGCGTACGTACGGACTACCGTCTCCACGACGCGATGAGATTCATTCTCCATGTTAACCATTTAAGAATGATTATAAAGTATATATAAGAAATAATAATGAAATATATGACATTATAAATCTACTGGATTTATGTATATATATATATATGTATGTCATCTACTTACTACCATTCAAGTCAATAAGGAAAGGAAAACAGCGTCCATGCATACGTACGGACTACCGTCTCCATGAACGGTGTTTTTCATTTCATTTATGTATCTATTATATATATATATACTGAATATATATGATATATAAATCATATTTTATATTCTTGAAGTAATTAAATCATTATATAAGTAATAATAATGTCAAGAACAACAAGTCAAAACACCTACGATAAATGAAACGATTTTACCCAAAACGCTTCTTTAACATGGAATTTACAAAAGAACGGGTAATATAATGTCATAATTGAACCATATATGATATCATAACAATGAATATGATTCTGTAATAAGTAAATGAAATTATTTAAACCATTATACAGGAGCTTCGGACACGTACAAAGAAAATCGGACCTAAGGTAAGGGAAATATCACAATCTCATTTTTATCCGAGATTGTTTATACTTTGGTATTTACTGGGGTGTATTTTATCATCCACATCCATGTTTTCTCAATATGTAATATTATTTCCATCCACCTACAATTGTTTAAATCCAATTTTACCCTTTGGTGAGTTTTTAGTAAAAGATATGAAAGGAATCTTTTGTCATTTTTCATACGAGGTACTTTTTGACTTTTCCGACAAAAGTACGAAGAATGTTTTTTTAACTTATACGGCATGAATGGATTTTTAAAACATTATTTCCAAGAAGCTTCCTTTACAAGTTTTCAAGTTTATTTTTAATCAACTTCTTTTATTTTAAAGTTGTATGACATGTTATGAAAGGAAAAATGTTTTTGAAAAAGAAAGGATATTTTCCTCAAGAATGGAGTTCAAGTGTTTTATCAAAATTATTTTCCATCTAAGATAATAAAGGGTTCTGTTTTTATCCCTATTATTACATTGATTTGATCATGTTGTGATGGAATTATTTTTATGAATTCCTTTATCTTATATGAATTGTTTTATGATGTCATGTTGTTTAAGAATTCCATTTTTATTACATGGGTTACGCTATGATGTATGGTTTATGATTATGTGGCACACATAAGAAAGGATTCATTATAAGATGGGTGGGACCTATATCTCCCTCCAATGCATTGGGTAAAGATTTTATATCTCATGAGATAGACATGTCTGAAATGGTAGGTTATACCGGTTCAGTGAAACAGGACTGAAACGAGGGTTACTCGATTCAGAAAGGGACTTTGTCCACTAAGATAGTCTTGGCAATGAGTCTTGACTAACAAGAAATGATTCTCTATGATTATGTTTGTATGCCACAAAGTTTCATGTTTTATGTTATGATTATTGGGATTTCATTTCACTACTATGATTTATCCCATGTTATGAAATTATGCTCTCTTTTGCAGGTTAAGATTTCCAAAAGTTATGTTCTTATGAATATGATGTGATTGATTTTTCTTTTGTATACCCTTACTGAGCATTTGAGCTCACCCTTTTATGTTTTCTTTTCCCCAGGATATAAAGAAAGGTTTTAGGTAAAAAAAAGGGAAGATCTTTATGGGAGATATTGAAGATATTTCACCACGATTAGAAGATTACGATCCGAGTTTCCAAAGACACTAAACTATTACGATCCTTGTGTGTGTGTTTTTGTTATGTACTAAGTATTCCGAAAATGTAATGTAATGTCCATGTACGTTAGGTTTCGGGTCTCTACAGTTGGTATCAGAGGAAAGGTTTAGTCAACCTTTGGAAACTAGGATGCGAGAACTTTAGTGAGATCCCTAGAGATATTTATAAGGTATGTCTAGGGATGTCCCTAAGGATAAGTATATGTATAGGATACAGTCCTAGAACTACAGTAACGATCATAGACTTTAACATAAGATGTTAGATATTGAGGGTACTCCCCCTTTATTATGTTGTTTTCCCTAGCATGATTTTTGCCTCTCACACTATTCTTTTTGGGTTTTAGAAAATGGATGGAAACAAGATGATTCACGATAATGGAGGATATGACGGACAAGGGAATGATATTATTCATAATGAAATGGGATTTGGAAGTCCAAAAATAATTATTATGCCGAATCAGCAATCTCATAATATGATCAATAAAGTAAAATTTGGTAAGTTTCCTGACTCGGCTAATAAGAGAAAGATGGAGTTTCATGATGATCATAGAGGAAAGAAAGTTCAATTTCCCCTATGTAAATCATGTGGGAAGAGGCATCAAGGAGAATGTTTCAAAGGAACTGGAAGATGCTTTGGGTGTGGAAAAGAAGGACACAAAGCAAGTAAATGCAAAGGAAAAGGTTCAGTTAACAACATGGATGAGGATAATGGTATTGCTACGACATCAACAATGGTTAAATGTTTTAAATGTGGAATGTACGGGCATTATGCAAACCAATGCCCTAAGGGAAAGTCTCATGAAGTTAATCAGTATGGTCGTATGGGAAGTATTTATGTGGATGATGATGAAGAGACTACAAATGATATGTGAGATGAAAGAATTGTTGAAGCTCGGTCAATGGTTTAAGAATGTAGTGGAATGATTACATGTTTATCATGTGTAATGTTGTATAAGTAATCTCATTGTATTATGGAATAAAGAGACATGTAAGGATTGTTACATTGTTGTCTGATTAATGTTACCAGTATCCATGAAAGGTTATTCAGATATTTTTGGAATGTAGATGATATGCGCATAATGAAGGGATAAGGAGAAAATTAAATGTTTGATAGTATTCATGAGCTCATGACTGGTATAAGGAGAAGGTTATATCATGGTTTGAGTATATAGAATTTTTGGATTTTGGTATGTGGAAAGAGTTAACTTTTGACAGCATTCATGTTTTCACTAAGGTTTAATGGGTATTCATTTTTTTTTCAAGAGAATACATCATTAAGGTATTAACATGATTGGAATGTGACCAACAAGATATATAGGGGATAAATGATGGTATTCACATGCTTGGTTGACGACATTTCAAGTAATCATTTTCTTTATACTATGAGCTTGGACCGAAGTATTTTAGATAAGCCTAAAGATTGTAATGGATTATGTTAACCATAAGTTAGTATTGTTTAAGTATAGAAATTTTTTTTGATATTATTTATGTAATGTTATTGTAATGTTGTTTTAGAAAAAGGACAACCTGCAGGACGGGCGACAGCCTATCGCTTCGGACAAGGCTGTGGGAATCGAACCCACAACCGAAGTGCGACTGGCCTTTATCGCCTACCACTGACCTACAGGAAGTCCCTGTTTAGTAGAAACTAGTTTTATTATATTAAGTAGTATGATATGTGAAGTATAAGTTCATTTTAGGAACCATATATGATTAATCTCACTATAGATGGACTTATGTATTTTTTTTTATAACTTTTCTAACCTTTTGTTTGAGAGAGATGGAATGACCCATCATTCTATCACATGATCTCCTAACACGTCATGAATGACAAATTCAACTTCATTTCTTTAAGAGATGAAGTGTAAATTGTCCAAAGAACGACAAACAGTGAGACTATACCAAAATCACGAAAGTATTTCTTCTAATTCCAATTTCATCAACTTTAGGGAAATGATCTTGAAAACCAAAAATGTTGTCCTAGTGATCTTATACCTGATGAATCGGATGGTACCTTAGATCGTCACAAATTTATGGATTTGTGATTTTTGGCTTTTCCATAGCCATGTTCTCTACCACTCTCAATCAGAACATGATGGTTAGATTTTTCTTCCATATCCATATTTTCACCTATGTGGAAACCCAGTGATTAGTTTATTTGGGTAACCGTTACATTTCATACTTTCGTTTTTAAAGATTTGTTTTTCTATTCCTTTTTACGATGTGGGTTTCTATTAAAGAAACTTTAGAATAGTAAACCATTTATAACACCGACGAATTTCGAGGGCGAAATTCATTTTAAGGGGGGTAGAATGTAACAGCCCAAGAATTTATGAAAAATATTATTTTTAATTTCATTAATGTCTTGTGTTGTACGCAACACAAAAAGGATCTTTCACAACACGCATCCTTGACTTGCCTTGCATTACACACAATTGCAACCTTCCTCGATAGCGTGTGTAGTACGTAATACTGAGTTTCACGAAACAACGACATGCTATTAAAATATTATTAAAACTAGCTGTTATGAATAGTAATAACCACTTTTTAAATTTTAGAAAATTTATCTCTCAAAATGGACTTTATTTTTGGATTCGGTGTAACGAATTTATCCTAAGGTGAAATTTTGGTACTTTTCGGATAACTTTCATATTCTGATGAATAGTGAAAATTACTAAATTATAATTAAAAACAACTTTTTTAATCGAAATAATTAATAGTGATAAATTATTAATTTTAGTGGTTTTAAATTATATTTAGAATATATTTTTACAATTTAATACGATGTTGGTCATTGGATGTAATTTTACATTTAAACCAGACATAATCAAGTGTCAATCTTTTGGTAGATATTGTTTCTTAAAAACACGCTATTTGTTTTAACAGCGGGATTTAATTACAAAATTAATTAATTCAACTTCTATGTTATGAATTTGGTAAAATAGACTTCATTTTTGAATTCGGAATATGAAATATAGCTTAGGATGAAATTTTTGTATTTTTCTGAAAACTTTCAATTTTTGATGAATAGTGAAACCACTAAGTGGTAGGTTAAAAACTGAATTTTTCATAAAACTTAATTTTACCACTTCTGTGAATGGAATTTCAAAAATCCGAGAGACACGGTTGATGTCAGTAAGTAAAATGTAGTTCAATGAGATGAAAATAATTTTTGGTAAAAAGAAACTTTTTACTTTTATTTACCACGGTTAAAAGTAAATAAGGTAATTAAGGGTAAGAATGATATTAATATTACCCTAACACATGTCCTAATTCTATTGGACAAGTTTATCTCGACCAAAAACAACCTTAGGTGTAAAATATTATCATTTAGGCCCACTTGGATTAGATTAGGACATTTATTATTATTTAATTCAAAGAAGAGTTAAAAGAGTTAAAATCAAAGTTTATTTACTAAAACATTTATAATATAGGGTTATACATAAGATAAATTCGATTGTAAATATTCATTAGAAAGATAAAATGATTTCCTACATAATTATATTTTATTTATAATTTTTAGACTTTAAATAAATTAATTTATTTATGACACAACGATGATGCAGTAATTACCCTTTTTAAGGAAATATTAACATAATTGATGTTATAAATGCTCAAATGAATGTAATTTGAGGCTTTTTATGAATTACACTAATTTTCTAGGTTACTATGATATATTAGTGTTGATTTAATAAACTTGGTTTGAACATATAATTCTGTTATGACTTTCACAAAAATCATATATCAAATAGTGTCAAAATTGACACAAAATAGTTTTTAAATCAAATATTATATTATTAATTGTTATTTTATTCCTAAAAATCTAAGGTTCGGCCAAATGACTTAGATAAGGATATATATATTAATAATAAACAATTTGGGGTTCGTTTGTCATGTTATAGTAAGTTTATTAACCATATAGTGAAAGAAAACAAAAAGACACGGTAAAAGTTAAATTATTTAACTTAGAGTTAAATCTAATTGATAAGGTTAAAATAATACCCTAAACTTGTCTAAATCTTATTGGTTGATAGTATTTCGACCCATCCCCACTTTAGCTTAGAAATAAGACCCTTTGGAACCATTATAAACCGATTTTGACATTAATATAAAATAATATTTTGAGGTATTCCTAAGGTGCCCCTCTCCTCCCTTATAAAAGGACACCTCCTCCCCCTCCTCCTCACACCAATTTGAGCACTCAAGCTCGGCCAACCCCTGCCAAAATCTCTTCTCCACTTCCCTATAAATATCCTATAGGTTCTGGTCTTCCTTAAAGACCAATTTTAGTTCCCTAAGAGGAGGTCTCAAAGAGGCGCTTCAAAGAAGAGGTAATTACCGTTACCAATTCTTTCATATTTATTTCTTCTTCCACTTCTTCTTCTTAGGTTGTTTCATTATGAAGTAATAACATCAGTATCACTAATATACTGATAGGTTATTATAAGTATGAAACAACCCTATTTCACCATCTATCCATCCTATGGAAAAAGAAATCACCGCGCGTGTGTACGTACGGAATACCGTCTCCACGCCGTGGTGTAATCTATTTTCCACCACCACCTTACATGGATGGGTATAATGGTGTAAAGAATAACTATACATAGTTATTACAACATCATATTGATTCTAATATATTGTATAATCCACTCCAATTCAATTCAATATTTATGGAAATGATATCATCGCTCGTGCGTACGTACGGACTACCGTCTCCACGACGCGATGAGATTCATTCTCCATGTTAACCATTTAAGAATGATTATAAAGTATATATAAGAAATAATAATGAAATATATGACATTATAAAGCTACTGTATTTATATATATATATATATATGTATGTCATCTACTTACTACCATTCAAGTCAATAAGGAAAGGAAAACAGCGTCCATGCATACGTACGGACTACCGTCTCCATGAACGGTGTTTTTCATTCCATTTATGTATCTATTATATATATATATACTGAATATATATGATATATAAATCATATTTTATATTCTGGAATTAATTAAATAATGATATAAGTAATAATAATGTCAAGAACAACAAGTCAAAACACCTACGATAAATGAAACGATTTTACCCAAAACGCTTCATTAACATGGAATCTACAAAAGAACGGGTAATATAATGTCATAAGTGAACCATATATGATATCATAACAATGAATATGATTCTGTAATAAGTCAATGACATTATTTAAACCATTATACAGGAGCTTCGGACACGTACAAAGAAAATCGGACCTAAGGTAAGGGAAATATCACAATCTCATTTTTATCCGAGATTGTTTATAATTTGGTATTTACTGGGGTGTATTTTATCATCCACATCCATGTTTTCTCAATATTTAATATTATTTCCATCCACCTACAATTTTTTAAATCCAATTTTACCCTTTGGTGAGTTTTTTGTAAAAGATATGAAAGGAATCTTTTGTCGTTTTTCATACGAGGTACTTATTGACTTTTCCGACAAAAGTACGAAGAATGTTTTTTTAACTTATACGGCATGAATGGATTTTTAAAACATTATTTCCAAGAAGCTTCCTTTACAAGTTTTCAAGTTTATTTTTAATCAACTTCTTTTATTTTAAAGTTTTATGAAATGTTATGAAAGGAAAAATGTTTTTGAAAAAGAACGGATATTTTCCTCAAGAATGGAGTTCAAGTGTTTTATCAAAATTATTTTCCATCTAAGATAATAAAGGGTTCTGTTTTTATCCCTATTATTACATTGATTTGATCATGTTGTGATGGAATTATTTTTATGAATTCCTTTATCTTATATGAGTTGTTTTATGATGTCATGTTGTTTAAGAATTCCATTTTTATTACATGGGTTACGCTATGATGTATGGTTTATGATTATGTGGCACACATAAGAAAGGATTCATTATAATATGGGTGGGACCTATATCTCCCTCCAATGCATTGGGTAAAGATTTTATATCTCATGAGATAGACATGGCTGAAATGGTAGGCTATACCGGTTCAGTGAAACAGGACTGAAACGAGGGTTACTCGATTCAGAAAGGGACTTTGTCCACTAAGATAGTCTTGGCAATGAGTCTTGACTAACAAGAAATGATTCTATATGATTATGTGTGTATGCCACAAAGTTTCATGTTTTAAGTTATGATTATTGGGATTTCATTTCACTACTATGATTTATCCCATGTTATGAAATTATGCTCTCTTTTGCAGGTTAAGATTTCTAAAAGTTATGTTCTTATGAATATGATGTGATTGATTTTTCTTTTGTATACCCTTAATGAGCATTTGAGCTCACCCTTTTATGTTTTCTTTTCCCCAGGATATAAAGAAAGGTTTTAGGTAAAAAAAAGGGAAGATCTTTATGGGAGATATTGAAGATCTTTCACCACGATTAGAAGATTACGATCCGAGTTTCCAAAGACACTAAACTATTATGATCCTTGTGTGTGTGTTTTTGTTATGTACTAAGTATTCCGCAAATGTAATGTAATGTCCATGTACGTTAGGCTTCGGGTCTCTACACTATGGTCATAATAAGGAGACTCTAATCCTTCATTACAAATAAGGTCATTTAGTAAAAATATTATATCTTCAATGTAGGTAACGCCCTCTAAATTGCCTATTTATCTTATCTTATCATTATAAATCTTACCAATTATAATTTTTTAATTTAGTAAAATAAAATTTACATCAATATACTTTGTAATTATGGGTTAAATAATGAAATTTTGATAGATTCATAACCATTCTTTCCTTAAAGCATGTTCATATTTTGGCCAGTTTAACCAACTACAATAATGATGCCACTCTATTATCATCATTATAATTATGGGGATTATACAAACATAATTAATTATTATTTATTTTATTTAATATAAATATAATTTATTTAAGTGAAATGTAATGGAAATAATCAAATATATATTCATTATTAAATAACTCTTTATGGTTGGTAGTGTTAAGAGAAATGAGTGAATTATTGATTGTTTCAAAGAAAACCACACCCACATCTTTCATGGAATGAACATGGAACTTTAGAATTAATTATATAACTACAATTACAGTACCATTATTATTATAGATATAACTAACTCATGAACAATTAATGATCATTGATACTTCTTTATAGATTTAAGTACAAATAAATTGGAACTACTAACCCTCAATGATTGATGTGAACATTGATTACTAAATAAATAATAAATAATCTTATATAAGTGATTAATATTAAATGATAAAACATAAAAAATTAAAAAAAATATTTAATTAAAAACCAAATTTTATTATATAGGGATCTACAACATGATCAAGAAAGTCGGGATATATGGTAAGGATAACTTTCAAATGCCTATATTTTATATAAGATATTTGTCTTTTATATCAATGTTTTTATTATTTAAAAATATATATCTCATTTTCTAGATATATCATATGCCCTTAACATTGTTTTTATGAATGTTCCATGATGATTTTCATTTATTTTTTCTTACTAATGATGTCGAAAATATAATCTTTATCTCTCTTGATATAAATTTTTCACTTGACCTCTCTCTCTCACATCTTTATTTAATTTCATTTATGTTTGTTCCATTAGAAATTTTATATTCTATGTTCTTTAAAAACTATTTATTTCATTTATTATTTATTTTTTCTCCACACATACATATTTTTCTTCATCATAATAAACTTCAAAATGATAATAAATTTACTTCATATTCATCATTTTGATAGTTTAGTTGATAGAATTTTAGGGAGCATCACTAACTAAAAAACTAGGTTCCTCTTATTAGAGGGGATGATCTCTATTACATATGATGCTAATTATTTGATATAAATATATGTGTTATTAGTTATTTGGGTTTCTAAAGTGGACACCAATTTAATTGAAAATTCCATCAATGGTTTTATGTGGGACTCTCACCATGAAGTCCGTTGTCACTAGAAAATTTGGTTTCATTTAAATAAACCCTTTAAGTAAGGTGGTATCAATATTAAAAATGTTAATGAATTCATGAAATTAATGTAAGATAATTTGGAATGGGAGATAATTGAAGTCCAATTCTTGTGTTTAAAATATATGAAGGTTAAGTACGGGACCACCCGTGAGATCAAATGATCTACAAGTTATACGATCTCATCTAATTATCAGATCCTCAAGGACCCAATTAAAACTCACGTTATATAGTCTAGATAGATCATAGGGATAAAAGAAATGGGTTATTGGATTGTAATTGGTATGGGTAATTTATTTACTTCTCAGGGTGTTTGCATCGTGGTATGAGGTTCTGTGAATCCATGATGCATCCAAGGCTTGTGTATATAATTCATGATGAGTAGAATGAAGATTTTTTATCCAATATCAGGTTGTTTGAGGAGATATAATGGTGTATATTAACTCCCTATAGCTCAATTTAATGCTATGATTATATTTTTTTGAGGATTATAAATTATCATTAAGGTCCATAAACTTGGGGGGAAATAGATTTGGAAAACATTATTACATATAAAGCACAGATTACTGGTGTAGAGGATTGGAAACAATTTTATTCCCTTTAATAGCTTGATTCTTTTAAAAGTAATATATATGTCTCCAAAAGTTACTCTTTAATGATTTATAAAAGGGAGATGATTAACCATCATTTCATTGAAGATGAATGGGAGAGAGTGATTTGGAACCTTCTCATGAGTTATATGGGTCTTAGAATCTCTCTCAGTGGATTTGAGAAAACTTTTTTGGATCTAGTTTCATAATGTGAAGCATATTCAGTTGAATGTCATTATATAAATTTGTCCTCCATAGCTGGTTTTTTGATTATCTAGGAAACTTGGATTGAGGGTAGAAAAAATGGTTCTCTTGTTAGCATGAGTCAGTGGGAATATGAGATCATGTTGTTGATTTCAGAGTTGGATATGCTTTCTCCAAAGGTGGTCTTTCTGATTTCCTTTTGGACATATAGTTAAATAAACCTTAGGAGTTGGTCGATGTTTTTGGATCAATTCAATGTCATTGGGTGTCTTGGGAGGCAATAATTTTTGGTATCAAACTCAATACTAATGAAGATTGTACCAATGAAATTATTTGTTGTGGAGGTATTTTTCATAACTATTAGGGATCAGTGATATTGGTGTTTGGTTTTTTTATAGTTTTGGTAAGTCTTTCATTATCACAATCCATCCAAGTACACCCCTAAATTAGGATCCTATGATGGCTAGTGACATGACCTGAGGTGAATTCCTGGTCTCCCTGGGTTGGAAACTCTTACCAGGGCATCAAATATACACATGTGAGAATAGCTTCACCCAATTAACATATAAAAACACATGGTATAAACATAAAAAGGGTATTAAATTACTATTACATAAGGGGAACATCCATAAATATCAATAAATAAATTCAAATATAAAATGAAGAATAGAAAATGAACAACTCAAAATAAACATACGTATCACACCTATAATATAAAAGAGATGTGACAAAACTAAACAAGAACCAAAGAACATAAATAAAACTGATATTGTGGATACATATAGGATATAATAAGGACAAGTGTAAACCAAAACAAAATAAAATAAGACTCTCATATGACCTAGGGTCACCTGCGAACACATATTCTCTATGACTGACTCGAACATGGAATTCCACATGAGGATATTTACAATAATTTTGAACCTAAACCAAAAAAATTTATATGGTTTTGAATATAAGTTCATAGTAGGTATTCCAAAATGTTACCCCATGCATAATCTTTAAATATAAAATCCTCCCATGTTAATTTTGAAATACATCTATCAAATTAAAATTTATATTTTAATTTAAAAAAATTGATAAATCCAACAAATAAATTCATTATATTTTTAAACCATAGCTGACCATTATAATACAAAAAATAAAAAATAAATCATTCCTTAAACAAGTAATATTCAAATAAAGGAAAAATAATTTCAATTTAAAAATCCATTTTGTCTAGCTATATTTTTGTAAAAATTAGAGGAAGATAACTCTATTTGAAATACCACATATAAGTGGTAAAAAACATTAATGTAAAATCAGTGACACAAACATTAAAAATAAATGGTCATAGGTTAGCAGTAATAACATAAATCAAAATGAATTATAGAAAACATATGTATTAAAATAATACAACAGAAAAAGAATGAACTAAATTTATAACATACCATAAATAATGAGAGGAAAGAAATTGAACATGAACCATTCTCATGAGAGTGAACCGAGGAACTATGGTCAAGTAATTATAGGATCCTTATACCCTTGGTGAAAAAACCATACATAATCGTTCCCATGAACGATCCACTAGGGACTACAAATCCAAAGTCCTAGTGGTAACTAGATTTATCCTATCAAATATTTTAGTTAAAATTTTATCATAATCTAAAGGCTAGGATGGATTGATCTTGCCTACTGAACTAGTTTAGGAATCCCTAAATTATGATCTTGGGTTCCCATGATCAATAAAATGGTAGTTTAGTGCACAAGATAGAGTCTCCCACAAAAAGTAATAATTACATTTTCATGAAATCACTCCAAATATTTTTGATTTTTACCATGTGTAGAAGAGGTTATAACCTTGTTTGTATCTCTTTAAGATGATGTGAATTTAAAAGACCCTAATAGTCTTAAAGAAACAATTAAAATAAAAACACCATATGTGATGGGACTGTTTGAGTGATTTAAAAACAAAATGAAACAAATGAGAAAACA
Organism: Viscum album; assembly: GCA_963277665.1. NCBI lineage: Eukaryota > Viridiplantae > Streptophyta > Magnoliopsida > Santalales > Viscaceae > Viscum > Viscum album. Next base: position 2,024,289,950 of record OY728138.1, read on the forward strand.
ATTACTTTAAAAACACCAATATAAGTTATTGTGTTCAACCTAATATACCCATTAATTTATAACAAAACATTATTGATAATTTTTAATTTCTATAAAATAGGATTCCTTGATTTTTTTTACCCCTTAAACCTACAGAATAAAATGTTTTTACAATGATTGGAATAAATGAACCCTGATCTAACTTTGAGATTTCCAATCACGATACCCTACATTGATTGTTGTCCAAAAAAACTTATGACTAATGTAAAATTAATAAATAACCTCAAATATATAAATGAAAATTATTTGAGTTTTGGGATTATATTTGAACCCTACAAATCAATCCCAAGTTTATAATATTTGATAATTTAAATATTTCTCTCACAAATCATCCATGATTGTCCTAATGTGCAATGTATGAATTATATTAGTGTGTGAAACTTTATAAAATCATTTAAATAACCATATTTCATGAATTTATATGATTAAAATGGTTAAAAACGTAAAATTAAGGAGGTAATAATTACATCAGTAATAGAAAATAATTACGCTCCCATATGAAAAAATTTCATCATAGAGACGGTTTGTATTAGAAAAGGATTGAATGGGTATGACCAAATATCATTTATAATCTTATATTATAATACCAAAAAGAAAAATTAAAGGGGTAAAATATTATAACACAAACATTATGTTTAATATTAATTTATATTATAAGCACAAACATAATGGAAAAAAAAGTATAAGAATAAGATGATGCCTTCCTTGAAAGAGATCCCTACCAAAAGGCCTTACTTCTCCTAAATGGTTATGTAGGTGGAATAGAACAAATCTATATATAATAACCTCTCCAAATAATATTTAAACTCTCCAAAATTGTGTTAATTTCATTTAAATAGAGTATTTGAAGGTTATGGTTTGAAATTTAATTAAGGGAACATGAGTAATTTTACCTCCAAAATTTACTCCACCGTGAGACACATTTGCGAATGAGTTACCACAGAAACCAAATATCACTCTAGTTGAATTAAATATGGGTGACTGAGACCTCTAACATATAGAAAATTTTCATACCATTACTTTCATGGATGAAAACATTATGGCTCAAATGGTGAAGCAAGGTCCAATTTGACAAATACAGCCCATTTCTGAATTAATGTCCATTTTCTACACATAAAACGTGGGAGCTAGTGTAGTACCACTTTTTTAGGTACATGGCCATTTATAGATCTATTTTAAGTATAAATAATGTTAATTTTGTGTTTTTAGAGGTTCTAAGTGATTTTTTCACGTTTTTAGGATTTTCTAGAGGTTCAATGTTAGTAGAAACCATGTTGCATCTCCAGAAACTATGTAAGAGAAGACAGTGGGAACTAGGCAGGCACATGTTTGGTGCATGGTTTGGAAAAATTGTGTGGACATCTAGGAGAAACCATTCATATTAAAATATAGAAAAATACAAGGCAAGAACATGGGTAATCTACCCGTGTGAGAAAACTACATGAGGTGTGGCCTTAAGAGAGTATCACCACACTGTTAGCACACTATTTGATAAACTATATATCCTAACCATGAGTCGTACAATTATACCTCCTTAAAATGTGTATTTAATATTTATTATCTGATTAATCCCTTATTTTTTTCCTTATCCTCCCAAAAACATGAATTCCTTTTTTCCCTAAAGGTGTGATAGAAGATACCCTTCAATCTAGGAGAGATCTTTAGGTGAATTAAAGTGTGTTAGGGCATGGATTCATCGGTAAGTGTCCATTATTATTCATTATTCTTAGATATAGTGTTATTATATCTCTTGGGACCTCATATCTATCCCTTTATGGATATATATATGTTTTAAGAATGGTTTTATCGTGGAATCTTGTCTGATATACTGAAGGGAATGTGGGTTGTGTTCGGATCATGAATTGTTGTTGTGATTTTCATCATTTTTGGAAATGTTTGAGAGGGAGGTGTATTTTCTCTCAAATCCACTTGATTACTGAGTTTATGGATTAGTTTTAATTAAGTTATTTTCTTGAAATGGATGTGAAATGCTTTTGTGACTTTTGATGGAAATATGTTTTTAGTATTGGCTTGGAAATTGTGGAAAGTTAATTCATTTTTCTAAAAGCCCATGTTTATATTTTTTAAATTATTTTTTAAAATTATGGTTTAGTTTGAAATAGGTAAATTATTTTTTGAAATTATTTAAAGAATGAAATGTTTTGATTGAAATGAATTGTCATGGTTTCGGCATAAACGATTGTGTGTGGGTTGAATGGGATAGATAATAGTCATGAAGTACCACCATCAAAGGGATTGACTATGGATGTGATGTTACACCATAAATGGTAATGCCAAACTTGAGTTTGTGTGCGTGGTTGTGTGTGTCTAAATGGAAATGAATATTCCAAATCAAATGAGAAATGGTTTAAAGGTTTTTTCATTGGAAAACATGTTTATGGATTTAATATGAACAATTTTTAATACTTGAAAGTATTTTATAAATTTTTTTGATGTATTTTATCATAGTTTCACGAGTTGGGAAGTCATTTGGGAAAAACCTACTTAGTTTCGAATCACCCCCTACTTGGGAACTATTGTGAATTTAATGATTTCATCTATTGAGACAAAGTTAAAGGCAAGGTATCTAATTTCTTTAGTGATGCTTCTTGATATGATGAGAATGGCATGTGGAGTTGGATATTAGAGCGGGTGTGGTGTCGATGGTTGTTTTCACTTTGTATTTTTTATTTTTAGGGCATTTTCGGTCCTGTTGAGTGTGCCATTTGGTTTCCTCTTGTACTCTAATATGGTTTGTTGGTTTGGTTATGTTATCAGTTGTATTTTTTAATCATGCATCATATAGAGGTTGGTTGGGTTATTTTTTTATGGTTTGGATGTTTTATATTTCAAAAGTGAAAATTTTCCCTCAAATTCTATTAAATCCATTGAAATTTAATTCTAATATTTGGTGTCTTGGGGATGTTACCTTGGACTAATAGCTTCTTCATCACTCTACATGATAATGAGGATGGGTAAGATGTTATAAATGGTATTAGTCTTGGTCGGTAAAAATATATTTTCGAGGAAAATGGTATCATCTTGTTCAATCATAGACATCACAAATCGTATCAACTTTATTTTGTCCATCTATCTCTTCAGAGGAAATGGTATCACCATTGATCTATCCTTGACATAGAAAATGGTGTCAGTTTTATTTAATCCTAGAGTTGGAAATAGTATTAGTCTGTCTCATGGAATGGTAGTAAGGAGTAGAGTTTTCATGACTTCAAATTTAGAGCATAAAAAGGTGTAGATAACTTATTTATATTTAACTTCATGTTACTTGGTACTTTTGGTACATGAGTTTTTGTAGACACTTCCAAGAGATTTGTCACCTCATCATCATGGGTTTAGCTGATGAGAGCTTCATTACATACATTGATAGTAAGGCTTCCCAATAGTACTAAATTTTTTATTTTGACTAAAATGGTTTATGAAATGCACAAAAAGTGTGATTTTTTTGAAAATATTGAAAATGGTTGATTTTGAGAAGCATGGTTGTGATGTTTTAAAAAATTGTGAAAATTTTAATGAAGGTTCAATTGAGTAAATATATGTTTTCATATGTATAGATGTGGTAAATTGATATTGTTAAGTATTTGGTTTCTAATGGGTGAGATTAAATATAGTTTTATTCTAGTTATAGTCAATGGAACCAGGTTGGAATCGTAGTAAATAATGAGAAGAGGCTTCTGAAAATGTGGTTCACCTAATCCACATGTGAACTAGGAACTGGTTCAATGAATTTTCCAAGATTATTAAAACATGGATAAGGGTAATATGAATGATGAATTATGGTAAGTGGACCATTTTGTTTATTTCTAAAAGTAGACTCCATCTATCTTTTGGGGGTTTTGTTCCATAAAATCTTGAAATCTTGTCGAATAGGATGAATCAAATATTCAATTTCCTTAGGACGACAACAAAGCTTAAAGTGAATTTGGTAACATATATGATATAGAATTTGGCATGATAATGGTGGTAATTAGAATATTAGGATAAATTGGATAAAATAATAGAATGGGGAGTATTTTTAAGAATTTTTTACCAAGAAATTATACCCTCACACTATTAATATTTCTAGAACAACAGACTTTTTCAGTTTGAAGTAAAATAATTGCTTCAGGATTGAGTATGAGGCTATGTTTAAGAAATTATTCATCTTTTCCTTAGATGATTATGAAAGTGAATCCTTAAATTCATTCATTTTTTAGCAAGGATTACAACTAGATATTCAGTCACATATTTTTAGGCTTTGTATGATATATTATACATATATGGTCAATAGAGAGACTATGGAAGAAAGGGATATATCAGGAAATACGATTTCAGGGAGCATGCTTAATCCTATGGGAACAGTTGAGTGCTCTAATTCTAGGAATAATATAAAGAGGGAAAACTACTTCTAGAGTGGTGGAACAACTTAGATTAGACCATGCGATGAGTAAATCTTCTTCCTAAACCCAAAAGTATGTCGATATTTTTTTAATGTGTTTTAGAGGATCACATCAAGTGATATTGTATGGTAAAACTTAGATAATATCACAACTATAATAAGATGGGACATCTTTAGTGGTATTTTCATAGTGCTTCATGGTCGGGTTCTATAGACACATCTCATGCACCTAGGAATCATATACTTATATGGGATTAGTATAGTAGAAAATTTTTTGTCACCTGAATAGATAGAGATAAGGGTATTCTTGGAAATTCATGAATCCTCAACCAGTGGAAACTCAACAAGGTGATAAAGAGAAAATTTTAAAAATTATGGAATTTTATTGAGATGAGAAACTGATCGTGGATGATTAATCTACCCATAAAATGGTGAGAGGTATAATTATTATAAATTATACCCTCATGAATGATTTCTTTGATACAGGTGCATCCCACTTGTTTATTTCCTCTTGTGTTGTTGATAATATGGGTTTTCATGGTGAGATGATGACTTTTTTTTAAAACTATAAACTCCTCTTGGATAAAAAAAAGTTTTGATCCTTTATGTGTAATGATTTATCCATAAATATCGATGTGGATAGGCTGTTTTGGGATTTCTCTATGCTCGAGATGGATTTCTATGACATGATTTTGGGTGTGTATTGTTTTACATCATTCAAGTATCATGTCTACTATCATTCCCAAAATGTTAGTTCCGTGTATCTGAATGGAATAAAGCATCTCTTTAGAGGATATTGGGTTGTAAAGACTAGTAAGGAATGAGTTTTAGCACTGATGGTTGGATCCATATCTTATCATTTATTAGTGATTACCAGAGACTTTGTGGACGATATTGGGAATAGGGATTTTTCAATAATTTTTTATTAGTTTCATAATGTTTTTCCTAAAAATTTCTCATGGTTTCCACCCAAAAGAGAAGTGTAGTTTACAATTGATCTCCTACTAGTGAACTATATTATATCACTTCTATCTTATCTGATGGAACCAATAAAAATGATAGAATTTAAAGTTTAGTTGGAATATTTAGATTTTAAAGGTTTCATTCAACAGAATATGTATCTATGGGTAGTATTGGTTCTGTTTATGAAGAAATCATATGGAACTCTTGGACTTTGTGTGGATTATCATAATTATAACCAATTTAGGATAAATATTTAGTATCCTCTTCTATTTGTTGATTATCTATTTGATCAATTAAGGGTATCCTAGTGGTTCTAAAAAATTTAATTATAGTTAAGATATCACCAATTCTAATTTTTGAATGAGGATATTATAAAAAAATTATAAGAACATATAGACATTGTGAATATGTCATTATGCCTTTTGTTCTTATGAATGAACTATCCATCGTTATGGAATTAATGAATAGAATATTTCAAAGATATATATATTTATTTGTGGTGTTATTTTTTATGATATACTATTTTATTCTAGGAAAAAAGTGGACCATGATAAACACATCAAGGTAGTGTTGGGTATCTTCCAGGAGCATCATTTGTATTCCAAGTTACAAAAGTGTGATTTTTGGATACAAGAGGTATTTTCCTTGTCCATGTTGCCTCTAAAAAAAGCATTTTTGTGGATACCTAAATTATAGGATCTATAATTTCTATAAAACAATTGAATAATGTCTTTGAGATACATAGTTTTCTTAGCTTGGTAGGACACTATAGACATTTTTATGTGATTTTTAACATTTGACATCGCCAATGATAACTTTGATAAGGAAATTTATTCATTTCTAATGGAATGATCAATGTATTAAATAATTTGAAGAAAATAAGGTTATACTTACATCAATACATATCCTTACATTTCTATATTTTTTACTAGGCTATGTAATCTACTTTGATGCATCAAGATCTGCGTTATGTAGTGTTCTCATATAAGGAGATCATCTTATTGTTTATGGTTCACGATAGTTATGGTTTCATGATAATAAATACCAAACACATGATTTGAAATTAGATGTTTTAGTCCATGATTTCAATAATTGGTTTCATTACATATTTGGTGAGATATTCACAGTTTTCAAAAATCATAAGAGTTTAAAAAAAAATTATCTCAACTAGATTTTAATTTAAGATCGCTTAGATGGATGGAGTATCTATAAATGTTTGACTTCAACTTGATATACAAATCAGGTATAGGGAACTCTATGGATGATGCATTGAGAAGGAATTCATATTCTTAGTTGGTAAAAGATGATTAAGATAAGTTCTAAATAATGTAAGTTATAGCGGATATGCATCTAGATTTCTCATACCAATATTGTTTTGTATTTTTCCTTCTAGATTTTTTAGTTCTTGATTTTTTTATAAGGTTGGAGTTTCTTAGATATATGATTGATAATGTGTTGTTATGTATTCAAAACTAAATGGTGGGGAGACCATTGAGGGATAGAATCTGGATGGATTTTCAATGTTGTGGTTTAGAGATCAAACTTTAATTCCTTTAGATTATTAGGAAAAACCTCTTAGTTTCTAACACCATTCTAGATGGGTTGTTCACTATGGTATTTAGAAACTTTTTAAAGCATTGAAATCATAGCTCTGGTGGTTTGGAATGTAAATATATGTAGTGGAGTACGTTTCAATATTAATTATATTTCAATAGGTATTGGTGAAGAAACAATGACTAGAAGGTATGATGTAGTCTTTTCCAATTCCCATTTTGAAAAGGGATAAGATAGCCATGGATTTTTTAGAAATTCCCCCAATGATGGTTAGGAAACATGATAACATATGGGTGATAGTTTATAATCTTTCAAATTTGGATCACTTCATCCTGATTCATGAAACTAATTTAGTGGAATACTTATATAAAATGTACCTTCAAAAAAATTAAAGATCTACAGTGTTCTAGTCTCGATTGGATCAGATAAAGATGTTAGGTTTATGCCTCTTTTTGTAAATACTTGCAAAAAAACCCTTGGTGAATAGGTGACTATGAGTATGTCTTATTATCCATAAATGAATAGACATTAGAAATGGAAAATCCAAACATTAGAGGGTATACATAGAGATTTTTTATAGATTTTGGTGGGCCATGGGAGGATTATTTACCATTAATAGTGTTATCATACAATAATAATTACTATCCCTCGAAACATATGGATCTTTTTGAATCATTTTACAGGTTCCATTTTAATTATCCACTTTATGGGGTGGAAATAGGTGGGACTTCACTAATTGGATTAGGCCTTATGAAATAGAAAATATAGAATATTTACTTAATCAGAAAGAAAATGGTGATGGCTCAAAGTCATTATAAATCATATATGGGTCATCATCAATAACCATTTTAATTTGAGGTGAGTAATCATGTGTTTTTTAGAATCTCTCCAGGGCTTGGGAATTATTGTTTTGGTAAGAATTTTGGGTTATATACTCAATACAGAAGCACTTTTTAGATACTTTAATGTGTTGTTGAGGTGGAATATTGGTTGTATTTTCCACTAGGGTTCATTTCAGTGCACAATGTGTGTCATGTGTCTTAGTTAAATAAGTGCTAACCTAATCGAGACAATTTGATTTAATGGGATCACGTTGACTTAGAGTCATATTCTATATTGATTAATATGAAAGTATGGATTGTGGATAGAAAAATGAAAAATCATGAAAGGTAAAAGATTCAGTCTAGTGTAGGTTTAATGGAAACATGGTCATATTTAAGAATAAATTTGGGATCATGAAAACAAAATGGTGGAGAAATGGCTCGAACATTTTTTGGAAAACAAGGATTTTATACTTTATGATGACAGAAAGTCCAATGTTGGGAAGAATGTCACAACACACCCCCCCCCCTCAATTCTAGGAAAATGATTGTTTAAATCTATATTCTGAGTAAATATAGTGTTTAGGTTATGTTTAGGGATGTTACAAGTGGTTTTTGGCATGTTTTAGATGCTTTTTAGAGGTTTGTGGTTAGTATAAATCGTGCATAATCTCCAAGAAACCATGCAATGTAAGATAATGGGCAAAAGGAAGGAACACATTTGGAACATTGTTTGGCCAAACCATGTGTATTCCTATGATAAACCATGCATCTGGAAATAGATGGAAATGCACAGTTGGAACATTGTCTGTCTAACCATGTGAGGTATGGCATTAAGATAGCAGCACTATACAATTGGCACATAGTTTTCCCCACTCTGCAGCCTAAGCATGAGGTGTCTAGTTGGCCTCCTTAAAAAGTGGATCTAATTTGAATTATCCACTTAATCTCTCATTTTGTACCTAATCCGTCCATAACTTGAATTCATTTTTCTTCTAATTCATCAGAGACAATCCCCTTCTATATGGAAGTGATCCTTAAGATAATTAAAGTTTTTTGGAGGCCTATATTCATCGGTAAGTGTTTTTTATTCTTTTTTATTATTATATCCAATGTTTTTCACTTTATTGAAATCATATATCTAGTATCTTATGTATGTATATATATATGTGTGTGTGTGTGTGTGTGTGTGTGTTTCACGAATGGTTTTATGATCGTATCTTGTAAGATCTAGTGAAGTGAATGTGGGTTGTGTTCGAATCATGAAGTTTTTTTATGTCATTATTCATTCTCACCAACATTTTAGAGGTAGGTGGATTCTCTGTTGACTCGACTTGATTCATAACTTAAAGGATTAGTTTTATTTAATTTATTTTCTTTAAATGGTTTAGAAATTATTTTTTGACTCTTGATGGAAATATATTTTTTGGTATTGGATGATAAATTGTGAAAAGTTGATTGGTTTTTAGAAATCCACTTATTTATAATTTTAAAGTGATGTTTCAAATTTATGGTTTTTTTTAAATACTGTAAACTATTTTTGGAAATGAACTAAATAAAGAAGTTTTATAATATAAATGACATGGAATAATGTTAAAATAAACAGTTGATCATGGGTTGAAGGGATAGATAATGGTTGTCAAGTACCACCATCAATGGGATGAAGTATGTATGTGAAGTTCCACCATAAATGGTAACACCAAAATTTAGTGTGTTTTTTTATTGTGTGCCTGTACAAAGAAATTAATATACCAAATCAAATGAGAAAAGTTTTAATGGATTTTTTATGCACTCCTTGTAAAATCTGTTTATGGATTTGATATGAACTATTTTTACTTCTTGAAACTATTTTATAAAATGTGATAATGATTTTTGTTCTAGTGGAATGACTTGGGAAGTCATTTGGGGAAAACCTATGGAGTTTAGAGTGACCCCCTTCTTGGAATTTGTTGTATGTTTTCATATTTTATCTATTATTATATAGGTAAAGGAAAGGTGTCTAAATTTTTTAGTGATTCTTCTTGATATTTTGGGCTTGTCATGTTTGATGGATCATGGAGTAGTTGGGGTGTTTTTGGTTGTTGTCACTTTGGAGTTTATATTTTTTGGCCTTTTTAGTCCTCCTGAGTATTTTTTCTGGTTTCCACTAGTACTCTGATATAGTATTTTGGTTTGGTATGGTTTTGATTTGTATTTTTTACTCATACATCATATAGTGGTTGTTTTGATAACTGTTTTTTTTCTTTTAATGGGAAAATTATTCCCTAAATGTTCTTAAATCCCTTAGAATTTATTTCCAGCCTTTTGTGTCTGGGTAATTTCACCTAAGTCCTAGTATCTCCCCCATAAATACTTAATAAAATTAATATGGTAGGATTTTACTTATGGCTTACAGTATTATAATTGAAAAATATAGAAAAATGAGTATTGAATATGTTCAAAAAATGTTAATTCAAAATTCATCAACTATAAAAGGTTCTGATAAAACTACTAGTGTAAAATTAAAATAGAAAATACAATTTTTATAGAATTTTCAAATTCATTATTGAAATCCATGCATGTGACGCATAGTGACACATAGTGAATAAATACACATGATTCTTGTACACTTGAGTTGTTACAAACTAATAGACCATCCCATATTATTTTTCATTATTTATGAACCAGAGGGTTGGTTAATTTATAGAATCTGATAGTGTTCAATGAATGAACACTTCAATAGTTGTAACACTTGGGTGTCATGTGATGGAACTTAAGCCACTTCGATATGGTTGATGCCCTTCATAAAATTAAGATGATTAGTTACATATATATATATATATATATATAAAGGTATGTGATCCTATCATATTATTGGAGATATATTATTTATCCATTGTCTATACTTTATTTTTTCTATAACACATTTATCATAAAGTGAAGGCGCTATCACCACTCCAGTTTTTGTAAATAATTAAGAAAAGTTCATGGATTCATTGGTTGGAATATCCCTCTTGAAGGTAGTAATATTTTTTCATTTTCTCCTCTTGATCATCATCAAGAATTCTCCTTCATAAAATAAAATTAATACAACTAATATACAAGAATTTTAGGTACTCTATATTATGATATATTTACACATTTAATTTCTTGAAGATAGGTTGAGATATTTTGAGGTTTTCTTCGACTATTAATGATCATTTTACGATCCAACAAAACCAATCAGTGGTATCATATATTGTTACTTCAAGATTTAAATTTGTTCGAATCGTTGGTTTTGATGAACATCGGAACTGTAAAATGATGGAAATAATATTGTAAAATACATATTATGTTTTATTGAATTTTATATATCCTTAGATATATATAAAGTTCATTAGATACAACTTTTAAACAAGTTGTATTAATAAAGTTTTCTTATAAATGACCTTTATGCAATTTGGTCTCTGCAAAGGTAATTTTAGTGTTACCTTTATGTGGCATAGAGAATTTCTAGAAACCATTACGAAGATGGTTTGTGTAAAGGAAACTTTTATAATAAATGAAGTTAATATTTTAATTACATTTATAAGATATATGAAAATACCATGATACCATTATGTAAGAGGTATACAAAAAGGTACTCATTGTTTTCCTGTATGTAAAGTGTCTACAAAAAGGTAACCAAATGGTTTACATGAGGGTAATGGGAGGAGTACCCTTAAATGGTATTCTCTATGTTAGGTTCAGGATGATATACCTTTACATTGATAGTCCACATAAGTTTAATGGGAGGTTACCCTTATGTAGAAAATAAATTCTATATAAAGGTAAATAAAAAAGATTTAAAATTGTTTTTAAAATATTTAAATGATTTTAATGGTTTATAAAATAATTATAAATAATTTAAAATGTATTTGGGTAATATTTAATAGATAAGTAATTTATAAATAAATTAATTAATTATACATGTTTTATAATTAATTAATTATTTTTTATGAAACATTTTATTAATAATATTAAATGTTAAAATTTAAAATAACTTCTCCAAATTATATTTCATGCTTATGGTTTAGAAACTAAACTTTATTTAAAATCATAAGGGTTAATTTATAAAGTCTTTTTAAATTATAAAATATATGATATTTAGATAATTTAAAAAAATATGTAATATAAATTGAATTATAAAACGTTTATAATTCATGGAATATCATATAAATTCCACATAATATAAAATATTAATTATTTCATATTAAAATGAATATAAAAAAATTTATATTCTTTCAAACTTATAAGTTATTTATAATTATTAATTATTTATAAAATGTTCATTAATTTTTATCTCATGTATTTGAAAATAATTAAAGTATTTATTTATTTGTTAAATTCTTTTGATATTCATTTTTATAAAAAAATTAAGAAAAGTTAATATTTTTTATGCCTTTGTTTAGTTATTAAACTAGTTCTAAGAGTTAAATCCCTACATTATATATTATATATGACTCTATAAAATTTAGTTTTCATATACCATGACCTTAATTTGTTTTTCGAGTTATTATCTTTATTATATTTTTTAATATAGTTTGTACATATTAGGTATTATAGATATCATGAATTAAATTCTATCATAATTAAAGTCTCCCCGAGTAGAGGTATTTGTAGTCGAACTCTCTATCATCCTAGATTTTTTGCCTTATCTATAAAGGAGAATGTGGTTGGATATCTATCACTCTAGGATTACTAATGTTGGTATTTTCAATATCATATGGGGTGCCCCATAATTTTTGATTTTAGCTTTCTTTTTATGATTTCTTTTGATTTCACATAGTTTAGAAACCCTAAGGGTTAGGATACCAAAGGAATAGAGTTGATTATTATCCTTATAATAGATATGGAAAAATTATGTTCCACTTAACTATCCAAGAATCACAACTATTTTGATTGGTATGAATCCCAACATAAATAACTAAAGTGATGAGTTTAATGGCATAAAATGCTTATTGATTAATGAAATATGGATATTGGATCACTAAATTAGAATGTTTTATGGGGTAATTCATTTTAATGGGATCAGTTTCATTTTAATTACTTGGTAAAAAAATATAAACCATAGTACTCACTAACTAGTATATCTTTTTTATAGATTATGGAATACATCACATTAATCATATTGATATCATTAATAGGTATGACCTATAAAATAAATAAAAATTTGTTGCTTGGGTTATGAAATATTATCATTGAGAAACATTTAAAGTTACCAAATGTGAATTTTATATAGATCAATTACCCTAACTCTGATTCATTATTATTTAATATTGTGAGGGAATCACACATTTTTACTAATAAAAATACTTAGAGATAAGATATAATTGATCAAGGGTGAAGTAGATCATCATGTTGAAAATGGACAAAGAGTTTTTGAATTAGAGGTTGGAAGATGTAAACTAATTTTACCCAGTGGATTGATCCAAGAATTTTAAAAATGATACTAAGTTCTTACTATAAAATTTTTTTGGTATGTATAATGTTTTCACAAGAAGGGATTCACATTAGTTATTGAGAACAAAAGGTATTCTATATATAAGAATGGAGTTGTTATGGAATTAGGAATATTATAAATTTTTTATATATTAATCATATGGATAATCTCATTTATAACATTCAGAATCATAAGGTCTAATTTGATTCTAGTCCCACCTATCTTTGGAATTATCTCCATAGGCATATAAACAAGAAACGTATTAAAATACTCTATAGAGATGGATTCTTGGAATCATTTAATTATGAAGTGTTTGATACATGATAATCTTATTTACTATAAAAAGTGACCAAGGAACCTTTTTAGGAGAAACGGTGAAAGGGGTAGTAGATTATTGGATCTCATGCGTAGTAATTTATATAGATCAATCAGTATACAAGAAATTTGTGGTTTTAGGTACATTGATACGTTTACCAATGAATTTAGTTGGTATGGTTATCTATTTATAATGAAACATTAGTATAATGTTTTTGAAAAGTTAAAAGAGAATTTATAATTAAGTATAGAATCAACCATAAAAATTTATTAATATTATTTAATCAATTAACGGTGGAGCATACTTGGGGTAGGAATTCACTAATAATATGAGATATTTTGTGATTGTTCTACAAATAAATCGTACTATAACAACACAATGGAATGATGTGTCTGAAAGGAGGAATCATAACATGTTAGATGTGATTCAATTAATAATGAGTCATTGTGACCTTCCAATTTCAATATCAAGTTATACTCTAGAGGCTACTACATTTATGCTAAATTTAGTTCCATCTAGAGTATTCATAAAGACCATATGAGATACAAACTAGGATTTCATGACCCAAACCATGGGGAGGTTTTCTGGTTTGGAAGTAATCTAAGAGTGACACACTAATATTTCCTCCAATAGGCTAGAGTATAATGACTAGCACCAAGTAAGAATAACTCAAGTGATGGGAGGCTTTAACCTATATTAACTGTAAACACACATGTTACAACCCTTACCAAAGGGTCCTATGTTGTTACTACCCCAAGGCCACCTCAAATAGGCTAGGGAATGGTGACTATCACCGAGTAGGTATGTCCCACAAATGGGAGGCATTTTCCTAAATACCTATAAACACACACACATCTCCAATCCCCAAAAAAATGTTGAAATGTAAAACACCAAGAAAACAAGCATTCATACCACAAAGATATCAAAAATTGATTACAGTAGTAGAAACTAGAAATTAACAGAGCTCGAATACATGCCTACCCAAAAAGGGAGTCTGGAAAAGTGAATGAACAAGTTCTTGAAACTCATCCACATAAAATCCTACTATAAGGGTAGGTACAAGGACAACTATCTAAAGTTTTAAGAGAACATATCGACTATCTGGTCTCTCTAAGCACCACTTAGTCCTATTCCACATAAAACTCTATCTATGAATTGATCATTTACATAGGACATGACATGTTTGGGGAAATATCATGTAGGGGTGAGAAAAACAATAATCTGTATGATACCCTGAAACCATAAAGGAATATCAGTAAGAAATGCATGAAGTATACCGTAAAGAAATAAATGAAGTGTGACACAAAGAAATACATGAATTATACCAAGAATAAATACATTAATTATTCCATAAATAAATACATAAAATATGCCAGGAATAAATACATGAAGTATGCGATAAGGAAGATATATAGTAAGCTCACACGGGTATAGGTCTACAGTATGAAAAGCAAGATTATCCGACATAATCTATAAATCACCCAATATAGATAAGACACGTAGTCCTGATGAGACACGTAGTCCTCGTGAGATTCCCAGTCTCGGTGAGACACTTATTCTTGATGAGACACTTGGTTCCTATGAGATATTAAGTCTTGATAATACACTCAGTCCAGTTGAGACACGTAGTCTCAACTTTATAGCCAATTGTAGGATTTCACTCATAGTATGATTGTCCGGGAGAACTAAATCTTCAATCCAAAAATAATAGAATAAAAACTTCCACAAAAACTCCCTTATATTTTTTTAAAATTATCTTCCTATTGAAAGGGTCCCAATTCCATAAACGTCTCGTCAAACGGACACGTGGTTTGAAATTTATGGTTGTTTCAGTGAAAAGGTCCAACCTGGGTCCAAACTCGGTTCGACCAACTGACTGATTCGAACCAGTTTGTTTCGAACCAACCCAATCTATGAGGCTACCCAGAGCATCAAATATCCCTTGGTTTAGACCTCATTGTGGGCCAGTTTGTGTGCCAAACACAAACCACCCCAAGAGCATCCCACCCGACCATGCGGTCTTCCCTGACTATGTATTGTCCGGATCATTGTGATATTCCCCGACGGCGTGCCTCCACCCTAGTACCTATATCACCCTGTGTCTTATATGTACCCACCTTCACCTCCTACCACCTAGCTACCCACTGTTGATTCCCATTATCACTACTCACCACCCTGCGACCCTACTTCACCTCCATCCACCCAACGGCCTTCCATCTTCCTCCGCACCCACACGTGGCCACCACCGTGTACCACTGCAGGTGCTAGTTCTCTAATGGTCCCTTATGTGGACCACTGGGGCTTCTTTGATGCCAAAAAAAATTACACAGTCAAATATCTAGCCCCGCCAGGTCCCGATCTACTATGGTGTGGCCTCTGTAGTAGATTTTCCTCTGATCCGGGGGTCCAATCGCATTTGGAGCCTCCCATCAATGCAAGTCGTGACCATGAGGGTCCAACAATGAACAACTCCAAGAATTGGGGAAGATAATGGCATCAAGAAAAACCTAGGAATGAATCTCATCCTTTGATCATGTCGACATCGATTCATTCTCGTTAGAGGGATGAATGAAGAGGGTAATGAAACTCCAATTAATAATTCCCAATACTAACCATAATATAAGAATGATCGAACTTCAGATCAACATGTTCATTTGTTAGTTCATGTTTTTCATTAATTCTAAGAATAGGAAGAAATCATAAAAATATCAAATTCCTTACCTTGAGATTGGATCACTTTTTGATTAAGAATGATTGTGTTTTCATCATTGTTGAGATCATCTAACTTTGTTGGCACAATGATCCATGGTCCACTCGATCCGCCATCATCATTTGTCGATAGGGTTTCTATTCCAAGTCTTATAGTAATACCACGGTTATGGTGATGACCCTGAATTCTGGAAAAACTCTAATAAACATAAAACGACTTGTTGCGTCAAAATAAAATATTTTAATTAAATATTTTATTACCGATACGTCCAAAAACTAACTTTCATGCCCGAACCATGCCTAACAATGTTTGGAAGTGCCTAGGGTACACTCATTTATCTGAATTTAATGGTTCCCTCATATTTCTGATCCAGAAACCCATTTTGAAGAACTTCCACTTTTGAAGAAAACTGCTTGCATGTGCTATTTAAAGTTTATCATTTTTCAAACAATCGTTTTGGGCACACCGGGCGTCATAATCGCATGCCTTCTCAGATCCTGGCCTTAAAAAATTTCCATATGATATATAAAAAATATACATGGAAATTCTGAGATGTTACATTCTTATCTTCTTAGGGATTTATGTCCCCTAAATCCAAAACAAAATGCTATACAAAAAGATGTGAGTACTAAGTATGAATCTGAGCCTCTGGCTCTCATGTGCTCTCCTAAAGATTCTCATGCTACCACCAAATACGCACTAAAGGAATCAACCACACACAAATTATCCTCTATTTCGATCCTCGATCTCCATCGGGTACTCCACAAAAGTAACCCAATCATAAATATCTAGCTCGCCTCAATCAATGACATTTGATGGATCATGCACGTATCTCCCCATCTGTGACATGTGGAAGATGTCGTGCATCCACTCTAACTGAAAAGGAATATCCAAGCGGTATGCCACTATGCCAACTCTATATAGTATCAGGATAGGGATGATGAACCTTTGAGATAGCTTTTCACCCCTTCTAAATCTCTATATTCCATGTCAAGGAGAGACCCATAGGAACACATGGTCTCCATCATCAAACTTCAAAGGAATTCGTCACTTGTATAAAATAGAATTTTGATGGATCTGTGTAGTCTCCATCCACTCCTCGATGACCTTCACCTTATTTTTTTTACTACAACAACTATGGGCCCATGAGTGTTGACTCTCCTGGGTCTATCCAACAAAGTGGAAACCTTCATGGTCGCCCGTACAAGGCCTATAATAGTTCCATACCATTGGTGGAATGGTTTCTATTTTTGTATCAAAACTCCACCAAATTTAGGTGATCCTCCTAACTATGGTCAAAATATCAGATGTAAGCACATAACATGTCCTCTATAACCTGAATGGTCTACTCAGTCTATCCATCCGTCTTTGGTTCAAATGTTGTGATCAATCTCATCTAAGTCCCAAACACCTCCTACAGTACCTTCCACAGTCGGGATGTAAAGTGAGCATCACGATCTGAGGCAATTGTCGATGGAACTCTGTGGAGTCAAACTATCTCTTGTACATAGAGGTATCCCAAGATCTCTACTAAACCCTACTCCCAAATCACTAGGAAGTGGTCCATCTTGGTAATTTGGTCAATAATCTCCCAAATGGTATCGTTCCCAATGGAAATATGTGGTAACCCTTCCACTAAGTCCATCGATATCCCACCCCACTTCCACTCTGGAACCTTAAGGGGTTGAGTCAAACCTACTAGAACCTTATGCTCATTCATCACCTACTAGCATGCAAGGCATCGAGAGATGAAGTTTTCAACTTCCTTCTTTATCCTCAGCCACTAGAACTGACGTTTTAGGTAATGATATATATTTTACACACCTTTATGTACCGCCAAATAGGATTTAAGTAACTCACTCAATACCTCCTCTTGTAACACCACTGGAACCACTGTGCAACCTACGAAAATAATGACATGCACCCCACCTTTTGAATATCCATCAGTGGCATGCCCTGTAGACATCTAAGCATGTAAAGTCTCACAATCGATATCTCAAAGTTGTGCCTCCCTGAATCATTTTAATAGTGGAGGGTTGACAACCATCGACTGGAGTCAAGATGCTCCATCTCCATCCACAAAAGATATCTGTAACAAGGCCAATAGCTCTGATGCCTCGTTCAGAAACTGTGAAATCGATCTACTGTTGAGATAATCGGCCACCATGTTCCCATTTCTAGGAGTATAGACAATATCAAATTCATATTCCGGGAGGTTCATTATATATCTTTTTTGTATCAAGTTCAGATCCTTATAAGAGAATATATACTTGAGACTCTTGTGGTCAGTGTAGACAATAAACTACTCACCCATTAGGTATTGTTTCCACATATTCAATGTGAAGACTACCATTACTAACTCAAGAACATGGGTCACGTAGTTATGCTCATTTGGTCTCAACTGTCATGAACCATAGGAAATCACCACTTTCCCACACATCATGACACAACCAAACCTGGTTCCAAATGCATTAGAGAATACTACGTATTCAATGGCCTCATCTAGCAATTGTAAGATGAGAACGCTCCTCCAACTCTGCCTCAACTTTTGAAAACTCTCATGTAAATTCTCTATCCATATGAAATGATACCCCTTTCATGTCAAATCTATCAAGGATGCTACTAATATGGAAAATTCAGGTACAAACCTCTGATGGTACCCAGCCAAACCAAGGAAACTTCGCACCTCAGTAACACTCTTGGGTGGATCCCAAGTAAGCATCGCCTCAATCTTTGCTGGATCCACTATAACTTCATCCTCTTAAATGATGTGTCCCATAAAATTTACCTCTCATATCCATAACAAACACTTCATGATCTTCCCTTAAATATGGTGCTCTTGGAGTGTTTCTAGGACCATCCTCAAGTGTATCATGTGCTCCTCCTCATATGTTGAGTACACTAGGATTTCATTAATGAAGACCACCACAATCTGTCTAAGTAAGGTATGAAGATCTTGTTCATGAGCCCCATGAACATTGATGGAATTTTCATCACACAAAACGACATCACCAAGTACTTTTAATGGTTATAATAACACCATAAAGTTGTCTTCGATATATCCTCATCTCATACTCAAAGATGGTGATAGACAGATCTGAGGTCTATATTCGATAACCATCATTCCCCATTCAAATGATCAAAGAGGTCATTGATCTGGGGTAGTGGATACTTGTTCTTCACGTTCACCTGGTTCAGGCACTGTAAGTCCAAATGTAACCTCAATCTTTCTTATGCCTTCTTGGCACAAAAAACTAGGGCTTCCCATAGTGAAACACTGGGTATCACAAAGCTCTTCCTTTATAGGTCCTCCAACTACACCCTCAGCTCACAAATCTCTACAGGAGCCATCTGATATGCAGGTGTAGATATCCATTTAGTCTTGTAGAATAGATCAATGCATAAGTCCACCACCATGTGAGGAGGTAATCTTGGAATATCCCTAGGAAATAAGTCCTCATACTCATCTACCACTATAGGAAACTGAGGACTCATCTAATCTACTACACCGAGGGTCAGGTTGTCCAACTGTTGTGTGATCGGTTTCACCCTCTTATGTGTGAGTCTATCCTCCACTGCATGCATTTTCTTTTCCCCAAAAAACGAAAACCATATCCCATCACCATGGAAACACCATACTCTATAACTAAAATATTCAACATGAGCATGCATTATAGATAACCAGTCTATACCGAGAATGACATTGTAAGGCCTCGACATCACTACCAATAGATTCCAACTAAAACTCCCACCACCAAGAGTAAGGTCACACTATCAGTACTAGTGTCTGATCATCAAATCCCCTCCCTTATGAGTCTATAAATGTAAGGTTCAAGTCAACTGTTCCACCAGAATCTATGAGTCTCGAACTAGGGTTGTGGAAAGAGAAAAATGATCGGAACCTATGTCTATCAAAACTATATCTAATGTGTAAAAGACACAGATCATACCTATAATAATCCCTATAGCCTCAGGGCCATAATCCTCCATCGCCTGAAGATGTCCTTGTCACTTTCCACCAACTCCTTAATCCAGTTGTGGACCAACTGGGGGTGGTGGTGGTAATACAACAATTTTCCACCCACCTCTAATTTCCATGCCTACTCCTCTACCAAATCCACCATCATATGGACCACTCTACTCATGTCTATTCCTTTACCCTAGAAGTCCCTTGATTGTCTCATGATCAGTCGTATGATGAGTCAGGCAATCTTGTGAAATATTTTCCCGACCACCGCTTGAATAGAACAGCTTGCCCTTATGATAACCCACTCTACCCTGGGATCCCTGCACCACTAATCATATGTCCTAGGGTAATCCCTAGAGGGACTAACCTTTTTGGGTCCCTCCATCTATTTTCATCTACCTAAATACAAATACTCAGCCACCTAGTGCCAGTTGGTAGCTCCAACTATCAATGTCTGCTCTGCTAGAAATCTCTCCACTAGCAAAGCTCGCTTCAGTACCCTATAATATATTGTAATACTAAGGGATATCATAGATTCCCTAATATCCAAGTGTAAGCCCTGATCAAAGGTCATATCCCTAATTAATGGACCTTATACCATATCTGTAGAGTAATGATAAAGATCACTAAATATGGCCGAGTACTCCTCCACTATCTGACTGCCCTACTGTAGATATAGAAGCTCTTATATAAACATAGAGAATAACTTAGCTAGAAATAAATCCTCTATGAAGATATTCTTGAAGTTTTATTAAATGGGATTCATCTCATTGTGTTTCTAGGTTACTAAGCTCCACCATCTCCCCATTGAGCACTGAATAAGACTCATGACTAGGACTTCCATCTGGTCGGAAGGAATCCTCACAAGGTGGAAGACACATGTAATGGCCTCCAGCCAATCTTCAGCTACCTGGGGGCTTGTATTACCCTGAAACCTAGGAGTTCACTACCTCTGAAACTATTGAAATGAAATTAGCTGGCATGAAACCTCAATCAGTAGTGCTGGTATTAATTGCTGCTCAATGGGTGGTGGTATCTCTAGAAAACCACTCGGAGGTGCTATCTCTGGTACAGGCCCCTATACTAATGCCTTGTCTCTAGGAGGATCATCCTTGTGATCACACAAAAGAATCCTTGATATCTTTCGTCATGGAGGCATCCTAAAATAGAACAAAATATACGATGGTCAATAGAGTATACCTGATGAGCTGACTCAAGAAGGACATGATAACACACCCAAATCCTATATGATGCATGTACCATTATTTTCTATTTAAATAGTTTTTTCATGTACTGAGTCAAAAAGAAGAATTAAGATTCATGGTATACTGATATTTCAACTGTCACACCAACACTAGATTCCATTTCCTAAAAGATGAACTCAAAACACTTTACATTGTTTCCCGAAACCAATCTCAATGAATCCGTATCCTTAAGTAGAACTGACCACCTCTCATACCACTCTTTTAAGACCAGCCCTAGAAGGGTCCATGTCATGACTATCCCAATCCCTCCTCCAATAGGCTAGGGGGTAGCAACTAGAACTGATTATAAATATCCCACAAAATGGGAGGCATTTTCCTAATCCAAAACCAAAAATTGAGGAAATGTAAAACACTATGTAAACAAGCATGAATACAACTGAGATACCAACAATAGAGTATGTCACGACCCGCCCTCGGGGTCCGTGCCGTGACTACCCCAAGCCCGCCTTCCATAGGCCAGGGGCTGGAGACTAGCACCAAGGCGTAAATCCCGGTAAAAAGGGAAGGCATTGCCTTTGTAAAGTAAGCAAACACCATAGAGTAAGCAAGCGGAAAGTAACACTAAGAAAAAACAGAGTACAACTAAAAGTGCGGAAAGTAAAAAGGGGCCGGAAATACAAGCCCAACTGTAAAGTACAACTCGAAAGGAAAAACAGCAACTGAAAAGTAAAGCTGCTACGCCGAGCTGTCCACTGGAAATCCCACCTGAAGGGTGGGTACAGATAGCTCCTCTGCTCCTCGGGTCCCGCCGTTTGCTCCGAGTATTTCCCGCCCAGTGGTCTGCCTCGGGGTACCGCCTCGTCGTAAAGTCCACCTCCAGGTACCATCCAGTCCTCGAACACTCGGCCTCTGCCAGTACTGGCCATCGTCTGCAACCAACACAACGAGGTGCGGGCATAGCCCGTGAAGGGGTGAGTATAACGATACTCAGTAGGGACCCCGATACCCTCAAGGTCTCACTAAAACCAACAAGGATAACCACAAGAAGATCACAACAGATAAACACTACTTAGGTATATGTCCATACATATACCTAAGTTATCAAGTAACCCATCTCAGTCATGAGGAAACACAAGGATCATGAGATCAACGGATAACCACTACCCAGGTATATGCCCATACATATACCTAAGTTATCAAGTAACCCATCTCAATCATGAGGAACACAAAGGTCAAAAGTCTCAGCTCAAACCAGGATTTTCATTATCGAAACCGTAACTGCTGAAGAGCTCCGTCTCTAGAGTGTACAGTGGTCCTGTCACGACTCCGAGGTACTGCTCAATAACCTAAGACTGCTGAAGTACTCCTCCTGTCGAGTACTGCGGGTCTGCTGCCAACTACCGGGCGCTCCGTCCGCTGAGGGTCTGCTGCCAAATACCGGGCGCTACCCAGATAGCCTACTGAGGTACTCCTCCTGTCGAGTACCATGGGTTTGCTGCCAACTACCAGGCGCTCCGTCCGCCGTGGGTCTGCCGCCAAATACCGGGCGCTCCGTCCACTGGGCTAGTCGACTCACTCCAAGTCGAGTCGGTCAAGCAGTCGTCAGGTCTCAGCCAGCTACACGGTCTCCGTACTCTGCACGCTCGTCTCCGGGAGGGTCCGCTCCACGAGCTACTGGTCGATACTCCAAGTATCACAAGGTTCCGCGAAGAAGTGTCTCAAAGGACCGTCTCGTCACAGGGGTCTCAACGCAACAGACGGCGCGTCGATCGGACGCCCGGTCTGTGAGTTATTAGCCTTTTCGTCCCAGGGGCCCGGTTGGTTTCGAGTGCGAACCAATCCCGGCCGTATCACAACTGTACCCCGAACTCCCATAGGGTAAACTCAAAGGGACCGTTACTCAACGTAACCACCAACGCCGCTGACGGTCCGTTAAGCGGACGTCCTGTCTGAAAGATATTAGCTTTCCCGTTCCAGGGGCCCGGTTGGATTTCGGGTGCGATCCAACCCGGCCACTACTAACTGTATCCAAAACTCGGGCGAAGGATACCAAAAGTTCCGTATCGTAAACAGGAACTCAACGCAACAGACGGTGCGTCGATCGGACGCCCGGTCTGAGAGTTATTGGCATTTTCGTCTCCGGGGCCCGGTTGGTTTTTAAGGCAAAACCAACCCGACCGTACTCCACCTGCGTCCAAACCTCGGGCGGAGTATGCCAAAAGATCTGTCTCACTAAGAGGAACACAACGCGACTGACGATGCGTCAATCGGACGTTCGTAGCTCAAGATATGAGCGTTTCCGCTCCGAAGGCCCGGTTGGTTTCGTGAACGAACCACCCCGACCGAACTCAAAGTAATCCGAAACCTTGAGTGCGATAAACCGAAACGACCGTCTCGATCCAAGGATCGCGTTGCCGCAGACGGTTCGTCATTCGGAGGTTTGAGGCTCAAGTTATGGCCCAAAAACCAATTCTAGTTCGAAACGGGGGGGTCCGGGTCCGGGCCGACCCGGCCCGACCCCCCCCCCCCCCCCCCGGGGCGGCGCGGTGGCCGGCGGCGGCGGTCGGCGGTGGCGGCGCGGCGGCGCCGCGGGCCGCCGCAGGCGCCGCACGGGGTCGGCACGTGGGGGGCAAGCCCCCGCTGATTTGGAGCGGCGCGGCACAAAGGCCGCGCCTTTGCAACAAACGGCCCCCACGTGGGGGCCGGTTTTATTAAGCAAACCGGGGGGCTGCTGCCCCCCCCCCCCCCCTCCATGGAACCGCCCCCCTCTTTAAGAGGGGGGTTTTACACGCTGGCCGGGGGAATTTATTCCCCCGGTTTAATGCCTTCCGGCCGGCCAGCTGGCCGGCCGGTTTTCTCCAACGGGACTGGAAATTCCGGTCCCCCCTTCGGCTTCCGACGCCGGCGGCCCGGCCGCCGGTCTTCTCTTCCGCCGTGGCCCGGAACCGGCCGCGGTCTCCTCGTCCCGCCGCGGCCCGGAACCGGCCGCGGTGTTCGTCGTCCGGCGCGGTGCGACGGCACCGCGCCCCTTTGCCGTGCTTTGATATTCATTCAACGCGGCGCGACGGCGTCGCGTTCTTGTTGTTTCTTCCATGGTGCGCGCGCGACGGCGTCGCGTAAGTTAAACGTACAATTATCCGCGTGGTGCGACGGCACCACGCCACCTTGCTTCCGCCCGCAAGAATAAACAACATGAACGATGGAGGGGGTTCGGCCGTGTTCATGCGGTCCGGCCCCCTCACGTTAAATAATAACACAACTTAAAATAATCAACATCCCCACGTTAGTTATACGAACCACGAGCAAGAATGAAATAATTAAATATTAAATCAACAACCCCTACCTTGGTATAAGGTTCGAAGATTTATCTACGTTCCGCGGAAGACGACGTCGCGGAGGTCGGGCGTCGCGGTCGTCGTTCGTCAAATTCGACGACGAAGAGGCGCGTCCGAAGAGGCACGTCATTGGCGAATTCTTGTACGCCGACGAAGATTGTCCGAGGAAGGTGCGGTGTTCTCTCTCGTTGACACCGAAGACGAAGAAGAGCGGAGCGGCGTTCTTCGTCGGAACTTGAGCGTTCTACGTCAAGTCTTGAGGAAAGTCAAAATAAAAAGGAAACAACGAACTCAAGAACCCCTACCTCGATAGTCGCACGTTGACGGAGTCGTGGAATATTAGTGTCGATTCCTATGATGTCGGAGGAAGAGTCGTTGTCGATGGCGTTCGTCGCGGAAAAGATGATGCGGAAGAAGAACGTCACGTCGCGGATATGGCGTCGCGGAAAGACCGTGTTCTTCGGCGAAGAAGTTCTTCGTTGAAGAACGGCGTTCTTCGTGTTCTTCGTCAAGGTTGAAGAAGAAAGAAAAGCTCTCAACCACTCCAAGATGGCTAAGAGTTCTAACCCAACAAAATAAGACAAAGTCTTATTTTATTTACAAAAAGAATTTCAACGGTTTGAAATTCAAATAAGAGATAACTCCACATTTATTAACAAGTTGTCATGTTAATTAAAGAGGGGTTAAGGGAGTTTGAGGGAAGATGAGAGGTTTAGGTTTCGTGTGGGCCCCACCACACTTAATCCTCTCAAGGGAGGTTAAGTGGGTGTGGGTCCCACCCCCAACTCCCTTTGAGAGGAGTTAACCTACAAAAAGTAAAATAAAAAGAATTCACACTTTTTATTCAACTTTTTTATAAATCTCCCAAAAACTAACTTTCAACCCGAAACAAACGCAACTCCCGAAAAGGTCTCTTTAAGAGAATATCGGCGCTGCGAGTTCATTGGTGCCCTCGGATTTCAATTCCGAGCACCGTATCAAAAGTTAGAAATACCCGCTCGTTCGTTCACTGAACGTACCCGAGCCAAACTTCAGAAATTAATTCCGGGCACTCCGGGCCTCGGAATCAGGTGCCGTCTGAAACCGTGCTCTTGTAAAATTCTAAAGAAAATTAAGAAAAAATTTCCCTTGAATTTTACAGGTCTTTACATTACTCCCACCTCAGGGCTTTACGTCCCCGTAAAGATACATCAAAAACTAGGGAAACAAAAGAGGGTACTGTGCATGCATCTGAGCCTCCCGCTCCCATGTGCTCTCCTGGAGATTCCCGTGCCGCCATCTGTTGTGCACAAGAGGAATCGATCGCCCATGTAGGACCCGCTCCTGTCGATCCTCTATCTCCACCGGGACCTCCGTAAATTTCGCCCCATCGTCAACGTCAAGCTCCACATGGTCAAGGATGTCTGTCGGGTTGTGCACGTATCTCCTCAGCTGAGACACGTGGAAGACGTCGTGCACCCGGTGTAACTGAGGTGGTAGAGCCAGGCGATAAGCCACCTCACCAACCCTGCTGAGGACCTGGAAGGGTCCGATGAAGCGCGGAGATAACTTGTCGTCTCGGCCAAATCTCCGAATACCACGTCGAGGTGAGACCCGCAAGAAGACGTGGTCACCATCCTCAAACTCTAGTGGCCTCCGCCTCCTGTCAGCGTATGACTTCTGCCGGCTCTGTGCTGTCCTCATCCGCTCCTGGATGACATGGACCTCCTCTGACGTGGCCCGGACCATCTCTGGTCCCACAAGAGCTGCAAGATTTCTTCTTTGCCAATAAGAGAAACCTGGTCTCATCCCCTGGATGAACCACATTCTTTGCCTAAAACAGTCAATCCTAACATGGATGATACTAATCCATACCAAGGATGACGTCGTAAGGCCTCGACGCTACTACTAAGAGATCCAACCGTTACTCTCGCCTCCAAGGGTTGAGTCACACTGTCGGCATCAGTGTGTGGTAACTGGTCTCCTCCAGTAGATGTCTCACAAGTGAGGGTCAAGTCAACAGTCAACTGGAACCTCTTAGTAACATCACAAAAGAGGACAGGAATGAAAACATCACAAAGGATGCGTCTTTTATTATTGCATCTCATAATACAAGATGCTACACAAAAGCAACATCAACATGGAACTAGAAGTACAAAAGACGTATCCACTAGTTCCTCCCCTGTCCACCTGCTCCCAGAGCTCCATGATCGTAAGCTTCAGCTGCCTGAAGCTGTGCTCTCGCATGTTCACCTACTCCCTGTGGTCGGGGTGGACCTCCTGGTGGTGGTGGTGGCAGATCCTCAAAGCGTCGTCCACCACCTGCTGCTCGGCCAGCTCCTCTGCCTCGTCCGCCTCCTCCCTGCGGACCGCCACGGTCGAACCTCTGCCTCTGCCTAGGTGGTTCCTCAACCGTTTGCTGCTCCTCCGCATGGTGGGTCGGGCAGTCACGAGCCATGTGGCCTTGCCCGCCGCATGCAAAGCACTGTCTTCCACTCAAAAGACTGACTCTGCGCTGTGTGCCCTGCACTGCTGAGCCAGTGCCCTGAGGTCGTCTGCCTGAAGGTCTGGTCTGTCTGGACCCCTGAGTCATCTGTCGGCTACCTGCTACCGAAGACTCCGCTACGTGCCGCCCTGCGGTGGGTCGCTGCGCTGGTGAAGACTCAGCAAGGAAGCTCTCAATCAGAAGGGCCCGCTCCAGTACTCTTGTCTGAGTCGGTAAGCTGAGGGAGATCAGCGATGCCCTGATCTCGTGTCTCAAACCCTGCTCGAAGGTTCGGGCCCGGAAGAATGGGTCCCGTACCATGTCGGTCGAGTAGCGCGAGAGATCGGTAAATCTCGCCGAGTACTGAGCGACCGTCATGCTGCCCTGCCGCAGCTACAGAAGCTCCTGGATACGCACTGCACGAAGGGTGGCTGGGACGAACTCCGAGCGGAAGAGGCTCTCAAAGTCCGTCCAAAGTAGAGATGCCTCATCGTGCACCTGGAGCATCAAGCTCCACCATCGTCCTGCTGCTGCGTGTAGTAGGCTCGCAGCGAGGATCACCATGAGGTCTGCTGGTGTCCTCACTAGCCTAAACACTCGTACCACTGCCTCCAGCCAGTCCTCTGCAGCCTGGGGATCCGTCTCCCCGCGAAACCTGGGCGGTCGCTGGCGCTAAAACTCATGCAGTGCGCTGAGGCGACGTGCATCGTCAGCGGCTGCTGCTGGAAGCATCGGGGGCTCGGTGGGTAGAGCTACCGCCGGTGCCACTGTTGACAAAGGGCCCTGCACCGAGGCCTCGTCGCTCGGTGGGCTGTCGTCACGTTCGATTCTCGGAACCCTAGCTAGCTGCCGTCGTGGGGCCATCCTGAAAGAAACAACGTAACACGATCAAACGATTATACCTGGTGAGCTGACCTGGTTTGAGCTGTTTTAAGGGGAAAAAACCTTTGAAAACACACACGCAATCAGTGTTTTCGTGCACAAAGTCGGAAATCAGTTGTCAGGGTCCTGGTGTATGGATACGTCGGTCACCCGCACCAACACTGGACTCCCTGTACTGAAAACCACACTCGGTACCCTTAACACTATTGCTTCACAGAAAGAAAGATCAGAGTCTGTGGTAGAACCGACCACCTCTGATACCAATTTGTCACGACCCGCCCTCGGGGTCCGTGCCGTGACTACCCCAAGCCCGCCTTCCATAGGCCAGGGGCTGGCGACTAGCACCAAGGCATAAATCCCGGTAAAAAGGGAAGGCATTGCCTTTGTAAAGTAAGCAAACACCACAGAGTAAGCAAGAGGAAAGTAACACTAAGCAAAAACAGAGTACAACTAAAAGTGCGGAAAGTAAAAAGGGGCCGGAAATACAAGCCCAACTGTAAAGTACAACTCGAAAGGAAAAACAGCAACTGAAAAGTAAAGCTGCTACGCCGAGCTGTCCACTGGAAATCCCACCTGAAGGGTGGGTACAGATAGCTCCTATGCTCCTCGGGTCCCGCCGTTTGCTCCGAGTATGTACCGCCCAGTGGTCTGGCTCGGGGTACCGCCTCGTCGTAAAGTCCACCTCCAGGTACCGTCCAGTCCTCAAACACTCGGCCTCTGCCAGTACTGGCCGTCATCTGCAACCAACACAACGAGGTGCGGGCATAGCCCGTGCAGGGGTGAGTATAACGATACTCAGTAGGGACCCCGAGACCCTCAAGGTCTCACTAAAACCAACAAGGATAACCACAAGAAGATCACAACAGATAAACACTACTTAGGTATATGTCCATACATATACCTAAGTTATCAAGTAACCCATCTCAGTCATGAGGAAACTCAAGGATCATGAGATCAACGGATAACCACTACCCAGGTATATGCCCATACATATACCTAAGATATCAAGTAACCCATCTCAATCATGAGGAACACAAAGGTCAAAAGTCTCAGCTCAAACCAGGATTTTCATTATCGAAACCGTAACTGCTGAAGAGCTCCGTCTCTAGAGTGTACAGTGGTCCTGTCCCGACTCCGAGGTACTGCTCAATAACCTAAGACTGCTGAAGTACTCCTCCTGTCGAGTACTGCGGGTCTGCTGCCAACTACCGGGCGCTCCGTCCGCTGAGGGTCTGCTGCCAAATATCGGGCGCTACCCAGATAGCCTACTGAGGTACTCCTCCTGTCGAGTACCGCGGGTTTGCTGCCAACTACCAGGCGCTCCGTCCGCCGTGGGTCTGCCGCCAAATACCGGGCGCTCCGTCCACTGGGCTAGTCGACTCACTCCAAGTCGAGTCGATCAAGTAGTCGTCAGGTCTCAGCCGGCTACACGGTCTCCGTACTCTGCACGCTCGTCTCCAGGAGGGTCCGCTCCATGAGCTACTGGTCGATACTCCAA
Source organism: Viscum album (assembly GCA_963277665.1). NCBI lineage: Eukaryota > Viridiplantae > Streptophyta > Magnoliopsida > Santalales > Viscaceae > Viscum > Viscum album. The sequence continues at coordinate 2,024,319,543 of OY728138.1, forward strand.
GTATCACAAGGTTCCGCGAAGAAGTGTCTCAAAGGACCGTCTCGTCACAGGGGTCTCAACGCAACAGACGGCGCGTCGATCGGACGCCCGGTCTGTGAGTTATTAGCCTTTTCGTCCCAGGGGCCCGGTTGGTTTCGAGTGCGAACCAATACCGGCCGTATCACAACTGTACCCCGAACTCCCATAGGGTAAACTCAAAGGGACCGTTACTCAACGTAACCACCAACGCCGCTGACGGTCCGTTAAGCGGACGTCCTGTCTGAAAGATATTAGCTTTCCCGTTCCAGGGGCCCGGTTGGATTTCGGGTGCGATCCAACCCGGCCACTACTAACTGTATCCAAAACTCGGGCGAAGGATACCAAAAGTTCTGTATCGTAAACAGGAACTCAACGCAACAGACGGTGCGTCGATCGGACGCCCGGTCTGAGAGTTATTGGTATTTTCGTCTCTGGGGCCCGGTTGGTTTTTAAGGCAAAACAAACCCGACCGTACTCCACCTGCGTCCAAACCTCGGGCGGAGTATGCCAAAAGATCCTTCTCACTAAGAGGAACACAACGCGACTGACGATGCGTCAATCGGACGTTCGTAGCTCAAGATATGAGCGTTTCCGCTCCGAAGGCCCGGTTGGTTTCGTGAACGAACCACCCCGACCGAACTCAAAGTAATCTGAAACCTTGAGTGCGATATACAGAAACGACCGTCTCGATCCAAGGATCGTGTTGCCGCAGACGGTTCGTCATTCGGAGGTCCGAGGCTCAAGTTATGTCCCAAAAACCGATTCTGGTTCGAAACGGGGGGTCCGGGTCCGGGCCGACCCGGCCCGACCCCCCCCCCCCCCCGGGGCGGCGCGGTGGCCACCGGCGGCGGTCGGCGGCGGCGGTCGGCGGCGGCGCGGCGGCCTGGCGGCGCGGCGGCGCGGCGGGCCGCGGCAGGCGCCCCACGTGGTCGGCACGCGGGGGGCAAGCCCCCGCTGATTTGGAGCGGCGCGGCACAAAGGCCGCGCCTTTGCAACAAACGGCCCCCACGTGGGGGCCGGTTTTATTAAGCAAACCGGGGGGCTGCTGCCCCCCCCCCCCCCCCCCTTCGATGGAACCGTCCCCCTCTTTAAGAGGGGGGTTTTACACGCTGGCCGGCGGAATTTATTCCCCCGGTTTAATGCCTTCCGGCCGGCCAGCTGGCCGGCCGGTTTTCTCCAACGGGACCGGAAATTCCGGTCCCCCCTTCGGCTTCCGACGCCGGCGGCCCGGCCGCCGGTCTTCTCTTCCACCGCGGCCCGGAACCGGCCGCGGTCTCCTCGTCCCGCCGCGGCCCGGAACCGGCTGCGGTGTTCGTCGTCCGGCGCGGTGCGACGGCACCGCGCCCCTTTGCCGTGCTTTGATATTCATTCAACGCGGCGCGACGGCGTCGCGTTCTTGTTGTTTCTTCCATGGTGCGCGCGCGACGGCGTCGCGTAAGTTAAACGTACAATTATCTGCGTGGTGCGACGGCACCACGCCACCTTGCTTCCGCCCGCAAGAATAAACAACATGAACGATGGAGGGGGTTCGGCCGTGTTCATGCGGTCCGGCCCCCTCACGTTAAATAATAACACAACTTAAAATAATCAACATCCCCATGTTAGTTATACGAACCACGAGCAAGAATGAAATAATTAAATATTAAATCCACAACCCCTACCTTGGTATAAGGTTCGAAGATTTATCTACGTTCCGCGGAAGACGACGTCGCAGAGGTCGGGCGTCGCGGTCGTCGTTCGTCAAATTCGACGACGAAGTGGCGCGTCCGAAGAGGCACATCGTTGGCGAATTCTTGTACGCCGACGAAGATTGTCGGAGGAAGGTGTGGTGTTCTCTCTCGTTGACACCAAAGACGAAGAAGAGCGGAGCGGCGTTCTTCGTCGGAACTTGAGCGTTCTACGTCAAGTCTTGAGGAAAGTCAAAATAAAAAGGAAACAACGAACTCAAGAACCCCTACCTCGATAGTCGCACGTTGACGGAGTCGTGGAATATCAGTGTCGATTCCTATGACGTCGGAGGAAGAGTCGTTGTCGATGGCGTTCGTCGCGGAAAAGATGATGCGGAAGAAGAACGTCACGTCGCGGATATGGCGTCGCGGAAAGACCGTGTTCTTCGGCGAAGAAGTTCTTAGTTGAAGAACGGCGTTCTTCGTGTTCTTCGTCAAGGTTGAAGAAGAAAGAAAAGCTCTCAACCACTCCAAGATGGCTAAGAGTTCTAACCCAACAAAATAAGACAAAGTCTTATTTTATTCACAAAAAGAATTTCAAAGGTTTGAAATTCAAATAAGAGATAACTCCACATTTATTAACAAGTTGTCATGTTAATTAAAGAGGGGTTAAGGGAGTTTGAGGGAAGATGAGAGGTTTAGGTTTCGTGTGGGCCCCACCACACTTAATCCTCTCAAGGGAGGTTAAGTGGGTGTGGGTCCCACCCCCAACTCCCTTTGAGAGGAGTTAACCTACAAAAAGTAAAATAAAAAGAATTCACACTTTTTATTCAACTTTTTTATAAATCTCCCAAAAACTAACTTTCAACCCGAAACAAACGCAACTCTCGAAAAGGTCTCTTTAAGAGAATATCAGCGCTGCGAGTTCATCGGTGCCCTCGGATTTCAATTCCGAGCACCGTATCAAAAGTTAGAAATACCCGCTCGTTCGTTCACTGAACGTACCCGAGCCAAACTTCAGAAATTAATTCCGGGCACTCCAGGCCTCGGAATCAGGTGCCGTCTGAAACCGCGCTCTTGTAAAATTCTAAAGAAAATTAAGAAAAAATTTCCCTTGAATTTTATGGGTCTTTACATAACTCCCACCTCAGGGCTTTACGTCCCCGTAAAGATACATCAAAAACTAGGGAAACAAAAGAGGGTACTGTGCACGCATCTGAGCCTCCCGCTCCCATGTGCTCTCCTGGAGATTCCCGTGCCGCCATCTGTTGCGCACAAGAGGAATTGATCGCCCATGTAGGACCCGCTCCTGTCGATCCTCTATCTCCACCGGGACCTCCGTAAAAGTCGCCCCATCGTCAACGTCAAGATCCACATGGTCAAGGATGTGCATCGGGTTGTGCACGTATCTCCTCAGCTGAGACACGTGGAAGACGTCGTGCACCCGGTGTAACTGAGGTGGTAGAGCCAGGCGATAAGCCACCTCACCAACCCTGCTGAGGACCTGGAAGGGTCCGATGAAGCGCGGAGATAACTTGTCGCCTCTTCCAAATCTCCAAATACCACGTCGAGGTGAGACCCGCAAGAAGACGTGGTCACCATCCTCAAACTCTAGTGGCCTCCGCCTCCTGTCAGCGTATGACTTCTGCCGGCTCTGTGCTGTCCTCATCCGCTCTTGGATGACATGGACCTCCTCTGACGTGGCCCGGACCATCTCTGGTCCCACAAGAGCTGCAATATTTCTTCTTTGCCGATAAGAGAAACCTGGTCTCATCCCCTGGATGAACCACATTCTTTGCCTAAAACAGTCAATCCTAACATGGATGATACTAATCCATACCAAGGATGACGTCGTAAGGCCTCGACGCTACTACTAAGAGATCCAACCGTTACTCTCGCCTCCAAGGGTTGAGTCACACTGTCGGCATCAGTGTGTGGTAACTGGTCTCCTCCAGTAGATGTCTCACAAGTGAGGGTCAAGTCAACAGTCAACTGGAACCTCTTAGTAACATCACAAAAGAGGACAGGAATGAAAACATCACAAAGGATGCGTCTTTTATTATTGCAGCTCATAATACAAGACGCTACACAAAAGCAATATCAACATGGAACTAGAAGTACAAAAGACGTATCCACTAGTTCCTCCCCTGTCCACCTGCTCCCAGAGCTCCATGATCGTAAGCTTCAGCTGCCGGAAGCTGTGCTCTCGCATGTTCACCTACTCCCTGTGGTCGGGGTGGACCTCCTGGTGGTGGTGGTGGCAGAGCCTCAAAGCGTCGTCCACCACCTGCTGCTCGGCCAGCTCCTCTGCCTCGTCCGCCTCCTCCCTGCGGACCGCCACGGTCGAACCTCTGCCTCTGCCTAGGTGGTTCCTCAACCGTCTGCTGCTCCTCCGCATGGCGGGTCGGGCAGTCACGAGCCATGTGGCCTTGCCCGCCGCATGCAAAGCACTGTCTTCCACTCAAAAGACTGACTCCGCGCTGTGTGCCCTGCACTGCTGAGCCAGTGCCCTGAGGTCGTCTGCCTGAAGGTCTGGTCTGTCTGGACCCCTGAGTCATCTGTCGGCTACCTGCTACCGAAGACTCCGCTACGTGCCGCCCTGCGGTGGGTCGCTGCGCTGGTGAAGACTCAGCAAGGAAGCTCTCAATCAGAAGGGCCCGCTCCAGTACTCCTGTCTGAGTCGGTAAGCTGAGGGAGATCAGCGATGCCCTGATCTCGTGTCTCAAACCCTGCTCGAAGGTCCGGGCCCGGAAGAATGGGTCCCGTACCATGTCGGTCGAGTAGCGCGAGAGATCGGTAAATCTCGCCGAGTACTGAGCGACCGTCATGCTGCCCTGCCGCAGCTGCAGAAGCCCCTGGATACGCACCGCACGAAGGGTGGCTGGGACGAACTCCGAGCGGAAGAGGCTCTCAAAGTCCGTCCAAAGTAGAGATGCCTCATCGTGCACCTGGAGCATCAAGCTCCACCATCGTCCTGCTGCTGCGTGTAGTAGGCTCGCAGCGAGGATCACCATGAGGTCTGCTGGTGTCCTCACTAGCCTAAACACTCGTACCACTGCCTCCAGCCAGTCCTCTGCAGCCTGGGGATCCGTCTCCCCGCGAAACCTGGGCGGTCGCTGGCGCTGAAACTCATGCAGTGCGCTGAGGCGACGTGCATCGTCAGCGGCTGCTGCTGGAAGCATCGGGGGCTCGGCGGGTAGAGCTACCGCCGGTGCCACTGTTGACAAAGGTCCCTGCACCGAGGCCTCGTCGCTCGGTGGGCTGTCGTCACGTTCGATTATCGGAACCCTAGCTGGCTGCCGTCGTGGGGCCATCCTGAAAGAAACAACGTAACACGATCAAACGATTATACCTGGTGAGCTGACCTGGTTTGAGCTGTTTTAAGGGGAAAAACCTTTGAAAACACACACGCAATCAGTGTTTTCGTGCACAAAGTCGGAAATCAGTTGTCAGGGTCCTGGTGTATGGATACGTCGGCCGCCCGCACCAACACTGGACTCCCTGTACTGAAAACCACACTCGGTACCCTTAACACTATTGCTTCACAGAAAGAAAGATCAGAGTCTGCGGTAGAACCGACCACCTCTGATACCAATTTGTCACGACCCGCCCTCGGGGTCCGTGCCGTGACTACCCCAAGCCCGCCTTCCATAGGCCAGGGGCTGGCGACTAGCACCAAGGCGTAAATCCCGGTAAAAAGGGAAGGCATTGCCTTTGTAAAGTAAGCAAACACCACAGAGTAAGCAAGCGGAAAGTAACACTAAGCAAAAACAGAGTACAACTAAAAGTGCGGAAAGTAAAAAGGGGCCGGAAATACAAGCCCAACTGTAAAGTACAACTCGAAAGGAAAAACAGCAACTGAAAAGTAAAGCTGCTACGCCGAGCTGTCCACTGGAAATCCCACCTGAAGGGTGGGTACAGATAGCTCCTCTGCTCCTCGGGTCCCGCCGTTTGCTCCGAGTATGTCCCGCCCAGTGGTCTGCCTCGGGGTACCGCCTCGTCGTAAAGTCCACCTCCAGGTACCGTCCAGTCCTCGAACACTCGGCCTCTGCCAGTACTGGCCGTCGTCTGCAACCAACACAACGAGGTGCGGGCATAGCCCGTGCAGGGGTGAGTATAACGATACTCAGTAGGGACCCCGAGACCCTCAAGGTCTCACTAAAACCAACAAGGATAACCACAAGAAGATCACAACAGATAAACACTACTTAGGTATATGTCCATACATATACCTAAGTTATCAAGTAACCCATCTCAGTCATGAGGAAACTCAAGGATCATGAGATCAACGGATAACCACTACCCAGGTATATGCCCATACATATACCTAAGTTATCAAGTAACCCATCTCAATCATGAGGAACACAAAGGTCAAAAGTCTCAGCTCAAACCAGGATTTTCATTATCGAAACCGTAACTGCTGAAGAGCTCCGTCTCTAGAGTGTACAGTGGTCATGTCACGACTCCGAGGTACTGCTCAATAACCTAAGACTGCTGAAGTACTCCTCCTGTCGAGTACTGCGGGTCTGCTGCCAACTACCGGGCGCTCCGTCCACTGAGGGTCTGCTGCCAAATACTGGGCGCTACCCAGATAGCCTACTGAGGTACTCCTCCTGTCGAGTACCGCAGGTTTGCTGCCAACTACCAGGCGCTCCGTCCGCCGTGGGTCTGCCGCCAAATACCGGGCGCTCCGTCCACTGGGCTAGTCGACTCACTCCAAGTCGAGTCGGTCAAGCAGTCGTCAGGTCTCAGCCGGCTACACCGTCTCCGTAATCTGCACGCTCGTCTCCGGGAGGGTCCGCTCCACGAGCTATTGGTCGATACTCCAAGTATCACAAGGTTCCGCGAAGAAGTGTCTCAAAGGACCGTCTCGTCACAGGGGTCTCAACGCAACAGACGGCGCGTCGATCGGACGCCCGGTCTGTGAGTTATTAGCCTTTTCGTCCTAGGGGCCCGGTTGGTTTCGAGTGCGAACCAATCCCGGCCGTATCACAACTGTACCCCGAACTCCCATAGGGTAAACTCAAAGGGACCGTTACTCAACGTAACCACCAACGCCGCTGACGGTCCGTTAAGCGGACGTCCTGTCTGAAAGATATTAGCTTTCCCGTTCCAGGGGCCCGGTTGGATTTCGGGTGCGATCCAACCCGGCCACTACTAACTGTATCCAAAACTCGGGCGAAGGATACCAAAAGTTCCGTATCGTAAACAGGAACTCAACGCAACAGACGGTGCGTCGATCGGACGCCCGGTCTGAGAGTTATTGGCATTTTCGTCTCCGGGGCCCGGTTGGTTTTTAAGGCAAAACCAACCCGACCGTACTCCACCTGCGTCCAAACCTCGGGCGGAGTATGCCAAAAGATCCGTCTCACTAAGAGGAACACAACGCGACTGACGATGCGTCAATCGGACGTTCGTAGCTCAAGATATGAGCGTTTCCGCTCCGAAGGCCCGGTTGGTTTCGTGAACGAACCACCCCGACCGAACTCAAAGTAATCCGAAACCTTGAGTGCGATATACCGAAACGACCATCTCGATCCAAGGATCGCGTTGCCGCAGACGGTTCGTCATTCGGAGGTCCGAGGCTCAAGTTATGGCCCAAAAACCGATTCTGGTTTGAAACGGGGGGGTCCGGGTCCGGGCCGACCCCCCCCCCCCCCCCCCCCCCCCGGGGCGGCGCGGCGGGCCGCGGCAGGCGCCGCACGTGGTCGGCACGCGGGGGGCAAGCCCCCGCTGATTTGGAGCGGCGCGGCACAAAGGTCGCGCCTTTGCAACAAACGGCCCCCACGTGGGGGCCGGTTTTATTAAGCAAACCGGGGGGCTGCTGCCCCCCCCCCCCTTCCATGGAACCGCCCCCCTCTTTAAGAGGGGGGTTTTACACGCTGACCGGGGGAATTTATTCCCCCGGTTTAATGCCTTCCGGCCGGTTTTCACCAACGGGACCGGAAATTCCGGTCCCCCCTTCGGCTTCCGACGCCGGCGGCCCGGCCGCCGGTCTTCTCTTCCGCCGCGGCCCGGAACCGGCCGCGGTCTCCTCGTCCCGCCGCGGCCCGGAACCGGCCGCGGTGTTCGTCGTCCGGCGCGGTGCGACGACACCGCGCCCCTTTTCCGTGCTTTGATATTCATTCAACGCGGCGCGACGGCGTCGCGTTCTTGTTGTTTCTTCCATGGTGCGCGCGCGACGGCATCGCGTAAGTTAAACGTACAATTATCTGCGTGGTGCGACGGCACCATGCCACCTTGCTTCCGCCCGCAAGAATAAACAACATGAACGATGGAGGGGGTTCGGCCGTGTTCATGCGGTCCGGCCCCCTCACGTTAAATAATAACACAACTTAAAATAATCAACATCCCCACGTTAGTTATACGAACCACGAGCAAGAATGAAATAATTAAATATTAAATCAACAACCCCTACCTTGGTATAATGTTCGAAGATTTATCTACGTTCCGCGGAAGACGACGTCGCGGAGGTCGGGCGTCGTGGTCGTCGTTCGCCAAATTCGACGACGAAGAGGCGCGTCCGAAGAGGCACGTCGTTGGCGAATTCTTGTACGCCGACGAAGATTGTCCGAGGAAGGTGCGGTGTTCTCTCTCGTTGACACCGAAGACGAAGAAGAGCGGAGCGGCGTTCTTCGTCGGAACTTGAGCGTTCTACGTCAAGTCTTGAGGAAAGTCAAAATAAAAAGGAAACAACGAACTCAAGAACCCCTACCTCGATAGTCGCACGTTGACGGAGTCGTGGAATATCAGTGTCGATTCCTATGACGTTGGAGGAAGAGTCGTTGTCGATGGCGTTCGTCGTGAAAAAGATGATGCGGAAGAAGAACGTCACGTCGCGGATATGGCGTCGCGGAAAGACCGTGTTCTTCGGCGAAGAAGTTATTCGTTGAAGAACGGCGTTCTTCGTGTTCTTCGTCAAGGTTGAAGAAGAAAGAAAAGCTCTCAACCACTCCAAGATGGCTAAGAGTTCTAACCCAACAAAATAAGACAAAGGCTTATTTTCTTCACAAAAAGAATTTCAAAGGTTTGAAATTCAAATAAGAGATAACTCCACATTTATTAACAAGTTGTCATGTTAATTAAAGAGGGGTTAAGGGAGTTTGAGGGAAGATGAGAGGTTTAGGTTTCGTGTGGGCCCCACCACACTTAATCCTCTCAAGGGAGGTTAAGTGGGTGTGGGTCCCACCCCCAACTCCCTTTGAGAGGAGTTAACCTACAAAAAGTAAAATAAAAAGAATTCACACTTTTTATTCAACTTTTTTATAAATCTCCCAAAAACTAACTTTCAACCCAAAACAAACGCAACTCCCGAAAAGGTATCTTTAAGAGAATATCGGCGCTGCGAGTTCATCGGTGCCCTCAGATTTCAATTCCGAGCACCGTATCAAAAGTTAGAAATACCCGCTCGTTCGTTCACTGAACGTACCCGAGCCAAACTTCAGAAATTAATTCTGGGCACTCCAGGCCTCGGAATCAGGTGCCGTCTGAAACCGCGCTCTTGTAAAATTCTAAAAAAAAATTAAGAAAAAATTTCCCTTGAATTTTACGGGTCTTTACAGAGTATGATAGTAGAAACTAGAAAGTGACAAGTTCCAAATACAAGACCACCCAAGAAGTGAGACTAGAAAATTGAATGCACAAGTTCATGAAACTCATCCGTAGAAATCCCTACCATAAGGGTATTTATAGGGACAATTTTCTAAAGTCGTAGAAGCACACATCGACTGTCTAATCTCTCTAGGAACCACATGGTCTTGGTCCACCTAGTAATTCATCCAAGCATTGCTTTTCTGCATAATACATGACAGGTGTAGCCAAATACCATGCAATGGTGAGTAAAACAATACTCATTAGGACACCCTTAAACAACAATGGAATACCACTAATAAATACATGATGTATACCATGAATAAATACATGATGTATTCCCCATGAAAATACACAAATTATACCAAGAATAAATACACAAAGTATTCCACAAAAAAATACATAAAGTATACCATGAATAAATATATGAACTATACCACAAGGAAGATACATAGTCACCTCACACATGTATAGTTCAATAATACGTAAATCATGATTATCTAAGATAATCCACAAAACACCCAATATCGATAAGACACATATTCCTAATGATACATTTAGTCCTGGTGAGACACTCAGACCTAATGAGACACTCAATCTCAATGATACACTCATTCTTGGTGAGACACTTAGTCCTGATGAGTCACTCAGTTCTAATGAGACACTTATTCTTGATGAGACACGTAGTCTCATGGTCACGCTAGCCAAATGATTTTTCTCACAATATGATCATCTAGGATAAATCACTAATAAATCCGAAAATTTCACATTAGAACTTCCACAAAAACTCACTTAGAGTATCTAAAAATTATCTCCTCATTTTAAGGTTCCCTACACTGAAAACGGCTTGACGAACAGACACACTGTTCAAAATTTATGGGTATTTTACTGAAAAGTTCCGACTCAGATATGGTTCAGGTCTGATATGACCTGTCATGCCTGGTTTGACCCGCTGGCTGACCCAACATGACATGTGGTCTTAGATGCTTAGCATGTAATATTTAACTAAGTATCAAAACCCTAGTTACTGAAGACATCAGATTACACGACATGTGTGTTTTGAAACTCCTTGTGTGTAGGTTGGTTTTCTAAGGCCAGTAATGTCTATTATCTCATATCATCATGTGCCTATTTTTTATACTGTAGATATTACTCTATTTCACAACTAAGGCCTTAATCATGAATAAACCATCTTTGGACTTCAATCTCTAGCCTTTAGTGGGTGGAAAATGGAATTTTTTTGATCTGAACATAGTCTTTCATGAATCCATTATCTCTTAGGGGTTAGACCCTCCATCGTTCATTAAAAAACCAAAAGTAAATAATAAACTATCTTTGTTTCTTCCAAAACATATATCTTCGTAATTGATCACACGAAACGATTTGAATCCATCTTCGATCACATCTCATACTAGATTATCCATAGAATAACCATACTATCAATGGACTGAGATGATCATATGAAGAAACAAGGGAGAAAGGGATGATAAATCAAGGGCTGGTTATCGATGGATGTCCAAAACCCAAAAATTATTTACAATTACAACAAATAATTGAAATTGGAATAAATTTAGCACAACAAATAAATTCCCTAGTTGTGTAAAGAATTAGAATTTAACTCAAAAATAAATATTATGAAATCACTACTCAAATTATATATAAAGGGGGTAAATCCATAAATATCAAATACTTTCCTTAATAATGGATCAATCATTGGTGAATAATGCATTTTATATCGATTTTGTTAAATAATATGATATGTTTATCATTTTCCCCATGACTCCCCATGATTGCATGATGTTTATCCTTGATTACTCCTTCATTCAATTATCAAAGGTCCTTCCACACAGTTATATCCACTACCACTCAGTCTCTCAAGTTTATAAATCTAGTCCTATAAATTACATAGAAGTTATATTATATAGTGGTTACCAATAGGTAAAACATTTAAAACAAATATAATTAATTTATAAATACTATTCATTTTTATCCACCCATGATATTTTATTATTCATATACCTGATACGTATGAAAATTATTTCATTCCTAGGGTAAAACCCATATTCTATATTCAATAGTATTTGTTTTCCCATTTGAGGATCTGATTAAAAGAAAATCTATTTATTTTCAAAATATGTGTGTGTTATTTAACAAATTATCTATTTTTAATATATCAATTACGGGGTCTTGAAATATGTAACATCACAAAAACTTTGAATAAGAACCCTAGAATATAAATGGAAATATTTATAGGGTCTACACATCAAATATAGAGTCATTACACATTCGCCACCTTCAAGGATATTCACCCTAAAAACGTACTAAAAAAGGTGAGGGTATCGAGATTAAATTCATCTCTCATGTTTCCATAGGCCTTCCTACTGGTCCCTATACTGCCAAAGAACTTGCACCATCAAAATAGATCACCAATGAAGGATCCTATTCTTCTAATATTCAATGGCCATGAGTTATTCTAAAAAGGTGGCTCTATCCTCGTTGTCCACCCCAACCAAGTCAATAACAAATGATTCTTCATGCATGTTTCTTTAGGATGGGTCGATTCATCGACTCCTCCCCTCCTTGAGGGGGGAGGGGCAATGGATTTGTCTTGTATTTTCGTGCCCACCCTTCCCTCCAATTTTTACCCTTCGCTATCCTAGGGTTACTCCCTATCTTCCCTAGTATTTAGCTAGCCCCAAAGGTTCCCAGATTTTCTTTTGGATCCCCTTATCTTCTGAATTCCCTCGTGGTGTTTTCATAGGCTTCTTCCCTGCACAAACTTACTTCGGTTGCTCTATTTGGTCAATAAAGGCCTTTTTTGGATACAGTCGACAGATTCATCAATACCCAGTGAGGTCTTAACCATCGCATGGTCGTCGGTTTTCTCAACTCTCAAAAAATGATGGTTTTTTTTTCTTCTATTGAAGATCTAACTCTTACATGGTCCCATGGTTTGTGCTCAGTCAACAACAATCATTTATTTCTCCTTATTTGGTCCTTTTTATTTGCAGTTGAATCGCAACCTAGAGACAACGGTGATTTGGGTTCATCTTCCAGGTTTCCCACTCTCCTTCCAAAATCCTTATATATTGTGGGTGCTAGGAAATCTGGTAGGACAGTTCTTAGTTTAGGAATCTATGACCCAAGTCATTTTCTACCCCATTGAACCTAGAATCTGGGTAAAGGTCAATATATCTAAACCCCCATTTTATTTTTTCTGGATTAAAATCGAATCGAAATACAGGGTTAAGTAGCATGTTGTTTACTAGTCGTGGACTCATTACTGCTCATCCTGCTTCCTCCAAGGAAATTCATCCCAGAGATGTCATAGAGTTAATGTTCTTATTGATTTTAATTCATTAAATTTGGCTATATTTATTCACAAAGAGCCTATCAATGATAAGGAGTTTGAAAATTCTCATGAGATTCCTCCCTTGGTAGAAGTTGTTCTTCCCATATAGGATACTAGGTGCAAAGTCTCTAAGGTGGATCACCTAGGCACTGGGGTGATTTGGAATCCTCCAATATCTCAGAAGGAGGAGAGACTCACCACTAGAGATTCTGGTTTTCCCTTATATATTCATAAATATATGCATTGGAGTCCCTTAGAACCCTAGATCTTATAGGTCTTTGACAGATTAAGATTTGATTTCGGTATCAAGAATGTAGTTCCAGGAGATGGGTAGGGGTTGTCCTGATATTCTAGGACCCTCCTCCTTTGCAGAGATGGTGAAATTAGGTGGTATTGGTCATCAAGTGCAGGGTGCTAATAATCAGAGAGATTTCATGGGCATCATGAGTAGGGATATTTATAGAGATGTCATAGAGGCTTCTCCGCCTCTTGCTATTGACAAAGTTCATCTTTTTGGTAGAAAATCTCAAAATCAGTTTGTAGCGCTAGGGGAGGATGAGTGTCAGGATTTTAGGGAAGTGGATGAAGCAAAATCCTCTAAAGATAACCCACCCCCCTATCCAGGAAGATTTTCAATAGGATATAGACTTTTCTTTTTATTCTCCAGTCGAGTCCAATAAAACGGTCATTGCGGAGGAATATCTTAGATCCACTTCAGGAAATGGAAGAACACTATTTTATATTTGGATGGTTTTATTAAGAACTCTCAGAGGCCATTAAGAAGAAAAGATTATTTTAATCTAGCTAGTCCCCATGTTACAAGATTATCAAGTAAAGGTAGGCTACCTGCAAAAGTTTCCAAAAATGTGGACAATAACACCACTAGAAAGTATAAAGGATCTGAAAAGAATACGGAGGTTTACAACCCTAAGGAGCTGAGATCACAAGTAGGTGAATCTCCTATAATCGATCTAGCGAATGCAAAAAATGAAATTTCATAACCTATTACCCTCCTGAGTGGTAAGGAAATAATGGAGTTTGGTGAATGGGATACCATCATCAACTGAAATGAATAATTCTTAGAGAAGGAACTTGTTGTCAATGTTACAAAAGAGAAGATTGATATATTAGTTGGGAGGCGTATCCAGTCAAACCTTAACAAGTATCAGGGAAATTGGGTCCAAAAACAACTTATCATGTTATCACATGGATTCAATGGTAAGAATATTATTATGGAAAATCTCTGCCAAACTTGGGACAAGATGGAAAACAGCATTGAATATCTCTTTAAATATGATCCAGATGGAAAGGTCACCACTCTTCAATCAAGTCTCCATATAGGTAAGGTTTCTAAAAGTCTTAAACTGAAATTCAAAGATATGACTATTAATTATAGTGTCGGTTGATTGTCTGATTGTATCTGGACTCATTTCACACTTTTTCCTTAAAAGTGTTTTTCTTAATAAAATATAAATATTGGTGGTATAGGATCTAAAATGGACTGATTAACCTTAGGGGTAGCTTTATACCCTCAACAAGTCTCTATAAATATCATTGTAGATTGACATTAAATAATATATGGTCTCCCCTCTTGAACTCCAGGGGTCTACAAAATCAATATGCATAAGATTTCTTCCAATTCTGAGTGCTCTTCATTCTCTCATAGATCAATAGAACTTTATCAGTCATTGTCTACACCATATTTGGTCCCAAAATCCATGATTTTTCTATCTCTTTCTAGCACAAGGGTGATCTATAAGGTGTCTGAAAAGGACAAACCATGATCAATGTATCACTGATAGGGGGAGGGGTGAATCACTGATAGATTTTTTTATGTTATCTTTATTATAGAACAACATTTTCCCCTTATTAAATATTTATCAATTTTCTGAAAACAAAAAATTTACACATCCATAGGAACACAAATATTTACAAGTTTCACTACTCAATAAGATTATACTGTCATTACCATGATTTGGAATTAATTTATTACCACAAAATCCACTAGTAAAAAAATCCTTTTATGTGGATAAAACAAGTAAGATATAACCTTAAACATGTGTAGCACTATAATCAATACAATATTTAAAGTTCTTCTTCTATCAAGAAATTTTTAAAATAATTTTGTGTAACATGTTAATAAACCTTCACCAGTTGGATGTAAACATGTTATTGTGATTCTTTATCAACTTCCACTTTTGTATTTATTCAAAATAAAAATATTCACTTTCCTACCCAGTATCAGGTAATAACTTCACTTTTGGACTTCATATAAATAATTAGTATTATGGATCAGTCTAATTCCTCAGTTTTATTATTCAATCCATAAAATAGATACGAAAAGTTACACTAGAAATAATTCTAATTCATTTCTATATTTCGCCAGAAACTTCAGTCTGATTAGGTAACCTCTTCATTCTTCTTCTTTTATCCATAAAACTTCCTCAGGAAAACTTAGCCCATAAACTTTTTTCTCTCCACTCAAAACATCAGTGCTTTCACACTCTCTCTCTAAACATGAATATAATTCCATCATCAAAATGTAAAATTTAATTTCGTCAATTTATAGGTATTTCGGGATAGAAATCGGTGGGAAAATACTATCACTTTTTCTCTCATCTAAATTTTCAGAAATTTGAATATAATATACATTTCAAAATAATCTTTGACTATTTCAGTGCTTCTCAAATCTTCTTGATTCTTATCAAAACTTCTTTAATCTTCTCACAGCTTCAAATTTCTTCAAAAATTCTAAAAATTCTTCATTCTGATACCAATTTTCATTCTGATACTATTTCTCATTATGATGAAACATATGATCAATTTGATTTTATTGACTCACTTGAAAACACATAAAAATTGAATAATTCACATATTGATGCTTCATAACATCCTAAAATGATGAAACAGATCTACCATAAACATCATTGAAACATCTATAGCCTTTAACAACACCTTAAAGATACTTTTTAAAAACTCTTCAAAATTAATTCCCCCTTTATTTCTTTGATCATCAATTTCTATGACTATTGAAAAAACTATATCTGATGTAGTCCATTGTCTAATGAACTATCAGTTTCAGGATTCAACTAATAAATCAGTATTTACTTCAATCCAATTAATTGTTGTCAATGAACATATAAAAAATATTGACCCACTGGAAAAACAAATCAATGTGTCTTTTTCTTAACCCACTGAAAAAACACAAGAAAAATTATCATTCTAATGTATCAACATCTCAAATTGTATGATGATTCTTGACCCACTTCAAGACAACAATTCTTTTGTTTTATAGAAATGGTTGACTAAATTTTTAATCTTTATTAGTTTTATCAGTTTCTATAACTATTCCCAATAGTATAAACAAATTTATCAAATCTAACATGCCTCTGTTGGATCGGTGGCACACTGCATCTGATGGACCGGTGTTAGTAGTGACTTCTATTCATCTATATTCTCTGTAATTGATGATTGATCATTTGGATTTTCTTGTTTGGTGAATCATATTGTTTTATGGATCGGTTTTTCTAATGGATCAGTTGATCAGTACTTTAGAAACTTCAAACTTCTTGGTCTTTCAAACAAAAAATATGTCCAGTTATCCCCACGTTGATGAACTGAGACCCAAAGAATTTGACTTTGTAAACTTTCTTCTTCCAAAAACCTTTTCTTGTCTCATGTCTTCCTCATGATTTTGTGAACTTTAGTATCAGTATATAATCATCTCAATTTCCTTGTAATTTTCTATGGATTCTCAGTATTCGAGCACCTTCTGATTTTCCATCTAAACCTTAATCTGATTTGCACCACTTAGAATGACTCGGCCATCTTTTCTCACTTTCATTCATAGTGATTGTATCACAATTTCACATACAAATTATGATTTTGAAAACATAAAAATTATAATATCATCATTATATTCCATATTGAATGTCTTGAAACATATTCAGACTCTAATACAATTTCTAATACTGATCAGAAACTTCCTTCTGGACACAAGATGAGTCTGATAAACCTTTACACCTAGAAAACATATCTAGAATAGAAAACCAAAACCGATGGATTTTCATTCCAAAAAACATCTAATATTCTAAGTCTCTTACTCCTACATCTGATCATAAAATGTTACTAAGTGAATTTATTTTTCATAATGACATAAAAATAAATAAAAAATCAACACAAACTTCTATAAGTATAAAAAACAACTACCATACAACTTAGTCCCAAAAATATACCCCTTTAGATTTTGTTGTCAACCAAGGTTCATAAATAACTCAACATTATAACCTCAAGTGATGGATCACTTATCAATAATTATAATCCTAAATAAGAATCATTGAAAGCAAAATGATGTTGTTCAAGAGTAATGACTTACAAATCTTCATTAACTTTAAAACTTTCATAGAATATTAAAACTTCTTCCTATTTTATATAACATGTTTCCTATAAACATTTCAATAAACTATTAAAATAGTTCACACACATATATTTTGAGTTCACTGCTTACCCAAAAATCCCCCTATATATATTATTCCTTAAACTTTTTAACACATATCAATGGATAGATTTATAAAACATTGTTTTTCTCCCCCTTGATGACATTATCCAAAGACAATATGAGAGATGGGATAGAAACGTACACCTCAACCTTGAAGATATAGTGGTTGGATTCCCATGTTGAAACTCAGTTTGAAAAATTCCTCTTTTGGAAAAAGTTTTGTGAAAATCTCAGTAACATGTTTTGATATATTAACATACTTCAGCTTGAGTTCATTCTTCTCTATAGGATCTTTGATGCAGTGATAATTGATATCAATATGTTTTGAATGAGAATGTTGCAATGGATTTCTTGTAAGGTTAATAGAACTTTGATTATAAAAACCCAAGAGTAGAGGAAAATTTACTTCAACAAGTAAGTATTTCATATGAGTCGTCATCAACATTAGTTGTGTGGTGGATTGAGTGGTATCAACACACTCAGCTTCATCTATATTAAGAGTAACTGAATTTATTTTCTTATTATTCCAACTTACACAACTTTTCACTAAAAATAAAAAACCACCTAATGTGGATCTTTTATCATCAAGACTTCCTACCAATCATAATTTGTATAGCTAAAAAAAGAAATAAGTTTTGGGCTATTACATCTTCTTATAAAATCTATTGTTCCTTTGATATATGAAAGAAATATTTTTCCAGCCAATATATGTGATTCTTTTGGATCATTTTAGAATCTTACAAATATGGTAAAAAGATAAATAATTTATGTTCTTGAGGGAGTTAGATACAAAAAAATCCAATCAGTTTTAGAAACTCTTTAGAGTCCACTTCTTTACCGTTTCCATATTTAGTCAACACAGTTCACACTAAAATTAGTGTGGAAACAAGTTTTGAATTTTACATGCTAAACTTATTAAGAATTTTCTTATCATACTTTTCTTGATAGATAAATATTATTTTATTATTCTATGATATTTTTTACCCAAGAAAGTATTTTATTTCACCAATAATTGACATATCAAACAACTTCTTCATCAATACATTAAACCTTTGACAAGTTCTTTCATTATTCCTGGCAAAGATAATTTCATCAATATATAAAATTATAATGAGGGAAATATCCTGACATTATTTGATGTAAAGACTACTATTAACTCTTCTTTTATTGAAATTAAACATCTTTAAGTAGGTATCCAATTTTAAGTAACACACCCTTGGAGCTTGTGTTAGCACATAAAAGGATTTATCTAACATTATAACATAAATTTCATCATTTCCAAAAACAAACTCCAACGGTTTTTTAACATAAAATCCTTGATCAAGTTATCCATTAATAAAGGATAAATTCACATCCATTTGAAGATTTTTATAACTTCATTGTGAATAAATTGAAATAAATATTATAATTGTTTCTTACCTTGAATCCAAAGAAAAAGTATCATCAAAATCAATGCCTTAAATTTTTGAGTGATCGTTGCATACCAATTTCGCTTTGTTTCTCATCACTTCACCATATTCATTTAACTTATTCTAGAACACCCAATTTTTACCAATAACATTTTTATAATTTTTTAGGTAATAGTTCCCAAGTATCATTTTTCTCAATCTTATCCAGTTGTTAATTCACAACCTTCACCCCTTTTGAATGTTCAAAAGCTTCATTCACATCTTTTGTCTCAACTTTTGAATAAAAATAATTATGTGTAACAAATTTTGATGTTATTATTTTTTAAAACTTTTTATGTTGATCACTAATAAGGTTTTTAGATTCCACTAGTTTACTCACCCAAGGATGATATTTACAAAATTCTTCCTCATTTTTGGAAATATAAGAGTTTGATTCTTCTATATTTTTTCCATCAAAATTTTTAACATAATTTTCATGTTTCTTTAAAATAATTCTTTAATCCTCTTTGTCTTCCTTATATGCATGTGCTTGTATAGTATCTTCCTCATCTTTATCAATAAATTTTATTCAAAAAAATCAATAATTATCCCTGTTTATTTATTATAACATCTATATCCTTTTCTATCTGGTGAATAGCTAAGAAATATTCCATCTTTACCTATATAATCAAACATTCCAAGGTTTCCACCCTTATTATTTATGATGAAGGGACTCCTAAAAACTCTTAAGTGTTTCAAACATGGAGTTTTATCATAAAAAATTCATAATAATTCATATCAAAACATGGAATATAGAAACATAGATTCTAAATATGTATAGTTATTCTCATAACTTCCCTCCAGAAGCAGTGAGAAATACCATGTTCAGGTATCATTGTACACCCCCATCTAAACTAAACTTCTATTATTCCTTTTAGAGACACGATTTATTTATAGTGTGTATGGTGCACTAAACTCATGACATAATCTATGTTTTTAAAGATAGCATTCAAACTCTTCATTCTTGTATTCTCTATCATTATCTATTCTCAACTTCTTTACGGAATACCCACATTCATTCTCATCTCTTCTCCTGGAACTCTTAAAAATATTTAGAGTATATGAATTATGTTTCAAATACATAACATGAGTAATGTGAGTAAAATAATCAATGAAAAAAATTAATTACTTATCTCCACACGTTTATTTCTAAATCATTGGCCCAAAAATATCAGAATGGATATGTTCTATGGGTCGAGTTGAATAAATATCAACTTTCATATACATAGAGTGTTTAATATTTCTCTTCTAAAAAATTTTGCAAAACCAATATCTTCTTCTTAACATATCAGTAATACCATGCACATTGTCTCTCTTTGATATCTTTCTCATGTATTTATGACACGTATGTCCCAAAATTTTGTGCCACAACTGATTTTCCTAAATCATGATTAAGTAACATGAGTTCTAAACTTATACAACCTGAAAAAAGTGTCATTTTGAACATTTTCCTCCTGTAAAAACTTTTACATATTCCTCTCCTTTCACAAAAAAAAATATTTTCTAAAATCATTTTTATTTTCTTTATCACAATGTTGGGAAATACACAACTGATTGTGTTTCAACATATCAACAAACAAATATTTATTGGACTTAAACTTTTCTTCCCCAATAATAATAGATCCAAATAATTTCATTCTAAGAGATTAACTATTGTCAAATTTTACTGATACTTATTTGAAATATTTCACATTATTCAAAATTTTAGAATCTCCTTCCATATGAGAAGAACACCCACTATCCAAAATCTATAGTCATTCCCCTTTAGTATCTTTTAGAGTGGTTTCTTTAATAAGATATTTTTCTTTCAATTTATATTTATTTACCTTTAGCTTCTCAATATTTTTATAAACATTTTCTTATGTCGGTAATAAAGAAAGACTCCCTTTTTCAATATTTACAGTTTGTTCAAATCTTTCACAAATAGTATCCAAATGTTGGAACATATTCTAAACATTCAAGACATCTTTCTTAGAATTATTTTTATAAGAGGATTAATCCCCCCCCCTCAACATTTTTTTTGTAACTCAGGGAATAATTGTAATGTTTTTTGTTAAACCAACACATATTTGTTGTGTTCACAAATCCACCAAAATACCAATAGTATCCATAGAAATAATATTTATCTATGTAACTTCCATACTGTCTCGAATTGAGAACAGACTTGTCAGTAACTTTCTTGACTTTCACATCATAAATTTTTTGACCCCCAAACTTTTTGTTATCACCAAGAGTATTTTTCTTAAATTTTTATTTCTTTATAAATTTATCAGAATAAAAAATGGTAGAAACTTTCGTTTTATACCAATAATTTTTAAAAACTTATGAATTAAATTTTTTTTGGTTTTGTCCACAAACATGATTCTCCCATATTTATTATTTTTAATAAAAACATTAACTTTATTTTCAACCATTGAAGGTAACTTTTTTAGATACCTCTTACATTTACCATTTACAAAAACTTTACCAACATCAGAGATAGAGTTCATAAAACTTGTAACTCCCTGCTCATCTTTAGAAAGTTTTTGTTGAATAAGTTCCAACCCTTATTCCTTTTCTTCCAACTTTACTTCAATATTTTTATTTTTATTCTTTTATTTGTCAAGATAATTATTCAAAAAATCAATCTCTTACTAAAACTTAGAATTTTCTTCAGGAATACATTCTTGAATTTTTTTGTGTGAATTTCCTTATTCAATTTATTGATTTATTTTTCATGTCTTGATTTCTTTATAAGACCTTATTTCAAATATATATTTAAGTGAAACTCTAACTTTGTCTCTTCTTCTTCAAAACTACTACTCCCCAACACTTCATCATTAACTGTTGCAATCAAATTATTTTCTCTAATAACTTCAACAAACTTTTATTTTTCAACTTCTCCATCTTCCTCTTCATCGCCTTTATAAAAACAATTGTCCATTTATATTTGTAGAACTTTATATCTTTTACCTTGGAATAATATTTTTACTTGTCACTATATTTATTCTAATTTATTCTTGTCCTTTTATCATCATTATCATAATTATATTTATTATTTCTTTAGGGGAAATTTTTAGTAAAGTTCCCAGTAACGTAACATTCAAAACATTTCAGATGTAGATTCCCCTTGTAATTTCTTATACCTCTTTCAATATTTTAAGAAAAGAAGGATAATAATTCATCAAGATTGTTATATACCACGTTTTTAGATTTAGAATCACCACTTTATTCTTTACCAAGAATCTACTTGAACTTTATCTTCTTGGTATCATTGAAGTACATTTCTCGATCAAATTTCTTTTCCTTTCATAACTTTCTCCATTCTCATTTCTTACGTAATTTGAGTACTATGATGATCATCCAAGGATAGAGTTTCAGGTTCTTTATCTTCCAAAGATGAAACTTTGGTATCAAAATTATCATGAATAATTCTCAATATATTTTCAACAATTATTCAATATTCTAGTTTATCACCAAGAAATATTGTGGTTCTAAAAATATCATTCATCTTTTTAAGGAAGTCACCCACATATTTATACTCACCCATTTTTAGATCTTCATACTTCAGCCTATAGATTTGAAACATGGATTTATTTATTATTTATTTCCTTCATAAGTGTTCATCAAATATTCCCACACACCATTGGTATTAGAAACTCCCTTCACTCTTAGAAACTCACTTTCAGAAATTGATGAGAGAAAATCACTCTTATCTCTTCAATTATTCTATAAATTCTACTTATCCACTAATTTGAGTAGAACATTCTCACTAAAATGAAGAAATCCATCTATATAAGATTCTGAAACAACCTACCCAAGAGACATAAGATATAGAAACATTCTATTTTTTCATATTTTATTGTTCTTCACATATAATACTTTAATCCCCTTATTAGTCATACAATTTAGATTTTGTGTAAAAACGTCTCTTAAAAACATCATCATAGAGTAAAAAAAGGGAACCTTCACGCTGATACCACTTGAAAATTCCCAAATATGATCAGTGTATCACTCATAGGGGGTGAATTAGTGATGGATTTTTCTTTTATTTTATCGTTCTTTAATAACAATGATCGCCTACTATTAAATATTTATCACATTTCATAAAACAAAACATTCACACATCCACATGCATACAAATATTTACAAGATTCACTACTCAATAAGAGTAGATAGTCCTTAGTATAGTTTGTAAGTAATTCAATACCACACAATACACTAGAAAAAAATCCTTTTGTGTGGATACAACAAGTAGGATATACCCTTACACTTGTGTAGAACTATGATTAACACAATAGTTCATGTTATTATTCAAGCACAAAAATATTTAAAACATATTTGTGTAATAAATTAGAAAACCTTCAGTAGTTGGTTGGAATCATGTTATGGTGTTTTCTTCTCATCTTACACATTTTTATATCTTTAATACATAAATATTCACTTTCCAACCTAGTAGTATGTAAGAACTTAACTTTTAAACTTCATAAAAATACTCAATTTGATGGATCAGTCTTATTACTATGTCATATTATTTAGTCTAAAAATAAGCAAAGAATGATACTCCGGAAATAATTATGAGCCACATCTCTCTTTACCAAGAAACTTCAATCCAATTGTTTGGTCTGATCTGGTAACCTCTTCCTTCTTATTCTATTAAGAAAACTTACTTAGGAAAAATTATCCAGGAATACTTCTTATCTTTACACAATAATTCATAACTTTTCCTCTATCTCTCCTTATGTGAATATTTTCCTATCATTATAAACTACAATGTACTTCCTTATATTTATAGGTGTGTTGGGAGTGTAATGGGTGGGAAACTAATTTCACTTTCCCACTCATCCAAATTTATAGAAAATCAAATTTGAATTACATTTCAAATTCATCGTTAAATATTTCATCACTTCTAAAATCTTCTTAATTATTCTCATGACCTCAATAATATTCTCACTACATCAAATTTATTTGAAATTTTTAACAATCGATTAGTTTGATACCAATTTTCATTCCGATATTGTTTCTTATTATGATGAAACATATGATCACTCTGATTTTCTTGACATGCTTTAAAAAATATAAGAACTAAATACTTCACAATTTGATGATTCATAACAACCAAATATGTTGAAATTGTTCTACCATGAATATCATTTCAACTTCTACAACATTCAATAACCCATTGAAAATAATTTGATAAAACTCTTCAAAAAAATCAATTTTTCTTCCTTTGATAAAAAATTCATCATACTGTTGGAAAAAAATTATATGATGAATTCTAGTGTTTGATGATATATTAATGTCAACAATAATATAATTTATTAGTATTTACTTAAATTTGATGAATTAGTGTCAATAATTGACTGAAAAATCTTGGTCTAATTGAAAAAAAATCATACTCTTTTTTTCTCGACCCATTGAAAAACAACACATCCTGAATTCTCATTCTGATGTCTCAGCATTATTACTTATCAAATGATTATTCGCCCACATGAAGACAAAATTTATATTGTTTTATGAAAATGGTTGTCTACAACATTGATCTTCATTAGTTTTCTTGGTCTCTATAAATGATCCAAACAACTCCAACTCATTTATCAAATTTGGTCTACCTCCATTGGATCGGTTGCACACTATGTTTGGTGGACCAGTGTCAGTCATGAATTATTTTCTTCCATATTACATGCAACTAAAGATTAATCCATTATATATGTTTATTTGGTGAATAGGATATTCTAAAGAATTGTCTTGTCTAATCGATTAGTTGACCAGTACTTTAGTAACTTCAAGCTTCCCAGACATTCAAACAAAAACTACTTTCAATGATCCTCACACCAATGAACTGATCCCAGAACACTTTGACTTCATAACTTTTATTCTTCTACAAACCATTTCTTTTATCATTAATTCATCATGATGTTGATAACTTTAGAATTTTCATTTAATCTTCTAACTTTTATTGGAATGTTTTATGAATTCTTATTAATACATAACCTTCTATCATTCCATCTAAACATCAATCTGATTGGCACCAATTGGAATTACATGACCATATTTTTCCCCTTTCTTTCATAGCACTTGGATGAAAGGTTTATAGAAAATTATGATTTTTAAAACATAAAAATTATTAAATAATCATAATATTCTATACTGAATTTCTTGAATCACATTTAGGCTCTAATAAAATTTCACATTCTAATCAGACAATTCAATCTAGACCCAAGATGATTTCAATAAACCTTTTCACCCAAAAAAAATCTTCATAATAGAAAACCAAAATTGAAGGATTTTCATATTAAAAAATAATATGATCATCTAATTCCAACAATCTTATATCTGATCATCAAAAATGACAAAGTGGATTGATTTTTCATAATGAAAAAAATACAGAACATTCAGCACAAATTTATTTCCTCATCAAAAACAACCTATAGAAAAATTAGTCCCAAGAGTCTCCCATACAGGTCATAGAATGGTTCCATGATGAAAATGGAGTGATAATTAATATTATGAGTTAAATCCATCAATGGAAATTTATCCTCCCAACTTCATCCAAATGCTAACAAGCTCTTAGTATATCCTCTAAAACATGGATGGTTTTCTCAGAATAACCATCTATCTATGGGTGAAATGTCATACTCATTCTTAACTATGTCCCAAAAACCTATTCTAGACCTCTTCATAATCATGTCATGAACCAAGAATCATGGCCATAAATAATTTTCAAGGGTACCCCTTGAATCATAATGATATCTTACATGTATAAGAACCCAAAACTCTCAACTAAACTATACTCCTTGATAGAAAGGAGGTGATTTGATTTTGTAAGTAGATCAACAGCCAACCAAATAGCATCATGGACTCTCACTATCCATGGAATCTCTATAAAAATCCATTGATATTTCATCCCACTTATATTCTAGGAACTTAAGAGGTTGATTCAATCCTATTAGAACCTAATGTTCTTCCTCCACCTGTTGACATATGAGGCATAGAGAAAAATACTCGGCAACACTATGTCTCATACCAACCTTCAAAAACCACTAATAAAGATCCTGATACATATTCAACTCTTTAGGATGTACTTATAAATGGGGTATGAAACTATCTTATAAACTACTTACGTAATAGGATCAAAACCATAGCCCATCCTTGGAAAAGGATAACATGCTTCGTACCTTCCAAAAAAAATTGGTGTATCTCTTAGAGATATCTAGTCATGTATAACTTCATGATAAATGTCTCCCATAAGATCCTCTCTCACACACTAGAGAAGAAATGGAGTAACTCCATTAGGGTTAGTTGTAAAGAATCAATATTCTCTTATATCTCTTTACTAAGCGAGCTTGGTATTTCCATATAAGGGAATCTTACACCATGTTTCCTTTGACTGGAGTATAGAATATCTCAATTTCACAGACAAACAAGAACTCCATATAGTATATTTTTCTTATGTTAACTTATATCTATTAAAATATATATATGAGACTCTAGTGGTCTGGGTAAACCACAAAGTACTAACCCATAATATAATACCTCTACATCCTCAAGGAAAACACTACTACTTACAACACTAAATCATGGGTCATGTAGTTTTTCTCATTTGGTCTCTACTACCTTGACCCATAAGAAGTCACTACCTTCCTCTTCATAAAAATGCACCTGAGATTAGATCTAGATTCATCATAGAACACTATGTACTCAATACCATCCTCAGGTAGTATCATCATAGGAGAACTTTTTAATCTCTACCTCAGATCGTCAAAGGCTTATTAGCATCACTTGGTATGGTGAAAAGGCCACCCTATGCATGTCAAAACAGTCAAAAGGGATGAAATCATGGAAAATTATCCTACAAACTTCCCATAGTTCATGTCAATCGGAGGAAACCTCACACCTCAAAAATGACCTTTGGTTGTTCCCAGGCTAATACTACATCAATCTTTTTTAGGTACATGGGTATACCATGTTTAGAGATGATATACCCCAAAAATTGAACTACTCTAATCTAGAACTAACACTTAAAGAGTTTATTTTATAACTATTTATCTTGAATTATGTCTAGGACCAACATCAAATGTTATGTGTGTTCCTCCTCTATCCTAGAGTAAATTATGTGTTTATTAATAAATAAAACCTAAAAATATCCAAGAAGGGTTGAAAGATATAATTCATACATCCCATAAAAATAGTAAGGTAATATGTCATACCAAAAGGCATCACCATGAACTCATAGTGCCCATAGAGATATAAAAATGTTATCTTTAGGATATCCTCATCACAAAATCACAACTAGTGGTATACAGACCTGATATCAAAATTAATAACCATATCAAACATTTTATTTGGTCGAAGAGGTCACTGATTCTCAAAAAATGGTACTAATTTTTTTCATCACTTGGTTTGTGAATCAATAATCAAATTATTTCCCCAATATCTCATCTTACTTATTGATGAAAAACACCATAGTTACTAAGGGGAACACACTGTATGTGATGAAACCCTTCTTATAAAGGTTCTCTAACTACAAACTTATCTCCAAAAGTTTATAAGGTGTCATCTTATATTCTGTAGAAAATATTTGTATAGTATCGGGGTGCAAGTCAATATAGAAATCAATATTGTGATGTGAAGGTAGTCCAGAAAATATTCAGGAAATACATCCATATACTCATCCACTAATTCTAGAAGCCATATGTTTAAGATCTTTTTCCACCAAGGGTTGAACACTCCAACTAATGTAATATAGGTTGTATCTTCTTTCTCTTGATCCATATTCATTCTATTGGTAGGCCCTTCTCTCCATTAAAGGAAAATATCATCACATCCTCCCCTAAAAATACAGTACTCCATAAGTAATAGTCTATTTTGTCACATATCATGGTTAGTCAATCTCTTCTTAGAATGAAGTCATATGGTTCTATTAAAATGACCAAGAGGTGCCACATGAAACTCTCCTCATTATGTTCTAGCTTTCACTATCATGTTATGTTATAAATAGAATAATTTCTCCCTATAGAAACCTATAGCTATAAATATTGGGTTAAATACTCTATAGGAATATCCATATCTCACACAAGGGATATATAAATGAAGGAATGACTTGTTCTTGTCTCTAAAAGTACCAGATCTAAAGTCAAGAAGATAAAAATTATACCTGGAATCATCTCTTGGGATACCTGATCATATCCCTCCATAATATATAACTAACCATAAGATATGGAACTAGCTATTTGGGCCTACCATAGACTAGCTAGGGTAGGGTGGTGGTAGGTTATAGCATCATCCTCTACCTATATATCCATGTCTTGTGGCTCCTCTAACCCTTCTTCTATCAATGACTCCCTAGGGAATGTGCTAGACACCCTTAGAAGATCCCTGATCACAAAGATACCTCTAATTCAGTGGTTTATTTGTAGTCTAGCCATCATCTTCCACAAATTAGTTTAGGTAATCATTATCCATGTGACCCTATCCATAAAAATAATAACATCATCCATCTCTAGGATGAATGGATCCTCTATAATATTCTTATGTTGCAGATCTCTATGTATGGGTCTTGGAATGAGTATTCCTCCAACATCAAGATCCTAAATCCTAATGTTTTATACTAGTATCAAATGAATCTACTCTAAAATGTACACTATTAGATTTGGCTAACTGATTCTCCTATTCTAGGAATCTCTCTATCAGTAAGTCCCACTCTATCACCCTAGTATAAGTGAGAATACTTAGAGGAACTATGATAGATCAAATATCATTATAGAGGCTTCACTAAAACTTACATGCTCATAAGTATCAATCTCACACCATGTCAAGAGAATAGAATTTTGGTGAACCTTGATTCATATTATATAATAGTCACCTCACCCTATAATAACTATAAAAGCTCACAAATCCAAAAATACCACAAGGTAGAAGGGTAGTAATCCTCACTGAGTGAGTTCTGAAATTCCTCCCATGAATGTGTTGCATCATCATGGGTATGGGTGAAAAAAATCCACCAGAAACCTACTACTCCATGAATAATACTAGTCATAAGTGAAACCATCTATTCATTCAGGGTTCACATGATTTGGAAAACTAAAACCACTGAATCAAGTTAATCCTCTACTACTTGAGGATCTAGATAACTGTAAAAACCTAAGAGTTCCATGTCACTAAAACTCACAAAGATCACATGACATATGTGTATCTTCATCCTATCCCATTGTAATAATTAGCTGATCATCGTGTAGACTAACATCATCTTAATGTTTTGGAGGGACTTCCACGCACCGCCCATTGGGTGGAATCACTTCTATATTATTTCTTGGAGGGAAAACCTCATGGATAGGTCCCTACACGAATTCCTCGTCACTCAGTTGTTCACCATAAAAATCCTATATCAATATAATGGATGGATATCAACATAGTGGCATCTTGAAAGTTATTAAGACATACCATGGTAAGATGAGAAAATCTAGTGAGATGACTTAAGAAGGACATGAAAATAAAAGACTCATTACTATATAATTCATGTAACATTGGTTTCCCATATATCAGTGCCTCAAATTTCTTTGTCCACATGTAGGTTGTCAAATTACTAGTGTATAGAAATGTCGGCCACTACACCATCACTAGTATCCCTAGTTTGAGAGATGAAATTGATGCACCTTAACATCATTTATCTAATATACCAAACAAATCCTCATATCATATCTATCTATGAAGACTTTTCCTATGATAAAACAACTTCTCATATCACTCTATTAAGACCCGACTCACTAGTTTCCCACCTAGGCTGCCAGTAAGTTGATAGAGACACCCCATGCCCACCTCTAATAGACTAGGGGATAGCAGTTAGTGTTGAGTAAGTATATCTCACATGATGAGAGCCCTTATCCTATAATACCTATATACATGTACACATATCCATATAATAGGGTAGAATAATTATAAATGTTAAAATATCTAGCGTGTAATAAAATGAATGAAACAAACACTAAGTAAAAAACAAAATATAGTAAAAAAGAATCCAAGTACAAAGAGTAGGAAAATATACACCAATAAAAGAAATATATCACAACAACAAAAAGACTATTGAGGATGAAGGAGAGAGACCTTCTCAAGATCTCAGGAATTGACCACCATACGTAGTCATAGTATACTAGCACAACTAAGCTATAAATATTCTAGGTCCACCAAAGTATCTATTAAGTTTCCTTTCATCTGTATAAATCATTAAATGTGTGGGTAAATCCCATTCAGGAGAGAATATATAAATACCCTGTAGGAAACCAAAAAAAATAAAGGGATAAATAACAAAGAGATAGTAAAATCAACCCCCAAGATAAGAGTGGAAGAAAACCAAACACAAATATATTCAATATTAAAATATATAAGAATCCTTATATACATATCCAACTAAGAAAGATGAGTTTCTCCACATCTCTATGATCCGATGTTGTCCTGGTGAACGTAACCCAATGAAACCTCAATAGAATATAATGGAGGCCCTATTCCTCACTAGAATATGACTTAAATGAGGGAGTACCAACTCTAGTAGAGGATTCGATCCCTATGGGATCTCAATGATAGGGGATTACCAAATCTAGAAATAAAATATCCACATCCATATATGTATTCTGAGTACCAAATCTACCTATAAAAAGGATATGGGAGACTCATACCCTAAAAGAACATCCCTCTTCGGGGGAGTACCAATCCCATCATCAAACTCTAATGAACTCAACAAAAACCTATTTTTGTGTAAGCTTATCTGGAAGAAGAAACTTCTCACATCAACTTTCACCATATGTCTGATGTTGGAAAACAAATCTATAACATCCCAATTCCGGAAGCCACCCAGAGGTTCCCCGTACCCAGTTGGTCACAAGGCCTCAAGTGATTTTCCCCAAACTCTAGATGTTGGAGACTAGATGCGAGGGCCTTGGGTGTGATAGTGGGGAAACTATGCCATCATTGGCAGAGTACATAGCAGAATAAAAACAAATATACAAAAACGAAAGAAGTAATAATACCAAACAATAGTAAACAATGAAAGTTCGATAAAGAAACATCTGGAACATATATATATAAATGATGAATGATGCATATATGTCTAGGAAAGTATCCAAACAAGTCACAATGCTGAATAGAGTACTAATCCAAAGTACAAAAGGAAAACAGATAAGCAACTCCTCAGCATTGCAAGCCTCGGCTTGGTCACATGCTCTTCAGCTTCACTGTAATCAAGTACCTGAAGTAGAAGGGTGATTTCCCTTATCTATAATTATAGCAATATAATCTGTTTGGGCCCAAAATCATGACCCAAATAGGGTGTGAGACTAAATCTCAGAAGGCAACCACCAAAAGATATGTGCCTAACAATCAGTGAGTATATAGCAGACAATAAGTAAAAGGAACGTAGTAAACAAGGAAGCACTCAGTAATAAAAAATAACACAGTTCAAGCATTCAATTCACACTCAAGTAAGAAGCTAATCAAAGCAGGTATTTAAAAATATGTAACTCTCTGGGAAGTACACACATCCTATCCCCTCTAGTCCTACCTAGAAACACAATCAAACATCCAAACACAAAAGGTAACCCTCTGGGTAGTACTCACAACCTAACCCCTCTGGTTCAACCAACAAGTTCAAGAAACCCTTTGGGAATCACACACAGCCTCACCAATCTAGTTTAGCTAAAGTATAGACTCTCGGAGGAAGCACTCACCCTCAATTCCCCCTATAGTCTCGTATCGGTAATAAAGGCGCTCTGGGGAAGAACTCAACGTCACATTTCCCATGTGGCCTGCTTCGAGGAACTACAAACACTCTGAGGAAGCACTCAACGTCAATTCCCCCTATGGTCTTGCATTATAAAATTATAAAGATGCTCTTGAGAAGCCCTTACATCCATTCTCCCTATGGTCTACTACACCAGGTTCTCATGGCCTTGTGTAATTCAAACAAGTATAGCATGAGTTTCATCCAAAGTAAACCTCACGAACTACTTGTCTAGAATTCTATGGCATATCAACATAATAGAACAAAAGTCACACCATCATACAATACTAGGCATGGGAATAAACATGGAATCCTAACAGGCTAAGAAAAAACAAAAGGCACAATAAAAACATGCATGGGCAACACCTCCAAAGCATAGAAATTTAACCCTATTCACATTCAATTTACCTCTACACAAGCAAAAAAGCATAGCAAGAAAACAACAGGGATAAAATGGTAAATTTGTAATTCCCCGTTCATGGGTATTGGTGATTTTGCACATATAACTCAAAAATATTCACCAGAAAGGCACAAACCACCTACCTCGATGTTGGGAAATCACTATATGTGATCCTCGAGGCTTGAGTCACCTTGGAATGCCGAAGATCTATGAAAATGTATAAAACATTCAACCCAAGATATTTTAGAAAAGGTGAGGAATTGGAAAATGATGCTCTAGGAGAAGGAAGAGCTTACTGAGGTGATCCCAATGCAATTAACGATGGTCGAATCAGAGATCGGGCCGAAGGCTCGGGGTCTCGGAGAAGGATTGTGGTCGTATGGGAGCTCTCAGTCAAACGAGACCTAGAAGAAGTGTGTTCTGGTGATTAGACGTGACCCCAGTCCATTTAATGAAAAAAATAAAGTACGCGGCATGTACTTTTGAAGTACATGTCATGTACTCTCTATTTCCATACTCCTCTTTAGGATGCCTCCAAGTCACCCCCACACAGCCGTGTGTGTGGCCTTTACACGGCCAGCACACAACCTCCTATGGCAACGCAGTACATGGAATGTACTCATAAAGTACACGTCGTGTACTTCAGAAATTTCCAAAAAAATTCCCTTTTTCTCAAAAACTACCAGAAGAAGAAAACATACCTGAAAAGAAGGTCCGGGTTCTTACAAATTTCCCCCCTTGAATAAATTTCTACCCAAATTTCCCTAGCATGGAGTAGAAGAAGAAACCACAAACAGCTCTGGTCATTGTGCTCATACATTGGCCTCCCTCTCCCAAGTCTCATTCTATACCCATATCTGCTGCCATAGAACTCGTACTAGAGGAACAGACCGTCCACGAAGAACCTTTGTACTACGATCAAAAATCCCGATACGATGCTCCTCAAATTATGAATCCACTTCCAACTCAACCTCCTCAGGTTGAAAGACATGAGACGGGTTTGAAAAGTAATGTCGGAGCTGAGAAATGTGAAAAATGTCATGCATAGCTCGGTACCTATGAGGTAACTAAAACCGATAGGTAACCGGCCCAACTCTCTCCAACACCTCAAATGGCCCTGCATACCTCGATGAAAGCTTACCCTGTCTCCAAATCCTCCTATTCCCCGGCCTCGGTGTGACACACAGGAAAACCTGATCCCCATCCTCGAACTCCATAGGTCATCTCCGCTGAGCAGCATAAGAATTCTATCAAGACTGTGCAGTAGCCATCCTCTTCTGAATCAAATCTATCTGTTCTGTGGTCTCCTAAACAAGACGAGGTCCCAGCATAGTTTCCTCTCCTGCCTCCAGCCAACACAAGGGTGATCGGCATGGCCTACCATACAAAGCCTCATAAGGTTACATCTGGATAGTTTCTTGAAAACTATTATTGTAGGAAAAATATATAAGAGGTATATTCTTCTCTCAAGAACCTACAAAATAAAGAATGCATGGTTGAAGCATGTCCTCAAGAACATGAATTGTATGATCGGACTGGCCATCTTTCTAGGGGTGGTAAGCTGTACTCAAAAGTACATGCGTGCCCAAAGACTTTTGAAGCCCCTGCCAGAATTGAGAAGTAAAACGTGCGTCCCTGTCTAAAATAATGGAGAACAGAACTTCATGCAGATGTACAATCTCTAGGATGTACAGCCATCCCAACTAATCAACACTGAAGGTATCCTTGATCAGTAAGAAATGAGAAACCTTCGTGAGTCTGTCAATGACAACCCATACTGCATCGTTCCCTCGAGATGACCTCAGTAAACCTGTCACGAAATCCATCATGATATCATTCCACTTCCACTTGGGATTGGGTAAATGCTGTAAAAGCCCTACTATTTGTTGATGCTATACCTTCACCTATTGACAGGTGGAACACCTCATGACAAAACCAGCCACATCCCTCTTCATACCTAGCCACCAATACTGACGGTGTAGATCACGATAAATCTTAGTGACGCCAAGATGAACTTCCCAAACAGAGGAATGAAAGTCCCACATCATCTCCTTGTGTATGTCTACTGACACCCATACATTCCTAGGAAAATGCAAGACGTCATCCCCACCTATTTTCCAACCAGGAATAGAGTCCTCTCCTGATACGCTTTCCCATAGGACTAGTCCTTTAGGATCTGATAACTGGCTCATTCATACTCGATCAAGAAGTGTAGAGGTAACAGCTACAAAAGAAAGTAATGTTTTCCCCTATCTATCGTGCACCTCCAAATGCATCTCAGAGAATAGAGCCATAAGTTTCCACTCACTACTGGCCTCCTGAACTGCCTGTATCTGAGTTCTCCTACTTAGTGCATCTGCCATTGTGTTGCATTTCCCAGGTGTGTAGGCAAGTTCAAAGTCAAAATACTGAAGCTACTCAACCCAACTTCTCTATCTCAAATTCATATCACACTGAGTGAAGATGTACTTGAGACTCTTGTGGTCGGTGAAAACCACAAAATTCTCTCCCAGAAGATAATGTCTCCAACAGCATAAGGCATGAACAACTGTCGCCAACTCGAGATTGTGTGTCGGGTAATTCCTCTCATGTGGTCTCAACTGCCGAGACCCATACGCAACGACTCTTTCCCCCTGCATAATCCCAGCTCTTATCCCGATACCTGAAGTGTCATAGTAAACAGTATATCTCTTACCTGGATCTGGAAAGACTCGTATCGGTGCTGAATTCAGTCTCCCTTTTAGCTCTTGAAAGGATGACTCACAATAATCTAACCACAAGAACTTTACACCCTTCTTAGTCAGACCCATCAGTGGTGCTGTTATGTGTGAGAAGTCCTATATAAAGCATCTGTAGTATCCATCCAGTCATAGAAAACTCTATTCCTAAAATAAGTTCTTCGGCTGCTCCCAATAAACTATTGTACTAACCTTATCTAGGTCTACTGATACTCCTGTCCTTGAGATAACATGACCCAATAAGTGAATCTGATCCATCCAAAAGTGGCATTTCAAGAGCTTAGCATATTACTAATGCTCTCTCAGTGTACTCAGAATGATCTCAAGATGGGTAGAATGGTCGTGTCGAGTGAAATAGTACACTAAGATATCATCCATGAAGACTACCAAAAAAGAATCCAAGTAAGGATGGAACACTCGGTTCATCAGCACCATGAAAACTACAGGCACGTTCATGAGACCGAACGACATAACCACATACTCGTATAGACCATACCTACTCCAGAAGACTATAATAGGTATATCAGATGGTCTAACATGTAAATAATGGTAACCAGACCTCAAGTCAATCTTTGAGAACACCCTAGATCCTCTAAGTTGATCTAAGAGGTCATCAATCCTTGGCAAGTGATATCAATTATTGACCATCAATGGGTTTAACTTCCGATAGCCTACAAAAAGACTGAGGGTACCGTCTGCCTTATTCACAAAAAGAACAGGCGAACCCCAAGGAGAAGTACTGGATTGGATGAAACCCTTTCCTTGCAACTCCTCTAAATGCTTCTTGAGCTCCTGCAACTCTGGTGTATCCATCCTATAAGGATTAATTGACACTGGTGTCGCTCCTTGCACAAGCTCAATCAAAAAGTCTACCTCATGCTCTGGAGTCAAACCTGAAAATTCCTCTATAAAGACATTCCTAAAACAATCCACAACTAGAGGAAAGTCTAACTGTGAAGTCCCCTGGTCATCCAGATATAGACTAGAAATCTGGGTTGTAACTCCTCCTAACCCATGATGCTCTGGACCCGCTCTACTCGCCTGGACATCCCATTCGCCCTTATGAAGAAACAATACACCCTATAGTGATATTAAACTCACCCTATGGTGATAGAAATCAACAACATCCTAGATGGAAACTAAACAGTCCATTCAAAGAATGACATCATATCCAGTCATCTCTAGGACATAGAGATCCTAAAGGAAGTGACACACATCAACCTCAAGAGGGAACTCCTTGCATTGACTTACACTATATGTTCTCATCCCCAATGGAGTGTCTAGTGTCAAGATATCAAAATAAGAAATAATAAAGAGACCAAGGCTATCCACAATAGAAACAGATATAAAGTTATGGGTAGCCCCTATGTTGAAATGAGCTGAAGATAAAACTGAGGCAACTAGGATCATACCTTGAACTATAGAGGGTTCGAGATCCTGCTCCTGTTAGGTCTACTCCATTGCAAAAGTCTAGCCTGATCCACTATCATGTGACCCTGTCTCAACACTATGAGTTGATCCACCATACTGTCACTGAAAATCTGGCGACTGACCACCACGGCCACGACCTCCACCTCGACCTGAACGAATGGAAGAACTCAAGTTCCCGGACTGGTGAGAAACTGGGGGAGCTGATCCTATACAAGGAGTCATAGATGAACCTTGGTCACCAGCTTCTGGTGAGAATACCTAACATAAATGTTGAAGGTGACCAATCTTGTCGCAATATCGGCACTCAACTGGGTCTCTTTGGCACTGCGGCCTCGTATGTCCAACCCTTCTACACTGGTAGCATACCACCTGGCTACCTAAAGGTGTATCTCGTCACCTCGGATCCCCAAGCTTAGACTCCCTACGGTGCTTCCTGATATCAACTTGTGAAGCACTAACTCTATATGGGGAACCGACCTAGCTCTTAGCTCCAAAATCCCTCAGATTTCGCTCCGTGATCAGCGCCTGGTTGACGATAGAAGTTATGGAAGTCAACCCAAAGATATTCACCTGTGAGTGGATGTCTTGTCTAAGACCATACTCAAAATTCCTTTCCAGTAATAACACATATCTTCCTAGGAAGGGTGTGAAATAAAAAATCTATGTGAAATGAGATGAATACTCCATAACCGATAGGGTACCCTTCTCTAGGCTCATGAACTCCCAGGCACGATCGGCCCTCAAGGTCTCCAGATAGAAGTAGTCATAGAAGATGCGTTGAAACTCCTCCCATTCCATAACCTACTGAAGACTCACCTGTGAGATAACGTCCCACCACCTCTTTTCGGAATCTAGTAGCATGTAGGTAGTGAGCTTGACCTGCCTTTCTGGAGTCATCTCCAGATGCTCAAAGATTGTCAGCATGGATTCTAGCCACGACTCTACAGCCTGAGGTCCTCCTTCCCCTGAGAAGGTGGGAGGATGATGCTGCTAGAAAACCCACGTCAAGTCTTCTATAGTCTAGGTAGGAGGCGGTGCTCCCTGGAAGGTCTACATTATCCTCATGAATCCTTCCCTGAAATGTGCATTAGCACCTGCATCTGATATAACTGTTGGTGCCAAAACTGTCACAATAGGAGGATCTGCAAGAAGTCCCTGATCAACCATATCTGGCGTCTGATCATTTCCTTGTAACCGGCGGACAACCGGAGGACATCTCGGTGGAATTAATATACAATGTCAAACACACACCCTAGATTCAAGACTATCAAAGACCAAAAAATAGGAAGGGCAAAAATGAAGAGAAGAAGGAAGCATTCAAGTTGTGAAAAACATGACTACACGGCGTGTATTTCCCCTATATAGTGTGTTCCATTAAGTCATTCACATGGGAGTGTACTCCTACCACAACTGGTTGTGTAACACCCCAAACACAATATGTGATGTCTTAACACACGGTGTATACTTGAATAATTTTTTTCCTACCCGAGTCCTTCTACATGGTTAAGCCACATGGTTCTCCCAAAACAAACTTACACGACATGTTTGTGCCAGACAGGGCCTGTACAAGAAAAGACTCCACTGACCCATGTTGTTAGTGAAACGACCAGATACATGGAACACACTGCACAACGTGTTCAAGGTGGACATGGTGTGTATAAGAAGAGACTCTGCCGACCCATGTTGTTAGCTACATGGCCGGCTACACGGCTTACACTACACGGAGTTTTCAAGAGTAGTACGGCGTGTATAACTTAAGATTTTATCCATCTGAGTCGTTAGTCACATGGGAGGACACAAGGTCCATGCACACGGCGTGCACATCAGGTACACGACGTGTTCTACAATATTTTCCCAGCCTCGTGTCTCATTCCACATGGCCTGTGACATGGTTTGGGCCTACACGGTGTGTACCTACAGTACACGGCGTGTACTTAATAAAAATTTTTCCTTCTCGAATAGAAGGATACACGGTGTGTGTTCATAACTATATGGCGTGTATTCTGGGTTTTTCTGGACAGTAAGCCTGAGAAACTACTCTAGAGCCTAGAAAAACACTAAAATGAACGTTGGAAGTGCCAAATTCTGATCCGTGAGGGCCCATACTCCCCGTGAATTAAATCTCAGCATCTTACACATGTGATAACCAAGAATATCAGCACAATGATCCACCAAATTTCGGTTCATGGGGGCCTATAACACCTCAAGAACTAAAGTTTGGTGTTCATCCAAACAAAACCTTACAAAAACATTACCTTATCAATAGTAGGTATTCTATCAAGTCATCTATCACAAAATCATGCATATCTAGCACATCACCTATCACAATAACATGCAATTGCTAATGCACCCTAAATGGCATAGCAATAATGCATGACATGTGATTTATATCAAGTGCCTATATGATGCTTAAGATGGAATACCCTCATCTCATCGGGTTACAACAGAAATAGAACCTCAATAATATCAACGGTAATAGCACAAGGCATGTGAATCACCCAATGGTGAAATAAAATCAACTGTAAAATTTCCAAACCAAAAGAATAAAA
Organism: Viscum album; assembly: GCA_963277665.1. Lineage (NCBI taxonomy): Eukaryota > Viridiplantae > Streptophyta > Magnoliopsida > Santalales > Viscaceae > Viscum > Viscum album. The sequence goes on from OY728138.1 coordinate 2,024,357,985, forward strand.
ATATATGAGGTAGATTGACTTTTCCTTGTACATGGGTTAGCTACTCTCAGGCACAGCTTATTAAAAAGTACCCTTTTGATCCTATCCCTGACTATAGGCCCCAAATAGTAAGTCAAGATGAAAAGAAACTACTCTGATACCACTTTGTAATGTCCTGGTTCCGCAAGCCACCTAGAGGCACCCCGTACCCGGTTAGTCACATGGCCTCAAGCGCATTTCCCCAAACGCCAGAGGCTGCCGACTAGCAGTGAGGGTCTTGGGTGTGATATTGGGGAAACTCTGCTCTCATTGGTAGAGTACACCATGGAAGAAAAACAAATATACACAAACAAAAGTAGTAATAATATCAAAAAATAGTAAACAGTGGAAGTCTAATAAAGAAACATCCAGAACATATATATAAATTATGCATGATGCATATATGTCTAGAAAAAAATCCAAAAAAGTCACAATGCTGAATACAGTACTAATCCAAAGTACAAAAAGAAAACAGGTAAGCAACTCCTTAGCATCGCAAGCCTTAGCTTGGCCCCATGCTCTCCAGCTCTAACACAATCAAGTACCTGAAGTAGAAGGGAACTTTTCCTTATCTGTACCTACAACAATATAATATATTTGGGACAAAAAGCATGACCCAAATATCATGTGAGACTAAATCCTAGTAGGCAACCACCAAAAGATCTGTTCCTAACAGTCAGTGAGTATAAAGCAGAAAATAAGTAAAAGAAGAACAGTAAACAAGGAAGCACTCAGCAATAAACAATACCACATTTCAAGCATTCAATTCACACACAAGTAAGTCGCTAATCAAAGTAGGTAATTAGAAATAGTTAACCCTATGGGAAGTACTCACAACCTATCCCCTTTGTTCTTACCTAGAAACACAATCAAACAGCTAAACACAAAAGGTAACCCTTTGGGTAGTACTCACAGCCTAACCCCTCTGGTTCAACCAACAAGTACAAGCAACCCTCTTGGAAGCACACACAGTTTCACCCCTCTGTTTCTACTAAAGTATTGACTCTCTGAGGAAGCACTCACCGTCAATTCCCCCTATAGTCTCATATCCATACTAAAGGCACTCTAGGGAAGCACTCAACATCACACTCCCCCTGTGTCTTGTGTTGAGGAACTACAGACACTCTAAGGAAGCACTCAATGTCAATTCCCCATATGGTCTTGCATCATAAAATTATAAATACACTCTGGAAAATCCCTTACATCCATTCTCCCTATGGTCTACTACACCAGGTTCTCATAGCCCTGTGTAAGTGAAACAAGTATAAAACACGTATTGGCCAATGTAAACCTCAAGAACTACTTGTCAAGAATTCTATGGAATATCAATATAATAGAACAACAGTCACACCATCCTATAATACTAGGCATGGGAATAAACAAGGCAGCCAAACAAGCTAAGAAAAACCGAAATCCACAACCAAAACATACATGGGAAACACCTCCAAAGGATATAAATTTAACCCTATTCACATTAAATTTACCTCTACACAAGCAAACAAGCATAGAAGGAAAAAAACAGGGCTAAAACGGTAAACATGAAATACCCCTTTCATGTGTATTGGATATTTTTTACATATAACTCAAATAATTTCAACAGAAAGGCACAAACCACCTACCTCAGTGTTGGTAGATCGCTACATGTGAGCCTCGAGGCTTGAGTCACCCTGGAATGCCAAAGATATACGAAAACGTATAAAACATTCAACCCATGATAGCTTGGAAAAGAGTAAAAATAGGAAAATGATGCTATAAGAGAAGGAAGAGCTTTTCGAGGTGATCCTAATGCAATCAACAGCATTCAAATCAGAGATCAGATGTAGGATCGGGGGCTCGGAGAAGGATAGTGGCCGTACAGGAGCTCTCGGCCGAATGAGCCCTAGAAGAAGCATGTTTCTCCGATTAGACGCGACCCTGGTCCATTTAATGAAAAAAAAGTACATGGAATATACTTTTGAAGTACACGACGTGTACTCGTTGTTTTTTGTAATCCACTTTAGGCGGCCTCCAAGTCTCCCCCACATAGCCATGTGTGTGGCCTTTACATGGCTAGCACATGGCCTCCTATGGAAATGCAGTACATGACATGTACTCTTAAAGTACACAGCGTGTACTTCAGAAATATCCAAAAATTCCCCTTTTTCTCAAAAACAGATAGAAGAAGAAAACATACCTAAAAAAAAGTTCTGAGTTCTTACAAAATCCATGTCACATTCTTTGAGGAATTATAATCCTAATGGACTACTTGTGGGTCCAAATATGAGTCCTAAAGGATGATACATTAAAGGTAGAAGATGTTGTGAAAATAAAATTTCATTTTTATCAAGGAATACGACATGTGTGCACAATCCCAACCTTGTCTGTTTCACACTACTTTATATAGCATGACCCACCCCATGTACACAACAAGTTCTAAGAGACACACATTTTATTGGACCACCTAAGGTGTTGGGACTATCCTTACCTACACATGGATTGAATAAATGGGTAGTATCACATGGAATGTAAGCTCATTCAAACATCATGTGATATTTAACTCAATATCAAAACCCTAGACGATATAGAAATCGGATTGTACAATGGGTTCACTTTCAAAACACACAGTGTATAGGATATTTTCCAATATGTAGTAAAGTTTGGTCTCATGGATCTTCACACATCCACTATTCTTATCACATATATCACCCGGTTTCAGGTCTAATGTTCCAATCAAGAATAAACCATCCTTTTTCATTGATCTCTAGCCTTAGATAGTTAAGAAGTGGAATTTTCATCGACCCATGTGTAGTATGTCGCACCTTCATCACCACCTAGGGGTTTGAACCTACATCAATAATTCCAAAATCAACTATCAATGATCAATGATCCCCATTGGTTCTACAAACCTCTATCTTCATTATTAATCTCACTAGAAAATATGAATCTAAACATGGCCACATCTTGAAACAAATTATCCATTAAATCATTGACATACCATAGGTCGGTGATGATTGCATAAATAATGAGGGAGAAAAAAGTAATAAATAAATTTGTGATCATCAATATTAAATAAAAACTTTTCCATTGATCTAAATTCATTAAAAAAATATGAAATTGGGAGTAATTTGGAATAATTAATAAATTACTATTTTTTGTGAAGAATGAGAGAATAACCCAAAAGCATGAATTATGAAATCATTGCTCGAATCATAAATAAAAAAGGAAAAATCCATAAATAATAAATTTGTACCTAAAGAATATATTTATAATTGGTGAATAATTTTTTATATAGTTATATCATTATAGAGTCTATTGTACTTTCTAATCACCCCATGACTCCCCACGATCACATGGCATCAATCCTCGATTCCTCATTCATTCAATTGTCAAAGGTCCTTCCCAAAGTTAACATCTCTTGTACATCACAATATCATATATTTATGTGGATAAATCCATATATTTTATAATTTGGGGATTATATATGGGTTTCTTCCAAGTAATACATTTAAAATAAATAATATTCATTTATAAATTTTATTCATTTTTTCCCTCCATAAAAGTGTGTTATCCTAAAACCTAGTGTGTATGAAACTTATGTCATGCCTATGGTAAACCCCAATTTTTGGATTCAAAAAAATTATTATTTTTCTATTAAATCCTTTGATTATTGATAAAACCATTTATTTACAAAAAATATATAGGCTTGTTTTTATAAATTTAATATTTTTAATATATCAATTCAATGGTCATGCAATACCTATAACACTATGACAACTCAAAAGGGAAAATCAGATATATAAATAGAAATATAAAAAGATTCCATACATAAAATATAGATTCTTGAAATGGGATATATCTCATAATGTATTTTATGAGGATTTTGGGTAGAAAATCACTTGTGAGATGACTCTATTATGACAAGCTAGGCCCAAAATCAGGAAAATGATAAAATTTTTGTTATCATAAGGAATCTTTGGAATATTATTTCTATAAACCTTATGAAAAAAACTTTTGGGTCGAGATAGGGTTTTACTAGATATAAGAAAAAATATAGGGTAGTTAGTGGGATGACAGTTGAACTTTGATAAGTTCAGTGCCAAAAAATAGGAAGTGTTCTTGATATAGAAGTTTAGTGATTTCCACAAAGATTCGTGGAAGAATAACTTACTAAACTTGCATAAGAACCTCAAAGGTATTGTAGGATTTTGAAGGAAGCCAATATATATATATATATCATGTGAAATGATGATAAATTAATACCGAGAGGCTATTGAGAGTTCTTATTCTGAGAAGTGGTTAAAAGCTAAGGAATCTCATATAGACACCATGTACACTAAACAGGTCTGTAACTTGGTAGGTGCACCTAAATGGGTATAACACATAAGGTTAAAGTGTGTTTTATATAATAAAAATAACATAAATGGTATTTTGTCTACCTATAAAGCACTCTTAGTGTTAAAGGCTTAAAAGAGAATGGATTTCTCTATGAAGAAACCTTTTCATCAGTTACAATGATAAAGTCCTTTCAGATTTTCCAAAATAGAGAATTATAATTATGTGATGTATTAAATGAATCTCAAAATTTACTTCCTTGATTGTAATTTATTTTGGGATGTGTATATGATATATCCCAAATGATTGGAATTTATAAATGATAATTTAAAGGTATTAAAGTTACAGTATAACATTTATAGATCGGGGAAAGATTCATGGAGTTGGAATATCTTGTTTAATTATGAAATCAAAGAGTTTTATTTCATAAAAAATTCAGATGATTATTTTCTATATAATTTGGCTAGTAAGAGTATAGTAGTGTCTATGATATTGTATGTACATCACATAATGCATATCAAAAATGATGTCCCAACACTTTACTCTTTGAATGTGTGCCTATGTAAATGTTTCTTAATAGTGTTGCATGGAACAAATATTAGGAAGATTTGGGTGGAATATTATGTGTTAGAAAGATGCATGTGATTCTTTATGTGTCAGTTATAGTATATGTCAAATATTCCATGTTATTTACTCAACCCAATGTCTCTTATTATTTAAGAATAACTAGTATATACCAATCCAATCTGGGTAAGATTCACTAGATTATTTTGAATAACATACTTATATACTTGAGAAGGACTAAATATATTTTTTTTAGAGGAGAGGATGAAATTTTGGTAAAGGGTTATAGATATATTATTTTATAATATGATAAAGATTATATGATATCATAATCAAGATTTGTGTCCTGCCTAAATGGTGGACTTATTAGTTGTAAGTGTTCCAATAAATCCAACATATAATACTTGAAAGTGGTTTAAAAGTACATCACCTCATCTGATACTATTAAGTAATATGTTTGGATTAGGAAGTTCAACACTAAACATGGAGTTGTTTCTAACATCAGGGGAGAAATTGAGCTAAATTGTGATAACAATAGGGTTTCTTCTCTGGCTAAGGTACTCTAGTATTACCAAAGGAAAAAACACATCCTTCAAAAATACCATCTCATATGGGAGATCACTGATAATGGTAGTGTAAATATCTGTTGGGTGGATATAGAGGAGAATATATTAGATTTTTTGATGAAACCATTACCGCAACATGAGTTTCATATAGAATATTTGGATTTACAACACATGATAGATTGGTTGTAATGGCTTTAAAATATAACATGTTACTGTAATAATCTAAATATTCAATTATCATTCATTCATTTTTGTATTAATTTATTTTACAAGAATAGCCAAATGATAATATCCCCTAAAAGTGTGACTTTGACTTGTCCCTAATCGATGATCATCACGGGGTATTATGGGTTGTTAAGATATGTTAATATTAGCTTGAATATATATCATTACTCATTAAAAAGAGTTATATATAAGGTATAAATAACATATTCAAATAGTAATAAGTTGATACTTATTGCTTAGACTGGCCTACCAACGAATTGCTTAAGGAATGTTATATAGACATCAATATATTTAGGGGTTAATTATTATTATCAATCATTATTACCTAAGGTTGGATAGATACCTAACAAGATAAACTTTTTACTTTCGTATGATACTCATAAAATTTTAAAAATATCATATCTAATACAGAGGTGGTTAGATATGTTTTCTATCTTTTCATCAGTGGGCGCACAACCAAGATGGTATTTTTTTCACTTTTATAATATGTAATGACATATGGCCCTTTATTAAATTATACTAAATAAATTTATGTCCATTATTAATTGAGTCACATATGATGTTTTCAACTATGTATATGAGGGACATGAAATGTACTTGTCATTGAGATGTATAATAATTGATATATTCATTGACTTTTTTGGTCTTTATCAGGGAATCAAAAAATGATGAGTTAGGCTATACTAGATTTTCATGTTCCATGTCTATTGGTCAAATGATCTCTTATAAAATAGGATAATATATGTATAAAAAAATTATATGATACATCTAATGGTGAATATTTCCATATAGAGATATAAGTATGTTTGATGGATACCACACCATACCCCTTTTAGCTTGAGTTGTATTTATTCTTTTATATAGGTTTCTTTTCCCTAAATATGTAAAATAGGGATTTTATATATGTTTTCAAGGCTACTCAGGCCCACTGTGTCACAAAATTAATCCCTTGGATAAGTATTAAGTTTTTTTAAGGTTTTTTTTCAAAATAAAGAGTGACTGATGAAACCTATCCAAAAAAAATAGATAGATTCACAAAGAGTTGTTAAGTTTGTCACTATAATATTTTTTATGTGGAATATTGTTGGAAGTTCATGTGAAATCAATGAATGTGATTCATAGTTAATTAATGTATATAATTTATGTACACTCGAGTTACTATACATTGATATATAATCTTAGATGATGTTTCATCAATTATAAACTGATGGTTTAGTTAATTTTTTTAATCTAATACCTAATAATTGAGATGTTCAATGAATTAACACTTCAATATGTGTAATGATCAGATTCCATATTATGAAACTTTATCCATTTCGATATGGTTAATTCTATTGATGATAAATATTATTGATCCATAATTGATACTTTATTATTCTTGAAATTTATTTTATCGTATAGTTAAGGAACTAACACCCCTTCGGTGTTAAGGAATCCTCAAAAAAATCATGGTTATAATGGTCAATGTATCCTTCTCATAGGAAATAATCCTTGTTTAATTATTCCCCATTGTTATCATCAATCGTCCTCCTTTGTACAATTATATGGATGTTACTGTTACACATGAATTATTGGTACTCTATTTTATAATATATTAATATGTTTGATTTCTTGAAGATGGATTGGGTTGTTTTTGTATTTTCTTTCACTAAAAATGATCAAAAAATAATCAAATAAAACCTATTATAATGGACCAAAGTAAATAATAGGAGGTACTTACTGTATGATTCCATGAAGAATAATCCAAATATACCTATTGAAATTAATCCAGAGAGATGGTAATAGGATGAGGTCATGTGTAGGAAGATTTAGGGTTGAGTGGGGGAGGAATGGAATGGGTTATGGATTTAATTTTGGTAGGGATATTTTATGAATTTCAATGATTTTTAAAACTAACCAGATCATATAGTTTTCTAAACCATTCTCTAACCGTGTGAGACTCACTAGACTCACCTAGAACATTACATGGCTTGAATGAATGGTCAGGTAAATCATATACCAATCATCAAAATCATAGATATTAAGGAACTATAGGTTTTTTACATTTCTTTTCTTGGTTTTTACTAACTATGCACAAATCATACACCCTGCAATGAAAGATATAAATTTCAAATTTTCTTTTAAAAAACACTCGAAACTCAAGGATAAGGATAAGGAATAATTAATAAATAAAATAACATGGAGAAAATATAGATTAGGTGTCAAAATTATCATAACTACAAGTATTTTTCCACTATATAAAGTAACTAAGCTTCTAAGAAAATTGAAACTCTAAATAATCTAACATGGTATGAAGAAACCCGATTGGAACAACTCTCAAACCATATGACATTGAAGGGAACTAACCAAGAAACCATTCAAAAAACATGATGATACCCTAAACAACCAATCCATGATAGATCCAAAAAATGAGAACTAGATTCTGAATGAAACAACCAAGGTTAGAGACCTATATGGGTCTTCCCACCATAATATTCACACTTGCATGGTGTAACTCAAGGAAACCACAATGTGAGACATACTACCCAAAATCGATAGGTTCAAACTCGTAGTCACCTAAGTGATGCCTACTTGAACCCATGACACAAATTTGAATCCTCTGAAGACACAAAATCCTAAATATATCGAAGGATTACAAAACAGGAAAAGGTTTAAGAATAGAAAAGGAAAAAAAGGAAGAGAAAGAACGGAAACATCTAAAACAGTTATTTTAGACTACATTCAATCTAGATCACAACTGAAGTCCTCTTCCAAAACCAACACATTGATCAAAAAAAGGGTTACTTACAAACAATAGGATATACTAATCTGAATAATTCCCCCAACATGGACCCCCATGACCCATCAATTCACTTCTGGGTTAAACACTCCAAAATAATTAAGTGAATCACAGGTTAAAAGAAAAATCCTAGGACAACCACAACACAAATAATAACTATACATTGTGAAAACTAGATAATATATTATAAATTTTCTTTCAAAACTATGAAAATTTCCAAAAAATTTCAAATCCATTGAATCATTAATAAAATTATTTCATGCTCCTAAACCATAAATTCATTTCATATTTACTTCAAAATATTGGTTTTAAAATTCAAAACTAAACTTTCACCTATTAGACCAATTTTACACACACAAAATCATGATTCCAAGAACTTCTATTTTAAAATTACATAAAAATGAAACCAAGAATAATGCACACCAGTTTCAAAACAATAAAACCCTATTGAAAACATCATAATTATTTCACACATATAAAGTGATAAATCCTTTTTTAAACCTTCTTTATAAATTTCAAAATTACAAATGTAAATTAGATTATAATTTTAAAAAACATTTGTTAAAAATCTATTTAAAATAATTTATAATCTCTCTTATTAAACTCAAAATATTTTTAAGAAACCCCTTAACTACTTATTAACCTAACACTTTACCACATAAATCAAGATTTCTAACCAAATAATTTAACAAATAATACTAAATAACATTAAAATATCATAAAATATACCTTAATTAATCCCATGAAATGAGATATCATGATAGAAAGTGACCCATAAAGAAAATGGTTCCAACAAAAAAATAAAGAGGCATTAGTGGTTTGAATAGTTTGGCCATACAGTTCGGTGAACCATTCACCAACCATGATACAATCATTAGGAGATTAATATAACCATGTGAACAGGAACCACATGGTTTACTAGACCATGTGAGCTAGCTATTAACCACTAGTTATTCCCACATTGTCACCCTAAAAAAATAGCCAGCATTGTCTCAACATAATCCAAAACACCTTCAATGTAAAACCACATTGGAATAAGTGAAAACTAAATTCATAATTCATAATCTAACCTGGTCACCAATGGTAACTCTAGGATTCATGTGAGTAATATTTAGTTGGTCTCTATTCACACCAACCTCTAAATATCCAACACCACTATCTCTAATATTCTATTATATAACACATAATAGAGGGTACTCACAAACATGTTCCCTCCTAATAACATAATCTCAAATACCATTGTTTCAAGAACCAAAACATACCACCCCCAAACCAAGATTATAAGCCGGATTGTGACATGAATTAAGGCATGTTACATATCACCTTAGGATACAAACTAGTTCTTGAGAATAAAATATATACACATTAATACCATTTCATTATCAACCAACATAAAAAACAGCTAAACTGGGCTCCCAAGAAGACCCGTGACATGACCAGAGGCACATTCTGAATCTCTCTAGGATGGAAACTAGTACTGGTACATAAAATATACGCACATGGGAACTTTTTCCCCAAAAAAGATAATAAAAAACAAGGTGTAAACTTATCAAGAGTCTATTATGACCTATCCATAATTCATACATCCACTCACATCAATAAAAAATCAAATATATAAAGAATAAAAAATAAGTCACAACTCAAAATAAATATATTGCTCATTCCTATAATATTAAACATATTAAATGAAACTAAGTAAGAAATAAAAAATATAAATAAGGTTGGGATGGTTGATACATCCAGGAAATAAGATAGACAAGAAGAAACTAAAACATATGTCAAAACCCCACCACATCCATAATCATTAAAGATAAAATACTCTCATGCTAGTTTGGAAAAAAATATCTAAGTAAACTTTCAAATTTAATTTAAAAGAATCACAAATAAAAATTAAAAATTAGTTAAAATTTTAACACCATAGTTTCCCATTCTAACCTGAACCCCAAAACTAAGCTTCATGATGTTTTTAAAATAAGGAACAGTCAACAAAAGTAAAGCCATTTTAAATCAAAACTACGTGTTTTTCACTTAATTTTTGGGAAAAAATTAAGTAGGGTGGTTTTCTTTGAAATAAACTAGTATAATAGGTCTAAAATAAAAAGAAATATGTTTCATAAAAAATGGTTAGAGGTGAGAAGAAATAACATACACTAAAAGGAATGCATGAAAACATAAGAATTAAAGTAATCCAATAATAAATAAATAAATTTAAATTCAACCAAAAAATAAAATATGACAGGATGTAAAATGAATGCAAACCATTATTATTGGAGTGGCCTTAGAAACTATGTTAAAGGAAACCTAGAATCTAAATACCATTAACGATTGATCCATACATAATTGTTACTGTGCATAAGGTAATATAGAGGATGAATCCAAAATACAAGTGGTAACCACGACCATATCATTATATTGTTTAGTTAGTGTTGTATCATGGTCCAAATGCTATAAAGGATTGACCACACCTAGAGTTACTTATCCTAATATACCTTAACTAATATCCTCGGTTCCCATAATTACTCAAAAAGGAGGTAAGTGCATAATCCATATTTAACCACATAAACCACCAGTAATAAACAAAATACCCCCTCCCCATTTCCAATCATATCAAAATTACTCCCACTTTAACCATTACCCATTATGCTCGAAATAGTAAAATTCAATGGGTTAACCACAAATAACCTTAATAAAGTTCCCATAAAGACTTAATACCTTGTATGTATATCCAAAACCATCAAGTTAATTTAATTTTTTACAATGGGCCTTAAATATTTAAACATATATTTAAAACATGAAAATACCCTTTTAAATTCAACAATGATTTAACACGTGAAAAAAAATTAAACTAAACTAGAAATCCATGCCATGAAAAAAAATTAATGAACCCAAGGAGAAACTCATAACACCATTTAAAACATTAAAAACATTATAATAATCAAACCATGTAATAAAGGTTAAAAATCATAAATAATGAATATAAGAACTCAACCATAACCAAACCCTCCTTTGAAAGTTTCAATTTGATTTAAAAGATAATACAAATTCTTAGGTTATTAATTTAAACAAAAAAAGTAAATTTACTTTGATATATTAAACATATTTTGAGACATTAATTTAAATAATTAAATTATTTGGACATTTTATTGAACAACTAAGGGGATCTAGAAATCACTTTCTGACTTTACAAGGACTAAATGTTGTTGAAATACCATTTCAAACCTTGAAAACACTAGATAAAAGATATTTAAATATAAATTTTATAATTTTTATAAAATTGAAACAATAAATTGAAGAAAAATAAGTAATTAATAAAAGTTTTTAAATTTATGTCGTTATGCATGGAGCAAAGAAACTTAAACCAATGATAAAATCATCTCTTTTGATTAACCTTACTAGAACATGTATTATAATAATATTCACAATACCTAGACTCCAAGGAAAAAATATTATATGAGCCCCACACCCTAGGGTTTTTTATCATGCTTATTGGGAAATTAGAAGAGGAAAAACCATAAAATGAAAGTGGAAATGACCAAATGAAATGATAAGAGAAGCATACATAGTTATTTTGTGAAGAACAAGCCAAAGATCACCCTTTAAATCAAAACAAGTAGAGCGGAAGAGGATGGATTAATGAATATGGTGCTTGATGGTTGAGTGGGAGATTAATTAGAGGGGTTAGAAATTTAATTTAGGTCAGGGTAGTTAAGGAATTTAAAAGATTTTTAAAATATGGCAATTTGCATGGTTTGGCCATATGGTTTCCCAAACCATGTGCCAACTTTTTGAGGATCACTAAAATCACCTAGAACACCTTATTGTTTTGAGGTATGGTTAGTTAAACCACACTCTAACAATTTAAATCCCCACTGTTAAGGAATTTCAGGTCTTTTATGGGTTTCCACATGGTTTGTACTAACCATGCAAAAACCATGCGCCCTATACTGAAACCTCAATATTTTCAATTTTTAAGGAAAAAAACCTAAAATATAAGTCCATGGATATGGAATAAAAATTTATTAAAATAATAGGTAAAAAATAATTATTGTGTGGAATTAATTGATAAATCTTGGAATATGTTGAGCATCTTTCTTCTTTTTTGGCATTATAATATTATCCTACCTATCTTTAAAGGAGACTCAGTGATACTTGCCAACTTATATTGGGGTTCCATTCCTATCCACTGTACCAGTAATTATTTCTTAAGTGAATGTAATTATTTATTAATCATAATGTGTTAATATAACACAAATTAAATGATGTAAACATGGATGAATAAATCCTTTATTTTAAGGGTAATACAAGTGATCCTCTCAAAATTTTCTCAAGTATGGGTTCTTTTCTATGGGGATATGATTAAAAATTTTATAGAAACTCCCTTGGGCTCCATTACTTTAGGTTCCTTGACTACCTATAAAAATTATTATCGTATTTCATATAATAAAAATTTAATTTTAATAACTTTGAGGAAATTACTTCATGAAATTATTATTATTTTCTTTTCTTCATTTTTCATATTTTTTATCTTTCTAAATAAAAAATTATATTTCACCATTTTGAACAATAATTGTGTCATGTTTCCACACTCTATATGGGGATATATATTCTTGGAATCATTGACCTTGTCTTTTTGAAATATTTTTTGAATCTATTAAAGGTTTGTATGTATCTTGTATTATTTTAATGGGATAATAATGATTTTACCTTGATAGATTTATTATTCTTCCATTTTCAATTTACATGAATATGTGTGGATATATTTTTATGTGATAGGTGGGCCTAGAATTATATACCTTCCAAATAATTGGATAAAGATTTATATCACATGAGATTATTATGTACAAGGAATGAGTTGTGAACCTAGTACAGTATGTTATGATGTATTGGAAAATATTCTTATGTTTATGAAGTCATGTGATTTTGTTTGTACCACAATAATATGTTATTATACATGTTTCTATTTCCATAGTTATTAATCAACTTTAAGTAATTTCCAAATTCATAAACTATGTACCTTGATTGTGTGTTATTAACTACATGTTCATTTTATGCTTAGTCCTTTATAATATTCTTCATGATCACCAATGTAACTCTGATTGATATTTGATATGTGTTTTTCTTACTAATTTATTAAATAACCCTTTCCTTTTTATGTATACCCCCAAGAAATTATCTGTAGTGATATGTATAGGAGGATATAATTTAAAAATTATTTTATGGAAGAAATTTATTATATTACATAAAATAAAATGAATATGTATATAATCTAAAATGATAAAAAACCTCTGAGTTATGGGTGAATCTACTAATCTTGAGTATTTCTGTATAATAAGGTAAAATAGTGAAAAGTAAATGTATTTTTTATGGATTCTCGAACTATGTGAGTGTTATATCCCATATAACATATGTTCTATCATAAAGTAAAATGTTTTATGTCATGTCATATCCAAAACAATATTCCATGTGATTAAAAAATTTATTATATGTTTGACTTAAAATAATTTCTTATACAAAAATGATAATTCTTTCATATGTGAATTCTATAAATAGACACATAAAATAAATGTTCTATGGATTGGAAAGGTTCTTTATATTAGAAAAATGTTTTATATTTGTGTGTGTGTTTTTTTCACTATATATATATATATATATATATTATAAATGATCATTGTTTGTGTTCATATTATTGGATCATTTAACGTTGAAATACCTGTTTTTTAAATTTATTAAAAACAGAAAACACTGAACATTTGAATTGAAAATTACTAAACCATTTTAAATGTTATGTGTTCTGGGGAAAAATAAAATATATAAAAATTATATTTTATATATATTATAAAAAATTCTATGTGTGTGTTTTTTTAATATTTAATTTAAATGTTATTTTTTATAGAACTTGATCATAGAACTTACTACAAGTTAAGATAAAATTAGTGGATGGTAGGTGACTCATTTTTTCGCATGACAATGAAACTATAATGTTAATTGAACCATTTTTAGAGAAAATAAAATCTCATTTGATTTATTAATTTTTTATTTTATCCACAACATATTAAGAAACAAATAACAAAAAAACAAAAAATCATTTATCCATAACATATTTTTGTGTGTGAAAATTAAAAGTAAGGTGTGTTTTATAGCATCCCACCTTTTTATTACATAAATTTTTATTATATTTTTACATATAGAGGATCTTTGAAGTCTAGTGTCTTGAAAATCAGGAACAACAAAACATGAAAACCTAAAACAATCTTTCAAATCCCCTTGAAAATCTTCTTAAAAATTTCAACTTATGTACAATTACTACATCTCATAACCTAGAGACATACATTCAAAGTAAAGGGTGAGTAGAAGGCCTATTAAGTAAATCAAGGGAATTAGTTTACTTATTATATCAATAAGAACTTGATGGAAAACATAAAGATTTGAGATATGGAAAAAGAGGAATATCATATTAAAAATAACATGAATCATAAATTGAATATGTGGCTAAAAAATTTATTTAGACATTCATGAACATGTCACCGAGGTTCAACCCTGAGGTGTCATAAAACAATTATCAAGGTTATTCACCAAGGTATCGTGAAACTTGTCATCTCTAGAGATTAACACTTTACCCAATACATTGGAGTGCTATAAGGGTAAAACCTTAATATGTATTTATTTTCATGTGATCCACATATATAATATTCAAACATTTCATAAATAACCCATAGAGAACAAAAGAAATGGGTTTCATTTCAAAATTGTGACGTTTTAAGAGTGCTTAAAAATAAGATCATTATGCCATTTATAACCCATGGAAAGGGAGTGAGGGTTATATGTATGTCAATTACAGAATCAAAAATATATATCTTTTTTAATTTTTATTATCACTAAAAGAAACATAATAGTTCTGGTTATTCACATAAATAAAACAATAGAATTTCTTTAGAGAAGGAGAGAGAAATTTTGAGGCAAAATTTCTACAGTATAACGGCTATATATCAAGGTTTTAGAAAATAATAAAAAGATAGGTAACAAGGGTATCCCATATATAAATGAATAATTTTACAGTAGAGGGATATAATAAAAATAAATAAGATCATGGTTTGTACATTTTAATGACATACCACATGAAAAGGAAACTCGAAGAGAAAATTCGATTTCTTTTATGAAAAATTCTGCAGCCTAACAGCGTCACTTAAAAATTCAGAAAATAAATTTATGAGAGAGGAAAGGGTATATAATAATTTGGAAATTAAATTTATAGTATTAAATATATATAATAACAATCCCCCACATAATAAAATGGAACTATAAAACATAACATAAAGGAAATCCTGACTTAAAAGAGGAGGGTGAAAGTTTCCCTTACCTAGAAGAGTAACTTCGAAAGTATGAAGTTCAAGACCTTGGGAGGCTTGAAGGAAACTTTGGAGGAATCCTTGGGGGTTAAAGATATCATAGCTTTGTTTAAGAGGATTTAGGAATTAAATTAATGAGGGAGTGTCTCGGTATTTATACGAAAAGTGAGAGAATAAATTATTAATTTCCAAGGGACACCTCATTGGTGTTATTGGAAAAACCAAGGGCTTGCCCATGGTATTTTCCCTTAGTATTGTCCACTTGGTACACCTCATCGAATATATTACTATTAATAAACCGACCAGAATTATTAAATCATTATTACATCATTAATGATGTCATTAAACACCTGAAACTCAAAAGTGTATTTTTATTATTCACTGAAAGATCAAACATTTCAGAAAAATCCGAAAAATTCACCCTAACCTTATATAGATACTCTGAATTCAAAAATGAACTCAATTTTATGAAGAAAAAAATTCTAAATATTTTTTATTTAATTTTTAAACAAAATCATTTTTTATTCAAAAAAACCAACTCTAAAACTTTAACTCGTTTTGTAACTCCATAGGAAAGTAATCAAGGTCTCGAAAAATTATCATATAACCATAATAAAATAAAGTAACAATTTATGGTTAAATTTTATAAAAAATAAATTTCCATTTTAAATTATTAAATTAATTATAAAATTGTCAATAAAATATTTATAACATACAAAAATACCAAAACTTATACTGTGATCATTTTTTCACTTTCAAGATGTCTATATTTTATTTATACATTCATGGGTGAAATTTCTGATTTTTTGGCTGATTTACTATTCAACACTATTCATCACTATTCATAAGGGTAAGTTACTATTCATACTTTTCTATACACTAAAAATTAAGTTGATCTTATTAGACTCTAAATTTCTTACTGATCACAACTATAGAAGACCATTTTTTGAAAATCATTTTACATTATTAATTATTTAAAGTTTAAATACATATTTTAAAATACCATTTTTTACAAAATTCATTAGTAATATGGAACTATACATTCATCCTATATTTATCCGGATATTTGAAAATCACAAATTTTACCATAATAAGAAATAACAATTTTATTTATAACAAGGGATTACAAAAAGTAACTAAGGCCTCGTCACATAGCCCCTTATAACCCCTATATAGGACCTAAGTGTAAGGTGTGCTATGGTGATAGAATCTAGGGGTGGCTCGGACAACATTTCCCGAGTTGTGATTTATATCATCTAGAACTTCTCCCTTATGTGATTCTGTTCAAGCCTCGCATGTTGAAGTTCAGCATGGGCTTGGTCCAGAGCAAAACCCAGTGATGCTACCTCCTTCCCAAGCTCTGGTAGATGGACTTTATAAATCCCAAGTCTACTGGATAATTTCATCGACTCTTCTTTCTATATTAATTAACCAAGATCACTTGTATTTATAAACAATGATCACTACATTAAGAGTTTAGTTTCCAACAGTCATATAACAGTCGAAACCCAAGGGTATGACTTCATTTATTAAAGGATATAATTTTGTGGAGCATAAAATGAAATAACACCCAAATTTTGGAAACAAATATTATTCAAAATTTTGGGTCGTTACATTCTTCTCTCTTTAAGAAATCTCTTCCCCAAAATTTTAACTTGTGCCCTCAGAAGAGAAAAGGTGTGGGTACTTCTACCTCATAGACTCCGCTGGTTCCCACATGGCTTCTTTGCATTTTTAGTTCCTTCACAACACCTTCATAAGGTGGGTAGTCTTGTTGTGTAGAACCTTTTCTCTATAATCCAAGATCTCCATTGGATACTCCTCATAAGAGAGGTCATGTTCTAGTTGTACCACATCTAGTTTTAGTACATGTGAAGGGTCAGGTATGTGCTTCCTCAAGAGGGATATGTGGAAGACATCATGAACTTGTCCTAGATTTGGTGGAAGTGCAAGTCGATAGTCCACTGCTCCAATGCGATCAAGGATTTCATAGGGGACAATGTAGCTAGGGCGGAGCTTCCCTTTCTTCCCAAACCTCATGACTCTCTTCCAAGGTGAAATCTGAAGAAATAATTTGTCACCAACATCAAACTTCAAGTCCCTTTGACGGTTGTTGGCGTAGCCCTTTTGAAAACTTTGAGAATCCTTAATGTGTTGTTGGATGGAATGGAATTTTTCTGTCATCTCTTACACAAGATCAGGCCCAAGAATCTCTCTCTCTCTCCAGCATCATCCCAACAAGTTGGAGTTCTAAATCCCCTCCCATATAGAGCTTCATAGGTAGCCATTTGAATTCTCAAGTGGAAGCTATTGTTGTAAGAGAAATCAACTAATGTGAGATGTTGATCCCATCCACATTTAAATTCCATTGAGCATGTTCTCAGCAAGTCCTTGAGTGTTTGAATAGTCCTTTTAGATTGCCCATCAATTTGGGGGTGATTAGTTGTATGAAAATTCAATTCAGTGCTCAGATCATATTGAATACTTCTCCGGAATTTTGATGTGAATCATGGATCACGATAAGATACGATAGAAAGTTGAACTCCATGTAGCCTTAACACTTCCTTCATGTAAATTCTGGAAAGTTGATCAAGAGATAAATCTTCCCTAATGGAGATAAAATGGGTAGTCTTGGTGAGACGGTCCACAATATCCCATATCGCATTATTTCCTTTGGAAGTTCATGGGAGACCAGTGAAGAAGTCCATTGTGATATTATCCCACTTCCATGCTGGTATGGGTATTGGTTTCAATACCCCTTTAGGAAGTTGTTGCTCTACCTTAACTTGTTGACATACCTAACACCTTGAAGTATAGTCATCAATCTCCCTTTTCATATTACCTTGTCATTTTTCATGAGGATGCACCTAAGACCTTTTTGGGTTGCATCGCTAAAAATAATGAATCTTTATCCACTTGAGGAAAAAGTTAACATGGGTGCAGTAACCTATCTCTTCTTCAGCTCTTGTAAACTTTCCTCACACTGCTTTATCAAGATGAACATGACCCCTTTCCGAGTTAAATTGGTTAATGGATTAGAAATTCGTGATTTTTTTTTCAAAAACCTCCTATTATATCCTTATAATACAAGGAAACTACGAATCTCGGTTATTGTTGTAGGTTGAGGCCACTCCTCTACAACTTTTGTTTTTGCAGGGTCAACTATGATTCCGTCATTGGTTACAATGTTCCCCAAGAAAGAAAATTGAAGCAACCAGAATTCACATTTTCTGAACTTCCCAAAAATCCTCTCCTTCCGTACACTATGACAAATAACCCTTATATGATCATCATGCTCCTCACACCTTCTAGAATATATCATAATATCATTAATAAAAACTACCACAAAGTTATCAAGGTAGTCCTTAAAGACTCTATTCATCAAATCCAAAAAAAATTGCAGGTGGATTAGTCATTCCAAAGGGCATAAAAACAAACCCATAATGCTAATATCTTGATCAGAAGGCAGTTTTTTGAATATCTTCTTTATTCACGCTCAATTAATGATAACTAGTACAAAGATCAATCTTAGAGAAGAATTGAGCCCCACTAAGTTGGTAAAATAAGTAATCAATTCATGGAACAGGGTATTTTTTCTTCACTGTGATCCCATCTAGTTTGGTATAATCAATGCATAGCTATATCGATCCATCCTTCTTCTTCACAAGGAAAATTGGTGCTCCCCAAGGAGACACACTCGGTCGGATAAACCCTTTCTCCAAAATATCTTGGAGTTGTTTCTTTAATTCCTCCAGCTCCACATTTTCAGTCATATATGAGGTCTTTGATATCGGATGAGATCTAGGTATGATTTTAATGGAGAACTCTACCTCTATTTCTAGGGGAGGTCCGGGTAACTCCTTAGGAAAGTCATCAACATATTCCTGGACGATGGGGACATTTTCTATCATTAAACTCTCATTTCCTTATTCACTAATAAACTCCATAAATAAGGATAAAGGAGGTTCTTCTAGACAAATATCAGGTTGAGATATCTCTCCTTAGAAGATAACAGTTGGTTTTCCATTCAAGACTCCTGATATTTCCTTATTTCTACATTTGATCTTAGTATTATAATTTGAGAGCCAGTCTATCCCTAGAATAATGTTGAATTCCATCATGGGAATGACTTCTATATTTTCGATAAGATTGTGCTCACTAAATTAAATACTATTTCTTTAAACACTGACGATGCTTAGATAATCCCACTATGAGTCTTGACTAATAACTCTACTTTTAGAAAATTGGGGGTTAATTCTAAATTCTTAGAAAAATTAGAGGAAATAAAGGAATGCGTATAACTAGAATCAAACAAAGTACTTTCTAGATTTGAGAGAAAAAAAGAGTACCTTCCATAACATCATTTTGAGATTCAACTTCAGTCGTACTGATTGAAAAAGTACGACCATATTCCCTTGGTTGTTTCTGATGCTGATGGTGATTTCCCTCCACTACCCTCGGATTTGGGTAGTGATTGGAAAAGTGCCCAAATTTCCCACACTTAATTAATTGGAAATCAAGTAGGTCCTACACCATCTTCCACTTGTCATTAGTGTTTGGGATTTGAGGCTTCACCTCGCTACGATAATTCCATGTGATATGGCCATCTTTTCCACACTTGCAGCACTACCCACTCCCAAGAAGGCAGTTCCCCGAATGATACTTCCCATATTTATTACACATTGGATGTTGCAATTTATTTACTCTTATTACCTAATAAAATATCCTCCCTAATCTTGGATCCATCGATCTCTTCTTGTCATTGGATTTATGAGACCACAGCTCCTCACCAAACTCCAGTTCGACTTTCATCGCACTCTACATTATCTCTTCATAGTTGTCATGGTATCAGTTGGTTAGATTATTCCAGAGATGAGGTCTCAAACCACCAAAAAATCTATCAACCTTACCATTTAGATCCATGACAAAGCTAGAGGTGTAATGTGAAAGCCTTGTGAAGTTTATCTCTTAGCTTCCCACAGATTCATTCTCCTTCTACTTCAGCTTGAGAAACTCCTTCTCCATTCATGTTCTCATCTATCAAGGGAAATACTTGTTGAATAATATCCATCTGAAATATTTACACTCCAAAGCTTCAACTTCAACTCTTGGACTTGTGTTTTCAATTAGTTCCCACCAGTGATCATCTTTTCCCTCAAAGTAATAAACATCCAAGGTAACCTTCTCTTATTCAGAACAACAGATTATAGAAAATATCTTCTCGATAGAGCTGATCCACTGTTTAGAAATTAATGGGTCGGTCAATCCACTGAAGGTTGGTGGTTGTTGATGCATAAAGGATTCAACAAAATTTTGTTTAATTCATGTTGAGATTGGTCTCTTAGCTTGATTTAATTTATTTCTCATAACTTGAGTCAGTTGGTTCATCATTCACATGAATTTTTCCATTCCGGATTCTATCGGAGGGCCGTCAGCGCATGGTCCATTGTTGTCACCATTTGCACGGTTCCTCCTATTGCCTGTCATTTTCTAAAATAATAAAACCTTAGTGAGAAACTTATTTCATTTATGAATCCTTTAACTATAAATGATTTTATGTCCTAAAACTTCATGCTTAAAAAAATTACATTTCCCTATAATTTCTACATAATGATTCATAAAAAGCTTGTGATTAACCAAACATATCCCCCTGGAGTGTCGTAACCAAGAGTGAAGCAAGGCCCATTGTCTTGCACCATTTACCATTCGATTCTAGATCAATGTGGTGTTTTTGGGTTTTACCCCTATGTACATATGTGCCAGATCCGCCTCTACCAGCTCATATCCAGACAGGGGTGTATTTGTTTGATAAACCACTTAATCAATACTCACCAAAATACCAGGAAGTTTTTCCTATATTTAGACTTTTCTATAGGGTTCTTCCTAAAGTTTTAATAGCCTAATTTAAATAAAAAACTAAACTATCCTTTGATACCAAATATATTATCCCGCCTTTTTGTTACATAACTTTTCATTACATTTTTACATACAGAGGATCTTTGAAGTCTAGTGCCTAGGAAATCAAGAACAATATAACATGAAAACTTTAAAAAACTCTTTTAAATACCCTTGAAAAGTTTCTTGAAAAGTTCATCTTATATACAATTAATCCTTCTCACAACCTGGATACATACATTCAAAGGAAAGGGTGAGCAGAAGCCCCAATAAGGAAAGAAAGTGAATCGGTTTACTTGTGATATCAATAAGAACTTGATGAAAAACAAAAAGACATGAGCTATAGAAAAAGAGTAATATCATATTAAAAATAACATGAATCTTAACTTGAATATGTGGCTAAAAAATTTCATTTATACATTCATAAACATATCACCAAGGTTCAACCCCGAGGTGTCATAAAAAAATTACCAAGGTTATTCACCAAGGTATCGTGAAACTTGTCATCTCTAGAGATTAATTATTTACCTAATGCATTGGAGTGATATCATATTGAACCCTTAATAGGAATTTATTTTAATGTGATCCAAATAGATCATATTCAAACATTTCATAAATATCCCATAGAGAACAAAAGAAATGGGTTTCATTTCAAAATTGTAACGTTTTAAGAGTGCTTAAAAATAAGATCATTATGTCATTTATAACCCATGGAAAGGGAGTGAGGGTTATATGTATGTCAATTCCAGAATCAAAAATATATATTTTTTCATATTTATGAACACAAATATAAACTTAATAGGTCTGGTTATTCACATAAATAAAATAATAGAGTTTCTTGAGAGAAAGAGAGAGAACTTTTGAGGTGAAATTTCTGCAGCATAACGGCTATATATCCTAGTTTTAGAAAATAATAAAAAGAAAGGGAAAAGGGGTATCCCATACATAAATGAATCGTTTTTTAGTATAGGGATATAATAAAAATAAATAATATCATTTTGTGGAAATTTGAATGACATACCACATGAAAAGGAAACTTGAATAGAAAATGTGATTTCTTTTAAGAAAAATTCTACAGCCTAACAGCGTCACTTAAAAATTCAGAAAATCAATTGATGAGAGAAAAATGGTCTCTCATAATTTGGACATGCAATGGATAGTAGTAAAGATATATAATAACAATCCACCCCATAATAAAATGGAACTATAATACATAATATAAAGGAAGTCATGACTTAAAAGAGGAGGGTTAAAGTTTCCCTTACCTTGAAGAGTAACTTCGAAAGCTTGAAGGTCGGGGCCTTAGGAGGACTCCTTGGGAGTTAAAGAGACTAGATAATTTTTTAGGAGGATTTAGGAATAAAATTAATGAGGGAGTGTCTAGGTATTTATAGGAAAAGTGAGAAAATAAATTATTAATTTCCAAGGGACACCTTATAGGGGGTATTGGAAAAACCATGGGCTTGCCCATGCTATTTTCAAATAGTATTGGCCACTTGAAACACCTCATAGAATATCGTACTATTCATAAGTCACATAGAATTATTACATCCTTATTACATCATTAATGATGTAATTAAACACCTAAAACTTAAAACTGTATTTTTACTATTCACCAAAAATTCAACTATTTAAAAAAAATCCAAAAATTTCACCCTAACCTAATATTGATGCTCTGAATTCAAAAATGAACTCCATTTTATGAAGAAAAATTAAATACTTAAATTTAATTTTTAAATAAAATCATTTTTTAATCAAAAAAACAACTCTAATACTATAACTCAGTTGGTAACACCTTAAGAAAGTAATCAAGGTCCCGTAAAATTATCGTATAACCATAATACAATAAAGTAACAATTTATGATTACATTTTATGAAAATAAATTTCTATTTTAAATTATAAAATTAATTATAATATTGAAAATAAGATATTTATGATATACAGAAATACTAAAACTTAAACTATGGTGGTTTTTTCACTTTTAAGATGTCTACATTGTATTTATACATTCATGGGTGAAGTTTCTTTTTTTTTCTGATTTTCTATTCATCATTATTCATTACTATTCATAAGGGTATGTTACTATTCATACATTACGATTCACTAAAAAACAAATTGATCTTATTAGACTCTAAATTTCCTACTAATCACAACTGTAGAAGACCATTTTTGGAAAATCATTTTACATTATTAATTATTTAAAGTTTACATAAATATTTTAAAATGCCCTTTTTTCCAAAATTAATTAGTAATATGGAACTATAAATTCATCCTACATTTATCCGGATATTTGAAAATCATAAATTTACCATAATAAGAAATAAAAATTTTATTTATACCAAGGGATTACAAAAAGTAACTAAGGCCTCGTGACATAGCCCCTTATAACCCTTGCATAAGACCTAAGTGTAAGGTGTTCTATGGTGATAGAATATTGGGGTGGCTCCAACAACATTGCCCGAGTGGTGATTTCTATCAGTATGAACTTCTCCCTTAGGCGATTCTGTTCAAACCTCACATGTTGAAGTTCGGCATGGGCTTGGTCCATAGCAAAGCCCAGTGATGCTACCTCCTTCCCAAGATCTGACAGATGGGCTTCATAAGGCCCAAATCTACTAGATTATGTCATCAACTCTTCTTTTTGTATTAATTAACCAAGATCAGTTGTTTTTATAAACAATAATCCCAACATTAAGATTTTAGTTTCCAATGGTGATATAACAGTCGAAACCCAACGGTATCACTTCATTTATTAAAGGATATAATTTTGTGGAGTATAAAATGAAATAACACGCAAATTTAAGAAACAAATATTATTCAAAAGTTTTGGTCATTACATTCTTCCCCCCTTAATAAATTTTGTCCCTGGAATTTTAACTCGTTCCCTCATAAGAGAAAATGTGTGGGTACTTCTGCCTCATAGATTCCTCCAGTTCCCAAATGGCTTCTTCGCATTTGTGGTTCCTCCACAACACCTTGACAAGGTGGGTAGTCTTGTTGCATAAACCTTTTCTCTACGATCCAAGATCTCCACCGGTTTCTCTTCATAAGAGAGGCCATGTTACAGTTGTACCACCTCTCAGTTTAGTACATGTGAAGGTTTAGGTATGTAATTCCTCAATAGGGATACGTGGAAGACATCATGAACTTGTGCTAGATTTGGTGTAAGTACAAGCTGATAGGCCACTCTCCTATGTGATCAAGGATTTCATAGGGGCCAATGTCCCGAGTTTTTAGCTTCCCTTTCTTCCCAAACCTCATGACTCTCTTCCAAAGTGAAATCCGAAGAAATACTTTTTCACAAACATCAAACACCATGTCCCTTCAACGGTTGTCGACATAGCTCTTTTTCTGGCTCTGAGAAGCCTTTATGTGTTGTTGGATAGAATGGAATTTTTCTATCATCTCTTACACAAGATCAATCCCAACAAGCTTTCTCTCGCTAGCTTCATCCCAACAAGTAGGAGTTTTACATCGCTTCCCATAGAGATTTTTATAGGGTTCCATTTGAATTCTCGAGTGGAAGCTATTGTTATAAGAGAACTCAACTAAAGGGATATGTTGATCCCATCCACCTTTAAATTAAATTAAGAATGTTATAATAATTTCCTCGAGTGTTTAAATACTCCTTTCAGAATAGCCCTCAGTTTGGGGGTGATTGGCCATAATGAAATTCAATTCAGTGCTCACATCATGTTGAATACTTCTCTAGAATATTGATGTGAACCTTGAATCATGATCAGATACGATAGAAAGTGGAACTCCATGAAGCCTTAACACTTCCTTCATGTAAATCCAAGAAAATTGATCATGAGATAAATCTTCCTGAATGGAGATAAAATAGGTAGCCTTGGTGAGATGTTCCACAATAACCCATACCGCATTATTTCCTTTGGAAGTTCTCGGGAGACCAGTGACGAAGTCCATTGTGATATTTTCCCACTTCCATGCAGGTATGGGTAGTGGTTGCAATGTCCCTTTAGGAAGTTGTCCCTCCGCCTTCACTTTCTGACATACCAAGCACCTTGAAGTGTAGTCTGTAATCTCCCTTTTCATATTATCCCACCAATAATGATCATGAAAGTCCCTATAATTTTTTTTGCTTCCAGGATGTAAAGAGAAAGTATAGTTATGAGATTCTTCCATCAACTCCTTATTTATTTTTAGAATAGATGGAACACATAGTCTTGTACGAAATTTCAGTACACCTTCTTGATCAATATTAAACTCAGCAAAATTTTCATCCTTTATAGCATCAAACTTATTCTATAATGAAGGATATTCTTTCTGAGCTTTCATGATCTTCTCTATTAATGATGGTTGAGAAATCATTTGGGTTAGGGTTGATGATGTCCCTTCCCTTATAATTCCCATGTCCAGATTTACCAAGTCAATGATCAAATTATCTCTTTGAATCCTCATCATGGAAAGAACAATTGGGTCTTTCCTACTTAATGCATTAGAAACTTTTTTTGCTCTTCCAATATGATAATGAATTGAACAATAATAGTCTTAGAGAAGTTCCAACCATCTCTTATGTCTAATGTTCAATTCCTTTTGTGTGAAAATATACTTCAAATTTTGATGGTCTGCATATATATCACATTTCTCCCCATAAAGAGAGTGCCTCTATATCTTCAGAGCAAAAATGACAGCAGCTAGCTCCAGATCATGCATAGGATAGTTCTTCTCATGAGTCATAAATTGTCGAGATTCATAAATAATAACCTTGTCATTTTTCATGAGGATTCACCCAATCCCTTTTTGATATGTGTCGCTAAAAATAATGAATCCTTCTCCACTTGAGGGGAAATTTAACATGGGTGCAGTAACCAATCTCTTCTTCAGCTCTTGAAAACCTTCCTCACACTCCTTTGTACAGATGAACTTGACCCCTTTCTGAGTTAAATTAGTTAATGGAAAGTCATGAAGATCTTTTCACAAACCTCCTATAATATCCTGCTAATCCAAGGAAACTATGAACCTTAGATATTGTTGTAGGTTGAGGCCACTCTTCTACAACTTTTTTTTTGCAGGGTTAGCTGTGATTCCTTCATTGGTTACAATGTGCCCCAAGAAAGCAACTTGTTTTAACCAGAATTCACATGTGATGAACTTCCCAAAAGCCCCTCCTTCTATAGAGTATTCAAAATAACCCTTATATGATCTTCATCCTCCTCGCGACTTTTGGAATATATCAGAATATCATCAATAAAAACTTACACAATGTTATCAAGGTAGTCCTTAAAGACTCTATTCATCAAAATCCATAAAAATAGTAGGTGAATTATTCAATTTGAAAGGTATAACAACAAACTCATAATGCCCATATCTTGATCGGAAGACAGTTTTTGGAATGTATTCTTTCTTCACCCTCAATTGATGATAACTAGATCAAAGATCAATCTTATAGAAGAATTGATCCCCACGAAGTTGGTCAAATAAGTCACCAATTCTTGGAAGAGGGTATTTGTTCTTCACTGTGATCCCATTTAGTTCTCCATAATCAATGCATAGCTGCATCGATCTTCCCTTCTTCTTCACAAAGAGAACTAGTTCTCCCCAAGGAGACACACTCATTTGGATAATCCCTTTCTCCAAAATATCATGGATTTGTTTCTTTAATTCCTCCATATCCACATTTTCTATCCTATATGGGGTCTTTGATATCGGATGAGATCCAGGTACAAGTTCAATGGAGAACTCTACCTCTCTTTCTGGGGGAGGTCTGGGTAACTCCTCAGGAAAGACATCAACATATTCCTGGATGATGGGGACATTTTCTATCTGTAAACTCTCATTTTCTTTTTCTTCTTAAACGATCAACTCCATAAAGAAGGATATAGGAAGGTCTTATAGATAAATATCAGGTTGAGATATCTCTCCTTGGAAGATAACTCTAGGTTTTCCATTCAATACTACTGAGATTTCCTTGCTTCTGCATTTGATCTTAGCATTATACTTTGAGAGCCAGTCCATCCCTAGTATGATGTTGAATTCCAGCATGGTAATGACTACTAGATTTTTGATAATATTTTTCTCACTAAAGTAAATACTAGAGTTTTTAAACACTAATGATTCTTGGATAATACCACTATGAGTATTGACTGATAACTCTACTTTTAGAAAATAAAGGGTTGATTCTAAATTCTTAGCAAAATTGGAGGAAATAAAGGAGTGCGTAGAACCAGAATCAAACAAAGTACTTGCTAGATTTGAGAGAAAAACAAGAGTACCTTCCAAAACATCATTTAGTGCTTCAACTTCTACCGTAGTGATTGAAAAAGTACAACCTTGTTCCCTTGTCCGTTGCTGATGCTGATGGTTATTCCACTCCACTGCCCTCGGATTTGGATGGTGATTGGAAAAGTGCCCAAATTTCCCACACTTAAAGAATTGGACATCAGGTGGAACCTCTATCATCTTCTCCTTATAGTTAGTGTTTGGGAGTTAAGGATTTACCTCACTATGACAATTCTGTGCGATAAAGACATCTCTTCCACACTTGTAGCACTTCCCGCTCCCGAGAAGGCAGTTCCCTGAATGCTTATTCCCAAATTTATTACACATGGTACGTTTCACTTTCTTGCCTCCTCTTCCCTGGTTGAAGCTCCTCCCTAATCTTGGATCCATATATATCTTATTTTCATTGGATTTATGAGACCACTACATCTCACCAAACTCTAGTTTGACATTCATCGCACTCTGCATGATCTCATCATAGCTGTCATAGTCTCGGTTGGCTAGATTCTTCCGCAGATGAGGTCTTATTTCATCGAAGAATCTATCAACATTACCATTGGGATCCATGAAAATGCAAGAGGTGTAATGTGAAAGACTTGTGAAGTTAATATCATAGCTTCCCACATATTCATTTTCTTTCTGCTTCAACTCAATAAACTCCTTCTCTATTCCTGTTCTCATCGATTGAGGGAAATACTTATTGAAGAATATCACTCTGAACTCTTACCACTCCAAATATTCAACTTATACTCTTGGCCTTGTGTGTTTAATTAGTACCCACCACAAATTAGTTTCTCCCTCTAAGAGAAAAATATCCAAGGTAACCTTCTCTTGTTCAGAACAGTGGAGCACAAAAAATATCTTCTCGATAGAGCTGATCCACTATTCAGAAATCAATGGGTTAGTCGATCCACTGAAGGTTGGTGGTCATTGATGCATAAAGGATTAAACAGAGAGTTGTTCCCTTCATGGTGAGATTGGTCTCTCAGCTTGATTCAAGTTATTTCCCATAACTTGAGTTAGTTGGTTCATCATTCGCATGAATGTTCCCATTCTGGTTTCATTCGGAGGGTCGTCAGTGCATGGTCCCTTGCGATCACCATTTGCACAGTTCCTCCTATTACCATTTATTTTAGAAAATAATAAAACCTTAGTGAGAAACTTATTTTATTTATGAATCTTTTACCTATAAAGGATTTTATGTCCAAAAACTTCATGTTTAAAAAAATTTCATTTTCCTATAATTCCTTCATAATGATTCATAAAAATCTAGTGATTAACCAAACATATCCCTCAAGAGTGTCGTAACCAAGAGTGTAGAAAGGCTTATTTTCGTGCACCAGTTCCCATTTTAGTCTAGCTCAAAGCGGTGTTTTTGGGTTTTACCCCTATGTACATATGTGCCAGAGCCGCCTTTACCTGCTCGTATCCAAACAGGGACGTATTTTTTTGATAAACCACTTACTCAATACTCACCAAAATACCAGGAAGTTTTTCCTATATTTAAAATTTTCTATAGGGTTATTCCTAATGTTTTAATAGCCTAATTTCCATAAATAACTAAACTATCCTTTGATACCAACTGTAGATTCCTGCCTTTTTATTACATAACTTTTCATTACATTTTTACATACAGAGGATCTTTGAAGTCTAGTGTCTTCAAAATTAGGAACAACAAAACATGAAAAGTTAAAACACTATTTTAAATCCACATGAAAAGCTTCCTGAAAAGTTCATCTTATGTACAATTACTTCATCTCATAACCTAGAGACATACATTCAAAGTAAAGGGTGAGCAGAATGCCCAGTAAGGATAGTAAGGGAATTAGTTTACTTGTGATATCAATAAGAACTTGATGAAAAACATAAAGACATGAACTATAGAAAAAACAGGCATATCATATTAAAAGGAACATGAATAATAACTTGAATAGTGGCTACAAAATTTCATTTAGACAGTCATGAACATATCACCAAGGTCCAACCCTGAGGGGTCATAAAAATTTTACCAAGGTTATTCACCAAGGTATTGTGAAACTTTTCATCTCCAGAGATTAATTATTTACCCAATTCATTGAAGCGCTATCAGGTCACACCCTTAATGTGTATTTATTTTCATGTGATCCACATAGATCATATTCAAACATTTCATAAATAACCCATAGAGAACAAAATAAATGGGTTTCATTTCAAAATTGTGATGTTTTAAGAGTGCTTAAAAATAAGATCATTATGTCATTTATAACCCATGGAAAAAGGAGTGAGGGTTATATGTATGTCAATTACAGAATCAAAAATATATCTTTTTTCATATTTATGAACACCCATATAAATGTAATAGGTCTAGGTATTCACATAAATAAAACTATAGAATTTCTTGAGAGAAAGAGAGAAATTTTGAGGTGAAATTTCTGCAGCATAATGGCTATATATCATGGTTTTATAAAATAATAAAAAGAAAGGGAACAAGGGTCTCCCATAAATAAATTAATAATTTTCCAGTAGAGTTATGGACTAAAAATAAATAAGATCATGGAGTGGACATTTTAATGACATACCACATGAAAAAGAAACTTGAAGAGAAAATGCAATTTCTTTTACGAAAAATTTGGCAGCCTAACTATGTCACTTAAAAATTAAGAAAGTCAATTGATGTTTGAGAAAAGGGTCTCTCGTGATTTGGACATGTAATTTACAGTAGTAAAGATATATAAGAACATTCACTCGTAATAAAATGGAACTATAAGACATAACATAAATGAAGTCATGACTTAAAAGTGGAGGGTGAAAGTTTCCCTTACCGTGAAGAGTAACTTAGAAAGCTTGAAGTTTGGGACCATAGGAGGCTTGAGGGAACCTTGGGAGGACTCTTTGGGAGGTAAAGAGACCATATCTTCATTTAGGAGGATTTAGTAATGAAATCAATGAGGTAGTTTCTTGGTATTTATAGGAAAAGTGATAGAATAAATTATTAATTTCCAAGGGACACCTCATAGGTGGTATTGGAAAAACCATGGGCTTACCCGTGGTGTTTGCCCGAGGTATTGGACACTTGGGACACCTCATAACATATATTACTATTCATAAGTTGGCCAGAATGATTACATCATTATTATATCATTGATGATGTCATTAAACACCTAAAACTCAAAACTGTATTTTTACTATTCAATGAAAATTCAACTATTTCATAAAAATCCCAAAAATTCACCCTAACCTAATATCGATGCTCGAAATTCAAATTTTAACTCCATTTTATGGAAAAAAAATTCTAAATGTTTTTAATTTAATTTTAAAATAAAATAATTATTTATTCAAAAAAACAACTCTAAAACTATAACTCCTTTTGTAACTCCTTAAGAAAGTAACCAAGGTCCCATAAAATTATCGTATGACCATAATACAGTAAATTAACAATTTATAATTACATTTTATGAAAATACATTTCCATTTTAAAATTTTAAAAAAAATTTAAAATTTTAAAAAAAATATTTTTGACATACAAAAATAACAAAACTTATACTATGATCGTTTTTTCACTTTTAAGATGTCTACATTGTATTTATACATTCATGGGTGAAGTTTCTATTTTTTTGGCTAATTTACTATTCATCACTATTCATTACTATTCATTACTATTCATAAGGGTATGTTACTATTCATACTTTACTATTCACTAAAAATCAAGTTCATCTTATTAGACTCTAAATTTCTTACTGATCACAACTGCAGAAGACCATTTTTGGAAAATTATTTTACATTATTAATTTTTTTAATTTTACATAAATATTTTAAAATACCCTTTTTCCAAAATTCATTAGTAATATGAAACTATAAATTCATCTAGATATTTGAAAATCACAAATTTTACCATAATAAGGAAGAACAATTTTATTTATACCAAGGTATTACAAAAAGTAACTAAGGCCTCGTTACATAGCCCCTTATAACCCCTGCATAGGACCTAAGTGTAGGGTGTGTTATGGTGATAGAATCTTAGGGTGTCTCAGACAACATTTCCTGAGTGTTGATTTATATCTGCTTGAACATCTCCCTTAATCGATTCCTTTCAAGCCTCACATGATGAAGTTCAACATGGGCTTAGTCTTGAGCAAAGCCCAGTGATGCTACCTCCTTCCCAAGCTCCGACAAATGGGCTTCATAAGGCCCGTGTCTACTGGATGATGCCATCGACTCTTCTTTCTGTATTAATTAACCAAGATCACTTTTATTTATAAAAAATAATCTCAACATTAAGAGTTTAGTTTTTATGGTCATATAACAGTCGAAACCCAAGGGTATCACTTCATTTATTAAAGGATATAGTTTTTTGGAGTATAAAATGAAATAACACACAAATTTTGTAAACAAATATTATTCAAAAGTTTGGGTCGTTACATGATGATTCTATTGAAATTAATTCAATTAAAAAATAAAAGATTTATGAATAGTTTTATTTAGTGGTTGTGTTGGGATTTGGATCCATCAACCAATGGAAGAAAACCACCAAAATAATAAACTATAAAAAATAGCCTCAAAACTTTTATAATAAGATGAATCTTATGAAACCGATGCACTAAAACTTATAAGACAAACTACACCTAAAACACTGCACCATATAGACACCCACACACATTAAAGATAACAAAACTCATAGAAAAAAACATACTAAAAAATGAACTAAATAATAGATTTTAATTGTTTTGGACATTTAATTCTAAATACACTAGAGAATGATAATTATTCATTTATTTTCATTTAAGAAATAAAAATATTTTAATCACAATTGAATTAGTTAGAAAATTTTAGATCAATCATAGTTTTTTCACCCATATGTATAAGTTGTCCTATCCCACCCTTATAATAGGGCCCAACTACTCAATAGATTCAACCGCCTTCTCGAATTTGTGGGAGACCCACTATTGGTCTAACAAACCTTTGATATCTAGTAGAAAATAATGCTTCAATGGTTAACATCTAGTGAATGTTCAAGTCATCCTTACACATATCATTCTTGATTCATACACAACCTTTAGAAAAAACCTCCAGTTACTTTCATGTGACCATGGAGTATCCCCTACATTCAGTGATTCTAAAAAAATTTCCACACACTAGTATCTAGAAAATTATCATTTCACTCTTGGTTTAAGAATGTACTATTCTAGAATAGCCTACCTATTTCTGGTCACCTTCTTCCATGAGCCTCAATAACTTCAAGTTACAATTTAAAAACCCAATCCTTACGGTCCTAGAAAATAAAATTTAAACATAGACATCACATTTCTTAATAATATCCCTCATAAATACTAATTTTAAGGATTTAATATTCCTATTAACAATATGAAAAATATAACATTCTTACTTCTATAGAAACAAGTAGTGTCTCTATTGTACCTTTTGGCCACCTAGGTCTCGTTGTGGCATAATGCTTCTGAATACTTTTCTATACTATGAAATTTGTAAACAATTCAGATATATTTTGAATTAAACTGATATTTTATATCTCAAAAACTCATGCCATCATCTTTATAATGACAAAAAAATAATTTAGTTTAATGTAATTTGACCATTTTTGAAACACCATATTTTTTACCAAATTAATTTTACGCTAACTATTAAAAATCATAAACCCAATTTCCTAACACCTTCCATGTTCTTCCAAAAAAACTTTATCCAAATCAATTAGTCCATACTTAATTAATTTCCACATACTCTTCTTTAATTATGGACAGTACTAAAACTAGAATCCAATTTGACATATAACTTATGGTTATCCTTCTAAAGGTAAAAACATAGCATGTGTACTCTTTTATGCATCCATATACCCTCAAAATTCTACATCAACATAACCCTAAATCAAATATTACATTCCAAAAAAATGTCTACATATTCTAAACCTTTGATATATTACAGAAACCACTTCACAACATCCAAGTGTTCCTTTCTTGAAATCACTATAAATTTAATTCCAACTCCCATAGCATGTGAAATGTCTAACCTTTTACAAACCATGGAATAAATCAAGTTATAAACTAATGATCCAAATAGAACTTATTCCATGTAATTATCCCCATCACCCCTTTTTATGTTTTCTATTTGGATAACTTGAAGTGTCTGGACAATGGGGTTTAAATGGGTTTACATAGAGTAATTTTGAACCTTTTTTTGACCTACTATATGTATTCCTTCTAAGAAAAAACCAATGTTCTAATCAATGATGATGAAACTCTTATCCTTGAACACCTTATTGTAGAAAAATGGTCTAATTTTCTATGATCAAACCCCTTTTCATTAATAAAGGTATCTAACTTATAGCTCCATTTTCTAAATGATTTCTCAAAACCATGAAGTCTTATTTCCATCTTACACACTAATCCCTAGTTTTATTTTTCCATGAAGTTGTATGAATGATTAAAATAAATTTCATCCTCTAAATCACCATTAAGGAACATTTGTTTCATATCCATCCATTATATATGAATAATTTTAGTAGTAACCAGAAAAAAATAATTCAGTTGGTTGTATGTTTGATAATGGGTCAGGATCTTTCATAAAAACAACTCTTTCCTTATATTAAAATCACTTTACAACAAACTTGGCCATATATATCTTTATACCTTATAATTATTATTTAAAATTAATGACCTATTTATTTTATAGTTATTTATTCCCTTATGGTAATTAAATTAACTCCCAAATTATGTTTTCATGTAATGAATCCATTTCACCATTCATGGTTGACTTCACATTTCAAAATCACTAAGACTCACTATTTCTCCCAAACTCTCAGGGTCACCTCCATCTATAAGATGTAAGTAATGAATATATTTTATGAATCACTCAAATAGTATTTTTATCTGGTCATTACTTAAAAAATAAACCTGTAATTCTACTCTTTATTAAGAATCTTCATTTAAAAATTCTCCTTCTAGTGATCTATCTTGGGATTCCATAGTTTTTATGATTTATAATACATGACTTTTCCCTCATGATTACTTTGAAATTTAAATTCTACCTAAACATTACCAAACTTATATCCTTCCAAAATATATATTTTGATAAACTTATATGTGTTCATTAGATTATTTATTCTCAAATTCATCTTTCACCAAGTTCTATACTTTTTACAAGACATTATCGTTAAATATAAAATTCCAACTTCTACTGATCTTCTAATTGTCATTATCCAAAATACAAAATAAAAACTTTTGGTCACTATACCCAACAAATAAACATGATTGTGACTTAGATTAAAGTTATTAATGATCCTTGGCATCAATATAAATATAGGGTATTCTTTAAAAAACTTTTAGGTGGGAATATTTTTCATGTTTTCTAGACCATTATTGTTTTAAAATATCATACTCCAAAAGTGTGGAATGAATTCTAATCACAAGAGAAGCTTTAAAATTGACTACTTCTACCCAAAAATCCATAAAAATTCCAAAATATTGTCTCATTATTTAATACTTCCCATTCAATGTATGGTTTATCATTTCTATTAAACTATTCTATTCCAAGCTTCCAGGAATAGTCTTCATAAACTTGATTCTTTTTCTTCAAAAAAATACCTTTAGAATTCACTAATACCATATTCTCCACCATTATCAAACCTTAATCACATAATATTATTTTTGTTATCTTTTTTCACTAGGGTCCTTCATTAATAAACACATTGAACATCTCATATTTTTTCTTAAGGAAGAAAACTTACACTCTTCCTATTGAATCACTGATGAATACAACAAAATATATAGACCCACTATGAGAATGGACTAGTGCATACCTCCAAACATCTGTATTCATGATATCTAACATTAAAGACTAATATTTCTCTATATTTGTCACAAAATACACCTTTATCAACATTCTATATTAATAAATCTCCCAATATCTTAAATCTATGTGACCAAGATTTAGCATAACCTTACCTTCCAAAACTCATATGTTCTTCTCATTAAGGTGATAAAGATGATAATTTTACAAATCTAAAATTTTACAAGTTATCATTCTAGTAATTATAGATCTACCTGGTATTCCCATCATATAAAACATATCATATTTAAAATTTATATCCAAATCCATGGAACCAAGAATAATTTTCTATAGTATATTTGTCAAGCTTGTTCCAAAACCCACTTCATCCATTTGACTAACAAAATTTTGGTTTATTTTTAAACTTGGTATTTGATGAAATTTTTGGAACTATAAATATAATACATTTTTCATTCCTAATTTAACATCACTTTTCCCCTTTCTCTTGATATCTTCATCATCAACTAGGCTGACCTTGTTGAACAATCTAAATGAATAATTCACCATGTATCCCCTATCAACCATTTAATGGAATGGATACTTGGGATCAATGATCCAAAATTTCAATAGAATATTAACACTTGGAAGAAAAATTCTCTCAAATTTATCTATGGTGTTTTTGGATTATGAATTTCTAGAATGTTCCCTTTTATAATTCTCTTTATGATCCCTATAATCTTCATTTAGGTTACCTTTTGTCCCAATTGCTAACAAATGGATTTGGCCTATCCCATTTACCTAAACTTATTTCCATTGATCTATCATCTAATTTCTTATAACGTTTCCATTTAACAAAATATTCTCTACCTTCTATATTGAGTAGGGTTTCAGTAGGTGCATGTACTTCCCTCAACTAGAGTGCTTCATTTAGAATGAGATCTCAAATATCCTTAAAAACTATGCCATTATTCTTAAAATAATTTCTTAATATAGTTACCATTTCATTCCATGATTCAATAAGTGAAGAGAGTATTAAAAAATACCACACATATTCTATGAAAATCATTTTAACTAATTTAATATGACTCTAAATCATGTTAAAGAAATTGACATGACCATCCACTAATGTCCTTCGGATATTATCATTTTGGATAACTTCTGCATCATGAACACTTTGTTTATTGTTTTTCAGATCTCATACATATCCATCAAATCCTTTTTCAAATCCAATATGGTTTTAACCTCCTAGAAGTTATAAGAAACACTTCATTCCGGTGAAATATGTATCATTAAAATTTATATCTTATCAAGACATAATCATTATACTTTTTACATTTATTCTAATTTTAATCCTTTAAATTATACTACTAGTTTATTTTGAAAAATATATTCCATTGTATTTATCATCCATAAACAGAGGTTTTCCCTATAAAATTTCTATATCTAAACCTTTACTTATTCTAATGAAATTCCTTCCAAAATAGTTGAATCTAACTAAATTGAAAAATCATA
Organism: Viscum album; assembly: GCA_963277665.1. Classification (NCBI taxonomy): domain Eukaryota; kingdom Viridiplantae; phylum Streptophyta; class Magnoliopsida; order Santalales; family Viscaceae; genus Viscum; species Viscum album. The sequence goes on from OY728138.1 coordinate 2,024,395,200, forward strand.
GAGGAAATAATGGTACCTGAAGATTCTACAGATAAGAATGTAGAGAGTTTTTGAATTTAAAGCTATAATACAACTTATAGGGATTCAGAACCACTGATCATTAAAAGAAACCCACTAGAATCATTTAATATAAAATAAATATTTAAAACATTTAAAATCACAATACTCTTATATAAATTATTTACTCAAACTTAAAAGAAAAAAACCTAAATCATGACATCAAATTTATCATCTACATACACTAAAGTAAGGACAACTCTGGAAGACTATTAGTCTTTGTGTGAGAATATATTTTCTAGATAAGTAATAAAGTTTCAATAAAGTGGTAACTTCTAGAACATTATAAATTTATTGGATGTAATGTGGTAGTTATCTTATTACAAGAGGTACAATAGTAATAGAAATGGTGATAGTGAGTCTAGAAGTAGTATAAAGTATTCCAGATGGATGATGGGTTCTAGAAATTAGAACTGATGTAGGAATTTATATGAAAGAGATGTAAAGGAATTACATAAGATTAAATCCTAATGAAACTTTAGATTATCCAATATAATACATATAAGTAAACTTTTAGAGTTTCCAAAATCAATCACTGATCACTAACTAGACTATTTGAGGTGGTGATTACCTTTAACCAATTGTTTGGATGTCCATGTAGATTGGATCAATGAGGAATTGTTTTTTGAAAAGATAAATTGGTATTGTAACTTCATTTATTGTATATTATCTTCTATAAATTTTTTATTGTATCATTTTTAATATTAATGGTTGATTAGGACTATGCTTTTATTTACTTGTTCTATTGAATTAATTTCCATTGAAATCTTTAGTTTACCCTTCTAGTGAAGTTTTTAATTCTTTTAGATTAGGAATTCATATTTACCACATAACTGCCTTATGTTCCTTCATTATTTTATTTACATTAATTTAGTTCATTATTTGAATTGAATGTCTATTATGAGTGTATCGTGATCATTTTGGAAGGTTTTTGGTCGGGCTGCATGGATTTTTTTTCATGGATTCCTTGTTTTGGATACTTCTTCCATTGGCATCCACATATTTTGAACCTTATTGGATACTTCTTCTAGTGGAATCCAGTGGGGCCTTTTGGATTTTTAGTAGGGATAATAACATCATTTTATATTGGAAACCCATTTTTATTTAAGGTGTGGAGTTTTCATAGGGATATTCAGTCAACAACCCTCCCCCTTTCCCTCTCATTCAACCCCATTCGGTTCTGGGTGGTTTTGGCGGTGTTTCTATAGTGGATCATGGTATGTCCATCCATTATTTTTATATGATTTCTCCCTATATCACCCTACTAGGGTTTTGTGGGTTTTGTTTAGGTTTTTTGAGATTATTACACTATAGAATGGTGGAATCATCCCAGAATGAAGGGGATTTTTTATAGATAAGCTAGAGGTAATCTCGAGATATTGTTTGCATGACGTCATTTTTTGTTTTGGTGAGGTATGTCTCTATAGTGATTTTTATAAGATTTTTGGATTAAATTGAATTAATTTTTTAGATGAATAGGTTTTATTGATTAGGGATATTTCATGAGTTGGTGTCAGGGGTGTGTCGTGGATCCTCTAGGTGTAGTTGGTCAAGGTTCTAGTGACATGGTAGTACTCAGTGAGTGGTTAAATGATTATACAATGTTTTTTTAAATTGGATAACTAACTATATAACGACCCTTACTTTACATGCATTGTTATTAATTCAAAATTGAAGCATACTTATTACAACATATAACAAAACCATGATAAGATCGTATAGGTATATTGTATTTAGAAACTAGGAAACATAAACAATTGGTTCATAAAGCATCTACATTGTCTCCCATTTATTTAATCATATCTAGAGTCCCTTTTAGCATATCCTACTTAATATCCTTATTCCTGACCTGGGGAAAAGAAAACATACAAAAGGGTGAGCTCAAATTCTCATTAAGGGTAAATAAAGGAAATATCAATCATATCATATTCATAAGAACATAACATTTTGAAAATCTTATCCTGTAAAAGAGATCATAATATCATAACATGGGATACATCACAGTAGTGAAATGTAACCCCAATAATCATAACATAAAACATGAAATTTTTGGCATACACACATAATCATAGAAAATCATTTCTTATTAGTCAAGACTCATTGCCAAGACTATCATAGCAGACAAAGTCCATTTCTGAACCGAGTTCACTCCTCATTCCAGTCCCGTATCACGGAACCGGTTTTAACTTGTCGTTCCAACCATGTCTATCTCATGAGATATAAATCTTTACCCAATTAATTGGAGGGATATATAGGTCCCACCCATATCATAATGAAACCATTTTTATGTGTGCCACAAAATCATAAATCATACATTATAGCATAACCCATGTAATAAAAAATGGGATTCTTAAACATCATGTCATCATAAAACAATCCATATAAGATAAAGGAATTCATAAAAATAATTCCATCATAACATAATCAAATCAATTTAAAAATAGGGATAGAAATAGAACCCTATATTATCTTCTATGGAAAATAATTTTGATAAAACACTTGAACTCCATTCTTGAGGAAAATATCCTTTCCACTTCAAAAACTTTTTTCCTTTATTAACATGTCATAAAATTTTAAACTAAAAGAAGTTAATTAAAAATAAACTTGAAAACTTGTAAAGGAAGATTCATGGAAATAATGTTCTCTGAAATCATAGAAATCCATTCATGTCGTATAAGTTAAAAAATCATTCTTCTCGTACTTTGGCCGGAAAAGTCAAAAAGTATCTCGTACTGAAAACGACAAAAGATTCCTTTCATATCTTTTACTAAAATTTCACCAATAGGTAAAATTGGATTTAAAAAATTGTAAGAGGATAGAAATAATATTATATATTGAGGAAACATGGATGTGGATTATAAATATTCCCCAGTAAATTCTGAAGTATAAACAATCTCGAAAAAAATGAGATTGTGAGATTTTCCCTTACCTTAGGTTCGATATGATTTGTACGTATCTTAACCTCATATATAATCATTTAAATAATGTCATTTACTTATTATAGAATCATATTAATTGTTATGATATCATATATGGTCATATTCTTATCTTTTTATTAGTAATATTTCATTGCTACTTGTTATTCGGGAATATTTTGCTTTATGTTCTTATGCATGTTTTGTCGAATAAATTCTTATTCCTATTTTTAGGTTATAAATACCTTATTTACAGAATTTTATTAGTGTAATATATATCATATTTATTTATTCAATTCATTTTTATAATCATCATTCAATTAATATCATGTAGAACGGGTTGCATCACATCGTGGAGACGGTAGTCCGTATGTATGCACGAGTGATGATATCATTCCCATAATTTTTGAATGGTATTGTAGTGGATGATGTAATGTATCAGAATTAGTATCATGTTATAATAATATTATATATTTGTTCTCTACACCATTATACCCATCCAAGTAAGGTGGTGGTGGAAAACAGATTACACCACGGTGTGGAGACGGTATTCCGTACGTACGCACGCGCGGTGATTTCATTTTCCATAGGATGGATAGAAGGTGAAATAGGGTTGTTTAATATTTATAATAACATATCAGTATATTATTGATTCTTATGTTATTACTTTATAATTAAACAACTAAATAATAAGAAGTTGAAGAAGAAAAAAATTGGAAAGGATCGGTAATGGATATTACATCTTCTTTGGCGCGTCTCTTCTTAACCTCCTCTTAGGGCACTAAATATGGTCTTTTAAGAAGAAAAGAAACTCTATAATGTTCCTAGGGAAGTTTATAATAGAAAATGGCAGGGGTTATCTGAGCTTTAAGGCTCAAAGTGGTGTGAGGAGGAGATGGGGGAAGGATCCCTTTTAAAAGGGAGGAGAGGGGTACCTTAGGAAAACTTAAAAGGTTATTTTATAATAAATTAATATTCGGTTTATAATGGATCCAAAGTGACTTATTTCGAGTATAGGGTGGGGAGGGGTCTAAATCCTATAAACCAATAGGTTTTATACTAGTTTAGGTTACTATTTTAACCATATCATTTAGATTTAATGCTAAGTTAAATAATTTAACTTTTACCGTGTCTTCTTGTTTTCTTACACTATATGGTTAATAAACCTACTATAACAAGACAAACGAACCCCAAGTGGTTCATTATTAATATATATAACCTTATCTAAGTCATTTGGACTAACTTTATATTTTCAGGAATAGAATATCAATTAATAATATAATATTTGTTTTAAAAACTATTTTATGTCAATTTTGACACTATTTGGTAGTTGATTTTTGTTAAAATTATAACAGCATGATTAGTTAGAAAAAAGTTATGTTAATCAATACTAACATGTAATATAAACCTATAAAACTAGTGTAATTCATAAAAAGTCTCAAATTACATTTATTTGGGTATTTATAACATCAATTATGTTAATATTTCATTAATAAGGTAATTACTGCATCATCATTGTGTTATAAATAAATTAAATTATTTAAAGTCTAAAAATTATAAATAAAATACCATTATATAGGAAATCATTTTATCTTTCTAATTAATATTTATAGTTGAATTTATCTTATGTATAATTCTATATTAAATTTTTTTTACTTATTAAACTTTGATTTTACTTCTCTTAACTCTTCTTTGAATTAAATAATAATAAATGTCCTAATCTAATCCAAGTGGACCTAAATGGTCATATTTTATTCCTAAGGTTTTTTTTGGTCTAATTACACTTATCCAATAGAATTAGAATGTGTTTTAGGGTAATAATAATATCATGTTTACCCTTAATTACCTTATTTACTTTTAACCGTGGTAAATAAAAGTAAAAAGTTACTATTCACCAAAAATTATTTTCATCTCATTGAACCACGTTTTATTTACTGAAATCAACCGTGTCTCTTAGATTTTTTAAATTCCACTCACAGAAGAGGTAAAATTATGTTTTATGTAAATTTGCAAATTCTCCTAGGAGGTGGGTAAAAGACGGTGAAAAATTCAATAAAATTTTTATATAACTAAAATTATTGTAAAATGAATCCGATGAATTACATTGAACTTATATAGGTATTATATATCTATTTTTACCTAAAATAAATTTAAATAAAATAAAGTAATATTTAAATAAAAAATCGGTTTTTAACCAATAAAAAAGGGTTTTTCACTATTCATCAAAAATTGAAAGTTTTCAGAAAAATACCAAAAATTCACCCTAGGATAATTTCGATATTCAGAATCCAAAAATGAAGTCCATTTTGAAAGATAAAATTTATAAAATTTAAAAAAGTGTGTATTACTATTCATAAAAGCTAGTTTATATAATATTTTAATAACATATCGTTGTTTAGTGAAACTCGGTATTGCGTACAACTTAAGCTATCGAGGAAGGTTGCTCTTGCGTGTAACGCAAGCCAAGACAGTTTTGTGTGTAGTGAAATATTCCTTTTCATATAGCATAATTCATAAAAACAAAATATTTCTCAAAAAATCTCTGGGTGTTACATTCTACCCCCCTTAAAAATAATTTCACCCTCGAAATTCATCACTTCGTAACAAACAAATGAGGATACCTCTCCCTCATCATATCCTCAAGTTCCCATGTAGCTTCTTCTAATTGGTGGTTCCTCCCTAAAACTTTAACCAAGAGAGTGGTCTTGTTTCATAGAACCTTTTCGCTATGATCCAGAATCTCTATTGGTTGTTCTTCATAAGAAAGATCTTGCTCCAGCGGTACAACTTCTGAGCTTAGTACATGTGAAGGATCGGGTATGTAATTTCTCAGAAGAGATACATGGAACACATCATGAACTTGAGATAGTTTCAGTGGAAGTGACAATCGGTAAGCTACCTTCCCAACACGATCCAGTATTTCAAAAGGACCAATATACCTAGGGCTTAGCTTTCCCTTCTTTCCAAATCTCATTACTCTCTTCCATGGAGGTATTTGTAAGAACACTTTATCGCCAACTTCAAACTCTAGGTCTTTTCTTCAGTTTTCGGCATAACTACTTTTTCAACTCTGAGCTACTCTTATATGTTATTGAATAGATCTGACCTTTTCTGCCATCTTATCAACAAGATCAGGTCCTAATATCTTTCTTTCCCCAACTTTACCCCAACAAGTTGGACTTCTGCATTTCTTTCCATATATAGCTTCATAAGGAGCCATCTGAATACTAGAGTGAAAGCTATTATTATAAGAAAATTCAACCAAAGGTAGTTGTTGATTCCAACCACCTTTGAAATCCATATAGCAATCTCACAACATGAATTTTAGAGTTTGAATCGTCCTCTCAGACTAACTATCTTTTTGGGGATGATAAGCAGTACTGAAACTCAACTCTGTATCTAGAGTATGCTGAAGACTTTGCCAAAATTTCGAGGTAAACCTCGAATCCCGATCAGAAATAATGGAAAGTGGTACTCTATGCAATATTACCACTTCCTTCACATATATCATGGAAATATGATCAATAGAGAAATCCTCTCTAATAGTAATGAAGTGTGCCGACTTTGTAAGATGATCAACTATAACCTAGACAGCGTTATTGTCTTTAGATGTTTTAGGAAGTCCAGTGAAAATGTCCATAGTGATAATTTCCCATTTCCATTCGGGTATGGGTAATGGTTGTAACATCCCCTTAGACTTCTGTCTCTCAGATTTAACTTGCTGACAAACCAAGCATCGAGAGACATATTCAACAACATCTCTTTTCATGCCATCCCACCAGAAGTACTTCTTCAGGTCCCTATACATCTTCGTTATTCCAGGGTGAATAGAGAAAGAAGAACAATGAGCTTAATCCAATATTTCCTTCTTTAATTCTGGGATGGGAAGAAAACAAAACCGATTCCTGAAACTTATTATTTCATCACAATCCATGTGGAATTCAGGAACATTTCTCACCTTCTTTTGTAACTCTACATCCTCTTTCTGTGCCTCTTTAATCTTCACATGTATAGATGGTTGAACATTAATTTGAGAAAGATAAGATTTTTCCCCTTCCATTATAATTCCAAGATTCATCCTTTGTAAATCCATAAATATTGGATCTTTTGTGATCCTCATCATGGATAATCTAGAATGGTCTTGTCAACTTAATGTGTCTGCCACCTTGTTTTCTTTCCCAGGGTGGTAATGAATTGAGCAGTCGTAATCCTTAATCAGCTCCAACCATATTAATTGGTGTATATTCATCTCCTTTTGTGTGAAAATATACTATAAACTTTTATGATCAGTATAAATATCACACCTTTCACCATAAAGATAATGCCTCCAAATATTTAATACAAATATTACCGCAGCTAATTCCAAATCATGAGTTGGGTAATTTTCTCATGGATTTTCAATTGTCTTGAGTCATAAGCTATCACCATATCGTTTTTCATGAGAACACACCCTAATCTCTTCTTGGATGCATCACTGTAGATCACAAACCTTTCTCCACTACAAGGCAGTGTGAGCACAGGTGCACTGGATAACCTTATTTTTAACTCCTTGAAATTCTCTTCACACTCCTCTGTCCAAATGAACTTAACTCCATTTCAAGTCAACCTGGTGAGTGGATTAGATAACCGTGAAAAATCTTTCACAAAACGTCGGTAATATCCATCCAAACCAAGAAAACTTCGGATCTCAGTTACTGTTGTTGGTCTCGACCATCTTTTGATAACCTTTGTTTTTGCTGGATCCACAGATATCCCCTCTTTTGAGATTATGTGACCCAAAAATGAAACTTTTTGAATTCAAAATTCACACTTGGTAAATTTGGCATAAAGATTCTCCTTTCTTATGGTCTTTAATACAATTCTCATGTGATCTTCATGTTATTCTTTTCTCTTTGAATAGACAATAATGTCATCTATAAATACTACCAAAAACTGATCAAGATAATCTTTAAAGACTCTATTAATTAGATCCATGAAGATAGCAGGGGAATTAGTAAAACCAAATGGAATCACTATAAATTCATAGTGTCCATACCTTGTACAGAAATCCATCTTTGGTATATCCTCCCTTTTGACCCTTAATTGATGATACCATGAACGAAGATCAATCTTGGAAAAGTATTGAGCTCTGTGTAGTTGGTCAAATAAGTCATCAATGTGCAGGAGAGGATATTTGTTCTTGATAGTGATCATGTTAAGTTCTTGATAATCAATGCAGAGTCTCATTGATCCATCTTTCTTCTTAACAAACAGAACAGGTGCTCCCCAAGGTGATGCACTAGGGCGTATGAATCCCTTATCAAGATTCACTTAGAGTTTCTTCTTCAATTCCTGCAACTCAATTGGGGCCATTCTATAAGGTGTCTTTGAAATGGGCGTAGCACCCAGTATGAGTTATATTGAAAACTTAACTTCACGATTTGGTGGAAGACCTGGAAATTCCTCTGGAAAGACATCATCAAACTCCCATACAATGGGCATATTCTTAATCATTAGTTTATCTCCAACCATTTGAGATAAATTACCTTCATTTATTGGAATCAAGACCCATAAGATGGAATAAATTTCCACTGGAAGTTTATATTCATCCTTACATCGATAGGTGATCATAGATTAATCAGGAATATGAAATGTGGCTTCCCTTCTTTGGCAATCGATATGAGCTCCATATAAGGAAAGCCAATCCATTCCAAGAATCACATCAAAACCCACTATAGTAAGGATCACAATATTTTTAGGAAGCACTTTCCTAAAAACATCAATTGGAGAATAATTATAAAACTTTTGATGCAACCGTTGTTCCATTAGGAGTTGTCAGAGATAACTCAACAGCTAATTGTTGAGGTAGTACGACGATACCCTTAGAAAATTATTCAGAAATAAAAGAGTGGGTGGATCCAGAATCAAAAAAAACATTTGATACTTTAGAGTGTGTTGGTCGGAGTGGATACTCAAGAGGGGGGTGAATTGAGTTCCAAATAAAATTTCTGTGAAAACCTTTTAGGATTAAAATCCCCCAAATTAGAACAGCCCAGTCAATTAAGGTAGTAGAGATATAAGTGAGTTATTTTTCAACAGGTTTCTCAAAAGTTTGATTACTCCTCAGTTGAATAAGTATGAGAACTAATTCGATTTTTGAAACAAGTTTACTAAACAAATAAGATATACACACTAACCAGAACTAACTATCAGAGTGATTGTAAAAACAATTTCTATCTTGGAAAATATAAGCACAGTGGATAGATGTTAAACATAGTAAAGAAAAGATGAACACAACACATTAAAACAAGTGGTTCAGTCATAAGTCAAGACCTAGTCCTCTCTACTTGGTGATCACCTGCCACCAAGCAGTTATATTAAAAAGTGATACATAGCCTGTATCAAGCTTTACAACAGCTTTCACAAACTGTCCAGGTTTTGCAACCTCTACCACAGTTCTTCGTGGGAAACAAATAAACTACCAAGCCACATCAGGCTTCTTCCACAGTTATACGTGGGAAAAAAATGTAAGAATAGTTTGGTATGGGGATTTTCAGTATCCCTCAGTTCAAGCACAAGAGTCAGTGTGTGTAACACATACAAACTGCTCAAAAATTTAAAGTATTTAAACACAGTAGAGCTAAAGATAGTAGGGATAAGTTTGGAATGCTCTATTGTGTTGGCAGATCAGCTCTGGACTCATTGGAATGAATGAAATGAAGCTTTGGTCCTTCTCTGCAAGTTGCCTCCAAAACAGAGTGTGGCAATTTCATAGTTTTGACTTCCAGATGTAGAGATGACCAACTTCTAGGATTCAAAAACTCTTTTCATCACACTAATACAGATTGTAGAAGGTTCTTTTTCAATAGATCTTCGTGAAGCTCTTGTTCTTTTGGATTAGTGCTTGAGAGTTCCCTTCTTTTTTCCAGTATGTTCAGGGTCTCTCTTTTTGTGTCTCTCTTATGTGTCTTTTATATAGTCTCTTGTTTTTGTGTTTTGTTGTCCAGTAGCGGCTGACAAGAGAAATGTTTCAACCACATGTGGTCTTCCTTGTACATCGTACTATCTCCTGATATCCCTGCAAATAACATTAAATAATGTCCGGTGCATTAATTTTTCCAGACATGACCGTTATAATAGTATTAAAAAAAGGTAAAGAAAAGAATAGAATATCATTAGACTGGTAGAAGATGCATGTCACACGGTAGACTTCAATCTCTATAACTGTGGACTTCATCGATAGACTATTCAGTTGAGGGCTTCAAATGTGGTCTTTCCAACTGTGACCTATATTCTTTCCAACTGTAGACTTCAACTGTAGTCTTTTAACGGTAGCTATTTATTCTTTGTAATAGTGTATCCTCATCAGTGAACTCCATCGGTAGGCTCAATAGTAGACCTTTAATATTAAGCTTATAATTGGTAGTTCTGTAACATCATACTACTTCAATAGTAACCTTTCCAACTACAGACTTGAACAGAGAATTTCTCAACATAAGACTTGAGAAAGAGTCTAACATTGGACTTCTAGCAGAAGCCTTATTACAGTAGTGACCTTATGATAGGAACTCTTTATCTGTGAGCTTTGATAGGTAGATCATCAGTATGTTTATGACAGCAACCGTGTACTGGTAGCTTCCAACAGTGACTGTAAATCTTCAACAGTGATCTTCTAGCATCAGTGACTTAAGGTGATAGTAATCTATAACGGTGACTTTGAACAGAAGGCTCTTACCAGTAGCCTTTAACAGTGAGCTTATATTTAGATAAATATGGACTATAAGTTGATGTAGTAAATTCATGATTCTTAAGAATATACATTGTTGAGAATAAGATAATTGTATATGTAGATTAAGAATATTAAAGACTGACTTAATATATTATGATCAATATTTAAACATGATTTTTGATTACTAAAACAGGTGAGTCCAACGATCTCCCCCTTTTTGATAATCACAAATTATGTCAGTATGTATTAAAATTTGTCAAGTATCAGAGATTAATAAGCACAGTATTTCGAGATTTAGCGCAGTATTTTCATATTAGTTTCTCAATTAGCACATTAAGCACATTATGCACAGTATTTCTCCCCCTTTGTGATTAGAAAAAAGAAATACAAATGAGAGAAAAACTGAGAAGGCTTATATTAATAACACAATACATTTCATGAAAAAAAAAGAATACAGATTCCCAATAAAAATGCATAAACAAACTCAATCCACAGCATCGGTAGGTAGGGGGTCTTTCCCTTTGGAAGAAGAAGATGGAGAAAGAGCTGGTGGATCAGCAGGTTTAGGAATGGCTGTAGGAATGACTGGAGGGGTAGCAACAGAAGCTCATGTGGGTCTGTAGTGGGTAGATTGCTAAGGGATTAGTGGAGTAAGGCTTATGATAGCTTCAGCACGAGACATGATGGAAGAAGAACCACTGGGTAGAGATGTAGGTAAGGCAGGAGGGATAATGACAGGGGTGTAGTCCACATAGAGAAAGAGGAGAAGAAGGTTTCTGAAATCCATAATAATGATTCCTCCTCTTTTCATAGCAGATAAGAAATCATCTTTATTTTCCTAAAACTTATCCAAAGCAGGAGCCAATTCTCTCAGCTTGCTGACCTGCTCCCTGAATTTCTGAGTCACTAGGGGAAACTTCATATTCTCTATCAAGAGCTTGAAATGGTTGGTCATTTGATGCTTGATATAGACCTTCTCAAAGTAGGCATCCACCTTATTCTTAATGGCATCTTGAGAATCAGTAGCTGCCCGTAGGTGGTCACGAACAAAACTGCTCACTTCCCTAGTGGTAGCAAGTATCTGAGTATCCGAGGTGCCACTGGTACTGGCCTTATCCAACTCTTCTTGGATCACAGTTTTGATCTGGTCAATGTTCACAGTGGAGCTGGATGAGGGAAGGGGTTTTACCGAGAAAGCTACTGTCTCTTTGAAAGACTGTGTCAAATTACTAACCACCTTCTGAACAAGTGCATCTTTACTGTTAAAATTTTCTTTGATTGATGTCTTAAAATCCTCAAATACTTCCACAAATTGCTTGACTACTTCTTTGATATATCTAATATCAGCATTCACTTGGGTTTGATAACTGTTCATGGCAGTCAGTGAAGCAATAGATTGTCTTAGAGAAACCACAGCTCCTGTCCAACTCTCAATTTGAGTATGGAATACTTTAACTTCATCCATCATTTCCTTCACTGGACTAGACACAGCACATCCAATATATAGCTGCAGGGATTTCTCCACACTCCTCATCTCTTCAACCAAAATTTTCTTCAAATCTTCCACTGATTCTCTCAGTGCTTCTTTCATTTCAGCCTTTAAGGACTCAATCTCCTCCTTGGTTTCTAAATTGTCAGCCACAACAGGAAGGATAACTGAATCCCTTTGGGTCTAGTCTTCCTCATCAGAATCTCCATAATTGAGTCCAAGTACCATATATCCTAGATCTGATGACCAACCTTCGATGCCATACAACACAGAAACTGAACCAAGATGCTCCCCCTCACTTAGAGAATTATCTTGAGGAATCTCCTCTAACTAATCTGCTCGAGGTAACTCCACAACCTCCTCTACAACTTCAGAAGATGCAACAACCATTTGCTCTGATATTTCAACAATAGGGTTAGTCCTATCCTTTTCTGAGTCATCAATGACTCTCTCATCAATGGTAGTAGATGCCACTCCTGCTTCCTGATCAGGCACTATATTGTCTGTATTATCAATCAGAGGGCTCAAACTGATCTCTTCTTCTTCATTGTCCTCATCATCTGCTTCAGCAGCAGTCTCCTTTTCTTCATGAGCAAAATGATCTGATTCAGTTACCTCATCCTCTTCAGAGGTGTCCTTGACAACATTCTGATATTCTTCTTCTTCTTCTTCTTCAGTGGTCTCAGTATCACTATCCTTCAGAACAGTCTCTCTCCTTGGTAGTTCTTTTGGAGGGCTAGCTGATCCAAAAGCTATAGTCCTTATAGGACTATGAGGTAAATCAGGATCCCTCCCATCATCAATGGGGTGTTCTCTCTTTGAGGGTCCACAGCTCCTTCAGCCACCTCCTCATTAGAATAAACCGATTCTGGCTCATTAGGCTTCAGGCCTTGATCTCTTTTGTCTTTTGGCCTAGTTGGATGAGTACTAGGGTCAATCTTTTCATACACCTTTCCTTCATCATTCACCCATTTCCTCTTCCGGGGATTCCAGCTAATTTTCATGAACTTGAAAATAACCTTGGAGATAAAGACATTGTTCTTGGCTACTATCATTTCTTCTTGACTTCCAGCCACACCCTTTACCTTTAGCATAATTGAAATAAGCTTGGAATGGAATAAGGAATTGGACTTCGAGCTTGCCTTGGTCATATCTTCCAATTGTACCATCAGTAACCTACATAGGTTAATCTTCTTTCCATTCTTCAGTAAGTACATCAGGAATATGTCCTAGTACTTCAGTACAACAAATTCTCCTCTCCTCAGACTAAGTACATACTGAATGAATTTGAATAAGAGCTTGTCTTCTCCATTCATCTTAGCTGCAATAATACTTCTTGATTTTCCATCTCCTTTCAGTTCTTCCAGAGCTTTTTCATACTCAAAAACAGCACTGTATGGAGGAGCCACTCCATAGTAGTAATCAAATATTCCTTCATGAGGAACTCTCAAACAGGCAGCCCACTCAGCAGATGATAAACTAACTTCATTGCCATTGAATCTGGACATTATCTTATGCACATCCTCTTCCTCTTTGAACGTCAGATATTCATTGGATTATTTCATAGTCTTTGGGTAGTAAGGTCCATTGTTGTTGGAAAAGCATTTGGTCCATCCTTGGACATCTATTACTTTCAGCACTAATGACTTTATCGACAGCAGCCATTCTTCACTTATCTCCTTTTCAGCAAAGATTTGTATCTTGGTCAGATGCGGGTTTACAGGTCCCAATGGGGTGTTACTGGTGCCACTTGATTCGGCTCGAGTTCTCTTAGGCCTTGGCACATCCTCATTGACATTTGAGGGTCACTTGGTTCTGTCCATAGATATTGAGAGCGGTTCGAGGGATCAGGTTAAGGGTTAGGGTTTAGGAATTTCGAGAGCAAGGTTCAAGATTGGGAGAGGAAGGTGGATTGAAATGTGTTCATTGCCTTTGATTTTATCACTTAGGTATTAAAACAAAATAAAATAGAAATAATAAAAATAAATAAAACGGTTCGAATTACAGCAAAAATAAAACCAAACAGCGAGGTATCAAATAGTGAGATGTATCAGTGAGGTACACCGGTGAGGTGCAACAGTGAGGTATAATAGTAAGGTCCAATTGTGAGGTCCAACTATGAGGTCCAACTGTGAGGTCTAACTGTGAGGTTCGACTATGAGGTCTAACTATGAGGTTCGACTGTGAGGTCTAACAGTGAGGTCCCCTATGCTGAAATTAATCATACCTAACTCATGTTTGATGTAATTTAACCTCTCATAATTCAAAGGCTTTGTGAATATATCATCCAATTGGTGTTCAGTGCCAATGAATTCAAGAGTGATATCACCCTTTTGATAATGATCCCTCAAAAAGTGATCTCTCACATCAATATGCTTTGTCCTAGCATGAGATACTGGATTTTTGGAAATGTTAATAGCACTTGTATTGTCACGCTTTATAGAGACATGTTTGAATTTAAATCCATAGTTCAGTAAAGTATATTTCATCCACAGAATTTGAGCACAACAACTACCAGCAGCTATGTACTCAGCTTCGGCAGTAGATAATGCAACAGAATTCTTCTTCTTACTACACCAAGATACTAGTGACTTTCCTAAAATGTGACATGTCCCAGAGGTGCTTTTTCTATCTAACTTGCAACCAGAAAAATCAGCATCAGAATAACTCAACAAATCAATTGATTGTCCTTTTGGATATAATAATCCTAAGTTGGGAGTATGTTTGAGATAATTAAAAATTCATTTCACAAGAGTTAAATGAGACTCTTTTGGATTGTCTTGAAAGCGAGCCCACATGCATACACTAAACATGATGTCAGGTTTACTAGTTGTAAGATAGAGTAGACTCCCTATCATACCTATGTAGTTGGTTTGATCCACTGGTTCTCCAGCTTCATCTGTATCTAACTTACAGGTGGTACTCATAGGTGTGTCACTACCTTTACTACCATCCAAAGAAAAACATTTTAAAATATCCTTAATATATTATCTTTTATTCAAAACAATGCCATTTTTATTTTGAAAGATTTGAAATCCAAGGAAAAATTTGAGTTCTCCCATTAAACTCATTTCAAACTCATTTTGCATCATTTTTGAAAAATCAACACATAATGAACTTTTAGAAGATATAAAAATAATATCATCCACATAAATCTATACTATCAAAACATATTTAGAAATCCATTTAATGAAAATAGTAGGATCAGATATCCCTTGGGTAAAACCTTTTGAAATAAGAAAAGAGTTGAGCCTATCATACCATGCTCTTGGAGCTTGTTTTAAGCCATACAAGGATTTAGACAGTTTGAAAACATGATTGGAAAAATGGGGATTTGTAAAACTAGGAGGTTGTTCAAAAAACACATCCTCAACTATGTACCCATTTAGAAAAGCACTTTTAACAACCATTTGATAAAGTTTTAAATTCAGATGAGCTGCATAGGCAAGTAGTATCCTAATGGATTCTAGTCTAGCTAAAGTTACAAAGGTCTCCTCATAGTCTATTCCTTCTTCTTGACCATATCCTTGTGCAACTTGCCTAGCTTTATTTCTAACTATATTCCCAGACTCATCTACTTTGTTTCTAAACACCCATTTAGTGCCTATGGTTAAGGTGTCCTTGGGTCTTTCCACTAATTCCCAAACTTTGTTTCTTTCAAACCGATTTAGTTCTTCTTGCATATCCATTACCTAAAATTCATCATTGATTGAATCCTTAATATTGTTGGGTT
Organism: Viscum album; assembly: GCA_963277665.1. NCBI lineage: Eukaryota > Viridiplantae > Streptophyta > Magnoliopsida > Santalales > Viscaceae > Viscum > Viscum album. The sequence continues at coordinate 2,024,411,102 of OY728138.1, forward strand.
CAAGCTGTGAAAGAAAAGCTTGATGTTCAACCTGGTTTCTTAGAGAATCTCTAGTTTGTGTTCCTCTATTTAAATCGCCTACAACAGCATCTAGAGGATGATTCTTGAGAGTCCTAATACCTCTAGGAAGGGTTGAACTAGATTCTTCATAGTTGTCTATTGGTCCAAAATCAGCAGGTGCAGATTCTGGAAAATTTCCATAACTGGATACTTTTACAGGGGATTCACTATTTTTATCATTAAGGTTCAAATTTGATAATTCTTCCTCAAGATTTTCAAGAGAAGATTTAGGCTCATGTGGATCAGTCTCATAGAATTTGATATGAACTGATTCTTCCACACATTTGGTTTTCTTATTGAACACTCTATAGGCTTTACTTGAAATATAATAACCCAAGAAAATTCCTTCATCACTTTTGGGAGAAAATCTGTCAAGATTATCTTTAGTATTAAGAATAAATACTTTGCAACCAAAAACTCTAAAGTAATTAACCTTAGGCTTCCTATTATTCCAAACTTCATAAGGGTTCCTTTTTAGAATAGGTCTAATTAAGACTCTATTAATAATGTAACATGCTATATTTACAGCTTATGCCCAAAAATAAATAGGTAATTCATACTCATTAAGCATAGTCCTTGCAATTTCTTGATGGGTCATATTTCTTCTTTCTACAACTCCATTTTGTTGGGGTGTCCTAGGGGAAGAAAAGTTGTGACTATAGCCATTATGTGAGGAGTAGGATTCAAACTCATGATTCTCAAACTCACGACCATGATCACTTCTTAGGGTTTTAATCTTAAGTCCACTAAGGTTTTCCACAGACTTAGAATATTTGACAAAGTAGGAACAAGATTCACTTTTTGAGCTATAAAGTATACCCAAGTATACCTAGAAAAGTCATCTACAAGAACATAAACATAGTGCTTCCCATTTAAACTTGAAACTCTTGATGGTCCAAAAAAATCCATGTGAACCAACTCAAGTGGTTGAGAAGTTGAAACTTCTTTCTTTGATTTGAAAGAAACTTTGTGTTGTTTTCCCTTTTGATAGGGATTACACACTTTATCATTTGGGAATTACAATTTAGGTAGGTCTCTAACTAAAAATTTATTAGATAGCTTCCTAAGTGAGTGCACATTACAGTGTCCTAATCTGCTATGCCACAACCAAGATTCTTTATGAAAAGCATTTAAACAAGAAATATTTTGTTTGGATAAGGAGTTTAAATCAATAGCATATACATTCTCATTTCTACAGGCAGTGAAAACTAAGTCATTCTTTGAATTAAAAGCATTGCATGAATCATTTTCAAACTTAACATTAAGGCCATAATCACATAACTGAGATATGCTAAGTAAATTATACTTTAATCCATCAACAAAAAGTACTTTAGAAATTAATATTGTATCAGGGTTACCAATATGGCCTAAGCCGATGATTTTTCCTCTTGCATTGTCACCAAAGGTGACATGACCACCATCAACTTTAATTAGACTCTTAAAGCACGAATAGTCTCCTGTCATATGTCTTGAACATCCACTTTCCAAATACCATAGAGTGTTACAGGAACTCTTTAAACAAATTCCCTGCAAAATAGATTAAACATGGGATAATTTTGGTACCCAGATCTTCTTGGGTACAGAAAGGTTAGCCAATAAAACATTGGGAACCCATATTTTATTTATAGAATTTCTAAAATCAACAAACTTATTTTGAGACATAAATACTTTGTTCGGTCCTTTAGAAAATTGTTTCTCAAAAGATTGTCCAGAATAAGTAGTGAACTGTCCAGATTTTGGAACAAATTTGGTTTTGCTAATGTGTCGCTGTCCAGGCTGATATCCTAGACTAGATGTATATTTTGAAGCAATATGTCTTCCTAGAAACTATGTCAAGGTATCTCTACCAGTAGTGAACTTCTCAATATCCTTTCTTAATTGTTCATTATATAATTTGAGCTGAGTATTCTCTTTCAACAATTGAGCATTCTTTTCTTTTTCTACCCTTAGATCTGTTTTAATATTACTAGTCAAGGCATGTTGTTTCTTCAAAGATTTGTATTTATCTTTTAGTTCATTGCAGGTATCTTACAGTACATTGCAATATTCAAACAGTTCATCCTTAGACATATTTGAATCATTATCTGAGTCACTATTATTTTCAGAATAATAATCATTTAGAATAGGGGAAACAGGTACATCAGATATGTTAGTCATGAAGCACATGTTGGCTTGATTCTTTTCAGATTCAGTAGCTTCTGATTCACTTGTGTTGTCTTCCAAAGCACTCCAAGTTGCTTTCATGGCTTTCTTGTACTTCTTGTCCTTATAATCATATTTATTTTTGAATTTTAACTTCGAACAGTCATCCTTGATGTGTCATTTCCTCTTGCATTCATAGCAGACTATATCATCTTCCTTATCAGATTTCTTCCAATCCTTCTTCCACTTACCTTGTTGATCATACTTACCCTTGTAGTTTGGATTTCTGAAAAACTTTTTATTCTTATAGAACTTCTTAAATCTCCTAGATATTTGAGCCATTTCTTCATCACTGTCTGAATCTGAATCTTCACTAGTTGAACTTACAGTAGGTACATGTATTTTCTCCTTGTCTTTACTCTTACAGGAAGTAGACTTAAATGCTACAGATTTTATTTTGGGTTCATCATCTTCTTTTTTGTTCACCTTCAATTCCTCTTCATACATCATTAGTTTACCAATCAATTCCTTAACCGGTAGCTTACTGATGTCACGTGACTCTAGGATAGACACAGAAGTGCCTCTCCATCTATCAGGTAAACATCTCAATATTCTCATGATCTGCTCCTTTTCTAGAATAGCTTTTCCCAGTGAACTCATGGTGTTGACAATCTCATTGAACCTAAGATACATATCATAAATGGGTTCATAAAGTCTCATTTTAAAATTATCATATTTAATAGTATTAGTATTTAATCTCATTTCCTTCACATTGGTTGTTCCTTCAGGAGAAACAGCCAAGGTGTCCCATATTTCATGAGTTGTTTTACATGCAGAAATTCGGTTAAATTCCTCATCTCCTAAAGATCAGTAAAGAGCATTCATAGCTTTATAGTTATTATTATAGTCAGACTTTGTAGCATCATCCCGGGTAGATCTAGGAGTTTTGGGAATTTTATATTCTGATTCTATAGGAGACCAAATATCAAAACTAATACTTTCCAAATGAATTTTCATTTTAATTTTCCATTGACCATAATTCACACTATTAAAGAAAGGTGGACTGTTAGTAGCAGCACCTTCTAGTCTATTGTTCATAACTAGATTTTAGAAAATATTTTAAAGAGAGAAAATTTAGAACTAACATAAATTTAAGATCTTTAAGTAAAACTAAAATCACAGTTTGAAAACAGAGGGTTTGAAAACCTTTTATTTCTAAATAAGAATGAATCCTTTGATACCAAATGTTGGTCGGAGAGGATACTCAAGAGGGGGGTGAATTGAGTTCCAATTAAAATTTATGTTAAAAAATTTTAGGATTAAAATCTCCCAAATTAGAATAGGCCAGTCAATTAAGGCAATAGAGATATAAGTGAGTTATTGTTCAACAGATTTCTCAAAGGTTGATTACACCTCAGTTGAATCAGTATGAGAACTAATTCTACTTTTGAAACAAGTTTACTAAACAAATCAGATATACAAACTAACCATAACTAACTATCAGAGTGAATGTAAAAACAATTTATGTCTTTGAAAATATAAGCACAGCGAATAGATTTTAAACAGAGTAAAGAAAATATGAACACAGCACATTTAAACAAGAGGTTCAGTCTTAAGTCAAGACCTAGTCCTCTCCACTTGGTTATCACCTGCCACCAAGCAGTTATATTAAAAAGTGATACACAGCCTGTATCGGTCTTTACAACAGCTTTCCAAAACTGTCCTGGTTTTTCAACCTCTACCACAGTTCTTCGTGGGAAACAAATAAACTACCAAGCCACATCAGGCTTCTTCCACAGTTATACGTGGGAAACAAATGTAAGAATAGTTTGGTATGGGGATTTTCAGTATCCCTCAGTTCAAGAGCAAGAGTCATTGTGTGTAACACATACACACTGCTCACAAATGTAAAGTATTTAAACATAGTAGAGCTAAAGATAGTAGGGATAAGTTTGGAATGCTCTATTGTGTTGGAAGATCATCTCTGGACTTGTTGGAATGAATTAAATGAAGCTTTGGTTCTTCTCTACAATTTGCCTCCAAAACAGAGTGTCGCAACTTCCAGGTTGTGACTTCTAGATGTAGAGATGACCAGCTTCTAGGATTTAAAAACTCTTTGTAGAACAATACTACAGATTGTAGAAGGTTCTTTTTCAATATATCTTCATGAAGCTCTTGTTCTTTTGGATTAGTGCTTGAGAGTTCCCTTATTCTTTCCAGTATGTTCGGGGTCTCTCTTTTTGTGTCTCTCTTATGTGCCTTTTATATAGTCTATTGTTTTTGTGTTTTGTTGTCCAGTAGGGGCCGACAAGAGAAATTTTTCAACCACGTGTGGTCTTCCTCGTACATAATACTATCTCCTAATATCCCTGCAAATAACATTAAATAATGTCAGGTGAATTAATTTGTCCATACATGACCGTTATAATAGTATTAAAAAAATTGGTAAAGAAAAGAATAGAATATCATTAGACTGGTAACAGATGCATGTCACACGGTAGACTTAAATCTCTATAATTGTGGACTTCGTCGGTAGACTATTCAGCTGAGGGCTTCAACTGTGGTCTTTCCAACTGTGAACTGTAGTCTTTCCAACTGTGGCCTTAAACTGTAGTATTTTAACGGTAGTTGTTTATTCTTTGTAACAGTGGATCCTCATCAGTGAACTCCATCGGTAGGCACAACATTAGACCTTTAACAGTAAGCTTCTAATTGGTAGTTCTGTAACATCATACTACTTCAATAGTAACCTTTCCAACTACAGACTTGAATAGAGAATTTCTCAACAGAAGACTTGAGAAAGAGTCTGACAGTGGACTTCTAGCAGAATCCTTGTTACAACAGTGACCATATGACAGTAACGCTTTATCTGTGAGCTTTGATAGGTAGATCATCAGTAGGTTTGTGACAGTAACAGTGTACCGGTAGCTTCCAACAGTGACTGTAAATCTTCAACACTGATCTTCTAGCATCAGTGAATTAAGGTGATAGTAAGCTATAACGGTGACTTTAAACATAAGTCTCTTAACAGTAGCCTTTAACAGTGAGTTTATATTTAGATAAATATAGACTCTAAGTTGATGCCGCAAAGTCATGAGTCATAAGAATATAGATTGTTGAGAATAAGATAATTGTATATATAGATTAAGAAAATTAAAGACTGACTTAATATATTATGATCAATATTTAAACATGATTTGTGATTATTAAAACAGGTGAGTCCAACAGATTGGATGGTAAGTATACCTTCCACCACTTCGTTATCATACTCCACATCGCCGATAGAAATTGCATGTGACTTTACTTTGTCTTTGGTATTAAGAGTTTGTTGATGTCGATCACCATCAACAACCCTTGGATTAGGGAATTTATTAGCATAATGCCCTATTTCCTTGCAATTGTAACATTGAAGTGTAGGAGGTGCATTCTGTTTAGCCATTTCTTTATTTGCATCACTAGAAATCTTTTTTCCATTATTATGGAATTCAAATGCCCTATGACCTTCTTTTCCACATTTTAATCATTTACTTTTACCTTTAAGACAATTTCCTCCATGTTTCTTTCCACACTTTGAGCATAAGGGAAAACTCATCTTCTTTTCAGTGTGGTCTTTAGATTCCCCTTTGAATTCCATTTTCCTCTTCTTATCAAACCCATATGACTGATGAGTTACTCCAATATCCATCTCAACCTTGAGAGCACATCGAAAAATTTCCTCTTAGATATTGAATTCCCTTATGGCTAACACCCTTCGAAGACTTGGTTTTAAGCCACTAAATAATCGATCGATCTTACTCTCAAGTTGGATAATAATTCACAAAGCATAACATGCAAGTCTTGTAAAATTTGCTTTGTAGGTACCAACAGATTCATCTTCCTTTTGCTTTAGTTCAAGAAACTCCTTCTCCATATTTTTTCTAAGAATACGAGGGAAGTACTTATTGAAAAATAAGTTCTTGAACTCATCCAATTGCATGGACTCAATTTCGTCTCTTTGCCTCGTATTCTTAATAAGATTCCACCATTTATCAGCTTCACCTTCCAAACGATATACTGCTAAGATGAATTTATCATGTTAAGAGCATTGAAGAACTAAAAATATCTTTTCAATGGTACATATCCATTGTTCAGCCACTAATGGATCAGTAGACCCGTTGAATGAGGGTGGATGCTGCTTCATGAAGGATTAAACAGAATGTTGCTCCTTCCTTTGCTCGTCTGGAAGTCCTGCATGATTCATAGCTTGAGAAAGTTGTGTGATCATCGCTATAAGATTTTTCATTCCAACTCCCATAACATTTGGTTGCTCAGGGGGACAATCATTGAATTTCCCATCGCATTCATCATTAACACGGTTCCTTCGGGTTCCAGCCATTGACTAAAACCAATAAGCATAGTGTGAGAAACACTAATCATAATTGTAAAACCACATATTTAAGAATAAAATTTCACACTTAAGGTCTTATCATAGGTTATTCATGTCCATTTATAAAACACTAATATTGTTTTCTATGCTTAGACACATCCTTAGGGTTCTTACTAAGGCTTTCACATCCTAGTTTCCAAAGGTTGACTATAACCTCCCTCTGATACCAACTATAATAACCCTTAATTTACATACATTGTTATTACTTAAAAATTGAAGCATGCTTATTACAACATATAACAAAATCATCATAGGACCATATAGGTATAGTGTCTTTAGAAACTGGGAAACATAAACAATTGTTTCATAAAGCATCTACATTGTCTCCCATTTATTTCATCATATATAAAGTCCCATTTAGCATATCATACTTAGTATCCTTATTCCTGACCTGGGGAAAATAAAACATACAGAAGGGTGAGCTCAAATGCTCAGTAAGGGTAAATAAAGGAAATATCAATCATATCATATTCATAAGAACATAACATTTTGAAAATCTTATCCTGTAAAAGAGATCATAATATCATAACATGGGATAAATCATAGTAGTGAAATGTAATCCCAATAATCATAACATAAAACATGAAACTTTGTGGTATACACACATAATCATAGAAAATCATTTCTTATTAGTCAAGACTCATTTCCAAGACTATCATAGCGGACAAAGTCCATTTCTGAACCGAGTTCACTCCTCGTTCCAGTCCAGTATCACTGAACCAGTTTTAACTTTCCATTCCAGCCATGTCTATCTCATGAGATATAAATCATTACCCAATGCATTGGAGGGAGATATAGGTCCCACCCATCTCATAATGAAACCATTCTTATGTGTGCCACAAAATCATAAATTAAACATCATAGCATAACCCATGCAATAAAAAATGGGATTCTTAAACATCATAAAACAATCCATATAAGATAAAGGACTTCATAAAAATAATTCCATCATAACATAATCAAATCAATGTAAAATAGGGATAGAAACATAACCATATATTATCTTGTATGGAAAATAATTTTGATAAAACACTTGAACTCCATTCTTGAGGAAAATATCCTTTCTACTTCAAAAACATTTTTCCTTTCTTAACATGTCATAAAATTCTAAACTAAAATAATTTTATTAAAAATAAACTTGAAAACTTTTAAAGTAAGATTCATGGAAATAATGTTCTCTGAAATCATAAAAATCCATTCATGTCGTATAAGTTACAAAACATTCTTCTCGTACTTTTTCCGGAAAAGTCAAAAAGTATCTCGTACTGAAAACGACAAAAGATTCCTTTCATATATTTTACTAAAAATTAACCAATAGGTAAAATTGGATTTAAAAAATTGTAATAGGATAGAAATAATATTACATATTGAGGAAACATGGATGTGGATGATAAATATGCCCTAGTAAATTCTAAATTATAAACAATCTCGATAAAAATGAGATTGTGAGATTTTCTCTTACCTTAGGTTTGATATGTTTTGTACGTATCTGAACCTCCTATATAATCATTTAAATAATTTAATTGACTTATTAAAAAATCATATTAATTTTTATGATATCATATATGGTCATATTCTTATCTTTTTATTAGTAATATTTCATCGCTACTTGTTATTCGGGTGTTTATTACTTTATGTTCTTATGCATGTTTTGTCGAATAAATTTTTATTCCTATTTTTAGGTTATAGATACCTTATTTAAATAATGTTATTAGTGTAATATATATCATATTTATTCATTCAATTCATTTATATAATCATCATTCAATGAATATCATGTAGAACGAGTCGCATCACATCGTGGAGACGGTAGTCCGTACGTACGCACGAGCAATGATATCGTTCCCATAATTTTTGAATGGTATTGGAGTGGATGATGGAATGTATCAGAATTAGTATCATGTTATAATAATAATATATATTTATTCTCTACACCATTATACCCATCCAAGTAAGGCGGTGGTGGAAAACAGATTACACCACGGCGTGGAGACGGTATTCCGTACGTACGCACGCGCGGTGATTTCATTTTCCGTAGGATGGATAGAAGGTGAAATAGATTTGTTTCATATTTATAATAACATATAATTATATTATTGATACTTATGTTATTACTTTATAATTAAAAAACTAAGTAAGAATAAGTTGAAGAAGAAATAAATTGGAAAGGATCGGTAATGGATATTACCTCTACTTTGGTGCGCCTCTTCTTAACCTCCTCTTATGGCACTAAATATGGTCTTTGAAGAAGACCAGGACCTCTATAATGTTCCTAGGGAAGTGGATAATAGAAAATGTCAGGATTTTTCTGAGATTTAAGGCTCAAAGTGGTGTGAGGAGAATAGGGGGGAAGGTTCCCTTTTATAAGGGAGGAGAAGGGCACCTTAGGAAAACTTAAAATGTTATTTTATAACAAATTCATATTCGGTTTATAATGGATCCAAAGTGACTTATTTAAAGTCTAGGGTGGGTATGGGTATAAATCCTCTCAACCAATAGGTTTTAGATGAGTTTAGGTTACTATTTTAACCTTATCATTTATATTTAACGCTAAGTTAAATAATTTAACTTTTACCATGTCTTCTTGTTTTCTTACACTATATGGTTAATAAACTTACTATAACAAGCCAAAATATCCCCCAAGTGGTTCATAATTAATATATATAACCTTATCTAATTCCTTTTCCCTAGCCATATATTTTTAGGAATAGAATATCAATTAATAATATAATATTTTTTTAAACCTATTTTATGTCAATTTTGACACTATTTGGTAGTTTATTTTTGTAAAAATCATAACAGCATGATTAGTTAGAAAAAATTTAATTTAATTAATACTAACATGTCATATTAACCTATAAAATTAGTGTAATTCATAAAAAGTCTAAAATTACATTTATTTCGGTATTTATAACATCAATTATGTTAATATTTCATTAATAAGGTAATTACTCCATCATCATTGTGTTATAAATAAATTAAAATATTTAATGTCTAAAAATTAAAAATAAAATACCATTATGTAGGAAATATTTTTATATTTCTAATGAATATTTATAGTCTAATTTATCTTATGTATAATTCTATATTAAAAATTTTTTACTTATTAAACTTTGATTTTACTTCTTTTAACTCTTCTTTGAATTAAATAATAATAAATGTCCTAATCTAATACAAGTGGACCTAAATGGTCATATTTTATTCCTAAGGTTGTTTTTGGTGGAATTACACTTATCCAATAGAATTAGTACATGGTTTAGGGTAATAATAATATCATTTTTACCCTTAATTACCCTATTTACTTTTAATCGTGGTAAATAAAAGTAAAAAGTTATTATTCACAAAAAAAATATTTTCATCTCATTGAACCACATTTTACTTACTGACATCAACCATGTCTCTTGAATTTTGGAAATTCCACTCACAGAAGCAGTAAAATTATGTTTTATGTAAATTTGAAAATTATCCTAAAGGTGGGTAAAAGACGATGAAAAGTTTAATAAAATTTTTATATAACTAAAATTATTATAAAATGACTCCAATTAATTACATTGAACTTATATATGTATTATGTATCTATTTGAACCTAAAATAAATTTAAATAAAATAAATGATTATTTAAATAAAAATTCAGTTTTTAACGAATAACTTAGTGTTTTCACTATTCTTCAAAAATTGAAAGTTTTCAGAAAAATACCAAAAATTCACACTAGGCTAATTTCGATATTCTGAATCCAAAAATGAAGACCATTTTGAAAGATAAAATTTATAAAATTTTAAAAGGTGGGTATTACTATTCATAACGGCTAGTTTATATAATATTTTAATATCATATCGTTGTTTAGTGAAACTTGGTATTGCGTACAACGCAAGCTATCGAGAAAGGTTGCTCTTGCGTGTAACGCAAGCCAAGATAGTTTTGTGTGTAGTGAAAGATTCCTTTGCATATAGCATAATTCATAAAAACAAAATATTTTTCATAAAATCTTCGGGTGTTTCAAACTATAATTTTTTATAATTAATTATCTATGTGATGTGATGTGAAGGAGGAGTTTGGGTGGTTATATGAGCTTGGTTGAGCCATAGTGGGCTTAAGAAGAGATTCTATCTTGGTGAGTTTAATAGAAATGGATTCACTAAAAGTCAGGTGGTCCTAAAACTTTCCCTATGGAATTTAAACAGTTATTTTATGTTCATGGGAATGTGCAATCTCTCCACAGATGGTTTTCCCTCTATTTATAATAAATTATAATTTTAAATTAAAATTAAAATTTTTGATTTAAATTTAACTCTTGAAACAACCAAAACAAGTTCTTATTCCACTATGAACCTAGTGTATTGGTATGATGCCTCAACCATTCTTCATTGGGGTTCAGTCTAAAAGATTTTACCAAGGAACCTATATCTTAATTTAGGGGTGTGACTATACAAATTATGAATTAGTGTCCCTAGCATAGGTACCCTCGACCACCTCTTTGTATAAGTATGGATCAACTTAGATGGTTGACCATGTAGGCCTTAAATAACCTTTTCTATATCTCTAATGGACCCTTCTCTTGGAGGAAGGTGATGAGTTATTATCGATCATCCCTAATGGTTGATTAAATAAACCTTGAGATAAATTAAAACCATTAGGATTGATTTCCTAGTTATGGGATGAGTGATCCCTTTTCCTTGAGATGTGTTTTCCTAGGTGGTTAAACTATGGAAAGGATGAACAAGTTGAGTGAGTGGACTAAACCAGAGGACCCATGAGCCTAGTTTGAGACTAACAACCCCATATAGGGTGACTACTTTGTGATGTGACCTAGGGGGCCATGGTAGGTGCCTTAATGACCAACCAACCCCAAGATAGTGTGTCATGTGATTTTTGAATATGACTACAGGAGTCTACCTAGATCCCGAACCAAATTTGTGGGCTATGGATCCTGATGATGATATTATATAGATTCCCATATGTGCTTCTTAGGATTTTTCCTATGATTATAATTACATGAATTAATGGGATTTATAATATATACACTTGTATATGTTTTTATATTATATATTGAAAATTCCTTTGTAGTGATGATATATTAAATGATAAGGAAAATTCCCTAATAGGAGATCTTGATATGATTTAGGGTCAGGCATCATAGCATTATCTATCTCTAGGTAATGAGGTCTTGCTACTTATATGAACCCATATATACAGTTATGATATGATAAAGTATTAGGCTTTGTGGAATCATGTATCACTGGGTAATGAGGTTCAGATAATAGTATATTCCCTTATAGGTGGTTGTGGTGTGATAAAGGGTCAGACAATGGGGTTATATGTATCTATAGGTAATTATGGAATGGTACCTATATATTCACTTATAGGTAGTTGTGATAAGATAAAGGTTCAATCATTGGTTCATTATTTATCTTCATGTGATGAGGAACTAATACATATCTACAACCTAGTAGGCAGTTGTGATATGATATAGGTTCAAGAATCAAGATGATATGAAACTCTGGGTAACGAGGGATTGATGGCTCCATACACCCTTAAAGGAATTATTTATATATATATACTGAGGGGAAATACCCCAAAGTCATTACAATGATGGCACATCCATCATGATGTGTTCTGATACACTTTTGTACTGACTGAAGTTGGTATGGTCAATCGGGGTCATGGAACTAATGATCGACGATGTTTATTCATTTTTTTCTACAGTTCTTTATTATATATCCAGAGCATGTCACATACACAATCACTACATTTTTGGTATGTACAGTTCCATGTTTTTGGTTCCTTGCTAATTTTTTTTCTCACACCCTACTTGAGCCTGTATAATACTTGGTTACTCAAGTAGACTCTCACTTGGTTGTAGGTGTATGTAAGATTGAGGCCTAAGATTTAGTCATCTAGTGGGATATATCAAAGTCTAGAGACTGGGATGAGGTGAGGATTTATGTTGGGAGTAGTTCCTCATATGTAATTTATTATTATTTTTACTCTGAACATGTTATCATACAAGTGGGAAATTGATTTTGTTTTCTTATAGTAAAAACATTATTTATGATAGCGTGTTTAGTTAATTAATTGTCTCTATATAATTTTTTGTGTATGTTTCTTTGTTATTTTATTTTCGTTTAAATCTCTAGTATATGGGGTATAGTGGCCTCACAATACCACCTTAGACCCCTGTTGTTAGTAAATATCCTCTAATGCATAAGGAGGTATTCCCGAGGTCATGTGAAACCACCGGTCTAGTTACTATTCATAATGAGTCAGGCTGAGACATTAACAAGTGGTATCAGAGAATGTTTTATTTTCCCTTACTATTTAGGGAGATGGTAGATTGGATACATAGGAATGTTCCCAATCTTATGATGTAAACTAGATCGGTGCATCGTGAACACCTTTTTATGATGGAAGTATAAGTTACCAAGTGAATGGAATTGATGTTCTTAGATTGTGATGTTACATTTTCTTTATTTTCACCTAGAATGACACACTTTTTTGTTCAGGATTTCTGATTTATGGTTCATGCACTTCAGGTATGGTCCCATTGGAAAGAGGTCGGTTATTAGATTGGGCAGCTGGCCCATAATAGTAATAGATGACTGTTTGTATCATATTAGGTATGTAGGATTCATAATAAATATTATAAAGTCTCGTATTTTTAGGTCTATTATTTTTAAATATTATATAGACTATTTTCAAGACCAAGTGATGATATTTCATGCAATTTTAAGGCCCGATGTACTTAAAATAATTTTTTAAAAAATATTAAAATATTAAATATCAAGCACATGAAATTTTCCAAAAAAAAGTGAAATAACTTATAAATGGGTGCTCAGATCAAAAAATCAGAGGCCACCATTGAGTTCAGAATGGTGTTTTTATCCTAAGCACGACATAACATTGGTCGGTCCGGGTCATTTGTGAAAAATATGTCGAGAACGTGAAATTAATAAAATAAATTAGTTAAAATGTTTGTTTATTTTATTATACATAGAGACTTTCACCTCTATAAGTATATAGCTATAGATTTTATCTCAGGGTTGGAAACTAAACCATGGAGACCCTAGAAACCATTGGAGGAGAGCGTTCTTGGGGAACGACAAAGGATCATGGATCATCAAGCTAGTGATGTTGGGGGATCCTGTCAATGACATTAATGCAACTTCTCTTCATCAATGATTGATCTAAACTCTAGGTAGGGTGTTTTTGTTTTTTTAATTTTATCCTTTTCTTAATCTCAGATGAACACGTGTCAATTCAACGAACAATAATTGATCCACGAACTGTCGGTAAATATAATTGGATATAATTGTTAACTTTTGGTTTGTTGGTTTCCCCTCTACGATTATCCTTCTATGATAATGAATCGAGGAAAATGAATAAAATATAAGTTTCATTACTCCCTTTCATGGTATATGTATTTATCCAAATTTTCTTCATGAAATCATAATTGGAAATCCCTTTTTCAATGGTTCGATAAATACATAGTTTTGGGTCATTGCATAATAGTTCCCTAGCACAACGGATCCAAACCGCAGGTATGAAACGTGCACATGGCATCAAATCGAGGATTCGATGGTGGAAATGGGTAGATAGGGGATTAATAGGTTTGGATATAGGTTTCCATACACTTCCTAGGTGCACATGTAAAATATATGTCAGAGGTGATTTCTAGATGCATTTCCAGGTTGGATTCTGGTGAGATATAGGCGGCAAGGCATGGTCAATGTAGATCCGGGATCTACGGAGTTATTTTAGGTGAAAATCAAGGTAGAATTGGTGCACAAGGAAGAATATATAATAACTATAGATCTAGAAAATACCAAGAAACATGGCATGTAACACCGTACTACACTCCATGTGGAACCCCTTTAGTGGAGTCTAGGGTTTTGATAAGAAGATAATGATCACATGGCGTGTGAACCCTATCACACGGTATGTGAACCTCCCTAAATGACTCAGCATGTACTCCAAAGAGTACATGGGCACGGGTAACAGTACATGTCTAGATGAAACACTATGTAATCCCACATGAAAATGACTTCGCATACACGGACCAGTACACGGACATGGCTTGGTAGACAGAGACCCATCCAGGCGACACGGGTAGGAAACCCTTTGTCTCTACATACCATGTACCCATCCTACACACTGTGTATTTTTAGACTACATGTTGTGTGAGGATTTCTACATGGGAAAGACTTGGTATATTTAAACACATCGTGTACCCCTGGGACATGCCATGTACTCCCATAAAGAGTTCTTGAGGCTATTTGTTTTCATAGTTTGTACCATTATAATTTGAGTGTGTTCCCTTGGTCCTTTCCTCGAGGGTACAGTGTGGAATTACACACACATAACTAAATTGCAATCCCCTCTAGAGGTTGAGTCTCCAAATAGAGTTGTGGGGTCTCTCTATGATACTTGAGTGTGATCCTCTTTCATACCTAGTGGATTTTGTGGAATTAGTGTGACCTCCTAGAGTAGGATGTTGATCCTCTATCTAGAGGTCCACATCAGTAGGGTTTGTGGGATCATTATAATATGATCCCCTATATAGCGTGTTGATCAATATTGGGTTAATGATGTCCCCCATTAGTTCTGGGCATAACCCCCTCTCTATGTATCATAGTCTTCTCAGACTAATACATTCTCTTTGGTTGAGGCCCAAATGATCTAGAACTCTTCATCAAGTGTCTCTGATGATAACATGTCTTGTGGAGAGAGTTCTCCCAGAATGATCATTTCTTCATGTAAAATCTTGTGTCTGGAAGTTGGATATGACTACTTGATGGTATGGTGTATTTACTGAGTATATCTTGATTCATTTTGTACTACTTATATCTGTGATACATTGTTACATCTTTTATTGAGATGACTATACTTGTTTCTATGTGTTTTGTGTTTTCAGGGTGTCCTATTTAGTATTTTCATACTCACCCATACATAGTCTTTTCACACATGTGTCATGTCTTGTGCAGATAGTGTCCCTTTTTATGGTGTCTTAGGAGGATAGGGAGTGTGTGGGGAATAGCTAGAGCTGAACATACCTAGGTGTTTACCGAGATCATTTCTTTGACTTAGTCCTCTCCCTTAGAGTAGGTTGGACTCTTTACAATTTCAATTGGACTTGTGTATAGATTATCGTTGTGGTGGGATTGTATTTGGCCCTGTTTACTTTTACTTTACTTCTCTTCATGATCTTTTGTGGGATCTTATAAGTATTCATGAATTATTTTAGTTGTTTACATTTCAGCATTGTGTAGTCTTAGAGATGTGTGCATGTGTACAAGTACTTTTGTCTAATGCTTGCCATTTGTGGGAAATTCCTACTCGATGCTAGTCACCAATACTTGTCCTATTGGAGGTGGGATTATGACAGTCATGAGTTAGACCCTGGCGGGTCGGGTCATGAGCGAGTGGTATCAGATGTGGTTGGTTCTACTTTAGTACCATGATTCTGTGATATTTGTTTGGGGTAATTGTTTTAAGTATTTTGAGTTTTACTTTTGAGCCAGGGACTCCAATGTTGGTGTGGTGGCCGATGTATCCATACACTAGGACTCTCATCAAATGATTTTCTACGCAGTACATGTGAACACTAGTTACAAGGAAAAACATTGGTGAATGCATCATATATGAATGGTTTTTTTTCTTGTCCTTCTTAAGTTATCTCCCCATATATAATCTTTTGGTTGTGGCACATCTTGTTTTATTTCAGGATGCTTCCATGTAGATGGCCACCCTGGATCCCACCATGTGATCATGAGGATGATCTTCCCACTGATTAGGCATCAATACAGGGGGCCATACTAGAGATCGCACCTTGGGTTGGTTTACTAGCTATACCACCACCTATCAAGCAGTAGTTTCTACCAGCACTACCAATTAAGGATGCACGTAAGCCGAGTGTTTTTCATGAGTTTCAAAGGCATCAAACTCCTAGTTTTGGGGTGATCCAAACCCCCATATGGATAAGGATTGGCTAGAGGTAGTCACTCATGTTTTCTACCTTGTGAGGATATATGCCGATCAGATGGAAGTCCTTTATATGAGTCTTCTTTAGGGAACTGTGGGGTAATGGTGGAGATTGGTGACTTAGTTACACAATGAGACATATATTTCCTAGAAAAACTTTAAGAATATTTTCAAAGAGGATTTCTATTTGGCCACGTTGTGATCGGTACACATACAGAATCTCCTGTATCTATATTAGGGAAGTACGACTATGGAAGAGTATTCGACGAAGTTTACAGATCAATTATGCTACTCATTGAATATGGTATAGGACTAATTCATTAGGGCTCAAACATTTGATATGGGCTTGTGCAGGGACATCAGGGAATCAGTGGTATCTCTAAGAATTTCTACCTATATTGGAGTACTTGAGCGAGCCCTGTTAGTGGAACGTTTTCTCGAAGAGAAGACACCGATATTGGGAGCTAGAAGTGTAAACCCAATAGCTAAGACCTTGGAAGTGGGTAGACAATGATAGTCATTGGGATAGAAGTATTTTAGTAGCTTCAGGAGGAAATCCCAGGACTCGGGGAAAGTGGCGCATGGGTCTCAGGGCAGCTCAGATTATCCAAGGGATAGGCAGTTGTTTATCTTTCAATGGTCAGGGACATCTGGCGTAATATTTTTCAACCCGTCATATAGATGATTAGGATATGGTCAAGGGACCTCCTAGATAGAGGAAAAGATAGGATAAGGGTGGTCCATAAGGTGGTGGATGTGAAAGAGAGGTAGGTAGAGCAGTAGGAGGCGGTCGGAGGTTTGACTTATTACCACCACCACCCCCAGGTGGTCCACACAAGGCTCGTGGAGATGGTGGGTAGGTACGATGATAGATTCAGGCTATGGATGCCTATGAATTTGAGGATCTAGGGATGATATAAGGTACAATCTATTTATTTTCTACTTTAGTTGTTGTATTGATAGACATAAGTTCTATTCATTCTTTTCTTTCCAAAAATCTTGTTCGAGACTCAGAGATTCTGATTGAACCATTTACTCAACCCTTACACTTGGATACTTATACTAGAGTAGACTTGATGATCACACATTGGTGCTGACACTATGACCTGACTCTTATAGGTGATAATTTCAGTTGGGATCTCTTGTTAGTGGTGTTGAGGTCTTAGGATATTATTCTTAGTATGGACTGGTAATACAAATTTCATGCATATATTAATAGTTTTATGAAAAGAGTGTGGTGTGGTCATAGTGATTGGACCAAGTTTTCCTTTTTGTGAAAATTAAATATAGGCATCATAGGATGGACTCATGTATAAGAGGTTGTAGCAGATTACTCATCAGTTGGCTGGCCTAACCCTCAGTGCAGTGGATAATTTGAGCCCCCAGTTTCTGGAAGTTGTTTAGAAGTATGAGGATGTATTTATTGTATATGTTCTATTTTTACCACCCAATAGGTATATATACTTCCCCATTGATCTAAGCCTAAAAATTGGATGCCTCCCATGGAGTTTCATGAGATCAAAGTATAGTTGGAGGACTTGTAGAGGAAGGGCTTTGTGAGACCCAGTGTTTCACCCTGGGTAGCCCTAGTGTTGTTTTCCAAGAAGGAAAATGGGAGCATGAGGTTATGTGTGTATTTTCTATTATTGAACCAGGTGACCATGAAGAACAACTATCCACTACCAAGGATCAATGACCTCTTTGATTAGTTGAAAAGAATGCGATGGTTCTCAAAGATTGACCTCATATCAGGCAATCACCAGCAATGAGTATGGGATGAGGATATACTGAAGACAAAATTCATATGTCATTATGATCACTATGAGTACTTGGTGGTGTCATTTGGCATGATGAACTCCCCATCAGAGTTCATGGGACTCATGAATATGATATTTCATCCATAATTAGACCAATTCATGGTAGTCTTCATCGATGACATCCAAGTGTATTCAGCATTTGAGGAGGAGCATGTGATACACGTAAGGATAGTCTGGGACACACTCTGATAGCATAAAATTTATGAAAAACTCTCAAAGTGATAGTTTTGGATTTTAGGGGTCCATTTTCTGGGACATGTCATCTCAGAGGCTGGAGTTATAGTAGATTCGGTGAAGGTTGATGGAGTTCTTGCTTGGGAGCCACCCAAGAGTGTTACTGAGGTGTTCTGTTTCCTTTGATTTGTAGGGTACTATCAGAGGTTTATACTCAACTTATCCAGAGTGACAGCACCCATTATATATTTTACACGAAATTGGAAACCTTTCATGTGGAAAGAAAAATTCCATTAGTATTTTAAGGAGCTGAGGCATAGGTTGACGAGTGCTCCCATCTTGAGGTTACTAGACAAAGGCGTCGAGTATGTGGTATTATGTGATGCATCAAAAATTAATCTTGGTTGTGTCCTGATGAGGATTCAAGTGGTGAATGCCTATGTTTCACACCATTTAATGCCACATGAGCATAATTATGTGACACACAATATTGAGTTAGTAGCGGTAGTCTTCACTTTGAAAATGTGGTGACACAACCAGATGGGCAAGCAGTTTTTCATCTACTATGACCACAATATTCTAAATTATATCTTCTCCTATAAAGATCTAAACTTTATATAGATACAGTGTCTGGAGTTCATCTAGGAATATAACTCCATGATTTTCTATACTCTTAGTAAGGGGAAAGTGGTGTAAAATTCTCTCTACAGGAGATCTAGTTTACAATTGTTGAACAAGGAATCGAAGTAGTTTCCCTCATTTCAATTATCCTTTGTGGATGGAGATAGATCAGTTTACCTATACTTGATGGTTTTTTACCCTCGACATGTATAGAGATATAGGGAGGCACATCTTGGGGATACTAACTGTGAGACTATATGTGCTCATGTCTCCAAAGGAAATTCTTCTAATGGATATTCAAAAGGTGGAGAGCATATCATTCTTTTCAGAGGACACATAGTAGTATAAAAGAAATTGTAGTAGGATGTTATTATAGAGTTTTATATGTCCCACTTAGTAGTACATCCAGGTGTTGTGAAGATGTACCAGGACCTCTAACATCAGTTTTGGTGGCTAGAGATGAAGAAAGGAGTTGTAGAGTTTGTTTCTTGATTCCTTACTTATGAGAAAGTAAATTTTTAGCCCTAGGTTCTAGTGGGTTTAACTAAACCCCTTGATGTTTATGAATGGAAGTGGTATGGGATATATATGGTCTTTGTGATGGGATTACCATGTATTTCTAGAGGACACGATGCCATCTGTTTGATCATTGAACAACTCACAATGTTGTCCCTCTTCATAGCTATCTGAGAGTAGAGTTTAGTAGAGAGATTGGGACACAAATATGTTTAGAAGATAGTTCAACTTCATGGAGTTCCATTGAATATTGCTTCAGATCATCGTGCTTGATTTACATTTCGATTGTGGAAGGGATTATAGGAGGAATTTGGGACCCAGTTGCGCTTAAGCATAGCGTTTCACCCACAAACGGATGCCCAGACAAAGTAGGCCATTTAGGTTATGGAGGACATGTTTTGGGCTTTCATGTTAGACTTTGGTCATAGTTGAGAGGATCACCTTACACTGGTATATTTTGAGTACAACAACAACTATAATTTCACCATTGGTATGGCACCATTCGAGGATTTTTATGGGTGACCCTACAGGTTACCACTTTGCTTGACTGACCCAGGAGATTCAGCACTCATGGGCCCAAAGTTGGTGTGAGCTAATACAGAGAAGGTGCATATAATCCAGGAGAATATAAAGACTACAAAGAGCCATCATAAGTCTTATTTTGATTGGAGATTGATGTATTTTGGATTTTGAGGAAGGATACCATGTGTTCCTTAAGGTTTCACCTTGATGGGGATTACGGATATTTGGTAGGGATGGAAAGATATCTCTGAGGTTCATCAGCCCTTTCTAGATACTATGTAGGGTTGATGAGGTGGCATACTTCTTAGATATACCTCCATAGTTAGACTGGGTGAACTACGTCTTCAACCTGTCATATCTGAGGAGGTACGTGCATGACCCATCGGATGTCAACGACTAGGTAAAACTGGACATTGAGGATGGAGAAACTTTTTCTAAGTACCTAGTAAATATTGAGAATTGGTAGGATAGGATCCTTTATGGGAAATAAATTGCTTTGGTGCATGTATGGTGGCAGCATGATAATCTCAAGATATAACATGGTACTGGGAGGCTCAGATTCATTCTCAGTACCCTCATGTGTTTGAGTAGCCCTTACTTTGGATTTTTAGGGAGGTAATGTCCCAAAATGGGGAGAATGTAACATCTCATTTTTTTGTATTATTTTTAAATATTATATGGATTATTTTCTAGACTAGGCGTTGAGACGGCATGCAGTTCTAAGGCCTGATGTTCCCAGAATAAATGTTATAAAAATATTAAAATATTAAATAGCACGGGTGCATGGTTTTCCTTAAAAAAGTGTAATAACTCCTAAAAGGGTTCCTGGATCAAAAATATGTGGGCATAATTAAGTTAATAATGGTGGTTTTATCTTAGGCGCAACTTAACTTTGGTTAGCATGGGTCATTTCTGAAAAAAAAAATCAGGGTGAGAAATTAATAAAATAAATTAATTAAAATATTATTTTATTTTTCTCCGATGTAGTGACTTGTTACTCTATAATTATGTCTATATGTCTTATCTCATGGTTTTTCACTAAACCTTATAGGCCTAGATGTCGTTGGAGGAGATTGTTCTTGGTAGATGACAATGGATCATGGATCGTCGCACCAACAGAGTTCGGGGTCTCATCAATGATTGAAATGCAACCTTTCTTCATCAATGATCAATCCAAAATTCAGGTATGGTGTTTTTTTAAATGTCATCCTTTTCTTAATCCCAAATGAATGCAAGTCAATTCAATAAACAAGAATTGATCTGCCCATCGTTAGTAGATTTAATTGGATAGAATTGTTAAATTTTGGTTTATTGATTTCCCCTCTTCAATTATCCTTCTATGATAATGACTTGAGGCCAAAAGAACAATGGTTGAGGTTCATTTCTCAATTTCATGGTTTCTGAATTTATTCCCATTTTTTTGAATGATCATCATTGGAAATAACTTGGCCAATAGTTCGACAGATAGACGGTTTCGGATCATTGCACAATCATTCTTCAATACAACTGATCCAAACCATGGGTACAAAGCATGCACATGGATGTGGATCAAGGATTCTATGGTGAAGATGGGTAGATCAGGGATGAACAAGATCAGATCTAGGGTTCCATACCCTTCGCAGGTGGCACATGGAAAACTGATGTCATATATGAGTTCTTGATGTGTTTTGAGGCTGGATTCTGGTGAACAACCAGCAATAAGGCGCGTTCGACGTACATCCAGGATCTATATAGTGATTTCAGGAAGAAATTAATGCATAAGAATCATGTGAGGAAGAACATATAAGAACTATAAATCTAGAAAATTCTGATAAACATGGTGTGTAACTCAATACTACACACCATGTGGATCCCCTTCAGCAACGGCTAGGGATTCGGGAAGAAGATGATGATCACACTGTGTGTGACACCTATCACATGGCATGTGACCCTCCGCAGATGAATCGAAATGTACTCCAAAGAGTGAAAAGACACATGGAATAGTACATGGAAAGATGGCATGCCATGTACTCTCACATGGACACTTCTTGACATACAAGTACTGGTACATGTACATGAATTAGCATACATGGACACGGTCAGGCAACACAGAAAGTAAATAGTGTGTCTCTACATGTTGTGTACCCATCCTACATGCCATGTATTTTGAGACTACATGTCGTGTGAGTATTTTCACATGGTAAAGACTTGGGATATCTGAACACATTGTGTAACCCATATGAAAGGCCATGTACTCCCATCAAGAGTGCTTGAGGATCTTCATTTTCCTAGTTTGGACCAATATAAGTTGAGTGCATTCCCTTGGTCCTTTCCTTGTGAGTACATTGTGGCATTACATCCACATCACTAGATTGTAATACCCTCTAGAGGTCGAGTTTCATATAGAGTTGTGGTGACCCTCTGCGATACTTGTGTGTGATCCTATATCATCCCTAGTATTGTTTTTGGAATCATCATGACCTCCCTGAGTAGGAATTTGATCTTATATCTAGAAGGTTACATTAGTAGGGTTTATGGAATCATTAGAATATGATCCCCTATGTAGCAGGTTGATCCAGATTGGGTCTGTGGTGTCCCCCAATGGTTCTAGGCATAACCCCCTCTCTGTATATCATAGTCTTCTCAGACCAATACATTCTCTTTGGGCGGGGCCCAAATGATCTATACATCTTGGTCGAGTGTCTCTAATGACAAAATGGATCATGGAGTGAGTTCTCACAGAATGAGAAATGATTGGAGCATAATCCTATGGTTGGTTGTTGGTTATGAACACCTGATGGTGTGGGGTCTTTCCTAAGTATATTTGGGTTCTTTTTGTACTTCTTGTATCTATGATACATTTTTACATCCTGTATTTAGCTGACCATACTTTGTGCTTTGTGTTTACGGTTTTTGGTGTGTCCTACTGAGAATTTTTATACTCACACCTACACAAGAATATCCCACATGTGTAGTGTATTGTGTAGATTGTGGCCCTTTCTTACAGTGTTTAATAAGGATAAGGAGCGGGTGGAGCATAGTTGGATCTGGGAAGACTGAGGTGTTTACCAAGAGCATACATTTGACTTAGTCCTCTACCTTGGAGTAGGTTATACTCTTTACAGTTTTATTTTGACTTGTCTACAAACTCTCTTTGTGTTGGGCATGTATTGGGCCCTATTTATTTTCCTTTTACTTCCTATCATACTCTGTTGTGGGATCTTAAATGTATGTATACATTATTTCTGTTGTTTACATTTTATCATTGTGTGGGATTAGATATGTGTACGTGTGTATAGGTACTTTAGGGTAATTCCTCTCATCTATAGTAAATGCCTACTTGGTGCTAGTAACCAGCCCCATGCCTATCAGAGGTGGGTTTGGGGTAGTCACGGGTCGGACCCTGGTTAGTCTGGTTGTAACACATACACCTTCTTGTGTGAATTTTTTGATGATGGATGTTCATATATTTAAAGTTTCACAAATAGTGCATATTTTGTTTTCCCATATAATTTCTTGGGAAATAATTACTTAGATGGACTATGACATATGTGTTCTTCCATATCATGGTAGATTATATGGATTTTATGGTGTGATGATAAATGGTGATGATGATGATACAGTCTCTCCCATGGGGGAATGCTTAGTAACTCTTCTAGGTTTGTAAAGACATTGGATGCATTGATGAGGAGCCCCTTATGGGTAGTTATTGTTTAGGTTCAGTTATTTAAATTTTTAGTAATAACTTATATGGTGTTTTACATTATATCTTATAATGGAATTCTACTTAATAGAACCCTATCGTTATGGGATACGTTGGACATGAATCATTATAGGGAAATTTCAGTTGTATATTTACATGTATATGGATGTGACCTGATTCTATAGAGATTATTTTGATGTGTAGATGATTATAGAGGGTGGTTTTAATAGGATTGGATGGTGATTGTGGCAAGTAATCCTCAATATGTGGATGTGAGGACTGGGATGGGTATTGTTTCCTGAGGTTATAGTAGTTTTTAGATGAGTGTGTAGATGAAACTTCATGGGTTTTGAAATTGTTGAAACCTAATATATAAGAAAGCAGAACCTAGTGACCCTTGATATGTAACTCAACATTTTGATGAGTCAGTGGGATGTGATACGTGAGGGTAAACCAATTCAGGGGTTATCCTATAAATTACAAGTGCCTTATAGGTGGAAAGTGTGGGTGAGTTCTTTGGGTTATGAGGTGCTTCATGTGAGGTGCTACCGGGTATCTGGCATGGGCATGGTTATTACAAGGGAATATGTAATGTAAATCACCCTAAGTACCTATGTTTAGGTTTTGAAGTGGGGAATCAAGGCTAGTAAATATCAATATACCTGACCCTATTGACTTTGGTTGAATTTTATAGAGGTGAAATTTTAGAGCATTGATGGAAGCTTGTAATTTATGTATGAAGTTTGGGTTAGAGAGAGATCTCGTGATTGGACCTTGGAATAAGTAAAATGTCTGATTTTGAATAGGGTCACCAAAGGAGATCCTGGATTGATGAGAGTGACATTTCATATAGCATTGTTAGTAGTTTAGGTGAATGGGCTTTGTTTTGATGTGATGAGACTCATGGGAGTGGGATTCGGGTTATTTTATTAGGTGATACAATATTAGATTCCCATTATATTCTGATAATATAGAGTTGATGTGATTGTTTTTATAAGGTTCTTGATGAATTATGATTTGGTAGGTGGTTGTGTGTGAGATCAGAAATAATGGTCATGATTACATGCTTATGGGAATGGTTTCCCAAATCCTAAAATGGAAAAAAGTGGTGTGAAAACTGTGATAACTGATGATATCATATATGGATGGTACCAAGGTTGGTAATTTGTATGATCATATATTAGAGGATAGGCATACATGTTGTGACAATGCTACTTATTTGGGTGGAACTTGTGGAGTGTGATATAATTTTTTAGAGGGTGTGACCGTTATTATTATTGAAATCTTGGAAGATGTTGTGGGTGAAATTTTTGTAAGTTGGGGATAATGGATAAGGTAGTTTTATATTGGTGCTATAGTATGAGAATGTTCATCAATGTCCATTCATCAAGTGTCGGTAATGATGGAGTGTGGGTGGTGGTGTTTGGGTTTTGATCTAGTGAAGTGATGATAAGGACACTTCTATGGCGGTGAGTGTTACATCATTTTCGGTCACACGACCCTCATATAATAAGGGTGGTGGATTTGATATAATATTCATGGGATGATCAGGATGGAACCAAATGATGGTGAAAATATAAATTCAATTTTTCTTGTATTCTTTAGGTAATGTCAAGTGTGAATTTAAATTCAATGCTAGATGGAGTCTGAGCATTAGCATTGATCTTGGGATGAAATTGAGTTGATATGGGCATGATACAGATCAAGGATTCATCGGTGATCATGATAAAGAATGATGGTAAATTGGGATAGATGATTTTACAACCATTCAATTTCGTCAATAATTGGGAATAAACTATAGTGAATGTGTTCAGACAGTCTTGGGATGCCTCTCGGATTTACGTCATTATGACCAGGTGATGATGAAGCGTCAGCGGGTGAAACTAAGAAGTTTCAGGACATGTCATCCATAGGAGGTCCGATTATCATTTCTATGTTTTATTTGATATGATGTCTTGAAAAATGAATTTTATACATTGTTTTTGACATAATGGGTATTTTATGGAAGTTAGTTGGGTATTTTTAAGGAAAATATGGTGTATTCAAGCATATTTCATGGAAAATGGGTATGCATCATTTTTAACATGGAATTTTGCAATGATAATCAGTACTATAATTCTCATGTGTACTGATGGGTGGTGATTTTAAACAAATCCAATCATATTGTTTTAGTTCAGGAGTTTGGTTTTAAGGATGAATTCAATCAGTGGGAGGCATTGTGGTTTGGAATTGGATTTCATGAGATAATCCTTATGGTGGTGAGCACTATGAGATTTATAATTATTAAGATGAGGAAACAATGGGTGTATCTGGATAAAAAAATAAGTATATAATGTTTTCTCAATGCTTTAGTAATGGTAATGAGTGTTGGATCAGGATCTTGTGTTGCTTGATCCTTATGTCTCAAAATTCACATGAGAAGTGTGTCTGACTTTGGGATTAGAATGTGGCCATTTAGTGTTGAATTAAGAACTATATAAGGTCATTGTGTTCATTTGGATGACCACCAAGCCTTCTACATGATGAGAATAATTGTTTTGGGGTGGTTTTATGGTCCCATGTTCATAAGAGCATTAAATTTAAGAGAATTTTGAATTTTGAATTATTGGGAGGGTTGGATTTTACACCGGTATTTGTATTATAATCCTGAAGGTTAGAACTTATTAGAGAATAATTTTTAGAATTTAATGGGTTTAAAAGGGTTTCTTGGAGTATTGGGAGACCATCAGAGGGTGGTTGGGTGTTCAAGTCTGTAGCGTAGAGCCACCAACTAGCCGGTGTCTATGTTGATGTCCTTTCTGGACTATAGGGTCCAGCGACTAACTAGTGTGTACTATTTAGATTTTTCCAAGTGGAGGATATGAAAAAAAATTACAGTCAAGTCTCATTTAAAATTGAGTGGTATAATCACCTTATAGAGTCCCTCTTCATCAAATATCCCTCCCCATTTCCATCTCATTAAACACCCTTCGATCCTGGTTGGTTTTCAATATTTTTTTGTGGAAAATCGAGGAATTTTCCCCTATTATTTCTCCATCATTTCTCCCACTCTCATTTGACTCTATTTTTGGTCAATTTTTAGGGTTCTTGAGCTGATTCCATCAAATTATGGTGGGATAATCTTTAAATGAAGGTAATTTATTTTATCCTAGATAAAGTGAATCCTGATATGTTGTTTTAATGCTTATATTTTCTATTTTATGAGGTATGACTCTATAGTGGTTTTTCTATGATGTTTTTATCAAATAAAATTAATTTTTAGAATGATCAGGTACCTGTGATTTTCGGTTTTTCTTTTTTTAGTGTTGAGGGTGTGATTAAAACCCTCTTGGTGTGGTTTGTTAAGGTTCTTACGACGTGAAAATACTCAGTAAGTGGTTTGTTCATTATTACATGTCAGTATAAATTAAATAATTAATATTTATTATTAATAATTTATTAAAAATTGTATTTGATATGAGATAAGAGATCTGGTGGTGGTATGATCTTGGTTGAGCCTTAGCGATCCTAAGCGAGGCTCCTAGCTTGGGTAGTTAAATGGAAATTGGCTTTGGTAAAAGATAAGTGGTTCTTGAACTTTCCCTGTAGAATTTATATGGCTACTTTATGTTTTTGGGAATGTGTTGGCTCTCCACTAATTATGTTTCTTGTTTTTATTAATTAAATTTACTAATTAATTTAAATTAAAAGTTTATATTTAAATTTAACTCTTCAAAAGACCAAAACAAGAACTTAGTCCACTAAAGACTTGAGGCATTAGTTTGGAAGCTCTATCACTGATAGCTGAGGCTAGATCTAAATGAGTTTCCCTTTGTACTTTAATACCCCTTGAGAGTTGAACTAGACTGAGTATGACTTAGTGGCCCTAGGTAGGGTACCATTTTCCACCTCCTGGTAGAAGTGTGGCTCGACTTATATAGACGGTGATGAAATACCTTTTCTGGGACTTCATTAAAAACTTATTTAAAACATGGAATGTATCCTAAGGGTGAACCAGGTAATTTCCAAAGGAGTGTATATGGGTAATATTTTTCTTATTTCAATAACTTATGATTATTTCTACTTATTTTTTTTTGTTTTTAAAGCAGTAAAACAAGATATGTGTTGTTATTTTTTTTATTTTCTAATTAAATTTGTTAAAATAAAATGTAAAGAATTCATCACACAAAAAGAGTGAGAGAGAGTTGTATTGGGTTTAATCAAATAGGTTCTTCATTATCTATATTTTATGTTACCCAAAATTTAAGTCAATTAAATTACCTAATTACCATTATCTATCTTAATTTTGGAATCAATCATACACAGGAAGAAGACTTGGTGAAAATTCATCCCACCTCCTCCATATTGAAAAGGCATTGAATTTACTCAATCGAGGAATCCATCATCTCTACACTCAGATCCATCATATATTTCTCATTCCCCAATCCATAAATATCTAATGGTATACTATGGATACCAAGATAAGTGAGGGGAAAGGGTTTGATAGATTGGAGAATGTAGTAGTTCATTAAAAAGATAAGATGGTTTACATATATCTACTTCTCTTAATTTCATTACCGCATCAAGGGTAATAATTAGAAATTATATAATTCACAAAATATATTTTGAGTTCTCATGTGATCTACCCTGGGGACCTACCCCTTGAGTTATTTCTTCATGATTATATATTTTTTGAGATTATTGAAATGAAATAGAGGTGGAGAAAAACATGAAAAAAGGAGGAAGAATAGAAATGTGTCATGATTGAAGAAAAATAGAATTATAATATAGAAAATTAAAATATGCCATTAATAATCAATATTGGGATGAAGACCAAGGTTTGAATCATATTTCAAAATGGGGGTGGTAAAACATATATATGATATCATGGTGTCCCTTTCATCCTCACATTTAGCATAGTATTATACAACAACCTTCTCTTTCCTCAAATTTATTATATGTGTCATCATCGATGGTGAAGATGGGATCAACTAAAAGCACCTTAGTGACTATTCCTAGCTCATAAATTCTTCCCACAATAAATATTTGTACATATTTGATAATGATCTGAGTGGAAGAGTTTCATTGAATTGCATATCAGTAGGGGATGAGTTTTACTCAATGTCACATGTGTAGAGAACCGTATCTTGACGTACATTGACATTACATTACTTTTGCGGAATACTTAGTACATAACAAAAACACACACACAAGGATCGTAATAGTTTAGTGTCTTTGGAAACTCGGAATAAAATCTTCTAATCGTGGTGAAATATCTTCAACATCTCCCATAAAGATCTTCCTTTTTTTTACCTAAAACCTTTCTTTATATCCTGGGGAAAAGAAAACATAAAAGGGTGGGCTCAAATGCTCAGTAAGGGTAAACAAAAGAAATATCAATCACATCATATTCATAAGAACATAACATTTTGGAAATATTAACCTGCAAAAGAGATCATAATTTCATAACATGGAATAAATCATGGCAGTGAAATATAATCACAATAATCATAACTTAAAACATGAAACTTTGTGGCATACACACATAATCATAGAGAATCATTTCTTGTTAGTCAAGACTCATTGCCAAGACTATCTTAGTGGACAAAGTCCCTTTCTGAATTGAGTAACCCTCGTTTCAGTCCTGTTTCACTGAACCGGTATAACCTACCGTTCCAGCCCTGTCTATCTCATGAGATATAAAATCTTTACCCAATGCATTGGAGGGAGATATAGGTCCCACCCATCTTATAATGAATCCTTTCTTATGTGTGCCACATAATCATAAACCATACATCATAGCATAACCCATGTAATAAAAATGGGATTCTTAAACAACATGACATCATAAAACAATTCATATAAGATAAAGGAATTCATAAAAATAATTCCATCACAACATAACCAAATCAATGTAATAATAGGGATTGAAACAAAATACTTGAAATGAATTCTTGAGGAAAATATCCTTTCTTCTTCAAAATCAATTTCTTTTCACAAAACGTCATGCAATTTTAAAAGAAAGAGATTTTATTGAAAATAGTCATGAAATATTTTGGAGAAGGCTTCATGAAAATAAGGCTTTATAAAACCGTAAAAATCCGTTCGTGCCGTATAAGTTAAAAAAAACATTCTTCTCGTACTTTTGTCGGAAAAGTCAAAAAGTACCTCGTACGAAAAACGACAAAAGATTCCTTTCATATCTTTTAAAAAAAACTTACCGAAGGGTAAAATTGGATATAAAATATTTTAGAAGGAAGGAAGTAATATTACATATTGAGGTAACATGGATGTGGATAATAAAATACACCCCAGTAAATACTTACGAATAAACAATCTCGGATAAGAATGAGATTGTGATATTTCCCTTACCTTAGGTCCGACTTGCTTTGTACGTGTCCGAACCTCCTGTATAATGATTTAAATCATGTTATTGACTTATTACAGAATAATATTCATTGTTATGATATCATATATGGTTCACTTATGACATTATATTACCCGTTCTTTTGTAAATTCCATGTTAAAGAAGCGTTTTTGGTAAAATCGTTTCATTTATCGTAGGTGTTTTGACTTGTTGTTCTTGACATCATTATTACTTATATCATGATTTACTTACTTCCAGAATATAAAATATGATTTATATATCATATATATTCAGTATATATATATATATAATAGGTAGATAAATAAAATGAAAAACACCGTTCATGGAGACGGTAGTCCGTACGTACGCATGAACGTTGTTTTCCTTTCCTTATTGTCTTGAAATGGAAGTAAGTAGATGACATACATAGGTATATATATACATAAATCCAGTAGCTTTATAATGTCATATATTTCATTATTATTTCTTATATATACATTATAATCATTCTTAAATGGTTAACATGGAGAATGAATCTCATCGCGTCGTGGAGATGGTATTCCGTACGTACGCACGAGCGATGATATCATTTCTATAAATATTGAATTGAATTGGAGTGGATTATACAATATATCAGAATCAATATGATGTTGTAATAACTATTTATAGTTATTCTTTACACCATTATACCCATCCATGTAAGGTGGTGGTGGAAAATAGATTACACCACGGCGTGGAGACGGTATTCCGTACGTACGCACGCGCGGTGATTTCTTTTTCCGTAGGATGGATAGATGGTGAAATAGGGTTGTTTCATACTTATAATAACATATCAGTATATGAGTGATACTGATGTTATTACTTCATAATGAAACAACCTAAGAAGAATAAGTGGAAGAAGAAATAAAGATGAAAGAATTGGTAACGGTAATTACCTCTTCTTTGAAGTGCCTCTTTGAGACCTCCTCTTAGGGCACTAAAATTGGTCTTTGAGGAAGACCAGAACCTCTAGGATGTTTCTAGGGAAGTGTAGAGGAGAAATTGGCAGGGGTTGTCCGAGCTTGAGTGCTCAAATTGTTGTGAGGAGGAGGGGGAGGAGGTGTCCTTTTATAGGGGAGGAGAGGGGCACCTTAGGAATATCTCAAAATATTATTTTATATTAAAGTCAAAATCGGTTTATAATGGTTCCAAAGGGTCTTATTTCGAAGCTAAAGTGGGGATGGGTCGAAATCCTATCAACCAATAGGATTTAGACAAGTTTAGGTTCTTATTTTAACCTTATCAATTAGATTTAACTCTAAGTTAAATAATTTAACTTTTACCGTGTCTTTTTGTTTTATTTCACTATAGGGTTAATACACTTACTATAACATGCCAAACGAACCCCAAATTGTTTATTATTAATATATATATCCTTATCTAAGTCATTTGGCCGAACCTTAGATTTTTAGGAATAAAATAACAATTAATAATATAATATTTTATTTAAAAACTATTTTGTGTCAATTTTGACACTATTTGATATATGATTTTTGTGAAAGTCACAACAGAATTATATGTTCGAACCAAGTTGATTAAATCAACACTAATATATCATAGTAACCTAGAAAATTAGTGGGATTCATAAAAAGTCTCAAATTACATTCATTTGAGCATTTATAACATCAATTATGTTAATATTTCCTTAAAAGGGTAATTACTGCATCATCGTTGTGTCATAAATAAATTAATTTATTTAATGTCTAAAAATTATAAATAAAATATAATTATGTAGGAAATCTTTTTATATTTCTAATGAATATTTATAGTCTAATTTATCTTATGTATAACCCCATATTAAAAATGTTTTAGTTATTAAACTTTGATTTTAACTATTTTAACTATTCATTAAATAATATAATATTAAATGTCATAATCTAATCCAAGTGGACCTAAATGGTCATATTATATTCATAAGGTTGTTTTTGGTCGAATTACACTTATCCAATAGAATTAGGACATGTGTTAGGGTAATAGTAATATCATATTTACCCTTAGTTACCCTATTTACTATTAACCGTGGTAAAAAAAAGTAAAAAGTTACTATTCACCAAAAATTATTTTCATCTCATTGAACCACATTTTACTTACTGACATCAACCGTGTCTCTCGGATTTTTGAAATTCCATTCACAGAAGCGGTAAAATTAAGATTTATGAAGAAATTAATTTTTTTAACTACCACTTAGTAGTTTCACTATTCATCAAAAATTGATGTTTTTCAGAACAATGCCAAAATTTCATCCTAAGCTATATTTCATATTCCGAATTCAAAAATGAAGTCTATTTTACCAAATTCATATCATAGAATTTGCATTAATTAATTTTATAATTAAATCCCGCTGTTAAAACAAATAGCGTGTTTTTAAGAAACAATATCTATCAAAAGATTGACACTTGATTATGTCTGGTTTAAATGCGAAATTACATCCAATGACCAACATTGTATTAAATTGTAAAAATATATTCTAAATATACTTTAAAACCACTCAAATTAATAATTTATCACTATTAATTATTTCGATTAAAAAAGTTGTTTTTTAATTATAATTTAGTAATTTTCACTATTCATCAGAATATGAAAGTTATCCGAAAAGTACCAAAATTTCACCTTAGGCTAAATTCGATACTCCGAATCCAAAAATGAAGTCCATTTTGAGAGTTAAAATTTCTAAAATTTAAAAAGTGGTTATTACTATTCATAACGACTAGTTTTAATAATATTTTAATAGCATATCATTGTTTCGTGAAACTCAGGATTACGTACCACACACGCTATCGAGGAAGGTTGCGATTGCGTGTAGTGCAAGGCAAGTAAAGGATGCGTGTTGTGCAAGCTCCTTTTGGTGTAGCGTATAACACAAGACATTAGTAAAATAAAAAAAAGAATATTTTTCATAAAATCTCGGGCTGTTACATTCTACCCCCCTTAAAATGAATTTCGCCCTCGAAATTCGTCGGGGTTATAAATGGTTTACTATTCGAAAGTTTCTTTAATAGAAACCCACATCGTAAAAGGGAATACCAAAACTTGGCTTTAAAAACTAAAGTATGAAATGTAACGATTACCCAAATAAACTAATCACTGGGTTTCCACATAGGTGAAAATATGGATATGGAAGAGAAATCTAACCATCATGTTCTGATGGAGAGTGGTAGAGAACATGGCTATGGAAAATCCAGTAATCACAAATCCATAGATTTGTGATGATATAAGGTACCATCTGATTCATCAGGTATAAGATCACTAGGACAACATTTTTGGTTTTCAAGATCATTTCCCTAAAGTTGAAAATTTGAATTGGAATAAATACTTTCTTTATTTTGGTACAATCTCACTATTGTTCGTGCCTTGAACAATTTCCACTTCATCTCTTAAATAAATGAAGTTGAATTTGTTATTCATGAAGTGTTATCAGAACAAAAGGTTAGAAACAATTATATGCATAAGTCGATCTATAGTGAGATTAATCATATATGGTTCCTAAAATGGACTTATACTTCATATATCATACTGCTTAATATAATAAAACTAGTTTCTACTAAACAGGGACTTCCTGTAGGCCAGTGGTAGGCGATAAAGGCCAGTCGCACTTCGGTTGTGGGTTCGATTCCCACAGCCTTGTCCGAAGCGATGGGTTGTCGCCCGTCCTGCAGGTTGTCCTTTTTCTAAAAACATCCCATCAATAATATCAAAAAAACAAAAAATACTAACTTATGTCCAACATAATCCATTCCAATCTTTTAGGCTTATCCATAATACTGCAGTCGACTCTCATAATATAGTGAAAATTATTACCAGAGATTTAACACCATCATCGATCCCCATATATCATAAGATATGTTTTGTTGGTCACATTCCAAACATTCAAAGTCCTTAATCGTGTATTCTCTTGAATACCTTAGTGAAAACATGAATGCAGTTAAAAGTTAACACTTTTCACATACAAAAATCCTCAAAATTCTATATACTCAAACTTAGTCCTTATATCAATCATGAGCTCATGAATACTGTTAAACATTTCATTTTCTCGTTTTCCCTTCATTATGCGCATAATATCTCAATCACTTTGAATACCACATTAGACCAATACATAAATATTCCAATATTCCATGATACAACATTATTTTGGAATCCCATTACATAAAAACTTAATCATTCCACCACATCGTTGTCATATTCAACATTTCCAATAGTGATCGCATGTGACTTCCCTTTGTCCTTTGCCTTAAGCGGTTGCTCATGTCGATCATCACTAACCCTTGGATTAGGGCATTTATTGGCATAATGTCCCATCTCCTTGCACTTGAAGCATTGAAGTGTTGGTTGTGCGTTCTCTGCAGTGTTTGCTTTATTCACTTCATTAGAATCCCTTTTTCCATTACTTCGACACTCAGCTGCTCGATGACCTTTTTTTCCACACATAAAACATTTTCTAGTCCCTTTAAGACAATCTCCACCATGCTTCTTTCCACACTTTGTGCATAAGGAAACATTCATCTTCTTTTCACCATTATTCTGAGATTTCTCCTTGAACTCCATCTTTCGTTTCTTGTCAAAACCATGAGATGGATATGTAACACCAACTTCCATTTCTACCTTGATAGCACAACGCACAATTTCTTCATAGCTACTGAAGTCTCTTATAGCTAATGCCCTTCGAAGACTTGGTTTTAAGCCACTGAAAAATCGATCAACTTTACTTTCAAGTTGGATGATAATTCCAGAAGCATACCTTGCAAGTCTTGTAAAATTTGCTTCATAGGTACCAACAGATTCATCATCCCTTTGCTTCAGTTCAAGAAACTCTTTCTCCATCTTTGTTCGAAGAATACGAGGGAAGTACTTACTGAAAAACAAGTTCTTGAACTCGTCCCATTCCATGGACTCAATTTCATCTCTTGGCCTTGTATTCTTGATTAGATTCCACCATTGATCAGCTTCACCTTCCAAACGATATACTGCTAAGATGACTTTATCATGTTCAGAACATTGAAGAACTGAAAATATCTTTTCAGTAGTACTAATCCATTGTTCAGCAACTAATGGATCAGTAGACCCACTGAAAGAAGGTGGACGTTGCCTCATGAAGGACTCAATAGAATATTGTTCCCTTCTCTGCTCATTTGGAAGTCCAGAATGATTCATAGCTTGTGTAAGTATAGAAATAAGATTTTGCACTCCATCTCCCATAACATTTGTTTGTTCAGGAGGGCAATCATTGCATTGTCCATTGCATTGATCAACACGGTTCCTTTGGGTTCCATCCATCGTCTAAAACCCATAAATAATAGTGTGAGAGGCAAAAATCATGCTAGGGAAAACAACATAATAAAGGGGGAGTACCCTCAATATCTAACATCTTAGGTTAAATTCAAAGATCGTTAGCGCAATTCTAGGACTATAACCTATATGTATACTTAACCTTAGAGACATCCCTAGACATACCTTAGAAATATCTCTAGGGATCTCACTAACGTTTTCGCATCCTAGTTTCCAAAGGTTGACTAAACCTTTCCTCTGATACCAACTGTAGAGAACCGTATCTTGACGTACATTGACATTACATTACTTTTGCGGAATACTTAGTACATAACAAAAACACACACACAAGGATCGTAATAGTTTAGTGTCTTTGGAAACTCGGAATAAAATCTTCTAATCGTGGTGAAAGATCTTCAACATCTCCCATAAAGATCTTCCTTTTTTTTACCTAAAACCTTTCTTTATATCCTGGGGAAAAGAAAACATAAAAGGGTGAGCTCAAATGCTCTGTAAGGGTAAACAAAAGAAATATCAATCACATCATATTCATAAGAACATAACATTTTGGAAATCTTAACATACAAAAGAGATCATAATTTCATAACATGGAATAAATCATGGCAGTGAAATATAATCACAATAATCATAACATAAAACATGAAACTTTGTGGCATACACACATAATCATAGAGAATCATTTCTTGTTAGTCAAGACTCATTGCCAAGACTATCTTAGTGGACAAAGTCCCTTTCTGAATCGAGTAACCCTCGTTTCAGTCCTGTTTCACTGAACCGGTATAACCTACCGTTCCAGCCCTGTCTATCTCATGAGATATAAAATCTTTACCCAATGCATTGGAGGGAGATATAGGTCCCACCCATCTTATAATGAATCCTTTCTTATGTGTGCCACATAATCATAAACCATACATCATAGCATAACCCATGTAATAAAAATGGGATTCTTAAACAACATGACATCATAAAACAATTCATATAAGATAAAGTAATTCATAAAAATAATTCCATCACAACATAACCAAATCAATGTAATAATAGGGATAGAAACAAAATACTTGAAATGAATTCTTGAGGAAAATATCCTTTCTTCTTCAAAATCAATTTCTTTTCACAAAACATCATGCAATTTTAAAAGAAATAGATTTTATTGAACATAGTCATGAAATATTTTGGAGAAGGCTTCATGAAAATAAGGCTTTATAAAACCGTAAAAATCCGTTCGTGCCGTATAAGTTAAAAAAACATTCTTCTCATACTTTTGTCGGAAAAGTCAAAAAGTACCTCGTACGAAAAACGACAAAAGATTCCTTTCATATCTTTTAAAAAAAACTTACCGAAGGGTAAAATTGGATATAAAATATTGTAGAAGGAAGGAAATAATATTACATATTGAGGGAACATGGATGTGGATGATAAAATACACCCCAGTAAATACTTACGAATAAACAATCTCGGATAAGAATGAGATTGTGATATTTCCCTTACCTTAGGTCCGACTTGCTTTGTACGTGTCCGAACCTCCTGTATAATGATTTAAATCATGTTATTGAATTATTACAGAATCATATTCATTGTTATGATATCATATATGATTCACTTATGACATTATATTACCCGTTCTTTTGTAAATTCCATGTTAAAGAAGCGTTTTGGGTAAAATCGTTTCATTTATCGTAGGTGTTTTGACTTGTTGTTCTTGACATCATTATTACTTATATCATGATTTACTTACTTCCAGAATATAAAATATGATTTATATATCGTATATATTCAGTATATATATATATATAATAGGTAGATAAATAAAATGAAAAACACCGTTCATGGAGACGGTAGTCCGTACGTACGCATGAACGCTGTTTTCCTTTCCTTATTGTCTTGAAATGGAAGTAAGTAGATGACATACATAGGTATATATATACATAAATCCAGTAGCTTTATAATGTCATATATTTCATTATTATTTCTTATATATACATTATAATCATTCTTAAATGGTTAACATGGAGAATGAATCTCATCGCGTCGTGGAGACGGTATTCCGTACGTACGCACGAGCGATGATATCATTTCTATAAATATTGAATTGAATTGGAGCGGATTATACAATATATCAGAATCAATATGATGTTGTAATAACTATTTATAGTTATTCTTTACACCATTATACCCATCCATGTAAGGTGGTGGTGGAAAATAGATTACACCACGGCGTAGAGACGGTATTCCGTACGTACGCACGCGCGGTGATTTCTTTTTCCGTGGGATGGATAGATGGTGAAATAGGGTTGTTTCATACTTATAATAACATATCAGTATATGAGTGATACTGATGTTATTACTTCATAATGAAACAACCTAAGAAGAAGAAGTGGAAGAAGAAATAAAGATGAAAGAATTGGTAACGGTAATTACCTCTTCTTTGAAGTGCCTCTTTGAGACCTCCTCTTAGGGCACTAAAATTGGTCTTTGAGGAAGACCAGAACCTCTAGGATGTTTCTAGGGAAGTGGAGAGGAGAAATTGGCAGGGGTTGGCCGAGCTTGAGTTCTCAAATTGGTGTGAGGAGGAGGGGGAGGAGGTGTCCTTTTATAGGGGAGGAGAGGGGCACCTTAGGAATATCTCAAAATATTATTTTATATTAAAGTCAAAATCGGTTTATAATGGTTCCAAAGGGTCTTATTTCGAATCTAAAGTGGGGATGGGTCAAAATCCTATCAACCAATAGGATTTAGACAAGTTTAGGTTCTTATTTTAACCTTATCAATTAGATTTAACTCTAAGTTAAATAATTTAACTTTTACCGTGTCTTTTTGTTTTATTTCACTATAGGGTTAATACACTTACTATAACATGCCAAACGAACCCCAAATTGTTTATTATTAATATATATATCCTTATCTAAGTCATTTGGCCGAACCTTAGATTTTTAGGAATAAAATAACAATTAATAATATAATATTTGATTTAAAAACTATTTTGTGTCAATTTTGACACTATTTGATATATGATTTTTGTGAAAGTCACAACAGAATTATATGTTCGAACCAAGTTGATTAAATCAACACCAATATATCATAGTAACCTAGAAAATTAGTGGCATTCATAAAAAGTCTCAAATTACATTCATTTGAGCATTTATAACATCAATTATGTTAATATTTCCTTAAAAGGGTAATTACTGCATCATCGTTGTGTCATAAATAAATTAATTTATTTAATGTCTAAAAATTATAAATAAAATATAATTATGTAGGAAATCTTTTTAGATTTCTAATGAATATTTATAGTCTAATTTATCTTATGTATAACCCCATATTAAAAATGTTTTAGTTATTAAACTTTGATTTTAACTATTTTAACTATTCATTAAATAATATAATATTAAATGTCATAATCTAATCCAAGTGGACCTAAATGGTCATATTATATTCATAAGGTTGTTTTTGGTCGAATTACACTTATCCAATAGAATTAGGACATGTGTTAGGGTAATAGTAATATCATATTTACCCTTAGTTACCCTATTTACTATTAACCGTGGTAAAAAAAAGTAAAAAGTTACTATTCACCAAAAATTATTTTCATCTCATTGAACCACATTTTACTTACTGACATCAACCGTGTCTCTCGGATTTTTGAAATTCCATTCACAGAAGCGGTAAAATTATGATTTATGAAGAAATTAATTTTTTTAACTACCACTTAGTAGTTTCACTATTCATCAAAAATTGATGTTTTTCAGAACAATGCCAAAATTTCATCCTAAGCTATATTTCATATTCCGAATTCAAAAATGAAGTCTATTTTACCAAATTCATATCATAGAATTTGCATTAATTAATTTTATAATTAAATCCCTCTGTTAAAACAAATAGCGTGTTTTTAAGAAACAATATCTATCAAAAGATTGACACTTGATTATGTCTGGTTTAAATGTGAAATTACATCCAATGACCAACATTGTATTAAATTGTAAAAATATATTCTAAATATACTTTAAAACCACTCAAATTAATAATTTATCACTATTAATTATTTCGATTAAAAAAGTTGTTTTTTAATTATAATTTAGTAATTTTCACTATTCATCAGAATATGAAAGTTATCCGAAAAGTACCAAAATTTCACCTTAGGCTAAATTCGATACTCCGAATCCAAAAATGAAGTCCATTTTGAGAGTTATAATTTCTAAAATTTAAAAAGTGGTTATTACTATTCATAACGGCTAGTTTTAATAATATTTTAATAGCATATCATTGTTTCGTGAAACTCAGGATTACGTACCACACACGCTATCGAGGAAGGTTGCGATTGCGTGTAATGCAAGGCAAGTAAAGGATGCGTGTTGTGCAAGCTCCTTTTGGTGTAGCGTATAACACAAGACATTAGTAAAATAAAAAAAAGAATATTTTTCATAAAATCTCGGGCTGTTACAACATGAGAAGTATGGAACATGTTACATGTAATGGGATAATTGTATATAGTTTGGAGTGAGTAATTTTGGTAATATGATTTTGGTATTCCAAATTGATCATAGTATTAGGTTGGACAAGGTTGGTGCAGGCCTAGTGTGAAGGTGATGTGAGATTCCCATTCTTTAGGTGTTGTCACTGGAGAAGAGTGTTAATTATTGAGTAGACTTTGAGATGGAACATGTATGCTACATCCTATTAAACTACTTAAAGGTGGTGGTGTGGTGGGGCCCTAATTTTTTAATGGTTAATTCTTTGAGGTAAGCTATTGAGAACCTATTTTGTATTGATCTTCAGACCCACAGCTGGTTCATTAGGAAGAATTAGGGTCTCTCTATCTTTAATTTTGGGTTGTGACTTGTTGGTAATTTAATGTCGAAAGTTCTATTTTGAGTTAGGTTCATGAAAATAATTACTTGGGACAAAAATATCATATACTGGGATCAAGGCTTCCATTGTTGATGAAATTCTATTATGTGCTTCAAATGCGATGCTATATTGGTTTTGGAATTTGATCAAATAGATTATGTTCATCTCTTTACAAACTCATAACCAGTGACTTGGGGAGCATAGAGGTCTACCTATGGATCAACACAGGGAAAAAACATATAATATATCCAAATTCTTTAGTCTAGGGATTTAAATTCAGATCAAATGTGATATGTAGGTCATCTTCATCGGTAAGCCCAGTGAGCCAACATTTTTGTATTTACTTTTAATCAAATTCCAACCTCCATATTTTATGACCTCTACTATTGGATTTCCACATTAAGATGAAAAGGTTCATTATACTTTCATGCTCATATAATTAATCCATGGAATCATATTTTCAGTCATCTCTAATGATTCATGACCTCGTCCAATCATATGATCGAGATCGAGTGGTCTTCGGTTTACAGTAGCACACGATCTTTGGTTCAACTTTAATTTAGCTATGTTCAATTTTATTCTGCATAAAAAGTTCTAGGGGACATAGTGGTGAATATAAAATCTTGATGAAGGTGTTTTATTTGTGTTGATATAGGGCATAGTAAATTGTGGGAGGAGGAAATGGAAGGATCAGTTAATGGATAAGGAACTGTTGTTTGGGTTTCAGTCATGAGGTAAATTGTGAATTATGTCTTGTAGTAGGTTAGAGTATATCTATACTCACATGGGTTTTCCTTTGTGTTATCTTGAACAACTATTAATAGGGGGCATGATAGATTTAATTTTTCTTTTTCGATCAGTATTCTGAATGGGAGAGTGCCTTGTGGTCAATTGGAGATACACCTTCTTGTAGTTAGTAGGATTACAATGTATAGTAGGTCAATTACTTTTCCAAATTTCCCACGCCTAGTCGGTTAACTAAACACATACTATCTTTATGTGTTTATTTGGTGGGTACAATTAGTTGAGTGATTGTGCCTCCGTCATTTGGTCAGTATACTAATAGTGAGATGCATGGATGGTTATCTGGATTCACCATTTTTTTTCTTCATCCTCATATATGAAAATAATAAATAAAATTTTGTGCCCAACCTTTGTTCATATTAAATATATAAATTAATAATTCAATTAAAAATCATGATTTTCGACCATTAAAAAAATAATTTCCAGATTTATCATAATAGTCAAAAATGAATTAATTACCCATTTTAAGGGGATTTAGAGGATTTCGACAGTAAATTACAAAGAAAATTTTCATTAAATATCATTTTATCACTCACCTATACATGAATTATTTCACTCCTGGGAAACACTAGGAATTTCATTATTCAAACAAATTTTTCCTACCTATACAAAAATATATAATCTATAGCATAAGGAAATCATAGGTTCCACTATTGTTTGATTTATCACGCCTCCTCAATGAATCTAATATTATATCCCATTTATATTCAAGAAAGAGTTCCAAGTACATGATTAGACCAAATTACATTTAATTAGAATCAATATTTTAACAATAATCACTTTCATATATCCCTTTATCCTAAGTTTCTTAAACCAATGTTCAAATTTACACTTTAGTAATACAAATCAAATGAAATTTTTATAAGTAAAATTTCCCTCTTCTATATCTTATTTAAATATTACCCTCACCTAAATTAATTAATTTTTTACTATTAGGTACTTTATTAATTTTTTCAAATTTTTCCTATCCATATATGTTAAAATCACTTTTCATTATAACTTATTGAATATTTACAAATTGATTTAAATTACACACACACTCAATCACTAATGTCTTAAACATTCATTATGGGATCCTAATTTCCCATTTTACTCTATTTTCAGAGGAATTATATTGAATTTATTTTGAGTTGGATCTCTGAGTAATTATTTTTCATAAAATCCATGTTTCCACATATTATGTTCAAGAATATAGTGAGATCAAGTTATAATTCTAATTCTTCAAATATATTTTCACTTACACTTCCTTTACTAGTTCTAAGACAAAATAGTCCATGAAAATGGAAAAAATCACTTATAAATCATTTAATTCTATCAGTTTCATAAAAAATTAAATCCATCCACTCTGGCATGGTTTTTTACCTATATAGGACATCATTCTTCTTAATGAAAACACAAAAAACTATACAAATTTATATATAAAACATTTACAAAGTGCATTTTTTTATTTTTTTTATTTAAAAGACATATTCTCTAAAAACATAAGAAAATGAGAAATAATATTTTATTTCAATATTATAAAACCACTCTGAAAAATACTTTAAGGAATAATTCTAAACAAGTTGAATTCATAACCCCCCCCCCCCCCACACACACACACACACGCGCACTTATTTAACACTAAAATCAAGAATTTTAAGAAATTATAGTGTGTGGACAATTTTGAAAGGATAGGAACCACCTAGTTTTTATTCTTCCAATAGGATTGAGGTAATCTCTCTCATGGGTGCACTTTCATATAGGATGATTTAATCTCTTAAGTGTATTTCTACTTGGAAAACCCTAAATAAAACAATTAAAAACTTCATAAATATTATTAAAAATTAATAAAATGGAAAAATAAAGATAATGGTGGGGCATCTGGGATATTTCCTTCCTAATAGGGTTTTATTTAGATTATCCACATCTAAACATTCTTATGACTTTTCCCAATCATCCAAAGGATAGGATTTATGTGATTAAAATCCATACATTCTTGTTCATACCCATATCTTTTAGTTTTTCTTCTTATTTTTTAGGTTTACTTAGATAGAGTGCTTCATGTCCATCCTCCTCTAATTATGGAACAAATTAGTGGTGGGGGATAGAATGATGATGTAAGGGTCTATTATTCATCCACCTCTCTTATGGATTATTTTTTAAATTCTTCTAGAGGAAATTTCAATAAATTTTCAAAATAAATCTCATCTATATCCTCTTCTTTACTCTGGGTAGTCTTATCCTTAAATTTGAGCACTATTTTATCCTTAATTGTGGTTTCCTCATATTCTTTGGCATATTTTTCAAAATCTTCCAAGAACTTTAGTATCATGGTTGAATATATAAGATTAATACATATAATCTCATAAGATATTTCAAATTTAACAAGATTTAGATAAAAAATTTCTAACCTAGAGTTATCTCCCCTTAAATAATTAATATGAAGTTCTCTTTCAAAATATTATGAAACTAATAATTATCTTATTCAGAAGCATGTGCATCATCTTGTTCAATTTCAACATATTTTATTTTCTCTTAAAATGCTATAGGGGTGGGATATTCTCCTTGAATATCTCATTGTTCCTCCATCTCTCTTACATAAAATTATGGGGGGAATGAAAAAAATCTCTAAGTTTATTGACTACTACTTCCAAAAGGTTGTGATTTATGTTTTCTTCAATGTATTCAATAAATTCCCTGCAATATCCCTTGATAATATTCTTTAAAATTTCCCTAGTTCTATTGAAAAAATATGTTACAACATTTTATAACGGTGATTCAGTAGCCATTTTTTTAAAAAAAATAACATTAAAGTATAAAATTTTTTACAAGGTGGTCGATGATTGTGATTTTACCTACCTAACTCGCTAAAAATGGTTCCATATTAATAAAAGGCCTATTGTAATGAATCATCAAACATACTTTGTATTTAAAATATGTAATTAATCATAAGGATAACCAATTTTATTTCCCATGGAGTGTATGTGGGTCAGTTTTTTACTATTTTAATCACTTGTGTTTCTTTTTTTATTTTCTTTTTGAAATAAATAAATAATGAGATGAGTTTTTAGTTTGGATTTATAATTAAATACATTAAAATAAAATATTAAGTAGTAATAATAATAATGGGATGAAAGGGAGTGGTCTTGGGTTTGATCATATAATTTATTCATTATCTATATTAGTTGTTACCTAGAAATCGATTAAATATCATTCCTCAATTACTCGTCTCTATATGAATTATAGATCTAAGAATACATAGTAATAAATACCAATGAAAATAAATCTCACCTCCTCTATACTGATGTGGAAGTGAATTTACTCAATCGAGAAATCCACTATCTCTATACTCATCTTCGCTGTATATTGTTCATCCTCTAGTCCATATAGCTCCACTAGTATGTT
Organism: Viscum album; assembly: GCA_963277665.1. Classification (NCBI taxonomy): domain Eukaryota; kingdom Viridiplantae; phylum Streptophyta; class Magnoliopsida; order Santalales; family Viscaceae; genus Viscum; species Viscum album. The sequence goes on from OY728138.1 coordinate 2,024,455,739, forward strand.
GTAATTACTGGGATAAGGGATGGAGAAAAATTTTGATAGGTTTAAGAATACCATAGTTAATTTTAAATAGAATATTATTAAAAAAATTCTACTTCTATCCATTTCAATTTTTTATCAAGGATAAGATTTAGAAATTATAGAATTCAAATTAAATATTTATAGTGATCATGCGGTCTCCTTCCCTAGGGATCTAACCCTCAAATTAGTTCTCCATAATTATGAAGTTTTATATATCATTAAAATGTTATATAGGTTGATAAAAACATGTGTAATGGAGGAATAATATAAACATAGTATAATTGAATAAAAATAGAATTATAATCTAGAAAATTGTAGTACACCATAACTAATTGAGACCAATACAATGGCTTAGGTTTGAATTATATTTTACAATGGGGGAGGGAAAATATATATAAGCCATCATGGTAACTTCTTCCTCCTTAAATTTAGTACAACAAGGTACAATACACATATCTTACCTTGGTTAGATTCCATGTTTTGCAGTTGATAGTGGAGATGGGTTTAGTTGAGAGAACCTTTATGACTCTCCATAGCTTAGAAATTCTTCCCATGATCAAGATTTGTATATCCTCAAGGTTGATCTGAGTGGAATATTTTCACTATGTCTTATATTAGTGTAAGATCAGTGATTCCATGTTCCACATGAGGAGTTGGAAAGATGATTCATGTGTTGGGATCATTACACACAAACTGAAGTGGGTAAGGTTGGGCCAGTAGAGTTGGGATTTCAAATTGAGCCCAGTCCTAGGCTAGACAGAGATGATGTAGGACTATTTTGAAGGTGATGTGGGTTTACCAATATTTAGGTACTATTAAAAGATAGGATCTTTAATTGTTGAGTATAATTTAGTAGGAATGTGTATATTATTTCTTATTAAACTGCATCAAGGTGGATTTGTACTAGGACCTTGATATTTCAATGGTGAATTCCCTAAGGCAAGCTATCAATCACTTAGAATATATCAATATTCAAAACGAAAACTGGTGCATTGAGGAGAATCAGGTTCTCTCTCTTTGGTTTTGAGTTGTGACTTGTTGGGTCATTAAATATTGAAGTCTTATTTTCAGTTAGGTTCATGTGAGAAAGTAATTAGGACTTCAATCCTATGTGATAGGATCAAGGCTTTGATCTGTTCTATAATGGTTTGAAGTGCTTCAAACACGACACTATACTATTTCAATAATTTTATTGAACAACTTATGTGCAGCTATTTATGGACTCATAGTAAGTCAATTGGGAAGTTTCTAGATCAACCATAGGATCTAAAAAAGGAAAAAAAACAAACATATAATAAATAAAAATTATTTGGTGTTGGGTTTAGAACTCATATCAAATGCGGTATATAGGTTATCTTTATTGGAATGATTGGTGAGAGTTAATTTTTGGAATCTTATTTAAGCTTAATCTAATATCCAAGGTTTTTGGATTTCACTATATGTCGTTCTCTTGAAAATGAGAAGGTTCTTTTAGCTTCCTTGATTTTATTCTCAATCCATGGCATTGGCATTTCATTCAAATCCAATGAGTCTTATCCTCATACAATATTTTGATCAAGATCGTGTGATATAGAGTTTTCAATAGTTCTGAAGCTTCTATTCTACTTTAATTTAGCTACATTCAAGGGTCTTTTATGTGAAAGGTTCTAGGAGATGAAGTGGAGAAGTCATAGGTTTAATATAGGTTTTGTCTTACTTTTGATGCAGAGTATAGTTGAATATAGGAGGAGGAATGTACATGGTCATTTGATGGATGGTTTTTGATCGAGTGGGTTATAGTTGTGTGGTCAACCATGGATGAGGGTTTGTGGTGGGTTGGAGTATCTCTATAGTCACTTGGTTTTTAATTTACTATAACTTGATCTATAATGAATATGGGTCATGAAAGGTTGATATTTTTCTCTTTAAAGTAGTATACTAACAATGAGAGTGCCTTGTAGTTAGATAAAGATGCTTCTTTTATTGGTCAGTAGGGTTCCAATGCTCTATAGGTTTATGCCTTTATAAAATTTCCCACATGTGGTTAGTTAACCATGTATGGACTTTCATATTTTGGTCGGTTAGTGTTGACAGGCAGTTGAGTGATTGTGCCTCCTTTATGCAGTCAGTATACTGATAGTGCCACCTTAATGTGGCTAGAATACTGACCATGAGAGGCATGGTAGGTTCTATGTATTCACCATTTTTTCCTTCATCCTTTGATCTACAAATCACAAAAAAAATTAGTGCAGGCTTTGTTCAATTTAAAAATAAAGAATTAATAAATTAATTAAATATCATGATTTTCATTCATTAAATAAATAAAGTCTAAATTTAATAAAGTAAAAAAAATAAAATTAATTACTATATTTCTAAGTGGATTTATGGGATTTCAATATTAAATTTCAAATGAAATTTTTAATAAAATATCATTTACTAAGTTTTCCCAGTGGGCCATAGAGAAACTTTCCTATAAGTCTCATGGGCACTTATCTTTGTGGAAGGGGATGAGTTATTATCGGTCATCCCAAATGGGTCATGACATGGACCTTATGATACCTTAGATTCATTAGCCTCAGTGTCTTGGTTATGGGGAAACTGATCCCTTCTCCTTGATATATATTCTCCAAGGTGGTTAGATCATGGTTAGAATGAATGTGTTGAGTGAGTGGATTGACCCAGATAACCCATGAGCCTAGTTTGAGACCAATGACCCCATGTAGGGTGTTTTATTTATGATGTGGCCTAAGGGTGCATGATAGGTTCCCAGATGACTGACTCACCCTGAGAGGGTGCATCCTGTGACTATTAAGTATGAATTTGGGTGTCACCCTGGATCTTTAAGAAATCATATGGGTTTTGGAGCTCAATGATGATATTATATAAATTCCTAGATGTGATTCCTAGTATCCATCCTATGATCCAAATTACAAGACTTTATTTGGTGTATTAAATAAATTCTATGAGCCAATTTTATATTATATATGGAAAAACATTGAGGTGGTTTCATATTAAATGTTATTGAAAATTCCCTAAGTGGTTGTCTTGATATTATGGAGGTTCAGGAATCAAGGCATTATATATATTCAGGTAATGAGGGTCGGATACCTATATACACCCTAATAGTTTGTTCTGATATGATAATGTCTATCCATAAGTGAATTATATATCTATGGTTAATGAGGTATTGATATATGTATGTTCTCTATTAATAGGTTTGATATGATAAAGGGTTAGGCATATAGGTGTTATGTACATATAGTTAATGAGGGATTGATACATTTATATTCCCTCATTGTCAACTATTACATTCCAAATTTTCAGGTTTGGGGCATTATGAATCTCTAAGTAATGAGAGATCCATGCGTGCATATTCCCTAATAGGCAGGTGTGATACGATATAGGGGCAGGTACCCACACAATATGTATGTCCAAGTAATGCGATATTGATACCTACATACTCCCTTGTGGGTGGTTATTATCTGTAAAAGACCCATAATTCATTACAATGTTTGCACGATCATCGTGATTCTCATAGAGACACTATGAAACTAGATGAAGTAGGTATGGTTGATCGGGGTGATAGATTTTAGGATCAATGTTGTTTATTAATTTTTTTTGTAGTTATTTATTATTTATTTATAGCATTTCACATTCACATAACACTCCATTTATGGTATATAAGGTGCCATGTTAATGCTCCCATGCTGATTTTTGTATTCACACTATACTTGGGTCACTATTGCACTTGGGTACCTGAGAAAACTCTCACTTGATTACGGATGTAGGTTAGTCTTAGTCCTAGGATATAATCATTGGGTGGGGTGTATTAAATTCTAGAGACTGAGATTATGTGAGGATTTATGTTGGGAGTAGGGATTTATTTTTATTTTATTATTTTATTTATTTTATACATGAAAATTTCCTAGTAGGCAATCAGTTTTTCATGCTTATATGTCAACACATCATTTTTTATAGCATTTTTAGTTAATTAATTATCCTTGTATACTATATTGTTTTATAGATTGATTATTTTATTATTATTGTGCACTTCGGTATAGTGGATATAGTTCCCTCACGGTACTAAATTAGACCCTTTTCGTTAGTCAAAAGCCTCTGGAATATGAGGAGGTGTTCTTGAGGTCATGTGGAGCCACTAGTTTGGTTACTATTTATAGTAAGTTAACCCTATATATTACAGCCAAAATTTCAAACAACTGTGATAAGTATTCCATTAGAACAAAGTTTTAATTTTATAGGGACATTTTAGAGAAAAAAATGTCATAAGGAATGTTGAAATTTGATCATTTGAATAAATTAAATATGATTTGGAGTCATCTAGAGTCAATTAAATTAATTTTCACTAAAGTAATGTGGTCCTTGATTATCTTATCACTGATTCTAGAATAAAGGGATGCAATGGTAATTGCCATGAGTAATTCTAGGGGAAAGAATTACCTACACTATGAGGAGATCCATGGTATAATCATGAATGAATATATTTTAAAGTAGGTTTCAGTTTCTACTAGAAGTGTATTTAGTACAAAATTTAGTGGATTTCTAAATCAAAGAAGTCAGAGTGAGATTAGTGAGAATGGAAGAGATAAGAGTCATAGGAAGTAATTTGGTCCTAGTGACTCCCCATATTAGCACTATAAAAATATGGGACACTTATGGAAGGGTTTTTGAGAGAGGCATGTAAAGTTTGGAATGTATGCTTTTGGATCATCTATAAATGTTATAGCAAAAGAGTAGTATATTACTTTGGTTTTAGGTGTCATGATTTTTATGGAGTCCTAGATTTTTTATTTTGGTTCTTCATTTCATTCAACATTCAATAGTGTATGAATGATAAAATATGTGTTTTTAAACCTTGTAAAGGTTTACCTTGCATATGGAGAGGAATTTTAGTTTCTTGGAGAAGTATCTATGAGTTTTTAAACTAATAATGGATGTTTATTGCATTCTCATTGCGTATATAACATCCCAGTTCTATGAAGAAAATGATTTCTTATAGTCATTTTGATTACTGGGGATTCTATGTTGTTTTGTGGATGGTTTGTGGAAGATCACATGAGGTTCCAAGGTAGTTTCCTATAGTGAGAAGGATGAGACTTTATACCTAATTGTGGTTCCAGAAGGTACGATTCATGTTAGGGATGAAACTTCTGAAATAGTGAAGTAGAGGAATGACTATATTTCTCACATTGGTGAAAAAGGTTTAAAAACTCTGTATAGAAGAGGATTATTGAATATTGATTTCATATAGTACGGAACATGAGGGTTACATCCAAGGAAATAAGTTGAAGTTTTCATTCAATTTTAATGCAAGAACTACAATGAATCATAATCTCAATCTATTTCATATGGATGTATGGGACTAACATGGGTTAAATATCATAGGAGTGCACTATATTTCATTACCTTTATCAATGCTTCCATGTGAAAGGTGTTGGTCATTTTACTCAAAGACAAGTTTGATGCCAGCCAAACTTTCTTCTCATAGAGACACATTGTGGAATCCAAGACTAGAATGAATTTGAAATTCCTTTGGTATAATAATGGAGGTTGGTATGGAGGTATAGAGTTCCAAACATTCTATTATATGAATGAAATCCAAATGAGGTAGAATTCACCAAAAACACCTAAGAATAATGGTATTGAAAAATAAATGAATTGGATTTTAAATGAAAGATATTGGATCATAAGGTTATGTTACGGTTTCTTAAAGGAATTTTGGGTTTAAATAGTTGATTTTGTGGCTCAAATAAAGAATTAGAGTCCTTATGAACCTTTAACATATAAACATGTAGAGGAACTATAGTCTGACTGAAAGGTGTCATTTACCTACCTGATAGATTTTAGTTCTATCATGTAATCCCATGTAGATGATAAGGATAGGGTTAAGTTGGAAGATAAGTCTCAAAAATGTTTCTTTATTGTTTATGGAGAAAAAAAATTGGGTTTCAAGCTCTAGGATAATAGTTAGTGAAAATTATCAGAATCTAGAGTGTCCTATTAAATGAGTAGATCTTGTGGAAGGGTCATAACCTGATGGAAGATTATCTTAGGAGAAAGGAACCAATAGAGTAAGTCGAGGTTGGGATGAATAGTGGTTGGGTGGTACCAAGCTATTTAGGGATCATAGAATATGGGGTTTAGGATGTACGAAAATGTTCTAAAATTAGGAGTGATTATCAAGTTCTAGAAGTACCAAGGTTAGATATACCATAAGAATCTGTGACAATAGAATATTAAGATAGAGTTTTAAAATAATGGTTTATAAAAGGATCTAATCCTTGAGAGTTGAGGAAATATTCTGGGGTTAGAATGATCGGGTGTAGATTTTAATCCTGGATTAACTTTTTATTTATCATCAAAAGTGGTGAACTTTAAAGCCTTTTTGATGCAAGAAGTCTAAGTGAAATGTTTTAGTAGGAGTTATAAATTAACAAAAATCTAAATTCATTACATTTTTATGATATGTGGGAGATAACATATCATCTATAAGGTAAGATTTCACTTTAGAATAGATGGTTTTATCATCTAAAGGATAAATAAAATGATAAATTTTAGTACAAGGTTCATCTGGTTATAAAGAGTTTTCAAGGTGACACAAGGAAACAAATCTATCTCTGTGTCATTTATTTATGAGATCTTTGATCCCCAAAAAAGAGAAATTTTATGGAAATATTCTTAAGTGTTTGATCCTGAAAATCAGCCATGGATTTTTGGGGGATACTTCAAAATTATATTTGACCTGTAGGAGAAGAAAGTCAAAGTAACTTCCACCAGAAAACCAACATGTACTTTATCCAATTCATGGTAGGAAAAGGCCTCACGGACCTTTGCTTCTCAAGCGGCCAGTTCACTTGGTTCAATAACCAAATAGGGAGTCTTCATTCACGAAGCCATTGGGATCAATGTCTGGCCAACATGAAATACATTTCTATGTTCTCTGACACCAAAGTTATCCATCTGGTGTGTGGCATCTCTAATCACTCTATGCACCTGGTTTCCTTATCTTCTAAGCAAGACCATCATGAAAGATTCAGATACTACAAAAAATGGACCAGCATACTGGGGTATCATGAACTGGTTAGATAATTTTGGAATGACCCTCTCAGATTCATACGTGGGTTTCCATCCACCACAAATTGAGATGGTTGAATACTAGACCCCAGGCATGGGGAAAAGTGGTTCCCCCAATGATAGAGATGTGGATATCACCATGCAGGAAATTGAATATATTGAGAGTATTCTATAGGAGGATTGGAATGATTAGGTCTTTGAGGAACTCACTAATAAGAAATACTCTTTGGCGGACAAGCTTCTCAAACAAGAATGCATGTTAAGGGAAATATAGAGAATCAAATGACTCAGTGAGGGAGACATAAACACTATGTACTTAAATTATTGTATCCAGGAGAGAAAGAAGCTAGTTAGACTAGATAAATTTATGGATTATGGTTCATATTTGAATGATAGGGATATTTTGGGATGATTGTCCTATTACTTCTTCAAAGAACTACTCGCTGGTCCTATCTCATGCATGCCTAATGGGTATTTGGGGAGGAATGCAGGGCTCTTTGATGTGGTTCTAACCCAATTTTATAATCAAGACAATAAAGGGTTAGGGTCTATACCTTAAGAGAATTAGATACTTAAAGATATGTTGAACCTTAATCCATAATGTTCTCTCAGATCATATAGATTTTCGGGCTCATTTTATAGTACCTCTTGGGATGTGGTGAAAGATGATCTGGTTGCGACTATCTGGGATGTCTTCTAGGGAGGAAGGTTACTATGTGTCTCCTGCACCACTAACATTGTGCTTATCTCTATAACCAATAATCCTTCCTCCATCTTACACTATAGACTAGTGATCATTTGTAACTTCCCCTACAAAATTTTTACCAACATCATCAATTCTAGGTTATCAATCCACCTCCCTCAGTGGGTATCCATAGAGCAACACTGATTTGTGAAGGGCTGCTCAATTCAAGGTGGCATTAAATTGGAACAAGAGATGATTAGAGACATCACCTTCAAGACTCATGTATCTAACATGGCTATAAAGTTGGACATGAAAAAATCATATGAATGAGTTGAGCGGAGATTCATCAACAAAGTTCTAGCAGGTATGGGTCTGTCCTCCTGGAATATTGATCTCATTTTTAGGTGTTTCAGCTCCTCATGGTTGGTGGTTACGTTCATGGGGAAGACCTATGGTTTCTTTAAGGAAACTAGTAGTTTAAGGCAAGGTGACTCAATATCTTTGAGCATTTTATCCTCACTAAGGATGTACTTGGATGCCTCATTCAAAGAAGTATAATTAGTAGATATATTCTTCCCTATCGTAGGAGGATCATATATCCCTTCATCTCCCGCCTAATATTCACAGATGACACTATCATTTTCATTAATACTAATATAATATTGATTCAAGGTATTAACAAGGTTTTAGAGGAGTACTGCCACTAGAACGGCCAGGTTATCAATAAGACCAAGAGAAACTTTTACATTTCTAATAGATGTGCTTCTAGTTGGATCTCTTCTATACTCTACAAAATTGACATATAAACAAGTAAAATTACAATGGACTACCTGGGCACCCCCATATCTTCAGGTATTCTTCTCATTCGAGACTTTGATTTCCTCATCAGCAAGATCATGTATCAATTCCTCAACTAGAAAAATAGATACCTATCCATTGGGGTTTGTATACCATTGGTTAATAGTGTACTCTTGGATACTCCTGTAAATTATATCTCATCTATCAATGTCCTGAAAGGTATCATAAAAAACATTGATAGGATCCTGGACTATTCCATTTGGGGTCCTCTATCAAAAGGTAAACATCACTGGGTATCCTGGAGCAGGATAAAAAGGCCCGCTAAGGAAGGTGGGATCAATATATGTAGTCTTGAATACACCCTCCTCTACATGCATGAACATTTGGCATGGGAAGTTCTAGAACAACATACCTTTTGGGGGATAACCATGCACAATAATCACTCTGATAATATGGATTTTGTGGATGGTCAATCATAACTATTATGGTCCATGATATCCCCCCTAATCATATCTCTTCAACCTCACACCCATTTGATCCTAGGGAAACAGGATATCTCTTTTTGGTACCAGAACTAAAATAGGGATATTATAGGTTTTCAGAGATGCCCAGCCACCACTATATCTTTCAGGGAGGCTAGTTTACAACTGCCACTCATTAAGGCTATCCTGGACAAATAAAAACAAGATATCTTTAACATAATTTAATTGAACTCAGAACCTGATAGGTGTGTGTTCACTCCTTCCTTGGGGTCCTTTACCACAAGATATTTCTGTCAAACATTGAATTTACAAGATCATGTATACAGTTGGAATAAATTTCTATAACCCAAAATCATCCCAAGAAAATACAACTTCTTCACCTGAAGGATAAAGAATAAGTTTTTCCCCACTTATGAGAAAATTAAATGTTGTGGCATCAACACTATTTCTAGATTCCCTTATTGAAAAAACCACTGGGAGGAGAGCGTTGACCATCTATTCTTTGAGGGAAATTGGGCGTGTGATGTGTGGAGCTTCTTTTGAGAGTTCACTACTTTCTCTACCCATAACATGGATAACCAACTATTCATAGATCAATGGTATCATAGTTTGGGAGAAAAGGGCCCAGAGAAAATGGCTTTATCCATGGTATTGCAGGATGGATGCTGGTGTATATGGAAGGAAATGAACAAAGAGAGGCATAAGGGGGTCCAAACCTCAAAAATATCTATCATAGTCAGAAAAAAGAATCTTCTTCTTGACATGGTCAATCTCATCCACAACTAGAATGATGCTCCCACCCTTCAATAGATTCAAGTGATTACTCGCATCGCTCATCATGGTAGAAGTATATTAAGAGTTAATTGGGTCCATTGTAATCCCCCTTCCATCATCTTGAAACTCAACACTGATAGTTCTTGAAATCTAGGAGTCATATGTGGAGGAGAGGTTGTTTGTGATTCCAAAGGTTCAGTTATCTTGGAGTTTAAAGCCCATCTGGGTCTGGGATCCTCTCTTTATACAGAGTCTAAGGTGATTCTTATTGTCTTAATATTATGCCTCTAGGGGGAGATTCATATCTAAAAGGTAGAAAATAACTCAAAGATCCTTCACAATGCTTTTCATGGCACCAGTTCAACACCTTTTTCGATATCTTACACCATCACAAAATGTATAGGCATGCTTAACAACAACATAAAATTGGTTAACACATGGAGTGATGGAAATAAAGTTGTGTACCACCTTTATTTGCATCATGTCCTTGGTTCAGATTATATATGTTTACATAATTTTTACTACTTGAAACCTGAGGGCTTCAATCTACTTTGAGGGGATGCCCTCATACTTCACTTTTTTAGTCCTCCTTAGGCTCTGTTTTCCCTTGTCTTGTAGTGGTTTCTTGCAGCTTGTCTTGTACCTTTCCCTTCCCTTTAATAAAAAATTACATAATGATGATGAAAAGAAATGGATTTTAATGATATTTTATATCATATTGTGAAACTCACAAATATTTGGGTTGTGCTTATCATGGTTTTTGTGGATGTTTTGTTTCTTTAATAACTTTATGTCATAGTCGTATTCTTTTATAGAGATTTAGAATAATAAATGTAAATAGAGAAACTAGAAATTTTTAAATTGAAATAGAATATGGTCCTGATGTACAAGCTCAATAAATATCTATATGAACTCAATAAGTCACCAAGGAAATAGACTTAAAATTTTAAAAACTTCATAAAAATGGATTTTCATCCATAGTGAGGTGGATCATTATTATTATTATAGTAAGTATTATGATGATAAAATTTTCATCATTATTATTCTTTATGTTGTTGAATTATTCTTAGATATACTTATGATAGTAAGGATGCAAGAGTTGAAGTGTGAATTATTTGGATGTTTACAAATGAAATATCTTGGTTCCACTAATTAGATTTTAGATATGTGGATTATAAGAGACTTTAGTTCTAAAACATTTTACCTTTCTCCATCAAAGTACATCTAGAAATTATTGGTGAGATTTTTAATGAATTAATCCAACCATGTGGTTACTCCTTTGGATAGAAACTTAAAAATTTCAAAGGATAATGGAACTAAAATAGATGAGGATTCTAATTACATATCAAAGGAGTCATATTTATTAGTTGTGGGAATTTGGATGCACACCATGGTTCGTACAAGGCCTGATATCGATCAAGTAGTAATTTTGGCTAGAAAATTAATTATGAATCTAGGAATTGAAAACTAAGATAACTTCAAGTGGATCTTTAGTTATCTCAAAGTTTTTTTATCTTTAATTATATTTTGGAATAAATAATCCCTTACAAGGGTTTTTAAGATGATGAATTTGGAAGAGGTGTTGATTTATGGAAGAGAACCATGGTTTTATTTTTACTTTAATATGAATTTTCATGATTTTTATGTCATAGTTATAACCATTGGTTTCACTATTAACCATAAAAGTTAATTATTTTACAATTAAAGAATAAATTATAGAGTTAGTGTCCTTAAAGAGATGGGTGGTTGAGATAAAAATAATTAAATAGATAATCATGTCATACTGTGACATCTAGAGTGTGATTCACTTATCTTAGAATATGGAATTTCACACCTATATAAAGCATATTCAACTGAAATACCAATTCATTTAGAATATTATAGATTATGGGGTGTGGAAACTTTGTATAGTTGAAAGGAATAAAAATCTAGCTAATATACTGACTAAAATTATAGAATAGTAAAGTCTAAAATGTTTTTTTCCTTCAGTGGAGGTTGGATAAATTGGAGGTATTATGATCCTGGAAGATCTAAAAGACTTGAAGAAGTGAACTAATGAATATAGATACAAAATTTATTATTTGTGACCCAAAGGACTCTGTGAAAAATCGTGAAAAATGATTCTCATTGGAGATATTATTAGGATTTGTGTGATAATCCATTTTTTGGCTAAGTACAAAAGTTTTTAAAATGATTAAAATAATAAAATTATATGAATATTGGATGATAGGTAGAAATTATATTAGAACTAGAACTCTAGAAATATCAAAAGCAGTGATGGAGACTATGGAAGTATGAGAATGTGTAAAAATTAGAGGATTAGTTCCAGAAGCTACCAATGATGTGGGTGCCAATGTGACAATGATTCAAAGAAATTATATAATATTAAATTTCAATTATATGTAATATTATTTACGATATTAGTTAAAAGTAAACTCTTTAATGTCCCAAAAGAAAAAAATGTTCACCAACTAGACCAATTGAGGTGGAAATCACCTTTGACTGAGTGGTTGGATATCCCTATAGATCATATCTAGGATGAATTTATTCTGTGAATATTGGATGGTGGTGATACTAGAATTACTAGATGTTAGCTGATATAAATTAGTTCCAGGGTCATTTATATCAGGGACAACTGATTAATCCTAAGCTTCTATTATCTTGTGGTTTGGAGTTAATTTACATTATATTCTCTTATTTACTCTTACAGTGAGTTTTTTTCCAATGGATTAGAAATTCATATTAACCATGTAAATTACGGGTGTTCCTTCATTATTTTATTTACTTTAATTTATTTATTATATCTCTTTAAATTTCTAATGTGGTTGTCTCTTGAGTGTTTCAAAAGCTTTTTTATTACGGTAACTTTTTGTTATTGTGTGCATTCACAATTCTAAATACATCTTCCAATGGTTTTTGAATATTCTAGATCTTCTAGTATACTTATTCTACACTTTAGTTCTAGATATTGTTCATTCATAAGATACTACTTATGGTGCAACACACACTAGAGTAGAAAAGATTTTCCACATTATTTTTTAAATTTTTTATATCTTTTAATTATAAATTTCTTTGTAAGTGATGTTGTAAATATTTTTTTATATAGGTTATTTTAAATTATGAAAAAAAATTATGTCAATTATTATAAAAACCATTGTAAAAACCCTAAAATTATAAAATCAACCACTTTTTATTCCCTACATAAAATAACTAATGGAAAAATTATTTTTAAAAAAATAATTACAAATATAGCTTACCTAAACAATAATATATCAAAAAATAGAAGAAATGAAAATAGAAATAAAATTCCATAAAAAATATTTACATCGAAATTTTGTTAAAGAAAACAAAACTTTACAATTTGGAATTTAAACGTAAAAAAATATATTGAAAATAGATATAAAAAACTGAATTACATATGTAAAATAATATTCCCATTTTCATCATATATGATTTATCTCTTTTCTAGTATAAATATGAGATACATTAAAAATATAAAAATTGAAATGAAAGAATTCAAAATGTATTTTTAATATAATGATAAGATTAATTAAAATTAAAGGTTATATTAAAATTAATCCTTGTGTAATTTTTATATAATCTAAGTTGAAATTATTTCAAAAGTAAATCTCATAAAATAACATCCCAATTCTATTGCTCCTTCTTAATGATGATAGTTCTGTTTGAAAATATGTTTTTAATTGAAAATAACATTTTAAGTATATACTAAATTATAGTAATTATAAAATAATTCACCTCTATACGCACATATTTAATCTTAGATTTCAACTTTTATATTGTAACTATATATTAATCTCAGGCTCTATTTCAAAATGTTATGTATGAAATAAAATTAAAATTTATTATAAAATTTAATTATTAAAATAATCAAACTTACAACTCCAATACTTTGTTAAATTTTTCTTCCACATCACCATGTATGGATCATAACAAGTTGGTATTATTTTCTTTTAGACAAAAAACACACAAAATAAAATGGCCACCAATATTAAAAAATATAATGTGATTTATTATTTAATTAAGATAAAGCAAACATGATGAAATATATGTTTCATAATAATTAATATAAGGAAGTATCCAATACTTAATTAAATCATTATAAAATATTTCATAAATATATAGTATTATTTCATCATCCTTCATTATCTGCATCATTGGATAAAAAAATTATTTCTAATAATCCAAACACTGATTTTGTATTATACTGAATACAAAGTGTATAAAAAACCTGATAAAAAAAATATGTATTATGTTAAATCAGTCAAATTGATATAATTTAAATCAATATGATAGTTGACTTACATAGAAAAGACTTGTATCATTATAAATTTAAATATTTATAATTTTACAATCTCAATGATATCTCTCTTAAAAATCATAACAATAATATTGCATCCAAAAATATCACCATCCATTAGAATATCATAAACATCTAACGATAGAGATTTATATATTGTTAATTTATAATTTCCTTCAAAAAAATTAGTATATGAAGTCAAATATTCCTCTATATGTTTTTATTTTCATACATCATATCTTTACCTTTAATTTACTCATATAAATATAAATATCTATATATATATATAATATTAACAAAAAATTAACACTGATATGAAGAATAAATTTTATGATCTATTAATTCCTCAGTGGTAAGTTGTTAGAAAATTATATATTAAAAAAATTATTACACTTTTTCAAACTATAGAAACCTCATATGTATGGAATGGTTCTATAGTAGATGCATTTATAATATCTTATATCGTTACCCTATGTTGATCCCTCTCTATCTACAGATGATGTAGGGTATCCCTAATATTATATATGGCCCCATATATTATAATGTGATACTATAGATCCTTAATATATAACTCATAGTATATGGGAATCTATGGAGGATGAGGTTTAAGAGTGGGATATATAGGTAGAGGTGGAGGAGTGGGATATGTACCTAGAGATGGAGGAGTGGAATATGCACCTTGAAATAGTCTCTACATGTTATAAAAGATCAAATATAATAAATCTATAATCTTTTACTTCACAATATCACCATTCTATTTAACAATAACTTATAATTAATCTATTTTCCATTTATATATATCCCTTGAGGATGTTCTAAAACAAAAAAAATAATTTTTTAATTGATACACCCAACTTTTATCCTCGTATGTGACCCAGGTGTTCAGTATTTCCTAATACAATAGCTAAAACATCTTTCCCACCCTCAAGTATAATGGTCCCCTATGTGCTCTACTCCTCAAGGCATTACAATATAGAAAATTTGAAAATTTTATTAGTTAATTAAAAATTATAAAATTTTTAAAAATAACATAAATGATATAAATAACTCTTTACAAAATTCTCAGATACAACCATTGAGTCTTTTTTATGATATGTTCCCTTTTTTTCTTTTTATCCCTCTACCATTTTTCATGTCTAGATGGTGGGGAGGGTAAATATATACTAAGGATGAAGTCTCAGCTCAGGATTTTTTAAATTTTTCATCCATTATTTATTCATCTAATAATAGATACCCTTCATAATATAAATTATTAGGGTATATATTTTTTTATTGAACATCCTGATAAGGTCTCCTCAATTCCAATTAATTAAGGACAAACAAGTTATTAAAATGATACCTTTTAGTGATTATACAAAAAAAATATCAAAAATTTGACATTTCACTTACCAAAAGTTATTATTTTCATCTACTTTTAATAAATACAATCTAGGTATATTCATATATAAAAGGATGTATATTACATGGATATTCATTTTTTCTTGTACTAAAAATGAAATCTGGAGTTAGGGTTGATTTAAAATCCCTCCATCTCTATATATAAAATCTTTGACATTTCTACTTATCTTCTTTAATTTAACATACATCCTATTTCATATGATGAAAAGGAAAATATAACATATATTAGTAAAAACATGTCATGATAAGTAAAATAATAATATATAATCTTACTAAAATTTTATCCCATAGCTGAACTAGTGTCATCTTTTCAACACTTCTACAATTAGAAATCAAAATTGTTACTTCTTCACTAGAATTCCTTTCCATAAAAATATTTAAAAAAAGTTTAATTTGAACACCTAAAATTTCCATTATAATCATAATTAATAGATATCCCATAGTCCTATCTATGATAAAGTTATAATATAAGGAAACTTGTGATTTAACATTTACCAAACATTGAAGCATTCTTTGTTCATATATAAGTGGAAGTATCTTGTATAGAATGATGATAAGGATCCTCAACATATGTTTATGTGGGGTCCCCCTGAGAAGATCGACATGAATCATCTATTTTATCTAACAATATCCTATAAATAAAAGTAACAAACAATTATTTATAAAAATCCAACTATTATATATAAAACTAAATATAATTTTAAAAATGATCCAATAAAAATTAAACTAGTATAAACAAAATTTAATTCATATTAGTTAACATAGTTAACTAAAATGATATAAAATGATTAAAATATTTATTAAATAATAAATTATTTAAATTGGGGAAAAACATGGGTAAAATATTATACAAATTCAATTTTTATATATGAATTTTAATAAAAATTGAAAAATAATACAAATAAAAAACAACCTCTATCATATTCATTAGATTGGTTTATAATAATGATAAAAATATTTCAATATTCATAAAAAATAAAATGATATATATAGATGGAAAAAATTCTTAAATAAAAAATTTTCACAATTCCAAAAGTTACCTATAAAATTCAATAATTAGAACATAATACAAATAAAAATCATAATGAAAAAAATCATAATTGTTAAAATATTTGACTTAAGTAAAAAAAATAAAATTATAAATATTATGAATAAAAATATGAAAGTTTTGAAAAGTTAAAAAAATAAATATATATATTTTACCTATAATATTGGGATATTACTAAAGAACTAGTTTCCCATATTACTTCCTCATAATTTTTTGTACTTTCCAAACCATGTGTGAAATGTGTACATTAATATCCTCTAATAATATTTATATGGAAGTATATATCTCACAAACTCATTTATCATCTTTGGGTTTTTCATCATCGATATACTATTTTTTCCATGAAAAAAGATAGACTATTGAACCTTTGATTGATCAAGAACATATATAATTTGTTTTGTATGTGTTTCCATGATAAAAGGGTCATATTTTTGTTATAGTCTATTCATATTCACTAGATTCATATTTAATTCATCATGTTTACCATTTTTTTTACCAACGGCCCATTTGTAGTTGAACACAAGAACTAAATATTTACCATAATCAATCTCCCATATTTCATCAATTACTTTGAAATGTGCACTTGACGTAGAGTTTGGTATTTTTTTACCTCTAAAAATGTGTTGCTTCAACTATCACCAATACACTAATATTTTATACTTTAGTTATATTGTCATAATCTTTGGTGTAAAATGTATAGTCATTAATGTAAACCCAAACCATGTTATCACATTTACACTTAAGCCACATAATAATTATCTCAATGTTTCTGGAACATTTAATCTACCATAGAATGTCTCTTTAAACCAATATATAAATGTTTTTTTATCTGATTAAAAACCCAAATATCTTTCTTATTATGATAACATCATTTTTAACACATGAATATGTGATGTCATTTATAGTTGGTCAATATCATTGTTTTTATGATCTATAAATATGTTTGAATTATTTTTTCACCATTCAAGTACTTTATTTTCAAGCCACAAATACCCTTCCCCCAAAAAATAACTCATTCATTATGATATGTGGGAAAACCAACATGATTAAATAAAAATAAATAGTCTATACAAAACTCTATAGCCTCCTCAAAAATTTACTTTCCAACAATAGAGGCTTCTGGTAAATATGAATTCCTAACATTACCATTCAATATATTTATATATATTTCAAAAGGAAACATCCAAAGTTCATATAAAATACCATAAATAATTATTTCTCAAACTAAATAAACCTTTAAATTTCCATTATATCAAAAAAAAAGGTTTAAAGTACATTTATAGTTTAAAAGGTATATAAATTGAATAATTATCCAAATTATTAAATGAATTGAGATTCATCACTTTGTTACAAATGTAATTAAAAAATATCCACCATCATTATATTCATTCTAAAACTGATGGGTATTATTCCATATAATGAAACTAATATTTTTAGTTGCATTAAAACATGAAAATCATGATATTTTATGCCTATTAACCTAAAATATTTTAGTGATGAAAAAAATACATTAAGGAATAACCCTGAGGTACTTTGATACCATAGAGGCACTAAAAAACTTATTTTCTCCCTATCGGATAATGTATGACAAGTCAGATGAAAATTGGTTCATTTTACTTTAGGATTGGGAGATAACTCCAAACATATTCCCACTGAAAGTAAATCCAATCATGCATTCAAACCACCCTTCAACTTTCCTTTAATATCAAAAAATGTTTCAATAAAACTATCACATATATTCTTCTCAATATGAATCACATCAAAGTTATGTTTTATCTCATGATATCTCTAATTTTGAAGCTCAAAACACATTTATTATTTCTTACATATATATCTTTCATTACTAGATCTTTGTGTCTTTCCAAATATAACATCAATTTTTTCACTCAATGAAAATATTGATCAGTTGAAAAGGGATTTAGAGAGATACCAAATTCTTATGAGTCATTGAATTCCATTTTTAATCTTTTATAATAGTTATACATAGAAAACATTTCAATGAACCATGTATAATGTTTCCCTCTCATATTGGAGTTGAAAAAATTAAGTCCCTTCTTTACAAATTAGACAAGCTTCATTCCCTTTAATAATGTATCCAAAAAAATTTACACATACTCGGAAGTTATCTATAGTAAACGTAATAATTACATGAAATTTAAAATATTCCATTTTATAAGAATCATAAATTATGATATAATTCTCTCTTAAGTGTTTCAAATCATCAATTAATGGTGATAAGTACACATCAATATCGTTTCTAGACTGTTTTGGTCCAGAAATCATTAAAATCAACATGATATATTTCCACTACATACAAAATTTTGGAGATAAGTTATAATTAACCAAAAAAATAGGCCACGGACTATATTTTCTATAAATTTCCCAATATATATTCATTCCATCTATTCATAATACAAGTCTAATATTTTTCACTTCATTTCCAAATTTAGGAAATTATTGATCAATTTCTTTCTATTAAGGACAATCAACTAGATGATGTAGTTTTTTATCATATATTATCTTATATTCAGGACATATTAAACAATTTTCTTTATTATAATTTTTAAATATATGTTTCATATGATGACTTGTAAGAATATATCTATTTTCTTTTCTAATAGTATTATAATTTATCATAATATATGAATTAACTTCTAATTTTTCATTCAAATTATAACTTAGTGTTATATATTTAAGACACTTTAAAACACATTCATATTTCTTACAATATAAAAAATAGTCATTGGGGTGGTTATATATCTTCTTGTACCATAATCCCATCAGGAAATATATTTTTCTTGATGTAATTTGAATTTGGAATATTTTCTTCTTAGGGAAGTATTTCATTCAAAAGATTTAGTAATTTAATAAAATTATTTTCACTCTATGAATTTTTGGATTTCATGTGCATCATTCATAACAATGTTGATGAAACTATGGATTTCAAACAACTTAGATGTGGTGGTTTTTCAGCATCACCATACAAGAACTGAATTTATGGTGTTTTCTCAATTTTCTCTACTTTAATATCATGAATCATTTCTTTAATTTGATTTCATTTTTAAAATATACATAATTATTAGATATTTAATTATTCCCAATTTTTCCATGATAAATTCAAGGAATGTAACAAAAATTAAAATCATTTAAAATTAAATGATCTTTTATTTATATACTCTTTAGCTTTCACATAGTTTAACATTTCATGTTTGAGAAGAAAAATAGGTTCTTGTTTGGACCATTTCATTTAGAAAATTAAAAAAAATCATTCCTCATATTCATCACTTGTTCATCATCCATTAATCTAATTATGAATAATTATCACATATTACAAATTTAAAGTATTAAATATATATTACTTTATTTATAATTTTAAATTTAAATTCCCTTTTATAAATAATAATGAAAAAATAATATTTTTTTTAAAAAAGGATGATAATAATCAAAACAACTACAAATTATATTAAAGATTATAAATATATTATATTTATTTAGTGATACACATTTATTATTAGAAATTTTTAATGAATACATATAAATAATAAATATAACTATTATTTATAAATGTGTATAAATGAATAAAAATAAGATTTTAGAATTTTATAAAAAAATACAATGTTGTGAGCCAATATTTGTTATATTGAAAGTGTTTATTTATGAATATATAGTAATAAAAATCATAATATTTCCAAAATATATTAAACATCATAAAAAGTTGTTATATTTAATATATTAACAATTTTACTTGATAATTTATTTATTGTATTAAACATGTTTCAACAATTATGTACATATCATAGAATGACACCAACATATCCTTCTTTTTAAAATATATAAAAATTAACCAATAAAAAAATGACTCAAATTTATAAAATGTATGAAAGGGAAAATACAAAACATTATAAAAAACTAAATCTTTCTTTATTTTAGAAACTATCACTTAGAAAATCTTGATTTAATCCAAAATCACAAACTGTTAACACATAAAACAAGGTTATCATGTCCATATTTAGAAATGCATTGTTTTAGATGTGATGATTCATTTAAAATAATTCAAAAAATATACTAATTACTTAATGAGAAAATTTAAAAATATGAAATAGTAAAATAATAAATTAAATTAAAAACTTGAGATAAAGAAAAATAGATTATTGAAAAACCCTTAATAAGAACATAGTTCATTCACAACACTGTTGAAAATTCATATAATAAAAAAATAAAATAAAATAGAAAATAAATAACCATAAATTTTGATGATAAAAAGTTGGTGGATAAAGATCTAGAAAAATTAACAGAGGATGAAGGTGGTGGAAGATGATGGAGGAAAAAATATTTGAGGCATGGAGGATCATTTATTGATGATTTTGGGAATGGTTCAAGAATTAAAACCAAGGAAAATAAATAACATGAGGTGTGTATGGAAGAAGAGAGTGGTGGATGAAGTCCTGTAATAATGGTGATTGGATGATGATAATTTAAAATGGTGGAGAAAGAATATTTGAGGTAGGTAGAATTGTCGACCGATGGTTTTCGGTTAGGGTATGGAGAAAAATAAAGAGATTTTTGAGTGGATAAATGAAATAAAATATCCCTCCTAACATTATAATAATTTTTTTAAAATATTTTCAATGTTTTTTATTTAATAATTTGAATTAAAAATAATTTTTCCATGTTGGTTATTAAATAATCGTTTTCATAAAGCCTATTTTGTATATCGGTTATTAAATAACCAATTTAAAAATCATTTTTAGTGATTTTTTACATCGGTTATTAAATAAATAATTTAAAAAAAGTCTTCCTAATATTGGTTTTTAAAAAAATTATGTTATAATGGTGTTTTTTAAATAGATTATATACTAATGACAACTCAGTCAAACACACTCAAGTAAACAAAAATCATAAAAAAACACAACAAGCCAAAAAACATTGAATGAAAATAAGAGATTTTACATGTATTGGACAATTAGTTCTACATCCATGGGAAAACTCTACTAATTAAATTAATTTTATAGAAAAGTAAAAATATTACAATAAATATCAACTAAATCAGCTGATATTGGATCAATAAATGTTTTCCCACCCACCTGTACAAGTGGTCCCATCCCGCCTTTATAGTTTTTCTGAACAATTTAATTGGTCCCTCCACCATCCATGATTTTTGTGGGACCCACCATTAGTATTGGACACCTCTGATTGTCAGTAGAAAATACTACTTAAACTACTAACTTTTGGTGAATGTACAAGTCATCCTCATGAAACCCTCTAAAAAATCATACACATACTTTTAAAAAACCTCTAGTTACTCAAATGTGACCATAGAGTACACACTATATAAGTTATTTTGAATAATTCTAAAGTGATTCCAAACTTTTTTACACTATCATCTAGACAATTACCACTACACTCCATTTTCTATAACATACACTTCTATGTTATCCTCTCTATAATCGATCATCTTCTTTAGTGCTCCTCAAGTAGTATAAGTTCCATGTTTTTGATTCACTCCTTCTAGTCAAAGGAAAAAACGTGAAATTATGCATCTAATTTAACAATAGGTTTTGTAATTATTCAAAATCCAAGACTGATAAATGAGGTAGGTGATAAATCTATGTGGTGATAGGATAATAGAGAGTGGTAATTTCAAATTCTCTCCAGAGTTTATACTGAGGGGAGGATGTGGAGAACCTTCTTCAGAATTTCTATCCTTTTTTAAGTAAGGAGATTACATATCATCTTGGATTATTGATAATAGAGGGGGGTTGATTGGTGTTTAAGGTTTTTATCTTTTTCAATTATGAATATAGTGTTCTTTCATTTAGTATATTTTTACCCATATTTTTCTTGCATTAAGAGGGACTGAATCTATACTTATATTAATATCGAAACTCCCTCCAAACATTTGGTGCTCTCTCCTTTATTATTTTTCCTCCAAAAATATTCATCCACCAAAACACATATTTTACCTCTCAAATCCCTCCCCCCCACCTTTTTCATTCCACTTGATTAAATAGATTAAATAATTAATTGCCTTCAAATTCTATTCCTCTGTTAATGTCATCATAATCCACATCCCGATGGTCATATCAAACTCCCTTGGTTTTGTTCTAATGATTGCGATGATCACCAATAGGCTCTTAGATAGTATTTTATAGGCTTCATGAGTGGTATCGCACTCAATTGATCTATCTATAGGGTAAACATCAAAATCTATATAGAAGCCACTAGAAATCCATCACATTCATGAGAATCACTAGTGAACTAAAGGTCTCGTCCTTTTATAAAGACTATGTGAAATGACAATCTTCAAAAAAAATCATGTTATCTTATCTTCTTCCTTTTTCCTTCCCCAAATTTCTTTATATCATCTTATTTTTGTATCTTTTTTAACTAATTTCATTGCATCTCTATCATTCATCCTGAAAAAAACAATTATACAAGCTATAGGATAATACTATGTTTTATCAATGAGAATTTTCTATGCCTACATGATGACCCACAAATTTCCCTATAACAAACCCTAGTTTCACTCCTTCACCCTTGTGGATATTTTTGTTTTTTATCACATGATTTAAAGAAAGGTGTGATTCTTTTTCGCCAAATTTAATGATTATTTGTGACATCAATATTTCCTTGATTTTTAATCTCTAATATTTTGTGATCCATCTAGATACACGGTAGAAATATTTTATAATCTAGGTACCCTTTCCTTAGATGATTCTTCATTATATTTTTTTTCTCCCTCTAAGGATGGCCTTATTTTCAACGCTTTTATTCAATTTGGTTCATCTTTTAAAAGTGTAACCATTTATCTACCATGAAACATAACAATCCCTATATGAATTTATAAAATGTTTTGTATAAATTCCATTATTTTAGGATTTTTTGAAATAGATATGGGAGAATAATAACTTTATAAACATCATGGTCATGAAAGCTACAACAGGATTATTAAGAAATAGGTTTTAATGCCTAATTATATGTTTTATTTTTTTATGAAAAATATGGGAGAATAATTTATCTATTGTAATTGGTTTTTTTGTTTCATATTAGTATGAGAATGTGGCATCAGAATACTCTTGATAATCTATCTCATCTATCTATTATAGAGGATGAGTGACTTATTCCCCCACAACCAAAATTTCAATAATCATCTACCTCCTCGTACTTATCTTATTACTATTTTTTATAATTTTATTCCATTACTTATTATAGCTTTTAAATTCCTTTATAAAAATAATTTTTATTCATACACCTTCAGTTAGAAACTCTGATATCATGATATATAAAAACGATTTTCATCATTTTTAATATCACTGGTACTAATATTTTAATTATAGCTATAATTTTTCCCATTTTGGATGAAATACAATATTATTATTTTAATACTTGGTTTTAACATACTATAACATGTAGTATTTACACAATATTGAGTTTATAATTTTATGTGAGAATTTTATTTATTAATAAGTACAAATATTTTCACAATTGAATATGATGTTTAAATAATGCATTTTTTTGATTATAATATATTTTGTTCCCAAAATAAGTTTTATGATACAACTTAGGATTATTATAATTTCATCATACCTATTTTTATTTCAATAAAAAAATGTTATCCAATTGTTTCAATTGAAAAACAAGATACAAGGAATTCAAATTACAATGGTGATTATCAATGTTCTACTGAAAATTTACTAATTATATATGTTTTGAAATATTTTTTTAATTATATATTTGTAAAATATGAAATCTACTAAATTTAAATTAAATTTAAAATATATATTACTTCTCATAAACTTTTAAATTTAAGTTTTTTTAAAGACTCGGGCAATTCCCATTTAAATAATCAGTTATTAAACATTTTTGAAATTGGTATAGTGTTATATACTAACATGAGTTTGAAAATTTCAAATCACTTTTCATAACTAGGTTTATCCTTATAAGGGTTATATAGTATTATGGGAACTTTTACATAATATTTCATCTTACTTTTTATATTAAATTACCATTAATGATTTATAGATCATATTTCTTATTTAGGAAATCATAAAAAATCAATTTTTCATCCTAATATAGTTACTGGTATTCTAACTACTAGAATTCACATGGTGAATACAAGAATCGGAAAAAATATTATTTATAAATTTATCTTAATACTTTTGTAAATTAAGTTATTAATGAAAAATTTCCTAATTGTTTCTAAATTCTACACTTATCTTAGGTTTAAAAAAATTCTCTAATACCAATACAAGTTTAGATACAGGATTGTAGTGGATAGAAACAAGCACAAAATAAAATATCCCACATAATTATACCTTTATATTACCATTATATAATCTTTTTTACAAATGAATATAATCTACTAATTAATCATGTTTCCTACATTCTTTCGAGTTTAACTACATTGTTTGATAATAATGTGGCTACAATAACTAATTTTTTCTAATTTCATTTTACATTTTAGTTAGTTTTATTTATTCTCATAATCTAACAATTAAATATATAATTCTATAATTTTTGAAACTCTTCCACACTACCTTTCTTCTTCTCCTTATTTTTTTCTTTCCAATAATTTTTCCATCCTCCAACTCATCATCGAATTTTATTTCATTAAGAAAATATTTTGAAATACCTAAAATTCCTCTAACTATCCCATGTTCACCCCCAACTATATCTTCCCTTCTTCCTCTTCCAATCTCATCCAGTTTTCCTTTATCATTGATTAATCGTTTGAATCTCATCATCCTAATCACTATTAATTTCATAACATATCCCAGTTTATAGATTCCTTCTCAACTTACACTCTATTGACCATGATCTGTTGGCTCTTATATGACCCATATTTTCCCAAAGTTTGAATTTATCGATAGTAATAAGTTTAAAATCCTAATAATCTAACCTATATTGATACTAATTTATGTGCCTTTAGATTTTCCCACTTTTTATTTCTATCTTAATCTATCATTCCCACATCCCTTAAATTCCATAAACCTATACTCTCTTATAAAAACCTTTTTCACTTGTATCTTACTTCAAAATTTTTATATATGGTGTATTTTTTTATTTTATAATATTTTTTACTCTAATTTGACATTAAAAAATTCTCATTCCTAATTTTTCAACTATGTTATTCTAATTTCAGTGGTTTTATAACCTATTTCTCAATAATTAATTAATGTTCTATATTTTCTATCATTATAACTCTATATTTTAGGTAAATGTTTTAAAATAATTTTTTTTCTATGTTGTTAGATGTCATATATCATTTTATTTATATTAAATAATATTTTATCTATGTTATTTTAGGTTTATCTAGTTTATAATTTATAAATATAAATGACATTAATAGTATTATTTATGTTTTTTCCCATAATTTATTTTTTACAGGAAATTCAATTGTGTTTAGTGATGGCTTTCATGATTGTATTGTGGAGAATGATGCATGATGTATTATTATTTTTTTTGAATTTTTCTATTTGTTTTTGAAAATTTAAAACCTGTATTAGAATACATGTGAACATATATAAAAAATAAATTCTTATCAATTATTTATTAGGTTTTACTTGTAAAGAGTATATATTATGTCTTATATTTTTCATTATAAAATATTAATATAATTTTTACTCCTCAAAATTATTTAATATCCATTATATTTTCTCATTATGCATTATTAATTTAATTTTTAATTGTAATAATTAAGAATTACACATTATACATCATGCATAATCAAACATTATTTTTCATTATGAATTGTGTATTATATCCTTTTTCCTAATGATAATTATGAATGATTCATTATAAACATATTCTTATACATGGGTATTGGAAAATAACATTCTTGTATTATATATTATTTATATATATAGAATTATGAATATGGTTTAGCCTTAAGAATATAATCTATTATTTTTTCTATCAAATCACTATATGTAAAAGGATTGAAGGTCCACCTTAATTTTTATATTTATTAATGAATCATTCATTGTGGCATTGTTTTTTCCTTATTTTATTTTCATTTTATACTGTAACAATTTTTTGGATTTATTTTATGCTTTTTTTCAGTGATTAAATATTCAGTCTTGATTGATTTCCCATATTTCATAACATTTTTTTCATAAAATAGAGTGTGTATTATAACATTGATAAATATTATATTAGTGTTTCTTCATAATTTACCTTTTCCAATATATTTAATAATTTTTCCAAGAAGTTATAGGAATATGTGTGTATAAATACAACTGTAGAATCATTCATAAATGCTTCTAGACCCAATGTTTCTCTAATTAATTAATGATAAAAAATGGCTTGAAATCCTACTATTTTACTAAAATTAGTAAATAGCCTTTTGAATGAAATAAATACATGGGTATTTTTCGTTATGGTATTATATTAAGTGTTTCTATTTTGTTATATGTATTGATCCATAAAAAGTTAAGAAATAAATCAAGAGTGGGGGTGAATTGAGTTCTTAAAATTTTAACCCCAATTAAAAAACAAAACTTGAACTATTATTAACTATTTTATCAAATGTATAGTGGAAATAAGAATATAAAATCATAAATAGAACACAAAATATTTAAATTGGTTTAGAGTATAATAATCCCCTAGTCCACTCCACTAATACTCTCTCCACGAGCATGTAAAATTTCACTATATAGGTAATTTTCAAAGGGAAGTAGATAATTGAGTGTAAGAAATTGAGACTTTTTAAAAAAAAAGAAACCAATATTTTTTACAAGGATATCTTTTTTAACAAGACATATCCATGACCATCACATAAGATCAAGGTGTAGAATAGAGATAAATATTTAGCTCAGAGTTGTAATATACAACTAATAAAAGAGGAGAGGTTCTTCTGAGAAAATAATAATGCTTTAATGATCAGCTCTAAAAGATCTCCCAATTCTAAAAGATATGTTCTTCAAATAATAACAGTAGTAAATTTTTCTTCATTATAGAAAACTTAGAATATCTTATATATACAGGAAATTTGAGTATCATATTCATTCATCATAGAGTACTTTGTTTCTCGAGTGTTATTTTTTACAATATGATTTTTAAATTCTAAGCACCATACATATGCCAATGGTCAATAGAAAAAAGATTAATCCAAAAATATAATATATGTTTCTCCATATAACCTTATATTCCAAAAATAAAAATTATAGATATTATTGTTGACTGTAGTGATGGTATTTATTTGAACTATATTTATTCAATGTATTATTTAATTCATCATTACATATCCAACCATCATAATTTCAGGAAAAAATTATATGTAGACTTCACTCGAGCTCTTGAAATGGTAATAAATTTCTTGAAAGAGGGAATAAATACTCTTAAAATGATTATTTTAAATAACAATAGATTTTAATAGAATTATCTTTATAATAGGTCATTTTTTTCTTCAAACCATTATAAGAATTAGAAAAATGACTGAACTAAAAATTCAAAGAATATTTTTTACTTTGAAAGAAATATTCAACTTCATAAAATAATATTTAACATATGATGTTTCATCCTATCATAAGACAATATTATCTTTGTAGGATAATAAAACTGGAAACATTGTTCTTTAAGATAAATTATTTACTTGTATGATGTTTTTATATGAATAAGAGAAATCTACACTTCGTATGTTAATTTCCATTATTGAATATCATCATTCTGAATTCCTGATCCTCTTGGAAAATTTTTCATTTAATATGAAAATTTTATCTTCATATGCTAATTAATGTTTCCAAAAACATGGCTCTTTAGTCTTTCTTCTACATCATAAGATAAATATCATATGTAATAATTTCGTAGGATAATTTACTTTTTTTGGAATACGAAATCTAGTGTGAAGATGTGTGCCTATTCACGTGATGATTTCCTTTGACAGAAAAAAAATTTCCCAATATTTTATAATAAATAATAGCTTGTATGATTAATTATCACCTCATATGATAATTATAATCTCAAATTATATTTTACTTGGAAATTATATTTGAAATTTTAAAATTAAAACCTAACCAAAATATTCCAAAATAAAATATTAATTAATAAAAATAATAATTTCAAAAAAACAATTAATAAGAGTTTATCAGTAAAACAAATGGATATTTTTTTATCATTAAAACATATAAAATATTGAGATATTTTGGAAGAACATTGGTATGTCAAAAAATATCCCCATGTTGATGATCAAAAAACCTTGATAAATTAAATAGAAAATTTTAAATATTGTGTTTTCTTTCTCGTAAAATGGTTTCCCCATTATTGCTATTTATGTGGCCTCCTTTGAGGTAGCATCCTTGAATCTTCAGTGGACTCTGGTCGCGAGGTTCGGAGCCGAAAAACCTCCTCTTGTGGTTTTCTATGAATGAATCAAAAGTTGGGTCCTAGATCTAACAGACATAGTGTCGAACCTAGATAGGAAGGCATTATGTATCATTATGGCTTCAAGGATGTATTTCTTTAAAGCTTGGAATAGGAGCCCTCATTGGGTGGGACGCTGGAGGTTTTCCCTCTCTCGTTGGTCAATGGATGTCCACTCTATGAAGGAATGTCCTATAATGGCAGTCTGGATCTCAATACCTGGGATCCCCCTCCCCTTTATGAATGAGTCCTTCCTGAAGGTGATAGGGAACTCGCTGGAGTCATATATTTGTGTGGACAATAGAACGATTCACTTAGAGGAGTCGTCGGTTGCGAGGATCTGTATTGAGATAGACATTTCTCGGTTGCTCCAAGACCACATCGTGCTCCAGATTGAATGGATAAAGGATTGTCTTCAAGCTCTTCTTTACCCCACCTTTACTCGGTTCTGCTCATTCTACCACATCTCAGGCCACACTCTGTAGGTTTTCCACAAAACATGGGGGCAGTAATCTCTACCTCAGGAGTTATTGAAGTCTTATGCCCGACATCCTCACTCATTTTCCATATTTGGTTCTAAGGGAAATGATCAGGGTAAAAGTTTTGTCTTCTGTCCTCCTCCTCAGGCATTTGAGGCCTCCTCGTCCAAGCTCAGTCTCAACGGGCAAGCATCCTCTAGTCAGGATCTAGTACTATTCCACTAAGGTGTGGACAAGGAACCATTTTTTCAAATTTGAGATGTGGGTCCCCTTTCTGAAGGTACATTCCTTAGTATCCCAGTTAGGATTAGTTCATTTTCTCCTCGGGTTCCTCATCACATATACATTACAGAGATCCTCCTGATGGATCTGGGTCCTGAAGAATCTGAATCTTCCCATCCTTCCTCATCTAGGGAGTTCTTCACTATTCCATCATCTCCTCTACTAGTGGTGATGTCCCCTCCACCCTCTCCTGCACCAATGGTGATTTACTCCCCTTCACACTCACCTCCAGCACCTATCGGGTATGATCAGAGTAAGGTGAATTACTAATGATTTGTTTCTCTAGAGGAGATATACAGGGATCTATCTAGTGGTGTTCATTCTCTTGAGGTTGTCTTCATGAAGGTGCATAGAGGCATTTCCACCCGTTCTAAATCCAAATCTAGAGCAATCAAATCCCGGTAGTCACCTCATCATGACATACAGAAAGAGTCTAGGGAGAAATCCGAACACCCATGTTTCAGTGTTTAGATTTCTAATCTGGAATTCCCGTGGTCTAGGGGCTCGGGCTAAATCTGACTTCATCATTAACGAGCTATTTAAAAATTTTGTATCTATGGTGGAGATTCTTGAAACAAAATATGTATTAAGAAAAATTAAAGAGTATGCTCAGGATCTCAGAGTACATGGCTTCATGCATGGGGACCCTCCCAATTCTCAAATATGGATGTTTTGTAAGGACCATATTACGGTCAACCTTCTTAGTGCCTCATAATAGTATTTCTCCACAAGAATTTCTGTAGGAACTCAAGATTTTATCTTCTCCTTCATCTATTCCAAGTGTAACTCCCAGAAAAGAGAGGTTATGTGGTGTAACTTAGATGGAAGAATCTCAAATGAAACCCCTTGGATTATCAGGGGAGACTTTAATATTATTGAAAATCTAGAATAGAAACAAGGGGAGGAGTGTTTCCCAAGAGTTCTAGTTAGGCTTTTATTTCGTTCTTGGATATAAACGGCCTTATGGATGTGGGCTTCGAGGGAGATCGCTTCACCTTGTGTAACAATCAACACGGGGAAAGACGCACCTAGTGTCGTCTCTATTGGTGCTTATTGAACGAGGGTGTTATATGTCTTTCCCAAACACCAAAGTCTCTCAATTGGTTCAGTGCTTATCCGACCATTCTCTATTGTGCATTTAGGTTCAAGATCATCGAGAGAGGATCATATTAAGTTTTAAAAAATGTGTTTGGAGTAACATGGATTCAATTATGTGGTTAGGGAATCATGGACTCTTCATCATCCGGGGAACCCATAGATATTGATCCACAATAATATCAGGCGGCTAAAACATCTTTTATGCAGTTGGTGGAAGAATCTCCCCGCCGGTGATCCGGACCTACTTGTGATCAGTAAGGAGATCAAATGCATAGAAATTTCTGGAATAGTAGTTGTAACACCCCAAGCTTCCAGGGTACGTTTCCCTTTGAATAATGCAATGGCTTGCATTGTAAGTAACTTCGAGATTCTAACACGCCACAACCAATCAAACTAGCTGTTATGAATAGTAATACCTACTTTTTGAAATTTTATAAATTTTATCTTTCAAAATGGACTTCATTTTTGGATTTTTAATATCGAAATTATCTTAGGGTGAAATTTTGGTACTTTTCAGATAACTTTCATATTTTGGTGAATAGTGAAAATTACTAAATTTTAATTAAAAACAACTTTTTTAATCGAAATAATTAATAGTGATAAATTATGAATTTCAGTGGTTTTAATGTAAATTTAGAATATATTTTTACCATTTAATACAATGTTGGTCATTGGACGTAATTTCACATTTAAACCAGACATAAACAAGTGTCAATCTTTTGATAGTTATTATTTCTTAAAAACACGCTATTTATTTTGACAAAGGGAATTAATTTTTAAATTAATTATTAAAAATTATATGTTTTGAATTTGGTAGAATAGACATCATTTTTGAATTCATAATATCAAATATATCTTAGGCCTAATTTTTGGTATTTTTCTAAAAACTTTCAATTTTTGATGAATAGTGAAAAATACTGAGTTATAGTTTAAAACCAAATTTTTATTTAAATAATTATTTATTTTATTTAAATTTAATTAAGGTCAAAATAGATACATAATACCTATATAAGTTCAATGTAATTCATTGATGTTATTTTAGAATAATTTTAGATATATAAAAATTTTATTGAACTTTTCACCGTCTTTTACCCACCTCCTAGGAGAATTTGGAAATTTACATAAAACTTAATTTCATCTCTTCTGTGAGTGGAATTTAGAAAATCCGAGAGACATGGTTAATATTAAGGAGTAAAATGTGGTTCAATAAGATAAAAATAATTTTTGGTGAATAGTAACTTTTTACTTTTATTTACCACGGTTAAAAGTAAATAGGGTAATTAAGGGTAAAAATGGTATTAATATTACCCTAACACATGTCCTAATTCTATTGGACAAGTTTATCTCAACCAAAAACAACCTTAGGAATAAACTATTATCATTTAGGTCCACTTGGATTAGATTAGTACATTTATTGTTATTTAATTCAAAGAAGAGATAAAAGAGTTAAAATCAAAGTTTAATTACTAAAACATTTTTAATATAGGGTTATACATAAGATAAATTCTATTTTAAATATTCATTATATATATAAAAAGATTTCATATATAATGGTATTTTATTTATAATTTTTAGACATTAAATAATTTAATTTATGTATGAAACAATGGTGATGCAGTAATTAAAGAATTAATGAAATATTAAAATAATTGATATTTAAAATAGCCAAATAAATGTAATTTGATACTTTTATGAATTACACTAATTTTATAGGATAATATTACATGTTAGTACTGATTTAATTAACTTTTTTCGAAGTAATAATGCTGTTATGATTTTCACAAAAATCATATTCCAAATAGTGTCAAAATTGACATAAAAGAGTTTTTAAAAAAATTATTATATTATTAATTCATATTCTATTCATAAAAATATAAGGTTCGGCCAAAGAACTTTTATCATGATAGGTGTATCATTAATGGACCACTTGGGGGTCGCTTGGATGTTTATAGTAAGTTTATTAACCATATAATATAAAAATACAAAGAGAAATGGTAAATGTAAAACTAATTAACTAAGAGTTAAAACTAAAAGATAAGGTTAATAATGTGACACAAACCTGTCTAAAATCTATTTTTTTAGTTTTTTACGACCTATCCCCACCTTAAACTTTTAATAATCTACTTTGGAGCCATTAGAAACTGAATATGGATTTATTATAAAATAATATTTCTAGCTTTTCCAAAGGATCCCCTCACCCCTCTAATAAAAGGGCACTCCCCCTTCTCATTAATTCACACCTTCAAAGACATTTGGCTCAGCCAAACTCTACCCAAATATCCTCCCAACTTCCCTCACTTCAACCTATAGGCCTTAGTTCTATCAGAAATCCAACCTAAAGAGCCCTTTTGATCAAATCAAAAGGAAGAACTCGAAAAAGAGGTAATGTTTTCGCCACCCACTTTCAAGTTCCTTTCTTCTTCAACTTCTTCTTTCTTTGTTATTTCTATTCTAAATTAATAAATCCAGTATATTCTATATACTGTGATGTTATTATAAATATGGAACAAACAAATTCATTATTCTATTCATCCCTTGAATGACATGTCACCATACGTGCGTACGTACGGCCTACCGTCTCCACGTTGTGGTGTAATTGTTATTCAATATATTATTATTTAGATGGGTACAATAATGATGTATAATTCATGTAAATACTAAATATAACATGATAATGATTCTGTCTATATGATATACCATCCAATTATATATTATTTTAATATCAAAAGAATGATATTGTCGCTCGTGCGTACGTACGGACTACCGTCTCCCCGAACGCGATGAGATTCATTCCCCATCATATCCATTTGAGTCTAATTCTCATTTAATGATTAAAAATAATGTTTAAGTAATTGATATAATTCTGTATATGAATAATATACAACCTATCCATAACAAACACGGCTTACGTAACAAAGAATATAAAGGAAAACGAGTAAGTTAACACCCGAAATGACGATAATACTAAGATATTATTAACAAATCAATGTTAAAAGATAATATATGATATCATATTAATGTAAATTATTATTGTATAATTCAATAACAATTATTTCACCATTATACAGGAGGTTAACCTACCTTCGACCAAGGAAAAATTACAAAGTAAGGGGTTTCTTATCTCACTCTTAATTTCGTGAGAATTCCATTGTTCACCACTTATTTATTGCATGTGGTGTATGTGT
Organism: Viscum album; assembly: GCA_963277665.1. Taxonomy (NCBI): domain Eukaryota; kingdom Viridiplantae; phylum Streptophyta; class Magnoliopsida; order Santalales; family Viscaceae; genus Viscum; species Viscum album. Next base: position 2,024,489,735 of record OY728138.1, read on the forward strand.
ACTTCCCATGATTGTATTCATTGTGTAATATAATTTAATTTACGGGTATTTACATAATCATTGTATGATCCTTCTATCATGGGTGTATGTTTCGTAAGTTGCCAAATCGATAAGGGTATTTGAAATTTCAATTTCCATTCATTCGGCTTTACACATACTTCATTGATTATTTTACTCCAAGATTATGTGTGGAATCACTATTCACTTGATTATGTCATAATTTCCACTCCCCTTCATGTGGATATACTTTTGATACACATAATCACTCCATTAATAATTTCTCAAGTCATCGATATGAACTTGATAAGAGTAATTTTAACTCAATCTCCATTTGTTGAGTTAAATATCCAATTAATTGGTGTTGTCATTACAAGAATATGTGTGAATGTCCTATGATTGATTTAGACTGAATATCAAATCATATTGACTGTATATATATTTTTCACACAAAATTATGTCGTTGATTTATCCTTAACCTAAGGATACGGTCTTTATAAGAGATTGCATCTCAAATTACAATCCATTGGGACTTCTTTGTTGTTATACACCAAATCACTTTTATATGGTGTATATAATGTACTATGACATAATATATCATGAATCCCTTTATTCTCATGATATTATAAAGTTTTGATTACCTCAATTATTTGTATTCATGTGTCTCTCTTTTGGTTAGAAACTCTGTCACGGCCCGTCCTCGGGGCCCGTGTCGTGACTACCCCAAGCCCGCCTTCCATAGGCCAGGGGCTGGCGACTAGCACCGAAGGCGTAAATCCCGATAACTGGGAAGGCGTTGCCTTTATAAAAGTAAACAAAACACCACAGAGTACAAGCGGAAGTAAAACACTAAGTACAAAGGAAAAATGCTGAAAAGTATATGGGCCAGAATACAAACCCATCTGAAAGTGCAGCTACAACTGAAAGAAAGTACAACAGAAAAAGACAAACAGCTGGTAAAAAGGACGCAGCTCCAGTGTCGTACACCTCGGATCCTACCTGAAGGGTAGGTATAGATAGCGCAGCTCCTGGATCGTCCACCCCGGATCCTACCTGAAGGGTAGGTACAGATAGCGCAGCTCCTCCATGCTCTCGCCTGTCAACCTCCTCCGAGTGTCGTCTTGCCATGAAGTCCACCTCCGGATACTGAGTCGTCATGTAGTCCACCTCCGGGTACCGTCCAATCCTCGAACACTCGGCCTTCATCAGCGCTGGTCGTCGTCTGCAACCAACACAATGAGGTGCGGGCATAGCCCGTGCAGGGTTGAGTATAACAATACTCAGTAGGGACCCCGAGACCCTCAAGGTCTCACTAAAACCAACAAGTATAACCACCAAGAAGATCTCAATCGATAACCTCTACTTAGGTATATGCCCCCCATACAAATACCTAAGTTATCGAGTAACCCATCTCAATCATGAGAAAACACAAGATTATGAAATCAACGGATAACCACTACCTAGGTATGTTCCCATACATATACCTAAGTTATCAAGAGGTAAACACAAAGGTCATAGACTCGGCTCAAACCAGGATTTTCATTATCGAAACTGTAACTACTGAAGAGCCTCGTCTCTGGAGTTCACAGTGGTCCTGTCACGACTCTGAGGTACTGCTCACTAACCTAAGACTGCTGAGGTACTCCTCCTATCGAGTACTGTGGGCCTGCTGCTACAACCAAGTGCTTCCCACCATGGGTCTGCCGCTACAACCAAGCACTCCCCCTCATAGCCTCAAGAGGTACTCCTTCTGTTGAGTACCAAGGGTCTGCCGCTATAACCAAGTGCTCCTCCGCCGTGGGTCTGCCACTACAACCAAGCGCTCCCCCTCATAGCCTCAAGAGGTACTCCTTCTGTTGAGTACCGCGGGTCTTCCGCTACAACCAAGCGCTCCTCCGCCATGGTTCTGCCGCTACAACCAAGCTCTCCCCCTCATAGCCTCCAGAGGTACTCCTTTTGTTGAGTACCGTGGGTCTACCGCTACAACCAAGCGCTCCTCTGCCGTGGGTCTGCCGCTACAACCAAGCGCTCCCCACTGGGCTATCCGAAACACACCGAGTCAATCGGTCAAGCAGTCGTCAGGTCTCAGCCGGCTACACGGTCTCCGTACTCCGCACGCTCATCTCCGGGAGGGTCCGCTCCACGAGCTACTGGTAGATACTAAAAGTATCACAACGTTCCACTAAGAAGTATCTCAAAGGACCGCCTCGTCATAGGGGTCTCAACGCAACAGACGGCACATCAATCAGACGCCCGGTCTATGAGTTACTAGCCTTTTTGTCCCTGGGGCCTGGTTGGTTTCGTGTGTGAACCAACCCGGCCGTATCTCAACTGTACCCCGAACTCTCATAGGGTATACTCATAGGGACCGTTCCTCCACGTGATCACCATCGCTGTTGACGGTTCGTCAAACGGACGTCCAGTCTGAAACTTATCAGCTTTTCCGTTCCAGGAGCCCGGTTGGATTTCAGGTGCAATCCAACCTGGCCACTATCCAACTGCATCCAAATCTCTAGCGAAGTATGCCAAAAGTTCCGTCTCATCAAGAGGAATTCAACGAGACAGACGGTGCGTCAATCGGACGCCCGGTCTGTGAGTTATTGGCTTTTTCATTCCAAGGGCCCGGTTGGTTTTTAAGGCAAAACCAACCCAAATGTACTCCACCTGCGTCCAAACCTCGGGCGGAGTAAGCCAAAAGATCTGTCTCACTTAGAGGAATCCAAAAAAGTCGACGGCACGTCAATCGGACGTCCGGAGCTCAAGTTATGAGTGTTTCCGCTCCGAGGCCCCGGTTGGTTTCGTGTACGAACCAACCCGGCTGAACCCAAAGTATTCCTAACCCTTGTGTGCAATATACTGAAACGGCCGTCTCGATCCAAGGATCGCATTTCCTCTTACGGTGCATCGATCGGAGGTCCGTAGCTCAAATTATGAGCAAAAGACCGAAAAGGGTCTGAAAAACGGGGGGTCTGGGCCCGGACCGACCCGGCCCCACCCCCCCTGGGTCGGCCCGAACCGGGTCGACCCGGGTTCGGGTCCGACCCGGTCGGCGGGTCGGCTCGGCCGGTTACGGCCGAGCGGAGCGGGGGGCGCGCTGCCCCCGCGTGATAGAACCACGGCCCCGCGTGGGGCCGCCCTTGCCAGCGGACGCGGCTGGCTACCGCGTCCCGTCCTTTGCCGGTCTCGCACGGTCGCAGGACGACAGGCCTGCCGCCACGGCTTCAGCCGCAGCGGTTCTCCACGACGGCGTGCCGGGCGTCGCCGCCTTTCGCCGCAGGCGCCGCCGTACCGGCGTGGCGCGCCGGTGGGTTGCTCCGCGGACCACCGGACGAGTTCTGGTGGTCGGAATTGCATGTTGTCTTCGCCAATGGCCCTCCCGGGGCCCGTCCTTCACTGTGAGGTCCTCACATCGCCCGTACAGCTTGTTTTGTCGTCGTCCGTCGTTCCGCACACCAAGAACGAAAAGGGCAGTGGGTTCGGACTTGTTAGTTGGTCCGCACCCACCACGTTTGCGGTTTTAAATGTCTCACAACAAAAATTAATCATATGCCGCGGGTATAAATCAAAAATATTTAAAAAGGATCAAAACCCCTACCTCAACGTTGTCGTCGAACGTGAGTTCGTCGGGGAATTAACCGTCGCGGAAGAAGAGGATCGCCGCGTCGCGGAAGGGGCGTTGTTGTCGTCGCGGTACACGGTGTTGCGCAGTTAAACTCTGAGGATTTAAAATCACACAGATTTAATTGCACCATTAAATCCCATGATGAGGATATAATCCACAAAGAATTAAAAGAACCGCAACCCCCTACCTCAATCGGTTGTTGATCGAAGATTGTCGTGGGGAAGGAACGTCGCGGAAGAAGCGTCGCGGAAGGAGCATCGTGGAAGAAGGATCGTCGGCGTCACATCGTCGATCTCCGAGGGTTCGGCGTTCTTCGCATTCTTCGCGTTCTTTACGTTCTTCACGAAGGAGGATGAAGATCTTCAAGTTTTAGAGTTTCTCCAATCCTCTCAACAAGCCACCCTCAAGTAAAACAAGAGTTGGTCATATTTTATTCCCATGCCAACAATTTGAAATTCAAAGTTAAGAAACGAACAATTAATTCGATGAATTAATTGTAATGACTTAACTGCCCAATTAATAGAGGCATTTAGAATTTAAGAAAATGCACCGTTTGACTTTCATTAAAAAGAGGTTTTCACGGGTGCGTTACTTAGAGGGAAATAAACGGTGGGGCTCGTGCGGGCCCCACCTCACAAATATCCTACCAAGCGGGTAGGATATCGTGGGTCCCACCTTATCTGCTCAACCTGACTTAAGTGGTTTTAAGTGCCTTTAAGTGAAATAAAATAAAGTGTCGCACCACTTTTATTTTATTTCTTAACTTAACCCCAAAAATTAAAAACCACATCCGAGCAAACGCAACTCCGGAAAAGGCGTTTCTAAGCAAATATCAGTGCTGTGATTCCATCGGTTCCCTCGGAATTCGATTCCAAGCACCGGTTCAAAAGTTATAAAAACCCGCTTGTTCATTCACTGAACGTACCCGAGCCTAAACTTCGGAAAATGATTCTGGGGACACCGGGCCTCGGAATCAGGCATCGTCAGAAACTGCGTTCTTGTAAAATTCCAAAGAAAATTAAGAAAAAAAATTCCTTGAAATTTTTGGGTCTTTACATTACTCCGACCTCAGGGATTTACGTCCTCGTAAAGCTTTAACACAAACAAGGGTTACAAAAGCGGTACTGAGAACACATCTGAGCCTTCCGCTCCCATGTGCTTACCTGGAGGTTCTCGTACTGCTAGTGAAAGTGCTCCCGAGGAATCGACCATCCTCGTAGGACCCGCTCCTGTCGATCCTTGATCCCCACTAGAACCTCCATGAAAAACACCCCACCACCATCGCCCAGCTCCCCATGGTTGATGATATGTGAAGGATCACGCGCGTATCTCCTCAGTTGAGATACGTGGAAGTCGACGTGCACCTGGTGCAACTGAGGTGGGTGGGTCAAGCGGTAAACCACCTCTCCAACCCTACTGAGGACCTAGAAAGGTCTGTTGAACCTCGGAGATAACTTGTCGCCTTGGCCACAACTTCGTAACTCACGTCGAGATGAGACCCATAGGGAGACGTGGTCACCAACCTCGAACTCTAGTGGTCTCCGCCCCCTGTCAGCACAAGACTTTTTCCGGCTCTGAGCTGTCCTCATCCGCTCTTGGATGACTTGGACCTTTCTGGTCCTAAAAGAGTTGAGGTGATTTCTTCTTTTCCGATAAGAGAAATCTGGTCTCATCCCCTAGATGAACCACGTTCTTCACCTAATACAGTCAATCCCGACATAGATGATACTAATCCATACCAAGGATGACATCATAAGGCCTCGACGCTACTACCAAGAGATCCAACTGTTACTCTCGCCTCCGAGGGTTGAGTCACACTGTCGGCATCAGTGTGTGGTCACTGGGTCTCCTCCAGTAGGTATCTCAAAGTGAGGGTCAAGTCAACGGGTTTTTTTTAACCGGAACCTCTTAGTAACAACTAAAAGAGAGGACAGGAAGTTAAACGCCATAAGAAAGGTGTCTTTTTTATTACTGCAGCTCAAATTACAAAGACACAAAGCAACAACAAACAAACATCAACATAGCTGGAAGCCACATGAACAAAAGTCTCCAGGTCTGGAGCTAGTCTCGCTCCTGTCCATCTGCTCCCGGAGCTCCATGATCGTAGGCCTCAGCTGCCTGCAGCTGAGCTCTCCCACATCCACCTGTTCCCTGTAGTCGGGGTGGACCTCCTGGTGGTGGTGGTGGCAACACCTCGAAGCGTCGTCCACCTCCAGCTACAGGGCCAGCTCCCCTTCCACGGTCCCCTGCTCTATGCGGTCCACCTTGATGGAACCTCTACCTCTACCTGAGAGGTCCTTCGTTCATCTGCTGGTCATCTGTATGGCGGGTCGGACAGTCACGAGCCATGTGACCAACCCCGCCACAGGTGCAACACTGCCCGCGCATGGTAAGTCATTCTCCACCCTGGGTGCCTCGCACAAACGATCATGTGTCATGCAGTCGACCACCAGTAGGTCTAGTCCTCTTGGACCTCTACGTCATCTGTCTGCTGCCTGCTACAGAAGACTCTGGCGCATGCCATCTAGTGGTGGGTCCTGTTGCTGGAGACTGCTCAGCCAGGAAACTCTCCACTAAGAGGGCTCGCTCCAACACCCCTGTCTGTGTCGGAATGCTATGAGAAACAACTAAAGCTCTGATCTCTCGCCTGATCCCCTGCTCGAAGGTTCGGGCCATGAAGAATGGGTCCAGTACCATGTCCGTCGAATAGCGCGAGAGATCGGTAAACCTCACCGCGTACTAGACTACTGTCATGCTTCCCTGCCGCAGCTGTAGCAGCTCCTGGATGTGCACCGCTCGGAGGGTGGCTGGGACGAACTCTGAGCGAAAAAGGCTCTCAAAGTCCGTCCAAAGGAGAGATGCCTCGTCGTGCACTTGGAGCATTAAGCTCCACAATCTGCCTACTGCTGCATGCAGGAGGCTCGCTGCAAGGACCACCATAAGGTCAGCTGGTGTCCCTACCAAACGAAAAACTCATACAACTGCCTCCAACCAATCCTCAGCTGCCTGAGGGTCTGTCTCCCCACAGAACCTGGGCGATCGCTGACGCTGAAACTCGTGCAGTGCACTAAGGCGACGTGCACCGTCAGCGGCTGGGGCTGGTAGCATCGGTGGCTCGGCGGGTAGAGGTACCTCCGGTGCCTCTACTGTCAAAGGGTCCTGTACCGAGGCCCCGTCGCTCAGTGGGCTGTCGTCCCGCACAACGCTCGAAACCCTAGCTAGCTGCCGTCATGGGGCCATCCTGAAAAGAAATAGGTGTGCCACGGTTAAACAGAATACCTGGTGAGCCGACACAGAGTAATCACAGTGAAAACTTGAAACACACATGCAATCAATGTTTTCGTGTATTAAGTCGGAAATCAGAAGTCAGGGTCCTGTTGTACGGATACGTCAGCCGCCGCACCAACACTGGACTCCCAGGACTGATAACCGCACTCAATACTCTCAACACTATTGATTCACATAGAAAAATATCAGAGTCCAGAGTTCTGTAGTAGAACCGAACTCCTCTGACACCAATTTGTCATGACCCGTCCTCGGGGCCCGTGTCGTGACTACCCCAATCCCGCCTTCCATAGGCTAGGGGCTGGTGACTAGCACTAAAGGCATAAATCCCGATAAATGGGAAGGCATTTCCTTTATAAAAGTAAACAAAACACCACAGAGTACAAGCGGAAGTAAAACACTAAGTACAAAGGAAAAATGATGAAAAGTATATGGGCCAGAATACAAACCCATCTGAAAGTGCAGCTACAACTGAAAGAAAGTACAACAGAAAAAGACAAACAGCTGGTAGAAAGGACGCAGCTCCCGTGTCGTCCACCTCGGATCCTACCTGAAGGGTAGGTACAGATAGCGCAGCTCCTGGATTGTCCACCCCGGATCCTACCTGAAGGGTAGGTACAGATAGCGCAGCTCTTCCATGCTCTCGCCCGTCAACCTCCTCCGAGTGTCGTCTTGCCGTGAAGCCCACCTCCGGATACTGAGTCGTCGTGTAGTCCACCTCTGGGTATCGTCCAGTCCTCGAACACTTGGCCTTCGTCAGCAATGCCCGTCGTATGTAACCAACACAACGAGGTGTGGGCATAGCCCGTGCAGGGGTGAGTATAACAATACTTAGTAGGGACCCCGAGACCCTCAAGGTCTCACTAAAACCAACAAGGATAACCACCAAGAAGATCTCAACCGATAACCACTACTTAGGTATATGCCCATACATATACCTAAGTTATCAAGTAACCCATCTCAATCATGAGGAAACACAAGATTATGAAATCAACGGATAACCACTACCCAGGTATATGCCCATACATATACCTAAGTTATCAAGAGGTAAACACAAAGGTCATAGACTCAGATCAAACCAGGATTTTCATTATCAAAACTGTAACTACTGAAGAACCTCGTCTCTGGAGTGCACAGTGGTCCTTTCAAGACTCCGAGGTACTGCTCACTAACCTAAGACTGTTGAGGTACTCCTCCTATCGAGTATTGTGGGCCTGCTGCTACAACCAAGCGCTTCCCACCATGGGAATGCCGCTACAACCAAGCGCTCCCCCTCATAGCCTCAAGAGGTACTCCTTCTGTTGAGTACCGCGGGTCTGCTGCTATAACCAAGCGCTCCTCTACCGTGGGTCTTCCGCTACAACCAAGCGCTCCCCCTCATAGCCTCAAGAGGTACTCCTTCTGTTGAGTACGGCAGGTCTGCCACTACAACCAAGCGCTCCTCCGCCGTGGTTCTGCCGCTACAACCAAGCGCTCCCCCTTATAGCCTCCAGAGGTACTCCTTCTGTTGAGTACCGCGGGTCTGCCGCTACAACCAAGCACTCCTCCGCCGTGGGTCTTCCTCTACAACCAAGCGCTCCCCACTGGGCTATCCGAAACACACTGAGTCGATCGGTCAAGCAGTCGTCAGGTCTCAGCCGGCTACACGGTCTCCGTACTCCGCACGCTCGTCTCCGGGAGGGTCCGCTCCACGAGCTACTGGTTGATACTACAAGTATCACAAAGTTCCAAGAAGAAGTATCTCAAAGGACCGCCTCATCACATGGGTCTCAACGCAACAGACATCGCATCAATCAGACGCCCGGTCTGTGAGTTACTAGCCTTTTCGTCCCCAGGGCCCGGTTGGTTTTGTGTGTGAACCAACCCGGACGTATCTCAACTGTACCCCAAACTCTCATAGGGTATACTCATAGGGACCGTTCCTCCACGTGATCACCATCACCGCTGACGGTTCGTCAAACGGACGTCCAGTCTGAAAGTTATCAGCTTTTCTGTTCCAGGAGCCCGGTTGGATTTCGGGTGCAATCCAACCCGGACACTATCCAACTGCATCCAAATCTCTGGATAATTATGCCAAAAGTTCCGTCTCATCAAGAGGAATTCAACGAGACAGACGGCGCGTCAATCGGATGCCCGGTCTGTGAGTTATTGGCTTTTTCGTTCCATGGGGCCCGGTTACTTTTTAAGGAAAAACCAACCCGACCGTACTCCACCTGAGTCCAAACCTCAGGTGGAGTAAGCCAAAATATCCGTCTCACTTAGAGTAATCCAACAAAGTCGACGGCACATCAATCGGACGTCCAGAGCTCAAGTTATGAGTGTTTCTGCTCCGAGGGCCCGGTTGGTTTCGTGTACGAACCAACCCGGCCGAACCCAACGTATTCTGAAACCATGAGTACGATATACCGGAACGACCGTCTCGATCCAAGGATCACATCGCCGCTAACGGTGCGTCGATCAGAGGTTCTTAGCTCAAGTTATAAGCAAAATACCGAAAAGGGTCCGAAAAACGGGGGGTCTGGGCCCGGACCGACCCGTCCCTACCCCCCCTGGGTCGGCCCGAACCGGGTCAACCCGACCCGGGTCCGGGTCCGATCCGGCCGGTGCGGCCCGGCCCGGCCTGGGCGCGACCCGGCCCGACCGGCAGGTCGGCGCGGCCAGTTACGGCCGACCGGAGAGGGGGGCGCGTTACCCCCGAGTGATGGAACCGCGGCCCTGCGTGGGGCCGCCCTTGCCAGCGAACATGGCTGGCTACCGCGTTCCGTCCTTCACCGGTCCAGCGTGGTCGCGGGATAGCCGACCTGCCTCCACGGCTTCAGTCGCGGCGGCGCGCCGAGCGCCGCCGCCGGCAGGTTGCTCCGCGGACCACCGGACGAGTTCCAGTGGTGGGAATTGCACGTCGTCTTCGCCAATGGCCCTCCCGGGTCCCGTCCTTCACTGCGAGGACCTCACATCGCCCGTGCGGCTTGTTTTGTCGTCGTCTGCCGTTCCTCACACCAAGAACGAAATGGGTGGTGGGTTCGGACTTGTTCGTTGGTCCGCACCCACCGCGTTAGCGGTTTTAAATGTCTCACAACAAAAAATAATCATATGTCGTGGGTATAAATCACAAAGATTTAAAAAGGATCAAAACCCCTACCTCAATGTTGTCGTCGAACGTGAGTTCGTCGCGGAATTAACCGTCGTGGAAGGAGAGGATCGTCACATCGCGGAAGGGGCGTCGTTGTCGTCGCGGTACACGGTGTTGTGCAGTCAAACTCCGAGGATTTAAAATCACACAGATTTAATTGCACCATTAAAACCCATGCTGAGGATATAATCCACAAAGAATTAAAAGAACCGCAACCCCCTACCTCAATCGGTTGTTGATCGAAGATTGTCGCGGGGAAGGAACGTCGTGGAAGAAGCGTCGCGGAAGGAGCGTCGCGGAAGAAGGATCGTTGGCGTCACGTCGTTGATCTCCGAGCGTTCGGCGTTCTTCGCGTTCTTCGCATTCTTCACGTTCTTCGCGAAGGAGGATGAAGATCTTCAAGTTTTAGAGTTTCTCCAATCCTCTCAACAAGCCACCCTCAAGTAAAACAATAGTTGGTCTTATTTTATTCCCATGCCAACAATTTGAAATTCAAAGTTAAGAAACGAACAATTAATTCGATGAATTAATTGTAATGACTTAACTGCCCAATTAATAGAGGCATTTAGAATTTAAGAAAACGCGCCGGTTGACTTTCATTAAAAAGAGGTTTTCGCAGGTGCGTTACTTAGAGGGAAAGAAACGGTGGGGCTTGTGCGGGTCCCACCTCACAAATATCCTACCAAGGGGGTAGGATATCATGGGTCCCACCTTATCCGCTCAACCTGACTTAAGTGGTTTTAAGTTCCTTTAAGTGAAATAAAATAAAGCATCATACCACTTTTATTTTATTTCTTAACTTAACCCCAAAAATTAAAAACCACACCCGAGAAAACGCAACTCCGGAAAAGGCGTTTCTAAGAAAATATTGGTGTTTTGATTCCATCGGTGCCCTCGAAATTCGATTCTGAGCACCGGTTCAAAAGTTAGAAAAACTCGCTCGTTCGTTCATTGAACGTACCCGAGCCTAAACTTCGGAAAATGATTCCGGGCACACCGGGCCTCGGAATCAGGCGCCTTCAGAAACTGCGTTCTTGTAAAATTCCATAGAAAATTAAGAAAAAAAAAATCCTTGAAATTTCTGGGTCTTTACAAACTCTAAATAAAATATCATTTTAAATGTTTTAAAGATTTATTATTCTAAATCTTTCTCATTAATGTCCATTTTTTAAAAATGGTTTTAAGGATTTATTTATATGGACATTAAAATTTTCAAATTAAAATTCCTTTTAAAAGTTTCAAAGTGGTATGGGACACTTTGATTCAAAAATCTATTTTTAAATGCCTTCTTGATAAGTAGTGTAACTTTTAAATGTTTTCAAGAAAAAGGGGGTTATTTCTCTCAAATAGTTTTGATGATTATTTTCATCTATGTAAATATCCTTCATTATTCTCGATTGAGGTTAATATGTTACAATAAAATCTTCCATGTTGTATTTAATAAGTTATGTTTGACTATGGATGTGCTATTTTTATACCATTCATGGTTTGTGGATAAAATATTGATATTTCGTATGATAGTTTTAATATGAATGTTTATGTTATGTTTCAAACTTTTCATATGAGGAATGCATTGGACTTAGTAAGTGACGGGTGGAGCCCGCTATAGCTCCTCGATGCATCAGTAGGTCTCATGAGACAAACTAGTTTCTTGGCACAAGGCCTTGACAAAATCTTCTTTGTAGTCATGGCACGAGGTCTTGGATACGTAGTTATGATAGTCTGGCATTATGCATTTCGTCATTATAAAAGTTGTTATTGATATTTTCTTTTGATTATTCGACTAGTATAATATCCATGTGTATAAGTAAATGGAATTATTTCATTTTATCCTTTCCATATTATGCTGAAGTTCAAGTTTAAAAGGCTTTTGTTTTAGTTATACATTGCCTTAATTTTTTATGTTTATTTATGAAAGTTTCTGCTATATTTTTATCCTTACTAACTATATGATCTCACCCCTTTCAATGTTTTATTTTTCCCAGGATGTGAAGAAGTATTTTATGAATGACCTACAGGGATATTATGAGGGGATATGAAGACAATATGTTGTTGTAGTTTTTCACTTATTGATGTAATGTAAACTTTATGAATATATCTAGTGTTTCCAAGGCTACTTTGGTCTTTCGAGACTTGATCTTTTGTGATCATGCCAATGTTATGTAATAATGCACCGAATTTGGGTAACTGGGGTCGGGGCATTACAGGAGTGGGATGAAAATTTATTTAATGGTCTGAATTTAAAGATGCATCACCTAACTGATATCCTACCAAGGCAGGAATGGCTATCAATAGAGGTAGAAATAGTTGGATGGATTTGTGAGGGGTATCAAAATACTATCTTTTTCTATGCATGCATAAAAGAAAGACGCTGAAATCATAGGCCAAACATCCTCTGGGAGGATGGATCCTTCTCCAATGACCGAGATGAGGTGGGGGAACTGGTCAACAAAAACATCAAATTTCACTTGGCAGGCCCCAATCCTAGTATGGTGGAAGGTTATCTACGTATAGAAGTTGATACCTTTGAGTACATTCCAAGAATTTTGTCGGAATATATTTATGAATGCTTGAGGATGCCTCTAGAAGAGGATGAAGTGCGTGAGGTGATCTGAACACTGAACCCGGATAGTGCTCTAGGTCCCAATGGCATTCTTGGATCTTTTTACTATGTTTCATGGGTGTTGTTAAAGGGGGCCTTGTGAGAGCAGTGTAAGACTACTTCTAAGGTTGAAATATACCATGCATCGCATGTGCAACCAAGATGGTGCTGATACTGAATGTTTTCAATCCTCATTACATTGATCAGTACAAGCCTATAAGAATGTGCAATATACCGTACAAGGTTCTGGATAGCATTCTCAATAAAAGAATAGATCCTCACTTAAACACCTGGATGGAGGGAGAACAACATAGTTCTATCAAAGGGCAGTCAATACAGGGTGTGATAGGAGTGGTGAAAGAAATGGTTACTGGTATCAACAACACGACCTTTGGGAGAAATTTCAAGAATAAATTATACATGATTAAGGTATAAGATATGATGGAATGAGGTTTTATCTTAATAGTTTTGGCTTGCATGGGGTTATCCAACTGGACCAGAGACCTCATTTTCTATTTTTTCAGCTCAGCGTGGATCTCAGATTCATTTATGGGTAAGCAGTATGGGTTTTTTAATGCTTGATGAGGACTTTGGAAAGGAGACCCCCTCTCCCCCACTCTCTTTATTCTCTCTCAAAGCACTCTAAGCTACTATATCAATGGGGGTCTTTGCATGGGCAAATTACTCCCATATCAGAATTGGGGTGATTCAAAGGGTATCTTTCACTTGATGTTTGTAGATGAAAAAAATATTATTTATTAATAGAAACATGAGTTCAGTGCATGGGATGAATGGTCTTCTATTGGAGTACTGTAAATGGAGTGGGTAAGTGGTAAATAGAGAGAAAATCCTCTATTTTATAGCCAAGAAAATATCAAATAGGATGGTAAGGGACCTGGATGACAGTATAAATATGAGAAGTGGATCCTTCCCTATGAAGTATCTCAGAGCACTAGTTATTCATAACTCTCTTCATATACACCATTTTGAAAATATTATTAGCAAGATCATAGGGCATATCTACAATTTTAAAAACATGTTCTAATCTTTTGGAGATCTTATAACTCTTGTGAATAGTGTACTTGTTGACATTCTCATGCATATCATGTCCACCCTGAAGGTTCCCAACACTGTGATTGTCAACATGGAGAGGATTATGGTGTCATTCATATGGGATGGGCAGATAGAAGGCATACATCTCTGGGCTTTGGGGAAGTTTCTTTCAAGACCAATATCTGAAGGTGGCATCAACTTGAGAAGTGTATCCTCGACTATGCAAGGGTTTCACACTAAAATTGTGTGGGAGGATGTGAAATGATGGACTTTATGGGGCATGACCATGCAAGATAATTATGTCATGTACATGATTGTATAGAGGTCTCGGCATTATAAGATATGTAATCTGGTCCACCCCTACACGGAGACCATGTGACAACATTCTCAATGGCTAGTGGTAATATGACACTTGAACTTATGGAATCATGATTGGGGGTGGCAGGATATGATTTCTGGTTTACCTCACCCTGAATATTTCTTTTAGAGAGTATTATAGACACCACGTCTTTCTCTAGACCATACTTGATGAGAATAAACAAACCTACATCAACAAGATTGTTCTCAGTGAAGATCCTGATAGACTCATTTTCACAGGCACCCTATCAGGTGAGTTCTCAATCAAGGCCTTTGCTCATGTGAGGAGGGATCCAACTACTGGAAATCCATGGGGGGAAATATTGTGGTGCAAGGGGATTCCATACATGTTTTACTTTATGTTGTGGAGATTGAGGAATAAGGATCTTCCCACTAAATATAAAATTCAATGCTTGGGCGTGATCTTGGAATCCAAGTGTTGGTGTTGCAAAGATCCTAAATAAGAAATGGTGGGGTACCTCTTCTTAGATAGTGATTGGGCTATATAAATATGGAAGGAGTTTGAAGATTTCTCAAGTTGGAATGATCAAGGAGGGGTGCATGAAAATTTTCTCAGCCTGTGGTTTAATGGCCCTGGTGATCATGGTCCTAAGAGGAAAGGCCAGGTTTTCATCCTCATGGCGGTATGCTAGACCATCTGGAAATCTAGGAATGACGTTCGCCATAAGAACATAATCTGCTCTCAAACCAAAATCGGCATCAAAATTAAGAACAAATTACAGGACTTGGTAGGTTTGTGCACAGAATTCCAAGTTGCTTCGTCTATAAGACCAATAATCTTGAACCAAGGTTCGTCTAACCAAGTTAGTAGGCCGGGACAGGGGAATTGGTTCGGTTGGAATCCTCTTAGATGTGGGATCAAACTCAACATGGATGGGTCCCTTCTCAGGGGGGATATGTGAGGTGAAGGAGTTATTAGGGGCCAAGGGGTCCGTCTTAGCATCCTTCTCACCCTTTTATGTAAGGGGAAATGCTTTATAGGCTGAGGTGAAAGATATAGCTATAGGGTTGGAATTATGTGAGCAAAGACACATCATTTTGAAGGCAGTGGAGACAGATTCCTTGATCCTTTACAAAGAACTTTCAAGTTGTGGAAATTATCCCTATAATATTGCATACATCATCTAAAAGTGTAAACAACTCATGGGAACCCACATGGAGATCACTCACACTTGGCGGGAGGGGAAAGGGGTAGCAGAATTCTTGGTATCATTGGCATCCCCAAACAAAAGTATTTCTTACTTCCTTAACATAGGTTATTTTCCTCCTGAGGGAATAAATTTTTTGGTTAATGATGTTTTGGGTCTTCACTACTTTAGAACTTCGTGATGTATCTTTTTTGTCCTGTGTTTTAACAAAATCAATAAAAAATTTAGTGCTCAGTTCAGTATTGGCTCTCTTCTCTCCATTTTTTGATATCAAAAATTTGAATAATCGCTGTGAGTTAAAACTTTCAATATACTATAGTAAATACTAAAAGGAATAATATAGATTATTAAAGTGAATAGAATTTGGAATTTACTTGGATAAATATAGACAAATTAAGTAATATGTAAAAAAATGGAATCAATGTAAAGAGAAAATAAAAGAAACCACAATGAACCAAATTACATTAAGTCAATGAAAATAATTAGATCAACCTAGTGTAAGATAGAAAAAAATGTAATCCAAATAGAAAAATATATCTATATTTTTTCTTGGTGTGAGGCTATAAATAGGTAGAGGCGGGATGAAAATTCTCAAGGTTAGGAATAGATAATGAAAGTTATGTCTCATATAAAAAAACAATATAGATTTTTTTAGTTTATTTCCTGATCATAGCCATAATACCATCATGTAGATTCTTGGTTCTTACATCATGAAAAGTATCATCCATAAATAAACATAAGGTGAATCTAGTAAAATAAATTTTTTCATCAGAGGTAGGTGTTTATCTCTGAATTGTGGCTTCTAATATAGAATTATCTATTTTAATTGAAGCAGGAGGAGAAAATAAACCATGAATCATTTCACTAATATCCCTAAAAGGATAATAGGATTATCCCTAAGAGGCCTCTTTCCTCTAAGTTAAAATAGGACATGTGCACACATTTATAATTGGAATAAAAGAGCATCCTTTCAAAAATAAATCCAAGAAAAAATTCATTTCTTAATCTCATCTTCAAATTATTCTCAAAGATTAGAAATATTGGCCTTTGAAACTCTATTTCTATCATTCAAGTTATTATTCAACACTTTAATGACTTTTTAGGTAAATTACAAAATTTCAAATAAATTCTTAAGTACATAAAGGTCATCATCCAAAATTATCAGTTGAAAAACAACTTTCTTTCCCTTATTAGATACTTTCTAAACATTTTCAGGTCTATCATATATCTCACTCTTTTCAACCGCTTTATCAAACCGAGTAGATTCAGAATCAAATGAATAAAAATATTTAAATTATTTTATGATTTATTATAGGGAATGTTTCATGGATGGTAGACTTGTATTCAAAGAAAATTCTCACTAAGAAATTAATCTATAAATCTTCTAGTTAGATCATCGGCCTCTAATTCGGCCTAGAATGAAGTAGATCTACAAAATGATCAAAAATTATCAACCCTCTATAACTTAGTCGAGAGGAGAAATCATGAAGTATGGATAAAGTGGAATAAAGGGTTTTTCATTTGGGTTCCAATGGATTTGACGGCATTTAAATTGGGGTTCGGACAGACAATCTAGAGAAATTTCTTCCTCCGACGTTGTTGCTCACTCAAACCCATCAAGGGTTCTTCCCAGAAACATAAAATGAGGCTACAACCTATTTTGAATAAAAAAATAAAACACACAATGTGTACTTGGGACTACACACCAGTAGGATCTTTTACTATTCAAAAGACGGCTGAATCTCGCTGAGGTCTTGCCGACTTGACTACATGATGTGAACTAGCCAATACATGGCATGTACAATGTTTGGTCCTCTAATCCCATGTTGACATCCCTACACACCATGTATACCCCTTACATGGTTAGATATTACATGGTGTGTGCTTGGTATTACACAGTGTGTAACCATAAGTCAGGCCATGTGACAGTCTGATTCTAGTACTTGCCCAGTTTTCCTCTGTTTTCTCAAAAACAACACAAAAGGAAAAAGAAAAAAAGAGACTTCTACCACAAGGGAATAACTAGGTTCTTAAAAAATCCCTCCCTTAAAGAAATTTTTTCTTGATTTTCCCTTCCAAAGGTGGTGAAGAAACAATCTAGAATAACTCTAGCCCAAATCTCAAATCAAACAAAGGTCCAAAGACCTATTTCCAAACCTATGGTCCTCCTTTGATGCATCATCACCACTGCACCTCATCAGGTGCTCCCGTGTCACTTATGACACCCAATCACATCTCTCACCACATCAGCGCCCACATTGAGACCATGGAACCCATGCCACAATTCGGTCTTGCATCCCATGGATGCTCAAAACAACTCGGTGTCTTACACCTCAATCCCAACTGCATCCTCAATTCTCTGATTCCAAAGGTACCTCAAGTAACCCGCATCCCATGGATGCCCTAATGCCTCAAAACCTTAATTAAACTTCATCCAGTGATTCTATTGATACCAAGAATATCATATATATATATATATAATCACGCACCCGAGATGGTTCCAACTCACTGACCAACATTTAATCAATCTATATAAATCTTGTGCACCTCATGCACTCAAAATGGGCATGCCTCAATAGTCCATGCCAAAGAGAATAAAAAAGAAAATACAAATCACATCCAAGACCATGACATACCTCTGACCGTCGTCAGCTCACCATCCTACTCATCCAATGGCATCTCAATCGTGTGCAACTGGCCTGACACATGGCTGCCTGAATACTGACCTCCCATCGGTAATGCACTGGTCATCAGCCACTAATCCCATGGTTGGGTCCCACTGTCTCTACCTTTCCTGTTGGGAAAAAATCCCGCAAGGTAACATTGCAGCATTTTTGGGTTGATTGTGTTTGTTGACAAAGCAGGTTTCCATGGAGAATTGTCAAGTTCCCGAGAAGTTGTTGACATTCCATGTTGACAAAGAACTTTGACAAAGGAAAGGACGATCTGGAGGTGGTACAAAAGAGCTGTACAAGGTGGCGCCGTTTTCCAGTGTTTGCCAAATTTTTGGGCCTGAAAATCGCCAATGGAAAATGGAGTGATATGTTGTTGGCGAATGTTGAGGAGAGATAAATGAAGGAGGTGTGCGGAAAAATTAAGCGTGGCGCGCAAAACTAGAGGGTTGCGCGAAATCTTGAAGTGTGGCGCGCAAAACAGCGGGTTGCGCGAAATTGTATTTCGCGCAAAAGATGTTTCAAGGCCGAAAGCTTGAAAATCGGTAAAGGCATGAGGCGCGCGCAATTTTGGAGGCGTGCGCGGAAAATTGAAGTGGCGCGCGAAATAGCGGATGAAGTATTTCGCGCAAGAGGTGTTACGAGGTCCGATGCTCGTAAAATGGAAAAGGCGTGAGGTGCGCGAAATTATGGAGCAGTGCGCGGAAAATGTTTGTGCGCGGAAGATCAAAGCGGATTACGCGCTCAAGGAGGGTTTTTCGCGCGGGGTCGATTTTGCCTATAAATATGAAGTGACCCTCCTCCATTCGAGAGAGCTCAAGACATAGAAAATACCCGAGCTCTGATGCGCGAAATTGAAGTTAGAAAGTGTGTTGCGCGTAAACTTAAAGTTTGCGCGTAAAGGCAGCTGTTGCGCGAAAAGCTAAGGTTGCGCAGAAAGTTTGTGTTGGCGTGTAAAAGGAAGGTTGCGCGAAAAGTGGATTTCACGCAAAGGCAGTGAATTGCGCGCAAGGCAGTTTCCAGGCTGCGCGTAAAATTTGGAGGTTGCGCGAAAAAGGAATTTCGCGCAAACCATAGAAATTGCGCGCAAGACACCGTAAGGGTTGCGCGTAAAAATTGAGGTTGCCCGGTACATCCGGTGCAAAGTGAGATTCATCTACGGGTGAAAGTTGAACTTCAACAGAACATCTATATACAGAGAAAGATGCATTCCTTAATGGAAATGAAGAGACCTACAGGTCTATAAACTGTGAGTGAATCCCTTCCAAGAGCAGTGAGCTTAGGAAGAGGAAGAAGGTGATCCTCTCCACCGGCAGTGAGCCAGAGAGAGAGAAATAAGGAGTGACCCTTGGGAAAGCAGTGAGCTGACCCTAAACATTGTATAGGCAGTGAGCCTGGGCATAGAAGTGATCTAGCCCGAACATTGTAATCCACAGCTAGTGAAGTCTAGTGGAATTTGGTACGAACCGGCAACTTGTCGGCGTATGCTCCTTGGACGTAGCCCTTAGCGGTGAACCAAGTAAAAATCTTTGTGTCTGCCTGCTTACTTTCCTGCATTGCATTCAAAGCATCATCATCAGGTAAAGGAGACAAGTGATCACAGTAACCACACAAGTGCAAACAAAGTGACCCTTGTAACAAAGAGGTCAAGATCCAGTGGGGCAGGAAGAACTTTGAAAAAGAATATCCATACCCTGATTCACCCCCCCCCCCCCCCCTCTCAGGGTATATAGGCCCCTATTGGCCCTAACAATTGGTATCAGAGGGATAGGTTGATTTTATCAGATTTTTTTTTCTTTAACTTGGTGTATCGATCTGTGTAGTTGAAGATATTTTTTGTGCTTATCTCGGTCTACCATGGGAAAAAGAAAATCTTCAAAGAAGAATCAGAAGTCAGGTGGTATCCCTCAGTGTGGAAGTGTTTTTGGAAAAAGCGTGATTCAACTAAAAGAATCAAACAACTTACTGAAGGAATCATGTAGTGAACAGAAAAATGATTTGGATAAATCATACCACAAAAATACTTACTCAGTCAATGATGCTGATGGAATGAGTGAAGAACCTGACTTTCCAAGTGACGTTGGAACCACTGACGGTGAAGAAGAAGAAATTGAAGGAATAATTGATATGCGAGCTGAGTTGGAGGCTGCTCTTGAAGAGATAGATGTTTGGAGGGACAAAACCAAGAAAGCTAACAAAATTGTTCGCGATGCCAAACTCTATATGCAGCAGCAAGAAGAAGAGAAGTCTGAGCTGATGGAAGAAATTGAGAAACTTAAGTTATCAACATCAGAGAACTCAGAATCAGTTAGTAAGTATAAGCTGAAGGTTGAAGAACAGAAAAGAGAGATTGATGGCCTGAACAAAAAGGTGGAATTTTTCCATGAGGCTAAAGAATTGGATCAGAAATCCACTGAGGAAATTAAATATAAAGGCATTCGGATCCATGATCTGTAAACTGAGATCAACAAGCTAAGAGGCTTAAATCAAAGGCTTATTGATATAGTTACTGACCTAACAGAGAAGAATGATTCTCAAGGTGAGCAACTACAAAAGCTGTCTAAAATGAAAGGAAAACAAAAGGCTGGTGATTATGAAGAGAATCAAGAGTCCGATGAAGTTCGGAATCTGAAAGCCAAAAGTGATGATTTGGCTACACAACTATTTGAACTAGTTCAGAAGCATCAAAGACTACAGCAAGAGAATTCATGTTGCTCTGATTCTATTGCTCAAGAAAAATTGAAGGTAAAGAAGCAAAATGACATGGTTGATGAGTTGAAGCATGAACTGGAAGATGAGATGAGTAGAGGGAAGATTCTCAAGGAAGAAAATGATGTCAAACTTGAATCAAGGGATATGAAGATTCAAAAGTTGGAAGAGGAGCTAAAATCAGTGAAGAAGGAAATGGAGAAAGGCAATGCTGAAGGAAAGCCTAGAATGAAGGATGCCTTGCACCTATTATTTGATTATCCTTCAGCAGGCGATGATAAAATGAAGTCCAAATATGCTGCATCAGAGGAGAAGCATGAAAGGATTGTATCTTCCCAAAGGTCATCCTTTTTGGGAAAATCTGGAATTGGATATGATAATCCCACTCCTATGGCTGATAAGAAAAATGTAGTGAAAAATTCCAAAGGTAAGAAAAATCCTGTAGGTGCTGGAGATAGGCCTATGAGGGTAGTTTCAAGGAGTGATGATATGTGCTATTTCTGCGGAGTTCATGGCCACACATCAAGCTTCTGTACAGAGGCTCTGGAGTACATCTCAGGATGTGAAAATAGAAACTTCAATAAATCTGAGAACATGAAGAGGTATAATGACAAATCAGAGAGAAGAGTCTCTCAGAGGAAAGCATATGTTAGATGCTATTACTGCGGAAGAATGGGACACACAATGAGTA
This sequence comes from Viscum album, assembly GCA_963277665.1. Lineage (NCBI taxonomy): Eukaryota > Viridiplantae > Streptophyta > Magnoliopsida > Santalales > Viscaceae > Viscum > Viscum album. The sequence goes on from OY728138.1 coordinate 2,024,511,022, forward strand.
CGTGTCAAGAAGCTCAAGAGCCCAATATCAAAAGAAGAACTCAAGGTGCATCAACATCTCAGCAGAGAGATGATGAAATGAGGTATGCCTTTGAGGGAAAATGTTTTATATGTTCTCACTATGGGCACATGGCGAGGCATTGCAGTAAGAAGAAAGCAGGAAAGGTAAAGGAACAAGAAAAGAGATCTCCACCACAGGAAGTGTACAAGAAAGAAGCTTGTACTGGGAGACAAAGTGGTAAGCAGAAGAATAGGCTTCGAGCCTTAGGGAAATTATGTGGAGCTGAACGAAAGGTGTATCAGTCACCTCCTATGTCATACTCACAACAGCTCTCAAGGAGAGAATGTGAGCAAACCTGGAAGATTAAGGGGAGATCTACTCCAGTGGTGATAAAGAAGAATGGACGTTCAATGGAGGACCCACCACCAATGAAAAATAGGGTGGTGACTCATAAATCTGATAAAAGGCAGATAAGCAAAGAATGCATCGAAAAATCCACATGTCGTGTTTTGCAACGAGAAGTGGAAGAAAAAGGAAGATCCCTACAATGGACAAAGAAGACAGGGAAGATGACAAGAAAGGAGATTCCTGCACCGAGAAACAATCAAGGGAAATGGAATTTCGGTAGAACATCAAAGATCGAAATGTGTACCAGTTGGTCTAAACCCCAGATTGTGAGAAAGGCCAAGTCTGCAGAATCTTCATATCAGAAAAAGGCTCAGAATGTGAGCAAAGAATGCCTAGTCATATGGCCAGAACAGTTGAAGTTGGTCAGGCAGTTGGAGGAAGCAAGAAAGGAGTGTGATGCCCTCCAAGAAAGAATCAAAGGGTTGACCCATCAGGATCAACCATCATCCTCATGTTGAGGATTCTAGAAGAATCCCCTCTCCCTATGTATATAAATGCTATTAACTGATGATTCTTGTGTTTCAGGTTTTAGGGAGATACAATCCAAGGGGAAGTGGCATCTAAGGATGCGAAGTGGAGAAATGATATGCTCTAGAGTTTCAATTGATTCAAATCAGATACTAGAGTTGAAGAAGAAGGAGAGCAACAGAGCACAATAGGAAGTGATTGTGTTATTAACTTTATCTCTTGTTTCCAACACCGAGTTTCAACTCCGTAGGCTTATAGATTTTGTTAGTGGCTCAAATCTGATTGGAAGATGAGAATGAATGATGCAGGAGGAAAATACGTGTTATGGGTCTAAACATTGGGGGAGCATTCAACAACAAAATCAGATGCCAGATCCATCAAGGAAATAATTGGATGACCCAGCTCAAGAGTTGTCTATCAAGAGAAGACATACTATGAGAGAAGCAGCAGTGATCAAGCATTTCATGCTTATTTATTTTGATCTAACATTGTGGTATCAGCTGACTGTTTTTCAGGATACCAAGAAGCTGCGAAAAGTAGCTGAAAGAAATGAAGCCACTGAAAAATGAGTCAGTGAACAATTTCCTGACGAAAGTGTTGAGGAAGAAAGCAACACAGGGGGAGAAGAAGTGGCTGAGGGTGACTCAGAATAAGATACTGATGATGAGTACAAGGATGTAAAATCCTTATCTGCACAAAATACAAAGAATCGAGCTGAAATTGACAGGCAGACTATCATCAGTGATCAGTGAGATCCAATTCAGACAAAGAGAATGAAATCACTACAGAAGACATCATTACTATCTCAGGTTGAGTCGAAATGCTTTGCTGATGCAGCTGAAGATGAAAACTGGGATCATGCCATGAATGAAGAGATAGGTCAGAATTGAGAAGAATCAGACCTGGGAGATTGTTTCGAGGCCAGCGGACAAGAATGTCATTGGGACCAAATGGGTCTATCGCAACAAGATGAATGAAGATGGCACAGTGATTCGGAACAAAGCACGACTAGTGTGCAAGGGGTACTCCCAAATCGAGGGAATTGATGTTGATGAGACATTTGCACCAGTTGCAAGGCTGGAGACAATAAGATTATTCCTAGCCATCGCAGTGCAAAGGAAGTTCAAAGTGTTCCAGATGGATGTCAAATCCGCATTCTTGAATGGGGTTCTGGAAGAGGAGGTGTATATTGAGCAGCCAGATGGTTTTCTCATTCATGAGGATGAGAACAAATTTTTCAGGCTGAAGAAGGCATTGTATGGGATGAAACAAGCACCAAGGGCATGGTACTCAAGGCTTGATCAGTACTTGAAGAAGCTTGGTTTTCAGCGTGGAGGAGTTGATTACAATCTCTATTTCAGTAATGACAGTAATCAAAGGATGATGGTGTTGGTTTATGTCGATGACATAATATTTGGTGGATCAGATGAAGCTCAGTGCAGACAGTTTTCCGAATTCATGAAAAATGAGTTTGAAATGTCAATGATTGGAGAGCTAACGTTTTTCCTTGGTCTACAGGTCACACAAGGAAGGAATGGAACATTCATTTCTCAATCTAAATATGCCAAGGAGGTCCTGAGAAGGTTTGGAATGGAAAATTCCAAGGATATGAAGACTCCGGTGGCTACCCGGATGAAATTATCAAAAGACGAGGATGGCAAGGCAGTTAATATCACAGAATACAGGCAAATCATTGGAAGTCTGTTGTACTTAACCGCAACAAGGCCTGATATTGTTTTCGCCACATGCCAAGCAGCGAGATATCAAAGTAATCCCAAGGAAAGTCACATGCTCGCAGTGAAAAGAATACTTCGGTATATTAAGGGCACGGTGGACTTCGGCTTGACATACAATGACAAATCTCAGACAGAGTTATTGGGGTACACTGATGCAGACTGGGCCGGTTCAGCCGATGATAGAAAATCAACGTCAGGTGGTGCATTCTATCTTGGTGGATTGTGTATTTCTTGGCTAAGAAAGAAACAAGATTGCATTTCATTGAGCACCGCAGAAGCTGAGTATATTGCGGCCACTCAAGCATGCACACAGTTATTGTGGATGAAGCAGCAGCTTGAAGATATGGGAGTTGAAGTGAAGTCTCCGATCGGAATCCAGTGTGACAACTCAAGTGCTATAAATCTTAGCAAAAATCCCGTCCATCATTCAAGGACAAAGCACATTGAGATTAAGTATCATTTTATCAAGGAGAAGGTTGGGCAGGGAATTGAAAAGTTGGAGTACGTGCCTACAGAACTACAGGTTGCAGACATTCTGACAAAGGCCTTACCCAAGGAAGCTTTTGAGAGACATCGACTGGCTCTGGGAGTTCAGTCGATTCCCCACACTTGAAATAGAGTGGATGTGGGACCCCCCCCCCTCTCTCCCCGAGGTATGGTGTGTTTTTCCCTAATGCACTGATATGTGTTCTCTACTATGTTACAGACTACAAAGGCGTGACCTTTGGGTTCGTTGACAAAGGGGGAGAAAGGTGCTTGACAAGTGCTTGACAAAGGGGGAGAAAAGTGTTAGTTCAAGAGAGAAAATAGTGCGGAGATTTGATAAATCATAATTGATACGGGGAGAAGCTGACAGGTTGAGCAGCCAGAAAGGGGGAGCAATGAGAAAGGGGGAGAGATTTTTAAATCTGACGATGCTATAAGTGATCGATCAAATCATAGAAATCACGACAGGTGAGGATCGTGATAAAAGCAGAACAGTGGTGTTGGAATGGTGTGAGACGGTGTCCAGCTATCAACAATTGGTATCAACTTAAGAATTCACCAATTGGTATCAGTGTGGTTCAACAACTGGTTTTTATTTTAAGAATTGGTATCAGGGTGGAATCGACAATTGGGCTCTGACATGAAGTGATTCATTGATGAACTTTTCATACTACTCTTGTTTCTCACGCCGAGCATTGCTCATGTGGGCTTAGAGTACATGTTAAGTGAATCCTTGAACGCTATCATAATCGCAAGAGGCGAATGGTGGTAGCAGCTAGAAGAAGACTCAGTGAGGTATCAAAGTGCAGAAAATATTTCTGAGCAGAGTTGTGAAGAGTTGTCAACAAACCCAAAGGGGGAGATTGTTGGGCAAAAATCCCTCAAGGTAACATTGCAGCATTTTTGGGTTGATTGTGTTTGTTGACAAAGCAGGTTTCCATGGAGAATTGTCGAGTTCCCGAGAAGTTGTTGACATTCCATGTTGACAAAGAACTTTGACAAAGGAAAGGACGATCTGGAGGCGGTACAAAAGAGCAGTACAAGGTGGCGCCGTTTTCCAGTGTTTGCCAAATTTTTGGGCCTGAAAATCGCCAATGGAAAATGGAGTGATATGTTGTTGGCGAAGGTTTAGGAGAGAGAAATGAAGGAGGTGTGCGGAAAAATTAAGCGTGGTGCGCAAAACTAGAGGGTTGCGCGAAATCTTGAAGTGTGGCGCGCAAAACAGCGGGTTGCGCGAAATTGTATTTCGCGCAAAAGATGTTTCAAGGCCGAAAGCTTGAAAATCGGTAAAGGCATGAGGCGCGCGCAATTTTGGAGGCGTGCGCGGAAAATTGAAGTGGCGCGCGAAATAGCGGATGAAGTATTTCGCGCAAGAGGTGTTACGAGGTCCGAAGCTCGTAAAATGGCAAAGGCATGAGGTGCGCGAAATTATGGAGCAGTGCGCGGAAAATGTTTGTGCGCGGAAGATCAAAGCGGATTACGCGCTCAAGGAGGGTTTTTTCGCGCGGGGTCGATTTTGCCTATAAATATGAAGTGACCCTCCTCCATTCGAGAGAGCTCAAGACATAGAAAATACCCGAGCTCTGGTGCGCGAAATTGAAGTTAGAAAGTGTGTTGCGCGTAAACATAAAGTTTGCGCGTAAAGTCAGCTGTTGCGCAAAAAGCTAAGGTTGCGCAGAAAGTTTGTGTTGGCGCGTAAAAGGAAGGTTGCGCGAAAAGTGGATTTCACGCAAAGGCGGTGAATTGCGCGCAAGGCAGTTTCCAGGCTGCGCGTAAAATTTGGAGGTTGCGCGAAAAAGGAATTTCGCGCAAACCATAGAAATTTCGTGCAAGACACCGTAAGGGTTGCGCGTAAAAATTGAGGTTGCCCGGTACATCCGGTGCAAAGTGAGATTCATCTACGGGTGAAAGTTGAACTTCAACAGAGAATCTACATACAGAGAAAGATGCATTCCTTAATGGAAATGAAGAGACCTACAGGTCTATAAACTGTGAGTGAATCCCTTCCAAGAGCAGTGAGCTTAGGAAGAGGAAGAAGGTGATCCTCTCCACCGGCAGTGAGCCAGAGAGAGAGAAATAGGGAGTGACCCTTGGGAAAGCAGTGAGCTGACCCTAAACATTGTATAGGCAGTGAGCCTGGGCATAGAAGTGATCTAGCCCGAACATTGTAATCCACAGCTAGTGAAGTCTAGTGGAATTTGGTACGAACCGGCAACTTGTCGGCGTATGCTCCTTGGACGTAGCCCTTAGCGGTGAACCAAGTAAAAATCTCTGTGTCTGCCTGCTTACTTTCCTGCATTGCATTCAAAGCATCATCATCAGGTAAAGGAGACAAGTGATCACAGTAACCACACAAGTGCAAACAAAGTGACCCTTGTAACAAAGAGGTCAAGATCCAGTGGGGCAGGAAGAACTTTGAAAAAGAATATCCATACCCTGATTCACCCCCCCCCCCCCTCTCAGGGTATATAGGCCCCTATTGGCCCTAACATTTCCCTTCGCGTGAAGTTGAACATCAGCTACCCTCACCTAGTACTGATCCTGATCTGACCTCTGAAGTTTGTGCCTGCTTAGGTCCCTGCCTGTCAGCTATTTGAGAAGGTTTCCTATAGAACCTCTCAAGATTCCCAACCTATCCACATTACCAGAACTCCTTTGGAGGCCTATCACACTAATTCTAGACATGACCTGAATTCCCACACATAAAGAAAACCACTTTCAAACTACCATGAGGTGGTTTAATGGAGTCCTTGGCCTGACTTCCCTACTAAAACTCATCCTGACCTCGTTTCATGCCATCTGAACTATCACCTGAATCCACAGCTAGGCCCAAGTGATACATGTCTGTTAGGTTTCCCTTGGCTACAAGTTCCTTATTCACCGCCTCTAAGAATGAGGATAGCATAAAGATATTTACCTGCACCTGGATAGAATGTTGTAGGCCATCTTCGAAGTGCCTCACCCTTGAGGTTTCATCACTTACCATACCTGTTGAAAATAAAGACAACTCAGTGAAACTAGTTGCATATTCCATGATGGACATGTCACCCTACTGAAGGATCAAGAACTCTAGATCTCTCTCCACCCTCAGCGTCTCTAGGAAAAAGTGCTCGAAGAATCTATCCTTGAATTCCTTCCAGGATTGTCTCTCATGTCTACAAGTCTAAACCTACACATCCCATCAGTGCTTCGCCAGTCCTCTTAGCATGTAAGTCGCCAACTTAACCCTCCACCCTGGAGGCATATCGAGCTACTCGAAGATCATCTACATACTCTCTATATAGTTCTTAGCTTCCTGCGGACCACCCTCACCCTGAAAAAGTGGTGGGTGTGGCGACTGGAACTCCGAGGTCAGATATTACATAGAGGGATTTGTACCCTGAGAACCTATGTTGATCCCCTACAAAACACATACTAGACTAGATTAGAGCTGCTCGTCGAGCCACATCCCAAACACTACCAAACCTGGATACTTCTCTACCTACACTATATCCTGAACCTGATCATATCCCGAAGTCTATACCTACGGCTCATTCTCTTCCTTCCACTCAGGGGTCTGAACCCGATCCTGCTCATGCGATACTGTACCATCACCCGCTTGACACTCCATTGAGTCATCTAAAAGGAACCTACTGAATACCATAAATGTTCAGATATCCCACATATATAACAATATATATATGACACATATAGGGAAAGTAGTAAATTGGAAGCACATAACAACTACCCTTACTCTCCCCCCATCACAAATATGCCTCATAGTATCTCAGCCTCATGGCCTCCATACCCGCCCTCAACAGTGACAAGTATCAAAAGTACCTCAGGCCACACCCATCCTGACAACTATCATTTCCCCAAACCAACAACCAAGTCACCCAATCCTGGTGACCAATATCACCTCAACCATAAAAGTTGCCTTCTCAAATAGTAGGTAGGCCCAAATCCCCCATCGCATGCAATTCTATATATATATAAATCATGGAAGATCACATTGCATAAAACAAGAAATTCGATGACATCATAGAATTTGATATTATTCACATGGTATTATCACTTCACAAGGAATATGTGCATATATGAAATTGAAATACCATAAAAATGTGCCTTTTAAGATCCAAAAAACCACACCTTGCCTTACCGGGCTAAGGTCAAATTCTTCCTTTACCACACCAGGTCAAGGGTCACATATCACAACCAATAACATCACATAACAAATGATCCATCAAGGTGGAAACCATATAAACTGTAATTTGAGCAAAAGAAAAATAGCAATTTCCACCCAAATAAACTTGGTCCATCCCTCATATATGGGTTTGTAGGCACCCAAGAACAAGCTAGAAACCCAGTTCCAATTAAAACCTATCTCCAGTCTACTATATACCAAATAGTAAACCAACAAAAAAAAATAATTTTTGATCTCATTACTAGCCAGCGAATCACTGCTACTAAATCCCAATCAAGAACAACCTCCTTTGATACCACTTTGTAACATCCCAAACCCAAATATCAACCCAAAAAGTTATATCAGACTGGGTTTTACTGACCTTAGGTGCACCTCTCCTAAAACCAAAGGATGTCAACTAGTAGTGATGGTGTAATAAGGTATAGTGGGGGGGTTATACCCTCTGGTAGGAAGATAAAGGTATCGTTTTGAGCATAATAACATAACATGCAGTGGAAAATAAATGACTCAGCAAACTCGAACTAAACCCATAGAGTGGAAGCATATTTAAAATAAATAAATAGTGGAAGAAATATAGAAACAAAATCATTGGAAAGTAAACAAAACAGCATGATAAACACCCCTTGTAACCACTAATTAAATAAACAAGGCATGCATCTATAACATGTCATACATGTCAATATACTAAGGGCGTCAATAGATAACCCACAGTATCTACAATAATGAAGTAAGCATTTTGATATAGAAATTGAAACTAAAAAAATTAAAACTCCATCTAGCCATGACCTCAAGGTCTATACCAATTTTCATGACAAACAGTAATACGATCCAGCTCTTGAGACTAATCCTTTACATGTACCTAAAACCATAAATTATAAATGCGTCCCAAAGTGCCCGTGTAGGATGTGAGATGAATCTCTATAGGATACCACCCAATAGTGCGTACTTATTATTTGTGATTAATTATAAATTCATCTCTAAGTAAGGTTAATAGTACGATGTAATAATAAAACCAATATCCACTGGTGCTCAGCAAATAGTAGGGAGTGTCACCTACTTCGGCCAATGTCAGAATCTCAGCGGCAAAGAGAGTCCTTGACCTCTGGCCCAAGGTACCCCTGTAGACACAAAGTCCTGGTCAACCCTCAGGTTCCACCTCAAATAAGTAACCTAGAACCATGTTCCTCCTAACACCACATGTCTCAAGTACCGATGTCCTAAAGGCATTCCCAAAAAAAAGTATCATGGTCCCACAGACCCCTACTCGGAAGATCACGTCAGCCCATGGCCAAAAACATGAGGAACAGTGATGCCTTCCCTCAAATAATAAATAGAGGAGCAGTGATCTCTGCCCTCAAATGAATAACCAAAGAAACAACAATGTCTGAGCTCAATCACGGTGAGCCTCAGCCCCCAACCTAGTAGCCTCATCGCTACCAATAGAAGGTTTCTCACCTTCTACATGGCTTCTTATGGAAAGCACCCCCAAACCAATAGTACCTAAAATGTAACTATCGGGGGCCTCTACCCACACTATTATTCAAAATCACCTCATCATAGAGTATACATGTGTGCACAAGACTCAAGTGGCGTTTGTCCATCACGGGTGAGAGGCAATCACCAAAATAAGAACTCAAGACACACCATATCTGACACCTTGTGTCCCTATGACAAAGCTTCTCAAATATGATGTCCATTCCATCCAAGTATATTGGGTCATGCCCAACATGATAGTCACACTACCTCAAACCAACATCCATGATGCCCAATCTCATGGTCAAAACCACCCAAGAAAATTCAGGCCTCGCCCAACCTGTGATCAACATCACCCAATCCCGATGGTCATTCCATCCAACCTTGGTCCAAGCCCACCAAAATAGCAAGAACATTAGCATATATAATCTCAACCATTATATATATATACTCACATTAAAACATTTATAAACAGGCAATTCAATTTTAACAGTTGAGTTGCAATAACTACCATCCATCACAAAGTAGCACTGAGGTCTTGAATTCTTCTAACAAGCTTAAGCAAGATTAAAAAATTTAAAAATACCAATATAAATAAAGACAATTCATTTAAAACCATTTTAGCACCCCCATCCAAAATAACCCGACGAAAAACAGCCTCTTTCTTGGCCTCAGTCAAGCATAATAGGTAAGGGAATTCCTAACAGTATCCCACAACATATAACAATCATATTAAAATTCAACAATAGGGTTCTGCTCAAAAATCCACCATTTTTATAAAAGATGCAACCCCCAAATGTTCGTGAAAACACAAAACAAAGTATACATCACCTAAATCATACTCGTACGATTGTCCTCATCCAGCATTGGCCTCTAATCTAGCTTAGAACGGAGTAGATCTACAAAATGATCAAAAACCCTCAACCCTCAATAACTTGTTAGAGAGGAGAAATCATGTAAAATGGATCAAGAGGAATCAATATCTTACCGTTTGGGTTCCAATGGATCTGACGGTATTTAAATCTGGGTTTAGATGGACAATCTGGAGGAATTTCTTCCTCTGGTGCTGCTTCTCACTCAAACCCATCGAGGGTTCTTCCTAGAAACGTAAAATGAGGCAACTGCCAATTTTTATGAAAAAAATAAAATACAAAGTGCGTACTTGGTACTACATTCCATGTAGGTTATTTTACTATTCAAAAGATAGCCAAATATCACTGAAGTCTTTTTGAATTGAATACACGGCATGCACTAGTCTGTACATGGAATGTTCAAGGTTTGGTCCTCTAATACCCTACATACATCCCTACATGCCAGGTATACCCCTTACACAGCCAGAGAGTACACAGCATGTAATTGTGATTACATGGCGTGTAACCCTAAGTCAGGTCATGTGAGAGTCTGATTCCAGTACTTGCCCAGTTTTCCCATGTTTTCTCAAAAACAACTCAAAAGGAAAAAAGAAAAAAAGAGACTTGTACATCAAGGAAAGAACCAAGTTCTTATAGTAGATCACACCACTTAGAACTCTTTAAGGTGAAGATGTGAATCCTCACCAGCTAGCCTGTGAAAATAAGGAAGAAGAAAAATCAAACCCGATTTGAATAATGGAATTTGAATCATGGATGATTGTCACCTGTCGACCTCTCAAGGTTTTGGTGCTCTGCTAATGTGTATAACAGCACTCAGGTTGAATCCTTGGTAATGGAACATATTTTTTGAGTTGATTGTTTCTGATTTTTCTTTTTAATGGGGGTTTTGTTTACATAGCTTACTAAAAATTGATTGATTTACAATTTTTTATTTAACAATTTAAAAAATATTTGGGTGAGTTAATTATTGGTTATTTAAGATTATGATATCCTTAAATTTTACTTTATATTACATTAAATTAACACCCACTTCACAAGATGATTTTGATCAGAATTCCCAAGTGTTGAGTATTTAATCCAAGCTTAAACATAACTTATAGTTATAATATCAATCAGAACTTGTTTATGGTAGTGTATTTATGGTTCTAATAATCCATTTAAACCACTTGTTAAACAAAAAATATTATTAATCCATGGAATTTTAAGTTCAACATACACAACATTAATTTAAAGAATATTAATCGAGAAAATATCTCAATTGTTTATCATCACCAAATAATGACTCAAACCAATGGGAGATTTAATCAGACATTGAGATTTTTATTACTCAGGTTTAATATTTTATGATGATTAATTATAAATAGAATTAAAATAATGGTATAAGAAAATAGTTTTGCAACAAACACACACACAAGCGGTGAAGAAAGTTAAATACAGACTTTGGATTGAATTAGAAAAAAAAAGAAAGGGTTTATTTTGATTTATTTAAACTACCATTAATATTATTAAATAGAAGTTGGATGAAAATAAGAGATGAATAAGAAGTAACATTCATTAAACATCTATTGAAATTAAAACAAACTTACACGATTACAAATAAGAAGAACACAAAAGAACATGAAAAAAAAATAGAGAAGGAAGGATATCTCAAGTGAAAACATGATTTTTTAAGTTCCTCCTAGGCCTTTGGAAAGGTTTCAGTCATTTCGATGTATCCTCGCCAATTCTAAAATGTAAACCCCTTGAAAAGAGAAGAGGGGGATGAATTTATAGCCCAAGGTGGTGGAATATTTTCATTCCAAATCTGCCCCTCCACTTCGATCACCAATTTGATAATTTAGACAGCCAAATATGGAGAAATATCCTTATTAAAATATTTATATATTAATTTTGATAGTATACCCTCAAAAAATTTCAGCCATTGAACTTTTGAATCCAAATTTATGTCTATTTGAATAAAAAAATAGTTGTCCATATTAATCTAGACTTTTTTAGAAGTCCATAATGTGAATGGGTTTTTGAATAGACTGATGCCCTAAAATCTAAACCATTTATTCTAAAAATTTGGCCACCTGTATCTTGGCTTCCACAAATATCAGCTCAATTTGATATCTATATCTGGAGAAAAGTCAATTATTGTGTGCTTCTTTTAAATCTCAAACAGAATGGTGGGATGGAATTTTATGGATTAATTGGCCCCCTTGTTGGTTTATTTGTGACTAGAAAATTTTATTCATGATTAATTTGTATAATCACTATCATGTTAGGGAGTTTAATAAAAGTTTAGCTTCTATATTAAGTCCAAAAATTTTATCATCATGGCTGGTCTAGTTTTCTCAACAGATTTTTTGGACCTTCTTGTGTGGTCCATATGGCCCTTCAATTGGCCAAATTAGCCAAATATCCATTCTGATGATATGTTTTAATTTTAATCAAGAACACTAAAAAATAATAATCGCATAATTTGGATTGTTATTTTGATATATATTATCAAAACATTGAACTGTAGTTTAATTAAATGAACTCAAACAATGCTCTTCTTATGTGTTTATGATCAAAACATGAACATTGATTGAAAATTAATCATTTTTAAGTAACAATTATATGATATGAGTAATGTAAAATCATGAATTAATATATAATATCATTTTCCTTTCCAAAATATATAGTTTTGTTATTCCACCCATCTAAAAGAAAGGTCAGGTTGTTCCTCCCAGATAAAAGGAAGACAGATTGTGACTCCTTCAAAAGTTAGGGGTTATACTACCGAGTGTAAAAAAGGTACATTTTTATTTTTATCTAATCAGGTTATCAATCACATTAATAAATTATTATTTAGTGAATATTAATCTCCTCAAGGAGTAGAGGATATTAATAATAGGACAAGGATCTTGGTGATATGAACCTCTATAAAAACATCCTTTTTTATCTATTTTATTTATACTAGAACTTTTAACACTGTTATAGCTCGAATAAATTAGTATTTATAATAATAAATCAAAAATGACTATTCAACCCCCTCTAGTCACTACTTCCATACCAAGGGACCTAACATCATTTTATTTGTTCATATAGTACTCTATTTATTAAGTGTTATTTTTTCTATATGATTTTTTAATTTGAATATCCATATATACTCCAACATTCAAGAGGAAAAATAGTAATCAAAAAATACAATCATGTTTATACATGTGATCTTAGATTCCAAAAATAGTAATCATAGAGATAATTTTTGACTCTAATAACATTTTTTATTGGAACTATATGTATTCTAATAAATATATGTATTAGTTAATTCATCTTTTCTTATCCAACTAACACAATTTCTAAAAAAAATTAGGCCTCAACTTTGCTCGAGTTCTTCAATGGAAATAAATTCCTAGGAGTGAATAAATACTCTTAAAATACTTAATTCAAGTAACTATTTCTATGAAGAGAATTATCTTCTTCTTAGGTTATTTCAGTCTTCAAAACATTATAAGACTTAGTGAAATTCCATAAGTAAAACTTCAAAGAATAATTTTACTTTGAATGAAATCTTCAACTTCATAAGATAGTCTACTAAGTATTATATATCATATTTTCCAAATAAAATATTATCTTTGAAGGGTAATAAAATCAGAAACACTATTCCATAATATATATTCTATACTCATACCTTTTTTATCTATGTATGATAAATCTACACTTTTTATGATAATTCCCTTTTTTGAAAGTCATCATTCTGAATTTATGACCTTTTAGGACAATTCATCATTTTGTATGATAAATTTATCACCATATGATAATTTAATTTTCCAAAAACATGGATCATAATACTTTATTCTACCTCATACAATAAATATCATATGTAATATTTTCATATGAGAATTTACTTTTGATAGAATATGAAATCCAGTGTGAAGATGTCTGTTTATTCATACGATGATTTCCTTTGATAGAAAATATATTTTTTATTATTGTATGATGAATAATATATCATATGATAAATTATTACCTCAAATGATAATTTACCAACTCATATGTTACTTTCCATAGAAAATTTATTTTAAATTGAAAAATAAAAATTTAATTAGAATTCTCTAAAATGAAATGTTACCTGAGAAAAACATAATTGTCTGAAAACACTTAAGAATAGATTATCAGTAAAAAATGGGGATTTTTTTAGAATAAAAACATATTAAATGTTGAGATATTTTGGAACAATATTAGTATATCCAAAAATATGTTATAATATTTCATATCCAATATATAATGTTATCCAATTATGGTTCTACTCAATCAAAATCTACCACGGTAGTACACATTGTTTAATCCATGAAGTCGGTATCTAAATTCCAATATTTTTCTCTTTGTGAAACATGGATTCTCATGGTTAAATCCCCTGAACCATGGTTCAGAGATTCAAAATGATTCCTTAAATCATATTCTAAATATTATTTGAGGTTTTCCTTAATGTTATTCTACATATTCTTATATAGGTTTAAAGTATTCAATATTTTAACTATGTTCATGGGGGAGAACCCATGGAAATAATTTTATGTGATGATGTCTCAACATGTGATCACTATCCAACTGATCAGGGTATCATATAGTACATGGTTTTTTTATCAGTGTAGTTGTTCTTTCCTAGCATGATATAATTGAATTTTTTTTGGAATCTTTCAAAGTATTCAAGTATTCAATGATGGAGGTTTATTTGTTTGTGTGCTTTAAGTTATTTACTCCCAGTTCATACTGCTTCTGATATTTGTGTCCTTTTGGATTATAATATTGAGAATATATGATCTATATGGTTATTTGGAACTGCTTAAGTCCTATATTGCATTATTATAAAACATTTTCAATACATTTTTCGTGGCACTGATGGTGTTTCATGAGTATGGGTGGGTTCCCATATTTTTTATGATTAGCAGGAGATTGAAGGATTATGTAATTAGGGAATATATAATATTAGAATAAGATGGAGATGTGGGGATAAGTAAAACCATGTATAGGTTTCCATGAATATAAAGGTATGCAGCACTGATTGTTACTTCATGGTATCATAGTTCACATATAACATGGATTTTCTCTTCTAAAATTTCTATTTTCTATTTTTGGTTCTTGACATACATTAAACTAAGTAATTCCCCCTTCTCAATTAAAAACTATAGCTTATATTTAATCATATTATTATTTATTATTAGTTTATTTTGAGGATTCAAATTATCCCATTGGATTATTTTCCTAAAACTATTTTTTTTGCTACGTGATAAGTGGAGTCTGCTTAATTATTTATAATTTCATCGATCTAGTTAGTGTGGATTTAAAGGTATCAAGGAAAGTTTCTTATTTCCCATTTTTTTTGAATGGGTTAATTTCATTGATGTAATTAGTGGGGATTTATTATATCATTTCTTGCATATCAATTTTCACTATTACATATCGAGTGATATTCAACATCGATATTTATAAGCACTGAAAAAAATACTGATAAATGGGGAGACTTTTATTAGTGTTGGATAAAAGCACTGATAAAGGTCAATTTTATCAGTGCTAGAAAAGGCACTGAGAAATGGATTCCTTTTTTCTATGATTTTTTTAGAGCTGATAAAGTTTCAACTTTATTAGCAGTTTTCTTAGTACTAATAAAATCTACACCATTAACAGCGTAAAAAAAGCACTGATAGAGGGCATAGTGGATAAATTAATTTATATATGTATATTTATAAATTTTTAAATAATATTTATATTAAAATAAGTATATATATGTAAATATAATATATAAATATTATTTATATAACTTATAATAAAAAATTATTATCAATCTTATTTTCATAATTATTTCTATATAAACATTATCAAATTTATATTAATCAACAAAAATGTTTAATAGTTTGCTTATATACATTAATTAAAAAATGTATATACAATTAATTTAAATATGATATATTAATATTTTATTTGAAAAATTATATATATGTGCTTGTGTGAATATATTTATTTAAATATTTGATTTTTATTTGAATTTATATATTTATATTCATGTTAAATGATTTAAAATATACGCACATATATTTTTATGTATATGTATGCATGTGTATGTATGTGGATGTGTGTGTATGTCTGTATGTGTGTGTGTGTGTCTGTGTTGTATATGTATGCATGTGTTTGGTGTGTGTGTGTGTGTGTTTTATATATATTTATGTTCATGTGTATATGTGTATGTGTTTGTGTGTGTGTGTGCATATGTATATGTGTGTGTCTGTGTGTGGATATTCATGCATGTGTACATATGTGTATGTGTCTGTGTCGGTGTATGTGTATGTGTATGTGTATGTGTATGTGTATGTGTATGTGTATGTGTATGTGTATGTGTATGTGTATGTGTATGTGTATGTGTATGTGTATGTGTATGTGTATGTGTATGTGTATGTGTATGTGTATGTGTATGTGTATGTGTATGTGTATGTGTATGTGTATGTGTATGTGTATGTGTATGTGTATGTGTATGTGTATGTGTATGTGTATGTGTATGTGTATGTGTATCTGTATCTGTATGTGTATGAGTATGTGTATGTGTATGTGTATGTGTATGTGTATGTGTATGTGTATGTGTATGTGTATGTGTATGTGTATGTGTATGTGTATGTGTATGTGTATGTGTATGTGTATGTGTATGTGTATGTGTATGTGTATGTGTATGTGTATGTGTATGTGTATGTGTATGTGTATGTGTATGTGTATGTGTATGTGGATGTGTATGTGTATGTGTATGTGTATGTGTATGTGTATGTGTATGTGTATGTGTATGTGTATGTGTATGTGTATGTGTATGTGTATGTGTATGTGTATGTGTATGTGTATGTGTATGTGTATGTGTATGTGCATGTGCATGTGTATGGGTATGTGAATGTGTATGTGTATGTGTATGTGGATGTGTATGTGTATGTGGATGTGGATGTGGATGTGTATGGGTATGTGAATGTGTATGGGTATGTGTATGTGTGTGTATGTGTGTGTGTATGTGGATGTGGATGTGTATGGGTATGTGAATGTGTATGTGTATGTGTATGTGTATGTGGATGTGTGTGTGGATGTGTATTTGTATGTGTATCTGTATTTGTATGTGTTTGTGCTTGTGTCTATGCATGTATATCTGTGTGTATTAGTATGTGTATGTGTATGTGTCTGTGTATGTGTCTGTGTCTGTGTATGTGTATGTGTATGTGTATCTGTATGTGTATGTGTATGTGTATGTGTATGTGTATGTGTATGTGTATGTGTATGTGTATGTGTATGTGTATGTGTATGTGTGTGTGTGTGTGTGTGTCTGTGTATGTGTCTATGTATGTGTCTGCGTATGTGTCTGTGGATGTGGATGTGTATGTGTGTCGGTATGTGTCTATGCATGTGCATGTGAATGTGCATGTGCATGTGAATATGCATGAGTATGTGGATGTGGATGTGGATGTGTATGTGTCTGTGTATGTGTATGTGGATGTGTCAGAGTATTTGTATGTGGATGTGCATGTGTATGTGTATGTGGATGTGTATGGGTATGTGAATGTGTATGTGTATGTGTGTGTGTGTGTGTGTGTATGTATATGTGTATCTGTATGTGTATTTGTATGTGTTTGTGTTTGTGTATATGCATGTGTATGTGTATGTGTATGTGTATGTGTATGTGTATGTGTATGTGTATGTGTATGTGTATGTGTATGTGTATGTGTATGCACTAGTGCAGAAAACGTTTTTTACGTCACCATTTTTTACGTCGGTTATATAAAACTGACGTCATAATATGTAAAACGAGGTTTTTTACGTCGGTTATTAAATAACCGACGTAAAAACGTGTGTTTAGTACACCTTTAACGTCGGTTATTTTTATAACCGACGTTATTAATCGACATATGTACGAGTTATTACGTCGGTTATTGAATAACCGACGTAAAAAACGCGGTTTTTGAAGGCCTTTTTACGTCGGTTATAAAATAACCGACGTAAAAAAAGAATCCGCAGATGTTTTTGACGTCGGTTATGGAATAACCGACGTAAAAAAACACGGATTTTGAGCCCTTTATAACGTCGGTTATAAAATAACCGACGTGAAAAAAGAATCGAAGGAAGGTTTTTACGTCGGTTATTGAATAACCGACGTTATAAATGTTTTTAAAAAAATTATAACGTCGGTTATTGAATAACCGACGTGAGAACTCATTTAAACATTTACCCAGACCTGTGGATTGTCATTCGCGAGTTTACCTTCGACAGTCGCGACTCGTCTCTCTCGCGCGTAAACCTGAATCGGCTCGTCCATTTTGTTGGTTTAGATTCGTTTTGCGATCATCGTTTCTCATATTTAATCTCCTCGGATCAATCATCTAAACTCGCAGCACTCAGGTAATCCTCCCAGTCGTTCGTTTTTTTTCGCGGATAGTATATATATATGTGTTGTGATTTTTTTGTTGAAACTAGCTAAGATTCTTCGATTGCGAACCCTTTTAACTCGTTTTGGCACCATAATCTTATTTATCATCCCTAGATCTATTAGTTCGACTTGCAATATTGACTAATTTTATGATTTCACTAATTTTTCATCGTTTTCTATAAATCCCCGAGAGGGTTGGGGCATGTCCATTTGGATGGGTTGCCCTTTTACAGTTGTTACTACTTTATTCACACACAACCATGGCATAGGTGCATGGATTTGGGATCACATCACCATTTTCACCCACTGCAAACAAAGTTTCACGAGGAGGACTCACCAGATTTCCCCTCGGCATGTTAAAAATTTTAGATACCCTCTTTTCAGCAAGTAAAAAATTAACTAGTTTTTTCTTCACTACTTATCCTAAACAAATAAAACCACCATTCTTTCTAGAACCTCTACTAGATCCATTGCATCCATCAACATACATATTTGGATCTGAAAGCATCCCTTAAGCCTTATGTTCGATGCTAACATCCTTTACTGATCTATAGAAAATATTATGGTCTGCTAAGCTCTCCATTTAAAAGTCAAACCCCACCAATTATTCATCCTCATCATGAGAAAATGGCACAACATCTGAATTTCTGATTCAATCTCTTGGGTCACTGAACAAACATTAACTCCTTCAAATCCACACCTAGAATAGACAACCTAATGTCGAGTTCCTTCTCTATCTATTGAAACTCAGTTCTTCCTCCACACCTAAAAACATTCTTTGAATGGCCCAACTTCTTGTTATGGTAAATTTTCAGTGATTCCAGGGGGGTGGGAGGGCTATCAAGAGGGTTGGGGGGTGTCCAGGGGGTGTCCAAGGGGGTAGGGTGTGGGGGGTGGTGTCCAGGAGGGGTGGGGGGCTGTCCAGAGGGGTCGGGGGGGTGTCCAGGGGGGTTTACAAGGGGGTGGGTGGGTGTGGGGGGCTGTCCAAGGGTGTGGGTGGGTGTTGGGGGGTGTCCAGGGGGTGTCCAAGGGGGTAGGGGGTGGGGGTGGTGATTAGGAGGGGTGGGGGGCTGTCCAGAGGGTTGGGGGGTGTCCAGGGGGGTGTCCAAGCAGGTCGGGGGTGGGGGGTTGTGTCCAGGAGGGGTGGGGGTGCTTTCTAGAGGGGTCGGGGCTGTCCAGAGGGGTCGGGGGGTGTCCAGGGTGGTGTCCAAGGGGATGGGTGGGTGTGGGGGGTTGTCCAAGGGGGTGGCGGCCTGTCCAGAGGGGTCGGTGGGGTGTCCAGGGGGGTGTCCAAGGGGGTGGATGGGTGTGGGGGGCTGTCCAAGTGGGTGGCGGCCTCTCCAGAGGGTATTTGGGGTTGTCCGGGTGGGTGGGGGCTGTCCAGAGGGTTGGGGGATGTCCAGGGGGGTGTCCAAGGGGGTAGGGGGTGGGGGGTGGTGTCCAGGACGGGGCGGGGGGCTGTCCAGAGGGGTCGGGGGGTGTCCAGGGGGGTTTACAAGGGGGTGGGTGGGTGTGGGGGGCTGTCCAAGGGTGTGGGTGGGTGTTGGGGGGTGTCCAGGGGGGTGTCCAAGGGGGTAGGGGGTGGGGGTGGTGTTTAGGAGGGGTGGGGGGCTGTCCAGAGGGTTGGGGGGTGTCCAGGGGGGTGTCCAAGCAGGTCGGGGGTGGGGGGTTGTGTCCAGGAGGGGTGGGGATGCTTTCTAGAGGGGTCGGGGGCTGTCCAGAGGGGTCGGGGGGTGTCCAGGGTGGTGTCCAAGGGGATGGGTGGGTGTGGGGGCTGTCCAAGTGGGTGGCGGCCTGTCCAGAGGGGTCGGTGGGGTGTCCAGGGGGGTGTCCAAGGGGGTGGATGGGTGTGGGGGGCTGTCCAAGTGGGTGGCGCCCTCTCCAGAGGGTATTTGGGGTTGTCCAGGTGGGGGGGGGGGGCTGTCCAGAGGGTTGGGGGATGTCCAGGGGGGTGTCCAAGGGGGTAGGGGGTGGGGGGTGGTGTCCAGGAGGGGCGGGGGGCTATCCAGAGGGGTCGGGGGGTGTCCAGGGGGGTGTTATATCTTACTATATTTTGTTTAAAAAATAATATTCAAGCATATTTTTTTAAATACACCTCGATTTGTTTTATATTTCAAAATTTGATGAAGATGCTGATTTATGTGAGATCCCTACTTCCATGGAAAAATTAACAGAACATAATGATGAGTATGTTGAAGACATGGTTTGTGCCATAAGGAACGATCATGACGAAGGAATTTGGGAAAACAATCCAACTGTACATTCCTAAAATTACAGGTAACACATGTTTATTTCTTGTTTACATTTAGTTTTTTAATATAATGTTAGATATTGTAAATTTTTTACTTATTAAAACATGTATCAAACCAAAATGATAAAACAATAAAAACCGTAAAGAGGAGAAGTCCTGGGCGCACCGGCCGGCCGGTGGTGGATCACCGGTTGGCCGGTGGTCCAGACAGCAAAGCTCTGACTGGTCCACCGGCCGGCCGGTGATGAGCCAGCGGCCGGCCGGTGGTCCAGACAGAGAGGAAGGCTCTCTGTCTGGTCCACCGGCCGGCCGGTGGTGATCCAGCGGCCGGCCGGTGGTCCAGACAGAGAGGAAGGCTCTCTGTCTGGTCCATCGGCCGGCCGGTGGTGATCCAGCGGCCGGCCGGTGGTCCAGACAGAGAGGAAGGCTCTCTGTCTGGTCCACCGGCCGGCCGGTGGTCCAGACAGAGCAAGGCTGTCTGGTCCACCGGTCGGCCGGTGGTGAGCCAGCGGTCGGCCGGTGGCCGAGACAGAGCAAGGCTGTCTGGTCCACCGGCCGGCCGGTGACACCAGGTAGTGGGCAAGTCTACTGCCTGGGTCCTCCGGCTGGCCGGTCAGCTCACACCGGCTGACCGGTGGACTCAGTGAGTCCACTTTTCAGCTTTCTTGGGCCAACTCCTTGGAAACCTTTTGCCTATCAACAAAAACACTTGAAAACAAGTTAGAACATAATAAGAGTGATTGTGATCATTAAAATCCAAGAGAGAGGGGTACAACATACTGTGTTTACCATGTTTATCATTGTTTAACATGCTTACCATATTACCAATGTTTACTATTATGTAATTTAGTACACTTTTCTATTTTCTGATTAAGTAGTATTACAAGATTTGAATTTGTATATTTGTGAACTAATGTTTGTTTTTTTGATTTGAAGGAAAATGACAGATCAATCAGTTGATCAGCCACATGATTCTGGAGATGAGCATATTGGTCATACATCTAGGGAGGAACATTCACATGCTCCTATTACGAAAAAGAGTTCAAAGGTTGGTAAGCGTGGGTGCACACGTTTTTGATGACCCTCAACCCTTTACTGCTGAAGATATAAACACTTACAAGTGGAGTGGTCAAATTATTTTACAGGTTTGATTGACTTTTAGTTGTTTGTAATGTAAAATGTAATTTTGAATATTGTCAATGTAATTGTGTATTTCGTAGTCGTTTAGGTTGGATTTAGTTTTTTTTTGAAGTTGACAGTGTAAGTTTTGAATGTTATATAAGTGAATGTTTAATTTTTCTCTACTTCTTGTTTTGGTCTACTGTTGATGGTTTTTCTGGTCTGGATTTTGGTATGGGGGGAGAGGTTCCAAGGGGGTGGGTGGGTGTTTGGGGGGTGTCCAAGGGATATGGGAGGGGTGTCCAAGGTGTGTTTGGGGCTGTCCTAGGGGTCGGGGGGGTGTAAATGAGGGTGGGGGTGTCCAAGGGGTGGGGGGTGTCCAAGGGATATGGGAGGGGTGTCCAAGGTGTTTTTGGGGCTGTCCAAGGGGTCGGTTGGGTGTAAATGAGGGTGGGGGGGGGGGGCTGTCCAAGGGGTGGGGGTGTCCAAATGGTGGGGGTGTCCAAGGGATATAGGAGGGGTTTCCAAGGGGTGTTTGGGGCTGTCCAAGGGGATGGGGGGGTTTCCAAGGGGTCAGGGGGGTTTCCAAGGGGTCGGGGGGTGTCCAAGGGATATGGGAGGGGTGTCCAAGGGGTGTTTGGGGCTGTCCTAGTGTTCGGGGGTGTAAATGAGGGTGGGGGGGCTGTCGAAGGGGTGGGGGGTGTCCAAGGGGTGGGGGTGTCCAAGGGATATGAGAGTGGTGTCCAAGGTGTCTGGGAGTTCTGTCCAAGGGGCCGGTTGGGTGTAAATGAGGGTGGGGGGGCTGTCCAAGGGGTGGGGGGTGTCCAAGGGGTGGGGGGTGTCCAAGGGATATGGGAGTGGTGTCCAAGGTGTCTGGGAGTTCTGTCCAAGGGGCCGGTTGGGTGTAAATGAGGGTGGGGGGCTGTCCAAGGGGTGGGGGTGTCCAAGGGGTGGGGGGTGTCCAAGGGATATGGGAGGGGTGTCCAAGGGGTGTTTGGGGCTGTCCAAGGGCTCGGGGGGGTGTCCAGGGGTCGGGGGGTGTCCAAGGAGTCTGGGAGGGCTGTCAAGGTGTGGGGGGGTGTCCAATGGGTGTTTGAGGCTGTACTAGGGGTCTTGGGGGTGTAAATGAGGGTGGGGGGGCTGTCCAAGGGGTGGGGGTGTCCAAGGGGTGGGGGGTGTCCAAGGGATATGGGAGGGGTGTCCAATGGGTGTTTGAGGCTGTACTAGGGGTCATGGGGGTGTAAATGAGGGTGGGGGGGCTGTCCAAGGGGTGGGGGGTGTCCAAGGGTTGTGGTGGGGCTCCAATGTGGTGGGGGAGGGCTGGCCAGGTTGTTAGGTGGGTATAGATGAGGGTGGGGTTCAGTTGGGGCTTGGGGGAGGGCTGGCATGGTTATTTTTGTTTTTTGGTTTCTGGTTGCTTTTTGGTGAGAGCAGTGAAATTATTTTAAAAAAAATATCGCTTTCACGTCGGTTATAAAATAACCGACGTGGTAAATAAATCGGTAGGGGTTTATCACGTCGGTTTTATCGAGAACCGATGTGATAAACCGTTCCCGTGCCTTTTATCACGTCGGTTCTTAATATAACCGACGTGCTAAAAGGCCTGGGAATCGATTTACCACGTCGGTTATTGGATAACCGACATGCTAAAACGTTTCCTAGGCCTTTTTATCACGTCGGTTATTTAAGAAACCGACGTGATAATAGGCCCGGGGAAGGGTTAATCACGTCGGTTCATTAATGAACCGACGTGATAAACACCGTGATGTTAGGGATGTTACGTCGGGTTTTAAATAACCGATGTAAAAAACGTTATTTATAACGTCATCCGTATTAACGTCGCCTAAAAACCGACGTAAATAATGAAAAATAACCGACGTAAAAAATGTTTTCTGCACTAGTGATGTGTATGTGTATGTGTATGTGTATGTGTATGTGTATGTGTATGTGTATGTGTATGTGTATGTGTATGTGTATGTGTATGTGTATGTGTATGTGTATGTGTATGTGTATGTGTATGTGTATGGGTATGGGTATGTTTATGTGTATGTGTATGTGTATGTGTATGGGTATGGGTATGGGTATGGGTATGTGTATGGGTATGTGTATGTGTATGGGTATGGGTATGTGTATGTGTATGTGTATGTGTATGCGTTTGTGTATGTGTATGTGTATGTGTATGTGTATGTGTATGTGTATGTGTATGTGTATGTGTATGTGTATGTGTCTGTGTATGTGTATGTGTATGTGTCTGTGTATGTGTCTGTGTATGTGTATGTGTATGTTTATGTTTATGTGTATGTGTATTTGTGTGTGTATGGGTATGTGTATGTGTATGTGTATGTGTACGTGTATGGGTATGTGTCTGTGTATGTGTATGTGTAGGCATATGTGTATGTGTCTTTGTTTGTGTATGTGTATGTGTATGTGTATGTGTTTGTACGTGTATGTCTATGTGTTTGTCTGTGTGTATGTGTATGTGTATGTGTATGTGTATGTGTATGTGTTTGTGTTTGTGTTTGTCTGTGTGTATGTGTATGTGTATGTGGGTGTGTGTGTATTAGTATCTCTATGTATTTGTATGTGTGTATGTGTATATGTATGTATGTTTATATAGTTTGTGTATGTATTCATATGTATGTGTATGTATGTGCATGCACGTGTATGTAATTATATGTATGTGTATGTGTCTATATACGTTTATGTGTAAGTGTATGTGTATGCATGTGTATGTGTATTTGTATGCCTATGTGTAAGTGTATGTGTATGTGTATGTGTATATGTGTATAAGTACATGTATACATGTATGTCTATGAGTGTGTATGTGTATGTCTGTTTATTGATTTAATATTATTTATTCATTTTAATATTTCCTTATTTTTATTATTTTTTGTAATATATTCACTTTTGATAGTTATTTAAACAATTTTAATATTTATACATTTAATTAAATAATAAAATTTTAATTTTTTATTAAAAATTCTAAAGGTTAATGATTAATTATATTTTTTAAATACAATCAATACAATACATACATCAATAATTAGCAATAATATTATTATTTATTTATAAATTTTATGTATTTTTTATGTGTTTTCAATTCATGTAATTAATTATACGAATTCAATTTTTTTAAAATAATTTTTTTAAATTTAATAATTCTATTTATCCATTTTTAATATTATTTCATTTAATATAATTTTTTGCATTTTTAATATTTTTGGAATTTATTCTTTTTTTAAATTTATGCATATTTAATTAATAAGTTTTAATATTTTATGTATGTTTGTAATTTATATGATTACTATTTATTCTTTTTTATTTCATAAGTTTTAATATTTTAAATATGTTTGATTTATATATAATGGATTCATATAAATTCATTTTAATTTTAATGTTTTTGTATAGTCAATATATTTAATTTTTAATAATTTTTTTATTCATAATATTAATATTTATATTTAGTCATTTATATGTGTCCTTAATGTATATAATTAATGTTATGAATTCACTTTTTAAGATATTTTTGTAATTTATTCACTTTTATTTATTCATTTTTAATAATATTTCATTTAATATTATTTATTCATTTTTAATATTTATTAGTTTTTAATATTTTTGGAATTTATTCATTTTTTTATATTTATTTATACATAATCATTTACTAAGTTTTAGTATTTTCAATTGGATTTTTATTATATGATTAATATTTATTCAATTTTATTTTTTAAGTAGAAATATTTTTAAAATGTTTGAAATTTACCTAATTAATTTATTTAAATATTTTTTTTAATATTTTTTGTAATTTAAATAGCTAATATAATTCATTTTAATAATTTTGTTATTTATATAATTATATTATTTGTTTATCCATTTTTCTTCATTTTTATATGTGTTTATAATTCATGTAATTAACCTTAAAAATTCATTTTTTTTAAATAGTTTTGTTATCAATTAAATTTTATTTATACATTTTTTATATTCTATAATTTAATAATATTTATTCATTTTTAATATTTATTAATTTTTTATTTTTTAGAATATAATCATCTTTCAACATTTATTTATAGATATTTATTTTCTATGTTTAAATATTATCAATATGTTTGTTATTTATATGAATATTATTTATTCATTTTTGTTTATTATATTTTAGCATTTTTAGTATGATTGAAATTTATTTAATTAATTTATTTAAATTAATTATTTATTAATTTTGAAATTTAAATAGTTAGTTTTATTCATCTTAAAGAAAAAATTATTTATCTAATTAATATTATTCATTTATTCATTTTATTCATTTTTATGTGCTTGTAAGTTTTGTAATTAATGTTATGAATTCACTTTTTTTAATATTTTTTTAATTTATTCAATTTTTTTATTCTTTTTTAATATTTATTCATTCAATATTATTTATTATTATTTAGTATTTATTAATGTTAAATATTTTTGGATTTTATTCATTTTTTAACATTTATTGTACATATTTATTTATTAAGTTTTAATATTTTCAATATGTTTGTAATTTATATAATTAATTCATTTAAATGCATGTTTTAATATCTTTGTAATTTTAATAGTTAGTATATGTCATTTTTAATAATTTTATTATTTATATAATAAATATTATTTATTTTTTCATTTTTTTCTTTTTTTTATATTTTTTCAATGCTAGTTTAAGAGTAGATAAAAAATTATTTTATCAGCACTGAAACATAGGTGTTGAGAAATAGTGCTTTTGTGAGCACTTTTTCTGCACTGATAAAAGTCATAATTTATCAGTGCTCAGAATGCACTAACAAAAGATGTACTTATCAGTGCTTATATTTTTAGTGTGGATAAAATATAATTTTATCAATTCTTTTCATTAAGCACTGATAAAACCCTTCAGTCTCTTTATAAAAGAACCCTAGATGATCGCGTCTTCATCACACCGCGCTCAAACTCTCCTAGAATCGAAGGTCTGCTAAAGTCAAAGTTGGTCATTTTGGAAAAATCTAACCTCAAAACCGAAGGTATAAAATTCTAAACTTTTTTTAAGGAATCTCAGTCAGTCTTTCATGTGTTTTGCAAGATTTTTTTGAGTTTATCTTCCTTTTCATCCCATAGAATCCTTGGAAAAGTGATTGAATGTCATGGGAGAATCTCACAAAATTGTTGGGAGTGTGTTTAATATTATGCAAGTCGGACGAACTCACTTTTATCACACATAAGTGTAGATTTATCATTTTATTCCTCCACAACCAGTGAAATTCCCAGTAAATCATATATAGATGCACTTTACACATGGAAATCAGTGAAAATGTCATTTTAAAGTGTTATATTATGCCAAAATTAATTCTCCAATTAATAAAACAATATAAAACATAAAATTAATCCATTGAGAAATTTAACTCCAAAATATTCTAAAACACCAAAAAATGTGATAGACTAATGAAAATATCTGGGAATAATTGGAATTGAAATAAATTAAAAATTCACATTATAATTAATATAATTCACCTAATATTGTAAAACTAGGTTTTTTATTTTGTGAATTATATTACTCATTAAAATTATTTTTGTTTTTAAATCATTCATTTTTTTAATATACCTACAATCTTAAATAATATTAAAATTTGATGGAATACAAAAAATATTATTTTGATTATTACAAAACAAATAATTTGAATATTATATCTTTCATAAATTTACAAATGTAATAACTATAATCGATGTGATTACTTTGTTTCAAAGACTACAAAAATATTTTAAAAAATGAGTAACTAATTTTGTTATATGTTTTTATAGTGAAATCTTATTATATATACTCTAATACTTATCCAGTTGTATAAATTCATAGGTTTCTTGTGAACATTGATAGTGAAAGGGGCTGAATTATCTGCCTTGATGAATCCATTTCAAAAACAATGAATGATTTATATTATGTAATTTCTTGTAATAAAAAACATAAGTTTTATAAAACTTTAAATTCATATAATTCTTGGTCTTCTTATGATCTAACAATTTGCTGATGTAATAAAAATTTATATCAAATATGATTACTATGTGTGTGTGTGTCTAAAAAATAGTCTTTAGGGTTATAAGTTTATAATTTCTATATATTTATTTATTTTGTTATATTAGAATATTATTTAATCAAATCTAATGGATATGAATCCAAAATGGATGGATGTCAATCATATGACAAAAGACTATGAGAATGGGGTGAACTATTTCATCAAGTTTTCAAAATATTGTGCATATGACCCTTCTTAAATCCTTTTTCGATGTTTACATTGTTGTTATTCAAGACTAATTAGTCCAGAGGAGCTGGAAGAACACTTGATATGTCATGGAATAGATCAAAGTTGTAAATATTGGACTAAACATGGGGAAAGGTTGAATATAGCTAGTGGCATGACAAAACTGTGTATTATGGATCATCTGATATGATTACAAGTGTGAACAATGATGAAGACTGTATCAAGGATATGATTACGAGTGTGAATAATGATGATGGTCTTATTGAGGAAATGAAAATGATATTTAAATATGAACTTCATGATTGTCCAAAACCATTTTAGAAGTTAAATATTTGTGAAAATACATCATTGTATGTTGGTTGTACTAAATATACAATATTATTATCCATACTAAAGCTATATAATATAAAATCTAGAAACAAATGGAGTGATGCCAACTTTACTAAACTACCTGCTCTCTTGAATGATATTCTACCAAAAGATAATGAGATTCTATTTTGAACATATGATGTTAAACGAATTCTAAGTTTAATGAGTATGATCTATGAAAGAATACATATCTATCCAAATGACTGAATATATTTCACAAGGACCATGAATCACATAAAAATTTCCTAAAGTGTAGTGTGTCTTGATTCAAGAAAGATGAATCAAGTTCTTCAAAATTTATATGGTACTTTCCGATCATTCTAAGGATTAGATGATTATTTGGATATGAAGAGACTATAATGAAATTGACATGGCGTGTTGATAAAATAAATAAATAGGGGGAACTTCAACGCCCAATGGACTCTCCTTAGTAGAAGAAAATTGATCATGAGTATCTTAAATTTGGAAATGAGTCGATAAACCTTCATCTTGTACTATCTATAAATGGAGTGAATCCTTTTGGTTTACAAATCAATACTCACAATACATGGTCAGTTATGTTGGTAAATTATAACTCATCATTGTGGTTATACTTGAAGCAAAAATACATTATTTTTTCTCCACTTTTATCATAACCAAAAAAACTATATAATGATATTTATTTTTATTTTTCTTCATTGAACAAAGAGTTGAAATTACTCTGGGATTCAAGTATTTCATTTTATGATTCTTATAAAATTGAATATTTCACGCTGAGAGCCATGTTTTATAGGATTATAAATGACTTTCCTACTTATGTAAATTTTTTAGGATATAGAATTAAATCAACTCAAGGGTGTCCTGTTTTTTAACAAGGCATGCACTCAATTAGGTTGAAACATTAGTTGAAGACTATGTTTCTAGTACATCACTAATTTCTACCTGGATAACATAAATTCCAATCTTATATTACATCATTCAATGGGAATTCAAAAGAAGGTAAAAAATTGTCTCCACTAGAAAGTGATTAACTATTTGAGTAAGTAAAGGATATGTACACCGTTTTTTTAAATCTTATTTTAAAAACATTATGAAAACCATTTAGAAAAAGAGATCAAATGTTTTTAAATTACCATAATGGAATTGGTTGTATGTCATATATTTTCTTAATGTCATGCATGTGGAAAAACGTATGTGATAGTGTCATTGGAATGTTACTAAATGCACATAGAAAAATAAGAGATGGAATTAAGGATTGGTTGGATGTGATTGATTTAGGGATACGAGAAGAGTTGGTGCTAGTAAAGGGTGAAAGAGGGACTTTTCATCCTCTATCTACTTACACTCTTTCCTAAAAAGAGAGATATCGGTTTTACAACATTCTATATGATGTAAAGGTTCCATAGGGGTATCCATCATATATTAATAATATTATTTCAATGAATGATTAAAGTTAAAGGTCCTAAAATCATATGACTATCATGTTTTGATGTAAGATCTAATTTTTATAGCTTTATGTTGATTTTTTTCTAAAAAAATTACATCATACATTAACCAAGATTCGTTTCTTTTTCAAATCTAAATGTAGTATTGTTATATACCTGATGGAATTTCCAGCTATACAGAATAATTCTATCATATATGTGAATTATATATATTCTTCCTACCATAATTATTTTATATAATGGTTCAATTGATGGTTCAATTGGTTAGATATATCTTTCTATATAGACTTATAATTTATATATGGATGTAACCCATTGAATGTTATATGACTAATTTTAAAGGGTATGTAAAAAAGTGAATTTGGATAGAAGGTTTTTTTGTGGAGGGATATATTGTTGAGGAAGCCTTTTAATTCTATATAGGAAATATATTTGATGTGGAAAACATTGATCTACCAAAATCTCATCACAATGTATGACTTGTGGGTGAAAGAATTTCTAGAATAGATATTGTCTCAATTCCTATTATAGAGTGGGATAAGACTATCCTTTATGTTTTATATAATAGTTTATAATTTTGCATCACATGTGGAAACCTATAAATTAATTCCTAGGTATTTTAATCCATCAAGGGACAAAAATGGTTTCAAGTCCATATTTTTAAGAATTCAACTACAAAAACTAATTCAATTTCAAAATAACTTTGATGGATATCAAGAGGACCAAGTGTGCATGTATTTTATTATAATGGTTATGTAATGGATAGTCGTGCATTCTATACAAAGGTACATGATGAATGTAATTCCATGAAAAATAGTGGAGTTGCACTTATGACTAAATCGATGCATGTATCTGGTAAAAAGGAAAGAAATCCACTTTATGAAAATATTTCAGACTTTGGAATCATTGAACAAATATAGGATTTGAATTATACAGCATTCTAAGTTTTTATTTTTCAATACAAGTGGGTTGATAATAAGATTACAGTTAAAATCAATGAATCTAGATTCATGAAAGTGGATTTTAGTAAGGAAGGGTACGAAGATGAACCATTCATAATGGAATCATAGGTAGTATAAAAATATTATATCTCTGATCGTACAAATATAAAGTGCTCAATTATTTTATTATCTATTAGATTTGGTTCCCTAGACCCATGTTTTTTAGTACTTGATAATAAATTTTCCTTATTAATGAAGTTTTCTTATCACATTATTATTATTCCTCTACATAACATTTATATGTAATTATATACTAAGAATATATGTCGTACTGAAAGGTTATATAATTTAACCACTATGATGAGAACCTAGTGGTTCCACGACATTATTCTTGAACCCTGTTTTATGGTTGGATGATATTTTAGGACGAAATATAGAAAATACAAGATATTAGAGGTTGGAGTCTCATAATATATTTAGATAACTTCTCATGGAGTTCTCATTTGGTAATATCCATGATATGTGGTTATGAGAACAAGACCATCAAATAAGAAATCCACATTTCCATGTGTCATTGGATGTTCCTATATATAGACATGTGTATTTATCCTTAAACATTAATATTATCATTAATGGATATCATGACTCGTTTTATTTGATGTATTGATGAAAACCACGATAAAAATGATCATGGTGAGGTATAATGTGTTAGGTAAATCAAAAGTGATATTTCATTAATGGATAATGTAATAAAGGATTTATCCCTTCTGTCTCTTGAAGGAAGTTTATATTATTGGTTCTAGGTACAACATAAGTGTGTGGTGGTGGGTGATATATTAAAATTTATTTTAATAATCATTACACAAAACCAAGAGCGAGGATCTTCCTTATCAAATTTATAATTAATTTATTTAATATTTGAATAAATTAATACCTATGCTTAGGAAGATTTTTCATTGGTGAATTTTGATCATCTAAAAAGGACCCTTTCAAATTACCTTCATTGTGTTGTGAGGATCAAAGGGTAGAATTTCTCTATTGGTGATCCACACGTGCTCTTATGATCTCTGAGAAACACCAATTGATCCATGGGTTCTATAATAGTGAGTAAAATGTCTTGTGTTTTCATTCTTGATCACTCATTCTTCAGTATTGAAGAAATCTCTCATGTACTTCTCGTTCTTGAGAGGGAGAGAGGAGGAGTTGAGATAGAATTCATTGTGCGCAAAAAATCTCTATTCTCAATTTTTGGATTCTCAACATAATAGACATAGTTGTCTATATATAGAGTTCGGATTTAAGTTAAAATATTATTTCATTTCATTTCATCTATTAAATAAAATTTATTACCTTTAATAAACCCCCTAACACATAATAATAATTATATTATTATTATTTTGTGGTGTGCACTAACTTGTGCAATAATAAATATTATTTAACCGGCTTTTTAATTAATATTTTTCACTAGTCATGGTCTTGGTACATTCGAACTCCTATTTAATTTATTAAACACCCAAAAAAATTATTCATAAATAAATATTTCATTTAGATACCAATGAATAAATATTTATTAAATATTCAATAAAATAAATATATATATTTTTATTTGCATGTCGATGAATAAATATTTATTTAATTTATGCGATCAATTTTACTTGAATAAAATTATTCCTCATACTTGAGAATAATATTTATTCCATTAATTTAACTCAAATTGAATTTAATTGAGATCAATAGGAACACTTGGTCTGTGACCCTCTAGGATTATTTTTCATTGGCATCAAGGGGGATTTCCTAAAGTTCAAGATTATTGTCTATAAACAAGTCAAGGAACCTAAGAGAAAAAACTTAGTTTCACAACATTAAAAACCATATATGAACACTCACTATATAATATAATACCTTTATCACATAGTTTCTCATCAAGCCGGTTTCACATTCGTGTCACCAACCCATATGCTTGATACATCTTTCTTTGAATGTTTGAAATAAAGATGTCATTACACCATGGACATGGAATTTATAGTGATAGTTATATTCCAATAAAATGGTTGAGATATCTACTTCAATTAATATGGAAGGAAAAAATATTTCCTTGACTTATCCAGTAATGATATGTCAATTGTGATGCACCCAACGTACCCTACTTCCTGCCAACATACAGCATTATGGTTTTCATCAGTAAATATAAGTGTGCGAGTCATGACATGAATTAATGATAATCTTAAAGTATAAGGACCATTACACACATTAGAAGATGGGAGTAACTAATAACACTAATACATGTGGAATTCCTACTGATGGTTCTTCTCTCATAATCTCCCATCTTAGAGATTACCAAGTGAACAATTTATGAGAAGAAGCCTCATTTGCTTATGAGAACTCGCACCTAAATTTTTAAATTCTATGTGTCCCATAATAGTATGTTATCCAACTATAGAACTATATTAAGAATATTATCATATCACTTCAAGGTTCTCATCATATTGGGGAACTACAATGACCTTATCACTGCTAAAAATACCCTAGGACATTATTACATTATATTCATATAGAAATGATGAACAACATATAATAAGATGTTAATTTAATATTAAATACATTGAATATACATGTAATAATAGTTAAATCAGTTGGTCCTAGGACACCAACTCTAGAAAACTCCCACTTGGACTAGATCCAACTGCCTGTGACTTTCCATCTGCTAGACCTCACATGCTAATCATGTTTCTACTGAGTCAAGGCTTTAGTAAAGGGGTCTTCCAAATTATATTCCTTGCAAATAATGCTCACTACAACCTCACCTCTCTAATAAAAATCCCTCAAGAGATAATACTTTTGAATTATATTCTTCATCCATTGATGGGACATTGGATATTTTTCTAGATCCACCATTTAGTATTATCACAATAGAGTGTGATAAAATCATTACTACTAAAAACCACATCATGCTCTTGGAAAAATTTATGTATCTATACTACTTACTTATCTGCCTCAGAATCCACAATATATTTATAATATTATATGGAATATATGACCACAACCTGATTTGATATCTTCCAGCTCATGGAACCTCCATTAAAAGTGAAGATTTATCTCGTTTGTGACTTCATGTCAGCTTGATCAGTTTTTAAACTAGCATCTACATATCCACTAATGACTAGTTCTTCATCTCCTATATGTACTGGGAACATATCCTTAGTACACCTTAGATACTTAAGTATAGTCTTGACTGTCATCCAATGGTGGATACCTAGATCATCTTGATATCTACCTACCACACTCAATGTGTAGGCAATATATACCCTAGTAAATATCATAGCATATGTAATAGAAATTTTTTTTGATGTGTATGGAATCCTTGCCATTATATTTCTTTTCTTGTGTTTCTAAGGAAACACTTTCCTGGAATGATTAATTCCATGTGACGCTTTCAACAATCCCCACTTGGATTTTTCTATACATAATCTATTTAGTATCTTGTCAATCTATGAACTTGACTTAGGATGAGGAGTCTCTTGGATCTATCATGACATATCTTAATCCCAATAATATATATTGTTTCTCCCAAGTCCATCATGGAGAAGTATTTATTCAACCACTTATTAATAGACTATAAGAATGGTATTTCATTTCATGTGAGTAATATATCATCAACATATACTATTAGGAAAATGAATACACTCCCACTAAACCATCTATAGACCCAAGGCTCACACTCATTCTTTATGAAACAAAATTATGTTATGGATTCATAAATATAAATGTTCCTTGACCAAGATTCTTAATTTAATCTATAAATGGATTTTTTTTCAATTTTCATATCTTATTAGCATCCTTTGGAGTCACAAACCCATCAGGTTTTGTTATATAGACATCTTCTTGAATGCTCTCATTAAGGAAGGATGTTTTGATGTCCATTTTATAAATCTCATATTCATCGTTAGATATAATGTAAAGTAGAATTATGATAGATTTTAGCATTGAAACTGGTGAAAAGGTTTCATTGTAGTCAATGCCTTGATGATATTTAAACCCTTTTATAACCATTCATGCCTTATAGGTACTGACTTGTCCTTCCATATATAGTTTCTTCTTTAATACCCATTTGAAACCAACATGATTTACATCTACTAGAGGATCTACTAAAATCCAAACTTGGTTTTGGTATATGGACTCCATTTCAGAATTAAAGGACTCTTTCCACTTGTAAACATCTATGCCACTTACCTCTTCCTTATAGATGTTAGAGGATCATTATTATCAACTAATAATGAGTCACTATCCTTGGTGACTAGAAAATCATAACATTCTAGTTATCTAATCTCTCTTGTACTCTTACATAATAATTGTTTCTCCAAAATAGTTTCATCTTCCATAGGACTTTGTGGAATCTATTCTTGTATCAACTCTTGTGTACTTTAACCCTCAATTGTATCAAAGTCTATCTCACTCCCACTCTCTCTTTTAGAGATGTTATCACTCTCAAGGAATATGTATTTTCTTTCCATTATAAACTTTTTCTCTGAGGGTTCATATATGTAATATCCCATTATTTCCTTGGGTTATACTATAAAGGTGCACTTTGTTCCTCATGGTGAAATTTTGTTACCTGAAGAGGCCTTAAAAATGGTTCTCTTCCCCACACATGTAAATTTGATAACATGGTTTTTATTCCACTCCAAAATTCATATGGAATACCATTTATCGATTTATTTGGTACTTGGTTTAGTATATGTGATGTTTTTTGTAACATATATCATCAAAAATAAAATGGAAGACTCACATGACTTGTCATTAATATAACCATGTTCAAAAAGGTGTGGTTCCTCCTTTCTCTTACACCATTCAACTAAGGAGTATAAGGATGATTGAGTTAGGATAAGATCCAAAACTCCTATAAGTAATCAATTAAGTCTTTATTCATATATTCTCCAACATGGTATAAGAAT
Source organism: Viscum album (assembly GCA_963277665.1). Classification (NCBI taxonomy): domain Eukaryota; kingdom Viridiplantae; phylum Streptophyta; class Magnoliopsida; order Santalales; family Viscaceae; genus Viscum; species Viscum album. Next base: position 2,024,546,362 of record OY728138.1, read on the forward strand.
AGTTTCTTAATCTTCTTACCAAGAAGGTTCTCAACTTCATTCTTTTATTCCTTGAATTTATCAATAGAATCTGACTAATACCTCATCAAGTATACATATTCATATCTATTAAAATTCTCAATAAAATTTATGAAGTATGAGTAAACACCCCTTGTATCAATAAGAAATGGTCCACACACATCATTATGAACTAATTCAAGATGCTATTTTCCCCTTTCACCTTTCCCACTAAACGGGGATTCTGTTATTTTTCCTTGTAAAAATGTACGACATACACCAAGTATTTTTTGTTCAAAATAATCTAAGTATACATCTTGATGTAATTTAGTCAAGTGGTTTTTTTACATGACCTAGATAGTTATGCTAGAGTTGGGTGTGGTATGAGTCATGTAAATTAACTTCATTATCGATTTTCATTAATTGGTTCGTTTAATAGAACACATAAAGACCGTTATTTAAATTTTTTATCATAAAAAATTATATCTTTATTAAAGAATCAAAATTTATTTCCAGATTTGAAAAAAAATCCATTTGTATCAAGTTTCAATATAGATATAATGTTTTTCTAATAGATGGAACATAATAAAAACCTTTTAAAACTAAGATCATTTTGGTTAGCAACATAAGGTGGTAGTCCCTGATAGCTACAACATAAAATTTAGATATTTTTTTCATTTAGATTTATCTACCCTTGGTAAATATTTCTAAAACTTCTTGGTTATTGTATTTGAATACATATTTGATCACCAAAATTTGTGTCTAATTCCCAATTTGTAGAAATAGATAAAATTATCTCAATAACAAAAACACCTAAAGCTTCCCCTTATATCTTTGGTTAGGTGAATTTATTCTTCCAATGGCCCTTCTTTCAACAAGTGAAATGGAAATAATAATATTCCCTTACTTTCTCCTATATAATACTCTTCTTGGAAGGGAGTGAAGAAGATTTAGGCATAAATATCTTTTTTTCCTTTTACATTTATTCTCATTAAGGATGGAAGGATTTTCATGATTCGTATCCTTTTCTACTTGGTGAAGAATAGTGAGAAGATCTGGTAGTGACTTCTCAAAGTTGTTCATATTAAAATTCATAACAAAACTGGAGAATCTCTGATAGACCAATGCCAGAATGGGGTCTGTGCCAATTTATTTGAGAAGTTTAAACCCTAGAACCTCTAAGTTCTTAATGTAGCCAATGGCTTGACTACATGAGGCCTAGATGGGGAGCCCTCTCCAAGATTGCTTTGAAAAAAAGAGAATCGGAAATCTCAAACCATTCCTATCTAGATCTCCCCTAGTAAATACCATAAAGGTGATCAAGCATGATATACACATCCATGTTTCTGTGAAATTTCATGATTTTACTAGACATTGATGAAATCATTAAACATTGAACTTAAATTTCATCTCTCAAATGTTTTTCATATACAAGAAACTCTTTATCACTCAACTCCTTAGTTGGCGAGTCAAGAATTGAGGATTATTATAAGGACACAGCCTTAAAACATTACTTAATCTTGAATTAAATGAATAATTCACATTGAGGATCTTTTTAGGTTTATATTTTTAGAGAATTCGGACATAACTATTACATCTCAAAAGATTACAAAGTATACACTTCTACACAGCTTCCATTTTTTTTACAAAACACGAACTCTTGAAAAAAAAGAGTCATGTCAAGTTCCATGTTTAAGACAGCATGAATTTTCCTTGATCCCATCCTTGACCCTATTCCACATTATGTCCTGTGAAAAACATTTCAAAAGCTTGGGGTGAGCATAAAAAGCTCAGTAAGGGATATACAAGAAATGAAAACTGTTAGTTTTTTAAAACAACAAGTAAACCATGAATACTTTAACATAAGTAATACTTTTCACCATTATGAAGTAGTAAATAATCATCACTGAATAAAAGATCATTACTTACCCTTTTGTAACCAAAATATTACCATAAAACTCATGTAAAGAACAAATAACATATAAAGGTAACTTGGGACGTAAACATACATAAATGGAATGACCATACGGTGGACTTCCACACATATCACTAATTGGAATAGCCATACGGACAACTTCCATACCCAATGAATTGGAGGTTATAATGTAACCACCTGTCCTGGTATTCAAGGCACCACCATTCATTTGATTTATCACATAACCACCTGTCAAATGTCCAAGTACCATTATAAAATCATAAGACATAAAACAAATATAAAGGAAAGAAAACATTTCCACATTTCAATCACAATATATCACATAAATATATTGCTATAAAAAATCCATTATCAAAACCATTTTCAATACCAAAATACATAAAAGATTATATGGTATTTATTTTCTTTTAAAAACATTACGGCTTGTTAAGGAAGCCAAAGATGAAGTAGTACTCGCGGCGGCGGAAAGGTCATTGTCACCGCGTACGTTTAAAGAAACATTCCGTTTTGTCGTTTAGTAAAAATATTCCTAGATAAATATTCCATTTGAATGAAATGAAAAGTCAAATGTGTTTATACAGAGTATAAAATAAAGTCTTGTATTAAAACCAAAAATGCCTCAATTAAAGGAGATTGAGATGAAGTCCCTTACCTCGTGTCCGATTTGACTCGATCGCTCTTTAATATCCTGAATACTGAACTAAAGTTAATTTTTACTTGATTAAGAACCTTTTTCAATTTTATTATTCCTTTTATATCACTTATTGTCATGTTATAAACATTATGTAATCATTTAAGTTAATAATGTTCGTTTTGTCGATATTTGGTACTTAAGTCAAAAATGGACTTCTTACAATTACATGTTGTTCATGTGGTCAAAGGTTCATTATATCCATAATTATATTCATGATTTGGATATCATATATATCATATATATCCATCATATACATGTATTTATAATAGTACATAACATTTAGAGGTAAGAAATGAAATGCACCGTTCATGGAGACGGTAAGTCGTACGTACGCATTAACGCTACTTTCATTTATATTTTGTATTTAATGGAATGAAATCACAATGATATAAAGGTAAATTATAATTATATTATAATATAATATATAATATTATGTACTTCATCCTTTATATGTCCCACATATGGCATTAACGATTCAAATCACTTGGAGGGGGCAGTAGTCCGCACTTCCAAAAATGAAATTATCACGTTTATCCATTATGGAAACCATAAAGGTATGCCATAAATGAAAAATACAGAAGCATAAGGAAAACATAAAAATAATATATATAAATATATAAATATACTTACATCTTAATGGACACCATGAAAGGTGTTAAGAGAATATTGAACAATCATCGTTTCGTGAGGCAGTAATTCGCCATCCACAAAAAACAGTATGTTTTTTAACCATTAGACGGAGGTGTGTGTAATTGTAGCTATAATAATTCTCATAAAAACATACTAGTATATTTAATAAACTGGTTTTGTTACAAAATAAAGGAATAAAAATAGTTTAGGGGTTTGGAGAAGCAAAATAAAACAAAAGAACATAAGAGAAGACATTACCTTTAAATCGGGTAACTCCTCTTGGTTTGAACCAAAAGGGTTTCTTGAAGAGATTTATGCCTAAGGTAAGGCTTCTAGAATGATGAGAGGGATATTGAGAGCTTATTTTAGTAGAGTTTGGACGAGACAAAGGTCTTGAGAAGTGTGAGTAAGGGGGTAGAGTTGGGGGCCTTTTATAAGAGGGAAGAGGGGAACTCTTGGAAAGTCATGAAATGTTACTTTATTATGAAATGATTTTAAGATTTTAAAGGTCCAAAAATGATATATTTATAGGATAGGGTGATAAGGTTTCAAAATACACCCATCCAATAGGTTTTATACGAGTTTAAGTCTTATATTTTACATTATCTTTTCATTTTATTTAAATCGTTCAATAATGAGGTAATCACTCCATCATCATGGTGTCATAAGTAAATTTATTTGTTTAATGTCTAAAAATTATAAAAAAAATTCTATGTTGTATGAAATCTTTTTATCTATCTAATTAATATTTATAGTAAAAAATATAACTTTTATTACCCCATGTAAAAATTGTTTTAGTAAAACAATACATGTTTGTGACATTTTTATTTTTACTTTAAATAAAAGGTATTAATGTCATTATCTTACCCAAGTGGCTCCATGGGGTCCCATAAATTAGCCAATGGATTTTATTTGTCGGCCATGACTCATGAAATAAGTTTAATACATGTGTCAAGGTGATTACATATTATTATAACATTATTTTTACCTTAAAGTACACTAATTACCTTTAATCGCGATTAATAAAACTTAAAAGTTACTATTCACCAAAAAATTATTTTCATCCCATTGAACCACATTTTACTTAATAATGACAACAATGTATGTCAGATTTTTTAAATTCAATTCACAGAAGTAGTGAAGTTTCGTTTAAACGAAAAATTCAGTTTTTTAACTACCACTTAGTGGTTTCACTATTCATCAAAAATTGAAGTTTTTCAGAAAAATACCAAAAATTCACCCTAAGATATATTTGATATTCCGAATTCAAAAATGATGTATATTTTAAAAAATTCAAAACATATAAGTTGCATTAATTAATTTAATAATTAATTTCCACTGTCAAAAAAAATAGCGTGTTTTTAAGAAACAATATATATCAAAAGATTGACACTAGTTTAAGTCTAATTTCAAAGTGAAATTAATTCCAATGACCACCATTGGATTAAATGGTAAAAATATATTATAATTGCACTTTAAAACTAATTAAAAAGATAATCTAATCATATAAAAAAATAGATTAAAATGAGTTTTTTAAATAAAATAAAACATTTTTCACTTCTTCATTAAAAATGAACTTTATCGGAAAATTAACAAAAACATACACAAAGTAAATTTTGTTGTCCCGATTATAAATAAGGATTCTAGTTGGTCCAATAGAATTTATAAGAGTGACCAAAACTATTTTTAAAGAGTGTTCTCCATTAAAAGGCGATAAATCGACCTGTTAGTGAATATTAGAGTATCTATGCCTAAAATTGAATTCTTTTATTATTTTAAGCCTTTATCATTTATTAAATAAATTTAAAAACATTTAACAAAAATATATAATCATATTTTAGTTATTTATATTAATTCCTTCCAATACAACGGCTACGTGTTCACTACCATTTAAAATAATATTATTATATTATTAGTGTGCAACATAAGATTTCAAAGAAACTCGTTGTTGCGTATCGGGTACGCTATCGAACATAGAAACCCCTTTAACGTAAAATTAATATTTAATTCAAAAATAATAAGAAATATGAAAGTGTCTTATTCATTATTTACCTGGGATGTTATATCCTTCCCCCCTTTTGGGAATTGCATCCTCGCAATTTTATTCACTTATCAAAATAAGTGGGGGTATTTATCCCTCATAGCATTTTAAGATTCCCACGTTGCCTATTCAACCATATGGTTTTTTCATAAAACATTCACCTGATAAATAACGTTATTTCGCAACACTTGCTCTCTTCGGTCAATAATCTGGATTGGTTGTTCTTCCTAAGAGAGATTCTCTTCCAACTGAACTAACTCTGGGCTCAAAACATGAGATGGATCTGGAATATACATTCTCAACATCAAAACATGAAAAACATTGTGTACCTGGGATAAACTTGGAGGTAAAGCCACTTTGTATGCAACTGATCCAACTTTCTCCAGGATTTTATAAGGTCCAATGAACCTCAGACTCAACTTTCCTTTCTTTCCAAAACGCATCACACTTTTCCATGGAGAAACTTTGAGAAAAACACAATCACCTACCTCGAAAGATAGATCCTTCCTCCAGTTATCCACATAACTTTTCTACCTACTCTGGGATGTTCTCATGTGCTTATAAATCAACTGAACTTTTTCTGCCATCTCTTCTACCAATTCTAGTCCCATCAGCTTCCTTTCCCCTAATTCATCCTAAAAAGCTGGAGTTCGACATCGTTTACCATATAATGCCTCAAACGGAGCCATCTGTATACTGGAATGAAAACTGTTATTATAAGAAAATTAAACCAAAGAAAGATGTTGGTCTCAACTTCCCTGGTAATCCATCATTCAAGCACGTAACATATCCTCCAAGGTCTTAATTGTTCGTTCTAACTGCCCATCTTATTACAGGTGAAAAGATGTAAAAAAATTTAATTTTGTACCCAACGACTTCTGAAGGCCTTTCCAAAAGTTAGAAGTAAACCTGGGATCACGATCAGATACAATGGAGAGTGGAACTCCATGTAACCTAACTATCTCTTTAAGATACAATCTAGAAGGTTTATCTAGAGATAAAGTATCTCGAATAGGAAGGAAATGAGCAGATTTAGTCAATCGATCAACAATAACACATATTGCATTATTACCTTGAGATGTCTTTGGTAATCCCACAACGAAGTCCATGGATATATTTTCCAATTTCCACTCTGGAAATGGTAATGACTGAAGCATCCCTTTCGGTAACTGCCACTTTGTTTTAACCTGCTGACAAGTCAAACATTTCACAGTAAAATCGGTAATATCTCTTTTCATTCCATCCCACCAGTAATACTCCCGCAGATCTCTATACATCTTTGTACTTCCAGGATGAACTAAAAACGGGGAACTATGAGCCTCACATAACAACTCATTATTCAACTTTGAATCACAAGTCACACATAATATCTTCCCAAACCTCAAAACACAATCATTATCAATGTTAAATTCAGACAACTTACCCTTCTAAACCAGCTCTACCTTTTTCTGCAACCCACTATCTTTCTTCTGCGATTTCTTAATTTGGTTTGATAGAGATGATCTCACTGACACCTAAAACAAAAAAAGAACTTCCTACACCAAAAACTTCTATGCCAAAGTTCATCAAATCAAAAACCAAAGGATCTCATTCTAAACGTAGAATGGTTAATGAATCATTACTTTTTCGACTCAAAGCATCAGCCACTTTGTTTGCTTTTCCTGGATGGTAATAAATTGTACAATCGTAGTACTTGATTAATTTCAGCCATCTCCTGTGTCTCATGTAAAATTATTTATGAGTTAATATATACTTTAAGCTTTTTTGATCATTATATATTTCACACTTTACTCCATACAAATGATGCCTCCAAATTTTTAGAGCAAAAATGACAACAACTAATTCCAAATCATGTGTAGGGTAATTTAACTCATGAGTTTTCAATTGACGTGAAGCATAAGAAATTACCTGATCATTATGCATAAGGGCGCAACCAAGTCCCTTCAACGAAGCATCACTGTAGATAACAAAATCACCATTTCTGGAAGGAAGTTCCAAAACTGGATCATTCACCAATCTTCTTTTTAATTCCTGAAAACAATCATCACATTTTTTTGTCCAGATTAACTTAACACCTTTTTGAGTTAACTTAGTCATTGGACTAGATAACCGTGAAATGTTTTCAACAAACCTCTGGTAATAACCTGCCAAACCAAGAAAACTACGGATCTCGGTTATATTTGTGGGTCTTGTCCATTCTTTAACAACTTTTGTTTTAGCAAGATCAACAGTTATGCCATTTTTTGAAACAATGTGACCAAGGAAAGAAATTTGTTATAACCAAAACTCACACTTTCTGAATTTTCCATATAGTTTCTTTTCTTTTAAGGTTTTTAAGATAACCCTTAAATGACTTTCATGCTCCTCTTTACTTTTATAAAACACCAAAATATCATCAATGAGCACAACCACAAACATATCCAAGAACTCGTGGAAAATTCTATTCATTAGATCCATGAATACAGCAGGTGCATTGGTTAACCCAAAAGTCATAAACAAAAATTCATAATGGCCATATCTAGTACAAAATGTAGTCTTCAGAACGTCTGATTCTTTTACTTTCAACTGATGGTACCCCGACCTTAAGTCAATATTCGAAAAATACTGAGCTCCCTGGAGTTGTTCAAACAAATCATCGATATGAGGAAAAGGATACTTGCTCTTAACAATGATGTTATTCAATGCTCTATAATCAATTGAAAGTCTCATTGAACCATATTTCTTTTTAACAAATAAGAAAGGATCACCCCATGGTGATGTGCTAGGTTGAATGAAACATTTATCTAATAACTCATACAATTGCTTCTTTAACTCTAAAAGTTAAACTTGAGCCATTCGATAAGGGGGTTTTAAAATTGGATTAGAATTAGGAACTAAGTCAATAGTAAATTCAACTTTCCGATCATGAATAATACCAGGCAACATATTAGGAAAAAATCAGGATACTCATTTACCACTGGCACATCATTAATCTGAACAGTTCCTTTGTTTTAAACAATATGTGCAAGGTAACATTCATTTCCATCTTTTACTAGTTTCTCAACTTCCTGATATGTTATCAAAAGCAAGGGTTCATTCTTGTACACAAACTGAAAATATTTCTAAAAAGAAACCTATTTAGCTCTGCAGTCAATCTTAGCATGATAAATAGAAAGCCAATCCATGCCCAAAATAACATCAAACTCTACTAGAGGAAAAAAAATAAGGTTTGAAGTTACATTCTTTCCGCACACAAGGATAGGAAGGTTCTTATAATTTCTTTTTTTGTCTCAACATTTCCTCCGGGTTTTTTTACCATAAGTTTACGATTCATATCTCAATATGGAATTCCCAATTTACTAGAAAACTTCTCAGAAATGAAATAATGTGTAGACCCTGAATCAAACAACACATTGGCATAATATGAACAAACAAACAGTGTACCTGATACTACTTCATTCGATGGACCAACATCTGCTAAAGTAGTTGCAAAGGATTTCACCACCCATTTCTGCTTGTATTCTGGCTGCTTTCCCTCAGTTGAGTTCTTATTTAGACACTCATTTGTATAATGACCCATTTAATTACACTTAAAACATCTTACCGATGGCTTTTCATTGCATGCTTGATCATCTTCCTTACAGTTACGAGCAATATGACCAGACTCAACACACCAAAATCACTTTCCATACTTGGATAAACATTCTCCAAGATGCATTTTACCACACTTCTCACAGGATGGATATTTAGTTTTCTTACCTCCAGGATTATTTGATGAATTCTTTCCCTTTGCCTGCCAACTGGACCTCTTAATATATTGTTTGTCAAAGAACACCTGATCATCAGCAAACTCCATTTCCACCTTCTCCACACATCAAACAAGTTTTTCATAACTTTTTAACTCACGAGAAGCTAAATCCCTTCGATACTTTGGCTTTAACCCTGAGTAAAAATGGTTGACTTTACTATCAAGATCTCGTATGAAATTTGGAGCATACCTTGCCAGTCAAGTGAACTTTGCTTCATAAGCAGCCACTGAGTCATCCTCCTGCCTCAATTCTAGGAATTTTTTTCCATCCTAAGACAAACCACCTTAGGAAAATATTTCTCAAGAAACATACCTTTGAATTCATCCCAATGAAGATCATCAATCTCATCACTATCCCTGGTATTTTTCACTATCGACCACCACTGATCAGCTTCGCCTTCAAAATGGTAAACAGTGAGACTAACCTTTTGATGTTCTGAACACCCCATGACATCAAAAATCTTCTCCAGTTATTTAATCCACCCGTCTGCTAGCACAGGGTCAGATGATCCTCTGAATGATGGGGGATGTTGCCTCATGAAATGTTCCACCACTGACATGTTCATCTACGGTTGATCTGGATAATCTTGTACATGGATACCACCACCATTTATAGCCTGATTCAACTATGCCATCACTGCAACAAACTATTCAGTTCTGATTTCGACCATCTCAAGTTGCTGATTTGGAAGGTTGTCTTCCTCTTGATGTCATCCCAACATAGCTGCCTTGTTTCCTCTATGGAAAAATCATTTTAAACACAGAAATATCTTAGGTGAACCAACATGGTAATCTTTAAATGATATATCATTTCAATCATACCATAAATTAATTTACGTACATGAATTTAACAATTTTTTAACTCCTAAAGTTGTCTAAATCGACCTCTGATACCAACTATAAGGAATCATCCTTAAAACATTACTTAATATTGAATTAAATGAATAATTCACATTGAGGATCTTTTTAGGTTTAGAGTTTTAGAGAATTATAACATAAAAATTACATTTCAAAAGATTACAAAGTAGACACTTCTACACAGTTTCCATTTTTTTACAAAACATGAAATCTTGAAAAAAAAGAGTCATGCCAAGTTCCATGTTTAAGATAGAATGAATTTTTCTAGATCCCATACTTGACCCTATTCCATATTATGTCCTGTAAAAAACATTTCAAAAACTTGGGGTGAGCATAAAAATCTCAGTAAGGGATACAAAAGGAATGAAAACTGTTAGTTTTTCAAAATAATAAGTAAACCATGAATACTTTAACATAAGTAATACTTTTCACCTTTATGAAGTAGTAAATACTCTTCACTGAATAAATTATCATTACTTACCCTTTTGTAACCAAAATATTACTATAAAACCCATGTAAATAACAAATAACATATAAAGTTAACTTGGGACATAAACATACATAAATGGAATAACCATACAGTAAACTTCCACACATATCACTAATTGGAATAGCCATATGGCCGACTTCCACACCCAATGAATTGGAGTTTATAACATAACCACCTGTCCTGGTATTCACGGCACCACCCGTCATTTGGTTTATCACGTAACCACCGATCAAATGTCCAAGTACCATTATAAAATCATAAGACATAAAACAAATATAAATGAAAGAAAAAATTTCCATATTTCAATCACAATATATCACATAAATATATTGTTATAAAAATTCCATTATCAAAACCATTTTCAATACCAAAATACATAAAAGAGTATATGGTATTTATTTTCTTTTAAAAACATTACGGCTTGTTAAGGAAGCCAAAGATCAAGTAGTACTCACGGCGGCGGAAAGGTCATTGTCACCGCGTATGTTAAAAGAAACATTCCTTTTTGTCGTTTAGTAAAACTCTTCATAGAAAAATATTCCCTTTGAATGAAATGAAAAGTCAAAGGTTTCTATACAACGTATAAAATAAAGTCTTGTATTAAAATCAAATATGCCTCAATGAAAGGAGATTGAGACGAAGTCCCTTACCTCGTGTCCAACTTGACTCGATCACTCTTTAATCTCCTGAATAATAAACTAAAGTTAATTTATAATTTCTTAAGAACCTTTTTAAAGTTTATTATTCCTTTTATATCACTTATTTCCATGTTATAAACATTATGTAATCATTTAAGATAATAATGTCCATTTTGTTGATATTTGGTACTTAAGTCAAAAATGGACTTCTTAAAATTACATGTTGTTCATGTGGTCAAAGGTTCATTATATACAGAATGATATTCATGATTTGGATATCATATATATCATATATATACATCATATAAATTTATTTATAATAGTACATAACATTTAGAGGTAAGAAATGAAATGCACCGTTCATGGAGACGGTAAGTCGTAAGTACGCATGAACCCTACTTTCATTTCTATTTCGTATTTAATGGAATGAAATCACAATGATATAAAGGTACATTATAATTCTAGTATAATATCATCTATAATATTATGTACTCCATCCTTTATACATCCCACATATGGCATTAACGATTCAAATCACTTTGAGGGGGCGGTAGTCTGCACTTCCAAAAATGAAATTATCGCGTTTATCCATTATGGAAACCATAAAGGTATTCCATAAATTAAAAATACATAAGCATAAGGAAAATATAAAAATAATATATATCATATATAAATACAGTGACATTTTAATGGCCACCATGAAAGTTGTTAAGAGAAGATTGAACAATCATCGTTTTGTGAGGCAGTAATTCACCATCCACAGAAACAGTATGTTCTTTAACCATTAGACGGAGGTGTGTGTAAGTGTAGCTCAAATAATTCTCATAAAAACATCATAGTATATTTAAGATACTGTTTTTTTTAAAAAATAAAGGAATAAAAATAGTTTAGGTGGTTGTAGAAGCGAAATAAAACAAAAGAACATAAGAGTAGACATTACCTTTAAATCGGGTAACTCCTCTTGGTTTAAACCAAAAGGGTTTCTTGAAGAGCTTTATGCCTAAGGTAAGTCTTATAGAATGATAAGAGGGATATTGGGAGCTTATTTGAGTAGATTTTTAACGAGACAAAGGGCTTGAGAAGTGTGAGTAAGGGGGTAGAGGTGGGGGCCTTTTATAAGAGGGAAGAGGGGCATTCTTGGAAAGTCGTAAAATGTTACTTTATTGTGAAATGCTTTTCGGATTTTAAAGGTCCTATAATGATATATTTCTAGGATAATGTGATAATGGTTCGAAATACACCCATACAATAGTTTTTAGACAAGTTTAAGTCTTATATTTTACATTATCTTTTCATTTTATTTAAATCGTTCATTAATGATATAATCAATGCATCATCATGTTGTCATAAGTAAATTTATTTATTTAATTTCTAAAAATTATAAAGAAAATTCCATGTTGTAGTAAATCTTTTTATCTTTCTAATGAATATTTATATTCAAAAATATAACTTGTATAACCCCATGTAAAAAAAAATTAGTAAAATAATACATGTTTGTGACATTTTTATTTTACTTTAAATAAAAGGTATTAATGCCATTATCTTACCCAAGTGGCTCCATGGGGTCCCATAAATTGACCCATGGATTGTCTTGGTCGGCCATGACTCATCCAATATGTGTAGGACATGTGTCAATGTGATTTCATATTATTATAACATTATTTTTACTTTAAAGTACACTAATTACCTTTAATCGTGATTAATAAAACTTAAAAGTTACTATTCACCAAAAAATTATTTTCATCCCATTGAACCAAATTTTACTTACTAATGACAACCATGTATTTCAGATTTTTGAAATTCAATTCACAAAAGTGGTAAAGTTTCGTTTAAACGAAAAATTCAGTTTTTTAACTACCACTTAGTTGTTTCACTATTCATCAAAAATTGAAGTTTTTCAGAAAAATATCAAAAATTCACCCTATGCTATATTTGATATTCTGAATTCAAAAATGATGTTTATTTTAAAAAATTCAAAACATATAAGTTGCATTAATTAATTTAATAATTAATTCTCGTTTTCAAAACAAATAGCGTGTTTTTAAGAAACAATATATATCAAAAGATTGACACTAGTTTAAGTCCAATTTCAATGTGAAATTAATTCTAACGACCACCATTGGATTAAATGGTAAAAATATATTCTAATTTCACTTTAAAACAAATTCAAAAAATAATCTAATCATATAAATAAATTATATTAAAATGAGGTTTTGAATTAAAATACAACTTTTTTCACTTATTCATTAAAAACGAACTTTATCGGAAAAATAACAAAAACATACACAAAGTAAATTTTGATGCCCTGATTCTAAAGAAGGATTTTATTTGGTCCAATATAATGGATAAGAGTGACCAAAACTATTTTTAAATAGGGTTCGCCATCAAAAGGCGATAAATCGACCTTTTAGAGAATATTAGAGTATTTATGCCTAAAATTGAATTCTTTTCTTATTTTAAGACTTTATCCTTTATTGGATAAATGTACAAACATTTAACAAACATATATAATCATATTTTAGTTATTTATATTCATTAATTCCAATACAACGGCTACATGTTAACTACCATTTAAAATAATATTATTATATTATTAGTGTGCAATGTAAGATTTCAAAGAAACTCGTTGTTGCGTATCGGGTATGCTATCGAACATAGAAACCCCTTTAAAGTAAAATTAATATTTAATTCAAAAATATTAATAAATATTAAAATTTATTATTCTTTATTTACCTCAGATTTTACAATTATAACATTTAATATTTTCATTCATGGAATAGAACAACTAGAAGGATTATAAACCTCTCCTAGAAGTTACTAACAATTGAGAGGTTATCTTTATCCAATATTGATCATAGGGATAATGTGTATGAATATATTTAAATTTTATTCTACAATTAAAATATCAGATTGTTAGTACTTTTATTGATCATAAATTATGTGAGAAATGATAAATTAATTGATTTTATTAAATCCCCCACTATTTTTCAAGTCCCAATATCCCTCGCCATTGAACTCAAAATGTCTAGTTTCTAGGAAATTCTAGTGGCAAGGATCCATATTCCCCTTTGCATAACCCCGAAAAGGGTTGGTCAAGCTACTTGAAGGTGTATTGGTAGGCAGGTCTTTACCAATTATGGGCTTGAAGCTCCTTGATCCGTTGAGTGGACTCCCCTATCCTAAAATACTAACATGTATTTCCTCAACACTTGCCTCCAAATTACACCATGTCTTGCAAGGGATACTCCTCTTTGTGTAAAATGGTTAATTCATCTCAAAACCTTCATAAGAACTCCTCTTATAAAATTAAGTGTCCCAACAAGGGTTGGTAAAATATTTAGTTCTATTCAGTTTAAATCTTAATCAAGTAATATAAGGCTAAGTCTAAATTAATATTTAATTGAGTTATTTTAATTTATTGTGAATAAATTTTATCTTGTTTTATCCTTTACATATCCTTTTGATATTAAGTGGATGTTACTTAATTAATTAACCATGTTGGATAGAATATTTATGCATAATCTATTTATTTATTTTCTATATTTTTACATTAATTAATTTATTTATATGATGATGGACATTCATCCATAAAATAAATAATTACATAGAAAGAAATAAATGATTAATTAAATGACTTATTAATGAAATTTATCTAATATTTGATTTAATAAACGGACATTAAATCAACCTATGACCTAGGGGAAATAACTTTATTTTACAGTCTTAGCATGAGTTAAAATATTCCACTTATACACCTGTGTATCACCAAGTTGGAATAATCGTGGTTTTGTCTTGAACCGCCTTTATGCACTTTGAGATGCTCCATTAATTACAAATATTTATTGTTCACATGCAGGTGAGGGGAACTGAAGGATTTGTTAAAGGGGATTATGTTAATGTTCTTGGACACATGGGTCCTACATAATAATGGAGGTAGGGATGAATCATAGGCCATCATTTAAAAAATTATAAACTCATACAATAAATTAAATTAAAAAATACAATGCATACAAAGGTCTTGGTCAAGCTTATAAATGTACATGCAACGAATACAAAAAAAGTAACTAGAGAACATTCATTTCTTTATTTTCTCTTTATTATTAAGATGAACACACTTTCATTAAATAATTAATTAATTAATTAATTAATTTCCTTTCATCTTAATGGTTATCTAAACTTTATTGGAGATACACATCATTTTTGGAATTCATGGGAAATAAATGGAAGAACCTATAATGGCATATTTATTACAATAAACTAATTGAGCACTTAATGTTATTTGAAACCATTATTAAATTTTCAAACACATAATGGCGTGTCAATAAATAAAATATGGTTTTAATGCTTCAATTTGCAAATTTAATGTAATTTTAATTTTTTCCATTAATGGGAGACTACAAAGCATGTACATCTAGCTACATGCCATGTATCTCGATTATTTTTTATTTAGGTTATATTCCAGGGTTTGTAGTGTGTACCTCAGTAGAACTACACGTCATTTGTAGACCAGTAACACACCATGTGTTCCTCTTATTGTGTGTATATTTTTATTACCGAGTGGCCTGTAGGGTTATTAAGACACAGGATTTGATGAATTACATGTTGTGTACACTACATACACATTTTGTAATTATAAATGCTCCATGTTATTAGTATCACATGGTTTTGATCGTGTATAATGACCACACAGATTGTGTAATTTATGTCATTAACTCGTGTAGACTACATGACGTGTGCACCTTATACATGACATGTAATCTAACAATTATTTTCTACCCTAGCCGGTCAACATGCGACATACACCATGTGTAATTACTTCATGTCATATTGTGTATCCCTCAATGCATCTATATGAATATTAATAGGGTAGATGATGTGTAATTCCGAGTACACATCATGTGACCTTGTCATTCTGGCCAAAAATATGGTAATTCCTGATGGCATCTCCAATCGTTCTTCATTTGTTCTTAGACCTTAAAGAAAATGAAACAATGGTAAGAACAAGATTAATATTTTTAAGTATGTTAATTCAAATTGTATTAAATAATTAATAACATGAAATGAAAATCTACCCATAATTTTATGTTGATCAATAATAAAATAAATAATTATAATTTTAAACACAATTGCTCTGATACCACTTGTTGGTTTCAGGAATAGTGAAAGAATGTGGTGGTGGGAGATATATTAAAATTTCTTTTAACAATCATTTCTCAAAACCAAGAGTAAGGATCTTACATGTCAAATTTATAATTAATTTATTTAATATTTGAATAAATTATTACATGGCCTTAGGAACTTTTTTTGTTGGTTAATTTTAATCATCTAAAAAATACCCTTTAGAATTACCTTCATTGTGATGTGAGAATCCATGGATAGAATTCCTTTGGAAATTATCCACACATTCCCCTGTGATATTTGAACAACTCCAAAAAATCTCTGGGTGCAAGCATGGAAAGTCAAATGTCTTTTATTTTTTGTTCTTGATTGTCATTATTTGATCTTGAAGAAATATATCTTATGCTTCTTGTTCTTGATAAGGAGAGATAATAAGGTGTTGAGAGATAATCCATTATGCACAACAATTCTCTATTCTCAATTTTTGGATTCTCTATGCAATAGACATATCCTTCTATTAATAGAGTTAGGATTTAAGTTAAAATACTATTTAATTGTACATAGACTATTAAATAACATTTATTACCTTTAATAAACCCCATTCCACATAATAAAATTTATATTATTATTATTTTGTGGTACATTCCAACTTGTGAAATAGAAAATATTATTTAACCATCTTGTTAATTAATATTTTTCATTGAACACAGTCTTGGTACATTCGAACTCCTCTTTCATTTATTGAACACCCGAATAAAAATTTTATTCATAAATAAATATTTCATTCACATACCAAAGAATAAATATTTATTAAATATTAAATAAAATAAATATATATATTTTTATTCTCATGTCGATGAATATATATTTATTTAATTTATGTGATCAATTTTATTTGAATAAAATTATTCCCTATAATTGAGAATAAGATTTATTCCATTAATTAGACTCAAATATAATTTAATCGAGATAAATGGAAATACTTAGTAGGTGACTCTCTGGTATTCATTCTCATTGGAATTGGGCAGTGTAACACGCCGAGATTTTATAAGAAATAATTTTTTTTAATTTCTTTGATGTCTTGTGTTGTACGCTACACCAATATTAGCTTGCACAATATGCAACACTGTATTATCTTGTAGTATTTTCAAACACTATTATTGGCTTGTGTTGCACGCAAGAGCGACCTTCCTCAATAGCGTGTGTTGTATATAATACTGAGTTTTACTAAACAATGTTATATTGTTATAATATTATGAACTAGCCGTTATGAATAGTATTAACCACATTTTTAATTTTATAACATTATAATTCATCTTACACATATTCTAGCACATTTTATGAGAACAAAATAAATTTTTTGGGTAAAATAAGTGTTTTTCAAAAAATGCAGTTTTGTCACCTTTTGATGGCGCACCCACTTTAAATATATTTTTTGACACGTTTATAAGTTAAATTTGAAAAAATAAACTTATTCATTTCAATGAGGATATACAAATTAACTTTGGATAATTTTTTAATACTTTTCTGTTAACTTTCATATTTTGATAAATAGTAAAAATATGCTAAATTTTAATTAAAAAGCAACTTTTTCATCAAGATAATTTATATGGTTAAATTATAATATTTAATGGTTTTAAAGTATAAATAGAATATATTTTTACCATTTAATATTATTTATGTCATTATCGTTAATTTTACATTGAATTCATAGGTAAAAACATTTCAATCTTTTGCAATGTTTTAACTTTTAAAACCCATTTTCTCAACAGCGGGATTAATTTTAAATTAAATACTGAAACTTCTATGTTTTGAATTTGGAAAAATTTATTCCATATTTGGAATCATTAGGTCCAAATTATGTTAATATGCTACTTTTTATTTTAAGGCATTATGAATAGTAACTATGATAAATTTTATTTACAACAGTTAAAGGTAAATCAGGAAATTAAGGGTAACAATAATATTATAAAATTACCCTAACACTTGTATTAATATAATTGTATGATTATATTTCGTCCTAAAATATACTTGGGTCGAAATGGTATCTTTTGGAACCCACTTGTATGTGATTAAGACCTTTAATTTATTTTATGTCTCACTCAAACGTTAATAATTAAAGTATTTTTAATATAAGGTTATACATAATATAAATTTGATTATAAATACTCATTTTAAAGATAAAATGTTTTTATTAATCATGGTAATTTATTTTTTATTTTTAATAAATATATAATTACCTTAATAGCTTATACATTAATGATGTAGAAACTATTTATTTAGTGAAAAATCAATAATATAGTTTTTATTAAAATAATAATACCCATAAAAAGGACCAAAAACTTACCCAATCCTTATTTTTCGAGTATATCTATACCCTTATCACCCAATGGTAGACTTTTGGACTATTTTTATCCTTAAAAAAAAGATTATTACATTTATATTATTTTATTTTAAATGATGTCAAAGTTGTCACCTTCATAATTTAATAAACATATCAATTTAAAAGTTGGGTGTTTTAGAAGATAAATTCTACTAAAAGTATTCTTATGAAATATAATATATTTTAATTCATCATATTATTTTATTTTTAATTTTTATGCAACATATAAGTATATTAAATTATTATAAAAAAATGTTGTAGTAATTATTTCGTTAAGAGAAATATCATATAAATGGTTTTAACAATATTGAAATAAATATTAAATGAACTAATTAATGTGCTCAAATAATTTTATATATAAATATTACATGTTATGAATATATTAAATATTTTAGTTTGAACATATATTCTTTGTGTATTTTATTTAAATTCAAATAAATGAATAGTGTCAAAATTAACACAATTGATATTTTATAAAAATAACATATTATTAAATTGTTTAAAAATCAGAAAAATATTTAAAAATTATAAATTGAAATTTATATGGTCTAAAATGTCATAAATTATCCAATTATATACAATTCACAACACATAATTAATCATTTATAACCATTTAAAATATAGAACTTTATTACCACAAATAAAATTAAATAGATTAAATAAGGATAAATAAAAATGATAAGGTTTAAAATAAAATAAAAACATGTCCAAATTTTATTGGTTGGTGATATTACAACCCTATATTACCTCATATCCTAATTTTAGTCACTTTGGATGTTTTTAAGTGGGTTTTGAGTTTATTATAAATTAATATTTTGGAGGTTTCCAAAAGAGCCCCTCTCCTCTCTTATAAAAGGGCATCCTATCCCTCTTCTCTTCACTCCATTTTAAGCCTTCCATCTCAGAAAAACCCTTAAAATTCCTCTTCTAAACCTATCTAGTTAAATTATAGAGGTTTTTTTCTTCTCAAAAAACCAACTCTACTGCCCTAAGAGGAAGTTTAAAAGAGGCATGTCGAGGAAGAGGTAATCTCTTCTACCCATTCTTTCAAGTTTCTTTATTATTCTAATTCCTCTTCTTTAGTTGTTTAATTATATTGTAATAACATAAGTATCACTAATATAGTGATATTTTATTATAAATATGAAACAACCCTATTTCACCTTATATCCATCCTACGAAAAATGAAATCACCATGCGTGCGTACGTACAACTTACTGTCTCCACGCCGTGGTGTAATATGTTTTTCCACCACCACCATAATTGGATGGGTATAATGGTGGAAATAATAACTATATATGATTATTATAAAATGATACTGATTATGATATATTATATCATCCACTCCAATTCCATTCAATAATTATGGGAATGATAGCATCGCTCGTGCGTACGTACGGATTACCATCTCCACGACGCGATAAGATTCATTCTCCATGTTAACCATTACAGAATGATTATAAAGTATATATAATAAATAATCATGAGATATATGAAATAATAATGATACTGGATTTATGTATATGTAATTTAATTACTTCCATTCAATTTAATAAGGAAACGAAAACAACGTTCATGCGTACGTACGACCTACCGTCTCTATGAACAGTGTATTTCATTCCATTTATCAATCTATTATATATATATTATATTATGAATATATATTAGATATAAATCATGTTTTACATTCTATAATTAAGAAAATCATGATATAAGTAATGATATCAAGAACAACAAGTCCAGACACGTATAATAAATGAAACAATTTTACCCAAAACACTGCTTTAACATGGAATAGACAAATAAATGGGTAATATAAACTCGTAAGTGAATCATATATGATATCATAAATATTATTATGGTTCTGATACAAGTTAATAATATGTTTAAACCCATTATACTGGAGTCTTGGACACATACAGAATAAATTGTACATAAGGTAAGGGATAATTATTCCAATCTCGTTCTTATTCAGGATTGTTTATTCGTAAGTATTTACGGGGGTTATGTTTATCATCCATATCCATGTTTTCTCAAAACGTTTTCATAAAATGTTTAATATTCTTCCATGTATATTTAAATTCATTTTTACCCTTTCTTTACTTTTACCACATGGTATGGAAGGAATCTTTCTTTTGTTTACCATACGAGGTACTTTTTGACATTTCCGGCAAAAGTATGAAAAGAATGTTTTTTTAACTTATAAGGCATGAATGGATTTTTATGGTTTTATAACGCCTTATTTTCATGAAGCTTTATGTAAAATATTTCATTATTATTTTCAAAAAAAATCCTTTTCTTTTAAAATTGCATGAAATTTTGTGAAAAGAAAATGATTTTGAAGAAGAAAGGATATTTTCCTCAAGAAGTCACTTTAAGTGTTTTATCAAAACTATTTTCCACCTAATATAACATTATTTAGTATGTTTATGTTTCAAGAATAATGTCTCTATTATTTACATGGTTTGAATTTTTTTATGATAAAATTATATCCATTGTGTTATATGGATTATATTATGATGGGATGATGTTTATGAAACCCATTTTATTTGTTGGGTTATGATGAATTATTTATGTTTATTTTTTGGCACACAAAAGAATGATTTCATTATGAGATGGGTGGGACCTATATCTCCCTCCAATTCATTGGGTAAAGATTTATATCTCATGATATAAACATGTCTATAACGTCAAGTAAATCCGGTTCAGTAATACAGGGCTGGAACGACAAGTAAACTCGGTTCAGTAATGGACATTGTCCACTATGATGGTCTTGGAAAAAATGTATTGGCTACTATGGAAATAATATCATGTGATTAATAATTTTCCACAATTACTTGTTTTATTACCATGTTATTTTATCACGATTATTGTTCCTTTGTGATCTATACCTTATGTACTGCCAATATTTATGTCATTACTCGTGATTTTGATGTTTTATGTTCATGTTTTTATGTTCAAATGTTTATGGATTGTTTTATGTTCTCCATGTTTACCCTTACTGAGCATTTGAGCTCACCCTTTTTATGTTTTCTTTTCCCCAGGATATAAAGAAAGGTTTTAGGTAAGAAAACAAAAGGGTAAGATCTTTATGGGAGATGTTGAAGATATTTCACCATGATTAGAAGATTATGTATCGAGTTTCCAAAGACACTAAACTAATATGGTATTTGGGTGTCTGTTTTTTTCATGTATTAAGTATTTCGCAAAAGTATTGTAATGTCTATGTACGTCAAGTTTGGATCTCTACAGGCAGGTTTTCCCAAAGTCCAAGATTACTGTCTTCAAATGGTTCAAGGAACCCAAGAAAAATAACTTAATATCGCAACTTCAAAAACCACATATGAAAGCTCCATGTGTAATATAATCCTTTTATCCCAATATCACATTAAGAAGGTTGCGCATCTGTGTCACCAACCAATATGACTGATATTTCTTTCTTTTACCAACTGAAATAAACATTTCATTACACCATGGCCATGGAATTAAGGGTGACGATTACATTCCAATCAAGGAGTCAAGGTATCTGCTTCCATTAAGATGGAAGGGAAAATACTTCCATGACTTATCTATTAATAATATGTCAATCATGATGCACACAAAATACCCTAATTCCCACCAACATTTGGAATGACAGTTTTCATCAGTAAACCTAAGTTTGTGAGTCATGACATACATTAATGATAATCTTAAAGTCTATGGACCATTACACATGCTCACAGATAAGAATAACCAATGAAACTAATACATGCATAATTCCCACTAGTAGTTTTGTTCTCATAATCTCTCGTCTTTAAGATTACCAAGTGAGTACTTTATAATAAAAGGCCTCATCTACTTATGATCACTCACACCTAATGTTATAAATACTATCTGACCCATCATAGTATATTATCCAAACATAGAACTATATTAAGAATATTTTCATAGCACTTCAAGGTTCTCATCAGAGCAGGGAACTATTATGACCTTCTCAGTGAAAAAAATACTCTAGGACATTATTACATTAAATCCATGCATAAATAATGATCAATATGTAATATGAAATTAATTTAATATTCAATAAATCGAATATATATATTTAATCATATTACAATTAGTTGGTTCTAGAACACCAACTCTAACAGATATCTCAAGTCCTTTAATGGTAATAGAACTACCTGCATAAATCCATGGCCATAGTGTTTGGTGAATGATTTCATTTTTGGAAACTCAAAGAAAGATATATTGAGCATATAGGTTGATAGAACTGACATGAAACCTTCTTGATTAAAGATATTGTGATAAAGGGGTTACATTAAATGATAAGAATTTGTATGAAGTTGGATATCATTGTGATGTTAAATTCTTTGTCTATAGGTTCCTTGGTGTGTTTCTAGATTCTAACCTTGGACTTTAGGTAGTTATTCCTAATTCTACTAAGAAATATGCCTAGAGTATCACACAGTAAGTGTATATAAAATATCATTTAAATTCAAGTATTGAATTTAACAAGTTATAATAGCTAATATTTATTCAGGTTTTGTTGATCCATATAATTTAATCAAAAGTTATTCAAAAGAATAATTGATTGAAATAATAATAATAAATATTTATTTATAAGTTTAGATAATATAATATTTATCATATTTATTATTTAATAATGAAGTGAAATTTATTTATTAAATAAATAGTCATTATTCAATGTTCAATAAATACTAAGGGAAAGTGGACTGAGCTTAATGGTCTAATTGGAAATAATATAAATTAAATTAGTTTATATATTATTGAATTTTTTTTACATGTAAAGTGACTAATAATAATAATAATAATATTATTATTATTATTATTATTATTACACAGCATCAATTAAGAATTATAAATATTGAAAGGTTTTAGTGTGCAGTTTTCCAACCCTAAACCTTCCATAATAAATATCTAATTATATCACTTTCCAAAGGAATAATTGTTGTGACAAATGGATATAGTGAGAATCTCTCAAACCATCGTGAGGGATAAAGATATATAGATCTCTCTCCTCTACTCTCTCTATCCAATGAGATAAAATCAAGAGTTTTTTCTCTTTATAGATTAATTCTATTGTGATCATCCATGAACGATGCAAGCGATCAAGATCAGTCGTGCTAGCACCCAAAAATTCTATAAAAATGTTCAACTATTGTGGTGCTTGTGTGGATAACTTCTATAGATATTATACACTTGGATCCTAAAGCGCAATAATTATATGACAACATATAGTTAACTCGATCATCGATGAAGAGAGAATTACATGTGAAGATCCTACTCTTCTAGTTTTCTCATTTTAATATATTTAAGTAATCTATGATTTTCATTGAACATGATGTTTTAATCATGTGTGAAAATGATTACATGTAAGATAAATACTAAAATATGGGTTACTCATACCATCAAAGGATGATTCCACTTGCTTGGAACCTATAAGTGGTATCACAGTGGTCACATGTTTAATTTATAATTATTTAGTATTTAGTGAATGGTTTCATGTGTTTTAATTTTTATTTTACTTTAAATGATTCGTTTTAATATCTGAAAATCATCATATGTTACATTTATTTATTCTTGACATCATAAATAGTAATTAATTAATAATTAAAAATGAAGAAGCATTTGATTCATACCATTTGTAGGTTCCAAAGTCTCTATCTAGAAAAAAAAGAGTATGTGGTATGTACCGCTTGTATACACATTGTGCGCTTTATTTTTCACTTCTATATCTCATGATAAAGTTATGTAGATGTGATTAAATTGGATATAATATCCTACAAAATAGGATCATAATGTATATTTGGACAAATTAGCACACTGCCTGAATAACTAAACACCCTGTAACCACTATAAATGATGAGTAGTCCCTGTTTTCTTATAGTCAAGAACATGGGGTTTCCCAATGTATTTTTTATCAGATACATGACATGAGGATGGATGATTCATGAAACTATGAGGTAACTTAACATGTAAGTTGGAATAAATGTCATGTACCTAGAACTTATATGTAGCAGGAAACATGTCCATACCCAAGACATGTTCTGCAAACATAGATAGAATACAGTACATGTCTTGTGCTTTTTTACACACCATGTACTCTATTACTGATAGTGTTCTCAATTTTTTACAGAGAGAAAAATTAAATACATAATTAAACCTATTTATTATGTGTTTTATGTTTCATTCATTCGATATTACATGAAATATCATAAGATTAACAATTTTAAATTTAATTTAATTCCAAATTAAATTTTTAATGACTATGTAAGGTTACCTCCAATTAAACTTGTAAATTAAATTAATATTAAATGAAATTAACTTTGTCTAAAATTATAGATGATGGTTAGTTAAGGATGGTTGGATGGAATTAAGATAAATTGAATTAATTAGATTAATTTATTGTGCATTATCTTAATTAAAGAAAAAATCAAAGTAATTGATAAAATGGATTTAAAATGTATGTTCATTGATTGATGTTTGGATGATCATGAGATTATACTATCCACTATATGTGATTGGTTTATTTTAATTTATTACAGTTAAATTATTTTTAAGGGTATATGTTTTATCCACTCCTCCTTATTATGTAAGGGTGTGTGTGCCTGTGGTTTATTTTATGTAAACCCCATTTATCTAATCCATTAGATCCCCTCACCTATGAGTGGTCAAAATCATATGTAAGGATACAACTCCCAAACAAGAAGAGGTAGTTAAAGTCAAGAATAAAAGGTGAAACTAATCAAGGAGGTACATAGGAGCCAAGGTGGAATACTATAGCATGAACCAAGTGATGGTTTAAGGTGTTTTCCCCTAAGTTTGAGGGTTAGTTTATCATCCACTAGATAAAATAACCATTAGATAATCTCATGATCATGCCACTTATATTTTATTTTTTTAGTTGTATAGTTAAATTATTTATGTTTTTGAATGTTGTTTGATCACCTAATAAATTAATCAAAAAGAATTAAGTATTGAATAAAATATAATTAGATTGTGTATAAATGTTTTGTCATGCATGCTTAATAACTTAAGTAAAACACAATTAATATTAACAAGTAATGTGAAAATATAAAATGGGATTTACATATGATGAAAAAAATCCCTCAAACTAAAATATTAAGTCGACACAGCCTTCCACTACATAAGTTATAAATGACCTTATAGTTCAATGTTCTTGACCAACCCACGTTGGGGTGATTTAATTTATTGTGGAACTTTTATATTGATGTTTTGGGTTGAAAAACTTGGTTTAAATAAAGGTTTGACTACCTAAGAAGTAATTTGTGTAACTAAGAGGCAAAGGTTAAAGAAATACTTAAATAGGATTTTATGATTGTAGAGTCCACTCAACAGATCAAGGAACTAAAAGTTAATGTAGTTGTAAAGTTATTCTTACCTAAAACCCTTCAAATAGCTTGTCAAGCCTAAATTTGGGTTATGGGAAGTGGAATATATAACATTTCCACTAG
This sequence comes from Viscum album, assembly GCA_963277665.1. Lineage (NCBI taxonomy): Eukaryota > Viridiplantae > Streptophyta > Magnoliopsida > Santalales > Viscaceae > Viscum > Viscum album. The sequence continues at coordinate 2,024,572,409 of OY728138.1, forward strand.
AATATATATGAGACAATATATTCCAAAATTGATGGTGAGGGATATTGGGTTTCGTAAAAAGTGGGAAATTAATGGAATTTAATTAAATTTTAAATTTATTAATCTGTTTTTTAATAAAAAAAAGTGTTAATTATCTTATTTTAATTTTTATAAAATTAAAATCAAACAACTTTAAAAATATAATTGTGATTCATAATAGAGAAGGATAAACTTATAATTAGATTTAATTTCTATAAATTGTATAGGTGCTTGCATATTATACTATGCCATGAACAGAAATCATGCATGCTGGAAGACCCACTTCTTGAGTTCATTTCCAAATAGCATAATGATAAATAAGTATCTCTCTATTTGAAGCATGTGGATACCACTATGTATTTACATTGTTTCATGTTATCCTAATTCTAAATAAATGTGAGGATATGGATGTGTATATCATAATTTCTCACCATAAGGATATCTATCAAGAGAAGGCAAGATCTAAGAGATATGAGATCTATAATGCATTGTTCACATGAAATCTTGGAAATTCAGTGCCAACTAGAGAGCATGTAGTTAATAACATTGGATACATTGAGCACATGGACATATTGGGTTTTAAGATCTATGATGATCTATGAATAGATCTCATTCTATACTCACTACCTAAAATCTTCTCCAATTTTATTGTGAACTATAATATGAGCAGTAGTGAAAATATACTTTCAGAACTTATTAAACTTATTCTCTAAGTTTATAAATAAATAGGCCATGAAAAACCCACTATACTTATAGTGAATAAGGATAGAAATAATAAATAAAATGTGTTGAAGAATCATTCCATGTATAAGGCTCTGAACCACTATCCTTCCAAGAAAAATAAGATCCAAAGGCAATGAAAAGAACAGGATGTAGTATGTTTTTAATGTGGTAAGAAGGGCCACTGAAAGAGGAACTTCACCCAGACAAGGAATCAAGAGAAATCTTCAGGTGAATTCGTTATTGAGTATAATATTTTTATATCTTCTATTTCAGTGTTAACTACTTTCTATGGTGCCCACATTTGTATTCAAATACAGGAACCAAGTATATTTTGGAGTATTTCTAGAGATGAGGTAAATTTGTGGGATGTTAATGGAGATAAGATGGATTATATATCTATTAGAGACTACCATTTCACATTGCTGACATGATTGATTTTTTTAAAAAATAATTTTTATTATATGTCTAGTTTTACCAAGAATATTATTTATGTTTATTGTTTAGATATGGATAGATTTATTTTCATTTTTGAAATAAGGGTTGCTAATTTTATAAATATAGAATATTTTATGTTATGGGATATTTGAATAATAGTCTCTATGTATTAAATTATGAAACCCAAATATTGGAAATTGATAATGAAAAAACACAGGTGCCTCATATAACACCCAGTTATGGCATCATTGTATTGGTCACATAAATGAGAAGAGTTTGGCCAAGCTCTATCAAGATAGTTACTTAAACTCTTTTGAGCTTAAACCACATGAAATATGTCATGCTTGTTTACAAGTCAAGATAACTAAACCACAATTTAGAGTTTAATCTTAAAGGGTCACAAATCTTTTAGATTTAGTACACACCAATTACTTGGGAAGGTATGGTTATATCTATATAATGAGGTTTAAGTCAACATCCTTTGAGAAGTTCAAAGATTTCAAGAATGAGGTTGAGAATCTGATTGGTAATTATAAATAAATTTCGATTGGATTGAGTTAGTGAATATCTTAACAAAGACTTTATTGACTTTATATGTGGAGTATGAAATTTTATCTCAAATCAATCCACCTTATACACCATAGTGTAATGGTGTTAGTGAAAGGAGGAATTATACCTTATTGGACATGGTAAGGTTGATGATGAGTCACTCAAGACTTTCCTTATCCTTTTGGAGATATGAATTACAGAAGAAATCAAACTTATTAAACCAAGTAACAACTAAAGAGGAAAATGGTATTTCCTTTAAGGTATGTAGTGGTATGAAACTCATTTTTTCACATGTTCATGCATGGGGTTGTGAGGAATTTTTTAAGGCTAGTTCATGCAATAAATTACAACCCCTTAGCATGAAGTGTTTCTTTATAGGGTATCCTAAGGAAACAAGGGGATACTACCTATACAAACCTTCATACAAGAAAATAATTGTCATAATACATGTAATCTTTCTTGATAGGGTTCACATCCTCAAGGAGGATAGTGGTATAAATATTGACTACTATGAATTTAATGCTCAAGATACACAAGAGTTGGTATATGAAACAATTCCCAAGGTATTTATGGAAGAAGTTGTTCTTGAAACACAAGTGTTGTGTAAGATCACTATAGATGTAAGAGAAATAGAGAGATAATGTTTTCTAGTCATCGATAATGGTGACTCATTATTGGTTGAAAATAATGATCCTCTCTCCAATAAGAAGGAATTATAGAGCTCAGAATCTAAAAGGTGGAAGGATTCCATGAATTCTAAGATAGATTATGTGTATCAAAACTATGTTTGGGTTCTAATCTATATGATATTTTATGTAACCCATGTTGTGTATAAATGGGTATTCAAGAGAAATCTAGACATAAAAGGTAAGTTTAATAACTATAATTCATGATTGGTGGAAAAGGGGTTTATAAAACATCAATTAATTGTCTATAATGAAACATTTTATCTAATTTCCATGTTTAAATCCATCAATATTTGGTTCTCCATAATATCTTACCATGATTATGATATTTTGAAAATAGATGTAAAATTTTCATTCCTTAATGGAAACCTTTAAGAGGGTGTTTATATGACACAACTAGAAGGGTTTGTGACTCTATGAAATTACAAAAAGGTATAAAATTTATAAAGATCCATTTATGGATTAAATAAATAATCTAGGTCATGTAACATTCAATTTGATGAATCCATAAAATAATTTGGTTTAATTAAGAAATAATTTGATCCATATATTTACAAGATATTTAGTATAAGTATAGTTGTTTTCATAGTAGTATATGTTGATGATGTATTACTAATTATAAATGATATACCATCCATATAAGAGGTTAAGGCATTGTTGAGAAAGTTCTTATCCATAAAGGACTTAGGTGAAGAATCCCACATTCAAGGGATCAAGATCGTGTGTGATAGATCCAATAGGATAATTGGACTATGTCATGGTATGTTCATTGATTAGATATTGAAGTGGTTTTGTATGGAATAATCCAAGAGTGTATTGGTTCTAGTGTAACATGGCATGTATCTTTCTAAGAAAACATGCCTCAGACACAATAGGAAATAGAGAGAGAATGATTAACATCCCATATGCCTCTTTGATAAGATATATCATGTATGACATGTTATTTACAAGGATTGATGTTTCCTATGCTTTGATCATGGTAGGAAAATATCAATAATATCTTAGTGAACAATATTGGACTACTGTTAAAAATAAATTTAAGTGTCTGAGGTGAAATAAGTATATGTTAATGGTATTTGGAGGAGATGAAGATCTAGTCATCAGGGGTTACATAGATGATAGTTTTCAAACAAATCAGAATGATCTGAATTTGAAGTCTTGATATAAGTTTTGTCTCAATAGAGGATTTTTTTTGTAAGAGTTCTAAAAAACCAATTTTCAATGATTTTGTAGAAGAGTCTGATTATATTTTGTCTTATGATGTAGAATAGTAAGTGGTTTGGATTCAAAAAAACCAAGAACTTTATTTTGTACCTAGTAGTAAAGTTCTTATCATGGTTTACTATGATAAAATATAATTAGTGGCTCTATCTAAGGAATTGAGGTCACACCAATGGACAAATCACATAATTTAGATGATTCATCTCTTGAGGGATTTTTCTCAACAAGGTAAAGTTTTGGTGATAATAGTATCCATATAGAAAAACAGGTAAGATCCCTAAACCAAGGATTTATCTTATTATAGGCATGAGTATCAGGTGATATCTAATGGATTTATAGTTATTTTCAATTATTTTTAGTGAAAAGTGGGGGTCTATTGGAGTTGGTTTTCTAGGACCAACTTTTTTAGTACTTGATTACATGTTTTCATTATTAATGAAGTTTTATTATCACATTATTATTGTTCCTTTGCATAACATTTATATGTGATAATGTCTTAAAAATATATTTTGTGTTAAAATGTTATAGCAGTTCCCCACTATGATGAGAACCTAGAGGTTTCATTGTAGGATCGAAATAGTGATGTAGATGCTCAATATACAAGAGGGGGGGTAAATTGTATACTTTAAAAATTCCTTTGGAACCTTTAAAGTTAGTTACGAATAACTATGTTTTCCTCAAGTAAAGGAAAGGGCTAAGTTTAACAAAGTTAAACTTAAGCAAATTCATAACACCTATAATACCAAATGAAAACATGGAAAGATATTCTGAACGTAGGTTCCGGAAATATGGTTCCGGAAATTGAAACTTAACAAAATATTACAATATGAGATTCTACCTTAAAGCGTATAGAATCTAAATGAAACAGAGTACAAGTAAGGAAGTATAAGAAAGTTATACTTTCCTTATAATACAAAATGAAGCGGAAATAAATAAGTAGTAGAACTACAAGTAACAAGATAATAGTCTTTTAACCCAAAGATAAGGGTATCCAACAACCTTGGATAAAGTTCCCTTGATTTATACTTTCAAGCAAGTCTGTCTTACCCACACCAGGGTAAGCCCTCGATACGAAGATCGGAGTGTCTCTGTCTTGATATCCCCGCAAGCCCTCAACTTCAAGGTAGTTGGCTACCTCTGTCTTCCTCAGCAAGGAAACCCTCGAACTTCAAGGTAGTCGGCACCTTTGTCTTCCTATCCCCGGAAGTCCTCGAATGTAATCACCAAAATTCGGAGTCGCACAAAGATTTGAGAGTTAATAAGATCCTCTCTCTCTAGAAATCACTTCAAGCATGTAATCACATGAGTCAAAGATCAGTCAGCCTTTCAGCATGCCAGCAGCACTGAGCTCTTTCAAATGAGCTCCTATTTATAGGTAAGGTCGGCCTCCTTTCCAACGGTCATATTTTCCTTAAAAATCGGAGGGACCTGTACACGTGTAACTTAACCAACGGTTAGTTCATAACAGAATACACGACATCGTTTTATAACAAAACAAGTGTAATAGAATATATGACACCGTTTTAAATCTTAACTAAAAAGATTCGGAGTAAAGGTTCGGAGTTAAATTTCGGAGTGTAAGGAAAATAATAGAGTAGTCAAAATATAAAGTCATAAGAAAAATGAAAGTTCGGAGTGAAAAATTCGGAGTCTGAATAAATTCAGAGTGTACAAAACAAAGATGATCAGATTTTGTTTAATAGATGAATTCGGAATGAGAATTCAGAATGAGAATTCATCATCAGAATTCATAGTGATAATTCCTCATCAGAATTCGTAATGGGAATTCATCATCAGAATTCATAATGAGATTTCATCTTAAGAATTCGTAATGAGAATTCGTATCCAGAATTCGGAATGAGAATTCATCATCAGAATTCGTAATGAGAATTCGTCATCATAAATCTTAATGAAAATTCATTATCAGAATTCATAATGAGAATTTGTCATTATAATTCGTAATGAGAACTCAATGTCGAACTTCATAAGGATTCGTATTCTGAATCTAGAATAGAACTTAGTCAGAGTTCATATCCGGAATTCGGAATGATACTTTATTAAAGTTCTCATCTGGAATTCGGAGTGAAACTTCCTTATAATTCTTATCCAGAATTCAGATCCTAAAACAGAATACTTTATATCAAAGTTTCAAACAAATCCTAGAAAACAAAAATGAATCCTAATTTTATACTTAGGAAAAATATGAATGAAAATAGGATAAGAATAATTTTTCTTACAAAAGCGATTTTCCTTATAAAAGTAATTTTCCTTATAAAAGTAAATTTCCTTATAAAAGCAAATTTCCTTATAAAAGTGATTTTCCTTATAAAAGCAATTTTCCTAAAGATAAGGTGTTTGTGATTTTCAAAACAAGAAGGAATGTAAAAGTCATAAGGAAAACCTTATTGACTCAATAATCTCCCCATTTTTGGAAAGCACAAACATCCTTGAAAAAGAAATTCTAAGAAGAAAGAAAAACATTAAGGCTTATCTCCCTTTGCTTTAAGGATATTGATGAATACGACTAACTCCCCCTTAGGCTTTGAAACTCTAAGGATCATATTCTAGATTTCCAGAGTGACATTTCATTACGAATAAGAAAGTCTTCTTTATTGAAAAACTCCCCCTTAGATAAACTCTTATTAGAGTTTGTTTTCTTTCTCACCCTTTGTTAGGATTCTTTTTCCCTTTCATTAGAGTTCTTTTCCTTCTCCCCCTTTGTTATTTTCAAAAAGAATATAAGGGAATGGAAAATATAGCAAAGTACCTGAAAGATTAGTAGTAAATACAAAAAGAAACGAGCAAGTACAAATTTTTCATTAAGTTTGAAAATTTCAACAACAAAAGAGTTAAATTACAACAAAAGATTGGATATGTCTATTTGGGATCTTTCTCCTTCGCCATGAGACCCTTTAGAATGGTCTTTATCTTCTTTAATTCTTTATGATCTTCTTTAGCTTGCTTCTCTAAGACCACTATTCTTGCAGATTGAGCTTCAATATTTTCTTCCTGAGCTTTAAGCTTTTCTTCCTGGCCTTTAAGCTTAGCTTCCTGAGCCTTTATCTTTTCTTGAAACTCAATCCGATGATCCCTTTCAAACTTCCAGTTTTGAGAGACAGAATTTAGCTTCCCATTCAGATCTCTGACTTCTTGAATCTGGAAGTTCTTTTCATCTATCAACTTCTCTTCAAAGGAAGAAGTCAGCTCATTTATCTTCCTATCCTCAGTCTCAAAAGCATCTTTAACATTGTCTTGAAATTCGTCGAATAGCCTCATCTCTTCTACAGTCTTCCTCGACTAGTTTTTCATCCTCTTTCAAGATTTTCTATGAGCTTTGTAGCCAACAATGTACGTTCTGAACTGAGACTCTATTTCAACACACTTGTCCATAACCATAGATACGGAGTCTGATTTCTGATTTAAAGCATGTTGGAGCATCTGACATCTTGAGTCAATACTTGAGAAGGTCGGAATGGTTCCCACCAACTTCTTTAAAGACTGGACAACAAAGTCATGCCCGACCGAAGATGACTCCGAATCCGAAACTTTGCTTGGAGAATTTTCTTCTTCAACAAGGTCAAGCTTTCTCTTTGAAGAACTACCAACTTCTTTTCTCTTCACCACTACTGAACTCGGAGTATCAGCAAGAATTTGCTTTCCCTTGTCTTTTTTCAGAATAGAATCTTGTTCCGGAGTTTTCTTTTCACTATCAGAGACTTGGACAACATTATCTTCCTCATCAGCAACTTCCTGAACACCAACCTATATGTTTTCCATCTGAGAAATATCATGTAAAAGTTGTTCTTCTTCTCCATGATAAGCTACTTCTTCTTCTCCTTTCTCTTCTTCCATTGCTGGAGTAACTAACTTCGATGATTCAGCTTCTGAAGTTCGGAGCGATAAGTGTTCCGAAGGTGTCCCCTTATAATCATCTAATTGTTTCAACACATCTCCGGTTTCACCACTTCCTTCAGCAACATCTTCTTCTTCTTCCACTTGCTCAACTTGCTCACCTTGTTCAACTGGCTTAGCCACTGCCTCTTCCGGAGCAACAAATTCTCTTCCTGGAGTCTCAGGTAGAGATTCCAATGAAAAGGATCTCGGAACAGGAATGTTCACAGAAACCATCTCATTGAATTTTAACAAAGCCTGAGCTACCTCAGCCTCAGACATATTCTTCTTGAGCTTCTTTTCTTTTTATAGTTTATCTAGCTCATCGGCAGTTCTTTCCTTCAAGGCCTTAGCCTCCGCAGTGTCCAAGCCAAACTGAGGCTCCCCTTGCACTCTCTTTTCTTTCATCTCCCTCCATTTAGCAACAAACTCATCTGGGTAAGATTTCTTCTTCTTTGGTTTTGGAGGTGCGGAATGAACTTCCTTAGACTTGGGATCCTCGGCTTCTACTTCCACTTCCTTCAGCTTTCCCTTCCTTACCGGCTTAGAGGATTCCGGATCAGCAGCTTTCGGAACTGATTCTTTTTGAGCAGGTAGATCAATAAACTATCCAGACTCCTTGTCAAAGGCTACATCCATTCTTTTGAGTGTACCATCACTCACCAGCATAATATTGCAAACTCTTGGCTTAGATTTGAAAGCCTCCTTGAAAGACTCAAGGCACCGAACTATCAACTTGGAGAGGATTGCTGGATACATTACAATCTGAGCTCTCAGATTTCCTTTCTTCAAATTCTCAAGAGTAATGAGAATGTGCTTCATCAAATTAAACTTCCTCAGATTTATCAGAAAATCTAGGATGTAGATCTCACTCTTCTTTAAGTTGTCTTTGTCACCCTTCCTCGGTACTATAAGACCCTGTACCCATAACTCCAGAATCCGGAAATTTGTAGATAAACTAGAAATATTTGGAGCCTTGTCATCTGCCAGTCCGAGACTTTCTAAATCTTTTTCCTTGTCGAAGCTACCCTTAGAATCCTGCAACACATGAGAAATAAATTCAGCTTCACCTTCATTATTCATCCCTACCAAGCTGGCTGCCTTGGCATATGAAAGTTTATAAGTCTTACCATAAGACATAAAGGACAACTTCTCCTTTCCATCTTCCTTGAGAAAAGAAACAGTCTCATAGAACTCTACAAGCAAATATGAATATACTTCATCTTGGTTCCCGGGTTTTGACACCGCAACATCTTCCCAACCATTAAGCTTGATATTCTTAGAAATAAGAGAATCGTACTTGTTGATGAAATCCAGATGAACCAGCCTCTCTATATATATTAACCACTTCGATATCGGCTTAGATGAAGACATGCCTTGAGAAGCTACTTCCACATACATTCGGATTTGAAAACCTCTGAGAAGTTCGGAACTGAGAAAACTGAAGTTCGGAATGGCCTTAAAACAGAGAGGCAGAGCTTCGAGACGCTAGAGCTTGAAAACCAATGTGGGACAACCATTTGGGGTCCCTTTATATAGGCAACGAAAAAACGGTTCAACTTTCACGGTTGATCGAACGGTTGTGATAAGCTGAGATCAGATCTGACGGTCAAAAACCAATTCTCTTGAATCCGATCTTTTGAGGTTTTTATTAAAACAAATAATTAAGAAAATTATAATCCGAAAACAAAATATAAGAAAATGCCAGTAAGTAAAATATGACTACGAAAACTTGGGTAAGGAAATAAAATCTTTTGGATTGGCTTAGGAGGATTATTCGTAATGGGTAATATTCTTATGAAAACAAAAAAAAACTTTATTACGAAAAGACAAAATTCAGAAAACTGACTACGAAAAACAAACTTATTAAGGAAAACTCAGTAAGAAAATTTCATTACAAAATTTTGAAGACGAAAAACTTATTAGGGAAGATTCGGTACGAAAATCCCGTTATGAAAATACCAGTATGAAAATTTCCATTCCAGATATTTCCATTCCAGAAGTTTTTTATACGAAAATATCCATTCTGGAAAGTTTTAGTTCCGGGAATTCCATTCCAGAATTTTAATTCCGAAAAGTTTGAAAACAGTTTTTGAAAAACTTTGTTAAACTAACAATCAAAAGTACTCCCCCTATGAAAAGTATTTTATTGCTGTAAGGAGACTATTTCAACAGAAAGTTAATTAAGAAGGATTACCTTACGGTTATCATTCCTAAGAAAGTGATGCCTAATATCTATGTGTTTTGCACAGGAGTGATGTGTAGGGTTCTTACTGAGGGCAATGGAACTTGTGTTATCACACAAAATTTGAGTTTTAGTAAAACTCAAGCCATAGTCTGTGAGTGTGTGTTGCATCCACAATACTTGAGCACAACAACTTCCAGCTGCTACATATTCAGCTTCAGCACTGGAGAGTGCTATAGAATGTTTCTTCTTGCAGGACCAAGAAACTAATGAATCTCCTAAGAAATGACAAGTTCCGGATGTACTTTTTCTATCCATTCTACATCCACCAAAGTCAGCATCAGAAAAGCTTTTAGGATAAAATAATTTCCAGAAGTATAAAATAATCCTAGATCCATGGTTCCCTTAAGGTAGCGAAAAATTCTTTTTACTTCCTTTAGGTGAGATTCCTTAGGATTGGATTGATATCTTGCACATAACCATACTGAAAACATTAAGTCTGGTTGACTAGCTGTTAAGTATAGTAGACTTACTATCATACCTCTAAAAGATGTTTGATCTACTGGTTTCCTAGCTTCATCAAGGTCTAAAGAGTTTGAGGTGCCAATAGGAGTACTTATACTCTTAGTATTATCATAACCATACTTTTTAAGAAGATCTTTAATATACTTATGTTGAGATATGTAGGTTCCTTCTGATTTTTGAGAAATTTGAAAACCAAGGAAAAATGTTAACTCACCCATCATACTCATTTCAAACTCAGATTTCATTAGACTTGCAAAAGAGTCGGTCAAAGATTGCTGAGTTGAACCAAATATGATGTCATCAACATAAATTTTAACAATCAAAACATTTTTCTTATCTTTCTTTATAAAAAGGTTTGGATCTGCATTTCCCTTAACATGGTTATTTTGAAGCAAAAATCCAGTGAGTCTATCATACCATGCTCGTGGGGCTTGTTTAAGGCCATACAGAGCTTTGGTAAGTCTAAAAACATAATCAGGATGTTTTTTATCTTCAAAGCCAGGAGGTTGTTCAACAAAAACTTCCTCTTGAATATAACCGTTAAGAAAAGCACATTTCACATCCATTTGGAAAAGTTTGAAATTAAAGAATGCTGCAAAGGAAAGTAGAATACGGATAGATTCAAGTCTAGCTACTGGAGCATAGGTTTCTTCATAGTCTATTCCCTCTTGTTGATTATAGCCTTTAGCAACAAGTCTAGATTTATTTCTTACTACGACTCCATTTTCATTACATTTATTTCTGAAAACCCATTTGACTCCAATAACAGAAGTTTCCTTAGGTATTTCAACCAAGGTCCAGACTTTATTCCTTTCGAATTCATTTAGTTCATCTTGCATGGCTTTAATCCAATCATCATCACCTAAAGATTCATCAGTGCTTTTAGGTTCTAATTGGGAAAGAAATGCTAGATGTTCTAATTCATTTCTTAAGGAACTTCTAGTCCTTACAGGTTGATTTACATCACCAATGATACTATCACTGGGATTATTCTTAAGAAAAGCTTGATTTGGGTTTTGAAAAGCCTGTTCATCAACATAGGGTATAAAATCTTCTGGGGTAAATGTTTCATGAATATCTTCTTGAACATTATCTTTATCAGAAGGTTCTTCTATCAAATACTAAAATTCAAGTTGGTCATACCATTAAAGGATGCTTTCGCTGCACCCAGAACCTACATTATCGACCAAAACCTCTAAATATTCATATGTCAATTAAACTGAGGATAACCCTTTCATTGAGAAATCTGAATCATTTCTTGGAATTCCCAATGTTTATAGGTTCTTTTATTTCATGGGGTATCATGATGATGGGATTTGGATACTCGGTAGAGGGCTTATATCACTTCAAATTTTAAAGAAAAATAAAAGGGAGTTCAATAATCAGGATATATTTTTTGTAATATACATTGTTTTACCTTATATTGGTATCTATTCACTACTTCATTTACATAATCTAATTTAAATGTTCAACCACTTCTACAGATAATTACTTCTTCACATGTTGATGCTCTCAATCATGTGGAACAACAATTTTCTCTATATGTTGATGCCACCAATCTTGAAGAACAACAAATTAATAATGTTTTATCCAATGAAATGGTATAAGGTGAACAACATATGTCCCAAAAAATAGGATCGTCATAGCGTGATGGTGTTAACAAAATTTATTAAGGCAAGAAGAGTATGTGTCAAATTCAAGGTTGAATGGAATGAAAATGACTAGCATGTTAACCCCAACAACCCCATTTTCATTATTTACAATGGTTTCACCACTTGAATGCATGTGCTGATTTATTTAAATATATGAAAAAAATGTTGTGTTCATGGATAATTCACTAATTTGGGAAGATATTAGGGTAACATTATGATATACTTTCATTATTTTTCTTAAAAATAAAATAATGAAATAATTATTTACTCTTTATTATCCCTTACAGAGTTCATTTTTACTAGATGAATTCTAAATGAAATATTTATTAATAGTCATTGAAAAGGATCATAAAGGATCTTGTATAATTCTTATGAAGTATCATTTCAGGAATGCTAAAGGGGTAGTACATGTGTACCCACAAAATATGTATGCACACATGATAAACCAAGAAACATGGAATGTGTTTATTGGTCATAGTGAGGAGGCATCTTTTCAAGTACACTGTGATTGGAAATACATTACTTTTTTTTTGAGAAAAGTGATCACAGGGGCTTTTATATTAAAACAAGATAAAGTTACACAAGATGATATTAAGATATTTTACATTTATCATGAATAATAAGTGGAAGAAATTCATCCGGCACATTCTTCATGTGGATGTTTCCCTCTTCATTAACTCCTTTATTCAAAAGACCATCCATGGTATAATTCTATTCCCAGAAAGTGTTAGTGATAATGAAGATCTTCAAGGAAAGATTGTCAAGGTAGTTGATCCATTTACCTGTTAGATTCCATGAAAGTTGATTATGGCCCACCCTTATCATGGTTTTCACCTTTGGTAATATATAAGATATGAGTTTATGAAAACAGATCCTTTAAATAAGAAATCCATATTTTCATGTGTTATTATATGTTCCTATATACATATGTGTGTATTGATCCTTAAACTTAAATATTATCATTAATTAATATCATGGTTCATGTGATTTAATGTATTGATGAAAACTATGATTAAATATGCTCATAGTTAGTTAGGATATGTTGGATGCATCATGAGTATATTGAATTAATGGATAATGCAATGAAGGATTTGTCCCTTCGGTACCTTGACAAAAGTTGACATCTCATGCCCTTTGACGGGAATGGAAATGCCTACATAAATCAATGGCCATGGTGTTTGATGGGAGAGTTAATTTCTAAAAATTCAAATAAAGATACATAATTATTATAGGTTTATGGAACCGATATGCAACCTACTTCATTTGAGATATCATGATAAAAGGATTATATTACATAGTAATCATTCGTGTGAATTTGGATGTCATTTCAATGTTAACTTATTTCTCTATGGGTGAATTGGAATATTTCTAGATGCTAACATTGGACTTTAGTTGGTTATACCTAATGCAATCGAGAAAGAGTTCTAGAGGTTAACACATTAAGTGTATCTACAATATCAGTTGAATTTAAGTATTGAATTTAATAAGTTGGAGTAAATAATAATTATTCAGGTTTGGTTGATCTTCATAATTTAATCATAGGTTATTAAAAAGAATAAGTGAGTTAAATAATAATAATAAATATATATTTTTATGTTTATCTAATATAATATTTATCATATTTATCATATAATAATGAAGTTACATTTATTTATTAAATAAATAGTCATTATTCAAAGTTTGAAAAATACCAAGGAGGGAAATTTGACTGAGCTTAATGGTCTGATTAGAAATAATCTAAATGATATTTTTTTATCTATTCTTGAAGATTTTTTACATGTCAATCTATTAATAATAATAATAATATTATTATTGGAAATTGGTTCAATTAATAATTATAAATATGGAAAGGGTTTAGTGTGAAATTTTCTAACCCTAAACCTAACATAATAAATATCAAATTATATAACTTTCCAAAAACATAGTATTGTGCATGATGGATAGAGTGAGACTATCTCAAGCCCTAAATAGAGATCAAGATACATAGAGCTCTCTCCTCTCCTTCTCTCCCAAGACAATGAGAGAACATCAAGATTTATTTCTCACTCGAGAAGAATTCAGCTACGATTAACCATGAATGACATAAGCGACCGATATCAATCGTGCTAGCACCTGAAGATTTTATGACAATGTTCAAAGATTATGGTGCACATGTGGATCAATAATAAAGGTATTATACACTTGGATTGTGTAGAATAATGACGGTATAATGCTATATATTCAACCAAATAATTGATAAAGAGACAATTACATGTTGAGGTAATTTTATATATATTCATAAATTAATTATAAATTACATGTGAATATCCTCATCTTCTAGTTTCAACATTTTAATCTAGTCAATTAATCTATGGTTTTCATTGCACATTACATTTTTTTCATGTGAGGAAATGATTACACAAAAATTAAAGACTAAAATTCAAGTTGGTCATACCATTAAAGGATGCTTTCGCTGCACCCAGAACCTACATTATCGACCAAAACCTCTAAATATTCATACGTCAATTAAAATGAGGATAACCCTTTCATTGAGAAATCTCAATCATTTCTTAGAAGTCCCAATTTTTATAGGTTCTTTTATTTCATGGGGGATCATGATGATGGGATTTGGATACTCGGTAGAGGGCTTATATCACTTCAAATTTTAAAGAAAAATAAAAGGGAGTTCAATAATCATGATATATTTTTTGTAATATACATTGTTTTACCTCATATTGGTATCTATTCACTACTTCATTTACATAATATAATTTAAATGTTCAACCACTTCTACAGATAATTACTTCTTCACATGTTGATGCTCTCAATCATGTGGAACAAAAAGTTTCTCTATATGTTGATGCCACCAATCTTGAAGAACAACAAATTAATAATGTTTTATCCAATGAAATGGTATAAGGTGAACAACATATGTCCCAAAAAATAGGATTGTCATAGTGTGATGGTGTTAACAAAATTTATTTAGGCAAGAAGCGTATGTGTCAAATTCGAGGTTGAATGGAATGAAAATGACTAGCATGTTAACCCTAACAACCCCATTTTCATTATTTACAATGGTTTCACCACTAGAATGCATGTGCTGATTTATTTAAATTTATGAAAAAAATGTTGTGTACATGGTTAATTCACTAATTTGCGAAGATATTAGGGTAATATTATGATATAATTTCATTATTTTTCTTAAAAATAAAATAATGAAATAATTATTTACTCTTTATTATCCCTTACAGAGTTCATTTTTACTAGATGAATTCTAAATGAAATATTTATTAATAGTCATTGAAAAGGATCATAAAGGATCTTGTATAATTCTTATGAAGTATCATTTTAGGAATGCTAAAGGGGTAGTACATGTGTACCCACAAAATATGTATGCACACATGATAAACCAAGAAACATGGAATGTGTTTATTGGTCATAGTGAGGAGGCATCTTTTCAAGTACACTGTGATTGGAAATACATTAATTTTTTTTTTGAGAAAAGTGATCACAGGGGCTTTTATATTAAAACAAGATAAAGTTACACAAGATGAAATTAAGATATTTTACATTTATCATGAATAATAAGTGGAAGAAATTCATCTGGAACGTTCTTCATGTGGATGTTTCCCTCTTCATTAACTCCTTTATTCAAAATACCATCCATGATATAATTCTATTCCCAGAAATTGTGAGTGATAATGAAGATCTTCAAGGAAAGATTGTCAAGGTAGTTGATCCATTTACCTGTTAGATTCCAATAAAGTTGAGTATGGCCCACCCTTATGGCTTGAACAATTGTAGTCGAATCACATTCCAGCCAAATATTGTTCCAATTCCTCTAAAGAATGATGTCCACCACTCTAACAATCTCTAGTATTTCAGCCTCTAAAGCAGTATCATGACCGCATCACCCATAGATGCATTCTACCACATCCTATTAGTATTTCTTAAAGATCACCCCAAAGACATATGGTCCTCGGTTTCCCCATGATGCCCCATCCATATTACATTTCAGCTAACCAAAGAAAGGGTCTAACCAAAAAACCTCCATGGTACCTCAAGGTTTAGAAAATATTCATGTAATATTAAGCTTCTTCAGCACCATGAAGTCCCTTACTGAGGTGCTGCAATATCTAGTGAGCATGCTGTTTGCATTTTGAATAGCCATAATAATGCTCGAAGTTGTAGTGATTTCATGAAATTGATTCTAGTAGCGATGTGCATTATTGCAGGATCTCTAAATAGCATGAATGATTTCAACACATGAAACACAAAGAATAGAATAAAGTTGTTTTGATTGTTGAAATCAAAAAAGAGACTCCGAAAAATTCAAAATAGAACCAATTTGAGGAGGATTTAGTTCAAAAGTATTGAGAATAAATTTTCATAGGGATGAGGATATATTGCAGCACATAAACATATGGTCGGCATCTTAATGATGTTGATGACATAAAATGCACCTTGAGTACAGGGAAATCCCGACCTGTTGGAGATTATCATCCACTGGTATTTTATTATAAAAGAGTCTCCAAAGTAAGGTGAATCTTAAAGGGATCATCCATTTCTTGTTCAAAGAACCAATCCATTTTTTTCTCCCTAGATCAATTAGTTATAGAATCATTTAGAATCCAGAATCCCATTCAGAGACTGTTCCCATATCAAAAGATCCACCTGGTTAATAAAATCATAGCCACCCATAGTTACGGTAATGTCTTTAGGTAGGGTACTCATATGTTCCATCTACTATTTGATTGTTATCCTGCTATCAATTTCATACTTCTCAGTATTCATTCTATCAATAAGGCGGGTTCTAGACTAGTTCTCATTCCAGAAACTAAGGGAGGAGTTCACATTAACCATCAAGTGAGAATGTCTAAGTATGCTTTAGAAAATAGCATAAAGACTAGGCCAGATATAAGAATCAAAAAAACATGAATTCCCTATGATTAATCTTAAAATAATTTTGCCTCTTAGAAACTCAAGGGAAGTATAAGTACTGTGAATAAGGAACCAGATTAATTTTTCTTGCAAAGATTGATTGAAAAGACTCATATTCTTAATTCCCAATCCTCCAAGTAGGGTAGTCATGAAACGCTAGCTTCACTTGGTAGTGATAAGTTTCCTCTCCCTAAATCTCCTACTCTATAAAAAAATTCATTATATAGTTGAATTTCTTAATAACTAAGATAGGCCAAATATACACCATAAAGGAGTAGACGATCTTCGATGTAACCACATGTTTGACAAGTCAAACACGACCTTCCATTGAAAGAGACTTTCCTTTCCAAGAGGAAAGTGCTTTCCTAATTTTAATTAAAGTAGTTTCAAAATGTGAGACACTAGGTTTTACCCAAAATATTGGGACTTGAAGGTAGACAAAAGGGATAGATCCCTCCCTTAGTCCAATATGGTTGATGAGATGATTCTTCCTTGAAGTTGGAATATTCTTGTCAAAATAAATGAATAATTTTCTCCAATTAATCTCTTATCTTGAGACATTCTCATAATGAAGGAGGGAATTTTTTAGATGAGTTATTTTCCTCCTATCTCCCTGTGTGAAAATGATAATTTCACCAGAAAAAAACAAATGATATGGAGTAAAGATACCTCTTGCTTCTTTGATAGTGTAAAGTTCCCCATCATCCACCATATTAAGAAGAATTTTGCTCAAAAAATATTCAGTTATGGAAAAAACAATAGCTGAGAGGGGATCCCCCTGTATCACTCCTATTGAGCATGTAAAATAACCCTCTGATGACCCATTAACTAGAATTGAGATATGGGCTAATTCAAGCAGTGATTTGATCCATTAGATGAACCTCGCACTGAATCTGAATCATTGAAAAATCTGACTTATGAAACCCCAATCTATCATGTCAAAGTCTTTTATGACGTCAAGATTAATAGAAACATTACCTCCCCGAGTTGTATTCTTAAGAAGATTAATTAATTCTGAGGTATTGAGAAGGAAATCTTAAATATTCTTGCCATTAACAAATCCAAAATGGTTCCATGATATAATTTTCTCAGAAACACAAGCAATCCTACTAGCCATGATTTTAGTAATAACTTTATGAATTGTATTAACAAGGGAAACTGGTCTGAATTGAACTATTTTACATTCATTCTCTACCTTTGGAATGAGGGCAATGAATATAGAATTAAACCTTGGATTGAAATCTCCACCCCTAAAAAAGATGTTTAACAAGTGTGCATACCTCATTCTTAATAATATCCCAATACAATACTAGAAAAATGACCTATAGCCATGAACCTATAGCCATGGTTTAATTGGGTCGTGGATATAAGGTGAGATATAGCCACAATTATTTTAAAATTGTGGCATTAGATTGAATATATATATGGAACAAAACAACCTATGGAAATAGATCCTCAATTCTTTTACTCACCCTCATGGATTTACTCTCCTACCCATGATCCCTTCACTCGAAACTTTCTCCTGCTATCAATCATCCCTCTCCCGATCATCCCTCTCCCTAGGACTCCTCCATACCTATCATCCTGCTTGTCCCTCTCCCTCCTCTACCTCCACCTCCAGTCGCTCTGCCTCGGGCCACTCCGCCTCCAGCAACTCCTCCAGCCACTCCACCTCTAGACACTCCACCTCAGGCTCCTTCATACCCGTCATCCCACTCGCACCTACCTCTTCTCTGGATCCCAACCTTATACCCTAGGGTTCCGGTAATATCGTTCTACCCTGGTCTCCTCACTGCTCTCCATTTCGTTACTGCATCTACCTCTACACATGATCCCGACTTTTACCATGTGGTTCCTGCATCGCATCACTCCCAATTTCACCCTCACTATGACCATTCACAAATTTCAACCTTCTCAGCATGGTAATCTATAGGTATTGTGTTTCTATTCTATTACAAATCATAAAAAATCATTTGAATATTTAACCCTAATTATTTAGATTCCATTTTTGGTTTAGTAGTGGGATTCACATTATCTTCTATTAGTATATTGTGTATAAAAATTGAAGGAATTATTCATTATATTTTCTAATATAGTATATCTAGTGCATGTATTGTGATTATTTAACATTCATCCTAAAATATCTATTTTCTTATTTCATCTCTAATTTAGATGACCCAATCATAGTTTGTATCTCATTGTCTCCCATATATTCATAATTCAATTTTAGTGTAAATTTATTCAAATAAAATCTTGATGGATTATGGTATGATATTTTCCTAACCAATTTCTCTTCATGCAACTCATCCCTTAAATACCCAAATATAAGTTTGAGATAGTAATCATCATATTGATCATCACACTCTTCAGTTTTCTTAGGTGGGTATTTTATACCATTAATGAGTTCATATATTCTAGAACCTTCAATGTTTAACTAATTTCATAGATCATTTTAAACTTCCTTATCAATCACATCTACCATTAAATAATCAACCAATTTATGTGGATGTTTCACAACCCAAAAAACATTTTGTATCTATTTATCTTCTCCATCTTGAAAATTTTAAATCCCTTGTGGAACATCTATCAAGAAACCTCTAGTATCTAGGAAGGGTCTTCCAAGGATGATGGGTACTTCCCTATCAATTTTCATGTCCAAGAATAGAAAATCACCTAGTATTATAATCTTTTAAAACATCTCTTGTAAGTATTCAATTACTCATATCAGGTAAGTGATGGATCTATTTACTAATTATAAAGCAACTATTATGGGATAAATATCTACCATATACAATTTCTTATTAACTACAAAATGGATTAAATTAATTTTGTATACCAAATCTACATGATAAGTAAATGTTATTTTCCTTTCAAACTCATAGGGAATTCTGAAACTATAAGGATCCTTAGGCTTTAATGGGGTCTTCTGTTGAATTAAAACTCTTTGTTTTTCTATAAATTGAGGAATGTAAAATTATTTAAGACTCATCCTATTTGTGATAATGTTCTTATTGAACTTATTATTTGTGGGAATATTTTAATGTGATTCTTAAAATGGCATAACAAATTTAACATTTTAAATCATTTAAACAAAACATAAGTAGTGTGTATATCTATTAATATCAAGTTCTTTGCATCTTTTTAAAAATTGTGTAGGTGGCTTATAATACTTGACATAAGTAGTATTTATAACATCAGGGGTTATATCTATTTCAAAATGTATTATATATCACCTAATGTGTCATATAGTTACCCTTGTAATATACTTCCTCAATTTGGTCTAGTGGTGAAGTTGTTGCTAGAATGTTAAAATTCATGAAATTAATGGTATTGTGACTAAACATTCCATAGTTGATGAATTCCACATTGTTTCCTTATGAATTTTATATGGGAATTTGAAATTATTTTCATTCAATTCTATAATTTGGGGGCTCAAATAAACTATCACTAAAAATTTATTAGAAATATCACTATACCTATGATTCTATTTTAATGAAAGATCATGTAGATTATATTGTAAATATATTTGAGTTACTTTACTATTTTATCACTATAATAGCCTCCTATAAATAAATAAATAAGACTCTAATCTATTAAATTAAATATTTCATTAAGGAATTTCATTAACAGTGAGTGAGAAAACTAAAGAGGGGATTTTTAGTAATTTTCATGGAATAATTCCCAATTATATTGAAATTTTTCTTGTTTTTTATGTACAAAAACTTATATTTTAGTTCACAAGTAAATTTTTAGTTATATAGGGTAAAATCTCTTGTTAAATTCAATTTATATGACTTTCAATGTTTTGAAAGAGTTATACTCCTTTGGAAGCAATGCATTTCTTTATTATTAGTTCATTTAGTATGGAATACACCTTAATATATATAAATCCATTGATACTCCATTGAGTTGGATATACAAGAAAGTTGTTGTGAAATCTACGATGAATGATAAGAAAACCTCTAATGGAATCCCTTTAATGGTGGGAAAGTACTGCAAATGATGGTATTTTAACACATTGTTCCTATCATTTGGTGAATTTCTAATTCTTGATGGGTTTCAAATGGATGGTCTCCTCTCCATTATATAACTCCCTCTCTATGTTTTCTTCTCCTATTTTATACCTTAGTATGGTTCTCATTAATGTTGGTGATCACTCCACATAGTCAAGAGAGGTTAGAATTATTACACATGTAAAACAACACCAAATCACCCCCCTTAACTCCAATAACCTTGCTCAGATGACCATAATTTCTCAAATTGGGATTTTTTTCCATCTATAAAACTATTTAATATATTAATTAATTTATTTTTTTTGGAATGTACAAGGATTCCCTTCATCCCCACAATTCGTCCATGTGCTTTATGTGTCTTGAAAGCTCAACAATATATTTTGTTACCTTTTAAATATTCCCTCTTCAATAGGCATAAAATATCACTCAAACTTGTTTTTTGATTACTCAAAATTTATAAGAATCCATTTCTTACCTTGGAATGACAAAACTAAATTATTTATTTAATTGTAGACCTATACCTCCATTGAGTTCAAATATTGTCTTTGTTACAGACGGTTCCAAAAATGCAGTGTTGTAATAAGAATTTTCATAAATACACCACCGGTTGGTGTTCATAACCTTCATGGAATAAACTGATACATTGTAATTCATTAACTATTCAAGGAAGTTGATATATATTTACTTGATGTTTTCCATCCCTTAAATTGTGTATCCTTGTAATTTTGTTGATATCACCAGTTGGATCACTTGAATTTTAAAATCTTATGAAAATAGAGAATAGAAACATCTAATGAAAACAAAAGGTTTAATTGTATCAACTTTCCATGCAATTGGAATTGATTTTTTTAAGTTGTATTAAGAAAAAATGCTCCTAACATTTCATATAAAAAATATTGTTTTGGTTCCCATGAATTTGAATGCATTTAGTGTGGGAATGCTTCACTATAATAAATATTGGTGTCATATAACATTTTCATTAGATATTATTCCATAAATTTAATGCATGAAACATTCCTTATCTAATTTTTTTTATGAAAATATTTCAAAGTTGTTTTTAGACATGTTTGCTATATCACTTTGCAATGCAGGGAAACATTAAAATGCATTCACTGTATTGGGAGAAGATACTTTACAATGTTCTCCTTAGAATTATTTTGTGTTATTTTATAGCCTATGTAGCATAATATCTTAGTATTGATCCTCTAAGTATAAACTATTTTGATTCCATTACTAGTTCCATGGGTATAGAGTGTTTTTCAAGTAGTGACAAAGGTCATTCAATGTAGTTTATGATATCCTACTGTATTCAAATATTCAAGGGAGTTGGTTAAGATCTGTTAAAACTACTTGAGAATAAGAAATATAGGTAGTAGATAGGATATTCCATATTCAGGGATACTATAAGTCAATATATTTGATGTATGGGTCTTAAACTTCATTGGTCCAATTACTAAATCTCATGGGAATGAGTGCATAATTTTTTCAATAGACTATGTGTCAATTTGGAATGAATCTATTGCATTACTAGATAGTATAGGTTCATATATGGTGATTATTTTAGAAAATAAATATTTTATAGATATGTAGTTCATATAACTATAATCAATGATAATGGTTTCCAATTTAAAAATAGTCATTTTATAGAAATAATAAAAAAAATGAGGATGCAAACACAAGAACGTGTGGCCATTTCCAGTCCTAGCCATTGCTTCATGTGAGCAAGGTTTTCGTGGAGGGGGATGACTTTTGGCATTTTTTATAAATATTTTTTGTATTTATTTGAATTTTAATTTTATTTTCTACATACCTAACATAAAATCTATGTGTCCATTTCCAATCCTATCCATTGCTTCCTGTGTATATTTTATTTAACACATTGTGATCAGTAACAGTATAATAAATTCCCACATACATGAACATCCTACCAAGTCACTTCAACATTGTTTTTTGTTTCATATTAAGGATATTGAAGTTAGAAAATCTATGCGCCCTCAACTAGCTATGAGAGTTTCCAATGAAAGTGTTGCATGGAAAAAGGTTTGTTCTAATCATAAGCATGCCTTAATTTTCATGTTGTTTCATTTAACTCTCATTATATTTGAAATTTTAATTATTTCACCTTCATGTTTGGTTTTTTTTCATGTTCTGTATAAACTGGATCATTACTAAAAAATGATCTATTTCCACACACCTACTATTCCATGTTTTTCCCTTCTTGTAGTCTTCAAAGTCCCTCTAAATAATATTTGATTAATTAGGAATATAAGTTTCCTGTATTTGACGACACACTTCCTAATTTAGTGAGGAATATTCAAATACATACACATCTCTCTATTTATACTCCTTAATAAAACACTCTTATGTCAATTGATCCAGTGAACTGGTTGCTTCCCTCCTGGAAGAGGTTCAAGGATTGATGCATCAACTAGAAACCTGAATACATAATGATGAAGCCTCTATGATTCCAAGTACTTTCTTTCTATTGATCCAATCAACTCTGAAAGCAGAAATTTCCTTGGAAAACATATCGACACTGGTTATACTCAATTTTTTTGTCCATATTAGATTATCATAAATTCGAATATTGAGCATCTAGTTTTATATCTATGTTGATAAAAGAATAATTAAAAGAGTTTATAGGCCTTCTTAGTTTAAAAAAGGAGTTACAGAGAATAAAATCAAAAAAAATTTCTAGTGAATGAATTCCACATAAAAAATTTGTAGAGGACGTGTCCCATAAGTTTTATGTGGACTCATGTAAATCATTTGTATAGGAAATGGTTTTCCATAAGTTCTTATGTAGTTACCTAGTGGATTTTGGAATTACTTCATATCAAAATAATATACAGTGACACTAGAAAAAAATTTATAAATAAAAAGAGATAATTCAAGAACCTTATTCTATTCAAAAAGTAGAGAACAAGGAGACCCTCCACACTATATATAGGGGGAAATAACTATTCATCTTCCACTTTATGAGTTCCATGAAATCATTATGTAGAAGTACCTATTTACCTAAATTTTCAATCCTCTTTATTCTAATCGGATCCAATTATGATTGGTTAATTTTTTGGTTCCTGAAAATTTTACAAACACTTTGAGATAAAGATCTGTATAGAATAATTCCAATTTTTTTACTTTTTCATCAAAAGGATCGTTCACTATGTAAAACAATTAACAAAACTATGAAGAAATTTATTGATGCATGCATTCCTTCTAGTCATTTTAGACCCCTTCTTTTTAGTGGAAAGGATTCAGGTAGATCAAGTGTCATTTAAGAGATAAAGTTAACACCCTCAGGCTATTACCAGTCTACTTTATGTCCTTTTTTTGTGGCGTCGATGCAGTTATCCATGCTGCCAAACATCAATTTTACATGGTAGCAGTTTCATAAGTCCCAGAATAAACATATACTAACATTTCTTATAATTACACCCCCAATA
The DNA here is from genome assembly GCA_963277665.1 of Viscum album. Classification (NCBI taxonomy): domain Eukaryota; kingdom Viridiplantae; phylum Streptophyta; class Magnoliopsida; order Santalales; family Viscaceae; genus Viscum; species Viscum album. Next base: position 2,024,596,673 of record OY728138.1, read on the forward strand.
AACTTTTTAAGAAGTAATTTTATGAGGCATGAAGTTTGAGAAATTATAGTATTTATGAACATCTACTTAGTTAGAATGTATTTGGATATTAAATCCCTCATATATACTTTAATTTAAGTCTAAAGAGAGTGGTAAAACTCTTTAAAAACATATTTGGGTCCATGGTTTTCCCATAAAATATCATTGTAGGCTGGACCATGTAAAAACATCATGAGACCCCCCACCTATTTTTTTCCCATGTGGATCCTTCAACCAGTTAACCTAGAATCAACTAAGTTATATGAATATAACAAATTTTTAATTCAAACTTTGTAACCATCCATTCTTTCCTCTATAAATTCTAGATTAAACTAGCTCCCCATTAATAATGATATATAAGAAAACATAAGTCACTTTGGTGGACTTCAACATATTTTAACAATGGAATCTCCATAAATTTTAAAAGTTAGTGTAATAAATTGACCAACTAGACCCACTATAAATAGTTATGGTGGTAAAACTTATGAATTTGTACTTGTAACTATGATCTATCTAATATCAATTTAATTATCTAATTGTGACTGCAATTTTCCTATTCTTCCATTATTAAAATAAAGTAATATTGTTCTCTCATGGATATAAGGCTAAAATTGTAAAGCATGTAAATATCTTGTTTTTATTCCTTGTTTGATTTTGATTCTATTTGTGCAATTATTTTTGGAGTTGTGAGCATTTTATAGTGAATTATTTGGTGTAGTGGTTAGGGTGTATTTGTTGTCTTATTTATAGAACATCATTTTATAAGATCATATGATTATGGTAGTTTTAGAATTTTTCCCATGTGTTGAAGTTCTGATGGTTTTCTTATAAATTTGTGGTTTCATGCATCCCAACAAGTGGTATCATATCTTTTTCTTCATCAAGGATCAATACTCTCAACATATTCTTATGGTAATGTTCTTTCCTCTATGATTTTTAATTATAGTTGGAGTTAACTTATTTTGATGGAATATAATTATAAGAAGGAAATGTCTCGATATACAAGTTTGACAGGATGAACTTTGATTTTTGAAGGATTAATATGGAGAATTATCTATTTTATAAGGACTTTGAGTTTCCATTGAAAGGATTAAAACCATAAGAAATTTATAAAGTGGAATGGGAATATCTTGATTGGATGAAACTTGTAGTGATACATATATCTTTAGAGAAAAATGTTTCCTATAACATCTGGGAGGTGAAAACCATAGCATAGTTAATGAAGGCTATAGTGGATATGTTTGAGAATACAACAACAATGAAAAACAATTCATGATACAAAGGTTATTTGGTATGATATATCAGAAGGAAGACTAGTGTTTAATCATGTTAATGAATTTAAAATGATTTAGAGTCATCTCAAATCTATTAAAGTGAAATTTTCATATGTTTTTTTCATAATTTTTACTACTTTCATTAATTTTGTAATAATGGGATATAATGTTGAATTCTATAATAAATTATTATAGAAATTATGACTATGTGTTTGAATTATGCATGGTTCTAGAAAATGATTGGAATTCCCTATACGGTGAATTTAAGAAGGGATGCTTCAAGAATTTCAAGTTTTACATAAACTACTACCAAGGGTGTAAGAATTTTACTACAAATTGTTAATATTTTATTAGAATCATGGTTCAACAATTCAAAGGATTCATTTCATTCTATGATTTTGAGTTGGTTTATAGTAAATTACATGTCTGAAAGGTTCAACAAGGTTTGTTTAGTTAATGTTAAAGCTCTCCAGATCATGGGGAAATCTAAATTTAAAGTCTAAATGTAAAATATAATATTCCAAGAGTTACAGAGGCGGGGGGCTGCTGCTGGGGTGGGGGTGGGGGGGGGGTTTTGTAGGGGCTAGTGTGGAGGGGGTACAGTGGGGGGGGGGGGATGGTGCAGGGGTGGTGGGGATGGTACAGGGGTGGGGGGAAGGGCTGGGGTGGGTGGGAGGAGTCCAATGTAATTTCACTTTAAACCAACCTTTATTTATAATGGTCCTCCATTGTCTATAAATTCAATCACAGCTTCCCATATTTTTTTCTCCACTGTTTAAAATACAAACTAATCAAGATCAAACTTTAGGGTGGCAGATATAACCATCAATGAGTATTTGAAGTTCTATAATAGGTTTTCCATGAATAACCAATAGGAAATGTGGTTTTTTATCACATTATTCATCCTTAAATAATATTCTCCATTTATAACTACTTAGATAATCTCCACATTCCCTGGGTTTTCACTTTAGCATGCACTGAACATATGCCATCGTATGTTCTTTTTAATGTGTTTGCACCTATTTTAGAACATCAGAAGATTACATCACATAAATTTAAATGAGGTGATGTACATGGAACATAAAAATATTATGCCTGATGAAACCTAACAAATGGTCACGCAACAGATTATAGGTAGTAGGAATGGATAAAATAGCGGCGGCTATAAAAAACTATAATATATACATCCCAACAGATATTAAAAGATACATTTTTATAGTTCTTCTACTTATTCTTCAATTGTAATATAAAAACTCTATAATACTATAATATATATTTCCAAGCAAGTACTTCTTCATATTCTTGTGCTCATGATTATACAAATATTGAATACCTACATACATATGATTATGCATATATCTATGCTCATTCTAATCGTTATGAAATTACTAGAATACACACATTTTGTAGTTGATATAGTGCATATGTTTATGCTTCTTCTTTAACACTTGATGCAATACAATCACATTATCAAATTAACAGTAAAAATTCTTATGATTATGTTTATAGACATGCTTATACAAATACTATAATACATACAGAATATCGAATACTATAATATAAAAGTATTGAAAAAAATACGATAATATATAAATCATAACAAATGCATTTGGTTTGGCTTATTCTTATAGAGAAAATTTATTATTTACATACATATGCTTATGTTTATGGTAATTATTACACTAATGTGTATACAGAAACTTAAATAATACACATTTTCATGTTGTTAGTGCATGTTTTTTCTTATGTTTATAGATATACTATAATATATAGACATTTTCAAGTTTACAGTGCTTGTGCTTATGCTTCTACAAATACTAAAATACATACACATTATCATATAATGTAATATAATTTTTTTAACATTATGCCAATGTGTTTCATTATAATAACATTCTTAACGTGAAAAGTATAGATAGTTGTGTATGAAACAATCGCCATGATATTCATATATGAATAATTTCTACAATTGAATCATGTTTTATCTATTAATGAAATTATTTTTTTCTTATAAAGATATTTTTTTCTAGACTTCGATGAAGATTTAGTACAAGTTACCCATTATAGTAATTTATTTTTAACATTTCAACCATGTTCTTCATATTTTTCTAGGTATGTTACATGCATTAATTATATATTTATCACAACTCTGAATCATTATTGACTTATTAAAAAACTATATTTGTTCAGGAGATGACATGCCAATAAATTTTCTAGCATCATGTTTCAATGATGATTTATAGTGACCTAAATTCATCACACTACAATAGTCCATAATTCATAGAAGCCTTTAGTGATAAAATTACTTGGCACTACTTATATCCATTGGGATACATGGGATAGTGTTTTTTATGGGGGTTATTTGGATCGTTGTGCTATGAGCATCTAATTAAGTGCGTTTGTTTTACTCTATTTTACTGGCTTGGTTTTGGTTTCTGAAACTAGTGATGTATTTCATATTTTGATATATTGTTCAGAGCTGTTAAGTACAAGCATGCCTTGGTGTGGTTGTGCCTGAGTCTTTATTAGTAATCTTCAAATGGATGATTGTGTTGTCTGCATATGTTCTAATTCATGGTAGCAGTACAACAAGAGTATTGATATGAGTAGATTCATTGATGGTTATGAAATATTTAAGACCAAGGTGGAGGATCAAATGATGATGTTGGAAGGGAGCAGGGATCGGGGAGCAGGGATCGGGGAGCAGGGAGCAGGGAGCAGGGAGCAGGGAGAAGGGAGCAGGGAGTAGGGAAGAGGCAGGGAGGCAGGGACACAGGGAGTATGGCGGAGGTAGGGAGTAGGGAGCAGGGCAGAGGTAGGGAGGCAGGGAGACATGGATAAGGGCCGAGGAAGGGAGGCAGGGAGTCAGGAAGGTAGGGAGGCAGAGAGGCAGGGAGTAGGTCGGAGGCAGGAGGTAGGAGGTAGGGAGCAGGGTAGAGGCAAGGAGGTAGAGAGGCAGGGAGGCAGGGAGGCAGGTAGGTAGGGAGGCAGGGAGCAGGGCGGAGGCAGAGAGTAGGGAGCAGGGAGAAGTGGTTGACCAGGGAGGTAGGGCGTAGGAGGCAAGCAGTGGGGCAGAGGCAGGGAGGCAGGGCGGAGGCAGTGAGGCAGGGAGGAGACAGGGAGTACGGAGTAGCAGGCAGGAAGTAGGGAGGGAGTAGGGAGGGAGTAGTGGTTGAACAGGGTGTAGTAGAGCCATTTTTTTCTTTCTATAAACGGATTGTAGCTCTGGATTTTTTACTACAAAATCAAGGATACCATTTCATTATATTTTAATTTTTTTATAGAGAATCTATTATATATCCACGGTTGTAAACAGTGGAAGTATACCAATTTCCATGCTTTGAACCATGGCTATAGGTGTAGTGTCATGGTTATAAACTATGGAAACAAATCCATGTGAAAGATTTTATGGACATGGTTGCAAACCGTGGATATAACTCTACATCCATGGTTTCGAACCATGGCTATAGGTTTCACACCCAACCTTTTTATATTATTTATTTTATTTTATTTTTATCAGGCATCATATTTTTCAGGTCAAGGCCCGACTTAAAATTTCTGAGCTCTTATTTAGAAATGAATGTTTCTCCCTTGGTTGCGTCCATCTCACTGCAGTCGAAGACGTGCAGCCTCACCTGGGTCGCCGTGTGACCTCTCCCACCTCACCGTATATCATGCCCGATGATCAACTAATAAAGTAAGACGAATTAAGAAGAGTTTTAATAATAATGATAATATTAATGTCACTTGAGAATATTATTATTTTCTTGGATAACAATTTAATTGAGTATTATTTTTATTAATAGCATTTTATTAGGTTGATCATTGTATAGTTTATTATTTAGGTTATTAGGTATGTTATTATCTTATTATTATTATTATTATTATTATTATTATTATTAGTGTTTTGTGTTTTGCGTCACTGGACGTACGGGCAGGGCATGGTTCTGAGACCGCACGGTCTGCCCAGCTTTCAGAAATGAGTTAAAACATAAAGGAATAATAAAATGATGTTGAGTAATGAAATTGAAATAAATGAAAATAATAAGTTTAATAGAAATCCAAGAAGTTATTTTAATGATAATAATAATAATGTTTGAGAATATTAGTATTATTAATTAATAATATAAAATTTATTAAGTTGTTATTAATATTGTAATACATATTATTATTTTTAAGGTTTTAGTTTAAGAATAATAATATTATTAATATTGATAATTACTATTAGTTTTATTTTATTTATTTGTTTTTTTTGTTTTACTTTTTTTTATTCTTTTTTAGGGTAGGGTTTGGACCCCCCCCCCCCCCCCGTTTTTCTCCCCCTAGGTCGTGAATCCCTCTACCCCGCTGGAACCCCTCACGTCACACCCAATGCCTCCTACCTCCTCCACCTTGACCTTCCCTTAGCCCTCAGCCTCGCCGCCTCCTGCCACCCACGATGCGTGCTCGCCCGGGACCCCGCACCCCGCCTCCCTCCGCCTCCTCCTGCGTCCAGCCTACTCTGGCGGTGACAACCTCACCAGACCCCAGGCCTTCGCCCCCTACCTCCTCGCTATGGCCTCACCTCACCCAGACCAGCGCTGACCTACCCCTCACCCTTCGACACCCCCCTACAGGCCTTCCCTCCATGTCGTCGCCCCCTCCCGGCCACAGTCTGCTCCTTGACCCCCCTTCAGGCGAGACCCAATCCGACGCAATTTCCCCTATTGGTGTGGCCCGGTTTCGGCACAACTACCCGGTGAAACTCTCCTACTGGCCGCAGACTAGTCCGGGGCACCTCCCCCTCACTAAGAGACACCACTCCAACTCCCCCACTGGCATTTTTCTCTCCTTCCACATGTGTTTTACACATTCAGATAAGTCTTTATTTTTTTATTTGAGTTTTGGTTTTATTTTCAGCGAGTATGAGGTCTTATTTTGGGGTTTAATTTGGTAGTCTTGGGTAAATTTGACTTGTTTTGGATTCTCTCTAGGTTTCTTGAGGCGCGGTTGATGTGAAATGGTGATTTCACACCTTTCTTCGGAGGATTATTGGTTCAAGGTAGGTGTTTCCATGCATTAGCATCAATAGATTAATTTAATATGTTTGTTTAAATTTATTAATGTATTCCTTGGTTTTATTATGTGATGAATTTGGTGTTTTTGAATTGCTTTGTGTTTAAATGTTGAAGTTGTATTTCTAATATAGAGATTAGCTAGTTTTTGGTGTGTGCTTTGATGCAACATTTTTAAAAAATGGGTTTTTGGAGTTGTTTGGGTTGCGCGAAATGTCCTCAGAAATATTTTTTGACATGCACATGTCATATGGGGTCTACCAGTCATATAAGTCTTGTTTTGAGAGTTATTGGAAACAGGTAATTAATTATTTTAGGTGTGGAAAATATAATTTGGTATCGTTTAATATGTATCTGATTTAGAAATGTATCTTTCTTGAAAAAAAAATTGGTTGTGTGTTGTGCATATCATATTGTAGTGTTTCTTGAAAAAGGTTTTCGAGTCCAATCTTAAAAGTGTGAAATATTTTCTAAATCACTTAAGGTGAGAGTGTATAAAAAAGGGGGTTTAAAAGAAAAATTATTTTTTATGGCACGTTGAACTTATTGCACACCTTTTTGTTTACATTTTTAAATAGTTGGATTATCAGAAAACATGTTTTGGAACGGTTGTGTTGCACATTCGGTTTTTAAGTGGTGTTTTGGCATGAGATCAAGTATGTTTTTGGTGTAAATTGTCATGTGTTAATATTAAATGTTTTATAAATTGTTTACTTGAATTTATTTAATTGAATGTGATGTGCGAACGTGGTTTTTGATAGAGTTAAGCATGTGTTAAATTTTACGTGTCGTTATTGTGTGAAAATTAGGCATTTTTCATGTGAAAACCGATGTTACAATTAGAAACTTTCTATTAGTTGTTTAAATAATTTATAAAGCCATGCATGGGATGTGATTTATCATGTAAAACAGTTTTGGTGTGCATTTGGTCTAAAAAGGAGGATTTTGGAACATGTATTTGGGTGTAAAGTTTTGTGGTGCCTTTGCAAATTGTTTTGGAATTTTTTTTATGAAAAATAAAATTGCATAAGTGGTGAAAGTCATGTTTATCAAATGGTTTATTATGTGTGTTTTTAGAGTGGGGTTTGGGTGTGTAATGTTGGGTCGTAGAGGATGGCAAGAGGGGGGGTGAATTGCCTTTTCAAAAATAATTAACAATTTAAAACAATTATCAATGCAGCGGAAATAAAAAAGGCAAGACACAATTTGATAACGAAGTTCGGCTTAATTACCAAGCCTACGTCTCCACTCCCAACAAGAACCGTTGAGAGATTAATACGTCAGCTTGCTTTTTAATGGTTGTAGCAAGAAACCCACTAGCCGTTTTAAGGTAGGCTAGAACACCTTCGTACAGCTTTCTTTTTTATTATGGTTGTAGCAAGAAACCCAATTGAAAGAAAGAATGGAAATGAGAGGATTGTTTTAATCCAAACCCAATGAAGAACTAAACAAATAAAATAATACAAACACACGGAAGCCTTGAGCTCCAAAAGTGTGAGAGCAGTTGATGGAGAGGGAGCTCAAGCTTCAAGGATGGCAATGGATCACAAGAGGCCTTGGAGATTTGTCGTTAGAGCGTCAAGACATCAAAATATAATTCAGGGTGTGTTCCCAGCATCCATGGTTTCTTATTTATAGGAGAAATACCCATAAACACTTCAATATAGCCGTTGGAGGGCTTCTGGAGCCGTTGGGGGTCAAAATTACAAGTCTGGTCAAAGCCCAACGGCTAGTTTGACTGGGCACACCGGCTGGCCGGTGGTGTCTCACCGGCTGGTGGTCCACCGGCTGGCCGGTGCTAAGCTCCCGGCTGGCCGGTGGTCCAGACAGAGCAGGCTTTCTGTCTGGGTTCCACCGGCTGGCCGGTGGTCATCCACCGGTTGGCCGGTGGCACCAGGCAGTGGGCAAGCCGACTGCCTGGGTCCTCCGGCTGGCCAGAGGGCAAGAACCGGTTGGCCGGTGCCCATACCGGCTGCCCGGTGCGCTAGCACCGGCTGACCGGTGGATCTGGCAGAAAGCAATGCTTCTGCCAGAGACCACCGGCTGGCCGGTGGGAATCCACCGGTTGGCCGGTGGACTCAGAGAGTCCACTATCATCCTTCTTGGGCCAACTCCTGGGCAACCTTTTTCCTAGCATCAAAACACTTGAAAACAAGTTAGAACACGATGAGAGTGATTGTGATCATTAAAATCCAAGAGAGAGGTGTACAACAATCTCCCCCTATTTTTATGATCACAATCACAAAAGAGAAAGCTTTAAAAAGGATATGACAATTCGAAACTTAAATAAACAATTTTGGACATGAAAATATATTAGAGATCATTTCAAAAAAAAATTGAAGAGATGTACCATGTATTGAAAATGATCTTAATCTAAAGAGAATGAGTCATTTTGAAATTGTAACCATAGGTCATTTTTTTAAAAAGGAACAAAATCAATAACTTACCAGTTTTAAAAAAAATTGAACTTTTAAAAAGTGCACTTTAATCAATTGAAATATGAAACTAGTAAACAGAGAAATTTCTCCCCCTTTGGGATTATCAAAATAGGAGGGAAAAAGAAAAAAATGATAAGAAATTAGATAAACAAAAAAAATTGAATTAAAATAAAAAAGAGTTAAATATTTAATAGTGCTCATTGACGAATCATTCCTAACTCCCCCTTAATAAAATCAAAACGTTCAACCGGGAGCGGTTTGGTAAAAATATCAGCTAATTGAAAATCAGTAGAAATGAAGTCCAAAGTGATATCCCCTTTTTGAAAATGGTCACGAAGGAAATGATGCCTTAAGTCTATATTCTTTGTTCTAGAGTGTTGTATTGGATTCTTAGAAATACTAATGGCACTAGTGTTGTCACACCGAATAGGGACATGATCGTAGGAAAGGCCATAATCCAAGAGAGTGTGCTGCATCCAAATAATTTGGGCACAACAATTCCCAGCGGCTACATACTCGGCCTCGACAGTAGAAAGAGCAACACAGTTTTGCTTCTTGCTACTCCACGATACAAGGGACTTGCCTAGCAGATGACAGGTTCCACTAGTACTCTTTCGATCAAATTGACATCCGCCAAAATCAGCATCCGAATATGAAGAAAGTTCGAAAGAAGTATTATAAGGATAAAATAAACCAATGTTTTTGGATCCTCTTAAATACCTGAAAATCCTTTTGACCGATTTAAAATGAGATTCTTTGGGATTGTCTTGAAAACGAGCACAAAGGCAAACACTGAACATGATGTCAGGACGGGTCGCAGTTAGGTAAAGTAGACTCCCGATCATACTCCTATAAAGCTTGTTATCAACCGGTTTCCCAACTTCATCTAACGTAAGCTTATAGGAAGTACTCATGGGGGTACTAATTTCCTTTACTTGATCCATACCAAAATGACTTAAGAGCTCGTTTGTGTATTTGCCTTGGCTTAGAAAAATACCTTTTGAATTTTGAAAGATTTGAAAACTGAGAAAAAATTTCAATTCCCCCATAAAGCTCATTTCAAATTCTTTTCTCATTAAATCTGAAAAATCAGTACAAAGTGATTCTTTGGTAGAACCAAAGATAACGTCATCGACATAGATTTGGACGATTAAAAGATCTTTTTAAGTGTGTTTTAAAAAGAGGGTACAATCAGCTTGACCCATTTTAAAATCATTTTCTAAAAGGAATTTTGTTAACCGCTCATACCAAGCCCGAGGGGCTTGCTTTAAGCCATATAGAGCCTTGGTTAATTTAAAAACATGATTTGGAAATTTTGGATCTTCAAAACCGGGAGGTTGTTCAACAAAGATTTTTTCTAAAATAAAACCATTTAAAAAGGCGCTTTTAACATCCATTTGAAAAAGTTTGAAATTTAAGTGGGCAGCGAAAGCCAACAAGATTTTAATGGATTCTAATCTAGCAACGGGCGCAAAGGTTTCACCATAATCAATTCCTTCTTCTTGATTATATCCCTTAGCTACTAGGAGAGCCTTGTTCCGGGTTATATTTCCTTGATCATCAAGTTTGTTCCTAAAAACCCATTTAGTGCCAATAATTGGATGATCATTGGGTCTTTCAACAAGAGTCCAAACATCATTTCTAGAGAATTGATTTAGTTCATCTTTCATTGCAAGAACCCAATTCTCATCATTAATGGCATCATTAATGGTTTGAGGCTCTAGGTGAGAAATGAAGGCTTGATGTTCAACCTCGTTGAGGATTGATCTTCTAGTTTGAGTACCGGCTTGAAGATCACCTATAACATTTTCTAATGGATGGTCTCTAGAAGGTTTCCAAACCTTAGGCAAGGTGGAAGGCAAAGAAGGTGAAGAAGGTTCATGATCATCATCCTCCTTGAGAGGAGAAGAGGAATCATTTAATTCAAGTTTATCAAGCTTATCTTCAACATCTTCAATGACCGGATGGGGTTTTGGAAGATTTTCATCAAACTTGACATGAGATGATTCTTCGATGGTTTTTGAACGTTTGTTGAAGACATGATAGGCTTTGCTTGAGTTGGAGTACCCAAGAAAAATACCTTCATCGGATTTGACATCAAATTTCCCAAGGTTATCTTTTGTGTTAAGGATAAAGCATTTACAACCAAACACTTTAAAATAACCAACTTTGGGAAATTTGCCTTTCCAAAGTTCATAGGGGGTTTTCTTAAGAATGGGTCTTACAAGGACTCTATTGATAGTATAACAAGCAGTGTTAACTGCCTCGGCCCAGAAAAATTGAGGGAGGTTGAATTCACTAAGGAGGGTTCGAGCAATTTCTTGGAGAGTTCGGTTTCTCCTTTCAACCACTCCATTTTGTTGTGGAGTCCTAGGGGCAGAGAAGGTGTGATTGTATCCTTGAGAGGAACACAATTCATCAAATTCTTTGTTCTCGAATTCACCGCCATGGTCACTGCGGAGCGATATAATTTTATATCCTTTTTCGTTTTCTACTTTCCTAGATAATTTCAAAAAGGTTCTACAAGCATCATTTTTATGAGCTAAAAAGAAAACCCAAGTGAAACGAGAAAAGTCATCTACTAGGACAAAGGTATAGGATTTTCCTCCTAGACTTGATAAAGGGGTAGGACCAAAAAGATCAAGATGTAGGAGCTCAAGAGATTTGGAAGTGGACACTTCCTTCTTAGATTTGAAAGAAGACTTGTGTTGCTTGCCAAGTTGGCATGGCTCACAAATCAAATCTTTCTTAAACTTAAGTTTAGGAAGGTCACGGATGAGCTTGTTCTTATTAAGCTTTAGAAGTGAATGAGAGATACAATTCCCCAACCTTCTATGCCAAAGCCAAGACTCATTGTCAAGAGCACTTAAACATTTAACATTTTGGCTAGCTAAAGACTTTAAATCAATAATGTAAACATTTTGAAAACGGGAAGCAGAAAATATCAATTTGTTTTGAAAATCAAACACATTGCATAAATCATTTTGAAAATTCACCGAAAAACCACTATCACAAAGTTGAATAATGATAATTATATTATGTTTTAAACCTTTAACAAATAAAACATCTTTAATTAAATAGGTTCTACCAAATCCAATGGTACCTATTCCGACGATCTTGCTTTTTGAATTGTCACCGAAGGTGACGTATCCTCCATCGAATTCTTCAAGGGAGTTGAACTCGGAGGGATCGCCACACATGTGCCTTGAGCATCCGCTGTCGAGATACCACGAGCCTTTCGAAGTCCTACTTCTTTGGCGTTTATCCTACAAAATCAAGAGAGAATATATTTTGGTACCCATATAAGTTTGGGTCCGGAAAGATTAGCTAAAAGATACTTTTGAACCAATATTTTTCTAGAGGGTTGCCATCTAAAATACTCATCCGAGTAGGTAATGGTTTTGGGGCTTCCATACCTTTCATTTTTACAATAACATTCATAAATCATGTGCCTGGTCTTTTTACAATAATTACAAAATTTATATTGAGAGCTCCCCCTTACAAAAGTAGTGGGTGCTCTAGAAGAAGTGGCTTGTTTGTTAAAGCCAAGTCCATGTGTTGTTCTAGCTGAACGCTGAGAACCTAGTAATTTGGTCAAATTTTGTTCACCTTGGGTGAACTTGGCAAGAGACTCCCTTAGATCTTTAATGGTTGAATTCAAAGAATCAACATTTGGAATATCTTGGATCTTAAGGGTAAGTTCCTCATTCTTTTTGAGAAGTTGTTCTTTTTCAGAAATGAGAATTTTATTTTTCTTTTTCAAAGCCATAAATTTAGAGGTAAGTTCGTGAAAACCTTCCTCTAATTGATCTCTCACATTTTTAAGATCTTCATAGGACATGTCATTATTGAAAGAGGAAGATGAGGAAGAGGAGTCGGAAGAAGATACCTCATCAAATGCCATTAGGCATTGTTCACCTTCATCGCTTGAGTCACTTGAAGACAAGGAGTCATCACTTCCACTCCATGTGGATGCTTTGAAAGCCTTCTTGTTTTTCTTTTCTTTTACCCTTTTCTTGAAAATGGAGCACTCCGGTTTGATGTGGCCTTTCTTTCCACATTCAAAGCATGTAACTTCATTCTCTGCTTTGGGCTCTTCCTTTCGTTCCCTTCGAAAGTTATTCTTTTTCTTCATGAATTTGCTCATTTTTCTTGCTAGTTGAGCAATCTCGGATTCGCTATCAGCGGAGGAGCTTTCTTCCTTTGCTTTGAAAGCAATGTTCTTTTTCTCCTTGAAGTTTTTACCTTCTTTATCGGCTTGCCTCTTCATGGTGATCTCGTAGGTCATGAGTGATCCAATGAGCTCTTCAACCGGAATTTTCTTGACATATTTTGCTTCTTGAATTGCGGTCACCTTTGGTGCCCATGAGCTTGGTAGGACCCAAAGAATCTTCTTGACCATCATTTCTGTAGAAACATCATCACCAAGAGATTTTCATCCATTGCAAACGTCAGTAAAACGAGTAAAAATTTCATTAATTGATTCATGTGGGTGCATGGTGAAACTTTCAAAATCTTGGCGATACATGTCTAATCTAGTGTCTTTGACTTTGTTAGTGCCCTCATGGGTTACTTCTAAAAGTTTCCAAATTTCATAAGAAGAGGAGCAAGTAGAAACACAGTTGAATTCATTACGGTCTAGCCCACAATGAAGAGCATTCATGGCTTTGCCATCAAGCTCAAAATTGGCAATGTCTTCGGGGGTCCATTTGGACTCATCCTTGTTAGATAAAGTATAGCCTTGCATTACAATCCTATAGATAGGATAACCAATGCTTCTAAGAAAAGTAATCATGTGATTTTTCCAATAAGTGTAATTGGTTCCATCAAAGAATGGAGCATGAGTCATAGAATACCCTTCGGGAGCATGCGAGGAATTAGCCATCACTAAGGATCTTAAGTTTGTAACCGGTTAAGGTAATACACAAATGCTTCCTCTGATACCAAATGTCGGGTCGTAGAGGATGGCAAGAGGGGGGGTGAATTTCCTTTTCAAAAATAATTAACAATTTAAAACAATTATCAATGCAGCGGAAATAAAAAAGGCAAGACACAATTTGATAACGAAGTTCGGCTTAATTCCCAAGCCTACGTCTCTGCTCCCAACAAGAACCGTTGAGAGATTAATACGTCAGCTTTCTTTTTAATGGTTGTAGCAAGAAACCCACTAGCCGTTTTAAGGTAGGCTAGAACACCTTCGTACAGCTTGCTTTTTTATTATGGTTGTAGCAAGAAACCCAATTGAAAGAAAGAATGGAAATGAGAGGTTTGTTTTAATCCAAACCCAATGAAGAACTAAGAAAATAAAATAATACAAACACACGGAAGCCTTGAGCGCCAAAAGTGTGAGAGCAGCTGATGGATAGGGAGCTCAAACTTCAAGGATGGCAATGGATCACAAGAGGCCTTGAAGATTTGTCGTTAGAGCATCAAGACATCAAAATATAATTCGGGGTGTGTTCCCGGCATCCATGGTTTCTTATTTATAGGAGAAATACCCATAAACACTTCAATATGGCCGTTGGAGGGCTTCCGGAGCCGTTGGGGGTCAAAAGTACAAGTCTGGTCAAAGCCCAACGGCTAGTTTGACTGGGCACACTGGCTGGCCGGTGGTGTCTCACCAGTTGGCTGGTGGTCCACCGGCTGGCCGGTGCTGAGCTCCTGGCTGGCCGGTGGTCCAGACAGAGCAGGCTTTCTGTCTGGGTTCCACCGGCTGGCCAGTGGTCATCCACCGGTTGGCCGGTGGCACCAGGCAGTGGGCAAGCCTACTGCCTGGGTCCTCCGGCTGGCCGAAGGGCAAGAACCGGTTGGCCGGTGCCCATACCGGCTGCCTGGTGCGCTAGCACCGGCTGACCGGTGGATCTGGCAGAAAGCAATGCTTCTGCCAGAGACCACCGGCTGGCCGGTGGGAATCCACCGGTTGGCCGGTGGACTCAGAGAGTCCACTATCAGCCTTCTTGGGCCAACTCCTGGGCAACCTTTTTCCTAGCATCAAAACACTTGAAAACAAGTTAGAACACGATGAGAGTGATTGTGATCATTAAAATTCAAGAGAGAGGGGTACAACATGTAAGTGGTTTCACAATGTGTACCTTGTTTGGCTTGACTTTTGGGTGTAAATGTGTTGTGTTAGTGATTTGTAAATGTGAAACTTGATTGAGAACTAACTAAACATATGATTTTCTGAGGGTCATGACCTTCTAAGCCATGTTTTCTGAGGGTTGTGGCCTTCTAAGCCAAGTTTTCTGAGGGTCGTGGTTTTTAATCAACGTTTCACCAGGACACAAGGTTCTAGGGTCCCACTCCAGCTAGATAAACCTTAGGGGATTTACCCACAGTGCTCTACTATTCATGATGTGGTGCCTTCCGTCAGCATACGGAGGACCACTTGAGTTCTTGCATGTTCTTTATAAATGTTTCCCTTCCATTTTGAAGTAGTATTGTGAAATGGTTTTTCTTTTAGTACTCTTCCCTTTTCACTTTCAGTTTTTAAAATTTTTCCTTAAAAGTGTTTTAAAAGTATGGTTTTAAATAAGCATATTAAATTATCTTTTTGATGTTGTGGCATGGAACCTTTTTATTGGGTGACGTCCTACTGGGATCTTGGCTCACACCCTACATACACCTCTTGGTGTATGTAGACTTTGTTCTTTGCGTATTCCAGGTTTAGGCATCGTGCTTAGCGATAATGGTTCAGGCTGTTGAGGGCCTTCTCATATAGGCCCTTGTGGGTGGCTTATGGATGTTTCACCTCTCTTGGTTCATGGAGGTTTGTTATAGAGTTTTGTTACTCCTCTGTTGTAGTACTTTGCAGTTTTGTCTAACGTTGTAAGTCATTAAAATTGAAAGTTGTTATGGGCATGTTTGACTGAATTTATCAGATCTGAATTTTTAGTTTTTTTGTTTATTTTAATATATTTAATTCATGTAAATCGTTCCCAGCTTTCATTTTTTATACCCAAGCACTTGTTCCAACCCATGGGGATCGGGAACGCCCTTCGGGCCATGTTGCGGACCTGGTCGGGTGCCGGGTTAGATGGTGACCAGGCCTGGTTCGTGACAAAATGGTATCAGAGGAGGTTTTCTCTCTTGGGTTGTTTTCTTTTGGGATAGAGCCATGGTAGATTAGATTTAAGGTTATCGGGACTCAATGTCTTGTCTATGAGTAAGGTGCATGTCCAGCACACCTCGTGGCGGGACTCGAGTTACCAAAGTAAGTTGAGGTTTTTCTACAACATTGGTCTATGTGGTAAATTTTTTTAGGGGAAATGAAAAAGGAGTAGGGTCAGTGGTCCTAGTGATCTCACAGGGTCTGGAAAGCCATGTGGAGCTGGGACACTGTCCTAGAATACCCTCTTTGGCGGTGGCATGATTGGCGTATGGCCGCCAACCAGATGTTCCAGTCTCCCACTAACACTAGATTTCTCGTGAACCATTTCTCTTTTCTTTGTTTTGGAATTGTGGAAATTTGGTTTTTAAGTAAAAATGATTTGGTCTTGAAAAATGTTTTGAAATGAAGCACTTTAAAAAGGAAATGGTGTATGTGATTTAAAAAATGTGGGTTGAATGTTTTGGTTTTGAAAAAAATATGAAGATTTGGGGTTGATCCTTTGTGTTCTCATGGGAAACCACATGCATGAGTATATATAGAAAGAGAAATGGTCAATGGCATGAGTGGATGGATTCCAGGATGGATATGAGGTGGGTGCTGGTGTGGCATGGGAACATGCATGTGCGAGGCCATGGGACACCATTGGTGTTTTTGAAGCCCACTAACTCTGCTTATTTTCAAAAAAAAATCATTAAATGAGAATTCATCATGTTAATAACTAGTGATTTTGTGGTGTGTCCTGTGTTTTGGAAATTTCAGATGTGATCCATTTTGAGCAGAGGATCCTTTCTGACTGATTTGTGCCCTGAGTTTAAATTCTTATTTGAAAGTTGGTATGCAAGCGTGTAGTTAGTGAATTATTTTGATAAGTGCTTTGGGAAGCCCTTGTATTGGTTACCCCTACATGTTTAGGATTTGCTTGTGGTATTTATTGGTCATTGGACCAGTTTGATTGGGTTCATGGTTTCCTTTCTTGATTATTGCACCCCCCCCATAAAGCATTAACATGCGATTGAAGTGTGGATACAAGTAATTCACCATTGGTCGACCCTCTAGTTGATTAAAGCGAGGATTCTCCCTTTTTAGTGATAATGCTAGGTTTTTATCTTATCCTTTTCAGTTAAGTGAATCCTCTCATAACAGGATGATAGACGCGAGGGAAATTAAAGGGAGTTCTGGCCTTTTTGAGTTGTCTGGCTCATCGGGTATGAAGTTTGACATTGTTGTGTTTGAAAGTTCCCCAGGAAATGGTGAAAGGAATTCCAACGGGGAAGGGAGAAGATGGTTCATAATTTTTAGTGTTGACTAGTGTCTTGAAGGGATTTGTAGTACTTTTATTGGCTGCAAGGTTCATGTTTGGTGATGTCTTGTAGTGTGAGTCTCTTTGAAGAGCAAGGGTGGATTTATTAGGATCCTTTGGGAATCCTTGTTTTTATAGGAGTGTGTCCTCCTCTTAGGGAGTTTTGGTTATTTCTGTTCAAAGGGGAGTGTTGTCGTGCATCTTTATTTCTTAAGTTTCTTAGTTAAGGTGAAGAGGTGATGCATTTTCATCCTATAAACCCTTGTATTGGTGGATGTTCTGCGAGTGATTGGTTGGATGTCGTGGTGTGTTGTGTTTGATGGGGTTGTCTTGATTGCGGTGTGGTTGTGTGTAGCACCAAATGGATAAGCTTCGTTCGGGAATCTTTGACACCTGACTGCGAGGCAGGAGATGCTTCAAACATCAGGGCTCTAGACATAGGCCTCAGAGTGAAGCTGGCGCATTGTCAGGAACCCCGAGAGTGTATGGGACCCCGACTTTATTTCTGCCACTAGTATTGAAAGTAAAAGTGGTTTAAATTTTCCTTTTTGGCTGTTTCATTCTGATGACCCATCTGGGTGCATGGGGTTTCTCGTGGCTATGAGGAGGCATGGTCGTCTCATAACCTTAAAGTCTCGAGGGTGGCATCCTAGCGGATGTAATCACTTTTGGTGTTCCTTATGGGGTCTGTTAGGTAAATTGGCCTCAGATTTGAATAGTGCACATCCAGGGATGTAGTGATGATGGTTGGTCTTATGTCATGATTTTGAAGCCTGGTGGTCGGGCCCCTCCCTTCCCACCCTTTATGGTGGGGTGTTTGGTCACCGTACAAAAATTTTCAAAGTTTTGTACCTTCTGTCAGTTCTAATAGTGGGGAGACCCATGATGGGTCTCGCTCAAATGTCTCTGGAATGAGTTGGTGTTAGCCTTTTTCATAATGGCGGGGAGTCAACTCGAGCCTCCCCGGGTTGGTTTTCAAGTCTCATCTCGGGCGTCAGTAAGTTTCTAATGGTGGGGATCCCCTTCGAGATTTCCCATGATGGCTTTTATTTCTATTTCCAGATATGACTTGGTGGTAGGTGATAAGAGTATTTTTTGGATTTGGTTGGTCTTGTCTGTTTATTCTAGTCAAATTACATGGTTTTCATAAAATGCTACTCGAGGTGTTTTGGCTTGTGAAGTTGGTTTTCGTGGGTGCGAGAGTTCCTTTCATTGATCAGTCAACTGGAGGCGTTCTAGATCATTGGGGCAGGAGACACGTATTAGAAAGTATTTTTACGCGTTTCATGAAGCTATCTTTAAGTCACTTTCTCTGAGCACGATACTTTTTCCTCTTTTGGATTGTTGATTGTGGGGATCATATTTGATCCTTAGTAGGGCATCTGTTTCTTCTTTGAGTCTCAACCTTATTTGTGGATTTTCGGGGACGGAAAGCTTTATGGTGGGGAGAATTGTCACACCCATACTTTTTATATTATTTATTTTATTTTATTTTTATTGTGAATTAGATAGTTTGGGTTGAGTCCCGACTTAAAATTTCTGAGTGCTTATTTAGAAACGAATGTTTCACCCTTGGTTGCGTCCAGCACACCGCGGTCGAAGCTGCGCGGCCTCACCTGGGTCGCCGCGTGACCTCACCCACCTCGCCGCACATCATGCCTGATGATCAACTAATGAAATAAGATGAATTAAGAAGAGTTTTAATACTAATGATAATATTAATTTCACTTGAGAATATTATTATTTTCGTGGATAATAATTTAATTGAGAGTATTATTTTTATTAATAGCATTTTATTAGGTTGATCATTGTATAGTTTATTATTTATGTTATTAGGTATGTTATTATCTTATTATTATTATTATTATTATTATTATGAGTGTTTTGGGTTTTGTGTCACTAGACGTATGGGAAGGGCACGGTTCTGAGACCACACAGTCTGCCCAACTTTCAGAAATGAGTTAAAACATAAAGGAATAATAAAATGATATTAAGTAATGAAATTTAAATAAATGAAAATACAAAGTTTAATAGAAACATAAGAAGTTGTTTTAATGATGATAATAATAATAATGTTTGAGAATATTAGTATTATTAATTAATAATATAAAATTTATTAAGTTGTTATTAATATTGTAATACGTATTATTATTTTTAAGGTTTTAGTTTAAGAATAATAATATTATTAATATTCATAATTACTATTAGTTTTTTTTTATTTTGTTTTTTTGTTTTTTTTTACATTTTTTATTCTATTTTAGGGTAGGGTTTGGACCCCCCCCCCCCCCATTTCCCCCCCTAGGTCGCAACTCCCTCTACCACGCTAGAACCCCTAGCGCTGCACCCCATGCCTCATGCCTCCCCCTCCTTGCCCTTCCCTCAGCCTCACCTCCTCCTGCCACCCACGCTACGTGCTCACCCGGGACCCTGCACCCCGCCTCCCTTGGCCTCCTACTGCTTCCAGCCTGCTCTGGTGGTGACAACCTCACCAGACCCCAACCCTGCTCCCCCTGCCTCATCGCTACGGCCTCGCCTCACCTGGCTCAGCGCCAACCCACGTCTGACCATCCGACGCCCCCCTGTCGGCCTTCCCTTCGTGCCATCACCCCCTCCTAGCCACAGTTTGCTCTTTGACCCCCCCCCCCTTCTGGCAAGATTCTGGCCGGTGCGATTTCCCCTGCCGGTGTGACCCGGTTTCGGCATGACTACCCGACGGGCCTCTCCTGCTGGCAGCAGACTAGTCTGGCGAACCTCCCCCTCACTAGGAAACACCACTTTGGCTCCCCCACCAGCGTTTTTCTCTCCTTCCACATGCGTTTCACACATTCAGATAAGTCTTTCTTTTCTTTATTTGGGTTTTGGTTTTATTTTCAGTGAGTATGAGGTCTGATTTTGCGGTTTAATTTGCTATTCTTGGGTAAATTTTCTTTGTTTTGGATTCGCGCTAGGTTTCTTGAGGTGAGGTTGATGTGC
The DNA here is from genome assembly GCA_963277665.1 of Viscum album. Classification (NCBI taxonomy): domain Eukaryota; kingdom Viridiplantae; phylum Streptophyta; class Magnoliopsida; order Santalales; family Viscaceae; genus Viscum; species Viscum album. The sequence continues at coordinate 2,024,616,841 of OY728138.1, forward strand.
AGTTGTGATTTCACACCTTTATTCAGAGGATTCTTGGTTCAAGGTAGGTGTTTCCATGCCTTAGCATCATTAGATTAATTTAATATGTTTGTTTAAATTTATTAATGTATTCCTTGGTTTTATTATGTGATGCATTTAGTGTTTTTGAATTGGTTTGTGTCTAAATGTTGAAGTCATATTTCTAATATAGAGATTGGCTAGGTTTTGGTGTATGCTTTGATGCAATGTTTTTAAAAAATGGGTTTTAGGAGTTGTTTGGGTTGGGAAAAATGTCCTCAGAAATATTTTTTGACATGCACATGTGATATTGGGTCTAGCCGTCATATGAGTCTTGTTGTGAGAGTTATTGGAAACATGAAATTAATTATTTTAGGTGTGGAAAATATAATTTGGTAATATTTTAATATGTATCTAAGTTAGAAATGTATCTTTCTTGAAAAAGAATTGGTTGTGTGTCGTGCATATCATATTGTGGTGTTTCTTGACAAAGGTTTTCGGGTCCGATCTTAAAAGTGAGAAATATTTTCTAAAGCACTTAAGGTGAGAGTTTATAAAAAAAGGGGTTTAAAGGAAAAATTATTTATTATGGCACGTTGAAAATATTGCGTGCCTTTTTGTTTACATTTTTAAATAGTTGGATTAGTGGAAAACATGTTTTGGAACGGTTGTGATGCACATTCAGTTTTTAAGTGGTGTTTTGGCATGAGATCAAGTATGTTTTCAGTTTAAATTGTCATGTGTTAATATTAAATGTCTTATAAATTGTTTAGTTGAATTTATTTAATTGAATGTGATGTGTAGACATGGTGTTTGATAGAGTTAAGAATGTTTTAAATTTTAGGTGTCGTTATTGTGTGAAAATTAGGCATTTTTCATTTGAAACACGATGTTCCAATTAGAAACTTTCTATTAGTTGTTTAAATAATTTATGAGGTCATTCATGGGATGTGATTTATGATGTGAAATAGTTTTTGTGTGTGTTTGGTCTAAAAAGGGGGATTTTTGAACATGTATTCAGGTGTAAAGTTTTGTGGTTCCGTTGTGAATTGTTTTGGAATTTTTTTTATGAACAATCAAATTGCATAAGTGGTGTGAGGCATGTTAATCAAATGGTTTAGTCTGTGTGTTTTTAGAGTGGGTTTTGGGTGTGTAAGTGGTGGCACACTGTGTACCTTGTTTGGCTTGACTTTTGGGTGTAAATGTGTTGTGTTAGTGATTTGTAAATGTGAAACTTGATTGAGCACAAGGGGAAACCCCAGGTTGCTGGGAGGGGGGACAAGACTAGTGGGATAGTGTTCTGAAGGTGACTTGACCCGGTTTCACTGGCAGGACTAACGATTTCAACACTAACTAAACATATGCTTTTCTAAGGGTTGTGGCCTTCTAAGCCATGTTTTATGAGGGTTGTGGCCTTCTAAACCACATTTTCTGAGGGTCATGGTTTCTAATCCACGTTTCACCGAGACATAAGGTTCTAGGGCCCCACTCGAGCTAGATAAACCTTAGGGGATTTACCCATAGTGCTCTACTATTCATGACGTGGTGCCTTCCGTCAGCATACGGAGGACCACTTGAGTTCGTGCATGTTCTTTATAAATGTTTCCCTTCCTTTTTAAAGTAGTATTGTGAAATGATTTTTCTTTCAGTACTCTTCCCTTTTCACTTTCAGTTTTTAAATGTTTTCCTTAAAAGAATTTTAAATGTATGGTTTTAAATAAGCATGTTAAATTATCTTTTTGATGTTGTGTCATGGTACCTTTTTATTGGGTGACATCCTACTGGGCTCTTGGATCACACCCTACATACACCTCTGGGTGTATGTAGACTTTTTTCTTTGTGTATTCTAGGTTGAGGCATCGTGCTTAGCGATAATGGTTCAGGATGTTGAGGTCCTTCTCATACAGGTCCTTGTGGGTGGCTTGTGGATGTTTCACCTCTCTTGGTGTGTAGAGGTTTGTTATAAAGTTTTGTTACTCCTATATCGTAGTACTTTGCGGTTTTTTCTAACGTTGTAAGTCATTAAAATTGAAAGTTGTTATGGGCATGTTTGACTGAATTTATTAAATCTAAATTTTTAGTTTTTATTGTTTATTTTAATATGTTTAATTCGGGTAAAGCATTCCCAGGATTCATTTTTGATACCTAGGTACTTGTGCCAGCCCGTGGGGATCGGAAACACCCTTCGGTCCATGTTGCGGACCGGGTCGGGTGCCGGGTTGGATGGTGACCCAGCCTGGTTCATGACAATAGGTTTTTCCCTCTAGCCATACCAATAGGATCCACGGTCGGTGAAACTATGGATATTGACTATAGCCACGGTTTTGTGTCCTATAGATATAGTTATAAACCGTGGTTATAGCCTTTTTTCTAGTAGTGATAGCTTTTAAAGAAATAGTTTGTGGACACATCCAATCCTGGAGAACTATCTTTTTTGAGACCAAACACTGCTTCCTTAATTTCTAAGTCCATCAGAATCAATGTGAGAAACTGATTTTCCTCCTCAGTAATCAAATTGGGAATAATGTTGTCTCTAACTGGTTCAGTTATTTTTATCCCATTGAAAAGATTCATATAGAAGGAAACAATATGATTTGAGAGGTCCTGTCTTTCTTCCAAAATTTTATCACCATCCATAAGAATTTAAAGGGGTCTATTAACTCTTATAACCCTTTGAATGGAATTGAAAAACTTGGTGTTTCTATCCCCTTCATTGAGCCACCTAATTTTGAATATTTCATTCTTGGTATTGTCTTTGAGATTTATTAGATTATTCAATTTTAAGGACATATCAGCCTCCTGATTCATATCACCAGAGAAATGGGATCTAGTAACAGCTTCTTGAATTTCATGAAGATATCATTCAAGTCCCTCAATCTCAGCATCCAATGAGTTGAACCTTGCCTTACTCCATTCTCTAATATTTATCTTGATCATTTTGAGCTTGGAGATACATAAAAGAGGGTTTCCTTTTCCAATTGTTGAGTTCCAAGTCTCTTGAACAATCTTTGAATAATCCAAAAGAAAGGCCCAAGCATTGTTGAAATGAAAAGGAATTGGCATTTTATTTTCACTTGAGAGAAAACTTATCAAAAGGGGATGATGATTGGAGTTATGTTTGGAAAGGGTAACATAAGAAATTGATTTCCAAGAACCAAGAATTGGGTGATTAAAAAAGGCCCTATCAATTCTACTAGCTCTCATTCCATTCAGATTCCTCTTATACCATGTGAATGTGAAACCAATTAGATTTATTTCCACCAATCATGTTTTCTCAGTACAATCACTAAACTCTTTTCTAGAAGTGTTATTTGTCACTAGACCAATTTTTTCATCCACATGCAGGATGGAATTAAAGTCACTAGCTATAATCCATGAGCTTGTGATATTGCTCGTCAGCTGTATAATCTTTTCCCATAATGATCTCTTATTGACATAATTAATTTATTCATACACAATGGAGTAGGAAAATTGAATACAAGCATGTATAAAACTGCAAGTGATGACCTGTTTATCATAATCAACAATCATTGGAGAGTCAACATTGTAATAGGTCAATAACCAAATCCTATCAGTATTGTCAATATCTTGAGTAGTGCCCAACAAAGAGTATCCTCTACTACTAAACAATTTTTTCATATTTTTAGAGTTAATCTTGGGCTCAAAAACTTCAAAAAATATCTGTTTTATCACTTTGATTAAGAATTATTAATTTATGAAATAGAAAATAAGTTATAAAAATAATTAGTGTGCATAAAAACCAACATACCTCAAATGTAAATCAAGGATGGAATATGCTTCACTTGAAAAAAAATGGTATGTATTTTAAATATACAGTAAAATGTTTGTGTGGTGTGAAACAATAACATAATTATGTCTTTTTTTTATATCATGATTGATGAATCAAAATCCAAATCCACTTCTATCCAACATCATGCAATATGGAATGAGGCATGTGTAAATAAATATGTAATATTGGTAGATGAAAACACACAAAAGTATGGGAAGAATGTGTATGTAACAACCCAAAATTTTATCAATAGAATTTCCCTTCTTATAATTATGTTATATAGTATAAAACACATACATCACATATATAACCCAATAAAAACATCATTCTCATAAATTAGTAGTGAAATAAGTGGTACTTATAGAAATTAAGGAACCTATACCGATAAAATAGTAACCTAGCCGCTGGAATAGTAATATGACCATTAGGAATAGTGATCTATCCAAGAGAATAGTAACCTCACCTATGAAAGTATAAATAAAATTTAGGCATATTATAAATGAAAATATGATATAATTATATCATAGTATAAGTAAATTAATGTTTCAAAAATGATAAATTAAATGTTGATATTTTTTGTAAAACATAAATGTGTATTTATAATTTTATAATTAACAAAATGATTTAAAATAAACTTTATTTTAATAAAATATATTCATAAATTCATTTTTTTATCGTAATTATATGGTAATTTTAGGATACCCTAATTAATTTTTCAAAGTGTCATAAAATCAGTTATAATATTAAATTCGGTATTTTTCAAATAAATGTTAATTTTATTTTAAAATTAAATTTCACATATTTAGAAAATTATTTTTATAAAATGGAGTCCATTTTTGAAATCTACATGTTTAAAATTTTTTAGGGAGAATATTTTGGATTTTTCTAAAATAGTTGCATTTTTGTGAATAGTGAAATATGGTAATTTATGGTATTTATCATTATAAGCTAAATACATGAATTTTTGAGTCATGGATGATGTAAGAACCCATTATTTCAAAATATCCTAAACTATTTACTATATTTAGTCATGGTAATCAACATTATTTATATTCTTGATCCAAAATAATAATCTAATGAATATAATAATCAAAAAAACACCCCTCCCCTCCCCTATAAAGACCACCCCTCACCACCTCTTCTCCTCACACCTTAAAAGCCTTGTATATTGTATAAATTATATAAATTTTCCTTCCCAATCCTCTTACCTGTGTTCAAGAGCTACCAGTATCAACAAAAGACAAAACCTAGTGCATTAATGAGTTTTTCAAGGAAAAAATATCTACGAGGTAAAATCTTTCTTCTTTCTCTTTTAATTTATTTTTTTTCTTAGTATCTCCTCACCTCCTCTATCCAAAGTGGAATGATAACTATAGTATCATATATATAATGTAATATTATTTTTTAATTAAATATACATCATCAAATCTCTTATCTTCTCCATTTATTCTAAAAAATTAAAACATCATCTGTGATGTGTCAATTCACCGCCTTCATGGACGATGATTTTTCATTTTCCATTACCTCCTTTAAGTCTGGTAATAAAACCATTATTATGGTTAAAACAGATTTTAATATGTGTTTTTTAACTTTTTTAGTGTTCTAGAACTAATTTATATACCTAATATTAAATAAAATAAAATTAGTTTATGATGGTCGAAAAACCTGCCAAAAATAAACTAAACTTTTATCAATAATGTTTTATCAAATGAATCGACCTCGTATAAAAAATAATATATGAGACCAATTAAAATTTTTAACTGCATTAATATCATATAATTTCACTTCTAGAGAATTATTTTCATTCTAAAATAACTTCCATGATTATATCCAAGTAAACTGACCATGAAACCATGAAAATGAACACTCCCGGAACGATGATATTAGACTCTAAAACTCATAAAAATAGCCATAAATGAAATTAATAAATTTATAATAAATAAAATACATGTTGAATAGGTTGTGAATTATGTAATTAATGAATCTAATTTGATTATTCTGGATATTAAGTGCTAGTACATAATGCATCTGAACATAAGGTAAGGGGATTATCAAACCCAACTCCTTTTATTTGGATTATCCCTCTTTCACGACAAGTTTTGTATGAACTCTCCACTAATTTTCCATAAACATAATTTCATTATTATTACCATTTATTTTCTAGGATATACATGTTTCTTTCTTTATTTTATAACAAATACACAAATTTTCCAAAAGAACTCTTTTTTCCAAAACACATCTTTGAATCCTCTTGAGTTGTTTCTTCTTCACTCAATAATTATGATTCTTATACCAAATATTTTTTTACCTTTGGGAACCCCAAGTTTATTCATGAAATCATGATGGTAGAAATCCTTATGAAATCCACTCCTTTCCATGGATTAATTCATGACTAGGATTATAATATATTCTATGTGGCATGCATGATTATATAAATATTATGATGTGATGGGTGGGCCCTGAACTATATATCCCTCCAATGTATAGGTTAATGTGATGTATCTTATAAGATAATGTTTATTATGCATGAACATGCTGATAGATTTTTTCACAATGATGATGTTATGATTATGCAAATATATTATGCGTGAACATGATGCTATATTTATTCACAATTATGTGTGGTATTTGACCACTAAGACATGATGCTTCATTTTTATTCATTTCCATATTACATGCCCTTATTTAATGTTTACTCTCATGATTATTATGATGATCCTCTGCTTATGTTATGATAATAAGGATTATACTCACCCATGTTATATCGATTTTGTCCTTATTCATCCTATTATTGGGATTTTAGCTCACCCCTTTATTTGATCTATATCCTCAGGTGACTACATATGAAAAGGATAATATGATATTTAGAAAGATAAATTATGAGATTTAAAAAAAATTATGTTTTATTATGTTCATGTTATGTATGAGCCTAATTTTTTCAAGTCACTAAACCTTTTGATCCTAGATTTGTACCTATTTTAAGTCATTTATATTAAAATTATGTAATAGTTTTGTTGGAAAAGTAGGGTTGTTATAGTTGGTATCAGAGCGGGGTTTATTTAATTTGGGAATTAGGATGATCAAATTTTTTGTGAAAACCCTTAGTATAAGACTAAGTATATGTGAATATACAAGAATATTTGTTTTAGAAAAATTCTAAATATAGGGATTCCATAATATATGCCTTTAGAGTTAACTGTGTAAAAGAATAAATTATTTATTCATGCTTTATTGAATTAACTTTTTTTAAAACCTTTTCTATTTTATAAAATGGTGGGAACCATGAGAAACCAATAAAACAAATTATGTGCAGAATAATGCAATGATTTCTTAAATGACATCCGCAATTCCATGATAGGTGGGGTTAAAAACTTCATGGTGATGTTTACTTAGCTATCTCGGGATATCAATAATAACTTGAAATAGGTGGAATGTATGCCTTCACCTAAAAAGGAACAAATATTAATTGATTCCTTTATGTGGAAATGACCACTTAAATTTAGTGGATCTTCTGATCCACTTGTTTTGGAAAAGTGGGTTAACTCAATAGAGAAGATATTTTTTGTGCTCTAATATTCTGAGAAGGAGAATGTGACTCTGGTTGTTAATCATTTAGATGGAGAGGCTGATCACTTGTGGATATTGATAAAGAACACCAAGCTTAAGGATGAAATAGAAGATATGGAGTGGAAATACTTTAAGAAAATATTTCTTAACAAGTATTTCCCTTGAACTCTTCATACAAATATGGATAGAGAATTAATAGAGATGAATCAAAAGGAAGGTGAATCTATCACAGCTTATGAAGAAAAATTTACATGGATTATAAGATACGCCTTAGGTTTTGTTATCAAAAATGATAAAAAAAATAGATAGATTCTTTAGTGTTTTAAAACCGCACATTTGAAAGGCTCTAGTTCTCTAAGATTTTGGAAGTTATGAAGAAGTGGTTCGATGTGCTATCAAATTCGAGATAGATTTCATAGAATAGTCCTATGGTTATGAAGATAATAAGAGAATAATAGAGTTTCATGTTGGCGGGTAAAATGAAAAGGGAGGAAAGAGGATCCAACCACCCACATGTCAAAAATATGGGAAGAAGCATTATGGAAATTTCCTCAATGGGATAGGAAAATTCTTTAAGTATGGGAGATAAGGAAATCAAGACAATGAATGTCGAAGATACATAAATAATTCAGCCAAAATGATGCATAAAAATGAGGGCACCTCCTAATGTACCACCTATGGTTCAATACTTCAACTATAGGGAGTAAAGAAACTATGAAAGCTAGTGTACTAAACCTAAAGTCCTTGAGGGTAATAGGAATTATTATCCACCAAAGCCAAAGGATCAAGGGAAATCATATTCCATCGAGGTTTATGAAGTGGAGCAAGAAAACAAAGTCATACAAGGAACAATTTTTATTCACTCAATAATGGAAAAATTATTATTTGATTCTAGTTCTACATATTCCATTATATCCTGTAATTTTTATAGAACTATTGAATTGAATCCCTGATACCATGAAGTAGAGATATCTATAAAAACACCTAGTGGTGTGATCATTTCAACCCAAGTGTTGGACTCTTCTTATATTGTTGTAAGTGGGAATATTCTTCCATTTAATCTCATAATACTTCCCTTAGTGTAATTCGACTCTATACTAGGCATGGATTAGATATAGTTATATAGATAACACATAAACTATCTAGAAAAGGAAATATCTTTTTATATTTTGAACCATCCCATGATCCTCTACAAATTCAAGGAAGATCATGAATCTCCTTTGTAAAATACCTCAATGGTGTGGGTGTTGATACCCTGTGAAGAATCATATCAGACCCAAATAGTTAAATAGAAGGAAATCATCAAACTTGAGGAAATTCCCATTATGATGGAATACACTGATGTATTTTCTAATGAGTTACCTAGACTTCCCCCATATCGTGAGGTTGATTTATCAATATAGATCTAACCTGGAGCCATTCCTATCTCAAAATTCCCCTACAGGATGTCCCCAATTGAACTGGAAGAGTTAAATAATCAGTTGTATGAGCACTTCGAAAAAGGTTTCATACACCCTAATTCATCACCTTGGGGTGTGTCGGTACTCTTTGTAATGAAAAATGATGGATCAGTGTGGTTTTATATTGATTATCGAGAGCTCAATAAGATCACCATAAAGAACAAGTATCTTCTTCCAAGGATTGATAACTTGTTTGATCAACTATGAGGATCTTAGTACTTCTCAAACATGGATCATTATTTTGGATATCATCAAATGAATTTGAAGAAGAAAGATATTCAGAAGGATACTTTCTGTTCAAGATATGGGCATGATGAGTTCCTAGTGATTCCCTTCGGACTAACTAATGCACCTGTAATCTTCATAGATCTAATGAATAGAGTATTTAGATAATACCTTGAGAAATTAATGGTATTTTTTATTGATGATATTCTCATTTACTCCAAGATCATTGTGGAACATGAATAACATCTAAGTATTGTGCAGGCGACATTAAGGAATGAGAAATTGTACACCAAGTTCAGCAAGTGTGACTTATGGATGTAGAAGGTCACATTCTTGGGGCATGTGATCACAACTAAGGGAATATATATGGACCCTTCAATAATAAAGGCAATTGAGGAATTTTCTAGACCCACTAATGTCACATAAATAAATATTTTTCATGGATTATCTAGGTAGTTCTGACGTTTTTTGAGGAATTTATCACAATTGTCTAACCCACTAACTAAGTTAACATAGAAAGGGGTAAAGTATGTATAGACAGAAGAATTGAATAAGGATTTAATGATCTCAAGAAGAGGTTGATCACTACACCTGTACTCACACTACTAATAATTGGAGAAGTTTTTTTGATATACAATGATGATTTAAGGAAATTATTAAGTTGTGTACTCCTACAGAGTGATAAATTGATAGCCTGCACCTCATGGTAATTGAATATCCATGAGAATAACTACCCAAAATATGATCTAGATCTAGTAGATGTGATTTTTTCCTTGAAAATATAGCGATGTTACCTCTATGGTGATAAGTATGACATATATATCAATCATAAGATTCTAAAGTATATATTTAAATAGAAGGATCTAAACATGAATCAAAGAAGATGGTTAGAACTAATTAAGAACTATTGTTGCTCTATTAATTGCTATTTGGGAAAGGCAAAAAAAAGGTTAATGATTCTCCTATCATAAAAGATCCTACAACATAATCCATGATTTGAATTGAGAAAGACCATATCTTATTTGATATGAAAATGATGGATTTGGAAATCATGATGGTAGGGAATAAATCCTATCTTTCACAAATTATTTCCCAAAAATGTATCCAAGATAAGTTTAAGGAGGAAAAAAGTGATGATTTGGAGCTACAAAAGAAGGCGAAATCCATAAAGGAAGGGAAGATATGTGATTTTCATATTAATGGTAAGGTTTCATCTGATTTGGAACTGGGATTTGTGCTCCTTCTTCACCTAAGATAAAGAAATATCTAATGGATAATGAACATAACTCATCTTTCTCTATCCATATTGGAAGAACCAAGACATACTGTAATCTTCGAGAGAACTTATGCTGGGAAAACATGAAGAAGGATATTTATGAGTATATATGATGGTGTTTTGTATTTCAGAAAGTTAAATAATAGTGACAGAAGTTCAAAGGGATGATGAAAACATTGATTATACCCATGTGGAAATGGGATAACATAAATATGTACTTTTTCACCAGTTTCTTGAAGACATCCAAAGGAATCAATGCAATATGGGTTGTGGTGTATCGACTGACCAAGACTTACCACTTCATTTCTATTCATAAATATTTATAACTTAAACAACTTGTCAATATATATGTGAAAGAAGTGTTGAGGATGCATGGGGTTTCACTTTTTATCACCTCTAAACATGGTCCAGGGTTCACATATAAATTATGGAGAAGTCTGCAACATGATTTTAGTACTAAGTTAAATTTCATCATGGACTATCACCCCCAAACTGATGAAAAATCTAGAAGTAATATTCAAACACTCAATAACATGCTAAGAGATTTTTCAATAGAGTTTAAATGAGGATGGGATCGGTATCTCCCATTGGTTCAGTTCTCATATAACAACATCTTCCACTTGAGTATTAATATGGCTCCATATGAAGCTCTGTATGGGAAGTTATGTAGAACTCCAAATTGTTGGGATTAAGTTTATGGAAAAAACTACTCGGACATGATCTTGTGTAAGAGAATATAAAAAAAATTTAAGTCATCCAACAGCATATCAAATATTCTCAGAGTCATAAAAATATCTATTCTAGAAAATGATGAAGGGACTTGGAGTTTGATGTTGGAGACAAAGTATTCCTTCAAATATCACCATTGAAGAGAGTAATTTAGTTTGTAAAGAAAGTAAAACTTAGCCTGAGGTACATTGGACCCTTTGAGATCCTTGATCTCATAAGAGCAGTGGCCTATCATTGTGACATCCTAGACCCAGATGCCACTTAATGGGTACCCTGATCCCAGTGGGCCACATGGACTCAAACGCATCTCCCCAAATTTCAGAGGCTTCTGACTAGCAGCGAGGGCCTTGGGTGTGTCTATGGGGAGACTATTCTCTCATTATCAGAGTGTATCACAGTGGAAGGAATATAAATAGTAGTAAACAATATAAGAAATATAAATAAATAGTGGAAGAAAACTAATGCAATAGATAAACTAGAATAACCATAACTGTCTCAACTGAACAATGATGATGTAATTACATGCCACTAGAAAACTAGAAAACATGTATAAAAGACAATAGGCATAACATGTTCCACAAAGTAAAAGAAATTGAGACTACACCAAGCATCCCAAGATCCAACTCAGCCATCTGCTATCAAGCTCCATCATAACAGCAAGAAGTCAAGTGTTTGAAGTCATATGCTTCCCTTTGTAAACACCTTCAGCCATTTAATCTACTCCCGGTACCAAAAAACACCCATAGAGGGTGTGAGATAAATCTAAGTGGGCCACCACCAACGATGTCTATAACCATTGGCCCATGTAATAGAATATAGCAGTGTGCAAACATATATATATATAAAGTGAAGCAAGTAGTACAATATATCTAAATACCCAAGTACCAGCTTCAGCCCTCGGCTGGTGTCTGAACATGTAACTAGTTCATTAATTAAATAATTATCATTTAATGTTAATAGTTCATGTGAGGCATATCTAGCACTGACATCACCTTGTGATAGTATAAGTAGTGAAGGTCCCAAGACATAACAAGGCAACCTAAAAATGATATCCAGTGAGGGATTTCAAGGGTAATAACCAAGGTAATGTAGATCTCATGAAATACTAACTCAGTGGTATCTAAGTCTAGCTAAGGGGTAAGAGTGTAATCCAAGAAGTTTAATCCAAGGAATTCCCCAATAAGGCACCTACCAAGTCCAAGGTGATTGACCAAGGTAAAATGGCGCTAAGCAAAGATAGGGCCCTATGGGATTTCATCATGGAACCTACTGGTCAATGCTAGATCCAAGGAGTGTATCCAAGTTATAATGTAATAATATAAAGGAACCTATGGTAGTATACTAGGAATCTGAGGAATATACAAGAACTAGTGTCTAGGTGGGTATCAACCTAAGTAAATAGCATCCTTGAATCAAAATGGGGTTCTCGATACCCAAGGTATTCTCCTCTCAGAATCCAAGGCGAACTCAAATAATTCCATTCCTATTTGATATTGTAATCATGTAATAATTAATTTGGTTCAAGTATTTCCTTCCATTAGAGTGCATAGGTCAATTAGAGTTGCAACCATTTATTTATTGGTCAAAGCATTGTCTTCCATTAGTGTGGATAGATCAAGTAGTGTTGCAACCATTTAATCAAGTCTTAATTAACCATTAAGGCATATTCAATTAGAGAGGTTCACTCCTCTACCTTCCATTAACATGGAAAGGGGTGATATGGACATGTAATCTTTATTCAATATCATTTTTTAAGGACAAGTTATATACTTAGCATAATTTTCATTTCACATTTCACATTTAATAATCATTTAGAAGCACTTACCTTAAGCGGGTCAAGTGGTGAGCATACATGGTAAATTCCATTATGAAATTCTCATTAATAACAATTCATTTATTATAGAAAGGATCTCCTTTAGTAATTTCAAGCAAAGTCACACCCGAACGGTGGTTCAAACATGCTGAAACATTAAAAACCCAAATATGGCATAACCATCAACATGGGGTAGATTGAGTTGTGGGTGTAACTGCTAACAACTAATCACATATTTAGAAAGAGCATAACCATATGATTATAACAATTATAATCATGGAATTTAAATTTAAGAAATGGATTCTGATGAAATAGGTGAGCCCCACATTAATATTCTCAAAATCAACAAACTTTAGGTATGAGTTATAGAATACCACCTTAGGATTGTACGATCCTTCTCCTCTAGTATCAGACGTTGATTTTTCTCAGATCGGAGTTGATCTAAGAAAAGGTGTAAAACTCTCACATAATGATATCTAGGTTGATAGAAAAATATAAGAATAATATCTAAATAGGACTTGTGTACTTATCATTTCACATCCAACGTGATAAACGGAAGCTCAATCAGATGTCAGATGAAGGAGATATCTTGATCCCTAGATTTGGACTTCAAAAAGCTTGAAAATGAGGGGGAAAGGGGTTAATCTCGCTAGTTCTTGGATTAGGGAGGAAGGGTAAGCTTAATATATCATTAGGGGAAAAATTAGAAATTTACCCAAAGTTTTAGCCTGTGCACGATTTGTCTGCACGGTTTGTCAAACCATGCGCAAACCGTGCGAGACAGTTCTGCTTGAAAAGACATCCTCTACACAGTTTGATCCAACCATGCTTAAGCCATGCTTGGGTAGCTAGGGGAAAAGGGGTGTTTGCACAGTTAGGTCGCATGACCATGAATCAACCATGCAAGGTGGCTCTGTTTGGAAAAACATAATCTGCACGTTTTTCCAAACCGTGTGGAATTTCGCATGGTTTACTCTAAACCGTGTGCAAAGTCTGTTTTCTCAAACAAGATGGGTTCCAGGCTCCAAAAAATCCTTGAACACCCTTGGAACCTTTACTAACTCATTGGTTATCCATATTAGTCCCAATGTAAATATTTATACTGAAAATTAAAGGATCCATACCTAAGTGAAAAGCTGGGTTCTTACAGTATTTCCCTCTTAAAAGAACTCGCCCCTGAGTTCTCCTTCCAAGGGTAAAGAGACATTTTCTAAGAACAAATATGGACACTGAGCACATACATAGGCTTCCCTCTCTCGTGTCTCGTCTTATACTTGGTCGTGCTACCATAGCACCCATACGAGAGGGACAGACTTGCCTCAAAGGGCCTTCGTGCTTTGGTCAATGATGCATACTAGATATTCCTCAAAGGTTGCATCGGAATCTAACTAAACTTCCTTGGGATCAAAGGTATGAGATGGGTCGGTATGATATTGGTAAAGATATGAGGCATGAAATACATCATGCATGGAACTGTCACGACCCATCCTTGGGGCCCTTGTCGTGACTACCCCAAGCCCGCCTTCCATCGACCAGGGGCTGGCGACTAGCACCAAAGGCATAAATCCCAATAAAAGGGAAGGCATTGACTTTATAATAGTAAACAAACACAACAGAGTATGCAAGATGGAGTAAGCAGAAAGTAATACTGAATATAAAATTAAGTGCAAAAAGGTAAATGGGTCAGAATACAAACCCAACTGAAAGTACAATACAACTGAAAAGCTAGTACAACAGCGTTAAAGGAAAATCAGTAACCACCGAGTCATTGTCCGAGAATCCCACCTGAAGGGTGGGTACAGATAGTCTCCTCGATACCTATGGTATGTTCGTACGCTTCGTGTACATCCCGAAAAGTGTTCCACCTCCGAGTACCATCCATCTCCACAAGCCTCAACCACGATTAGTGTTGTCCGTCGTCAGCAACCAACACAACGTAGTGCGAGAATTTCCCGTGCAGGGGTGAGTATAACTATACTCAGTAGGGACCCCGAGACCCCCGAAGTTCTCCCAGAATCCATGAAGGATAAACCAAAAAGGAAAGATACAATCACGAAGTATCAACTAACTCTACTTAGGTATATGCCCATACATATACCTAAGTCATTAATCTCAGTTCGGCTCCAACTCCCGAGCCCAAGCACAACCCGGTCCACATAGGAAAGAAGTCAATCACACCGATGGTAATGATTGAAAGTCAAGACTCAGCTCACACAGGTTTACATATTTTGTAAAGTGATAAATATGATCAGATGCAGTCACTGATTCATCTAAGCTGGTGGACCCACGTAGGATACTAGTCTAGTTAAGCTGTCGGACCCACATAGGATACTAGACCAGCTACTCTGTAAGACCCATGTAGGATACTAGAACAGAAGTCAAACTATCAGACCCACATAGGATACAAGTATAGTAGTCATCGTTGTCAAACCCACGGAGGATTCCAGTATAGTTTTCATCACCGCCGAACCCACGGAGGATTCCAGTACGGTAGTCGTCGTAGTCGCAGCCAGCTCTAGGGTTCCCGCACACAGCACGCTCGATTCCGGGAGGTTCCACTCCTCAAGCCAAGGGTTCGATACATCAACTGTCATGAAGTCTAGAGTTGATGTATCCAGAAGTTCCGTCTTGTCAAAAGGAACCCAATGTGACAGACGACGCGTCAATCAGATGCCCGGTCTGTGATTTATTTGCATTTTTTCTCCTGGGGCCTAGTTGGAAATATGCTCATTCCAAACCTAGCCATTTTTCAAAGTTTTACAAAACACACATAGGGTATTTCAAAAGGACCTCCGCGTCATGAGGGTCCCAATGCCGCAGACGGCGCGTCGATCGGACGCGCGGTCTTTAAGATATTCACCTTTAAGAAAAAACGGGTTCGGCTCGTTAAACCCAGTGGGCTGGCGGGTCGGGTCAACCCAGTTTTGGCGGGTCCGACCCAGTAGGGGGTCGGACAGGCCCGGTGAAACGCACGGCCCAGCCCAAGGGGTGCGGCCCGGCCCGAGGGGGCGCGGCCCGGCCTGAGGGGTTGCGCCCCGGCCCGAGTGGGCGCAGCCCGGCCCAAAAGACACGGCCCGGCCCGAGGGGGTGCGGCCCGGCCCGGTGGGGCGCGACCCGACCCAGTGGGGCACGACCCGGCCCGGCCCGGTGTGGCCTGGCCCGGCAAGGCATGGCCCAGCCCGGCAGGATGCGGCCCGTCCCCACCCAGCGTGGCTCGGCCTGGCAGGGTGCGGCCCGCCGGCTGCGGCTCATCCCAAAGGGGGCCGAGTGATCCGAGGCGGGGGGCGCGGCCCCCCGGCTGCCCAAACTGGCGGCGCCAAGCGGCGTCGCCCTCTCTAACTTTTCGGTCGAAGCCGGACGGCCTTCTTGGGGCAAGCGGCCTGCTCGGGAGGGCCGCGGTTTCCCTAGCACGGTGCCCTCCTGGCACCGCAGTTCTGCTCAGCCCGGCCGGCCGCCTGTCGTCCAGTTCGCCCACCGAGCGGCCCACGGAATGCGGGTCGCGGTCTTCTACAGTGAGACACCCCTTGTGGAGTCGTGGTCCTCCTTCAGCCCGGCCAGCTTTTAGACAACCGGTTCTTCGTCGGCCTAGCGGCCCGCTATTGCGGGCCGTCTTTCTTCCGCACGTGGCTGGCGCACGGCTGTCGCTTCCGTTCGTCGCCACCTTCCAATCATGATCTCCATCGCAATAAAAAGATACTATGGAGGGTTGTCAGGCCTTGTTTGTTCAGCTATTACCCTCCGCGTTAGGTGGTAGTATTTGGCTGAAAATAAACAAAGATTTCCAATGAAGAATGAGGTATGAGATAAACACTTCAAAATGAACAAACCCATACCTTGAGATAAGGTTTACGGTAGTCGAGCATCACGGAAGACGACGTCGCGGGGAGACGGTGTCAACTCGTTGACGTCAGGGAAGAAGGGCCGAGGAGGGCACATCGTCGGCGTTCCTCGCGGGTGGATTTGGTTTGGATGAAGATAGAAGGTGATGTTTGACGTTCCTTGGTGGTTCTTCATTAGAATGATGGTGTTCTTCGTTGAGAGAAGAACACTCTTCTTTCTTTCTCCAAAGCTCTCTCACAAATCTTCTCAACACAACGAATGCCCTAAAAATAAAATAATAGCTAAGCTATTATTTTTATTCACAGATGTAATTCAAAGTTCAAACAACTTAATTAATTAATTGAAGAGGTTGAACTCATTAATTAAAATGTGTTGGCAAAAATTTAAGAGAGGGAGAGGGAGGTGAAGAGATCTTTTAATTTAGAGGAGTTGTCAAAGAATTAAATAAAGGTGAGTTGAAATGGGGGTTTAAGGGAGGTTATGGGGAGATGAAAGGTTGGGGCTTGTGTGGGCCCCACCTCACAAATATCCACACATGATAAGTTATGTGGGTGAGGGCCCCACAAATAACTTCCTCATGTAGGATTAAACTACCAAGATAAATAAAATTTTTCTTAACAAATTTTATTTAACTTTTTCATTAAACCCCAAAAATAAACTTTCAACCCGCATAAAACACAATTGTGGTAAAGGTCCCCTTAAACAATTACCAGTGTTGTGAGTTCATCGGTGCCCTCAGATTTCAATTTCGAGCACCAGTTCAAAAGATAGAAAAACCCGCTCGTATGTTTACTAAACGTACCCGAATAAAACTTTGGAAATTGATTTCGGGCACACCGGTCCTTAGAATCAAGTGTCTTCAGAAGACACAGACTCGTAAAACTCTAAATAATTAAGAAAAAAATTCCTTGAAAATTCTAGGTCTTTACATGAACGGTACCTCCAAGTTTGTATAAACCAATAGGCTACTGGCCCGACTCTCTCTAGAATCTTGAATGGCCCAACATAACAAGGCGACAGCTTTCCCTGCTTCTTTAACTATATATGCCCTAGCCTAGGAGATACATGAAGGAAAACATGATCCCCAACCTCGAACTCAAGAGGTCATCAACTGTGATCAGCATAATAATTCTTCCTAGATTAAGCAGTCGTTATATGCTTTATGATTAGCTAAACCTATTCTAAAGTATCCTGAACGAGATGGGGCCTAGTAGGGTTGTCTCACCTGCCTCTAGCCAGCATAAGGGTGAATGGAATGTCCTATCATATAAGGAATCAAAAGGATCCATCGGTATCATTGTCTAAAAACTGTTATTATAAGAGAATTCGAAGAGAGGGATACGCTTCTCCCATGAACCGCTGAAATCAAGGACACATGCTCAGAGCATATCCTCTAGAATTTGTATTTTCCATTCTGACTGTCCATCGTTCTGAGGGTGAAAATTTGTGCTTAGAATCACCTGAGTTCCCAAAGCTTTCTGCAAACCCTTCCAGAACCATGAATTGAAAAGAGAGTCCTGGTCTAAAACGATGGTACTAGGAACCCCACATAGTCATATGATCTCACAGTCATATAGTCTTCTTAATTCATCAACTGAGAAAGTATCCCAAATAGGAATGAAGTGGGATGATTTCGTTAGTCAGTCAATGACTACCTAGATATCATCGCTACCCCTCAGTGAACTAGGTAATCCGACTAAGAAATCCATATAAACATCTTCCCATTTCCATTATGGGACTAGAAGCATCTATAACAAGCCTGCAGGCCTCTATTGCTCCACCTTCACCTGCTAAAAGGTGGAACACCTTGTGATGAAGCCAGCAATCTGACGTTTCATTTTAGGCCACCAATACTAACATCGCATATCTTGATACATCTTCGAGATTCCTAGATGAACTTCCCACTGAGAAGCGTGGAAATCTTTCATCAACTCCTCTCTCGTATCTGTAGGAACCCAGATACATCCACATAGACACAGGATGTCGTCTCTATCCACATACCAATCTGAAGGTGGGTTATCTCTTGATATACTTTCATGGAGAACCAAACCTTCAAAATTTGAAAACTTCCTACTCTTCACCTTATCAAGGCAGGAAGAGGTAATTGTTAAGTCTAAGAGGTAAGAATACTCGTGACTGTCATGAAACTTTAGATAAAGTTCAGAAAAGATATCCATTAACTTCCATTCATTGTTGGCTTTATGTACGGCCTACGTTTCAATTTTTTGACTCAGTACATCAGTGACCATATTACCATTTCTAGGCGTATAGGCAAGCTCAAAATCAAAGGATTGTAAATATTCAACCCATCTCTATTGTATGAGGTTCAATTCATGATGATAAAATATATAATTGAGGCTCTTTTGATCTATATACACCACAAAGAACTCACCCAACAGATAGTGTCTCCAACAACATAAGTCATGGACAACTGCTGCTATCTTGAGGTCATGCGTCAGGTAATTTATCTTATGAGGCCTCAACTACCGAGATCTGTACACAATGACTTTATCTTCCTACATCATCTCTACTCCTATTCCAATGCTTGATGCATCACATAAGATGATATAACCTTTTCTAGGTTCTAGAAGAATCAGAATCGATGCTGAGACAAGCCTCCCTTTCAGCTCCTAAAATGATTTCTCACATGCTTCTAACCATAGGAACTTAACACCCTTATTTGTAAGTCTATTAAGAGGTGAATCGGGTTGTGATAAGTCTTTTATGAAACACTTATAATATCCAGTGATCCCTATGAAAATTTTTATATCAAAGATGTTCTTGGGATGCTCCCAGGAAACTACAGCGCTAACCTTTTTTGGGTCAACAGATACTACTAATTCTGAAATTATATGACCCAAGAAGTGGACCTTGTTAATAAAGAAGTCACACTTATCAAGATTGGAATAAATTTGATTCTCTCTCAGTTTACTCAGAATGATCTCAAGATGTTTTGCATGGTCGTTACGAGTGCGAGAATACACCAAGATGTCATCCACAAAGACCATGACAAAAGAGTCCAAATAGGGCTAAAAAACCCTATTCATCAATTCCATGAAAATGAAAGTTGTGTTCGTAAGACCAAACAACATAACAAGATACTCATAGAAACCATACCTGATACGAAAAGTGGTACGAGGTATGTCTGATGGTCTGACTCGCACTTGATGATAACCTGATCTCAGGTCGATCTTAGAGAATACCTTTGCTCCTTAGAGTTGGTCAAAGAGATAATCTATTCAAGAAAGTGGATACTAGTTCTTGACCATAATCTGGTTTAACCTTCTATAATCCATGCATAGACGGAGAGTTCCATCTGCCTTACTAGAAAAAATAACGAGTGAACCCCAAGAGGATGTACTAGGACATATAAAGCCTTTGGCCTCTAGGTCCTATAACTACCTATTGAACTCCTAAAGCTTAGTAGGTTCCATCATGTATGGAGTAATGGACAATAGAGCTTCTCCTAGAACAATATCAATTGTAAACTCTACATCTCTCTTAGAAGGTAATCCAAAAAAAGTCATTGTGAAAGACTTCCCTGAAGTAATCCTTTATTGCATGGAAATAAATTTCAATAAAACCCCGATACTCCATGAAAATATTTTAAATCTGGGAAGTCACTTCACCTATTCCATGATGCTTTGGTCTGGCTCTCCTAGCCTGGAAATCCCACTCACCTTTGAAAAGATAATTGTTGCCTTATGGTGATGTAAAAGAGTCCCTATGGTGATAGCAGTCTATAAAGGTGTGATAGTGGACTAACCAGTCCATCCAGATAATGAAATTTAAGCCCATGGTCTCAAGAGAAAAGAGATTCCACAAGAAAGGGTAACTCCCTACCTCAATGGGAAAATCCCTACACTAGCGTATGCCCTCCGTCTGTATTCCCAACAGTGTTTCAAGGGTCATTACATCATAGTGATATTGTATCTCTAGTCTGATTCTTTCCATGATAGATACAGAAATGAAAGAGTTTAAAGCACCTGTATCAAACAAAGAAGAGACAAAAGTGGAGGCTAATAGAATAGTACCTCGTACTGTAGATGGTCTCACAGCCTGATCCTCGGGTATCAGTTGTATATCATGCAACTGACCTGATCCATGGCCCTGTGCAACAAATGGATTACCTTAATCATGACTGCTTTACTGTAACTGTTGGTGATCAGGGGTTGGACTACCATGGCCACAAACTCCTCCTTAGATATACCTGATGGTGATATTCCAACTCCCTTCCTGACGTGGCACAAAATAACTTGCTCCTGTACGTAGCAATATTGACTCTCTGATATAGAGGAATTTCCAGATGCTCAAAAATATATAGCATAGCCTCTATCCAAGACTCAATAGCCTGAGAACCTCCATCCCCTAAAAAAGTATAAGGATGCAGATGCTGGAACTCACGGGTCAGATCATCCATCATAGGTGAAACCTGTGTAGCACCTTGCATGGACTCCATTAGACATAGGAAACTATCACGTACTTGAGCATCAGTGCTCAGATTAGATACAATAGGAGATGCCTCAAGTGTCACTTATGGAGGTAAGACTAGAGGCTCAGGGCCCACCATGTCTGGAGCATGATCATCACCACCTTCCTAGCAATTGATACGAGTACATTGTGGCAGAATTGGTCTACAAATTCCAAGCACACACCTCAGAACAAGATTAGAAGAAATGAGATAACATCACTAGTGGAAACTGAATGTAAGAAAACTCACTACCCAAGGAATACTACCTAGACTACCCGCTCATATGGCTAGCTATCGGTAAGTTCTCAGGTATAAGTTTCATGTCATTTTGTAGTTAATTTCCAGGTTAACTCCTTTACCTTTCATAGACATGAAAAGTAAGGATAAAAATTTGAAAGTAATTCATTTTAGATTTCAGAATTCTATTTATAGTTGATATTAATTTACAATGAATCAGTGCTCATACACCTATCACCACAAACATACCCCACTTACTTATAACATAATGGATCAACTCGGTAAATTACTCACCCCAACCCATGAGGGCCCAAACACCTCATGAATTTAGACAAGAAATCACTCAATTATAACCAATAGTAGTATATGTACAAGAAACTATCACAACATCACTCAACAATGACAAGCATATCAAGCAATGAAAAGCAATTAAATGCACCTATATGGCATGGTAATATGCATGACATGTGAATTCTAGGTGCCTATAATGATGCATGTAACATTTCTCCTTACCCTCATATCATCAGGACAAGGATGAAAGAAAAACTTCAACTAGAATAATAATCAATCACATCACACAGCATGTGCATCACCCAATAGTGAAACAATATCAACTATAATAGGAAAAATAATAATAACAATTAAAATTTAGGAAACATGGTTTTTACCCCGAACATGGGTTCACAACGCCCAAGCATGGCTTATAAACAAGTCTCAAGTGTTCCTA
Organism: Viscum album; assembly: GCA_963277665.1. Classification (NCBI taxonomy): domain Eukaryota; kingdom Viridiplantae; phylum Streptophyta; class Magnoliopsida; order Santalales; family Viscaceae; genus Viscum; species Viscum album. Next base: position 2,024,638,973 of record OY728138.1, read on the forward strand.
TTCTCCAATATATTATCTTCAAATAGTAAAGCAAGAAAAGAAACGACCTTTGATACCACTTTCATAAGTCCTAGACCCGGATTCCACTTAACGGGTGCCCCAAGCCTAGAGGACCACATGGCCTCAAGCGCATCTCCCAAAACACCAAAGGCTTCCGAATAGTAACAAGGGCCTAGGGTGTGTCCATGGGGATATTATGCCCTCATTAACAGAGTTTATCACAGCGGAAGGAATATAAATAGTAGTAAACAGTGAAAGAAATATAAATAAACATTGGAAGAAAATGTATGCAATAGATAAACTATAATAACAATAAATTTCTCAACTGAACAATGATGATGTAATGACATGCCACTAGAAAACTAGAAAACATGGATACATGAAAATAGGCATAACATGTTCCACAAAGTAAATGAAACAAAGACCACACCAAGCATCCCAAGATCTAACTCAGTCATCTACTATCAAGATCTATCCTAACAGTAATAAATCAAGTTTTTGAAGTCGTATGCTTCCCTTTGTCAACACCTAAAACCATTTAATCTACTCCGGGTACCAAACAGTGTCTGAAAAGCGTGTGAGATAAATCTCAGTGGGTCACCACCAATGATGTCTATAACCTCTGGCCCGTGTAATGGAATATAGCACTTTGCAGGCATGCATATATAAAGTGAAGAAAGCAGTACAATATATCTAAATACCCAAGTACCTGCTTTAGCCCTTGGATGGTGTCTAAACATGTAACTAGTTCATTAATTAAATATTTACCATTTAATTCTAATAGGTCGCGTGAGGCACAGCCAACACTGACATCGCCTCATGATAGTATAAGTAGTGAAGGTCCCAATACATAACAAGTTAACCTAAAAATGATATCTAGTGAGGGAGTTCCTTGGTAATAACCAAGGTAACGTAGATCTCATAGAACTCTAACTCAGTAGTATCTGAGTCTGGATAAGGGGTAAGAGTGTAATCCCAGGAGTGTAATCCCAGGCATTCCAAAATAAGGCACTTACCAATTCCAAGGTGATTGACCAAGGTAAAATGGGGCTAAGAAATGATAGGCTCCTATGGGATTTCACCATAGCACCTATTGGCCAATGCTAGATCCAAGAAGTGTATTCGAGGTATCCTGTAATAATGTAAAGGACCCTATGGTAGTATGCTGGGAATCTAAGGAATAGACAAGAATCGGAGTCTAGGTGGGTATCAACCTAAGTAAAGCGCATCCTTGAATCAGAATGGGGTTCCTGAGACCCAAGGTATTCTCCTCTCAAAATCCAAGCTAATCTCAAATCAGTCCATTCCTATTTGATATTGTAATAATGTAATAATTCATTTGGTTCAAGTATTTCCTTCCATTAGTGTGGATAGTTCAATTAGAGTTTCAACCATTTATTTATTGGTCCAAGCCTTGTCTTCCATTAGTGTGGATAGGTCAAGTAGCATTGCAACCATTTAATCAAGTCTTAATTAACAATTAAGGAATATTCAATTAGATAGGTTCACTTCGCTACCTTCTATTAACATGTCAAGGGGTGATACGAACCTGTAAACTTTATTCAATCTCATTTGTTAATTCCATGTTATACACTTAGTATAATTGACATTTTACATTTCACGTTTAATAATCATTTTGAAGCACTTAACTTAAGTGGGTCAAGTGGTGAGCATACATGGTATATGCCATTATGAAATTCTCATTAATAACAGGTCATTTATTATGTAAAGGATCACCTTTAGAAAGTTTAAGCAAAGGCACACCTGAACAGTGGCTCAAACATGTCGAAACACTAAAAACTCAAATATGGCATAACCAACATGGGGTGAATTGAGTTGTGGGTGTAACCGCTAACAACTAATCACATATTTAGAAAGATCATAACCATACAATTATAACAAGTATAATCATGACATGTAAATTTAAGAAATGGATTCCGATGAAATCGGTGGGGCCCACATGAATATTCCCATAATCAACAAACTTTAGGGATGAGTTATAGACCACCCACCTTAGGGTTGTATGATCCTTCTCCTCTGGTATTAGCCCTTGATTTGCCTCATATTGAAGTAGATCTAAGAAGAGGTCGAAAATTCTCACATGATGATATCTAGGTTGATATAAAAGAAGAAGAAGAACGGCTAAATAGGACTTGAGTACTTATCGATGTGCATCCAACGTGATGAATGGAAGCTTGATCGGATATTGGATGAAGGAGATCTCTTGATTCCTAGATTTGGCCTTCAAAAATATCAAAAATGAGAGGAAAAGGGCTTAATACCTCTCGTTCTTAGATTAGGGAGGAAGGGTTGGCTTAATAGATCATTAAGGAAAAAACTGGAAATTTACCCAAATTTTTAGCCTATGCATGGTTTGTACGCACGGTTTTTCAAATTGTGTGCAAACTGTGCAAGCTGGTTATTCCTGAAAATACATCCTCCACATGGTTTGATCAAACCATGTGCAATCCATGCACGAGTACCTATTAAAAAAGGGGTGTTCACACAATTATTCCTCACTGACATGCGCCAACCATGCAAGGTGGCTCTGTCCGTAAAAACACAATCCGCATGTTTTTCCAAACCATGCGGAATTCCACACTGTTTACTCTAAATCATGCACAAAGTTTTTTCTCTCTAAAAAGATGGGTTCTAGGCTCCAAACAAGACCTATACACCCTTGGAACCTTTACTAAGTCATTAGTCATCCATATTAGGTCTAAAGTAAGGATTTATACTGAAAATTAAAGGATCCATACCTGAGTGAAAAGTCGGGTTCTTATAATTGTCTTGCACTTCCAACAAATATGGATCAAGTTCATGAATGTTTTTCATGTATCTCTCTTGAGGAAAGTACATACTTCACTCATCACACATACTAAATCTATAGGTGGTAAAACTGGAGAACGACCTCTCTTATAAAGAGCATCCAGTGAAGATCTTGGACCATAGAGACAAATTCTTGCACAACAGGATGAATCACCTTGTCAAAGTGTTGTGGAGGAACTATAAGTATGAAGAGGCAACATGGGAACTAGAGGAATCGATTAAGGAGAAATTCCCTCACCTTTTTTTACCTTAGTATGTAAAACAAAATTTCAAGGGTGAAATTTCAAAAGGGGGAAGAATGTAACAACCCAAAATTTTATCAATGGAATTTCCATTATTATACTTATGCTATATAGTATAAAACACATACATCACATAGATAAACCAATAAAAATATTATTCTCGTAAATGAAGAAATAAATAAGTGTTATTTATAGAAATTAAGAAAGCTATACCGATGGAATATTAACCTGATCATTAGAATAGTAATATAACCATTAGGAATAGTAATAAAGGTAATAGAATAGTAATATCACCTATGAAATTATATATAAAATTTAGGCAAATTATAAATGAAAATATGATATAATTATATTATAGTATAAGTAAATAAATTTTTTAATAATAAAAAATTAAGTATTGATATTTTTTTTAAACGTAAATGTTAATTTACAGTTTTATAATTAATATAATGATTTAAAAGAAAATTTATTTTCATAAAATTTATTCATAAATTAATATTTTGTTTTATTATAATTATAATTTAATTTTATGAGACCTTAATTAATTTTTCAAAGTGTTATAAAATCAGTTATAATACTATAATCGGTATTTTTCGAATATATGATTATTTTATTTAAAAATTAAATTTCTCATATTTATAAAATTATTTTCATAAAATGTAGTTCATTTTTGAAATCTACACATAAAAAATGGTTTGGGTGAATTTTTAGGATTTTTCTAAAATAATTTAATTTTTTGTGAATAGTGAAATACAATAATTGATGGTGATTAACATTATAAGTTAAAGACATGAATTTTTTAGTCATGTATGATGTACAACCCCACTTTTTTGAAATATACTGAACTATTTACTATATTTATTCATGGTAATCAACACTATTTATATTCTTGAGAAAAAATAATAAACTAATGAATATAATAAAAAAACACCCATCTCCTCCCCTATAATACCACCCTCACCACCACTTCTTTGCATACATTCCAATCCTTTTATCTTGTATAAATTATTTCCAATACCTTCCCAATACTCTTCCCCACGTCCAATAGCTACTTGTATCAACAATATACTGAACCCAAGTGCCTTAAGGAGGTTCACAAGGAGAAGATATTCAAGAGGTAAAATCCTCCTTCTTTATCTTTTAATTTATTTTCTTTTATTATTATATCCTTGAATCCTCTATACAAATTGGAATGATATATAAAGTATCATATAGATACTTTAGTTTTTTTGTATTAATGTAATATCCATCATCAAATATATTCTCTTCTCATTTTATTCAAAAAATGAAAACATCATCCATGATGTATCGATTCACCGCCTTTGTGGATGATGAGCTTTAATTTTCCATTACCACCATTAAAGGTTGTCATAAAACCATTATTATAGTTAAAATAGATTATAATATGTATATTATAACTTTTTTAATGTTTTATAACTAATTTATAGACCTAATATTAAATAAAACAAAACTTGTTCAAGATGGTCGGAAAACCCGCCAAAATAAACTTAACTTTTATCATTAATAATTTATCAAATGAATCATCCTCATATCGGAAAAAAAATTATATATGAGACCAATTAAACTTATGTAATTGCATTAATATCATATAATTTCACTTCTAGAGAATTATTCATGTTTTACAAGAACTTCCATAATTATATACAAGTGAACCAACCGTGAAACCATGAAAACAAACACTCCTAAAATGATAAGATTAAACTCTATAACTCATATAAATATATATAAATTAAATTGATAAATTTATAATAAATCAAATACTTTTAGAATAGGTTCTTAATTATGTAATTAATGAATCTAATTTGATTATTCAGGATATTAAGTGCAAGTGTAAAATGCATCTGGACATAAGGTAAGGGAATTATCAAACCCAACTCATTTTCTTTGGGTTATCCCTCTTTGACTAAAGATTTTGAATGAATACTCCAATAATGTTTCATACATATCATTTCATTGTTTTCCCCATTTATTTTTTGGGATATACATGTTTCCTACTTGATTTTATGACAAATAAAAATATTTTCCAAAAGAACACTTCTTTCTTAAACACATCTTTGAATCCTCTTGAGTTGTTTCTTCTTCTCTCAAGAATGATGATTCTTATACCAAAATATTTTTTCCCTTAGGAACCCCAAGTCTATTCATTAAATCATGATAGATGAAATCATTATAAAACCCACTACTTTCCATGGGTTAATTAATGACTATGATTGTAATATATTCTATGGGGCATGCATGGTTATGTAAATATTATGTTGTGATGGGTGGGCCTGGAATTATATATCCCTCCAATGCATTGGTTAATGTAATGTATATCATGAGATAATGTGTATTATTCATGAAAATGATGTTGTCTTTTTTCACAATGATGATGTTATGATTATTCACATATGTTGTGAATAAACATGATGTTATCATTGTTCACAACTATACATGGTATTTGATCCTATATTTTTATCTCTTTTATGTTATTTATCTTAAAATGATGTAATAGTTATGTAAGAAAAGTAGGGTTGTTATACTGTAAGTATGACATAATAAAAAAATTATTCTTTAAATTAGTATTGCATAACAATGGTTACTTATTTTTATATATTTGTATCCTATTTATAAACAATAATCATCATCATTTTTACTCAATTAATGACTACTTTTAGTGGCCTTGAAGTGGCTAGAACAATATGGTCATGTTAGAGGTGAGAGTTTTGGAGTCACCCCAAACATATTTTAAGAAAATAAATCCATAAGGGGATAAAGATAAGAAAATGGATGTTATGAAAACATGAATAAATTATCAATAATAAAAACATAATTGGCAATCTAATTTGTTGGATACCATTATAAGAAGGCATCCAAGAGAAAATATGACACAAAAATAACCACTACATGAAGATCCCCACCCCCCATAGCTTTGGGGTGATTTATTCCCATCATAGGTCTACCTTACCAGAGGTAACCATTTTTTTCATAACTGTTTCTATGAAATGTGAATCAGGAACACACTAATACCTTTCATACACTAAAAATCTATAGTGTAAAAATGATTGTGATTTATATCTATAAACACCACCTGTCACCTTGTTTAAATGGGTACAATTTACAATATCCAAGAATATATTATACACAATAAATAACTTCTAAAAGGTCATGTGAGTGTGAGGATTCACATAGATCACATGAAAAGCATTGAGATACCTATTCTCCTTTATTTTTTAGATGTTCACATAGTCAATCATTCTATAGTAACTTTCATAGAATGGTCATTTGATCTTGTAAAAATACATGTCGATAAGGAGGTATTACTTTATATTTTATTTTTTATAAAAAACTTGTAACAATTAATGAAAAAAAAGTCTTGAATTAAATAATGTTATTATATATGGATAAAATTAAGTATAAATAGAAGGTTGAATCAAAAAAATCAAAAGTATTAACCAATCAATTGAAAAGGCCTTCAGAATGTACCTTTAACCAGCCAGTTCGACTTTAGCATTTACTAATATTACAAGTTCATATAGATAAAATGATTAAAATTAGTGATATGATCATCACCTATTTTGAATAAAAAATATATAGAGAGTCCATTAGTGACTTTATTTATCTTGAGAATGTATATGAAATACTTAATCATGGATGTCTAGGAGTATTAGTTGTAAATTTATACATAATGTGTGTTTTCATAATCTATTTTTAAAATAGTTGATCTACTATGTTAATTATAGTTAAATACTATTCATATTTTTTCTAGGAATATAAATAAATACTATTTTAAGGGAAAACCCTATGAACAGAAAATTGGACTCATTAGTCTTCACATCACTTATACACATAAACTTCATTGTAAGAAGATGAATATTTAGTAATAGTGGAAAAACTAGTCATAATGTTTGAAAAAAACTTACAGATAAAAGTATCTTCTTAATACCCATGATCTAGGGGTAAAACTCAATAATTTATTCATATAAATTATATTTTAATTCCTTTCATTACTTATATAATATTTTTAGTGATCATTAGTTGATAGTTGAAATCAATTTGGATACTCCAAAGATTTATTCTTTTATATTCAATGCATAGATACCCAAAAAAATGACCGCACATGATAATGTTTATAAATTTTTAATACACTACATGAAATAATTTATAAATAAACTTAAAGTTATATATTTTATATTTTTTTTTAATGAAAATTTTATTATTATAGGGTGATGTTTAAATATTATCAAAATCATGGCATGAGGATAGTCTATGAGCATAATAAACCTATCAAATTCTATAAGTGGATAAGTATTATAGTATATATAATAATATTTCACTAGCAAAACATATATCAAAACAAATTGCTTATTTTTATCAATGTTTATGCAGTGTCTAAAACAAACTAATTGCAAATACTGTGGTTATTATGTTTGAAAATTTATGAAATATATTGCATTCCATCAACAAACTAGCATCCCCAAAGAGATATTTTCTATGATAATTACAATTCATTTAAAATATTTATTAATCCTTTGTTTATTTATATATTTCTAGTACTACTAGTACTTTTAAAAGTCCATTAATTCAAAAGAGTAAATATATTTTTCTAAAAATTAATAGGTAGAATACATGGTGTCAGAATGTATGAAAACATCATGAAGAGGTGATTTCTTACTAATTATTTAGTTAATTTTATTATCATTTTATTTACTTTCTTTTAGTTAATGTTCTTATAATTTTTATTTAATACTTATTTAGTTAATTTTCACATAGATCATGAATAATTGACTTCATTGAGAATTGTTTTTTCTCTGACCATTTTGTCCACTATTAAAAAAAATTATCAGAGACAAAAATTTCTTGACAAAGTCTTCAATAATGATAATGCACTCATGTACTATTTGTTATCTATATAGAGATATTTGTTCATTATTTGGTCTTTTTATGTTCTTAAGTGTGTGTTTTCAATTTATAATTGACTCAAAGTGTGTGATTTTAATTTAAATTTATATTTTAGTTAAGAACATGTGACACTCACTAAAAAACAAGAAAACACACTCATATTGTCTTGATACTTTAGGAAAACAATCCATAATTCATTTTTTATGTGTAGGGATTATTCATACGCAAATCTGAAACACAGTTTGGTTGTTATAACACAAAGTTAATTTTTTTATTTAAAATTGACATTGTAGTTCAAAACACATGTCGCATACTAAAAACCAAGAATATGATCTCATATTATATTGATACTTTAGGAAAATGATTCATAAATCACTTTTGTTGTGTAGGAATAAAGTTTAAGTCCATACGACACATGATGTGGCTTGTATGACTCAAAGTGTTTGTTTGTATTTAAAATTGAAATTTTAATTCAAAAGACACATGACATACTCAAAATCAAGAAAAAAAATCATATTGTACTTTATAAAAAATATACATAAGTCATTTTTGATGTGTAGGAACCAACTGCACATCAATCTAACACACTGTGTGACTGGTGTGACTCAAAGTTTGTGTTTTTAGGTTAAAAATGGTATTTTGGTTAAAAACGTGTGTCACTCACTAAAAACCAAAAAACAAACTTCTATTTTCTTAATACTTTAGGAAAAAAATCATAATTCATTTATGATGTGTTGGAATCAACCGAGCATCAATCTGACACATGATGTATTGGTATGACTCAAAGTGACTATTTTCAGTTTAAAATTAACATTTTAGTTAAAAAAATGTTTCACTCACTGAAAATAAATAAAACACACTCATATTTTCTTAATAATTTTTTATAACAATCCATAAATCATTTTTGATGTGTAATAATTAATTTCACATCAATCTAACACATAGTGTAACTGAAATGAATCAAACTATTGTTTTCAGTTTAAAAATGGAATTTTAGTTTAAAACATGTTTCACTCACTAAAAATCAAGAAAACATGCTCAAATTTCCTTGATACTTTTTTACAGTGATCCATAAGTCATTTTTGATGTATAGGAGTCAGTTACATGTCAATCTGATGCATGTTGTGGCTGGTATGACTCAAAGTGCATGTTTTTAGTTTAAAAATGAAAATTTAGTTAAAACATGTTTCACTCACTGAAAATAAATAAAACACACTTGGATTGTATTGAAACTTTAGTAAAAATATCCTTGATTCATTTTTGATGTGTAAGAATCAACTTCGTGTCAATCTGACACGCAGTTTGGTAAGTATGGATCAAAGTTCATATTTTTATTTAAAATTGGAATTTTAGTTTAAAACACACATCACATACTAAAAATAAATCAAATGCACTCTAATTGTCTTTAAACTTTAGGAAAATATTAAATGATGCATTTTTGACATGTAGGAATCAACCACATATCAATATGAGACATGGTGTGTCCGGTATGACTCAAAATGTGTGTTTTTATTTAAAATTGACATTTAAGTTCAAAAGACACATGACATACTCAATACTGAGAAAACACATTTAGATTTTTTCGATACTTTAATATAATGATCCATAAGTCATTTGGGACGTATAAGAATCATCTACAACTCAATCTGATACACGATGTAACTGGTATGACTCAGGATGTGTGTTTTCAATTTAAAAAAGATATTTTAGTTAAAACATGTTTCGCTCAATGAAAACCAATCAAACACACTCATATTATCGAAATAATTTTTTAAAATGGTCTATAATTTATTTGTGATGTATAGGAATCGTCCACATGTCAATTTGATACATGGTGTGACCGGTACAATTCAAATTTCTTGTTTTCTGTTTAAAATGAAATTTTAGTTCAAATGTGTGTCACTCGCTGAAAACTGAGAAAATTAACTCAGATTCTGAAGTGTGTGTTTTCAGTTTAAAGTTGACATTTTGGTTAAAAAAGTATGTCACTCTCTAAAAACCAAATAAACACACTCGGATTTCCTTGATACTTTACTAAAATAATCCATAAGTTATTTTTAGTATTTAAGAATCAACTACATATCAATTTGACACATGATGTGGCTGATATGACTCAAAGTACATGTTTTTATTTAAAATTGGCATTTCAGTTTAAAACCCACATCACATACTCAAAACTAAACAAATGAAATTGAATTGTCTTCATACTTTAAGAAAAGGATTTATAAATTATTTTTGACATGTAGGAATCAACCACATTATAATATGACACATTGTGTGATTGGTATAACTCAAATTGTGTGTTTTTATTTAAAATTTTCATTTTAATTCAAATGATGTGTGACATAGTCAAAATTGAGAAAACACATTCAGATTATTTTCAAACTTTTGGGAAATGATCCATAAGTCATTTGTGGTATATATAAATTAGTCACACCTCAATATAATACATAGTGTTATTAGTATGACTCAAAATGTATGCTTTCAGTTAAAATGGAATTTCAGTTAAAAACATTGGTCACTCATTGAAAAACAATAAAACATGCTCATATTATCTTGATAATTAATGAAAATGATCCATAAGTCATTTTTGATGTGTAGGAATCATCCACATGTCAATCCAGCACACAATGTAATCAATATGACTCAAATTATGTATTTTTAGTTTAAAAATGAAATTTTAGTTAAAAACATGTGTCACTTACTGAAACCCTAGAAAACACACTCATTTTATCTTGATATTTTAGGAAAATGGTCCATAAATAATTTTTGATGTGTAAGAATTAGTCGCACATCAATCTGGTACACTGTGTGGATGGTATGACTCAAATTGAATGTTTTTATTTAAAATTTTCATTTTATTTCAAAACACACATCCCATACTTAAAACCAAAAAAATCTATTTGTCCTATATTGATACTTTGGTACAATAATCCATAAATAATCTTTGATGTGTAAGAATCAACCACTCATTAATGCGATATACAGTGTGTCTTATATGACTCAAATTTTATGTTTACTATTTAAAAGTGACATTTTTTAATGCATCACAGCATATTTATGTTTGATTAAATTCTTTATAGTATTACTAACATAAGAATTTTTTTTATACAGGTACACTTTTTTGTTAAGATTTATTGGTTTGTTAGGCAACTGGTAGTATGATTAATCTCTTTCACTACTACACATATTTCCTTTAACAGCATGTAAAAAGGATTTTAACAATGCTAAAAAACATTGTTAATCGCAGCACTAATAAAGGACTCCCTCTATCAGTGCTATTTTAGCAATGATAAAGGCCCCCCTTTATCATCACTTTAAATATCACAGATAAAGGCCCCTATTTATTAGTTCTTTAAATAGAACTGATAAAGGCCCAGCTGGATGCAATGTGCTATTAATATAATAACACACCCAGCAAAAACCTGTAATTTAAAACAATTATATATACATTTAATTGAAATCATGAATATAAAAATGTATTCCCATGGTATATACAAAAAAATTATATATACATTTCAAACAATGTTTTATATAATTACATTTAAAATTATCCAACAACCATTTAAAAATATTAATATTTCATCTTTTGGCACCTGTGATCCCCTTTCAAAAATGACCGCCCATGGTATCAGTTGCTGAAAAAAACATCTCAACTTGATAAAAATATTCCTCCTATATAAGAAAAAAAATATTATGTTATCAATACTATAAATAAATAAATAAAACATTAACATGAAAGAATACATTAATAAAATGTCAATATTTAATAAAAAAGAAACATTTTGAGTGATATCGGTCACACCATGCATCGTATTGAGGTGGAGTTTATTTCTACATGTCATAAATGAGTTATGGATCATTGTCTTAAAATATCAAAAACAATTTGAATGTGTTTTCTTGGTTTTGCGTATTTCACTTGTTCTTTAACTAAAAATAATCTCAATTTTAAATAATGACACATTTGGAGTTATACCAGTCACACCATGTGTCAGATTGAGGTTTAGTTTTTTCTTACTTGTCACAAATTACTAATGGATAATTTTCCTAAAGTATTAAAAAATATGAATTCATTTGCTCAGTTTTCAGTATATCAGTTGTGTTTTTTACTAGAATGTCATTTCAAACTGGAAACATGCATTTTGAGTCATGTCGGTCTCATTTTGCATCGGTTTGGTATGAGACTTCTTCATACATTTCAAAAATTACTTATGAATCACTATCCTAAATTATAAAGACAATTGGAGCACATTTTCTTGGTTTTCAGTGAGGAATGTGTTTTGAACTAAAATTTCAATTTTAAAATGATAACAGACACTTTGAGTCATACTGGTCATACTGTGCATCGGATTGATGTGTGGTTGATTCCTACATGTCAAAAATGACTTATATATCATTTTCCTAAAGTATCAAAATAATCCAAATGAATTTTATTATTTTTCAGTATGCCAGTTGTGTTTTTGTACTAAAATGTCATTTCAAACTAGAAGCACGTATTTTGGGACATATCAGTCGCATCGTGCATCATTTTGACATGAGACTACTTCATACATGTCAAAAATGAATTATGAATATCTGTACAAAATTATTAAGACAGTCAGATCATGTTTCCTTGGTTTTTAGTGAGGGACATGTTTTGAACTAAAATGTCAATTTTAAACTGATAACAGACACTTTAAGCCATACCGGTCACACTGTGTGTTGTATTGAGATTTGGTTGATTCCTACACATCAAAAATGACTTGTCGATCATTTCCCTAAAGTATCAAAATAATATGAATGTCTTTGCTTAGTTTTCAGTATGTCACTTGTTCATTTTTATTAAATTAATGTCAATTTTAAATAAAAAGACACAATTGGAGTCATATTGGTCATACCATGCATCTTATTGAGGTTTGGTTAACTTTTACATGTCACAAATGACTCATGTATCATTTTCCTAAAATATCAAAACAATTCAAATGTGTTTTCTTGGTTTTTATTATGTCACTTATTCTTTTTACTAAAATTAATGTCAATTTTAAATAAAAAGAGACACTGTGAGTTATACCAGCCACACCATGAATTATATTGAGTTGTGATTTATTCCTACACATAAAAAGTGACTTATAGATCATTTTCCTAATGTTTCAAAATAATTCAAATTCATTTGATCAGTTTTCAATATGTCGGTTGTGTTTTTTTATTAAAATTCCATTTCAAACTAGAAACATGAATTTTGAGTCATATCGATTTCATCATGCATCAGTTTTATGTGATACTAGTTCATACACATCACAAATTACTTATGAATCACGTTTCTAAATAATCAAGAAAATTGGAGTTCATTTTCTTGGTTTTCATTGAGGGATGTGTTTTGAACTAAAATGTCAAATTTAAACTGATAACAGACACTTTGAGTCATATCGGTCACACCATGAATCAGATTGAGGTTTGGTTTATTTCTACACATCACAAATGACTTATAGATCATTTTCAAAAAGTATCAAAATAATTTGAATACTTTTTCTCAATTTTCAGTATATCACTTGTTCTTTTCACTTAAATTAATTTCAATTTTAAATAAAAAGATACACTTGGAGTTATACCAGACACATCGTGAAAGGTATTAAGGTTTGGTTGACTCCTACACATCACAAATAACTCATAGATCATTTTCCTAAAATATAAAAACAATGAGAATTCATTTTCTTAGTTTTCAGTATGTCACTTGTTCTTTTTACTAAAATTAATGTCAATTTTAAATAAAAAGAAACTTTGAGTTATACCAGCCACACCGTGCATAATATTGAGGTGAGGTTGATTATTACACATCAAAAACAAATTGTAGATTATTTTTATAAAGTGTCAAAACAATACGAATGTGTTTTATAGGTTTTCAGTATGTTGGTTGTGTTTTTTTATTAAAATGTCATTTCAAAATGGAAACATGAATTTTGAGTCATATCAGTTGCATCATGTGTCGGTTTTATGTGAGACTACTTCATACACATAAAACATTAATTATGAATTTCTTTTCTAAATTTTTAAGATAATTGGAGCATGTTTTTCTAGTTTTTAGTGAGGGACATGTTTTGAACTAAAATGTCAATTTTAAACTGATAACAGACACTTTGAGTCATAATGGGCATACCATGCCTCATATTGAGGTGTGTTTAATACCTATATGTCATAAAAGAATAATGTATCATTTTCCTAAAGTATCAAAAAAATTGAATGCATTTTCTCAGTTTTTAGTATGTCACTTATTCTTTTTACATAAATTAATGTCAATTTTAAATAAAAAGACACACTTGGAGTTGTACCGATCACACCGTGAGTCTTATTGAGGTTACTTTAACTTCTACATGTCACAAATGACTCATGGATCATTTTACTAAAATATCAAAATAATATGAATGTGTTTTCTTTGTTTTCAGTATGTCACTTGTTCTTTTTACTAAAATTAATGTCAGTTTTAAATACAAAGATACACTTTGAATTATACTTTCCACACTGTGCATCATATTGAGGTGCAGTTTATTCCTACACATAAAAAATGACTTATAGATCATTTTCCTAAAGTATCAAAACAATACAAATTCATTTTCTTGGCTTCCAATATTCCAGTTGTGTTTTTATTAAAATGTCATTTCAAAATGGAAACACGCATTTTGAGTCATACTAATTTCATCATGTGTCAGTTTGATATAAGAATACTTCATAAACATCAAAAATAATTTATGAATCATTTTCCTAAATTATCACGACAATCATAGCATGTTTTCTTGGTTTTCAGTGAGGGATACGTTTTGAACTAAAATATTAATTTTAAACTGATAACGGACACTTTGAGTCATAACAGTCACATCATGTGTCATATTGAGGTGTGGTTGATTTCTACATGCCAAAAATGATTCATGGATCATTTTCCTAAAGTATCAAAACAATATGAATTAATTTTATAAGTTTTCAATATGTCACTTAATCTTTTTACTTAAATTAATGTCAATTTTAAATAAAAAGACACACTTGGAGTCATATCGGTCACATTGTGTGTCATATTGCAATGAGGTTGAATCCTACATGTCAAAAATCACTCATGGATCATTTTACAACAATATCAAAATAATCCAAATGCATTTTATTAGTTTTCAGTATGTCACTTAATCTTTTTATTAAATTAATGTCAACTTTAAATAAAAATAGATACTTTGAGTTATACTGACCACACCATGCATCATATTGTGGTAGAGTTGATTCTTACACATCAAAAATGATTTATAGATCATTGTCCAAAATTATCAAAAAAATATGTCTGTGTTTTCTTGGTTTTCAGTATACTAGTTGTGTTTTTTACTAAAATGTCATTTCAAATTGGAAACACATATTTTGAGTCAAATCGGTCACATCATGTGTCAGATTGATGCGATACTACTTCATACATGTCACAAATGATTTATGAATCAATTTCTTAAATTATCAAGTCAATCTGAGTGAGTTTTCTTAGTTTTCATTGAATAGCGATTTTAAAATTAAGCAGTCAAACATTAAATTTAGATTATGTTAATGTAGTAGATAACAGATAATATTATGAGAAAAAACATGGAATATTAAAAAAACTTTACCTTCTTATTGAATTCTGATTTGCAGCCTCGAAGCCCAATCTCTCCCGAGCATGAGCAGCTTCGAACAAACAACCCCGACTCGAAAAAAAGGAATCCACCTATATAAGAAAATAATTCTTATGTGAGTAATAATAAAAATAAGTAAATTAAACATAAATATGAAATAATCCTCTAATTATATGGAAGCCAAATCTTCATGCTATTTGTGTAAATTCTTCAATCATGTATGTTTCCCATTCATTTCTAACAAAATTTGTATCATCTTATGAATATGGGAATTTTTTATAGTCATAGTAGTGTTGGAAAAATATAAATACAAAAAGGATTAATAAATATTTTAAATTAAATAGTAATTATCTTTGAAAATACTTCTTCAGGGATACTAGTTTGTTAATGGAATATGATCTCTCTCATAAATTTAAAAACATAATAACCATAATATTTTCTATTTTTTTGTTTTGAACATTACAGAAACATTGAGGTGAATAAGTAATCTGTTTTGATATGTGTTTTGATAGTAAAATATTACTATATATACCTTGATAATTTTCTAGTCGTAGAACTTTTCATGGTCCTCATGCTTAGCCCCTTGCCTCATTCCTTGTTTTTCACAATATTGATGCAATGCCCTATTATAACAAAATCCTCATTAAAACATAATCTAAATTATATAAATTGATGTTTAGTACTAAAACATTGAATATAGTTTATTAAAAATTTAAAATTTTCATCAGGTATGGTAGTTTTTTTGGATATCCATGCATTGAATCCAGGAAATAAATTTTTGGAGTAACCAAGTTAACCGCAATAATCATCTAATATTTCCTAAAAACACAAAAGAGAATAAGTAATGAAAGAAATAAAAATATATTTGATATGATTAAATTGTAGAGTTATAACCCTGTATCATTGGTATTAAGAATAGTCTTCCATTAGAAATTTTGCTTTCAAATAATTTACCCAGGACTACCACTATTTTATCCTTTTTTTATTCTATTTTTGGTTGTTTTGTAGATGAGATGTGAGTACTAACTAGTCCAAAAAAGTCATGGGGAAATCCCTTCAATTGTTTTTGATATATAATCCTTCCAAAAATATGAAATGTATTTAGTCATAATTAATATAGTATACCACCTTTTAGAAAATAAAATCATGAAAACATATCTCATGTATATATTTACAACTGATGTTCCTAACCAATCATAGTTGAGGATTTCACTTACATTCTCAATACTAATGAATTCTTGAACTTCCTCTCCATACATGTTTTCTTCCGAATCAACTATGTGACTACAGCCATTTTTTAACTTTGTATCAACATGAACCTTCAACGTAGTAAATGCAGATATAGAACGGGTGGGGTAAAGGTGATTTCAGTAGATCTTTTTGATCAGTTGGTCAATCCTTTAGATGGTTTTGAGTAGGTATTTAATTTCACCCTCTTACCTTTATCTGTCTTTAATAACATTCATCAGTTCAGACCTTTTGTCGTTAATTTTTAAAGGTTTATCTTCAAAAATAAATTTGAAATGAATACCATATTATCGACATGTTTTTTAAAAGATGTGACAGTCATGAAATGAATGTTCCAATAGATTGTTTGACCTTGTGAATATCTTCCTCATCAATTGGAATAGGTATCTCGGCACTCGGCTCATGGGCTATGTTAATCGACACTCTCACATGACATGTTGGGAGTGTTCTATTGTGTATCATGACATTTTGGATATTGAATACCATAGCCCTCACTACAAAGTGATGGGTGGGTGTTGATAGATATAAATCATAGTCATTATCACCCTGTAGAATATCAAAACAGGAAAGGCATCAGTGTCTTTCTGATTCACATTTCATAGAAACAATTATTAGAACATTGATTACCATGACCAAGACAGCTCTTTAAGGGGAATGGTTGTTCTTTATTTGTTTCTTCTCTTTGCTTCCCCCCATGAAATTTTCTATCATCTCTATCTTCCATTAGAATTGTTCTTCAAGGGTAGATAGTCTTTATATCATCTGTTTCATTTCTTTACCTTGATCTTCCTCTTGTTTTTTTCTTAAATTATGTCTAGGGTGTCACCCCAAAACCCGCACCTCTAACACGGCCATACTGTTCTAGCCTCTTCAAGGACACTAATACTATGTGTTCATCTGGTATAGGTGTTGTTGATTCCTATGAATATGTTGGATATAAAATATAGAAAAATAAGTAATCATTATTATGTGGTAGAAATTTAAAGAAAAACAATTTTTTATTATGTCATACTTACACGTGTTTCCTGCACTTTTTATGTGTTTTCATCTACTAAAATCCCATATTCATTTTTAAGTGTCTCCTTCCATAGAACATGGTGTGGGATGGAATTGGTTTTAGATTTGGAGTCATTAATCTTTATATAAATAGAGGAATATAATTATGTTGTTATTTCATGTCACATAAAAGTATTACGGTAGATTTAAAATGTGTACCATTTTTTCAAGTGAAGTATACCCAATCCTTACTTTACGGTATGTGTATGTTGGTTTTGTTTCCCATTTCTTATTTTCAGCACTCAGTTGTTGTATCATAAATAAAAAAATCAATCAAACTGATGAATACACATATCATTAAACAATATATAACTAGCCACAATATACATAAAAAGACACATCTGCAGGATGGCTAGTAAATGCATCCCACACTTCTTGGGTTATCAGGTGTGAATAGATAAGTGGTGGGTGTGGGTTTATTTTCCCTTTAATATCTTTAAGATTATGTATCATTAGAATTGTGTGAAAGCCTCTGTGAATCCTTTAAGCAATAATTAATATATATATATATATATCTTGTGGGAGTTATCTACAATAAATTCAATCTACAAGGGATGATAAAGAGTATGTCAATGTTTCATTATTTTATTTTTTAATAAAATAAATAAATGATATCATAATGTTATTGTAGTCTCTTTCCACATCAATGTCTTAATCCCAAGAACAACATGGTGTCATGAATCTATATCAATCTACATGTGTTACTGAGTGATGATTCCAATGTAACTAGTGACCATGTCCTTGTTGGGGTTAACATGATGGCCCTATTCATTCCGTCCGACCTCGTATTTTATGTCGTTGATTTTATCGTTAATAATTTTTTCTAATTCCATCAAAATATGGCACTCCTATTTTTTCTACATCATTGGTCGTTCATCGCCTACCATTTCCTCATATTCAACATCATCAACATGTTACTCTGGAACGGTAGCATTGGTATGTGCATATGGTCATTGTACCTCTACACTGGGAGTAGCAATAGGTTGAGAAACCTATTGTTCCTCAATATTGGGAGCACCAGCTTGTGTAGAAGTTATTTTTTCCTCTACACTACGAGCAGAAGTAGGTTGAGTGACCCATTGTTCCTTGGGATTGGGAGCAACAGTATGTGAAAAATTCATTATCTGCAGAAGTGGTTTAACATTTAATTTAGAGTACATAAATGCAACAGTGAATGGATAATAACATGAGGTAACACAGTGTATATTACAAAAAGTATAACCTGATTATTGAACTCTCTTTTTGAAGGATGAAAGGATTTGACCCCTCTATCAACTATCCAAATCCCTTAATTGTGGTCTCCTATGACATACAAAATGTCATCTACATTGGGACTACTATGAAATAATTATAATGTCCCAATGAAAGGTTCATCCTCATTTGAATTTTAATCTGACCCTTTAGTGGTTTTGGTTGATAA
Organism: Viscum album; assembly: GCA_963277665.1. Classification (NCBI taxonomy): domain Eukaryota; kingdom Viridiplantae; phylum Streptophyta; class Magnoliopsida; order Santalales; family Viscaceae; genus Viscum; species Viscum album. Next base: position 2,024,658,283 of record OY728138.1, read on the forward strand.
CAGAATAATTGAACACTTTTAGTTTATGAGATCTAGAACGTAAAATACTTGTACTGCCTATGATTCCATTATAAACAGTTTGTATTTGTACTCTTCCTTAATGAAATCAACTTTCATGAATCCCAATTCATCTATTTTAATAGCACTCCTATTATCAACCCCCTTGCATTGAAAAATCATCACTTGGAATGTTTTATAATCTAACTACCATATTTGTTTAATGATTCTAAAGTATGACATATTCACGTAAATTGGATTTTTTTCCTTAGTACTAGAAACATGCATCGCTTCAGCCACAAGTGTAACACCACTATTTTGCATGGTATTGTCTTCATCATGTTCATTTGTATAGAATGTATAACCATTAATTACATAACCATTTTAAGATAATATATAGACACTTAGTCTTCTGATTAGCCATTGAAGTCATTTTGAAATTGAATCCATATTTTCATATGAATCCTTAAAAATATGGTCCTAAAACGATCATATAAACTATTGATTATGTGTATTTGATATCCATATTTCATTCCTTGATGGATTCAAATGCCTAGTAATTTCTTTGTGGGTTTCAACATATGGGGTAACCTCCAAACTGTTATACAAAACATAAAGGTGGGCCTACTCTCGATCTGTAATATTGATTGTGAAAACATATCTTCAAGAAATTCCTTCACCCAAAAGCCATCCAGTGTGACGATATTTTGGAAAACCAATGTTTTCCACACCGAAAAGGTATTAAGTATATAATTAAATGGATTCATTAACAACATATTGCTTCACAATACAACCCTCTAGCTGACTTTGATTTTTGGCATACCCTTTCAAAATCTTCATATACCGTTCAATGGGGCACATCCATCTATAGTGTATAGGACCACATAGTCAAATATCTCTCACCAAATGAACCACAAAATGAACCATCATATCAAAGAATTTTTATAGGAAGAACATTTTCAATTCATATAATATGATGGTAATTTCTCTTTCCATAGTCGGAAATTTTGTCAGGTCTATAAATTTGCTGCATATAGTTTTATAGAATAAACAGAGATTGGTTAATATATGATGTACATTATGTTAGGGTTGGTGTATTGAGAACCAAATATTTTTTAATTTGATTACATGAATGTACACTTATTATATATTGTTCATTGTTCTGCATGACTATAATATAATAATGTCCTGAAATATTTATTGCATTGATAAGGTCATGGAAGATCCCCGCTATGATGAGAACCTTGAAATGCTATAACAATATTTTTAAATAAAGTTATATGGTTGGATGACATACTATGATAGGACACATATTATACAGACCTTCATGTGCGAGTACTCGTAAGAATATGAGACTCTCTCACATGAAGTTCGCACTTGGTAATCTCTATGATGAGAGATTATGAGAACAAACCCACCAGTATTAATCCTGCATATCTTGGTGTCATTGGACATTGCTATCTATGAGTGTGTGTAATGGTCCTTAGACTAGAATATTATCATTAACTCATTCCATGACTCATGCACTTAGATTTGCTGACGAAAACCATCATGAAGACAGTTGGCGGGAAGTAGGGTACATTGGGTGTGTCACGAATGACATGTTGTTAATGGATAAGTCGAGGAAGGATTTGTCCCTTCCATGTTTATGGAAGTAGATATCTGGGGCCCTTTGATTGAGAAATGTCGCCCAAATTCCATGGTCATGGTGTAACGACGAGTTTATTTCAGGTAGTCAAAGAATGAAAGATCAAGCACATAGGTTTATGACACTGCCATGAAACCTGCTTGATGAGATATTGAGACAAAGGGATTAAATTACACGGTAAGCATTCGTATGATGTGTCATGTCAATGCAGTGTCAACTTCTTTCTCTTGGGTGCCTTGACCCATTGCTAGACAGTAATCTTGGACTTTAGGAAAGCCCACCTAATGCCAATGAGAAAGAGGCCTAGAGGGTCACACACTAAGTGTATCCAAGTATCTCAAGTAGAATAAAGATTATTCTTGTACGTGGTTTAATAATTATTCAAGGAAGACTAAATTTTTTTAATGATGGAATAAGAATAAAATGAAAACAAGTACACGTCATGTATTAATGATTACACTCCATGTAGTTTTCATTTTAGAAAGGAAATGAAAAACAAGTACACGTCGTGTGTTAATGATTACGCGCCGTGTAGTTTTTCCAGTTAGTATTTTGAGGAAATAATATCATTTTATTAAATGATATTTATTATAATCAGCATAGGCTCATGTCAAGGAATTAATGATTCAACATGGATATTTTTCAAAAAGAGTTAATGAAATAAATAAAATGCATAACATGTTTATTTATTGCCATAACTTTATAACCTCAAACCCGATTATAAATATCCTTACAACCCCAACACTTTTACCAATCATTTTGCACAACAATTCTGGAGAATTCTCTCAAGGTCAAAAGAATTCCTTCCTCCAAGAATGCTCTCAAGACTGAGAGAGAGATCCTCCTCCATCGGATCAAGTCGATCTAAGGCGGACAACACAAGCAAAGGTTTCTCTACGCTAGTGCCTGGAGACTCCTTTGGCGACGTCTAGAGATACGTGGTGCACGTGTGGATCACTACTAGAGTAAGTCTGCACTTGGCTTCTGTGAAGCAACGACGAATCACATCGGAACATGATTAGAAATATCAATGAAGAAAAAACACCATAAAAGGTACTTCTTGTCAATTAATTAAATTAATTATAATCAACCTGTGACGATCCTCATTTTTGGTTTCGGGAATATTCTTCCTCTTTGTCTATTTCTGTGATTCAATCCTTGGAGTCTGGAATTTATCATCATATTGATCCCGGATTGATCATTGTTAATGAAAAAAATTCAAGTGGGCACATCCACCCATGAGCTTCCACTGCGCCTGGAACCTTCAATTGGTATCAAATGGAGGTTACAATGTTGATTATAGTTATTTAATTTTTTTATAATTTATGCATTTGTATTTGATTCAATTCAAGATAAATCGTTCTATAAAACTGAATGAACGAGATTTGTTCTTCCTTCTTCGTTTCTTGATTCACATCACAGAAATGGCCTTTTAATTTTAATTTTGATTAAAATAAAAATGATGAACTCATCTAGAGGATCCGCTCTTTCGGTCTGTACAACACAAGAATACACGACGTGTAGTGAAAACTATATATCGTTTACTTAGGTTCAACGAACTGGTACTCGTCCGCCAAACCACGTCGTGTGAATTGATCATACCTACGTTTTTCAATACACCGTGGTGACTAGAACTGAACGGCATGTGGAAACCGAAATACACGGTGTGTATGTTGAATCAACACGCTGTGTAGACCAATCCGGCCTAGGTGAAACCATGTACAAGGAGAAGTCATGTAACCACGTACATGGGATTTTCAGGCTAGTAACCACGTAACAAGGAAGTACATTCCATGTTATATTAATCTACATGTCGTGTACTCTGAAATTTCCAAAGTACCGAAAACATGCCAAAGCCCCAACGTGTACTTTGGATAAAGGGTGAAAACAAATACACACCGTGTAATATAACCTACACATCGTGTACCTTATAGATATGGAATTTCACCAGGTTTCCTCCAAAGTACAAAGACCCGTACAAGTAAAATGGATGAGAAGAATCTAAAAGAAATTCAAAAAGGGATTTTAAAATAAAGAATTAATTAATTATAGGATCATAATTAATTAAATTCAAGCATGACTTATCTTGAATGAAAAAACGATTAAAATAATTTGAATACTAAATATGCATAAATGTCGTTTCATGCTATGGATGATCATGAGCTAGACCAATGACCCTTTGTGTGTATGGTTTCATTTAAATTTATTTAATTTAAATTTGTTGGCCTGTGAGCCTTCTTCCAATAAAATGTAGGGCTTGCATGCAGATGGTTTATTTAATGTAAACCCCATGTAATGGAGGATATCCCAAGCCAGAGGAGACGGTTCACCTAGCCGGTGCATGTCATGCATGTCTGCAAGGCAAAATGACCAAAGCCCCATTTAGTGGGAAAGGTGAAAGGGCTAAAGAGCTTCTAGAATTAGTTCACACAAATGTGTGTGGACCATTTACAATTGAAGAAAGGAGTGGGTTCTCATGAAGTCTCATGAAGACATGGATTCCTACAGAATGTTCGAGCACCTCCGTGGTCTATACCAAGAGAGAGAATAATAGGAAATGTTTGAGATCTCCAAGGCTCTATTTCAGAGAAATCTTGGAGAAGGTGCTCTAACTGGGCCTCATGTAGTCAAGCTCATTGGATACATTGAGTGTTTGGAGTTTCTAGGGTTTAAACTCCCCAAAGAACTGGGTACCAATCTCATTCTTTCATCACTCCCCCAGAGCTTCTCAAACTTTGTTGTGAACTTCAACATGAACAACATTGAGAAGTCTTTGTCTGATCTTCTTATCCTCATTCGCCAAGTGGACAATGAAATGAAGCGTGAAAATTATTCTGTCCTCATGGTGAATAAAATGAAAGGTAAGGTGAAGAGATTTAAGCCCAAAGCTTCTTCAAGGTCTTCCAAGAAAAGGAAGATCAAAGGGGGGCAAGAGAACAGGAGTTTGTTTGTTTCGCATGTGATAAGAAGGGCCACTGGAAGAAAAATTACACCCAGCCAAGGAAGCAAGGGGAAGCTTCAGGTGTGTTTGTTATCGAATGAAATCTATATGTTTCTACCAATTGGTTATTAGATACTGCTTGTGGTTCTCACATCTATATCCAAATACAGGAACCAAGTAGATTCAGAAATATTGATCGATCGGTGAGGTGGATCTACGAGTAGCCAACGGAGCCAGAATCAATGTTGTAGCTATCGGAGACTACCACTTCACATTGCCTACTGGGATGGTCTTGTTTTTGAAAGGATGTTATTATATACCCTCTGTAGCCAAAAACATTATTTTAGTATCCATATTAGATACTGATGGATTCATCTTCAATTTTGGAAGTGGATGTTGCTACTTTTATAAAGATAACATTTGTTTTGGTATGGCACATTTATATAACGGCCTTTATGTGTTAGACTACACAAACCAAGTAATGGAAATCGATGACAAAGTTAATTCACATGACTCATACCACACCCAAATTTGGCATCACCGGCTAGGTCATGTCAATGAGAAACGTTTGACAAAATTACATCAAGATGGGTATTTAGATTCTTTCGAACTAAAACCACTTGGTGTATGTCATGCATGTCTACAAGGCAAAATGGCCAAAGCCCCATTTAGTGGGAAAGGTTAAAGGGCTAAAGAGCTTCTAGAATTAGTTCACACAGATGTGTGTAGACCATTTCCAGTTGAAGCAAGGGGTGGGTTCTCATACTTCATAACTTTTACTGATGATTTTAGTAGATATGGATATATTTACTTAATGAGGTATAAGTCAGATTCTTTTGATCGGTTCAAAGAATACAAGAATGAAGTTGAGAACCATCTTGGTAAGAAGATTAAGAAACTCCACTCAGATAGAGGAGGAGAATATCTTAATTAGGATTTCATTGATTTCTTATGGGAGTTTGTGATTCTATCTCAACTCACTCCTCCTTACATGTCTCAGTGGAATGGTGTAAGTGAAAGGAGGAACTGCGCCCTGTTAGACATGGTGAGATCAATTATGAGTCAATGGAATCTTCCATTATCCTTTTGGGGATATGCATTAAAAACAGTAGCACACATACTATACCAAGTACCAACTAAATCGATAAATGGTATTCCATATGAGTTATGGAGTGGATGCAAAGCCATGTTATCAAATTTACATGTGTGGGGTATTGAAGCATTTGTTATGGCCTATTCAGGTAAAAAACTTGCACCCCAAGGCAAAAAGTGTATCTTTATAGGATATCCCAAGGAAACAAGGGGATATTACCTATACAACCCCTCAGATAAAAGGGTTATAGTGGAAAGACATTACATATTCATTGAGAGGGAGCACATCTCTAAAAGAGATAGTGGGAGCGAGATATACTTCGATGAAGTCGATGCTAAAGATACACTACTACAAAATAAGGCTATAGCCACGGACCTATAGCCACGGTTTTGTAGTTATATGGCTATAGCTAATTTATAGCCACGGTTTAATTAAATAACAGTGCCTAAAATTTGTCATCCCTCTTTTTCCCATAAAATCCATCGGGCTCCTCCTCCGTTCTCCCGATCAGCGACCCTCCTGCCCTCGTGATTCCTCCTCCCCCGTGATCTCCTCCTCGTCGCACCCTCCTCCTTTCCGCGACCTCCTTCTCATTGTGCCCTCATCCTCCCCGACTCCTCCTCACTGTGCCCTCCTCATCACCGCGACCCTCCTTCCCGATGCCTCCTCGTCGCGCCCTCCTCATCGTCGCGACCCTCCTCCCCGACGCCTCCTTGCCGAGACCCTCCTCCTCACTACGACCCTCCTCCCCACCGGCATTCCTCTTCCTCTTTCAACGCTTCACCACAACTAGCCCACCTCCCCACCGACGTGGCTCCGATGCGGCCTCCCCACCTCCCTGCTGATGCAGTTTCGACGTTGTGGTGTGAGTTCGGTCAAACCCTAAGGTACTCATATAGTCTGATTTTTGTGGGTTCTCCTTACAAGCTAGGATTTCTTCCATATTGAGGCACCCAAGATCAACCACAGACCCATCCATCTCCCACATAGGGTAATTTTCTCTTCCAATCATCTCTGCAACATTAATCTCAGTATTTCACTCTTTTATATCAGTATATTAATAAAAAATTTCTGTACTGTATTAAAATATCTGAATTCTTGAATCTGGAATTAGGGATCGAATTTATTCAGTTTCTATCAGCATTATGGGAATCTAATTCATTCCATGGTCGTGTATTTTTTTACCTTGATGTGCCTTGACGAACCCTAAATTTCCACTATGCTGCATAATGTGTTTTATAGTATCCCCCTGACATAATTTTCTCTCTGCTGTACAATATTCAGTATTCAGGTTCTCTTATGATTTTTTTGTATGTTCTTACAATACAGCTTCTATTATGATTCCACAATTGTTCTTTAGGAGTATGCATACTCCAAATCTAGAATAACAACTGTTATTTTCAAATTCTATGGGTATTATATACTCCAATATCTGCATTGTTCTTTTCATTTTTAGTAATTTTTTCTCTTTATTTGTATTTTTTTCACAGTATTTACAATTCAATTTTATAACTTATATAATCTATTAATTGTTTATATTATTTTCTATATGCATTAAATTTTAGGTTTCTTTAATACTCTATCTTCGGGCATTATTTTTACTAAATATCACTCATCAGTTTCCCTCATCCATATACTATAAATTCATTAAATATTTTTGTTTCTCAAGGGTGAATTCCACTACAGTTGTTCTTCACTTTCATCATAAAGGGTATGGACTCTCTTTATATTGTAATTAGTATCCCTGTATTTATAATTTTTTTCAGGTCTTGAATGGTATTCTTTACTTCTTCTTACTATACAAAATTATGTACTGGTCCCATAACATTATTTTCAGAATGGAAGAGCTTCAATATTTGTTTTCCTAATTGAATTGAATTCTGCAAAACATCATCTCCATCAAGAAATTGGAGGACTTTGTAAAACCACACTTCTATGTTTCTTCTTCCTTTTAAACATTGATTTTGCACCATATGTTTAGTTTATGTTTTCTGAAAAGAAGTCGTAAGGGAATTTTGAGCCCCAAAATGATTTTCATAAAGTACTTGGTTGCAGGTTAGTTTCTCCTCACTATAGTTTATTCATTCTTTTGGTTAGAAAAATTATATAATGCCTTTCAATTGTCTCAAGACACCGCGACTACAATTAGTCATGCAACTACTACACAGTCAAACAAAGGAGTATTTAAACAAGATGACTAAAAAATATTACTAAATTTTTGTGGTGAAATATCAAGGTAATACTAATTCAGGTTTGTTTTTAAAATTTTCAAATTTGTTTTCTGATTAGTTTTTTACCGTAAGAAGTGCATTATACTATGCAGTTTAAAATAACAATGCAATAATGAATCTTGATTTTTTTATTATCAATCGCAAGATTCAAAACTACTGTTAGTATGTAAAATAATTTTACAGTTCATCGATTAATCTTCAATGAACAGAGGAAAGTAGTAAGAATATAAGCATTGTGCAAGAATAAAATGTTTGTGCAAGAAATTGAAACAAAACAACATTTTAAAAGTTGATGGAAATTTGAATCACATGGTTATAATATTGGAATTAAAACACACCAGAACATACAAGGATTTAGTATCTATATGTATTGAACAACACAAAGATCACATGAGTCATTTACAATATTGCGTTTCATATTAGAAAATGTATGGTCTCATACTTCCTGAATATTTGAAAAAATTCAGTTTCACCACACAATGAAATCAACCACAATGCATTGATAGTGAACCAAATTTCATTAGCTTTTCTGGTTTGAATCAGACTAGACATCAACACAGTGACTTTAATATGACATTTGTTAAATGAAATTAGTGTTCCGTATTTTTTCTTTACCTACAATGAATACAGGTTATAATTAAGTAGTGCTGTAGATTTTGAGATGTTTTTGTTATATAATCCTTTTCTATGACTAATTTTTTATTATCTGAGATATCGTTGTAATCCATCTTATAATGTTTCCTTACATTATTTTATTTCGACAGTATCATGTTAGTGTAATCATGGTGGATGAGGCCTATGAAAGATCCCTTAGAAAGATTACTTATTGGGACTCCTGAAAAAAGGTGATTTTTTTTTGTAAGTTAAATCTATGTAAATTTTTTCCAGAAACCAAACATTTCATGTGTATCCTTTTTTAAATTATCATCATAAATCTAGATCCAACATTATCAACCCAAACTTCACCTCATTATATCATCATCTACAATTTAAGAAAAATCAATGTCTGCTTTTTTTCAGAGGATGTTTTGTTTCAAGGACTAATATGTGATACAGTTTATACTTTCTTTTTGTGGGATGGGTGTTTTTGTTCAATCAGGTTGATCACACCTATTTTATTTTTTGGAAATTAGCAGAAATCATCATGGAGTGGATGCCCTGGACCTTGGATTCAGGGCTGAACCAGTTATCTTATCTATTAAGGTATGTTGTTTTTATTATTTGATTTTTTCTCCTCAAATTCGTTAAATTTCCACCCTATGGTCTTTTATATTACTCTGCCTTTTCTATTAAAAAACCAAAAAAAAACATTCTAAGAAACCAGTTTAGCGCGTAGTTGTGCTATTTTTTTTGTGACACAACATCAACAGGCCTTAAAACAGGGGATGTCCCTACCAACGGGACCCAACACTTGAAAAGGATTTATTTGATTGTACGTGAAGTGAGGTCCATTTCGTGAACAATGAGGGTTGTCTTGGTTAAGAACTAGAGTTGGGGTATTGCCTTTTCTTGCTTCTTATTTTTACATTTATGAATGGGTAGTGTCTTCATGTTAGATTTTGTTTCCCTTTAAACAATCCTAGAATTTTCTCTTAATCCACATTTCTTTCCCTTCTACTCATCATTAAATGTTTATTGTGTTGTTTCATTGTTATCTAATTATTTTACCAGTAGTTGTGAATACAAAAATAGTAATTGGTAGTGAATGCATGTATTGTGTCGTAAAATCGGGAAGTTAGCCTCTGTTTCAACCGTCATATGCTTGCAGGTAATTTGTGCATGAATTTGCCTGAATTCAATATTCAAATTCAAGATAGTCACTTTTTAGTTTGATTATTTTCCTGTCAAGTAGATGATACTCTTGTAATTTTTATTTCATTTTTCATCTGTTCATTGCAATTCAACTACTTTAGGAATGAGTTATGGATTGTGGTTTTAGGTATGTAGAAGGCGAAACTGAAATAGCACCTTTAGCCAGACATCCTATGGAGCAAACCTTTGGGCGCCTCTAATGACATTTTTTTCATGATTCTCTATCCAAGGTAGGATATCAATCTTCTTTAAACCACGGCATTTTTACTTTATTTCCTGGATATATCTTCTCTTCGAGGGACATGTTTGTTCATAAGATGCATCCAGGGTCTGCTTGTGTTGTCTTCAAAACAGGTTTGTAGGTAGTTTTTACTATTTTCCAAGATCCAGTAAACCCATAGTTGATACATTTCCAGTGAGTATTTTATGTTCAGTAATTTCTCATGGATGTCCTAGTAAACCTTCAACATTTTAGATAACAGTATCTGTAATTTCAATATCCTGTTTTATACCTTAACTTCCTACAGTTTTTATTAGTACGAATCAGTAGTGCACTGAAACTATGATGTTTACTATTGAGGGGAGAATATCTAATGCCTTAGTCTGTAAAATTGAATATTTTTTTAACACTACATGTCTGAGTGAAGACAATTCCTTGACAAATCTGATCACCTGGAGTATTACTGACATGCATAAGGTGTTATTTTATTATTTAGTAACATTTTTTTTCTGTTTTTTGGTCAGGAAAAGAGCTGGACAGCAACTCACACACCTATTGTAGATCAAATCATTTAGTTATTGGAAGCAGAAACATACATCTAGGTTTGTTTTCTTAGTTTGTTTTCAATGTATTTCATGGTTTCAACCTACCTCTTTATAGTTTATTCAAGGCATTTCCGATTTAATTTAATGTGCAAGTATCTCTAAAAGTCATTAAATGTGCAGTTTTAATGTCACTATTATCCAAGATTTTATTTACTCACCTCTGCAATGGACCTTTGAGAGACTGTAGGTAAATATCTCCTTTGATGGTGCACTCCATTACTGATTTTGTATTATTGAAGAACTTATTTAAAGATAATAGAATATGTGTTCTGAACCCCCCCCCCCCACCCACAGCCCCCCTTCCACCTTTGAATCAGCCCGCACCATCCCCCCAGCACCTGCAACCATCCCCCTTACACTAGCATTCGAGCCCTCACCAAATTAGGTATATTAGGGGTCATCCAATCCCCTAGTCATCGTAGATTAGAATTCATTTCTTTAAATATTCTGAGAAAACATCCTCTCATGCCATCCATATCATCCTATTTGAAACTAAGTGGAAGATGCTGCCCCGCGGATGTCGTTGGACCGGGCCAACACGTCGCGGCCACGCTGCGGTCACGCCGTGGTCACGCCGTGATTTGGCCCTGCTCCTGGACGACACCCCTCAGCAGTTCACAGTGATAATATTCCATTAGTCTTGTGATCAATGTTGAGACTGACTAATCATAATTTCTGTCGGCGGGGCGACGACTAGAATGTTGCCCCGCCTCCTCCTGCTCCCTTCGCTCCTGACTGGAAGATGCTACCCCGCGGATATCACTGGACAGGTCCAACACGCCATGGTCACGCCGCGGTCATGCCGCGGTCACGCCGCGGTCACACCGTGATCACGCTGTGATTGGGCCCTGCTTTAGGACAACACCTCGTGGCAGTTCGTAGTGATAGTATTCCCTGAGTCTTGCTTTTGATTCCTACCTTGAAATGTCGCTGAGAAATTCCACCCGAGACGAAACTAAATTGAAACTCTGACCTAAGGGGGAGCACAAACAAATGTTGATGAAACTGAGTCCCAGTGTTTTCCACATTTGAAGGAAAAATTCGACCTAAGGTGTAGAAGACCTAACGACGAGTTGGACAGATTTCGAGGTGACGATGGAATTTGTAGCTTGGAAATATCGAGCTTAGAGATCGATGAAGCTGAGTCATCGAGTTGTACACCATGTGAGTCTGCGACTTTAGTCAAATTCGACCGAAGTAAGTTGGATCAGGAGGATGATGACGAACCAGCTGTACGGGATTGAAGAGCGCTATGCACATCATGATGTTGGTTCAATTGAAGCACTGATGACTGTTTGGGTTTTGGAGTGATTCATATGAAACCAAATTGAAGTTTTAATTCAGAAAAATGAGGCAACAAAATATCTTCAATCAAGATTTGGTTGAGCTTCAGACCAGCGAGTCAGATGTTTGAATCGATGAAGATGATAGGGTTAGGCGCGCTGATCCCACGACCAGAGTTGAAGAGAGATGAGAATTCATTGCTCTGGTTGAGGAAATTCCAAAATCAACTGATTGATTCTGTATCTTAGATGAACTGCTATGTGTGAACCTGATCAAGCTTGCTCATTGAAGACACACCGTTATTTGATTTTGTCTGAAATCAGTAATGAAGACGATGGGGACCTCTTCCCTCTTTACCATTGTGGTTTTAGTTTTGAAGGAACCTTCACGGCAGGTGATTACTTGAATGCTCCAACGAAGTTACCATTGAAGGCGATGGCACTGAAGAAGATGACATTGTTTCGGAAGAGAATGCACAGAAGGTGTTTGAAAAATTGCGTCAGTGAGCTTAGTTGACTTCACCGCTTGAAACACCAGTTGCTTCAACATTAAAAAATTAGGAGAAACGCCAACCCATGCCAGGTGCACGAAAAAAATTCTCAAATGAAGTTCTAGCCTGTTGAGCCACACCTTCCTATTGAAGCTTGGACCAAGTTGAAGAGCTTCCACAAATTAAGTGTTCGGTTGAAAATGAAGGTGATCGTGTCAAGCTCTGCATAAGTGTGAAGAAGTTATCTTGATGAATACTAGAATTATTTACATGCCCAATATTGAAGCCCATGGACCAACTTCTCAGGCCCAAGAGGCCCAAGTTTTTCAGAACCAGGTCTGAATACCAGCAGCATGTGAATCAGTAAGGCTCCTCATCACGCGAGCACGCTGAGCAGAGTAAGAGTTCCACCATAGCCACAATGCACCAAATCATTTGACCCTCTAATAATTCACAAAATAGTACATATCTCGATCGTGGGAGGGGAATGATTTAACAAGGACAATTCGAATGATTCTCTCTCATGAAGAAATCTCTACCATCAAGCTGTGTATGAGGTGTCAATTTGAAGAAAGGGAGTCGGTCTTGGAATTTGAGGAATAATTCAGAATTTCTAGGTTCATTGAAGTTAAAGTTCATGCTAATATTGTGGCAGATAATGGAGGATTGAAAAACCTTGAGTATTTCTATAAGTGGGACCACTGTTAAATAGAGGTGGGGGTGCTTCTAAGACTGGATCAATCATGATTTTGCTACTTTTCTCTACCATCTTTTATTTCATTCTGCTGTAATACTCTGATTATGGAACATTATGCCATTTTTGGTCACGCTAAATATAATCCACCCATCCTCCTTGTTTAATTATACTCGTTAATTCTTAACCCTCCTGCTTACTTCTCTGGTTGTTTTTAATTTCATAATCATTAGGAGGTTTCTACTTTATTTTTCTTTTAATCGCTTATTCTCTCATTCTCGGAATTTCACACACATGCCACTTGGATTCAATGCATTGCCTACGATCATGGGCAGTGGGTTGGTCTGATAGTGATTGAAAATTTCCAATCATTAGGATAGGAAATATTAGAGAACCTAGTCCCTCAAGTTGTGGTGGAATTTTCAAAACCAGTAGAGGCTTCATTAAGGGATGATTATAACAATTGGTTGGCAGCTTTATTATTCTTGAAGTTGAACTTTGGGCGGTAATTCATGCATTTAAATATGTAATCATTATGGATGGAATAAGTTATGGATTGAAATTGACTTCTTGTTGGTGGTCAACATACTCAGGTGTAAATCTATAAAGGTGAAAAGTGTCTTGAAAGGAACTGCAGGCAGTGAACTGCTAAATTATGATGTCCCCCTTCAAGGAACTGCAGGCAGTGAACTGCTAAATTCTGGATAGAAAATACCTATAAAGGTACAAAGTGTCTTGCAACACATAGTGCTAGGATCTGAATATCTTCAGCAACTTTCCCTTGAGGAGGGCTTGAGAGGACCATAATCTATGACAGCATCGGAGGAGCCACTGGGATATCATTTCTAGGTTAATCCACCTATAAGACAAAATCAAACAGTCAAGACAAGGGGGGCAGTCTCAGAGCCCTACTGCCTTCCACCACTAGAGGCTCACGCCTCCCACCCTGGTTCCCTCGATGACAGACCTGCACTAAGTGCCCCTGAAGGATCCAATGCTGGAAGTATCTAGGAAAGACTGGGTAAAGGATATCCTGGATCCAAAAAAGCAAGTCTTCCACATTGAGTTCCAGCTTGTCTGGAACATGGGGAGATAAATCCAATTCCATGAAAAGCTGAGCCGCCGAGGTAGACGAGCCGCTCCTATTGTTGTCATCGGAGCAAAGATAGCCTCCGAGAGAGTTCTCAATATCCATTAGGAATTCTTCATTCTAAAAGAGAAGGGGAAACCCAGGGAGGCATATCCAGATGGCTACTAGAGGTGTCCAAGAGGGAGGGAGGGGGTGATGTCCAGGCAAGGGGGGAGAGGCGTCCAGGAGGGAGGGAGGGGGCTATCCAGGCAGGGGGAGGGGTGTCCAGTAGGGGGTACTATCCAAGAAGGGGGGAGGGGTGTCCAGTAGGGGGGGTGCTGTCCAGGCAGGGGGGAGAGGTGTCCAGCAGGGAGGGGGGGTGCTGTCCAGCAGGGGGTGTCCAGCAGGGGGGGTGTTGTCCAGGCAGGGGGGGGGAGGTGTTCAGCAGGGAAGGGAGGGGGGTGCTGTCCAGGAAGGGGGAGAGGTGTTTAGGAGGGAGAGGGTGTTGTCCAGGTAGGGGGAGGGGTGTCCAGCATGGGGTGCTATCCAAGAAGGGGGAGGGGTGTCCAGCAGGGGGGGTGTTGTCCAGGCAGGGGGGAGGGGTGTCCAGTAGGGGGGTGTTGTCCAGGCAGGGGGGAGGGGTATCCAGTAGGGAGGGAGGGGGTGTTTTCCAGGAATGGGGTGATGTCCAGGCAGGGGGAGAGGTGTCCAGGAGGTAGGGGGTGTTGTCTAGGCAGGGGGGTGTCCAGCAGGGGGGGTGCTGTCCAGGCAGGGGGAGAGGTGTTCAGCAGGGAAGGGAGGGGGGGTGCTGTCCAGGAAGGGGGAGAGGTGTCCAGGAGGGAGGGGGTGTTGTCCACGTAGGGGGGAGGGGTGTCCAGCAGGGGGGTGTTGTCCAGGCAGGGGGGAGAGGTGTTCAGTAGGGAGGGAGGGGGGTGTTGTCCAGGTAGGCGGTAGGGGTGTCCAGCAGGGGGGTGTTGTCCAGGAAGGGGGGAGGGGTGTCCAGCAGGGGGGGTGCTCTCCAGGAAGGGGGGAGAGGGGGGTGCTGTCCAGAAAGGGGGGTGTCCAGGGGGGGAGGTGTCCAGGTAGGGAGAGAGGTGTCCAGGAGGGAGGGGGTGTTGTCCAGGTAGGGGGGAGGGGTGTCCAGTAGGGGGGGTGTTGTCCAGGCAGGGGAGAGAGGTGTCTAGTAGGGAAGGGAGAGGGGATGTTGTCCAGGAAGGGGGGTGTCCAGGGGGAGAGGTTTCCAGGAGGTTGGGGGTGCAGGGGAGAGGGTGGGGCTATTTTTTTGGGGGGGGGGCTATCCCGGAGGGCTTTACAGGGGGGCTGTCCAGGGGGGGCTTTGTAGGGGGGAGGGGGGCTACAGGGGGAGGGGTGCATGGGAGAGGGTGGGGGCTATTTTTTGGGGGGGAGGGGGGCTGTCCAGGAAGGGATTTACAAGGGGAGGGGGCTGTCCAGGGGGGCTTTGCAGGGGGGAGGGGGCTGTCCAGGGGGGCTTTGCAGGGGGAAGGGGGCTGCAGGGGGGGTTGTCTACTGCAAGGGGAGTGGGTGGGGCTGTCCAGGGGGGCTTTATAGGGGGTGGGGGCTGTAAGGGGAGTGGGGGTGGGGGCTGTGTAGTGGGGTTGGGGGGATATTTTTTTATGGATTTTCAGACCCTATAGTCACTATTTTAAACCGTGACTATTGGTTAATTGCCACGGTTTTTAACCGTGGCTATAGGTCTAATGCCACAGTTTTAAACTGTGGCAATAAAGTTTTCCTGTCCTATTGTATAGCCACTGTTCTAAACCGTGGCTATAATGATAATGCCACGGTTTGAACCGTGGCTGTATACCTATAGTCAGGGTTTGAACCGTGGCTATAAACATATAGCCACGGTTACGAACCGTGGCTATAGGTCTAGGCCTATAGCCACGCCAAACTTAGCCACGGTTCCTCAAACTGTGGCTATTACCTATAGCCACGGTTTTAGGATCTATAGCCACGGTTTAAAATCGTGGATATAGCCCGAATTTCCAGTAGTGATACACAGGATTTGGTGCAAGAACAGATTCCACAAATCCCCATGGAAGAACAATCTATTCCAGAGACACAAGAACTATGTAGGATCACAAGAGAGGTGAGAGAACCAGAACAATATGGTTGTCTTGTCACTAAGTATGGTTACTCATTATTGGTTGATAATGATGATCCTCTTTCCTACAAGGAAGCAGTTTAATACAAAGACGTTGCCAAGTGGCAAGAAACCATGAATTCTGAAATGGATTCCATGTACCAAAACCAAGTCTAGATTTTGGTAGATCCTCCAGTTGATGTAAATCCTATTGCTAATAAATGGGTATTCAAGAAGAAACTAGAAATGGAGGGACAAGTTAGCACCTATAAGGAATGACTGGTTGGAAAAGGTTTTAAACAACGTCAAGGAATTAACTATAATGAAACCTTTTCACCGGTTGTAATGTTTAAATCCATCAGAATCCTATTGGCCATTACCGCTTACCATGACTATGAAATTTGGAAAATGGATGTCAAAACATCATTCCTTAAGGGGAACCTCTAGGAAGATGTCTACATGACACAATCTGAAGGGTTTGTGACTCCAAAGAATGCCAACAATGTATGAAAGTTACAAAAATCCATTTATGGATTAAAGCAAGCATTAGGGTCATGGAACATTTGTTTTGATGAAGCCGTAATAGAATTTGGATTTATCAAGAACGAATGTGATCCTTGTGTATAAAAAAGGTTTAGTGGAAGTGAATTTGTTTTACTAATAGTATATTTTGATGACATATTACTAATTAGAAATGAAGTATTTGTCTTACAGTCAGTTAAGGCATGGTTAGATAAATTCTTCCCTATGAAAGGCTTGGGTGAGGCAATATATATTCTTGGGATCAAGATCCATCATGATAGGTCCAAGAGAATGTTGGGCCTAAGTTAAAGCACATACATTGACAAGATACTGAAGAGATTCAGTATGGAATAGTCCAAGAGGGGATTATTGTCAGTGTCACATGGCATTCATCTTTCCAAGAAAATGTATCCTTAGACACGTGAGGAAAGAAATAAAATTTCAAGGATCCCTTACTCATCCGCGATTGGGTCAGTCATGTATGATATGCTATGTACAAGGCTAGATGTTGCTTACGCATTAAGTGTAGTAGGCAGATATCAAGATGATCCATGAGACCTCCATTAGATGGTAGTCAAGACTATCCTTAAGTATCTATGGCGTACTAAGGATATTTTCTTGGTTTATGGAGGATATGAGGAACTAGTCATCATAGGAAATGTAGATGCTAGTTTCCAGACTGATCAAGATGACATGAAGTCGTAGACTGGATACATCTTCAGTTTGAATGGAGGTGCAGTGAGCTGGAAGAGCTCAAAGCAAGGTGTGGTTTCATATTCTACAGTAGAGTCTGAGTATATCACAACTTCTAAGGTAGCTAAAGAAGTAGTATGGATGCGAAGCTTCATCCAAGAGCTGGATGTAGTACCTAGCAGTAAAGATCCTATCACACTCTATTGTGATAATACTGCAGCGGTGGTGCTTGCAAAAGATCCAAGGTCACATCAAAGCACAAAGCACATACTTCTAAAGTATCATCTCTTGAGGGATTTTTCTTAGAGAGGTGAAGTTGCAGTGAGAAGTATTTCCATAGAAGACAATGTGGCGGACCCCTTGACTAGAGCCTTGACTCGACAAAAACATTATCATCATGTGAGGTCTAGTGGACTAAAAGTCATAGGTAGTTGGATCTAGTCCAAGTGGGAGTTTGTTAGGGTTGGTGTCCTGAGAACCAACTATTTTTTACTTTGATTACATGAATGTACACTTATTATATATTTTTCATTGTTCTGCATGACTATAATATAATAATGTCCTGGAATATTTGTTGCATTGATAAGGTCATGGCAGATCCTAGCTATGATGAGAACCTTGAAATGCTATAACAATATTCTTAAATAAAGTTCTATGGTTGGATGATATACTATGATAGGATACATAGTATACATAACATCATGTGCAAGTACACGTAAGAAGACGAGACTCTCTCTCATGGAGTTCGCACTTGGTAATCTCCAAGATGGGAGATTATGAGAACAGACCCGTCAGTAGTAATTCTGCATGTCTTTGTGTCATCAGACATTGATATCTACGAGCGTGTGTAATGGTCCTTAGACTGGAATATTATCATTAAATCATGTCATGACTCACGCACTTAGATTTACTAACAAAAACTGTCATGAAGATAGTTGGTGGGAAGTAGAGTACGTTGGATGCGTCACGAATGACATGTTGTTAATGGATAAGTCGAGGAAGGATTTTTCCCTTCCATATTTATAGAATCATATATCTCGGGCCCTTTTATTGAAATATAACTCTCTCCCAAATTTCATGGCCATAGTGTAACGACGAGTTTATTTATGGAAGTCAAAGAATGACAGATCAAGTACATAGGTTTATGACACTGCCATGAAACCTTCTTGATGATATATTGAGACAAAGGGATTAAATTACACGGTAAGCATTTGTATGAGGTGACACGTCAATGCGGCGTCAACTTCTTTCTCTTGGGTTCCTTGACCTGTTGCTAGATAGTAATCTTGGACTTTAGGAAAGCCTGCCTAATGCCAACGAGAAAGAGGCCTAGAGGGTCACACCCTAAGTGTATCCAAGTATCTCAAGTAGAATAAATATTATTCTCGTAGGTGGTTTAATAATAATTCAAGGAAGCCTAAATCATTTTAATGATGAAGGAAGAATAAAATGAAAACAAGTACACATTGTGTATTAATGATTACACGCCGTGTAGTTTTTCCAGTTGGGTTTTCGAGGAAATAATATCATTTTATTAAATGATATTTATTATAATCAGTGTGGGCACATGTCAAGGAATTAATGATTCAGCATTGGGGGGTTTCAATAAGAGTTAATGAAATAAATAAAACACGTAACACTTTTATTTATTGTCATAACTCTATAACCTCAAACCCGATTATAAATATCCTCACAACCCCAACACTTTTCCCAATCGTTGTGCACAACAATTCTGGAGAATTATCTCAAGGCTGAAATAATTCCTTCCTCCAAGAATGCTCTCAAGACTGAGAGAGAGATCCAACTCCATCGGATCAAGTCGATCTAAGGCGGACAACGCAAGCAAGGGTTTCTCCATGCTAACACCCAGAGACTCCTTTGGCGACGTCCAGAGATACGTGGTGCATGTGTGGATCACTTCTAGAGGAAGTATACACTTGGCTTCAACGACGCAATGATGAATCACATCAGAACGTGATCAGAAATATCAACGAAGAAAGAACTCCATAAAAGGTACTTCTTGTCAATTAATTAAATTAATTATAATCAACTTGTGACGATCCTTGTTTGTGGTTCCAGGACTATTCTTCTTCTTTGTATATTTCTGTGATTCGATCCATAGAGTCTAGATTTTATCATTGTATTGATCCCGGATTGATCATTGCTAATGACAAAAGCCAAGTGGGCACATCCACCCACGAGCTTCCGCTGTGCCCGGAACCTTCACATTATTGGGAAAAAATCAACATAAATCTATAGGAATTAGATATTACATCAAGACATGGAATTCATTTGACTTCAAGCCCTTTAACTTTAAATCTTCCTTTGAAATGATGTTATTAATATTTGATGAATACCCCTCTGGAACCTTTACATCATTCAAGAAGTTACAAAGCTGATATCTATCCTTCCTGGAAAGAGTGTAAGAAAGTAGAGGGGGAAAAATTGTTTTTCACCCTTCACTGGTGTCAACTCTTCTCATATTCTGATGTCAATCATGTCCAACCTAGCCTTAATTTCATCCTTTATTTTTCTTGGTGCATTTAGCAGCATGTTGATGACACTATCACATACATTTTTTTAACATACATAACATCAAGAAAATTTCTAATGTATTGACAATTCCATTATGGTAATTCAAAAAAAACTAATCTCTTTTTACAGCCATTTTTTACCAGGTTTTTTAAAATTATTTACCAAAATCAATGTCCATATATTTTACTTTCTCAAACAGTTGATCACCTGTTTGTGGAGACGTTGTTGTATGTTATTCTGAACTTCCATCGAATGATGTCGTCCAAGATCGGTACTTATTTCATAGAGGTAGAAATATGTGATGTCCTAGAAACACGATTTTCAATGAATGTTGAAAGCTAATTGACTATGCACCTTATTCGCAAATAGGACACCCTTGAGTTCCTTTAATGTTATATCCTGAAAAATTTCCATAATCAAGAAATTTATTTATCGTCCCATAAAACATGGCTCTCAATGTAAAATCTTCATTTCTATAAGCATCATACAACGTAACACTTGAATCTCAAAATATTTTCAAATCATCAATAAATGGAGCCAAATAAACATCAATATCATTACCCAGTTATTTTGGTCCTAATATAAGAATATATAACATGATGTATTTTTATTTCATGCATTACCACAGTGGTAGGTTATAATTTACCAACATAATCAGCCATCTACTATGAGTGCTACTTTGAAAACCAAAAGGATTCACTCCATCTGTAGATAATGCAAGATGAAGGTTTCTCAGATCATTTCCAAATTTAGGATTCTCATGATCAATTATCATCCATTTAGGAGAGTCTTCTAGGTGACGTAGTTTCCCATATTTAATTATTGTATCTATGTGCCACATCAATTGTCATGCAGTCTCCTCACTTCTGTATAGGCGCCTAAACCTTGGAATGATTGTAAAGTACCATTTAGAATTTGTAGGACCTGATTTATCTTTATTGTATCAAGAAGCATCACACTTTGGGAATTTTGTAAGCGATTTTTGGTCATTGTGAAATAGTATACAGTCATTCGGGTAGGCGTGTATTCTTTTAGAGATCTTACCCATCGAGTGTAGCATTCATTTGGAATCGTATGTTCTGCTCGAGAGCTCATTATCTTTTGGGATCATGTCATTAAAGAGAGCAAGTAGTTCCATAAAACTGACATTACTCAATTCTTTTCCTGCTTTCAAATTATATAGCTTCGGTACAGTTGACAATGCTGTATATTTCGTGCAACCGGTATACAATAGCGTCTTTGCACAACTCTTTAACTTCTCAAACAATTTTGGACAATCATGAAGTTCATTTTTAATTATCCTTTTCATTTCTTCAATATGATCTTCATCATCATTCACATCTGTAATCACATCCTCAATACAGTATTCTTCATTTTCCATATTTGTAATCATATCATATGATCCATAAAACATAGTGTTATCCCATCCACTAGCTACATTCTCTTTTTCCCCATGTTTATTCCAACATTTATAACTTAGATCTATTCTATGAAAAATCAAGTGTTCTCACAACTCCTCTGGACTAATTAGTCTTGAATAACAACAGCATAAACATGGACAAATGATTTGAGAAGGGTCATGTGTATAATCTTCTACAAACTTGATGAACTCTTTTACTCCATCTTCATACTCTTTTGTCAGACGATTGGCATCCATCCATTCTTTATTCATATCCATCCTATTTGATTCAATAAAAATAATATTTAAAAAAATGAATACATAAAAGGGGCCTTTCAAATAAGGTAAACTCAACATTTGAATGATAGTTATTATTAAATTTTGTTTCTTGAGACTCATCCCCTTAGAATCTAATGCCAAACCAGAAACAAGATGTAATTGTAGAGGACTATCCTAATTTAAACCATGCATGTTGGATGAAAATTAGGTTTAGGAGTTGCAATGGGGTTAAACATTAATTCACCTTTTGCAGGAGTGAGGTCATGATTGATATCCTATGGGTTGGATAGAGTTAGTTACATTCTCTAGTTATGGTATTATTGTCAATCTACTTGTCTTCTCTATATAATGTAATGGTTTTCCTAATTCTATAAAAATATAAACATAAAATATTATGGAAAAACTACATTTCAAATGTCCTTTAAAAATTATTTATAAAGTCACACTTGAAATCCTATTAAAAAACCAACTATTTACACAAATTCCTCTTTAAAATAACACACCCTTTTTAAAATATACCAATCGGTTCCAAACACTCTTTCGCAAATACATGCACGCTTTTAAAACAATACAAATTATTAAAAATTAAATCCATAATTTTCATGTTAAATCATTTCCACAAATTCCAAAAATGTTCTCTAATTTTTCATAATTAAATCAACCACATATTAAACATTTCAAATTAAATAAATTCCTTCTTATAAGGAAATCTTCACACATGGTTTCAAAAATTAATGCATTTCTCAAAATCCCCTTTTAATTTCAATACCAAAAAAATCATGTAAAAAAGAAAAGAGAAGAGAAACCTTATTTAAAACATTTCACAACCATTAAAATACTTTTCATTCCCTCAAAAATTTGGTTATAAAATCAACTCACTCAATAAAATCTTTTTTTCCATTCAAAAATATTCTTTTCTAAACACAAAACAAGATTTTAAGTACTAAAATAGGATATTATAGAAAAACTTACATGAATTGGTATATAATGCACTATTAATGTTTAACTGATTGGAGAAAACCATATAAAAGTGAGATTTAAGGTCAGACCAAAGATAGGAAGTCAAGGAATCAATATATATCCCATAGGAACATGAATCTGGCCACATATAGTTCTAATAAATGGAACACATACATAGATTAGGATCATACACAAAGGGAATATAATAGTTCAAGATCACAAGATGGCCAATTATTTTTAATATCTTATCAAGGATGATCCGAATATGCAGGTAATCGCACTTCATTGAGAGTTATATTGGGTGTTTAAATCCACCATGATATGGAGATAACTATTGTTCTTCTCAAAAATCTCCAACTCATTCTAAAACCGCTCTAACTCTTTAAAAAACAAATCACGACAAAAAAATATAGAAACCTCTGGGAAACATTTCCATTGACATGAATCATCTTTCAATGAACGGATGTCTTTCCATAAATCATTCTTTATCCAATAAAATCAGCCATCATCAATTATTCTTCAACAACGTTCAATAATATCAAACATCATAAATGATTGTCAACAAATACCATATATAATCCAATAGAAAAATAATTGTCTCCAATTGGATTTTTTTAACAATGCTTACATCCATAAAAAATCAAAAACCATAAGAGATAGATATAATCTATCCCCCTTTCATTCATAATCTATGATCCTCCAAAACTCTAGATTTTTTTCATCTTTCTATACATTTGGATGTAAAATTTTAAAGGTTCTAATCATATGACAAAACAAAATCTTCTTCTAGTTAAAAATTCAACACTACTATAAATCATAACGAAGAGTATTTAATTAACCGCTATTCATATATGAGAAAATTCTAAGTCTAGGAAAAAAGGTAATCAATCAATAATGTCAACCTAAAATCTAGATCAAATACCTCTATTTTCCTAGAAACCGTGGATTATATCTCTCTAAATATCAATGAATCCAAGAATAATATAAATCTATATACACAAATAATATCTATATGCACAAATAATTTAGACCGTTTGGAACTTATGGTCTGGAGGTAGGGATAGCGGGGGCATTGGAGGCAGCGGTGAGGACAGTGGCGAGGGTGGGGGCAGCGGGGACTGCTGAGGCGGAGGTGGGGGCAGGGGGCAGCGGGGACAGCTGAGGTGGAGGTGGGGGCAGCAGAGAAGGAGGTAATAGAGGCGGAGGCAAGGGAAACAGAGTCAAAGGCAGGGGCTATTAGAGTTGTTGTCCTAAGAACCAACTGTTTGTACTTTGATTACATGAATGTACACTTATTATATATTGTTCATTGTTCTGCATGACTATAATATAATAATGTCCTGGAATATTTGTTCCATTAATAAGGTCATGGAAGATCCCCACTATGATGAGAACCTTGAAATGATATAACAATATTCTTAAATAAAGTTCTATGGTTGGATAACAAACTATGATAGGACACATGGTATACAGACCGTTATGTGCGAGTACTCGTAAGAAGATGAGACTCTCTCTCATGGAGTTCGCACTTGGTAATCTCCAAGATGGGAGATTATGAGAACAGAACCACCAGTAGTAATTCCACATGTTTTGGTGTCATCCGACATTACTATCTGCGAGCGTGTGTAATGGTCCTTGGACTGGAAGATTATCATTAACTCACGTCATGACTCACGCACTTAGATTTACTGAAGAAAACCGTCACGAAGATAGTTGGCGGGAAGTAGGGTACGTTGGGTGCGTCACGAATGACATGTTATTAATGGATAAGTCGAGGAAGGATTTTTCACTTTCATATTTATGGAAGTAGATATCTTGGGCCCTTTGATTTAAATATAACTATCGAACAAATTCCATGGCCATGGTGACACGACGAGTTTATTTCTGGAAGTCAAAGAATGACAGATCAAGCATATAGGTTTATGACACTATCATGAAACCTGTTTGATGAGATATTGAGACAAAGGGATTAAATTACACATTAAGAATTCGTATGAGGTGACACATCAATGCGGTATCAACTTCTTTCTCTTGGGTACCTTGACCCATTGCAAGACAGTAATCTTGGACTTTAGGCAAGCCCGCCTAATGCCAACGAGAAAGAGGCCTAGAGGGTCACACACTAAGTGTATCCAAGTATCTCAAGAAGAATAAAGATTATTCTCGTACATGGTTTAATAATTATTCAAGGAAGCCTAAATTGTTTTAATGATGGAAGAAAAAGGAAATGAAAAACAAGATATACATGTTGTGTATTAATGATTACACGTCGTGTAGTTTTTCATGGAAAACAAGTACACGCCATGTATTAATGATTACACGTCGTGTACTTTTTATTTTGGAAAGGAAATAACAAAACAAGTACACGCCGTGTATTAATGATTACACGCCGTGTAGTTTTATGGAAAACAAGTACACGTTGTGTATTAATGATTACACGTCGTGTAGTTTTCCAGTCGGGATTTTGAGGATATAATATTGTTTTATTAAATGATATTTATTATAATCAATGTGGACGCATGTCAATGAATTAATTATTTTACATGGTGGTTTTCAATAAAAGTCGATGAAATAAATAAAACACATAACGCGTTTATTTATTGTCATAACTCTACAACCTCAAACCCGATTATTAATATCCTCACAACCCCAACTCTTTTCCTATAAGAGAATCGTTGTGCACAACAATTCTGGAGAATTATTTTCAAGGCCGAAAGAACCTCTTCCTCCAAGAAAGCTCTCAATACCAAGAGAGATCCTCTTTCATCGGATCAAGACTATCTAAGGTGGACAACGCAATAAAAGGTTTCTCCACGCTAGCACCCGGAGACTCCTTTAGAGACGTCCAGAGATACGAGGTGCATGTGTGGATCACCGCTAGAGGAAGTCTACACTTGGATTCTACGACGCAACGAAGAATCACATCAGAACGTGATTGAGAATATCAATGAAGAAAGAACACCCAAAAGGTACTTCTTGTCAATTAATTAAATTAACTATAATCAACCTGTGACGATCCACTTTTGTGGTTCCGAAACCTTTCTTCTTCTTTGTCTATTTCTGTGAATCGATTCATGGAGACTGGCATTTATCATCGTATTGATCCTGGATTGATCATTGCTAATGACAAAAAGAAAAGTGGGCACATCCACCCATGAGCTTTCACTGTGCTCAGAACCTTTAATTGGTATCAGAGGCAGGTTACAATGTTGATTATAGTTATTTAATTTTCATTGATAATTTACGCATTTATATTTGATTCAATTCAAGATAAATCGTTCTATAAAACTGAATGAACGAGATCTATTATTCCTTCTTCGTTTATCGATTCACATCACAGAAATGACCTTTTAATTTTAATTTTGATTAAATTAAAAACGAGGAACTCATCTGGAGGAGCCACTCTTTTTGTCCGTACAACACAATAATACACGGTGTGTAGTGAAAACTACATACCCTGTACTTAGGTTCAATGAACCGGTACTGGTCTGCCAAACCACGCCATGTGAATTGAGTATGCCTAAGTATTTATTACCCTGTGTTGACCAGAAATGAATGGCACGTGGAACCGGAATACATGGTGTTTATGTTAAATCAACACGCTGTGTAGTCCGATCCGGCCCAGAAGAAACCGTGTCCAAGGAGAAGTCGTGTTCCGCATACACGGGATTCTCAGGACGGTAACCACGTAACAAGGAAGTGCACGCTGTGTTAGATTAATCTACACGCTGTGTACTCCAAAATTTCCAAAGTAGTGAAAACACACCAAATCCCCCGACGTGTACTTTGGATAAAGGGTGAAAAGAAATACACGTCGTGTAAATATAAACTACATGTCATGTACTTTCCAGAAATGGAATTTCATCAGGTTTCCTCCAAAATTACAAAGACCTATACAAGGGATATGGATGAGAAGAATCTAAAGTAAATTCATAAAGGAATTTAAGATAAATAATTGATTAATTATAAGATCATAATTAATTAATTTCAAGCATGAATTATCTTAAATAATAGAATGATTAAAAGAATTTGAATTCTAAATATGCGTAAATTTCGTTGCATGCTATGGATAATCATGAGATGGACCAAAGACCCTTTGTATGTGTGTTTGTTTTCATTTAAATTTGTTTAATTTAAAATTCATTGTCCTGCGAGCCTTCTTCCAATAAAATGTAGGGCCTGCGTGCCCATGGTTTCTTTAATGTAAACCCCATGTAATGGAGGATCTCCCAAGCTAGAGGAGACGGTTCAAAACCCGAAGTTGAGGCAAAACCAACCCAAGAAGATACAAAGGTGGACAGGTGGGAGCTACAAAACACAAACCATCGGTTCAAGGTGTTTTTTCCTAGGTCAGGGTTAGCTTATCAAAACCGCTAGATAAGCTAACCAATAGAAGCTCATGATCATGCCATCTTATTTTATTTCTGTCTAATTGCATGGTTTATTTATTATGTATGTGTTGTCATGATCACATAATTAATAAAATGAACAAGCACGCAAAGATGGAATAAAATAAAAATCGGACTATGTGTAAACATTATCGGAACATGGTTAATCACTTAAGCAAGCATCACTTAATATTAAAAATCATGTGATAATGCGAAACTACGCATAAAGTATTAAAATCTCTCAATACCATATTAAGTCAGACCAAGCCTTCCGTTACTTGATTAAGGAAAAGACTCAATAAAACTTTGTGTTTGACCAACCCTTGTTGGGACGCTTACTTTTATAAAGGAACCTCTTATGAAAGATTTTGGGTTTACTTAAACATTTTACATCAAGAGGAGTATCCCTTTCTAGACTTGTTGTAAAATGGAGGCAAGTGTTGAGGAAATCTAAGTCAGGATTTCAGGATTGGGGAGTCCACTCAATAGATCAAGGAACTGTAAGATCACAGTTGGAAAATACATGCCTACCTAAATACCTTCTAATAGCTTGACCAACCCTTTTGGGGTTATGCGAAGGGGAATATGGATCCTTTCCACTAGAATTTCAAAGCAACTAGAAATTCTGAGTTCAATGGTGAGGGCCATTGGGATTTGATAAAATAGTGGGAGACTTAATAAAATTTATTATTTCTCATAAAATGTAATCAAGAATGTACTGATAAATATGCTCTTTTAATTTGTAGAATCAATATGAAAAACTCGTCAACCACCTTTTCTCTGCAATCCATTCTGGATAAAGACAATATCATCACCGGTGGTAACTTTCAGGAATGGTTTAAGTGCCTTCAGGTTATCCTACACCATGAACGAAAGTATTACGTGCTAGAGTCCTCACTTCCTGATTCTCCTGCCCAAGGGGTGGGTGATGAAGATTTCCTGGTCTATGATCAACATTTGAGCGATGCACTCGACGTTCAATGTTTGATGTTGTCATCAATGTATAGTGATCACATGAAGTCTCATGAAGACATGGATTCCTACAGCATGCTCGAGCACCTCTGTGGTCTATACCAGGAGAGAGAAAGATAGGAAATGTTTGAGATCTCCAAGGCTCTATTTTAGAGATATCTTGGAGAAGGTGCCCCAGCTGGGCCTCATGTAGTCAAGATCATTGGATACATTTAGCGCTTGGAGGTTTAAGGGTTTGAACTCCCCGAAGAACTGGGTACTGATCTCATTCTTTCATCACTCCCCCAGATCTTCTCAAACTTTATTGTGAACTTCAACATAAACAACATTGAGAAGTCTCTGTCTGATCTTCTTATCCTCATTCGCCAAGTGGACAGTGACATGAAGTGTGAAAATCCTTTTATCCTCATGGTGAATAAAAGGAAAGGCAAGGCGAAGAGCTTTAAGCCCAAATATTCTTCAAGGCCTTCCAAGAAAAGGAAGATCAAAGGGGAGGCAAGAGAACATGAGGTTGTTTGTTTCGCATGTGGCAAGAAGGGCCGCTGGAAGAAAAACTGCACCCATCCAAGGAAGCAAGGGGAAGCTTCAGGTGCGTTTGTTATCGAATGCAATCTATCTATTTCTACCAATTGGGTATTAGATACTTCTTGTGGTGATCACATATGTATCCAAATACATGAACCAAGTAGATTCAAAAAGATTGACCAAGGTGAGGTGGATCTACGAGCAGCCAACGGAGCCAGACTCGCTGTTGTAGTTGTCAGAGACTACCACCTCACATTGCCTACTGGGATGGTCTTGGTTTTGAAAGGATGTTATTATGTACCCTCTGTAACCAAAAACATTATTTCAGTATCCAAATTAGATACTGATGGATTCATCTTCAAGTTTGGAAGTGGATGTTGCTACTTTTATAACAATAGCATTTGTTTTGGTAGGGCACATTTATATAACGGCCTTTTATGTGTTAGACTACACAAACCAAGTAATGGAAATCGATGACAAAGTTAATTCATATGACTCATACCACACCCAACTTTTTCATCGCTGGCTAGGTCATTTTAATGAGAAACGTTTGACAAAATTACATCAAGATGGGTATTTAGATTCTTTCGAACTAAAACCACTTAGTGTATGTCATGCGTGTCTTCAAGGCAAAATGACCAAAGCCCCATTTAGTGGGAAAGGTGAAAGGGTTAAAGAGATTCTAGAATTAGTTCACATAGATGTGTGTGGACCATTTCCAGTTGAAGCAAGGGGTGGGTTCTCGTACTTCATAACTTGTACTGATGATTTTAGTAGATATGGAAATATTTACTTAATGAGGTATAAGTCAGATTCTTTTGATCGGTTTAAAGAATACAAGAATGAAGTTGAGAACCATCTTGGTAAGAAGATTAAGAAACTCCACTCAGACAGAGGAGGAGGATGTCTTAATCAGGACTTCATTGATTTCTTACAGGAGTTTGGGATTCTATCTCAACTCACTCCTCCTTACACACCTCAGTGGAATGGTGTAAGTGAAAGGAGGAACCACACCCTGTTGGACATAGTGAGATCAATGATGAGTCATGTGAGTCTTCCATTATCCTTTTGGGGATATGCATTACAAACAGCAGCACACATACTAAACCAAGTACCAACTAAATCGATAAATGGTATTTCATATGAGTTATGGAGTGGATGAAAAACCATGTTATCGAATTTACATGTGTGGGTTGGCAAAGCATTTGTTAAGGCCTCTTCAGGTAACAAACTTATACCCCAAGGTACAAAGTGTATCTTTATAGGATATCCCAAGGAAACAAGGAGATATTACCTATACAACCCCTCAGACAAAATGATTACAGTGGAAAGACACACCATATTCCTTGAGAGGGATCACATCTCCAAAAGAGATAGTGGGAGCGAGATAGACTTCGATGAAGTCGAGGCTCACGATACACAGGAGTTGGTACAAGAACAGAATCCACAAAGCCCCATGGAGGAACAATCTGTTCCAGAGACACAAGAACTGCGTAGGAGCACGAGAGAGGAGAGAGAACCAGAATAATATGGTTTTCTTGTAACTAAGGATGGTGACTCATTATTGGTTGACAATGATGATCCTATTACCTATAAGGAAGTAGTTGAAGGCACAGACATTACCAAGTGGCAAGAAGCCATGAATTCTGAAATGGATTTCATGTACCAAAACCAAGTCTGGATTTTAGTAGATCCTCTAGTTGATGTAAAGACTATTGGTAATAAATGGGTATTCAAGAAGAAACTGGACATGGAGGGGCAAGTCAGCACCTATAAGACACGACTGGTTGCAAAAGGTTTTAGACAGCATCAAGGAATTGACTATGATGAAACTTTTTCACCGGTTGCAGTGCTGAAATCTATCAAAATCCTATTGGACATTACCACTTACCATGACTATGAAATTTGGAAAATGGATGTCAAAACAACATTCTTTAATGGGAGCCTCCAGGAAGATGTCTACATGACACAACCTGAAGGTTTTGTGACTCCAAAGGATGCCAACAAGTTGTGAAAGTTGCAGAAATCCATTTATGGATTAAAGCAAGAATCAAGGTCATGGAACATTCGTTTTGATGAAGCCGTAATGGAATTTGGATTTGTCAAGAACAAATGTGAGCCTTGTGTCTACAAAAGGTTTAGTGGAAGTGCAGTTGTTTTCCTAATAGTATATGTTGATGACATATTACTAATTGGAAACGAAGTACCTGTCTTACAGTCAGTTAAGGCATGGTTGAATAAATGATTCTCAATGAATGACTTGGGCGAGGCAGCATATATTCTGGAGATCAAGATTCATCGTGATAGATCCAAGAGAATGTTGGGCCTAAGTCAAAGTACATACATTGACAAGATACTGAAGAGATTCAGTATGGAATAGCCCAAGAGGGGATTGTTGTCAGTGTCACATGGCATTCATCTTTCAAAGAAAACGTGTCCTCAGACACATGAGGAAAGAGAGAAAATGGAAAGGGTCCCTTATGCATCCACAATTGGGTCAGTCATGTATGATATGCTATGTACAAGGCTAGATGTTTCTTATGCATTAAGTGCGGTAGGAAGATATCAAGCTGATCCAGGAGACCGCCATTGGATGGGAGTCAAGACTATCCTTAAGTATCTGAGACGTACTAAGGATATGTTCCTGGTTTATGGTGGAGATGAGGAACTAGTCATCAGAGGACATGTAGATGCTAGTTTCCAGACTGATCAAGATGACATGAAGTCATAGACTGGATACATCTTCGGTTTGAATGGAGGTGCAGTGAGCTGGAAGAGCTCAAATCAAGGTGTGGTTGCAGATTCTATAGCAGAGTCCGTATATCGCAGCTTCTGATGCAGCTAAAGAAGCAGTATGGATGCAAAGCTTCGTCCAAGAGTTGGATGTAGTACCTAGTAGTAAAGATCCTATCACACTCTATTGTGATTATACTGCACTGGTGGAACTTGCAAAAGAGCCAAGGTCACATCAACGGACAAAGCACATACTTCGGAAGTATCATCTCTTGAGGGATTTTTTTCAGAGAGGTGAAGTTGCAGTGAGCAGTATTTCCACAGAAGACAACATGGCGGACCCCTTGAATAAAGCCTTGACTCAGCAGAAACATGATCATCATGTGAGGTCTAGCACACTAAAAGTCATAGGCAGTTGGCTCTAGTCTAAGTGGGAGTTTTTTAGAGTTTGTGTCCTACGAACCAACTGTTTGTACATTGATTGCATGAATGTACACTTATTATATATTGTTCATTGTTCTGCATAACTATAATATAATAATGTCCTGGAATATTTGTTGCATTAATAAGGTCATGGAAGATCCCCGCTATGATGAGAACCTTGAAATGCTATAACAATATTCTTAAACAATGTTCTACGGTTTGATGACATACTATGATAGGACACATAGTATACAGACTGTCGTGTGTGAGTACTCGTAAGAAGATGAGACTCTCTCTCATGGAGTTCGCACTTCATAATCTCCAAGATGGGAGATTATGAGAACAGACCCGCCAATAGTAATTCCGCATGTTTTGGTGTCATTAGACATTGTTATCTGCGAGCGTGTGTAATGGTCTTTAGACTGGAAGATTATCATTAACTCATGTCATGACTCGCGCACTTAGATTTGCTGAAAAAAACCGTCACGAAGACAGTTGGCGGGAAGTATGGTACGTTGGGTGCGTCACGAATGACATGTTGTTAATGGATAAGTTGAAGAAGGATTTGTCCCTTCCATATTTATGGAAGTAGATATCTCGAGCCCTTTGATTGAAATAGAACTGTCAAACAAATTCCATGGCCATGGTGACACGATGAGTTTATTTCTGGAAGTCAAAGAATGAAAGATCAAGCATATAGGTTTATAACACCGCCATGAAACCTGCTTGATGAGATATTGAGACAAAGTGATTAAATTAGACAGTAAGCGTTCGTATGAGGTGTCACGTCAATGCGGCGTCAACTTCTTTCTCTTGGGTGCCTTGACCCGTTGCTAGATAGTAATCTTGGACTTTAGGCAAGCCCGCCTAATGCCAATGAGAAAGAGGCCTAGAGGGTCACACACTAAGTGTATCCAAGTATCTCAAGTAGAATAAAGATTATTCTCGTACGTGGTTTTATAATTATTCAAGGAAACCTAAATCGTTTTAATGATATAAGAAAAAGGAAATGAAAAACAAGATATACACGTCGTGTATTAATGATTACATGTCGTGTAGTTTTTCATGGAAAACAAGTATTGACCGTGTATTAATGATTACATGCGGTGTAATTTTCATTTTGGAAAGGAAATAAAAAAACAAGTACACGCTGTGTATTAATGATTACACGTCATGTAGTTTTATGGAAAACAAGTACACGTCGTGTATTAATGATTACATGCCGTGTAGTTTTCTGGTCGGGATTTTGAGGATATAATATTGTTTTTATTAAAAGATATTTATTATAATCAGTGTGGACGCATGTCAAGGAATTAATTATTCGACATGGAGGTTTTTAATAAAAGTCAATGAAATAAATAAAACGCGTAACGCGTTTATTTATTGTCATAACTCTACAACCTCACACCCGATTATAAATATTCTCACAACCCCAACTCTTTTCCTACAAGAGAATCGTTGTGCAAAACAATTCTGGAGAATTATTTTCAAGGCCGAAAGAACCTCTTCCTCCAAGAACGCTCTCAAGACCGAGATAGATCCTCTTCCATCGGATCAAGACGATCTAAGGTGGACAACGCAAGCAAATGTTTCTCCATACTAGCACCCGACGACTCCTTTGGCAACATCCAGAGGTATGAGGTGCACGTGTGGATCACCGCTAGAGGAAGTCTACACTTGACTTCTGCGACGCAACGATGAATCACATCAGAACGTGATCGAGAATATCAACGAAGAAAAAACACCCAAAAGGTACTTCTTGTCATTTAATTAAATTAACTATAATCAACCTGTGATGATCCACTTTTGTGGTTCGGGGACCTTTCTTCTTCTTTGTCTATTTCAGTGAATCAATCCGTGGAGACTGGCATTTATCGTCGTATTGATCCCGAACTGATCATTGCTAATGACAAAAGGCCAAGTGGGCACATCCACCCACGAGCTTCCGCTATGCCCGGAACCTTCAAGGGCGGGGGAGGCGGAGGTGGGGACGGAGGTAGGGGTGGGGACAACGGAGGTGGGGGCAGCGAAGGCGAGGGCAGCGAAGAAGGGGGTGACGGAGGTGGGGGCGGGGGCGGTGGAGGAGGCAGAGGCAGCAGCGGAGGCGGACACGGATGTGGAAGCAGCGGTGGCGGAGATGGGGGCGAAGGCAGAGGAGGCGAAGGCGGCGGCGAAGGCGGAGGTGGATGCAGGGACAGCGGAGGCGGATATGGGGGTGAAGGCAGTAGAGGCGGAGGCGGCGAGGACAGAGGTAGAGTTCGACTTCTGTGAAAGCTTGAGGCTCGAGCGGTGAGTGGATCTATTAGGGTTCCATTTGTAAAAACACGAAAGGCTTTTATCATCGTTTTTTGGAAAGTGCTAATAAAAGATGTTTTTATCATAGCTAAAATATAAAGTGCTGATAAAACATTCATTTATCAGCGCTAAAAATATAGCGCTGATAAAGTATGTCTTTATTAGTTCTTTTTTAGCGCCGATAAAGTGTTGTCTTTATCGGCGCTAAAAAAGCGTCAATAAAGACATAATATTAATAAATGATTTATAATTATAAAATTATAATAAATATATTTATCATATTTATAATTATAATTATAAATATATATTTATTTGTTTATAGTCATATATATAAATATATGTGTGTGTGTGTGTACTTATAAGTATAAATAAATAAATATTTATTTATATGTATGACTATAAATAAATATATATTTATTTATAATTAAAATTATAAATATAATAAATATATTTATTATAATTTTATAATTATTTAAATATATATTATTTATAATTATAATTATAAATATTTGTATATATGTATAAATATTTGTATATATTTATAAATATATTTCTATATTTCTATATATTTATAAAATTATAATTATTATAAATTTACTTATTATAATTTTATAATTATTTAAATATATATTTATATTTATATTTATAATTATAAATAAATATATTTATAAATATTTGTATATAATTATAAATATATTAATATATATATTTATAAAATTATAATAAATTTATTTATTATAATTTTATAATTATTTAAATACACATATACATAGTTATAATTATTATTATTTAAATATATTTATTGTGATTTTATAAGTATTTACGAGAACATCATAAGTTCATGAGTATAACTTGAATGAATCATACGAGTGTCAATTTATAAATGAACATTCATAATGATGAATACATAACGTATGCATGTGCGCGTCATCAATATAGGTAATCTTAACATTTAGAACATATGTCACAATCATATTTACAAATAAACTTTATGATCATATAGGATCAATTATATTCACGCATCAATATGTGAACATAAATAACGATAATTAATATCATCATTATCTAATGATATATGTATATATATATACATATATATATATATATTCATTAGACATGTATTTATTTAAATATATATATATATATATATATTTATATTTATAAATAAATATATTTAAAAAGTATTTATATATAAATATAAATATAATAAATATATTTATCATTTAAAAAAATATTATAATTTTATAATTATTTAAATATATATCTATTTATCTATAAACTTCTAAATACTTTTTTTAAAACATTATATATATATATATATTAATTATTAAAATATATATATTATAATATATCGTATTTATATTAATTATAAAAATGCATTTTTTTAATTAATGTATATAAAGACACGTTATTTTTTAATAGAAATATAATCATTTTATATAAATTAATAATATTTTTTCTTAAAAACTTTTATCACCACTAAAATTAGCTTTGATAAATCTATTATTTATCAGCGCTAAAAAAACACTGATAAAATGTACACCATTATCAACGCTTTTTGCTTGACATTGATAAAAGTGTGACTTTTATCAGTGCTTTTTGCTTGGCGCTGATAAAAGTCGGCACATCCCTTGTCTGGATATATATATGGTAGTGGTTTTGAGAGGGGGTCGAGGTTCAAAGACAACGAAACGTTAATGTTTTTTGAATTTGTTGATATTTTGGATAAATTATACGTATCAATATAATTGTACAAACCAATGTTTGAAATGTTTGTAATATCGCATTTTTCTACTTGTATTCATGATGTAAATTTAATTGGAATTAAAATTTGCATTTGGTGCAGTAGTGGATTGTAATTTTAGTTGCACATTGTTGCAACGTGGTTTTTATCAACGTTAGAAATAACTCTGATAAAATGTCACTTTATTAGTACTAAAAACACGATGATAAAGTGTCATATTTATCGGCGCTTAAAAAAACGCTGATAAAGTGCATCTTTTATCAATGCTAAACTAACATTAATAAAAGATCCCCTTTATTCACGTTTTTTAGTATTGATGAATAGACTTTTTATCAGCGCTCTTTTTAAAACTCATAAAAGTCGTTGACTTTTAAAGATGCTCACAATATCATCACTTTTTTACTATTGGTAGAGGTGATTTCTAGCGGTGTTAAAACCCATATTTGATGTAGAGTTCATCATATATTTTTATATCTTTTTTTTACATGCATGTTCATTATATGCATTTTCTTAAATTGTTAACTGCATGCTTTTGTTTATATATTGACCGGCTAAATGTTAGCTATATGCAATTTCTCATCATGATAGGTTTGTTGTACGCCATTATAACATTGACCCTATTTTTTCATTTTATTTTACGGTTTTTTATGTATTTGTTTTTTAAGAGAATGGAGTTTTTATTGTTATTATTTAATTTATTTGAATGTAAAATGCGATTTGTTATTTTTTTCCCTTTTCATTATTTTTTAACATGAATGAGTTTTTCATGATTTATTTTATTAATTTGAAAGCGGAATACAATATTTGGATATCTTTTCCCCCCTTTTTTATTTATTTTATTTTATTTTTCAACTTTAACATGTAGATTCATATCTATCGATATAAGTTTACAGATTCTTTTTTCTATTTTCATTTCTCATTGATTTTCCCCAACATTGTTCTATCATATAATTGTTGCCATCAAATGTATTTATTATTTTCACTTTTTTAATACTTTGTCATTTTCGGTTATAATTAGTCCATTATATCAGCTAATCTGTTATGTATTTGTTTTCCCCGTGTTTGGTGAGCAAATGATTTGCAGGCAGCGCTTATGAAAGAAACGTATATTACAGGCTCACCAACAGGAATACTCAACCTCTTATATACGCACATATTGTGCAGACAATTTTTCTTTTATTAAATTTTATTACCGAAATATTAAATTACAACATTTTGAATCTAAAAAAAAGTGAATTATCATTTTGAATCCACCCACTAAAAAATTATGTTACGTGTTATTATATCAGTCTTTTGTAACATAAAAATTTGCGGGGACACTCATTTTATAATGTGACTCGTATAGATTGAATAAATTATCTTTCACCATGCTCGTTAGAAGAAACAAATTAACTTCAATCATGTTGATTAGGAAAAATAAATCACCTTTGACTTTTCTCCTCTTTAAATAAATATTTGCTTTTCATGTAATTATGCACAACATGTATATCATTCAACAAACAACTATAAAAAAACAACAACTATAAAATGATACCAATTTAGCCATCCTGTCCAATGATAAATGTAGGGAAGGTGATGAAAACAGTATGAAAAAGAGGTAAAATAGTTTTGTAAAGTCAATCGACATTTCGAGTCAACTCTGCTACATTACACCTATCGGAGAAGTCACAACCACTCTATGACTATTTCAACATGCCACATCATCTCTCATCAACATTGCGTGATTGGTCAAACTTGACCGTTGAAACTATTTTGGTCATAATTTAGTCTTTCAAAGTTTGATTTGAGCGACACCAAAATCGATTTCTTCTAAATCAACCACGTGTGACACATTTACACTCAGTTTTTTCATGATTAACAATGCATCAGTGGAAGAAACCATAAGTAATATGATTAAATTTGCTGAATTTTATTATGTTCAGTAGCGCGTTTTTAAAATTTTAACATCATTTGTTTTAGTTGGTTATAAAGCAACGTTATTGTCAATTACCTCAAAAATATAATTTTTGTTGGGTTTTAGAGGGGACAACGCTTCTCCAAATGCAACAAAAAACATCAACCAAAACCTATTGCACCACATGATCTCTCTATTAGTTTGAACTGAATAAAATTAATAAAGAATCGTATTTTTTACTGTAATGTTTTTTAGATTTGATGAAATAGAACCAACTTTTGTGTATTTTATAATTACCTATATTCATAGTTTTGAATATTAATGAACTACTTATTACATCATGATTGTTCTTCTGTGTGACATAGTACGTGATAATGTCATAGGAATTGTCATCACAATGTTTCTATCTACGGACGCGTATTAATTTTTAAATTTTAAGATCTTATTAATGGATATTATGAGCCGCATACTTTGATATATTGACAAAAACCATGATGACATATGCTCGCGGCGAAGTAGAATACATTAAGTGCAACACGAGTAATATTTCATTAATGAATAATGCAAAAAAAGATTTGTCTCTTATGTTTTTTAACAGGAGTTGATATATCATGTCATTTGATAGAAATGATATAGCCTGAATAAATTCATGACCGTGGTATTCTATAACCAAGTTCAATTATGGAAAAGTCAAAGAAAGAGACATCAGACACATAGGTTGATGTCACCAGCGTGCATTATGCTTTATTAGAGATATCATGATAAATTGATTACATTACACAGTAAACATCTGCATGAAGGTTTATATCGCCGCGACATTATCTTCTTTCTCTATGGGCGTCTTGACATGTTGTTAGACGCTAGCATTGGACTTTGGACTGTTTCATCTAATGCTCATGAGAAAGAGGTTCGGAGGGTTACACACTACGTGTATCCATAACACCAGTTAAATAATAATAATATTTAACATCTTGAATAAATATTATTTCCGCATGTGGTTTAATAAATATTCAAGTTTTTTTGATCGCATATATTCCGTCACTAGTTATTTGAGAGAATATTTAATGATCAATATATTTATTAAATATTATTTTTCTGTTTAGTGAATATAATATTTATTTATTTATTGACGAATAATGCAGTGATATTTATTTATTAAATAAATAGTCATTATTCAATGTCCTATAAATACTGTGGAGGAATGACGAACCAAATTTATTGTTCCAGTAAGAAATAATATATATTAAATATTATTTGAATAAATAAAATTTAATCAATTCGCTAGTATTGCGCATGCCAATAAATAATAATAATAATATTATTATTATTATCATTATTATGGACATGTGGTTTTGAAGAGATTAAGGAAATAATAAGGATGCAAATGCAATTATTATTTTCTAACTATAACACTGTTTAAACTCAATTATATTATTTCTATTAAGAGGATTGTTGCATTTTGTTTTGGTTGTGCACAACAACATTCGGAGAATTCTATCAAAGCTCGAGAGAACTCCCTCTCCATGAATGCTCTTACGGATGAAGGGAGATCCTCCTCCACTACCACTCTTCATTCTAGAGAGATCAAAGAAACTTCTTCTTGAAGCGATTCTTAGGGTGATCAAAGACAAATGACACAAGCATTAGGATCTATCATGATGACACCAACAGAATACTATGAAAATGTTCAAAGGTTCATGGAGTACGTGTGGATTACCGTTGGAGGGAATCTACACATGATTTCTACAATGCAATGACAATACAATGTAGAGACGTTAGATTTATCAACGAAGAAATAATTCGTCACAAGACAATTCTTGACCTGAAAATTATCTTTTTTTTATTTTCAAAAAACCGCTTTATGGATGAGCGGTAACCAAATCCTGCGTGGGATACAGATTGAAGAAGCCAAACTAAGTTCAAATTTCAAAAACACACAAATTCAAAAGGAGTCCTCGATCCATGAGAATCCAAATCAGCCGGAGTCACGTCACTGCGCCTGCCATCATCATGAGACCCACCGTTATCATATCCATCCTATCACCGCTATCATTGCGCGCCTATCACCCCACCAGTCATCAGCCAACCGTCGGAGATCATCCTCGCCACCATAAAACACCAATACATCAGACCACCAGTCATCTTCAACCGCAACATCAAACCAAGTGCAGGACGAGCTCACCGTATCAAAGAAAAAAAACCCCATAGACACATACCATTGTGAACAATACTGATGGACGCCATAACCAGAAATGTAGAATACCAAAACAGGCACAAAACGACCCCTTCACCAAAAAGCATCGAGAACGAACACATGTCAAAATAAACAGACAAACCACCACTGCTGATTTGAGGGGGGAACACTGACCAAAAACATCACCATTGTCGATGCCATTGCCAGCTTTGAAAGTCACCAAAGTTGAAGAAAAAGGAAACCAGATCTTCTTCAAAGGAGGAATTGACTCCGGACACGCAAAGAATACCATCGGTCGCCAAATCCCACATCCCAAAATCTCTTTGGTACCACCACTCAGATCCAACTGGGAGAGGAGGAGAGGAACTTGAGACCAGAGCAGGGACTTGAACAACCGAGGTCTCCATATGACGACGAAACTAGAACCAGAAGCCGAACGAGATAATGCTAATGCGAGAGCACCTGGAAAAACAGCCGACCGACGAACCACAGATCCCAAAACCACTTTGTCACCCCCGCTCCAGATCTGACCTGGAGAGGCGCGGAGGAACACAAGGTCAGGGTAGGTTTGAACGACCAGGATTTCCATTAGCAAACAATCACGATGGGACCATCAAACAAAACCGTCTTGATGGAAAGCGAAGGTGCCATCAACAGAACCAATGAGAGAGCAAGAACCAGATAGAAAGATCCCTGACTCAAGGTGAGTTGAAAGGGGAGTAAAGGGAGAGGAGGAGGCAAAGAGAAAAGAGGCAGGAAGGGGGAAGACACCGGGGAGAAGGAAAAAAACCCACATCCAAAAGGGACAGACTGGGAAGGGGAGAAGGCAGAGGAGTCGGGATCTGAAACTCCGGCCGAGAACACCACGCAAGACTGGAAAAACACGGTGGAAGAAGGATGTAGAGGTAACCCTAGAAATCGCCAAGGGAGGAGGGAGCGCGGCTCCCGGGAGAGTGAGGGGCCATCCGCGCATCCCAAAAAAATTTAATATCACAAGGCAATTCTTTAATTTTATAAATTAATTATAAATCATTATGTGATGATCATGTGTTTTGGTTCCAGTGTTCTCTCATTAATTAATCTTTGATTCAATTTCATTGGTCATAGCATTTATCATTGGTGTACGTCTCAAATTAAACATCAATTACAACAAAAGTTGAGTTGGGCATATCCCATCTGGTGCTTCCACTCCACCAAGAACCCTCAAATAATATTATAGTGATCGCATTATTATTTATAATTATTTAAATATGGTTGATTGATTTATGCATTTATCGTAACTTTTCAATTCCAGTTTAATTGTTCTTTAATCCAAATCACAAGATCTTTTTTTCTTTATCTTCTTTCTCACAAATATAATAAAAAAATTGATTAATTTTATGAACAAAGAACATTTGAAGAACTCATTTGGAGGCACCAAGGATTCTGGCTAGATAACACAAGAGTACATGTTGTGTAGCCCGTTGGTACATGTCGTGTACCCGTTTTTAATGCACCAAGATAATTCACAAATTAATTTGGAATTAATTCAATTCATGTGCATCTATTACACATTGTGTGTATTTAAATACATGGAATATTGACCGGGCCAGCCTAGTGCACGGTTAGCCTAACTACACAATGTGTAACATTCATACACGACGTGTATTCCGTAAGTCAAATGTCACACTCCTAACCTTGGATACTCCTTTATTTTATTATTTTATTGACATTGGATCTTTTTGGTCTAGGTTTGGGTTGATTCTCGGTTAACATTTTCAATTTTTTGAGGGTCTGGGTGAATTTTGGCCTATGCACGGGCAACACATGGTTAGTGGAAACCATGTAGCTCGACCCAGTTTACCATGCGACTGGTCCTAGAGTTGGATAAAATCCACCGCACAGTTTGAGCATGGTTAGTAAAACCGTGCAGGTAGGTCGTGTGGTCAGTTCCTTCTTGGGCAGTGGCTACTGCACAGTTTGGTAAACCGTGTATCCAAACCTTACGATCGACCCAAATCTTTAAAATATTTTAAACCCTCTTCTACCCTCCTTCCTTTTACCCCAAAATCAGACACCTCCCTCTTGGTCAGTTTTGGTGCATGAAGGGGTCCCAAACCCCCTTCTCCTTGGCTCCTCCTCCTCCATAGTTGGATCTCCAAGTTCCCAAGGTATGTTTTTAGGGTCTTTGTCCATTTCCCTCCTCCCCCTCCCTTCTCTCTCTATTTCTAGGATTTTACTTGTG
This sequence comes from Viscum album, assembly GCA_963277665.1. NCBI lineage: Eukaryota > Viridiplantae > Streptophyta > Magnoliopsida > Santalales > Viscaceae > Viscum > Viscum album. The sequence continues at coordinate 2,024,700,254 of OY728138.1, forward strand.
GGGTTTCCTCTCTTGGCAGAACCCTGATGGCTAGAGTTTATATTTGGTTCTATTTTCTTGGATGTTAGGGTGTACAGATCTTATCTCGGGCTCAGTTCTTCCTCCTCTTGATGTTTCATTGCATCCACACAATGTTGAGGTAGGTGTTTCTATCCATTTCCTTTCCGATGAAATCCATTAATACTTGGGTGTTTTCAATTAATTCTTAAACACTATCTACATGCTTGTGATGCACTTGGATAATTTATTGTGGTGTTTTCTTGATAGTAGAATTCATTAAAAATAGTTTTCGAAGTGATTCTTTAATTATTCCCATGTATGCATACACCAAATGTGTTTGATAAAATTTCATTTGAGTTTTAATAGTAAAATTGAATGATTTGGGTGGTGTTTTCCCTTAGGAATATTTTATTAAATTGGTTGGATTGTGGATTTGGAATTGTTTGCATGAAATGGTAATTTATATTGCTTGATGGTTGTAGTGAAATGTTTTGGAAGGATTATCATGATTCCTAAAAGGATTATTTATACTATTGCAATTGTGTAAAATTATTGGGTTTGGATTATAACAAGTGATGTTCTTGACAATGAATTCTAAAGGGTTTCATGGACATATAGAGTGTGCTATTGGATGTCGTCACATCCATGGGTGCACAGAGTGCACACATAGATGAGCTTTCAAATGATGATGATATTGAAAGTAGTTTTCTCTTTGAACATCGGTTTTCTAAACAGTTTTTCCATATCTTCCTCACCCTTTTTATAAAATGGTTCCATGATTCCAAAATTACATAAAAGTGGTTCTTAAATTCTATTTGAAAGTATGGACCGAATATCCCCTTGAGAATTTTTTGGTTTCTAAATAGTATGAGAGCTCTCTTGGCACCTTTGGATATTTTATATGTTTTCTTCTTGGTTTTGGAAATGCTGTTGGGAATGAAATTGGTTTTGGAAAGTGAGAGACTATTTGGACTTCCACATGTGAAAAAGTTATTAAGAATGTTTTAAAAATGGTTTAAGTATTTTTGTTATATATTGGAGTTGATATCATCTAAGGCCCGATTGGCACCTTATTTAATTTTGAAAATGAAATGTGATTTTGAAAGTGTAAATACAAGGTTGGCATCTTTGAAATTTTTGGATGATGTTTTATAAGATCATGTGATGTGATGGCTTGATTGACAATTTAAATGACTTATTGTATGATGGGAACCCTATAGAGGGATTTACATATATGGGCTATCCTATAGGTGGTGTCCAAGTTTGGGGTAGGTAAGTATGGTGATGGAATGTAAGACGAGTCACGCGTGCGAGGGACTCCTACTTACACAATATACTTTTAATATATGTTTCTTGGACGTCTTTTAGAGGGTCAAGTGATGGTTATTGATCAATCCCAATTAGATGGGTTGGTACCCCTAGATTAACTGAGAGGCCAGGTGGGATGTGCCACTAGATTGGTCAGTTTAGGGCAGCCATTTGGTTATTGAATATGGGGCTTCACCATACACCAATAGGTGGTTCTAAACTGAGTACATCTAGGGATCAATCTAGGGATGTTTAAGAAATTACCATGGTTACTAAATTTTATGTGATTATTTACTTTCTTCTACATCTTATTCACATCTTGCACTATTTATTTATTTTATGCACAACCTGATATTGTCTTCTTGGGTTTTTGTTTTCTAAAATGATGGCCTATTTGAAAATAAAGGGCGTTGTGTCTGTTTTAAAAAGGAAAAAATATGTGGTTAGTTATTAAAATGCAAAAACCCTATTCTTATAAATGCATTTCAAACTAGTGTTAATGGATTTTTTTGGGGAAAGGAAAAGTATGGATTCTTTAGTGGTTGCCTACTGAGCTGTTTAGCTCACACCATACTTGTACCATTCAGTGTCGACAGACTCGAGATGTTTTATAGGTCCTCCTTCTTATTTAGGTTCTTGGTTTGTGTGCTCGTTGTTGGAGGCGGTTGGTTGGTGGATGGTGGTGAACTTAAGGTCACATGGGGATTGTGTTGGTAAAAGTTTGTTCTTTGTTTCATTTTCTTGTATGTTTAGTTGTACCTTGTAACTGAATAAATTTATTATATTTATTTGAGATTCAGTTTTTTGTTCTTCTTCTTGTTCATTTTTATTTATTTGATCCCAGTTATTATTTGGGATGAAATCATTCCCACATGGATTTCATTTGATTCCGACACTAGTTTCCAGCCCGTGGGGATCAGGAACGCCCTTCAGGCCATGTATTAGACCAGATTAGATGCTAGGATGAATGACACTCTAGCCTAGTTCATGAAAAAATGGTATCAGAGGAGGCCCTTTGTTATTTGGGGTGTCTGGTAGTTGGAGATTAGGATTGTCAGGGCTAATGAGGTACGTTATGGGTTGGTGCCTGATCACCACTACTCATGATGAGACCTGAGTTACCAGGGGTAGTTTGGGATTTGATCCTTTCATCTTTGTTTTGGATTGAGAGATGATAATGGAGGTGATCTAGTGTCATGTTGTGACCTCACATAGAGTAGTGACCCATGTGAAGTCCAAGTGCATGTTTCAAGGTTCTCTTAGTGTTATTTCCTACTTGGGGCACGACCCACTACTATGTCACTGAGTTAGGCATAGTCACTAGTTCCTCATTCTAGTGATTTGGTTTGAGTCATGTTTCATTTTGGTTTTATTTGGTGTGAGTAATCTTTTAAAATGAAATCGGTTTATAAAAAAAAATGATTTATTTCAAACGGTTTTGAAATTAGTAAAATGGGTTGTAAAGGAAATTTTTTGGATTATACATTTATTAAATGCTTGGTTTTTGATGAGGAAAATAGGCATGTGACCCTTGGTACTCTGTATGGAAGATCACATGTGTGTGGGTATGTATGGAAAGTGCATGTGGGTACTTGTGCATGAATGATGTAAGAGGAGGTGGACGACCACACATGCGATGGTTTATAGGATTCCATGGGTGAGTGTTTGAAATTTAAGGGTTAATTTAGTTTTTATAAAATGGATTTGGAAGAGGAAAATGATTCATAAAATTGTTTTTTATTTAAGAGTGTGGGTTTTGTTCTGTGAAAAGTAGATTTTTCTTTTAAAAATGGCCTTGGAAGAAGGTGGTTTTAGAAATTGAAATGGAAATGGGATTTTTGAAAAGAGGTTTTTTGGTTGTGTTGGTGTGTTTTCAGTTTGTGAGCCCATTATTTGGGCTCAAGATGTTTATTTCAATTGTTTTTTGGTTTGATGATGGTATTAGATTTGTGTTTTTTGTGTCGTTCAGAATATACCACCCATAAAGGTCCCCAAAGTTTTAATGAATCATGTCCAATTTCTAGTTCTTCTCAAGTGTTGCCTGTTTATCATGGTGACTGAGGCTCACTAGAGGCAATGGAGTGGCTTGAAGAGGTCGAGTGTGTCTTCAGATAGTTGGGAACTCTTGAAGCTATTAGAGTTTGTGCTATTCTAGGTCAGTTTGAGGGTCCATCTTTAGATGAATGAGAGTTGTTTTCCCCACCGTTGATACAGGTTGGGATGACATGGGATGCCTTTTGGTCTGTCTTTTTCTGATGGTTTATACATAAAGAAGTGGAGATGAAGAAAAAGGAAGAGCTTCTGAGTATTCAACAAGGCTGATAGATAGTGAAGGCCTATATTGAACATTTCAAGGAGTAGGTTTCCTATTCTCCTGAGGTAGCTTAACAAGATATGTTGAAGGTTTCTCTCTTTATTGGGGGTCTTTATCCAGATATCAAGGAGTGATTTATATCCTCTGAGGATCTTCATTTTGAGAAGTTGGTGGATGAAGAATTCCTAGATGAGTTGGTTTCTTGAGTGTAGGCAGTTGTAAATCCGGTGTACCTTGTTATTTGTAAAGGTTTCCCATCTAGATAGGAGTGTATGACACAAGAACCTATTCCCGAGAACTATATCTTGATAGATATGGATTATAATTCATTAGATCACTCACTCATGTGTTTCTTGTGTGTCCAATTCTGGAATTCAAAGCTTGATTGTTGAGGCAGGAGATGCTTCAGTCATTAGGGCTCTAGCCACAAGCCTCAGAGTGAAGCTCACACATAGTTAGGGGTTGCTGGGGGTGTGTAAAACCTTGGCCCAGTTTTTTCCATGTGTTAGGGTGGAAGCATTTAAAGTTTCATTGTTGTAGTTTTTACTACTTTTGTGAGCTCACATTTCCATTGTAAAAGTGATATGAACTTGTTATTTTGTGATCTAAGTGGTTGTGTTCATCTCAATGTGGATTCTAGAATCATTTGTTTTTCTTTGAGTGTGTTTGAACCTTGTGTGGGTTAGGTTAGGTTTTAGTTGTGCTTGTTTGGAGATGTAAATGCTTGTGGAAATCAATGTCTGTGGTTTAAGTTTGGGTGCGCTATTGTTCTTTTCATCGGTTTATCTCCTCATGTTGGGGGTTTTGACTGGTATGGGAAATTATCAGTACTAGTGGTGTTTTTTTCAGCTAGTGTGGTGAAGTTATGGTGTTTCAGTTTGTGTTGGGAGTTCCCAGTCCTGGTGGTTTTGGGAGTTTTAAAGTTCTCATGTAGGTACCATCATGATGGGGGTTTAAATTTTGTTTGTATTAGTTGAGTTCTTATGGTGGGGAGAACCCTTTTATGTTCTCCTATTAACCTTTGTGCCTTACGTTTCTCTGGAATTGGTCAGGTGTGACTTGTGGAGAGAAAGGCCACCCTGAGGTTCATGGTTTCTCTCGGTTTTGATTGGGCATGAATTTGAGTTTTGATTATCTTTTAGCTAGGTGACTTTCTAGAGGAAAAATGTATCTATGGTGGGAAGAATCATCACACACTTATCTTGGATACTTCTTTATTTTATTCTTTTCTTGATCTTGGATCTTTTTGGCCCAGGTTTAGGTTGATCCCCAGTTAAAATTTTCAAATTTTTGAGAGTCTGGGTGAATTTTAGCCTATACATGGGCAACACACGGTTAGTGGAAACCATGAGTCCCAGCCTAGGTAACCATGTGCTAGGTCCTAGAGTTTGACATAAGCTAACACATGGTTTGAGTACGTTCAATTAAAATGTGTGGTTTGGTTATGCGGTCGGTTCCTTGTTGGGCAGTGGCTACCACACGTTTGGTTCATGGTTTGGTAAACCATGTAATCAGACTAGATATTTAAAATATTAAAAACCCTCTTATACCCTCCTCTATTTTTACCCCAAAATTGTACCCCCTCCCTCTTGGTCAGTTTTGGAACACAAAGGGGTCCCAAACCCCCCTTCTCCTTGGATCCTCCTCCTCCAAGGTTGGATCTCCAAGTTTCCATTTCCCCCCTCCCCTCTCCCTTATATCTCTATTTTTAGGGTTTTCCTTATGCTTTTTCCTCTCTTGGCCAAACCCTAATGAATATGGTTGATGTTTGGTTCAATTTTCTTGGATGTTAGGGTGTGTGAATCTTGTCTCGGGCTCAGTTATTCCTTGTCTTGAAGTTTTGTTGCATTCTCACAAAATTAAGGTAGATGTTTCCATCAGTTTCCTTTCTGATGCAATCCATTAATGCTTGGGTGGTTTCAATTAATTCTTAAACATGATCTGTATTCTTGTGAATCACTTGGTTAATTTATTGTGGTATTTTATTGATATTATAATTTGTTAAAAATATTTTTTGAAGTGATTATTCAATTATTCCCATGTATGCATACACCAAATGTGTTTGATAAAATGTCATTTGAGTTTTAATAGTAAAATTAGATGATTTGGTTTGTGTTTTCCCTTAGCAATAATTTATTAAATTGGTTGTATTGTGGATTTGACATTGTTTGTGTGAAACAGTAATTTATATGGATTGATGGTTGTGGTGAAATGTTTTGAAAGGATTATCATGGTTTCTAAAAGGATTATTTATACTCTTTCAATTTTTTAAAATTATTGGGTTTGGTTTAAAGAAACAGATTTTCTTGAAAATGATTTATAAAGGGTTTCATGGACATATGGAGTGTGCCATTGGATGTTGGCAAATCCATGGGTGTATGGAGTGCACACATGGATGATATTTCAAATTATGATGGCATTGAAAGTGGGTTTATCCTTAAAATTCAGTTTGCTAAAAAGGTTTCCCATCTTCTCTTCCACCCCATTTTTAAAAAATGGTTCCATGATTCCCAAATGACATAAAAGTGGTTCTTAAATTTCATTTGAAAGTATGTCCTGCATAACCCCTTGAGAAATGTTTGGTTTTTAAATGGTATGAGAGCCTGTTTGGAACCTTTGGATATTTTATATGTTTTATTCTTGGTTTTGGAAATGGTGTTGGGAACAAAATTGGTTTTGGAAAGTGAGGGGTTGTTTGGCCTTCCACGTGTGAAAGAAGTTCTTAAGAATGTTTGGAAACTAGTTTAAGTATTTTTGTTATATATTGGAGTTGATAGAATTGAAGGCCCGGTTAGAACGTCATTTCATTTTGGAAATGAAATATGATTTTAAAAGTTTAAATGCCCGGTTGGAATCTTTGAAAATTTTGAATAATGTTTTATAACATTATGCATTGTGAAGGCCTTATTAACACTTCGAATGACTTATTGTATGATGGGAACCCTATAGAGGGATTTCTACATATGTTTTATCATATAGGTGGTGTCCGTGTTTGGGGTAGGAAAGTACGGTGATGGAAGGTAAGGTGAGTTACGCATGTGAGGGCCTCCTACTTACACAATATACTTTTACCATGAGTTTATTATGTGTCTTTTAGAGGGTTTAATGATGGTTTCTGATCAAACCCAATTAGACAGGTTGGCAACTCATAGATTAGCTGAAATGTTAGGTGGTATGTTCCACTAGATTGATTAGTTTAGGGAAACAATTTGGTTATTGACTATGGGGATTCACCATACAACGACAGGTGGTTCTGAACCTAGTATGTTTAGGGAACACTCTAGGGATATTTAGGAAATTCCCATGGTTACTAAATTGTATGTTATTGTTTACTTTATACTATATCTTATTCACATCTTTCACTGTTTATTTATTTTCATCACAACTTTTCATTTTATTCTTGGGTTTTTTGTTTGGGTTTTAGTTTCTGAAATGATGGACTCTTTGAAAATAAAGGGTGTTGTGTTCTGTTTTAAAAAGGAAAAAAGATGTGGTTATTTATTAAAATGTAAAAACTCTATTATTATAACTATATTTAAAACTAATTTTAATGCATTTTTTTAAAAAATGATTATTCAGTGGTTTCCTATTGAGCTGTTTAGCTCTCACCCTACTATATTGGGCTGATTATTCTGTTTTGTAGGTCCTCCTTCTTGTTCAGGTTCTTGGTTCACGTGGTCATTATTGGAGAATGTTGGTTTGTGGATGGTGGTGACCTTGAGGTCACATGGGGATTGTGTTGGTAGTGGTTTGTTTTTTTTTCTTGTTTTTTCAATCGTATCTTATAACTGAATCAATTTATTATATTTATTTGAGATGTAGTTTTTGGTTCTTATACTTGTTCAGTTTTATTTATTTGATCCCGATTATTCTTTGGGCTGAAATATTCCCCACATAGATTTAATTTGATGCTCGACACTAGTTTCCATCTCATAGGGATTAGGAATGACCTTTGGGCCATGTCTCAGACAACATCATATTCCAGGATGGATGGCACTCCAGCCTAGTTCGTGACATCAAAGATGGGTCGTGTATTTCCTTACATGGCCTACATGACTGGTGACCATGTAACTCAGAGACCACATGATTTTTAGCCCATGTACACATCGTGAACTCCATTAACTTTTGTGTAATGATTACTTATTGAGTCCATATGTGTGTACCACAGATAGATGGTAAGAACTATATATTACATGTAGCTGGATTGTACGCGTCGTGTATATTACCAATTTACATATAATTAAAAATTAATTTATTATAATGCTTAGACTATATCATTATATGTACTTTGTGACATATATTTGACTATGTACACTCAATAGATGGGTTATATATATATATATAGTCATTACTCTACACGCATTTAATCATAACACACTATATAAATAACAAGTATTTCATGTGTCATTCGGTTGACTTGTACATGCCATGAAAGTATGTGATAAGTTGTGTATGCCACATGTCACATGATTAAATAGTATATGAATATAATGCATGCTGGGTAGTTTGTATGGGTAATCATTATGTTGCCTCTAAGGTACTTGTTTTGTACAAAATTAATTTTATTTAAATTGTTTAAAATTATGATGGATGATAATCTACATATAGTTCAAATCATAATTAAGATAAAAGAATTTATTAATTAAATTGGATAATTAATTGATTTGAACATAATTTATATTAAATAAAAATGATTACAATTGAATGATTTTTTATTAAATGCGTAAGTTTTTGTATGTATGCAGAAAATCATGGGCATAGACCAGACCTTTATATGTGATTAGTTTAATTTTAATTTATTATTAAATTAAATTGATGAACTGCACATCATCCCTTCACTCATTATATAAGGGCCCACATTCCCATGGTTTCCTTTTATCAAATCCCATTTACCAACCCTTTAGTTACCCTCACTTGTGTGTGAGTAAAAGCTTATGTAATGGATGAAAATACCAAGAGAGTGGAGGTGGTCCAAATTTAGAGCCAAGGAGAAACCAATCCAAGAGGTACATGGGCGAGAAGGTGGAAAGGTACAATATAAACCAAGTCATGGTTCAAGGTGTTTTTCTACTAGACTGATGGTTAGTTTATCATTCGCTAGATAAAGTAACCATTAGTAAAATCACATTATCATACCAATCTATTACTTTATTTCTACCAACTTTATTGGTTAATTTCATTATGGATGTTTTATCACAATCACATGAATTAATGAATTTAAAATCATGAAATATAAAACTAAAATAAATTTGGTCATGCACAAACTTTATCTAAGACATGGTTAATCACTTAAGTAAATCCACTTAATATTAAAAATCATGAAATAAAGATAAAATGAGAAATTTTCACATAAATATAAAAATTACTTAATCATATATATTAAGTCGACATATCCTTCCACTACTTAAGTTAAAATCGAACCATAGTTTAAAGTGTTTAACTGGACCATGTTGGGGTGATTTTAATTATTAGGGAACTCTAACTTGAATTTTTGGGTCGAATTAACTTAGTTCACATCAAGGTATGACTTCCCAAGAAAGACTTGGTGTAACTAAGAGGAAAAGGTTGAGAAAATCCATTTTAATTATTTTAGGATTGAGGAGTCCACTCAACAGATAAAGGAACTATGAGTTAGTACAATTTAAAATTTTAATGCCTACCTAAAATCCTTCAAATAACTTTTCATTCCAAATTATGGGTTATGAGAAGGGGAATATGGGTCCTTTCCACTAGAATGTCCAAGAAATATGATGTTCCAAAACTAATAGCAATGTATATTGTGTTTCAATAAAAATAATGGGAGATTAATAAATATAATATTTATTATCTACTTTTATCAGATAAAGTACTAAAATTATGCCCTTCTTAATTATAGAAATATATATATATATATATATATATATGAATTCAAAAATATCACTATGATTCATACTATAGAAGGACAACCTCTTCACTGGAACTAATTTCTAAGAATAGAAGAGGTGATTTCATATTATCCTACACCATTAAAGGAAATTATATGTGCTGGAAAACCCTATTCCTAACGAATTGGACCAAAAGGCCAGTGAGGAAGGTTTTTCTCTCTATGAGAAACATTTTGATGATGTCACCGATGTATAATGTTTCATGCTGTCATCCATGACCAATAAGCTTATAAAGAAATATGAGGACTCAGATGTATATAACATGATGTCTTACCCTCATGATATCTATCAAGATAAGTAGTGACAAGAGAGATACAAGATATTCAATGCACTATTTACATGAAATCTTGGAGAGTTGGAACCAGATGGGCCTCATAGAGTTAATATTATTGGTTATATTGAACACTTATATATATTGGGCATTAAATTCCTAGATGAGTTATGCATAGATCTCATCCTTTCCTTAATACCTAAGTCTTTTCCAGTTTCATTGTTAATTATAACATGATAAATAACAATAAGAGTTTTTAGAACTTCTTACACTCATTTTACAAGTTCACAAGGACATGGGGTATGAAAAAACCATGGTACTTATGGTGAATAAGAAAATGAATAACAAGGAAAAGGTGCCAATGAATCATAACAAGTCTAATGCTCCTAAGAATCATCCATCAAAGAAGAGGAAGATTGAAAGGAAGACAAATGAAAAGTAAATAGTATGTTTTTTCACATGGAAAACAAGGCCACTGGAAGAGGAAATACATATAGAAGTAAGAGGAATATAAAGGTGAATTCATTATCAAGTGTGATATTTATATATCTATACATTGGGTATTAAATACAACATGTGGTGCTCACATACACAAACAAACAAACAAACACACACATCCAAATGTAGGAACCAATTAGTTCTTGAAATATTTTTAGAGGAGAGGTAATTTTGTGGGCCTCAAATGGTGTAGGGTTGGATACTATAGACATTTGAGACCACCTACTTCCATTGACAAGATGAATGATCTTGGTTTTAAAAGATTATTATTAAGTATCTACTGTTACCAAAAAAATAATTTCTATATCCTTCTTAAATATAGATGTTTTTTAAGCTTTGAAATACAAGATATTTGTTTTATAAATACAACATATGTTATGGTATGACACATTTAAATAACGGTCTTTATGTATGAAATTATGAAAACCAATTATTGGAAATTGATAATGAATCATGTTCACATGATTTATATAACACATAGATTTGGCGTCACCATCTTGGTCATATAAACAAGAAGTACTTGAAAAAGATCTCTCAAGATGGTTATTTAGAATCTTTTGAGATGAAACCAATTGAAATATTTCATGATTTTTTATAAGTAAAAATAACCAAAACACCATTCTATGTACATGGTGAAAGGGCCACAGTGCTTCTCAGATTGGTACACACTGATGTGTGCGGCCCATTTTTAATAGAATATAAAGGTGGGTATTATTACTTCATAACTTTTACTAATGACTTGAGTAGATATGTATATGTGTACTTGATGAGGTATAAGTATAATTCCTTCAATAAATTCAAAGAATTCAAGAATGAAGTAGTGAATCAACTTGAAATGAAGATAAATAAGTTTTGATCTGATTAATATGGTGAATATATTAACTAAGAGTTTATCAAATTTCTATATGAGTTTGGGATTATTTCTCAACTCACTCCACCTTACACACCATAATGTAATAGTGTTAGTGAAAGTAGGAATTGCACCTTGCTAGAAATGGTAAGGTTGATGACGATTCAGTCATATCTTCCATTATACTTTTGGGGATATGAATTACAAACTATGATATACACACTAAATAGAGTACCAACTAAAGAGGAAAATGGAATTCACTTTGAGTTATAGAGTGTAAAGAAACTTGTTTTGTTCCATACACGTGTATGGGTTTGTGGGGAGTTTGTTAAGGACACATCATACAACAAACTATAAACTCAAGGCACAAAGTGTATCTTTATAGGGTATCCTAAGTAAACAAGAGGATACCACCTATACAAACTATTTCCAAAAAATACCTCTTTATTGAGAGGGATCACATCCTTAAGAAGGTTAGTGGGGGGTAATATTGACTTTGATGAATTTGATGCTCAAGATACCCAAGAGTTTGTACAAGAACATATTCCACATATCTCTATGGAATAAGGTGTTCTTGAAACACAAGTAATACATAAAATCACTAGAGAGGTAAGAGAACTAGTGAGATATGATTTTCTATTCACTGAAGATGGTGACTCATTATTAGTTTACAATAATGAACCTCTCACCTACAATGAGGTAGTAGAGAGCTCAAAATTTTAAATATGGTAAGAATCCATGTATTCTAAAAGGGATTCCATATATTAGATCCAAGTTTGGGTTTTGGTTGATCCAACAGTTGATGTAAATCTTAATGGGTGAAAATGGGTATTCAAGAGAAAAATAATCATAGAAGTTAAAGTAAGTACCTATAAAGTAAGGCTAATGGATAAAGGGTTTAAAAAATGTCAAGGAATTTACTATAAAAAAAATTTCCCTCCATTTTCCATGTTTTAATCCATTCGAATTGTAATTTCTATAGCATCTTACCATGAATTTGAAAATTGGAAAATGGACATAAATTTTTTTTCCTTAATGGGAACCTATAGAAAGATGTAAATATGACACAACCAGAAGGTTTTGGGATTCTTATTGATTCCAAAAAAGAGATGAAAGTTACGAAGATCCATTTATGGATTGAAGTAAGCATCCAGGTCATAGAATATTCTATTCAATGAAGCTATACAAGAATCTGGTTTCATTAATAAAGAATGTGATCCATGTGTTTACAATTGGATTATTGGGAATGATGTTGTTATCCTAGTAGTATATGTTAATGACATATTACTTATTGGAAATGACATACCAATCTTACAGTCTATTAATGATTGGTTAAATAAATGATTCTCCATGGAGTTTGGTGGAAAATCCTATATTCTAGGGATTAAGATCATTCATAATAGATCCAAGAGGCTTCTTGGACTAAGTAAAGGTAAATACATTGATCAGATACTAAAGAGATTTAGTATGAAATAATCCAATATGGTATTGGTTCCAGTGTCTCAAGGTATATATATTTCCAAGAAAATGTATCCTAAAACAAAAAAAAGAGAAAGATAAAATGAGCAAGATCACACACTCTTTAGTGATTAGATCAATCATATATGCCATGTTATGCATAAGACTTGATGTTTCCTACACATTGAGCATGGTATGAAGATATCAAGATGATCCAGGTGAACAATATTGGTATTCTATTAAGGATATCCCTAAGTATCTGAGAATAACTAAGGATATGTTCTTGGTGTATAGAGGATATGCGGATCTAGTCATCATGGGTTACACTGTTGATATTTTTCAAAAAAATTATAATGATTTAAAGTCACAATTAGGATATGTCTTCAGTATCAATAGAGGAGTGGTGAGTAGGAAGAGTTCAAAGAATCTAATTGTCACTGATTCTAAAATGGTGTCTGAGCATATAGGGGTCTATGATTTATCTTAATAATCCATTTGGATATTAATTTTTTTCCATGAGATTGATGTGGTACCTAGTAGTAAAGACCCTATCACATTATATTGTGATAATACTCTAACAGTGGGTCTTAAAAAAGATCCAAGGTAACACTAATGGAAAAAAGAACATATGCTGGAAGTATCACCTCTCAAGATATTATTCTCAAAGGGGTGAATTTTTAGTGATCATAGTTTCCACAAAATAAAATGTTGAATAACACTTGAATAAATCATTATCTTTGTAGAATCTTGAGTATCATGTGAGAGCTAAAATATTGAAGGTTGTTAGCAGTTGGATCTAGTGCTAGTGGGAGTCTATTGGAGTTTTTTTCCTAGAACCAAATTCTGTGTACTTTATGATTACCTATATTTATAGTTTTTAATATTAATAAACCAATTATCACATCATTATTGTTCTTCCATATAACATAGTATGTGATAATGTCCTAAGAGTAGCTTTCATAGTAGTTCCCCACTATGATGAGAACCTATAAACTTTACACAAAAATTCTTAAATATATATTCTATATCTAGATGAAATTATTTGAGGGACACAAATGAGATAGGATATTAGGGTTGGAGACTCATATAAATTTGAGGCAAATTCTCATGGTGTATGCCCTTGGTAATATCCATTGTAGGATATTGTGAGAACAATACCCACCAGTAGGAAATCCATATTTTTATGTGTCATTTGATGTTACTATCTTCTAATTCATGTATTGATATTTAGACGTTAAGATTATTATTAATTGATATTATGAGTTGTATACAATTATGTATTGATGATAATGATGATGACATATATTCGTAGTGAAGTAGGATACATTGGATTTGTCACGACTCAGATTTCATTAATAAATAATGATATAAAGGATTTTATCCTTATGTTCTTTAATAGATGTTGATATCTCATGCCCTTTTATGGAAATGATATAGACTAAATAAATCCATGAACATAGTGTTCTAAGGGAAAGTTCAATTCTGGAAAATTCAAATAAAGAGGCATTGAGTGCATAGATTGATGACACCAGTATGAAACCGAATTGATTAGAAATATCAAAATAAAGGGATTATATTATATAGTAATAATATGTATGAGGTTTTATGTCACTATGACATTAATTTATTTCTCTATGGGTGTCTTGGTGTGTTTCTAGATGCTTACCTTGATTTTGGGATTCTTTTCTTAATTCCACTAGGAAAGAGTCCTAGAGGGCACTACTACAAATACCCCTTTTATCAGTGATAAAAATGGCATTTTAACAGCGCTAGAAAAGTGTTGTTAAAGCTGGCGAAGATAGGGGGTGGGTTCCCCTTTATCAACGCTCCAAAAAGCACTGATAAAGATCCCTTTTATCAGCGCTAAAAAAAGCGCTGATAAAAGGGTCCTTTATCACCGCTTTCTTTTTAGCGCTGATAAAAGACCCCTTTTACCAATCCTTTTTTTAGTGCTGATAAAACTAATTTTTTTAAAAAAAAATAAAAAAAATCCTGCCAATCTCGGGGGGGCTTTTTACAGCGCTTGAGCCCCCACTTTATCAGCGCTTTCCCGCACCTCCAGTGCCCGCACGCACCGCCTCCACCCTTTATTAGCGCTATACCTTACCTTTATCAGCGTTAGCCCCTTAAATTCACCCTTGCACGCGCGCCCCTGCCTCCACCCAGATTTGATCTCAAGACCTCCCCCCTGCGCGCCTGAAGCCTTTGCCACTCCCCTATATTGATTTGTTCTCTTATTTATGATATATCTATTTATATATATATATATATAGTTATATTTATTCGTATAGTAATATATATTTATATTGATATATATATAGTTATATTAATATATATATTTATAGTTATATTAATATATATAGTTATATTAATATATATAGTTATATTAATATATATATAGTTATATTAATATATATATATATAGTTATATTAATATATATATATATAGTTATATTAATATATAGTTATATAAATATTAATATATTGGTATTTTAAATAAAATGGATATTAGTTATTATTTAGATAAAGCTAATATATTTTATATGTAAATATTTTTAATTATTTATTTAAAAAATTAAATTTTTAGGTGTGAATATATAAAAAATATGTACATATAGTTATATATTTGATTATAAATAGCATTGCATTATAAAAAATGATAAAATTTAAAATAAATAATATCAATATGAATGTAATACCTTGGAATAAATTCAGTCCCCACCAAAAAAGGCAATAATACCCCCTTAAACAAGGCTGAAAATCCACAAAATGTTAAAAAATCAGGGTACCCCGACTAAAAACTCAGTTTTGGAGGCCTTATGGGACTTTTTTGGCCTTGAAGAAACCTTTAATAGGGTCCTCCCTAATAATAAGGGTGTATACCTCGTCGCAGACTTCGATTTGATATGTGGTAGAGCTCAAACGGACACCCAGATCAAAAGTTATGGCCGTTTGAAGTTCGAGTTGCGTTTTCAACATATTTTGGGTCTTTTTTTAATTTTTTGATTTTTTGGGTCTTCAAATTTTTATGAAATTACTATTCCTCCATAATAATTAGCAAATTATTAATTAAAATTATTTTATTAATTTTTTATAAGCCATTTTCACTAAATATTTTATATATTAAGTATATTATGTGTAAATGTATATTTATACCTATCTAAAATATATTTAAAAATTATATATTATATTTATATCAATATAACTATATTTATATATTTATATATTAATATATTATTTTTAATTAATTTTTTTTGAAGTTGACCCTTTATCAGCTCTAAAAAAAGCGCTGATAAAGGGGGTACCTTTATCAGCTCTAAAAAAAGCACTGATAAAGGGGTACTTTTATCAATTCTTTTTTAGCACTGATAAAGGTACCCTTTATCAGCGCTTTTTCGTTAGCGCTGATAAAGGTTGGTGCCAGGAAAAACTATTTTTGTGGTAGTGGGGTCACACTCTAAGTGTATCTATAACCTCAGTTAGATAATATTTTTATTTCACATGCTGAATAAATATTATTCCCACATGTGGTTTAATACTTATTTATGTTAACTTGATCTCATATATTCCATCACTTGTTATTCAAGAGAATATTTTTTTGATAAGAATATTTGATAAATATTTATTTACTATTTAGTGAATATAATATTTATTTATTTATTGGTGAATAATGTTATGAAATTTATTTATTAAATAAATAGTATTTATTCAAGGCTCAATAAATAATGTGGAGGAATGGAAGACCAATTTTATTAGTCTGGTAAGAAATAATATATATTAAATTTTATTTGAATGAATAATATTTAATTAATTCACTAGTATTTTACATGTCAATAAATAATAATAATAATATTATTATTATATACATGTGATTATACAAGGATTAATGAAATAATAAGGGCACAAGTGAAATTATTATTTTTCTAACCCTAACAATATTTAAACCCAATTTTATTATTTCTTACAAGAGGGTTTTGCCTTTTGTTTTTACTATACACAAAAAAATCCAAATAATTATGTCAACTCCCTAGAGATCTCCCTCTCAAGAATTCTCTAAAGGATGGAGATAAATCCTACTCATCCACCATTCTCGATTCTATAGAGATAAATGAGAATCTTTCTTGAAGTGATTCTAGGGGTGATAAAAAACGAATGATGCAAGCATTATGATCAACCATGCAAGCGCCTGCAGATTCATATGACACCATTTGAAGGATCATAGAGCACATGTGAATCACCACTGGAGGGAATCTACACTTTATTCATACAATGAAATAAGAATATTATGTAGAGTTTTCAGATTCATCAATGAAGAAATAATCCACCACAAGGTAATTCATTAATTTCTTAAATTAATTATAAATCATGATGTGATGATCCTATATTTTTGTTCCATTATTCTCTCATCAATTAATATTTGATTTAATTTTTATGGTCATGGTGTTTATAATCAATTTACATCTCATATTAATCATTTATTATGAAAAAAAGATGAGTTGGACATACCCCATCGAATGCTTCCACTATGCCCAAAACCTTCAATGATCTGGTCTTTCCATGTTCCATAACACTATCTTTATCACACCCATGATGCCACTGAAGAAAAAAATCTAGTATTATACATCCTTAACATAGGCCTAAGTTATAAATATTATTTTTATGTCATTTATATTAGACAGGACAAAGACACTAAATGTACTACCAAGAGTAAAAATAGACCAATTTTCTCTAATTGGTGCGGTGTTCTTTGCATTCTTCATAATGGAAGTGATAATGAACATGGATCAGGATGGGAACATTGATGCTACAAAGATATTTCCATTAAGGTAGGACTTCTTTCCTGATTCCTTCCCCATTCTTCATGTTCATTGGTTCTCTCCCTCTTGGTTAAATTATTTATGAAATCCTATTATTAATATATTAAAATTTTATAATGACATTAATTTTGATATTTTAATGAATAATATTGGGATATATATTATTCCTTTATAAGGATCATTTCTCATGTTGTATAAAAATTTAATTTCTTGCATTAAATATTATCGTTGTAGATTCTTGATTATTTGATGAATAATTTTGACATCAATATGGTGAGGAAATTTAATGGTAAGAAATAGTATACTTGATAAATATCCCTTTATCTTTAAAATGAGTATTATTTTTTGGAATTTTTTTATGTTCTTGGGTTTTTTGTTAGTTGGTGGACAATTTCACAAAGACTCAACAAGGGGGGTGGGGGTGGTGAAATGAGTCCTTTAAATTTTATTCAATTAAAACCAAACATTTTGAAGGTATGAAATATTATGATATTTTCTTATCATAAAAAAGCAACATAAATAAACACAATAATAAAAAGATCAAACACAAAATGTTTATAGTGGTTTGGAGAACAAATATCCCATAGTACACTCCACCAACACTCTACACCTAGATATTAGTGATTTTACCAGAACCAGTCCTTTTCCTAAGGATTACCAAACTGAGTGAAATAAATCATCACTTGGTAAAAATCTTGGAGCTTTTGATGGGATCCTATAATATTTAAAAAAACATCCCTCAACACTCAGTACAAGGAGTTCTCACTTCCAGTAATGAGATAAAGAATAATAAGAGATTTAAAAATGAAGAAAAAAGTTTCAAGATGTAGTAGATATAATAGGGGTGTTCTCTAATAGAGATAGTAATAATGAAGTATAGCTTGAGGTGATTATTCTAAAACACAACAAGGTTATTCTTGATAAAACAACTGTAGAAAAATTCATTTATTTATTTATTCATTCATTCATTCATTCTTCTTCTTCTTCTTATCATAGAGAAAAAACATAGACAATATTTTAAAGTGAGCGAATTCAAGTTTTTAGATTTTGTTATTATTTGAATACTAATGTATCTATTATCTTTTGTATAACATGATATTTAATAAAATCAAGCTTCAAGGTAAAACTTAATATGTCCTTTTCTGAAAAATTTCCTCAAAAAAATTACCAAGCAATGAAATAATCTATATAATTTCCTATATCATTACTTGAAACCTTTTAGAAATTTATTTTACCATAAATAAATATTATATTTCTCAATTCATTGAAATAAAAAATAAATTTCACTTAAAATATTCTAATGATAATAAATACCCTAGTTGCAGAATGATGTAGCTGATTATGGATTACCACATATATGAAATGCACATATTCAAATTCATGTAGCTTAATTGATCCACATATCCATTCGTCCTGTAGATTATTTATTCACATAGCCAAATTATATAGGCATTATGCCCATATAGAAAAAATTCATATAGATAAATAAATTGCATAGCTTATTAGAAACACATATCCAAATATTCTAGAGATCTAAATAATATATCTGATTACTCTATATAACCGATTAACATAGTCAATTTACAAAGGATATTCCTTCACATAGCAGATTGACATACCTGATTGACATAACTGATTGATCGAAGTAGCCAAAATCCACTTAGAAAAAGTCCTCACATAGATGAGTTTTATGGACTTATCCAAATTTTAGAAAACTTCAACAAAATTATATATTATAGTATAATTGACTTAAATAAGAAAAAAAAACTGATAAACACACCTAAAAATAGAATCATTAGAAACATATGAAGGGTTTTTTAGATCATCAAAAAAGAAAACACATGATATATGTTGGAAAAACATCAGTAGTCTAAAAATATTTCTTCTTTTGATGATAAAAATCCCATTAAATATTAAATATAAAATTTTAAAGTTTTAAAGAGTTTTTAAGAAAACTATATTATATATATTGCCTTTAAAATTTTGTGTCAATCCTTTCTTCTCCCCATTTATCTGTTACATCTCCCTTTTTATGATATTAAAAAAAGAAGGGTTAGGAGAAAAAAAACACATTTAATGTAACACCTTGTGTTATGAAAAATTTAAAATATAGTGGTGAAACTAAATTTGTATAATGCATGACTGAACTTGAGATATTACAGTAATTAAATCATCTAATAAGATGAAAAGTAATAAATGAAAATAATCTATTTACAGACAAACAAATAGATAAATAAGATATTTTTTAATCATGTATAATAAATAAGAAGAACCAATATATAAAAATATATTAGTGAGAGGAACCTGGATTATATATGGGTTCAAATTCAAAGGGAGGTTTGGGTGGATATTTCTTAATGGATGGAGAGGATGAATAGGTAGTTGAAGGGTCAATGACTGGAGGTAGGACTACTCTTCCAAGCTCTAAAAAAATATCTTTTATCTCAAAACCCATTATGTATCTAGGTCTATGAGTAAGAATTATAAATACCATGTTAAGGATATCTAAATATATACTGAAATAATTAGTTCCATAATTGAAAAATACTCTCTTCTTTGGAGGCACTAAATATGTGGCTTCAATTCCATCTGGTTCAGCAATAACAATAATCATTTTTGATTTCTCTATCTTATAGATACTGTATGAATAAAACACTATGTCTAACCTTTTATTTGAGACATTATAGGTACCTAGGGGTACTGGTTTGAGGGTTCTTCTTCCTATAAGATAATAAAGTAAATTAGAACACATATCTATAAACGTGATGATGTATGATTTGAAGAAGTCTAAAATGGAAGTAAAAGCTTGTATATGCATATGAGAAACTGAGGATATACCACTATTCATAATCCCTTTAAAAGTTTCAATTTTTCTAGTAGATAATATTTCATAAGAAGAAAAATTTATAGCTTTTGGTTGAGTACTAGATGAAGCTGCAAGAGTCGCTGAAAACAGCTTGTCTTGAATTCTATCAGCCGAGACTTATAATTTGATTATCCTAACTTCCAAAGAAGTTATATTATGATACAAGTTTTATAATTTCTCTATAATAACTTGATAAATATCATGAAAATTTTTATAATGTTCTGAATAAATTGAAGCACTAACAGTAACTGGCATAAGAGTAACTAGCCTGAGAGGTCTATACACTACAAGATCTTTTCCTCTGTGGCTACTAAAAAAAGAGATTCTTCATCCTTTTAAGAAATAGAGCTTTATTCAAAAGAATCCATGTAAATATATTCAACTCCTTTATATATATTTTCTAGAATAGTTTCAAATTTTTGATTATTTATGCTGATATGGTGAATATAGGATGAAACCATATACTTAATCATCTCTTTTACCTCTATGATTTCATCCATATTTTCATTGACTGAAGGAAGAAAATCCTTAAGATAACCAAATGTTTTATTTAAGGACACATCTTTACTAGGCAATTATATTATTATATATTATTTGGTTCCCTTAAAATTACTTATTTGATTCTTCTTAAAATATTTAAATAGAACATGAGAGATAATGTCAAATTTTAGTGACTGTATCTACGAAGAAATTGAAATAAAATATGAAAAAGTTGATCAAAATTAGTTTGAAAGTCTAGAACCACTGAAGGTTTAGAATCAGGAGTGTAAATTGGATGAAACTTCTTAAGAAACTCAAATTGGATCACAACCATTATTTTCAAAGTATGTAGGGTCTCCTCCACATATGATTTGAAATTCTTAATTTCATCAAGTGAAGCCTCATAGATGTCTTATTAGACCACTAACAGATTCTAATTTTTGTATCTTTGAGTTTTCAAAAACACTCCATGTTCATTTAATTTTGACTTGGTGACATAGATTCCTCTAATATCACTCATCTAGGATCTTATATCCTTAACTTCCTTAACATTCACACCCGATTAAACTAGTTGAACCAGTTAGAGGTTCTTGATCAAGGTGTTTTGGGAAACCCTCATCCCAACCAACTTATCAAAATAATCTCTAGATACTAAACTTTCATTTAGTTTTTTGATCCAATACTTGGAATAAATCAAATATTTATTTATCTAATCTTAGTCACCTTTTACATTATCAAACTCATTCATAACAGCTGATGCAATGGTCTACACTTATTTCTCAACATTAGACCCATCTAAACTTTTTCTTATTGAAGGTACATCCTATTTCACATGAGGTGGATATGGAATGGGCACTGGGTTATGTGAAAGATCAATATCTTCCTCAATGATCACATTCCCACTTCTATATCTATCATTAATAGGTTATCCAGGGAGTGGATCAACCATTGTGTGCTCAACCTCATATTTCACTCTAACTTCAGAAGTTGGCACAATATGTATAATGTTAACTTGGATTTCCACATAAGCTCTAACAACTATCACAAAAATATAAAATTATGGCTGAATTAACTAAGAAGCACCATAAACAACAAATTACTGTCTTTAAAATATTTTTACTACTTGTGTAACTTATGACATAGTAGGATCAGATCTTGTAGAAACTGTCTCCTTCACTTCCCTAGAAGACACTATCTAAGCATGTGTTGTATCCCTATGAGGTGAGGTAATGGATGGATCCCCTTGAATTGGTTTAAGAGGCGGTATAACCACTTTCGAATTCTTATCCAAAATTCCTTAAGGTGTTGGAGGTATCATCATAGTTGTATCCAAAAGTATTTAAAAGAAACACTTAAATGATGCCACTCTTGTAGAACTTCACTACTTCTCCTTCATCCAAGTCTACTTCTTTCTTCTTCAAAACTAATTAAACAATACTTCTATATGGGTAGTATTTTAGATTCCCATTTAATTCTTAGTAGTGGTACATGAATCACATCATGTTACTTGGAACATTTATCTTCACATTATTTTCAGTACATATAAGAGACACATTTTCTCAAAATAATACCTTCTCTATATAACCTACTCTCTGAGCAATTATGGCATGAATGAATTTGTATAACACCTTCAATTTCACCTTTATGTAATTAAAAACCTTCTTCTCAAAATAAGATGACCCAAATAGAATCTTCAATACATCATAGGGTACAACTGATCCCATCCCAACTAAATACAGACTAAAATTTTACTCACCTTCATGAGGACAATGCATGATGTCCACCATATCCACATAAGATACCAACAAAGATTTCCCATTTACATTTGATGAAATCACATCATATATTTCACTAAATTGAAAATCTATATTCCTCATAAACTCATTTACCTATTATTTAAACAAGAAACCTGATTTTATCACATTGGATACAAACTCCCATCCCTATAACTAGTAAACCTTATTCCATAAATTTTTTGATCCTTTCAACCAATCCATATCCACAGCCTTGTTGGATCGAATAGTAAATGTATATTTGTCTATTAGATGGAACAATACAAGAGGGGGGTAAATTGTAGTTTTAAAAACCTTTGAGTTTTAGCAACAAAGAGATTAGTTTAAATGATCTTAAACTAATACAAATACAAACACCCACAATTGTATTGAATATAAAAGGTATGAAGTATTGTAATACTAATGTAATGTAAAACAATTGTATTCAAGGTGAACACAATAATCAAAGTAATACAAAGACTAATGATTCTACCTTAAAGCGTATAGAATCAATCAATACAAAATGTAATAGAATGATTGTAATTGAAACAATTACAATTGAATAGGTAAAGAAGAAAGGAAACAATACAAATTCCTTTCTAATACGAGTAACAGCAGAAATGTAAAAGTATTACAATTCTTTTAACCCAAAGAGAAGGGTTATCCTTTCACCTAGGATAAAAGGTCTGTCTCACCAACACCTTGGTGAACCCTCGATTCGATGATCGGCACGTCTGTCTGCCTATCCCCGGCAGCCCTCGATACGATGATCGGCACGTCTGTCTCCCTATCCCCGGTAGCCCTCGATTTTGCAGGTAATCGGCACCTCTGTCTTTCAATTACTTGAAAGCCCTCGATACGATGATCGGACGCACAAGGCAGATGAGAGAAGTCACAGTGTCTCTCTCTAGAATCTTTGTAGTTCACAGAGTCTCTTCATTCGATCTCTTTGTTCATTGTTGTTCTCTCAGCTTCAAATGACCTCTTATTTATAGGTCTCGGGTTCCAATGGTCATATTGCCTCCAACGACCATATTGAAACAGAAATCACGACATCATTTTGATTAGTTTGTAACTAACTCAACGACATCGTTTTGTTAGGACAAGACATATATAGAAATAAAAAAAACATGAGTATGATTCATATGTAATGAGTGTTTTTGACTAAGTACCAAAACAAATAATAAACATTTGAATAACAGAGTCAGTACGATACGATTGACAGAGTCAGTACGATACGATTGACAGAGTCAGTACGATACGATTGACAGAGTTAGTATGGTACGATTGACAGAGTCAGTATGATACGATATGGTCAGTACGATCAACATTATACGATACGATAAACATGATAAAAGACAATTTGTAATTTACAAACATATGATAGAATACATTTGTGATTTCCAAAACATGATATAGAAGTCAAAAAGAAGACTTTTGACTTAACAATCTCCCCCTTTTTGGAAAGCACAACACACAAAGTAAATGTAACAAGAAATACTTATCTCCCCCTGAGTTATTGAAAACTCTTCTGAATAAGAAATTGAATACAACTAACTCCCCCTTAGGTATGGAATTTCCTAAGGATTGTATTCATAGATTTTCCTTAAGAGCATTGTAAAGCATTCTCCCCCTTTATAAAACATTCTCCCTTTTGTAAATATTCTCCCCCTTTGTGATTTACAAAAAGAAAGGAGTAATCTTGAATTGTCTGAAAGAGTTAGTAAAGCAATACAAGACAATAGATAAAAGAAAAGGATCATAAGAGTCATTACAAAACAAAAAAAAATTCCAAAAGAAAACAAATACAACAATCATTTGTTTTCTCTTTCCTTCTCCTTCTTTATAAGCTCATGAAGAACAGATTTCATCTTCTTGATCTCCTTCTTGTCTTCAGAAATTGATTCTCCCTGAGTTTTGAGAATCTCTTGTTGGTCCGCAAAAATCTGCTCTTGATTTCTGATAGTCTCCTCCTGGACTCTGATTACTTCTTCAAGAGTATCAATTCTGTTTTGCAAATTCTTGTTATCTTTAAATAACACAGAATTTTGATTCTTCAGCAAAACCATTTCATCTTTGAAAGATGAAACCTTCGAGAATTCAGATTGAAAAACATTCATTCTCTCTTGCAAATCTTTCACTGAAGGAACATCGGCTCTTTGAGAAGACAAAAGGTTCAACCTTTCAACTGTTTCTTTGTCAAGCTTGTTGAAAGCAATTGCAAGCTCATTTGATAACCTTCTTATATCTTCAATAGCAATCTCATGATCATTGATTGAGCTCTCTGTTTTGTACAACCACTTGGTCATCTTATTGCAAGCCTTCTTATGAGCAACTGAGCTTTCTGAAAGTACTTTCAAATCGGCTTCTACTAACAAAACTTTCTTCCTCAATTCTTTCACAGATCCAAACTTCTTCTTTTGATTATCAGTGATAAAATCAATCTTTCCTTCTAGCCTCGGAAAATAAGGAATGGTCTTCTCAACCCTTCTCAAAACATGAACAATGTAATCACCCTTCTTGAGAGAGATTGTATGCTCTGAATCAGTATCTTCATCGTACGATTCTAGTTCATACGATCTGCTTGAATCAACAACTGGCTGTTTCCCTTTTGTTTTTTCTTTGTGTTTTCTTTCTTCTTCCACTTTGTCACTAATGACAACAACTTTATCAGAATGAGAGGATTGAGCACCTTGCTTTTCTTGAGATGACATTCTGTCCGGATATCGTTCCAGATCGGCATGAGGAGTTTGTTGAACACCTTCACTCAGCTTTTGAACGGATTCCTCTCTACTCTTCTTTGAACTTTGAAGAAATTCTAAAAGAAAGTCTCCTTCTTCTTCCACTTCTTCTATCTCTTCCATCACTTGTTTTTGTTTTCCTTCCTCAGGGAGACTCTGCACGATGGTCTCTTGATGCACTTCTTCTGTTAGTTGGGCACTGGCATCCTCAACCGCTTTCAAGACTTTAGAGACATCAAAGTCCTGAGCCTTTCTCTTTAAAAGAACATTCTTCTTCTTTTCAGCCTGAAGGGTTTCTTCTACCCTTATTCTTTCTGCAAAGGCCTCAGCAGGGTCAAGACCAAACTTCGGATCACCTTCTTTTCTCTGTTCCTTATCCTTTCTCCATTTTTCTACAACTTCCTTACTGTACCTCAGCTTCTTCTTCGGCTTTGAACTGGTTTGCGGGTCAGACTTTTGAGTAACACCGGTAGATTGAAAGTCTTTGGCTGGCATTGGTGCCGATTGATTCTGAGCCAATTCAGCTTCTACATCTCTGACAAAAAGTTTTGAATTCGGATCAAAACAAACA
Organism: Viscum album; assembly: GCA_963277665.1. Taxonomy (NCBI): domain Eukaryota; kingdom Viridiplantae; phylum Streptophyta; class Magnoliopsida; order Santalales; family Viscaceae; genus Viscum; species Viscum album. Next base: position 2,024,726,124 of record OY728138.1, read on the forward strand.
TTCAGCTTTCTCATCGTACTCTTACTAATCCATGACGGCCTCAAATCCATGGGTTTTACTTTCAAAGGAATGTTACAAAACTTCATACTCTCAAGAATGAATTTCGTAAGGATAGCTGGATACATAATCATCTGGGACTTAATCCCTCCTATCTTGACATTCTTAATTGTTTCAAAAACATATCCCATGAGATTTACTTTCCTCATATTTACAAGATAGTCAAGCATAAAGATATCAGAAACTTTCAGAGTTTCTCTATCCCCTTTCCTTGGGATAAGAAAACCTTGTATCCATAAAGTTACAAAACGATTGTCCGGTGAAAGGTGAGACACTTTTCTCTTTTCTTCATTGATAACAAACAAAGTCTTTTCAGCACTTTCTCTATTAAACGTACCAACTTCCTCTGGTAGTTTGTGCGATGGACAGAACGAATCCCCTTCTACAGAAACATTCAGAAAATGTGCCGCTTGTTTCACAGACATAGACAATTTTCTATCGTACACAACAAAGTTTATAGTCATGTCTTTGTCGAAAGAAACGGTTTTGTAAAACTGACAAACTTCATCAAAAAGAACTGGATCTTGAGAATCAGGATTCTAAACACACAGATGTTCCCATCCTTGAAACAAAATGATCCTCCTGATTGTAGAATCGTATGTATCGAAAAAGTCCCGAGATACTAACCTTTCTCTATTAAAGTATTTCTCTGTGAAAGTATTTGAAGACATTTCGGCGGGAGTATTAGTAGAGGATTGAGACATAAAGGTTCTGCCGATGAGAAGATCGTACGAAGGTTTATAGCTGGTGGAGCAGAGCTTTGTCTCAATTCTTGAAAAACCAATGTGGGTTTGGGGAGGGGAGGGGGGTATTTATAGGCGAAAAAGAAGTGACCGTTGATCTTCTACGGTTGAAAAGGGTGACCATTGATCTTCTACGGTCAAGATTAGAGAAAACCAAATCAATGGTTAGGATTAAAACAAAGGAAAAAAAAAGAATACCTGTCGGAGAATGTAAGGTAATTGTTGGTTTTGATATCAATCAAAAGAAACTACAATCGTAAGGAAAGACATCATCATACCGATGGAAAACAAAGTCATTACTATGAACTGACCGTATGATAAAAAACAATCTCATTATCGTGAACTGACAGTATGATGGAAAACAATCTCAATACCATGAACTGACAGTACGATGGAAAACAATCTCAATACCATCATCGGTCGATACAAAACTATTGATACGATGAAAAAGAATTTCAATACCATCATCGGTCGATTCAATAATATTGATTGATTGGTACGATGGAAAATAATTTCAATACCATCATTGGTCGATTCAATAATATTGATTGATTGGTACGATGGAAAAGAATTTCAATACCATCATCGGTCGATTCAATAATATTGATTGATTGGTACGATGGAAAAGAATTTCAATACCATCATCGGTCGATTCAATAATATTGATTGATTGGTACGATGGAAAAGAATTTCAATACCATCATCGGTCGATAGTAAATGATACTATAAAACTGTCAATACGATAAACAGGAAAAAATGAACGAAACGTTAAAACTGTCAATACGATAAAGAAAAAAAATGAACCAAATGATAAAACTGTCAATACGATAAACAGGGAAAAAAAATAAACAATCCAAAGAGTAAATAGTTAAAGAACATAAGATAAAATAAACATAAAGACAGAAAGAAATGTCCTCCCCCTTTCTACGAGGAGTTTCTTACTATTAGGAGAGATGTAAAACATGAAGTAGATATGAATGATTATTTTAATGTAATCATTCCTAGCTTCTGTTTTATATATTCAAATCTATCGGAAGGTAAAGGTTTTGTAAAAATTTCAGCAAGTTGTTCTTGCGTTCTGATGAATTGTAAAACAATATCTCCTTTTACAAAAAAAATTTGAAACAATATTACATATACCAACAATCATTCTTTGAGCATTATCTCCGAAGGTAAATTTTCCACCTTTTGTTTTGAAAACCTTTTGAAAAATTTTTTTGTTTCCAGTCATGTGTCGAGAACAACCACTATCCATGTACCAAATGTTATTATTGGAACACTTCTCGTTTTCCTGAAAAAGAAACAATTAGATTTTCGGAATCCAAACTTGTTTGGATCTAGAAGGGTTAGATAAAAGAATTTTAGGAATCCAAATTTGTTTTGAAAAATGAGCTTTATGAAATCCTAAAGATTGATTTTTGTTAAGAGAACAATCTCTTCTCCAATGTCCACCACATTGACACTTGGAACAGAAAATGGTTTTTTGAGGAACAAAATAGTTATTTCTAAAAACGGGTTTGGAATAAGTATAACCAAGACCAGAACGATTTTTCAAAGGTCTAATTTGAGAATACATCCTGTCAAAGTTTTCTTTTCCATGAGTAAATTTTGACAAACATTTCCTCAAAGATAAAATCTCTGACTTTAGTTTTAAAACCAAATTCTTGTTTTCTAAAACATTTGAATTTGAACTAGAGTTAGGCTCTAAAATGTTTTTCTTTGAAATTACAGTTTCAAGATCCTTAGAAAGTTTATCCTTTTCAGATTTAAATTTCTCAAGGGTTTTTAAAATACTCTCAAAATCAGAAGTTTTTACATCAAGATCTTTAGAAAGATCTGATACTTCTTTAGTCAAAATAAAAATTCTAGAATTTGCTTTTTCAAATCTCTTTTTGAGTTTAGAATTTTCATTTTCAAGTAACTTAGCAAATATAGAGACCTCTTCGAAAGAAGGTAATGTATCATCTTCTGATGATGAGGATTCATCATTTGAAGATTCATAATATCTATTATCAATATAATTTTCATTTAAAGAGACATTTGTAACAGCTTCAGCATTATGTACCTTAGCCATGAGACAATGATCTTCAATTGGTAGTCTGGCTAGAAGTCCAATATTTCTTTGTCCTGATGTCTCATATTCTGAAGAATCATCTGAGGAATCACTACCACTTGCACTCCACGTATCATTTGCTTTCAAGACTTTTTTTGTCTTAAAAAACCTTTTCTTGTTTCTTTCAGAGTGTTTCTCTTTTCTATCTTTCCTCTTCAGTAAAGGACAGTCAGGCCTTATATGTCCTGCTTTCTTGCACTCATAACAAGTTACCTCTGAATATTTCCTATCTTTCCTGTCTTTCTTTTTGAATCTATATTGAAAATCTTTCTTTCCCACAATCTTGTTCATCCTTCGAGCAAGATTGGCTAACTCATTATCCGAAAGATTACAATCACTTGAATCAGATACAACAACTTTCTTGGATTTAGACCTTGTAATCCTTTTAGGTGTTTTAGCTTTAGATGCAAAAGCTACACTTCCATTCCCATTCTTCTTCTTATTGAAATCAGCATCTCTCTTCATTCTTGTCTCATGCTGTAGTAGAGTTCCAAAAAGTTCATCAAGAGTAATCTGGGAAACTTTTCTATTTTCATCAATAGCTGTCCTTTTTGACTCCCATTCATTTGGCATAATATCTATAATCTTATCAACAAGAGCTTCATCATCAAGACCTTTTTCTCCCATAGATTGTAAGCTGTTGACAATTGTCATAAAACTTTGTTGCACTTTACATACTGGCTCTCCATAAGGAAAAACAAATCCATGATACTCTGCTCGAAGCATTGCTCTCCTTGTTTCTATAACCTTGGATGTACCAAAATGAGTAACTTCTAATTTTTTCCAAATACAGTTGGCTGCTTTACATGAAGATATCTGACTATATATATTCCTGGTCATAGAGCATAATAAAGTATTGCGTACCTTGTAATTCAGTTGATATTCTTGCTTCTCTTGGTTGGTGAACGTGCTAACTTCTTTGTCAGGAATTTTGTAACCCCCAGTAAGCATAATAAAATTGTCTACACCAGTATTGATAACAAAAGTCTTCATACGATCTCTCCAGTACTCATAATCATTCCCATCAAAGATTGGTGGTCTAGAGGGATTCAAATTATCTATTGATCCAATATTCATTCCTGCCATCTAATACAACAAAAACAACTTTTCCAATCCACACGTTAGTGTAGTAAGTATTCAAGATAGTAATAAGAAATAAAGCTAGTAATACAAATCAGTGGAAAACCTGCTCTGATACCAATTGTTGGATCGAATAGTAAATGTATATTTGTCTATTAGATGGAATAATACAAGAGGGGGGGGGGGTGAATTGTAGTTTTAAAAACCTTTGAGTTTTAGCAACAAAGAGATTAGTTTAAATGATCTTAAACTAATACAAATACAAACACCCACAATTGTATTGAATATAAAAGGTATGAAGTATTGTAATACTAATGTAATGTAAAACAATTGTATTCAAGGTGAACACAATAATCAGAGTAATACAAAGATGAATGATTCTACCGTAAAATGTATAGAATCAATCAATACAAAATGTAATAGAATGATTGTAATTGAAACAATTACAATTGAATAGGTAAAGAAGAAAGGAAACAATACAAATTCCTTTCTAATACGAGTAACAGTGGAAATGTAAAAGTATTACAATTCTTTTTACCCAAAGAGAAGGGTTATCCTTTCACCTAGGAAAAAAGGTCTGTCTCACCAACACCTTGGTGAGACCTCGATATGATGATCGACACGTCTGTCTGCCTATCCCCGGCAGCCCTCGATACGATGATCGGCACGTCTGTCTGCCTATCCCCGGCAGCCCTCGATACGATGATCGGCACGTCTGTCTGCCTATCCCCGACAACCCTCGATTTTACAGGTAATCGGCACCTCTGTCTTTCAATTACTTGAAATCCCTCGATACGATGATCGGACGCACAAGGCAGATGAGAGAAGTCACAGTGTCTCTCTCTAGAATCTTTGTAGTTCACAGAGTCTCTTCATTCGATCTCTTTGTTCATCGTTGTTCTCTCAGCTTCAAATGACCTCCTATTTATAGGCCTCGGGTTCCAACGGTCATATTGCCTCCAACGATCATATTGAAACAGAAAGCACGACATCGTTTTGATTAGTTTGTAACTAACTCAACGACATCATTTTGTTAGGACAAGAGATATATAGAAATAAAAAAACATGAGTATGATTCATATGCAATGAGTGTTTTTGACTAAGTACCAAAACAAATAATAAACATTTGAATAGCAGAGTCAGTACGATATGATTGACAGAGTCAGTACGATACGATTGACAGAGTCAGTACGATACGATTGACAGAGTTAGTATGGTACGATTGACAGAGTCAGTATGATACGATATGGTCAGTACGATCAACATTGTATGATACGATAAACATGATAAAAGACAATTTGTAATTTACAAACATATGATAGAATACATTTGTGATTTCCAAAACATGATATAGAAGTCAAAAAGAAGACTTTTGACTTAACAAGCCTTTCCTGCAAGTACTCATCATAGTGCATCACCAACCTTGAATTTCCTTTAGGTTATGTAAACACTATCATCTCCTATCTTAGACTTCTATATCTCTAAAATATCAATTAGAGGTTGAGAAACTCAAAGGAAGATAGTTCAATTTTAGGAGACAGAGGATGTAGGCAAATAGAAAGGGAGAAGATGATCAATTTTAGGGTTAGATTATGCACCTCATTTAGGAGAGGGTTACATAGTCGATTTAGGTTCAGGGTGAAATCACACTTTAAATAAAGAATAAAATAAAACTAAAAAAACAAAACAAAATATATCCCATTTTAAAATCAAGTACTATTAATTTTCTAAAATTAACTTAGCTACAAATGAATATAAAAGTAGAGTAAAATCATTAAATTTTCACAATGAATTAAAATATTAACAATAAATCTTGACATAAAAATATAATTAAAATAGATATAAATAAAATAAGTTAAAATTATTTAAATTTAAATAACCCAAATTCTCACTTAAAAAGTCTATGTGTTCACAATCAAGAAGTTTAATAAAAATATCAGCTAACTGATTCTTAGTAAAGATAAATTCAAGAGTGATATCACTTTTATGAGCATGATCTCCCAATAAATGATTCCATAGATCTATAATATTTATTATTTAATGATTAATTATATTGTTATAAATAGTGATAGCACTAGTGTCATCACATTTGATTTAAACTTGATCAAAATTTAATCCAAAATTCCTTAATGTGTGTTTTATCTATAACACTTGTGCACAAAAAATACCAACATTAGTGTATTAAGATTCAGTAGTAGATTATGAAAATGAGTTTTGTTTCTTACTAGACCAAGATACCATATATTTACCTTGAAATTGACATGTTATTAAGGTGATATTTATATCTATTTAACACCCACTAAAGTCATCATCAGAATAAGAAGTCAAATTAATATAAATTATTTTTTGAAAAATTAACAGAATACAAATTATTCCTTTTAAATACCATAATATTATTTTGGAAACTTTTAAATGATATTCATTTGGATTTTATTATAATCTAAAAAATAATAATACTATAAACATTATGTCTAGTCTACTATTAGTTAAATTAATTAGACTCCCAATTATTTCTCTATACAACTTGTTTTCAACTGGTTTCTCAACTTCTTCCAAATCTTGTTTTTCATTAGAACTCATAGGAGTTGCATATAGTATACTATTTTCAAGTCCAAACCACATAATCAATTATATTATGTATTTTATTTGATTTAGTACATCTCTAAAATATTTTTGATAAATTTGAAAACCTATAAATAAATTTAACTCACCCATAACACTCATTTAAAATTATTTTTTGCACGTGTTTTGAAAAATAATTGCAAATTTTTTTATTTGTTGAACTAAAAATCACATCATAAACTTATATTCAAACTAAAAATATACCTCGAGACGAGTTTTTCTTGAAAAGAGTAAGACCTGACACTCCTCCTGAAAATACATTTGATAAAAGAAAAGAACTTAAGCACTCATACCAAGCTCTAGGTGCTTGTTTAAGGCTATGGAGATCTTTAATAATTTTAAAAACATAATTTGGAAAACGAGGATATTAAAAACCCGAAGTTTGTTCAATAAACTTTATCCTCATGAAAAACATTTAGAAATGTAGATTTAACACCCATCTGATATAGTTTTAAATCCATATAAGATGCATAGACTAATAGAATTCTAATGTTTTCTAATCTAGCATTGAAAAAAAATGTTTTTTCATAGTCTATTTATTCTTATTGGTTGTACCCTTCAGCCACTAATATAGCCTTATTACTAGTGATCACCCCATGATTACCCTATTTATTTCTAAAAAACAACTTTATTCCTATAACAGGTCAATATGACATTTTATTAAACAATTCACGTACTTTGTTCCTTTTGAATTGGATTAAATATTCTTGCATGGATAAAACTCAACTTTAATTAGATAATGATTATTCTATGGTTTTAGGTTCAAGTGGAGACAAAAAAGGCAGATAATTGTACAAGGTTTCCAATAATTCATATATTCCTGATCCATTCATCTAAGCTTCCTATTATAGTATATAAGGGATATTTTTTTAGGGTTCTAGGCTGTATAGGAATCACACTTTTAGGTTCACTAATATCCATACTTTTAATATTGTTTTTACAAAAATAATGTTCCAAATAATAAACCTTTATATTTTCATAGAGAGGTTCAGGTCTCATGTTTTCAAAAGAATCTCTTAACTCATCAACTTGAGTCATTTTTTGATCAAACATATCATGATAATCAAATTTCACACGAGTTGATTCTTCAAAAATATTTGACCTTTTTTTAAAAACTATATAAGACTTATAAGTAAAAAAATAACCAATAAATATTCTTTAGTCAGCCTTTGGATTAAATTTTCCAATCCTTTCTATCTAAAATATAATTTTTTCATCCAAACACTTTAAAGTATCCAACTTTTGGATTTATTGTTTTCTATATATCATAGGGTGTTTTCTTCAAAATATTCTAAATTAAAGCTTTGTTAATGAAATAACATGATATATTTATAGCTTCATCCTAATAGTGAGTGGTGGGTTATATTGAAATAATATAGTCCTAAAAATTTATTGCAAGGTCTAATTCCTCCTTTCAATAACACCATTTTGTTGAGGTATCCTGGGGGTAGAAAAAGTATGTTTGATACCATGTTTTGAACAATAATGATTAATCCCATGGTTTTCAAATTATCTTCTATTGTCACTTCTCAATGAAATATTTTTGGTATATTTCTCTTTTTGAACCAATTTACAAAAAATTTATAAAAACAGAACAATATTTACTTTTAAGACTCAAAAATAGAACACAAGTAAATATAGATAAATAATTAACTAACATTTAAACAAAATATTTTACTCTTAGGATTGATATTATAGACGGTACAAAAAAATAAATGTGGATAAGTTCCATAGGGATAGATGTAGAAACCTTAATTTATTTAAAATTTTACTTGAATTTATTACCCATTTGACATGTATCACACATTTTATCTTTATTATATTTATGTTTATGTAAATAATAAATTTAATTTATCTTAGAAAAATTTCTCAAAGAATAAACATTAAAATGTCCAATTATTCTATTAAAAATCCAAGATTCATTTGTTTTATCATTTAAAGAATTCACTTTTTGTCTGCATAAATAATTAAGAGATAAATTATAGAAAATATAAGTTCTAAGCTCCAAAAACTTAATAAGTTTATCTTTAAAAGTAGAAAATTAATTATTTGAAAAATCTATATAATAATATTCATCAAAAATTTGAGAGATACTTATCAGGTTATGTTTCAGTCCTTCCATATAACAAAATTTTCTAATAATAATTGATCTTAGATTTCAAATAATCCAACTCCCATAATTTATCTCTTAACATTGTCACCAAAGTTGACATAACCTCCATCAAATTTTGATAAAGAATAAAAATTTAAGAAATATCTGCTTATATTCCTTTAGCATCCACTATAAATATAAATTTTTTCATTGATGCTCTTAAATTTTTTTCCCTACAAGTAAAATCAAACAATAATTTTTTTGGTGCCTATATTCTATTGGGTCTTGAAATATTTGTAACAAATGATTTGGAAATCCTAATTCTATCTAGAAATTCTAACATTGAATTTTGTTATTTTTTTTGAATTTAAAGAATGTTTAACAAAAATAAACCAATAATTTATTAGAATAAAAAAATTATCATAATTTATAGGTTCTCCATAATGAAAATAAATAAATCTAGAGATGTTTTTGTTCTTTGAACGAGACATAAAAAAATTCTTATACAGATTTGGGTTTTCACCTTTGCTTCATATTCCAAACGTATCTTTTTATAATTTTTTGTTACAAAGAATTTTATTTAGGTATTTTACCCTTTTTTTAAATAACCTATAACATATTTAAAGGATTTAACTTATTTTTTAAAGCTTTTAAGTTTATTACCTTATTTAGCGAAATATATAGTAGAATTTTCCTACTTAAATTTTAAGTCAAAAATTGTTTTTAAGTCATTATTTTCACTTAGAAAAACATCATAATAATTTTTGAGGTATTTATTTATCCTTTTAAATAATTAATATTTTTTTAGTATAGTATAATATTCATTTAGTTATTCAAAAGTGAAATTATCAATTTCATAATCAAACACATGCTTAGAAGAAAAAATGAGTGCACCTCAATAGATTATTCTATAAAGAACATGTTAGACTTTTGATTTGATATTTCAGATTTTTATTTAGAATATGTGTCATCACTAAAATCCTCAAAAGCACTCCATGTAGTCTTCATAGCTCTTTTAATATTTTTCTTGAATTATGGTTTTCATTTAATCTTCTTATCATATTTCTTTTTGTCTTGAAGTTAGGGAAAATCAAGTTTGATATGTCAAATCTTCTTGAAAAAATAAAAAATGACTTATTTATAACTTCTATCATATTTTTTTTTACTTTTTTGAGGATTTATAGAATCATATTCTATTATTATATAATTTTTTTAACTTCTTGGAAATTGAGCAAGATCACTATCATAAGTAGAAATATTTGATACATCTTTATCATACGACTCAGGAATTTGTGTACCTTTTATCTTCTCATCATTATTTGAAGTAAATACTTTCAATGAAGAATTCCCCATTTTATTCATTTTATTCTTATTTGATTAACCTTTTATTTCTTGAGTATTATAATGATATTTTTTATTTTTTATTTTTTTTCATTAGTGGATTGTGTAATGGTAGTTGAAACTCCACTCTATTTGGATGGTAAAATGATAAGAACTTTTAAATATTGATTTAATTTTGGAATTGAAGCTCCAAGAGAAGAAATTTTATTCATAATTTCTATTAACCTTCCATTAATTTGTGTTATGCATTCTCCATCAATCATTCTGAATGTGCCAAAATTCAACTTTTCAGTGTTGTATCTGAGTATCCTCACGTTATCAATACCTTTATAATCCAAAAATATAGTTTTAAACATATCATATTCTATAATACATTATTAAAATATATTGAACTCATCTAGATCAAGTCGACATTTGATATAATTTATAGCTTTGGATTTTAGATCATATTATCCTTTTATAGCAACATCCCATCTCTCTAGATCTCCTTCAGGAATTGTGCAAGTATTAATAGATTTCAAGTAAACCTTTAGTATAACGACCCATACATTACATACATTGTTAATACTTCAAAATTGAATCACACTTATTAAAACATATAACAAAACCATGAAAGGACCATATAGGTATAGTGTCTTTAGAAACTGGGAAACATAAACAACTAGTTCATAAAGCATCTACATTGTCTCCCATTTATTTCATCATATCTAGAGTCTCTTTTGGAATATCCTACTTAATAACCTTCTTCCTGACCTGGGGGAAAGAAAACATACAAAAGGGTGGGCTCAAATTCTCAGTAAGGGTAAACAAAAGAAAAATCAATCACATCATATTCATAAGAACATAACATTTTGGAAATCTTAACCTGCAAAAGAAATCATAATTTCATATCATGGGATAAATCATAGAAGTGAAATGTAATCCCAATAATCATAACTTAAAACATAAAACTTTGTGTCATACACACATAGTCATATAGAATCATTTATTAGTAGTCAAGACTCATATCCAAGACTATCTTAGCAGACAAAGTCCATTTCTGAACCGAGTTCACTCCTCGTTTTAGTCCTGTTTCATTGAACCGGATTAACCTGCTGTTCCATCCATGTCTATCTCATGAGATATAAATCTTTAACCAATTCATTGGGGGGAGATATAGGTCCCAGACATCTCATAATGATACCATTCTTATGTGTGCCACAAAATCATAAATCATACATCATTGCATAACCCATGTAATAAAAATGAGATTCTTAAACATCATGACATCATAAAAAAATTCATATAAGATAAAGGAATTCATAAAAATAATTCCATCACAATATAATCAAATCAATGTAATAATAGGGATAGAAACAGAACCCTATATTATCTTAGATGGAAAATAATTTTGATAAAACACTTGAACTCCATTCTTGAGGAAAATATCCTTTCTACTTCAAAAACATTTTCCTTTCTTAACATGTCATACAATTTTAGACTAAAATAAGTTGATTAAAAATAAACTTGAAAACTTGTAAAGGAATCTTTTTGGAAATAATGTTTTAAAAATCCATTCATGTCGTATAAGTTAAAAAAAATATTCTTCTCGTACTTTTTTCGGAAAAGTCAAAAAGTACCTCGTACGAAAAACGACAAAAGATTCCTTTCATATCTTTTACTAAAAACTCACCGAAGGGTAAAATTGGATTTAAAAAATTGTAGGTGGATGGAAATAATATTACATAATGAGGAAACATGGATGTGGATGATAAAATACACCCCAGTAAATACCAAATTATAAACAATCTCAGATAAAACGATATTGTGATATTTTCCCTTACCTTAGGTCTGATTTGCTTCGTAAGTGTCCGAACCTCCTGTATAATTATTTAAATAATGTCATTGACTTATTCCAGAATCATAATAATTTTTATTATATCATATATGGTCATATTCTTAGCTTCTTATTAGTAATATTTCATTGCTACATGTTATTCGAGTGTTTATTACTTTTTGTTCTTATGCGTGTTTTGTCGAATAAATTCTTATTCTTATCTTTAGGTTATAGATAACTCATTTCCAGAATGGTATTAGTGTAATACATATCATATTTATTCACTCAATTCATTTATGTAATCATTATGCAATTAAAATTATGTAGAACGAGTCGCATCACATCGTGGAGACGGTATTCCGTACGTACGCACGAGCGATGATATTGTTCCAATGATCTTGGAATTGTATTGGAGTGTATGTATACTATTTCAGAATCAATATAACTTTACAATAATAATATACAGTTATTATTTACACCATTATACCCATCCAAGTGAGGTGGTGGTGGAAAATAGATTACACCACGGCGTGGAGATGGTTTTCTGTACGTACGCACGCGCGGTGATTTCATTTTCTGTAGGATGGATAGATGGTGAAATAGGGTTGTTTGATACTTATAATAACATATCAGTATATGAGTGATACTGATGTTATTACTTCATAATGAAACAACTAAATAAGAAGAAGTGGAAGAAGAAATAAAGTTGAAAGAATCGGTAACGGACATTACCTCTTCTTTGAAGCGCCTCTTTGAGACCTCCTCTTAGGGAACTAAAATTGGTCTTTGAAGAAGACCAGGACCTCTAAGATTTTTCTAGGGAAGTGTAGAAGAGAATTTGGTAGGGGTTGGCCGAGATTTAAGGCTCAAAGTGGTGTGAGGAAGAGAGGGAGGAGGTTCCCTTTTATAAGGGAGGAGAGGGGCACCTTTGGAAACACTAAAAATATTATTTTATTATAAAGTAATATTCGGTTTTTAATAGCTCCAAACTAATTTATTTAAAAACTAAGGTGGGTATGGGTCGAAATAATCTCATAAAATAGAATTTAGACAAGTTTAGGTATCTATTGTAACCTTATCATTTAGATTTAACTTTAAGTTAAATAATTTTACTTTTACCGTGTCTTCTTGTTTTCTTACACTATAAGGTTAATAAACTTCCTATAAAAAGAAAAAATAACCCCAAGTTGTTTATTTTTAATATATATAACCTTATCTAAGTCATTTGGCCAAACCTTATATTTTTAGGAATAAAATAACAATTAATAATATAATATTTGTTTTAAAAACAATTTTATGTCAATTTTGACACTATTTGGTAATTGATTTTTGTGAAAATCATAACAGAAATATTAGTTCGCAAAAAGTTAATTAAATCATTACTAATATGTAATATTAACCTAGAAAATTATGTTAATTCATAAAAAGTCTCAAATTACATTTATTTGGGTATTTATAACATCAATTATGTTAATATTTCATTAATAAGATAATTACTACATCATCATTGTGTCATAAATAAATTAAATTATTTAATGTCTAAAAATTACAAATAAAATACCATTATGTATTAAATCTTTTTATCTTTCTAATGAATATTTATAGTCGAATTTATATTATGTATAACCCTATATTAAAAATGCTTTTGTTATTAAGCTTTGATTTTAACTATTTTAACCCTTCTTTAAATAAATTAATAATAAATGTCCTAATCTAATCCATGTGGGCCTAAATGGTCATATGTTATTCCTAAGGTTGTTTTTGGTTGAATTACACTTATCCAATAGAATTAGGACATGTTTTAGGGTGATAATAATAACATTTTTACCCTTAATTTCCCTATTTTCTTTTAACCGTGGTAAAAAAAAGTAAAAAGTTACTATTCACCAAAAATTATTTTCATCTCATTGAACCACATTTTAGTCCTTGATATTAACCGTGTCTCTCGGATTTTCGAAATTCCACTCACAGAAGCGGTAAAATTAAGTTTTATGTAAATTTGTAAATTCTCCTAGGAGGTGGGTAAAAGACGGTGAAAAGTTCAATAAACTTTTTATATATCTAAAATTATTATAAAATGACTCCAATGAATTGAATTGAAATTATATATGTATTATGTATCAATTTTGACCTAAAATAAATTTAAATAAAATAAATAATTATTTAAATAAAAACTCGGTTTTTAAATAGTAACCCAGTGTTTTCAATATTCATCAAAAATTGAAAGTTTTCAGAAAAATACCAAAATTTCAAACTAGGTTAATTTCGATATTCCGAATCCAAAAATGAAGTCCATTTTGAAAGTTGAAATTTACAAAATTTCAAAAAGTGGTTATTACTATTCATAACGGCTAGTTTTAATAATATTTTAATAGCATATCGTTGTTTAGTGAAACTCGGTATTGCGTACGACGCAAGTTATCAAGGAAGGCCGCGGTTGCATGTAAAGTAATACAAGCTAGTGTTGTGTGTAGTAAAAGATTACTTTGATGATTTATATAACATAAAAACAAAATATTTCTCATAAAAGTCTCTGGTGTTACATTCTACCCCCCTTAAAATGAATTTCGCCCTCGAAATTCGTCACTTTGTAATAAAAAAATGAGGATACCTTTCCCTCATCATATCCTCAAGCTCCCATATAGCTTCTTCTAATTGGTGGTTCCTCCATAAAACTTTCACCAAGCGAGTGGTCTTGTTCCGTAGGACTTTTTTGCTACAATCCAGAATCTCTATCGGCTGTTCTTCATAAGAAAGATCTTGCTCCAGCGGTACAACTTCTAAGCTGAGTACATGTGAAGGATTAGGTACGTACTTTCTCAGGAGAGATACATGGAACACATTGTGAACTTGAGAGAGATTCGGTGGAAGCGCCAATTGGTAAGCTACCTTCCCAACACGATCCAGTATTTCGAAAGGACTGATATACCTAGGGCTCAGCTTTCCCTTCTTTCTAAATCTCATTACTCTCTTCCAAGGAGATATTCGTAAGAACAATTTATCACCCACTTCAAACTCTAGGTCTTTTCTTCGGTTGTCAACATAATTTTTTTGTCGAATCTGAGCTGCTCTAATGTGTTGTTGAATAGATCTGACCTTTTCTGCCATCTCATCAACAAGATCAGGTCCTAATAACTTTCTTTCCCCAACTTCATCCCAGCAAGTTGGAGTCCTGAATTTATTTCCATAGAGAGCTTCATAAGAAGCCATATAAATACTGGAGTGAAAGCTATTATTATAAGAAAATTCCACCAAAGGTAGGTGTTGATCCCAACCACCTTTGAAATCCATAGAGCAAGCTCTCAACATATCTTCTAGAGTTTTAATTTTCCTCTCAGACTGACTGTATGTCTGAGGATGATAAGCAGTGCTGAAACTCAACTCTGTATCCAGAGTATGCTGAAGACTTCACCAGAACTTTGAGGTAAACCTCGGATCCCGATCAGATATAATATAAAGTGGTACTCCATGCAATCTTACCACTTCCTTTATATATATCATGGCAAGCTGATCCAGAGAGAAATCCTCTCTAATAGCAATGAAGTGTGCTGACTTTGTAAGACGATCAACTATGACCCAGATAGCATTATTGCCTTTGGATGTTTTAGGAAGTCCAGTGACGAAGTCCATAGTGATGTTTTCCCATTTCCATTCTGGTATGGGTAATGGTTGTAACATCCCCTTGGACTTCTGTCTCTCAGCTTTAACTTTCTGACAAACCACGCATCGGGAGACATATTCAGCAACATCTCTTTTCATGCCATCCCACCATAAGTACTCTTTCAGGTCCCTATACATCTTTGTGCTTCCAGGATGAATAGATAATGAAGAACTATGAGCCTCATCCAGAAGCTCCTTCTTTAATTCTGGGATGGGAGGAACACAAACCTAATTCCTGAACTTTATTATCCCATCATAATCAAGGTTGAATTCAGGAATATTTCTCACCTTCTTTTGTAACTCTAAATCTTCTTTCTGTGCCTCTTTAATCTTCACATGTATATATGGTTGAACATTCAATTGATAAAGATACGATTTTTCCCCTTCCATTATAATTCCAAGATCCATCCTTTGTAAATCCATAAATATTGGATCTTTTTTTATCCTCATCATGGATAAGCTAGCATGGTCTTGTCGACTTAATGCATCTTCCACCTTGTTTGCTTTCCTAGGGTGGTAATGAATTAAGCAGTCGCAATCCTTATTCAGCTCCAACCATCTTCTTTGGAACATATTCAGCTCCTTTTGTGTTAAAATATACTTTAAACTTTTATGATCAGTATAAATATCACACTTTTCTCCATAAAGATAATGCCTCCAAATCATTAATGAAAAGATTACCGCAGATAACTCCAAATCATGAGTTGGTTAATTTTTCTCATGGATTTTCAATTGTCATGAGGCATAAGCTATCACCATATAATTTTGCATAATAAAACACCCTAATCCCTTCTTGGATGCATCACTATAGATCACAAACCTTTCTCCACTACAAGGAAGTGTGAGTAGAGGTGCACTGGATAACCTTCTTTTCAACTCCCTGAAATTCTCTTCACATTCCTCCGTCCAAACAAATTTAAATCCTTTCCGAGTCAACTTGGTGAGTGGATTAGATAATCGTGAAAAATATTTCACAAAACGTCGATAATATCCATCCAAACCAAGAAAACTTCAGATCTCAGTTACTGTTGTTGGTCTCAACCATCTTTCGATAACCTCTGTTTTTGCTGGATCCATATATATCCCCTCTTTTGAGATTATGTGACCCAAAAATGCAACTTTTTGAAGCCAAAATTCACACTTGGTAAATTTGTCATAAAGCTTCTCCTTTCTCAGGGTCTTCAATATAATTCTCAAGTGATCTTCATGTTCTTACTTTATCTTTGAATAGACAAGAATATCGTCTATAAAGACTACCACAAACTGATCAAGATAGTCTCTAAAGACTCTATTCATTAGATCCATGAAGATAGCAGGGGCATTAGTAAGACCAAATGGAATCACTATAAATTCATAGTGTCCATACCTTGTACGGAAAGCCATCTTTGGTATATCCTCCCTTTTGACCCTTAATTGATGATACCCTAAACGAAGATCAATCTTGGAAAAGTATTGAGCTCCGCGTAGTGGGTCAAATAAGTCATCAATCCGTGGTAGAGGATATTTTTTCTTGATAGTGATCTTGTTAAGTTCTCGATAATCAATGAAGAGTCTCATTGATCCATATTTCTTCTTATCAAACAGAACAGGTGCTCCCCAAGGTGATGCACTAGGGCATATGAATCCTTTATCAATATTCTCTTGGAGTTTCTTCTTCAATTCCCGCAACTCAATTGGGGCCATTCTATAAGGTGTCTTTGAAATAGGAAAAGAACCCGGTACAAGTTCTATTGAAAACTCAACTTCACGATTTGGTGGAAGACCCGAAAATTCCTCCGGAAAGATATCGTCAAACTCCCGTACAATGGGAATATTCTTAATGGTGAGTTTCTCACCAACCATTTGATATAAATAACCTTCATTTAGTGGAATCAAGACCCATAAGATGGATGAAATTTCCACTGGAAGGTTATGTTCATCCTTGCATCGATAGACGATCATATATTGATCTGGAATATGAAATGTGACTTCCCTTATTTAGAAATTGATATGAGCTCCATATAAAGAAATCCAATCCATGCCAAGAATCACATAAAATTCCACTATAGGAAGAATCACAAGATTTGCAAGAAGCACTTTTCCACAAACTTCAATCGGAGAAGAATTATAAACTTTTGATGCAACTGTTGTGCCATTAGGAGTTGTCACAGCTAACTCAACATCTAATTGTTGAGGTAATACGGTGATACCCTTAGAAAATTCTTCAGAAATAAAAGAGCGGGTGGATCCAGAATCACATAAAACATTTTCTACTTTAGAGTGGATGGTAAGTGTACCTCTCACCACTTCGTTGTCGTACTCCACATCGCCGATAGTAATTGCATGTGACTTTCCTTTGTCTTCAGCCTTAGGAGTTTGTTTACATTGATCATCATCATCAACCCTTGGATTTGGACATTGATTGGCATAATGCCCCATCTCCTTGCACTTGAAACATTGAAGTGTAGTAGGTTTATTCTATGTATCCCTTCTTTTGTTTGCATCATTAGACATTTTCTTCCCATTATTTCAACATTCAATCGCCCGATGACCTTCTTTTCCACACTTATAACATTTTCTTGTACCCTTAAGACAATTTCCTCCAAGTTATTTTCCACACTTTGAGCATAAGGGAAAACTCATCTTCTTTTCAGTGTGCTCTTTAGATTTTCCTTTGAATTCCATTTTCCTCTTCTTATCAAACCCATATGACTGATGAGTTACTCCAATTTCCATCTCAACTTTGAGATCACATCGAATGATTTCCTCGTAGCTATTGAAGTACCTTGTGGCTAAAGCCCTTCAAAGACTTAGTTTTAAGCCACTAAAGAATCGATCGATCTTACAATCAGGTTGGATAATAATTCCGGAAGCGTACCTTGCAAGTCTTGTAAAATTTTCTTCATAGGTACCAACAGATTCATCATCCTTTTGATTCAGTTCAAGAAACTCCTTCTCCATATTTGTTCGAAGAATACAAGGGAAGTACTTATTGAAAAATAAGTTCTTGAACTCGTCCCATTCCATGGAATAAATTTCATCCCTTTGCCTCGTATTCTTAATAAGATTCCACCATTAATCAGCATCACCTTCAAAACGATACACTGCTAAGATGACTTTATCATGTTCAGAACATTGAAGAACTGAAAATATCTTTTCAGTGGTACTGATCCATTGTTCAGCCACTAATAGATCAGAAGACCCACTGAATGAAGGTGGACACTGCCACATGAAGGATTTAACAAAATGTTGCTCCTTCCTTTGCTCGTTTGGAAGTCCTGCATGATTCATAGCTTGATAAATTTGTGTGATCATGGCTACAAGATTTTTCATTCCAAATACCATAATGTTTGGTTGCTCAGGGGGACAATCATTGTATTTCCCATCGCATTCCGCATTAACACGGTTCCTTCGGGTTCCAGCCATTAACTAAAACCAAGAAGAATAGTGTGAGAAACACTAATTACAATAGGAAAACCACATAATCAAGAATAAAATTTTACACTTAAGGTCTTATCATAGGTTATTCATGGACATTTCTAAAACACTAAGATTGTCTTCTATGCTTAGACATATCCTTAGGTTTCTTACTAAGGCTTTCACATCCTAATTTCCAAAGGTTGAATATACCTTTCCTCTGATACCAACTATAACGACCCATACTTTACATACATTGTTAGTACTTCAAAATTGAAGAACACTTATTACAACATATAACAAAACCATGAAAGGACCGTATAAGTATAGTGTCTTTAGAAACTTGGAAACATAAACAACTGGTTCATAAAGCATCTACATTATCTCCCATTTATTTCATCATATCTAGAGTCCCTTTTGGAATATCCTACTTAATAACCTTATTCCTGACTTGGGGGAAAGAAAACATACAAAAGGGTGAGCTCAAATTCTCAGTAAGGGTAAACAAAAGAAAAATCAATCACCTCATATTCATAAGAACATAACATTTTGGAAATCTTAAACTACAAAAGAAATCATAATTTCATATCATGGGATAAATCATAGAAGTGAAATGTAATCCCAATAATCATAAATTAAAACATTAAACTCTATGTCATATACACATAATCATAGAGAACCATTTCTTAGTAGTCAAGACTCATAGCCAAGACTATCTTAGCGGACAAAGTCCATTTTTGAATCGAGTTCACTCCTCGTTTCAGTCCTGTTTCACTGAACCGGATTAACCTGCCATCCCATCCATGTCTATCTCATGAGATATAAATCTTTACCCAATGCATTCGAGGGAGATATAGGTCCCACCCATCTCATAATGATACCATTCTTATGTGTTCCACAAAATCATACATCATTGCATAACCCATGTAATAAAAATGGGATTCTTAAACATCATGACATCATAAAACAATTCATATAAGATAAAGGAATTCATAAAAATAATTCCATCACAACATAATAAAATCAATGTAATAATAGGGATAGAAACAGAACCCTATATTATCTTATATGGAAAATAATTTTGATAAAACACTTGAACTCCATTCTTGAGGAAAATATCCTTTCTACTTCAAAAACATTTTCCTTTCTTAACATGTCATACAATTTTAGACTAAAAGAATTTGATTAAAAATAAACTTGAAAACTTGTAAAGGAATATTCTTGGAAATAATGTTTTAAAAATCCATTCATTCTGTATAAGTTAAAAAAAACATTCTTCTCATACTTTTGTCAGAAAAGTCAAAAAGTACCTCGTACGAAAAATGACAAAAGATTCCTTTCATATCTTTTACTAAAAACTCATCGAAGGGTAAAATTGGATTTAAAAAATTGTAGGTGGATGTAAATAATATTGCATATTGAGGAAACATGGATGTTGATGATAAAATACACCCCAGTAAATACCAAATTATAAACAATCTCGGATAAAAATGAGATTGTGATATTTTCCCTTACCTTAGGTCTGATTTGCTTCGTAAGTGTCCGAACCTCTTGTATAATGATTTAAATAATGTCATTGACTTATTCTAGAATCATAATCATTGTTATGATATCATATATGGTCATATTCTTAGCTTCTTATTAGTAATATTTCATTGCTACTTGTTATTCGGGTGTTTATTACTTTTTGTTCTTATGCGTGTTTTGTCGAATAAATTCTTATTCTTCTATTTAGTTTATAGATACTCATTTCCAGAATGGTATTAGTGTAATACATATCATATTTATTCACTCAATTGATTTATGTAATCATTGTGCAATGAAAATCATGTAGAACGAGTCGCATCACATCGTGGAGACGGTATTCCGTACGTACGCACGAGCGATGATATCGTTCCAATGATCGTGGAATTGTATTGGAGTGTATGTATACTATTTCAGAATCAATATAACTTTAAAATAATCATATATAGTTATTATTTACACCATTATACCCATCCAAGTAAGGTGGTGGTGGAAAATAAATTACACCACGGCGTGGAGACGGTATTCCGTACGTACGCACGCGCGGTGATTTCATTTTCTGTAGGATGGATAGATAGTGAAATAGGGTTGTTTAATACTTATAATAACATATCAGTATATTAGTGATACTGATTTTATTACTTAATAATGAAACAACTAAATAATAATAAGTGGAAGAAGAAATAAAGTTGAAATAATCGGTAACAAACATTACCTCTTCTTTGAAGCGCCTCTTTGAGACCTCCTCTTAGGGAACTAAAATTGGTCTTTGAAGAATACCCGGACCTATAGGATGTTTCTAGGGAAGTGGAGAAGAGAATTCTGCAGGGTTTGGCTGATATTGAAGGCTCAAAGTGGTGTGAGGAAGAGAGGGAGGAGGTTCTGTTTTATAAGGGAGGAGAGGGGCACCTTTGGAAAAACTAAAAATATTATTTTATTATAAAGTCATATTCGGTTTTTAATAGCTTCAAACTGATTTATTTCTAAGCTAAGGTGAGTATGGGTCGAAATACTCCCATCCAATAGAATTTAGACAAGTTTAGGTATCTATTTTAACCTTATCATTTAGATTTAACTTTAAGTTAAATAATTTTACTTTTACCGTGTCTTCTTGTTTTCTTACACTATAAGGTTAATAAACTTACTATAACAAGCCAAACGAACCTCAAGTTGTTTATTGTTAATATATATAACCTTATCTAAGTCATTTGGCCAAACTTGAGATTTTTAGGAATAAAATAACAATTAATAATATAATATTTGTTTTAAAAACAATTTTATGTCAATTTTGACACTATTTGGTAATTGATTTTTGTGAAAATCATAACAGAAATATTAGTTCGAAAAAAGTAACTTAAATCAGTAATAATATGTAATATTAACCTATAAAATTATGGGAATTCATAAAAAGTCTCAAATTACATTTATTTGGGTATTTATAACATCAATTATGTTAATATTTTATTAATAAGATAATTACTGCATCATCATTATGTCATAAATAAATTAAATTATTTAATGTCTAAAAATTGCAAATAAAATACAATTATGTAGGAAATCTTTTTTTATTTCTAATGAATATTTATAGTCGAATTTATCTTATGTATAACCCTATATTAAAAATGCTTTAGTTATTAAACTTTGATTTTAACTATTTTAACCCTTCTTTAAATAAATTAATAATAAATGTCCTAATCTAATCCATGTGAGCCTAAATGGTCATATTTTATTCCTGAGTTTGTTTTTGGTCGAATTACACTTATCCAATATAATTAGGACATGTGTTAGGGTAATAATAATAACATTTTTACCCTTAATTTCCCTATTTACTTTTAACCGTGGTAAAAAAAGTAAAAAGTTACTATTCACTAAAAATTATTTTCATCCCATTGAACCACATTTTAGTCCTTGATATTAACCGTGTCTCTCGGATTTTCGAAATTCCACTCACAGAAGTGGTAAAATTAAGTTTTATATAAATTTGCAAATTAACTTAGGTGGTGGGTAAAAGACGGTGAAAAGTTCAATAAAATTTTTATATATCTAAAATTATTATAAAATGACTCCAATGAATTGCATTGAACTTATATAGGTATTATGTATCAATTTTGACCTAAAATAAATTTAAATAAAATAAATAATTATTTAAATAAAAATTCGGTTTTTAAATAGTAACCTAGTGTTTTCACTATTCATCAAAAATTGAATGTTTTCATAAAAATACCAAAATTTCACCCTAGGCTAATTTTGATATTTCGAATCCAAAAATGAAGTCCATTTTGAAAGTTGAAATTTACAAAATTTCAAAAAGTGGTTATTACTATTCATAACGGCTAGTTTTAATAATATTTTAATAGCATATCGTTGTTTAGTGAAACTCAGTATTGCGTATGACGCAAGCTATCGAGGAAGGCCGCGATTGAGTGTAGAGCAATCCAAGATAGTGTTGTGTGTAGTGAAAGATTCCTTTGATGATTTATATAACATAAAAACAAAATATTTCTCATAAAAGTCTCGAGTGTTACATTTAGACCATGGTTCTTTATGTAAATAATAATCCTTGCTTTCCAACATCCAAAATTCTCTCCATTGAAATAGGGATTTATAACCATAGACATACCTTCCTTATTGTCAAACATAAGATTCATTAGAATATGATCTTCAAGACATCAAACTTTTAGATTTGAGAACTCAAAAATCACAACATTTGATACCAATTGTTAGTCCAAAAAGAACTGCACAAAGACACAACAGAGGGGTGACTTGAGTTATTGAAAATTTCTTCAGTTAAAACCAAAATCTATGAAGTTATTAAATATTATAATATTTTATTATCACAATAAATTAATGGAAATAAACATAGTAAGAAAAAAATCAAAAATAAAAGATTTATAGTGGTCTGGGTAATAAATATCCCCTAGTACACTCCACCAACACTAAATTACTAGTGTTTGGTAATTTCACGAGAAATATTCCTTTCCATAGATACTTCCTAACTATGTGAAAGAAGCTATCACTTGGTATAAATATAGGATCTTTTTTTAGTCTCCTATAAGTCTTTACAAAAATAACATCCTTCAATACTTGGTACAAGGAGTTCTCACTTCCAGCAATGAGAGAAAGAATAATGAGTGATTATATAATGAAGGACACATTTTTAAGATACAAGTTATATAATAGAAGTGTTCTACAAGATAGAGAATATAAATTAAGTATATCTTAAGGAGAGTCTTCTAAAAAATAGATAGGTTGATATTGATAACACAACTATATAAAAATTTATTATTATTATTCTTTTTCTTAGCATAGAGAATAATCATAAAAATGCTTTGAGATAGAGAGATTATAAGTATGTATCATCTATTATTATTATAACACTATTGTATCTCTTCTATTTTTCACAAAATTATATTTAATAAAATTAGTCCTCATGGTAAAACTCTATATGCCCTTTTCTAAAAAATTACCTTGGAAAAAAATTACTGAGCAATAAAATAATCTCTCATATTTAGTATCTTGGTACTTGAAACCTTTTAGAAATTTATTTTACCATTAAGAGGTAGTGAAAAGTTTAATGCCTTCAAATTAGCATTAATTTTCACTTAAAATACTCCAACAGTAATAAATAACCAAGTTGTATAATGACTTTACCGATTCTGGATCACCATATAGCCAAAATCTAGGTATTCAAATTCACATAGTTGAATTGATCAACATAACCATTTTTCACATAGCTGATTTCTTCATGTATCCAAATTATGTAGTTATTTTGATCATGTAACTGAAATTTTCATATCCAAATGAATTATGTAGCCAATTCAAACCATGTAGTCAAATACTCCATAGATCCAAATCACATAGATAATTTCTCCATATAGCTGATTTACATTGCCATTTCATTGACATAACTAATTTCTCACATAATATATCCTTCAATATAGTTGATTTTCACATAGCCTATTTAGTAAGGAATTTTTTTTACATAGGTGATTAATTCACATAGTAGATTGATGTAGTTGATTGCTCGATGTAGCCAAAATCCACATAGACAAAGTCCTCATGCACCTAAATTATCCATAATTAGCAAAATTTGTGCAAACTTTAATAGAATTAAAGATTACAACAGAATTGACTTAAATAGTATAAACCTAATAAAAACACTTAAAAACCAAATCATTAGAAACATATGAAGTGTTTTTGAGACTGTCTAAACCTAAATCACATGGGATATGTTGGAGAATTATTACTAGTCCAAATTTTTTAATATTTTCATAAATTGTTTGATGATAATATATTTATGGGATTCCAGTAATACATTTACCATTGTTAAAGGATTATTTTTCTTATAAATTAAGTTTATAGATAATAATAATATCATAATCAATATTATAAATACTATTATTACGAATAATGGATTTTCTTATATTTTTTCATGAGTAAGTTATCATTGATTAATTATCTAAACATATTTTATAAATTTTATTGGAACATTATTTGATGAATTTTATTTTGAACCTAATTTTGGGTGGTCAAACCTCACACCAACCACTATTATTTGATACCTCTAACCCTTTAATTACTATTTTAGTTAAATCATTATACCAAAATTCAATAATGAGAGATGACTGGGGGAATCAGGTTTTCATGTAGTGGTGGTAGAGATAAGGGAGGTCCTTATGGGATTTTGGGTTGTACTTTGACCACAAGATGGAATGACAGTGAAAAAAATAACAATAGTTGACTGGTGAAGCTTCATTGAGGTGAGATGGAGGATCCAGGAGTGTTATACGTAGATGTATCCATTAACCTGACTGAAGGTGGAATAAAAGATGAAAATCCTAGGAAGAACAGTTATATATATGGAATTCCCAATTATACACTGTGTAATCCTCCAGGATACATAGCATGTATCATGTACGGTGTGACATTAGGGTTTATGTGTAATCATAAATATCACAATCTATGTGACCACCAGAAACACTCTATGTGTCTCAGTACCGCGTGTCTCAGTTTGAACCCCATGTACATGCCATGACAACATGTCTAGCCTACATTATGTTTCTCCCAGTAGACATGTCATGTATTTTGGAAGTGGTGGCTCAACATGTATGGAGTTCACACTAAAAATATCCATGTGCTCCATATTCCATGTATCTCATCATACATTCTAGGTACTTCTGGTGAGTGACCTCAGTGTGTACCTGATATACATGTTGATAATCTCACATGGTTCCACACACTATGCACTATGAAATACATGTTTTTTATCTTGGAATAAGACTTGGTGTATACCATATATATATATATCCATAGATGGATCACAGAGTCCCACACACCATGTAACCTATTAGATATACCATATAGGTTGACTCCACTCATTTTGAGAAATCAGTGAACAAGCCTGATGGATGTTTAGAGACTACATGTAGTGTAACATAATAACACATACCACGTATTGGAATATTTATAGAATTTATCTCATCCTCTCACTTGGGTGTCACAACTGGACACACCAGTTTTCTATTCTAAGATATTTTTTGAATCAAATGCGATGGTACATGATTAATTTATAGTTAGGGTTGTTTCTAAGGCATCTGGGATAGAGGAAATTTCATTACTTTATGAAGAAAATGTTGGTTCATGGGCATATCATTTAGTTCTAGCTTGGGGATGCTAAACCCTTTAGATGTTCATAGGTCAAGATTTGGGTATCCCATATATATTATAGATCATGTAATCCCCCATAGGATTATAGTTTTAATAATTCCATATTAACTACAATGGAGTGGGTATTCATGTGAGGTAATTAAAGTCATATCTTGGGTTTAATACGTGTTTCTGGACCCTATTGAGGTGTAGGTGTAAGTCAGGAATTGGTTTTCATGAAGTTTTCTAGGTTCAGGGATGAAAATTTGTGTTATATAGAAAACCATGCTGTAAATCGTGGGATTACAACATGTTAAGGATCTATGTCAGATTAAAAGGTTTGGTGTACGTTGATGGTCATGACACAACCAATGGGAACCATGGAATGAGGGTTATCTACATGAGAAATGATTTTGGGGTTGGTCAAGGATCATACTAAAACCAAGGTAATTGTGTGTGGAGAGTTATTATGTAATAATAAACATTTTTGGAATAACATTAAAATATATAGACTGATAGTGAATCACACAACAACCGATATGGGTACTCTATAAATGCCTATTCAAGGGGAGCATTATGTTGTATATAGGTTTTTATACTGTGAATTGTGGATGAGGGTTGTTTTTTTTTCACCATGATGTGGGAGATCATGATACCATGTGATATGAGTGGAGGAGTTAGGTTTTTTGGGTTCTATCTAAAGTAGATAAGGACTATGCTTTGAGGTGGATCATGCAAGGATTTGCACCATGATCTCTATGGTTCATGCTACAATGGTCCATATATGATGTATTTTTAAAGTTGTAATTTATTTTTTTAATTAATTTTTTAAATGGGGAAAAAATCTTATTTAAGTCCATCCACACAGGAGAGACATACTAACCCTATTATCTCATTATCTTCTCATTCCCAATGGAATCCTTGATTATGTGGTTTGGATGGAGTTGTATGGTTGTGATTTGTGTGGTGTATGTATATGGATGGTGTTCTAGTGAAATATTGTGGTTTTGGCGATGTTGATCATGATGATGGGGTGAAATAAGGAATTGATATGAAACGGGAAGTGATGACACTACCATTGGTTGGGTGATGGAGGTTCTTTTGATGTGTTGTGGTCATAGGTTGTTGGTGATTACCACTCACCATGGGGATGAATTTGTTGGGTTCATGTACACATAGGACAAGGCCTATGAGGTTCTTTTGAGAACTAGTTGTTAACAATATCCTCTATAAATTGTCTAGCTTATGGGCGATAGTGTCGATCTTCATTTTAGAGGATTAATACATCATAGGAAGTCACATGATCTTAGGGGTAATTAAGATCACTAGTAGGGAGAAGAATACTTACCATGTGTGTGGGATATGTTGGGGCCAATGGATTGGGTTTGGTGAAGGATACACATTCATTATGAATTGGGTTTCATTAGGTTGTTGTGATGGTAGTTGAAAAAAGGGGTCGAATGAACGTCAAATTTTTGGCATGATACAAGGATGTGCCTTATGAAATTATGGATAGATCAATTTTTTTGTGGGTTGTGGTGGGTATGTAACATTATATGATATGAATTGGGTTTTAAGGATGAGGGATCTTTTGGTATGAAAAATCATGGGTAATTCATCTAACTTCGATACTAGATAAATCTAGTAAAGTCTCACTCATGACTATGCGTGCATAGGTGGAGAAGGTTGAGTGGTATTCATTAGTTTCTATACTTTAACATTGCATAAACTCATATTTGTAAGGATATTAACTAGGGACAACATTGGTGGTGGTCGATTGAGTTCATACTCACACATTGTATGATCCCTCCAGGATGTGTGTAAGCTTTATGCCTCATGATATAAGAAAGGGTAAGTTCATGGTGATTGAATCTTAGTACCTGGAGGTGAAGTGGATGCATGGGTTGGATGTCGATGGTTAAAGCTAGGCTGAGTGGATCCTCAGTGTTGAGATGAGAGTTGTATTTTTCTATTTTATACCTATTTGTATGTGATATGCCTATGGGTAATCTATTAAATTCTTGTGTGACTAATGAAATTATATACTTGTTTATATATTCAATGTGTATGGTATTCCTTCCTGTATTGATTATTTACTATTTTTTTTATTTTTTTATCATTTGTTGTTGTTTTTGTTTATTTCCACAGGGTATAGTCTCCTCACTATCACCCCTTTGACCCTCATTTCTAGTCTCTAATATATTTAATATGGAGAGTCCCTAATAATGAAAAAACCTAAGATTTCAAGATATATTTCTGTTTAAATAAGTTTTTTTTTCATTGATAAATTTCTTTAAACACAATACGTTTTTTAAAAAAACTACAATATACTATTGAACTATTATTATTAAATGTGATAGTTATATCCTAGCTATTTAATTGGTGGATATGAATAGAAATAACTAAATTATGAAAAATTATTGTTTACACATGGATAAAATTAATTCATTTTTTATCAAATGGTTAACAATGAAAATAAAAGCATTTGAAAGTAAAAAAAGAGCTGCTTTTATAAAAAATCATATTTATGTGTGTAATGTGTTTTTATATTAATAAATTAAATTAATAATTATTTATCAATGATTTTAATGAAATTTTTTGAGAATATATTCAATAAAATAATTTAACATTCATCTAATAGTTTTTACCAAGAAATGAATAAGGATAAATTCATTTTTATGCATAAAAATGCATTTTTTTATAGAAATGATTTCCTTTACATTTTATGCACATATTTTAAAATAAATTTAGGCCAAAAATAGAAATTGAATATGATAAAATGGTTTCAATTGTTATAATCAACATCTACAAATTCTTTAAGGAGGTCAATTTCATTTTTGGTCATCGTGAATAGTAATTGAGGTAAAAAATCATTACTATACTAAAGGTTAAAAGGGTTAATGAGGGGTTAAAATATAGATATAAAAGTTAAAAAAGCCTAAAAACTTGTATAAATATTATTTTTTAGTGAATTTAGACCCACCCTTATCTTATCTATGAATTTGGGTTTCTTTGGTGCCAATTTTACTTAAATATGACTATTATATTTTAATGTTTCAAGTATTTATAAGAGTGCCAATCCTCTCACTTATAAAAGAGAACTTCTTATCCTTTATTATCAACACCACTTGAGAGATTTATCTTGACCAATATATAACCAAATTATATTTGTAAATCCTTATACATGAACTTGAGGTTCTTTTCTTTAAGAAAACCCATCCATGAATCCATAATGAGATTTTCAAGGAGGATACCCCAAGAAGAGGTATATGTTCTTGCTGATCTCTTTCATGTTTATTTATTCTTAAAACACCTCCAAAATGTTCTATAACCATATTAAAATTATTAAATAAGTTTATTTACTATACTGATATGTTTTTATGTTAATTTTATATCCATTTTATACCCCCTTCTCATCCATTATAAAATGATAATGTCACTTGTTTATACGCGTGGACTACCACCTCCATGAAGTGATGTGATTCATTTTTAATTTTATGTTTACATGGATGATCATAAGGACAAATTTAATGATTTTATATGATATTTATGATATAAATATAATTATTTTAAGGCGAATTATTATTTACCTTTATTTCATTCCATCCATCGAAAATTGGAAACATCACTTGCACATACGTACGGACTATCATCTCCATGAAGTGATGTAATTTATTTTTTATCACCACTTTATAATAGTTGTTATAAAAGTTTATATAATGAATAAATCTGATAATTATGAAATTATTAATATTTTTTAGATGATTAAACCATGAACAAGGTGCAAGGATCCTAACCATTTAACCGAAACATGGATGCAAAACAAACATATTTTCACTAGAATGTTCATTTTAATAAAGAATTGTTAATAAAAGGATAATTGGAAATTATAATGGAATGATAAAAAGTAATTTATGTATGAATATTATTCTATAATATGTGTTTAATAAGTATATATTTATTATATAATTGGTTTGAATGTGTATGAAGCAAGATGAGACTTGAGGTAAGGGTTTATATTACAATCTCCTTTTTTAGGATGGTCTATGATAAATTTACAATGAGGGGAATTATATAGTTATTATACTTTTAAACACATAAATTTTATATTAGAATGTGTGAAGTATACTTTATTTTATTGAATTCAGTTTACTAGCTAGAATGTGTGGTTCTGGAGGTTCTTCACTTCTCTGAAGTAGTGGCAGCGTCAGTTTTTTCCTTCAATATTTATAGAAGGAGGTTTTTGGAAGGATGTTTCTAGAGGAAGTTCTTTCAATGTTATCAAATCTAGGTGTTATTACTACATAATGATTTTTTGGTAATTCCATAATATATTGGATTTTTTTATTGATAGTTTGATGATTTACCAAAGGTGGCAGTCACATTGAGGATTACTACAGGAGATTGGTGGTGGGAACATTGGAATAGATGGACTCACACATTTATTAGAGTTCATTAAAACAGGATAACCAACTGGGACTCTTTATAAATTTGAGGGTAATTATACCTTTATACATATGTATCTTGATTAATTATTTTAGAAATCCAAGCGACTCTTTAGTTATGAGCTGTAATCTTTTATTTTTAGAGAAATAGAATGCTATAATGTTTCTCCCATGGATGTAAGAATTTAAATATGAACCACATAAAACCAAAGATTTTTTTTATTACATATAATTTATTTTCATGAATGTTTTTTATATATTTTAGAGAATAAGGATGAAGTTGTTTTGACTATTTGTAGTGATTTGGATTTATTATTTTCTTTCAAGTTCTGAAACAATAAGGTTCAGAGATTTATTTCCAAAATAATTTTCTACCAGAGTTATTCTAGATTGATTGATTATAATGGATCATAAGGATAGTTTGGGAGAATTATTAAAGAGTGGTATTTGAACGGGGATATTAGAGGCTTGGAGGCTCAGTAGTTTTCTTGTTAGTTTAGGTAAGTATATCTTTCTTAGAAGTTTTTTTCATTTTAGTAGGAGTCATTGTTTTCTAGAAGGATGAAATCAAAATATAGAAAGATCCATATAAATGGATTTAAAAAATCAGATTTTAGTTTCTATAAAATATATAAGTAAGGTTATCTCATTTAGAAATATATAAATCTTTTGTTAAAGGGTGTAAAACTGAATGAAATGAATAAGGATGAATGGGAAATTCTAGATTAGAAGGCACTTAGTGTGATAAAAATATCTTTAGTTCGGAGTGAAGATTTTAAAATCAGGGAGAATAATACTACAAAAAAGTTGATGATAGATATTAAAATATGTACAAGAAACCTACATCACTAAATAAAGTGTGCTTGATGTAGAGGTGATTCAACATGTGGTTATCAGAATGAAGATCTACATTAGATCTGTTGAATGATTTCAAATTTACCTAGATCCACCTATAGTCCTTTAATGTTATATTCACACTTGATGTTTTGGTAATTACATTATTATAATCCTTACTATAATATTGGGAGTCCATTGGGATGAATATGAGTAGTTTGATTGGAAAGAGTGATTTGGTGTTCACTGATGTTCAAAATTAGATTCTCAGTGTGGATTTCCAAAGGAGTGAGAGTTTAGATTATTCCGGTGATGTATTGAATATAGAAATAAGGGGATTTTAACCTTATCATAATAGTCAGAATCAATCAAATAGGATATAAATGGAGAGGAGTATAGGGATATTATCTATAACTGGGCTTATTTGTTAGCATTGTGGAAAGAAAGGCCACTTCAAGAAATATTTTTGTGATAGGAAGAAAACCATTATAAGGAATGTATCCATAGAACCAATTTATAAAATAGATATTAATTTAAATATACTTTCAAATGCTCAAGATTTGGTAGAATATTAGATAATATACTCTAGAGATCCTTTCCATTCCATAGGAGAAAAATGATATATGTAAAATTATGTATTTGAAAATTTTGGTAGAGTGCATATTGTTGAAGATGAATCTATTTACATTATAGGTAAATTAGAAGTGAAATTTAAATTGAAAAATATAAATTTCATTTTATTTAAGGAAGTGATACATGTTCTAGGTATTCATAAGAACCTGATTTTTATTGTTTATCTAGATGAATCAGGTTTTAGAACTATTTTATAGAATGATTATGGAAGATTACTCAAGGATCTATGTCATAGAAATAGGTGTATTAAAATCATTCACATAATCTTCCACATACTTTCCTTATTATAGACTTATTCTAAAAAATAACCACATAGTTAACACTTTATTTAGTGTTTTTGGTTTATCATTTATATCTTTAAGGGTTTCCATTATCTCATTTTTTATCTTCTTCTCCTGGATGCTGAAGATCACACTTTGTTCCAATGAAATCCTCACTAAACTGAGTTCTTTTTTGTAAAACTTTACCCATTAAATATTTAATATATCATTTTGGTTTGGCCCCAAAAATTATAATTTTCATGTACTTTTGAATGAGATAATGTTTTATCAACATCCCATATAATTTGTAATCAGTTCAACTGAATTTATCAATTCAAACCTTTCCTTATTTTAATGCTATATCTTCAAATGATGGTAATACCAACTAAAATCTAGACTACATGTAGGAAATCATGAGACTATTATCTGAGATGTTGAGTGAGAACAACCATTATTTAAACCAAGTTCTGATACCACTTATTAAGAAGAATCATCTGTTCAATCATCAAAAGTAGGAACCTCAGTTCACTAAAATATCATACACTCCAGAGTTTCCACACAACATAATTCAAACCTCTGAAACTTCCAATTCCTTGGGGTATAATAACTTGGAAGAAAAATTTACCCTAATAACTTCCCTAAGTTTCACCTCTCACACACTATTTTGAAAAAAATCACATAAAATATTCAATAAAAGGAAACAGTAGGTAATGTAAAGAGGAAACACAAATATTATATGGTTTATAATTTCATTACTACATATATAGGATAACATTTCTAATGTTTATTACTCAAAATATACAAATTTAATACATCTTTAATTGTTAATTAATTAAATAATATATTATTTAAGTATTAGATACAAATAGTATAGGTGGTATCATCACACTTTTATAGAAATTTTTAGCTAATTTAACAAGTTTTGACACCATATGAAGTTTGTAGATAACCTTACATTGACATTAGAAACCTATGATTCCTTATAAACACCACAAAACCAACCATAATAACCGATAACCACCCTTAGATCACACCATGCACTCATAATAAGTTATGATCTTCCTATCAAACCGCCTCTCCCATTGGAGTTCCTATGATTATGATATCTAAGAATCAAGGTCAATGTTAAATTTCATTGAATCTCTTTATGGTTTACTTAACCATAACATTAAAAAAACTATATTTCTTAAGATATACCACATAATGGTCTCTAGTATTGTGAACCACAACATAGTGAGGGGTTACTATGTCATGGTATTCAACAAGGAAGTATAAATTCAATTATATATATCATGGTTCAATATCCATCTCCTACTTTATGCTATATTACTTGGTTTGATCATCATGAGATGATTATTTAGAGGAGTCAAAATATCCTAAACCTTTATTTAAACATCAAGAAAATAAATAAATAATAAAAATTCATGAGTTATAAAGAGTTGCAACCCATGAATATTTTCCTCTTTAATGGTCAAAAATTTTGTTTCTTTGGAGTTTCCTAGGATTAAATTTATATAGAGGCTCATAGTTTGTGATTTATATAAATATAATTTCTAATAATATCCTCAAGAAAAATAAATCTCTCTCTCTCTCTAAACATAAAACTTCCAGTAAACCGTGATAAAGTGGAAATCCTTCCCAAGTATTTAAAGATTCATTCGGACCATAAATAAACTAAGAGGTATGATATCATTGGATGATACATAGCAATAATTATCTAGATCATGTTGAATATATTGGATATTTTCACATCATTATATAAAATATATTTCATTATTTATTTATTTATCCAATTTAATATGAATGGAATATACTATGACAAAATAAGTTTTGTTTGTTTTTTTATGATTCATTTGGATAAGTGTTACCTCCTATAAAATCACTCAAAATAAATAACGTCTCAATAATCTCTATCTAGTATAATAGATATTGAAAAGGTCAACTATAAAGTGCCTTAAATAGAGCAATTTTGTTGGACGAATGATAGCTATCATTGCATAAAATCTCTATAATTCATAAATGAACTTTTTAAGTTCCCCTAAAATTAAAGATACATTCCCTATGAATATCGTTAAATATGTTAATGGTCCTCTCCAACTAATCATCCATCTAAGGGTGAGAAGCTACACTTAGTTTTTCCTAAGTACAAAGATCATACCATAACCATTTCCAAAATATAGAGGTAAAAATAAGTTCGATATTAGAAAAAAATAATTTGGAACCCTATAAACATTTATGATCTCTTTGGCATATAAATTTCCCAATTAATTAATAAAATATGTCTCTAATATAGGAAAAAATGAGTGATCTTGGTTATCAATCAAGAATCTCCCAAACCATATCCCTACCTTTCTAAGATCATGGAAAGATCATTGAAAAGTATATTATGATGTCATCATATTTACATAAAGTATAAGTAGAGTCTATAACTCCCCCATAGTTCATTTATGTTTGTACTAAACCCCTTAACAATTAAGACATCGTGAAATGAATCTAGTGTTTTCTCATTTTATGATAGGATATAAAAATTACCTTGAATTCCATAATACGTCATATAGATACACAGGTGATTAGCTTAGATATATGAGTGATATTCTCTTAAGACCAATTAACACATATTGGTGAGGAAAACCAATATTCCTAGGACATAAGGGAAAGAATCAAAATATTTAGACCTCCCATCAAGGATCTCCCCACCATTGAGTATTTCTTGAATGATGATATAGTCAGAATCAAAGATATGAGAGTATTTTACCCCATACACAACTGATGATTCCTGATCAATTAGATATAAAACTATCTCAATACTATCCATGGAGATATCTAAATAAATCATAACTTATATAGTTTTTAGTATCCATTCATTCACAGCTTCTTACACCTCTTAAGGTTGAGACTCCTTATTGAGGTAAATAACTACAATAGTTCCCTTTCTTAGTTCATACAAATGATCAAAGTCAAAATATTATTGGTATTCAACCCATATACACTACCTCATATTTAAATTTCATAGATAAAATATATACTTTCATATTTTATAGTTGGTTCAGACTACAAATATTTTACTGAAAAAATAAAGCCTCTATTACTTCCAAACATGAAAAACCATGACTAACTATAGGTCATGGGTTTGATAATTTCTCTCATGAGTCTGTTGTTTCCTAGAAACACAATCTACCACTTTATGGTCTAATTTTAAAACATATCCAAGACCCATAGAATTGGTATCAAAATATACTTTGAAACCCTTATTTTATAATATAATGATCAGGATATGAGTAGTAGTAAGACTGTTTTCAATTCTAGAAAATAAAACTCATTTTTATATAACTAAATAATCCTTTCCCATTTATTTTTTATATTAGTCATAAGATTTTTTATATTATATAAATCATAAATAAATAGATGATAATACATTGAAAGTACAAAGATACTCTGATTATAAAATACTTTCTAAAGAACTTCCTAATAACTTACCTTCTTTGGTTTCTCTAGAACCAAAAATATTTTAACACAATATTCCTAGGGAATTTAAATACAAGAATATATAAGGAGAATTTATGAAGATTTTCATAAATATTATACTCTCATAATATTCCCAATACCACTATAATATTCCCATAATTCTATTCTCGTATCTTCGAGTGTACAAGGATATCATATGAAACAACCAAAATAATGGTGAATAAGAGTGGATAAATAATCATATTCAATAGATACATTAAAATAATTGGTGAATTAGTCAACTTGATTGGAATTAATAATTAATTTAAATGACCATACTATCTTCAGAAAACCATTTTTGAAACATCCTCTAGAATCACTTTGATTTGATGATTACCTGATCACTAATCAATCTTTTATAACCATTTGGAACCTTTAATTTGATAAAATAAATCAACAATTTATGATAGTGGATATTGATTCTTAATCATCACTTAATTTAACTTGAGACAATCTGTAAATAATAGTAATATTACATAGCCTTTATTGTAGAAAATAATAGGAGTTCCCTAAAGAGATGTGATAGGTCAAATAAAATCATTACAATCAAGTTCCTCAATCCAAAGTTTAAATTCACTTATATTGACCAATAATATATGATATAGTAGAATAGAAATAAACTATGTTATAGGTACTTGATCAATATATAATTATATCTCTCATTTATGAGGTAATCCTGAAAAATATTTTATAAATTAATTATTAATGAAACCTACTATTTTATGTAATTCCTTTAGCTTCTCTACTTCAACTTTACAAAGTACCAGACTCACTATATTAGAGGTGATCATTACAAACTTCCCCTAGTACAATCTAACTTTAATCATTGAAAATTCACACTATCTTATTAGAATATATTTAGTTCCATCTATAGAGGAAAAGGAAACCCACCTTCTATAGAATTAGAGTAGATATGGGATTTGAACTAGGTTAACTAGACCATGCCCAAGATAATATCAAATATTTTTGGGCTAATGATGGAAAATCCAAGAGATTATCAAATTATTCCATTATAATTGGATAAGAAAGACACATGTTACTCCTTTATAGTCATTTTCTTAAAGGATTATCAATGTTAATGAGTTTATGAAATAATCCTAATCATAATTTTAGACAAGATACAATTTTCAAAAAGATAAATGAATGATAAAATACTATTAATAAAGACTAAAAATAGTGTATAAGGTATTAAAATACTATATATAACAATAGATAGAACATCCTCAATAACTGGAATAGATTTCTTGGTTGGAAATAATCTACCCAAACTATCATAATTACATTGAGGTTGAAATCCCTAATTATATGGCGGTGTCACTAATTATTTACTCAAAACTCCTCACTTGATTTCATGAATATGTATTCTAAAAAGAAATTAATTTTCCCCATGGAACTTTCCATCAGGATGAACATATGCTGTATGAGTATTATAGGGAGGGGTTATTTATTGGATCTATGATCTAATAATACCATTTTTTTGATACATACAAAAAATGGTTATTATTATTTTATAAAAGTATGTATTTTTGTATTAGATATTTTTTGAAATTAATGTGTAATTGTGATATTACTATATACATTTAATGTTAATCCATTAATGTGATAAATGAAGCCTATGTTATTACTCTACACAATGCCAACATCAATGTTTCAGGAATTGTAGACTAAGATAATCAATATAATGTAGAATATTGGGTTTTTTGATCCCATATTTCACCATTTTAGTAGTTTTACAATCTCATTGTGATTAGGTTTAAAATATTAACTAAATTAAATTATTACTCTCTTGATTGTTTAATGTTTCCTTTTTTTAAATTTAATTTACATATTAAAACACTAAAAAATTATGATGAATTTGGATTCGAATAAACAAGATGAAGAGTTGAAAAAAGTGGTTATGATAGAAGACAATGTTGTACAAAGTATTGTTCAAACATAGTGTCAAAACAACATATACAAAATTAATAAAGTTTCATTTGAGGTAAGGGAAAATAGATGGGAAAATATATTCTTAAGATTCATCATTAATAGTGAATATATAAACACCATTCAAATAAGTTAATGCATGCCTTAATCAAGTATCAATGCCAAGATAAGATGTTTCTAATGATAGTTTCACTAAAAAAATGCACCATGATGAACTTATGTGGGGAAATGAAATTTGTTCATACACCGTGTCAAGAAAAAATACAAGGTAAGCATCTGAGTTCTAATACCTTACTAATAACCACCATGTGATAGAGTCAATAAAGGAACACTCTAATAAGAATTGGATGTAAACTATTATATCAAGTGAATACACTAGAATTTAATAACGCTTTCCATAAAATATTCTAACATATTGTTAAGATATTATTGAGGACAATTTTAGAGCTTAAAATCATTATCCATCAAGGATTCAATAAGAAAAAAAACATTACATGAAAATTTCTAGTTCATCCTTTTAGAAACCATGGTGATTGAGCCATTGATTCTTGAATATGGAGACTTAGTCATTTAGTGAGAATATGGTTATTCTGGTGTTTCTATAAAATAAGGATTAATGGAACCATAATTATAATGAATTACCAATAGTGATCACATAATTTTATACTATTGAAATTGGCATTGGTTATATATCATGATAAAGAAACCTTTCTAGTGTGGTCAAGCTACAAAAAACATCTAATATTATTCATTTCGATTAAGGTTCTTTTGATTATAGTTATAATTTAAATGCCCTTATCTTTTGTTCTTAAACTATAATTTTTTTATATTTTTCCCAATAAAATAACTCTAATACTATTCATACTTTTTTAATAGGTACATACATTTTTATTTGGTTCTATCACTTGACCAAAAATCCAGAGTTATACCATTTGTTCCTCCATTAGAAAAACCATTTTCAATTGTGTTGTGAACCTATAAATAAAATTCAACACCAATCATGATACATACCTCTTGATAAGTAAATTGGGTATGAGGAGGTGATTAGGGAATTTTTGAGAACCAATATAAAAATATCATGTTAATATATTTTATTACATTAGGTCTTTGTGTTTTAAATTCTGTCAATTAAACCCCCTATTAACCTATGGTAATGGAAATATCTTGGAAAACATTTAGTATCTATGCATTTGGATCTATTTAATTTATTACTATTATCTCTAAAAACATATTAAACTTTAAAAATTCTAAATTTAATATCAATATTTCATGGTTGTTGAAAGAACACATGATGGTTAGATTCCAAATAAGATACCCTATTTTTATAGAAATAATTATGTATATATGTAGGAAAGAATGGAATAATACTTTAATATCTAAGCATTATACACTTGAATTCAATGGTAGAACGATACAAATAACTATTGGTATATCTTGATATACTTACTGGTAATGATACTAATAAGAATATTTTTAAGAGTTTTTTGGATCATTTCCCACAATTGAATGAAAGGATGGAACAAAGAAGGGATGTAAGAAATACCAATGATTCTATTTTTAATGATGTTATAAATTTGACAGAAAAGAAGGGGGATTCCTTGATCAAGGATAACAATGATGCTTTATGGTACAATGACCTTTTCTGCCTTTGTGCACCAAAGGGACCTAAGCCGAAAGGGATTGTGAATAAAAGATATGAGTGGAAAATATATTTTTCCGATGCTTCTAAATCATGCTTGAACCTCTATTTTATGAATTTCTATAACTCCGCCCATGGGATATTCATTAGGAAGGGATGCGTTTCCCATGTTTTGGATAACCAGGAAGCTCTTATAGAGAGACTTAAACTATGAAAATACATTGTTATTGGTTGGGTAATCCTTTCCAAAGGAGATCTATCATGGGAATTCACTGACCTCTATAGAAGGATTTCTCATATTTTGGGATTCTATGAATGAAATATGACTATAATGGGATGGGTATTTTATTATGTTTTTTCCCAAGTGATGAGGGATAGAGTAGATCATAGACTTTTAGATCTATTTTTATGAATCCTGGATTGCTTAGGATTGAAGAATGTGATTGAAAATTTGGTCCTTCTAATTTGAGGAACTCAATGATCAAGTATTCATTCACTAATATAAGTTAAATTAGTTATATTGTAACCCTGTGCATCCTATGGGACATTTAATCAGTGGTGGGAACCATGATCCTGATGGATAAAGAGACCAGTAATCTAAATTTTGGACACTATGCAAGAATACTAGTTGAGATTGACATGGAATCAAATATTGTCAGGGAGGTGGTCCTTACAACGATAGAGGATAGTATGAATTTAGAAATTAAATATGAAATACGACCCAAATTTTAAAAAACATGCAAATTCATTGGCCATGTTGAGTCGGATTGTAGAAGACTCAAATACTGCAAGTCTTATAGGATTATGGGGCATGATGAAAACATACGTCAAAGAATCCTGGTCAAGGAAAAGAAAAAGAATTGGGTCCCTCAACTTAAAAAATATAGGAGGATAAGGAATATGGTATGAAACACTAAAACCATGGGAACACACCTTTTGTGGACCAAAACATACTATAGAATTATGTGAATCATATTCACTCAGTGGATTGCTATGGTCCTAATCAGATTATAAGCTTTCAGGATTACCAAGTATAAGACTAATCATCTGATGAAATGGGGGAGGATGATATTACGATATTAGATACCCATGATACAAACCCCATGATCCTACCCAATAGGAAGAATATAAAACTAGAGGTAGAGATCCTAATGAAATATTGGTTGAAACCCACATTCAAATAGAGAACAATCATAAAGAAAATCCTCAAGAGGATATGAATTATAGTCAATAACCAGTTCCAGATACTAGGTTTCCTACTTCAACAATTGGTGATGAGTATTATAAACGTATTATTGATTCTATGACCACTACGAAGACTAGTGATATAACCAACCATATGAGAGTCATGATATAAGAAACCAACCCTATTAACTGGCTTGAGGACACTCTAGATGGATCTTAGTATATAATCCTAGAGGGAACCTCAAAGGGGGATATTTTTATGCATGTTTCCTTCAAAAAGGATTCTATAAGAATAAAATATGACATCCCAAGCATAATAATAGGAAAGAGTATAAAGTTCACCCAAATCAGTGGGATGTTGTGGGATGAATATACTAAGGAAGACAACACTGATGAGATGTAGGAAATATAATCTATAGATAAATATAGTAGTATGGTGAAAAAATCACCTATAAGGGGAAGAATAAAAAAGGTAAGAATAAAAGTATGAAGCATTGTGCACAAACATCGTAGAGTCCCCTAACCCAAAAAATGGGTAGAACCTCCCATAAGAAATTACAGTTTTGTACTGGAACTACCAAGCGTTGGGGAACACCCCAATGTGATATTCCTAATGGATATTATTAACACTAATAAGACAAATATAGTTTCCATTTCTAAACCCAAAGTGAGGTTTGAAAATTGGAAGGAATTTAAATGGGCTTCTATTGGGTACTCTATTATCTCAAACAATGTTCACGAGAACACTATGGAGTCCTTGTAGATACTTATGCATGATAATGTCCTTATTATATCCCAATACAGAAGCTCCCAACTTGTTTCTATGTCCACTCTTATGCATATAATCATCCTAAATATCTCATTTTTGTATGAATCCACAAATTAAGTTGGGGGAGGTACCTTTGGATAGGTTTAACCCTGATGGTATAATAGATGAACCATAACTGGGTAATTATGGGTGACTTTAATACGACTTTAAATTCTGATGAGAATTTTTGATTAAAAATCAACAAGATGGATGCCAATGACTTCTATTATTGCGTTGATAGATTTATTCTTGTTGAGACACCTATTATTGGTGTAGAATTCACCTGGGTAAGATACATTATTAATAGAAAGAAGGAAATAAAATTGAAATAGTTTTTTATCATGTTGATGATAACAGTACATAATCTGAAGTTTTTATATTTTCACTACCCAAATATAACTCTGATTATAATCCAATTATTGATGAGATTTAGATGATTTCAACTAGGTCATCTCCACTACCCTTTAAGTTCAATAATTCATGGATCACAATACCTGGTTGTAGGGAAGTTATCCCCAACAGCTAGCAGTGTGAAATTAGGGGTAGTGACATGCAAGAACTTATTTAAAATTATAATAGGGTTAAACAATTTTTAAATGATTAAAGTATTAGTTCCTTTTCCAAACTATATGTTGATATAATGGATCTTGAAAACCAACTTGTTGTATGATAGGCTTGAAACTAGAGTCAATATATTCCCTCCCAGGAAAACATTCAACTCCATTATAAATTAGACAGATGACTCAATCTTAAAGAAGACTTGGATATAAGTTAGTACAATGTCAAATGGATAAAATATAGTGATATAAATTAACAAATTTTAGATACATAAAGAGAAAAAGTCCAAAAGGGGGGTCAATACAATCCAAATTGAGGAAATACTCTTCACTACTGAAAATTACATAATAAGCACTCTTGTGGAATACTTTCAAGGGTTTTATAGTGATGGTGGGTGGGGAGGTTACCCTAACCTTATTGAAACCATCCCCTCATTCATTTATGACCACCATAATTAGATCCTAATGGAGGTCCCTTTTGAGGATGAACTAAATTACACTCTTTTCTTGATGAATATGAACAGTGTGTTTAGCCCTAATGGATTAAGTAGCAATATCCTCATGTTTTACTGGGAAATTATACATGCTCAAATCACAAGTGCAATGAAGGAATGTTTCATGAATTCATCGGTGCCTCATGGTATCAAATCCAATTTCATTTTCTTGATTATGAAGAGAGAAAATTTAATAGACATATATGATTTTTACCCATTATAGTTGGGAATAAAATTCCAAAACTTATCATCAAAATAGTATAATTGTGAATGAGGATAATTGTTATGAATTTCTTCATTCCTAATAAGTTTGGTTTCATTATTCGAAGGAGCATACAAAATTTTATTCTCTCTACTTCTGAATGAATTAACATCATGAGGAGGAAGGTGAGGGATGAGAACTTTATGATAAATATTATTATCTCAAAGGAATTTAATACTATAAGCTTTAAATTCATTCTTTATTTCCATAAAAGTCATGGATTCTATAATGAAATGATTAATATGATTGATTGTGTTCTCAAAATTACAAGGCTTTCGGTCCTTATTAATGGATCTCTAGGAATTTTCTTTCAATGCTCCAGAGGTTTCAGATAGGGAGACTTTCTCTTAAGACTAATATTTTCCATTACTGTATACTACTTGAGTAGATACATCTCTGAATTTTCACAACATGGGCACTACAAGAAAATGAGATACTGTAGAATCTTGTCTGCACCTTCACATATTTTGTACATAGATGATATTATCCTATTTGGACATGCCTCTAAGGGAATAATAAAATTAGTTAAGATGACATTTGATCACTATGAAAAGGTAGTGGGATAATATATAATATAAAATAATTCCTTCATTGTATTTGAAAAAGGAATTCATGTCTCCAAACAAATTAGAGTTTCAAGGAAACTTGGTGTGAAGAGAGGGTTATTTCCATTTTACTACCTTGGGGTTCCTTTATTTTGGGGGAGAGTCAAGATTTATTTTCTTCAAAAATACTCATCAAGACTTTTTTCCCAAATAGATAGTTGGAAGGGAAGAAACATGTCATAGGTAGGTAAAATCTTCTTTGTCAACTTGGTGATAATATCAATATGTTTTTACACTTTATCTATTTACAAATGGCCAAGCAACCTGATTAATAGTCTTTAAGCCATGATCATGAACTTTTTTTGGATGGGGTGTGTCCATGAGAGGAAACTGATCTCTGTTGTGTGAAAAGACTATTCCAATCCCATTGATATGGGTGTCCTTGTCATCAAAGACCCTTGAAAATTAAATTAGGCTATTCTCAAAAAGTTCACATGGAACCTCATGACATCCCAAGATGAGGCTCTTGAGTTCCTAGATGAAAAAATTACACAAAAAATTAGAAATTAGTATAACTTCTATATTTCCTCAATAATTTTTCTAAACATAATTTTACATTTCATAAACTTATATGCTCCTATAAGTGGATGTTTTGTGAGTATACCACCATGAAATATTGGGATATTATCTAGCTGGATAGACCGCTAAAGGAGTGTATCAAAATACCGTATGGTTGGTATTTTATGTTAGTTGGAGACCTATGTAGTAATATTAATGATATATCTATTCTCATACCACTTGAACTGATCATGAAGATACATATGTATGTTTTTTGGATAAGTAAAACCTCATATGGACCCCTTCCAAAAATGGTAAATTCAATACTAAGTAATAATACAGACTCAAATGTGAAAATATTACCATTTTACCTATATGTATTTCTAAATTAAAGAGGAATTTTATTTTATTAGCTAAAAAATTGCTTCTTTGGAATATCTATAAAATAATATTACCATTGTATGCTCAATTATAGAAGGATAGAAGTCAAATTTCTTCGATATTCCACCTATGCTAGATGGAGGAGGAGAGCCTAGAATATCTTTTAATTAGTTGAAAGATTTACATGGGCCTATGGGAGGTTTCTCAGAAGGTATTTTGTATTAATATGTTCCTTGAAAACTAAATTGTACACCTGATTTAGTCCTTCAATGGAAGATAAATTAAGTGACCAAGTCTATAATTTTCTCTTGGTAGTAATATCTACTATTGTGGATTTCATATGGAAGGCCAATAACAACATGGGTTTTGATAGTTAAACTTCTTATATCCTAGAAGGAATCATTTCCATCTATAGGGATGTTCA
Source organism: Viscum album (assembly GCA_963277665.1). Lineage (NCBI taxonomy): Eukaryota > Viridiplantae > Streptophyta > Magnoliopsida > Santalales > Viscaceae > Viscum > Viscum album. Next base: position 2,024,770,669 of record OY728138.1, read on the forward strand.
AGATACTTCTCATATTAAAATAGGTTACATGAGTAATCATGTTCATGATTTAATTATCTTGAATTCTATTGGTGAAACTGGTAGGGCCAAAAAACCACTTATCCTGAAGTCCATTTTCTATATCCAATTGATATCAATGAAGGTCAAATTTAATGTAGATAGAGCGATGTATGGTCCACCAGACTATTTGGCTTGTGGATTCATCTTCCATACACACATTGTGGATTTTTCAAGGTGTTCTTTAAACATTACATTAGCAATGGATTTGTATTTGAGGCATAACTTTGGGTGATATTTAAGAATATTCAACATGTCATCCACTATGGATGGATTGATCTTTGGATTTAATCAGATTCAGAACTTCCCATTGGTACCTTGAGGTGTATATACGTGGACGTCTAATGAAAAATCCATCCCTTTTGTATTTAATTCTTTTAGGATTCTGGGTGTCTAAACATAAACAAAACTAATGTTTATTGGGAGACCAACAAGGTGGAGAATTAATTATCAAAGGAAGGAATTGAAGAATCCATCTTGATGTGGTCCTTTGTGACCCCAATATTCTATTATTCCTTGGTATACTCTAATATGAGGGGTGATTTTCAAACTTGTATTTTTAAGATATCCATGTAACATGTTTTACTATATTTTTATTTTTACTTTTTTATATCTAGGATAGAGTTTATCCAGTTCCTGGTCCCACATTATATAAGAATATTTTTAATAACAAAATCATAAATATTTTTTTCTATTAATATCAAATTTTTTATCCATTTATTAGTATTTAGATAGTTCATGATATTTAAATAATTTGGAAATTCACTCATTATGGAATTTAAAAGTTATAAATTTTTAAGATTAGGAGGCTCTGGGTTGAGTATCGGGACTTCAAAATGATTAAAAACACAAATATTGATGAAATTTAGTATAGATCTACAAAATAATATGGTTGTAATGAGTGAACTTAGATATAATTTATAAAATCTAGTTATATTATAAATAGTTTTTACAACACAACTAAATAATTTTCATGTAAGTAAGGTATACATAGATGAGAGTAAATATTTCCAGGAATAAACACTAGAAGTGATAATTAGATATATTATTTAATATGATTTGGAGTTTAAGAATATTGTATAGGGAAAAATTACAAAAATGAAAGTTATTGACTTTAAATCTACTCATATGATTTCTTATCACTCTTCTAAATATGATTAAAATGAAAAAGAAAATGATAAGGTAACACAAATAGTAAGAATTTTTAAAATATATATGAGTAAAATAAAAGGATACAAAAGGTCACATGAGAGGGATAATAGAAATTATGACATGAGAGGAAATAAAAAATTTAATTCCAATTCTAATTAGAACCCTATATATATCAACTTTATTGAATATAGGAAGAAAGGGTATATTAAACCAGGCTTCCTGAATTTGAAAAATTAAAATAAATTTAGGAATTACAAGAATAATGAGAAAAATGAAATGAAGTAATCATAGAGTCGTAGTGAGGATATCAATTTAAGTGATAAATCATAACTAGAAAAGGAACATGGAAATATGTGCTTGATAGAAAGTGTATATTTTGAATTGATTCTATTTATAACTCAAATTATGATTTGTGAATATAATAAGACTAGTGTAGATGATTTGAATGAAATGGGTGACAAATTATAAGAATAGATTATTAATATTTTCAGTTCATATAAGAAACCCAATGTGAATAAAAAAAAGTTTCTTTAATAGAATAAGAATCCTATTCAAGAGGTTTAAGAGTTAAGAAATATCAATCCCACTAGTAAAACATCATATTCTATGTTTTATAAATTATAAGTGATATTAAAAATTTAACTATATTATGTGGAATATTATGTGTTATTTGAATTAAATGTGTGACAAATTATAACTGAAATGTGTCACTTTCTTGAAAAAATCCTTGTTTCTTGAAGTTTAAATAAGAATCATTCAGTATATTTATTAATAGTATAAGTGGATTATGTGGTGGAAGATAGTTACTATTCAAAAATAATTTGGATAAGAAAAACATAAGAAGACTTTAGTATTTATTTATGAATAAATTCTGATTGTATATAATAATTCATTTGAGATATCAATTTCTATAAATCCTATTTAGTATACAACAACCATTGATAATGAGGTGTGGTACCACTTTATTCAAGATCATATATATAAAGGGATCATTATATTCCAATATGTTTCTACTAATGATCAATTGGATGAAATATTTACTAAGTATCCAGATGTATCTAAGTTTGAATATTTCAAGATCAAATTTAGTATAATTGAAATATTATGTTTTTTAATTTAGTTTTATTTTCTTAAAAAATATATATTTTAGAGTATTATGATTTTTTATATATTAGAAAAATAATTTTGACCACAATAGAATCTAAGAAGGTGATACATGAAGCATGTTGTATGTGTATGAACTTGAGAGTGTTAATATTCAACACCTTATACATTAGAAATTATACAAGAAACATATATTGATTCTTTGTGTGTTGGATTGAGAAACATTGAAAACTTCTCAAAATTGAACATATTATCCCATGAGGAAGTTTCATATTTCTAATGCTTCCTACATCAACTACACCACACACTTTTTCACTCAACACTATCAATTAATATAATCTCAACTCTCTAATGCTATATGAGTCTTGGACATGGTTTTCATCAGGGATTGGACATTTTATAAAGAATAAACATGGAATTTACAAGTTGGAATCACTATTTGAAGGGGAATTATATATTACAACAACATGAAGATGCCTACTCAATACGTGACATGGAGTACATCACATATGATAAAGCTATCCTATTTATGCAAGCACACTATGTAACAATTGGAATAAATATTTTATTTAAATTATATTATGATGTTTGGATCATTTATTTATTATCAAGAATCAAAAAATTAAATGAAAAGGAATGTTTTCATTTTTATTTTTTTAACCATTATACTCTTTTAGGGATCAATATTATGATATAGAGTTAATTCTTTAAGGAGTATTTCTTATTATACCACTCTATCATGGAATGATTCTATCTTGATCTTTTTTAGTCATCAAAACCCAAAAAAGTTTTATTTTTCTTTTGTGTTTATTTCAATCCTACCATCATGGGTGAAATATAGGAAAGGTCTTTGAAAATATGAAAACACACCAAAGATTTTTTTGAAGAATAAATTTCGACGACACTAGTCATAAAAGGTGAAAAAATTTTGATGTTTCTTCACCTAATAATAAGTAATATTCAAGGAATCATTCATATTCTAAATCTCCTTAAAGTAGAATTGTTGTGTGAGAGGATTTCTATAACAAATTAATGAATGAAAAAATGATGTTTGGGTGCATTATTGATACAAAATGGATTGAAAAATTGAAGATAATATTATAGAATATTCAAAAATTTAATTAATGTATTAAATTTTTTAGATACATTGACAAAAAAAATTATATTTTATTGAGAATTAATGAAGTTCTATGTAAATATCCAAGTGGGTGAAAAATAGATGTTGATTTGATTACTTCAATAGTTAATAGATTCAATATAAAAGTAGCTTCAATAGAGGTTGATTAAATGTTTGAGTTGGAACATTTTGATAATTTTAGGATTATCTTTAAGGAATTCATTCTAGAGAAAAATATTTATTTTAGGAGATATAGAATATTTTTATTGGAAAGTTTTGTTTTGAAAAAATTAGTTTGTTTTAGTTAAATGCACAAAATAATTTCACTAAGAAATTCATATGAAAATATCACTGAGGTTGCATGACTATGATAATGTAATGATAAAGGATGTGTGTTTACTTAATTTTTTAATTTTTAAGAAACATTTCAATCTTGGAATAATTTTTCTTAGAATGATCAATTCCACTACATGTGAAAAAAGGAATGGTTAATTGAGAATTGATTTATGACATGTTTAATTTATTATTATACAAGCTTGAAATACTAGTGGATAAGAAAAAGAAATATATACCCAGAGTTTCATTATAGAAGGAAAATACATGAATATGGACATCATCTAGGATCCCTGTGTAATGACTCGGACCTAATCAGCCACCCAAACAATGCGATATGGGTCGGGTGTTACTACCTTAGGTGCACCTCTACAAACGCCAAAGGCTTATGACTAGAAGCAATGTTATTATAGGTATAGTGGGGAGGCTATACCCTCTCAAAGGATAATAATGGTACTGGTCCGATTATAATAATAAATATGTAGCGGAATAAACTACTCAGGAGACTCGAACCAGACCCGCATAGCGGAAGCACATTCAATAGAAACAAATAGTGGAAGAAATAAATATAAACAACAATAGTGGAAAGTAAACACAATAGCATGATGATCACTTGTAACTACTACTAAACAAAAAACATGCATCAAAAATAGGTTATATATATCCATATGTAAAGGGTTCCAATTGCTAACCAACTATAGCTACAAAAAAAGTAAGCATACTGATACAGGAAGGAAAACAAAACAAGGTAACTCAAACTAGGCAAGACCTCAAGGTCCATAACATCTCCATGAAACAACTAATGCAGTTCAGATCCTGAAGCTAACCTCTTTTCTGAACGTAAATCCATAAAGTCTACACACGTCCCGAAGGGACCATGTAGGGTGTGAAACGAATCTCAGTAGGATACCACCTAACGGTACATACCTAATATAAGTGTTTAATAAGGCATGTAGTTACAAGGAAAATAGTAAATAGTACGATTCAAAAATAAACATAATCTCCACTGGTACTCAACATCCACCATGAATTGTCACCTTCTTCGGCCAACACTGGAATATCTGTCATGTAACCCGGCACCACGTGCCCCCCCTGACAGCGCGTGTCTGAAGTACTGATGTCCTGAAGGCACGAACAAGGAATAGTAACTTAGAGAAATTGCGATGCCTGTCCTCAAATAAGTTACTGGAGGGAAAACGATGTTTGCCCTCAAATAACATTTCTGGAGGGACAATGATGTCTGCCCCCAAATAACGGCGAGCCTCTACCCCAAACCTGATAGCCTCAATGCTATCCCCTAAATTCTCCTCAACTTCCACGTGGCTTCCAACGACAAGCACCCTCAAACCAATGGTATATAAACTGAAACTAATGGGGGCCAATACCCACACGAGTGGTCAAAACCACCTCATCACAGATTCTATCTATGTGCACACTACTCAAAGTTTTGGGTGAGCGGTAATCACAAAAATAATACCCAATCCACAACACCTTTGACACCTCATGTCCCTGTGATCATGCCGCTCAAGTCCAACAACCTCGCCATCCAAGTAACCCGGGCCATGCCCAACTTGACAGTCACCCTGCCTCAAGCCGACCTCCATGATGTCCAATCCCATGGTCAGAATGTAAGCTGGGCCAAGCCCAACCTATGATCATCATCACTAAACAATACACATGCCATGCCCAGCACAAATTTAAGGTTCCAGGATATGTAATATCACAAATCACATATATACATATAATCAAAAGAATACTTTAAATAGGAAAAACAACTAAACAGTTGAATCACACTAGATAGGTTTTGTCCCATACCATCACCAAGGTCTTGGAAGCCTCTAACAATTCATATCATAACTTAACGAATTAAATTCAGTAGTTTAATCAAACCAAAATCAACTTATACCATTTTGGAAACCTTGTCCAAAATGCCTCATATGAGCGACAACCCCTAACCCGACCTCGCTCAAGTAAAACAGGAAAAAGGGCATACCCAAAGGCATCCCACTGGTTTAATAAGCAATTTAATATGCAATAGTAAATAATTTAGGGTCTCTCTCAAAATATCCAAATACATGCTTTAAGCTGGGCCACCCAAAGGTCTGTGAAAACACAAAAGAAGGTATGCACCAACTACCTGAGACTCGTAGATGTAGGCACATCCGATACCGAGCTCCAATTCAGACCCGATATTCGTAGATTTATGTTTCCGTCAAATCTCAACAATTCCACTTGGATGGAAACTATGATGTGTGAGGCAAAGGATCAAGAAAGGAATAGGGTGCGTGGGTTTATCCTCACTGTTGCGTTCCCGCAGCCACCGACGGATTGAAGAACGGACTTCGTTTGAATATTCTAGGTTAATGGATGTTCTTTGGGTTTTCGGAGTGAAACTGCTTCGAATTTGGGGAAGAAGAAGAGGTTTTACAAAATAAGACGCGACTCTCTTTCATTTAAGAGAATTAAAATAAAAATACATGGTGTGTATAAAGGACTACACGCTGTGTAGTAGCCTTTTCCATACTCCGACTTAAGCTGGGGTATCCACACGACTTGGACGCGCCACACAGGTTGAAACATGTCTCGAACTCAACCGGTACCTAGAAAGGAGGATACACGGCGTGTCGACCAACACTACACTCTATGTAGTAGAAAATTCCTACACAGTCATCACACGACATATACTCTCAAAGTACATGGCCGGAACTTGCCTAACCCATACATGACATGTACTTTAGAGTAAAGGGCATGTAGTCTAGAAATTTTCACCAGATTTTCCCAGTTTTATCAGAAACAAGTCAAAAATTCAAACAGGGTTGGGATTTTGACCCATTATAAAAACCCTAGTTCTTACAATCTCACCACCTTAACATAGCTCATCCCTGAGCTATCAAACAAAACCCGGATATGGAATCGAACATGCCACCCCGATCAAGGTAACCCAGACTCTCCCGGTCTCAAAGGTTTCAGCTAAATTCCTCAAGGGGATCCCCACCTTAGGAATTGCCTAATTCGATATCAACACTACAAAAATAAAAAAAATAAAGGGTTCACTAACCTGTTTCTGGACTTATGGTCCTCTCGTGACGCATCTTCACCCCTACGCCTCATTCATGCTCCTGTTTCATTTTCGACACCCAAATGTATCCCGCACCACATCAGTGTTCGCCTCCACAAGGTCCTATATCCCATGGATGCTCAAAAAGAACCTGATGCTTATCACATCAAGTAACTCACATCCTCAATGCCCTGATGCCCAAGACATCTTACTTAACCCACATCCTTGATTCCCCGATGCCCAAGTCACCTCAAGTAACCCGCATCCTTGATGCCCCGATGCCCATGGCACCTCAAGTAAACCGCATCCTTTTTTCCCCGATGCCACAAATCTCATACATATATAAATATATCACACAACCGATATGGAACCAATCCCACTAAACAACATCTAGTCATTCCACATGAAACCTGTGCACCTCATGCACTCAAAACAGACATGCCTCAACATGTCATACCAAAAGAAAACAAGAAAGTCACGACCACACTCACAGTGTACCTATAACCGTCGTCGACTCACCAGCCTGCTCATCCCCTGGCAGATCCATGGCGTTCACCTGGACTGAAGTACGATTGTCTGATGCCTGACCTCCCTATGGTGCTTCTCCAGTCACCAGCCATAGAACCCTCAGCTGGGTCCCACTGTCTCTGTCACGTCCTCTGCGTGCAGCTGAAACTTAGATACCCTCTCCTGGTACCAAACCCGAACCAACTTAAGATTCCACAGTCTATCCTGGTCCATGTCTGCAAGATATATGAGAAGGCTTCCTGCAGAACCTCTCCAGATTCCCAACCTATCCACATTCTCGAAATTCCTTTGGAGGCCTATCGCACAGAGTCCGAACATGTCCTGGTTACCCACACCTAAAGAAAACCACTACTGAACTGCTACGAGGTGGTCTAACTGAGTCCTTGGACTGGCTTCTCTGCTGGAACTCTTCCCGTCCTCAATTCCTGCTATCTGAACCATCACATGAAGCCATCGCTCGACCAACATGAGACATATCCCTCTGGTTAACCTCCGCTATGAGTGCCTGGTTCACCGCCTCTGAGAATGAAACTAGCCTGAAGATATTCACCTGGATCCGAATGGCGTGTCCTAATCCATCCTCGAAGTGCCTCACCCTTGCTGCTTTATCACTTATCATACTAGGTGAAAATCAAGAAAACTCAGTAAAAGTAGCTGCATAGTCCATGGCGGACATGTCTCCCTACTGAAGGCTCAAGAACTCCCGAGCTCTCTCTGCCCTCAGTGTCTTTGGGTAAAAGTGATAGAAGAACCTGTCCTCAAAATCTTTCCATGCTAGTCCCTCATTTCTGCGAGCCTAAACCTGCACATCCCTCTAATTCTTCTCCGGTCCTCTCAGCATGTATGTCTCTAGCTTGACCCTCCGCCCTAGAGGTGTCTCGAGCTGCTTGAAGATTATCTTCATTCTCTCTATCTAGTTCTCAGCCGTCTGCGAACCACCCTCACCCTGAAAAAGAGGTGGGTGCTATGACTAGAACTCCCACGTCAGATATTCCATAAATGGATCTATAACTTGTGAACCTCTGTCGATACCCTGTATGACACATACCGGGCTAGATCAGAGTTGCTCATCGATCCTTGATATGAACACTACCCAACCCAGCTGCTATCCTGCCTGCACTGGATCCTGAACATGATCCTGTCCCTGAGCCCGTACCTGCGGCTCATGCTCTGTTTGCACCGGATCCTAAACCTAATCCTGTTCCTACGACACTGAACCATCTCCCGCTTGATGCTCCATTTAATTTGGCTAAAATGAACCCACTGAATACCATAAATGGGTAGATAACCCACACATATATAACAATATATATTCAACACAGATAAGGAAAGAAGTAAAGAGGCAACATGAAACAACTACCCTTACTATCCCCTATCGCAACCCATGCCCATGGCATCCCAGCCTCATGGCTTCCTTACCCGCCCTCAACAGAGCCAAGTATAAAAAGTACCTCAGGGCATGCCTGTCCTGACAACCAAATTTTCCTCAAAATGATGACCGAATCGCCCAATATTGGTGATAAAAATCACCTCAACCATAGTACATGCCTGCTCATACAAGAGCCACACCCAATTTCCCTACCACATGCAATTACACAAATATAAAAATCATGGCATAATGCATTGCAAATAACAAGAAATTTTATCAGGAATTTCACCTATTCACATTTCAAAAGAATACAAAGCATGGAAATTGACATTTTTCACATGGTATTATCACTTCACAAGGCATACATACAATTATGAAATTGAAATAACCTAAAAATGTGCCTATCAAAATCCAAAAAATCACACCTTTCCATACAGGTCCAAGGTCCAATTCTCCCTTACCACACCGGGTTAAGGGTTACATATCACAATCAATAACATCACACAGCAAGTGATCCACTGAGGTGGAAATCATATAAACTGTAATCTGAGAAAAAAGAAAATAGAAATTCCCACCCATGGAAACTTGGTCCATCCCTCATAAATGGGGATACAGACACCCACGAACAAGCTAGAAACCCAGTTCTAGTAACTAACTATCTCCAATATACCATGTCCCAAATAGTAAAACCAGTAGAAATAAAAAGAGAAGTCTCAATCTCATTAGTAGCCAACAAAACACTGCTACTAAATCCCTATCAAGAACTCCCTCTGATACCACTTTGTAATGACCCGGACCCAATCAGCCACCCAAACAGTGCGATACGGGTCGGGTGTTACAACCTTAGATGCACCTCCCCAAACACCAAAGGCTGTCGACTAGCAGTGGAGGTCTTATAGGTATAGTGGGGATGATATACCCTCTCAGATGATAATAATGGTACTGGTCTAAGTATAATAGTAAATATACAGTAGAATAAACGACTCAACAGACTTGAACCAGACCCGCATAGAAGAAGCACATTTAATAGCAACAAACAGTGGAAGAAATAAATATAAACAAAAGCAGTGAAAAGTAAACACAATAGCACGATGATCACTTATAACTACTACTGAATGACAAACATGCATCCAAAACAGGTTATACATATCCATATGTAAAGGGCGCCAATGGATAACCAACTGTAGCTACAAAACAAGTAAGCATGTTGATATAGAAAAGAAAACAAAACAAGGTAACTCTATCTAGGAAAGACCTCAAGGTACATACCATCTCCATGTAACAGCTAATGTAGTCTAGCTCATGAAGCTGTCCTCTTTACTACATGTATATCCATAAAGTCTACACGCGTCCTGAAGGGCCTGTGCAGGGTGTGAGATGAATCTTATTAGGATACCACCCAACGGTGTGTACCTAATATAAGTGTTTAAGAAGGCATGAATTTACAAGGAAAATAGTAAACAATACAATACAAAAATAAACATAAACTCTACCAGTGCTCAGTAGCCCCCATGAAGTGTCACTTGCTTCGGCAATGCCGTAATATCTGTCATGTAACCCGAAACTATGTGCCACCCATGAAACTATGTGTATCAAGTACTGACGTCCTGAAGGCATGCCCAAGGAATAGTAACTCAGAGAAACAGCGATGCCTGTCCTCAAATAAGTAACTGGAGGGATAGCGATGTCCGCCCTCCAATAACGTAACTGGAGGGAAAGCGATGTCTGCCCTCAATTAACAGTGAGCCTCTACCCCAAACCCTATAGCCTCAATGCCATCCATGAAGGATTCTCACCTTCTATGTGGATTCATACAACAAGCAACCCCAAACCAATAGTACCTAAACCGCAACTAACGGGGGCCTCTACCCACAAGAGTGGTAAAAACCACCTCATCATGGAGTCTCTCTGTGTGCACACTACTCAAAGTTCCAAGTGAGCAGTAATCACCAAAATAGTACCCAAGCCACAACACCTCTGACAACTCGTGTCCCTGTGACCATGAATCTCAAGTCTGACAACCTCGCCATCCAAGTAACCTGCACCATGCGCAACCTGACAGTCACCTTACCACAAGATGATGCCCATGACTCCCAATCCCGTGGTCAGAACCACCCAATGTAACTCGGGCCAAGCCCAACCTGTGATCATCATCACTAAACAATACCCAGGCCATTCCCAACACAACTCAAAGGTTCCAGGATATGTAATATCACAAATCACACACACACATATATATAATCAAAAGAATACTTTAAACAAGAAAAACAACTAAACAGTTAAATTTCACTAGCTAGGTGTTGTGTCATACCATCACCAAGGTCTTGGAAGCCTCTAAAAATTCATAACATAACTTAACGAATTAAACTCAGCTGTTTAATCAAACAAAAAACAACTTATACCATTTTGGAAACCCCAGCCAAAATGCCTTATATGAGCGATGGCCCCTCGCCCGACCTTGCTCAAGAAAAATAAGAAAATGGGAATACCCAAAGGCATCCCACAGGTCTGATAACCAATTTAATATGAAATAGAAGATAATTTAGGGTCTCTCTCAAAATACCCAAATACATGCTTTAAGCCGCGCCACCCAATGTTCTGAGAAAACCCAAAAGAAGGTATACACCACCTACCTGAGACTCGTAGATGTAAGCACGTCTGATATCGAGCTCCAATTCGAAGCCGATCTTCGTAGATTTATGTTTCCATCAAATCCCGAAAATTCCACTCGGATGGAAACTGAAATGTGTGAGGCAAAGGATCAAGAACGAAATAGGGTGCGTGGGTTTAGCCTTGCTATTGCGATCCCGCAACCATCGATGGATTAAAGAACGGACTTCAGATGAATATTCTAGGTCAAGGGATGTTCTTCAAGTTTTCATAGCGGAACTTCTCCGAATATGGGGAATAAGAAGAGGTTTTCCAAAATAAGACGTGACACTATTTCATTTAAGCGAATAAAAATAAAAATACATGGCATGTATAAAGGACTATACTCCATGTAGTAGCCTTGTCCATACTCCAACTTAAGTGGGGGTAGCCACATGCTTAGACATGCCACACGGGTTAACACATGGCTTAAACTCAGCCAGTCCACAGAAAGGAGGATACACGGCGTGTCGAGCAACACTACACACCATGTGGTAGGAAATTCCTACACGGTCATAACACGACATGTACTTGGCGATCACTTGTCCAGTACTTTCCTAACCCATACATGGTGTGTACTTTAGAGTACATGGTGTGTAGTCTGGAAATTTTCCCTAGATTTTCCCAGTTTTCTCAAAAACAAGTGAAAAATTCAAACAGGGTCGGGATTTTGACCCGTTCTAAAAACCCGAGTTCTTACACCCTGAATCAAATACTATATAGATAATTTTCCAAGTTTATTGAAGGATTATTTTATGATGACCATTTAGAAGCACTAGAAGGTGAATCCAAACTAGATCTTCCTTCCAGTTAATATCTAATAGATATTTTTGTGTCTTCACCAACCACATAGGGATAAGGTTTAGAAAATATAAATTGTAGTGAGGTATAACTTCTTAATAATTTTATCTCTAAGAAATAATTTGATTAAAAAAGGACCAATAAAGTGAAATAGGATAATGATCAGTTCAAGGATGAGACCAATTTATCTCTTATAAACCTTTGAAATTTTATGGCTTATATTGAAAGTACCATTTATAAAACTTTGAGTTGGATCGTGTTTAATATTGAGGTTCAGTCTTGAAAGTTTTCACAACTGAAGAAATTTGTGAGTGAGATCATAAGTTTTGTTAATTTGAAACATATTTGTGGATAAACTAGTGTATCTTACACACCATTTAGATACTAATAAATGAGGGCTCTTCCATTTATTCATTTATTGATTACAAATGAAGAATACAAGTCCCAAGTCTAGGTATCTCAAAAGGAAAATAAAGAATCTTCTCAAAAGAAAGGTTCTTCCACAAAAAAATAACCTAAATTATATCTGAAGCAATCTAAGTTATCTCAAAAGGATGGAAAATAATAGAATGAAAAGTTACCATAATAATTGTGTTCTAAATCATCAAATATTTATATACAACTATGTAATTTTAAAAATTATAATAATACTTGAAGGACATGGAAGAAAAATAGAAGCTAAAGGTTTCATAAGTGAAGAAAGAAAAAGTCACAAAATATTCTTCACAATATGGTAAGGGATCAACTAGTAAGAGGTATAGACTATGAGTAAAGATGAATGTTAGAAAGAATAATCCTAAATTGGATCTAATATATAATGATAATAAAGATGATGTTTCTACTACTCGACACATTCCACCCTTCAGTGTCTAGTTGGAACTATCTATTTTGACATATTCCATGCCTATTGCTAAATTCACAGTGAGTAAACTACCTATAATTACTTGGTAAGTTGTCACCAAATAATAAATTATAGACCCACAAACATAAAATGTACAAATAATTTATTATTATATTAAATGTATTAGGAGGATAACTTCAGAAATTTCTAAATGTTTTATTTATATCTTCGTTTAGAAAAATTTTATAACTATATCTACAACTCAATAATAAGATTTAATAGTGAAAGTTAAAGAAAATATATCTAAAGGGAAAATAATTTCAGACCATATAGTTGACGATGAATTGGAATATTTTTTTATTAAATATATTATAAAAGGAGTTAAAATACATAAGTATGAGACTAAGAAAAAAGAGGAATCAGAGAAGAAATTTTCTTAATACTATTTATCATTTTTTCTTCTATAATATATAATTATTGTTACTATTTCAATATTTCAAATATTATATGAATTATTTTTTTATCTAACTATATTTTTATGTATTGTTTTATAAGAAAAAAGGGTGGTAGGATGTATAATAAGAGAATTCATGAGTGAATGAATGATTTATGTATAGGAGACTCATGAGTTATTCCTTACTGTATTTAGTTATCTTTTATGACTTTGAATTTAGTGGGTTATCCTTATCAAAAGGGAAATATTATTGGATCTATCATACAATAATAATTTTGTTTTAATAATTACAAATAATAATTATTCTAATTTTATGTTAATTATGATTGAATTTAAGTTTAGATATTTTCTATATGTAATGTTTAATGGAGAGATCACCACTTGCATTGGAAGTAAAGGCAATGAAGTAAGAAAAAAATACCACATTAGTAATCTAGAGATATATATTTCTAATGATTCATGATTTAGGGTCTAACGGAGTAAACCAAATGTGGAATATTGGGTGTTTTGATCCATTGTTTCACCATTTTAGTAGTTTGACTATCTCATATTGTTTTTTATTATAAAAATAATTTAATAAAATTATTAATATCTTGATAATTTTAGATGGATTTTTTTAAGTTTATAGATAGGTTAAAAACTACAACATTGTGATAAATTTAGATTTTAGTAAAGAAGAAAAAGAGTCATGAAAATAGGTTATGATAGAGCTGATACTATTCCAATTAATTTATGAGAAAAATACCAAACCAACACATCCAATTTTGATCTATTTAAGGTTTATCTAAGATAGTTTAAATAGGGAAAATGGATTCTTAAGAGTCATCATAGATAGAGAATGTGTGACATAGTTCAAATAAGTTTTCACATGATATTAATAAGTATCAGTGTCAAGCTAAGAGTTTTCAACCACATAAATTCACCATGGAGTACTTATATAGTACAATGAAGCCACACTAATTTTGTATTAAGAAAAACAATATTGTAAGAATTTTAGCTCCAATTTCTTAATAAGAACCATTGTGATACAATTTCAATTAGTGAACATCAAATTACGAAGTTGACGCAGTCTATGATATTAGGATAATGCACTATTAGGTAATAATTATTATCATAAATACTTCTAAATTATTTTTAATATTTTCCACATGATAAAGTTAGTGATTCATCACATTTTTTTATCGATGATATGAGAATAAAATATCATATTATATGCCAATATCTAGTTTATCTTTTATAAACCACAATAATTAAACCATATATCCCTAAACATGTAAATGTACTAAATTTATAAGGAATACCAATATTGTGGTGTGTTAATAAAAGAAGAATGAATAAAAAATGAATTCTAAATAATTACCAATAATGGTCAACTACTATCATGCTACTGAAATTCACATGTAGTTAAATTATGATAAAAAAACCTTGTCAGTGTGATCAGGTTATATAAATTTCCATGATTTATCATTTAATTCAGATATTTTTTTAGAGTTGTAGTTTAATTTTTTTATCTTCTTCTTTTCCCAATAAATGAAATACTTGTATTTTTTATACCTCAATAAATCCAAAATCTATTTGTACTTAGTTTTTCTACATAACCAAAAGGAAATAGTTTTACTGGTTATGCCTCTATTACAAAATGCAGTTGCAATTGGTCTTTGACTACCCCAAAAAAAATATAGTGTGATATATACCCCTCTATGAGTAGATAGGTCGTAAATAGTGGATTAGGTCATTTATTTGAACTACTATAAAAATATTTTTTTATGTCTTTTAATTATTTCTATATTTAGGTTTTATATTCTATCAATTCATGCCCTTATTGGACCTTTTACTTAGAACTATCTTAGAAATAATTCTAAATTATTGGAAGTATTATCCTTATATAATCAATATAGTTAACCATACTAGACAAACTGATGGCATTACTTTAGCTCCAAGGGACAACTGAGGATAGTATTTCCTAAATTACCTCACTAAAAATATCAATTCAATAATCCCAAAAACCTAAAAAAGAAGAAATTCCACCTTAACTACATTATATAGATCCACCAGAAGATCACTTTTTTATGAAATCACTTCTTTCCAATCCCTCACATATGATTTTTCTATATTTTAAGCCACCGGGACCCTATAAAACTTTGAAACCTATATCATATAATACATTTTTCTTCACAACCTTAGAAAAGGTATCAATATTGAACAACATAATATATGTATAAAGGGTTAATTTGGTTTATCTTAAAGTGTATAGACTTTGGATCTTTATACAAACTTATATATAGTGTAAAATATATAAAATTGGTGAATTTTGTCGTGTATCCTTTCACCATTATTTTCCCCTACCTATTATCCATGAAATCTCAAGACCTGAACCATTAAAGGGTGGTAGAATAGAATTAATCCAATAAATTCTCCTAAAAAATTCCAAGAAAAATCCTACTCCTTTTTCACTTAAATCATCACATCCCACCATATATGAGATGTCACTTCAAGAATAACATTCATCAATATCTCCCTATGCTATTCAGGGGTTTCAACCCTTTCAATAATGCAATGAATATGATCAACCCATTCTTATTCCTACTATGGGGACCCATCACCTTGAAAAATAAGAGGATTATGGAACTTGAAATATAATGTAATATTAATAGTAAATGTCAATCATTGAGGTACTACTTTCCACACATCCTATAGCATGTAATTAATTGACTCTAAGACCTATGTATTAACTATATGGCTAACATGAGGAATGTTCTTACTTTCCCCTTCCTATATACATTCATGTGGTATTTGAGGTAACATATTCTATATTAAAACAAATAATCATGTTTGATTATCCTTCCAAGAATAAGTAACTTAACAAGTTTAGGAACTACATATAAATGGTCTGAATAAAACCTCCTTACCTATCTCATTTACAATATTTATTATGATTTATAAAACTTTAAACATAAAGTAAGATATCTTTATAAACAATTTATAGAATAAGCATGAATATATGATAGAAAAAATAATTTAGAAATATTTTGATGGTTTATATTAATATAGTCATCAAAAATAAATAATTATATTTTACTATTTATTTATTATGAGTTTTAATTAACATAAAACCTCAAATGATTTCACTAATGTAGTGATCAAACACCCTCAAAAACATCATATGTCATGTCACCTTATATAAGTCTACCTATAAACACCACATCATGATGTATAAAACTCAAAATGAATAATATTAAATAAAAAGATCTCAAGTCAAACCCAAAATTCCCCTTGAAACTTAATCGTCAACCATAGTTATGTTGTCCAAGAATATTTATGGGTTACTTCTTGAGTTAAAACCTCTTAGATACTCTCAATCACACTACCCTATAAAAGCCCAGATACCATCTTGTAATGGTCTACACTGAATCACTATTTTACCTAAGTAGAATCACTATATAAACTCTACTATAATACCCCATGTTTTTAGGAATCATATTATTTCCAAAAACTATATGTTTATAATTATAATCTATTTTTGTCTATTCAATCAAAGGAATTAGAATAATTAGGGAATACATCATATAAGATCAGAATTAAACTAAAAT
The DNA here is from genome assembly GCA_963277665.1 of Viscum album. Taxonomy (NCBI): domain Eukaryota; kingdom Viridiplantae; phylum Streptophyta; class Magnoliopsida; order Santalales; family Viscaceae; genus Viscum; species Viscum album. Next base: position 2,024,787,722 of record OY728138.1, read on the forward strand.
AAATTATTCATTCATAATAAAACATTACCAAAAAGAACATGGAACTAAGTATTACAAACCATGGATTGTTACATCTATTAAAATTTCATAAATTGAAATAGGAAAATAAGTAGAAAAGAAAGAAAATTAACACCAGGAGATCTCCTAGATCATATTCACCCTTGAGGACCACCAATAGCTGAAGAAAACCTATGATGAGGAATAAAATCATGAAAAGATAAAGAATATTATGATATCTAAAATTAAAACTACGGAAAAGGAGATGTGTGACTTAAGAATTATGTTTGAAATGAATAAGTTTATGAAGGCTATAAGTATGAAAAGAATATAGCCATTAAAAATATGGTCATTTCAAATATAATTGCTGAAAAGATGGTCATAGAAAATTTGTTCATTGAAGATATGGTCATTGTATATACATGTTTCAAATAGATATACCAATGTTATGTCTTGTTATTCACAAATTTAAATAATATGTTTTAGAAATAATAATAACAAAACAAAACAATACGATATTAATTAAAAAAAATTATTATAAAAACTTTTTTTACGCTATGATATTATTATTAAATAATGATAAGATAAAATTAAAATAAATATGCTAATATCAAAATATTGATACAATTAAATGATTAGGATATAAATAATTAATTTTAATTATATTTAGGTTAAGATCATTTTATGCTTACATAATTATTTTTCTAAAAATTGTCTTTTCATGCACTATGAATTTTTCTTAATGAACTTAATATGTTATGGTTAAATGATGATAGATTAAATTAATGATATACAATGAAATTAATTTAATTATTAATTGATGATATATAAGATTAAGAACATATACAGTCTAAAAAATCATCTTTATAAAAAAGTAGTTTTCATTAAATTTTGATTTTAATTTAAAAGGAAAATTTAAAATTTTTATGAATTTTATTTGATAAAATAAACTTAATTTTTTAATTCTACATATAAAAATTAGTCTAAAATGATTTTTTTAATTTTTATTAAATAATTTATTTTTAGGTGAAAAGTGAAAAATGTCATTTTTACTAAAACTAGAAATTTTACGACTTCATCATTGTATAAGAAAAAAAATAAGAAGTGAATACATGTTTTAATTAATCAAATATGTATTTATAAAGTAAAATTATACATTTTAAAAGTACTATATTTTGTATATAAAACCTATGTTTAACATTTTGAAAACACAAGTAACATTTTAAAATAAAAATAGTTTTTATGCGTTTATATTAAAAAATAGATTTTTATCACTTATAGAAATTAAATATATATATATATTAATTTTTTTTATCAAAATGTAGATATTATTTAATAATTTAAATTTAATTTTTACAAATAAAAATAAGATTACAATGATTAAAGTTAATTACCATGATAATGTTGAAGCTATTATTTTTAATGATTTTTTATTAAAACGGTGTAATTTTTATGAAATTAATTAAATTAACATATTTTAAATAATAACTATAATATGATGTTTAAAAAAATAAATAATTATATTAATTCACATTTAATTTTTAATCAATTCTAAATAATATCAATAACATATAATGTTTTAAAAGCCATTTTTCTATAAAATAAAACTTTATATATATATATATATATATGATTCAATTGAAAAGTTAATTTTATCTTATTTATAAATTGAATTATATTAAATGGAGATTATGTCACGAACTTCCTTGTGTTAACCTGAACTATCACCCGATTCGGCTCACAACAAGGCATCAAGTATGACTCCCTGTACGCCAGAGGATTCCAACTAGCGGCATAGGATTAAAATGATACAATGGAGAGACTATGACCTTATATCATAGTCCTATAACAATGGAAATAGACCAAAAACATATATATCCATGAACATAAGAGTGTGTATAAATAAATAAATAACTGAAGTAAAATAATAATGAATGGAATGTTGTATAAAGACTCAGAAAAACAAAAACATATAAAAACGGGTCACCCACTAGGCCGACAACATATGGAATAAATAAATAAAAAAATATACACAAGGCTCCACTACTTCTCTAAGATGAACCACATATTTAGTATCCATGTCTACTGAATAACTCTATTATGATCTTCAGACTCCACATGAGCAATGACACTTAGAAATGAAACAATGGGCCTCCGCTCGATCCATTACATCCTGTGCTCAACCAGAAAATAGACATAAGGTCTACACCTACACCAAGGTGAATGTGTAGGGGGTGAGAGATAAATATTAGTAGGCCACCCACAATAGTGGTCCTAACATCTACCACCCTAACACATGCATGAAACACCTGATATTCTTATAATATCTGAATGAATACTACCAACACAAATATAAATAAAGACAAGAAATAAAAAAAAGGATAAATCAAAAAGGAAAACAAACCATGGGATCTAACCTGACACCCAAGGTAAATCTACCCTCACTCTAGCCCCATTTAGAGAAATTACAAAATTTGGCTTGAACAACTACACATCAAGTGTGCCCTTATGATCAAGAAGGATCTACAAAGTACACTATAAGGATATGAATGAATGTCAGACCCTAGGATATCATCCTAGGAATTTTATACAATGAATAAAATCTACTGGGATCTAGGACTCAAATAGTGTGATCTAAACTCAATATAAGAACATATAGGTTGAAACAACTAGAGAACCAATAAGTCCTATTTTTTTTTTATAAAAAACCGGGCACCGATTATAGAACCAATAAAGGCGGGCTCCATACCATAATCCAGGATCATCCAGCATCCACAACCCTAGGAGAACAACAACATCCACAATACAAAAAACTCACTTCGTGAGAGCCTCAAAAATTCAAAATCCCTAATCCACTCTAGTATGGGTTTCATGCTAAGATATATGGAGGTTTCAATCATCTATACCACCCATTATCTCACCTATCCCATATAACAATATCCAACTAACATAGGAGAGAAAAATATTAAATCTCAAGGCCAATGCTCAGTCCAATAATATACCAAAGGTCTCCTATCTCAAAACCAGTCCCGAATAAGAATAAAATTAAACCTCAAAGCCCAAAACCTAAAAAAATAGAGATTGATAACACATGAAACCACCAACCAAAACCACTGAAACCATCACCGACCATCTCACAGGCAACCAATCATAGGGAATCCACCACAGTTCCCAAAACCATAGATCAAACAGGAGACCCAACAAGTGTCTCATCTAGCATAGACAATCCTTAATATGAGCCCAATAAAATGAAACTATAGTGAGTCTACCATCTCAAAAAACACTGATCAACACACCCAAAAGGGAAACCTCAAGAATAAACTCCCATAATGGAAACCTCAAGCAGCACCACCCAGAAGGGAAACCTCAAGAAACTCCACTCCAAGAAGGGAATCCTAAAAAAGGTCCCTCATACCTATATCAACTATACCCAATGGTACCCAACCATATATTACGTCCCACAATTTCATACCTACCCAAAGGCTTCTACCATTCTAGACCTCATGTGACCATAACTAAACCTCAAAAAATTGAATGAAAATCCCATCCAAGAAAAAACTTGATCCTACCTATCAGAGTATGTATGAAGAAATTCAAATAGAATAACCTAGAATACTAAACCTAAGGTTATAAATAAGTTTACAACCCTCACATAGTCCTCACAACTCACAACCAAACCTTGGAAGGATTCTAGATCAACAACCACAAATGAACCCTCTAGAAAAAATCTCTCATTCCAAAACACTATCTAGGAAGCCTCTAAATAAAAAAAGGATTCCACCATCTTGATCTACACCAAATGAATATCAAAATGGGATGATCACAAGTTCAATTATTACTCTAGGTCTTGAACACACCTAAATTAACTTACTAAAAAAATACATAGCGTGTACTTCTGAGTACACGACATGTAATCTCAAAGATGTTCTTGCCCATTTACTTCTACACGGCCAGGGCATACTCGGGGTATGCCTGTATACTAGTACATAGCCATGAAAAAAATAGGTTCTACTCATATACTAATACATGAAAAATTCCCCCTCAAATGGGGTGTATTACCCAGCATCCAACCACATGGAAAAGTCCCACTACATTTCATGTACCAAGTGTATACGACATGTACTTCCCAAAACTCTATCTACCCATGTACACAACCACATGGTCAGGTACCTATCCAAGCACTACTGCATTGTGTATACATGAGGTAAAAGGTGTGTAATTATAAATTATCATATTCCCTGAATATAAAGAACACAAGACATGTGTTCATAGAACCACACGTTGTGTGATCAGGATTTCTCAAACGGGAATCCATTTGAACCTCCCAAAACCCCCCGATTCACCTAAAAACCACCAGATCAACCCTATAGTAGTCCCCAATAACCCAAAAACAAGATTAAAACTTAAAAAAACTAACCTATGAGAATTTATGATTAAAAAATTAAAAATTTCATACATTAGAATGGAAACCACTGAAGATTTGATTTGATTCATGGCCTGAAGCTACCGTATGACGGTCTGACTCCACTCAAGCTCCATAGTGGCACATATTTCTCCCTATATCTCTATTATCTACCTATCCATCTCACTATCATGTCTCTTGGAAGAGGACTCTAAAGGGAGGGGCATACACATGAAGAAAATGGTGGAAGGGGAGAAAAGAGAAAAAAAGGAGGAAAGAAAGAAAAAAGAAAAGAAAAGGGAAAAGAAGAGAGAGAATAAAAAGGGATATAGACCGGACCTAGAGCTTGATTAAAGATTATGACTCACCTAGGAAATCCCCCTGATATGTACTCAACCAAGAGGTTGGAATTTAAATCTGACTCCCCCCAAAAAAGGTATCACTAAAGGAACTCATACGAATAAATAATATTCAATTAATTAAATATTAAATACTATCCCAAAATTAAATGGCTCAAAATTCCACAAAAAATCCTATCCTAGGGTAAACGCCATATTATAGGATTAATATAATGGTAAAAAAAGTATCTGAGATCTCCTGATGGAAGAAATTACCATTTTTTACCTGAACACACCTAGGAATAAAAATGTTCAAATTTACCCTAATTTTCACAACTTGTGGAAGGCCATCACGAAATCCCCACAAAAAATGCTTACTTCCCCCCAAGAAGCCTCAATGGAAAACCAATTTCCATGATCTTCCCTAAGAACTGGTGCAACCAATGATATCTCTACTATCCAATTACTGTCCTTACATTGTCCCCATGATATCCTCATTATAAGGGACATTATTCTATGGTCAATTTGATTCTCCTCACCATAAGAATGTACTTATCATCACCCTTTAACAAAATACCAAACTCCATGGTCCACACTTCATCAACTACAAAATACAATGGATACACATGGACAAACCGGTCACACCAAAGCACCAACCCTTAACACCAACCACTACCCATTCCCAGACCAGTAGGAATGACATCCTTAACACTCAACAAACCTCTTAAAATAAGGACCACAAACTCTAAAAAACTATGGTGAACTATCCACCATAAGGATTCCATTAAACCACTCTTATTGTGGCAATCCACACTCAATGGAACAAAATAATACTCAATCAACAATTCACCTGACCAGTGCACACATTTCTTCATTCAATAAGGCATTAATCCAAAAATCCTAAAAAACACCACTCTCCACCTCAAGGAAGAGTGATTATCTAAGAACATACCATAAAAAATAATTTTAAAATGAGACAAGACCTAACAAACCTAGTATAATAGGCCAAAATCACCAACAATGCTCCTCATGCAGGACAGTTCCAACAAACCAGAGCACCCTCAATGATCCTATTCAAACAAGGAATATCCCTTATTATAAGACCCACCACACGACCATGATCTACTCAGGTGTTTATCTAAAACCATGAGCACCTCTCCACGATCCCATTGTGACACTCGAAGTAGAACCATAACCAATAGGTCTAATATTACAACCAAACCTACCCTCTTAAACCAACAAATGAACCACAGGCACTCTTATTGCTACACTTAACAAGCCCAAGTCAACCTCAGACTAACCATATAACTTATATGGACTACCAAAACCTTAGAGAAACTTGATCTTTATCTAGTAATATCTTAGTAATCCCTTCCTTCACCGATCAAACCACACTAGTAGAAGGTCATCCCAAATCCTGAACCAACCCACAATGGTTTCCACACATCCCTCGATGAAGGGAATGCATCTTTACCACCAAAGATCACCTATCCATGTGATAAACATGACTAATCAGCAGAAGAACAATACCTATAGTTTAGTTGATTAGAATTCAACCAAGTAATTATATGAAGAAAAATCATATGAGAAGTTGCTGATACTTTAAACAACAAAACCTCTATCATCAGTAAAAACACCTATAATTTGGAAAATGACATTATAATCCTATGTGGATATTTTGATGCATGAACACATGCCTCTTTACATAGGCCCTGATCCAAAAATTCATAAATCATAAAACCCAAAAATAGAAGTGCCTCAATCAAGGTGAAAATCACACAACTATAATATCAAAAAAAAGAACAAAAATCACATAACCCCGATAACCTAGAATTAATACCATAATAGGTGTTCATGACATAATAACCTTATATCCATCACAAGCTCTGACACATTCCAATATCTCCTTTATACCAACTCCCTAAATAGAAATACAACTAAAGAAATAATTTGATTCCATTTTTTCACAAACCAGCCTGAGTTGACTTGACCCATCACTCAATTCGGCATGAAAAAAGGTCTCAATTATGCCTCCCTATATACCAGAGGTTTACAACTAGTGGGGAGGGACTAAAAGAATATAGTTTAGAGACTATGACCTTAGATCATAGTACAATAATAGTGGAAATAAACCAAACACATACACATCCATGAAAATTAGATTTCACATAAATAAATAAATAACCAAAGTAAACTAATAATGAGTGGAATGATGCATATAGACTCAAACAAATAGAAACATACAAAAACTGTTCTCCTAATGGGCCAACTATATAAATAATAAATAAATGAAAATAAATACACAAGGCCCCACTGCTAATCTAAGAAAAACCATATACCCAGTTTCCATGACAATTGAACAACTACAGCATAGTCCTGAGACTCTACATGGGAAATCCTCCTAAGACATACAACATGGGGCCTCCACCCAATTCACAATACTAAGTTTGAAGTTACCCAGTCAGTATCCAAGTCTCATTAAGAGGGGGAGGGGGTAAATCAATGATGTCTTTTTTCTTTTATGTTTCCAATTTTTGAAACAAACTTTTCCTTCTGTTAAAGAGTTATTTTCCTGCTAAACCCACACAACCACAAGAACATAAGATTTACAAGGTTCACTACTCAATAAGAGTAGCTATATACTTGTTATGTTATGGAAATAATTCAATACAAAAAAATACAATAGAAAACAATCCTTTGATGTTGAATAAAATAGGTAGGATATACCCTTACAATCATGTAGTAATTGAGAGATAATACTCAAGTATGTGTGCACCCTCTTATAAAAAATAGGGTAAAGAAATATCTCTGTGCTTCTTGAAAAACCTTAAAAAATATGATCTTTGAAAACAACTCTTCTATTTCCTATCCAAAAGCTGATAGGAACTACCTAGAATTTATAATAATACTTAGTTCTATACCCCATTCATATCAAGATTCACTTGAAAGCACTCCTTGCTTAATTTGGGTACTCAAATCTTCATCTCGCAGAGCTCCTTCACAGAGCTCCTTCACAAAACTCCCGGCTTTGCAGAGAACTCTAGTTCGCAAATCTCTTTAGTTATCAAGTCTCACTAGATCACAGAGATCACTATTTCATAGAGCACAGATTGGTCTTTGAAAATTTCAATTCTTTCAAAAATCTCAACAGATTTCCATGAAGCTCCTTTCTCTCGTAAAGATTACTTATTTCATAGAGCTCGTTTTCTCCGCGAAACTTCTTCGCAATTCAAGAGCTCTAAAATTCTCGTTAAGTCGCTCTTCTTCTCTTGAGGGGTTAGGGGACTATTTATAGGCATTTTCCACAAACTCTAGAATCTACTAGCCACATCAGTGCCACGTCAGCATCAAATCGCAGAGCTCCATAATTTCCTTTGAAATTCACTCTTTTTCGCGAAGCACCGTGGCTATTTTAAGGATTCGTGAAGCTCATCATAATCGCAAAGCATTATGTCCAATCCTTTTCACTACTGCAATTTTAGTTCTTCCTTTTTCCACCGCGATGCTCCTTCTTCCTTTGCACTGCCACAATGCTTCTTCTTCCTTTGCACCGCAAAGCTTACTTGAAAAGATCTTAACCTCTACCATTCACGAAGCTCGTCGTAATCGCGAAGAACACCGTCAAAATTCTTCATGTATTTTCGAAATCTACTTCATGAAGCCCATATTTTTAAAATTCATGCCTTTTCCATATTTTGAAGTGATTTTCAAGGAAATACACTTTTCTCAATGCTAGCCCAACTCCAAATTTTGGGCCCCAAAAATTTGGAAGAAACTGGAAAACTACACTACCTTAGACACCTACTTCTACAAGACCAACCATTCTGATTGGCTGCATCTTTTCTCCCCCTTTCCTTCATAATGATTTCATCACAAGTTCTCTAACAAACATATGATATTTTTGAAATACAGAACAATAAATCATCATCAGATTTACCATGGAAAGTATTGTAACTTTCTGGCCTTTCCTCACCCACTTATGCAAAGTGAAGTGATTTCCTTTCTTCGCAAACTTCCTTGACAAAAAAAGACAATACTTAATTTACTCAGAAACATCATCATCCAACTTGGTCATAAAAATCTCCCCCTTTGGATTTTTTTTTCAACCAAGATTTATAAATCATCGAACTTTGAAACCTCATGAAATGAGTCACTTATGAACAATTCTAAGCCCACATGAGCTAACTCATTGTATGAAACCAAAATTATCGACTGCAAGGCCATTCTGTCCAAAATTAGTGACTATGAAACCAAATCGCATCAGCTATCCTCCAAAACCTTCTTAACCTCATCAAAATTCATGTAATAACAAAAAAAAATTGTTTCTTACAACAACTCTGCAACCATTCTGGAACCATTTGAATATACATTTAGAATAGTTCACACATTACATGCTAAATTCACAGCTAAACCAAAACTCCCCCTTTATGTATGACTCAATAAGGATAGATTTATGAAAATTCCCCCCATGAAAATACTATCCAAAGGTAATATGAGAGAGGGGACATAAAAACGTACCTCAACCTTGTTGAGAAGGAGGTTGGATACCCATGTTCAACCTCAATTTATAAAATGGTTCATTCAGTAAAGGTTTTGTGAATATGTAAGCAACTTGTTAAAATGTAGGAATGTACTCCAGCCTCAATTCATTCTTATACACCTGTTCTTTGATGAAGTGGTATGTTATGTCAATGTGTTTTGAACGAGAATGTTGTACCAGATTCCTTGTAATATTTATTTCACTCTAATTGTCACATCCCAAGAGCAAGGGTAGCTTTACTTCAACAAGGAGATCTTCTAACTGAGTCTTCATTCACATGTGTTGGGTAGCATCTTGATTAGAAGAAACTTACTCAGATTCACATTTTCTAAGAGTTATTGAATTCTTTTTCTTTGTATATCAACTAACACAACTATTCCCTAGAAAGAAAACTCCACCAGATGTGGATCTTCTATCATCAATGTTTCCCACCCAATAAGAATATGAATACCCGAATAGATCAATATTTTCTGAGCCATCATACCTGTTTCCAAAATCTGTTGTGCCTTTGATATATCTAATAATTCTTTTTCCAGCAATCAAATGTGATTCTTTAAGAGTGCTCTGAAATATTTCACATAAGGTAACAACATAGACGATGTCAGGTCTTGAGGTAGTCAAATATAAAATAATTCCAATCATCTTTTGAAACTCTTTCTAATCAACTACCTTGACTTCTCCATCTTTAGAAAACTTGGTTCCCACTGAAATTGGTGTGGACACTGGTTTTTAATTTTCTATTCCAAAATTCTTTAGAAGTTCCTTAGCATACTTTTCTTGAGAAAAAAAATGTGATTCTTCTTCTGTGAAATTTGTAACCCAAGAAAGTATTTCATTTCTCCCAGTATGGACATCTCAAATAACTTCTTCATCTCCTAAGAAAATCTTTCACATGATATTTCATCATTCCCAACAAAGATAACGTCATTGACACAAACAATTATGATCAAAGAAAACTCCTGACACTCCTTGATGTATATATTAATGTCAACTCTTACTTTCTTAAAATTCATATTCCTCAAACAAGTATCTAATTTAGAATACCATGACCTCAGAGCCTATTTTAGCCCATACAAAGCCTTCTTCAACCTGTACACCTAACTTTCATACTTCCTAATAACAAATCCACAAGGTTGATCAATGTAAACTTCTTTGTCAAGGTCACCATTCAAGAATAGAGATTTTACATCCATTTGAACGATTTTGTAACCTCGTTGTGCATCAATAGCAAGAAAGATTCTGATTGTTTCTAATCTTGCCACCAGAGAAAAGGTTTCATAAAAAAAATGCCTTCAATTTGTGAATATCCTTTGCAAAACTATATTTCTTTGTTTCTTATTACATTACCTTCTTCATTAATCTTGTTCCAAAAAACCCACTTTGTACCAATAATGTTCTTGTTATACAGAGTGGGTACAAATTCCAAAGTATCATTATTATCTATCTGATCAAGCTCTTCATTCATATCCTGAACCCATTCTGGATGCTCAAATTCTTCATTTACATCATTCGTTTCAACTTTAAAATAAAGATAAGTATGTGAAATAACATTCATTGTTCTTCTTGTTTGAACCCTATTATGTTGATTGCCAATAATGTTATGAGCCTTCACTTGTTTCCTTAGCCTAAGATGGTCTGTTTGAACTTTATCCTCATCACTTGAGATTTCTGAGTCTGATTCCTCTTCTTGAGTAGGATTAACACAGTCTACAACATTATCAGAATCGTTTACAAAATTTTCTCTATCCTGCTCAGATTTTACATCAGCATATGAATGCTTTTGTTTATCAACATTTTCAACAAATTTTACATCTGAATAATCAATAATTCTTCCAATTTTTTTGAGACATCTATATCCTCTACCTTCTAGAGAATATCCAATAAAAATTCCATCATCTCCTCTTTGCTAAAACTTTCCAAGGTTTCCACCTTTCTTCTTTGTAATGCATGGACTCCCAAAAAATCTTAAGTATTTCATACTTGGAGTTTTTCCATAGAACATTTCATATAGAGTCATATCTAAGTTTGGACTATAGAAACATAGGTTCTGAATATACACAACAATGCTCATAGCTTTCCTCCAATAATAATGAGAAAGATTATGTTCAAGTAACATAGTTCTCCCCATTTCCACCAGACTTCTATTATTTCTTTTAAAACCCAATTTTGTTGAGGTGTGTATGGTGAACTAAACTCATGTTGAATTACATGATTCTCAAGATAACTTTCAAACTCTTCATTCTTATACTCACCACTATTATCAGTTCTCAACTTCTTAACTGAATACTCACATTCCTTCTCTACTTTCCTCGTGAAACTCTTAAACATTTTCAGAGCATCTAATTTATGTCTCATATACATAACATATGTAATTCGATTAAATTAATAAATTAAAGTAATGAAGTACTTATCTAAATTTTTATATTGATTACTCATTGATCCATAGATATTAGAATGTATGAGATACAAGGGTCGTTTTGAGAGAATGTCAACTCTCTTATGCATAGAGTTTGTAATATTCCCTTTCTCACATATAGTGAAACACCAATATCTTATTCTTGATAAATCAGGCATATCTCAGACACTTTCTTGATTTGATAACTTGCACATATTTCTATGAAACATATGTCCCAACCTTTTATGCCATAACTGATTTTTCATCCACCACACCCATATAACAAGAGTTCTGTACTTCACCAACATGGAACAAATTCCCTCTTGTACTTTGGCCTCTTGTAACTACATTTCCATCATTTTCACTTTTCATAACAAACCCATATTTTCTAAAGATAAATTATTTCCCTCATCATAGAGTTTTGACACACTTAGAAGGTTGTGTTTCATCCCATAAACATATAGTGTTTTTATAGATTTCATCTTTTCTTTTCCAATGATGGCTGAACCAACACCTTTGATCCTTAGAGATTCATCATTTCCAAATGTCACTGTTACTTATTTGAAATATTTCACATTCTTTAACATGTTTAAGTATCTTATCGTATGAGACAAACACCCACTATAAAGGATCCATGGTCGTTCTCATTTTGTAGCTTTTAAAGAAGTTTAAAAACAAGAGCTTTCTTTTCATCCTTTTCTACCACTTTCTGCTGTGCTTTCTCCAATTTTCTAGCCAAGTCATGTGTTCTGTCCAGAAAAAAAGCACTCATTCTTTTTAGACCTAGAAAATCTATCTTTCTTAGCCTTTAAAATCTACAGCTTCTGAGAATTCCAAAACACTTTTATTTTTTTGGTAACACAATTAGATAACCCTTAACAAGATTTTCAGGTCGATCACATCTTTCACAGATAGTTTCCAGTGCTTGGAACTTATTATCAATTTTCAAACCAACCTTCTTAGATATATTATGGACTGTATTTTGAGAGTTTTTATTTTGAAAATATTGAATCCCCCTCAGTCCATATCTTTCAAAGCTTATGGAATAGTAGTAATGTTTTTGATTGAACCAACACATATTTTCCATGTGTCTGAAACCACCAAAATACCAGTAGTATCCATAGAATGAATATTTACCTCTGAAACTTCCATACTAACCGGAGTTATGAACATGTTTATCATCAATATTATTATCAGAACTCTGTTGAACATTGACCTTCATATTTTTGATTATAACTTTCTTCTTCAGCTCAATTTTTTTTTCAGACTTACCAGAACCATAAGTAGTAGAAATCTTTCTAGACTTGATATTTTTAGATGTTTCTGATTTTTCAGTATTGCTAACTTTGACTCCATACATAGACTTTCTATCATTGTTCTTATTAGAACTAGTTACATATTTCTTCTCAACCTCTGAAGGTAACTTTTTTTGATCTTTCTTAGGTTCATTCTTATCAGAACATTCACCAACTTTGGTAACATAGTTTTTGAACCTTGTGTTCCTTTCCTCATCTTTAGAAAGTTTATGTTGGAGATGTTCCAACTCATCTAATTTTGCCTTTATCTTTAATTCCAGATGATCATTACGAATCTTTTTAATCTCAAGATAATTTTTAGATCATCAATCTCCTTTTAAAAAATTTCTTTATTATCAGAAAAACATTCTTGGTCATTTGATGAAGAGTTTTCATTTTTCAATTTCCTATTTTCCTTCTCAAGCCTTTTAATCTTCCTCAAACCTTCCTTCAGCTCTTCTTTTAGATACTGTTCAAGTTGAGTTTCCTCTTCTTCAGTGCTACTACTCTCATAATCATTATTATTCACTATTGCAAAAAAGTTAATCTCTCTAGATTTCTCAGTAATAGATTTTTCAGATTCAGTCTCACTATCATCATCTTCTTCATTTTTTGACAAAAAGATTCTTCTTTTTTATTTGAATAGCTTTTTATCGTTACCTCAGCTAGAATATTTATCTTTTTCACCATGTTTATTCCATGACCTTCTTGGTATTCTATATTATTTATCACTATCTTCATCTTTCCCTTTTTGAAGGAAATTATCCACAAAGTGGCCAACATATCCACATTAAAAACATTTTAAAGGGAGTTTCCCTTTGTATTTCCCAGTGAATATTTTCACATTTTTAGAAAACGAGGATAAAATTTGATCAAAGTTTTGACATACCTCATTTTAAAATTCGGATTCACTAGCTTCATCTTCAATAATAATTTTATTCAACTTCTATTTCTTTGCAGCCTTGAAATAAATTTCTCTATCATATTTTGATTTTCTCTTTATAGTCATCTTCCTTCTCATTTCATAAGTGATGAGAGTGATATGAAAATCATCCAGGGATAATGTTTCAGGGTCTCTATCTTCCAGTGACGAAACTTTAACATCAAATTTTTCAGGAAAAATTCTTAAGATCTTTTCAACATCTGTATAATCTTTCAACTTTTCACCAAGACATATGATTGTAATAAAATTTTCATTTATCCGGGTAAAGAAGTCCCCAAATGATTCATACTCACCCATTTTAAGTATTCATACTTTACCCTCCAAATTTAAAGTTTTTCCTTCTTCACTTTTTTGTTTCCTTCATAGATGTTTTTTAGTTTGTTCTAGATTCATTTGGCTATAGCAACACCTTTTACTCTTAAATATTCACTCTCAGAAATAGATGAGAGTAATGCATTTTTATCTCTTCCATCATTCTCAATATTATTCTTATCAACAAGAGTAAGAGGAACCTTATCATCAATAGTAGGAAATCCATCTGTTGTAGTTTCAATAACTTCATATCCAAGAGACATAAGATAAGGTATCATTATATCCTTCCAGATATGATAATTCTTCCCATCAAATATCAAAATCCCTTTACTATTCACACAATTCATATTCTCCATAAAAACTTATCTTCAAAAACTTCAACAAAGAACAAACAAAGGGAACCTCCCTTTGGTTCCAATTGAAGTTACCCAGTCAGGATCTAAGTATCACTAAGAGGGGAGGGGATGAATCAGTGATATATTTTTCTTTTATGTTTCCCCCTTTTGAAACAACCTTCACCTCCTATTAAAGAGTTATTTTCCTGCTAAACACATACAACCACAGGAAACCAAGATTTATAAGGTTCACCACTCAATAAGTGTAGCTACGTCCTTGGTATGGTAAAAAAATAATCCAGTACCACACAATCCACTAGAAAACAAACCTTTGATGTGGAATTCATTGATTAGTATATACCCTTTCACTCGTGTAGTACTTAAGAGATAATCCTCAAGTATGTGTACTATCTCTTAGCACAAATATGGTAAAGCAATATCTTTGTGATATTTGAAAATACTTCAGAAATATGATCTTTGAAAACAACTCTTCTCTTTCCTATTAAGAAGGTGATAGGAACTACCAGAACTTCATAATAATACTAGTCCTATACCCCATCCATATAATGATCCACTTAAAAGAACTTATCACTTAATTTGGGCACTCAAATATTCAACTCACAGAGCTGCTTTGCGAAGCTCCTAGCTTCTTAGAGCACTCTAGTTCACAAAGATATATAGTTCACAATTATCACTTGATCATAGAAATCACTATTTCACAGAGAACATATTGGTCATTGTGAATTTTACTTCTTTCAAAAAGATCAACGACTCACCGTGAAGCTCTTTTCCCTCACGAAGCTTACTGCCTTCGCAAAGATCTTTTTCTCTGCGAACCTTCTTCACAATTCGAGAGCTCTAAAATTGTCGTTAAGTCTCTCTACTTCTCTCGAGGGGTTAGGGGACTATTTATAGGAATTTCCCAATAAATCTAGAATCTTACAACCACCTCAGCGCCACATCAGAATCAAATCATGGAGCTCTGTAATTTCCTCCAAAATTCTCTCTATTTTGCGAAACACCATGGCTATTTTACAGATTCGCAAAGCTCATCATAATCATGAAGAGTTTTGTCAAATATTTTGCACCACTGAAATGCTCCTTATTTCTTTGTTCCTCTAAAATTCTCTGTCTTCCTTTGTGCCGCCACAATGCTCATTATTTCTTTGCACTACAAAGATTACTTGAAAATCTCTTCACCTATTCCATTCGCGAAGCTCGTTGTAATCGCGAAGAACACCATCAACATTCTTCATGTATTTTCTCTACCGTTCCTTCATAATGCTTTCATCACAAGTTCTCTAACCAACTTATGATCTTTGTGAAATATATACCATCAAAGCATCATCAGATTTACCGTGGAAAGTATTGTAACTTTACGACCTTTCTTCACCCACTTATTTAAATTGAAGTGATTTCCTTTGTTCTCAAACTTCATTGAAAACAAAAGACAATAATTCATTCACTCAGAAAATTCATCATCCAACTTGGTCCCAAAAAAGTTCCCAAAATGCAATTAGACATAAGTTCTACACATACACTGAGGTTCTCATGTAGGGGGTGAGAAAAAAAATATTAGGAGACCACCCCCAATGGTGGTCATTACCTCTTCTTTCATAATATGTGAATGTAAAACATGAAATTCCAACCTATCAAAATGAATATTGATGACATAAAGATAAAAAAATAAGAAATAAAAAATAGGGGATGAAACAAATAAGAAAATTGTAACTAAATTTTCTATCATGACACCCAAGGTAAATCTACTCTCTCTCTTTCCCCATCTAATGGAATTATGAAATGTGACTCACAGAACCACACAAGAATCACATCTTCTTGATAAATAAGGACCTCTAATGTCCACCGTGAGGACAAAAATTAATGCCAAAACCTAGTATCTCATCCAAGGAATTTGAAATAATGAATCACATATACTAGGATCTAGGAATCAAATATAACAATATGAAATGGAAATAGGTATATCTTGGTCGATAAAACTAGAGAACCATATAGTCCTAAAAGTCTTGTAAAACAAATATGGCATGAATATGTACCCAAAAAAAGAGATATCTATACCATAATTAGGGATAATATAGAATTCATTTCCCCAAGAGCATAAAAACATCCAAAGTACACAAAACCCAATATTTGAGTGCCTCAAGAACTTATGAGCTCGAATCCACTATAGTCAGGTTGTCACACAAAACTAAATGGGGTACGTACCCATCCAGATTTTCCATTATCTACCTAATCCCATCTTACCACAAACATCCAAAATGGGAGAGTAAAAGAGTCAATATCATGGCCAACACCCATTCCATTAATATCCCAAAGGTCTCCTCTCCCAAACATAGTACTGAACAAGATCAGCCTAAAACATTTAATCCCACAAGCTCAATAACTAGGGTCGACTAACACCTAAATAAATGGACCAAAACCACTAAAAATAGCACCATATATATCAAAACCATCCAAGCACATGGTAGCCGCCATGGTTCCCAAAACCATAAATCAAATAGGAAAACCGACAAGGGTATTCTCTAGTATAGACAAACCTTAGTCGAGCCTGCTAAAATGGAATCATGGCTAGAATAATATCTCAAAAAACCATTGATCACCATGCCTAGAAGGAGAAATTGAAGCATCACTACCCAGAAGAAGAACTTCAAGAAATACCATGAATATAATGGAAGCCACAAACACGCCCCTCGAGCCTATATAAACTTTTCTCAAGGGAACCCATCTATATCTAACATCCCATGATTTTTCCAAATCCAAAGGCTCCAAACCCTATATACCTCAAGCGAACATACCTAGACCTCAAGCAACCAAATGATGATCCCATACAAGAAAACACCTACCAAGATCTTTCCAAATAATCTTAAATAGACTATCCCAGAATCCTAAATCCGAGGTGATCAACAAGAGAACAACCATATCATGAGAATAAAAACTCAAAATCAATTCCCCAGAAGGATTATAGACCAAAAACCTCAAAGTAACCCTACCAAAATACTATCTCAATCCCAAACACCATCTAGATGGTCTTTAAACTTCAAAAGGTTTCCATAGTTATGATCTATGTGAAAAAATAATTAGAATAGACTACTCACATGTCCAATTATGATTATAGGGATTGAAGACACCCAAAACCCATTACTATAAAAATTAAATGACATGTAAATATGAGTAAATGGTGTGTAATATCAAAGGTGCACATGACCAATTACTTCTACACAGCTAGATCACACTTTAGGTCTGCCTGTGTGCTAGTACACAACCACAAACAATATGGGGTCTGACTGTGTACTATTATATGGAAAATTACCCCTCATACAACATGTCTTCTCAAGAACCCAACCACATGGAAATTTCCTACTACATGGCATGTACCTAGGGTACATGATGTGTACTTCCCAAAAATCCATTTTCCCAAGTACACAACCACATATCTAGGTATATGGATAATAACTAATATAAGTTGTGTACTTTAGGTATAAAACATATACATATATTTGATCATCTTACATGAATATAAATAACACATGATGTGTGTTCATAAAACCACATATCGTGTGATCAGTATTTCCCGAACAGAAATCCTTTTGAACCTCCCAAAACCCTCTGGTTTTCCAAAAAACACAAGATAAACCATCTGAGGGTTCCCAAAAACACAAAAAAATATTAAAACTAAAAAAATAACCTATGAGGATTTATAGTAAATTCATTAAAATGTTACTACCTTCTAATGGGAAATTCCGAAGCATTAATCAGTTTCATGGTCTGCAGTTGCTGCACGACGATCCTACTCCTCCTGAGCTCTATAATGGCACCTCCTTCTCCATCTCTCCCTCTTCTCTCTTTCCTTATAACTAACCACTATCTCAACCTAATACCCCAAATGGAGGGGATTACACATGAATAAAAAATGGGGAAGATGATAAAAGATGAGAAAAAGGAGGAAAGAAAGAAAAATTAAAAGGAAAGTAGAAAAGAGGAGGAGAAGAAAAGGGGGCCTAAGCCAACCTTGATTCCCAGTGAAAGGTTATTCATTAATAAGGAAAACACCCTAATCTGGATGCAACCATGAAGTCATAATATTAATCCAAAACTCTAGATAGAAGATATCACCCAATTAACCTATGCAAATAAATAATATCTAATTAATTATATCTTAAATATTCTATAATCATTTGAACGAATAGAATTATACCAAAAATATTATACTAGGATAAACACCCTATTCTAGGACCAAAACAGTGTTTAATTTTTTTTAAAGATCTCCTAATATTATAAATTACCATTTTTTCCCTCAACACAGTAACGACTTGAACTATTATAAATAAAAGTTCCCTTTTGATTTAATTAAAAGTATTATTATGTAATATGGTTATATAAAACAAAAGAACTTATTTGGTTTCATTATATTCTATCATATTTAAAAAACCATTAAGAATCATTATCTTTGAAAATATATCCATCAAATAGTGATCATACGATTAATATAAATATAGGGTTTTAACAAATGAAATTGACAAAGACAAAGTAACGACCTCAACTAGTAGAATCATACCCTATGAATCCCATTTATTAGATATTCCAAGGGAGATAACATCAATGGGAATTACCTTGACCAATACCAAGAGATATCTCACAACTTAAACATGAGAAAAATCATTTACATGAGAACTTCAAACTAATCGAGATCACGACCCAAACCATGTATGCCAAACCACCCCATGAAAGTCTCACCATTGCACACCTTAATCTTAGTGAGTTTTCTTTTATTAAAGTTATATGTATCATGATGCTAGAAATATGAGTATATAAATTATTTTTAATATAATAATGAACATATTTTCATCATATTATTGTTACTTTATAAATGAATTTTATTTTAATATAATAAAACACAAATTGCATCTTTGGGTAATATTAAAATTCAATTAAGAAATTTATTTTTATGAATCAATGTATTTTTGAAATAAAAAATAATTATATATAATATTATTATTAAATAATATTTATTAAATATAAAATATCATATAGTTTTTATAAAGTCAAATATAATTTTTATAAGGGTTCAAAAACTGTTAATGTAAAAAAACTCATCATTTCTCAATAAATGTTGATTAATATTTTAAAAGTGAAAATACATATATTTAGAAAATTATTTTGATAAAATGAATATTATTTTTTGAATCATAATGTAAAAATTATTCAATGGTAAATTTTTCATAATTTTTTGTGATAGTCAAATTTTCAGGTAAAAATTAAATACAGTATAAATATACGGTATGTTTTATGACATCATTATGACCCAAAAGTGATGTAATAAATACTATAAAAGGTATAAAAGACAAAATATATGTTTTCTATTTAAAATAATGAGATTTTAATTTTATTTTATTAATTTTATAAATCCATTATAAATCCTCCAAAACCATTAATATATTTTAATGTTTTTAAATCATTTCTTTAAGTGTATGACTCACCTCCACATAAGAAAGAAATTATTTTATTATGTTAATAACTTGTACTTATAAAATAATTAAAAAACATCCCATTTGGAATAAACCACGGTAAAAAATAATGGGAAGTTTTATGGGTTTGGTTATTTTATTATATAGAGTCCAAAACCTAAGTCTGAGAAATAATAAAAAAATCCCCACTCATTTATTATATAAACCATCCCAAGATATCATTACTATTCACAAAAAATCCTTGGATTATGTCCTTAATCTTCCCTAACCTCTCTATAGTCCTACCATGGTGACCCCAAGATCTCAAGAATCTCCTCCTAAACATTTGGTGTCACACACTCTAGTAAAGGATCATTTCCATTTTCCTCTTTATTCAAGTTTCTTATTTTCCTTATATATTTTATCTTCATTTTTTTATGATGGGATATTTTATTCCACATACACTTACTGTACAATTTCTTTCAAAATTATGAGATACCCCTTTCTCTCTCAATAACACATTTTATGAATTTTTAAGCAACATCGTTATGCTACCAAAATTTCACTGCAATTTTCCTTGCCAAAAAAATTGTGTAGTGAATACCATACCCATTTACTATCAAGGATATTCACCATTATACAATTATAATTATTTAAATTAGGACTTAAATGTATGTATTACACACTTCTTAATCACGGAATAAAATATGATGATGAATGAATCCATGTTTTATGATCCATGTGGAACACTTAAGAATGAGAATGAATTGAAATTGACAGGTGAACTCAGAATTATATAGTGATCCAATGCATTGGGTAGTGTTTAGTCTCATGAGATGTCATTTTGGGATAGGAAACTTACCAGATTTCTTTATGGGACTTTGTTCCATTATGATGTGTGGGTAGTTATACTTAAAAATTATGTTTATGATGTAGTGTTTTAATTTGTTGCCACATTTCCCATGTTATGATTATCATGATATATCATGACTTATTATTCATATTTCTAATTTTCACACCTTTTATTCCACTTTTTATTTCTATTGTATAAAATTTATAATTCTCTTCATGTTATTCCACGTTTATTCCCTTATTTGGATTTATAGCTCACCCCTTTCTTATGTATGTTCTCGGATTATCCCAAGTAGTTTTAAGTGTGATAATGTTAAAGAAGTTTTCAATAAAGATAATGTTTTTTCCTATTTTAAGTTTCTATGTAATGCATATAATTAAAAAATAAACTATAATTTTTGATCTTCTGGGTTTTATTAAATGTAACCTTATGTAATAAATCATGCATTAATGTGAAATAAATAGTAGGGTTGTTATAGTTTATATCAAAGGAAATGTTTTTTTATTTTTGTAAATAGGATTAAAAAACTCTTGAAAAAGACTTAGGGCTAAGAATAAATATAATAAAACATACCTCAATTTTGTTAAGTATAGTGTATGTGGTTTATAAAGAAAATGAATCCATGTCTGGATGATACAAGTAGATGCGGTTCTGGAAAAAATATACCTAGGGGTAAAGACTTTGAAAAGATATGTCAGGCCTTAATTGACATAACCTGGTACATGACAATGGGACTTACTATACACCTACTTTGACAGTCCTGGGGTATATGGTTTGTTAAAATAATAAGATCATTATGAACCATTATTAAGGGAATAAAAGAATTCCCATAAGAATTTGTTTTAGGAAATAGATCATAGATTGAAGCCTAGAAATTCATAAGTTAAATAAATACATGTAATTTATAAGTTATCCCTTTAATTTTATTTAAATCCCATTTATGTGTTTTATAGTTTAAAAATAATCATCCTGAATTTTCACTTTATTCTAGACAATGGTCAGAAATAGGAGTAATCAGGTAAACAATCAATACGACATGCAATGTGATGACTACCCCAAAGAGATGCCCAACCTGATGGGAGTAGGAGTAGAAAAAAATACACTCTTAGATAACTCAAGTTCTGAATAGAAATATAGATTAGGACGAGTTCCGAAATCATCCTAATAAAGAAAAACAACAATTGAGTCCTTTATGAAACAAAGTCCTCCAACTTTAAATAGATAATTTGATACTTTGATCATAGAAAAATGGATTAACTCCATTGATAAGATCTTATCCATACTTAAATGTTCCAAAAAATAGAAGGTTCTAATTGCTATTTACTATATGGATGGAGAATCTGATCAGTGGGGGACATTTATCAAGAATATGAAGCCTGAGGAAGAGAGTGAAGTGATGGTGTGGAAGGAATCCCAAAAAATATTTTTTAATAAATTATTTCCTCTCACTTTTTAACTTAAAATGGAAAGGTATTTCCTTTCCATCAATAAAAATGAATAAAAATATATTAGAAAATACAAGGAAAACTTCACAAGAAATTCATGATATGCCTCCTACTTTTTCATTACCTCTGAATTCATGGTTGACCACTTCTTTGGTGGGCTAAAACCCAGTCTACAAAAATCCATAATAATCCGTGAATTTGATATCTATGAGGAAATTGTATGATGTTCCCTCAAATATGAAATGAATATTGGTGAATATAAAGAGTATCATAGTTATAAGAAGTGAAAATTGGAGATTAATTATGGCAATTTGATGGAGAAATATAACAATGCCAAGAAATTTCAACATCCCACTTGTCAAAGATGTGGAAAGAAGCACCTTGATAATTTTCTAAGGGGAATATGGAATTGATTTAAGTGTGGGAAATAAGGGAACCTAAATACCAGTTTCCAACATGAGAAACCTACTAATGAGATGGAGGAATTCAATTCTCTAGTAAAACCTCAAAATATTGTTCATTTCTTCAACTGCAAGGAACCATGGAACTTTTCAAACAAATTCACTAAGACAAGAGTTTTTAGAGACAAAAAAAACCTCCAAGGCAGCAAGGGTGATCTTTTTACATCAAAACCACTATGGTGGATCCTGAAAACAAAGTGTTTATAATAATTCTAGTTATTCATTAAAGAACAGTGAACATACATTTTTATTCTGGTTCTATGAATTCCTTCATATTATGAAAGTTCAATATAACTATTCAAACTCCATCACAAATCATGTAAGTACATCCATTGATGGAAGAAAAAAATGGTGAAATTATTTCATCCCTAGTATATAAATCTTCCCCTATCTATATTTGTGTGATTAAATTCATATAAAAACTTGGAATACTCCCTTTGGTGGAATTTGATTTTATTCTAGGAATGGATTTTATTTCCCTATATAGATCCAACATAAACTGGTATAATAAGGAAATAATTATCTATATTGAGAATCATCCTTTGATTCTATACAAGTGTAAGGAGGATGATGAATCTTCGTTAGCACCAACATCTCAAGAATGGATTTTATTTCCCTACAAGTAAGCATATCTAACTCAAATTATTGAGTCTAAGGAAAGAATCATCCTTGAAGACATGCCCATTGTGAGGAAATACACTGTTTTATTTCCCGAGAAATTTCCTAGTCTTCCTAATTTATGAGATTTTGAATTTTTAGTCAAGATTATTCCTTAGGAATTTCTATTATCCAAGACTTAGTATATAATGGAAGTTGTAAAACTTGATCAGCTAAAGAAACAACTATAGGAGAATCTTGATAAAGGGTTTATATGCCCAAGTTCTTCACCATGAGGTGCTCTAGTCCTCTTTATCAAGAATAAGGATGGGTCAATGCACCTTTTCATCGATTATCGTAAGCTTAAAAATATCATGATAAAGAACAAGTATCCTATTCCATATATTAATGAATTGTTCAATCATCTATGTGGAGAAAAATAATTTTCTAAGGTGTATATTTTGTCCGGATATTATCAAGTAAGGGAGAAGAAGGAAGATATCACCAAGAATACTTTTCATACAAGGTATATGCACTATGAGATAATAGTCATTCCATTAGGACTCACTAATTCACTATAAATATTCATTGTCTTGATAAATAGATAATTTAAATATTACCTCGAAAAATTTATGGTAGTCTATATATATGATATTCAAATATTTTCCAAGACCAAGGAGGAGTATAGGGAGCATTTGAGCACTATGCTAAAGACCTTGTGAAATGAGAATCTTTATGAAAAGTAAGAAAAAAATGAAATTTATGTTTAATGTAAGTCTCATTCTTGGGGAATATCATCACATGAAATGGGTTATCTATGGACCCTTCAAAAACAGAATCAATTAAAGGATGGTCGAGGCCAATATATATGATAGATATCCGTAGTTTCCTTTGATCAGCTGGGTATTATCGCCAATTTTTTAGAAATTTTCATGATTGTAAAACATTATAACCAAGATAACTCAGAAGGGAATAAAGTTTTCTTAGAATGATAAATGTGAATAGAGCTTCATAGAGCTAAAAATGAGGCTTATTACTTCCCCTACGATCACACTACCCACATGTGGAGAACGTTTCATGGTATTCAGTGATACTTAGAATAAGGACTTGGGTTGTGTGTTAATGAAGAATAACAAAGTCACAGACTACACTTCAAGGTATTCTAAAGTTCATGAAAAAAACTACCCAACACATGTTATGGAGTAGGATTCAGTGATATTCACTTTGAAAATATGGCGGAATTATCTCTTTGGGGAGAAGTGTGGAATATATATGGATCAAAAAATCCTCAAGTATATATTCAAACATAAAGATATGAATATTCTCCAAAAAAAATGGTTAGAGAAAATAAAGGGTAATGAATAATCAATTCACCACCATCCTGGTTTAGAGAATAAATTGACATAAACTATAGGTAAAAAGGATCAATAAATTCTATCATTTATGAGAATTTAGAGGGATATGATCTTCTTATATTTCTAAAAGATAAACATGAGGATCATAAAGGAAGGAACATCATAAATAATTTCACAAATTATTGCTCAACCATCCCTTATGGAGAAGATAGAGGATGCTCTAAGAGATGATGTAGAAATTCAGAAGAAAGTGGAAGATACAAGGAAAGGGAAATCCTCTGAGTTCAATGTTAGTGAAGAAGTTGTGATATTTGGGTCAAGAATATATGTACTATCAAATATTTATTTAAAGAAGGATCTGTTGGATGATGCACATAGCTTAAACTTCTCTATCCATCCTGGAAGCACAAATATATATCAATATCTCTGAGAACACTATTGGAAGGACAATATGAAGAATTGGATCATAGAATATACATTAATATGTATTGCATGTTAGCAAGTGAATGTGGAAAAAAATATAAGGGGATGATGCAACCATTATCCATACCTACATGGAAATGGAAAAACATCACTATGGAAATTTTTAGAAGACTTCCAAAGACATCTAGAGGAAACAATGTGATCTAGCTTATGGTGGATTGTATTAAGACTGCACACTTCATTGAGATTCAAGAGGACTTCTCACTGGATCAACTTGTATAGATATACATAAGATAAGTGGTGAGGATTCATGGATTACCACTATCAATTGTATCTGATTGAGATATCATATTCAACTCCAAGCTATAGAAAAGTCTCCAACATTTTCTAAACACTGAGTTGAACTTCAACATGGCTTACCACCCTCAAACTGATGAAAAATCTAGGAGGACTATCCAGAAACTTGAAGAAATGTTGAGCTATAATCAATTGAATTCAAAGAGGTGAAAAATACATGCATGTTGGGATGATTTTGGTAAACAAACTTCTATCTCCTTAAATATTCTAGGATATGGTGGAAAACTTCAATGCCATTTAACAACACATCAAGGCTTCTTAGAGTCAAAAGAAGAGATTTTCTGACAATCATCGATGAGACCTAGAGTTTGATATCAGAGACATGGTATTACTACACATGTCTCCATGGAATAATGTGATGAGATTTGGGAATAAGAGAAAGCTTGGTCCAAGATACATCGACCCCTTTGATATCATTGATTTCATCATAGTGTTGGCCTATTGACTAGCACTCAAACTGAACCTATCTCAAGTACATTATTTATTCCATGTATCCCTCTTGAAGAAGTACATACCAGACCCCTCACATGTACTTAATCCAGAGGTGGTACCATTGTATAGCGGTCTTTCCTATGGAGAGCAGCCGGTGAAGATCTTAGATTATAGAGACAATGTTCTACAAAATAAAACCATGCATCTTGTCAAGGTGCTATGGAGAAACCACATGTTTGAGGAAGCGATGTAAGAACTATAGGAAGTGATGAAACATAGTCACCTGCATCTTTTTTAGTGCGGGAAATAAAAATTTTGATGGAAAAATTTCTTAAGGGGGAAATATTGTAACGACCCAAACTATTATAAATAAAATCCACCTTTTGATTTAATTAAATGTCATGTTTTATAATATAGTTATAGAAAACACATGAACTTATTTGGTATTATTATATTATATCATATTTAAAAGTCCATTAAGTATCATTACCATTGATAATATAACCCTTGAACAGTGATCATACAATTAGTATAAATATAGGGTTTTAACAAATCCAATTGAAATATACAAAGGAATTGATGGCCTTAAAGTGTAGTATCATAACCTATGATTCCAATTTATTAAAGCTTCCAAGGGAGATACCATAATTGGGATTTATCCTTGACCATACCCAAGTTGAGATCCAACAACTTAAGCATGAGTGAAACCGTTTATGGGTGAAGTTCAAACTCATCGAGATCATGATCCAAACCATGTATGCCGAACCACACCCTGCAAGTCTCACTATCGCACACCTTAATCTTAGAGTGTTTTCTGGTGTATTAAATGGAAATTTCTTAATACCCTAGAAATATGAGTATGAAAATTATTTTGACTAGAATATTTATTATATTTTCATAATATTATTATTACTTTATAAATGACATTTATTTTAATATAATAAAACAAACATTGTATTTTTGGGTAATATTACAATTCAATTAAGGAATTTATTTTTATGAATTAATGTATTTTTGAAATAAATAATATTTTATTAAAATATTATCATCAAATAATGTTTCTTAAATTTAAAATATCATTTATTTTCTATGAATTCAAATGTAATTTTCATAAGGGTTTGAAAACTGTTATTGTCAAAAAAAACCCCAGAATTTATCAATAAACATCAATTATTATTTTAAAAGTGAAAATACATATATTTAAAATAATATTTTGAAAAAATAAATATTATTTTTTGTAATCATAACGTTGAAATTATCCAACTGTGATTTTTTTATAATTTTTTGAGATAATCTATTTTTCTGGTAAAAACTAAATACCGTATAAATATACAGTGTGTTTTGTGACATCACAATGAACCAAAAGTGATGTAATAAATACTATAAAATTTACCCATGACAAAATATATTTTTTATTTGTAATATAATTATATTTTAATTTAATTTTATTAATTTTATAAATTCATTATGAATCCTCCAAAACCATTAATATATTTTAATGTTTTAAAATAATTTCTTTAAGAGTATGACTCACCTCCACATAATCAAGGGAATTATTTTATCAATATCTTCCCATGGACCTATAAAATAATTAAAAACACTCCCATTTTTTATAATCCATGGGAAAAAACCATGGGAAGTTTTTTAATTTTGGTTATTTTATTATATAGAATCCAAAACCTAAGTTTGAGAAATAATAAAGAAATCCCAACTCATTTCCTATATAAACCCACCCAAGATCCCATTTATCTTCACTCAAAATCATTTAAAAATGTATTTACTCTTCCCTAACCTCTCACTAATCTTATAAATGTTCCCTAGATCTCTCAAGAAGGTCCTCCCATGCATTTGGATTCACTCACTCAAGTTAGAGATCTTTTCCTTTCTCCTCTTTATTCAAGTATTTTCTTTAACTTATGTATTTTATCTTCATTAACTTATGATGAGATATATTATTATATATCATAATTAAATTAAAATTTATGTAAAAATTATGATAGAACCCTTTCTCTCTCAACAACTCAATTTATGATTTTTTATGTGACGCCCTTATACTGTCAAAATTTCACCGTGATTTTCCATGCCAAAACAATTATGTAGTGAATACCATACCCATTTAATATCAAAGGTATTCAAATTTATAAACTTATAAAAATTTTAATTGGGAATTAAATGTATTTATTCCACACTCCTTTATCATGGAATAAAATATAATGATGAATGAATACTTAGCTTTTGATCTATGTGCACTCACAAGCATGAGAATGAAATGAAAGTGATAGGTGTGCCTGAAATTATGTAGTGATCCAATGCATTGGGTAATGTTTAGCCTCATGAGATATCATTTTGGGACTAGGATTAAACCAGACTCCTTTATGTTATTTTTTTCCATCATGATGTCATAGAATTTATCCTTGACCTATGTTTATGATGTAGTGTTTTAAGTTGTTGAAACATTTCCTATGTTATGATTATCGTGCTATATCATGCATTATTATTCATGTTTATGATTATCAAACCTTTTATTACCATTTTAATGCCTATTGTATAACATGTATTATTCTATTCATGTTATTTCATGTTTATTCTCTTCTTGGGATTTATCACTCATCCATTTCTTTTGTATGTCCCCAACTTATCCCATACAGTTTTAAGTGCGAGCATGTTAAATAAATTTTCAATAAAGATGATGTTTTTTCCTATTATAAGTTATTGTGTAATATACCTAATTACTTAATACACTATACTTATCAATATTAAGATTTGTATTAAGTATAACCTTATATAATAAATCATTTATTATTGTGAAATAAATAGTAGGGATGTTATTAACACTCAAAAAACAAAGGTTAAAATTTACCCTAATTTTCAAAACCCATGATTCTGCAGGTCATCACAGATTACATTTGGTTTAGTAAACCCAAATTTTATAATGTAGGTTATTTTATATTTTTAGAAAAATATAAATTACATGGATGAAAAATAGTTACCCCTGTAAAAATAAAAAAATAAGGTAAAAGTAAAAATATAAGTGTAAATGACTTCAAAAATGTTTTAAACATGTGTAGAAATTATTGGATGATAATTTATCAACCCAATATCACTCCACAATCCATTATGTAAATTTTTTGGATTCACCTACCCTTGAATAGTGTAATCATTTCATTGAAAATTAAATGGTATTCACTAAAGTTCCTTTTCTTTACTTATAAAGGGATCCACTCACCACCCATTAAAGAACACTAAAATATTTTGATTTCCAACTAAAAATATTAATATTTTTCTTACTTTTTAATCCATTTCCATATCCTTGAGTTCCTTTCCACAATATATTAGCCACCATCCCTCATTTTTAAGAATAACTTCAAGAGAAAGTTCAAATATCAAAGTACTTTTCATTCTATAATTTTTTCCTTCTATATCATTCTGAATAAAACATATCATACATATAATAACATGATAAAATA
This sequence comes from Viscum album, assembly GCA_963277665.1. Lineage (NCBI taxonomy): Eukaryota > Viridiplantae > Streptophyta > Magnoliopsida > Santalales > Viscaceae > Viscum > Viscum album. The sequence continues at coordinate 2,024,817,131 of OY728138.1, forward strand.
AATATTTACTATATAAAGATATGTTTTTATTTTTATGGGATAAAAAATTATCCACCTTTCCCTTTTTTCTTTAAGGAAAATGAGAACACCATTCATACATATGTACAAACTATCACCTCTATGAAGCATATTTTTTTTCCCCTTCACTACCTTACAAGGATAGTCTAAAAAGGGAATTTAATAAATAAGTATTATATATATATAAGTTTTAAGATTCTTAAATAATGAACCATATTACAAATTTCTCACATTCCTTGATAAATGAAATCATCACCATTGTATACTTGTGAAATACCGCCTCCATGGAACGATGCATTCCATTTTTTACTTACACATTCATGGATGTTTATAAATTATAATTAATGAGTATATATGATTTATAATTGTAATAAATAGCATGAATACAGTTCTTTCTGTATAACCCAAAAATTAACGATCATTATAAGGTAATCTATCAATACAGATAAATAACATGGAACTAATCATCATCAAATTAATCTTCATGAAACATGAGTAAACTATCCTTCATGAAACATGACCAAACTATCATGTAATGGAATTATAAAATTATAGGACATAATAAAACATCAATTCTAGTAGTTTTAATAGTTTGGTAAATATGAAATTTGGGATAATAAGGGAGTTCGACACCATTATTATGAAATTAGTACAATGATCAAATTAAAAACACACAACGTTGAAAATAGATAAAAAAATAATATAAATGAAGAGAATTATTAAAAAATAAGAGTATAAATGGAAATGTTTATTATTAATATTATAAAATTGGTAATTAATATTTTTATATTCATGATAAAGGATGTTAAAGAACTTTTATGGAAATCAAGAGTAAAGGTAAGGGATCTGGTAGCCCAATTTTTTTCCTTTAGGTTATATGATTTATTCTTAAACTTTTTTATCATATATTCAATAAATTAATTAAATTTACACATTAAATGTTATTATATATTATTCCTCTAGGTAAAAATATATTTTAATTCAAACACACTTCCATAAATGGTTTTATTTTAACTTTTTTCAATAAAAGGAGACTTTTTGAAAAGAGTATTTTAACTATGACTTCTATATTTATGATTATAAAATATTTTCCAAGAAATATCATTTTTTGAATTGGATTTCATTATCCTCTCTATCATTAAAAAAATATTTTTTCCAATGGATTTATGTTTCAATTTTAACTATCTTTTTTTATTTTTTTATTTTTGGAGGATCAAGTTTTTATGTAAATTGATTTAATTAAATTTTTTATTGTATACCATTTGTTAATGTTATGAAACCCATTTTTATTTAAAAGGGTTTTTTTATGAAAATTTAATGATTTCAATTTAAACATTTTATGAAACCTTTTTTATTTATATGGGTTATTTTTTTATGTTAGAAGTGAATAATTTTCAAGTATAATGCATAATTATGGATGAATAATGGGTGGGGTCCTATATTACCCTAAAATGAATTTTTTGAAATTTTATATCTCAAAAGATAGGTATTCTTAAGTAAATTTTAGTTTCTCATAATCATGATAACTAATAGTATGGATCATTAAAGTAATGTTCCCTATATATTTATTTTTGTGCCATATTTTTAAAGAAGTTCTCATTATTATCTTATTTAAAATAATTTTGTCATTATTATCTTATTCTCTTAAGAATAAAGATATATGTTAAAAAAATTTATTCCATATTATAGTTATTATTATTCCATGTTGATATTTTATGGGTTTATATTCCAATGTCACGTCCTTCGATGATCACTTATGTCATATGATTATCACTCATGTTGATATGATATTTATACCATGTTCAAGTTGTATTATATGTTTTTGATATCACCCTTGATGACATATTGGTTTGTTTATTTATTTATTTCCCTTACTGATAATTTAAGCTCACCCCTTTATTATTTTTTCAATCCGTAGGATTTAATAATGGGTATTATATATGTGATTTTTAGGTGCAGGTTTATAATTTATCTCTTAATAAGAAATGTTGATGATTAATATAAAATAAGTTATTTTGTAGCTAATACTCCAAGACACTAAACATTTTTTCTCAGTTTTATGCAGCTATTTGTGAGATGTAATGTTTATTTATGTAAAATAATGATATAAATGTTTTCATTTATCTTGATTATTTATAGTTGGTATCAAATGAGGTCTTAATTATATTGGGGATTAGTATAAATAACTTTAGTGAGAACCCTTGGGATATGTCTAAGTATATTATAACATCCTGAAGTTTTGGTAAATTAGAGATTGTGTGGGTTTTTCTAGAAATAACATCCCCATTTGGATACTAGCAAGTGGATGTAGCTATGTCATAGATTCACCTAGGGTAAATCACCCCAAAAAATTCCAATTGAGTATCAAATAAATATTCACTCTAGTAAATGATGAGTGGGACTAATATTTTACACATGGATAGACACTCCCCAGGGATATACTTCTATTAATCACATTTTATTTACAAGACATTATTAATGATTTATTATGTTAAGAAATTAAGTTAATTAATATGAGATCTACCAACCAAAATAAACCTAGATTGATTTGTCAATGATTTAGGTTGAAGTAAAAGCTAATGAAATAATTTCTAAGATTAAGACATTTTGAGGTTGAATTTCTCATGTAATAATCTTAAAATATTCTATCATGGTGTTAATTTTTCATCACAATTATTAACACTAGTTGGTTTTAGTAATGGTTAAATCTCGAATGAACCAAGTTAATATTGGATTTCATGGAAAATATACAGATTTTATCAACAAAAAACATAATGGGATAAGTTCTAGAGTGAAAAATCTTGTGATTATTCCAAACCATATATGAAGAATTATGATTAATATCATAAACATAGTTAAGTTCCCAAACACACAAATAAAGAGAAGGATGGAGTCTCATAAAATTTTATATGAATAATATGATAATGTAATGAAGATTTAATTTACTCCTTGTCAAAAATGTGAGAATAATCACCTAGTGTAATGTTTTAAAGAAACCAAAATAGGTTTTTTTCTTTGGTAAATAATATCATATAGAAAATAATTAATGAGAAAAAATGAATATTTGAGTGGGAGTGGTGAAAGGAAACATATTTTATCCTAAGGAATCAATAATAATCTAATTTATTACATGTTATGAACTTTGGAATTACCCAAATCAATTGTCTAATACAAAGGATAATGCGTATGATAGGCCAAAAAAAATTCTATATACAAGGGAACAAGGGGGATCCAATTCAATCATAACCATTAAAGTTAATTCTAAAAATGATTTGGAGTTAGGAACACCAATAATCCACTCAATAACTATGAGTATTGTATTTTTATCTTGTTAGAAACACTCCTCTATATCTATAATGTTTTATAAGAACATACAATTATCTAAAAAATTTATAGATGTTGAATTATTAATAAATACTTATAGTGGTTTAATTATTGTGTCCCAAGTTTAATTTTATGGGAATTTTTTTATGAAAATAATACAATCCTATCTTGATAAATTTAATGTGATTTTGGAAATATGTTTATTCTCTCCACTTAGATAAAAAAATATTTGGAATAAGGATATCACATTCAATATTAAAATATGATAGTCTATCAATGTAAGGATTATTATGAGCACCATTTTATGTAAATTATATAATTTAGACCTTGATACTGAATAATGATATACCCTTGGCTTAAAAGTTTAGAGAAAAATAAATCAATATCAAAGATAAGCCAATTCGAAGGAAAAATGATATGTTTCCTGAGTTTAACATGTTGATATCTCTAGAGAAATTATATCTTAATTAAAATTTATATTTTAGAAACCCTTAAATATTATCATTAGTAAGTAATAATTAAAATTGTGAAGACACAATTTATTTAAGGGGGTGAAAATTTAATATCCCAGGTTTTTAGGAAGTATATTCATTTTATAAACTATATGTTTATAATTCCAGAACATTAGTTTTCTATTTGTTTAAAGGAATTTAAATAAATAATGAAATAAGTCATGAAATATAAAAATTAAAATAAAAACACTTTATTCATTCCTAATAAAATGGTAAAATAAAAGAACATGGAACTAATAATTACACAGAACAAATTATTACTCATCATGGATTGTTACATCCATTAAAATTGAATATAATAAAAGGGGATAATAAATAGAAAAGAATAAAATCTTTATCATTGAGAGATCTCCTAGATCATCATCATCTTTAAGGGTCACTAATAACCAAAGAAGACCTATAATGAAGAAAAATATCATGAAAATGAGAAATTATATTTTGAGATCTAAAATGAAAACTATGGATACAATAAGTTTAACTTAAGAATATTTAATGTAATTAATGAGTTTATTAAGTCAATATATAGGAAAAATATGGTCGGTAAAAATGTGGATCTTTCAAATATGGTTTATAAAAATATGGTCATTCTAGATATGGTAATTAGATATACATATGCAAAATAGGCATACTGATGTTATGTATTGTTATCAACCTATTTAAATAATATGTTCTATAAATAATAATAAAAAATACAGCATTAATTAATATAGTTTATTATAAAAATATTTTATGTACTAAAATATTATTATAAGTACTGATATTATAAAATTAAAATAAATATGTTAATATCAGTATATTAATACAACTAAATGATTAAAATATAAATAATTAATTTTAATTATATTTTGGTTAAGATCATTTTATGCTTAAAGATGTATTTTTCTAAAAATTAGCTTTTCATGTAATTTTTTTTGTGAAACTCAATATATTACAGTTAAATGATAATAAATTATATCATTGAAATATATATTTATACTAATTTAATTAGTAATTGATTTTAAATAATATTAAGAACATATAAAGTATAAAAACCCATTTTTCTATAATAATAGTTTTCTTTATACTTTATATTTTAATTTAAGGATTGGGTAGATGGAGGAGTAAGGGGAGAAACTAGAAAACCCCAACCTTGGGTATCTTAAAGCCCGTGAGACGGTGAAATCTATGTAAGTATCAAAATTTCTAGCTTTGGATGATTATGTTGGACATAAGGAAATATTTCACCTTGCTTCAAGAAAGACATGTGTGTAGGGGTATTCTCATGTTGATGATGTTGGTTCGAAGAAAACTTTTATAGAGGTGGGGATATCTACTTCCAACCTCTATTTCTTATATTTTGACATACCAACTCACAAAAGGATCATCAAAAAGGGCCAAAGATACCATGTTTCATCCAAACATGAGGCCATAGAATAATGAGTTAACATGTTTAGGTAATCCATTAATGCACAAGTTCTAGTTTCAAAAGAAGATAACTTATGGAAATTTCCTGATCTCACTCGAAGGACTTCAAAGATTTGGGGATTTTATGGTTTTAATATAATAGTAATGGGAAGGGGATACTATCATATAGTTTCCCCTATGATTACTTTAAGCGAAGAGCATGGATCATGGGGTCAGTCACCTTGAATCCTAGATTTTTAAGAATCCTAGAATGGGACAAGAATTTTGATGCTATCAATGTAAGGAACATTCACACATTGATTTTGATTCATATTTGTATATTAAATTAGTTATATTGGTATTTTTGAATTCTATGGGACATAGCATAATCTATAGGAAATCCCATCAGACTGGATAGAAAAATAGATAAACTGAGATTCGGGCATTATGATCGAGTCATGGTGGAAGTTGATATGTCCAACACTATGGTGAAAGATGTGGTGTTAACAGCAGGGAATAATCATATTAAACAAATGGTCCAATATGATAGGAAGCCTAATTTTTGTACAAGTTTCAATTTCTTTGGGAACCTTAACTTTGAATTTAATAGGGATAAGGAATAATTTTTTTTCAAAATTATAGGTCATGATGATCCAATTGCAAAAGGAATGAAGGAAAGGATAAACTTCCTTCTACTAATTTAAATGGAATCATGTCTCCTAGAATTTAATATGTTAATAATATAGGAAATTGATAGTAGGAGCACACATCCATGGAAGGCACCTATAAACTGTATGAGAATCCCCTAGATAAAGGTGTTGTGACAGTCAGTCAGGTCCATACTAGGAAAGAGAACTAGGTCAGATCAGGACCTATTGTGGCCACTTCTTTCTGGCCTTCCGGTATTTAGGAATCTAGTGAAGTATTAATTGATAGGAATTCATAAGAGAACCCATAGGAGACCATATCTCATGAATATATCCTATCAACCTCTGATAATATGGTCAAGTACATTGTCACTATCCTTATTTAAGGTGATGAGACCATGAAAATAAACTAGGTGATCTTTAGTGATAATTAGGGTAAGACTATTGAGACCACCTGCTATCTACCTAATAAAATTCATGGTTTGGTGGTAGTAATTAATAATGTTACTTAACCAGAGGTCCTATAGGTTCCCATATCACATGGTAATTCTACTTTAGTAGCTTATTTTGATGAGGCTAACATGGTGAAGACAGGGACAATAACTCATGAACACCATGAGGAATATTGTGCAATATTACTTGATAATTTTTGAAGTTTACAAGGTTGTATGATAGGCCCTTAATTTGATGATGGGCGTACCAACAGAAAGGGAAATTAATATAAAAATAATACCAATAACACTGATTTAGATGGTTCCTTATCACAGGTTCCCTCCTCAAAATCTTCTATAAGACATACATCAATGGATAAACCTCATGAGGCCGTACAGTTCAATAAAAAGTTCAATCCTTTGACTGGAACTTTTTGGTCTGATGAATTTGATGATCTGAATCTGGAGAATATTGAATAGTATGATCATGAATTCCATAAAAATGATGATCACATGGAAGCTATGGAAGATGAGAAGATGGGGAAATTACCAGTGGCAGAAATCATAAATATATGAAGAAGAAAGGCAAATAAAAAAGTGGAAAAGGTTATGGGAATATGACACAACAAGAAGGGCCTCTCATAAGGGGCATATCACTAAAACAAATGAATTTATTTTATTTTAATTTTCAAGGTATAAGGAACTCACTTATAGTTAAATCTCTTAGAAACTTTATTATGGCCTACAAAACGATGCTCATTGGAATTACTGAACCAAAAATGATGTTCAAGAGTTGGAAGGATTTCAAATGGGAATCTCTTGGGTAAAAATTTATTTCTCATAATTAGTATAACTTAAACATGGGTCATCTATGGAAATTAAAACTTTAAATAATTATTATTAATTCACTCAATGAGTAATCTAAAAGTATTTCTGTTTCTTTTACTATTTCATGTTACCCAGTATCTATCTTCTTTGTGTATGAATTTTCTTCATACTTCAGGATAATGGAATGATGGAATGATCTAGAGGAGAAATTTAAAAATATGGATAATAAATGGGTGGTTATGAGGGATTTCAACACCTTTTTTGAATCCTGAAGAAACAATTGGTTCCAAATTCAAAAAAATAGCATCTTTGGAGTTCTCCACTTAAATTGACCAGAAAAAATCTTGTTGAAGCACCAATTATTGTAGATGGATTCACATGGACTAGATATACCTTGAATGGAAGGTAAGAAAGTAAGTTGGATAAATGTTTTGTGGAAATAGATTACAGGAGTGGTTCCAATGGGGTCTTCGTATTTCCCTCCCCAAATATCACTCAGATCATAATCCTATTATTGTTAAACTCTCCACTCACATGAAAAGGTTAATCCCTCCACCCATTTGTTTTAACAATGGATGGGTTATTACTCCTGGATATAGGAAACTTATTTTGGAGTCCTATAAGATGGAACCCATTGGATTCCCACTCTAGAGGATTGATGAGAAATTAAATCATACTAAGGAACATTAAATGGATTAGAGAAATAAATATTTTTATAATACTGATCTTGAAAAAAAAAGGCTGCTGAAGAACATCTTACCTACAAACAAATTAGTAATAAAAATCATAAAATCCCCACTAGAGAGGAAATAGAAGCTCAATCCAAGTTTTATGACCTATTAACTATTTAGTAAAGGATGGATAAAAATAATTTTAATGTGAAATGAATGAATGATAGAGATATAAGCTCAAATTGTTTCCATATATTGCACAAGGATAAGAGGTTACGAATGGGGGATAATGCCATCAACATTAATGGATGTCTATACTATACTGAAAATAAAATGTCAAGGAAAATGGTGGAATATTTTAATGGAATTTATGCTGATGATAATATGGATCACTCAGAAAAAATGATTAAAAATATTATCCTCTCCATTGAGGAACACTATAATTGATACTTTATCATGAAACCAGCCAATGAGTAAGTCAAAGAATCCCTTTTATCTCTTAATGTAGAAAGTTATGTTGGTTTGGATGGTTTCACCAAAATATTATTTTTGTTTTATAGGGATATTTTTCTATATTATTCGATAATTTTAATCATGGAATTATTTAATCATGCCTCCATGACTTATGGTGTTAATTCAAACTTTATTACCTTGATACCCAAGAAATATAATGTTATTGATATTAAAGACTTTAGACTAGTTTCTATTGTGAACACTCTCTATAAAATCATTAGTAATATTTTCATGACTAGGGTGGGGAGAATTATTAGGGGCCATATTACTCCAAATCAGTTTGGATTTGTTCCCAGTAGAAACATCCAAAATTTCTTATTCATATCCTCATAAAGTTTTAACATAATTAAGAGGAAAAAAATAGGGTGGATTTTATTTTAAAATTAACATTTTGAAGGAGTTTGATACTCTAAAATGTAGGCTTATTTTTGCTGTTCTAGGGAGGTACGGATTCTCAAATGCATTTATTAGATTGGTGAGTAACATCCTTAATTATATAAGGTTATCTACTCTGATTAATGTGTCCCCCAGAGGGTTATTTAAATATACCAGGGGTGTTAGACAAGGATAAACACTCTCTAGGATTATTTTTTCCATTTGTGAAGATTACATGATTAGATTCATCAACGATCTTTCCCAAATTGGGATTGATAAGAAAATTAAAGTTGGGATTGGTATTTAAACCCCATCATATCGCTTTTACACTGATTATATCCTCCTCCTTGGATAAGCCTCAAATAAAACCATATCTTCTTTCGAAGGTATCTTTTCCAACTATGAGGATATGTATAGACAAGCTCTAAGCTGAAGTAAGTCTTATATTATTTTTGGTGATGTAATATCAATTGGAAAATAGAATAGAATCACTAGAAAACTTTGAGTGAAAAGAGGATACATTCCTTGAAATTATCTTGGAGATCCTTTGTTTTAAATAAAAGTGAGAAGAAATTTCATTCATGGTATATTCTCAGGCATCCTAAACCATCCAACTAGGTGGAAAGGAAAATCAATGTCCCAAGTGGAAAGGGTGTGCCTTGTTAACTTGGTGATCACTTATAATTTTTTTATTCCTTCTCTCTTTATAGGTGTACAAGAAGCCTAATCAATGAGCTTCAATGCATGATATGAAATTTAATATGGACTAGGTCTATGCATGAAAATAAATTGGTAACTATTTCATGGATGGAGTGTATCAAGACCATTTAGATGGGGTTATTGGTGTTGAAGATCTCATGAATTTTAATTATTGCATCATTTGGGAAATTCACCAGGAATATTTTGAATTCTAATAATTCTTCTTGTATTTTTTTTATCATGCATGTTTAGAATGAAATTGCTATAGGGGTACTCATGATACCTTCCAGATGAAGATATAGAGCATAAGAATTCACTTGAGCATGGCCATTCATATTTTGACAAATGAGATGGTATGGATTTTCCATTGGTACAAGACCCTTGCAACCTTGCATAGGATAACTTGCCGAGTAGTCATGTGAGGAGGAGGCTTGAAATAATGATGTATTCAGTGGGGAGGGGTAGTTACTTGTAGTAATGATCTGTATTTCTTCTTTTATGATTTTATTTTGGGTTTCCCACCTTTTCCTAAAATGTTCTTTTGAAATAAAAAATTAAATTTTCAGTCAAAGTGGTTGGTCAACAGGCATTCTAATCTTAATTGCTGAAGTAACTTCTGGATGGGCATCCCTATTAAATATTTTTTAGTGTTCATTAAAACAAATTAAAAATGAATATTGTTGATTTTTTTTATCACATTATATCATTCTTGATTTCATTCCCTCACAGGCTTCACTAGAGATCCAAAATTATGACTTCATGTATAATGACACCCTAATATGGAGGCCCAACAATATTGGGCATTTCAATATTAAAAATTAGTGCAGATTAAAATGTGAAGGTTTTTTTATTCCACTATCATGGATAATTAAATTTAAGGTTTATTAGATACAACTCTTAATATTCCTTCTGCTATAGAGAATATATAAAAACAAGATACCTTAACATTATGAATTAAAAATAACTGGACAACACATAAATTTAGCATGTTATTTTTTCTTGAGGGATGAAGAAAATGTGATACACCTATTCGTGGGATGTGTGTTTTCCCAAGACCTATGTATTTATGCTATTAATATATTTATTATAAATTTTAATATTTACAGGTAGCTGGAGGACTTTTTGGCTTCCATAATTCTAGATGGGTGGAGTGATTAGTTATAATAGCTTCTCCTTGAAGCATTGATATTAATTATTGATTTTGTCTAGAGTGAAATGAATACAAGTTTATTTGATAATAAAACACCCTATATTCATACAGGTGTGATTTCTTTACATAGGGAGGAATATGCATCTTCAAAGGTGAAGGAAATTTTCATGCAAAACTATACAGGTTACTTTCACATTCTTAAAAGATTTTGGGTCTTAGGATGACCCAAGAAACCTATGGTTATCAAGTACGTGTGATGGATTCCTCTGATCACCTCATGGATAAGGTCAACGTTGATAGCGTAGCCTCCGAAAATCTAGTAATCTCAGGTTGTGGAGGTATATTTAGAACCCACTATGGATTTGTTAAAGGTTGCGTTTTTCATTATATTTGAATTGGAACTGCTTATGAAGCTAAGTTATGGGATTTGATATATAAAATCAAAAATGTTTTCTGATATAATTGTACTTACCTCTAGATTATTTCAGACTATAAAATTTCTATTATGGATTTGAATATGAGAACCAGAAATGTTCCTTTAAAATTAAAACCTTATTGGATTGACTATATTTATCATGTGAACTATTTTAACTTGAATGTTTCACATGTCTATAGATAATCCAATCAAGAAGTGGATTCTTTATCGAAGAGGGAGATCATGGAAATGAGCATAATGTGGAATTTTAGGACCTTGGATTATTGTACACATTTGGTGGGTGAATATATAAAAGGAGTCACCTACTCCCATATATGTAAGAACCCTTATAACACTTGACTATTCTTGTTTATTTTATTTAATAAATTTTTAAGACCATATTTTTCTGAATCCAGGATTTTCTTAGTATAATTTAATTTTAAAGTAAAATTTATAAATTCCAGGATATAAATTCAATAAAAATAACTTCATTTTTCAATTCCACATAACAAATTTTATTATTATCATTATTTTTTTATATTTTCTAAAAAAAATTATTTTTAGGTGGATAGTGAAATAACTGTTTTTCACAAAAACTATAAATTTTATGTATTTATCATTATATAATAAGGACATAAAAGTTTATAAAACATTTTTATTAATAAAATATGTATTTAAGAATTAAAACAATGTATTATAAAAATAAAATGTTCAATATATAAAACCCATGCTTAACATTTTAGAAACTTAATTAATATTTCACACTAAAAACTTTTTTTATGTGCTTACATTAAAATTTAGATTTTATCACTTTGAGAAATTAAATCTGAAAAAATTGAATTATCATTTTTGGACAAAATTTTTATATTATTTAATAATTTAAATTTAATTTTTAATCATAAAAATCATATTACTAATATTAGAGTCAATTACCGTGATAATGGTGAAACTCTTATATTTAAACGTTTATTTTATTAACACTGTGTAGTTTTTATCCGATCGATTAAATTAATATATTTAAAATAGTGAATCTAATATGATTTTTAAACACATATATAACTATAGTAAGACACATCTAATTAGTAATAAATTCAATATAATATTAAGAATACATAATGGTCAAAAAATAATTCTTTTATAAAAAATAGTTTTTCTATATATAATGGTTCAATTTAAATGTTAATTTTTTTTATTATATAGAAATTGAATTAGTTGAAATTTATATTAAATTTTGTTTTATAAAATAAAAATTTTATAAGGGTTTATTCAATATTTTTATTAAAACATAAGTGACTTGGGTAAAAACTAGTAACCACAGTAAGAATAAAAAAAAGTAAAAGTAAACTTATAAGAGTAAATGGATTCAAACATGTTTAAAAAGTGTGTGAAAATTATTATGTTTAGGATTTATTGACCCAATATCACCCCAAAATTCATTATTTTTCACTTTTGGAGTCATCAACCCTTGAATTTTATAATGATATCAATGAAAATTAAAGGGTATCACAAAAGTTCCCTTTTATTAATTTATAAAAGGGGCCTCTCACCACCCCTTCAAGGCCACTCAAATAACTCGGTTTCCCCATGAAACTCTAGAAATCATCCTTCCTTTATAATATTATTCCACATACTTGAGCTCCTATTCATAATAAATTATCCAAAGTTTCCTATTTATAAAAATATCATCAAGAAGAAGTTCAAATCTCAAGGTAAGTACTTTTCATTCTCTAAAATTTCCATTTTATATATTTTTCTTTCAAACTTATAAAAACCATTATAACATGATAACATCATTATTAACTATATACTATTTTTTAAGTTTATAGTATTAAACATTATCTACCTTTACCTTTTTCTTTAAGGAAAACTAGATGACATTAGTGTGTTTTTGCGTACTACTGCCTCCATGAAGTGTCCTATTATGCTTTCCTTCACAAAATTACATAGATGGTCTGAAAAGTAAATTTTATAATTAAATATTATATATATATATGACATGTATAATATTATAAAAAATGTATCATATTACTTATTTCTCTCATTCCTCCAAAAATGAAATCATCATATATGTGTATGTACAAACTACTGCCTCTATAGAGTGATGCATTCTACTTTTCTATAACACATTCATGGATGATATAAAATATAATTGATGAGTATATATGATATATGATATTAATAAATATCAATAATATAGTTCTTTATTAATAACCCAAAAAATAATGATTATTATAAGGAAATACTTTGATTCAGATAAATAACCCAAAACTAGTTCATCACCGAATTTGTCTTCATTAAATATGAAAAACATCTCTTGTAATGGAATTATTACATTATAATTCATCATAAAATATAAATTCTAGTGATTTTAATGGTATGGTGAAGATAAAATTGTGTATAATAAGGTATATAAAAAACTCTATTATGAAACTAGTACAATGATCAAATTATAAACACCCAATGTTGAAAATAGGTAAAGATGGACTAATATACATTAAGATAATTCTTTTAAATTAAGAGTAAAAATATAAATGTACACTCAGCCGATGGGCTGGCTACCAAAGTTCATGAACCTGTTCACTCGGAAGATGAGGACTCAAGCCTAAGATGTGATAGGGACTCTAGGAGAAGGAAGGGGAGGAAGGATTACTCCTCTCTACCCCCTCCTCTTGAGACCTGCTCTATAAAGAAAATGAGCAAGATGAAGATGGGAACGGAGGATATGAGACATCAGAAGCTTGTGGTTCATGAGGATCATCCCACGGTCTTGCTGTTAAGCTCCAAAGACCACATGATAGAACAACCATTATTGCTCAACGCAACTGAGGAGGAGGCAACTAAAATGATGGGGAGGTCTCTTGAGGTGTCTCTCAATGAGGAAAAATATACATGGATTGAAAAACAAGATTCAATTTTGGTTGGAGGCTTCAATCAATACAAGATCAGTATAAAGGAGTACATTCGGTCTTTGGACCAGCTGGTTTTCGAGTTTGAGAAGCAGATATTGAAAGGAGCCGATTTACAGTTGGCATCCTTAGCATGGCATTTATTTAGGGAAATCGATTCAGGTAACATAAAGTTTATTTTTAAAACTTCTGCTTAAGAAATTGGCCTCAGGTGGATGGCTTGAGGGTATTGGTTTTGTGAGGGGTTCCTTGGTTGTTCGGATTGGATGTATGGTTGTTCTCATTTTCCACATTCGGCCTGGACCTACTTCAAATGAGGATCATAGCAAGAATTCTCCATCGAGGTAGACCTTCGGATTGGGATGCTGAGAGGGTATGGTGTTGCCATCGGTTCTGTGACCGTGCATCTGTACGGGACTATCAACTGAGGGTTTTCATCACTGGAGGTCTTTCATCATGACACGGTTTCTTGGGTGGGGCAGGACCGGTTGATTTCTGTGGATGTTTTTGGTTGTTCTGTCCTCTTTTGTAGTTTCACACTTACTCCTTTAAAGTGTATTATCTTTAATAAAAAAGTAATTTTCAGTCAGATATGATAGGTTAAATTTATTTTTGTGAAAATTAAAAGTAAAGGTAAGGAATTTGGTAACTCAAAAACATTTCTTTGGGGTATATGATTTCTTCTTGACCTTATTTCTGCTATGTTCACTACATTCATTTATTTTCTAGTTTAAGTGATTTTATCTTTTATATATCTTGGGAAAAAGTGTTTTTAATTAAAATCCACTAACATTAATGGTTTTATTTTCTCTTTCTGTTTAAAAAAGGATATATTTTAAAATAGATTTGTAACTATAACTTTTACATCGATGATTACATTTTTTAAAGAAATCTATTTGGTGATTTGGTTTTTATTTTGCTATATATCTACAAAAATATCTATATCCAATGGATTTATGTTTCATGTTTCACCGTATATTTTTATTTTATTATGTTATTATTTTTTTGATCATGTTTTTTAGGTTAATAAATTTAATTCATGTTATTATTTTATACCATTTATAAATGTTATGAAACCCATTTTTATTTACATGGGTATTTTCATGAAAAGTGAATGATTTTCATTTAAATTTTTTATGAAGCATGTTTTATTTCCATGGGTTCTTCAGGATATGATAAGTGAATGATTTATAAGTGGGACACATAATTATGAATGAATAACGGGTGGGGTCCTAAGTCTCCATCCATTGAATTTTTAAGAAGTTTATATCACATTAAAAAAGTATTCACATGTACAGTTTAGTTGATTTTAAGTGTGGGAACTAATGGTGTTTCCTAGGAAAGTAATGTTCCCTATATTTTTTCCCATTAGTTAAAGATGTTTTTTATTCTTTTATTATGCTCTCAGGATTTAATATTTATGTTAAATGTTTCTATTCCATGTTATAGATCTTATGCATTCATGTTGATCTTTTATGAATTTTTATCCCTATGTCAAATCCTTTGTTGCTCAATTATATCTTATGATTATCACCCATGTTGATTTGATATTTATTAAATGTTTATGTCATATCATATTATTAGTATCTCATCCTTGATTATTTTATGATTATTTATTTTTTCCCTTACTAATAATTTGAGCTAATTCATTTCTTATGTTTTTGTTCCCCATGATTTAAAGATGGGTATTACATGTGAGATTTTTAAAATTGGTTTTAGTGTTGAGAAATTATGAAGTAATTTTGATGTGTATTTCAATTTTTTTTATTTATATAGTTAATACTCAAAGACACTAAACCTTTTGTTCCCAGGTTTGTGAAACTATTTGTGAGATGGAATGTTTATTCATGTAAAATAATGATAAAAATGTGTTTATTCAGTTTAGGTTGATATAGTTGGTATCAAAAGATGGCTTATTTATTTTGGGGATTATTTTAGAGAACTTTAGTGAAAACCCTGAGGATAAGTCTATGTATAGGATAATATCATAATGTTTTGGTAAAATTGATACTGTGTGGTATTTCCTAGAAATAAAATTCATCTTTGGATACAAGAAAGTGGTTGTGGTTGTAAAAAATATTCACCTAGTAGTAGTCACCTTAAAAAAGGTTAATTGAGTATGAAATCAATATTTAATCTTGTGTAAGTTGAGTGGGCCTAAGACTACAAACTTATCTATTACTAAAAAAGAATATGATTCGATTAATCCCATTGTATTTATAATCCCTTATGAATGATTTATTATGTTAAGGAATTAGGTTGAGAAATAAGAGAGGACCCAACCTAAAGAAATCAAGATTAAATTGAGAGTGATTTAGGTTAAATTTAAGGTTACTATAATAATTTTCAATAGTAATAAATTTTGAGGTTGAATTTGTAATATAATAATTATAAAATATTCTTCTCAAATTTTTAATTGTTCATCACCCATGTTAACTCCTATTGGTTTTAGTAATGAATAAATCTTGAAGAAACTAAGTGAACACTGAAAGTTATTCATAATGTGGAGATGTTTTCAATGAGAATCCTAATGAAATAATCTCTAGAGTGAGAAATATTATTATTATGATAGAAAAACTATAAAAACTTATGATTAAAATTGTAAACATATTTGAGTTCCCAAACTCATGAAAGAAGATAAGGTTGGAGTCTCATTGATGTTCACATTAGGAAGATGATAAAGGATTTATGATTTGGTTTCTTTTGTGTCAAAAATGTGGGAAGAGGCACCCAAGATAATGTATTTAATTATTTGGAAGATGTTTTATCTATGGAAAAGGAGGATATATATCAACTAATTTCTAAAAAAAATGAAAAGTTTAGTGGACACTGTAAAAGGAAAAAAATCACTTTTCCTAAGGAACCACTAATATTCCAATGTATTAAACTTGAGGAACTTATAAATTAACCAAATAAATTCCCTAATTAAAAGAATTTCAAGGATAATAGGCACCGGTAACTTCTAAGGCTAGGTGAATAAGGTAAACCCTATGAAATTACAATTACTGAAGTGAATTATGAAAATGATGTAGAGTGAGGAACACTGATCATTTACTCAATAACTATGAGTATTATATTTATATATTGTTAAAACCACTCCTTTATACCTAGAATATTTTTCTAAGAACATAAAATTTTCACCTAGACTATAGAAACTAAATTATTAAAAAATTATTTTAGTGGTATGATTATTTTATCCCAATTTTAAGTTTATAGAAAAGTTGATTGTAAAAATCATACAATCCTTCCTAGATAAGTTTAATGTGATTTTAGAGTTATATTAGTTGTATCTGCACAGATGAAAAAATATTTTGAATAATCATATCACATTATATATTAAACTATGATAGTCTATCAATTAATTGATAATTACGAACACACTTTAGAAAGAAATTATATAATTTTAGCCTTCATACTGAATAATGATAGACCCTAGTTCACAAGGTTGGAGAAAAAACTCAATATTAGGGAAAATACTATTATAAGAAAAAATATATGTTTCTTATGTTTGAAAGTTTTATATCTCACTAGGAATTATATCTTGGATATAATATATCTCTTAAAAACTCTTAGACATTTTGATTAATAGTTAATAATTAAATTTGAAAAGACAATATTTATTTAAGGGGGATAGAATATAATTCTAGAGGTTTTTATGAAGAAAATTATTTCCATAAAATATATGTTTATAATTATAAACTATGTTTTTATATATTTTTTTAAAATAATTAAAATAGATTAGGAAATAAGTCATACAAGATAGAAATAAAACTAACAACACTTTATTCACTCATAATAAAACATTACAAAAAAATAACATGGAACTAAGTATTATATACCATAAATTATTAATCATCATGGATTATTACATCTATTAAAAGTGCATAAATTAAAATGGGACAATAAATATAAAAGAATAAAATCTTCCACACTAGGATATATCCCATATCATCTTCACCCTTGAGGATCACTAACAACCAAAGAAAACATATAACGAGTTAGAACATCATAAAAAGAGAAAACATATTGTGATATATATAATGAAAACTATAGAAATGAGATGTGTGACTTAAGAAGTTAGAATAAAATGAATTAGTTTAGTAAAAAAAATATAGGAATAAAACATGGTTTTAACAAATATAGTGGTTGAAAGCATGGTTATTGAAGATATATTTGTTGAAAATATAGCCATTGCTGATATGGTTACTGGATATACATGTTTCAAATAGGTATACTTATTTTATGTAATGTTGTTAACTTTTTTAAATAATATGTTTTAAAAATAATAATAATGAAACAAAAATATAGTATTTAATTAAAATATTTTATTATAAAAAAATTTGTGTAATAATATTATTATTAAATAATGATTTCATAAAATTAAATTAAATATGCCAATATTTGTATATTAATATAATTAAATTATTTTGATATAAATAAATAATTTTAATTATATTTAGGTTAAGATCATATTATACTTAAAAATGTATTTTTCTAAAAATTAGCTTTCCATGTGCTATGAATTTTGTTAAGAAACTCAATATATTACCATTAAATTATTATAAAATATATTATGGATATATATTAACACTAATTTAATTATTAATTTATTTGAAATAATATTAAGAACACATAAACTAAAAAAACTCATTTTTTATAAAAGTGGGTTTCTTTATATTTTTTATTTTAATTTAAAAGGAAAATTTATATATTTTAGGATTTAAAATATATAAAATGAAAATAATTTTCAAATTTCATGTATCAAAATTAGTCTAATAATAATTTTTTTCATTTATTTAAAATTGATTTATTTTGATGTGAATAGTGAAAATAATGTTTTTTATCAAAACTGTAAATTTTTTGAATTTTCATTATATAAAAAAGAGATAAAAGTTTATAAAACCTTTAAATTAATAAAATATTTACTTGAGACGTAAAATTATACCATATTAATTGTTTTTCAATATATAAAACCCATGTTAAATATTTCATAAACTTAATTAATATTTTACACTAAAAACTATTTTTATGAGCTTACAATAAAAAATAGATTATTTCAATTTTGTAAATTAAATATTAAAAAATTATTCCATATTTGAGATCTAAATATACATATTATTTAATAAATTCAATTTTAATGTTATTTATAAAAATAATATTACTACGATTAAAGTTAATTACTACAATAATAGTGAAACTTCTATTTTTAAGGATTTATTTTATTAACATTGTGTAATTTTGATATGATCAATTAAATTAATATATTTTAAAAAATTAATATAGTATGATGTTTAAACACAATTATAATAACATTAATTAACATTTAATTTTCAATAAATGCTAAATACGATTAAGAAGAAATAATAGTTAAAACATTATTTTATACAAAAATAGTTAATCTATATATAAAATATTTTAATTTAAAATTTAATTTTATTCTAATTAGAAATTGAATTAGATAATATAGATATTAAATTTAGTTTCATAACAAAAAAATTTTATAATGGGTTTTTTTATTTTTATTAAAACATAAGTTACTTAGGTAAAAACTAGTTACCTTAGTAAATACAAAAAAATGTAAAAGTAAAAATATAAGTGTAAATGACTTAAAATATGTTTAAATAATGGGTATAAATTATTTTTTGAGTATTTATCTAACCAATATCATTACAAACTCCATAATTTAAAACTTTAATAGCCATTGACCCTGAAATAGTGTAATGATATCATTGAAAAGTAATGGGTATTCCCAAAAGTGACATTTTCTTCACTTATAAAAGGTCCCTCTCACCTCCCCTTAAATACCCCTAAGAGAATTAGGTTTCTACATAAAAATATAATAAAATAATTAATTTATAATCCTATTCCACATTATTTAGATATTGATTACATTATATTGAAGAAATTCCCTCATTTCCAAGAAGAACTTTAAGAGAATCTTCAAATGTCAAAGTAATTACTTTTCATTATATCAATTTTTTAATTATATATATTTATAATAAAATATTATCATTAATTTTATAAAATTATAACATAATTATTAATTTTATACTAATTTTTTATTTGAAAAAATTATACACCTTTCCCTTTTTTCCTTAAGGAAAGCAAAAAACACATTCATAAATATGTGCAAACTACTACCTCCACGAAGTGTTGGGTTTTGTTTTTCTTAAAATCCTTACATAGATGGAATAAAAATTTAATTTAATAAATAAGTTTTATATATATAACATTTTTAATGTTCTTAAATAATTAACCATATTACTTATTTCTCCCATTCCTCAAAAAATGAAATCATTGAAACGCACGGCCGATTGTTGCCTATCGACCGGTCAAAGTTCCGGTGCTCTGCTAATGTGTATAGCAGCACTCGGGTCGAATCCTCGGTGATGATACTTTGTAGTAGTTGTTTGTTTTTAGTTGATTGTATTTTGATTAGGGGGTTTGTTTGCAGAGCTTAATTGAAATGATTTATGGATGATGTTTGATTTACCAAATTGATAAAAATTGCGGTGAGTTCATCATTAGGTTAGTTAAGCTTGTGATATCCTCGAGCTTTGCTTTATATTGCATTTAAATTAACACCCATGTCACAAGATGATGTTGATTAGAATTCTTAAGTGTTAAGGCTTTAAACCAAGACTTAACTTAACTTAAGGTTATAATCTCAATCAGATCTTATTTATGGTTGTGTATTTATGGTTCCAATAATCCATGGAAACCACATGTTAAACAAAACAAGTCATTAATCCATGACATGTTAAGTCCAACATACACAATGTTAATTCAAAGAATATTCATCAAGCAGAAGCTCTCAATCACTTAACATACCTAAATTATAACTCACCCCAATGAGAGATTTACTCAGCCATTTGGGTGATTAATAATCTGGTTATAATGATTATGATTATAAATTAATAAGAGAAGAAAAAGAAAGGGATAAGAAAAGAGTGGTACGTCGACACACACACACGAACAATGGTGATAATTAAAAACGAACTTTCGATTGAATGAGGAAGCTAAATAAGGGAAGGGGATTGAACTGAATTTAAACTATTTTAAGAACATTAATATTAAAATACAGAAGGTGGAAGAGAATAAGAGATATTGAAGAAGTAACTTGCATTAAAACAGAATTACAAAAAAGAGAATTACAAGATTACAAAAATGAAGAACACAAAAGTAAGTGAAAATAAAGAGAGGAGGAAAGGTCTCTCAAGTGTAAACTTGAGTATGTAAGGTCCTCCCAAGACTTTGGCAAAGATTTGGTCGTGCCAATATGATCTCCTCTCTTCTGAAATGCCAACCCCTCTCAAGGAGAGAAGGGGAGAGTTTTTATAGCCCAAGGAGTGGACTGTTTGCATTCCCAATCTGTCCCTCCAATTGCATCGCCAATTTGGAAATTCAGACAGCCTAATATTCAAATATATCCTTCTTCAAAGTTTTATACAATAATGTTATCCGACTTCTCTCAAAATTTGGAGTCATTTGGACGTAAGGATAAAAAGTTATGGCCGGTTGAATAAACAAACATAAACTGTCCATTTCAATCCATTCTTTTTGAAGTCTATAATGTGAAAGGGTTTTTGAATATTAATATGCCTTCAAATCCGAATTCTTTCTTCAACAAAGTCGGCCGTCTACATCTCCTATTTCACACTGAAAAATCTCAGATCTCTTGGATGATTACATCAGGAGATATGTCATGAATACTATACTGATTTTCATTCTCGGCCAGAATGGTGGGCTGGACTTCAAAGATTCATTTGGGCCCCTTGTACATGGATTTGGGCCATGAAATATTTATCCAAGATGAAATGTAGTATCCCCCGAATTATGGTGGAGAGTTAAGGTTTTTTAACTTCTTTATTGAGCCCAGTAAATCAATCTTCATGAATAGTCCAGTTTCTTCACAGATTCTTTGGTCTTGTTTGTGAGTACCATATGACCCTTCAAATGGAAGAATTGGATCATGGTTCCTTCTAATGAAATGTTGTATATTGAAAGGAGAATCCTGAAAAACAAGAACCACACAATTTGGATCAGTATAGTGATAGTTATAATTAAAACATTAAACTGACTCAATTTGACTACTTCTAAAAATGCTCAAATATTATACTTAATATTAAAACATTAATATTTCACACAAATTATGCACATTTCATATAAAATAAGTATAGGGGGAATATAATAAGTCATGAAAATATTAATAACATCAACTCCCCCACACTTAGATTTGCGCGTGTCCTCATGTGCAACAAATATAAAAACATGACAAAATCATTTTCACTCACCAACAAATATTAAAATTTTGTTTTCTCCAATCAGGGGAGGTTTAGACTATTTCACTAATCCATATTGAATTCCATCACAAATTTCGTTCAAAATAATGCATCAGAAACAATTCATTTTTTCATATTCAAGGTTTGAATTAGAAAATGTAGGCACTCAAAACTTACTCCTCTCAAGATGATAAAAATGTATTTTAGGAGGTTCACTCATTCACCAACAAAAAGTGAAAATCAAGAGTTTGTAAGAGCTCTCAGCTTCCATTCCCAAATCTAATGTGTACAAGAATCAAGAGGTCTTTTAAGGGGTTTTTCAGTGGCTATGGGACGGTAGGTATATAATGTCCAAAGGAAAAGAGGGGTTAAAAACACCAACATGGAAAAATCAATGCACATTTTTTTTTGAAATTTGATTTGAAAGGAAATAGAAACACATATTTACAAGGGCATGAATGTGTGATGAATGAAAAGTGAGGGAGATAGAAAATGGAATAGGGTGAGATGATGGAATATGTACAACATGGAATACTTCCAATAATGACACAATACAAGATGATTCAAGTGTTCTTTTTTTTCTTTTTTCTCTTTTTTTTCGAAAGTTGTGCTTGAAACAAGTCTCACAGTCATCTCCCAACCCATGCTTGATCTGCACATGGAACTAATTTATAACATGAACAAAGGTTGATGATGAATGATTTTTGACCCACCCAAGACACAACCCATTCCTTTTTTTTTATTTTTTTTATTTTTTTTATATAATTTTTTTCATTTTTTTGAACACTTTTCAATGACTTTTGTAAAAATGACAATTACACATATACACCCCAAAGCTCACAGAATTACAACCTCTCCCCCACACTTGAATGGATTCTTGCCCTCAAGCATATGATGACACATTGGAAATCAATGAAAGTACTCCCAAAAATGAAGTCCATTCCCCCCACAATTAAATTTCAAAAAATTGTACAATGAAAATCCATGAAGATGTTGGGTGGGACAAGGTATTAGGCTTGTAATGTGGCTATCAAAAGAAAGGTTTTCATAGGCTCAAAGGGTCTTGCAAAAGTAGGATCAATGTAAGGGTAACGGGAGGCTATTTGGCTATTCTGATTCTCATGTGGCTTAGAAAATGCCTCTATCATATTAATGCACACAAAAGATGGAAATTCAGCTCGAAGGTCCACAAACTCAAGACTCACAATCAGTGGTGAAGACACACAATGAAAAAGATGGCCATAGATGACCTTGGCATGAAGGCTAATGTTATTCCTCACGGTAGGGGAGAATCATTTTCCACCAAAAATTGTTCATTCAAAATGTTTGTTATTGACACAAAATTGTTTACCCAAGTTTGAGATAAAAATTCAATATATTTGAGTTTAAAACAAGCCTTTTGACTCCCCAAAATGGTTGGACAGAATTTCAATATTGGATGATGAGTAATTATGACACCCCTTTTGTTTTTTTAATTTTCATTTTTTTTAATTAATTTTTTTTAAATTTTTTTTTATTTTTAATGACACATCCACACAAAAGAGAAAATAGAAAAAAAAAGTTGTGGATGAATGTTGTAAAAAAAATGAGAGGGAGAGAGGAAGAAGAAGAAATAGAGAGAAGAAGAGAGGGAAGAGAGATTGAGGAGAGAGAGAGTTAAAGGGAAAGAGGTGCCCCCTAGTTTGGATTTGGCGGGTCTCCATCCAGTGGTGGTTCTATTGAAGTGGTTGGGGTTTCGATGGAAGTCGACGTGGTTCCTGGATTGTGAGACCTCTCATGGTGATGCTTTAACCGATGTCCGTTAACCGTGAATGTTCTTTTTGAAGAAGGCTCTTCGACTTGCACTGCACCAAATGGGTAAACATTAGTAATAATACAAGGTCCATCCCAACGAGAATTCAGCTTACCTGGGTGAAGTCGAAATCGAGAATTGAAGAGCATTACCTTTTCACCTTCATGAAATACCTTTCGAAGAATGTTATTGTCATGGAGTGACTTTGCCTTTTCTTTGTAGAGAATGGAGTTCTCATACGAATCGAGTCGAAGCTCCTCCAATTCAGTCAACTGCAACAATCTATCTTCACTAGATTTTTCACAATCAAAATTACAAGTTTTGACAGCCCAAAATGACTTATGTTGGATTTCAACTGGTAAATGACAGGCTTTACCAAAAACTAGCCTAAATGGAGACATCCCAATGGGTGTCTTATAGGCTGTTCGATAGGCCCAAAGTGCTTCACCAAGTCTATCGGGCCAGTCTTTTCTTGTGGGCTTAACAATTCTTTCAAGCACTCTTTTCACTTCTCTGTTAGAAAGTTCAGCCATTCCATTTGTTTGAGGGTGATATGCAGTGGATGTTTTATATACAACCCCATTCTTTTTCAAAAGTTACTCCATGGTTCTATTACAGAAATGAGTTCCTAAGTCACTTATCAAAGCACGTGGTGTTCCGAATCGATGGAAGATATGGGTTTTGAGGAACTCACTCATAGTTTGAGCATCATCTTTCCTAGTGGGTTTGGCCTCGACCCACCTAGAAACATAGTCAACAGCAAGGAGAATGTAGGATAATCCATTGGAAGGGGGAAAAGGTCCCATGAAATCGATGCCCCAAACATCAAAAAGCTCACAGAAGATTAATGGCTTTTGAGGCATTTCGTTTCTTTTGGAAATTGTGCCAAACTTTTGGCAAGTGGGACATGATTGACAGAACTCATGTTAGTCCTTGAAGAGTGAAGGCCAAAAGAATCCAGAATCTAGGACCTTTCGAGAAGTCCTTTGTGGTCCAAAGTGGCCACCTCCAGGCATTGAGTGGCAGAATTCCAAGATGGAGGATTGTTCAGTTTCATCAACACATCTCCTAATTACCATGTCAGCCCCAGTTTTCCAAAGTTTATTATCTTCCCAAAAATAATTTTTTGAATCACTTTTCATCTTTTCTTTTTGTTCTTTTGAAAAATATTTAGGGAAAACACCAGAAACCAAGTAATTGACAATTGGGGCATACCATGGTAACTTTGGAGTGAGAGATGAGAGGTGTTCAGTTGGAAATTCAGGATCAATTATTTCAGAATGAGAAGAATTAGAAATTCTACTCAGGTGGTCAGCCACAGGGTTTTCTTTTCCAGGTTTATCTTTTATCACAAGGTCAAACTCTTGGAGCATTAAAATCCATCTTATTAGCCTTGGTTTGGAATCACTTTTCTTAAGTAAGAACTTTAATGATGAGTGGTCTGTGAAGATGATGATTTTGGCACCTAAGAGATAGGGCCGGAATTTATCCAAGGCAAAAACCACAGCTAAAAGTTCTTTTTCAGTCACAGTGTAGTGTGATTGAGTTTCATCCAATGTTTTTGAGGCATAAAAGATGACATGAGGAATGTTTTCTCTTCTTTGACCAAGAACATCCCCAATGGACCTATCAGAAGCATCACACATCAATTCAAATGGTAAGGACCAATATGGGGGTTGGATTATTGGAGCAGATGTGAGAGAAGATTTGAGTTCAATGAAGGCTCTCTTGCAAGCCTCATCAAAATTGAATGTGACATCATTTTGAAGTAAACGAGTGAGTGGGAGGGAAATCTTGCTGAAGTTCTGAATGAATCGCCGATAGAAACCGGCATGACCAAGGAAGGACCGAATGTCTCGAACTGATTTGGGTTCAGGAAGTGATTGGATCACCTCAATTTTGGCTGGATCAACTTGGATACCCTCTTGAGAAATTATGTGACCTAGAACAATCCCATTTGAAACCATGAAGTGACATTTTTCAAAATTCAGCACAAGGTTGCACTTGACACACTTTTGAAGGACCAAAGAGAGTGAATGTAAGCAAGATTCAAATGACTCGCCATAAATGGTAAAGTCATCCATGAAGACCTCCATGCAATTCTCAATGAATTCAGAAAAGATACTCATCATACACCGCTGGAATGTTGCAGGAGCATTACAAAGGCCAAAAGGCATTCGCCTATAGGCATAGGTTCCAAAGGGGCAAGTGAATTTGGTCTTTTCTTGGTCTTGAGGTGCGATTGGAATTTGGAAGTAGCCGGTGTAACCATCAATAAAGAAATCGTGTGACTTTCCGGCCAATCTCTCAAGAATTTGGTCAAGGAAAGGAAGTGGGTAGTGATCTTTTCGTGTTTCAGCATTCAATTTGCGATAATCGATGCACACACGCCATTTGTTTTTCACTCGAGTTGTGACCACTTCTCCATGTTCATTTGTGACAACTGTTATCCCGCCCTTCTTAGGAACGACTTGAATTGGACTAACCCATTCACTATCAGAAATTGGGTAGATAATACCAGCTTGAAGAAGCTTGGTAATCTCTTCCCTAACTACCTCAAGTATGAGTGGATTGAGTCTTCTTTGAGGTTGCCTAATTGGTTTGGATGATTCCTCTAGATGGATGTGATGCATGCAAAGGGCAGGGTTGATTCCTGGAATATCCTCTAGGGTCCAACCTAAGGAATTTTTGTTTTCCTCTAACACTTGAACAAGTTGGGACTCCTCAGTTTCAGAAAGTGAAGCAGAGATAATGACAGGGTAGGAGGGATCATGGAAAAGGAATGCATACTTGAGGTGTGAAGGAAGTGGTTTTAGATCAGTTTCAGCCTTGATTTGAGAGCTAGACAGGTTAGGAGTAGGATAAGGGATTCCAGATGGGTTTGGATCATTTTCCTCAACACTGTACAAGGTGGAGCAGTAGAGATCAGATTTGATGTGGGATTCAAGAGAGTTTTCAAGTTCCTCTAGATTGATGGAGTCTATGAATGAGAGGTCCACATCAAATTCACCATTTATGACTTTGTTAATCATGGTGCAGATTTCACAAGATCCTTTATCATTAGAACATGAAGAACATGGTGGATTGGGGTTCGATTGAATCTTAGAAGTGTCCTCAAAAGCATGGATTGAGAATGCAGAGTGATCCTCAGATGGGTATCACATGGCTTGGAAAATGTTGAACTTGACCAGTTGGTCACCGAATTCCATGGATAAGATGCTTGAATGGACATCAATCTTGGTTCTCGTAGTCATGAGGAATGGTCTTCCTAGAATTAGGGGAGATCGAGAAGAGGTCGTCTCACCTTCCATGTCAAGGACATAGAAATCGGCTGGGAAGATAAGATCATTGACCCGAACAAGAACATCCTCAATTATCCCCTCAGGACTGGCAGTGCTTTGATTGGCTAATTGAATGACAATACCCGTTGGGTGTAAGGGACCTAGACCAAGGTTGGAGAAAATGGATTTGGGCATGACATTTATTGAGGCTCCAAGGTCTATGAGTGCATCATCAAAGTTGGAACTTCCAATTTGACATGGAACTGTGAAGGTCCCTGGATCTTTGCACTTCATGGGAATGGACTGTTGAGTTGAAACATTTTCAATGTTCCTAAGTTGCCTCTTATGGGTGCACAATTCCTTAAGAAACTTGGAATACTTAGGGATTTGTTTGATGGCATCTAAGAGGGGGATGTTCACTTCAACACGTCTAAACATGTCAAGCATTTCAGGATCAGGTTCAAAGGACTTCTTAGGCTTGGAGATGGCTTGAGGAAAAGGAATTGGGTTCCTTAGAGGAATGGAAGGAGGTGAAAGAGTGGATTCAAGTTCCTTTTCCAGCTTTTTGTTCTTTTCATTTTCTAGATCAACATCGAAATGGGAGGTAGAGCAATCAGCATGGGGCATAGCAATTTTCTTTCCCGATCTAAGTGCAATCACACTTACATTACCCTTAGGGTTGGGTAATGGTTGAGCTGGGAGTTGGGATGAATTGGATGGTTGTTGCTGGCTCAGGTGGGATGCAAGTTGACCTATTTGGGTTTCAATGTTCTTGAGGCTAGAACGGGTGAAGGAAGCAAGATCCTCTACAGCACTTTCCCATGGTTGTTTAGAAGAAGAGGCTTGTCCCAAATTGGGTTGGCCTTGATTTTGGTTCTTAGGAAATCGATTGTATTGGGTGGGGAATTGAGAAGGCTCGTTAGGATAGTGGAATCCAGGAGGAGGATTGTTCCTTTGGGGTTGAGGAACAAAAGGATAAGGTTGATGGATGTTACCACCACTTTGACCATATTGGAACTGGTTTGGATTTTGATGAGGGAACTGAGGAGGATGAGAAATGGGATTACCATACCTCAGAGGTGGGTCAAAGGTAGAAGAGAAGGGCTCAGAGTGGGGTTGGTTGAAGTTTCTAACAAACTGACCTGATTGTTGAGGGTTGAAGTTTTGCTGAGCATATGCCGCATTGAGCTCCATTGGACTAGATGAATAAGATGGATCATCTTGAAGTTGTGGACATGTGTCAGTCGGATGAGATGGAGAGTTGCAGATTCCACAATTCTTGATAGGTCCAGGGAATAGTGACTGTGGAGAAGATGAGGTTGGGGCTTTGGTAGCCACCGCTAGTTGACGCACAAGACCTGTAAGTTCACTCATCCACTCAGTCATCTTGTTGGGCTCTATGGATTGATTCTCTTGGGCTTGTTTCAACTGAGCATGTGCTCGAGTATGGAATTGCTGCGTGTTTGCAGCCATGTTACTTATGAGATCTCTTGCAGCTGCAGGAGTTTTGTCAACAAGAGCACCGCCACTTGCGGCATCAATGAGAGTTCGCTCCATAGCCAATAACCCCTCATAGAAGTATTGGATCAGGAGTTGGTCAGGGATTTGATGGTGTGGACAAGTTGCCACAAGCTTTTTGAACCTCTCCCAATACTCATGGAGTGATTCATTAGGGAATTGACGGATGCCGCTTATTTCCTTTCGGATAGAAGCTGTTCGGGAAGCGGGAAAGAACTTCTCAAGGAAAAGTCTCTTCATGTCAACCCATGAGTTTATGGAACCAGGTGGGAGGTAGTAGAGCCAAGACTTGGCAGAATCCGCTAGGGAAAAGGGGAAAGCTCTAAGCTTGATTTGTTCTTCAGAAACCCCTTGAGGCTTCATGGTAGAGCATACTACTTGGAACTCTTTAAGGTGAAGATGTGGATCCTCACCGGCTAGCCCGTGAAAATGAGGGAGAAGATGAATCAAACCCGATTTGAGTTCGAAGTCAGCTTCAATGTTTGGATATTGAATACCAAGAGGTTGGTAATTCATATTAGGGGAAGCAAGTTCTTTCAATGTTTGTTCCCTAGGATTGGCCATATCTAATTCAATTGGTAGGGAAATGATTGGTTCTTGGGTGATTTGGTTATCCCTAATGGTCCTCCTAAGTCGACGAAGAGTTCTATCAATTTCAGGGTCAAACAAATCCGAGGGATTGTTTGGAAGGCTACGGGGAATTTAGAGAGATTTTGGAAGAAAGAGGAAGATGGGTTTTTCTTTGTATTTTTTCAGTTTATGATTTTTAAGAGGAAGACGGGTTTTTCTTTGTGTTTTTTTTCAAATTTTTTTTTAAATTTTTTTATTTTTTTGGTTTTTTTTATAATAACCAGAAACTAATGACTACTTAAAGAACCATCCCCGGCAACGATGCCATTTGAAACGCACGGCCGATTGTCTCCTATCGACCGGTCAAAGTTCCGGTGCTCTGCTAATGTGTATAGCAGCACTCGGGTCGAATCCTCGGCGATGATACTTTGTAGTAGTTGTTTGTTTTTAGTTGATTGTATTTTGATTAGGGGGGTTTGTTTGCAGAGCTTAATTGAAATGATTTATGGATGATGTTTGATTTACCAAATTGATAAAGATTGGGGTGATTTCATCATTAGGTTAGTTAAGATTGTGATATCCTCGAGCTTTGCTTTATATTGCATTTAAATTAACACCCATGTCACAAGATGATGTTGATTAGAATTCTTAAGTGTTAAGGCTTTAAACCAAGACTTAACTTAACTTAACGTTATAATCTCAATCAGATCTTATTTATGGTTGTGTATTTATGGTTCCAATAATCCATGGAAACCACATGTTAAATAAAACAAGTCATTAATCCATGACATGTTAAGTCCAACATACACAATGTTAATTCAAAGAATATTCATCAAGCAGAAGCTCTCAATCACTTAACATACCTAAATTATAACTCACCCCAATGAGAGATTTACTCAGCCATTTGGGTGATTAATAATCTGGTTATAATTATTATGATTATAAATTAATAAGAGAAGAAAAAGAAAGGGATAAGAAAAGAGTGGTACGTCGACACACACACACAAACAATGGTGATAATTAAAAACGAACTTTCGATTGAATGAGGAAGCTAAAGAAGGGAAGGGGATTGAACTGAATTTAAACTATTTTAAGAACATTAATATTAAAATACATAAGGTGGAAGAGAATAAGAGATATTGAAGAAGTAACTTGCATTAAAACAGAATTACAAAGAAAGAGAATTACAAGATTACAAAAATGAAGAACACAAAAGTAAGTGAAAAGAAAGAGAGGAGGAAAGGTCTCTCAAGTGTAAACTTGAGTATGGCAGGTTCTCCCAAGCCTTTGGAAAATCTTTGGTCATGCCAATATGATCTCCTCTCTTCTGAAATGCCAACCCCTCTCAAGGAGAGAAGGGGAGAGTTTTTATAACCCAAGGAGTGGACTGTTTGCATTCCCAATCTGTCCCTCCACTTGTATCGCCAATTTGGCAATTCAGACAGCCGAATCTTCTAATATCTCCTTCTTCAAAGTTGTAGAAAATAATGTTGTCCGACTACTCTCAAAATTTGGAGTCATTTGGACGTAAGGATAAAAAGTTATGGCCGGTTTAATAAACAAACTTAAACTGTCCATTTCAATCCAGTCTTTTTGAAGTCCATAATGTGAAAGGGTTTTTGAATATTAAGATGCCTTCAAATCCGAATGGTTTCTTCAAAAAAGTCGGCCACCTACATCTCCTCTTTCACACTGAAAAATCTCAGATCTCTTGGATGATTACATCAGGAGATATGTCATGAATACTATACTGATTTTCATTCTCCGCCAGAATGGTGGGCTGGACTTCAAAGATTCATTTGGGCCCCTTGTAAATGGATTTGGGCCATGAAATTTTTATCCAAGATGAAATGTAGTATCCCCCGAATTATGGTGGAGAGTTAAGGTTTTTTAACTTCTGTATTGAGCCCAGTAAATCAATCTTCATGAATAGTCCAGTTTCTTCACAGATTCTTTGGTCTTGTTTGTGAGGACCATATGACCCTTCAAATGGCAGAATTGGATCATGGTTCCTTCTAATGAAATGTTGTATATTGAAAGGAGAATCCTAAAAAACAAGAACCACACAATTTGGATCAGTATAGTGATAGTTATAATTAAAACATTAAACTGACTCAATTTGACTACTTCTAAAAATGCTCAAATATTATACTTAATATTAAAACATTAATATTTCACACAAATTATGCACATTACATATAAAATAAGTAAAGGGGGAATATAATAAGTCATGAAAATATTAATAACATCAACTCCCCCACACTTAGATTTGCGCGTGTCCTCATGTGCAACAAATATAAAAACATGACAAAATCATTTTCACTCACCAACAAATATTAAAATTTTGTTTTCTCCAATCAGGGGAGGTTTAGACTATTTCACTAATCCATATTGAATTCCATCACAAATTTCGTTCAAAATAATGCATCAGAAACAATTCATTTTTTCATATTCAAGGTTTGAATTAGAAAATGTAGGCACTCAAAACTTACTCCTCTCAAGATGATAAAAATGTATTTTAGGAGGTTCACTCATTCACCAACAAAAAGTGAAAATCAAGAGTTTGTAAGAGCTCTCAGCTTCCATTCCCAAATCTAATGTGTACAAGAATCAAGAGGTCTTTTAAGGGGTTTTTCAGTGGCTATGGGACGGTAGGTATATAATGTCCAAAGGAAAAGAGGGGTTAAAAACACCAACATGGAAAAATCAACGCACATTTTTTTTTGAAATTTGATTTGAAAGGAAATAGAAACACATATTTACAAGGGCATGAATGTGTGATGAATGAAAAGTGAGGGAGATAGAAAATGGAATAGGGTGAGATGATGGAATATGTACAACATGGAATACTTCCAATAATGACACAATACAAGATGATTCAAGTGTTCTTTTTTTTTCTTTTTTTGCTTTTTTTTCGAAAGTTGTGCTTGAAACAAGTCTCACAGTCATCTCCCAACCCATGCTTGATCTCCACATGGAACTAATTTATAACATGAACAAAGGTTGATGATGAATGATTTTTGACCCACCCAAGACACAACCCATTCCTTTTTTTTATTTTTTTTATTTTTTTATATAATTTTTTTCATTTTTTTGAACACTTTTCAATGACTTTTGTACAAATGACAATTACACATATACACCCCAAAGCTCACAGAATTACAACCTCTCCCCCACACTTGAATGGATTCTTGCCCTCAAGCATATGATGACACATTGGGAATCAATGAAAGTACGCCCAAAAATGAAGTCCATTCCCCCCACAATTAAATTTCAAAAAATTGTACAATGTAAATCCATGAAGATGTTGGGTGGGACAAGGTATTAGGCTTGTAATGTGGCTATCAAAAGAAAGGTTTTCATAGGCTCAAAGGGTCTTGCAAAAGTAGGATCAATGTAAGGGTAACGGGAGGCTATTTGGCTATTCTGATTCTCATGTGGCTTAGAAAATGCCTCTATCATATTAATGCACACAAAAGACGGAAATTCAGCTCGAAGGTCCACAAACTCAAGACTCACAATCAGTGGTGAAGACACACAATGAAAAAGATGGTCATAGATGACCTTGGCATGAAGGCTAATGTTATTCCTCACGGTAGGGGAGAATCATTTTCCACCAAAAATTGTTCATTCAAAATGTTTTTTATTGACACAAAATTGTTTACCCAAGTTTGAGATAAAAATTCAATATATTTGAGTTTAAAACAAGCCTTTTGACTCCCCAAAATGGTTGGACAGAATTTCAATATTGGATGATGAGTAATTATGACACCCCTTTTGTTTTTTTAATTTTCATTTTTTTTAATTAATTTTTTTTAAATTTTTTTTTATTTTTAATGACACATCCACACAAAAGAGAAAATAGAAAAAAAAAGTTGTGGACGAATGTTGTAAAAAAAATGAGAGGGAGAGAGGAAGAAGAAGAAATAGAGAGAAGAAGAGAGGGAAGAGAGATTGAGGAGAGAGAGAGTTAAAGGGAAAGAGGTGCCCCCTGGTTTGGATTTGGCGGGTCTCCATCCAGTGGTGGTTCTATTGAAGTGGTTGGGGTTTCGATGGAAGTCGACGTGGTTCCTGGATTGTGAGACCTCTCATGGTGATGCTTTAACCGATGTCCGTTAACCGTGAATGTTCTTTTTGAAGAAGGGTCTTCGACTTGCACTGCACCAAATGGGTAAACATTAGTAATAATAAAAGGTCCATCCCAACGAGAATTCAGCTTACCTGGGTGAAGTCGAAATCGAGAATTGAAGATCATTACCTTTTCACCTTCATGAAATACCTTTCGAAGAATGTTATTGTCATGGAGTGACTTTGCCTTTTCTTTGTAGAGAATGGAGTTCTCATACGAATCGAGTCGAAGCTCCTCCAATTCAGTCAACTGCAACAATCTATCTTCACCAGATTTTTCACAATCAAAATTACAAGTTTTGATAGCCCAAAATGACTTATGTTGGATTTCAACTGGTAAATGACAGGCTTTACCAAAAACTAGCCTAAATGGAGACATCCCAATGGGTGTCTTATAGGCTGTTCGATAGGCCCAAAGTGCTTCACCAAGTCTATCGGGCCAGTCTTTTCTTGTGGGCTTAACAATTCTTTCAAGCACTCTTTTCACTTCTCTGTTAGAAAGTTCAGCCATTCCATTTGTTTGAGGGTGATATGCAGTGGATGTTTTATGTACAACCCCATTCTTTTTCAAAAGTTACTCCATGGTTCTATTACAGAAATGAGTTCCTAAGTCACTTATCAAAGCACGTGGTGTTCCGAATCGATGGAAGATATGAGTTTTGAGGAACTCACTCATAGTTTGAGCATCATCTTTCCTAGTGGGTTTGGCCTCGACCCACCTAGAAACATAGTCAACAGCAAGGAGAATGTAGGATAATCCATTGGAAGGGGGAAAAGGTCCCATGAAATCGATGCCCCAAACATCGAAAAGCTCACAGAAGATTAATGGCTTTTGAGGCATTTCGTTTCTTTTGGAAATTGTGCCAAACTTTTGGCAAGTGGGACATGATTGACAGAACTCATGTGAGTCCTTGAAGAGTGAAGGCCAAAAGAATCTAGAATCTGGGACCTTTCGAGAAGTCCTTTATGGTCCAAAGTGGCCACCTCCAGGCATTGAGTGGCAGAATTCCAAGATGGAGGATTGTTCAGTTTCATCAACACATCTCCTAATTACCATGTCAGCCCCAGTTTTCCAAAGTTTATTATCTTCCCAAAAATAATGTTTTGAATCACTTTTCATCTTTTCTTTTTGTTCTTTTGAAAAATATTTAGGGAAAACACCAGAAACCAAGTAATTGACAATTGGGGCATACCATGGTAACTTTGGAGTGAGAGATGAGAGGTGTTCAGTTGGAAATTCAGGATCAATTATTTCAGAATGAGAAGAATTAGAAATTCTACTCAGGTGGTCAGCCACAGGGTTTTCTTTTCCAGGTTTATCTTTTATCACAAGGTCAAACTCTTGGAGCATTAAAATCCATCTTATTAGCCTTGGTTTGGAATCACTTTTCTTAAGTAAGAACTTTAATGCTGAGTGGTCTGTGAAGATGATGATTTTGGCACCTAAGAGATAGGGCCGGAATTTATCCAAGGCAAAAACCACAGCTAAAAGTTCTTTTTCAGTCACAGTGTAGTGTGATTGAGTTTCATCCAATGTTTTTGAGGCATAAAAGATGACATGAGGAATGTTTTCTCTTCTTTGACCAAGAACATCCCCAATGGCCCTATCAGAAGCATCACACATCAATTCAAATGGTAAGGACCAATATGGGGGTTGGATTATTGGAGCAGATGTGAGAGCAGATTTGAGTTCAATGAAGGCTCTCTTTCAAGCCTCATCAAAATTGAATGTGACATCATTTTGAAGTAAACGAGTGAGTGGGAGGGAAATCTTGCTGAAGTTCTGAATGAATCGCCGATAGAAACCGGCATGACCAAGGAAGGACCGAATGTCTCGAACTGATTTGGGTTCAGGAAGTGATTGGATCACCTCAATTTTGGCTGGATCAACGTGGATACCCTCTTGAGAAATTATGTGACCTAGAACAATCCCATTTGAAACCATGAAGTGACATTTTTCAAAATTCAGCACAAGGTTGCACTTGACACACTTTTGAAGGACCAAAGAGAGTGAATGTAAGCAAGATTCAAATGACTCGCCATAAATGGTAAAGTCATCCATGAATACCTCCATGCAATTCTCAATGAATTCAGAAAAGATACTCATCATACACCGCTGGAATGTTGCAGGAGCATTACAAAGGCCAAAAGGCATTCGCCTATAGGCATAGGTTCCAAAGGGGCAAGTGAATGTGGTCTTTTCTTGGTCTTGAGGTGCGATTGGAATTTGGAAGTAGCCGGTGTAACCATCAAGAAAGAAATAGTGTGACTTTCCGGCCAATCTCTCAAGCATTTGGTCAAGGAAAGGAAGTGGGTAGTGATCTTTTCGTGTTTCAGCATTCAATTTGCGATAATCGATGCACACACGCCATTTGTTTTTCACTCGAGTTGTGACCACTTCTCCATGTTCATTTGTGACAACTGTTATCCCGCCCTTCTTAGGAACGACTTGAATTGGACTAACCCATTCACTATCAGAAATTGGGTAGATAATACCAGCTTGAAGAAGCTTGGTAATCTCTTCCCTAACTACCTCAAGTATGAGTGGATTGAGTCTTCTTTGAGGTTGCCTAATTGGTTTGGATGATTCCTCTAGATGGATGTGATGCATGCAAAGGGCAGGGTTGATTCCTGGAATATCCTCTAGGGTCCAACCTAAGGCATTTTTGTTTTCCTCTAACACTTGAACAAGTTGGGACTCCTCAGTTTCAGAAAGTGAAGCAGAGATAATGACAGGGTAGGAGGGATCATGGAAAAGGAATGCATACTTGAGGTGTGAAGGAAGTGGTTTTAGATCAGTTTCAGCCTTGATTTGAGAGCTAGACAAGTTAGGAGCAGGATAAGGGATTCCAGATGGGTTTGGATCATTTTCCTCAACACTATACAAGGTGGAGCAGTAGAGATCAGAGTAGATGTGGGATTCAAGAGAGTTTTCAAGTTCCTCTAGATTGATGGAGTCTATGAATGAGAGGTCCACATCAACTTCACCATTTATGACTTTGTTAATCATGGTGCAGATTTCACAAGATCCTTTATCATTAGAACATGAAGAACATGGTGGATTGGGGTTCGATTGAATCTTATAAGTGTCCTCAAAAGCATGGATTGAGAATGCAGAGTGATCCTCAGATGGGTATCACATGGCTTGGAAAATGTTGAACTTGACCAGTTGGTCACCGAATTCCATGGATAAGATGCTTGAATGGACATCAATCTTGGTTCTCGCAGTCATGAGGAATGGTCTTCCTAGAATTAGGGGAGATCGAGAAGAGGTCGTCTCACCTTCCATGTCAAGGACATAGAAATCGGCTGGGAAGATAAGATCATTGACCCGAACAAGAACATCCTCAATTATCCCCTCAGGACTGGCAGTGCTTCGATTGGCTAATTGAATGACAATACCCATTGGGTGCAAGGGACCTAGACCAAGGTTGGAGAAAATGGATTTGGGCATGACATTTATTGAGGCTCCAAGGTCTATGAGTGCATCATCAAAGTTGGAACTTCCAATTTGACATGGAACTGTGAAGGTCCCTGGATCTTTGCACTTCATGGGAATGGACTGTTGAGTTGAAACATTTTCAATGTTCCTAAGTTGCCTCTTATGGGTGCACAATTCCTTAAGAAACTTGGCATACTTAGGGATTTGTTTGATGGCATCTAAGAGGGGGATGTTCACTTCAACACGTCTAAACATGTCAAGCATTTCAGGATCAGGTTCAAAGGACTTCTTAGGCTTGGAGATGGCTTGAGGAAAAGGAATTGGGTTCCTTAGAGGAATGGAAGGATGTGAAAGAGTGGATTCAAGTTCCTTTTCCAGCTTTTTGTTCTTTTCATTTTCTAGATCAACATCGAAATGGGAGGTAGAGCAATCAGCATGCGGCATAGCAATTTGCTTTCCCGATCTAAGTGCAATCACACTTACATTACCCTTAGGGTTGGGTAATGGTTGAGCTGGGAGTTGGGATGAATTGGATGGTTGTTGCTGGCTCAGGTGGGATGCAAGTTGACCTATTTGGGTTTCAATGTTCTTGAGGCTAGAACGGGTGAAGGAAGCAAGATCCTCTACAGCACTTTCCCATGGTTGTTTAGAAGAAAAGGCTTGTCCCAAATTGGGTTGGCCTTGATTTTGGTTCTTAGGAAATCGATTGTATTGGGTGGGGAATTGAGAAGGCTCGTTAGGATAGTGGAATCCAGGAGGAGGATTGTTCCTTTGGGGTTGAGGAACAAAAGGATAAGGTTGATGGATGTTACCACCACTTTGACCATATTGGAACTGGTTTGGATTTTGATGAGGGAACTGAGGAGGATGAGAAATGGGATTACCATACCTCAGAGGTGGGTTAAAGATAGAATAGAAGGGCTCAGAGTGGGGTTGGTTGAAGTTTCTAACAAACTGACCTGATTGTTGAGGGTTGAAGTTTTGCTGAGCATATGCCGCATTGAGCTCCATTGGACTAGATGAATCAGATGGATCATCTTGAAGTTGTGGACATGTGTCAGTCGGATGAGATGGAGAGTTTCAGATTCCATAATTCTTGATA
This sequence comes from Viscum album, assembly GCA_963277665.1. Lineage (NCBI taxonomy): Eukaryota > Viridiplantae > Streptophyta > Magnoliopsida > Santalales > Viscaceae > Viscum > Viscum album. The sequence continues at coordinate 2,024,855,118 of OY728138.1, forward strand.
GGTCCAGGGAATAGTGACTGTGGAGAAGATGAGGTTGGGGCTTTGGTAGCCACCGCTAGTTGACGCACAAGACCTGTAAGTTCACTCATCCACTCAGTCATCTTGTTGGGCTCTATGGATTGATTCTCTTGGGCTTGTTTCAATTGAGCATGTGCTCGAGTATGGAATTGCTGCGTGTTTGCAGCCATGTTACTTATGAGATCTCTTGCAGCTGCAGGAGTTTTGTCAACAAGAGCACCGCCACTTGCGGTATCAATGAGAGTTCGCTCCATAGCCAATAACCCCTCATAGAAGTATTGGATCAGGAGTTGGTCAGGGATTTGATGGTGTGGACAAGTTGCCACAAGCTTTTTGAACCTCTCCCAATACTCATGGAGTGATTCATTAGGGAATTGACGGATGCCGATTATTTCCTTTCGGATAGAAGCTGTTCGGGAAGCGGGAAAGAACTTCTCAAGGAAAAGTCTCTTCATGTCAACCCATGAGTTTATGGAACCAGGTGGGAGGTAGTAGAGCCAAGACTTGGCAGAATCCTCTAGGGAAAAGGGGAAAGCTCTAAGCTTGATTTGTTCTTCAGAAACCCCTTGAGGCTTCATGGTAGAGCATACTACTTGGAACTCTTTAAGGTGAAGATGTGGATCCTCACCGGCTAGCCCGTGAAAATGAGGGAGAAGATGAATCAAACCCGATTTGAGTTCGAAGTCAGCTTCAATGTTTGGATATTGAATACCAAGAGGTTGGTAATTCATATTAGGGGAAGCAAGTTCTTTCAATGTTTGTTCCCTAGGATTGGCCATATCTAATTCAATTGGTAGGGAAATGATTGGTTCTTGGGTGATTTGGTTATCCCTAATGGTCCTCCTAAGTCGACGAAGAGTTCTATCAATTTCAGGGTCAAACAAATCCGAGGGATTGTTTGGAAGGCTACGGGGAATTCAGAGAGATTTTGGAAGAAAGAGGAAGATGGGTTTTTCTTTGTATTTTTTCAGTTTATGATTTTTAAGAGGAAGACGGGTTTTTCTTTGTGTTTTTTTTCAAATTTTTTTTCAAATTTTTTTATTTTTTTGGTTTTTTTTATAATAACCAGAAACTAATGACTACTTAAAGCACCATCCCCGGCAACGACGCCATTTGAAACGCACGTCCGATTGTCTCCTATCGACCGGTCAAAGTTCCGGTGCTCTGCTAATGTGTATAGCAGCACTCGGGTCGAATCCTCGGCGATGATACTTTGTAGTAGTTGTTTGTTTTTAGTTGATTGTATTTTGATTAGGGGGGTTTGTTTGTAGAGCTTAATTGAAATGATTTATGGATGATGTTTGATTTACCAAATTGATAAAGATTGGGGTGATTTCATCATTAGGTTAGTTAAGCTTGTGATATCCTCGAGCTTTGCTTTATATTGCATTTAAATTAACACCCATGTCACAAGATGATGTTGATTAGAATTCTTAAGTGTTAAGGCTTTAAACCAAGACTTAACTTAACTTAAGGTTATAATCTCAATCAGATCTTATTTATGGTTGTGTATTTATGGTTCCAATAATCCATGGAAACCACATGTTAAATAAAACAAGTCATTAATCCATGACATGTTAAGTCCAACATACACAATGTTAATTCAAAGAATATTCATCAAGCAGAAGCTCTCAATCACTTAACATACCTAAATTATAACTCACCCCAATGAGAGATTTACTCAGCCATTTGGGTGATTAATAATCTGGTTATAATGATTATGATTATAAATTAATAAGAGAAGAAAAAGAAAGGGATAAGAAAAGAGTGGTACGTCGACACACACACACGAACAATGGTGATAATTAAAAACGAACTTTCGATTGAATGAGGAAGCTAAAGAAGGGAAGGAGATTGAACTGAATTTAAACTATTTTAAGAACATTAATATTAAAGTACATAAGGTGGAAGAGAATAAGAGATATTGAAGAAGTAACTTGCATTAAAACAGAATTACAAAGAAAGAGAATTACAAGATTACAAAAATGAAGAACACAAAAGTAAGTGAAAAGAAAGAGAGGAGGAAAGGTCTCTAAAGTGTAAACTTGAGTATGGAAGGTTCTCCCAAGCCTTTGGAAAAGCTTTGGTCATGCCAATATGATCTCCTCTCTTCTGAAATGCCAACCCCTCTCAAGGAGAGAAGGGGAGAGTTTTTATAACCCAAGGAGTGGACTGTTTGCATTCCCAATCTGTCCCTCCACTTTTATCGCCAATTTGGCAATTCAGACAGCCGAATCTTCAAATATCTCCTTCTTCAAAGTTGTAGCAAATAATGTTTTCCGACTACTCTAAAAATTTGGAGTCATTTGGACGTAAGGATAAAAAGTTATGGCCGGTTTAATAAACAAACTTAAACTGTCCATTTCAATCCAGTCTTTTTGAAGTCCATAATGTGAAAGGGTTTTTGAATATTAATATGCCTTCAAATCCGAATGGTTGCTTCAACAAAGTCGGCCGCCTACATCGCCTCTTTCACACTGAAAAATCTCAGATCTCTTGGATGATTACATAAGGATATATGTCATGAATACTATACTGATTTTCATTCTCGGCCAGAATGGTGGGCTGGACTTCAAAGATTCATTTGGGCCCCTTGTAAATGGATTTGGGCCATGAAATTTTTATCCAAGATGAAATGTAGTATCCCCCGAATTATGGTGGAGAGTTAAGGTTTTTTAACTTCTGTATTGAGCCCAGTAAATCAATCTTCATGAATAGTCCAGTTTCTTCACAGATTCTTTGGTCTTGTTTGTGAGGACCATATGACCCTTCAAATGGCAGAATTGGATCATGGTTACTTCTAATGAAATGTTGTATATTGAAAGGAGAATCCTAAAAAACAAGAACCACACAATTGGGATCAGTATAGTGATAGTTATAATTAAAACATTAAACTGACTCAATTTGACTACTTCTAAAAATGCTCAAATATTATACTTAATATTAAAACATTAATATTTCACACAAATTATGCACATTTCATATAAAATAAGTAAAGGGGGAATATAATAAGTCATGAAAATATTAATAACATCAACTCCCCCACACTTAGATTTGCGCGTGTCCTCATGTGCAACAAATATAAAAACATGACAAAATCATTTTCACTCACCAACAAATATTAAAATTTTGTTTTCTCCAATCAGGGGAGGTTTAGACTATTTCACTAATCCATATTGAATTCCATCACAAATTTCGTTCAAAATAATGCATCAGAAACAATTCATTTTTTCATATTCAAGGTTTGAATTAGAAAATGTAGGCACTCAAAACTTACTCCTCTCAAGATGATAAAAATGTATTTTAGGAGGTTCACTCATTCACCAACAAAAAGTGAAAATCAAGAGTTTGTAAGAGCTCTCAGCTTCCATTCCCAAATCTAATGTGTACAAGAATCAAGAGGTCTTTTAAGGGGTTTTTCAGTGGCTATGGGACGGTAGGTATATAATGTCCAAAGGAAAAGACGGGTTAAAAACACCAACATGGAAAAATCAATGCACATTTTTTTTTGAAATTTGATTTGAAAGGAAATAGAAACACATATTTACAAGGGCATGAATGTGTGATGAATGAAAAGTGAGGGAGATAGAAAATGGAATAGGGTGAGATGATTGAATATGTACAACATGGAATACTTCCAATAATGACACAATACAAGATGATTCAAGTGTTCTTTTTTTTCTTTTTTTTCTTTTTTTTCGAAAGTTGTGCTTGAAACAAGTCTCACAGTCATCTCCCAACCCATGCTTGATCTCCACATGGAACTAATTTATAACATGAACAAAGGTTGATGATGAATGATTTTTGACCCACCCAAGACACAACCCATTCCTTTTTTTTTATTTTTTTCATTTTTTTATATAATTTTTTTCATTTTTTTGAACACTTTTCAATGACTTTTGTACAAATGACAATTACACATATACACCCCAAAGCTCACAGAATTACAACCTCTCCCCCACACTTGAATGGATTCTTGCCCTCAAGCATATGATGACACATTGGAAATCAATGAAAGTACGCCCAAAAATGAAGTCCATTCCCCCCACAATTAAATTTCAAAAAATTGTACAATGAAAATCCATGAAGATGTTGGGTGGGACAAGGTATTAGGCTTGTAATGTGGCTATCAAAAGAAAGGTTTTCATAGGCTCAAAGGGTCTTGCAAAAGTAGGATCAATGTAAGGGTAACGGGAGGCTATTTGGCTATTCTGATTCTCATGTGGCTTAGAAACTTCCTCTATCATATTAATGCACACAAAAGACGGAAATTCAGCTCGAAGGTCCACAAACTCAAGACTCACAATCAGTGGTGAAGACACACAATGAAAAAGATGGCCATAGATGACCTTGGCATGAAGGCTAATGTTATTCCTCATGGTAGGGGAGAATCATTTTCCACCAAAAATTGTTCATTCAAAATGTTTTTTATTGACACAAAATTGTTTACCCAAGTTTGAGATAAAAATTCAATATATTTGAGTTTAAAACAAGCCTTTTGACTCCCCAAAATGGTTGGACAGAATTTCAATATTGGATGATGAGTAATTATGACACCCCTTTTGTTTTTTTAATTTTCATTTTTTTTAATTAATTTTTTTTAAATTTTTTTTTATTTTTAATGACACATCCACACAAAAGAGAAAATAGAAAAAAAAAGTTGTGGACGAATGTTGTAAAAAAAATGAGAGGGAGAGAGGAAGAAGAAGAAATAGAGAGAAGAAGAGAGGGAAGAGAGATTGAGGAGAGAGAGAGTTAAAGGGAAAGAGGTGCCCCCTGGTTTGGATTTGGCGGGTCTCCATCCAGTGGTGGTTCTATTGAAGTGGTTGGGGTTTCGATGGAAGTCGACGTGGTTCCTGGATTGTGAGACCTCTCATGGTGATGCTTTAACCGATGTCCGTTAACCGTGAATGTTCTTTTTGAAGAAGGGTCTTCGACTTGCACTGCACCAAATGGGTAAACATTAGTAATAATAAAAGGTCCATCCCAACGAGAATTCAGCTTACCTGGGTGAAGTCGAAATCGAGAATTGAAGATCATTACCTTTTCACCTTCATGAAATACCTTTCGAAGAATGTTATTGTCATGGAGTGACTTTGCCTTTTCTTTGTAGAGAATGGAGTTCTCATACGAATCGAGTCGAAGCTCCTCCAATTCAGTCAACTGCAACAATCTATCTTCACCAGATTTTTCACAATCAAAATTAAAAGTTTTGATAGCCCAAAATGACTTATGTTGGATTTCAACTGGTAAATGACAGGCTTTACCAAAAACTAGCCTAAATGGAGACATCCCAATGGGTGTCTTATAGGCTGTTCGATAGGCCCAAAGTGCTTCACCAAGTCTATCGGGCCAGTCTTTTCTTGTGGGCTTAACAATTCTTTCAAGCACTCTTTTCACTTCTCTGTTAGAAAGTTCAGCCATTCCATTTGTTTGAGGGTGATATGCAGTGGATGTTTTATGTACAACCCCATTCTTTTTCAAAAGTTACTCCATGGTTCTATTACAGAAATGAGTTCCTAAGTCACTTATCAAAGCACGTGGTGTTCCGAATCGATGGAAGATATGGGTTTTGAGGAACTCACTCATAGTTTGAGCATCATCTTTCCTAGTGGGTTTGGCCTCGACCCACCTAGAAACATAGTCAACAGCAAGGAGAATGTAGGATAATCCATTGGAAGGGGGAAAAGGTCCCATGAAATCGATGCCCCAAACATCGAAAAGCTCATAGAAGATTAATGGCTTTTGAGGCATTTCGTTTCATTTGGAAATTGTGCCAAACTTTTGGCAAGTGGGACATGATTGACAGAACTCATGTGAGTCCTTGAAGAGTGAAGGCCAAAAGAATCCAGAATCTGGGACCTTTCGAGAAGTCCTTTGTGGTCCAAAGTGGCCACCTCCAGGCATTGAGTGGCAGAATTCCAAGATGGAGGATTGTTCAGTTTCATCAACACATCTCCTAATTACCATGTCAGCCCCAGTTTTCCAAAGTTTATTATCTTCCCAAAAATAATGTTTTGAATCACTTTTCATCTTTTCTTTTTGTTCTTTTGAAAAATATTTAGGGAAAACACCAGAAACCAAGTAATTGACAATTGGGGCATACCATGGTAACTTTGGAGTGAGAGATGAGAGGTGTTCAGTTGGAAATTCAGGATCAATTATTTCAGAATGAGAAGAATTTGAAATTCTACTCAGGTGGTCAGCCACAGGGTTTTCTTTTCCAGGTTTATCTTTTATCACAAGGTCAAACTCTTGGAGCATTAAAATCCATCTTATTAGCCTTGGTTTGGAATCACTTTTCTTAAGTAAGAACTTTAATGCTGAGTGGTCTGTGAAGATGATGATTTTGGCACCTAAGAGATAGGGCCGGAATTTATCCAAGGCAAAAACCACAGCTAAAAGTTCTTTTTCAGTCACAGTGTAGTGTGATTGAGTTTCATCCAATGTTTTTGAGGCATAAAAGATGACATGAGGAATGTTTTCTCTTCTTTGACCAAGAACATCCCCAATGGCCCTATCAGAAGCATCACACATCAATTCAAATGGTAAGGACCAATATGGGGGTTGGATTATTGGAGCAGATGTGAGAGCAGATTTGAGTTCAATGAAGGCTCTCTTGCAAGCCTCATCAAAATTGAATGTGACATCATTTTGAAGTAAACGAGTGAGTGGGAGGGAAATCTTGCTGAAGTTCTGAATGAATCGCCGATAGAAACCGGCATGACCAAGGAAGGACCAAATGTCTCGAACTGATTTGGGTTCAGGAAGTGATTGGATCACCTCAATTTTGGCTGGATCAACGTGGATACCCTCTTGAGAAATTATGTGACCTAGAACAATCCCATTTGAAACCATGAAGTGACATTTTTCAAAATTCAGCACAAGGTTTCACTTGACACACTTTTGAAGGACCAAAGAGAGTGAATGTAAGCAAGATTCAAATGACTCGCCATAAATGGTAAAGTCATCAATGAAGACCTCCATGCAATTCTCAATGAATTCATAAAAGATACTCATCATACACCGCTGGAATGTCGCAGGAGCATTACAAAGGCCAAAAGGCATTTGCCTATAGGCATAGGTTCCAAAGGGGCAAGTGAATGTGGTCTTTTCTTGGTCTTGAGGTGCGATTGGAATTTTGAAGTAGCCAGTGTAACCATCAAGAAAGAAATAGTGTGACTTTCCAGCCAATCTCTCAAGCATTTGGTCAAGGAAAGGAAGTGGGTAGTGATCTTTTCGTGTTTCAGCATTCAATTTGCGATAATCGATGCACACACGCCATTTGTTTTTCACTCGAGTTGTGACCACTTCTCCATGTTCATTTGTGACAACTGTTATCCCGCCCTTCTTAGGAACGACTTGAATTGGACTAACCCATTCACTATCAGAAATTGGGTAGATAATACCAGCTTGAAGAAGCTTGGTAATCTCTTCCCTAACTACCTCAAGTATGAGTGGATTGAGTCTTCTTTGAGGTTGCCTAATTGGTTTGGATGATTCCTCTAGATGGATGTGATGCATGCAAAGGGCAGGGTTGATTCCTGGAATATCCTCTAGGGTCCAACCTAAGGCATTTTTGTTTTCCTCTAACACTTGAATAAGTTGGGACTCCTCAGTTTCAGAAAGTGAAGCAGAGATAATGACAGGGTAGGAGGGATCATGGAAAAGGAATGCATACTTGAGGTGTGAAGGAAGTGGTTTTAGATCAGTTTCAGCCTTGATTTGAGAGCTAGACAAGTTAGGAGCAGGATAAGGGATTCCAGATGGGTTTGGATCATTTTCCCCAACACTATACAAGGTGGAGCAGTAGAGATCAGAGTAGATGTGGGATTCAAGAGAGTTTTCAAGTTCCTCTAGATTGATGGAGTCTATGAATGAGAGGTCCACATCAACTTCACCATTTATGACTTTGTTAATCATGGTGCAGATTTCACAAGATCCTTTATCATTAGAACATGAAGAACATGGTGGATTGGGGTTCGATTGAATCTTAGAAGTGTCCTCAAAAGCATGGATTGAGAATGCAGAGTGATCCTCAGATGGGTATCACATGGCTTGGAAAATGTTGAACTTGACCAGTTGGTCACCGAATTCCATGGATAAGATGCTTGAATGGACATCAATCTTGGTTCTCGCAGTCATGAGGAATGGTCTTCCTAGAATTAGGGGAGATCGAGAAGAGGTCGTCTCACCTTCCATGTTAAGGACATAGAAATCGGCTGGGAAGATAAGATCATTGACCCGAACAAGAACATCCTCAATTATCCCCTCAGGACTGGCAGTGCTTCGATTGGCTAATTGAATGACAATACCCATTGGGTGCAAGGGACGTAGACCAAGGTTGGAGAAAATGGATTTGGGCATGACATTTATTGAGGCTCCAAGGTCTATGAGTGCATCATCAAAGTTGGAACTTCCAATTTGACATGGAACTGTGAAGGTCCCTGGATCTTTGCACTTCATGGGAATGGACTGTTGAGTTGAAACATTTTCAATGTTCCTAAGTTGCCTCTTATGGGTGCACAATTCCTTAAGAAACTTGGCATACTTAGGGATTTGTTTGATGGCATCTAAGAGGGGGATGTTCACTTCAACACGTCTAAACATGTCAAGCATTTCAGGATCAGGTTCAAAGGACTTCTTAGGCTTGGAGATGGCTTGAGGAAAAGGAATTGGGTTCCTTAGAGGAATGGAAGGAGGTGAAAGAGTGGATTCAAGTTCCTTTTCCAGCTTTTTGTTCTTTTCATTTTCTAGATCAACATCGAAATGGGAGGTAGAGCAATCAGCATGGGGCATAGCAATTTGATTTCCCGATCTAAGTGCAATCACACTTACATTACCCTTAGGGTTGGGTAATGGTTGAGCTGGGAGTTGGGATGAATTGGATGGTTGTTGCTGGCTCAGGTGGGATGCAAGTTGACCTATTTGGGTTTCAATGTTCTTGAGGCTAGAACGGGTGAAGGAAGCAAGATCCTCTACAGCACTTTCCCATGGTTGTTTAGAAGAAGAGGCTTGTCCCAAATTGGGTTGGCCTTGATTTTGGTTCTTAGGAAATCGATTGTATTGGGTGGGGAATTGAGAAGGCTCATTAGGATAGTGGAATCCAGGAGGAGGATTGTTCCTTTGGGGTTGAGGAACAAAAGGATAAGGTTGATGGATGTTACCACCACTTTGACCATATTGGAACTGGTTTGGATTTTGATGAGGGAACTGAGGAGGATGAGAAATGGGATTACCATACCTCAGAGGTGGGTTAAAGGTAGAAGAGAAGGGCTCAGAGTGGGGTTGGTTGAAGTTTCTAACAAACTGACCTGATTGTTAAGGGTTGAAGTTTTGCTGAGCATATGCCGCATTGAGCTCCATTGGACTAGATGAATCAGATGGATCATCTTGAAGTTGTGGACATGTGTCAGTCGGATGAGATGGAGAGTTGCAGATTCCACAATTCTTGATAGGTCCAGGGAATAGTGACTGTGGAGAAGATGAGGTTGGGGCTTTGGTAGCCACCGCTAGTTGACGCACAAGACCTGTAAGTTCACTCATCCACTCAGTCATCTTGTTGGGCTCTATGGATTGATTCTCTTGGGCTTGTTTCAATTGAGCATGTGCTCGAGTATGGAATTGCTGCGTGTTTGCAGCCATGTTACTTATGAGATCTCTTGCAGCTGCAGGAGTTTTGTCAACAAGAGCACCGCCACTTGCGGCATCAATGAGAGTTCGCTCCATAGCCAATAACCCCTCATAGAAGTATTGGATCAGGAGTTGGTCAGGGATTTGATGGTGTGGACAAGTTGCCACAAGCTTTTTGAACCTCTCCCAATACTCATGGAGTGATTCATTAGGGAATTGACGGATGCCGCTTATTTCCTTTCGGATAGAAGCTGTTCGGGAAGCGGGAAAGAACTTCTCAAGGAAAAGTCTCTTCATGTCAACCCATGAGTTTATGGAACCAGGTGGGAGGTAGTAGAGCCAAGACTTGGCAGAATCCGCTAGGGAAAAGGGGAAATCTCTAAGCTTGATTTGTTCTTCAGAAACCCCTTGAGGCTTCATGGTAGAGCATACTACTTGGAACTCTTTAAGGTGAAGATGTGGATCCTCACCGGCTAGCCCGTGAAAATGAGGGAGAAGATGAATCAAACCCGATTTGAGTTCGAAGTCAGCTTCAATGTTTGGATATTGAATACCAAGAGGTTGGTAATTCATATTAGGGGCAGCAAGTTCTTTCAATGTTTGTTCCCTAGGATTGGCCATATCTAATTCAATTGGTAGGGAAATTATTGGTTCTTGGGTGATTTGGTTATCCCTAATGGTCCTCCTAAGTCGACGAAGAGTTCTATCAATTTCAGGGTCAAACAAATCCGAGGGATTGTTTGGAAGGCTACGGGGCATTCAGAGAGATTTTGGAAGAAAGAGGAAGATGGGTTTTTCTTTTTATTTTTTCAGTTTATGATTTTTAAGAGGAAGACGGGTTTTTCTTTGTGTTTTTTTCAAATTTTTTTTTAAAATTTTTTATTTTTTTGGTTTTTTTTATAATAACCAGAAACTAATGACTACTTAAAGCACCATCCCCGGCAACGACGCCATTTGAAACGCACGGCCGATTGTCTCCTATCGACCGGTCAAAGTTCCGGTGCTCTGCTAATGTGTATAGCAGCACTCGGGTCGAATCCTCGGCGATGATACTTTGTAGTAGTTGTTTGTTTTTAGTTGATTGTATTTTGATTAGGGGGGTTTGTTTGCAGAGCTTAATTGAAATGATTTATGGATTATGTTTGATTTACCAAATTGATAAATATTGGGGTGAGTTCATCATTAGGTTAGTTAAGCTTGTGATATCCTCGAGCTTTGCTTTATATTGCATTTAAATTAACACTCATGTCACAAGATGATGTTGATTATAATTCTTAAGTGTTAAGGCTTTAAACCAAGACTTAACTTAACTTAAGGTTATAATCTCAATCAGATCTTATTTATGGTTGTGTATTTATGGTTCCAATAATCCATGGAAACCACATGTTAAACAAAACAAGTCATTAATCCATGACATGTTAAGTCCAACATACACAATGTTAATTCAAAGAATATTCATCAAGCAGAAGCTCTCAATCACTTAACATACCTAAATTATAACTCACCCCAATGAGAGATTTACTCAGCCATTTGGGTGATTAATAATCTGGTTATAATGATTATGATTATAAATTAATAAGAGAAGAAAAAGAAAGGGATAAGAAAAGAGTGGTACGTCGACACACACACACGAACAATGGTGATAATTAAAAACGAACTTTCGATTGAATGAGGAAGCTAAAGAAGGGAAGGGGATTGAACTGAATTTAAACTATTTTAAGAACATTAATATTAAAATACAGAAGGTGGAAGAGAATAAGAGATATTGAAGAAGTAACTTTCATTAAAACAGAATTACAAAAAAGAGAATTACAAGATTACAAAAATGAAGAACACAAAAGTAAGTGAAAAGAAAGAGAGGAGGAAAGGTCTCTCAATTGTAAACTTGAGTATGGAAGGTCCTACCAAGCCTTTGGAAAAGCTTTGGTCGTTCCAATATGATCTCCTCTCTTCTGAAATGCCAACCCCTCTCAAGGAGAGAAGGGGAGAGTTTTTATAGCCCAAGGAGTGGACTGTTTGCATTCCCAATCTGTCCCTCCACTTGCATCGCCAATTTGGCACTTCAGACAGCCTAATCTTCAAATATCTCCTTCTTCAAAGTTGTAGAAAATAATGTTTTCCGACGTCGCCCAAAATTTGGAGTCATTTGGACGTGAGGATAAAAAGTTATGGCCGGTTGAATAAACAAACTTAAACTGTCAATTTCAATCCAGTCTTTTTGAAGTCCATAATGTGAAAGGGTTTTTGAATATTAATATGCCTTCAAATACGAATGGTTTCTTCAACAAAGTCGGCCGTCTACATCTCCTATTTCACACTGAAAAATCTCAGATCGCTTGGATGATTACATCAGGAGATATGTCATGAATACTATACTGATTTTCATTCTCGGCCAGAATGGTGGGCTGGACTTCAAAGATTCATTTGGGCCCCTTGTACATGGATTTGGGCCATGAAATTTTTATCCAAGATGAAATGTAGTATCCCCAGAATTATGGTGGAGAGTTAAGGTTTTTTAACTTCTTTATTGAGCCCAGTAAATCAATCTTCATGAATAGTCCAGTTTCTTCACAGATTCTTTGGTCTTGTTTGTGAGGACCATATGACCCTTCAAATGGAAGAATTGGATCATGGTTCCTTATAATGAAATGTTGTATATTGAAAGTAGAATCCTGAAAAACAAGAACTACACAATTTGGATCAGTATAGTGATAGTTATAATTAAAACATTAAACTGACTCAATTTGACTACTTCTAAAAATGCTCAAATATTATACTTAATATTAAAACATTAATATTTCACATAAATTATGCACATTTCATATAAAATAAGTAAAGGGGGAATATAATAAGTCATGAAAATATTAATAATCTCCTTCTTCAAAGTTGTAGACAATAATGTTGTCCGACTACTCTCAAAATTTGGAGTCATTTGGACGTAAGGATAAAACGTTATGGCCGGTTGAATAAACAAACTTAAACTGTCCATTTCAATCCAGTCTTTTTGAAGTCCATAATGTGAAAGGGTTTTTGAATATTAAGATGCCTTCAAATCCGAATGTTTTTTTCAAAAAAGTCGGCCGCCTACATCTTCTCTTTCACAATGCAAAATCTCAGCTCGCTTGGATGATTACATCAGGAGATATGTCATGAATACTATACTGATTTTCATTCTCGGCCAGAATGGTGGGCTGGACTTCAAAGATTCATTTGGGCCCCTTTTACATGGATTTGGGCCATGAAATTTTTATACAAGATGACATGTAGTGTCCCCCGAATTATTGTGTAGAGTTAAGGTTTTTGAACTTCTGGATTGAGCCCAATAAATCAATCTTCATGAATAGTCCAGTTTCTTCACAGATTCTTTGGTCTTGTTTGTGAGGACCATATGACCCTTCAAATGGAAGAATTGGATCATGGTTCCTTCTAATGAAATGTTGTATATTGAAAGGAAAATCCTATAAAACAAGAACCACACAATTTTGAGCAGTATAGTCATAGTTATAATTAAAACATTAAACTGACTCAATTTGACTACTTCTAAAAATGCTCAAATATTATACTTAATATTAAAACATTAATATTTCACAAAAATTATGCACATTTCATATAAAATAAGTAAAGGGGGAATATAATAAGTCATGAAAATATTAATAACATCAATCATCGTCCAAGCGTACGTGTAGACTACCACCTCCATAGAATAATTCATTATATTTTTCACTAAAAACTTCATAAATGGTCATAAATTATAATTGACGAGTATATATAATATATAAGAGTAATAAATATCATGAATATGGTTCTTAATGGATGAAATAAAAATTAATGGTCTTTATAAGTTAATCCATTGATACCGATAAATAGCCGAAAACTAGTTCATCACTAATTTCATCTTCACAAAACATGATAAAACTATCATGTAATGAAATTATAACATTATTAGTCATCATAAAAAATAAATCATATTACATTTAATAGTTTTTTAAAGCTTAAATTTTTGAGAAGTATATATATTGAAACTATTATTATGAAAATAATAAAATGATCAAATTATAAACACCAGATATTGAAAATAGGTAAACAAGAACAAATATACATGAAGAGAATTATTATAAATTAAGATTATAAATGGAAAGGTATATGAAAAATATTCTAAAATTGGTAATTTATTCATTTGTATTTATGATATATGAGGTTAAATAACTTTCCTAGAAATAAATAGTAAAGGTAAGATATTTGGTAACTCAAACTAATTCCTTTGGGTAATATGAATTATTTTTGAAATTATTTCTCCCATGATAAATAAATTAATTGATTTTTCATTTTAAATGATTTTATCTCTTATATATCTGGTAAAAAATAGTTTTAAATTTATATCCACTACCATGAATGGGTTTTATTCAATGTTTTTAAGAAAATGAAACATTTTGAAACGATACTCGTAACTATGAATTTTACATCGAGGATTAGAAAATGTTTTTAAAGAAAGATCTTTTTTTGTTTTCCCTTACTTTTCCTCTCTATCTTAAAAATGATCTACCTCCAAGGGAGTTATGGTTTTAAGTTTCAAACTCTAATTTTCTATTATTATGTGATTAGTTTTCATTGATAAAGTTTTAAAAGTCAATCAATTTAATTCATGTAATTATTTTATACTATTTAGAAATGTTATGAAACCCATTTTTATTTTATTTTGTTATTTAGGAAAAGTTAATGATATTTATTCTATGTTTATTATGGATCCAATTTTATTTACATGCATTATTTATGATGTTATAAGTGAACTATTTTTAGGTGGCACACTTAAGTATTTATTAATGTTTGATGGGGTCCTTTATCACCCTCCAATGCATTGGTTAAAAGTTTATACTTCATGATATAATTATTCATAAGTAAATTTTAGTTTCTCATAAACATTGGCATTGATAGTGTGGCTCATGAAATTAATGTTACCTATACTAATGTTTGTTATATAATTTAAATATGTTTTAAATTCTTATTTTATTCTCCCAAGATTCAAGATTTACATTAAATGTTTCCAATCCATTTTATAACTATTTTTCTTCCTTATTGATATTTTATGGATTTATGTTCTTATGTCACATACTTTGATTCTCAATTATGTATTATGATTATTAAAAATATTGATATAATATTTATACCATTTTTATGTCATCTATTATTCTTATGATCTCATACTTGATTACACGTTGATATGTTTATTTATTTCTTCCCCTTATTAGGAATCTAAGCTAACCCCTTTCTTATGTTTTCATTCCCTAGGTTTTAAAGATTGGTATTACATGTGAGATGTTTAAAATGGGGTTTAGAGTTTAGTGGTTATGAATAAATATTAAAGAGTGTTATAAAATAATTCATGTATATAGCTAATCCTCCAAGACACTAAAACTTTGGTTTTATGGTGTATGAAATTATTTGTGAGATGGAATGTTAATTCATGAAAAATAATTATATAAATGTTTTTATTTATCTTGGTTTGATATATATGGATCACTTACCAACCACCAAAGGCTAAAATTAATTTGGGGGGATAATTTAGAAATTATTTTAATAAATTTACCCTCTTTTCTTGTTGAATAAAACATAAACAAAATAGTCCAAAAATATTGCATGAACTGTGCAAACATATGGTAAAATTAAAATTAAACCTATTTGTTGAAGCAAAACCCTACCCACCAGAGGTATCTATTTATCATGTAGATTATCGAAAACTAAATTTTATATGTATAAAACTCTAAATATTCATCAAATCAAAAATATATACAAAACAACTACCAAAAAACTGAAAAGTTAACCCAAAATTGATACAATATCAAAAAGAAAAGATAAACCATATTAGGGATAAGGATGTGGTATCCCAAGGCACATAATCAAAATTAATATTAGAAGCATCCCAAAACCATCTCTAAATAAGATATTATCCATCACCTCTAAAGTATATTAACTCATAACTCTTACATCTATTATCCCTTATGTATTGAAGCCTATTATTTAGAAAGATAATGTATAGAAAGGTCTAAATGACTTATAAATAAATATGTGTAAGGAATTATTCTATCATAGATAATAAGAGTCCACCACCCCACCCCTACATGTATTTCAAAATGTCAAGTGTATATATAAGAAATATAAATTGGAAGTTATAAAATTAAACATTTAAAAAAATTAAGGTGTTAAATTCATAACAATTCATGCTAAGTCAGTCATAATTTATGTATTATGATCATGTTAATAAGGTATGAGAAAGAATAATAAAACTAGATTTTACTCATGATAAAAACCCAAGTTGATGTACCTGAAGGAGAAATATCTAATGTTTTTGATATATTTTTGACCCATAAATGTTTTTGGGTTAATGCAGACCCACTTACCAAAGGTATGAAATAATTGATACTCTACCAAAAATTATTTAGAATTCATGTTGGTTGAGATTAATGGAGATCAAGATCATATCACCCCTTTTAGGGGAAATTATTTCCTACTCCTTGACTCGCTTATATATTTATGATTTTTTCATGAATCATTCAAAAATCCTATCATAGGACTGGGAACCACGATGATAATTATTTCTAAAACCACGTGTTGATGTAAATATTTAAATACATAAAAGTTCTTAATATTTATTTTATTATTTTAGTACACTATGGTTTAAAGTCACATAACTAAGAACTCTATAATTTACCACCGCCCAAAAATACAGTAGGTTTTGTGAATTTAGGATCGCGCCCATAAAAAGGATCCATAAATATCCCTACAAAGGTAATTAGAACCTGAGTAGTTATTTGAAAATTTATTAGACATGCTATACCCATTTTTGTTTGTATGATGAGGGCTATCAAGGTGACTTTTAGAGTCATGTATCTATGGAAAAGTGATGTTCCTTTTATAGTTGTGCATCAAGGTCCTATGGGGTATTAGGATTCAAATTCAAATAGGTATTATACATATTGTGATTAATATGAATCAAACACTAAATAGTTTGTTTTTTTTCACAATTTTAGCTCTTGTGATTAGACCGCTACATTAAGTTTTACGCCATACAGTAGGGACACGTGTTATGAAGTTTATGGTCATCCAGTTAGGATATATAGGTGGAAGTTTCCTAGAAATGGTATGTGTGGGAATTATACATGAGAATCCATTTTTTGGTTTGTCCCTTGGAAAATATGACTAATTGAGTATATTAAGGCTCCCAGAGAATATGAACCTTTGAATATATAATGGAACATAGTTAATATGACTCTATGAGGGTATGATGTATCTTTTTAAATATAACCCTTTTGAGATATAATGACTCATAGTGAATATGAATCTTTGAGGATATAATTTCTAATAAAAAATATGGATTTTTGAGGATATGATATCTCATTAAAAATATAGCCCTTTGAGGGTATGATGGATTGTAAGGAATATGGACCTTTGAGGATATGATATATCATAGGAAATATAGACCTTTGAGGATACAATCACTCATAGGGAATGTTCCCCCTTAAGGATATGATGGAGCACACTGAATATGGATCTTTGAGGATATGATAACTTATGGGGATTATGGACCTTTGAGGATTTGATATATTGTAGGGAATATGGAACTTTTAGGATGTGATAGCTCATAGGGAATATGTCCATTTGTGGTTAGAATGGATCATAGGGAATATAAACCTTTTAATATGGGTTTAATGGGGTATATGGCCTTAAGAAAATGAGTAAGGGATTTTGTATGAGCAACCTACATGGTTGGGTGTCACTAATGGATCAATGGCATGGAATCATTAATGAGTGCATGATTATGGTTTACACATAGTAGGATGAATTTTTATGGATTTATACTTCCCTTATAGTGGTAAATAGATAAGGAAAGAACAACTAGTCATTTGGGGAATATGGTTTGTTGAGGAAGAGTTGGGTCTGATAGGTGACAACAAGACCATATGATAATAGAAAAAAACTAGGATAAGTCTAAGGCTTACACATGTGATTCTTGTGTATGCATCTACTTCCCGCTGATTGAAGTATGGTAAAGGAATTATTGATGTATTCATGGGGAATATGGAATTTTGAGAAGAAGGTCAGGGCTTACACATGGAATAACCTTCCTATACTTAGAAGAAATACGAACAGATACATAATGAATATTCCAAGACTGGTAGCTGACTTGAGTAAAGATGGGATTTTAGGGATTACAATTTGTAGAAGGCCATTTATCTCTATCTAACCCATTTAGTAGACACAAGAGTCCCACTAGGCACATAAGTAAACTGAATTATGGATATGGGATAGCCACATTGGGGATAATGAGCCAAGGAAAGATTTACTTGTATCCTCATGATAGGAACCCTCATTATCAAGGGAGTACACAAACATAATTACCATTAGAGTCCCATCAGTATGGGAGGAAAACCTAGAAGAAAACTTTTATAAATGGAATACATGATCTAATAAGTGTATGTTAGTGTTAATAGAACTGTGTATCTTAGAAGCCGATGGTGGAAATATATATAAGCATGGGCCTGGTTAGGAGAACCAGCTGAAATTAGCTACCACTTGAATGCTTTGGGTGGGGGTGGTGCCTAGGTAGGTGATCTAGGAATAAGTGGTGTTCATGGATGAGGACCTGAGATAAGGTATATCCTATTATGAGTTTGGGTGAACATAGATCCCTATTGGGGTTCCTAGGTGAAATTTATCCCTAGTATGAGGTATGGGTGATGATTCTCCTCAATATATATAGAAGGGTGAAGTTTCACCCTGATTGTAGGGCTAGTTGATGGTTTTCCTTGGTATTGATTCTTGGTCCCAACTTTACCATCATATATGGTAGGTATAAGTAGGGAGAATAGGTCACCCGACTATGGGGGGGGTCTAATTTTTAACTCTAATGAGGAGGCATGGGTGTGGGTTTTCCCTTGTATGGAGGCCTCCAGGTATGGCTTGGGCATGTGTCACCCTAGTGTATCATCTGGTATGATCTTCTTCACTCTAGTTTCATATAGATATGGATTTAGTTGTCTCTCATTAAGTTTTAGTGTTTAAAACCTTAAAAAAACTCAATTATCTTGATTTATGGTTAACTCCCTTGGTTTTTTAGATTAATTAATCTACCTGAAGGGGGGGGGGGGTACTTGGGCACATAATTATACTTTATTTCTTAGATCCTTAATATTATTATGTGTATCTCCCTCTAAGTATGAAAATTAAATACCCATGGGTTGTATTTATAAGAAAACATGGGGAGTGGGGTGTATGCAGGTTGGGTGAAAAAGAAGGCTTATTCAAGTACCTTGGGCATGCGACACAGGTACACAAGTGTACTCCCATGAGCAGGTTGCGTGAAATGGCCTAGTAGGAAGGTTCCCTTTAATGAGGATATAATAGTGTGTGTTTATTTTAACCATGGTGAGTGAGTAGACATAAATGGATTTCAAGGGTGTAGTATGTAAGGGAACCTGAATGAATTTACTTGGGAAAATTACCCTGGGTGAAATAATAGACTTGGGTGACACATGGAATTCTATCTCCTAACATAAAAATCTATCATTTTTATAAATGGAGGACCAATAAATTCCCCCTCCTCAATACTATGTTTTATTAGAACATAGAGGATCTAATTATGAGATAAATGTAAATCTGGATTGAAAGTGGATTCAGAGAGAGAATATTTGATCTTAGGTTGGACTAGGTAATAATACACATGCACTAATCCATGTCTATGCATTGCACACTATAGTAGTTGGGTGATGCATTCCAACCTGGGAGGAAGATGTACACTGTGACATGGGAACATGACATGACTTCTTTATAAAAATTGGGGACCATCTTCACTTATATAAAATCATCCGACCTGAGTGATCCATGGATTTTTTCACTCTCTATTCACTAAAGTCATTTTCACTACCCCTGGTAAGTGTGACATACTTCCTATTTTCTATGGACTTAGCATATTTATCTGGGTGTCTCCAAGCTTAATGCACACCTTTTTCCAGGGAGAAATAACGTGGGTGATGTAGGTTTAGTGAATAAACCTTCATAAAGGTGGATAAATGAAGTTGCCAGAGACAATTTCCATAAATTGTCAAATTTTTACTATATGGTCCTCATACTTGGTTCATCTTCACTTCTAGGTATTTTCATATTCTATTTATACCCTCTCACCTGATATTTTTTGAATTATTTCTTGTAGGAAAATAATATCTCATACTTCAATCTCCATTTCAAATACTGAATTTTCTAACCATATTAACCTAATGACTAAAGACTTTATGCATGGATATGCTCATCAGTGCATGCCAAATATGTTAGTCATGACACAAGTCTTATAGAATCATAATCAAGAGTAATCTACATCAAATATTTTTATATTTTATGGTAATGGACTCCTGACACATATGGACTTCCCCAGGCCTGATGTTAATCTTACGAACTTCTGGGTTATAAGGTACAACCATATTGGGGTTCCCACATATCCTAAATTAGAGAATACATCAATGAGGTAAAGTTCAACCATATATATATACTCTACCATGACAAATCTAAAATATATAATCATGTATATATATCAAATTTTTATAAACATTGTTACTCCATAGTCTTCCATCATTCAATGATAAAGAAAATCAAATAATGGATTGATGATTAGAATGTACATCCTAGAGGTGATGCTAATACCAAATTGATATTGAAATACCTAGTACATAAAAATGTCATGATTTCAGGGATCATCTGATGGTGCTCAAAATTTATGAGGCAATTTCTATTTCCCAGACTTACATTTATAATAATGTTGACTGAAACCTAGAATTGCACTATCAATAGATCTAGTAGATAAACACATTCCAACTCTACCACATAGTGGTGTGAAGTAGTATATTGTATATATATAAGGTTTATAGAGTGACATTATTTAGGGATATATATTATGAGATCATTCCCAAAAGGCCTCATGGGGAGATCTCAAATGAACTCCTTCACCAGTTGAGGAACCATTAAGAGAGGTCACTAATTACATGGGTAATGATACTTGCATATAGAGGAACATTGACTTTCAAACTTGGATAAAAATATTCTTATTTATACATGGAAATAGGATGATCTCAATACTCCCAATGAGGTTCCAATCTATGTGAAAAAATGGAGCCTAGGGTGTGTATTATCTATAATTAGAGAGGGGTTTTTAGGAGGAGTGTGGTAATGATATCATCCAATATATCCCTCACAAGGCTTGGTTGGATAGATTTATATTAATGTGTCTGAGTAGGTACCAAGTCCTAGTTTATGTCTCAAATAATAGAGTATGACAATATAACTTTGTGCTGACATCTAAACAACTAGAAATAAATCACATGGGGCTAGTAGTACCAGTGTTGGAGAAGATGCATTAATTACTACTAAAAATTTATTAAGGGAAGGACCATTTTTCACATATCAGGACTGTTTTAATGTTATGGGACTAGATAGTTGAAAAATTTAATGAATATGAGATCCTAGGTGACACAAAAATATCAAGGGGATGGATTAAGCCATTATTTTAAGTATTATATGAAATTATTTCATTGTCAATAAAGGGTGACAAGGCCTTGAAGCTCCTAGGTGTACATTCCAATCTCAAATTTCTTCCCTCTGACATCCTCCTCACTGACACAATCACTAGTGATGGAAATGATAAGTATGAAAAATAGTCATAAAGGATGGACATAAGGGAATATGTTCATAAATCATAGATTAATAATGACATTATTTGCAAAGACTATGAACTCTATCAATTATCACATCAATTATTGTGTGTTCAGAACAAATTAGTAGCTCAACTGAAGGACATTGGCATGAAATAACACCCAATGGAGGTGTGCTAGTTGTGGTTAATGATGGACCATGAAAAAATTGGGTTGTTATTATACCACCTTTATTTGATTTCTTCATTAGGTCGACTACTAGATATTCCTATGCCTAGATATACTCATATGCTAAAAATATTGGTGAACAATTTCCATAGAGTTATAGAATCCTAAGACTTAGTGTGGGGGAATAATGTCACCAAGAAGACCCAAAAGAAGGGAAAATTTGAGAAAAAATTAATTCCTCTAGATCAACCTTTCTTATAGGATTCCTATGAAATCTTAATTGAATATCCATCACAACATGAATCTAAGATGATGTGGTTGATCCATCAACTATGAAGATACACCCAAGGTGAAGATGAGACACTGTGAAAACAAATTATTTTTTTAGATATTGATTCATATTAAGGACCCAAAGGATTTTAATTTGATTCCTCTTTAGTGTATAGATATCATGGGTTTACTCACTTATGGGGAAACCAGATTCCATTAGCGGACCTCATGAGCTTGTAGACTTTACTTCAAGGTTACATCCACCTCCCAAAACGTGGAAATTTTAATTATACTTAAGAATAAATCATTGATTTTATCACTATTGAGTATATAAAATTCATTAGGGAAGTATAGATATTATTATTTTCTACTGATTATGAAGTCCCCATTACAAATTGAGTGTGATATATAAATAAATGGGGTAATACTGAGGGTTTTATCAACTATTCCATTAACAATGAATATGACGACTTATTCAACTTCTAAGATGTATGTACATGGTTTCCCTTTAAAAATAATTCAATTATCTTTCAAAGAACTCCTGATAATATCTAACTTTCCCCTATTGTAGATAATAGGGATGGTAGATGTACCCATGAAATCTCTAGAGTACACCACGGGTGGCATAATGATAGGTATTGTGGGATCGACCACCCTAAAATAAGTGGAGGTTTTTTCTAATGAATGAAAAATGTGATAAGTAGAGGGAAAGAATCCACATCCCCAATTCCCACATATGGGACCATATTCCCTATATACAAGGATGAATACCCCTTTGCACTAGACTAGATATTTGTGGGATATCAAGAATTTTTCCAAAACACTTATGGACTTAGGAAAGTGGTTATTTTTCATGTTCATCCTCTACATCCACATTTTACATACATATCTAGGAACTCACACCATGATTATTTGATTTTAATATCAATTCTCCAAGAGGTATCACTTATAGGTGAACCCATAGGATACTAAAGGGTAATATTTGTATAAAAATTAAACCTCCCATTACTGAAGTAGTTATAAATATAATAGAGGGAATATTGACACCACCTTCTCTAACCTTCCCTTCCAGTAGAGGTGTGTACGAATAATGTATAATCATTGATTGTAATGGTTTTATTTCACATAAACCTAATAAATTTAATTTTCATGAATGGTTTCATAGTGATTTATAAAGTCACAATTATGGTGGAGGGAATCTTGCTGTCATTGGTCATCAATCCTTATTTCTAAGAATTTAGAATTTTTAGCAAGGAACTTGATGGGTGTAAGTCCCCCACTTTTTTACTCTTCATTTTCTCAACTACCTTCATACAATAATATATAAATTCTTAAATCCAAGCTCATAAAAATCTATTTGAAAATATTTTTTACATGTAAATCCATCAACAAGATACTACAAATATTTGTGTACAACAAGCAGTGACTCAAGAACTAGTGAGGGTGGATCCCTTCAACCCACCAAAGGACAGTCACGAGTGTCTATTGGTAGGTAAACCTCATCAAGATACCCTCTATATTCTTATTGATGAAAAGTATATCATGAAAGAGGGTAAAATAAATTGTCTATTAAATATTGATAATAGGTGATTATAAACTCATAATTTCAAATTATGGAACAAAATATTGGGTGAAGACTCAACCATGGAGGTTGAAGAAGTGACTACCAGAGATGAAATCTAGATTGCACCTCTAAAGGGAGTATCACCCATTGAAGATGATGGAAATTTAACTTCACTAATGGAAGTATGAGTTGAGGAGACTACAGTCACAAAACTCTATATACAAAAATAAATAGTTATTGGTACTAATCTGATACCTAAGATATTAGAGGGTGGTGAACATGAGACTCATTGAGTAACATAGTTAAAGAGTATATGTCATTTTTTGAGAGAAACTATGACTTGGATCATGTTTCTTTGGAATTTTAACATACCTAACAGATGGATATATGGATGAATATTTCAAAGTTGGTTCACAATACCCTCACAAAGTACCAAAGTAAGAAGTTTCATTGAATTCTCCATATTTCATGTTTTTGGGATACATGAGATTCAATTAATCATATTATATTTTCTACCATGAAGGAGGTTATCCAGGATTATGTGTAAGAGTAGGTTTCCCAAATATATATCCCCAGAGAAAAATCAATAGCACACACAACTAATGCAACACCCCAAGCTTTCATGGTACACTTCACTTTGAATAACACAGTAGCGTGTGTTGTACACAACTTCGAGTTCAAACACACCACAACCAATCAAACTAACCGTTATGAATAGTAATACACAATTTTTGACATTTTATAAATTTTATCTTTCAAAATGGACTTTATTTTTGGATTCAGAATATTGAAATTATCTTAGGGTGAATTTTTGGTATTTTTCTGAAAACTTTCAATTTTTGATGAATAGTGAAAAACACTGAGTTAGAGTTTAAAAAAGAATTTTTATTTAAATAATTATTTATTTTATTTAAATTTATTTTAGGTCAAAATAGACACATAATTATTATATAATTTCAATGTAATTCATTGAAGTCAGTTTATAATAATTTTAGATATATAAAAATTTTATTGAACATTTTACCGTCTTTTACCCATCTCCTAGAGGCACTTAAAAATTTACATAAAACTTAATTTTACCACTTCTGTGAGTTGAATTTCAAAAATCCGAGAGACATGGTTAATATCAGTAAGTAAAATGTAGTCTAATAAGATGAAAATATTTTTTGGCGAAAAGTAACTTTTTACTTTTATTTACCACGGTTAAAAGTAAATAGGGTAATTAAGGGTAAAAATGATATTATTATTACCCTAACACATGTCCTAATTCTATTGGATAAGTGTAATTCGACCAAAAAAAACCTTAGTAATAAAATATGATCCTTTAGGTCCACTTGAATTAGATTAGGACATTTATTATTATTTAATTCACATAAGAGTTAAAAGTATTAAATTCAAAGTTTAATAACTAAAACATTTTTAATATAGGGTTAGACATAAGATAAATTCGACTATAAACATTCCTTATAAATATAAAAATATTTCCTATATAATGGTATTTTATTTATAAATTTTATACATTAAATAATTAAATTTATTTATGACACAATGATGATGCAATGATTACCTAATTAATGAAATATTAAAATAATTGATATTATAAATTTCAAATAAATGTAATTTGAGACTTTTAATTAATTACACTAATTTTCTAGGTTAATAAGACATGTTAGGGTTGGTTATATGAACTTATTTAGAAGTAATAATGTTGTTATGAATTTATCAAAAATAAAATACCAAATAATGTCAAAATTGACATAAAAGAGTTTTTACAAACAATATTATATTATTAATTGATATTCTATTCCTAAAAATCTAAGGTTCGTCCAAAAGACTTATATAATTATAGGTGTATCATTAATGAATCACTTGGGGTTCTCTTAGAAGTATATAGTAAGTTTATTAACCATATAATATAAAAATACAAAGAGACATGGTAAATGTCAAACTATTTAACTAAGAGTTAAATCTAAAATATAAAGTTAATATAGTGACTCAAACCTGTCTAAAACCTATTGGTTGAGTTTTTTTACACCCATAACCACCTTATACTTTAAATAATTCATTTTTGATCCATTATAAACCGAAATGATTTTATTATAAAATAATATTTCTAGCTTTTCCTAAGGTGCCCCTCACCCCTCTTATAAAAGGGAAAACCCCTTCTCTCTAATTCACATCTTAAAAGCCATTTTTCTCAGCCAAACCCTACCAAAATACCCTCTCAACTGTCCTAAATTCATTATAGAGTCCTTACTTTAGTCATAAATCCAACCTAAGGATCCATTTTGATCAAATCAAAAGGAAGAATCTGAAGAAGAGGTAAATATTTCATCACCTCTTTCAAGTTTCTTTCTTCTTCCACTTCCTCTTTCTTTGTTGTTTACATTATAAAATAATAAATCCATTATCTTATATATACTGTGATATTATTATAAATATGTTAAAACCATATTAATTATTCTATCCATCCTTTGAATGACATGTCACCATACATGCGTACGTACGGCTTACTGTCTCCACGTCGTGGTGTAATTGTTATTCAATACATTATTATTTGGATGGGTATAATAATGATGTGTAATTTATGTAAATAATAAATATAACATGATAATGATTATTTATATATGATATAACATCCAATTATATATTATTCTAATATCAAAATAATGATATTTTCACTCGTGCGTACGTACGGATTACCGTCTCCACGAACGCGATGAGATTCATTCCACATTGTATCCATTCAAGACTAATTTTCATTATATGATTAAAAATAATGTTTAAAGAATTAATATAATTCTGAATATGAATAAGATACATCCCATCCATAATAAATATGACTCACGAAACAAATAATTTAAATGAAAACGAATCAGTTAACACCAGAAACGAAGATAATACTAAGATATTATTAACAAAGCAATATTAAAAGATCATATATGATATCATATTAATGTATATGATTATTTTATAATTTAATAACAATTATTTCACCATTATACAGGAGGTTAACCTACCTTCGACCAAGGAAAAGTACTAGGTAAGGGTTAATTTCACAATCTCTTCATTATCCGAGGTTGTTTATATGTAATTATCTACTGGGACCTCTTTATCATCCACATCCATGTTTCTTAAAAATGTATTTCAAAACATTCCTACTATTTTATAGACTATGGTTTAAATTAATTTATACCCTTTTTTTACTTTTATAAGATGTTTATAAGGGAATTTTTCCGTCGTTTTCCAAACAAGGTACTTTATGACCTTTTCGACAAAATTAAGATAAGAATGTTTTTTAACTTATACGACGGGTGCGGCTATTTTCCACCATTATAACATCATCGAAGACTCCCTTACAATATTATAAGAATATTTTCAAATATAAATGTTTTCTTTTATAATTACATGACTTTAAATTATTTCAAAATAGAAATAGATATTTCTCTAAAAATGTTTTGATTTCATCTATGTCTACATCCATTGATGAATTTTAAGTTTGTTTGAAGTTGATTTATTATGATACAAAACTTCTATATTGTATTGAAGGTTTTGTGATATGTTTGACTATGGATGTTTTATTTCATACCATTCATGGTTTATGGATAAAGTATTGACATTTTGTATGTGAGTTTTAATATAAATGTTTATGTTATGTTTAAATTTTTTCATATGAGAAATGCATTGGACTTAGTAAGTGACGGGTGGAGCCTGATATAGCTTCTCGATGTATCAGTAGGTCTCATGATACAAACTAGTGTCTTGGAAAAATTCTTTGAAAAAATATTATTTTTAGTCCTGGCATAAGGCCTTGACTATGTGGTTATGAAAGTCTAGAATTATAAATTCCATCATTATGAAAGTGGCTATTGATATTTCATGTGATTATTCAACTAGTAAAATATCCATGTGAGTCAGTAAATGTCATTATTTTGATTTATATTTTCAATATTATGATGAAGTTTATTTTGAAAAGGCTTTTGTTTTAGTTCTATACATTGCCTTAAATGTTTATACTTATTTATGAAAGTTTCCTCTATATTGTTATCCTTACTGAGCATCTGATCTCACCCCTTTCTATGTTTTATTTTTCCCAGGATGTGAAGAAGTATATTATGACTGACCTGCAGGGATAGTCTATGGGATCTCGGTGTTTTATATGGAAGCAATGTTGTTGTATTTTTCTATTTTATTATGTAATGTAAACCTTATGAATGTATCTTGTACTTACAAGGCTACTAAACTAATCGGTCTTTTGAGACTTGATCTTTTGTGATCATTCCAATGTTATGCAATAATGCACCAAATCTGGGTAACTAGGGTCGAGGATTTACAGTTGGTATCATAGGAAGTTTAGTATAAACCTTGGAAACTTGATTTAGATAAAATCTGATTAGAGCACATAACCCTAAAATAGAATTTGAGGATTAGTATAGAATAACATCATAGAATCTTGGTATTGTAGATATTTTGTGAGTTTTCCAAGCAATACATCCCTGTCTGGATACAAGAAGGTAGAGGTGGCTCTGGAACAGATGTACCTAGGGGTAAAACCTGAAAACACCACTTTGATCTAGACTCGAATGGGAACTGGTGCACGACAACGGGCCTTACTGCACTCTTGGTTACGACACTCCCATGGGATATTCTTAGGATAATTCTCATTTTCTTTACAAAAAATTATGAATGGTTTATGTGTATATACTTACTCAAAGAAAACATTTTTTATGATTATGTATTGTATCCATAAACTGTTCAATTTATGTTAAGTGTTTTACAAGTTTGGAATTATGTATTTCGATTCATAAACTATTCTAGTTTATGCCATTGTTTAGAAATGGTGCCTAGTGGAATGAATGTAAACTATATCAATGCACACACTCCATGTAGGTATTTCCCTCCTACTCAAGATAATTATAGTGCAGATGGTGATCCAACTGGTGCTGATCAGCTAATAACCATACTCGGACAACTCACTCAGGTTATGAATAATAACCTTACCCGTATGGAGCACCCTGATCCGCATCATAGAGGATCAATGTTAGATCTCTTCATGAGGAAACAACAACAAAAAATTCAATGGGGGTACAAATCCACTAGTATCTGAGCAATGGATAAATTCTTTAGAGAAAATATTCCACGCCTTGGGGAGTAGCGAAAGGGAAAAAGTTGTCATAGAAGTTTACCACCTCACTGGAGATGCTGATCAATGGTGTTCATTGATTCAAAATAGAAAGGAAGGTGATGAAGTATCAAATATGGAATTTAGGGAGTTTAAACAAATTTTCTTAGAAAAATACTTTCCTCATGACCATCGAGCAGATATGGAAAGGCAATTTCTGAGTCTAAGGAAAAAAGAGGATGATAATGTAGCAATGTATGAAGATAACTTTACAAGGTTAGAGAGGCATGCTGTAGATTATATACATAACCCCAGAAGTAAGATTGATCATTTATTTAATGGTTTAAAACAATTTCTCCATCGAGCATTAGTCTCAAAATCCTTCTTGTCATACAAAGATATTGTCTCATGTGCTATCAGGACTGAAAAAGAATTCTCTAAGTCCTACAACTTTAAAGTAAATCAAGAGAAGAAGAGATTTGCTGAACACTCTAGAAATGGAAATAAGGGGAAGAAGGGAAAAGTTGAATATCCATCCTACAGTAAATGTGGGAAGAAACACCCTGGTACTTGCCTGAAGGGAATGGGAGTCTGTTACAAGTGTGGTGAAAAAGGCCACCAAGTTCGTGATTTCAAGGGGAAGAAAGAGGCTGTCAATGTTGAATGCTACAATTTAAGAGAAAGGGGGCATTATGCAAATGAATGTCCTAACCGTCAGGGGAACTTACCTTAGAATAGGCCAAGGGATCAAGTCTAAGCTTATTCTATCACTACTGCTGAGGTTGAAGCTCCGAAATATGTAGTGGTAGGTAATTTAATGGTTTCCTCAAGTTTATCCAATGTTTTATTTGATTCTGGATCATCGAATTATTTCATATCTTCCCAGTTTGCTAAGAAAATTAGATATTTACAATTTGATTTAACAAGGGAGTTTTCAGTCAAAACTCTTAAGGGAAGTATCATTGCAACAAAATTTTGTGAATCAGTTCTTATTAGGGCATATAAACGTTATTTATCTTATGATCTCATCATCATACCCATGATTGAATTTGATATAATCCTTGGTATGGATTGGCTTTCAGACCATGATGTGGAAATTTATTTTAATATGAAGGAGGTTACAATTTTTTATGATGATAAGGAGTACCTTATCATTAGGGCAGAATTGTCACCACCTAATTCTTATCTAGATCCACCCCCAGTAGCTCAACTAAATTCAATTATTATGGAGGAAGAGAATGAAATAAATGTGGGTGAGGAAAGGAATGTTCAAATAGAGGATGTACCTATTTTGAAGGAATATGTTGATGTGTTTCTAGATGATTTACCTGGACATCCTCTAGAATGAGAAATTGAGTTTTCCATTGATTTAATTCCTGGATCAAGGCCCCTATCAAAGACCCCTTATAGAATGGCCACTATGGAATTAGTAAAACTAAATAAACAACTAGAAGAATTGAGTAATAAGGTATTTATTCACCCTAGTGATTCTCCATGGGGAGCCTCTATCCTTTTTGTTAATAAAAAAGATGGATTTATGAGGTTGTGCATTGAATACAGGGATATCAATGCTATAAAAATAAAGAACAAGTATCACCTACCTCACATTGATGATTTATTTGACTGACTTCCTGGAGATCAATACTTTTTCAAATATTGACCTTCGATCTGGATATCATCAGTTGTGTGTGAAGAAGGAATACATTCCGAAAACAGTATTTCGAACTAGGTACGGGAATTACGAGTTTACTATAATGCCTTTTGGATTGACTAATGCACCCTCCATCTTCATGGATTTAATGAATAGAGATTTCAAGGAATATATTGATGAATTTGTAGTGGTATTTATTGATTATATCTTGGTATACTCCAAAAGCTATGAAGATCATGAAAATCACTTGCGCATTATCCTGAAGACTCTTAGATGTCACGAATTATATGGGAAGTTTAGAAAGTGTGAATTCTGGATTCAGGAGATTTCTTTTCTTGGATATATTGTCTCTAAGGATGGAATCTCTTTTAATCCTTGTAAGACTAGGGCTATCCAAGAATGGCCAGCACCGATGATTATAACTGAGGTACACAGTTTTATTGGTTTAGCAGGTTATTATCGGCGTTTCGTCCAGAATTTTCCTGATTGGCTAACCCATTAACCAAGCTCACACGTAAAGGGGTGAAATTTGTTTGGACAAAATAATTTGAAGAATGTTTTGAAGAATTAAAGATAAGATTAGTTAATGCTCCTATCTTGACTCTACTGTCAGGGAATGATGATTTTTTTTATTTATAGTGATGCTTCAAAGAATGGACTTGGTTGGGTCCTTATACAGAATGATAGGGTTATTGCCTATGCATCATGATAGCTAAAAATTCATGAGAAAAAATATCATACTCATGATCTTGAGTTCGCATCTGTAATATTTTCTTTGAATATTTGGAGACACTATCTCTATGGTGAAAAATGTGAGATATATACCGAGCAAAAGAGTTTGAAGTATATTTTCTCACAGAAATAACTCAATATGAGGCAAAGGCGATGGATTGAACTACTCGAGGATTATGATTGCACTATACACTACCACTTGGGGAAGGAAAATAAGGTGGAAGATGCTTTGAGTAGAAAGGATCATGGAGTTTTGAACAAGATGAGACTTGAAAAGGATCCTATATACATGGATCTAGTAAATATGGACATGGGAATCACCAAGGAAGGTGATACATCAATAGTTTTTCAAATGGTTGTCAAACCATCTTTAATATAAAAGATAAGAGTTATCAGACTGGTGATGAAGAGTTTCATTAGAATATTAAAGCTGTGAATGATGAGAGATTGAGTGACTTTGTGTATGAAGATGGAATTTTGAAATTTGGGAAGAGACTTTGTGTTCCCGATACACCTGATCTAAAAAGGGAATTATTGGATGATGCTCATAGTTCCAATTTCTATATACACCCTGGTAGCACCAAGATGTATAGAGATTTGAAGGAACATTTTTGGTGGGACAACATGAAGAGGGAGATTTCTGATTTTGTGTCAAGATGTATAGTTTTTCAATAAGTGAAAGTTGGAAGGCAACAGCCTTGAGGAGTCATGCAACCTCTTCCCATACCAGAGTGGAAATGGGATAATATTATGATGGATGTTGTCATGGGACTACCAAAGACTCCCAAAAGGAACGATTCAATATGGGCCATTGTTAATTGTCTTACCAAGTCAGCACATTTTATTGTTATAAGGGAAGATTTACCACTTGAAAGTCTAGAAAGACTATATATTAATAAAGTTGTGAGACTTCATGGAGTACCTCTATCGATTGTTTCTGTTACGCCCTGACCCCATTTACCCAGAGTCATTGCATTATTACGTATCATTGGCATGATCACAAAGGATCAAGTCTCGAAAGACTAATTAGTTTAGTAGTCTTGGAAACACTAGATATATTCATAAGTCTTATATTACATCATAAGGTAAAAAAACTACAAAAACATATTGTCTTCATATCCCCTCATACTATCCCTGCAAGTTATTCATAAATTACTTCTTCACATCCTGGAAAAAATAAAACATTGAAAGGTGTGAGCTCAGATGCTTAGTAAGGATAACAATATAGCAGAAGCTTTCATAGATAGGCATAAACACTTAAGGAAATGTATAACTAAAAAAAGACTTTTAAACTTGAATATCAACATAATATGGAAAAGTTAAAATGAAATAATGCCATTTACTTATTCACATGGATATTCTACTAGTCGAATAATCACATGAAATATGAATAACCACTTTTATAATGATGGAATGCATAATTCCAGACTATCATAACCACGTAGCCAAGGCCTTGTGCTGAGAATACAAATAAGATTTTTTCAAGGCCTCATTCCAAGATACTAGTTTGTCTCATGAGACCTACCGATGCATCGAGGAGCTATAGCGGGCTCCACCAGTCACTTACTAAGTCCAATTCATTCCTCATATGAAAAGTTTGAAACATAACGTAAACATTCGTATTAAAACTAGCATACAAAATGTCAATACATATCCACAAACCATGAATGGTATAAAAATAGCACATCTACAGTCAAACATAACTCATTCAATAAAATATTGGAGATTGTATTGTATCATATTAACCTCAATCGAGAATAATGAAGGATATTTACATAGATGAAAATAATCATCAAAACTATTTGAGAGAAATATCACCCTTTTTCTTGAAAACAATTAAAAGTATCACTATTTATCAAGAATCCATTTTAAATAGATTTTTAAATCAAAGTGTACCATACCACTTTGAAACTTTGAAAATGAATTTTAATTTTAAAACATTAATGTCTGTATAAATAAATCCTTAAAACCATTTTTAAAACATGGACATTAATGATAAATATTTAAAATAATAAATCTTTAAAACAATTTAAAATGATATTTTAGTTAGAGTTACTAACCAAAAGAGAGACACTTGAATACAAATAATTGAGGTAATAAAACATTGTAATATCATGAGAATAAAGGGATTCATGATATACTATGTCAAAGTACATTATATACACCATATAAAAGTGATTTGGTGTATAACAACAAAGAAGTCTCAATGGAATATAAATTGAGATGAATTCCCTTATAAAGACCATATCCTTAGGTTAAGGATAAATAAATGACATAATTATGTGTGACAAATAGAAATAGACCCAATATGATTGGATATTCAGTGTAAATCATACAGAGGACATTCACACATATTCTTGTAAAAACAACACCAATGAATTGTATATTTAACCCAACAAATGGAGATTGAGTTAAAATTACACTTATCAAGTTCAAATCGATGACTTGAGAATTTATCAATGGACTGATTATGTGTATCAAAAGTATATACATAGAAAGGGGTGTGGAAATTATGACATAATCAATTGAATATTGATTCCATAAATAATCTTGGAGTAAAATAATCAATGAAGTATGCGGAAAGCCGAATGAGGGGAAATTGAAATTTCAAATTCTCTTATCGATTAGGTAACTTACGAAACATACACCCATGAAAAAAGGATCATAAAATGATGATGTAAATATCCATAAATTAAATTATATTACACAATGAATACAATCATGGGCAGTACACACACCACATGCAATAAATAAGTGGTGAACAATGGAAATCTCACGAAATTAAAAGTGAGATAAGAAACCCCTTACTTTGCACTTTTTCCTTGGCCGATAGTAGGTTAAACTCCTATATAATGGTGAAATAATTCTTATTTAATTATACAAAAATCATTTACATTAATATGATATCATATATGATCTTTTAACATTGATTTTTTAATAATATCTTAGTATTATCGTCGTTTCGGGTGTTAACGGATTCGTTTTCCTTTATATTATTTGTTATGCAAGCCGTATTTGTTATGGATGTGATGTATCTTATTTATATCCAGAATTATATCATGTCTCTAAAAATTATTTGTATTCATCAAATGAAATTTAGTCGTGAATGGATACGATGGGGAATGAATCTCATCGCGTTCGTGGAGACGGTAATCCTTACGTATGCACGAGCGAAAATATCATTATTTTGATATTAAAATAATATATAATTGGATGGTATATCATATAGATAGAATAATTATCATGTTATATTTATTATTGACATTAATTATACATCATTATTATACACATCTAAATAATAATATATTGAATAACAATTACACCACAACGTGGAGACGGTATGCCGTACGTACGCACGTATGGTGACATGTCATTCAAGGGATGGATAGAATAATGAATTTGTTTGTTCCATAATTATAATAACATCATAGTATATATAATATACTAGAGTTTTTATTTTATAATGGAAATAATAAGGAAAGAAGAAGTTGAAGAAGAAAGAAACTTTAAAGAGGGTGGTGAAGACGTTACCTCTTCTTCGGGTTCTTCCTTTTGATTTGATCAAAAATGATCTTTAGGTTGGATTTATGATCAAAATAAGGACTCTAGGTTGAAGTGAGGGAAGTTGATAGAGTATTTGGGCAGGGTTTGGCCGAACCAAAAGGCTTTGAATGTGTGAATAATTGGTTAGAAGTGGTGTCCTTTTATAAGGGGGAGGAAGGGCACCTTAGGAAAATCTAGAAATATTATTTTATAATAAATTCATATTCGGTTTATAATGGCTCCAAAGTGGATTATTTAATGGTTAAAGTGGGTATGGGTCTCAAAACACACAACCAATAGAATTTAGAGAGGTTTGGGTCATTATATTAACCTTATCTTTTAGTTTTAACTCTTAGTTAATTAGTTTGACACATACAATGTCACTTTGTATTTTTATAATATATAGTTAATAAACTTACTATATACATCTAATAGACCCCAAAGTGATAAATTAATGATACAGAAATAATGATATAAGTCCTCTGGCCAAACCATAGATTTTTAGGAATAGAATATAAATTAATAATATAATATTTGTTTTAAAAACTCATTTATGTCAATTTTGACACTACTCAATAATTGATTTTTGTTGAAGTCTTAAAAACTTTATTAATTCTAAAAAAATTAATTTAAGCAATCCTAACATGTCATATTAACCAATAAAATTCGTGTATTTCATCAAAACTTTTAAATTAAATTTATTTTAACATTTATAATATCAATTATTTGATTCATTCATTAATAAGGAAAATACTGCATCATTATTGTGTCATATATATTTTTACCTTTTCAATGTCTAAAAATTATAAATAAAATACCATTATGTATGAAATGTTTTTATATTTATAATGAATATTTATAATCTAAAATAAAACATATATAACCTTATATAAAAATTGTTTTTCTAAAAGATATAAGCTTATATCATTTTTGTATTTACTTTAACTTAATTAATATAAAGTGTCCTTATCACCTACAAGTGGCTCCATGGGGTCCCAAAATCGATCCAAAGATGACCATGGTCGGAAATGTATCCACCAATAAGGTTAGGTCATGTTTTAGGCTAATTTAGTATTATTATAATATTATTTGTTAACCCTTATTTACCGGATTTACCCTTTAACCATGGTAAATAAAATATTTACCGAAGTAATTATTCAAAATAACTAAAAATAAAAGTTACATATTTACACAATTTGTACATCCTAATTCCAAATATGTAATCCATTTTTCCAAATTCAAAACACAAAAGTGGCAGAAATTAATTTAAAATTAATTCCCGCTGTCAAAACAAAAAGCGTCTTTTTAGGATATAATAACTATCAAAAGATTGATACTTGTTTTTGTCCAGTTTAATTATGAAATTATGTCCAATGACCAAAATTGTATTAAATGGTAAAAATATATTCTAAATATAATTTAAAACCACTAAAAATAATAATTTATCACTATTAATTATTTTGATTAAAAAAGTTGTTTTTAATTAAAAGTTAGTAATTTTCACTATTCATCAAAATATAAAAGTTATCCGAAAAGTACCAAAATTTCACCCTAGGATAAATTTGATATTCCGAATCCAAAAATGAAGTCCATTTTGAGAGATAAAATTTATAAATTTCAAAAATTAGGTATTACTATTCATAACGGCTTTTTTGATTGGTTGTGGTGTGTGTTATAATTTGAAGTTGCGTACAACACACGCTACTGTATTATTCAGCGAGAAGCGTACCGTGGAATCTTGGGGTGTTACATTCTCCCCTCCTTCAATAAATTGCATCCTTGATATTTTTAATATTGTGCTTGGGAATATAATGAAAAGTCCTACATCGGAAAAAGAATCAATAAAACTATCACCTTAAAAGAAAGAAAGAGAAGTACAAAGGTCACCCGAGATAACCTATACTAGGATTCCATGTAGAAGAACATGGATATGGATGATAAAATAAGTGTCAAGTTCTGAAGGAGAGGGATAGAAAAGGAGAAAGTTAACAACAAGAAAACCACAAACTTGTGATGGGACAAACGGTCATTAGTTTCCCAGTAGGAAAAGTAAATAGACAACATTTTTATTATTTTTTTATGTTACATTACATAAAGATGTGGAATTTATTTCTGAGATTGAATAAGAACATAAAGATATATACTTAATTTTTAAGTAAAGTTTCATTCTTTAATAAATTTCTACTACTAACTCATTTTTAAACGATGAGTATTCCAGAAGAGTTGGTCACACTAGAAGAGCTACAATAAAATTATTATAGAATCACATGATCCACGAAGAATAAACTATATATTTACCTTGTATTTAGAGATTAATCAAAACCAAAATGGTTTGTATAAGATCTGATGATCCCCCAAAAGGTTATTTCATTAGAGAATGAAACACTAATCATAATTTTTAAAATTAAACCAACAATATCCCAAAGTTAAATAAATAGCATTCAATAAATAATTGTCCTTAAAATCCTTTAATAAAATCCAAAATAATATTTAAACTCAAAACTTATAAGAATTTGGTTATTTAGTCTTCCACGTTAAATGGTATCTCCAAATGACATCAATTAATCTTAAAGTCACATACTTAAAAGTAATTAACCTAATCACATATTCTCTATTATAGGTTAATCATTTCCATAAATAACCCAAATCACTATAAATCCACAATAAAAATATTGATAAAAATCCACCATTACTCCTCAAATGAAATCCCATACTATTCTATTTTCCTTGGGCATATAGTGTTCCCAACAAAGCGAACATCTTCCAAAATAACATTTATCACTTAATCACCAAATCAGTTTCCTATACTATGGGTATTTATTTGATAAGACATAAGATCCCAAATCAAATTATTATTGATCAATAAAATCATTTAACTAAAAATAATAGTCACACTAACCAGGGACTTCACGTAGTCTATTGGTAGGTGATAAATCCCAATCGCACTTTGGTTGTGGGTTGGATTCCCATAGCTTTGTCCGACACGATGGGTTTTCACACGGTCTGCGTGTTGTCATTTTTCAAAAACTATATTTTATAACATTACCAAAATGAGATAAATTCCTCAAAATAAACATAACATAATTTAAACACAAATGTTATCTCATACCTTTCATTTTCTTCCCAAATTATAATAACTTGTAATTGCCTCAAACCCAATGATCATATAAAACCAAATGGTTATTTATAACTATATCCACAAGAGAAAAGATAATTCTTCCTCAAATATTATTCTCACAAGGAAAACTGCAGGGTTACAAATACAAGAGAAAATTATTCCAAAGTAAACCCATCAACAAGGAGCACTAATACTTTTTAAACATTTTTCCAACCATTTATTTCCACATAGCTTCTTCTTTGACCAAGAAAATATCCTATAGAATAGGGCATTCACTCGGGTAATGGCCAGATCCCCTACATTTAAGAAAAATGACTGTAAATGGATTCTTGGGACCCTTTTTATCTTCTTCCATAGTAATATCCATTTTTCTTCAGCAATTATTCACTTTATGTCCTTCCTTCTCGCACGTAAAGCATTTCTTTGTTCCATTGAGACACTTTCCTGGGTGTCTCCTTCCACATTTCCTGCATGATGGAAATTGAGGATTCCTTTCTCCATGGCCTCCACTGCTGGAGCTCTTATCATTCATCACCTTTCTCTTATTTGTTGAGTCCAGAAATTGGTTAATATATATATTGTTAATCATATTTTTGGAAAATTGATTTGGCATGAAGACGATATATTTTACGCCTATTAACATTCTATTTTGTTGCTCATTTCCACCACCGTTCCCACCTTGTACATCATTCTCAAAGTCAATATGACTTCCTTGGAATCCATCCATTGACTAAAACCAGAAAGCATTGTGTGAGTAACAGTAGTCATAAAATCATTTAGAGAATATCATGTCATCTTATTCTCACCAAGGTCATTTACTCTCATCTTATATATAATACTTCAAATCAGTTTGTAAAGAAAATTTAAATTATCCTAGGCATATCCCCCGGGAGTGTCGTAAACAAGAGTGCAGTAAGACCCATTATTGTGCACTAGTTCCTGTTCAAGTCTAGCTCAAAGAGGTGTTTTCGGGTTTTAACCCTAGGTACATTTATGCCAGAGCCGCCTCTACCTGATCGTATCCAGACAGGGATGTATTTCTTGGAAAACTCAAAAAATCGCTATAATACCAAAATTCTAGGAAGTTCTTCTATACTAATCCTCAAAGTCTATCATAGGAATGTGTGTTCTAATCAAAGTTTATCTAAATCTATCTCCCAAGGTTTATACTAAACTTCCTCTAATACCAACTGTAATGCCCCGACCCCAGTTACCCAGAGTCGTTGCATTATTACGTATCATTGGCATGATCATAAATAATCAAGTCTTGAAAGACCTATTAGTTTACTAGTCTTGGAAACACTAGATATATTCATCAACCTTACATTACATCATAAGGTAAAAAAACTACAACAACATCTTTTCTTCATATCCCCTCATACTATCCCTGCAGGTCATTCATAAATTACTTCTTCACATCCTAGAAAAAATAAAACATTGAAAGGGGTGAGCTCAGATGCTCAGTAAGGATAACAATATAGTAGAATCTTTCATAGATAGGAATAAACACTTAAGGCAATGTATAACTAAAACAAAATCCTTTTAAACTTGAACTTCAGCATAATAGGGCAAAGATAAAATGAAATAATTCCATTTACTTATTCAAATGGATATTCTACTAGTCGAATAATCACATGCAATATCAATAACCACTTTCATAATAATGGAATTCATAATTCCAAACTATCATAACCACATAGCCAAGGCCTCGTGCCGAGACTACAAACAAGATTTTGTCAAGGCCGTGTGCCGAGACACTAGTTTGTCTCATGAGACCTACCGATGCATAGAGGAGCTATAGAGGGCTCCACCCGTCACTTACTAAGTCCAATTTATTCCACATATGAAAAGTTTGAAACATAACATAAACATTCGTATTAAAACTAGCATACGAAATGTCAATACTTATCCACAAACAATGAATGGTATAAAAATAGCACATCCACAATCAAACATAACTCATTCGATACAATATGGGAGATTTTATTGTATCATATTAACCTTAATCAATAATAATGAAGGATATTGACATAGATGAAAATAATCATCAAAACTATTTGAGAGAAATATCGCCCTTTTTCTTGAAAACAATTTAAAGTATCACTATTTATCAAGAAGACATTTTAGATAGATTTTTGAATCAAAGTGTCCCATACCACATTGAAACTTTGAAAATTATTTTTAATTTTAAAACCTTAATGTCCATATAAATAAATCCTTAAAACCATTTTTAAAACATGGACATTAATGAGAAAAATTTAAAATAATAAATCTTTAAAACAATTTAAAATGATATTTTAGTTAGAGTTACTAACCAAAAGAGAGACACTTGAAT
Organism: Viscum album; assembly: GCA_963277665.1. Lineage (NCBI taxonomy): Eukaryota > Viridiplantae > Streptophyta > Magnoliopsida > Santalales > Viscaceae > Viscum > Viscum album. The sequence goes on from OY728138.1 coordinate 2,024,894,965, forward strand.
ACAAATAATTGAGGCAATCAAACTTTGTAATATCATGAGAATAAAGGGATTCATGATATACTATGTCAAAGTACATTATATACACCATATAAAAGTGATTTGGTGTATAACAACAAATATGTCTCAATGGAATGTAAATTGAGATGAATTCTCTTATAAAGACCATATACTTAGGTTAAGGATAAATCAACAACATAATTATGTGTGAAAAATATAAATAGACTCAATATGATTGTATATTCAGTGTAAATCATACAGGGGACATTCACACATATTCTTGTAAAAACAACACCAATGAATTGCATATTTAACTCAACAAATGGAGATTGAGTTAAAATTACACTTATCAAGTTCAAATCGATGACTTGAAAATTTATCAATGGAGTGATTATCCGTATCAAAAGTATATACATAGAAAGGGGAGTGGAAATTAAGACATAATCAAATGAATAGTGATTCCACACATAATCTTGGTGTAAAATAATCAATGAAGTATGCGTAAAGCCGAATGAGTGGAAATTGAAATTTCAAATTCCCTTATCGATTAGGTAACTTACGAAACATACACCCATGAAAAAAGGATCATAAAATGATTATGTAAATATCCATAAATTAAAGTATAATATACAATGAATACAATCATGGGCAGTACACACACCACATGCAATAAATAAGTGGTGAACAATGGAAATCTCATGAAATTAAAAGTGAGATAAGAAACCCCTTACTTTGTACTTTTTCCTTGGTTGACGATAGGTTAACCTCCTGTATAATGGTGAAATAATTGTTATTTAATTATACAAAAATCATTTACATTAATATGATATCATATATGATCTTTTAACATTGATTTGTTAATAATATCTTAGTATTATCATCATTTCGGGTGTTAACGGATTCGTTTTCCTTTATATTATTTGTTATGCGAGCCGTATTTGTTATGGATGAGATGTATCTTATTCAAATCCAGAATTATATCATGTATCTAAAAATTATTTCTATTCATCAAATTAAATTTAGTCGTGAATGGATAGGATGGGGAATGAATCTCATCGCGTTTGTGGAGACGGTAATCCTTACGTATGCACGAGCGACAATATCATTCTTTTGATATTAGAAAAATATATAATTGGATGGTATATCATATATAAAGAATCATTATCATGTTATATTTATTATTTATATGAATTATAAATCATTATTATACCCATATAAATAATAATATATTGAATAACAATTACACCACAACGTGGAGACGGTAGGCCGTACGTACGCACGCATGGTGACATGTCATTCAAGGGATGGATAGAATAATGAATTTATTTGTTCCATAATTATAATAACATCACAGTATATATAATATACTGGATTGATTATTTTAGAATGGAAATAACAAGGAAATAAGAAGTTGAAGAAGAAAGGAACTTTAAAGAGGGTGGTAAAGATGTTACCCCTTCTTCGAGTTCTTCCTTTTGATTTGATCAAAAGGAATCTTTAGATTGGATTTATGATCAAACTAAGGCCTCTAGTTTGAATTGAGGGAAGTTGAGAGATTAGTTGGATAGGGTTTGGCCGAACCAAAAGGCTTTTAAGGTGTGAAGAATTGGTTAGAAGTGGTGTCCTTTTATAAGGGGGAGGAGGGGCACCTTAGGAAAATTTAGAAATATTATTTTATAATAAATTCATATTCAGTTTATAATGGATCCAAAGTAGATTATTTAAATGTTAAAGTGGGGATGGGTCGAAAACCACTCAACCAATATAATTTAGACAGTTTTGGGTCATTATATTAATCTTATCTTTTAGTTTTAACTCTTAGTTAATTAGTTTGACACTTACCATGTCACTTTGTATTTTTATAATATATAGTTAATAAACATACTATATACATCCAATAGACCCAAAAGTGGTCCATTAATGATACAAAAATAATGATATAAGTCCTTTGGCCGAACCTTAGATTTTTAGGAATAAAATATAAATTAATAATATAATATTTGTTTTAAAAACTCATTTATGTCAATTTTGACACTACTCAATAATTGATTTTTGTTAAAGTCTTAATAACTTTATTAATTCTAAAAAAATTAATTTAAGAAATCCTAAAATGTCATATTAACCAATAAAATTCGTGTATGTCATCAAAATTTTCAAATTATATTTATTTTAACATTTATAATATCAATTATTTGATTCATTCATTAATAAGGAAAATACTGCATCATTATTGTGTCATATATATTTTTACTTTTTAAATGTCTAAAAATTATAAATAAAATACCATTATGTAGGAAATATTTTTATATTTCTAATGAATATTTATAATCTAAAATCCAACACATATAACCCTATGTAAAATTTTTTTTTCTAAAAGATATAAGCTTTTGTCATTTTTGTATTTACTTTAACTTAATTAATATAAAGTGTCCCTATCACCTACAAGTGGCTCCATGGGGTCCCAAAATCGACCCAAATATGACCATGGTCGGACATGTATCCACCAATAAGGTTATGACACGTTTTAGGGTAATTTATTATTATTATAATATTATTTGTTAACCCTTATTTACCGGATTTACCCTTTAACCATGGTAAATAAAATATTTACCGAAGTAATTATTCAAAATGCCTAAAAATAAAAGTCACCTATTTACACAATTTGGACATCCTGATTCCAAATATGTAATCCATTTTTCCAAATTCAAAACACAGAAGTGGCAGAAATTAATTTAAAATTAATTCCCGCTGTCAAAACAAAAAGCGTCTTTTTAAGATATAATAACTATCAAAAGATTGATACTTGTTTATGTCTGGTTTAATTGTGAAATTATGTACAATGACCAAAATTTTATTAAATGGTAAAAATATATTCTAAATATACTTTAAAACCACTAAAATTCATAATTTATCACTATTAATTATTTTGATTAAAAAAGTTGTTTTTAATTAAAATTTAGTAATTTTCACTACTCATCAAAATATAAAAGTTATCCGAAAAGTACCAAAATTTCACCCTAGGCTGAATTCGATATTCTGAATCCAAAAATGAAGTCCATTTTGAGAGATAAAATTTATAAATTTCAAAAAGTAGGTATTACTATTCATAACGGCTTGTTTGATTGGTTGTGGTGTGTGTTAGAATTTGAAGTTGCGTACAACACACACTACTGTATTATTCAGCGAGAAGCGTACCGTGGAAGCTTGGGGTGTTAAATTCTCCCCTACTTCAATAAATTTCATCCTCGCAATTTTTAAAATTGTGCTTGGGAATATAATGGAAAGTCCCACATCGAAAAAAGAGTCAATAAAACTATCACATTAAAAGAAATAAATAGAAGTACAAAGGTCACCTGAGATAACCTAAACTAGGATTCCATGTAGAAGAATATGGATATGGATGATAAACTACATGTCAAGTTATGATGGAGAGGGATAGAAAACATGATTAGGAGAAATTTAACAACTAGAAAACCACAAACTTGTGATGGGACAAACAGTCATTAATTTCCCAGTAGGAAAAGTAAACAGGCAACATTTTTATTATTTTTTTAAGTTACATTACATAAAGTTGAGGAATTAATTTCTAATATTGAATAAGAACATAAAGATATATGCTTAATTTTTAAGTAAAGTTTTATTATTTAATAAATTTCTACTACTAACTCATTTTTAAACGATGAGTATTCTAGAAGACTTGGTCACACTAGAAGAGCTACAATAAAATTCTTATATAATCACATGATCCATGAAGAATAAACTATATATTTACCTTGTATTTAGAGATTAATCAAAACCAAAATGGTTAGTATAAGATCTGACGATCCCCCAAAAGGTTATTTCATTTGAGAAAGAAACACTAATCTTAAATTTTAAAATTAAACCAACAATACCCCAAAGTTAAAAAAATAGCATTCAATAAGGAATTGTCCTTAAAATCCTTTAATAATATCCAAAATAATATTGAAACTCAAAACTTAGAAGAATTTGGTTATTTTGTCTTCCACGTTAAATGGTATCTCCAAATGACATCAATTACTCTTAAAGTCGCATACTTAAAATTAATTAACCTAATCACATATTCTCTATTATAGGTTAATCATTTCCATAAATAACCCAAATCAATATAAATCCACAATAAAAATATTGATAAAAATCCACCATTACTCCTCAAATGAAATCCCATACTATTCTATTTTCCTTGGGCATATAGTGTTCCCAACAAAGCGAACATCTTCCAAAATAACATTTATCACTTAATAACCAAATCATTTTCCTATACTATGGGTATTTATTTGATAAGACATAAGATCCCAAATCAAATTATTATTGATCAATAAAATCATTTAACTAAAAATAATAGTCACACTAACCAGGGACTTCACGTAGTCTAGTGGTAGGCAATAAATCCCAACCACACTTTGGTTGTGGGTTCGATTCCCACAACTTTGTCCGACGTGACAGGTTGTCACATGGTCTGCGTGTTATCCTTTTTCAAAAACTATATTTTATAACATTACCAAAATGAGATAAATTCCTCAAAATAAACATAACATAATTTAAACAAAAATGTTATCTCATACCTTTCATTTTCATCCCAAATTATAATAATTTGTAATTGCCTCAATCCCAATGATCATATAAAACCAAATGGTTATTTATAACTATATCCACAAGAGAAAAGATAATTCTTCCTCAAATATTATTCTCACATGGAAAACTGAAGGGTTACATATAGAAGAGAAAATTATTCCAATGTAAACCCATAAAAAAGGAGCACTAATACTTTTTAAACATTTCTCCAACCATTTATTTCCACGTAGATTATTATTTGACCAAGAAAATATCCTATAGAATAGGGAATTCACTCGGGTAATGGCTAGGTCCCCCACATTTACGGCAAATGACTATAAATGGATTCTTGGGACCATTTTTATCTTCTTACATAGTACTCTTCATTTTTCTTCGACAATTCTTCACTTTATTTCCTTCCTTCCCGCACATAAAGCATTTATTTGTTCCATTGAGACACTTTCTTGGGTGTCTCCTTCCACATTTCTTGCATGATGGAAATTGAGGATTCCTTTCTCCATGGCCTCCACTACTGGAGCTCTTATCATTCATCACATTTCTCTTCTTTATTGAGTCTAGGAATTGGTTAATATATATATTTTTAATCATATTTTTGGAAAATTGATTTGGCATGAAGACGATATATTTTATGCCTATCAACATTCCATTTTGTTTCTCATTGCCACCACCGTTACCACCTTGTAAATAATTCTCAAAGTCAATATGACTTCCTTGGAATCCATCCATTGACTAAAACCAGAAAGCATTGTGTGAGTAACAGTAGTCATAAAATCATTTATAGAATATCATGTCATCTTATTCTCCCCAAGGTCATTTACTCTCATCTTATATATAATACTTCAAACTGGTTTGTAAAGAAAATGTAATTTATCCTAGGCATATCTTCCGGGAGTGTCGTAACCAAGAGTACAGCAAAGCCCGTTGTCGTGCACCAGTTCCCGTTCGAGTCTAGCTCAAAGCAGTGTTTTCGGGTTTTACCCCTAGGTACATCTGTGCCAAAGCCGCCTCTACCTGCTCGTATCTAGACAGGGATGTATTGCTTGGAAAACTCACAAAATCTCTACAATACCAGAATTCTAGGAAGTTCTTCTATACTAATCCTCAAAGTCTATCTTAGGGTTGTGTGTTCTAATCAGAGTTTATCTAAATCTATCTCCCAAGGTTTGTACTAAACTTCCTCTGATACCAACTATAATGCCCCGACCCCAGTTACCCAGAGTCGTTGCATTATTACGTATCATTGGCATGATCACAAGGGATCATGTCTCGAAAGACAGATTAGTTTAGTAGTCTTGGAAACACTAGATATATTCATAAGTTTTACATTACATCATAAGGTAATAAAAACTACAACAATATCTTGTCTTCATATCCCCTCATACTATCGCTGCAGGTCATTCATAAATTACTTATTCACATCCTGGAAAAAATAAAACATTGAAAGGGGTGAGCTTAGATGCTCAGTAAGGATAACAATATAGAAGAAGCTTTCATATATAGGCATAAACACTTAAGGCAATGTATAACTAAAACAAAAGCCTTTTAAACTTGAACTTCAACATAATATGGAAAAGATAAAATGAAATAATTCTATTTACTTATTCATATGGATATTCTAATAGTCGAATAATCACATGAAATATCAATAACAACTTTCATAATGATGGAATGTATAATACCAGACTATCATAACCACATAGCCAAGGCCTCGTTCTAAGACTACAAATAAGATTTTGCTAAGGCATCTTTCCAAGACACTAGTTTGTCTCATGAGACCTACCGATGCATAGAGGAGCTATAGAGGGCTCCACCCATCACTTACTAAGTCCAATTTATTCCACATATGAAAAGTTTGAAACATAACATAAACATTCGTATTAAAACTAGCATACGAAATGTCAATACTTATCCACAAACCATGAATGGTATAAAAATAGCACATCCACAGTCAAACATAACTTATTTGATACAATATGGGAGATTGTGTTGTATCATATTAACCTCAATCGAGAAAAATTAAGGATATTGACATAGATGAAAATAATCATCAAAACTATTTGAGAGAAATATCACCCTTTTTCTTGAAAACAATTAAAAGTATCACTATTTATCAAGTAGCCATTTTAAATAGATTTTTGAATAAAAGTGTCCCATACCACTTTGAAACTTTGAAAATGAATTTTAATTTTAAAACATTAATGTCCATATAAATAAGTCCTTTAAACCATTTTTAAAACATGGACATTAATGAGAAATATTTATAATAATAAATCTTTAAAACAATTTAAAATGATATTTTAGTTAGAGTTACTAACCAAAAGAGAGACACTTGAATACAAATAATTGAGGTAATAAAACTTTGTAATATCATGAAAATAAAGGGATTCATGATATACTATGTCAAAGTACATTATATACACCATATAAAAGTGATTTGGTGTATAACAACAAAGAAGTCTCAATGAAATGTAAATTGAGATGAATTATCTTATAAAGACCATATACTTAGGTTAAGGATAAATCAATGACATAATTATGTGTGAAAAATATAAATAGACTCAATATTATTGGATATTCAGTGTAAATCATACAGAGGACATTCATACATATTCTTGTAAAAACAACACCAATAAATTGGATATTTAACTCAACAAATGGAGATTGAGTTAAAATTACACTTATGAAGTTCAAATCGATGACTTGAGAATTTATCAATGGAGTGATTATGTGTATCAAAAGTATATCCACATAAAGGGGAGTGGAAATTATGACATAATCAAATGAATATTGATTCCATACATAATCTTGGAGTAAAATAATCAATGAAGTCTGCGTAAAGCCGAATGAGTGGAAATTGAAATTTCAAATTCACTTATTGATTAGGTAACTTACGAAACATACACCCATGAAAAAAGGATCATACAATGATGATGTATATATACATAAATTAAAGTATATTACACAATGAATACAATCATGGGCAGTAAACACACCACATGCAATAAATAAGTGGTGAAGAATGGAAATCTCACGAAATTAAAAGTGAGATAAGAAACCCATTACTCTGTAATTTTTCCGTGTTCAACGGTAGTTTAACCTCCTGTATAATGGTAAAATAATTGTTATTTAATTATAAAAAAATCATTTACATTAATATGATATCATATATGATCTTTTAACATTTATTTGTTAATAATATCTTAGTATTATCATCGTTTCGGGTGTTAATGGATTCGTTTTACTTTATATTATTTGTTATGCGAGCCGTATTTGTTATGTATGGGATGTATCTTATTCATATCCAGAATTATGTCATGTCTCCAAAAAAAATTTTATTCATGAAATGAAATTTAGTCATGAATGGATAGGATGGGGAATGAATCTCATCGCGTTCGTGGAGACGGTAATCCTTACGTATGCACGAGCGACAATATCATTGTTTTGATATTAAAATAATATATAATTGGATGGTATATCATATAGATAGAATAATTATCATGTTATATTTATTATTTACATGAATTATACATCATTATTATACCCATCTAAATAATAATATATTAAATAACAATTACACCACAATGTGGAGACGGTAGGCCGTACGTATGCACGTATGGTGACATGTCATATAAGGGATGGATAGAATAATGAATTTGTTTGTTACATAATTATAATAAAATTACAGTATATATAATATACTGGAGCAATTATTTTAGAATGGAAATAACAAGGAAAGAAGAAGTTGAAGAAGAAAGGAACTTTAAAGAGGGTGGTGAAGACGTTACCTCTTCTTCGGATTCTTCCTTTTGATTTGATCAAAAGAGATCTTTAGGTTGGATTTATGATCAAACTAAGGCCTCTAGGTTGAAGTGAGGGAAGTTTATAGAGTATTTGGGAACGGGTTGGCTGAACCAAAATGCTTTTAAGGTGTGAATAATTGGTTAGAAGTGGTATCCTTTTATAAGGGGAAGGAGGGGCACCTTAGGAAAATCTAGAAATATTATTTTATAATAAATTCATATTCAGTTTATAATGGCTCCAAAGTGTATTATTTAAAGGTTGAAGTGGGGATGGGTCTAAAACCACTCAAAAAATATAATTTAGACAGGTTTTGGTCATTATATTAACCTTATCTTTTAGTTTTAACTCTTAGTTAATTAGTTTGACACTTACCATGTCACTTTGTATTTTTATAATATATAGTTAATAAACATACTATATACATCCAATAGACCCCAAAGTGGTCCATTAATGATACAAAAATAATTATATAAGTAATTTTTCCAAACCTTATATTTTTAGGAATAGAATATAAATTAATAATATAATATTTGTTTTAAAAACTCATTTATGTCAATTTTGACACTACTCAATAATGGATTTTTGTTAAAGTCTTAAAAACTTTATTAATTCAAAAAAAATTCATTTAAGAAATAATAACATGTCACATTAACCAATAAAATTCGTTTATGTCGTCAAAACTTTCAAATTATATATATTTTAACATTTATAATATCAATTATTTGATTCATTCATTAATAAGGAAAATATTGTATCATTATTGTGTCATATATATTTTTACTTTTTCAATGTCTAAAAATTATAAATAAAATACCATTATGTAGGAAGTATTTTTATATTTATAATGAATATTGGTAATTTAAAATACAACATATATAACCCTATGTAAAAATTGATTTTCTAAAAGATATAAGCTTATGTCATTTTTTTATTTACTTTAACTTAATTAATATAAAGTGTCCCTATCACCAACAAGTGTCTCCATGGGGTCCCAAAATCGACGCAAAGATGCCCATGGTCGGACATGTATCTACCAATAAGGTTAGGACACGTTTTAGGGTAATCTATTATTATTATAATATTATATTTTAACCCTTATTTACCAGATTTACCCTTTAACCATGGTAAATAAAATATTTACCGAAGTAATTATTCAAAATGACTAAAAATAAAATTTACCTATTTACACAATTTAGAAATCCTGATTCAAAATATGTAATCCATTTTTCCAAATTCAAAACACAGAAGTGGCATAAATTAATTTAAAATTAATTCCCACTGTCGAAACAAAAAGCGTCTTTTTAAGATATAATAACTATCAAAAGATTGATACTTGTTTAGGTCCGGTTTAATTGTGAAATTATGTCAAATGACCAAAATTGTATTAAATGGTAAAAATATATTCTAAATATACTTTGAAACCACTCAAATTCATAATTTATCACTATTAATTATTCTGATTAAAAAAGTTGTTTTTAATTAAAATTTAGTAATTTTCACTGTTCATCAAAATATAAAAGTTATCCGAAAAGTACCAAAATTTCACCCTAGGATAAATTCGATATTACGAATCCAAAAATGAAGTCCATTTTGAGATATAAAATTTATAAAATTTCCAAAAGTAGGTATTACTATTCATAACGGCTTGTTTGATTGGTTGTGGTGTGTGTTAGAATTTGAAGTTGCGTACAACACACACTTATTCAGCGAGAAGCGTACTGTGGAAGCTTGGGGTGTTACAGTTTCTGATAGAAATCCCCGTTTTACATCAAGATTTTGGAAAAGTCTTCAGAAATCCATGGATACCGAACTTCGTTTGAGAACTGCCTACCACTCACAAACTGATGGACAATTAGAATGGACTATTCAAACCTTATAATACATGTTGAGATCATGCTCACTTGACTTTCAAGGTATGTGGGATCAATATTTACCTCTGGTATAATTTTACTATAATAATAGCTTCCATTCAAGTATTCAGATGGCATCATATGAAGCGTTATATAGAAAGAGATGTCGCACACCAACCTGTTGGGATGATGTTGGCGAAAGAAAACTCATAGGCCCAGAACTTGTAGAGGAAATGATGGAAAAAGTGAAGGTAATCCAAACCCACATTAAAAAAGCTCAAAGTATGCAGAAGATCTATGCTGATAACCGAAGGAAGGATTTGTAATTTTGAGGTAGGAGATCATGTTTTCTTAAATGTATCCCCATGGAAGGGTGTTATACGTTTCGGTAAGAAGGGAAAATTGAGTCCCAGGTACATTGGACCTTTCAAAACTCTAGAACGAATTGGGACTGTAGCTTAATGTTTGGCAGTGCCACCAAGTCTCTCCAAAGTTCACGATGTATTCCACGTATCACTGTTGAGAAAATACATGCCTGACCCAACGCATGTACTCACCTATGAGGAATTAAAACTGTAACCCAATCAGTCTTATTGCAAAGAGCCTGTCAAGGTTCTTGATACAAGAGAACAAGTGTTGAGAAACCAGACGACTTGTATAGTAAAAGTTCTATGGAGAAACCATAAGATGGAAGAGGCAAAGTGGGAACTTGAGGAACTTATGATAAAGAACCACGAGAGTCTTTTTATGAATTAATACTCTATAAATTTTGAGGATGAAATTTTTTGACGGAGGGGAGAATGTAACACCCCAAACATCTATGGTATGCTTCTCTTTGAATAATACAGTAGCGTGTGTTGTACACAACTTCGAGTTCTAACACACCACAACCAATCAAACTAGTTGTTATGAATAGTAATATCAACTTTCTGAAATTTTATAAATTTTATCCTTCAAAATGGACTTCATTTTTGGATTTGGAATATCGAAATTAGATTAGGGTGAAGTTTTTGTATTTTTCTGAAAACTTTCAATTTTTGATGAATAGTGAAAAACACTGAGTTATAATTTAAAACAAAATTTTTATTTAAACAATTTTTTATTTTATTTAAATTTATTTTAGGTCAAAATAGACACATAAGACCAATATAAGTTCAATGTAATTCATTGGAGTCAGTTTATAATAATTTTAGATATATAAAAATTTTATTTAACTTTTTACCGTCTTTTACCCACCTCCTAGAGGCACTTAAAAATTTACATAAAACATAATTTTACCGCTTATGTGGGTTGAATTTAAAAAATCCGAGAGACACAATTTATATTATTAAGTAAAATGTGGTTCAATAAGATGGAAATAATTTTTGGTGAATAATAACTTTTTACTTTTATTTACCACGGTTAAAAGTAAATAGGGTAATTAAGGGTAAAAATGATATTTTTATTACCCTAAAACATGTCCTAATTATATTGGATAAGTGTAATTCGACCAAAACAACCTTATTAATAAAATATGATCCTTTAGGTTCACTTGGATTATATTAGGACATTTATTATTATTTAATTCAAAGTAGAGTTAAAAGTGTTAAATTCAAAGTTTAATAACTAAAACATTTTTAATATAGGGTTACACATAAGATAAATTTGACTATAAATATTCATTAGAAATAAAAAAATATTTCCTATATAATGGTATTTTATTTATAATTTTTAGAAATTAAATAATTAAATTTATTTATGACACAACAATGATGGAGTAATTACCTAATTAATGAAATATTAAAATAATTGATATAATAAATTTCCAAATAAATGTAATTTGAGACTTTTTTTGAATTAAAATAATTTTATAGGTTAATATGATATTTTATGGTTGGTTAGATAAACATTTTTTTAAGTAATAATTCCGTTATAAATTTATAAAAAACAAAATACCAAATAGTGTCAAAATTGACATAAAAGAGTTTTTAAAAAATATATTATATTATTAATTGATATTCTATTCCTAAAAATCTAAGGTTTGGCCAAAAGACTTATATAATGATAGGTGTATCATTAATGAACCACTTGGGGTTCTATTGGAAGTATATAGTAAGTTTTTTAACCATATAATAAAAAAATACAAAGAGACATGGTAAATGTCAAACTATTTAACTAAGAGTTAAATCTAAAAGATAAAGTTAATATAGTGACCCAAACCTGTCTAAAACCTATTGGTTGAGTTGTTTTCGACACATATCCACATTATCATTTAAATAATTCATTTTGGAGCCATTATAAATCGAAATTATTTTATTATAAAATAATATTTCTAGCTTTTCCTAAGGTGCCCCTCACCCCTGTTATAAAAGGGAACTCCCCCTTATCACTACTTCACAACATAAAAGCCATTTAAATAGAACAAACCCTACCAAAATACCCTCTAAACTGTCCTATATTCATCCTATAGGCCTTACTTTATTCAGAAAGCAAAATTAGTGATCCCTTTTGATCAAATCAAAAGAAAGAATCCGGAGAAGAGGTAAATATTTCATCACCTCTTTCAAGTTCTTTTCTTCTCCCACTTCATCTTTCTTTGTTGTTTCCAATATAAAATAATAAATCCAGTATATTCTATATAATGTTATGTTATTATAAATATGGTACAACCATATTAATTATTCTATCCATCCTTTTAATGACATGTCACCATACGCGCGTCCGTATGGCTTACCGTCTCCACGTCGTGGTGTAATTGTTATTCGATACATTATTATTTGGATGGGCATAATAATGATGTGTAGTTGATGTAAATAATAAATATAACATGATAAAGATTCTTTATATAAGATATACTATCCAATTATATATTATTCTAATATTAAAATAATGTTATTGTCGCTCATGCATACATACGGATTAATGCCTCCACGAACGCGATGAGATTAATTTCCCATCATATCCATTCAAGACTAATTTTCATTAGATGATTAAAAATAATGTTTAAAGACTTAATATAATTCTGAATATGAATAATATACATCCCATCCATAAAAAACATGACTCACGTAACAAATAATTTAACGGAAAGTGAATCAGTTAACACTCAAAATGACGATAATACTAAGATATTATTAGCAAAGCAATATTAAAAGATCATATATGATATCATATTAATGTATATGATTCTTGTATAATTTACTAAAAATTATTTCACCATTATACAGGAGTTTAACCTACCCTCGACCAAGGAAAAGTACAAGGTAAGGGTTAATTTCACAATCTCTTCATTATCCGAGGTTGTTTATATATAATTATCTACTAGGACCTCTTTATCATCCACATCCATGTTTCTTAAAAATGTATTTCAAAACATTATTACTATTTTATAGACTATGGTTTAATGTGATTTATACCCATGTTTTACTTTTATAAGATGTTTATAAAGGTATCTTTCCGTCATTTTCCAAACAAGGTATTTTATAACCTTTTCGACAAAATTAAGGTAAGAATGGTTTTTTAACTTATACGACGGGTGCGGCTATTTTCCACCATTATAACATCGTTGAAGATTACCTTACAATATTATAAGAATATTTTCAAATATAATTTTTTTATTTTATAATTACGTGACTTTAAATGATTTCGAAATAGAAAGAGATATTTCTCTAAAAAGGTTTTGATTTCATCTATGTCAACATACTTTGATGGATTTTAAGTTTGTTTGAAGTTGATTTATTATGATAAAAAACTTCTGTATTGTATTGAAGGTTTTGTGATATGTTTGACTATATATGCGTTATTTCTTACCATTCATGGTTTATGGATAAGGTATTGACATTTCGTATACCAGTTTTATTAGGAAGGTTTATGTTATGTTTAAAACTTTTCATATGAGGAATGCATTGGACTTAGTAAGTGACGGGTGGAGCCCGCTATAGCTCCTCAATGAATCGGTAGGTCTCATGAGACAAGCTAGTGTCTTGGAACAAATCCTTGAGAAAATCTTATTTGTAGTCTTGGCACAAGGCCTTGACTATGTGGTTATGAAATTCTGGCATTATGCATTCCATCATTATGAAAGTGGCTATTGATATTTCATGTGATTATTAGAATAGTAAAATATCTATGTGAGTAACTAAATGGTGTTATTTTGATTTATATTTTCCATATTATGATGAATTTTATGTTGAAAAGGCTTTTGTTTTAGTTCTATACATTGCCTTAAATGTTTATTCTTATTTATTAAAGTTTCCGCTATATTGTTATCTTTACTGAGCATTTGAGATTACCCATTTCTATGTTTTATTTTTTCCAGCATGCGAATAAGTATATTATGACTGACCTATAGGGATAGTTTATAGGATATCGGTGTTGTATATGGAAACAATGTTTTTGTAGTTTTCTATTTTATGTTGTAATGTAGACCTTATGAATGTATCTAGTACTTCCAAGGCTATTAAACTAATCAGTCTTTCGAGACTTGATCTTTTGTGATCATTCCAATATTATGTAATAATGCATCAACTATGGGAAACTAGGGTCAGGGAGTTACAACTAACCTTCTGGATTTAGTACATCAAGAATTCTCTCACTATACCGAGTCTGTGTTGGGGAAACAACTTCAAGATGATGAAAAAGGTACCTTTTTTTTGAATATCCTTCCTTGGGAATTAAATACATCCAAATTAGGGTTAGTAAAACATGAGATGTTGATAAAGGATACTAATACTAGATATGTTGGTTCATCTTTAAGATAAAAATAGTTACACACTAATAAAAAAATGATACATTAGAGCTGGTTAGACTTCAATTTTGTATCAATGCATCTGAGAGATCAATCATCAATAGAGGTTAGACTGTAATGGGTCTCTATTTTTATTTTATTTATATTTTGTATATTTTTGCAAATAAAATGAGTCTCTAGTTTATAGACACACCCTTCCTTTTAATTAATTATAAAAATTATTTTCCTTGAATTATTTCCAATATTTTACCTTGTCTTGATCATTGATTCATGATAATTGATGAAACTTACAAGTTGTAATGTTAAGAATAATTGAATCCAATTTAAAATTATTTGAATATAGATATGTTAGATAATAATTTACCAAATACTTAATTCAATGATGAAATAAGAGGTAATATATTCACCTTAAAAAATATACCCTCGGATGGATATTGGTGGGCCAAATATAGAGGCACATATACCATCATCATAAGATATGGTTATATCATGATATGAAGTATTATGGGATTTGGTTTCCTATTGAGTTAACACACTTAGATGTATATATGAAAGTCAGATATAGAAAACTATGTACCATCACCATAGGCTAAGGTTAGCTCATTTGAATATAAAATATAGCATCCTCCTAGATATGTTATCTTAGATGGGTATAGTTGGGATGAATATTTTGGAATATATACCATCATCATACACCTGAGTTAGTCCATTTAGATATGGTAGGTGAGTGAATAAGTTTAATGAAAATCACAAAGGGAAATTTTTAACGATGAATCCATTTTTTAAGAGGGATAGATCATCCTGAGACTACACCCTCATTCATTTTTCATGGGTTATTTTAACCAATATATAGGAGGAATGGAAGAGTTATCTAATTTCCCCTAGGCTGAGAGTCCTAGTGAGTATGGTTTTACTTTTAAATAGTCATGTGGTAACCCCCACAAGCTCTATGTCTCTTTTTATACCTTTATTTTTCCTAAGACTCTAATAGGGGAGGCCTAGCAGGTTGTAATTTATCTTTTTCCGAAGATTCTATTTTCATGTTTTCAAACTTAAAATTTTCCTTTATTTACCTTTTCAAACACTGAATTTTTCATAGGTTATATAAGGATAATACATGGAGATTTGAGACTTGAATTTTTATAGGTTTTCATTATGGGTTTTAAACCTAGAAAGTATTATGTCTCTCCTCTTTGGTAGTTTAAGGTCATAAAACCATCACCAAATATAGTTGGTGTTTAATTTCAATAATCTTTGACTAAAACATGCGGTAGTCTATCTAATAAAAGGGAGAGATAAACCCAATGGGAATAATGAACCCAATTTCACTAATATATACATCCTTATGGGTAATTTCATGCTGTTTAGGGTCATGATTCTTGGACAAAAATTTGTTAAGGTATAAGAATGGATTTCTTTGTCTAAAAGATGAAGGGTAATGTTTCATATCTAATTTGGAGGCAACATTGACCTGATGTGAATGAGTGAGGCACTCTATCAGTAAAATCATCCCAAAAAAAGTGCATGTATTTTATGTTCATAGTGTTCAGGCCATTATGCCATTTGGTATAGGTTCATGTGATAAGAACCATTGAGAGATACAGTTTCAACTCATACAACTTCAACTAAAATATTTTTAGATAGTCCATTCAGTATGGGGAAGAAAAAACCCTATTTGAATGGAGGAGCCCAATGTTGGCCTGATCCATCTCATGGGTAACTATATGCACTTTAAGGTCATGGTGCCCGAACCATCAAGTTGTATAGTTTAAGATCGCATGATAAGTACCAGTTAAGGTTCTAGAGTAGGACGTCATATTCTTTCCTTGAAAATGGGTACAATGAACAAATGTGGAACATCAAGGGATTTCAAATCCACTTAAATATATGTTTTGTGTGATTTGTAAATCATAACTCAAAATATTTGAATTGGGAAATAATGGGATGTAATTGGTAAATGAGGGATGTTCATTGACCATATTTTTATGATAGGGTCCACTATAATGTTGTTAGGGAATATAAAGATTAGATGAACCTCTATTTAGGATGGATTATTCCTAATGGTTCATTGATTTGAATATGGTGACATGAAAATTACCAACCATATGTGTACCTTGGAGTAATATGCACTCATTGTTTATGGATAATGAATGGTTTTTGAATATTTTTTCTTTTATTTAATGGGGTAGGGTTATAGGGTAAATGACATCTAATAATGGTCTTCTCAAGATAAAGGTTATAAAATTGTATATTGAACACATTCTTGGGGTTGATGGATATTATAACACCCTGAGTTTTTATGAATTATTATTTTTGAATAAATTAAATTTCTTTTATAGCTTACATTATAGGAAACAACGAGTTAATCTTACATTATATGCAACATATAGTTTAGCTTGTGTTAGAGATGACACAAAGTTTTAACAAGACCATGATATATTATTAATATTATTCAAATGTGAGAGTTATAACTTAACTGTTAAACATAGATATATGAATAATAATAACTAATTTTAAAATATTAATCATAATGGTTTTATAGAAATATTTTTTTTTTGATAAAATATTAATTAATTTTTTAGTAAAGTCATTATATGTTTCGAAAAAATTATTTTCTCAGAAAGATGTTTTTTATTTTTTATAAAAAATGACAAAATTAATTATTGATACCTTTAGAAAATTTATATTATAAGATAAAATAAATTTTTTAAATCATCATATCAAAATTACCTTATGGTTAATTTTTGATAATTTTCTGAAAATGTTATTTTTTTAATGAATAGTGAAAATACTGAATTT
This sequence comes from Viscum album, assembly GCA_963277665.1. Taxonomy (NCBI): domain Eukaryota; kingdom Viridiplantae; phylum Streptophyta; class Magnoliopsida; order Santalales; family Viscaceae; genus Viscum; species Viscum album. Next base: position 2,024,912,731 of record OY728138.1, read on the forward strand.
TAATTGAAAATAAAATTTTAATTTAAATTATTTATAAATTTAAATTAAATTTTAATCTGGTTTTAATGTAAAATTAGTTAAATTATATATCTATTAATCCAATTCAGTTCATTTTAATCATTTTAATATTGAATTTTGATATAAAAATATTGTAAACTTTTGAACTTTTTCTCTTTGAAACCCCACCTTCTTGTCGCGTCGGCAAGGTTAATTTTAAATTAAAATTTTCCACTTATATGAATTTAATTTGGAAAAATAGATTCCATATTCTGAACTATAATAATTTATATTATCTAAGAGTGTCAAATTAATTTTTGACCAAAATTATTAGTTCAAATAGTAAAAAGTAGTTACCACAGATAAGGAAAAAATTTGTTTATCAGGGGGTGGGTAAACTAAGAAGATGAGGGTTAGAAATGACCCAAAACATGTATAAATTATATTTTATGGCCATAATTCCCTATTATCCTTACAATTTTTTAATATAGGGTAAATTTGATGATTTTTTCATGCGAATGACTTTTTCATTTTGGATTATTTTGGGAAAATTCTTAAGTAGATTCCATGTGGGTGGTTCATTTCCCCCACTTATAAATGTCCACAACCACACTTTACTTATTAAAACCCCTAAATAAATCTATTTTAGTCAAAACCTTCCAATATTAATCCCCAAAATCCTTATCCATGTTCTATATCTTTTTATATCACAAATTAACAACACTAGGGACCTTAATAAGAGATCTTAAGAAGGTGCTTCTAAGCGAAGGTAATTGTCCTCACTAAGCTTATTCATTTTATTTCTAATTTTCCACCTTAAATTAAGCCTTAAAACTTAAAATTTAACAAACAAAAGTATCTAATACACAATTATATGTTATTATTATAACGTAATAACCTAAAACCATCTTTACTTCCATTAAATGAGTTACAAAATCACCATTCATGTGTACAGTGGACTACCACCTCATGAACCGATGTCATTATTTTTTTCCATTAATACTTATAAAATCTCATTATAATGATATATTAAAGGTTTATATAATATATTTATGATAATATTATACTTTTTTAATTATTATATTATATTTACCTTCATACTTTCTATTATGTGGGAATATGATAACGTCGCTCGTGTGTATAGAGGACTACCATCACGTGAAGCGATATGATTCATTCACACTTTACATGGAAGGTAATAAGGATGGATTTAATGAAACTGTATGATATATATGAAATAAAAATAATTTTATAATATTAATATATTATTTAACATTATTTCTTTCAGTCCATCAAGAAAATGGAAACAATGTTCATGTATACATACGACCTACCATCTCCACGAATAGTGTATTTCATTTTTAATCTCTAAATTTTATGGATAAAAATAAATAAATATATAATGAATATATATGATATTTATATCATTTTTAATATCCTATATATTATTTAACCATTATATAATTAAGAGGACCAAAAATAAAAAATCAAAACATATATGAAAAACAAAGCAGTTATTGCTCGGAACACAACTTTAACATGGAATTGTTAATAAAAAATTAATAAAAGGTCATAATTAAATAATATATGGTATATATATATGTTTGTTTATTTAATATATTTATAATATACTTATATTTATTATACATCATTTTTGAATGTGTATGAAGGAATTCGAGACTTATAGTAAGAGATTTATGTATAACTTTTTACTTTTGTGAGACACATGTCATATTCACCACCTATTTATTTTATGTGGTGTATACACTGCTCATGAATTTATTATATGATTCATCTACTTAAAATTATGGTGATTATATATCCATCTTAGGATATCTATTTTATGGGGATTATGTTTTAAATTTTACCAAATTTATAATGTTTTTATCTTACAATCTCATCATTTATCGAGATGGGTTATAATTAAGTCTCTAATATTGAAATATTATGATCCAAATCTCAATAATTATCATAAATTTTCTTATAATGTGGTTATTAATGATATTTTCAAGTAATAATTCCATTTTTACACACTTTGGTACTTAAAATAATTGACAAAGTTCTTTAAAAAAAATCATCTTTATTTCTCTCTTCGGTCGAAAAAATTATTTCTTCCCAAACCATGTTTCCAATAAATGTTTTAAAAAAATTATTTTAAAATTCTTAAAATTATTTATTAAAGAAAATTTTAACCATGTTTTTCTTTATACAATTTTTAATGAAATTAATCTTCACGTCGTTTTGAAAACATTGCTTGTTTGGCCTTTACTGAAAATGTGAAGGGAATATTTGTTTTAACATGCATGACATGAACCAAAATTTCTGACATCATGACCAATATTTTATTCAAATATACCTTTATATGTTTTGAAATATATTTTAAAACAAAATAATTTTCAATTTTTTTTATGGATTTTTAGTTTTTAAAATTTATTTTTAGAGAAAAGTTATTTTCTTCAAGAAATGTTCCAAATGATCTTTCAAAACCATTCTCCATCTAAGATGACATAATTTGATGTAACTTATAATTTGATTGGGATATGAACCAAGGATATCTTTTTTATTTTTTATTTGATGTTTTTATGATGAAAATATTTTTATGAAATATGTTTCTACTCGACGGGTTATACCATGATAAAACTCTTATGAAACCCACTTATTCTTACACCGGTTATGCTATGATGAAATGGTGAAATGATTACTAAACCTATCTCTTTTCCATGGGTTATGATATGATGAAAGTTTTATAAAACCTATTTTATTTCATGGTTTATGATATGATGAATTTTTTATGATCTTGTGGCATATATATGTATTATTTTTATTATATGGTGGGTGGGAATTATATTTCCCTACAATTCCATGGGTAAATATGTATATCTCATGAGATAGAAAAGACTGTAATGAGGATCCAACCCAATTAAATATGGTAATTTGTCTGTTATGATGGTCTTGGGAGTTAACCTTGACTACAATGATGGTTTGGGGAGTGAACCAATTCCACTATGATATCCTTAATAGTGATACTTGGATACTATTAAAATGATTTCCTATGCTTATGTGTATTCCAAAAATCTATGTCTTATGAAAATTTTATTCTCTCATGGTTCATGTTCTTTTATTCTGTTATGATTCGTGTCTTATGATATTCCAATATTTATTCCATGATTCAAGATTATGATCTTTGATATATAGGGTATGGTTTTCAAATGTTATTCTTATGTTTGCATACCCTTATGTTCATGTTATACTTATGTATATCCCTTTTTTACCCTTACTAAGAACTTGAGCTCACCATTTCTTATGTTTACTTTCTCTAGGTTATGAAGAAATTTATTACATATGATATGTATAAGAATTGAGATAGTTATTAAGAACGTAGTGAGAGATGAGTAGTTTAGCTATGAACTAGTTATTTTGGTTTCCAAGTTTGAAAAGAAACTATACCTTTATGATCATCAAACATGTGTTTTTGTACTGTAATAAATATTAATAAAATATTATTTAATATATATGTATAATAAATTGGGGTCTCTATAGTTGGTATCCTAGGATAAGTTTAGTTAACCTTTCGAAAATAGGATGATAAAAATTTAGTGATATCCCTAGGGATGTTTTTAAGGATATGTTTAGGGATACATATGAAGATAAGTCTAAGGACGAGTCACTGTACAAGATAATGTCCTATAATTTTAGTAAAGGATAGTGTGACTGGTTTACAAATAATTATTACAATGTCCCTACCCTTTTACACATATTATTAAATGATTTTAAACATACTTATCCAACAAATAAAACCAAGGATTCCATAATCTAGTGTTTGTAAGATTAGTTAGATAATTTTAAAACATGAAACTAAACTAAAAAAAAATTATTTAATATCCATAATGAGTTACTAACTTCCATTGGGATCTTATATCTGCATAGGATAACCTGGGTAATACATGAACGAAGGTATGATCTAAAAATCCTAGTAATGGAATAAACATAAGAATAAAACATAACACATGGGTTAGAAGAAATAACATGATAACATAAAAGTCATGGAACAAGAATAAACATAATGAATAATAACATGTATAAAATGGGAAAATAAAATTATGGAATCATAGGAATGTGTTAAAAACACACAACATGACATAAGTATGAGTCAAGGCTAACTGTTAAGACCATTGCGCATGGTGGAAAAAGTCCCATAAAGGAATCAGGTACACTCCTTGTCCAAACATTAAGTTTCATGAGACAAAAAATTACCCAATTCATTAGAGTGATATCTAAGTGCACCCATCATAATGTGTTCATGAATATGTGTTTCACATGAAGAATCAAGCACAATGGTTACCCATGGAAACAATTGGGTATCAAAATCATGCCGTAAGGCATAACAAACAAGAATATCATAATGGTGTCCATAAAAGAATGGAATTAAATCATAAATGGACATTAATAAGGTAAAATAGGAATTTATCATGATAAGTGATGTAAATATTATGTGAAAACAGTAAAAAATAGTGTTTAAGAGTCATTAGAAATGAAACATTTTAGTGTGGTTTAGGGAAAATATTAAAGATTGTTTAAAGCTGAAAAGAAATATTTGTTTTCATAACACCATAAATAAACCAAGAGAGTTTTTAATAATTAAATGAGTGAATTTATATAATTAATGGTGGATTAAAACATATTTTGGAGTGCACTCAAAAAATTGGTAAGAAATCAGGAATTTCTATTTAATTAGGTTTGCCTTTCAGAAAGAATTGAGAAGGGATTTTTTAAAACATGTATTTCCCCATTAAAGAAATATGATATCATCTGAATACATGAGTTTGGAACATTTAAATAGAATTTAAAAGAATTATATAAGAATAAATAAGAGCTAAATTGGGGTATATAGATAATGCATAACCCGAAGGAAAAATGGAGGTTCAGAAAGAACCCCTTACCTTATGTTCGAAACAATTATACACTTGATATTAATGTCCTATATAATAAAATTAATTCCATTAATTAATTAATTAATAAACTTTTATAAATTTATTTTATTTATTAAGTTCATTTATTTCCTTTTTATGGGTTATAAGATTCAATTTTGTCGCTCTGGAGTGTTATTTTTCTGGGTTTTCTTGATCAGTTCACCTGGATATGAGTATGGAACTTCATGTAAAATGGGGACAGTTATACAAAATTAAAGTTATATGTTATTAATGAAATTACAATAGATTAATTGGTCTTATATATTATTTTTTTATATGGTATGAGGATAATTAGTTATATAAAAAGTTAATGATAATCATTTAGATTATTTTGGCGGTTCTTTGATCATCACAAACTAGTTTCATTTTAATATTTAGTATTATGTGAATCTGTTAGTTCAAAAACATAAAACAAGTTATGAAATATTTTTTACAGTAAAAATTCAACCATTATAATGGTTTTATGAATATACTTGATGGAGTTAATGGAAAACGAAAACATGTTGTCCATGAAGGCTGTGAATCGACATCTCACGGATGATGTTTTTCATTTTTTAGAATAAAATGGATAGTAAAAGAGATTTTATGATGAATTATTAAATTAAAATGATAAAATTGTAGCTTTTATAAGATAATTTAGTTTTAATTTCACTTTTATAAAGTTAGTATAGTAGATAATAAGAAAACTAAACAATTTTTAAAATAAATTAAAATAAAATGGAATGGGATTTTACCTCTTGAATTTATCCTCTTTGAGAACCATATTAGGGAAAAGGGTTTGGTCTTTTGTTGAGACCAAGGGATCTTAAATATGAGGTAGAGTATTGATAAGAATATTTTTCATAATTTTTATAGGGATAAAATCTTGAAACCTGTGAGGAGAATAGACGGTGATGGGTGATATTTATAGGGGTGGAGAGGGGTGTTTTCTCACTATTTTATTCATTATTTTATTATTTTGGATCAAGAATATAAATAGTTTTAACCTTATCACTAAATATATTAAAATAATTATGTATAGTTTTATATTATGGGATTACATCAGACATACATCATATATGATTCAATAATTCATGTATTTTTTAAAGACTATAAATTACCGTATTTCACTATTCCCCAAAAAAACTACCTATTTTAGAAAAATTCCAAAAATTCACCCTAACAATTTTTTGATATATAGAATTTAAAAATGGTCCCAATTTTACAAAAATAATTTTCTAATTATTATAGATTTAGTTTTTAGGTAAAATACTCATTTATTAACAAAATAATGATTTTAAAATTATAACTGATTTTATGAAACTTTGGAAAATTACTTAAGGTCTCATAAAATTATCTTATAATCATAAGAAGTCAAAATATTAGTTTATGAAAAAAATTTACGAAAATAAAATTTCTTTTAAATCCTTATATTAATTATAAAATTATAAATAAAAATTTGTGTTTTATAAGAATTTCAATACTTAATCTATCATTTTTAAAACATTAATTTACTTGCACTATAATATAAACATATCATATTTTCATTTATAAGATACCTAAATTTTATTTATTATTTCATAGGTGAGGTTACTATTCTATTATCCAAATTATTATTCCTAATGGTCATATAACTTTTCCAATGTTCGAGTTCGTATTTCATTGGTATAGGTTCCTTAAATTATAGAAATTCCTCTTATTCAATTAATTATTTATTTAAAAAGTTTTTATTGTGTTATTTATGTGATTTTTATGTGATTAATAATATATTAAATAATTATTATAATAGAGTTTCCATTGAGAAAATTTTGGGTTGTTACATTCTTCCCCCTTATGAAATTTCATCCTTGAAATTTTGTTTTATAAACTATAATGAAAAAGTAGGGGTAATTATCCTTGATCACTTAATATAGTTCCCATGTTTCTTATTAATAGTTATTGTTTCACCACAGTACTTTGACTATGTGAGTGGTTTTATTGCATAGAACTTTATCTCTACAATATAAGATCTTGATCGGCTACTCCTCGTAAGAGAGACAATTTCCCAACTGCACTACCTTTGGATTCAGTAAATTTGAGGGATATGGTATGTAATTACTAAAGAGAAATATATGGAATACATCTTGTACTTGATACATGGTTGGTGTAAGTTCTAGTCGATAGGACACAACTCCGAAATAATTAAGAATCTGGAAGGGGTCATTGTACATGGGACTTAGCTTTTCTTTCTTCCCAAATCTCATGATCCTCTTCCATGGAGATACACAGAGGAATACCAGGTGGAGCCCCCCAGACTCAGGCGACCGCCATTGGCGGTCGCTAAAGCTAACCAATAGCGACCGCCAATGGCGGTCGCTAACCTAAATAAAAAAATGGGGGGCTTCTGCCCCCCCCCCCTCGCGCCCCTCCATCGGTGCCTTAACCCCCTCCCTCCCCCGCCGCCTGGCCTCCCCTCCCCTCCCCCGCCGCCCGGCCTCCCCCGCCGCCCGCCCTCCCTCGCCGCTTGCCCTCCGGCCTCCGGCCGCCGCCCTCCGCCCTCGGGCCTCCGGCCGCCGCCCTCCGGCCTCTCGACCCTCCCCCCCCCACCCCAGACGGCACCCGCACCCCGGACAGCCCCCGCCGCGCACTCCGGACCGCCCCCTGCACCCCGGACGCCTCCCCGCACCCCGGACGCCCCCCCCCCCCCCCCCCGCGCACTCCGGACCGCCCCCCGCACCCCGGACGCCTCCCCGCACCCCGGACAGCCCCCCCCCCCTCGCGCACTCCGGACCGCCCCCCGCACCCCGGACGCCCCCTGCACTCGGACACCCCCCTCCGAACCCGGACAGCCCCCCCCCCCCACCCCGGACAAGCCCCCCGCACCCCGGACACCCCACCCCGCACCCCCGACAGCCCCCCTGCACCCCAGACAGCCCCCCTCCCCCGCACCCCGGACACCCCCGCACCCCGAACACCCCTGCCCGCACCCCTGACAGGCCCCCGACACCCCGGACACCCCTCCCCACACCTCGGACAGCCCCCCCCCCCCCCCCCCCGACCCCGGACACCCCCCCCCTCGCTGCCCGTCCCCCGTCCCCTCACCGCCTCCTCTCCTCCAGCTCCCCGCCGCCGCCGCCGCCCGTCCCCTCCCTTGCCGCACCGCCTTTGGCTCCAGCTCCCCTTCGCTGCCTCCTCTCCCTCGCAGCACCGCCTTCGGCTCCCCTCCCTTTCAGGTTTGTAGCTCAATCAGGTAACATGAGCTTTCAGTTGCATTATTATTTTATCAATGGTTCATAAACAAATTGTTAATATTTATTTTGAATATAGTTGATTTGAAAAATGTAAATGTAATAAGTATTGTGTAAATGTTTGTTATACAGATATTATTATGGATAGAAGTTGGATTGATCTTCCAAATCGAACGTCTAGAGAATATTTCAATGGCATTATGCAGTTTATTGACTTCACGAGAGGATTTGAAAGTGACTATATTAGTTGTCCATGTAGAAAATTTACTAACAGATATCAATTCACACGAGATACTGTGAGGGAGCACCTTTTCTTTAATGTATTTCTGAAAAATTATAAGAGTTGGACTCGTCATGGAGAAGAATATGTTCGTTGTCAAAATACAGATGCAGCTCAGATGGATGTTGATGCAAGGATGACTGATCCAGTGCATGAAATGCTTACTGAAATGGTACGTGGGTTTGATCCTGAAGGCATTGACATCCAGAATCTTGAGACCGGTGAGATAAATCTTCACTCTGGTGCAGATCGTGATTCGAGGAGGTTTTATGAAGTTCTTGATGATGCGAAAACAGAATTATATCCTGGATGTAGTTCTTACAATAAACTGTCGTTTATCGTGGAGTTGTTGCATTTGAAGACTTTGAATAATTGGTCAGACACATCATTCGACATGCTTTTGGTTTTATTGAAAAAAGTTCTTCCTGTCGACGCTAAGATTCCTGAGTCGTATTACTATGCTCGTAAGTTGACAGAGAACTTAGGTTTTACATATGATACTATAGATGCATGTGCAAACAACTGTATGTTGTTTAGAAATGAAACTGCTCATTTGGATATTTGTACGGTTTGTGGCGCTTCCAGGTGGAAAGAGAATAGGGGAAATAAGACTCATCAAAGTCAGATTGCGATACAGGGGAAACCGATTGCCGTAAAGCAAATGCGTTACTTTCCCCTTAAACTGAGGTTGAAAAGATTTTTTATGTCATCTAAAGTTTCTAATTTAATGAGATGGCATGCAGAAAGAGTTCATGAAAGTGACATGTTAACCCACCCGGCAGACTCTCATGCATGGAAGGATTTTGATAAGAGACATCCCGACTTTGCTAAAGATGTTCGTAATGTCCGATTGGGATTGGAAGCAGATGGTTTCAATCCATTCAAGTCTATGGTTGGTGCAACTCATAGCACATGGCCCGTGGTGTTGGTTCCATATAATCTTCCTCCGTGGCTTTGTATGAAGCAACAATTTATATTACTTTCCACTCTTATTGATGGACCTAAAAGTCAGGGGGATAAGATTGATGTTTACCTTCAGCCATTGATTGATGAGTTGAATGAATTTTGGGGCGATGGTGTGATGACTTATGACTGCGAAACGAATGAAATGTTCAAACTGCATGCTGCTTTATTGTGGAAAATCAATGACTTCCCAGCTTATGCAAATTTATCAGGCTGGAGTACGAAAGGGGAATTTGCTTGCCCTTGTTGCAATAAAAGTAAAAAATCTGTATGGCTTAAACATTCCAAAAAATGGGCATACATGGGTCACAAGCGTTTTCTCCCTCCCCAGCACAGGTTCAGAAAGGACAGAGTGGCATTTGATGGTTCTAGAGAGTTCAGCCCAGCACCAAAGATCATGACAGGAGTCGAAATGTTATCGCAGATTGAGGAAGAAAACATCCGCACGGTATATGAAATTCAGGATTTGGTGGCTCCTCCAGTACGTAATATTCGTGCTGCGGGTAGGCAGCGCAGTCACAATTGGAAAAAGAAAAGTATTTTTTATTGTCTTCCGTATTGGAAAACTAACATGTTGAGGCATAATTTGGATGTCATGCACGTTGAAAAAAAATGTTTGTGATAACATATTGTGGACCATTTTAGGTGTCAGTGGAAAGTCAAAGGACCATGTTAATGCACGCCGTGATTTGGAAGAAATGGGTTTAAGGAAATAGTTGCATTTACAGTTAGCTGAGGGAAACAAGGCATATATGCCTGCTGCACAGTATTCGATGACTACAGAGGAGAAAGAGACATTTCTTTCCATTTTGAAGATGGTCAAGGTGCCTGATGGTTACTCTTCTAATATTTCAAAGTGTGTGAATCTGACGAGCAAGACATTGCAAGGGTTGAAAAGTCATGACAATCACATATTACTTCAGCAGTTGATTCCAATCGAAATTTGTAATTGTTTATCCCCCAATGTTGTTCAGCCCTTGATTGAGATGAGTAATTTTTTTAGACAGCTTTGTTTAAGAAATCAACGAATGAGTGATTTAAAAAGTTTGCAGGACCGAATTGTACTTACGCTTTGTCACTTTGAGAAACTTTTCCCCCCCTCATTTTTCGATGTTATGGTCCACTTGACAGTGCACCTAACTGATGAAGTAATGGCTGCTGGTCCAGTGAAATTCAGGTGGATGTATCCTATTGAACGGTATTTTAGTACATTGAAAAGATTTGTACGCAACAGAGCTCGTCCAGAGGCATAAATAGCCAATGGTTATTTAATGGATGAGTGTACTACCTTTTGTGCAGAATATCTTACAGATGTTGAAACAAAATTAGATAAGCCCTCTTGGATTCATGATGGTCCAGTTGGAGAAGGAACCACATTTGATATGGACAACATCGAGTGGATACAAGCACATCGATATATCTTGTTCAATACTCCATCAGTTGCACCATTAATGCAGTAAGTATCTTATCAATGTGCTTGTATAACTTTTACATGTTTTGTTTGCATAAGTTGGTCTTTTAAACATCGCGTAATCATTTGCAGGAAACACATTAATGAGATAAAAGAAGAGATGCATCGTGCGACTGAGTTGCAAATTCAACAATCTCATTATGCGACATTTCATGATTGGTTCAAGGATTATGTATGTATAAATTGATTTTCATTATGAGTGAAGTATTAAACTAATTATTTCTGCATATATTAGTATTGATTTTTATAAATTATGTAGGTTCGTAAGCTGAGGGAGTTAGGGGACCCCACGCTAACTGAAGTATTTATCCAACTGGCTGAGGGTCCATCTATAACGGCTCGTCGTTATAAAGCTATTGATGCTAATGGTTTTCTATTTCGCATTAAAGATGTTGAAGAAAAACGAGCAACACAAAACAGTGGCATCGGTTGTCCCTTTTTCGATTCTGGTTATTACTATGGTCAATTGATAGACATCATTGAAGTTGTATACACACACGGTTTGAAGTACATATTGTTAAAGTGTAATTGGGTTGATCCAGTGCGTGGATGTAAAGTCGATCAATATCAGTTTTCATTGGTGAATTTTAACTATATGTTATACAGAAATAATGAACGAGTTGAGAATGAACCTTTCATTTTGACATCACAAGCGGAACAAGTATTCTTCGTTACTTTGCCTTCGGATCCAAGTTGGCAAGTTGTTGTCAAAATGTCTCGGCGAGGAGTGTTTTTATTTGAAGAAGATGAACCCGAGACTGTTCTGTTTGTTTACCAACAACTTGATCAACATACCGTAGTTCAACGTGAAGAAGATATTTATTGGGTCAGAGCGGCTGTTGAAGGAGAAACGGTCGATTTGCATGCTTAATGAAAGGTATAATTGTTTTCCCGCTATTCAGTAGAATGTCCTAGGATATCATAAATTATCTAATCATTTTATAAATCCTTATAAGTTTTAATCCTCGCTTTTGTAAGTTAATTCAGTCATAAATATTTAGGTTGATTAACTTTATGATTTTTTAAAATTCATTCACAACTAATTATTCAATCCATTTTTTGTTTGATTAACAGTTGTACAAGTTTGATTTATTAAGAACAATCCAATTTATCTTTTAAACACTTTGGACTCATTACTGATATTTTGTATGACTGCAGACATGTCAGGGGAAGAGGCAGAAAATCCACATCATCCATCTGAGGCATCTACGTCTCAGGGTCGAGGTATGTTTGAATGTCATTGTCTATATTTTTTATGTAATTGACACATATATATATATATATATATATAACATTTGTCAATTTATATATAAAATTGTTTTCAACAGGATCAGACTCGGCTGCTTCTTCCTCTCGCGGGAGAGGCCCTGGTCGTGGCATATTATCATGGAAATCCGACACGACGATAGATGTTTCATTTGATGAGGTATTTCATCCCGTGGGACCGAATGCCCCAGCATTTATTCGTCAGCTGGGTCATATCATACGTGACCCACATCGATTTCCATTGACCACGCGTGATTGGGCTTCTATCCCTCAGGACACATTAGATCGTCTATGGAGGGAGGTTCAGGTAAGAAAATAATTTTACTTTATTTTCTATTTATAAAGAATACTAATATGTTTGATTATTTTCTTTATAGCAAAATTTGAAAGTATGCCCTGAAGAGTTTCGGCCCGTGTGTATGAGAAAATGACGTAAGCTGTGGAAAGATTATAAAGGCAAAGTGAAGAGGGACCACTGGGTACCAAATGTGGGTGCCCTTGACATTTTGGAAAAAGTACCGAGAGGTGTCCTCCCGGCTCAGTGGCGTGACGTGGTTGCATATTGGTCTACTGAGGGTGTTGCGGTTTGTATATTAATTATTTTTCTGTATATATATTTTCAAGAATATGTGATTTGTTTTAAATTTGAATGAATTGAATGTAGGAGGTGTCAACACGCCATTCGGAGAATCGAGCATTGCAGGGACCAGCTCACAGGCTCGGGACTCGTCACGTGTCTCAGATCCGACATGAGGTATATATTATTCATTTTTTAATTTATTAATTAATATGGTTTTGTGTTTATATTCTTTTAATATACAGATGCGAGGGAAAGGTGCAGCAACTGATAAAATGTCGGTGTGGATAAGGACTCGTGATCGCAATGATCCAGAGGTTGCAGCATTGATAGTAAGTGTCTGTACTTACCAATAATTACATAAATCTATATATTAACATATATATATTTATATATATTTAAATATTTCACAGGATCAATTTGAAGCTGAGTTAGAACATCTGCCAGAGGACCAGCGACAGCTTCCCATGCGACGGGATGAGATCTTTCATCGCATTATTGGTCGGGACGGGCATGGCTATAGTTTGACCTATGGACCAGGGATTCCTCGTTCTGTAGTGTCACGCACTGTGGTTGTCGGTCCTGCTGTTGCTCATATGAGACAGCAGATGTCAGATTTTGAGGCACGGCTGCGCGCTTCCGAGGAGACAAATGCGCAATTGACAGCTGAGGTTAGAGCACTGCGGGAATATGTGCGTCGAGCTGATGGTACAGGGGATCATACGACGCAGGTATATACTGTATTTATTTATTTAATTTAAATTATTTTTGTTATTAAAATATTTATAATGTTTATTTTTTGTAGGCACCTGGCCCACCAGAAGGAGGTAGCAGTGATGACAACGCGTGACGCACCATATATTCACGAGATATGTTTTTTGTTTTTACTGGTAGGGTTGACATTGATGTACTGTATTTATTCATTTAAGTAATGCATTATTACCATCCATGGTGGTCTTTTAAATATTTTATACACATATTGAGTTATTGATCAGATAATCTTGAATGATTCTACATTTGAAAAAGTCGAACTAATTCCAACAGATCAATAAATCTGATATTATAGATTATGTATTATCCAATATATTTTTTATAAATTTCTGTATGGTATCGATAAAAGAAATATGTATTAATTAGATGTTATCACTTTTATTTTTCACTTTTGTAATCAATGGGATGGCCTTTGCACCCCCGGAGAGCCCCCCGCACCCCCGTACAGCCCCCCGCACCCCCGTACAGCCCCCCCCCCCCCCGCACCCCCCGTACAGCCCCCCGCACCCCCGTACAGCCCCCCCGCACCCCCATACAGCCCCCCCCCCCCCCGCACCCCCGTACAACCCCCCGCACCCCCGTACTGCCCCCCGCCACCCCCGTACAGGCCCCCGCCACCCCCGTACAGCCCCCGCACCCCCGCACCCCCGTACAGCCCCCCCCCCCCCCCCCGCACCCCCGTACAGCCCCCCGCACCCCCGTACACCCCCCGCACCCCCGTACAGCCCCCGCCACCCCCGTACAGCCCCCCGCCACCCCCGTACAGCCCCCCGCACCCCCGTACAGCCCCCCGCCACCCCCGTACAGCCCCCCGTACCGCCGTACAGCCCCCCGATTGTGTCCTTTTCAGTAGCGCGGCGCGCGCTGAAATGGCGCGTTGGGGGGTCAAAACCACCCGAACGACCTCAGAATGCCACGAAACTGTACGACAACATCCGGGGCGTGAATTGTGAAATGGTCGGCCAGACGGCACCTCATTCAAAGGTTCCGTGTGACCGCGGCGGCCGGAAACGCGTTTCCGGCGCCATTAAACACCAAAACGGCGTGCGGCGGTCCCATTCGGAGCAAACGTGCTCCGAATGACCTGAAACCGCACGAGAACGATAGAAATATTATTCCTGAGATGTAGAAGGAGTCCGCACGTCCATCGGACATGCGGTGCGCGCAGCACGTCCGATTGTGTGCTTTTCAGCAGCGCGGCGCGTGCTGAAATGGCGCGTTGGGGGGTCAAAACCACCCGAACGACCTCCGAATGCCACGAAACTGTACGAAAACATCCGGGGCATGAATTGTGAAATGGTCGGCCAGACGGCACCTCATTCGGAGGTGCCGTGTGACCGCGGCGGCCGGCAACGCGTTTCCGGCGCCATTAAACACCAAAACGGCGTGCGGCGGTCCCATTCGGAGAAAACGTGCTCCGAACGACCTGAAACCGCACGGGAATGATAGAAATATTATTCCTGAGATGCAGGAGGAGGCCGCACGTCCATCGGACATGCGGTGTGCGCGGCACGTCCGATTGTGTGCTTTTCAGCAGCGCGGCGCGCGCTGAAATGGCGCGTTGGGGGGTCAAAACCACCCGAACGACCTCCGAATGCCACGAAACCGTACGACAACATCCGGGGCGTGAATTGTGAAATGGTCGGCCAGACGGCACCTCATTAGGAGGTGTCGTGTGACCGCGGCGGCCAGAAACGCGTTTCCGGCGCCATTAAACACCAAAACGGCGTGCGACGGTCCCATTCGGAGCAAACGTGCTCCGAACAACCTGAAACCGCATGGGAACGATATAAATATTATTCCTGAGATGAAGGAGGAGGCCGCACGTCCATCAGACGTGCGGTGCGCGCGGCACGTCCGATTGTGTGTTTTTCAGCAGCGCGGCGCGCGCTGAAATGGCGCGTTGGGGGGTCAAAACCACCCGAACGACCTCCGAATGCCACGAAACCGTACAACAAAATCCGGGGCGTGAATTGTGAAATGGTCGGCCAGAAGGAACCTCATTCGGAGGTTCCGTGTGACCGCGGCGGCTAGAAACGCGTTTCCGGCGCCATTAAACAACAAAACGGCGTGCAGCGGTCCAATTTGGAGAAAACATGCTCCGAACGACCTGAAACCGCACGGGAACGATAGAAATATTATTCCTGAGATGCAAAAGGAGGCCGCACGTCCATCAGACGTGCGGTGAGCACGGCACGTCCGATTGTGTGCTTTTCAGCAGCGCGGCGCGCACTGAAATGGCGCGTTGGGGGGGTCAAAACCACCCGAACGACCTCCGAATGCCACGAAACCGTACGACAACATCCGGGGCGTGAATTGTGAAATGGTCGGCCAGAAGGCACCTCATTCGGAGGTGCCGTGTGACCGCGGCGGCCGGAAACGCGTTTCCGGCGCCATTAAACACCAAAACGGCGTGCGACGGTCCAATTCGGAGCAAACGTGCTCCGAACGACCTGAAACCGCACGGGAACGATAGAAATATTATTCCTGAGATGCAAAAGGAGGCCGCACGTCCATCGGACGTGCGGTGCGCGCGGCACGTCCGATTGTGTCCTTTTCAGCAGCGCGACGCGTGCTGAAATGGCGCGTTGGGGGGTCAAAACCACCCTAACGACATCCGAATGCCACAAAACCGTACGACAAAATCCGGAGCGTGAATTGTGAAATGTTCGGCCAGACGGCACCTCATTCGGAGGTGCCGTGTGACCGCGGCGGCCGGAAACGCGTTTCTGGCGCCATTAAACATCAAAACGGCGTGCGACGGTCCAATTCGGAGCAAACGTGCTCCGAACGACCTGAAACTGCACGGGAACGATAGAAATATTATTCCTGAGATGCAGGAGGAGGCCGCACCTCCATCGGACGTGCGGTGCGCGCGGCACGTCCGATTTTATCCTTTTCAGCAGTGCGGCGCGCGCTGAAATGGCGCGTTGGGGGGTCAAAACCACCCGAACGACCTCCGAATGCCACGAAACCGTACGACAACATCCGGGGCGTGAATTGTGAAATGGTCGGCCAGACGGCACCTCATTCGGAGGTGCCGTGTGACCGCGGTGGCCGAAAACGCGTTTCCGGCGCCATTAAACACCAAAACGGCATGCGGCGGTCCCATTCAGAGCAAACGTGCTCCGAACGACCTGAAACCGCACGGGAACGATAGAAATATTATTCCTGAGATGTAGGAGGAGGCCGCACATCCATCGTATGTACGGTGCGCGCGGCACGTCCGATTGTGTCCTTTTCAGCAGCGCGGCGCGCGCTGAAATGGCGCGTTGGGGGGTCAAAACCACCCGAACGACCTCCGAATGCCACGAAACCGTACGACAACATCCGGGGCGTGAATTGTGAAATATTTGGCTAGACAGCACCTCATTCGGAGGTGCCGTGTGACCGCGGCGGCCAGAAACGCGTTTCCGGCGCCATAAAACACTAAAACGGCGTGCAACGGTCCCATTCGGAGCAAACGTGCTCCGAACGACCTGAAACCACACGGGAACGATAGAAATATTATTCCTGAGATGCAGGAGGAGGCCGCACGTCCATCGGACGTGCGGTACACGCGGCACGTCCCATTGTGTCCTTTTCAGCTGCGCGGCGCGCGCTGAAATGGCGCGTTGGGGGGTCAAAACCACCCGAACGACCTCCGAATGCCACGAAACCGTACGACAACATCCGGGGCGTGAATTGTGAAATGGTCGGCCAGACGGCACCTCATTCGGAGGTGCCGTGTGACCGCGGTGGCCGGAAACGCGTTTCCGGCGCCATTAAACACCAAAACGGCGTGCGGCGGTCCCATTCAGAGCAAACGTGCTCCGAACGACCTGAAACTGCACTGGAACGATAGAAATATTATCCCTGAGATGTAGGAGGAGACCGCACGTCCATCGGACGTGCGGTGCGCGCGACACGTCCGATTGTGTCCTTTTCAGCAGCGCGGCGCGCGCTGAAATGACGCGTTGGGGGGTCAAAACCACCCGAACGACCTCTGAATGCCACGAAACCGTACGACAACATCCGGGGCATGAATTGTGAAATGGTCGGCCAGACGGAACCTCATTCGGAGGTTCCGTGTGACCGCGGCGGCCGGAAACGCGTTTCTGGCGACATAAAACACCAAAACGGCGTGCGGCGGTCCCATTCGGAGCAAACGTGCTCCGAACGACCTGAAACCGCACTGGAACGATAGAAATATTATTCCTGAGATGCAGGAGGAGTCCGCACGTCCATCAGACGTGCGGTGCGCACGGCACGTCCGATTGTGTCCTTTTCAGCAGCGCGGCGCGCGCTGAAATGGCGCGTTGGGGGTCAAAACCACCCGAACGACCTCCGAATGCAACGAAACCGTACGACAAAATCCGGGGCGTGAATTTTGAAATGGTCGGACAGACGGCACCTCATTCGGAGGTGCCGTGTGACCGCGGCAGCCAGAAACGCGTTTCCGGCGCCATTAAACACCAAAACGGCGTGCGGCGGTCCAATTCGGAGAAAACGTGCTCTGAACGACCTGAAACCGCACGAGAACGATAGAAATATTATTCCTGAGATGCAGGAGGAGGCCGCACGTCCATCGGACGTGCGGTGCGCGCGGCACGTCCGATTGTGTCCTTTTCAGCAGCGCGGCGCGCGCTGAAATGGCGCGTTGGGGGGTCAAAACCACTCGAACGACCTCTGAATGCCACGAAACCGTACGACAACATCCGGGGCATGAATTGTGAAATGGTCGGCCAGACGGAACCTCATTCGGAGGTGCCGTTTGACCGCGGCGGCCGGAAACGCGTTTCCGGCGCCATTAAACACCAAAACGGCGTGCGGCGGTCCCATTCGGAGCAAACGTGCTCTGAACGACCTGAAACCGCACAGGAACGATAGAAATATTATTCCTGAGATGCAGGAGGAGGCCGCATGTCCATCGGACATGCGGTGCGCGCGACACGTCCGATTGTGTCCTTTTTAGCAGCGCGGCGCGCGCTGAAATGGCGCGTTGGGGGGTCAAAACCACCCGAACGACCTCCGAATGCCACGAAACCGTACGACAACATCCGGGGCATGAATTGTGAAATGGTCGGCCAGACGGCACCTCATTCGGAGGTGCCGTGTGACCGCGGCTACCGGAAACGCGTTTCCGGCGCCATTAAACACCAAAACGGCGTGCGACGGTCCCATTCGGAGCAAACGTGCTCCGAACGACCTGAAACCGCACTGGAACGATAGAAATATTATTCCTGAGATGCAGGAGGAGGCCGCACGTCCATCGGACGTGCGGTGCGCGCGGCACGTCCGATTGTGTCCTTTTCAGCAGCGCCGCGCGCGCTGAAATGGCGCGTTGGGGGGTCAAAACCACCCGAACGACCTCCGAATGCTACAAAACCATACGACAACATCCGGGGCGTGAATTGTGAAATGGTCGGCTAGACTGCACCTCATTCGGAGGTGCCGTGTGACCGCGGTGGCTGGAAACGCGTTTCCGGCGCCAAAAAACACCAAAACGGCGTGCGACGGTCCCATTTGGAGCAAACGTGCTCCGAACGACCTGAAACCGCACGAGAACGATAGAAATATTATTTCTGAGATGCAGGAGGAGGCCGCACGTCCATCAGACATGCGGTGCGCGCGGCACGTCCGATTGTGTCCTTTTCAGCAGCGCGGCGCGCGCTGAAATGGCACGTTGGGGGGTCAAAACCACCCGAACGACCTCCGAATGCCACGAAACCGTACGACAACATCCGGGGCATGAATTGTAAAATGTTCGGCCAGACGAAACCTCATTCGGAGGTTCCGTGTGACCGCGGCGGCCGGAAACGCGTTTCCGGCGCCATTAAACACCAAAACGGCGTGCGGCGATCCAATTCGGAGAAAACGTGCTCCGAACGACCTGAAACCACACGGGAACGATAGAAATATTATTCCTGAGATGCAGGAGGAGGCCGAACGTCCATCGGATGTACGGTGCGCGCGGCACGCCCGATTGTGTCCTTTTTAGCAGCGCGGCGCGCGCTGAAATGTCGCGTTGGGGGGTCAAAACCACCCGAACGACCTCCTAATGCCACGAAACCGTACGACAACATCCACGGCGTGAATTGTGAAATGGTTGGCCAGACGGCACCTCATTAGGAGGTGCCGTTTGACCGCGGCAACCGGAAACGCATTTCCGGCGCCCTAAAACACCAAAACGGCGTGCGGTGGTCCAATTCGGAGAAAACGTGCTCCGAACGACCTGAAACCGCACGAGAACGATAGAAATATTATTCCTGAGATGCAGGAGGAGGCCGCACGTCCATCGGACGTGCGGTGCGCACGACACGTCCGATTGTGTCGTTTTCAGCAGCGCGGCGCGCGCTGAAATGGCGCGTTGGGGGGTCAAAACCACCCGAACGACCTCCGAATGACACGAAACCGTACGACAACATCCGGGGCGTGAATTGTGAAATGGTTGGCCAGACAGCACCTCATTCGGAGGTTCCGTGTGACCGCGGCGGCCGGAAACGTGTTTCCGGCGCCATAAAACACCAAAACGGCGTGCGGCGGTCCTATTCGGAGCAAACGTGCTCCGAAAGACCTGAAATGAGATTATTTCTTGAATCGAAGTTTTTAAATTATTATAGCACAATGATTTGATATTATATATATATTAAATATATATTAAAACATTTAAAATATATTATATATATATATATATATTTAAAATATTGTATTTAATAGTATATATATGAATATTATATATATATATTTGTATTTATATTTATATATTCAATTCAATAAAAAAAAATTAAATTTTTTTTTTTTAGAATAGCGACCGCCATAGGCGGTCGCTATAGGGTGCCCGGCAGGGGGCTTCAGCGACCGCCAAGCGGTCGCTGAAGGCCGATCTGCCGGCCTTCTATAGCGACCGCCAGTGGCGGTCGTTGAGCGGCCGCTAAAGGCCTTTAGCGACCGCCATTGGCGGTCGCTAAAGGCATTATTTTCAGTAGTGATATCATACTCTAGGCCTCGTCGACAGTTGTCTGCATAGCTATTCTCTTGACTTTGGACAACCTTGATGTGTTGCTGAATGGTTTTCAACTTCTCTACCATTTATTCAACCATTTTAGGTCCTATCAGCTTATGTTCAACAACTTTATCCCAGTATGTCGATGTTCTGTATCTTTTCTCATAAATGAATTCATAAGGATCCATTTGGATGCTTGAGTGGAAATTGTTATTATAAGAGAACTCATCCAGAGATAGATATCGGTCCCATCCTCATTTGAAGTCCATAAAACATGCTCTCAACATGTCTTCTTGTGTTTGAATAGTCCATTCTAATTGTCCATTGGTTCAAGGATGATAAGATATAATGAAGTTTATCTTAGTATTTAGAGCATGTTGGATACTTTTTGAGAACTTGAAAGTGAATCTTGGATCTTGATTATATATAATCGATAGTGGTACCCCATACAACCTTACCAATTATATGATGTATATATATGGAAGATGATCCAGTGAGAAGTTCTATCAAATTGCGATAAAGTGATCTCTATTTGTAATATGTACCACAATGATCTATATAGAATTATTTCCTTTGGATATCTTTGGAAATCTGGTGAAAATGTCCATGGTTATATTTTCCCACTTCCATGTTGGTATGGGTAATGTTTTCCTAATTCCATTATACTTTTTCCTTTAATCTTCCACTTATTGAAACACTAGACATTTTTATATATATATTTAGTGATCTGCTTCTTTATATTTCCCCACCAATAGCACTCTCAGATATCTCGATCCATCTTTGTGCTTCCTGGGTGTATTGATAAAGTTTAGCTATATGAATCATTAATAATCTCTTTCTTTATCTATGGATTTGATGGAAGACATAGTCATGAACCAAATCTCACGTCTCCTTCCTCATCCATTTTGAAGTCTGAGGATTTACCATTTATGATAGATTTCACTTTTTTCTCAAATTCCTAATCATTTCTTTGAGTATCCTTTATTTTCTCTATAAGGGATGGTAGAGAAATCATTTGATAATGGATTGATGATGTTCCTTATTTAATTATTCCCATATCCATCCTTTTTAGGTCTAAGAAGATGGGATCCTTCCCAATTCTCATCATTGATAAATTTGAAGGATCATTTATGCTCAGAGCATTTACCGATTTATTTTCTTTACCAGGATAATAGTAGATTGATCCATCATAATTATTGATGATTTATAACCATATTCACCAACACATATTAATATCCCTCTATGTGAATATATATTTACTGATTTTTTGATTAGTATATATCTCACACTTCTTCCTATAGAGATAAAATAACTATATTTTCAATGAAAAGATCACAAACACCAACTCTAGGTCATATGTAGGATAGTTTTTCTCATGAATATTCAACTACCTTGAGTTATAGGCTATAAATTTATCATTTTTAATTAGTACACAACCTAAGACCATATTTGTAGCATCTCCGTATACCACAAAGAGTACCCCACTTGTGGGTAGTGTGAGTACAGGTGTAGTGATAAGCCTCTTTTTTAGCTCTTTGAATCAGTCTTCACATTCACTAGTCTAGACCAAAATTACTCCCTCCCAATTCATCCTGGTTAGTGGTTTTGACAATAAAGAGAAGTTCTTCACAAATCATCAGTAATGCCCATCTAGATTAAGGAAACTAAGAATCTTTATTACATATTTTGGTCTCATCCACTCTTCAATTTCCTTTATCTTTGATGTTTTCACACATATTCTTATACTGGTTATTACATTCCCCAAAAATGATACTTCCTATATATGTAAATCACATAAAATGAACTTTTCATAGAGTTTCTCCCTTTTCAAAGTCTTTAACACAGTATTCAAATGCTCTTTGTGCTCCTCTTTTCTATAAAGTATATTATAATATCATAGATAAACACTACCAAAAATTTTTCAGGGTAATATATAAAGACTCTACTTATTAAATCCATGAAAATTGATGGAGAATTATTGATTCATAATAGAACCACTATGAAATCATAATGTCCATAACTAGTTCGAAAGATAGTCTTGGGAATATCTTCCTTATTCACCTTTAATTAGTGATATCCCACCTAAATATCCACCTTAGAGAAATACTTGGCACCACATAGTTGATAAAATAAGTAATCTATCCATGAAAGGTGATACTTGTTCTTTATTGTGATTTTTTTAAGCTCACAGTAATCAATGTAGAGGTGCAGTGATCCATCCTTCTTCGGGATATAGTAGACTCGTTCACCCCATGGAAAAGTAATTAGGAGTATAAATTTTTTTCCAGATTCTCTTGTAACTACTTCTTTAGTTCCTCCAACTCAGTGGTGGAAATTATATAGGATGTCTTTTATATAGAAAGATATATAAGAATAAGTTTAATTGAGAAATCAACCTATTGGTTAGGAGGAAGACCAAATAATTCTTCATGGACCACATTAGTGTAGTCCCTTACAATGGGAATTTCTTAGAGAATGATTCTATTATTTGTCTCAATAATTTGAGATAGATATGATTGCTCGTAAGGAAATAATATCCACAGTTGAGACAATGACTTAGAAAAAGATTCATCCTCGTCCTTACACTTGTATAGAATTGGGGGATGCTTTGGTATGTGAAGAGTGATCTCCCTTTCCTGATAGTTGATGTTGTCTTTCTATAAATATATCCAATCCATGACCAATATAGAATAAAACTCCACCAAAGGAAGTAAGACAAGATTTTATGATAGTTTAAGTCCAAAAAAATTAATTGGGGAGGATTTTTATACTTTGGATGCAATAATTGACCCATTTTCTATTCTCACAGATAACTCGACCTTCATATTTTGAGGTGGTGTTTGAATAGTTCTACTAAACTTGAAAGATATGAAATAATAGAACCAGAATCAAATAGCACATTCATTTCTCTTGAATGAATAACCAGAGTACCTATCACCACATCATTTTGGGCTCCACCTTAGCAGTAGTGATTGAATATGTCCTTCCTTGTTTCCTTGGAGGTTATTATTGTTGATTGCCTATGAAAACCCTTGTATTATGGGAATGGTTTGCATAATTTCCATATTCCATGAAATTGAAAAAATATTCTATAGGATGACTATTGATCAAAACCTTCCTTTATGCATCCAAATTACTGGGATTATTCATGTCCCTTTGGTAGTTATTAGGCATATTCCCCTCTCTTCCACATTTAAAGCATCTCTTACTTCCCCTTAGGAAATTTTCATGATTTTTCTTTCCATAATTTTGACACATGGGATATTGGGTTTTATTTCCATCATGGGATTTACCTATTGATCAGTTCATATTAAACTTCATTTCCCTATTTTTATCTTCAGGACTATAATACCACTAATAGTCTATAATCTCCATTTCAACATTAAGGGAACAATAGGAAATCTATTCATAGATTTCAAAGTCTATAATTGCCAATACTTTTCGTTGACTCAAATTTTTCCCACTAAAGAAGTTATCCACATTGATTTAAGTGTTCATGAAAAAGCCAGATACATATCTTGAAAGTCTTGTGAAGTTTTCTTCATACACCCCAATAGAATCATCTTCCTTTTTATTTAATCTAAGGAACTCCATATCCATCTTATGATGAATAGTTTGGGGAAGATATTTATTGAAAAATATTTTCTTGAAATATTCCCATTATAAGAAATAAATTTACTCCATGGAATTCATTTTCTTGATCAATTTCCACAACCGATCAGCTTCACTATCAAGACTATAGAATTCCAATACAACTTTCTCTTCTTCGGAGAACTAGAGGATGGAGAATATCTTATCAATAGAGTTAATCCATTTTTTCTATGAGGAGGGAATCAAGAGATACACTAAATATAGGAGGGATTTTTTTCATGCAGTATTCAACTATAAATTTATCTTCCATAGAAGAAGGAGGGAGTTCCACATGATTTAATTTATTATTCATAACTCGAGCCAATTTTTCTATTTCTTTCCGGATGTTTTGAGCTCCCATTTCCATCAAATTTGAAATTTCATTAGGAGGATCATCACATTGCCTATAACATTGATTGTTGTCATGGGTTATCCTATTTACATCCAATAATTATGAAAAATAAATAAAATTATGGGCCTTTAATATTTATATAAAAATTATATAAAAAAGAAAATTTGGTCATAGAAATATAAACATGTAAATGAAAAGTACATCACAACTTTTTATTCCCTAAGTTTCAATATAGGTTATACATGGTGATAAAATCATAAATAGGGTTCTTACTAAATTTTTCTAATCCTAATATAAAAAAAACTTGTCCTTACCATGATACCAATAATAATGGTCCTAGCATTTTAATCATATTATTGAATAATTTTAAACATAATTATGCAAAAAATACAACCAAGGATTGTAAAGTTTAGTGTCTTTGGAAGATTAGGTATATAATTAGAAAAAATGAAAACAAAATAAAATCATCTTTTATTTAGTCTCCATGATGTGTTCCTAACTTACATTGAGATCTTACATCTGTATATGATAACATGGGGAATACATGAACACATTTATGAGCTAAAAATCCCAATAAGGGAATAAGCATAGGAATAAAACATAGCACATGGGTTATAAGGCATAACATGGTGAAATAAAAGGAATGAAAAAATAATAAAAATAAGGAATAATAACATGTTTAACATGGGAAAATAAAATTATGGAATCATAGGAATGTGGAAGAAAACAAAAAATGACATAAGAAGGATTCAATGATAACTTCTAAGACCATTACAAATAGTGGAAAAAGTCCCATAAATGGATCAGGTTCACTCGCCATCCCAACCTGAAGTATCATGAGACTAAACATTAACCAATTAATTAGAGTGATATCTGGGTGCACCCATCATTATATGTTTATTCATATTTGTTCCACATGAATAATCGATCATAAGGGTTACCCATGGAAAGAATTAGGTATCATAATCATTTCGTAAGGCATAAAAAAGGGAATGTAATAATGGTGTCAAATAAATAATGTATTTAAATCATACATGGACATTTATATGATAAAATGGTAATATATCATGATAAGTGATGTCGATATGAAGTGAAAATATGTAAAAAGGGTGTTTAAGATTCATTAGAAATGAAATATTTTAATACTGTTTAAGTACAATATTAAAGAGTATTTAAAGAGGAGAATGAATATTTGTTTTCATAAAACCAAAAATGAACGAATATATTTTTTCATGCTGAAACGAGTGAGTTTTAGACAAATAATGGTGTATTGAAACATATTTTTTAGTTCACTTAAAAAATGGGAAATAAATCAGGAAGCTCCCTTCAATTAGGCTTACTTATCAGAAATGATTAAGAATGGAACTTTTTTAAAAGATGTATTTCCCCATCAAAGAAGGATGATATGATCTAGATACTTGAGTTTAGGACATATAAATAGAATTTAGAATATTTATATCAAATTAAACAAGAGTTACTTTGTGGTACATAGGGAAAGCCTAACTAGAAGGAAAAATAGAGGTTTAGAAAGAATCCCATATCTTATGTACAAAACGAGTATGCACATGATATTAATGTCTTGGATAATAAAATAAAGTCCATTAATTAATTAATTAAGAATATTTTCTATATTTATTTTATTTATTATAATTTTATTAAGTTTATTCATTACATTTTTTATGAGTTATAAGATACAATTTTGTCACCCAGAAGTGTTTGTTTTCTTGGTTTTCATGATCGGTTAACTTGGATATGATTCTGGTAGTTCATGTAAAATGGGGATAGTTATTCAGAATTAAAGTTCTATAATATTAATAAAATAAAAATATATTAATTGGTATTATATATCCTTTTTTATATGGTATAAGTCTGATTCATTAGATAAAATGTTTATGATAATCTTTTAGATTATTTTGGCGGTCTGTTGATGATCACGAACTAGTTTCATTTTATTGTTTATTATTATGTGCATTTGTTAGTTAAAAAACATAAAACATTTTATAAACTAAATTTTAAAGTCCTTTTAAACCATTATAATGGTTTTATGACTATAATTTAAGGAAGTAATGAAAAATAAAAACATCTCATCCACGAAGGCGGTGAATCGACACCTCACAAATGATGTTTTCAGTTTTTTAAAATAAAAAGGATAAGAGAAGATATTTTATGAAGAATTATTCCATTAACATGATAAAATTCTAGTAAATATATGATAGGGGAGTTTTTATGTCACTTGAATAATGGGGATTGAGGAGATAATAATAAAATAAATTAAATTTGAAAAGAAATTAAATTAAAACAAAAGAGGATTTTACATCTTGAATTTCTCTTTCTTGAGAACCTCCTTAGGGAAAAGGGTTTGGTATTTTGTTCAGACCAAGGTATATTGGATGTGGAGGAGAGGTTTAGGAAGAAGATTGACTATAATTTGGAAAAGGATAAAATCCTTAAATATGTGAGGAGAAGAGGTGGTGAGGGGTGATATTTATAGGGTGGAGAGGGGTGTTTTCTCACTATTTTATTCATTGTTTTGTTATTTGGGATCAAGACTATAAATACTTTGAAACTTATCAATAAATATTTTAAAATAATTAATTAGAGTTCTATATTATAGGTTTACATCATCCATACATCATTTATGACTCAATAATTCATGTATTTGTTAAATATCGTAAATTACCGTATTTCACTATTCACCAAAAAATTCGACTATTTTAGAAAAATACCAAAAAATTACCATAACCATTTTTTGATTTATAGGATTAAAAAATGGACTCAATTTTATGAAAATAATTTTTTTAATTATGATAAATTTAGTTTTTAAATAAAATATTCATTTTTAGAAAAATACTTATTTTAAAATTATGACTGATTTTATGAAACTTTGGAAAATCACTTAAGGTATCATAAAATTATCTTATAATCATAAGAAAAAAAAAATTTATGAATACATTTTTTGAAAATAAATTTTCTTTTAAATCATTATATTATTTATAATATTATAAATAAACATTTATGTTTTATAAAAATTTCAACACTTAATTTATCATTTTTAAAACATTTATTTACTTACACTATGATATAAATATAACATATTTTCATTTATAAGATACCTAAATTTTATTTATACTTTCATAGGTGAGGTTACTATTTTATTGGCCATGTGACTATTCCTAATGGTCACTTTACTATTTTAAAGTTCAAGTTACTATTCTATTGGTGTAGGTTCCTTAACTTCTAGAAATACCTCTCATTCCATTAATTATTCATTTAGAAAGTTTTTATTGTGTAATATATGTTATTTTTATGTGATTTATACTATATGGAATAATTATAAAAATTGAGTTTCCATTGATAAAATTATGAGTAGTTACAATTATATCTCTACTTGGATACTACAAGTGGATATAACACTAGAACAGAGGTACCTAGGGGTAATTACTCTAAAGAGAGAGTATTGAGCTAGAATCGATCATTTACTCGTGCATGAAAATAGGCCCTAAAAAAACATGGTTTGACACTCATGAGGGGAATGCTTTGGAAATTCACAAACTCTTTACGAAACATCCTGATGGATTTAAATAATGACCATGAATTACCTAGGTTAAACTTAAGGTGTCATTGATTAAAAAAAGATGCCATGATTTAGAAATCCTGTAAGAAATGTTTAACAATTATGTTGTGCCTCACTATAATTATTATTTCTTACATTATAATTTTTAGTTTTATTCAATGTCTAGAACCCAAAGGAACCATATTAATGCTGAGTGAGATGGTCAATGTGATGATTTTCCTCTTGAGAATCCAAATGTTAAGGGATCTAGAATGGAAAATCACGCTGCTATACTCATTAAAAAGTACATTTTTTATTTTGAAAAAATTTTATGGAAAAGTAAGAACCCATGAAAGTAAAAAATACAAATAATCAAGTACCATAAAAGATAGAAAAACCATTGAAATCCAATTTAATCATATTAGATGTATTATTCCTAAATAATTTCCAATGGATTCCATTTACCTCTTTATTGATAAGGTCTTTGAACTAATAATCCATCTTCTACCACATTTGAATGTACCCCCCATTTTTATTTCCCCTAAATTGAATCCTCTTATGAAAATAGGATATTTTTGTTGGATCTAATATGTAAATGTATATGTATATTAGATGGAACAATACAAGAGGTGGGGGGGTGAATTGTAGGTTTAAAAACTTTGTGTTTAAACACTTAAGATATTAGTTTAAAAGATCTTAAACTAATACAATTCAAACAACCACAATTGTATTGAATATAAAGGTATGATGTAATGTAATACTATTAGAAAAGTAAAGTAATTGTATTCAAGATAAATACAATAATCAGAGTAAAACAAGTGTGAGAGATTCTACCATAAATCATATATAATTTATTAATACAATATGTAATAAAATAATCGTAATTGAAACAATTACAATTGAAAGTGTAAAGAAGAAAGGAAACAATACAAATTCTTTTCTAATAAAATAGTAGAGGAAAAGTAAAAGTATTACAATTCTTTTTAACCCAAATAGAAGGGTTATCCTTTCACCTAGGTTAAGAGGTCGGTCTTACCACTGCCTTGGTAAGTCCTTGATACGATGATCGGTTTGTCTGTCTGCCTATCCCCGGCAGCCCTCGATTTTGTAGGTAATCGACACCTCTGTCTTTCAATCACTTGAAAGCCCTCGATATGAAGATCAGTCACACAAAGCACAAAGCACAAGAGAAGTCATAACGTCTCTCTCTAGAACTTGATAGAAGCAAAGTATCACAAATTTTCTTTGGCTTCAAATGACATCCTATTTATAGGCCTCAGGTTCCAACGGTCACATTTCCTCCAATGGACATATTTCTCTGAAAAACTTGGAGGGACTTGGACACCTGGAATTATAATGGTCATATTGAAACATAAAGCACAACATCATTTTGATTAGTTTTTAACTAACTCAACGACATCGTATTGGTTAAAAAAAAGATATATGAAGATGATAAACAAGAGTACGATTAATATGAAATAGATGTTTATGACTAAGTACCAAAACAAGCAAGTAATGAAAGTTTGAGTATTATAAGTATTACTAAAAGAAATGTATTGATATGATATAAAGAAAGATACACAAAAGTGAGTACAATTGACAGAGTCAGTACGATACGATTGACAGAGTCAGTACGAAAATCATATTCCGTACGATCAGTATGGTTAGTACAATCAGCATGGTCAGTACGATCATCATGATCAGTACGATCATCATGGTTAGTACGATCAGCATGATCAGTATGATCAGCATGGTCAGTACGATCAGCATGGTCAATACAATCAACATAGTCAGTACGATCATTATGGTCAGTACGATCAGTATGGTAAAAGACATTTGTGATTTCCAAAACAAGGTATATAAGTCAAAGGAGAACTTTTGACTCAACAATCTCCCCCTTTTTGGAAAGCACAAAACATAGAGTAAATACAACAAGAAAAACTTATCTCCCCCTGAGTTATTGGAAACTCTTCTGAATATGAATTTGAATACAACTAACTCCACCTTAGGTATATACTTTCCTAACTATTGTATTCATAGATTTTCCTTGGTTTCGAAGTATTTGATTAAAACATTCTCCCTTTGTAAAACATTCACCCCCTTTATAAAACATTCTCCCCCTTTGTGATTTACAAAAAGAATGGGGTAACCTTGAGTTTCCTGAAAGAGTTAGAGAAAATAATTGCATGAAAAAAGAAAGATTAAAATAAATGTCATTACAAAACAAACAGGTTCCATAGGAAAAGAAAAACAAATACAACAGTAATTTGTTTTCTCTTTCCTTTTCCTTCTTTATCAGCTCATGAAGAACAACTTTCATCTTTTTGATTTATTTCTTGTCTTCAGAAATTGAATCACCCTGAGATCTGAGAAGCTTTTGTTGGTCGGAAAAAAGCTGATCTTGATTCTTGATAGTCTCCTCCTGGACTCTGATTACTTCCTCAAGAGTATCAATTCTGTCTTGCAAATTCTTGTTATCTTTGGATAACACATAATTTTGTTTCTTCATCAAAACTATTTCATATTTTAAAGATTAAACCTTCAAAAATTCAGACTGAAAAACATTCATTCTTTCTTACAACTCTTTCACTGAAGGGATATCGGCTCCATGAGTTACCTGATTTAGTCTTTCAACAGTTTCTTTGTCAAGCTTATTGAAAGCAATCGCAAGATCATTTGACAACCTCCTTATATCTTCAATTTCTATATCATGGTCATTCACTGAGCTTTCTGTTTTATATGACTACTTGATCATCCTGTTGCAAGCCTTCTTATGAGCAGCTGAAGTTTCAAATAGAACTTTCAAATCAGCTTCAACTGACAAAAATTTCTTTCTCAATTCTCTTACAAAACCAAATACTTTTTTCTGATTGTCAGTAATGAAATCAAATTTTCCCTCAATCCTGGGGAAGTATGGAATATTCTTTTCAACCCTCATTAAAACATGAACAATGTAATCACTCCTCTTGAGAGATATTGTTTGTTCTGAATCAGTATCTTCATCGTATGAATGCAGTTCATTCGACCGGATTGAGTCTACAACTGGCTATTTTCCTTTTGCTTTTTCTTTCTCCTTTCTTTCTTCCACTACTTTATCACCGATGATAATAACTTTTTCCGTATGAGAATATTGAGAACCTTGCTTTGCTTGAGAAGGTGTTTTATCCAGAGTTTCAAAAGATTTAACTGGTGCTAGATCACCATGAGGAACTTGTTGAATACCTTCACTCTACTTTTGGTAATATTCTTCTCTACTCTTTTTCAAATTTTGAAGGAATTCTAAAATAAAATCTCCTTCCTCTTCTTCAACTTACTCTATCTATTACAAAATCTATTTTCCTTTTTCTTTCTCTAGAAGACTCTGTACGATAGATTCTTGATATATTTCTTCCGTTAGTTGAGCACTAGCATCCTCAACCATTTTCAGTACTTTAGAGATATCAAAGTCTTGAGCCTTTCTTTTCAAAATAGTATTCTTTTTCTTCTCAGCTTGAAGGGTTTCCTCTACCCTTATTCTCTCAGAAAAGGCTTCAGCTGGATCAAGTCCAAACTTTGGATCACCTTCCTTTCTCTGTTCCTTATCTTTTCTCCACTTTGCCATGACTTCCTTACTGTATCTTGGTTTCTTCTTTGGATTTTAACTGGTTTGTGGATCTGACTTTTGAGGAGCACCAATAGAAGGACTGTATTTGACTGGCATAGGTGCCGATTGATTCTAAGCCGATTAAGATTCTAAATCTTTTACAAAAAGTTTTTAATTTGGATCAAAACAAGCATTCAACTTCTTCAATGTACCTTTACTAATCCAGGATGGCTTCAGATCTACCAGATTTACTTTTAAAGGAATATTACAAAACTTCATGCTCTTGAGAATAAACTTTGTAAGGATAGCTGGATACATAATCAAATGGGATTTGATTGCTTCTGACTTAACATTCTTAATTGTTTCAAAGATGTATCCCATAATATTTACTTTTCTCATGTTAACAAGATAATATAACATGAAGATATCAGAAACCTTTAAAGTCTATCTATCCCTTTTCCTTGGGATAAGAAAACCTTGCATCCACAGTGACACAAATCTATTATCTAGTGAAAGATGAGATACTTTCCTATTCTCTTCATTTATAATAAACAGAGACTTTTCAGCATTCTCTTTGTTAAACGTACCAACTTCCTCTGGTAGTTTATGAGATGGACAGAAAGAGTCACCTTCTATCGGAACATTCAGAAAATGAGCTGCTTGATTCACAGACATAGAAATATTTCTATTGTACACAACAAATTTGATAGTCATGTTCTTATCAAACGATATGGTTTTGTAAAAATGACTGACTTCATCAATAAGAACCAGATCTTGGGATACTGGTTTTTCAACACACAAATGCTCCCAGCCTTGAAACAAAATGATTATTTTGATTGTGGAATCGTACGAATCGAAAAAGTCCCGAGAAACTAACCTTTCTCTGAAAAAATATTTCTCTAAAAAGATCTTTGAAGTCATTTCTGCAGGAGTGTTGGCAGAGGACTGAGACATATAGTTGAAGCTGCTGAAAGATCGTACGATTACTTAAATCGGTGGAGCAGAGCTTCGCCACAAATCCTGAAAAACCGGTGTGGGTTTGGGAAGGAGGGGGGGGTCTATTTATAGGTGGAAAAAGGGTGACTTTTGATCTTCTACGTTTGAGATTAGAAGAAATAAGATCAACGGATAGGATTAAAATGATTGTTTAAAAAAAAAATATGTACCTGTCGGAGATCGTAAGGTAATTGTTGGTTTTAGTAGAATTAAAAATAAAAGAAAACACAAGTGCACGAAGAAAAAGAATACAATCAACTTTCATGCCGATGGAAAACAAAGTTGTTACCATGAAATGACATGCCGATGGGAAACAATCTCGTTACCACAAACTGACGAGCCGATGGAAAAGAAATTCATTACCATGAACGGACGAGCTGATGGAAAAGAAATTCATTACCATGAACAGACGAGCCGATGGAAAAGAAATTCATTACCATGAACGAAAGATCCAATGGAAAAGAAATTCATTACCATGATCGGACAAGACAATGGAAAATAAAATCATTACCATGACCGGACGAGCCGATGGAAAATAAATTCATTACCATGATCGGACGAGCCGATGGAAAAGAAAATCATTTCCATGACCAGACGAGCTGATAAGCAGATAGGTAGATAATAAAATAAAACTGTCAATACGATAAAGAGATAGGTAAATAATATGATAAAACGGTCAATACGATAAATAGAAAGGTAAATAATATGATAAA
The DNA here is from genome assembly GCA_963277665.1 of Viscum album. Lineage (NCBI taxonomy): Eukaryota > Viridiplantae > Streptophyta > Magnoliopsida > Santalales > Viscaceae > Viscum > Viscum album. The sequence continues at coordinate 2,024,946,044 of OY728138.1, forward strand.
ACTATCAATACGATAAACAGATAGACAAAAACACATACCAGGAGAATAAATAATTAAAGATCATAAGATAAGAAGAAACACAGTAAGAAATATTCTCCCCCTTTCTAAGAGGAGTTGTTTTATGTAAGGAGAAATGTAAAACATGAAGTAGATATGAATGATTCTTTTAATGCAATCATTCCTATATTCTGTTTTATAAACTCAAATCTATCGGAAGGTAATGGTTTTGTAAAAATGTCAGCAAGTTGTTCTTGCGTTCCGATGAATTATAAAATAATATCTCCTTTTTGTGTGTGATACCTAAGAAAGTGATGCCTAACATATATGTTTTTTTCCTGAGAGTGATGTGATGGGTTATTACTAAGAGATATGGAACTATTATTATCACATAGAATTTGGGTTTTGGAAAAACTCAATCTGTAATGACTCGAAATTTTGAATAAATCTTGTTTCCTAATTTTGTGTGTTATTTTATTTTTATACTCAACAAAATTGTTTCATTAGATAACATGAGTATGATTAAAATGAGACCATTGGGTTTTGACTATTATATGACCATTGATCAATATGACCGCTGGAAACTAAACGTTTGGATTTTTTTTGTCTCTAAATACAAGTGATATTGGTTAATTAATATAGAAAGAAGATTCGATGACCTCACCCAGTAGTCTTGGACCGATTGAAGCCCATATAACAGAACTTGGGAAGGAGGTATCCCCACTGGGCTTTGCTTTGGACCAAACCCAAGCCGAACTTCATCGTGTGAAGCTAGAACGGAATCGCCTTCACGAGAAGTTCAAACTGATAGAAATTACTACTCGTGCGATGTTGGTCGAGCCTCCCTCAGATTCTCTCACCTTATCACACCTTACACTTAGGTCCTATGCTGGTGTGATAAGGGGCTTTGTAAGGAGACCATAACTGCCTTGGGTAATCCTTTGTTTTAAATAAAAATTTTGATTTCTTCTTATGATGAAGTTTATGAATTTTCAAATGTCCGGATAAATATAGTATGCATATTTTTTATGAATTTTAGAGAAAGGATATTTTAAAAATGTTTATGTAAACCTTAAATAAAGAAAAATGTGTAATGATTTTCAAAAAATGGTCTTCTACAATTATGTTCAGAAGGAAATTTAGAGTTTAATAAGACCAACTTAGTTTTTGATGAATAATAAATTATGAATAGTGATTTTATGCTTAGGATTAGTAATGTGACCAAATGGATTAGTAATCTCACTTAAAGAAATTATTAATATATTCTAGGCACCTTGATTAAGTAATGTGATTCAATAAAATGGTTAAAAAACAGTTTCATAAATTATTAGTCAAGTATTAGTTTTTTCGGGTGAATAGTGTTTTTTAATTAAAAATTAAATTAAAAATATTTAGAAAATTATTTTTGTAAAATGGACTTTATTTTTGAATTCAGAACATCGATATTATGCTAAGGTAATTTTTGGGAAATTTTCTGAAAAAAATGAATTTTCAGTGAATAGTGTATTTATTTAAAAATTAAATTACAAATATTTAGAAAATTATTTTTATAAAATGAAGTTCATTTTTGTAATCAGAGCAACTATTTTTGGTTAAGGTGAAATTTTGGGATTTTTCTGAGAAAGATGAATTTTCAGTGAATAGTAAAAATTCAGTTTTAGGGTTTCGATATGTTAAATGACATCATAACTGTGTCATGATGATGTCATGAGATATTTTAAGGGATGTTAGACTAAAGGGGATGAATTATTGTATGAGGTGTGCCAAGTGGCCAATACCATGGGCAAGCCCATGGTTTTTCCAAAACGACCAATGAGGTGTCCCTTGGCCATTAATGCCTTGTCCCCTCACTTTCCCTATAAATACCAAGCCATCCTCTCATCCATTCGACTCCCAACTCTCCCCCAATGAAGCTATGGTCTCATTACCTCCCAAGAAGTCCTCCCAAGGTTCCCCCAAGCCCTCAAGGTCCCAACTATTGAGTTTTAAGAGTTACGTTTAAGGTAAGGGATCCTACCTCTCTCTTTCTTTTCAAGTAATCTCTTTTATGCCATTTCTTTTATGATCCATGCTATTATGTTATAGGATGATCTTTTATATTCCCTTTACTGCCCTTTTCATGTTCATATGATGAGATACCCCTTCTTTCTCTCATCAATTCGTTTTAAGAATGATTATGTGACGCTGTTAGGGTGCCGAATTTTTAAGGGATTCTTTCACCATTCTCTTTTTTTTAAAGTTCTACTTGCATGTCAAGTATTTCAAGTTTCTTTTTATTATGATGGGGTATGATATCTATATCTATCATAGTGATATTTTCTGTTAATATGATGAGAGAACCTATTTTATCTCTTCAATTCAGTATTTTGAAGTTTTAAGTGGCGTTGTTAGGCTGCCGAATTTTTAAGGGATTCTTTCACCCTTCTCATTTTCAAGATCTATTTTAATGTCAAGTATTTCATGTTCCTTTTTATTATGTTGGGGGTATGATATCTATATCTATAATAATAATATTTTATGTTCATATGATGAGAGACCCTATTTTATCTCTACAATTCAGTATTTTTAAGTTTTAAGTGGCGCCGTTAGGCTGCCGAATTTTTAAGGGATTCTTTCACCCTTATCGTTTTCAAGATCTATTTTCATGTAAAGTCTTTAAAGTTACTTTTTATTATGTTGTGGTATGATATCTATATCTATCATACTGATCTTTTATGTTCATATGATGATAGACCCTATTTTATCTCTTCAATTCAGTATTTTGAAGTTTTAAGTGGCGCCGTTAGGCTGTCGAATTTTTAAGGGATTCTTTCACCCTTCTCGTTTTCAAGATCTATTTTCATGTCAAGTATTTAATGTTACTTTTTATTATGTTGGGGTATGATATCTATATCTATCATACTGAACTTTTATTTTCTTATAATGAGAGACCCTATTTGATCTCTTCAATTCAGTATTTTGAAGTTTTAAGTAGCGCCGTTAGGCTGCCGAATGTTTAAGCGATTCTTTCACCCTTCTCATTTTCAAGATCTATTTTCATGTCAAGTATTTCATGTTCCTTTTTATTATGTTGGGATATGATATATATATCTATAATACTGATCTTTTATGTTCATATGATGAGAGACCCTATTTGATCTCGTCAATTCTTCTTTTTGAAGTATAAGTGACGCCGTTAGGCTGCCATATTTTCATAAGAGAAATCTAATTTTTATCTTCCTTCCATGTTTTTCATTTAAAATGGTATGTCCTTAAAATTTCATTACCATGTTCATATATCCTTCATATTCAGTCCCTCTACTATTTTATGGTTCATTTATGATTGTTTGACCCATGTCCCCTCTCTTTTCAATGTTTTCTAAAACCCCGAAACATAACTGTTATGCTGTAGAATTTCCGTCTCAAAATGTCTCTCTCTTTTTCTAAAGTTCTTTTATTTTATTAAGTGAATACTCAAATCTCTATCTTATATAATGGTATTCACATATATACCAATTTGTTTTATTTTAAATTCTGGAATTTACATACATGAGACCCGCTCTCCCTTTCCGTGGGTTTAAAGTGAAGTAAAGATCATGTCTTTAAGGTAGTTTTTAAAACGTTATGATTATGAAATGAAACCCATTCCTTTTTTTCTATATGGGTTGTTTATGAAATTATTGATGATGATATATGTGGCTCACATTATAATAAAGACATGTCAAGGGTGCACCCTGATAGTTCTCTAATGCATTGGGTAGAGACTTAATCTCTAGAGATGACTATTTTTTTACGACGCCTTGGTGAATAACCTTGGTAATTTTTAATGACACCTTGGGGATGGACCTTGGTGAAACAGAAATGATTTTCAATATTAAATGTTGTAGCCACATCTTTAAGTTATGAAATACGTTATTTTTATTATGATATACCTCATTATTTATTTCTCATGCCTTAAAGTTCTTTTTCATGACATTGTTGATGTATCTTAAGTTCACATGTTAAATGTTTCCCTTGTTTCCCTTACTGGGCCTTCTGCTCACCCTTTCTTTTGATGTATGTCCCCAGGTTATGAGATGCAGTAATGAACCTAGAATAAACATAAGGAGAAGCCTTTAAAGTGTTTAATAAGAATGTTTTTTTTGTTTTCATGTTTTAAGTTCCTGGTTTCCAAGACACTAAATTTGAAAGATCCCCAGTTTTGTAAAATGTAATGAAAAGTTATGTTATAAAAAGGCGGGATGTCATAGTTGGTATCAAAGGATGGTTTAGTTATTTGTGGAAATTAGGATATGAAAACTTTAGTAATAACCCTATAGAAAAGTTTAAATAAAGGAAATATTCCTGGTATTTTGGTGAGTTTTGAGTAAGGGGTTGCCACGAAAATACATCCCTTTCTAGATACGAGCAGGTAGAGGTGGCTCTGGCACAGATGTACATAGGGGTAAAACCCGAAAACAATGCTTTGAGCTAGACTCAAATGGAAACTGGTACACGACAACGAGCCTTGCTGCACTCTTGGTTACGACACTCCCAGGGGATATCCTTTGGTAAATTCATAAGCCTAGTATGAACCATTATTAAAGGGACAAAGATAAAATAAAATAAAGATTTACATAAGAATATATGATCATGGATAACATGGATCAGAACCTAGGTGATCACAAGTTAGGGTATAATTTTCTTCTATAAGTTATCCTTCTATGATTTAAGTTCCTTTTCATGATTTTTGGCTAAGTATTTAAGCCCCTAATTATACTTTCTTTTCTTAGTTAATGGTGGTAAATGGAAGAACATGTCCCAACAACCAATGTGATAGGAAATGTGACAATTTCCATATTAATATGACAGAGATGGTTAGGGGATTAAAAGATGATTATTATTTTGGAAGATGTTCACTATTTTGGGTACCCTGTTTGATCGAGGTAAATATATTACTATGGTATTTTCTTTGAGTAAAGGTTGACTTATATTTTGAAGAATCGATGAATTTAAGGTGGACTTATGGTAATTTAGGTTACATATATAAATGAGTAACCTATCTTGGAGAAAATATGTTTAGGTTAGCTACTTTTGTTATAAGATGTTAGGAGTGTTTGATGTTGTCTGGAGATGAACGATGAAGTTTATTTTGGAAGACTCTGTTATCAAATCCTTATTGTATTTGGGTTTCAATCTTAGTTTGGTTTATTTTGAGGAATTTTAAGAACACTTATTTATGGAATGGTCTATGATGAACTTTGGGTAGTACTGTGGAACTTTGAAGATTTAAAAGTAGTTTTCCTTCCTATGGGATTCTTTCTTTTGGAAGAGTTGTTTTATCTGACCCTTTCTGTTTTTGGGATAATGTTTAAAGATAGAAGAAATTGATAGTTAATCTTTTGTGGATTACGTGAATCTCAAGAAGATGATTCTTGTGTTTTGATGAGACCAAGTGTTTTGAATGCTCATCGTTTGGAGAAAAGATTAGTTTTGGTAGAAACTTATTAAAGGATGAAACTCTACATGAAGGTAGGTATATTTCCTTATGTTTTTGTTCTATGTAGTAAATGGATTCCCCAAAATTATGAAAAGGAACATAAAACAAAAAAGTTGTTGGTTTATGTTTCCTACTAGGTAATCAAAGACCGTTTACACACATCATAAGTATCTGATTTTCTTGTGGTTAACTTTCTCCTAATCATTTTTTCTATCACTCTCCCTCAGAACTTGACCCTTTGGTTTTTCTTCCATATCCATATTATCCTACATGGAATCCTAGTATGGGTTAACTCGGGTGACCTTTGTACTTCCCTTTCATTCTTTTAAAGTAATAGTTTTACTGAATCCTTTTACGGTGTGGGACTTTTAATGAAATTTCAAAACCCAATTATAAAAATTGCGAGGATGCAATTTCTTAAGGGGGGAGGATTGTAACGACCCAAAATTTTGAATAAATCTTGTTTCCTAATTTTGTGTGTTATTTTATTTTTATACTCAACAAAACTGTTTCATTAGATAACATGAGTATGATTAAAATAAGACCGTTGGGTTTTGACTATTATATGAGCATTGGTGAATATAACCACTGGAAACTAAACGTTTCGATTTTTTGTCTCTAAATACAAGTGATATTGGTTAATTAATATAGAAAGAATATTAGATGTCCTCACCCAGTAGTCTTGGACCGATCGAAGCCCATCTAACAGAACTTGGGAAGGAGGTAGCCCAACTGGGCTTTGCTCTAGACCAAACCCAAGCCGAACTTCATCATGTGAAACTAGAATGGAATCGCCTTCGTGAGAAGTTTAAACTGATAGAAATTACTACTCATGCAATGTTGGCCGAGCCTCCCTCAGATTCTCTCACCTTAGCACACCTTACACTTAGGTCCTATGTTGGTGTGATAAGGGGCTATGTAAGGAGATCATAACTGCCTTGTGTAATCCTTTATTTTAAATAAATTTTTTGATTTCTTCTTATGATGAAGTTTATGAATTTTCAAATGTCTAGATAAATATAGTATGCATATTTTTGATGAATTTTAGAGAAAGGATATTTTAAAAATGTTTATGTAAACCTTAAATAAAGAAAAATGTGTAATGATTTTCAAAAAATGGTCTTCTACAATTATGTTCAGTACGAAATTTAGAGTCTAATAAGATCAACTTAATTTTTGATGAATAGTAAATTATGAATAGTGATTTTATGCTTAGGATTAGTAATGTGACCAAATGGATTAGTAATCTCACTTAAAGTAATTATTAATATAATCCAGGCACTTTGATTAAGTAATGTGATTCAATAAAATGGTTAAATAACAGTTTCATAAATTATTAGTCAAGTATTATTTTTTTCGGGTGAATAGTGTTTTTTAATTAGAAATTTAATTAAAAATATTTAGAAAATTATTTTTATAAAATGGACTTTATTTTTGAATTCAGAACATCGATAGTATACTAAGGAAATTTTTGGGGAATTTTCTGAAAAAAATAAATTTTCGGTGAATAGTTTATTTATTTAAAAATTAAATTAAAAATATTTAGAAAATTATTTTTATAAAATGGAGTTCATTTTTGTAATCAGAGCATCGATTTTTGGTTAAGGTTAAATTTTTGTATTTTTCTGAGAAAGATGAACTTTCAGTGAATAGTAAAAATGCAGTTTTAGGGTTTCGGTACGTTAAATGACATCATAACTGTGTCATGATGATTTCATGAGATATTTTAATGGATGGTCGACTAAAGGGGATGAATTATTGTATTAGGTGTACCAAGTGGCCAATACCATGGGAAAATACCATGGGCAAGCCCATGGTTTTTCCAAAACCACCAATGAGGTGTCCCTTGGCCATTAATGCCTTGTCCCCTCACTTTCCATATAAATAACAAGCCATCCTCTCATCCATTCGACTCCAAACTCTCCCCCAAAAAATCTATGGTCTCATTATCTCCCAAGAAGTCCTCCCAAGGTGCCCCCAATCCCTCAAGGTCCCAACCTTTGAGTTTTAAGAGTTACATTTAATGTAAGGGATCCTACCTCTCTCTTTCTTTTCAAGTAATCTCTTTTATGTCATTTCTTTTATGCTCCTCGCTCTTATGTTAGAGGATGATCTTTTATATTTCTCTTACTGCCCTTTTCGTGTTAATATGATGAGAAACCCGTTCTTTCTCTCATCAATTCGTTTTAAGAATGATTATGTGACGCCGTTAGGCTGCCGAATTTTTAAGGGATTCTTTCACCATTCTCACTTTTTTAAAGTTCTACTTTAATGTCAAGTCTTTCAAGTTCTTTTTTATTATATTTGGGTATGATCTCTATATCTATCATACTGATATTTTATTTTCATATGAGGAGATATCCTATTTGATCTCTTCAATTTAGTATTTTGAAGTTTTAAGTGGCGCCGTTAGGCTGCCGAATTTTTAAGGGATTCTATCACCCTTCTCATTTTCAAGATCTATTTTCATGTCAAGTATTTCATGTTCCTTTTTATTATGTTGGGGTATGATCTCTATATCTATCATACTGATCTTTTATGTTCATATTATGAGAGACCCTATTTGATATCTTCAATTCAGTATTTTGAAGTTTTAAGTGGCGCCGTTAGGCTACCCAATTTTTAAGGGATTATTTCACCCTTCTCATTTTCAAGATCTATTTTCATGTCAAGTCTTTCAAGTTTCTTTTTATTATGTTGGGTTATGATATATATATCTATAATACTGATATTTTATGTTCATATGATGAGAGACCCTATTTGATCTCTTCAATTCAGTATTTTGAAGTTTTAAGTGGCGCCGTTAGGCTGCCGAATTTTTAAGGGATTCTTTCACCCTTCTCATTTTCAAGATCTATTTTCATGTCAAGTATTTCATGTTCCTTTTTATTATGTTGGGGTATGATATCTATATCTATCATACTGATATTTTATGTTCATATGATGAGAGACCCTATTTTATCTCTTCAATTCAGTATTTTGATGTTTTAAGTGGCGCTGTTAGGCTGCCGAATTTTTAAGGGATTCTTTCACCCTTCTCGTTTTCAAGATCAATTTTCATGTCAAGTCTTTGAAGTTCCTTTTTATTATGTTGGGATATGATCTATATATCTATCATACTGATCATTTATGTTCATATGATGAGAGACCCTATTTGATCTCATTAATTCATTTCTTTTGAAGTTTAAGTGACGCCGTTAGGCTGCAGGATTTTCATAAGATAAATCTAATTTTTGTCTTCCTTCCATGTTTTTCATTTCAAATGGCATGTCCTTAAAATTTCATTACCATGTACTTATATCATTCATATTCGGTCTCTATACTGTTTTATGGGTTATTTATGATTGTTTGACCCATGTCCCCTCTCTTTTAAATGTTTTCTAAAACCCCGAAACATAGTCGTTATGCTGCAGAATTTCCATCTCAAAATGTATCTCACTTTTTCTAAAGTTATTTTTTTTATTAAGTGAATACTCAAAGCTCTCTATTCTATAGGGGTATTCACATATATACCATGTTGTTCTATTTTAAATTCTGGGATTTACATACATGAGACCCACTCTACCTTTCTGTGGGTTTAAAGTGACGTAAAAATCTTGTCTTTAAAGCAGTTTTTAAAACGTTATGATTATGAAATGAAACCCATTCCTTTTTTTGCTATATGGGTTGTTTATGAAATGATTTATGATGATATATGTGGATCAAATGATAATAAAGACATTTCAAGGGTGCTCCCTGATAGCGTTCCAATTCATTGGGTAAAGACTTAATCTCTAGAGATGACTATTTTTTACGACGCCTTGGTGAAAAACCTTGGTAATTTTTAATGACACATTGGGGATGGACCTTGGTGAAACAGAAATGATTGTAAATATTAAATGTTGTAGCCACATCTTCAAGTTATGAAATATGTTATTTTTATTATGATATGCCTCATGATTTCTTTCTCATTCCTTAAAGTTCTTTTTCATGACATTATTGATGTATCTCAAGTTCACATGTTAAATGTTTCCCCTGTTTCCCTTACTGGGACTTCTTCTCACAATTTCTTTTGATGTATGTCCCCAGGTTATGAGATGTAGTAATAAACCTACGATGAACATAATAATAATCCTTTAAACTGTTTAAAAGGAATGGTTTTTTTTGTTTTCATGTTTTAAGTTCCAGGTTTCCAAGACACTAAACCTTAAAGATCCTCAGTTTTGTAAAATGTAATGAAAAGTTATGTTATAAAAAGGCGAGATGTCATAGTTGGTATCAAAGGATGGTTTAGTTATTTGTGGAAATTAAGATATGAAAAATTTAGGAAGAAACTTATATAAAAGTTTAAATAAAGGTAATCTTCCTGGTATTTTGGTGAGTTTTGAGTAAGGGGTTGCCAAGAAAATACATCCCTCTCTGGATACGAGCAGGTAGAGGTGGATCTGGAACAGATGTATATAGGGGTAAAACCTAAAACCACCGCTTTGATCTAGACTCAAATGGGAACTGGTACACGACAACAGGCCTTGCTGCACTCTTGGTTACGACACTCCTGGGGGATATGCTTTGGTAAATTCATAAGCTTAATATGAACCATTATTAAAGGGACAAATATAAAATAAAATAAAGATTCACATAAGAATATATGGTCATGGATAACCTAGATCGGATCCTAGGGGATCACAAGTTAGGGTATAATTTTCTTCTATAAGTTATCCTTATATAATTTAAGTTCCTTTTCATGATTATTGGCTAAGTATTTAAGCCCCTAATTATACTTTCTTTTCGTAGTTAATGGTGGGAAATGGAAGAACATGTCCCAAAAACCAATGTGATAGGAAATGTGACGATTGCCGTATTAATATGACAGAGATGATTAGGGGATTAAAAGATGATTATTATTTTGGAAGATGTTCACTATTTTGGGTACCCTATTTGATCGAGGTAAATAGATTACTATGGTATTTTCTTTGAGGAGTAAATGTTGACTTATATTTTGAAGAATCGAGGAATTTAAGGTGGACTTATAGTAATTTAGGTTACATATGGAAATTATTAACCTATCTTGGGAAAAATATGTTTAGGTTAGCTACTTTTGTTATAAGATTTTAGGAGTGGTTGATGTTGTCTGGAGATGAACGATGAAGTTTATTTTGGAAGACTATGTTATCAAATCCTTCTTGTATTTGGGTTTCAATCTTATTTTGGTTTATTTTGAGGAATTTTAAGAATAGTTATTTATGGAATGGTCTATGATGAACTTTGGGTAGTACCTTGGAACTTTGAAGATTTAAAAGTAGTTTCCCTTCCTATGGGATTCTTTCTTTTGGAAGATTTGTTTTATCTGACCCTTTCTGTTTTTGGGATAATGTTTAAAGATAGAAGAAATTGATTGTTAATCTTTTGTGAATTACATGACTCTCAAGAAGATGATTCTTGTGTTTTGATGAGACCAAGTGTTTTGAATGCTCATCGTTTGGAGAAAATATTAGTTTTGGTGGAAACTTACTAAAGGATGAAACTCTACTTGAAGGTAGGTATATTTCCTTATGTTTTTGTTCTATGTAGTAAATGGATTCCTCAAAATTATGAAAAGGAACGTAAAATAAAAATGTTGTTGGTTTATGTTTCCTACTTGGTAATCAAAGACCGTTTACACACATCATAAGTTTGTGATTTTCTTATGGTTAGCTTTCTCCTAATCATGTTTTCTATCACTCTCCCTCAGAACTTGACCCTTTGTTTTTTCTTCCATATCCATATTTTCCTACATGGAATCCTAGTATGGGTTAACTCGGGTGACCTTTGTACTTCCTTTTAGTTCTTTTAAAGTAATAGTTTTACTGACTCCTTTTCCAGTGTGGGACTTTCAATGAAATTTCAAAACCCAATTATAAAAATTGCGAGGACCAAAATTTCTTAAGTGGGGAAGATTGTAACGACCCGAAATTTTGAATAAACCTTGTTTCCTAATTTTGTGTGTTATTTTATTTTTATACACAAAAAAACTGTTTCGTTAGATAACATGGTATCATTAAAATAAGACCATTGAGTTTTGACTGTTATATGACCATTGGTCAATATGACTGCTGGAAACTAAACGTTTCTATTTTTTTTTGTCTCTAAATACAAGTGATCTTGGTTAATTAATATAGAAAGAAGATTTGATGGTCTCACCCGGTAGTCTTGGACCGATCGAAGCCCATCTAATAGAACTTGGGAAGGAGGTAGCCCCACTGGGCTTTGCTCTGGACCAAACCCAAGCCGAACTTTATCGTGTGAAGCTAGAACGCAATCGCCTTCGCGAGAAGTTTAAACTGATAAAAATTACTACCCATGTGATGTTGGCCGAGCCTCCCTCGGATTCTCTCACCTTAGCACACCTTACACTTAGGTCCTATGCTGGTGTGATATGGGGCTATGTAAGGAGACCGTAACTGCCTTTTTTAATCCTTTGTTTTAAATAAAAATTTTGATTTCTTCTTATGATGAAGTTTATGAATTTTCAAATGTCCGGATAAATATAGTATGCATATTTTTGATGAATTTTAGAGAAAGGATATTTTAAAAATGTTTATGCAAACCTTAAATAAAGAAAAATGTTTAATGATTTTCAAAAAATGGTATTCTACAATTATGTTCAGTATGAAATTTAGATTCTAATAAGATCAACTTAATTTTTGATGAATAGTAAATTATGAATAGTGATTTTATGCTTAGGATTAGTAATTTGACCAAATGGATTAGTAATCTCACTTAAAGAAATTATTAATATAATCTAGGCACCTTGATTAAGTAATGTGATTCAACAAAACGGTTAAATAACAGTTTCATAAATTATTAGTCAAGTATTAGTTTTTTCAGGTGAATAGTGTTTTTAATTAAAAATTAAATTAAAAATATTTAGAAATTTATTTTTTATAAAAAGGACTTTATTTTTGAAATAGAACATCGATATTATGCTAAGGTAATTTTTAGGGAATTTTCTGAAAAAAATGAATTTTCAGTGAATAGTGTATTTTTTAAAAAATTAAATTAAAAATATTTATAAAATTATTTTTATAAAATGGAGTTCATTTTTGTAATCAGAGCATCGATTTTTGGTTAAGGTGGAATTTTGGGATTTTTCTGAGAAAGATGAATTTTCAGTGAATAGTAAAAATGCAGTTTTACGGTTTCGGTACGTTAAATGACATCATAACTGTGTCATGATGATGTCATGAGATATTTTTAGGGATGGTCCAATAAAGGGGATGAATTATTGTATGAGGTGTACTAATTGGCCAATACCATGGGCAAGCCCATGGTTTTTCCAAAACCACCAATGAGGTGTCCCTTGGCCATTAATGCCTTGTCCCCTCACTTTCCATATAAATACCAAGTCATCCTCTCATCCATTCGACTCCCAACTCTCTCCCAATAAAGCTCTAGTCTCATTACCTCCCAAGAAGTCCTCCCAAGGTGCCCCCAAGCCCTCAAGGTCCCAACCTTTGAGTTTTAAGAGTTACGTTTAATGTAAGGGATCCTACCTCTCTCTTTCTTTTCAAGTAATCTCTTTTATGTCATTTCTTTTATGCTCCATGATCGTATGTTAGAGGATGATCTTTTATATTCCTCTTACTTCCCTTTTCATGTTCATATGATGAGATACCCCTTCTTTCTCTCATCAATTCGTTTTAAGAATGATTATGTGATGCCGTTAGGCTGCCGAATTTTTAAGGGATTCTTTCACCATTCTCAATTTTTTAAAGTTCTACTTTCATGTCAAGTCTTTCAAGTTCCTTTTAATTATATTGGGGTATGATATCTATATCTATAATACTGATATTTTATGTTCCTATGATGATAGACCCTATTTGATCTCTTCAATTCAGTATTTTTAAGTTTTAAGTGGCGCCGTTAGGTTGCCGAATTTTTAAGGGATTCTTTAACCCTTCTCATTTTCAAGATCTATTTTCATGTCAAGTATTTCATGTTCCTTTTTATTATGTTGGGGTATGATCTCCATATCTATCATACTTATCTTTTATGTTCATATGATTAGATACCCTATTTGATCTCTTCAATTCAGTATTTTGAAGTTTTAAGTGGCGCCGTAAGGCTGCCGAATTTTTAAGGGATTCTTTCACCCTTCTCATTTTCAAGATCTATTTTCATGTCAAGTCCTTAAAGTTCATTTTTATTATGTTGGTGTATGATCTATATATCTATAATATTGATATTTTATGTTCATATTATGAGAGACCCTATTTTATCTCTTCAATTTAGTATTTTGAAGTTTTAAGTGGCGTCATTAGACTGCCGAATTTTTAAGGGATTCTTTCACCCTTCTCGCATTCAAGATCTATTTTCATGTCAAGTATTTCATGTTCCTTTTTATTATGTTGGGATATGATCTGTATATATATCATACTGATATTTTATGTTCATATGATGATAGACCCTATTTTATCTCTTCAATTCAGTATTTTGAAGTTTTAAGTGGTGCCGTTAGTCTCCCGAATTTTTAAGGGATTCTTACACCCTTCTCGTTTTCAAGATCTATTTTCATGTCAAGTCTTTCATGTTACTTTTTATTATGTTGGTATATGATCTCTATATCTATCATACTTATCTTTTATGTTCATATGATGATAGAACCTATTTGATCTCGTCAATTCATTTTTTTGAAGTTTAAGTGACGCCGTTAGGCTGCCAGATTTTCATAAGGGAAATCTAATTTTTGTCTTCCTTCCATGTTTTTCATTTCAAATGGTATGTCCTTAAAATTTCATTACCATGTTCATATATCCTTCATATTATGTCCCTCTACTGTTTTATGGGTCATTTATGATTGTTTGACCCTTGTCCCCTCTTTTTTCAATCTTTTCTAAAACCCCGAAACATAGCCGTTATGCTGCAGAATTTCCGTCTCAAAATGTCTCTCTCTTTTTCTAAAGTTCTTTTATTTTATTAATTGAATACTCAACTATCTATCTTCTATAGGTTTATTCACATATATACCAAGTTGTTCTATTTTAAATTCTTGTATTTACATACATGAGACCCGCTCTCCCTTTCCGTGGGTTTAAAGTGACGTAAAGATCATGTCTTTAAAGCAATTTTTAAAATGTTATGATTATGAAATGAAACCCATTCCTTTTTTTTCTATATGGGTTGTTTATGAAATGATTGATGATGATATATGTGGCTCACATGATAATAAATACATGTCAAGGGTGTGCCCTGATAGCGCTCCAATTCATTGGGTAAAGACTTAATCTCTAGAGATGACTATTTTTTTACGACGCCTTGGTGAATAACTTTGGTAATTTTTAATGACACCTTGGGGATGGACCTTGGTGAAACAGAAATGATTTTCAATATTAAATATTGTATCCACATATTCAGGTTACGAAATACGTTATTTTTATTATGATATGCCTCATGATTTATTTCTCATACCTTAAAGTTCTTTTTCATGACATTGTTGATGTATCTCAAGTTCACATGTTAAATAATTCCCTTGTTTCCCTTACTGGGCCTTCTGCTCACCCTTTCTTTTGATGTATGTCCCCAGGTTATTAGATGAAGTAATGAACCTAGGATGAATATAAGGATAAGCCTTTCAAGTGTCTAAGAAGAATGTTTTTTTTGTTTTCATGTTTTAAGTTCCTGGTTTCCAAGACACTAAACCATAAAGATCATCGGTTTTATAAAACGTAATGAAAAGTTATGTTATAAAAAGACTGGATGTCATACAATCCATAGTTAGTGAGTGTGTGTTGCATCCACAACACTTGGTCACAACAACTTCCAGGTGCTACATATTCAGATTCAGCAGTGGAAAGTGCTACTGAGTGTTGTTTCTTGCAGGAACAAGAAACCAGAGAATCTCTTAATAAATGACATTTTCCAGATGTACTTTTTCTATCCATTCTACAACCACCAAAGTCAGAATCTGAAATTTTTTTTAAAACAAAATCATTTCCAAAAGAGTAAAAAGGTCCTAAATCCATAGTTCCTTTTAAATATCGAAATATTCTCTTTACGACTTTTAAATGAGACCCTTTTGGATTAGATTGGTATCTTGCACATAAGCATACAAAAAACATTAAGTCTGGTCGACTAGCTCTCAAGTATAGCAAACTTCCTATCATACCTCTATTTTTTTTGATCTACTATTTTCCCAGTTTCATCTAGATCAAGTGAATTTGAGGTACCAATTGGAGTGCTAATACTTTTATTATTGTCATATCCATACTTTTTAAGTAAATATTTAATATACTAATGTTGGGATATATATATTCCTTCTGGTTTTTGAGAAATTTGAAAACCTAAAAAGAATGTTAACTCACCCATCATACTCATTTCAAAATCAGAGTTCATTAAATTAGCAAAAGAATCAGTTAAATATTGCTGAGTTGATCCAAATATGATGTCATCAACATAGATTTGAACAATCAAAACATTTTTATTTTACATTTTTATAAAAAGGGTTGGATCTGCTGTACCTTTTGTATAATTGATTTGTAAAAGAAATCCTGTAATTCTATCATACCATGCCCTAGGGGCTTGTTTAAGACCATATAGGGCTTTTTTAAGTTTAAAACATGATTAGGATGTTTTGGGTCTAGAAAACCAAGAGGTTGTTCAACAAAAACTTCTTCTTGAACAAAACCATTTAGAAAAGCACATTTAACATACATTTGAAATAGTTTGAAGTTAAAGTATGCTACAAAGGCTAATAGAATTCAAATAGATTCAATTCTAGCTACCGGAGCATATGTTTCCTCATAGTCTATTCCCTCTTGTTGATTATATCCCTTAGTAACAAGTCTTGCTTTATTTCGTACAACGATTCCATTTTCATCACATTTCTTTCTGAAAACCCATTTTACTCCAATTACAGTTGTTTCTTTAGGTCTTTCAACTAAAGTCCAGACTTGATTCCTCTTAAATTCATTTAGTTCATCTTGCATTGCTTTGATCCAATCTTCATCACCTAAGGCCTCACTTGGACTTTTAGGTTCAAATTGGGAAAGAAAAGCAAGATGTTCTATTTCATTTCTTATGGAATTTCTGGTCCTTACAGGTTAATTTACATCACCAATAATGTTATCACTGGGATGATTCCTAAGAAACAATTGATTTGGGTTTTCTAAAACCTGTTCATCAACATATGGTAGAAATTCTTCTATGGTAAATGTTTTAGAAGTATCTTCTTGAACAATTTACTTATCAGAAGGATCTTCTAACAAATGTTGACAATCAGTTTTTGAAAACACATCTGAGGATATAGGTTGGGATGATTTAAAAACAAAAGGATCAGTTTTATCAAATTTTACATGTACTGTTTCCTCAATAGTACAAGTGTTTTTATTGAAAACTCTATAAGCCTTAGAAGTTGTGGAGTAGCCTAGAAATATTCCTTCATCAGATTTTGGTGCGAATTTGTCTAGATTATCTATTGTATTCAGAATGAATACTTTGCACCCAAAAACATTGAAGTATGAAACTTTAGGTTTTCAGCCAGTCTATAACTCATAATGTGTTTTATTAAGAAAAGGTCTGGTTAAAACAAGATTTATTGTATAGCAAGCTGTAATAATGGCTTCAGCCCAAAAGTGCTTAGCAATTGAGTATTCACTCAACATGGTTCTAGTCATTTCCTGAAGAATACGATTTCTTCTTTCAACAACACCATTTTTCTGAGGAGTTCTTGGAGTTGAGAAATTATGAGTAATAATTTTCTTACTATAAAAAGTTTCAAATTCACAATTTTGAAATTCACCACCATGATCACTATGAATAGTTATCAATTGTAGGTTTTTCTCATTTTTAACTTGGGCTATAAAAGTTTTGAAATAGGAAAAGGCTTTATATTTCTTTATTATAAAATAGACCCATGTGAATCTAGTAAAGTCATCAACTAAAACAAATACATAGTATTTGCCTCCAATGCTTCCAGTTTGTGAAGGTCTAAAAAGATCCATATGCACTAGCTGTAATACATTAGAAGTTGAAACTTCATTAATTGATTTAAAACTAGTTTTATGTTGCTTGCCAAATTGACAAGGATCACAGACTTTTGAAGAATCATATCTAAGAACCGGTAGTCCCTTTACATGTCTTTTCTTTGTGAGTTTACAAAGGTTTCTTAGGTTGCAGTGTCCTAGTCTTCTATGCCATAGCCATGATTGGTCTTTTATATCACTTAAGCAGGGTAAATTTTTGCTCCTAAGGTCTTCTAAGTTAATAGTGTATACATTCTCTTGCCTATGGGCAGATAGAATGAACTTATCCTTGGAATTGTGAACTAAACATTTATCATTTCTAAAATTCACAAGGTAACCTTCATCACATAATTGAATTATGCTGATGAGATTGTGCCTAAGATGTTTAACAAACAAAACATTTGAGACAAGAACTTTTCCAAGAAAAACAATATTACCTATACCAACAATCTTTCCTTGAGAATTATCTCTGAAGGTAACCATTCCTCCTTTTGTTTTGATGATCTTTTCAAAGAAATCTTTGTTTCCGGTCATGTGTCGAGAACAACTACTATCCATGTACCAAATATTCTTTTTGGTACACTTCTCATTTTCTTGAAAAAGAAACAATTAGTTTATCGGAATCCAAACTTGTTTGGATCCAGAATGGTTAGATAATAGAATTTTAGGAATACACATTTGTTTTGAAAAATGAGCTTTATTAAATCCTAAAGACTGAGTTCTATTAAGAGAACACTCTCTTTTCCAGTGTCCACCACATTGACACTTAGAAAAAAAGGGTTATTTTGTGGAATAAAATAGTTATTACTAAAAACAGGTTTGGAATGAGTATAACCAAGTCCAGAATTATTTCTCAAAGGATGGATTTGGGAATACATTTTGTCAAAGTTCTCATTGCCATAAGAACATTTTGAAAAACATTTTTTCAAAGAAAAAATTTCTGACTTTAGTTTTAAAACTAAATTTTTATCCCCCAAAACATTTGATTTTGAACTAGGTTTAGGTTCTAAAAAATTTTTATTAGAAATTATGTTTTCAAGATCCTTAGAAAGTTTATCCTTATCAGATTTGACTTTCTCAAGGGTTTTTAAAATACTTTCAAAATCAGAAGTTTTTGTATCAAGATCATTAGAAAGATCTGATACTTCTTTAGTTAAAACTAAAATTCTATAATTTGCTTTATCAAACTTTTTCTTAAGTTTAGAATTATCATTTTCAAGTAATTTAGAAAATCTAGATACTTCTTCAAAATAAGGTAATGTATCATCTTCTGATGATGAAGAATCATCATTTGAAGATTCATAATATTTATTATCAGTATAATTTGAATTTAAAGAGACATTTGTAATATCTTCAGCATTATGTACATTAGCCATGAGACAATGATCTTTAATTGGTAGTCTGGCTATAAGTCCAATATTTCTCTATCCTGAGGACTCATATTCTAAATAATTATCTGAAGAATCGCTACCACTTGCACTCCAAGTATCATTTGCCTTCAAGACTTTCTTTGTCTTTGTATTGTAATACTTTTTCTTATTTCTTTCAGAATGTTTCTCCTTTCTGTCTTTTCTCTTAAATAAAGGATAATCAGGCCTTATATGACCCACTTTCTTACATTCACAACAAGTTACCTCTGAATCATTCTTATCCTTCCTATTTTTGAATCTGTATTGGAAGTATTTCTTTCCACCAATGTTGTTCATCCTTCGACAAAGATTGGCTAAATCATTTTCTGAGTGATCACTATCACTTGATTATGATATAATAACTTTATTGGCTTTGGATCTTATTATCCTTTCAGGGGTTTTAGCTTTAGATGTAAAGGCTACACTTCCATTCCCATTTTTCTTCTTATTGAAATCAGCATCTCTCTTCATTCTTGTCTCATGCTGTAAAAGAGTTCTAAATAGTTCATCAAGAGTAATCTGGGAAACTTTTCTATTTTCATCAATAGCTTTCCTTTTTGACTCCCATTAATTTGGCATTATATCAATAATCTTATCTACAAGAGCTTCATCATCAAGACCTTTTTCTCCCATAGATTGTAAACTGTTGAAAATTGTCATAAATCTTTGTTTCACTTTACATACTGGCTATCCATAAGGAAAAACAAATCCATGATACTCAGCTCAAAGCATTTCTCTTCTTGTTTCTATAACCTTGGATGTACCAAAATGTGTAACTTCTAATTTCTTCCAAATACAGTTGGATGCTTCACAAGAAGATATCTGGCTGTATATATTCTTGGTCATAGAGCATAATAAAGTATTGCATACCTTGTAATTTAGTTGATATTCTTACTTCTCTTGGTTAGTGAAAGTACTGAATTATTTGTCAGGAATTTTGTAACCTCCAGTAAGCATAATAAAATTGTCTACACTAGTATTGATAAAAAACGTCTTCATTCGATCTCTCCAGTACTCATAATCATTCCCATAAAAGATAGGTGGTCTAGAAGGATTTAGGTTGTCAATTGACCCAATATTCATTCCTGCCATCTAATGAAACAAAATCTTTTCCACTCCACACGTTAGTGTAGATAGTAATTGAAATAGTAATAAAACTCGAATAAGAGCTAGTAGTATAAATCAGTGGGAACCTTCTCTGATACCAATTGTTGGATCAAATATGTAAATGTATATGTATATTAGATGGAAAAATACAAGAGGGGGGTGAATTTTAGGTTTAAAAACTTTGTGTTTAAACACTTAAGAGATTAGTTTAAAAGATCTTAAACTAATACAATTCAAACAACCACAATTGTATTGAATATAAAGGTATGATGTAATGTAATACTATTAGAAAAGTAAAGTAATTGTATTCAAGCTAAATACAATAATCAGAGTAAAAAAAGTGTGATAGATTCTACCATAAAGTGTATAGAATCTATTAATACAATATGTAATAAAATAATCATAATTGAAACAATTACAATTGAAAGTGTAAAGAAGAAAGGAAACAATACAAATTCATTTCTAATACAAACAGCAGCGGAAAAGTAAAAGTATTAAAATTATTTTTAACCCAAAGAGAAGGGTTATCCTTTCACCTAGGATAAGAGGTCTGTCTTACCACCACCCTGGTAAGTCCTCGATACGATGATCGGTTCGTCTGTCTCCCTATCCCCGGCAGCCCTCGATTTTGTAGGTAATCGACACCTCTGTCATTCAATCACTTAAAAGCCCTCGATACGAATATTGATCACACAAATCACAAAGCATGAGAGAAGTCACCGATTCTCTCTCTATAACTTGATAGAATCAAAGTATCACAGATTTTCTTCGGCTTCAAATGAACTCCTATTTATAGGCCTCAGGTTCCAACAGTCACATTTCCTCCAACGGTTATATTTCTCCGAAAAACTCGGAGGGACTTGGACACCTGGAATTATAACGGTCATATTGAAATAGAAATCATGAAATCTTTTTGATTAGTTTGTAACTAACTCTACGACATCGTATTGGTTAAAACAAAAGATACATGAAGATGATAAAAAAGAGTACAATTATTATGAAACAGGTGTTTATGACTAAGTACCAAAAAAATCAAGTAATGAAAGTATGAGTATTATAAGTATTACTAAAAGTAATGCATTGATATGATACAAAGAAAGATACAAAAAAGTGAGTACAATTGACAGAGTCATTAAGATACGATTGATAGAGTCAGTACGGAAATTATAGTCCATACGATCAGCATGGTCAGTACGATCAGCATGATCAGTACGATCAACATGGTTAGTACGATCAGCATGATCAGTACGATCAGCATGGTCAGTACGATCAGCATGGTCAATATGATTAGTATGGTCAGTACGATCATCATGGTGAGTACGATCAGCATGGTAAAAGAAATTTGTGATTTCCAAAATAAGGTGTTAAAGTCAAAGGAGAACTTTTGACTCAACAATGTTTTATTGATCCAATTTTTCTTCTCCTTATTAGTTTCCCCAAGTAATAGTCTCACATAAATCTTATTTTCATCCTCTTGCGAGGAATTAATATAGAGTGAATCCTCCAACATTTCATCCTCAAATTTAATTATAAGTTTCCATAATTCCCCATTGTCTAAATCCTCAATGTGATCAGTGATGACCACACTGGAGGATAGGTTCACTACCATTGAGACTTCCAGATTCTAATTAAAAGCCTCAAACAAACCTCATTCCTACTTTTGATACTTATAATCACCATAAGTAATAAAATAGTTTCCAATAACCTTGGGATCACATTACATCTCCTTGGCCTTTTAACTTTTGATAGATACTATCTCCATTGGTTGGGGTAAGTAGTAATAATCCTTTATCCCTTTCAATTGTTTTAATCAAGATAAAGATACCCAAATTCTAATTACATCTCCCCCTTCTTCCTCCTCAGACTGTGTAGACCTCTACATTGAGTTTCTTCTACACTATCTACTAAAAATTGATAAGAAGACTCGTTGCTGGACTCTGCCCCTGAAAATCCCTGCTCTTTGTTAGATTTCTTTTCCTAAGACTCCGCATGTTATTGATATGTCCCTTCACTATCCAAATATTTTAAGTGATTACCAATCATAATAGATTCCAAATAACTTCTAGTTATTTACTTGATCTAAACCTCATTCCCTATGTCCAAAAAATCTTGAACCTTATAGCATGTTAGACCACCCTCCCTTTCTGGATGAGACACCACTACATGAAAATGTTGTAGTGGATATATCTCCTATGAACCCTCTATTCCAAATATTCTATTTCTTTAATAAACTACCTCTACATAGGATATATCCTTTGGATAATTATTACATTGATCAAACCTTCCTATAGTACACACCCATTTAATCCCTTCTAACTCAGACGATGCTTGATACTCTAAATTTTGTTCAACCAGATCACGTTGCAATCTACCATTGACATCCATGAATTTTGGATCAAGGTTAAAATGGAATAACTTTTTCATAGAGAGATCATCTTTGGATGCTCCATCAAAACCTAACTAGCCAGCTACCTCCAAAGAAGAAGAGGAATACATATTGAGAGTGCTTCGGTCCCATGAATCATCAAACTGAGAATGTTCCTTCAAACCATTAGACCTAGTCTCACCAAGACCTAACTTAGAAACAAAATAAATCTTTTATTAAAAATCCTTGAGCCCTTGACAACACATTGAAAATCTATGACCTAGTTTCTTGCATAAGGAGAAAAAGTCCACCCATGATTCAAAAACTAGGAGTTGTTTATACCCGAAATCTTCTCCAACTTCAATCCAAATGAAATCAACTAGAATCATTGAAACATAAACTTCGGCACAAATATGAGGGGAAACAGGGTGACAAAAACAATTAGTTCTACTATCAGACTAAATAAAGTGTCCAATAAAGTTCCTTAACATCCAGATTATTGAAGGGTTTAGAAAGGGAATAGGAAGTTCTAGAAAACAAACCCAAATCACCATTGTTGGGGAATCATGATTCATGTGGAAATCATAGGACCAATGAAAAATAAATAAGAAAGATCCATTTTAGACTAGGGGGCTTTGGACTAGGCCTTGATCAAATCAAAATCTGAATAAAAGTGAACCATAATATGCCTATTATCGAGATGTCCAACTACTGCTCATTCTTGTTGGTCCCAATGGTCGTAAATTTTTGAAGTGACTAACTAGACTCAAAACTATAAGGGATGAGGCATTAGTGAAATTTGAAGTTGATAGTGATAGTAGTGAGGATCCTTCAAACAGGTATGTAACTTTAGAGAAAAGTGAGATTAGAAGAAAAGGGAGAAATTATTCAGAGTTAGAGAAGGGACAAAAATAATGAGGATGATCCACCTTGAAAGGTGATGGAGGTCCCTCCCCCTTTAGAAGGGGAGGGACCGAAGCAACAACCATCACCACCTAGGTCATGCCGAGGGGGGAGCAAAAGAGGTAACAATATTCCACTTAGTCATTCAAGAGGAAATATCCACCTTCTTTCAATAGGTCTTCTGATCAACTTGTTTCTAAATAATAGATCAACACTACTAAAAATATGTTTTCCATTCTCTAGTGTTTGAAACATAAAAAACTCATTTTGTCTATCTAACATTTATAAGGTGAAGCAGATCAATGGTGAAATCTTATCAAGAATACAAGGAAACAATATTAAATTGACTCCGTAGATTGGCATGAGTTCAAAGACTTATTTTTCAATATGTAATTTCCTTATATTATTCATAAAAATATAGACAAAAATTTCCTTGATCTAAAGTAAAAGGATGATAAATCTATTGGTACATAGGAGGGAAATTTTACAAGACTTTTGAGTTACACTTTTGGTATTATCATACAGAATGTATTTAATATTGATCAATTATTCAATGTCCTAAAACTAACTCTCTAAATGGTGTTATCCTTAATAGACTTAAATAGATATAAATTGATTTATTAGTGTGATATCAAGGAGTAAATGGAGGTTAGAGTTATGTATCAATATTATGGTTTTGATAAGAAGAGAAAAATGTAATTGAAAAGAAAATATAATAACCATAGAGAGAAGAATATGAGCTCTCATTTATGATCATAGTGTGGGAATAAAAATGGAGTAAATTTTCTTAGGGGTAATATTAAATGTTTTAAGTGTGGAAGGGAAGTTCATGAAGTTATTTATTTCCAAAATTTTGGTAAGAAGTTAGCTAATGATGAAAATAGATAAAAAAATACAAAAAATGAACCATCCACACATTAGTGTTTCATTTTCAATGAGCATGGAAACTAAGATAATATATTCTAAAATCTGAATATTAATGATGATGATAGAATTTATCAACCTATTAATCCAATATAAAAATTAAAATATAATGTGATCAATGTTTCTAATGAGGGATGAAATAACAACGTAGTTAAAGGTACACTTACTATCCACTCTATAACTATTAATGTCTTATTTGACTCTATATCAACCCATTATTTCATATCTAAAGAATTTTCTAAGGGTATCAAGATGCCACCTAAATTATTAGATATAGAATTATCAGTGAAAACCCCTAAAGGTAAGATAATTTCATCATAAGTCTATAATTACTCTCTAGTTGAAGTTTTTGGGGTTTTTATTCCTGTAAATATTATGATTATTACTCTGGTTAAATTTGATGTTATCTTAGGAATATATTAGATTTTTATACCTAAATCACACATCAATTTATGAGGAAGGTAATTCAAATTTGACATTTTAAACCAACAAATGATTTTTTATCAGTGCAATGATAAATATAAACTTCCTATGGAAATTACATACATTTTATGGGTTTTTATTTTTATTCAAGATGGGTGTTTATATCAGATAGTTTGGAAAAACAATATTGATGAAATGCCTATTGTGCATGAGTTTTTTTATGTTTTTCTATAATAGTTTACTATCCTTCCATCAAAAAATGAAGTTGAGTTCTCAATAGAACACTGTTGACGCTCCTTTCGTCACAGTATCTAAAGATCGGAAAAGGGAATATCTGAGCTCAAAGTGATTTAACCTTTGAAGAAAACATCAAAAATCGACAAAGGAATGAACACAGGATCAAAAGAAAATGCACCGCGCAAGTTTTATCACTGTCGTGCAAGTACACTTGCGCGACACCCTTGGTCGCGCAGGTGACTTGCGCGACCTAAGTGGTAACCGCCCGGTAACCGCCCGGGGTCTTCTTTTTCCTATAAATAGACCCTGTGGGCCCCCATTCGAGAGGATCTTTTTCCAGAAACTCGGATTGAAGCTCCCGACGCCCAAGTCTCTTCTCAAAGCTTCCGGAACACTTCTAAGGTAATTTCTTACCTAGAACGGAAGATCTAAAGAGAAGAAGGAAGGCCTAAGTGTTGAAACTTATCAAACACTTGTGCGCCTACTTAATTCCTTCAATATAACTTGCGCGTCCCTTTTCTGGAAGAACCTCAAGGGGATTCTAAAGGGTTTTATCAAGAGTCGCTCAAGTATTTCAATTCTGATTGAAAATCGCGCAAGTACACCATGTGTCGCGCAAGTATACTTGCGCGACCAATACTTGCGCGCCGCCGCAGG
This sequence comes from Viscum album, assembly GCA_963277665.1. Classification (NCBI taxonomy): domain Eukaryota; kingdom Viridiplantae; phylum Streptophyta; class Magnoliopsida; order Santalales; family Viscaceae; genus Viscum; species Viscum album. The sequence goes on from OY728138.1 coordinate 2,024,971,502, forward strand.
ACTTGCGCGCCTTTCAAGACTTGCGCGCCCCTATATTTTTGGGTGCCCATCTTGCCCATTTTTACCCCTCTTAAGTCATTTCACCTTTCCTTTTCCAGATTCAGTCTTCAAGACACTCTTCAAAACCATTTATGGCATGATTTATTGATTTGACTTCCTTATCTGAAAGGAATTCTGTGGAATATCTCTCAAAACCTAGTGATTTAAATATCCTTATATCACCAAAGATTGAGAGTTCATTCATTCAACCTCATCCTTTAAGATGAGAGAATCCTAACCTAGGTCTCCTTTTCAGGAATAATCCCCAGTTATAATTCCTTTTAATTTGGGCATCCTCCTCAGGATTAAGCCCCAAATTCTTAATGTTCCCCATCTTGGGCATCCTCCTCAGGAGTAAGCCCCAATCAAATTCTCTAATCATGGGCATCCTCCTCAGGAGTAAGCCCCAAAACTTAATCCCTAACCTGGGTCTCCTTTTCAGGAATAAGACTCAGTCATAACCTTGGGATTCCTTTTCAGGAGTAATCCCCCAAGTCCCTTAAATTTCTCTTAACCAATCCTAATTTACCTTTGATTTGGGTTTCCTTTTCAGGAGTAAAAAACCAATCATAAGTCCCCTCCTAACTTGGGCATCCTCCTTAGGAGTAAGCCCCAAGATTAGAGTATTCAAATCTCCATGAAGCACATATAACTTTATGGACCCTGTTCATGGATTTTCTCCCTAAAAGTAAATCCTAAACCTTCATCTATCTGGGCAGTCATCCATACATAAGCCCCAAACAAATTCTTATGATTGCATCTTTCATGGCACAATTGTCTAATTTTTACCAATACCTCTTGTTTCTCACACCGAGCATGACTCACGTGAGCTTAGAGTGTAAAAGTAATTATGACATTCATCTTTGAGCCATCAATCATAAACATCATACTCCATTTCTCGAACTACGTGGGTTCTGATTCCTTTTCTAAAATAAAGGATACGTAGGTAGCCCATTTATGGGTTCGACCCCAACTTTGAAATAATATTTGTCCTTCTGAATGACGATAAACTTCAAGTGCCTCACTGAGTGGCTTTAAAACCAGCCTGGTCATCATAATGACCAAGAGACTTTTATATAAATGTTTTGAAGGATACCATTGACCAAGAATCTCTAAACAGACGATTCTCTATTGATGAAGAACCTCGAATACATATGAAATATTCTCTAAATTTCTTGCATATTTAATCATTGATTGTTGAAAACTAAAGGAAAGATCATTTTATACTTGGTAATGTAATAAGGATTCACGAACATAACTTAAATCTATAAAGAGAGTCCTGGAGTAGACAATAATTCCCCTCAAAAAGGTGTGATGAGTCCGACCTCCCATCCTCTCGACCAATGCAAATTCCTAAGCCTCATTAGTCCACAAGCTAATGAGCGCCTGCCTTTGGAAAGTAGGTTCAAATGGATGTGGAATCATTGGATGTTTCTGGTTCTACGAACAAACCCGTTAGAAACCGATCGGAACGTTTGAATCTCCCGTCGAGGAGGTCATCCCCGGATTCCGTGCGAAACAAAAATGGTGAACCCGACGTGAATCCTTAACCAAGTGAAAGTGATGTTCTTCTTATTTGTTTGGCCCCTTGGGCCAACAAGGCAATCATTTACATATTCTCATCCAAAAGATGCAGTGGCCGGATTCATCTTGATTATGTCTGTTACATGGAACAAGCACTCTTTTCTCAAGATCTTCTGCAAAAATGGCTTTCCTTAAATTCACCCCTGTGAATACTGCTGCTGTGAACACCTCTACTGTGAGGTCTGCTGCTGTGAAAACCAATGCTGCTACTCCTGCTGGAACGTCATCCGCTCTGAGGATGACATCACCAACTCAGCGTCTTCAACGCTGTGTTTCTAATGCACTGGTTAAGGAGTACCGTCACAACGGTACTATCCCAACTCTGGAGGCCGCTCGTCAAGCCCTCCAAGTTAACAACTCTACCTGGTTGTCCGGACAACGGCGGCCAGCAATCAAGAAGCAGGCGGTGCTGACTACCGTCTCCAACCGTTTCGGGTCGTTATCCCCGGAACGCAATTTCCATTCACTCCCTTACTCCGAGGAAGTGAATGAGCAGGTCCCTCGGGGCCTTAATTCAAAAAGACAGGAGTCCTTCCCGAGGGCTCCCATCAACAATCGCCGCCAGACTCGTGCGGTAGTGCACCCTCAACATGATGAGGGTACCGACTCCAGGCATTCAGCTCAGGTTCCTCAAACCCGAGCAGGCAAGATGAACCGCCAGAGACGGAATCCGGTTAACAATAGGCAGGTTTTCATCCCTGCCATCTCCGGAGAAGTCCACCAACCTAACTTGGTGGCAAACAACGAGCAGGCACACACACCTACCCGTTTTAATTCAGCTGTCCAGCAGACTCGTCTGGCAGCATCAAGCCGATCCCGCCAGGCAATTCCGGCGGAGTACCATAGGCAGGAACATACACCTTCTTATACATCACCAGTTAGTCAGCAGGCTCGTCTGACTACATATGATGGATCTCGTCAACCGCGTTTGGCGAAGTGTAATCAGCAGGCACATACACCTGCTAATACTAATCAGGTCTACCAACAGTCTCGCTTGGTAGCGCACGGAGAAGTCAGTCGGAAAGTCCCGACGACAAACAGGAGGCAGACTAAACTCTCTGCCTCAACACTTGAGTACTGTCAGGATTCACTGACAGGAAAAGGAGGACAAGAGCAGGCACATACACCTACTCCAAGCCCGGAATGGACGTATATCCCCGTTCCGGCGGCTGAAGTCACCAAACATATTTTGTCAATGGTGAAAGAGCAGAAGCAAATTCCTGCTCATATTCTGGATGCTTGCCAGGATATCATAACAGCTTCAGCATCATCTCAGGGACAGACACACAAAGCTATCCCTAGCAATGGAGTGACACATCAACAATTCACTCCGGAACAGACACACACATCTGTTCCAGTCCAAGAGGGTTATGGGGCATACTCCCCCATATCATACGGACAACCAAGTCAGGCACATACACCTGATTTGAGTGGAGATCGTCAGCCTAACCTGACCATCTTTCTTGATCAGGCACATACACCTACTCAGAGCAATCACTTTCATCATCAAGTGGTTTCTAAAGCGAGTAAGAAGTCATCTAAGAAGAAGATCCTCTCAGCACAGTCAGGAGATCAAAGGACAATCTGTAACCAAGCCTTGCTCGATGCTGGAGTTCTTAAAGACCTCAGACATTTATCTGTCGGAATTCAAGATTCTACTCCCTTAGTTCCCAATAACGGGAACATTAATTCTGAAGGTCTTCAACAGACACTTCCTCATGAAGACTTGCTTCATGAAAATTCGGTCAATCTTGAAGTTTCTTCTTCAGATGAGAGCCACAGGAACCCTCTGTGTGGTCAGAAGACCAAGGAGCAAGATATTTCATCTTTTGCTGTAACCCATCATGATGGTCCTCCTCATGGTGATGAACTTCGCTGCGAAAGTCCTCTCCGCAGTAGTGATTCACATTGTCTCGAAAATTCTTCAGAAGGCAATGTAGTGACGAGAAAGTCCTCCTATCTCGAGGCACTTGAAAACGTAAAACCAGTCATGTCTGATGCTTTACTATCGACAGGTGAAACTCTTTCTCCATTAGAAGATAGCCTGGGGTTCAGGTTATTCTCCGAACCATCCCCAGGTCATTCATCTTCCAGCATGAATAGTGATATCTCTACCAATCTTGTTGAATCCGATGAAACAACAAGGAAACACCAACTCTGGTCCAAACAGGTAGAAGAATATTCATTTAATGATAAAGAGGAAATACTGAACATGAGGAAAAAACTGGAAAAAGGTGAAGTACCAGTCATGTTTTGGCCTTTGGCTGACTCCCAGTACGATATTCCAAAGATGTTGACGGATGATGGAATCCATGACATTCGTCTCAACATATGGAAGACTCTTTGTCAATTGAAGAAGAAAGTATTATCTTATGGTGATTATGAAAATCATATTAAGATAATAGAAGGGTTACAACGCCAGATTGATTTGGCATCTCTATCAGTCTCTCGATATCCGAAGGCTGAAAAGCAACAGAGAACCCTTCAACGTTCATGCCTTGGCGCACTAAGAATATTGCGTCAGTTAATTGCCAATGCTCCATCTGATGTTCATATCAGAGGATGGGGTGTTCATGGAGCACTACATTTCACAGTGCTTTCCGGTCAACAAAGCTCGCCGAAAATGGTCTCATGCAATGTTATTGCCCATGGCCGGCCACAGTCAATGGGCTTGTTCATAATCAAAATCTTGCTCAAGAACAGGCTTCAACTAGTTCCTCTCAAAATCAAGTATATAGAGAAAAAGTTGTTGAATTGCTCCTACATCAAGCAGGCGAGAATATTGCACAAGCCTCTCGTCTGGAGCAAACACGTCATCAAATGACAGAAGTTTCGGAAATCATCCAACGATCTGTTGAACCAGGTGATAAAAGTGGATACAGGTTAATGCATCCCGCTAATTTCCGAACTAAGATTCGCAAGATCAAGAGAGATTTTAAGAAAATCTCAGACATAGCATGTCAAGAGACACCCCAGCTTGCCAGACTGGGGACTTCTCTAACCCAACCCTCAGAGTCAACAAATGGGATTCGAGGAGTTGAGCGGAAGCAGCAGGAACATCCCCAGTCCACTGGACTGGGGACTTTTTCAAATCCTCAATCCCTCCCTCAGAGAAAGTCAGTATTCTCTCGATTAGGGAAGAAGCCTCAAGAGGAACGAAGAGCCAAGCTATCAGGAGATTCTCTCCAAGTGACGGTTCACAAAGAAATTCCTGAGGGATCAAGTCAACGGAATTCCATGTCTCATCATGGACATGGAAGAAGACAATATCACCGAAATGTTGATAGAAAGGATTCTATGCAATATGCATCCATTAATGTCATCAATGCCGTTGCTGCTGATTCACCAGATGAGGCTCAATCAGAAGGATCAGACGAAGAGGTTCCTGCTCAAGAAGTTGCGCACACAGACCTAAATGAAGAAGGTGTGCGCACACGTAATCAAAGGCTTACCCAAAATCTGGGTATTCCTTCAAGTAACCCACTTCCCCCTATCCGAAAAGGATCCAATAAGGGGAAAGGAAAGAATCAGGTTACTTCTCACCCTTCCTCTGAAGGAGGTCAATCGCTCTCATTAGAGCAAAGGTTTGCACAACAGGAGGAAGAAATGAAAGAATTAAGAAGGTTGAATGCAGAACTACTTCAGAGTAGTCTTCTTCTTAAGAATTCAGAATTCCGACAGCCGAAGGAATTTGTTGTAACTACTAAGATGGATCAGGAATATCCTCCTTTATCAGTACACCCTCAGAGGTCTAATCCTACGGGTCAAACGCAACAACGGTTGGTAGCACTACCATCAGTTGCAGCACCAACCACCACGTCTGTCCAAACTCCATTCATTGCACCTACCCAAAACCAAGTTCAACCTGATGTTTCTCAAAAGTTAATAACTACTATTGAGTCATTAACAGCTCGGTTAGAAACTATGGAAGGGAAACAGGTGCAAGTTCAACCTGAAAAGAAAGTTTACCCTGAATGGGTAGATTCGATTTCTCCTCCATCCAGTTTTGGAAACCCTATTTTCCCTACTTTCAACAGATCAGGCGACCCTGAACAACATTTAACGCATTACGTGTCTTGTTGTGATCCTATGATGGGAACGCCAGAGCAGCAAGAAGCAGTGAAACTCAGATGCTTCGTGCGAACCTTGCAAGGACCAGCTTTTGTCTGGTATACAAGCTTGCAATCCCGATCAGTCATCGGATGGGAGGATCTTCGTCAAAAATTCCTTCTTCAGTTTAGCCCAACTTTGCAAAAAACGACAGTTTTCGATCTTACAAACTGCAAGCAAAGGGAGAATGAAAGAGTCTCTGATTTCATTTCTCGTTGGAAGGGATTAACGTATTCCTTGAGTTTAGCACTCCCTCAGGAGGAATTGTTGCCAATATGTGTGGCAAATTTGCGTGATGAATTACGCACGCCATTGATCCCTGTGAAATACACAAGAGGGTTTCGAGACCTTACTTCAATCGCTCAGCAGATTGAAGATTCCCTTATACAGGCTAAGGTTAAATCTCGTGTAATTCCATCAGCTCCAGGAAGAAGAATGGGTAAAGCAGAAACTGCTACAGTTATGCTTAAACAAGCACCTGTACCTATTTTTACTTCAAAACCTTCATCTTCTCGAAGGGATCCACCTCCTGAACGCCAACAACAAAGGTTGTTTCGTCCAAATGATCAAAAAGATCAACGACGAAAACAATTTGAGGATATGAAGAGTAAAACATACTCTTTCCGAAGTGAGCAAGTTCCTGGTTACTTCATTTCAGCTCTGGAAAATAATTTTGTTCAATTACCAGTGCCCAAGAGGCCAAACAAGGAAGGAGATGAAGACCGTCCCAATTATTGTCCTTTTCATCAAATGTTGGGGAATCCCATCCAGGAGTGTTTTGTCTTTAAAGACCTCCTGCAAAAGATGGTCGACTTGGGACAAGTCAAATTGAAGGGTTCTTTAGCTCATGTAGCGTGTATTACCGCTACAGATCCAGAGGAAGGAGGCGAGTGGCAGGAAGTCAAAAGCAAAACCGCGAAAAAATATGATGATTGGATGGTCAGAAAGACAATCAATCGGACCCATTCCATTTTGCGAACACAATTGAAGAATCCAATTGTGTCTCCTACAAAAGCTGCAGTAAAGCCTCCATCAAAAGAGAAATCCTCAAAAGGGCAGTGCAATTCAAAGAAGAAAGAGGAATCAGGAGAAGATGAGTATGTATCAAAGCCTAAATTGTCTTTGACTATGGAAGATTTTATGCCATCTACTTCAAAGCCACGGGCACCGTCCCACCAAACGACACACCCTAAACAGGCTAACCAGGCAGAGTCTTTATCAGACGAAGAGTTAATCTTTGGTTCTGTTAATATGATTCAATTAACAGATTCATATTCCAGTCTTGATGAGCCTGAATTCCCTATATCAAATAAGGGAACCCGAGGAAGTTCTAGAGGTTCAGGATATAGGGGAAGACGTGGATCTTTCCGAAGCCACTACTCTAATTCTACCCCTGCTAGCACTGTATATGCAGCAGAAAATCGTGGTAGAGCCCTTCAGCGAGCTCAAAAAGAACAAGCAAGTTCTTCTGCCAGTGGCCAATTCAGCTTCGGCATAGTTATTTTGGAAGACCGATTAAAGGTTCCATCTTCTTTATCTCATCAAGTAAATGGATCTAATTAGTCTAATTTTCCAAAACCAAGGATGTTGCCAACTTCAATACAAGATGCATCAGCTTCCAAAGCATCTTCTTCTAAGGTACCTGCTAAACCGCATATTCCTATTGGGAAACGCAGACCTTTAGATCAAAAGTATGATATATTGAAACACTTGGCCCAAGTACCAGCCCAATTATCAATTTTGGATGCCTTGAATCTATCAAGAGATCTTCGGGAAGCACTCGTCGAAGCTTTGTCGAGTCCTTAGGAGTTTGAAGATGAAATTGCTGCAGCTGAAATCTATCACATAGAGAATAATCCTGCAGAATGTCATGCAGTGATATCTTTTACTGATAAAGATGAAGATGATGTTGTGCATGGGCACATAAAACATTTGTACTTATCTGGCAAAGTCAATGGTATAGATGTTCGAAGAGCTTTCATTGACAATGGTTCAGGAGTCAACCTCATGCCCATTCGTACACTTCGTCGATTGGGCCTCACGGAATCTGATTTATCTCCTTCTACCATGATGTTGCAAGGATATGATAAAAATGAACAAGAACCACTCGGAGAAGTTACGCTCAGAACTCAGTTTGGAGATCTTGTTTCCAATTCGGATTTCATGATTGTTGATCAGGATTCAACTTTCAATATCATGCTTGGAAGACCCTGGCTACATCAGCATGCAGCTATTCCGTCATCATACCATCAATGTCTCAAATACTGTTTCGATGGTCAAGTTGGAACATTGTATGGTGATAAGGCCCCGTTCAAGACATATGAATCTCAATACATTGAGGCGGAATTTTATCACATGAAGGGAAGAGAAAAATCTACAATAAAGGAAATTACCAAAGTTAATGCTCCATATGGTTTGGAAAAAATTCCAATAAATCCATTTTCACATGTGAGTACAGATTATGTGTTACCTATCAGTCAAATTGACAAAATAGGCCCAAATCAAAATACTCTTATGGAAAGATCCATAATGTCAATTACGGCAATCGAGCCAGACAACATGGGAGAAATTGGTAACTTACCAAGCAGTGATGAAAGCATAAGTGGTGACGTTTTCATTTCGTCTGCTGAAATCCAACAAGTCTATACTTCAATAATCAGGCCAGAAGAAGTTATAGCAACACCAGAGGTGAATATTGATGTCGATTCTCAATCCATCATCTCCTCTTTGAATCCCAAAGAAGACCCTTTATCATCAATAGGGTCGGAAATGGAAGCTTCTTCTTCAAAATGTGAAAATTTTGATATCTCTTATGATCATGAGAATTTCGTTTTTTCATCTACTTTGCAAGTAGAAACGGAAGAAATAACACATGATGAAGAGGAAGAGGAAGATCTTAGAGATGCTCCTCCAGCATTTGAAGAGGGTATCTCTACCACTGTGGATGAACTCAGAGAAGTAAATCTGGGTACAGAGAAAGATCCACGCCCCACTTTAATTAGTGCGGCCATGACCCTTGAAGAGCAAGAGATGTATATTTCTTTTCTAAAGCAAAATAAAGATATTTTTGCTTGGAATTATACAGAGATGCCTGGCCTTGATCCTGATGTTGCCACCCATCATTTGGGTTTGCCAAAAGAACATCGAGGATTCAAGCAAGCCGCGAGAAGAACACACCCAACCTACGCTTCCAAAATTGAGGCTGAAGTGGATAAGCTTATCAAAGCTAACTTCATCAGAGAAGTTCAATATCCCAAGTGGTTGGCTAATATTGTCCCTGTAAAGAAGAAGAATGGACAAATTAGGTTTGCATCGATTTTAGAGATCTTAATCGGTATTGTCCTAAAGATGATTTCCCAGTTCCGATTACAGAACTCTTAATTGATGCGACGGCTGGCTATGAAGTACTTTCTTTCATGGATGGATATTCTGGATATAATCAGATCCGAATGGCCCCAGAAGATGAGGAATATACAGCCTTCAGAGCTCCTCAAGGTGTGTTTTGTTACCAGGTAATGCCCTTTGGTTTAAAGAATGCAGGTGCAACATATCAACGCGCCATGCATCATATCTTCAAACCTTTTCTAGGGAAGTTTGTTGAATTCTATGTAGATGATTTGGTGGTTAAATACAAACAACGTTTTGATCCCTTGGCTGATTTGGAAATCATATTCCACAAGCTTCGACAACATAATTTGAAGATGAACCCCTTAAAATGTGCTTTTGGGGTAACCTTAGGAAAATTCCTCGGCTTTGTTGTACGCCATTGTGGTATTGAAGTCGATCCTGAGAAAACCAAATCAATCCTTGGTATGTCACCTCCTCAGAATTTGAAATAATTAAGAGGACTTCAAGGACACTTAGCCTATATTCGGCATTTCATCACCAATTTGGAAGGCAAAAGTTTACCCTTTACCAAATTATTGAAGAAAGGAGTCACTTACCAATGGACTGAAGAATGTCAAAAAGCATTTGATGTTCTCAAGAAATACCTCTTGAGTCCTCCAGTACTCATGTCACCTGTTGAGGGTAGACCTCTTATCCTCTATGTGACAGATTTAGAGAGATCATTGGGTGCCTTTCTCGCTCAAAAGAATGATGATGGGAATGAAAATAGTCTCTACTATCTCAGTAGAACTATGCTTGAAGCAGAAACCCAGTATTCAAGTATTGAAAAGTGTTGCCTAGCATTAATCTTTGCAGTTCAGAAACTGAGACACTACCTGCAACATCATGAGGTCCAATTGGTATCTCGTAATAATCCGCTCAAATTCATCCTTAGTCTTCCAATGCTTACAGGACGTCTGGCAAGGTGGGAAGTTATTCTACAGCAGTTCGACATTCAGTATGTGTCTCAAAAGGCAATTAAGGGCCAAGCTTTGGCTGATTTCCTGGCTGAACATCCTTCAGTGGAAGACACGTATTCAGATATCGAACTCCCTGATGAGGAAGTTTTCTCTGTTCAAGAGAGTCCTCAAACATGGGAAATGTATTTTGATGGTGCTTCTAGAAGTCCAAGAGGGAAGAAAATGGAAAATCCTAAATTCAACAAAGTTGGTTTAGGAATTGTGCTCATTTCTCCAGATAAGGCAGTGTTACCTTATTCCTTTTTGTTGTGGGAAGGTGGTACCAATAATGAAGCTGAATACCAAGCTCTCATTACAGGCTTGGAGTTAGCGCTTCAAGCGCAAGTGAATCACTTAAAGGTAAAAGGTGATTCAGACCTGGTAATCAAACAAGTCAATGGGGATTATGCCATCAGAAAAGAAGAATTAATCCCTTTGTATGATTACGTCAGAGAGTTAATGTCAGAATTCTCTTCCGAACCGACATTTTCTTATATCCCAAGATCACAAAATTCTCAAGCTGATGCACTGGCTAATATAGCCACAGCTTTAGCAGATCCAAATCGGGACGAAACAACCATCTGTATTGCCCACCGTCGTGCAATTTCACCTTATGTTCAAGTCAGAACAGAGGAAATTAATGAAATTAGTCCCATTCCTGAACCGTATGGTCATACTACAGGATGGATGTCACCTATCAGGGAATACCTTCAAAATGGAACACTTCCACCTGATAGAGCCGAGAAAGAACAAATTCGGCGACGTGTGGTCAATTTTACTCTTTATGATGGCCCAAACCACCTCGAGAAAATTCTCTACAAATGTGGTTTTGATGGAGTTCTCTTCAGATGTATTGATGGTGAAGAGACAATGGTTGTCATAAAAGAAGTGCATGCAGGAGTCTGTGGTGCCCACCAGTCTGGACATAGACTGTCTGATCAAATTCGAAGGCTTAGATACTTTTGGCCTTCAATGATACAAGATTGTGTTAATTTCACAAAGAAGTGTCATTCATGCCAAGTATATGCCAACTTCATTCATCAACCTCCAGAGTTGCTTCATACAACTAAATACTCATGGCCATTTGCCACATGGGGAATGGATGTGGTGGGACCTTACCCTTCAGCTACGGCCAAGCAGTTTAAGTACATTCTTACTGCTACTGATTTCTTTTCCAAATGGGCAGAGGCAGTACCTCTCAAAGAAGTCAGTTCTAAATGCATTGTTAGCTTCATCAAGTCTAACATCATTACTAGATTTGGTGTCCCTCATACCATATTGACGGACAACGGCACCAACTTCTGTTCTTCTGAGGTAAAGAAATTGTATCAAGAGTACAACATTAAGTCCAACCATTCATCTCGATATCATGCAGCGGCTAATGGCCAGATAGAGGCCTTCAACAAGACTCTTTCAAATATACTGCAAAAGATGGTGGATAAAAATAAGAGGTCATGGCCTGATAAACTCTTTCATGCTTTATGGGCTTATCGGACTACCACTCGCAATGCAACGCGGTCAACTCCATATTCATTGGTATATGGAACAGAAGCAGTCTTGCCAATTGAAGTTCAATTGCCCTCACTCAGAATAGCCATTTGTGATCAGTTATCTACAGATAAGCAATCCCAAAAGCGGTTGAATGAATTGGAACAGTTAGATGAGAAAAGATTGTGCACTTTGCACCACTTGGAAATCTATCAGAATCGAATAGCACGAGCTTTTAACAAAAAAGTTCGTCTTCGTTCATTCATTCAGGGAGAATTGGTATTGGTTCTCAGAGCACCAATGATACCAGGAAAGAAGCCTCCCAAGCTTGAACCAAAATGGGAAGGACCTTATTCAATACATAAGGTCTACTCCAATGGAGCATATTCTCTAATCTCAATGGATGGAGAACACATTACGACTCCAACTAATGCCAGATTTCTGAAGAAGTATTTTGTATAAACACAAAATATTGTTCCCAGATCCAAAAACAATCACATTGGTTCATGGTATTGTCCCTGCTACCTGACACTAAACTGTGCAGCACCAATAGTCCTAACTGCAAGACTTTAAACTGCATAGTCCCTATATTATTTGTCCGAGATGACATTAAACTATATTATGTCCTACATGAAACTAAACTGTATTTTGTCCTAGCGACATGACATTAAACTGTGTGGAACTTTCATCGTCCAGCATGACGTTAAACTCTGTTAAGTCCCTTATTGTCCAACATGACACTAAACTGTATTTTTTCCGAGATGACATTAAACTATATTTTGTCCTAGCGACATGACATTAAACTGTGTGGCACATTCATCGTCCAGCATGACGATAAACTGTAAAAAGTCCCTAGAACTGATATCCTCATATTGGTTCACCTTAGTCCTAGCTACATGACTTTAAACTATACAGCACCAGTTCGTCCTTGCTATATGACGTTAAACTATACAGCAATGGTCCAGTATGACTTTAAACTGCAACTTCGTCCCACACGACATTAAACTGTGAAAAAGTTCCATAAACCGTCCAGCATGACCTTAAACTGCATCATCCCTGGTCCATGTATATGACCATAAACTATTTGCAAATCCTTTATGTCTAGCAAGACGTTAAACTGTGACGTCCTAACTACATGACGCTAAACTGTATAAAAGTCCCTCACGTCCGGAAAGACGTTAAACTATATAATCTCAAAAGTCCAGTATGACATTAAACTGCACCATTCACGGTCCATGCATATGACCTTAAACTATTCGCACTTTCGTCCAACATGATGTTAAAATGGTACACTCTTTTGTCCTTACTGCATGACATTAAACTGCACAGTCCCCCTTTCGTCCAATATAACGTTAAACTATTTTATCCCCATCATCCTAACTACATGACGCTAAACTGTACAGAAAATCCTTGATAGGTCCTACACGACATTAAACTGTGCATCGTTAAGGTTGTTATTACCTCTTGTTTCTCACACCGAGTATGACTCACGTGGGCTTAGAGCGAACATCAACCATAACACTCTCTCTGGGCCGCTAACCACGTGTAAGTCCCAACAAAATTTTAATTAGATCGTTGTCCCCAAGAACAACTTGATCATTAATTCATTCTTTCATTGAACTACACGGACTTTGATCCTTGCCCTCCAGGCTGGGTATGTAGGCAACCTCCCAGGGTTCAAGCCCAAAAACAATCTCTTCACATCGGTTCACCACCATCTCATATGATGTTGATTTGTGAAACCGCCCCTGGAATCAATATCTTTACATTGATTCATTTTCGTCCTTGTTATAAGACGTTAAACTATACAACACCTTTGTCCGGTACGACAATAAACTACAATATTCTTTGATTTCCTCATTTGAGAGAGAACTATTATTGACATTGATTTTTCAATCATGGTTTTCATTGTCAAAAGACTACGTGCATACATGGTAATGCCCGAACTTTTTTAGGTTAAACCATCATTGCACTAAAATCCCCTTTCACCCTTCACATGTACGAACCTAACTTGTACAAAGGGTAATTCTAGAACTACGTGGACTTGATTCCCATCCTTATGGGATACGTAAGAACATTCGAGTGTCCCTCGAATCCAGTCCCAAGTCTTTTGGGCCTAACCCCAAATTTCACTTTCAGTCCCTTGGCTGAAAAGTCCTCATGAAAACACACACTGTGTATTCATTATTATGGTCCGAATTCTATGACCCCAAACTAAGATCACTCATCCTTTCGTCTTGCATGACGTTAAACTGCATTTCAAGAACTACGTATGGCTTGATTCTCATTCTTATGAGATACGTAGTGAAGTCTAAGTTTCAATTCAGGACCCAGCCACAACATGATTATGGTTTTCATTGACCTATGTATCTCTATATACATTGGACAATACCCATCTTTATGTGTTATAATCCTAACCTTAAATATTTTCAGATCTTCATAACCCTTTTCATGACTTCTAGTCACAAAAATGTCAAACTTCTGAGAATTCTTTTTGCCTGACTATGCAGCACGTGCCCATAGGTGGCCTTGCATAAACAGTCCACATAACAGACTTGTCAGCCAAAAGATGCTATTTATTTGACCATGCAGCCAATGCCCATAGGTGGCCCTGCATATTTCAACCCCCTAATGGGTTTTGTTAAATAATAGTAACTTCATTCTTGGGAAGAATGCCTCTTTTGTCCTTATTTGTCTTAAACGACAGTATGTAGGGATCCACAAAAAATAGCCATCCTTAACATATTTGTCCCATATCCCTTTTCATGATCTGAAAGTATTCAAGTCTATGTTTTATTCTTCTTCCCTACATTTGGGTCAGACCTTCGTAGGAGTGATATTCATCCAGTTCTTCAATGTTCTTGTTCGAAAATATCTTCTCCATATTCAAGTACCTCTTTCCATACAACAAACTCTATACTTTAGAAAATTTGAATCTCCATAAACTTTCACTGGCTTTTAGCACTAGGAAAGTAAATTTCTGGGAGTTCTTTTGCCTGACTATGCAGCACGTGCCCATAGGTGGCCTTGCATAAACAGTCCACATAACAGACTTGTCAGCCAAAAGATGCTATTTATTTGACCATGCAGCCAATGCCCATAGGTGGCCCTGCATATTTCAACCCCCTAACGGGTTTTGTTAAATAATAGTAACTTCATTCTTGGAAACTACTTCTTCTAATGCCTTTTAGCTCTTTTTCATATCATTCCTCGGATTCAAATATTCTTAAGCCATAGTTTACATTTTTTCTCTCATATTTGAGTATGGTAATATGTTTTCAGATAAATTGTCAAAGAATTGAATCAATTTTTAATCCATTTCGGTCAAAGCTATTTCGACCTTAAACATTAGCCCCTTTATGTCCGGCATGCATGACTTTAAAACTGCCCTCACAAAAGACAAAGGAACTCTGAATAAAAGTCAAGTCCCAGCTCACTAAACATGCTTTTTGTATGATTTAGGTAATATTGAGCAATTATATGATTCAAAGTTTGATTTCCTCAGAGTCAAATCCTCTTTTCTCTCCGGATCCAACTCTGAGGGGGGACTTTTGTTGACGCTCCTTTCGTCACAGTATCTAAAGATCGGAAAAGGGAATATCTGAGCTCAAAGTGATTTAACCTTTGAAGAAAACATCAAAAATCGACAAAGGCATGAACACAGGATCAAAAGCAAATGCACCGCGCAAGTTTTATCACTGTCGAGCAAGTACACTTGCGCGACACCCTTGGTCGCGCAGGTGACTTGCGCGACCTAAGCGGTAACCGCCCGGTAACCGCTCGGGGTCTTCTTTTGCCTATAAATAGACCCTGTGGGCCCCCCATTCGAGAGGATCTTTTTCCATAAACTCGGATTGAAGCTCCCGACTCCCAAGTCTCTTCTCAAAGCTTCCGGAACACTTCTAAGGTAATTTCTTACCTAGAACGGAAGATCTAAAGAGAAGAAGGAATGCCTAAGTGTTGAAACTTATCAAACACTTGTGCGCCTACTTAATTCCTTCAATATAACTTGCACGTACCTTTTCTGGAAGAACCTCAAGGGGATTCTAAAGGGTTTTATCAAGAGTCGCTCAAGTATTTCAATTCTGATTGAAAATCGCGCAAGTACACCATGTGTCGCGCAAGTATACTTGCACGACCAATACTTGCGCGCCGCCGCAGGACTTGCACGCCTTTCAAGACTTGCGCGCCCCTATCTTTTTGGGTGCCCATCTTGCCCATTTTTACCCCTCTTAAGTCATTTCACCTTTCCTTTTCCAGATTCAGTCTTCAAGACACTCTTCAAAACCATTTATGGCATGATTACTTGATCTGACTTCCTTATCTGAAAGGAATTCTGTGGAATATCTCTCAAAACCTAGTGATTTAAATATCCTTATATCACCAAAGATTGAGAGTTCATTCATTCAACCTCATCCTTTAAGATGAGAGAATCCTAACCTGGGTCTCCTTTTCAGGAATAATCCCCAGTTATAATTCCTTTTAATTTGGGCATCCTCCTCAGGAGTAAGCCCCAAATTCTTAAAGTTCCCCATCTTGGGCATCCTCCTCAGGAGTAAGCCCCAATCAAATTCTCTAATCATGGGCATCCTCCTCAGGAGTAAGCCCCAAAACTTAATCCCTAACCTGGGTCTCCTTTTCAGGAATAAGACTCAGTCATAACCTTGGGCTTCCTTTTCAGGAGTAAGCCCCCAAGTCCCTTAAATTTCTCTTAACCAATCCTAATTTACCTTTGATTTGGGTTTCCTTTTCAGGAGTAAAAAACCAATCATAAGTCCCCTCCTAACTTGGGCATCCTCCTTAGGAGTAAGCCCCAAGATTAGAGTATTCAAATCTCCATGAAGCACATATAACTTTATGGACCCTGTTCATGGATTTTCTCCCTAAAAGTAAATCCTAAACCTTCATCTATCTGGGAAGTCATCCATACATAAGCCCCAAACAAATTCTTATGATTGCATCTTTCATGGCACAATTGTTTAATTTTTACCAATACCTCTTGTTTCTCACACCGAGCATGACTCACGTGAGCTTAGAGTGTAAAAGTAATTATGACATTCATCTTTGAGCCATCAATCATAAACATCATACTCCATTTCTCGAACTACGTGGGTTCTGATTCCTTTTCTAAAATAAAGGATACGTAGGTAGCCCATTTATGGGTTCGACCCCAACTTTGAAATAATCTCTGTCCTTCTGAATGACGATAAACTTCAAGTGCCTCACTGAGTGGATTTAAAACCAGCCTGGTCATCATAATGACCAAGAGACTTTTATATAAATGTTTTGAAGGATACCATTGACCAAGAATCTCTAAACAGACGATTCTCTATTGACGAAGAACCTCGAATACATATGAAAGATTCTCTAAATTTCTTGCATATTTAATCATTGATTGTTGAAAACTAAAGGAAAGCTCATTTTATACTTGGTAATGTAATAAGGATTCACGAACATAACTTAAATCTATAAAGAGAGTCCCAGAGTAGACAATAATTCCCCTCAAAAAGGTGTGATGAGTCCGACCTCCCATCCTCTCGACCAATGAAAATTCCTAAGCCTCATTAGTCCACAAGCTAATGAGCGCCTGCCTTTGGAAAGTAGGTTCAAACGGATGTGAAATCATTGGATGTTTCCGGTTCTACGAACAAACCTGTTAGAAACCGATCGGAACGTTTGAATCTCCCATCCAGGAGGTCATCCCCGGATTCCGTGCGAAACAAACACATACCTAGTTCCATACTAATTGCAAAGACTCCCTACAGAATGGACCTGATTGAGTTGTAGGAATTGAAAATGAAACTTTATAAAAACCTAAAAAAGAGATTCATTAGGCCAAGTGTGTCACCTTAAGGTGAACCTATTCATTTTATTAAAATGAAATATTGATTGATGAAACTAAACATTTCTTTTCATGATCTGAAAAATATCATAATCAAGAATAAGTATCATCAACCCTATATTTATGAACTATTTGATAAACTGTGTAGAGCTCAATACTTTTCCATGATTGACCTTCATTTTGGATATCTTTAATTGAGGGTCAAGAAAGAGGATATACCCAATATATTATTCTGTACAAGGTATTGAGACTATGACTATATAGTGGTTCCATTTGTTCTTACTAATACCCAATATATCTACATGAATTTAGTGAATAGAATCTTTAGAGATAACCATGATAAGTTTTTTGTAGTCTTTATAAATGATATTATTATCCATTAAGAGATAAAGTATGAGAATAAAAAATACTTTAGAATAATATTAAAGACCCTAATAAATGATAAAATATATGTAAAATTTAAAAAATGTGAATTTTGGATGAACAAGGTTTTATTTTTGGGTCATATAATTTCAAGAGAGGGTATATCGGTAGATCCATCAAAGGTAGATGCTATTGAATATTGGCCCATACCTACCACAATGTCTGAGATCCATAGTTTTATTAGTTTATCTAGATATTATCATTTTTATATGGAAAATTTATCATGAAAATCTAATTCAATCACCTTGTTAACTCAAAATGCAAAAAATTTTCTCTAGATGGATGAATGTGAGGAAAATTTCAAGGAACTAAAGAGAATATTATCAGCTCACATGTTCTTAGCTTACCCTATAGTGGATAATGGTTTTTAATCTATAATGATGCATAAAATAATGGATTTAGATGTGCTCTCATGTATAATAACATGGTTATATCTTATTCCGCACAACAATTGAAGTTTCATAAAAAAAATTACCCAACTCATGATTTGGAGTTAGCTGCTAAATTTTTTTCATTAAAGATAAGGAGGAAATATATTTATGGAGAAAAATTTGATATATATACTGATCAAAAAAGTTTAATATATATATTCACGTAGAATTAGTTGAATATGTTTTAGAGAATATGGTTAGATATAGTTAAATATTACGAATTATAAATATACTACCAACTTGGGAAAGTAGACATGGTGGTAGATACCTTGAGTTGAAAGGATCATACTAGATTATCCATGATGAGGATCACAAAATATCCAATTTTTCTAGATTTTCAAAGGATAAATATACAAATCCTAAATGAATGGAATAAATATAATCTTTATCAATTGAATGTTCAATTATATATCCAAGTTAATATTAAAGAGTCATTGAAGGAAGATGTTGATCTGTAAAAGAAGGTTAGAAAAGTTCCTGAGTTTAATCTTGATCATGATGGAATGAGAAGGTTCAAGAATCATGTATGTGTTCTATCCATACAAGATTTTAATAAGTAGTTGTTGAATGATTCTCATAGTTCTTCGTTCTCTATTCATCCTGAAAGTATGAAGATGTATAGATATTTTAAAGAATACTTTTGGTGGGATAGAATGAAGAGAGATATTGGAATGTTTGTATCCTAATTCTAGGTATTCCAACAATTTAAGGCTGATATAAAAAATTATAAGGGGGAGTTATATCCATTACCCATACCAGAATGGAAATGGTAAAACATCACCATGGATTTGGTCATTGGACTCCCCAAAATATCCAAAGAGAATAATGCTCTATGGGTTGTAGTTGATCACCTTAAAAATTCATCACACGTCATCTCTATTAGATAATATTTCTATATAGATAATTCAAATAGGATATATATTAAAAAATTCGTCATATTTCCTGGAGTACCACATTTCATTCTGTTTGATCAGGATTTGACATTTAGCTCAAAGTTTTTGAGAAGTATTTAACAAACTCTTGACATGGAGTTGAGTTGTGACACTGTGTATCATCCTTAGATAGATGGTCAATCTAAGAGAATAATTCAAACCCAAGAGGATATGTTGAGATATTATTCATTATACTTTAAAGGTTGTTGGGATAAAAAACTTCCTGTATTTTAGTTTTCTTACAACTATAGCTTTCACATATGCATTTAGATAGCTCCTTATGAACCCCTCTTTGAAAATAAATGTAGAGATCCAATGTGTTGGAATGAAGTTGGAGAAAGAAATATATTGCTACCTAAGATATATTAGTAAATGGAAAATAAATTTATATCCATTCAGTAAATCATTAAGATAGATCAGAGTTAGTAAAAAAAAGTTATACAGACAATCTCTAGCATGATCTAGAATTTGAAGTTAGTGACAACGTGTTTCAAAGAATTTCTTCCTCGAACAAGGAAATGAGATTTAAAAAGAAAGGGAGACTAAGTACTAGGTATATCAATCCCTTTAAAATTCTTGGTCATATTGAGAAGGTATCCTATTGTCCGGAACATCCACCAAACCTCTCTCAAGTTTACAATGTGTTCCATGTATATCCCTCGAGGAAGTACATACCAGAACCTTCACTTTTACTAAAATTAGAGGTAATACCACTAGAGAAAGATATTTCTTATGAGGAATAACTGGTTGAGATTATTGATTATTGGCACTTAAATGTTGGAAGAAAAGAAAGAAGAGAAAGAGGCCCCACGGATGGCTTCATGAAGCTACATCGCGGAGCTCCCACCAAGCAACGCGGCCACCATGAAGAAAATGAAGCGGGAACCTCTGTGAACGCCCCTGATGTTCACGAGGCCACTACGAAGCAAAGGAGGCAGTAACCTCCACGAACTCCCCTGACGTTCACGAGGCTGCCATGAAGAAAAGGAGGTGGTAACCTCCACGAACGTCCCTGAAATTCAAGAGCCCGTCACGAAGCAAAGGAGGCAGTAACCTCCGCGAACTCCCCTGACGTTCACGAGCCCGCCACGAAGCAAAGGAGGCGGTAACCTCTGAGAATTCCCCTGATGTTCGTGAGCTCGCCGCGAAGTAACCCAATCCCTCTTCGCGCCACGTGAGGTCAGCTTCACGGTGCCTCTCGCCTATTAATACCGGGCTCCCCCTGAGCCCAACGGAAGGACAATCTGACCTTTCTCCTTCCTAGCTCCCAAATCGCGAAGCACCCTTTGCTCTGTGAATCATAAGCTACGTGAGGTATTTTTTTTCAGGAGGTGCCTCTACATTGTTTCGTTTTGATCCCCTCTTCCGAGAGGGATTCCTTTCACGAAGCCCAAGGGCCTTCATGAATGTAGGGGATCCCCAAGGGGACCTGGGTCATCGTGTAGTGTTTATGATTTGCAAAGCACCCCTCATGTACACGTGATCCAAATGCCAAGGTAGGGTCACTATACTTCGCAAAGCACCTTGCTTCACGACACTTTGCTTCGTGAAGCGCCTGTGCTCTATGAGGCTGTTCTCTAAGAATGTCTTTCCACTTCACGAAGCACCTCCCACTTGCACCTATTCCCCATGCCAAGGCCAGGGCACCCCACTTCGTGAAGCACATCCCTTCGCAAGTGCCCTTTTCCACACAGAGTAACCGGGCTCCACGAGGCCCCTGCCTATGGATTCCTCTGCTTGGAAAACCCTTTTCCCATGTGACCCTCCAGGTTTTCACGATGTGATTTCAAATTCCCCTGGATGATACCTCTCGTATAATTGCTTCGCCTAATGCTTCTTCGCATAGGCACACTAATGACTATTGCTTCTTCACATAGCCACGCTAACGTGGACCCCTCGATGGTTCTCTCTATAACCCCCTTATATATGTCATTGTCGGTACCTTCCCTCCCATAAGGAGCAGAGGGTACCAGTTATGTAAGTCCTAGGGGCATGGAGTAAACCCACCTCGTTCGAGCTGCAGGATGTTAAACTGCCAAGCACCTCGTCCTCAACACACGATGTTAAAATGCGACATGGCCCCCCATGCATCCTATGAGGGGTTACTCAGCTCGGGAATTCTTTACGCCCAATGGTCTCCACGAAGATGGGATCACCCCTCACAGGGGATGATATACTCCTTGTTGGGGCATCGTTTTTCCATGGGGGAAGGGCAGCCATCTTGGCATAAGTCCCTAGCCTTTCTTGTGAGAGGCAGCACCCATGCACCCCCGTACTTACCCGGTGCCAAGGACCAAGGGGGGAGATGGACATAGGGGACTTTCGTTACCCTTTCCTCTCCCTCTACACTTTTTCTCCCTCAGGTCACCATCCTGGAGTAAGTCCCAGCACATCGGGCCGCCCAACGTGTAATCCTCTCTTCGCTTTCCACAGACGCACCTTTCGCAACGTGATCGTCTGGTCCCTGCTGCCTCTTGTTTCTCACACCAAGCATGAATCACGTGGTATTAGAATAAGAATCGGCCATGAAATCCTCTTATGGTCCTCCTCAGAGTGTAAGCCCCAATCCACACCATGGGCCTCCTTAGAGTGTAAGCCCAAATCCATGACCATGGGCCTCCTCAGAGTGTAATCCTCACGCCCTTCCGAACTACGTGGACTTTGATCCATGTCAAGGCATGGTACGTAGGAAGCCTCCATGAGGTTCAATCCCAACAAGAATTGGCCTTGAACATCTTCGTACATGTGTGCCGAGCCCCACCATCACCCTCTGAACTATGTGGAATTTTATCCATGTCAAGGCATGGTACGTAGGAAGCCTCCATGAGGTTCAAGCCCAACAACCATTGGCCCCGACCATCTCCGTGCCGGTGCATAGAGCCCCACCATCACCCTCCGAATTACGAGGAATTTGATCCATGTCAAGGCATGGTACGTAGGAATACTCCCCTAGGTTCAATCCCACTACCCATCAGACCCCCGGTCCATCTTCACGTCAGTTCGCTGACGATGCCCTTCCGAACTACGTGGACTTTGATCCATGTCAAGGCATGGTATGTAGGAAACCTCACGAGGTTCAAGCCCATCAATCGGTCGTTCACTACTAGAAAATAGGTCTATACCCACGGTTTTGCAAAAAACCGTGGGTATAGGGATAGTATGTGAACCTATACCCACGGTTGTGCCAAAAACCGTGGGTATTGTTTTCTTATAAGACCTATACCCATGGTTTTGGAGAAAACCGTGGGTATAGGTTATTTTCTGAAGACCTATACCGATGGTTCTTCAAAACCGTAGGTATTGCGGTTTTTTTTGGAAGACCTATACCCACGGTTCTCCAGAACCGTGGGTATAGCTTATTGCGGGGAAAAACATTAGGCGGGACACACATGTTTTTTTTCGGGAATACATTTTTTCACGGATCATATTAATATATATAAGTAGATGAATGTATTTATATTAAATAACAATGTTAGCTTGGTTGGTACCTTAGTGAAAAGAGGCGTTAAGGATCATTGTGAGATGACTGTTCGAATCCCAGTGTTCGCGATTTTTAAATATAAATACATTTTATATTAATATATATACGCAGATATATGTATCTATAATAGATTAAAATAACAGCTCGGTTGGTCCATCGTGGGGCGCTGGCGCGAGTCGCAGGCAGAGGCGCGAGTTCGAAACCGGGAGGTCGCTTTTTTTTAATACGCGTCATGGATTATATTAATATATATCTACAGATAAATGTATATATAACATATAAAAATATCAGCTCAGTTGGTCGGATTTTGCGGCGCTGCTGCGATGCGCAGTGGGAGGTGCAGTTATGAAACCCCCTAGGCGCGTGATTTTTAGAATTTAAATACCCCATGGTTTGAAAATCGTAGGGATTGTTGTGTGCCACGCTGGAACGCGGTGTGCCACATTTTACACCCCATATACCCACGGTTCTCCAAAACTGTGGGTATAGGCTGAGACCCCTATATCGATGCCTTTCTAGCCCACAGTTCCCAAAACTGTGGGTATAGGCTATACCCACGGTTTTGGGGTCTATACCCACGGGTTTGAACCGTGGGTATAGGTCATTTTTCTAGTAGTGGTTTCGACCCCCTTCACGTCGGTTCAACCCCTTCCCGCATGACGTTAAACTGTATCCTCTTGAACTATGTGGACTTTGATCCATGTTAAGGCATGGTACGTAGGAAGCCTCACGGGGTTCAAGCCCATCACTCGGTCATTCCGACCCCCTTCACGTCGGTTCACCCCCGTCCCGCATGACGTTAAACTGTATCCTCTTGAACTACGAGGACTTTGATCCATGTCAAGGCATGGTACGTAGGAAGCCTCCCCGAGGTTCAAGCCCACTACCCATCAGACCCCCGGTCCATCTTCACGTTGGTTTTTTGACGACGCCCTTACAAACTACGTGGAATTTGATCCATGTCAAGGTATGGTACGTAGGAAGACTCTCTGAGGTTCAAGACCATCATCCAATCGGACCCCCGATCCATCTTCACATCGGTTCGCTAACGACACCATCCTGAACTACGTGGTCTTTGATCCATGTCAAGGCATGGTACGTAGGAAGCCTCCCTGAGGTTCAAGCCCATCGCCCAATCGGACCAAGGTCCCCACTCATATCGGTTCACCGACATCCATACCCGAACTATGAGGGCTTTGATCCATGTCAAGGCATGGTACGTAGGAAGTATCTCCAGGGATCAAGACCAAAACCATTGTCCATCTTGATTCTTACTCGGGCCGCCACATCCCGGTGAGATCATGCCACCTCATTTCCCTCCATAGAATTTGGGAATCTGCCCACGTGCTGGCCCCAATATCGGTGTTCCCTAAAGGGGGTTATTCAATCTGATCTACTCTTGCTAGTGTTCTGATCAGCCCGATCCATCTCCGCTGTATGTTAAACTTGCGGCATACCCTGTGTTGAACATGGGAAGCTGAGGAAAACCTCAGATACATGCCTATGGCATATAATTCCCCGCGCTCTATGTGGGATGCCTCGGGTTTCCGCGCCCTCGAGAAGCCCTATAATAAGGGACAAAATATAGAAACGCCAATTCCCTAGCATCTAGACATGCCAGTGATGTATCAACGTGACTACTCCCCTAACTGAAGGTTACTGCCCTAACCGGACCTATTGTAATGTCCTAACAGAGTCAACGTAATTAACTGGTGTCCATGAAAGTATGGCGCTCGTAAGAGTTTCACGAACAATGTATTAAATATATAAGGGAGACCCGGACTAGGTGACGAGTTCCGAGGAGGAATCCACGGAAGGAAGAACCGACATCCCATCATCCTGTTTCGATCAAGGAGCAGACTTCCCCGAACAGAGAGTGAATGCCTCCCACCTTTGGAAAGCGGGAATGCAGGGTAACAAAAAGCCGTGCCTGTTGAGCCCAAGCGGACGGCCACACGCCCCCCGAAGAAAGCGTCAGAAACATTGATCATATAGAGAAAGTTCTAATAAACAAGAACACTCACCTGGTTAATGTTTTATGTCGAATACACTATTTTGAAGAAGCTATTTGGGAACTTGAGAAAATTGTGAGGTAGAAGTATCCTCATTTTTTTGTATTAGAGTGATGAATTTTGAGGGTAAAATTTATTTTAATGGTTTTAGAATATAAAACACTGAGTTTTTATGAATTTTTATTTTTGAAGAAATTAAATTTCTTTGATGTATTTTATTACAAAAAACACTGAGTTAAGTTTTCTATATACACAACACTGGTTTTATCTTTCTTTATACACACCACTAAGTTTTAACAAAATCGTGATCTATTAATAATATCATTCATATGCGACCATTATAGCCTAGCTGTTAGACTTAGAAATATGAATAATAATAACTAATTTTGAAATATTAAGTATAAAGGTTTTATATAAAGAAGACATATTGATAAAAAAGTACTTAATGTTTCAATAAAGTCTTTATATGTTTTGAAAATACTTTGTTCTGAAAAAAATATTTTTGTAATGTTTATCTTTTTAAAATATAATAAAATTTATTTTTGAAACTCATATAAAATTTATTTAATATAATATATTTCATTATTTATATCATCATATCAGAATTATCTTAGGGTGAATGTTTGATAATTTTTTCGAAAGTTTATTTTTTTTGATAAATAGTGAAAAATACTGATTTTTAATTGAAAAATTTCTTTTCGTTTAAATTATTTATAAAGTTAAATTATATTTTAATGAAATTTTAAAGTAAAATTATTTCAAATATATATATATTAATCTAATTTATTTCGTTATAATCATTTTTATATTTAATTTTGTAATAAAAATCCTATAAATTTTTAAACTTTTTCTCATTGAAAACCCGCGTTCTCATCACATCAGTGGGATTAATTATAAATTAAAATTTACAAGTTATTTGAATTATTTTTTTAAAAATAGATTAATTATTTGGAATCATAATAATTTATATTATCTAATATGGTATACTTAATTTTTGACCAAAAATGAATAGTGAAAACAATAAAAAATAATTATCACGATTAAGGTAAAAATGAGTTTACTGGGGGTTAAACTAAAAATATATGGGTCAAAAATGACCAGAAAAATGTATAAATTATATTATTTGGAAATATTTCCATATTATACTTCCCAATTTCGAATATAGTATAGTTTGAAATCCTTTTTTAGGTGAATTAATTTATCATTTTGGATTGTTTTGGGAAATTTCCAAGTATTTTCAAAGTGGGTTCTTTTCCCCAACTTATAAATGACCACCACCACCCTTCACTTATTCAGAGATCACATAACATCTAGTTTATAAAAACTATTCCAAAATTACTCCCCACATTCCATATACATTTTATAGCTTATGGTCCTCCCAAAAGACCAACACAAGGGTCTTTAATAAGAGATCCAAAGGAGGTGCTTCTAAGCGAAGGTAATTGTATTCCCTAAAATCTTTTTTATTTCTTATTTATCCAACTTCAATTATTACATAATACTTGAAATATAACAACACAAGTATCTAATATATACTTATATGTTTATGTAATAACCTAAAACCATTTCCACCTCCATCAAATCAGTTATGAAATGATCATTCATGTGTACGACCGACTACCACCTTGCAAACTGATGTCATTCATTTTACCATTACAACCACTCACAATGGGTTACAATGATAGATTAAATATTTATATATGATATATATGATATTATTATACTTCTAGAATAATTATATCACTCATACCTTCATACTTTTTATTCTATGGGAATATGATAATGTCGCTCATGTGCATAGCAAACTACCACCTCACGAAGCGATGTGATTCATTCACGCTTCACATGAAAGGTATCAATGATGGATTTAATGAAAATATATGATATATGACATAAAAATTATTCTAAAATGTAATATAGTATTTAAAATTATTTGTTTAATCCATAAATAAAATAGAAGTAACGTTTATGTGAACGTATGGTCTACCGTATCCATGAATGGTGTATTTAATTTTCCATCTATAAATTTTACGGATTTCTCAAAAAAATATAATAACTATATATGATTTTTATATCATGGTTAACATTATGGAGATTATTTAACCATGATAAAATTAATAGTGTAATTTCCCAATTTTTTTTGGTATGTCTCTTTTAAATTTAACACATTCGATAGCTAACGTTGCATGCAACACTGATCTTAAACGATCCATGATATACTATTACATATTAACATAAATGTTGGAATAATTATGTAGCTGTTAGAAATAGTAATTTTAAAATTATAAAAATAACTGATAAAACACTATTTTTTGAATATTTTATTGATAATAAATGATATAATTTCCTCAAATTGTGTTAAATATGTTTATTTATAAAATATTTGGGATTTGATCATTCATTTGAAAATTTGGTGAAAATTCCTGTTTTACCCTTTATAGTGCACTGTAGTATTTTAAAGATAAATATTTTTATATTTATTATTTGAATTTGAAATTTCGTAATAGTGTTCCTTACTTAATTGGATACAACTTTTAATTAGGACAATAGAGGTAAAGAGTGAATTTAGTTATTGAAAATGGGATATGAAGTCAAAGTTGGGTTGGACTCGGCAGAGTGGACATTGGTTCTGTATTTGGGCCATATCTTCTCCATCAGGGATTTTATTGAGCCCGATTTTTAAGGAAATATCGAGGGCATGATTTTTCACAAATCATATTTCTAGAAGGCCGGTCAATTCACGCTTTTTGGAGGATAAATGGGCGGTGAAATTTGAATTAAAATATTTTTCCGAGATTTCTCATTCACACTTGAAACCTCTTTAAACCTAGCATCCCCTCCACTCTATAAATTAGTGTTTTTATCATTTTGAGGGGTTGGGATGTGCTTTAGGATATTGGAGGCAGAGGAGAATTTGTTTCACCCAAATTCTCCAACCATTGTAATAGGTGTATCTCTTGAAGCAAGGATCCCCTCATCGAAGCCTCATTCTCTTCTTCATTTTGTAATGTTTTCATTTGTGTAATAAACATCTTTGATGTTATTTTATTCCTCATCTTTTCTTCTGTTTTGTTTAAATTTCTTATTCTCTTAATCTTCCTAATTGGGTTGGAATTCTTGAGTAGAAGTGTTATTTGTTTATACCCATTATAAACCTTTGCAAATGCAAAACGCTTCTACGATGATTACGCCACCCATGGAAGAGTAGTCTTTTAGTAATCAATCTATCTTCTACCCTATTCATTTGATTATTTTGAATCATTGAGCTACTATAATTCACTTAATATGATCCATGAATTATTTTTTTTTAAATTTTAAGAAACTAAGCAAGCAATTGAAACATTAACACAAAAACACGCGAGGTCGAGATTTTGTGTAAATTGTGAGAACGCGATATTAATCGGTAATACAAGACCATATGGGATAAATTTGTAGAGTTAAAATATAATCCCTAAAAACAATTCATCCTCATTTTCAGAATGGATATGTTCCTTAATTTACCATTTACCATAATCTATCCTTAGAACATCAATCAAATTAGGGTGTTGCGATTACATGTTCTGAAGATAACCTAGGGTTTAATTAACTTCATCTTTGTGGTAAGGTTAATTATCTTAGGGTTCAGGGATTAACAAGTTAAGGGGTCATAATTAAGTGGATGTTAATTTAAATTATAATGATAAATTATTTATTTAAGAGGTAGAGTTAGATCGATTACGCCTTTTAAAATATTTTCTAAAAAAACATCTTCTTGTTGTGTCTTTTTAATCAAACTTCATTTCAAAATTAAAAACAAAAAAAATGAATCTTCCTCCAGCAAACTTATTCAAGTTTTATAAAATATAAACAAACACCCACCATCTTTTCAAGTAGTGTTTTTATTCTATTTTATTTTATTTCTAGAATTCCTCTAAAAAGTTGTTTTAATTCACTTCCTCCTTTGAGAGACGACCTTGGTCAACCACTTTACTGCACCTAGGTACCCCAAAATCAGACTAATCATTTGAGGGCACCCATGGCAGCTCTCTTTCAATAACCTCACCTATTGTAGTATAAATAAAATTTATGTATTTAATATATAAAAATGTGAGATATTTATATCATGGAATAATTTAATAAATGTTTTAAAAATGATAAATTAAGTGTTGGTATCTTTGTGAAACATAAATTTTTATTTAAAATTTTATAATTAATATAATTATTTAAAATAAAATTAATTTTCATAAAATAGATTCATATATTAATATTTTATTTCATTATAATTATAAGAAAATTTTAATTAAATTTTCAAAGTGTCGAATAATCGATTATAATATTAAAACCAATATTTTTTAATAAATGATGATTTTATTTAAAAATTAAATTTATCATATTTTAAAAATTATTTTTATAAAATGGAATCAATTTTTTAAATATAAATTTCAAAAAATGGTTAGGGTGATTTTTTGGATTTTTTCTAAAATAGTTGAATTTTTTGTGAATAGTGAAATACGATAATTTATGGTATTTAACATTATAAATAAATTGTTTATTGAGTCATGGATAATGTAGGGATGAGTTAATAAATCATTATTTATAACTCAAATTCTCTATTTACTTTATTTATTAACAATAATTAATATTATTGATAGTCTTGAGCCAAAATAATAAAATCATGAATAAAATAATCAAGAAACACCCCTCTTTTCCACTATAAGTACCAACCTCACCACCCATTATTATCGCACCTTAAAATATTTTAAAATAGATTATATTCTTCCTTATTACTCTCCCAAACCTATTCCCCACATTATTGTCTTTCTGGTCTCACCAAAATACCATTTCCAAGTGCCTTAAGGAGGTTCTCAATGAGACGACACTCAAGAGGTAAAACCCTCCCTCTTTCTCTTTTAATTTCTTTTATTTTCTTATCATTACCTCACATCCCCTATCCAAAGTGGAATATTAACTCTGGTATCATATAGATACTTCAATTTTATTATTATTGTGAAATATACATCATCCGGTCTCTTCTCTTCTCCTTTTATTCTAAAAATGAAAACATCACCCGTGAGGTGTTGATTCACCAACTTCATGGACGACGAGTTTTCATTTTTCTATTACCACATTCAAGGATGTTCATAAAACCATTATTATAGTTAATTAATATTTTAATATACATATTATCATTTATATCATGTTCTATAATCATTATTCAAATATAATATTAAGTAAAATTACATAAGTTCACGATGGTCGTATAATCTTACAAAATAAATTAAAACATTTTCATCAACATTTTATCCTATGAATCATCCTAATACCATATAAAAAAATTATATATGTTACCATTTAAACTTATTTAATTTCATTAATACTAAATAATTTCACTTCTGGAGAAGTTATTCCCATTTGAAAATAGATCCCATATTTATACTTAAGGGAAATAACCATAAAATCACGAAACAAATGCTCCTAGGACAACAAAATTAAAATTATAACCCATTTAAATGGATATAAATGAACTTCATAAAATTATAATAAATAAAATATATGTTTAATATATTTTTAATTAAGTAATTAATGAATCTAATTTTATTATTCATGACATTAACTACAAGTACGGAACACTTTCAGACATAAGGTAAGGGTTTCTCATCTCACTTTTATTTCTGTGAGATATGAATTATTCACAAATTATTTATTATGTGTGGTATATTTACACTAAAAGTTTATATATAATATCATTAATATATTTATATTTATGTTATTTAATGATTCATTTAATGAACATTAATTTTAGGGGGCATATAGTTTGACTTTTTTGCATAGTGGTAAGGGAATTCTTAACCCAATTTTTATTCTTCAGGTTAAAATTCTACTCTGTTGATTATGTAATGATATGATT
Source organism: Viscum album (assembly GCA_963277665.1). Lineage (NCBI taxonomy): Eukaryota > Viridiplantae > Streptophyta > Magnoliopsida > Santalales > Viscaceae > Viscum > Viscum album. The sequence continues at coordinate 2,025,002,077 of OY728138.1, forward strand.
ATTTGTAAAATGAATTTTTATTATCGTATGTTTTATTTACACTTGTTTTATGTGTATTTTAATTGGATACATATAATCCATTTATTTTGTTAACACTCACACTTTATTTTAAAAATACTATTTTAAATGTTTTTTTAAAATTCAATATAAATGTTTTTTATTTATAAAAAATGAGAAAATTTTAATTATTTATAAAATACTTAGTGTTTTTAGGAATCAATTATAATTTTAAATGCTTATTTTCAAATAATATGTCTTATTTTATAATTGCGTGGATTTTTAAATAATTGATTCAAGGCTAAAAAGGGTATTTCTCTCTAGAAATTTTCAATGATTTTGTTAGAGTATTCTCACTATATCAACACCGTCTCTTGAGTATTATGCTTAATTAATGTTGATATCTTATGATACCATCTACCATATTTTTTTTATGGTTTATGATCATTTTTAATGAGGATGTAATATCTTGATACCATTCTTCATATTACTCTGGATATTTTATGATTATGTTTACTGATTGGGGAAATTATCTACATTTCATATGCTAGTTATAATATGAATGTATATATTGATACTGTTTCAAAAAATTTATATGAGGAATGAATTGGACTTAGTAAGTGTCAGGTGGGGCCCTCTATATCTCCTTGATTCATCGATAGGTCTCATGAGACAAACCAGACCGAGTTTTGGCTGAGGTCTTACAAATTTATATAGAATTCTTGGTTGAGGCCTTGATGATTTTTTTATGATGTCTGGTATCATACATTCCATCATTATGAGATTAGTTATTGATAATCCATGTGATTATTTGACTGGTGACATATCAATGGGTAAGTATCATTTTCATGTGATTATTTATATCACGTTATTTGATCAGATTTTATTCCTATCATATTATGCTCAAGATTATGTTTTAATGACATGAATTTTTAGTTATTATGCTTTAATTATTGTTTATTATTATTTATGATAGCTTCCATTGTATTCTTATTTATATCCCATCCCGAATGATGTTAAACTGTATCCTCTTTAACTACATGGACTTTGATCCATGTCAAGGCATGGTATGTAGGAAGCCTCACGGGGTTCAAGCCCATCACTCGGTCGTTCCGACCCCCTTCATGTCGGTTCACCCCCATCCCGCATGGTGTTAAACTGTATCCTCTTGAACTACGAGAACTTTGATCTATGTCAAGGCATGGTACGTAGGAAGACTCCCCGAGGTTCAAGCCCACTACCCATCAGATCCCTGGTCCATCTTCACATCGGTTCGCTGACGATGACCTTTCGAACTACGTGGGCTTTGATCCATGTCAAGGCATGGTATATAGAAATCCTCCCTAAGGTTCAAGCCCATCATCCCATCAGACCCCCGTTCCATCTTCACGTCAGTTCGCTGACAACACCATCCTGAACTACGTGGTGTTTGATCCATGTCAAGGAATGGTACGTAGGAAGCCTCCCTGAGGTTCAAGCCCATCGCCCAATTAGACCAAGGTCCCCACTCCTGTCAATTCACCTGCATCCATACCCGAACTATGAGGGCTTTGTTCCATGTCAAGGCAAGGTACGTAGGTAGTCTCTTCGAGGCTCAAGACCAATACCGTTGTCCATCCAGATTCTTACCTGGGCCGCCACATCCTGGTGAGATCATACCACCTCATTCCCCTCCATAGCATTTGGGAATCCTCCCACGTGCTGGCCCCAATATCGGTGTTCCTTAAAGTGTGTTCTTCAATCTGATCCACTCTAGCTAGTGTTCTAATCAGCCATATCTATCTCCTCTAGACGTTAAACTTGTGGCATACCCTGTGTTGAACATGGGAAGCTAAGGAAAACCTCAGATACATGCCTATGGAATATAATTCCTCATGCTCGATGTGGGATGCCTCGGGTTTCCACGCCCTCGAGAAGCCCTATAATAAAGGAAAAAAGATAGACACACCAATTCCCCAGCATCTAGACACGTCAGTGATTTCTCAACCTAACTACTCCCCTAACTAAAGGTTCCTGCCCTGACCAAACCCCTTGGAATGTCCTGACAGAGGCTACGTAATTAACTAGTGTCCATGAATGTATGGCGCCAGGAAGAGTTTCACGAACAATGTATTAAATCTATAAGGGAGACCCGAACTAGGTGATGAGTTCCGAGGAGGAATCCACAGAAGGAAGAACCGACATCCCATCATCCAATTTTGATCAAGGAGCAGACATCCCCGAACAGGGAGCGAATTTCGCAAGCCTTTGGAAAGCATGAATGCGGGGTAACAAAAAGTCGCGCTTGTCACGACCAAGCAGATGACCACACACGCCCCGGAAAAAGCATCAGAAACAGAAATGGTGAACCCGACGTGAGGTTCTTATTCTTCATGTGGAGATTAGTAGTTCTCGAGACATCAGTAGATTGGCATGTCACCAGATTCAAATATCCGGCATTGGGTCCCGCTAAGAAAATAGTAGGCCTAGCATGAAACTCACCCGAAGTTGGGGTAGTAAAAATGTTGGGCATCTCGATTTTTGACGTTGTCAGCATGGATCCCTCTTACTGAACATGGAAGATGGAATGGCACTAGCATACTGGGTGTCGATTTATTTTTCTGTCAGTACTAATGAGCTGATCTCCCTGCCTCTAGGAACCTAGCTGCTGTATCCGGAACCCGATCACCTCCTGCCCACCGATGCAGGGGAAAGGGAAATCTCAATGCGGCTACCCCGTGTGGTTCTGCCTTTTCTACAACAGCCTCGACTATCACAGCTACTGGGCCCCCATGCCCCCTCTCCCCGTCGGAGATTATCCAACGAAGGGTAATCAATGACCTTGTATGTAGGTAAGGGGAGGAAGGGGTCATCCCTATGAGGGACATGGACCGCCTGGATTTAGAGGTGTCTGCGCCTTGCTGTCAACGCCACCCCCGAGGGCTGCGCAGGGAGCCGCTGCTCCCCACTCCGACATTCAATCATTTTGGGAGCCTGTCCCCGGAATGCCTCGACGACTCCATGCCCCACGCCGATGAGGCAGGGGATGTTCAGGCCCGCCCGACGAGAGTTCCATCCCAGGGGTTCCCTGCGAGGGCCCCCACCAGGCCGCACCAGTGCCGTCACACGACTCCCCGAGCTGAAGAGTAGGTAGAATACCTAGCTACACCACCGGTACTGGCCCAGCTGACCTGACGCCAGTGTCGGGCGCAGGTCGAGGAGGACTCCCGTCAGGGGGCATCAACGTTAGCGGCTACTGTGTCTCGAGCCACCACCGAAATGCATCATCACCGCCCTGCATATGCTGAACAGGGGAAACTATATGACCGACTCGTATCGAGGCCCCAACCACCTCACGGGCAGGCTGGGTCGACTCTCCTGGTTTCAGGCATAGGCAGTGGCCACCACAGATTAACCCGCAGTAATTCCACCCAATACGGGGGCCCTCACCATGCAACCACTGTGGAGGATGCGTGCCTTTCCCACTCCCATTCCCAGCTTGGAGGTATACACCATGCCACCTTCAACCCGAATGAGGGCCTTCCCCGTGGCAGCAACACCTCATATGGGAGTCTCTTCCGCACTCATTACACCAGATATGGAGCCGTCCCATCTGCTACGAACCGCCGGGGTGGGGACGTCACATATCTAGTCACTATACGATGTGAGGACCTTCCTCACATTCTTGTAGCAGCCGACGAAGGCCCTCCTCGTCCTGGTAACCAGAGGGTTGGAGATCAACTTTAATTCACCAGCACCCAGCACAGAGGTCCTACCTATGTTCGGTCCAGTCAATACAGGGACCTTCCTCACACTGACGTCACCAAGGGAACTAGGCATGGAGGTCCTACCCGTGCTTCTGTCAGCTCCAACGGGGGTCATACCCGTACCGGCACCCATCACGGAGGTCCTCCCCATGTCCCCTTTGATATTTTCCCCGGTGCTCCTTGCACCTCAGCCCACTCAGGTGAAAATACTCCCCACCCCAACACTAGTATGGCCGAAGGACCTTCTCGTGCCATGAATTGTCCCTTCCCCAAAGAGCCATCCCAGGGTAGGAAGGCGAGTCGTCGCTGCTGCAAGAATAATACCAAAAAGCTTTAGACTGAGATCAAACTGGTCTATTTCTTAGATCATGAAGCAGAGCAAAACTCAGTGGTGAAACCCTCCCCTCGATCCTCTGTGTCGAGGACTAGGGCAGGAACAAGGCGTATCAGCCTCATCCTTCCAGAGTGTGAAGTCCACCGGATTCCCACCTCTCTTCGCAGATACATTCAGGAGGAGGAAGTTTTGGGAGTCCCATAGGTTCTGACCATGCATTCACCACCATCATCACTAGAAACTCCCTCCACCTCGGCCAGGGATCATGGAGAGCTATTTTGGGGACTGATGGCAGTTGAGAAACAGTGTGACCCATCACCGGTAGCCGTGACCCCTGCACTAGAAACTGTGGTTGTCAGCCCATCGTATCGTGATGTCATGGCCAGGTCACCACACTCCTCGGAGGATGGCCTGGAATTCAACGGCCAATCGGACCGTTCTCCATATTCTCCGCTGCCCATTTTACTGTCTTAGCGGTCCACCTCAGTACCACTATCGGTTCCTCCGCCGCCTCCGGTTGACGAGTGGGGAAATACGGGGCCAGACCCTAAATCCAAGCCCAGGAGTTTTTGGAACATTTTTGCGGCGGATCACTTCCCGGAGAAGTTCTGGCTGACGGCTGCATCGAACTTCTGTGCACCAAAATCCCTCACTCCAGAGGAAGTCGAGTGCTTTTGCCAAACCCTATGGGAGATGCACTTCCGTCTTCAGTATCATCAGGTGGTGTACCCCAGGAGCCAAGTGCACTTTGAGGAGATTGGCGAACAATGTCGCCCGGTCGATCTGGACACACTTCTCATGGCCCAGCACCTTGAGTCACCAGGTCGCCAGATGACCCTCCAACGAAAATGCGTTTAGGGTTTCATGGTACTCCGCAAAATTATCAGGGAGGCTACCCCCCATGTGCAAGTCCATGGATGGGGGAAGTATGCTGCCCTCCCCTTCATCCCCATTCGACGGTAACCTGACTCGCTATGTGATATCAAGGACATGACCCCTGGAAGGGTCACAGTCCACATGGTCGACATCATGGACAAGGAGGACGCCCTGGGATTTCTTGATGAATACTTGACCCTTGAGGATGTTCCACCACTGTTGGACCCATCCGGGAGGATTACCCATCAGCTGAGGAACCTCCTAGGTCTCCCTGCACCCACCAAGTCGTTGGTGCTTATCAAAAATGTCGGCAAGGGTAAAGAGCATGTCGGAGCTGTCAAGCATTCTTACCCATCTGTCTTAGTGCAGAAGACAGAGGAAGACCCTGAGAAGACCACGTTGTGCTAGAAACTTACTGAGCAGAAGAGGCTGATCGACGAACTCCTGGCCGAAGGCGATATAGAGCGATGACCCAACTATGGAAATCCTAGACCGGGGCAGCAGGGGTAGGAACAACTCCCTCCCAGTGAGATGCCTCTAGGAAACCCTGATCATACCGCTCCCACAGATAAGGTTGAATCCATAACCCACAAAAATAGGTCACGATACGTCTCACCAAACCCCCTGAACGACACGAAAATCCGAGGAATCCAGCCCGGGTTCCCCCAGCTGCCCCGCAGGTCATTCCACCAGTCACTCCACGAGATTTTGAACTCATCTACAGTGTCGAAGATCCCAGAAAAACACTTTTGGTTAGGGATCCCCATCAAGAGAGGGACCCCCATCCGGATGACCCAATGGTGGCACTCATCGCCCGCCTCGAGGCATTGGAAATGCAGCATGTGGCAGTCCCACCAGAAGGTAAGCCATACCCAGCATGGGTGGATGATATTCTTGCACCACCGGGTTTTGGAAATCCCACTTTCTCTCCCATTAATGGGATGAGGGACCCACCAAAACATCTGGCCCACTTTTCCTCCAGGTGTGGCCCCATGTTGGGGACTCCAGCACAGTAGGAAGCCACCAAACTCCGATGCTTTGTGCAGACATTGGAAGGCCCCGCATTCGTCTGGTACAACCAGCTCCCCATTGGAACAGTGACCGGCTGGGAGGCTCTTCGTCGAAAGTTCCTATACTAGATTAGCTCCACCACGCGAAATACCAGCATCGCAGACCTCTTCAGGTGCAAGCAAAGGCCCGATGAGCGATCCGCGAACTTCATCTCCCAGTGGAAGGGGCTCACATACTCCCTTGACATGCCACTAATTCAGGAGAAATTACTGATGATGTGCATGGGGAATGTCAAAAAAGAACTGGTTCCTTCCCTTATCACTCAGAACTACCCCGAAGGGTTCCGAGACTTCTCAGATAAGGCCCAATGCCTCAAAGAAGCTCTGCAGTAGGCTAGTCAGGTACATCCGCTGCCCCCTGTGATCCCCGCAAGGAGGGCTATCAGAGCCAAGCCCGCCGCGGTGGCCCAAGTAGAAGACCCCAGGAAGATTGAATTGCTGCAAGTAGCACCGGATCTATAACCTCAAAGATGCCCTCCACCTTAGGAACAACCTCCTGCCCAGCAGTGACCACCTCAGAATCGGTAGGTTCCCCCGCGCAATGCGCCACCACCGCCTAGGAGAGATAATTAGGCTCTGCCTCCTCGGTAGGCTCTTCCAGCCCCTCGTCAGGGCCAAGATCCCCGAGCTCCCTACCTAGAGAAAAGGCACCATAATTACTCGTTTAATGAGGATCAGGTCCCCGGTTACTTCCATAGTGCCCTATAGCATGGGATCATGCGCTTTCCTGAGTGCAGATGGCCAGTAGAGGCGAATCTCACCCATCGCCCAAACTATTGCCCCTATCATCAGATTTTAGGGAACACCCTCAAGCAGTGCTATGTGTTTAAAGACTGACTCCAAGACCAGGTCGATAATAACATAGTTAGGCCGGGCCCGGCCCCGACCCAAGTGGAGAGTGTCTTTGTGAGGTTAGTAGGCGGTAGCGAGGAAGAAGGTGAGTGGAAGCAGGTTTCCAGACGTGGATCCCAGAAGTACGATGACTGGATGGCTTGTAGAATAGTCTCCCATGCCCATGGTATTATTCGGGAATGCCTAAATCAGCCGAATCCTTCAAAATCTGCGACTAGAGACTCTGTATCATCATCTCAGCTGGCCTCTTCCCAGAAGAGCAAGCATCAGCGGCGCAAGAAGAAGCAGCATGCTCCACCAATGCCATCGTCATCCCGCACTCTCGGTGACTTCATTCCCCCTGAGATAGTGATCCCTCACAGAATCTACCCAGTGGTGGATGGTTCGTCAAGTGATAGTCAAGGGTACACTTCAGTTAATACCGTGGAGTTGGTAAACCCCTATATGACTCCCAGTGAAGGGGAATGCCAGGCGAACCTCCCCAACGTCCCCAGCCGACGCCAACATCGGTAGAGCCGTGACCATATTGGTCATCAAGGCACATCAGCTGGCACTTTCATCCAGGCCGTGCATGCCACTGAAACCAGACAGCAGGCCCAACACAGAGCTCAGCACGCACAACCTCCTCATATGGTGTCCTCAGACCTACCTCCACCACCGTTTGTGCTACTAGATCAGGCAGAGCTGCCTCATCGACACCGCATCCAGTCTCACCCTAATACATGCCAATTTTAGTCATCTGGTCCTCGTCCGATAGCTACTCTTCAGGCCTCAACTAGTGAGCAACGGGACGTGCCTAGCACTAGCCAGTCGCCGGTCCAGCCGGTAGAGCCCGTCGTGCCTCTAATTGCAGAGTGGCCTCCTATAAGCAGAAGTTCGCGCTTGGCACAGAAGTATGATTTCCTCAAACATCTTCCCAACATTCCAGCAAGTCTCTCTATCCTTGAGGCTATTCGCCTATCGTCAGACATGCGTGGGGAGCTTGCTGAGGCCCTAAGGAGTCCCCTCCAGTTTGAGACGGAGGTAGCAGCTGCATAAGCCTTCCACGCTGAGGCAATTGAAAACGCCGAGTTCCATGCAGTTATCTCATTCTCGGGTGAAGATGAAGACCCTCCCATATAGGGACACCTTCTTCCATTGTACATCACTGGCCAGTTCAATGGCGTGGAAGTCCGCCACTGTCTTGTTGACACGGGCTCTGGGATTAACCTAATCCTGAATCGGACACTACGGAAGATGGGTTTGTCTGAGGATGATTTAACTCCCTCTGACCTCAGAATCCATGGATACTATAGGACCGAGCATACCCTGGTTGGAAAGATCTATTTGAAGACCCAGTTCGGTGGCCTAGTTGCTAGTACCGAATTCATGGTTGTCTCCCAGGACACTGCGTACAACGCATTGATGGGCAGGCCGTGGCTCCACCTGCATGCAGTAGTCCCTTAGTCGCATCACCAATGCCTCAAATACTCAGTCAATGGTCGAGTAGACGTGCTCCAAGGAGATGCATCTCCTTTTGCCTCTTGTGAAGCCTGCTATCTAGACACCAACTATTACAAGATCAAGGATAAGAATATTCTGGCAAGTGAGGTTGAACCCACCCCGGTCACAAGTGATCCCTCGGCAGGCTTGGATGACGCCTATGTCTTCCCAATACATCTATTGGAGGCCAAGAACCCTGACACGGGGCAATAATTTGTTGTTTCGGGTACGAGGGGAAGGAATATTCCCAAGTCCAAGCAACAAAGAAAAATAACCTCATACTCCTACACCAACCAGGCTTGGGTGATCCCAGAACCTCCTACCCATGTACGGTATCAGGATGTCCGCTCCATGGCAATGACAGTACGTCATACATATCTATTCCACCAGGCTGTAATTAACCGACTCAAGCCAACGTGACACTAATGCTTTGATATCATCAAGCGTGGCCCTTTAGGCCGAAGGCCAGATAGGATTGGATCAACTTCCTTCATTTCCATGGTTTCAGCGGCACATGAATATCCAGATGCACTGTCCACTGCTGTCCAGGCTAGTACTAGCCTCCCGTCAGGTTCCTATGATCTAGGGGAAGCCTCACCTACAGGGAATCCCTCCTCTGCAAGTGAAGAAGAGGATTTGGAAGACACTCCCCCTACCATTGAAGAAGTCATCTCTACCACGGCCGACGAACTCGTACAAGTGAACCTTGGTAGTGGGGCAGACCTAAGACCCACATTGATCAGTGCCACCATGTCCCTTGAGGAGTAGAAAAGATATGTGAACTTTCTTAAGCATCACCGTGATGTGTTCACCTGGAGTTACGATGAGAATCCAGGACTAGATCCCCAGGTAGCCATCCACCGCCTTGGTCTCCCGACAAACCATCACGGATTCAAACAGCCTCCCAGAAAGATACACCCTTATCACGGTGACATGGTTGAGGCCGAGGTTTACAAGCTCATCAGAGCCAAATTCGTCAAGAAAGTCCAATACCACAAGTGGATGGCCAACATTTTGCCAGTCAGGAAGAAGAACGGGCAGATCAGAGTCTGCATCGACTTCCGCGATCTCAACCGCCATTGTTCGAAGGTTGATTTTACCCTTCTAGTGACAGAATTATATATTGATGCTATAACTGGGTTCCAAGCCCTCTCCTTCATATATGGGTACTCTCGGTACAACCAGATCCTAATGGCCCCCGGAGACAAGGAGTCCACCGCTTTCAGGCCCCCCAAGGTACTTTCTGTTACCAGGTTATGCCCTTTGGCCTGAAAAATGCAGGTGCCACCTATCAGCAGGCCTTGCATCGCATATTCAAGCCAATCCTGGGAACATTGGTGGAATTCTATGTGGACGATCTGGTGGTAAAATCTCACTAGCGCCAGGACCATCTCAAGAACCTTGATAAAGTGTTCGATTTCCTCCGTTACTGCCACCTGAAGATGAACCCGTTGAAGTGTGACTTTGGGGTCACTTCCGGGAAGTTTCTTGGATTTTTTGTTAGGCACCGAGGCATCGAGATCAACCCTGATAAGATCAAGGCCATCAACCAAATGCCTCCCACAAGCAATATTTTGGAGCTTCGAGGTTTTCAAGGCCACCTAGCATTCATATTCTGGTTCATCGTGAACTTTTACGGTAAGTGTAAGCCCTTTTCTCGTCTCATGAAGAAGGGAACCACCTATGAATGGGATGAAGAGTTTCTGACCGCATTTGAGGAAGTCAAGTAGTATCTGCTCCAGCCTCCGGTCCTAATGCCACCCATCTCCGGAAAGCCGCTGATCTTCTATGTCACTACTCTGGATCAATCTCTCAGTGCCCTAATTTCCCAGAAGAATAATGACTGGACAGAGAATAGCCTCTACTACCTCAGCCGCATGCTCCTCGATACGGAGACCAGATACTCCCCTATCGAGAAGAGATGCCTTGCACTCGTATTTTCTATACAGAATTTGCAACATTACCTACAGCCCCACTAGGTACAGTTGGTCTCCCGGGTAGACCCGCTGAAGTACATCCTGAACGGCCCCATGTTGACTGGACGACTAGCGTGGTGGGCGGTAACTCTCCATCATTTTGACATCAAGTTTGTGCCTCAGAAGGCTATCAAGGGGCAGGCATTGGAATACTTATTAGCTGCCCATCCAACCTCCATGGACCAGTCTGTGGACCTGGACTTTCCTGATGAGGCAATCCTCTCGGTAGACCATGCCATCCCATGTTGGAAAATATAATTCGACGGTTCCTCTTGGAGTCCCACTGGTAGGAGGCTCAATGATCCTAGGCTCAACAGATTGGGCCTGGGTATTTTCTTCATTACCTCGATGCAAGCCGTTCTGCCATACTCATTCCTGTTGTCAGAAGGTTGCACCAACAATGAAGCAGAGTATCAGGCTCTCATCACTAGCCTCGAGCTGGCCCTTGAGATCGATGTACCCCATTTGCATGTAAAAGGGGATTCCGAGTTAGTCATCAAGCAAGTCAATGAAGACTATGTTTTCAGGAGTCCAGAGCTCATGCCATTGTTGGAGTGCACCCTCAATCTAATGGCACAGTTCCATTATCGACTGGAGGTTACCCATGTCCCTCGGTCACAGAATGGTCGAGCGGACGATTTGGTCGGTTTAGCTGCGTCACTTGCAGAACCCGAGAAGGATGATCTGATTATAAATGTGGTACACCAAAGAGTCATTTCCCCCATCACCCTGGAGGATGACGATGACCTGCGAGTGAGCCATCTTACTGCTGGACCCTCCATGTCAGGAGCCCCAGGTTCTTCAGATCCAGTGATCTAAACCAATCCCGACTGGATAGCACCTTTTGTCGAGTATCTCCAAAATGGCTGTCTCCCAGATGATCTGGCCGAGGGTGAGCGGATCTGATGATGTGCACTGCAGTTTACCCTCCAAAGTGGTCCTAGTATTGAGGAAATCCTCTATAAGCGCGGTTTCTATGGTTTTCTCCTTCGTTTCATTCAAGGAGTCGAGATTTCTCAGGTCATGCAAGAGGTTCATGCCGGTTCCTGCAGCACCCACCAGGTTGGGATGAAGCTATCCCATCAGATCCGAAGGCTGGGGTACTTCTGGCCCTCTATGATCTAGAATTGTATTGAGTTTTCCAAGAGATGTCATGCGTTCCAAGTGCATGATAACTTCCTGCATCAGCCGCCAAAACCCCTCCACTCCACCACATACTCTTGGCTATTTGCGGTATGGGGAATCAATTTCGTGGGACCCTACCCACCGGCAACATCTTTCTAGTTCCGGTTTATCCTGACCGCTACATATTTCTTCTCCAAATGGGCAGAAGTAGTCCCACTCAAGGAAGTCAGTGCTCGATCCATTATTGATTTTGTGAGCTCTAACATCATCTACCGATTTGGGTTCCCTCACACTGTCCTCACTAATAAAGGCACCAACATTCGAGTAGATGAGCTGAAGAAATTGTACACCAAGTACAACATTCTCTCCAACAATACATCCCGCTATCACGCGCAAGAAAACAGGAAGATTGAGGTGTTCAACAAAACCCTCTCTAATATTTTGCAGAAAATGGTTGGCAAGAACAAGAAGAGTTAGCCGGAAAAGATCCCCAACGCCCTCTGGGATTATCGTGCAACGACTCACAATTCCACCCAGGTGACCCCATATTCCCTGGTGTATGGGGCCGAGGCCATCCTGCACATCGAGACCCAGATTACATCATTACGAACTGCATTCTATGACCAGCAGGCGCCAGATAAGGTGGCTGAAATCCGTCCAGCTGAATTGGAAGCACTTGACGAGAGTAGGCTCCATGCCCTGCACAATCTGGAAAGGCATCAGAATAAGATAGTTAGAGACTTCAACAAGAAGGTTCGCCTTCAATATTTCCTGCAAGGAGACCTGGTATTGGCCCTCTGAGTGCCGATGATCCACGATAAGAAACCACCCAAGTTGGAGCCCAAATGGGAAGGACCTTACATCATTCAAAAGATTTACTCTAATGGTGCATATTCCTTGGCTACCATGATTGGTAAGAACATAACGCCTCCCACCAATGCCAAATTCCTCAAGAAATACTTTGCTTGAGCCCGATAGTCCTGCACGACCTTAAAATACGCGACGGCCCTGCATGACCTTAAACTATCCAGTCCAGCATGAATTTAAACTGTGCATCGTCCTGCATGATGCTAAACTGCATCTTGAGAACTACGCGTGGCTTGATTCCCATCCTTATGGGATATGTAGGAATTCTTGGAAGTCTCGTTTTGAGCCCAGCCCCAAACTATTCTCTTTCAACTATCCCCCTGGGTATAGTTCTCTCAGAGTATCCTCGCATGATATGGTGTATGCTTCCTTAGCCCCACTCATACAATGATTATAAGGGTCACACCGTGTGCCCACCCTTGTTCTTATATCCTCCCATGTCTTTACCACACAACATTAAACTGCATGGCCTTCAAGAAATACGTATGGATTGATTCCCATCCTTATGAGATACGTAGGAAAGCCCAGACATTTCGTCTGTTGGCCCAGCCCCAAACGCCAGAATCTTCCACCCGGGTTAAGATGTGTGGAGAGGGTGCAATTTTTACCCAATTCATGTTGAGCTAACCTCGATCCGGTCATACGTCCCACTCCCTGGAGATGTTCGCCTCTTGGAGATATGGGTACAGATATGCTTCACCTACTCCTTGACTAGGATTATGTCACCTTCCTCGTCCGGAAGGGCCCCTAAATGCTATAAATTCTATGCCTAAGGGCTCTATCTTACCACTTCGGGCCAACAACCCTGAGGATGTCAAGCAACAAATGGATACAAATCCCGAGTTTCGAATATGTTCAACGGTTGATGCTCATTTGTTGCTCCTGAATCTGTGTTTCCAGCATGTTCAACAACTGTCCTGGATCGTTAGGGACACCCCAAGGGGTCCCAAACGTCGAGTTTAGTGGTTCATTCTACCCCGTTGTATCTCCAAGCGACAAACTCCCTCCGGGCGATGCCGACTGTTAGGCCCCTTGGCATTTTTCGGGCCCCTGGCCCGAGTTCTCTCTCATAGGATTATGCGGTGTGGTATGGGATTATGTAATCATTCACGTCGGGTTACTCACCACACCAAAAACTTACTTGTTAGGATATCCTACCCCTGGGTATCTTCAAGAACTATGTGCGGCTTGATTCCCATCCTAATGGGATACGTAGGAACACTCAAATGTCTAGACTTTGGATCCAACCGCATCTCTCAGATATCTCCATTTCACCTTGGCCCCTTGGCCTACCCTATCCTCTATGGACACCTTCATAGATCCTCTTCGGCGGTTCACCAGTGTGCTTAAGGGTACTCTGGTTTAGTACCTGTAATTTCGGACTCTGCTCGAACATGCTTCCACCCACTTTTCAGGCTTTGTGTTTCTCTTCATTAGGGCTTCCATCACCCTTCACACCCGAAGGGACCCCAGAGTGGCATGGATTCTAGGCCTAAGGGCCCTCCCACCATTACGGACAAACACCCCCGAAGGTCACGTACAACAAATCGATACAAATATTGCGTTGCGAATATGGTCAGCGGTCGATGCTCATTTTTTGTTCCCACTTCAGGCTAATGCGATATGGATACTGCATTTCCGCCACGGTTAACAGTTATCCTCTATCACCACTCCAACCCCATTAAGCCCAAAATATTGGTTACATGATTCACATCCCTCTCCACCTCATCATGTCCGAATAGAACTTCGAAGCTCTTGGTATTATTCCTCAGTACGCATCTGCACTTTAAGAGGACCAGAGCTGTTATAGGGGCTCACTGATTGCCCTTTTGTGTTCATTCCATGTATTTCAATAGAACTCTTCCTACCTTGTTTCCCACACTGAGTTTGACTCACGTGGGCTTAGGGATCGGTTCAAGGTCTGCGCTTACTTGGAAGGTCTCCATCCGCGTAGGGTCCGATCTCGAAGACCATAAACTATGATCTCCTCAAAACTATGAGAAACTTGCATTACCATCATCAAGGGATACGTAGGAATTCCCTGACCTCTTATCTTCGGGTCCGACCTGAGTTTGGATAATTTGTCTTTTCTGTCCCGCCTTCTGGACTTGACTACGGGACCGCGTGGCATGGTACAAGATTATGCCCTTATGCACGTCGGGTATGCAATGACTGCACCCCATGCACCCCATCCTAAAAAATTAGCCCTCATATTTCCTGTCCCGCTTGTCCCGCACGACATTAAAAGGCACCCTCTAGAACTACGTAGAGATGGATCCCCATCCTTATGGGATACGTAGGACAACCCAGTTGTCTCGTTTTTGGGTCCAGCTCAGCTAAGAGCTAGCTTCCCCAGCCCCTTTCACTCTTACCTTTATATAGGCCCCTTGGCCTGAGGTCCCCCTCTCAGAATTGCATCCATTGTGATGTGGAATCATGTCCCCATTCACGTAGGTTATGTTTCATCACACCGTACCCATTCCCCACCTAGAATCATCTCTGCTACGTCTGCGCTGCGCGGTGTTGAAATGCTGGTCCTATCACATGACCCTAAACTGTGCCACTATCATCCTTCCCACACGAAAAAAATGGCACTGCATTGTGATGGAATCACCGTAGGGGACATCAAGTTGGTTATTGGTTGTATTCCAGACCATTTTTCAACACCTACTACAACTTGATTCTTGTGGCGACACTAGGGCCTACTACCCTAGGCTTGTCGCTCCACAAAAAAAAAACTTACCTTAAAGGACAAACAAGATTTATCAAATACCGCTCCTTTTGGTGTGTGGGACATGCCCACACAACACTTTTATCCTTGGAATGGGTACCTCACCATGACCCCTTTTCAAGAACTACGTGCAGCTTGATCCCCATTCTCATGGGGTACGTTGGAACGCCTGTGTACTTTGCCTCAGGCCCAGATCAACTGTCGTTTTTGGTCTCTCGACCTAAAACCTCTTCCCAGGAACACAAGGTGGTCAGAACCCCCAGTTCCCATTCACCTCGGGTTTTGTAGTTACCCTGTAAGGTACCTCCCATGTTTCCTACCACCTATGGTCCGAGTTCTACAACCTTAAACTAAGATCTCCCTACAGGGAGGGACTCAACTCCCTCTATCTAATACATCTCGTTGTCGTACTCAGACGCGTTTTGAAAAAGATCTCGAAGTGTGGAATTTTCCTGGAGACATTCCTCGCGTTCCATGTCCAAGCTTCGTGGATCCCCATCCTCTTCCACATCCAAAAGGACCCCCAGAAGACATGGATTCTAGGACTAAGGGATCTCCATAGATTCTAGGCCTAAGGGATCTCCCATCGTTTTGGGCCAACGTCCCTAAGGATTTTTGACAACATTTGCGATAGGTCCTGTGTTTCGAACATAGTCAACGATCGACCCTCATCTGTATGTTCCCATTCCAGGCTAACGTGATGTGCATGCTTCATTTCCACCTCAGTCAACAGTTATCCTCCATCGTCAAGCCACCATCATTGTGATCCAGATCTCTAGCTTCATGATTCACACATTTCCACTCTCTCATGTTTAAGTGTAATTACGACATACTCGGCTCTATGTCTTCGCGCGTATAGGTGCGCTTCATGGGCGAGTTAGTATCATTGGGACGATATTCAACGAGTATCCCTTCGTCCTAACATGCCCCTTCTTGTGTCAGGAAAGTCTCATCATTACTTCTTGTTTCCCACACCAAGCATGACTCACGTGGGCTTAGTAGTTTTGGTGGGATGTGTACCAACATGACCAGGCTTTTCATCGTCCCGAATGATGTTAAAATGTGCCCTTAGAACTACGTGCATCTTGATTCCCATCCTCATAGGGTACGTAGTAATTCCCGACCACTCTGCCTCGGGCCCAACCCGATTCTCACTCTTGGTCCCTCGACCTGAAGAGTTTCCTCCGGGGGTACGTGGTGTGATTTGGACTCCAAGTCCTCATTCACTTTAGTTTCATAGCTACCACACCACATGCTCCCTGGGGTCTTCCCTTTAATTCCACATCCTATCGTATGACGTTAAACTGAAGCAGTTCATATTCCCTCAACACATGACACTAAACTGCGGTTCTACCCTGAACAAGTTTAGGATGCCCCATGTTAGTCATGGGATGCACCAGAGCCTCTTCCAGAGAGGACTTCACCTGCCAGTGTTGGTCTATGATTACACTGTGCTTCCAGAACTACATACGGCTTGATTCCCATCCTCATGGGATACGTAGAGACACCCCGGTATTTCACCTAGGGTCTAGCCTCAGGAATCCTAAAATCTTGTTCCTCCCCATTTCTGGCCCATGGCCTGACCCCTCATGAGGGACCATGTAACTGTAACTGCACCACAAATAAGTCCGGGATACCCCAAGATGACATTGGGAAGTGATGGCTCCCTCACCAAAGAGGTCCTGTCTGATAGAACGAATGATCCATGATCAAACCGATGCGTCCATCCAGTGTGCTTCCACCATAGTGGTGTAATTTCAGGAGTGTTGGATTCTATTCGAGAAAACCCTCACTCAATGTTCCACGCTTTGCATGTCCCTTATTTGGACCCTCGTCCTCTTTCATGTCTGGAGGAACCCCCTAATAGTATGGATGCTTGGCCTATGACCTGCCTACTGTCCTGGGCCGACGTTCCGGAAGACTAATGGATAGAATTTTGAGTGAGGTCCCGTGTTTCGAACATTTTCAACAGTCGAACCTCATTTGTTATCCCCATTTCAGGCTAACGCAATAAGGATACTATGTTTCAAACATGGTCAACAGTTATCTTTCATTGTCATGCCACCCCCATAGCGTTTTGGATTTTTGGGTATCGTGATTCACACCTTCCATTTCCTTATATTCGGAATAATCCCAACGCCGCTGGCGTTACCCCACTCGTGCACCAGAGCACATCAGAAGAACATCTCGTCGATTGTTCTATGGTTTTAATCCTCCGATCAGGCCTCTCCCAAGTCTTCCCAGAAGATCCAGATTGGTTACTTAAACCCCAGATACTCGAAGCTTGGTCGACGCATTATATTCAGGTGGAATATCATGGTGATCACCCCTTGTTTCTCACATTGGGCTCGACCCGCGTGAGCTTAGGGACTGACCACTGGACATTTCACGAATTTAAAAGACGCGTATAAAGCCAACCTCGAAAACAAAACTCATGCATACGAATAAATCAAAACATGAAAGTACATCTGAGAGTTTTTGATACTTACAACACTCGGGGGTTTATCCCTCCCATGAATGGGTTTACCCCGTCAAAAGAGAGCTGCAGTTCCGCCAACCTCCGACTTGTGGCATCCAGGAGTTGCTGCCGCTGACTCAACTCCCGCTCTTCCTCAGCAGCAATGGGACACAGTTCATCAGCCACAGTTTGGGACCACTTTACATTAGCCTAAATGACGACCATTTCTTCAGAGGCTCACCTCATACACTCTTCTGCCTCTGCCAGCTGGGCCTTCAATCGCGAGATCAGCTCCTATTGTTCATTAAGAGAGGCTGAGTGCTCATTCGCCCGGATCTGTAGCCACTGGAATTCATTTTCAGCCTCCCAGAGTTTCTTGGTGTTGGTCTCCTTCCTCCGTTTTCAGCCCATGCTAAGGCCGCAATCATACTCCCGGATCTTCTCCACCATAATATCTCGAATGATCAGATGAGGACGCTGGGAATCCACTCCCCCAGCACACAGATCGCGTATCCGTGAGCGAAGCCTGCCCATTTTGTCTAGCCATAATGCCTGGGAGGTCTTCTCGATAAAGCGCACGATCAACTTCCATGATCGGCGACAGACTATATCATTGTCCTCTTCGTCAGAGGTCGTCTCTTCCCAGTCCGCATGGTTGGGAGGATCGTATGCAAGATACACCCTCAATAAATCTTCAGTGGGATCTATATCTGGTGTTGGATCAGGCGTGACATTTGGCGTCGAAACAGTCATGGAAGGACTTGGGTCGACCAATCGATCCTCGTCATTGGACCCCACCTCAATGACCTCATGCACGACCCCGCTGGTGGTCCTGCCAATGATAAGGGGAGCTGCAGCTTTGGTGGGATGGGTAACTATCTCCACGATTACTGGCATGCCCCTGAGAGGGGCACCACCAGAAATCATTACTAGCCTCGTCGCAGCGGCCAATTCCAGTCGAAGAACTGTACGTAATAGGGAAGGGCACTGACATTAGTTGGTACAATCAACGTATGACAGTAATAAGCTCAGTTGAGAGGGATTACAGAGATCAAAATCCTGGTGCCACTCCTGAGTTGATATTGATGGGTCCCCAAAGCGTGCCCCCCTGTATATTGTCGGGAGGTACAAAGATTCTGGAGGAGCCACCTTGAATGTCCCAACCCCACTAGACACAGAACTAGATGCGGCCACAGGTGCGGGTTCCGAGGATCCTGTATCATCACCCACCGAGGGGCGAGAACAAGGTCTCTGTACAGGATCCTCCTGCGTGGTTCAAATATTGGTGAGAAGCCCATAATGACCTGATAGCAGGCCATGAAGAAAGAAATTTTGAATATTCCCTTGAGAACCTCCGTGAAATCATCGCTATCTGAGTCTTGATCATCGACTTCTCCTTCCTCCATTGGGCTCCCTCCGCCGGCCTCGTCCCCCCGAGAGGATTTGTCTGATTCTTCCGATAGGGGGAAACACTCTCTTAGCTCAATGACCGACAGCTATGGGGGAACTATCTGGTTCAACAGTACCCTCACCCGGTCTGTCATTAGATTCATGGCACCCTTGGAATTCATGAAGTCCTTTAGATCAACCAAATATTTCTCCGACTCCGCCGGAGACACTGTGAAACCGGCTCGGATAGGGCCTATACCCGGTAGGTCCGTCCTGAGACGATTTAGGTGTTGCCACATCTTGGGTAGGCTGAGAAACTGCCGGTTGACATCCCAAATTTCCCAGGCCTCCATGAAAACAACATTCTCTGGCATGTCAATATGGTGCAACCGTTTCCCCGGAGCCTGAGTGGATATCCTGTGGAATCCCCTCGGTGGCCGCCCCTCCGGATGGATTTGATCTTCTAAGACCATCGGATCCGCTGAGGCTACTGGATCCACCGCCACTACCTCACCCCCAGCCAGTGCAGGTATCGCTGCCACGACAACCCTTCCTCCACGAGAATCCCTTGATGCCCTCCGACCCCGACCTCGAGATAGGGGAGGCCCACCATCACCAGCTCGAACAGTTGACTGCTTCAGCATTTCCCCCGGATAAGATGCCTCCCAGCTTTTGGCATACTCCTTCACTAGCCCAAAGGTGGCAGTAGGTGGAGGCAATGAATTTCTCATTTTCCCATATTCTCGTGTGAACATGAGCCACAATTGCCTCATCACACACAGGTGCTCTTCGTGGCGCACCTCCCAGCAGATCTGCGGGGTCAGCCGCTGCAGGTACCTGAATTGCCTTACGAACTGATGAGGGGTGTACGGCTCACAGAGAGGCTCATGGTCCACAGTTTCCACCAAGACTCCACCTCATAAGGCCAGGATATAGGTCCGATGCTCTTCCATTCCCCGACCGTCGTCGGTGAGTACCCTCGTCGGAAATGGAAATAGGTGGAAGTTGAACTCGTTCGCTTTCCACACCCGGTTTAGCACCAATGGTACAATCAATTTGACTAGAAATCTCCTGAAATCATTTAGGATGGATAGATGGAATTTTGAACCTGGATCCGAGATGAGGTTTGGGTACTCGTAAATCCCCCTGATGTGCGTCTTGATCCACCCATACAGGAGATGAAAGGGCCCGCATATCCTCAGCGACTTCTTGCCCTCGCTAACATGCCGTAGAATCTTGTACAATCTGGCGAGCATCGAAATCCCCAGATTGACCCACCCCCCTATGGTGAGCATGGATTCCATGATGAATTAACTGGGCCGCACCCCCATGTTGATATCCCTCACTGGTAGGATCCAACCACAGATAGGGCCGTGATAAACGCCGCCAATATGACTATCAGCTTCTGTTTGGTGCTGACACTGAAACCCCATGTCTTCCATTGGCTGTCCTCCAAGATCCACCTATACGAATGCTCCTTTCCCCGTTGAGACCCATATGGGAAGGTTCGAGGCCTCGCGGGAAACTCTCGATCCATCGGGAAGTTCAAGAACTGCTCGAACCACTTCTTAAAGTGGACGTCCCTCGCCGCTTCTTTATCTTCTCCAGGGACCAGTCCCATCAGTGCCATCACCAACTGTGACATATGATCTGGATCCTCCCACACACTTATGACAGGGAGGAACTCATCGTACATATCCCCCAAGATCGGGACCCCTGAAATCTGATGGACATCCCACAAACTAATGCCAACCTCCCCATGGTGCAAGTGAAAAGTTTTGGTCCTAGACGACCATCTGCTCAAAAGCTCTGGAATCAGCAATTTCAGTTGATAAATGTGGAATTGGGAGGCCCATGCCGCCTCATACAATCCCACTCTCCTCATCTCAGCTCCAAACTCCTCGCATGAGGCACCTACCCAGTAGGCCCATGCCCAGTCATTTGTGAAGTTGCCGCCCTGGCGTATGTCCCACTCATCAGACCACCCCTTCTTTGAATCCATCAAGGATGCCTTCAGTATTGTGCGGTACATGGGAGGGGACATCTCCGACTGTAATGGCTTCCCATCAACATTGTTCAGGTGATTGTACAGGCAGTCAGCGGTGACAGGCGTGAAGTCTTCTTGTGCGTGACCATCAGCCGCCCTGAACCATTGGCACTGGCATAGTGTGCTCATGAACCAGTAAGTTGGTTCGTCCCTACTTGCCTCAGGAATGAAGACGTCGTCCCTCGGCCCGAAGCTATATAAGGGCAGCTTCCTACACAACGAATAGTTCTTCTAACTCTCCGAGAGAAGTTCCATCAATGAATTGTGGTCTGAGTGGCTACGAACCAACTCCCGTAGGCCCAGACAATTTTCCATCTCATCTCTCTGGGCGGCCTCTGTGAGCACCCCCAGCGCAGCTTCTTGATGGGCCATTGCGTTTCAGAACTCGGACAAATATTCAGCTGGGGTCGCGAAGCTCATTCGCGAAGATCATTCGCGAAGACGAATCGTGGAGCCTAACATCGGCCTGCAAATGCATATTCACGTGGCGCGGTCATAGAGTCAGAGACTCGTGGTTTGTCGTGAAGCCCAATTCACGGAGAGCAGGCATAGAGTACATGGAGCTTAATGAATCGAGAGCACAAAAGGGCAAAATCTCAGAGAAGGGAATGGAAAAAAGATATGAATGCCCCCTATTTATAGGCGGCGGCCTTCGGAGCTTCGCGGTGTGTCCATCCCGCACGGAGCTTCGTGGCACGCCCGACCCGCGAGGCCCCTGTCCACCTCGCACACCCTCTTCTCGAGTGAGCACCACGAATGGTCATTGATTTTGGAAATTTCCCTCAGACTTCGACCCTTGATCCCTCCACGGATCCAAGTATGAGGGAGGGAATTTTTTGGCGCCAAAATGTTGGAAGAAAAGAAAGAAGAGAAAGAGGCCCCACGGACGGCTTCGTGAAGCTACGTCGCGGAGTTCCCCCCAAGCAATGCGGCTGCCACGAAGCAAAGGAAGCGGGAACCTCCATGAACGCCCCTGACATCCACGAGGCTTCCACGAAGCAAAGGAGGCGGTAACCTCCGCGAACTCACCTGATGTTCGCGAGCCCACCACGAAGAAAAGGAGGCGGTAACCTCCACAAACACCCCTGACGTTCATGAACCCACTGTGAAGCAAAGGATGCGGTAACCTCCATGAACGCCCCTAACGTTCCCGAGCCCGTTGTGAAGAAAAGGAGGTGGTAACCTCCACGAATGCCCCTAACGTTCGCAAGCCCTCCGTGAAGTAACCCAATCCCTCTTCACGCCGTGTGAGCTTTGCTTCGCGGCACCTATCTCCTATAAATAATGGGGTTTCCCTGAGCCCAATGGACAAACAATCCAGCCTTTCACCTTCCTAGCTCCCAAATCGCGAAGCACCCTTTGCTCTGCGAATCATGAGCTACGCGAGGTATTTATGCTTCACGAGGTGCCTCTGCATTGTCTCGTTTTGATCCCCTCTTCCGAGAGGGATGCCTTTCACGAAGACCAAGGGCCTTCGCGAAGGAATGGGATCCCTAAGGGGACCCGGGTCATTAGGGAATGTTTATGCTTCGTGAATAACCCCTCATGTACATGTGATCCATATGAAAAGACAGGGTTACTTTACTTCACGAAGCACCTTAATTCACGATGCTCTGCTTCGTGAAGCGCCTGTGCTCTGCGAGGCTGTACTCCGCGAATGCCTTTACACTTCTCGAAGCACCTCCCACTTGAACCTCTGCCCCATGCCAAGGCCAAGGCACCCCACTTCGCGAATCACATCCCTTCGCAAGTTCCCTTCACCACACAGAGTAATCGGGCTCCACGAGGCCCCTGCCTATGGACCCCTCTACTTGGAAAACCCTTTTCCCGTGTTACCCTCCAGGTCTGTGTGATGCGATTTCAAAGTCCCCTAGATGATATCGCCCGTAGCCTTGCTTCTCCTAATGCTTCTTCGCATAGTCACACTAACGGCTATTGCTTCTTCGCATAGCCACGCTAACGTGGACCCCTCGATGGTTCACTCTGTGACCCCCCTTCTCTATGGCATTACCGGTACCTTCCCTCCCACAAGGAGCAGAGGGTACCGGTTATGTAAGTCCTAGGGGTTTGTAGTAATCCCACCTTGTCCGAGCTGCATGACGTTAAACTGCCAAGCACCTCGTCCTCAACACAAGATGTTAAACTGTGACATGCCCCCCAAGCATCCTATGCGGGGTTCCTCGACTCGGGAATTTTTTATTCCCACTTGTCTCCATGGGGATGAGATCACCCCTCACAGGGGATGATATACTCCTTGTTGGGGCAGCGTTTGTCCATGGGGGAAGGGCAAACATCTTGGCATAAGTCCCTAGCCTTTCTTGCAGGAGGCAGCACCCATGCACCCCCGTACTTACCTGGTGCCAAGGAGTAAGGGGGGAGATGGTCATAGGGGCCTTTTGTTACCCTTTCCTCCCCCTCTGCACTTTTTCACCCTCGGGCCACCATCCTGGAGTAAGTCCCAGCACCTTGGGCCTCCCAACGCATAAGCCCCTCTTCGCTTCCCACAGACGCACCTTTCACGACATGATCGTCTGGTCCCTGCTGCCTCTTGTTTCTCACACTGAGCATGACTCATGTGGTCTTAGAGTAAGCATCGACCATCAAATCCTCTTATGGGCCTCCTCAGAGTGTAAGCCCCAATCCACACCATGGGCCTCCTCAGAGTGTAAGCCCCAATCCATCACCATGGGCCTCCTCAGAGTGTAAGCCCCACGCCCTTCAGAACTATGTGGAATTTGATCCATGTCAAGGCATGGTACATAGGAAGACTCCACGAGGTTCAATACCAACAACCATGGGCCTCTACCATCTTCGTTTCAGTGCGCCCAGCCCCAACATCACCCTCCGAACTACATGGAATTTGATCTTTGTCAAGGCATGGTACGTAGGAAGACTCCATGAGGTTCAATCCCAACAACCATTGGCCCCAACCATCTCTGTGCTGGTGCGCCGATCCCCACCATCACCCTCCGAACTATGAGGACTTTGATCCATGTCAAGGCATGGTATGTAGGAAGCCTCCCCGAGGTTCAAGTCCACTACCCATCGGACCCCCGATCCATCTTCACGTCAGTTCGCTGACGACGCCCTTACGAACTACGTGGACTTTGATCCATGTCAATGCATGGTACGTATGAAGCCTCATGGGGTTCAAGCCCATCACTCGGTCGTTCTGACCCCCTTCATGTCGGTTCACCCCTGTCCCGCATGGCGTTAAACTGTATCCTCTTGAACTATGTGGACTTTGATCCATGTCAAGGCATGGTACGTAGGAAACCTCATGGGGTTTAAGCCCATCACTCAGTCATTCCGACCAACTTCACGTCGGTTCACCCCCGTCCCACATGACGTTAAACTGTATCCTCTTGAACTACGAGGACTTTGATCCATGTCAAGGCATGGTACGTAGGAAGCCTCCCTAAGGTTCAAGCCCACTACCCATCGGACCCCCGGTCCATCTTCATGTCAGTTCTCTGATGATGACCTTATGAACTATGTGGACCTTGATCCATGTCAAGGCATGGTACATAGGAAGCCTCCCTGAGGTTAAATCCCATCATACCATCGGACCCCCCAGTCCATATTCACGTTGGTTTGCTGATGACACCATCCTGAACTACGTGGTCTTTGATCCAGGTCAAGGCATGGTACGTAAGAAGCCTCCCTGAGGTTCAAGCCCACTGCCCAATCGGAACAAAGTCCCCACTCATGTCGGTTCACCAGCATCTATACCTGAACTATGAGGGCTTTGATCCATGTCAAGGCATGGTACGTAGGAAGTCTCTTCGGGGCTCAAGACCAAAAATGTTGTCCATCCTGATTCTTACCCGGGCCGCCACATCCCGGTGTGATCATGCCACCTCAATCCCCTCCATAGCATTTGGGAAGCCACCAAGGTGCTGGCCCCAATATTAGTGTTCCCTCAAGGGGGTTCTTCAATCTGATCCACTCTAGCTAGTGTTCTGATCAGTATGATCCGTCTCCGATGGACGTTAAACTTGCGGAATACCCTGTGTTGAACATGGGAAGCTGAGGAAAACCTCAGATACATGCCTATGGCATATAATTCCCCATGATCGATGTGGGATTCCTTGGGTTTCCATGCCCTCAAGAATCCCTATAATAAGGGACAAAAGACAGACATTCCAATTCCCCAGCATCCAGACACGCCAGTGATGTCTCAACGTGACTACTCCCCTAACTGAAGGTTGCTGCCTTGACTGGACCCCTTGGAATGTCCTGACAGAGGCAGCATAATTAACTGGTGTTCATGAAAGTATGGCGCCAGGAAGAGTTTCACAAACAATGTATTAAATCTATAAGGGAGACCCGGACTAGGTGACGAGTTCCGAGGAGGAATCCATGGAAGGAAGAACCGATATCCCATCATCCCGTTTTGATCAAGGAGTAGAGTTCCCCGAATAGGGAGCGAATGCCACCCGCCTTTGGAAAGTGGTAATGTGGGGTAACAAAAATCCGCACCTGTCGCACCCAAGCAGACGACCGCACGCGCCCCGACGAAAGCGTCGGAAACATCGATCATATAGAGAAAGTTCTAATAAACAAGAACACTCACCTGGTTAATGTTTTATGTCAAATACACTATTTTGAAGAATCTATTTGGGAACTTGAGAAAATTTTGAGGTAGAAGTATCCTAATTTTTTGTATTAGAGTGATGAATTTTGAGGGTAATATTTATTTTAATGGTTTTAGAATATAAAACAATAAGTTTTTATTTATTTTTATTTTTGAAGATATTAAATTTATTTGATGTATTTTATTCCAAACAACACTGAGTTAAGTTTTCTATATACACAACACTGGTTTTAGCTTTCTTTACACACGCCACTAAGTTTTAACAAAACCGTGATATATTAATAATATCATTCACATGCGGCCATTATAGCCTAGATGTTAGACTTATAAATATGAATAATAATAACTAATTTCAAAATATTAAGTATAAAGGTTTTATATAAAGAAGACGTATTGATAAAAAAGTACGTAATTTCTTAATAAAGTCTTTATATGTTTTGAAAATACTATGTTCTGAAAAAAATATTTTCTTATTGTTATTTTTTTAAAATATAATAAAATTTGTTTTTGAAAATCATATAAAATTTATTTAATAAAATATATTTCATTATTTATATCATCAAATCAGAATTATCCTAGGGTGATTGTTTGATAATTTTTTCGAAAGTTTATTTTTTTGATAAATAGTGAAAAATAATGATTTTTAATTGAAAAACTTATTTTCGTTTAAATTATTTATAAAGTTAAATTATGTTTTAATAAAATTTTAAAGTAAATTTATTTCAATTATATATCTATTAATCTAATTTATTTCATTAGAATCAATTTTATTTTTAAATTTTTAATAAAAATCCTATAAATTTTTAAACTTTTTCTCATTGAAAACCCGCTTTCTCATCACGTTAGTGGGATTAATTATAAATTAAAATTTATAGGTTATTTGAATTATTTTTTTAAAAATAGATTAATTAGTTGGAATCATAATAATTTATATTATCTAATATGGTATACTTAATTTTTGACCAAAAATGAATAGTGATAAACAATAAAAAATAATTATCACGATTAAGGTAAAAATAAGTTTTCTGGGGGTTAAACTAAAAATATATGGGTTAAAAATGACAAAAAAATGTATAAATTATATTTTTTGGAAATATTTCCATATTATACTTCCCAATTTCTAATATATTATAATTTGAGAGATTTTTTTAGGTGAATTAATTTATCATTTTGGATTCTTTGGGGAAATTTCCAAGTATTTTCAAAGTGGGTTCTTTTCCCCCACTTATAAATGACCACCACCACCCTTCACTTTTTCAAAGATCACAAAAAATATAGCTTATAGAAACTATTCCAAAATTCATCCCCAAATTCCATATCCATTTTTATAGCTTATGGTCCTCCCAAAAGACCAACACAAGGGTCTTTAATAAGATATCCAGAGGAGGTGCTTCTTAGCGAAGGTAATTTTCTTCACTAAAATCTTTTTTATTTCTTATTTATCCAACTTCAATTATTACATAATACTTGAAATATAATACCAAAAGTATCTAATATATAATTATATGTTAATTTAATAACCTAAAACCATTTCCACTTCCATCAAATTAGTTACGAAATGATCATTCACGTGTACAACCAACTACCACCTCGCAAACTGATGACATTCATTTTTCTATTACAACCACTCACAACGGGTTACAATGATAGATTAAATATTTATATATGATATTTATGATATTATTATACTTCTAGAATAATTATATCACACATACCTTCATAGTTTTTATTCTATAGGAATATGACAATGTCGCTCATGTGCATAGCAAACTACCACCTCACAAAGTGATGTGATTCATTCACACTTTACATGAAAGGTAGGAATGATGGTTTTAATGAAAATATATGATATATGACATAAAAACTATACTAAAATGGTAATATAGTATTTAAAATTATTTGTTTAATCCATAAATAAAATGGAAGTAATGTTTATGCGAACGTATAGTCTAACGTATCCATGAATGGTGTATTTAATTTTCTATCTATAACTTTTACAGATTTCTCAAAAAAAATATAATAACTATATATGATTTTTATATCATGGTTAAAATTATGGAGATTATTTAACCATGATAAAATTAATAGTGTAATGCCTCAATATTTTCTGGTATGTCTCTTTTAAATTTAACACATTCGATAGCTAACGTTGCATGCAACACTGAGCTTAAACGAACCATGATATACTATTAAATATTAACATAACTGTTGGAATAATTATGTAGCTGTTAAAAATAAAAATTTTAAAATTATAAAAATAACCCCACATATTGTATTATAAATAAAATTTATGTATCTTATATATGAAAATGTGAGATATTTATATCATGGAATAATTTAATAAATGTTTTAAAAATGATAAATTAAGTGTTGGTATCTTTGTGAAACACAATTTTTTATTTAAAATTTTATAATTAATATAATTATTTAAAATAAAATTTATTTTCATAAAATAGATTCATATATTAATATTTTATTTCATTTTAATTATAAGAAAATTTTATTTAAATTTTCAAAGTTTCGAAAAATCGATTATAATATTAAAACCAATATTTTTTAATAAATAATGATTTTATTTAAAAATTAAATTTATCATATTTGAAAAATTATTTTTATAAAATTGAATCCATTTTTTAAATCTACATTTCAAAAAATGGTTAGGGTGATTTTTCAGAATTTTTCTAAAATAGTTGAATTTTTGGTGAATAGTCAAATACAGAAATTTATGCTATTTAACATTATAAGTAAATAAATTATTTATTGAGTCATGGATAATGTAGGGATGAGTTAATAAATAATTATTTATAACTCAAATTCTCTATTTAATTTATTTATTAACAATAATTAATATTATTGATAGTCTTGAGCCAAAATAATAAAATCATTAATAAAATAATTAAAAAACACCCCTCTTTTCCACTATAAGTAGCAACCTCAGCACCCATTATTATCACACATTAAAATATTTTAAAATAGATTATATTATTCCTTATTACTCTCCCAAACCTATTCCCCACATTATGGTCTTTCTGGTCTCACCAAAATACCATTTCCAAGTGCCTTAAGGAGGTTCTCAATGAGACGACACTCAAGAGGTAAAACCCTCCCTCTTTCTCTTTTAATTTCTTTTATTTTCTTATCATTCACTCACATACCCTATAAAAAGTGTAATAGTAACTCTGGTATCATATATATACTTTAATTTTATTATTATAGTGAAATATACATCATCCAGTCTCTTCTCTTCTCCTTTTATTCTAAAAATGAAAACATCACCCATGAGGTGTTGATTCACTAACTTCGTGGATGAAAAGTTTTCATTTTTCCATTACCACATTCAAGGATGTTCATAAAACCATTATTATAGTTAATTAATATATTAATATACATATTATCATTTATATCATGTTCTATAATAATTATTGAAATATAATATTAAGTAAAATTACATAAGTTCATGATGGTCGTAAAATCATACAAAATAAATTAAAACATTTTCATCAACATTTTATCTGATGAATCATCCTAATACTATATAAAAAAATTATATATTTTACCATTTAAAATTATCTAATTTCATTAATACTAAATAATTTCACTTCTAGAGAAGTTATTCCCATTTGAAAATAGATCCCATATTTATACTCAAGGGAACTAACCATAAAATCCCGAAACGAATGCTCTTAGGACCACAAAATTAAAATTATAACCCATTTAAATCGATATAAATGAACTTCATAAAATTATAATAAATAAAATATATTTTTAATATATTTTTAATTAAGTAATTAATGAATCTAATTTTATTATTCATGACATTAACTACAAGTTCGGAACACTTTCAGACATAAGGTAAGGGTTTATCATCTCACTTTTATTTCTGTGAGATACGAATTATTCTTATTTATTATGTGTGGTATATGTACACTAAAGGTTTCTATATAATATCATTAATATATTTATATTTATTTTATTTAATTATTCATTTAATGAATATTAATTTTAGGGGGCATACAGTTTGACTTTTTTGCATAGTGGTAAGGGAATTCTTAACCCAATTTTTATTATTCAGGTTAAAATTCTACTCTGTTGATTATGTAATGATATTATTATTTGTAAAATGAATTTTTATTTTCGTATGTTTTATTTACACTTGTTTTATGTGTATTTAAATCAGATACATATAATCCATTTATTTGGTTAACGCTCACACTTTATTTTAAAAATACTATTTTAAATGTTTTTTTTTGAAATTCAATATAAATGTTTTTTTATTTATAAAAAATGAGAAATTTTTTATTATTTAAAAAATTCTAAATGTTTTTAATAATCCTTTATAATTTTAATATCTTATTTTCAAAGAAGATGTTTTATTTTATAATTGCGTGGATTTTTAAATAATTGATTCAAGGGTAAAAAAGGTATTTCTCTCTAGAAATTATCAATGATTTTGTTAGAGTATTCTCACTATATCAACAAACTCTCTTGAATATTATGCTTAATTAAGGTTGATATCTTATGATACCATCTAAAATATTTTTTTTATGGTTTATGATCATTTTTAATGAGGATGTACTATCTTTATACCATTCTTCATATTACTCTGGATAGTTTATGATTTTGTTTACTGATTGGGGAAATTATCTACATTTCATATGATAGTTATAATATGAATGTATATATTGATAATGTTTAAAAAAAATTATATGAGGAATGAATTGGACATAGTAAGAGTCTGGTGGGCCCCTCTATATCTCCTTGATTCATCGATAGGTCTCATGAGACAAACCAGGCCGAGTTTTGGCTGAGGTCTTACCCATTTATATAGACTTCTTGGTTGAGGCCTTGATGGTTTTTTTATGTTGTCCGGTATCATGAATTACATCATTATGAGATTAGTTATTGATAATCCATGTGATTATTTGACTGGTGGAATATCCATGGGTAAGTATCATTTTCATGTGATTATTTATATCATGTTATTTGATCAGATTTTATTCCGATCATATTATGCTCAAGATTATGCTTTAATGACATGAATTTTAAGTTATTATGCTTTACTTATTGTTTATTATTATTTATGATAGCTTCCACTGTATGCTTACCCTTACTAATAATCTGATCTCACCCCTTTATTATGTTTTATTTTTCCCCCTAGGATGCCAAGATATATATTATGATTGAAATATAAGGGTAATCTAGGAGAATATGGGTGTCTCTAATGGAGTTACTATATTGTATTTAATTTCAAGTTGTAATGTAACTTTTATGTTTGTATCTAGTTTTCCAAATATACTAAACTATTTTTTCCTTTGGGATGTGAATCCTTGTTTATTATACTAATGTAATAAATTTAGGCACTGACTTTGGGCTACTGGGATCGAGGTCTATATAGATGGTATCAAAGGAAGTTTAGAATAAACTTTAGAGATTCCATTTAGGAAAACATATATTAGGAAAATATAACTCTATAAATTACTTTTAGAATATTCCCAAGGTAACAAATATTATGATTTTGAGATTAGTTAATCTTTTAACATTTCACTAGTTTTAGAATTTCATAATATAATATAGTGTATTCAATTTTTTATAAATGGAGCCTAGTGGAAGGAATGGAAACCATATCAATACACATATTCCATATAAAAATTTTCCTCCTGTGAAAGATAATGATATCGAAGATAGAGATGAAACTGTAGTTGAAAAAATTACTACTATACTCAGATAACTGACTCATGTTATAAGAAATAACCTTACTCGCATGGATCACCCTGATCCACAATGCATGGTAATAATATTGGGCCCCTTTATATGACAAAAACTTCCATCATTAAATGGGACTTAAAACCCATTTATATCTAATCAATGGATAAGTTCTCTAGATAAGATATTTATAACTTTGGAAAGTAAGGAAAGGGAGAAGGTTTTCATGGATGTTTATCATCTATCAAGATATTTGAATCAATGGTGGTCATTAATTCAGAAAAAAATAAGAAGAAGAAACTAAAAATATATAATAGATTGATTTTAAGGAAATTTTATTGGATAAATATTTCCCTCACAATTAACAAGTGAATATGGAGAGGCAATTATTGAGTCTGAGACAGAAAGGGGATGACAAAATTTCTAAGTATGACTCAAAATTTATAGTTAACAAGGAATTCTACAGACTATATACATAATAAAAGTATCAATATTGAACATTTCTTTGATGGTATTAAAAAAATTATATAAAGGGAAATAGTATCCCAAACATTCTCATCATATGAGGATATAGTATCATAATTCTATCAAGATGGAGAAAGAATTTTCCAATCCACATGGCTTTAAATGGAAGTAAGATAAGAAGAGGGATAATGATTAATATCGAAAAGAAAATAAGGAAAAATAGAAGACGTGAAGAAATGAATTTACAACCTATAATAAATGTTGATAGAAACATAATGGAACATGCATATTGGTAATGAGAGTTTTTTACAAGTTTGAAGAAAAAGGCAATAAGACCCATAATTTCAAGGGAAAGAAAGAAGTTATAAATGTGCAATGATTCAACCATAAATAGATGGAAAACTATTCACATGAATATCCTAGGCATTAAGGTAACTTGAACCAAAAAAGGAAAAGGGAAGAAGACCATGCTTATGCAGTCACTATAGATGTGGTTGAAGTTCATAATTATGTGATGGTAGGTACTTTAATTATCTACTTAAATTTTCTTAAACTTTATTTGATTTTAGATCATCGCATTCTTTTATATCTTCCCAGTTTTCTATAAAAATTAGATATTTCTAATTTACCTTAACAAGGGAGTTTTTAGTAAAAAATCCCAGTGGAATCCTTATTGCAACAAATATTTTTCAAGAAATTCCTATTATTACACAAAAACATGCTCTAATTGTTGATTTTATCATCAAGATTTTGATATAATACTTGTAATGGTGTGGATTTTGAAATATAATGATTTTTTTTGAAAAGAGAAGGAATTTATGATTCATGATGAAGATATATAATCTATTATCATTATAGGGGATACTTCATCATCTATTTTATATCTTGACCCACCTTGAGTAGCTCTTCGAAATGAGATTCTTGGGGAAGAAGATAAGATAAAACCTACTGATGAAAAAGGTGATCTTCAAATTGGGTATGTACATATTATATATAAATAAATTGATGTATTTCCATAGCATTTACTTGGAAATCCACTAGAGTGGAAATTTGATCTTTATATTGATTAAATCCTTGATGCAAGACCTATGTGAAAGACTCCCTAGAGAATTTACATGGTGGACTTAATAGAGTTAAAGAAACAACTAGATTAATTGAGTGATAAGGGATTTATACGCCCCTAGTGTTTCACCCTGGGGATATTCTGTTATTATTGTTAAAAATAAATATGGATCTATGAAGTTTTTCATTAAATATAGGGAGATCAATTCTATTATGATAAATAGCAAGTATCTATTGCCTCTCATTGATGAATTATTTGACCAACTTCACAGAGCTCAATGTTTTTTGAATATTGATCTTCATTTCATATATCATAATTTGCGTGCGAAGAAGGAAGATATTCCAAAGACAACATTTAAAAAAAGGTATGGACATTATGAGTTTATCGTAATGCCATTTGGACTAACTAATTCACCCTCTGTTTTTATGCATCTAATGAATATATTATTCATGGAATATCTTGATAATTTTTGTGTGGTATTTAATGATGATATCTTAGTATACTCAAAAATCAATATGGACCCTCCTAACCACTTGCATATTGTTCTAGAGACTATTATAAGAAAATAATTATATGGGAAGTTTAGAAAGTGTGAATTATGGATTCAAATAATTTCTTTTCTTGGCCATATTGTCTCTAAGTATCGAATCTCAATTGATCCATTGAAGACAAAGGTAGTGTTGGAGTGGACTACAAAAACAGATTAAACATGGTATGTAGTTTCATTGGTTTAGTAGGTCACTATGATCATTTTGTTTAGAATTTTGTACTATTAGATGAACCATTAACCAAGCTTACTAATAAATGGGTTCATTTTATTTGGACAAAAGAATGTGAAGAATCATTTTAATAATTGAAGAGGGGATTAGTGAATGCTCTGATATTGAGTCTACCATCGAGAAATAGTGTTATTTTTATTTATAGTGATGTATTGAAGAAAATAATTGGTTGTGTCCTTATGAAAAATGATAGAGTTATTTTGTATGAATCAAGGAAGTTTAAAACTCATGTAAAAAACTATCCAACTCATGATATTGAGTTTGTAGTTGTAATATTTTCTATGGAGATATAAATACATTATCTCTATGGTGAAAGATGTAAGATATATATGAATCAATAGAGTTTGAAATATTATTCTCTCATAAAGAACTAAACATGAGTAAAATATGATTTCTCAAGCTACTCAAGGAATATGATTGTTCAATACACTACCACCCAAGGAAGGAAAATAAGGTAAAATATACATTGCAAAGGATCATGAAGTTATGAAAAAAATAAGGATTTATAGGGATCCTATATACATGGATCTAGTGAATATAGATATCGGAATTATCAAGTAAGGTGAAACATTACTATTTTTTTAAATGGTTTCTGAAACTATCTTTATTGGAATGTATAAAAATTTATCAGTCTGATGATGATAATTTTTAAAATAAAATTAAATCTGTGAAGGATGGTAAATTGATAGAATTTGTATATGAAGATAAAAATTTGAAATTTGGGAAGAGGATTTGTGTTCCCTATATACCTAAGATAAAAAAGAAATTATTGAATGATTCTAATATCTTGAATTTCTCTACACACCTTGGTAGCACGAATATGTATTGATATTTGAAGGAACATTTTTGGTGGGATGATATGAAGCCAGAATTTTTTATCATCTATTAAGATGTTTAGTTTTTCAATAGGTTAAGTCTAAAAGAAAACATATTAGAGTCATGAAACCTATACCTATTACTTTATGGAAATGAGATAACATTACTATGTATTTTTCCATTGGATTACCAAAGACTCCAACAAAGAATGATGAAATATGGGTAATTGTTGATCAACTTACCAAATATATACATTTACTCTCTATAAAGGAGGATTTTTAACTAGAATTACTAAAAAGACTATATATTAATGAAATTATAATACTTAATTGTGCACCTAAATTGATTTTTTCTAATCGAGATCTCTGTTTTACATCAAAATTTTGGAAAATTATTTAGAAGGATTTGGATACTGAGCTTTATTTGAGTACAAATTATTACCATAAAACTGATGGATAGTTTGAAAGGAACATTGAAACATTATAATACATGTTGATATCATTCTCACATGAATTTAAAGGTATTTTGTATCAATATTTACCTTTGGTATAATTTTACTATAACAATAGTTTCCATTCAAGTATTCAAATGAAACCGTATGAAGTATTATATGGAAAGCGATGTCGTACACCAACTTGTTAGGATGAATTTGGTGAAATAAATCTTATAGTAACAAGACTTATTGAAGATAAAATGAAAAAGTTAAATACTATTCAAGCTCGTATCAAAGTAGCTCATTGTAGGTAAAAGAGAAATTGTGATAATCGGAGGAAATATTTAGAGTTTCAAGTTGGTGATCATGTATTCTTGAAACTAATCCCCAGGTATATTGGTCCTTTTGAAATTATAAAAAAAATGGAGTTGTAGCTTACTGATTAGTAATACCAAAAAGTCTCTCTAAAGTTCATGATGTGTTTCATATATCTTTGTTAAATAAGTATATGAGAGACCTAACACATGTTCTCAATTATGAAGAAATAGAATTGGAAATTGATTTATCTTACTGTGAAAATACTATCAAGATTATGGACACTAGATAACATGTGTTGAGTAATTGGATGACTCATATGGTAAAGGTACTTTTGAAAAATCATAAAGTTAAAGAGGAAACATGAGAAACAGAGGAAATTATGATGAAGAACTAACCAAATATTTTTATGAGGTGAAATTTTGGAAATTTAGAGGATGATTTTTTTTGTTGTATGGGAGAATTTAACACCCCAATATTTTATGGTATGTCTCTTTTAAATTTAACATATTTGATAGCCTACTTTTCATGAAACACCGAGCTTAAACGGTACCTGATATACTATAAAATATTAATGTAACCATTGGAATAGTGAGGTGACCATTAGAAATAGTAATATGGCCATTGGAATAATAACTTAATCCATGAGTGTATAAATAAAATTTAGGTATCTCATAAATTAAAATGTGATATATTGATCTCATGGAATAAGTAAATAATTTTTTTAAAAAAATGATAAATCAAGTGTTGTTATTTTTTTGAAACGTAAATGTTTATTTATAATTTTATAATTAATATAATAATTTAAAAGAAAATTCATTTTAATAAAATATATTCATAAATTAATATTTTGTTTTATTATAATTATAATATAATTTTATGAGACTATAATTAGTTTTCCAAAGTGTAGAAAAATCAATTATAATATTAAAATCATTATTTTTTGAATAAATGGTGATTTTATTTAAAAATTAAATTTCTCATATTTAGAAAATTAATCATAAAATATAGAATATTTTTTAAATATAAATGTTGAAATATGGTTATGCTTAATTTTTTATATTTTTCTAAAATACCTTAACTTTTTTTGAATATTGAAATATGATAATTTACAGTATTTAACATTATAAGTAAATAAATGAATTAATGAGTGATTGACACTATAGGGATGAGGTAAGTACTTATTATTTAGAAATCACCTGATCTAGTTACTATATTTATCAACAATAATCAATATTATTGATAATCTTGATCCAAAATAATAAACTAACGAATACAATAATAAAATAACACCACTCTCCTCCAGTATAAATACCACGACTCACCACCACTTATTATCACACCTTATAATCATTTCAAATTTATTATATTCTACCCATTTAATCTCCCAAACCTCTTTCCCACATTCTGGTCTTTCGGGTCTCCCCAAAAGTCCATTTCTAAGTACCTTAAAGAGGTTCTCATAGAGATGACACTCAAGAAGTAAAACCCTTCCTCTTTCTCTTTTATTTTTTTCTATTTTTTGACCCTTAACTCACATACTATATAAAAAGTACCATGGTAACTATAGTATAATTTATATACTATAATTTTAGTATGTTAATGTAATGCCCATCATCAAGTCTTTTCTCTTTACCTTTTATTCTAAAAATGAAAACATCATCAGTGAGGTCTTGATTCACCACCTTCGTGGACAACGAGTTTTAATTTTCCATTTCCACCTTAAAGGATTGTCATAAAACTATTATTATAGTTAAATAATATTTTAATATACATATTATAATTTATATCATGTTTTGTAACCTTTATATAAACATAATATTAAAGAAAATGAGACAAGTTCATGACAGACGTAAAAACTACCAAAATAAATTAAGAAATTTTCATCAACATTTTATCTGATGGATCATCCTTATACCATATAAAAAATAATATATGTTACCATTTAAAATTAGGAAATTTTAATAATAATAAATAATTTCACTTATGGAGAATTTATTCCTATTTTAAAATAACTCCCATATTTATACTCAATGGAACCAACCATAAAACCATGAAATGAACACTCCCAGAACAATGCAATTAAACATTATAACCCAACGAAATGGCCATAAATGAACTTAATAAAATTATAATAAATAAAATATATGTTTAATAGGTTCTTAATTAAGTAATTAATTAATCAAAATTTATTATACAAGACAGTAAGTACAAGTGCATAACGCTTTCATACATAAGGTAAGAGTTTCTCATCTAACTTTTATTTTTGTGAGACATGACTTATTCACCACTTATTTATTATGTGTGGTGTATGTATACTAAAATTTTATATATCATATCATGAATATTTTTCTATTAATTTCATTCATTTTTTCATATGATTATCATTAATTTTATGGGGCATACAGTTCAACTATTTTCATAGTGATATGGTAATTTTTAACCCAATATCCATTATTTGGGTTAAATTCTACACCATTTATTATGTAGTGCTATGATTATTTGTAAAATAATTTTTTATTATATTATGTTTTATTTAAAATTGTTTTATGTGGATTTAAATCTCATACACATAACCTATTTCTTTGGTTAACAGTTACACATTATTTTAAAAATACTCTTTTAAATGGTTTTTTTCCAAAATTCAAAAGGAATGTTTTTTACATATACCAAGTGAGTGGATTTTCCTGCTTTCATAACGCCTCAATGTTTTTAGGAATACTTTACAATTTTAAAAGGTTATTTTCAAAGGAATTTTTTTATTTTCTAATTTTTTTGATTTTAAATAAATAATTTCAAATTAAAAAAAGGTATTTATCTCAAGAAATTTTCATTGATTTTGTTAGAGTAATTTAATCTATGTCATCACCTTCTATTAAATTTTATATTTATTTGATTTTGATATCTTATGAAACCACCTACTATATTTTATTGAATGGTTTATGATCATTTTGAATGGGGATGTACTATATTGATTCCATTCTCTATATTACTATGAATAGTTTATGCTTATGTTTACTAATTTGGGAAATTATTTAAATTTCATATGATAGTTACAATATGAATGTTTATGTTTAATATGTTTCCCACCTTTCATATAAGGGATTCATTGGACTTATTAAGTCTCATAAAGGTCCCTCTATATCCCCTCGATGCATCGATAGGTCTCATGAGAAAAAATATATTGGGTTTTGGCTAAGGACTTACCCATTTATATAGAATTTTTGGATGAGGCCTTGATGGTATGTTTATGATGTCCCGCATTATGAATTCCTATCATTATGAGATTT
This sequence comes from Viscum album, assembly GCA_963277665.1. Taxonomy (NCBI): domain Eukaryota; kingdom Viridiplantae; phylum Streptophyta; class Magnoliopsida; order Santalales; family Viscaceae; genus Viscum; species Viscum album. Next base: position 2,025,040,488 of record OY728138.1, read on the forward strand.
TTTATTGATAATACATGTAATTATTCAACTAGTAGAATACCCATGGGTAAGTATCATTTTCATGTGATTATTTATATGATTTTATTTGTTCATATTTTATTCCTTTTGTATTATGATCAAGATTATGTTTTAAGGGCATGAATTTTTAGTTATTCACCTTACCTTGTTGTTTGGGATTATTTATGATAGCTTACATTGTATTCTTAAGATTATTGAGCATATGAGATCACCCATTTCTTATGTTTTATTTTTTACTAGGATTCCAAGATGTATATTATGATTGACATATAGTGATAATATTTGAGAATAGGGGTGTCTCCAATGGAGTTACTATATTTTATTTAATTTCATGTTGTAATGTAACATTTATGTTTGTATATAGTTTTCCAAATCTATTAAACTATTAGATACTTTGGGATGTGATTCATTGTTTATTATACAAATGTTATAAATTGAGGAACCTGGTCTAGGATATTGGGGTTGGGGTCTTTACAAAGAGGACCAGAAATAACAAATCAAAACATAAATTAAAAACAAAGCCGTTATTTCTTGAACAATGACTTTAACATGGAATTGTTAATAAATGGGTAATAAAAGGTCATAATTAAAAAATATATGGAATTATATATATCTATATATTTATAGTTATATAATAGATTTATAATAATATTATATTTATTATATAGTAGTTTCATATGTATACAAAGGAAGTCGAAACTTACAGTAAGGGATTTATGTCTTACTTTTTACTTATGTGAGACACATTCCATACTCACAAACTATTTCTTTTTTATATAGTGTATATAATTTCCCTGGATGTATTCTATAATGATTCACCAGAAATTTATGGGGATTAATTATCCATTTGAGTATCTCTCTTTCATGGGGATTATGTTTCAAATGTCACCAATGTGGTAATGTATTTATATCACAATCTCATAATTTATCCGGATTATTTATGATTAAGTATTAAGTATTGAGATATTTTGATCTACCTATAAATAATTCTCATTAAATTTATTATCCTCTATTTATTCATGATATTTTCGAGTAATATTATCATCTCTTCAACTATTTGGTACTTAAAATAATTGAGAAAATGTTTTTAAGAAAAATCATTTATATTTCTCTCTTCAATAGAAAACCCTTTTTCTTCCAAAGAAACTTTTTCAATTTTTTTTTTCAATAATGATTTTAAATTTATTAAAATGTTTTATTAAATTAGTTTTTATTTATTTTTTACTTTTTTAAAGAAAATTGAAATGAATCTTCGTGTCATTTTCCAAACAATACCATTTTTTTTACCGAAAATGTGAAAGGAATCTTTAATTCAATGTGTGTGGAATAAACTAAATATTCCTCCATAATGACCATTATTTTATTGGAATATTACTTTATAATATTCCAATGTTATTTTCAATGAAAATTATTTTGAATTTTTTTTTTATGAACTTTTAGTTTTAAAAACTGATTTTCAAAGAAAAGTTATTTTCCCCAAGAAATGTTCCATGTGATATTTAAATGTCATTGTCTATATAAGATGAAATCCTTTAGTATAACTTATGATTTTCTTGGGATATGAACCAATGATACCGTTATTATTCTTTATTTTAATGGTTTATTATGAAAATATATTTATAAAAACAATTTATATTCCATGGGTTATACCACAATAAAATTCTTATGAAGCATGATTATTTTTCCACAGGTTAGGCTATGATGAAATAATGAAATTATTATGAAAAATATCTCTTTCAAAAAGTTATGATATGATTAAATGTTTATGAAACCTATTTCATTTCATGGGTTATGATATTATAAATGTGTTTTGTTCTTTTGAAACACATATGTATGATCTTTATTATGTGATGGGTGGGACCTATATCTCCCTCTAATGCATTTTGTAAAGATTTATATCTAATGAGATATAATGGAATAGAATGAGGATTGATCCTGGTTTAATATGGGAATTTTTCCATTATGATGGTTTTGGGAGTGAATCTTCATTACTATGATGATTTTTGAATGACCTCATTTCACTATGAAAGTATTGGCAGTGATCCTTAACTACTACGAAAACGATTTTCTATGCTTATGTGTATTCAAAAAATCTCTACCTTATTACAATGTTATTATCTCATGGATAATGTTCTTTGATTCCCTTATGATTCATGTCTTATTAACCACCAATAATTATTTTATGACTCAAGATTATGATCTTTGATAAGTAGGGTATACTTTTCAAATGTTATTTTCTTGTTCTCATACCCTTGTGTTCATGTTATGCTTACGTATCTCCCATGTTTACACTAACTGAGCATATAATCTCGACCTTTATTATGTTTCATTTCCCCAAGTTATGAATAAATTTATTACATATGATATTTTTTATAAGGGTAATAGTTATGAAGAATATAGTGGATGATGATATAGTTTAGCTATGAACCAGTTGTTTGGCTTTCTAAGTTTCCAAAGGCACTATACCTTTATGATCCTCAGGAATGTGTTTGTGCAATGTAATAAATATTCATTAAGAATGATGTGATATTTATGTATGATAATATGGGTTCACTATTAATATAAAATGAAACATCTAGAGTGTGTGTGAAAGAGAAAATATATAGGGACTTATCTAGATTTTTCTTAGACCAGTGAGTCCAATAATCATAGCTTGTCTTTTTCTAGGGCTATATGGTGGGTCCTACAACCTTTGTTCCTTCTTTTATTTTCACTTGAACATTTTCCTAAGTCATGAAACATGGGTTACTTCATGAGTGAAGTCTTAAATGTTTCTCATGCCTCCCTTTATGGATTTTTACTTGAAAATATGTATATATTTTTCATTCGAAATTTAAGGATATTTTAATTTTGACAATTCATGACTGAATTTTAAGACCATAAAGCTTTAAATAAATTTCATTTTGGATTAAGTTTGAATAACATTGACAAAAATATGATATGGACTATATATCAAGGGAGAGATAACCCCGACGTAATCGAGGATCCCCATGACATTGAGGACTATCTCACAAGGCGATACACATAGTTTAAGTTCATAGTGATTGGAATTAAAAAATGTGATAACCTATGAAAAATGGGAATGAAAAAACCCTAACTCTAATAGAGATAAAAAACTAATATAAACCATATTAGAGAAAGGATACAAGTAGTTTAGGGTCATGGTTCTTGGACCCATAATGGATGAAGTTTAAGTTCACATATCTTTGACTAAAATTTAGATATATCCTATAAGTAAAGTTAAATGTGAAATAAAAACATGAATAAGGATTTCAATATTAATAAAATCCCCTCTAAATGGTTTCACACGGTTTAAGTTCATAGTTCTTGGACTATATGGTAGGGGTGGGATATGAGAACCCATATGGGTCTCAAGAGCTAAGATAATCCTAAAACTATTAAATAGGAAAATAAAGATGATTTAAATAATGACCTGAGGTATTTTAATCAGGAATATGAGATGGAAAAAGTACATTAAGTATAACCATTTACCAGCTATCGAATGATGGGTTCCATGATAATGTTATCCAAGGCATACAAATATTAAAGGATAGTCTCTTCATGATGAAACATTCTACTTGGTTTACAGTGATGAATATAGAGGCATGAAGATTAATACTAATTAGAGGTGTTCCTTAGAGATGAATACAAGCATTACTAATGTCTATGAAATTTTAATGATGATCCAAATTCTTGAGGCATGAAGTGTTTCATATGGAAGGAAACATCCAATGGGTGGTTGGAACATTCCGGTACTGAACTAACCATTGTTAGGATGTTTAGGGATTATTAAGGAAAATATATGTGGATAATTATTTATGTTTGGGTGTAAAATATATTGTTCATATTTGACTATATATATTAAAATAATAGGAATTAAATTTTATGTAATTATGATAAAAGATACATCATCCCATTATAGAGTCTGATGTGGAAAGACCCAATGTAAGTGGGGAAATCATATTCTAGGGTGCTTGATGATGATGTAAATTAAGGGTGGGTCCAACATATATGGTTTATACATCACTATGTATCCTATAATTACATTAATCAATAAACATGTAGTTGTTATCAAAGACATTCCCTTCATAGATCTAGCTCATATGTAACGAAGATGAAATATTATTTTAGTATTGGATCAGAACCAAAAGAATCTCTAAGGCATATACATAGGATATATGATATCTAATTACCTTATAAATGGATTAACTTTACAAAAGAATGGGATCATATATAGGAACCACTTATCAAACTCTCTTATATGGATCTAGATCACATGTAAGGAAGTTGGTTCGTATTTGATGAACCACTCCAATTAATTTAAATTAATGTGAGATGATCCATTTTTCATGAAGTTTAACATCATGAAACAAGGTCTTAGTTGTTTTATAATTTAGGTTGTATGATTAGGACCATTATATAGGGTATTTTATGTATATTGGTCTCATGTTAAAAATTAAATGATTTCATCTTAGTGTTCACCTAGTGAAGGGAAACCTACCATGAAAAACAACACCGAGATGATGTGTGTGTATGGAGGGGCTATTATAATTTTCATCTATAACTAGTAGACGAGATATAGGAATCAATACATATTATAAAATAATATGATTGAAAATACAAATAGTTATTGTATATGGAAATGGAATTATAAGCTATGATCGTTCCTATTATTGTAAATCCTAACATCGCTACATATCTTGAGTTAGCGAGAATTGATCCACATAGAGTTATTAGATATGTGTAGAAATTGTTATGGTTATATATTAAGAGAATAAATATGTCGAGATAGGAAAATGTGATTGTATCCATTACATATATGAATAAATAGAGATCCCAATTAGAGTGATCTCTTATACATCGGGGAATATTTGATTTCCTAGATCAAGATATTTTGTAAGGAGGGTTTTATGACTTAAGTTAATAAGAGATATATCACTCTGAGTGGTTTAATGTCACATATGGTAGACTATTATAAATAGTTTAAAATCATGTGGTTTACATTTTATGTCTTTTATTTCAATATCATACGATAAGGACTTAGGTTTGTTCCATCCAACTATAGGGTCATTGAAATATCTGATGTAAAGGAGAAGACCCAAATACTAGGATGAAACTTTTAAAAGTGGTGTAATTTTTTGTTTTTGCATTGTTTTATGGATAAATAACTAATATTAAAGGTCATTATGTAGATATTTATTATAAATAAAGAAAATATGTCATGTTGAATGCATCACCCAATGAAGTTTATAATTTGGAAAGGTAAACCATATATCATTAAAATTAATATCATGTGACAAGGACTTAGATGTTATGGAGTTTAGGTTCATAAAAAAATACCCATTTTATGTATATTAAAGTCACGTGGAGTGGACTATGTGCTATATAGTTTTAGGTCATATGATATAGAGTTGGATATTATGAAGTTTATAATCAAACAAAAAGGACCTTTATAAAAGGAGGTTTTGTAATTATTTGGACCATACATAAGAAAATATGATGTTGTATTAGTGTCAAGAAAGGAGAGAAAGACTTGAAGTGAATAGAAAAGGGATTAGTCACCAAAAAAAATTGAAAGATAATTGGGATTGACCTTGTAGCTGGGTCAAATTGTCTAGATGTCACTACATGTGCTATAATAATAAGAATAAACCCACATGTAGTTCTAATTATATGGAGAGGAAATTTTATCTTATGAATATTGATTAGTGGAGAAATAGAACTTTTTATGAGAACTCTTACATGGATATGAATACTATGTTATATGAGTTTATGCACAAATAATTTATCACAAAATTTTGGAATGGTCATGTATGGTGGACCTCATGTCACATAGTTTAACATCATCTTACTAAAACTTAGATGTAATTCTGTTCAATTTTATACATTGAGGAGTTTTGTAAAGTACGTTATGAGAAACCTTGAATTGATATCCAACATTATGCACTCTCTATCCATTATAATTTTGGGGTAATCATCATTAGGTTCAAAAGTGTGAATAGTATAAGGTCATTCCCATTTCAGTTTTAGTTTTGGTGGTTTCTTCACAAGTATCATTAGAGTTCTCAGAGACAAGACCATATCTCATTGGAGTAATTAATGAAGGTGAAATTCCTTATTTAACACTCATGTTACACAGCTATGATGGATTTAAATGTTGTGTAACATCTATAACATTTTATCATCAAGTTTTTTCTTCTCATCAAGTCAAATATAGAACTATTTCTCTTCATATAACTGACCATCGATAGAAATGCAGAGTGAGGAAAGTAGAACCTCAATTGAAAAGACTACCTCAATCCCATATAAAAGTGAATATATGATCACCTATGTAGTAGTATGTGTTTTGTTTCTATAATACCTTAGAGAATTTAAGAGTTCTTTATAACAAAACTTCTTGTCCTTTTCCTCCAACTCGTGAATGATGCTAGATATTTTTTTTGAAAGATTATATCTATTTGTTTGTCCCTTAATGATAGAGGGATGAATGTTTAAAATGAATATTGTATTCATGATAAAAAATTTCAACTTACAAGAATATAAATTAGTATTGTTTTCCATCACTATTGTGTAATGGACACCAAATCGAGTATTGACGTTGGTATTTATGATGTTTATGATAGCCTTGGTTTTTACATACATGGGATATATCCTAGAACAACTTAGATAAGAATTAAGTGGTAATAAGAATATACTCTAACTATTTAGCTTTTTATAGGGTATATGACCCCATGACATCATTTCCCCATGTAAAAAATGGATAAGAGTATTTGGTGGTGTGCAATAATTCATGGATTTAATGGATGAAATTGACATGTATATGATAATTATGTAATTTCATTATGAAATATTCAAAATATTGCATTATTTATGGTTAAAAGTATCTAAGTCTTTTGATTTGATGGAAGATCTTAGATCCTGACTCCCAGGAATCATAGATGATAGCATGGATTTCCTGCATAACATATAAGGTCTCTCCTCCTTTAATTCACCTAGGTAGGACTCCATCAAAGCCTCTTTTTGAGAAATTTAATGGAATTAGGTCCATCATAGAGGATGTAATTTATTTACCTTCACCAGATATTTTTTTCTCATCTAGATTAAATGGGAGAACCCCACTTTAGAGGTAGTCTAGTATAGAATACATCCATCCAATTTTGGTATCAATTAATAAGGATATGGTATTTTCTTAGTCAGGAGTAGTGTTGAATTCATTGATTACTTATATATCAATGTTTATGAGTCAAGAAACCACTATGTGGTGTGTGATACAAATGAAAATCTCATCACAGTCTGGATATTCCAGGGCTATGGATGTATTAGATAGGAAATCGGTTTGGACTTTTAAAAAATATTGTATATGAGAGGATACCAACTCTAATGGGAACTTATCCATAAACCCACATATATAATCCAATAGGGGGATCAATTGTTTATTCTTAATAGAATATTCACCATTGATATTTGTGATTATAAACTTTCAAAGACACTTACTATTCAAATAAGACGTCAATATTTACAGATCTACTTTCAAGATGATAATGAGGGCTTGAAATTCTGCCTCATTATGGGTGTATTATTATTATATAAGGAAGGATTAAGGCATGAATTCAATGTAAGGGTACATGAGTAAAATCCTCAAGCTGACCCAATTTTTATTTAGGTTTCCCATCCTCCTTCTAGTTAGGCTCCTAGAGGTACTATTAAATTACATCCCTCATAATTGGGAAGTGTCATGGAAATAAAAAATCTATTTATTTGAGAGGTCTATGTCAAAAAATGACTTCTATAGGATAGGGTGTTCTATGAGAAAATTGATTAACATTTATCCTTTAATCACAATTTAAGAGATATAATGCATGTATAATTATTTCAAAATGACTTCCCATTGTGCTTGATTCTCATTTAACATTAGGTGATCGAGGATATATTTGAGTGGGCCAATATGAGTTGTAAAATGGACCTCAAGGTGATGTTGGTAATGAAATGGATTATAGACTATGAAGATCAATGTATGGAATCTCTTTTTTATGTTTTAGTATCAAGTCTCAATATAAATCATGGTTCTACTAAGATAATAGGTATTTTTTCCTTTGTGCATGATTTTTTAAGAAAGGAGTATATTTTGAAAATACTATAGGATCTCTATACAAAGGATGAGAGGCTTCCCATCCACTGACAGACTCAAAACTAGTGGGTGAAAAAGATACTATTTGATACTATCGAAATATTACTAGAAATATTTACCCCATTGATATAGGATTTACTTTTTTATCAACCTTGTAATGGGAAAAAATTTATTGTTGAGATTGGAAATGAAGCATCTGATATAGGCAAGATAGATTTAGAGTCCCTTAAACTCCTTAATATTATAAGGAGCTATCATATAAAGTATCACTACTATCTTATCAGGGTCGACTTAGATATCATAGTGATGTAATATGAAGATGATAAATTTTTACAATGTTACCTAGAAATCAAATTTGAAGGGTTTCATATTCAAGTTGCATTTTTGAGGTTTGTTGAAAACTATTTTATGATCAGAGATATAATCACTACATTGTTTATACTTGACCAAAAAATAATAAACATAAATTTATATAATCTTCCTAAATAGGGTCTTCAATATATGGTGGATGATGGGTTGATATGTACCACCAAAATTCTTTAATCCAAAGGGCATCACTTGATAACAATATAACCCTTGAGGTGCCCTGAAGGTTTTGAACTCCACTTCGTTGATGTCCATCTAGATCTGGTTATGTATCGAGTATAAATCCATGTAAGAGAGGGATTAAAAACTATCATGGAATCAATTAGTAAACACTTAATTAGGAAAAGGAAAATTTCCTTGGTAAAATGTTAGTTTGGATCCCTAAAATCAATGTAGACTCATATATTCAAATTATTTTTCTTTATAGGGAAAATATTGGATAGCCAATTCGAGAATTGTACTTCTTAGACAATTTTTTATTTAATGATATTTTTAACTTCAACTTAAACAATGGTGGAATGAGTCATATATATTGTCATAACTACCTTCTTATATCCACAATAGTCATATTTTCCAAGTATCGACATTGGGATCCAATCCAGACATTTTTTTATAGTTCCATTCAAAGGCATTATAGTATTGTTTGAGGAAGGATATATATTACCTCAAGGGATATAGTAGTGTTGATCAACATAGATTGAAAATATTATTTTATACCCAAATTCACTTGCCATGGTTCATTGATAGTGGTGGAGTCACCTTCCTAGAATATAGGAGGAGAATGTCTAAGATCATGTCCCTCTTATTCTTCTTCTTCAGTATTTCAATCAGTGAATGATATAAAGGAACCTTGAGTTTTGGAAGGAAATATGGGGATATATTTAGATGTAGGGTCATTTTTATTAACTGTTTCAAAATGAAACTATTATTTATTATGTATAGGTTTGTCTAATGTAATTGATCCTTTGAGGATAGGGGTGAGTGTTCCTAAAGCATGTTCCTTTATTATAATTTTGGAATTTATATTTAGTTTTTTATGAGACTTGGCTGTTTTGACTGATAATCAAGTACATTAAGACACTCACAATGATAAATGAACTCAGGGTTCAGGTTGATACACATGAATGGTGTAATAGTATTTACCTTTTTTAGTGTAGTTTATTCCATAGGGGTATTCACTTGACCGGGATATGAAAAGAAAATGATTGGAAGCTTCATTTTACTATACAATGACACCCATGTGACCTAATTAATCCCATGATTAAGATTTTTCCCTTAATTTTATTAATGTAAAACAAATAGTCTCCACTAAGTTCATTCCATAGACCGACAATGATAGCTTCCAATCCATTAAAGAAATTTATCTGGATGTTATTATCTACCATCAGATACTTTCCATCCATTTTATTGAACCCATTATCTATATTGGGAGTCACCATAACCAATGGAAGAAATATCACCATATAGTACCCTAATTTTTCCATCAACTGAGTATTTGAGGAACTGAAGGTTTGATGATGGTACTTTCACATGCATGTATAGAAAAGAACTTCCCAAAAAGACATTAAAGGTTTTCTCTTAGTGAACCAACATGAATTAAAATTTGGATATGAGATCATTGAACTAGGATCTGAGATTGATCCTCCTAAGTTGATTATTCTCACTTTAATCATATCCTTGGATAGTCAAGTTGGAATAATTCAAGTTATCCTCACTTTTTTCAAGTGATGGAGGGCTCAAACCGTTATGATATTTATCTTAGAATAATTATCAATTAGACTCTATTGGATATCATTATCTCTCATCTTGAGATATATATACAAGGGTCTAATGTTCCTAGGTATGGTCACTTCCTGTTATTTCTCTGTAAAGAAATTTATTGTGTGGAATTTCATGAAACCAATATCTATATAATATTCCTTCGATTCAATGACTAAAACCTAAAAATCAAGAGGGATTATATTTTGGATTCCTTGAGATCTATTAAGAGATAAGGATAATCCAAAATAATGATATTGGCTGGAACAATGGTGGGATGTTTCGAGATATTATATTTATGGACAATGTTTTTGTGTTTCCTATATTGAGGTGGTTCCCTAGATTGGGGTCTAGGGGTCACAACTAGTTGTGCTGGTGATTCCCTCTCACAGAAGATATTAGAGGACATTTCTTCCATCTATAGGTTGAGTTGAGCTAACATTACAACTATTTGATATTGATTATACAACTGTATATCTGTAGTTCAGTCTTCAAGCATGATTTGATCTAAATGATCCCTTGATGATTCCATATTAGATCTATTCTATCAAAAAACACGTTTATATGAATTCTTATGAGTTTATATATAATATATATCCTTTATATAAATGGTTCTTAATCATCAATGTTTATTTAAACCTCATATTCCTTGAACTCTCTATCCTTTGTGTCCTTATTTTCCATTAATATGAGGATTTCATGTTTTAAAAAATCCACATATTTATTAGTGTAAGAGTCTATCAGGTGGATGAAGTGGTGAATGATGTATTATGATTATTCATCTAAGGAAAGTTCTATTTAATGGTGTAATTCTTATCCTATTAATGACAGAATTTGTAAGTTTAATAGATTCTAAACTAGTTTGATTACTAGTATAGACTCTTCATGTTGTGATTTTTTTTACTATTAATGATTTTTTATCCCTTGGATGGTTGTTGTGATGAAGATTTCATCTCTAACATCATAGGGGGAGTTGGGGAAATAACTGGTAGGTCAAGTATAATTCATTGATTTTATAGTCATATAATTTTTGGATTTCTTGGAAATTATGTTTGGGCTTTTTTTCATCCACCTTTTTCTTCTTATAGAGTGGTACAAATATTAGTCACTTGTGCCTAGGGGTTTACTTATTTTTACCTACCTAGAATATATTATCTTCTAAAGTATATCCTTGAATATAAAGTAGTATTATATACTTTCCCCAAAAATTTGATGGAAAAATTAGTAGTCAGAGCGGTCATTTCAACCAACGTCATTGGGATTTCTAACCGCAGATAGTTTGAGTTGGATATTTTTTAAAGTAGAAATGATGTATCCACTAACTTACACTCTTTAGAAAGAATACAATTTATTATTCCAATCCTCAAAAATTGGGTGAATTTTTTCTTCCTTCCCACTTAATAAAGATATTGTATTTTCTGCTATCTACTAGGGGGAGGCACTACATGATATTGTGTAGGATTAGGTTCCGAAGCTAGTATCAGTGCCAAATTTAAAATGGTGGTTATTTTCTCTAATCTTCTATGATCCTCCCTTATCTTATAGTATTGAACATGATTTACAATTCGAATGTTGAATATTATCCTCTAACCAATGTGATACTATTGCAAAAACTTGGTATCCACTAGAGAATTTAAATGTAATCAATGATTTATATAATTCATCCTGGGGATTATTTATATGGATATTAAATAGATAATCTTGATAAAGTTGAATATTCTGGGATTAGGTTAGTCATTTATAATTAGTTTTAATTTTTTTGACCCTATAATTTTTCTGATATTTTCTGTTTGAGCGATCAGGAACAATTGTATTCTTTATAATTCAGTTAAATTAAAAAATAAATTGAAAACAAAGATATTCCTAGTTGGAAGCAAATCCTTCTAGAAGATTTCTATACTTGAAAAATCCTAGTCCTTTCAGATTCTGTATGAATCTTCTGAGCTTCACTACATCCTTTTTTTCTAACTTCCCCATCATGGGCCCCACCAATACATGAAGTTTGTGAGATGATACTCTGGGTCACACATTTCATTGAATATGGAGAAGGCAGGACTCCAAAATTTGGGAAGAATAGGAGTAGCATCTATCCAATCATGATAAAACTTTCTATCTAAAATCATTTTCTTGTGTTTCCCTTCATCACTTCCAGTCAAGCAGTAAGATACATGATGAATTTATGGAGTTTGGATGGAAATGTCTCATGGGATGATGTTGTAGTAGAAGAAATATGTTGAGAATGATATAGTAGGATGACCTGTACCAGTTGATTATATCTAGTTTGATTCATCTAGGGATAACTTACTTGAAATAATAGTCATATTCCATATTAAAGGAAAATCCTAATACTACTTGACCACCAGTTTATGATAAATAGATTTTATAGACTCATAAATGGCCAGGTGGTTGTAAATTGATCTTATTTACTAATAAGTCCCTTCCCATTATATATTTTAAGGAGGAAAGACCTTATCACATTCATGGAACTTTCACTAAGTAGGAATATTTCCACTATATAATTCAGCATTTATCCACCTCATCTCCTTTATCTCATCTCAATATTGGGAAAACCTTTTGTTGATGGAAATAATTCCAAATACCTTGGATAGTGGGTGGGTTTTAGATATAGATATAAATTTATCTTTCAATTTATTCAAATATCTATTAGTAGGTGGAAACTAAGTATTTGGATGGACTCTTAGATTCTTAGTCTACCTCAACTTTTGGGTATTCTCACCTTCTGTGTGAACTTTGGTGCAGTCTATGTTTCGTGAAAAATTATCTTCATCGTAACATTCCATGTATGGGTCATGATTTGTGTTATATGAAGTGACAACAATAATGAAATTTATTGATGCACAACATGAAACAATAACTATGACATATTCCTATCCAAGGTGGTGAAGAGATTTGTCTCCCTTTGAACATGCATTGAGATAAAATGTGACAACCCATGTATTTAAAAAAAATATACTAGTTTTATGTTTAATTAATATTCATGTTATAAATTTATATTTATTAAAGAAATATTTATTTTCAAATACACACACACACATATATATATTTAGATCATGTCTCAAAATATATTATACAATCTATTAGACTCCAATTAGACTTTTTAAATTATTATGTTTACTTCATGACCTAAAATAAATTTTATTTAAAGGCTGAATATATTATATAAACATGATTAGTATTTTTATCTATCTAAATAATTATTTAATTATGTGATATTTTAGAATTGAATATTTATGATAATTATATATATTTATACTAATATTTATTACTATTATATCTTTATAAATAATTTAATGAAGGTAATAAATGAGAATATATTTTTTATTTGAAAATGAAATAATTTTTATTCTAAATAAATTGTTTTCCCATGTATTATTTTTTAGAAGATAAATTTATAAATTATAGAATTTTGATTTAATAAAATTTAAATTATTTTTTATTCATAATTTCAAAATTATCTTATTATTAAAACGATACATTTTTCTGTAGAAGTTTATTTTTTTATGAATAGTAAAAAATACAATTTTTACAAATTCCATAACTTTTATGACATCACCATGATATAAGCATGAATTAAAAATTGAAGAAAAAATTTTCTCAACCAAATATTTATTTAATGAGTAAAATAATAAATTTCAAAAAAAAATATTATAAATCTATTAACCTATGTTTGACATTTTGGAACCTAAGTTTTATTTTATTCTAAAGAAAAACTGTTTTGGTCCTTTTATTTTAATTAAGTATTCAAAAGATTCCATTCAAGTTTGGTTTGATTTGAAATTAAAATAACCCTCCTTTTTGTAATCATAAAATAATAAATTAAAAGTGAATCAATAATATTCACAGTCTTTTTCCTCAATATTAAAATAATCAATACTTTATTCTAAAATACGACCTCTTTTCACATATAAAAGGACCCCTCCACCACCCCTTCCAAACCACACATAAAAATATAGTTATTACCTAAAATATTCTATATTTACTTCCCTAATAATAGTACCCAAAATTATTTAGATTCAAGCCTCATGATAATTCTTTAATTCCTTCAAAAACCAAGACGCATTCCAAGGGAATATACAATTTCATATTTCTATGTAATGAATTATTATCCATCATTTTAATTTTTCTTCTTATTTTAACTCATACCAATTATAACTTATCTTCTTAATGAAATATTAATTAAATAATTATAGTTATTTAATAGTGATATTTTAGTAAAATCACTACATAATATTAATCGTCCACTAATTATAACATATTCTTGTTTGGGTCGGTTTAACCACCAATATGGATGACGCTATAAAAATTTATTATAAATAGTTATGAAAAAATAATTACAAGTAATATATGATATTAATATTTAATTTTTTTTCTAGAATGGTAATATTAAAATTTAACTTATTATTAATATACCACATTTTGTTCGTTAAACTTATAGAAACATGCCCGTTATGAGTCTCATCTTTACAAATCATAGTCGAAACACTAATAGAATGAACTTGTGGAATCATGACTAATTATAGAACTTCAATTATAGTACAATGAATATTATAGATATGATAAACTCATTAACATGAAATGATGAACATAACAATTATTTTGAAACATATAAGGAATGATTGAAATTACTAACATTCGATGATCAATATATATTAAAAATAAGTAAAAACTATGAAATAAATGAAAAACAGTATTTATAAAAAAGGTAATAAAAATTATTGAGGTTATATAATAGATAGTTAATGGTTAATTTAGTATTATATAGGAAACTCGAGTATTCCCGATCAATCAGGAATCCATTTTAAGGGTTTTTGTTAACTCAATTTCCTTTAGTTGAGTTTTGGATGGAATGGAGCAAAAGCCTTATATTTTTTATATTTTTGGAAAATCCCCTTTTATCTAGTTTTAGAGGGAACCATTATATGAAAAAAGATACCCAAATACATTAGTCCTGAATTACATGGACTATAGGACTTGAAGGAGAAGAACTTACATCAATTTTAATAACTCGATTATAGCGGAACAACCCCTCCTTAGTACATCTTTAAGTCTGCATTAAGCCCACCACATTGATTTTTCTACCATAATGAAGTGACCATATATAGATATGAATATTATGATATTGTGACTACTATATCTCTCCTTAATCACTTAGGTTCAGTTGGATCCACCTTAGTGATGGATTCTACTTTGATATATCAACTCAGGGCTTCTTTAGTATGCTAGATCTACACTACTTCATGGCACATAGGCCTTATGGACTAAAGGCCCTTGATGAAACAAATCCCATATCGACCGATGGCCTATTTTTGTGGATTTAAATCCCACTTGAGATAAATAATATAGCTATTAGAGTACCCCACTATAATACCTTCTATTGTACTCACACAGCCACCGTACTGTAATACTACTACAATACGTTATAGAGTAATACTATACTACCTGTAGAAATTTTCTCCCACCTATATTTTAATACATCTCTAATATAAGATTATAGGTAGTCTTTAGTACTTGGGTAATCCCCTAATAACCCTTTAGTTTATTTATAAACTCTCTTCTTGATCTTCATTCATCTAAGTAAGGTAAATTTTTCCATATGATTATATTATATTACATTTACTCTTACAATTCTAGTAATTTTCATTTACTTCTCATAATACCATCTTTTATTTATTCATACATCACAAAATATGACATTGTAAGATTTTTTGTTAACTCAATTTCTATTATTTGAGTTATAATATATCTTGTTGATCTTCATTATTCTTGGTTGGGTATATTATAACTTATGATTATACCATATTTAATTTCTTCTTATGTTTCTACCGATTTTAATTTATTTATCAATATAACATCTTTGATTGATTCATCCATCATAAAATATGACATTGTAAGGGTTTTTGTTAAATCAGTTTTATTCAGCTGACTTATGAACTATCTTATTGATCACCATTCTTTTAAGTTGAGTAAATTTTACCTTATGACTATATTATATTTTATATAATAGTATCTTTTCACAGATATTAATTAATTTATCATAATAATATATTTAATTGATTTTTACATTATAAAATATAAAATTTTATGGTGTTTTTACTAACCCAATTTCTTTTCAATGAGTTGCATACATTTTTTATTGACTATGTTATTCAAATATTATGTAGATTATAACATATGATTATTCTATATAGTATTTTCAATTTTTATGTGGATTTAAACTTCTTTAACATAATCTATTATTTTATATATTCTTACTTCACATGTTATGGTATTTATAAGTCCCTATTTTCCAAACTTATTAGAAATTCAATATTTTTTATAACTGAATTCATAACTAGAGAAATTGAATGTCTTTTATATCTAAAAAACATATATTTTGTTCTTCTTGGATCATTTCTAGGGATTTCATGTCTTATTACCATTTAACCTCTCTTTTTTTCAGAATTTAACTAATTGGTTACTTGTATGACAAGCCAAACTTACCTCTTCTTTTTGATCAGGTATCTTTATCCTCCATGTTCATATTTTTTATATTTTTTTATGAATAAAATTCTCAAAAATTAAATTATTACTTAAAGTCTTATTATATTCTATTTTAATTTATTAAAAAAATATTGAATAAAATATTTTTAATGTTTTCTGCAAGATTCATTTTATATCGACTTAACTTTCCTTATAAAAGTGAGAAAACAATCCTCCTTTTTAACAATTTTCATGTGAATGCAATTTCAATACATTATATCTATTTTTATTCATGAGGATTAATTTCCCATATTTCATGGTTTTCAAAACTAATTCATATTCCCATTATTTTATAAATTATTTCCTTTTAAAATAAATGTTATTAATATATAAAAGGTATTTTTTTTAAAAATGGTTTATAAATTTTGTTTCATTGATGTCAACACTGATAAATTTTTGTTACGATTCACTAGGAAAATGATATAATTATACTATCCAAATTATTTCTTTAGATGGAATATGATATTTTCTTATGGAATTTTTCATGAATCCCAATTTTTTTCAATGGTATAATTAATACGTGATGGAATTATGAATGTTTTCATGTGTATATGGAACACATATGTATGGTTTTAATTATGTAACTTATGTTCATAGAATTATATAGAATTATAATTCATTATGAAAAGACTTATATCTCTTTATATTACATCTAAGGGACTGGGGAGTAAATCCAATCCATCATGGGAATTTTTTCACAATGTGATGATGGTTTATGAGGGGCCAACCGTGAGGCTCTCAACAAACAATTTTTGAACCAAAGTTAATTGTAGTATAAATGGGACTCATGTTGTCTTTGAATATGAGGGAGTTTCAAGTTTTTTGTTATCTTGATTTATGTGCATTTATTGTGTTAATGATAGTGGATATGTTGTGTTATTTTAGAAAATAAATAAGGAGTTGGAAATAAGTTTTAAAAATAAGTGGTCTAACCTTGGATTATCCCCTCACTTGTTAAATCGTTATTTAATTTTACTCTCCCACTATCTCTATAACCAAATAAGAACTCACTTATCACCTCACATGGTGATTTTATCTTAATTAGTGAAATAAAATGATCACATCATCAACCAATCTTATATAACTATGTAATTTGATATCTCCAATTACTTTGGAATTAACCCATCAATCACCATTTTAGGTAGTAAAGGTTATTCATGTGGCCTGTGTGTGAAAAAAATGAGAGTGAGAGAAGAATATTTCAAACTAATAGAATAATAGAAATATCCTAATATCTATAATTCTATATATATTAGGTGCTTGGGGGTAAAATTACATTTAAACACACACACACACACACACCCCACACTCAGGCCGAAAATGCAGGCCATATCCCCCCAAGATATAACTCACCCATAAAGCCTTATTTATTTAGTATATATCTTTTAGGTCTAATGGTCATGAAGCCCATGACATGGCCCTTAGGCCTAGTTGGCATGATATCCCATTACATGACTCTAAAGGCCCAAATTTTTTAACCAAAGTCCCTCCGGTGAATAGTACAACTACTGTACCTAGGATGCTATAGTATTGTGGCCGCTACAGTGCCTTCTATAGTGCTCACCACCGCCATAATGTTTTTGGTCAACAGTTCCACCACTGCTACAGTACGATATAATAATCTACACTAAATGGGTTTTGAAAACCTATTTTTGATGTAGTATTATGGGGTTCTTACCACTAATCCAAGACCCAACTATTAATAATATCTGTAATAATTAAACACTTATATAGAGATGAATATAAGAGAATAATCAATTCAAATTCAAATTAATTAACATGGGTAAGGGTAATCTTCTTAGCTCAATCACTGGGGTTCTAGTTTTCTAAAACTGAAAGATTACATTAAGATAAAATAAAAAAATCTCCTAGATCTCATATTCAATTGATCAATCAGTGATAGCTTCACCATATTGGGTGAATATTCACCATATTATAGAAATTGTTACATGATTAGGGGATCCTTATGTGATTTGGTATCTTCTTTTCCCTTTTTATCTACACATTCATCCTCTTAATCCTCCAATAATTCTAATACCTTTAAAATCCTTCTAGTTTTCAATTCCTTAAGAAGTGTACTCCCTTATTCCTTGGATTAGTTCCACATATCCAGTATAAGGATGAAGATTTATTCAGGTGGGAATCAATCAAATCATCCTTTTACATGAAATTCCTCCCAGAATATCCATATTTATTTCTAGATTAACGATTTCCACGTAAAACATCTTCTAGAGATCTATCTAATTTGGTTGAATAATATAAGTGGGGTTTTCTATTTTTCATTTCAATTTTATAAATATTTTGTTTTAATAACCTTAGTGAAGTAGTAACCCTCATGTTTCTACATTTTAGTGAAGGTGTCCCTTACACGAGAAGAAAAATAACTTAACTCGATACTTATGAAATGCAGAGGTACCTTTATGTTACCTTAAACCATAAACTATGAAATTTATATAGATCCCTGATCACCTTAACAAAATTATTTAATTTCCTTGATGTATCACATTTAATATGTATAGGTAAATTTATGTATTGATCACCCACATATGTTACCCATACACACTTGATTTTTGACCTCATCCATAACATAACACCGTATCCTCAAACATTTCACTACCCATTTCCATTATTATCATAGATCTCTCCCTTAAATATCTATCCATGGAATCCAACATATTATAGAATTTACTATTTCATAGTTCAAACCTCCATGTGAAACACACATTCATAAATCATTTTAGTGATTGTTGTGGTTGCCTCTTAAGACTAACATATCTGGCTCTAGGAAAAATTCATACAATGAGAAAGTCCTATAATCTGTTATCAATTTTTGTGCTAACTTTAAAGTCATATATAGTAGAAATACACTACAGTCATAGTAAAATTGATATGGGTTCTTTATGAAGTCAATTTTCTTATAGGTGTAGAATATATCTCATATGCACACAACTAGAATTTTCTCACTCTTCAATTATCTTATGTGTTCCTAGAAATATACTATGCTGGGAGAAATAACTTATGGGCCTTAAAAATGTCTTATGAAATACAATTTACTTTTTTATTTTTCTACATTCATCAAATTAATTTAGATAGTTTAAATCTACATTTAACTCTTCATAAGGGACTTTTCCAAATTCCATCTCTAGATGAACACTATTTTAACCTCTAGAACTCTACATCACAACTCTACATTGAATCCTTTTCGAATTTTTCCTTTTCCACAAAATCTTTTTGGAAAAAAATTACTCTACTTGTAAACTCTAATTTGACCACATAGAGTTTATTCCATTTAAAATTTTCATCTTCCACCATATAAAATTCTAATTTATCCAAATCTATACGATCGATCCACTTATGTCATGTGATATCCAGCTCATGCCTTTTTAATTTTAGATGAACGGCCTAGGGAAGTCATGTGTAATTTGGGGAAGAAGTCTTAAAAATGATGTAATTATTATGAAATACTTATCAAAGTTGTATAAAAGGACTATAGATCATGCCTTTTCCATTATTTTCAACTTCAGGTGTGCAACTATAAAAATCAAACTTTCATTATTAGACTTATCTGGACTAAATTTAATATGGATTAAAGTAATAAGAATTAGAATTGAAATACTACAAATAATGAAATTATAAAATATAAAATTGGTATATGATTTCCCAATTTAATCCAAAAAATTAATAAACTAATTAAATTATACAATTTAATCCATTAAAATATTATGTTCTTTATTTCCAAAATTCAAATATATGAGGTGATTACTTAGGTTTTTTCTAAATTATAGGGTTACATTCATTTTAAAAGTAGTTCAAAATTTTAAAAACATTGGATATCATCACTCCCCCCACACTTACTATATTTCTCTCATTTGAAATATAATTAATTCCACTTATTTAAAAACAATTCCTACCTAGGAATAGATTTATAACCAGAGAATAAGAAAATCACAAATTAATTCATCATTGTAAGATAACTTTCATCCATTATGAATATAACACAATTAATCACTTCAATTCAAGAATTTTTCTAGTTCCAAGTTTTCATATCGAATAGATCATAGTGGGATAAAGGTCTCAGTAAGTAGCACCTTACTAAATCCCTCTCCTGGAAGCATCCTTTTCTAAAGTTCCTTTTCACACTTCTATGATACTTCATAAATTAAATTGATATATATATAATATTTCCATTATTCATCTAAGTTAAGAATTATCTAAAATTATCACCCTTTTTTCAATTAACACTGATTTAATTTTTCCCATACAAGATGTTTGAAAAGAAGTTATTGGATGAGTATAGCTAAACTAAAAACTAAACCATCCTAAGGAATTAGAAATTCCCTTGGACAAATAATAATAGTCAAGTAATATAAGTAATGATTGGTCATATGTTTCTCATGTCACTCTAAATTTAATTTAATGGTTAACACATACACACATGTGGTTATGTTGACTAAGTAAGACATCTAGATTAGTTCCCATCTACTTATTTTTCTTGAATTCATATGATCTATCCAAAAATATTTTAGGGAGGCTCCCTAGGATGTTAATTAATCACTATAGGTAGGTTAACTAGGTTTAAGTTCACTATTATAGTTTTCTCATTGTATTATGTTTACTCCACAATGTTATTTTTTCATTGAAATCCCTTTTCATAGTTTTGAAGAAAAAAATTCCTGAAAAAGGTGGTAAAATTCACTTACAAATCATCTAATTCTAAAAATTTCAGAATCCATGAAATCCCTCTATGCTATAATGGTACATATTTCGGAAAAATAAGACACTAGATAACATGTTTTCATATCTAAAAATACTTAAAAAAACTAATAATGGATGAAAAAAACATGTATAATTTCAAAAAAAAATCTAAAAATCGATTTTTGAATTTTTTGAGTCATTTTATTTCAATCTAAAAACACTTAGAAACTAAAAAAACAAAGAAGAAATTAATATTTACATCATAAGTTACCTTTATTATCTCATACACTTATATTTTACCTCACATCCAATTAATTTTAGTAACATTGTTTTTAGGAATAAAAGAATTCAAAAGCGAGTATATAAACTAAGGTGATGTAAAGAGATAACCTAAAAATACGTTATTTATAAAAAGTGAGGAGGATTTTGGACTCCTACTTTGATTTATTCTAAAAAACTTCATGTATTTCCAAAAATAGTTGGACATTCAATTTATATGGTTGTTTTGTTTCAACTATTTTGATTTAAACTGCACCAAATGAAAATGTATTAGTCGCTCCAAAAGGTCAATTCCACTTAAAACTAATCTTACATGGCATGAGATTCATTTAAGAGGAATATAGTTACACTTGGTAACCAATATGAAAGTATTTCCTTTGGATAAATCTTCCATCGATATATTTGGCCTTCTATTTGGATAGTAAGAAATTTTTATATACCACGATTCTTATATCCTCTAATTCCATCATTTTAATTTTCCATTGTTCTCTAGGCATTCTTAACTCTAGGTTTACCCTCTTTACATCCCATTATGCTTTGTGATGCATATCAACATGCATGTGAAAATTATTTCCATAAACAATATTATAGTGAGATATACCTAGGGGGTTTGGAAAGGATTTTTATATGCCCATAGTCAATCCTCAATATTTTTACTCCAATCCTTTTCATTAAGTAGCACTATATTTTTTAGGATTATATTTATCTCTTTGTATTAGGATAGGGATTACCTATTTGTTTGTGGGTGGTAAACAGTTGAGGTATTTTGGTGCACTCTATATTATCTTCATGAGGGGTTCCTTATTTTTATTACAAAAATTCATCTCTTGATTACTAATTATGTCTTGAGGTACTCTTATCCTATAAAAATGATTGATTTTATAAACTTAATCAAAAATGTTTCATCATTAGTTCATGTTTCTTTTGATTCAATCCATTCAAAAGTGTAGTTTACTTATAATAAGTTATAAAAAAATCAAAAAGATATAATAAATGGACCCATAAAATCAAATCCACATAAATGTGATATTTCCCAAATAATTAATGGTTTTTGTTATATTTTTTCATTTTTGAAACCCATCTAGAAAATGGAATATTTTGACATTTTTTACAAAATTAATGTGAGTATTTAAAAATTTATACCCAAAACAAACCAATATTTAACCCCTATCTAATTATTATTTGAGTTCAATAAAGGCCTCCACATGAAAGTGTATGACAAAATTAAATTACAAAATTAAAATCTTATTCATGTATACATATCCTAATCATTTATTCACTATATATCTTCCATAAATAAGCCCCTTAGACATAATATTTGGATTCTAATATGAATTTAAATCTTTGATTCTTGTAAAATAAGGAGGGTACTATTAATGTGTGAAAATAATCAGCAAGATATCATATTAGGGTACTTGGATGAGTTTTTACAACTACTCATTAGTTAATGAATAATTTAAGGTAGTCTATTTGGGCGTTTCTACCTTGTAAGTGTTAGATAAATTGCTCATATGTTCTATCTCTAAATTATCAAAACCCATCTTGTCCTTGATCTCCAAATAAAATTCTTGTAATAGTAATATCTATCTCTCTAACTTTGGCTTTAAATATGCCTTTTTGACCAAATATTTAATGGATGATTGATAAAAAAATAGCCACTTTAATTCCAAGAAAATATGAATATAATTTATCTAAATAAAAAATAATAGATGAAAAACCCTTCTATATTTTTATGTAATTTATTTTGGTTGTACCAAAATTTTGTGAAGCGGATGATAACATATGTGAGTGATCATAGATCATTTGGGGTATAAAAACACTCAAAAACTATTTTGAAGCATCACATAGTACTTAAAAATGTTTATTCCAATCCTGTGGACATATTACATGGGTTTTTTTCAAGAACTATTAATTGTTTTCAAAATCTATCCTGTATAAATAATAAAAAAATTAGTTTCCTAATAAAACTTTTATAAAATCCATCATGAAACAAAATGATATAGCATTTATCTTAATGTTACAGTAAATAATTTTATAGATTATGTAAACCTTGGTCTTATCAACTTCAATTATATCCTTAGAAATTATATGCCCCAAAACATTACCTCTTTACCCAATTAAATGGAATTTTTCAAAATTTTAAACCATATTTTTCTCAATGAATTAATTTGAAACCTTTTCCAGATTTTGCAGACCACTTTAAAATATTGTTCTATAAAATAGTAAAATCATCAAGAAATACCACTAATCATATATCAATTAAGAATTAAATGATTCTCACCATACAATAATGAAAAGTAATTGGGGAGTTAAAAATCCAAATTTTCATTCTTTGGTATGAAAACACAAGTAAGAGACATGTAAATGTTGTTTTTTCTTAGTCATATAGAGAAATGAAAATATAAAAATACCCAAATAATTTACCAAGTAAGTAGTAATGATATTTATCATCTATCCTCTATAAAAAGTTTTATGATAATGCATTGTAAAATGGTTCTTTTGAGTCGCATGATTTAATCTCATATAGTCAATGAAAAAAATTACAATTCTTCTAAGTCCTAGTTGGAACAAACTCATTATTTCATTTTCCACAATTATGAATCTAGTTTTCATTGGTATAATTAGAATGGTACTCACCCACTAGGAATCCAGGATGGGTTATATGATTCTATATCATAAGATTTTATCAATTTATTTTTTTTACAATTTCCATTAGTATTGGACTAATATTTTTATGGGGAAATATCATTTTCTAAGACTTAGGTTCTAAAAAAATATAGTTCACACAAGTTTTTGGGATAATCCTTGGGATGTATTCTAATGCGTATCTTATTACCCAATATTTTTTTTATAATGTTTAGAAGTCGGTGTTCTTGATTTGGTTCAATTCATTTGAAATTTTGACAAATATTTTTTCATTTTCATTAAGAAATATATATTTAAAATTAGAGGGAATAAACCTTAGTTATAGTTCTGTGGGACATTATAAATATGGTTTTAACTTAGTAATATATATATTTACAACCAAAAAATGTAAATTACAAGAGTTAGAGGTAGATTTGAGAAAATCATAAAAATAACTTTTATCTAGTTCCTCTAATTGTTCTATGAACATAAGTATTTTCAAATTTAACTCATTTTCAAAAATAGGTTCATAATAAAAATAGATTTTTTATCTTGAGTTTATTTCATTAAATCTAAAATACTAATGTTCATAGTCTCTTCACAGCAAATATATTGAAAGGGTTAATTTTTGAACATTTATTATTGTCTTATAAATATTAAAAAATGGGCTACCTAAAATTATAAGAAAATTATATATAACTATTTTTTATTCCATGTTTAGAACATAAAAGTCATAGGGGACCAATAATTGTTTCACTCTTACCAGAAAATACTTTAAAACTCCAATGGGATAGGCTATGGTTTGGGTGGAAAGATGTATAACCACTCGGCATTTCTTGTACCCTCAAATATATAGGAAAGAATAGAATAAGTAAGGAATAACATTAAATGATTCTATTAAATCAATAAATCATTTATAAAAGTAAGGTATCATATTGTGAATGGATAGTGAATTTACATAGGTAATGTTATTTTATTGTCATTTGGGGGTTAAATGGGTAGAAAAATTTCTACCTAAAATCACTTCTAATATTCTTGAAGTTTCTTATTCTTTGTGAAAATTTCTTTGATAAATTTTTCATACCATGATATTTGGTAGGTGGTATCCAACAAAGGGATTTTGACCTCCACTTTCTCAAATGATCCTAAGAACTCTTATTGTAATTATTATTCATCGTATTTATTTTGTGGTATTATTATTGTAGGGAAGGTAGGTTAGGGCTTATTTGGGTCCACTATCTTGTATTTTTCCTTTTCTTTCTTCACTAGTTGTGTCTCTATTAGGACTTCTACTTATGGTTTCTTTTCAGGGAAAAATTCTTGATGTTACTTTGTATTTTGACTTCCATCTTTAAGTCCCAATGGTGACTATTCACTATTCTTCACCTTCTCACTATTCCTAAAACAAATATAAATAAAATTCTATTTGGGGTTAGGAAATTGATAAGTAGATAGAATAACTAAACCTTGATTTACCAATTTATGATGGGTGGATATAATCTAGTCAAACTATTATTTTAACTCCCTTTAATTTTATCCCTAAGAGGCGACAATGGACTATTTGTTGGTTTTAAACTCTATAAGTTGTTTTAGTGGGTCATTAATGGAAGGTTATTGAGATTTTCCTTATTAAAATACTATAGAAGGTTGAGATAATTCATTTAAATGTGTTTAATATGGAAAGGTTATTGAAAAAATAGCAGAATATTATATAGATATACAATTAATTAGGTAAATATTGATATCTGTTGAGATAATATGGAATATAATGGTGAGTAAACCCAAATTAGTAAAGGTATCTATCTAATATTATAGTATTTTTAGTGAAAATTGAATAAGTATGTGATGGAATGGGTAGTAACCCAATTCACTGTGATAGTCATGGAATTGATCTTTGACTAAGGAAATTATATTCTATGCTTATGTGTATACAAAAAACCAATGTATTATGCTAATGATATGTTATCATGGCTCATGATTGATATTTATGATTTCACACTCTTATGACTTATATATTTTGTTATGATAAGGCCTTATTCCTTGATTCATAGTTAAAGATATTTAACTGATTTGTTATTACTTCCATAAGAACTGATCATATTATTATACCGTTATAATTTTATTATACTCACTTATGATAATTTATTGATATATCCTATGTTAACCCTTCCCAAGAATCTGATCCCACCCTTTCTTTTGATTTCTTTCCCTAGGTTATAAAGAAGAATTTTAATTAGGGTATGTATAAGAAGTTTACTATATGATATAAAATTTGTGAGAGATATTTTATATTTTTCATGTAATAATATGATTATGTATCAAGTATCCAAAGAAGCTAAACCCTTATGATTCTAAGGAATGTATTGTTATGACATATATTGAATATTCATATAAACTGATGTAATATTTATGTATGTTATGCTTGGGCCATCTCATATGGATTCCTTTAAGTTCAAGGGAGTTATGATTCCATATATCTAATTCAATTCTAGCAACCATTCAACAACCATGTATTTAAAGATTATTCAAACATTAAATATGGATATTAAAACCAGTAGCATTCAGGGACACCTTTCTAGTTGGATTTTAAACAACCTTTCTATCATACACCCATTTAATGGAATGATTCTCAACCTTATATAGTATTTCAATAAGGAAAATCTCAAGAAACTTCCATGAATGACCCTATAAAACAACTTATAGAGTTTCAAACTAACCAATAGTCTAATATCACCTCTTCAGGATCATAGCCAAGGGATATGAAAGGATTTTTTGACCAGATTATATCCACCCTTAATAACTTGATAAATCAAGGTTCATTTTTTCTATCTACTTAGTCATTTCTTAACCCCAAATAAAATTTTAGTTATATTTATTTTAGGAGTGGTGAGGAGGTGAAGAGAAGTAAACTTTTATCACTAGGACTTAAAGATGAAAGTGGACATCCCAAGGAACATCAATAATTTATCCATGAAAAGATACTTGAATAGGAAGTCCTAGTGGAGACACAACTAGTGAAGAAAGAAAAGGAAAATTCAAGATAGAGGACCCAAATTAGTTCCAACCTACCTTCCTTACAAGAATAAAACCACACAAGAAATCCAATGAAGAATAATTACAAAAATAGGTCTTAGGAACATTTGAGAAATTTGAAGTAAAATTTACTTTGTTGGATACCATCTACCAAATATCAATGTATGAAAATTTATCAAAGAAATTTTCACCAAGAAGAGGAAAATTCAAGGATATCTGAAGTATGTTTATGTAGAACTTTTTATACCCATTAAACCCCCAACTAATTAGGAAATGACATTACCTAGGTAAATTCACTATCCATTTATAATACGATGCCTTACTTTTATAAACGATTTATGTGATTTAATAGAATCAATTAATGTATGCCTTTATCAGTATATTAATCCCTACATATTAGAGGACTCAAGAAATATTGAGTGGTTATAAAAATTTCCACCCAAACTACAACATTCCTAATTGGAGTTTTAGAGGATGTTCTGATAAAAGTGAAAGGATTGTTGTTCCCAAATAACTTTTATGTTTTGAACATGGAAGGAAAAAGTTGTGGGTATAATTTCCCTATCAATATTG
Organism: Viscum album; assembly: GCA_963277665.1. Classification (NCBI taxonomy): domain Eukaryota; kingdom Viridiplantae; phylum Streptophyta; class Magnoliopsida; order Santalales; family Viscaceae; genus Viscum; species Viscum album. The sequence continues at coordinate 2,025,068,503 of OY728138.1, forward strand.
GTATTCCATTTCATAATATTTCTAATACCATAATTAATGTTCAAGAAGTAATACTTTCAATGAATTCGTGGGGAAGATATTATGAACATTAGCATTTTAGATTCAAAGAAATACCCTCAAGATGAACAATATATTTTTACAATAAACTATCATAAAATAAATTATTGTTCTAAGGATGATATTGAAATTATTTATGAAATAATTTGATTGGGGGAATATTTATAATCACCTTCTTTTTAAAGTGAACATATTTTTTAAAATTAGTTAAATTTGGATATATTTATGTGTATAGAATAGTTTGAGGAACTATATGAAATATATTTTTATGGTTTACTCAAATATACCTATAACACCTCAACTTAAAATTTTTAGGTTATAAAACTATATAATAATAAGTTAGACCCATCAATTGAATACTCCCCTTAACTATTACTGAGGTTTATTCCCTATGATATTAAATATGATTTTATTAAAGAAAATAAAAAACTATCTATCATAATTTCAAATAATATAGAACTTAATATAGAACACCAACTGCTGAACATTATAAAACAAAATTATATTTTAATATAATTTCCATCATGATACATCCTAATGATTAGTCCTACATATTTTGTGCATAAAATTTTTATAGAACCCAAGTCTAAATCTATGGGATAACCTCATAGAAATATTAGCTCGACCCTGATGAAAATTGTGAAAAAAATAATTTGATATAATTTGAGGAGTTATAATCATATACCCCATCTTGGAATCCTATTGGGTGAGTCCAATTCTAATTATACCTAAGAAATATGGAATCATAATTTTGAAAAATAAAAATAATGAGTTTTTTCCCACTATGATTTAGAAGAATTATATTTTTCTCATTGACTATAAGAGATTAAATAATGTGACTCAAGAGGACCATTTCCCCATACCTTTTAAGAAATTTTTTTATAGAGTATATATGGGAAATGCATCCACTACTTACCTGGTTGATTTTTTTGGTATTTTTAGGTTTCCATTGCTTTGGAGGACTGAGAAAAAAACCACATTTAAATGTATCTTTGGTGTGTTTTCATAACAAAGGATGACCATTGGTATTTTAAACTCCCCATGTAATTATCAATGTTGTATGGTGAGAATATTTTCATTCCTACTCTATATACGATTAAAGGTATTTATTGATGATTTTACTATTTTAGAGAATAATATTATAAAGATGCATCAAAATTCTAAAAAAACGTTTTAAATAAATTCAATGAGAAAAATATGGTTTAAAATTTTGAAAAATTCCATTTCATGGTGGAAATAGGAAATATTTTGGGGCATATATTTTCTAAGGATAGAATTTAAGTATATAAGACCAAGGTTCACATCATTTATAAAATGATTACCCAACCATTATGATACATACTAAATTATTTTAGAACATGAAGTATTTTGTAGAGGGTTTATCAGTAAACTAATTTTGTTTTTTATGAATCATACGTGATATATTTTGAAAAAAATATAAGAGTGCTTAGAAACAACCCATGTAATATGTTCACTAGATAGGAAAAAACTATTTTAAATACTACGTGATGCTTTAAACAATTTTTTAAGTGTTTTACTACCCCAAATGATTGATTATCACTCACATATGTTATCATAAGCTTCATAGATTTTGGGCACAACCCAAATCAATTACACAAGAATATAGAAGGATTTTTCATATATTATTTTTTTATTTAGATAAATTCTATTCATATTTTTCAGGAAGTAATGTGAATATTTTTTCTGATCAAGCTTCAATTAAATATTTAGTAAAAAAGGTAGATATAAAGCCAAAATTAGATATATGGATTCTACTATTACAATAATTTGATTTGGAGATCAAGGAAAATATAGGTTGTGATAGTTTAGTTATAGAACATATAATCATTTTATCTCACTCTTCGAAGGTAGAAACACCCACTTATAATTTTTGTGTGTGACATATACTTTAAAAGGGAACATGTTTTTCACACTTTTGTGAAATTTAAATAATGGGTTTTTTAAAATATAACTTTTAAGTTTTTTAAATAAAGTATAAGGGAGTAAAAATTACGCTTTTAAAACATTTTTGGTATAGTTTTGAACTTCTATAAAACAATTTTAAGAGCATGGACATGTAAGAAAAAATTCATCGACCAAAAATAAAATAAGGTCGGATTGTTTTAAAACATTTTCTCAATAATTTTAAGCACAAAAGAGTGGAAAATGGTACTGTTATTTTATATAGTCAAAATAACTATAGGATAATAAAATATATGGGATTAAATGGAATAGAACCATATAATTTCTTTCAATAACAATATATAACAGACAATCCCAAAAAAGAAATAAAATTGTACTAGAAACCCTTACCTAAAGAATCCTCCTACTTTAAACGCATTAAAAACTACAATATAATAAATATAAATTTGTTTTAAATATATTATAGAATCATATTTTTACATTAATTACTATTTATCATTCCATTTTAATTTCCAATTATTCTTTTATAAACAATTCTTCATTAAAATGAACATTTTGATGATAACTGGCCCGTTTTCTATGCATGTTTTAGTTTAATGGTCCCAATCCTTGCACCTTGGTCATGGTTTAATCATATTGATAATTTTAATCATTTTACAATTATAATATTTATTTATTAATTTTTTTTATAACTATTCATATAAATTGGTGATGAATAATAAATTATATCACTTTATGGAGATAGTAGTCTATACGTATGAATGAGTGATGTTTCCACTTTTCAATGGATAGAATAAAAGGAAGGTAAATAATAATTAAAAATAAAAAAATCATAATCAAATCATAAATATATTATATATTCATTAAATCTTTCCTTATGACCTACCATGTAAAGAGTAAATGAAAAATGAATCGCATCGCTTTTTGGAGGTTGTAGTCCATACTTATGCATGAGCGTTATTATTTTCCAACGGAGGCGAAAGACGTATAAAATAGATATAAAATTAACATAAAAACATCTAATTATGGTAAATATACGTATTTTATCATTTTAATGTGTTTATATAACATTTTTATGAGGTTTAAGAAGAAATAAACAAGAAAAATATTGGTAAGAACATATTCATCTTCTTCGGGTATCCTAATTTGAAAATCACCTTATGGATTCTTAGATGAGTATTTTGGGAAGACCATCAACTCAAGGTCATGACTAAGAAGTTTGGGAGAGTATTTGAAAATATCTTAGTTGAGATAAATTTCTCATGTTCTAAGGATGATAGAGGAGAATAGGTTCCCTTTTATAAGTGATGGGAGTGAGATTCTTGTAAATACTTAAAATATAGAAATATAATAATTTTATATTCAACTAAAAGTGGAACCAAAGAAACCAAAATTCAAGTATAATATAGGTTTGGTTAGAAATAAAATTAAAATATAATATTTATACAAGTTCTTAGGTTATTTTATCCATTATCTATTTAGTTTAACCCCACATTAATCATTTTAACCATTTTCATAATAATGAATTTTTACATCCGTTACTATTTATAATGACAAAAAATGAAAATGAAATCTTAATTTTTTTTTGAAATTATGATCTAAAAGATCTAAAAAAATTATTATATTCATTTTATATTTTTTACATAAATTAATTTTAAAATAAGTGCACAAAATATAATGAAAATCATTTTTAGAAAAAATGTATTTTAACAAAAAACTAATTTTCTCTTATCCTATGAATAGTAAAAACAATTAGATGAATGTTAAAAATATTTAATTGAATATATTATCTATAAATTTAACAAAAATAATTAAATAGTGGTGATTAATTTAATTTATTAAGATAAAAGACATTACATTCCTAAAAATAAATTTTTCAGAAAAACATCTCTTTTTTACATTCAATTTTCATTTCTAGCCAATTGATAACCAATGAAATCATTTTATCAATTTTTAAAGAAATTATTTTTCATAATTTATTTTTTCCTATTAATACCAAAAACTCTAAGATCTTGGAGATAATTATGAAATTTAATAATAATATTTCAATACTATATCACAGTTCCTTTAAACTCGGCATTACGTGTAAAAATGTTATCATATAAATCAAAATTATTTAGGGAGAAATATGTCATAAAATATTTTTATGTTACATTACAGTACCTTATAATAATATATCCCTTGAAATTACATTCCCATGATACAAACAACTTAGGATGCTTCTGCAACATCTCATTCTTGGGTTCCTATGTAGCTTCTGAAAATTCATGGTTTCACCACAAAAATTTATCCACTTGAGTGGTATTATTCCAAAAAATATATATTCAATCAAATAATATCCATGTATTATACATTATAAAATATAAAATACTCTAGTGTTATGAACTTTTATTTAAGTATATATGGAGGATCAATAATATACTTCTTAGGAGATATAGGTAGAACACATCATGTATTGGAAATAAATTTAGTAAAAGTGTTAAGCGGTAACCAACCATACTGATATGATAAAGATATTTGAAGGGATAAATATATCTAAGAATCAACAATAACATCTTTAAAAATTGAAAAACCTTATTCCTAGGATATATTCATGGGAATACCCTATCACCAACTTCAAAATCTAGATCTCATTGATGTTTTTCAACATAAATTTTATAAAAAATATAAGATACCCTAATGTGATTATAAAGCTATCCAACCATATCAGTAATTTTCTCATCTATATTAGGTCCCAATAGATTTTATTCTCCAACTTCATCCCAAAATATTGGAGTTTTACACTTCCTACCATAGAGAGATTCATAAGGAACCATCTGAATGCTTAAGTGAAAGATACTGTTGTAAGAAAACAAAATAAGAGAGAGGTGTTGGTCCCAAAAACATTTGAAATACATAAAAAATGATATTAATATATTTTCCTGGGTTTTAATGGTCCTCATAAACTGGTAGAAATAAGACCTATACCAACAGGTTTGGCCTAAAAGTTGGTAAATGTCACTAATTTGGACCTATACCAACGGTTTGGCCAAAACCATTGGTATAGATCAAAAAATAAAAGAACATATACCAGCGGTTATCAAAATCTTTGGTATAGGTCTATACCAACGGTTTTGAGAACTGTTGGTATAGGTACACACATTATTTTATGTAATCTTTCATCAAATAACATTAAATAAATCTAAAGTTAAAATACTTATAAATATACATATATATATTTATTAAATTATGTTCACAAAAGTCATGTTAGGTTAGTGGTTAGGTCATTGGATTATAAACGGGAGGTGCTCAGATCAAAACCAAGCCAGGTTTTTTTTTGAATTACATATATGAAAAGTTTTATGAAACTGTTGGTATAGGTTTTTCATATGACCTATACCAATGGTTTTCCCAGAACTGTTGGTATAGACCTATCCCTACGGAAAACCAGCCAATGGTACTCCAAACCATTGGTATGGGGTATTTTTCTATTACTGATAAACCAACCATATATCTATGGATGACAGGAAGTGATAAAGTTCAAATCTATATTATAATTTTGTTTTTGGTTTCTCAAAAACTTTGAGATAAACCTTAGATCCTGATCAGCTACAATAGAATATGGTACATTTTTAAACCTGACCACATCCTTAATGATATTTTGGAAATATGATTAAGGTAAAAATCTTATCGCATTGCAAATAAATGTGCTGACTTCATAAGGTGGGTCAATTATAACCCAAATATTATTATGTACTTTATATGTTTTGGAGGTTCTAATGATGAAATCCATGGTGGTGTTTCCCATTTTCATTATTTTATGGGTAATGGTTGTAAATAGTCTTATAATTATTTCTAAACTATGTAGAATCTAGACACATGACATTAGATATCCATTTTTATATTATTACACAATATATAATCATTTGGATCTTTATTAATCTTCATCCTTCCAGTATGAATAGAGAATTATGAGAAATGATCTTCATCCAATTGATCTTTATTCAAATTTGGTATTTACATGATACATATTTAGTTCCTTAACATTATCATCCAATGATAATCATAGTTGAACTCAGGACCCTTTTTCACATTCTTCTATAGTTATACATATTATTTAAGCACCTTGTTAATCCTCACATGGATGGATGGTTGAACATTCATCTTAGAAAGATATGATATGTCCCCTTTTATCGTGTTTTCAAGATCTATCATTTAAAAAACCATAAGTATTGGATCTCTTTTGATACTCATCATGGATAAACTATAATGGTTCATCTGACTGAGGTAATCAACCACCTTATTTTCTTTCCTATGGTGGTAATATATTGAGAAGTAATATTCTTTAAACAACTCTAACTATCTAAATTTCATTATATTTTACTCTTTGTGTATGAATATATACATCAAGATTTTATTATCAGTATATATATATATATATCAAAAATTTTAATGTAAATATAATTCCTCTATATTTTCAATGAAAAAAATACCATTGCCAATACTAAATTATAAGATGATTAATTTTTTATAATGAATTTTAATTTATTGTGAGTCATAAGTAATTACCATATCATTTTGTATGAAGAAACATCCAAGTACCTTATTTGATACATTAACATAAATCACAAAACCTTATCTACTATAGGGTACTTTGATCATAGGTGCACCGAACAACATTCTTTTCAATTCCTTGAAATTTTCCTCACATTCATTTTCTAAAAGGAAATTAGATCCCTTTTGTGTCAACTTTTTTATAGTATTAGATAGATGTGAGAAATATATAAAATGATTTGATAGTATCTATCCATCCTTGGATAACTATGGATCTTAGTCACTATGGTTGGTCTGGGCAATTTCATAATAACTTCTATCTTTGAAGGATCTGATGATATACCCTTTCTTGAGATTCGATAACCCATGAATGAACTTTTTATAACCAAAATTAACACTTGTTAATTTTGACAAAAAAATTCTCCTTTCTCAAGGTCTTCAAAACAATCTTAAAATGATGTTCACACTCTTAGTTAATCTTATAATATATAGTAATACCATCTATAAAAAATACCATAGATTGATTGTAGTAATATCTAAATACTATATTAATTAAATCCATGAATATACCGGGGGTATTGGTAAGTTCAAATGGAATTACTATAAATTCATAATGACCATACCTCATATGGAAGGATATATTGAGAATATACTCCTTCTTGACACTAAAATAATGATATCTAGAATGAAGGAATTTTTTTTAAAAGAACTGAGCTCCACATAAATGATCAATCAACTCATAAATATAGGGTAGAGGATACTTGTTCTTGATAGTGATCTTGTTAAGTTTCATATAATCAATGAAAATATGTAGTGGAACATATTTATTCTTAACAAAAAGAATAGGTTCACCCCATGGTGATACACTCTAGTATATGAATCAATTTTATAGATTCTCCTAGAGTTTCTTCTTCAATTCCTAAAACTCAATCGGGTCCATTCTATATGGATTCTTAGAAATAGGTGCAGCCTTAGGTATGAGTTCTATTTAAAACTCCTCCTCATGACTAAAGAGAATACTTGGAAAGAATTTTGGAAAAAAATCCTAATATTATTTAACAATAGTAATATCTTCAACATTGTGTTTTTTCCCAACCATTTGATATAAATATCTCCCATTAATATATAGTAAGACCCATACAAAGGAAGAAAATTACCTTGAAAGTTTTTATCCATCCTCACACCAAAATTTGATTATAAGTTGATTCAAAATATAAAATATGACTTCTCTTACATGGTAATTAATATGGTATCAATATAAATAAATTCATTTCATGCCCAAAATTACATAAACTTCTACTATAAGGATAATCACAAGATTTATAGGAAGTGAATTCCTACAAACATAGATCATAGAGGAACTATATATGTGAAATGTGATCATCATACCATTAAGTGTATTTACTATTAACTCAACATCTAATCATTATGGTGTTGATTTGATACCCTTATTAAATTCTTCATATATAAAGGAGTGTGTATATCTATAAACAAATAATACATTTTTAGTTCTAGAGTGGATGGTAAGTATACCTCTCATGACTATGTTGTCATGAATAACTTCTATAGTTGTGGTCACATGATATTTCCCTTTTTCTTTTGGATTAATATGTTTATAATTCTAATTGTCATCATTTACCCTCATATTCATACAATGATTAGAATAATTTCTAATCTCCTTGTAATTATAGCATTCAAGTGTGGGTGGAACAATTGGTTGAGAATTCTTTTTATTCATTTTATTAACTAGACTCTTCACATCACTTATGTATTATTTTCCTTAATGGATTTTTTTTCCAAGAATAAAAAAATTACAAAACCTCATATGGTAATTTAATATATGATTTAATCCAAAATTTTTAAATAAAGGAAAATTAATTTTTTTCCTATATGGTTTTTATTATTATAATATCATCAAAATTACATATTTCTCTTCTTGTCCCCCAAACCATGAGAACAATGAGACTCTATAATCTCAATTTCTAACTTGATAGAAAAAATTTGATTTCTTCATAGCTATAAAAGTATCATATAACCAATAAATTTTTAAGTCTTCTCCTTAAACCGCTAAAAAACTTGTCAAATTTTCTTTTAGGGCTGATGATAAAAATAGAAGCATACCTTACAAGTCTGGTGAAATCTTCCTCAAATGTACTATGGGATTCCTAACTATTCAATTTTAGTTCTAGAAATTACATTTTCATTTTAGTGTAAAGAGTTTAAGTAAAACACTAATAAAATTTCTAGAATTTGTTATGATGCATTTTCAATGAACAAATATGGAATCACAAATAGTCATTGGGTGTAAAATATTTTCGACAGATGGAGTATTCCATTAAAAATAGTAATTATTTGTGACAGAATACAGAATATATTGCAAATAGTTTTGGCATGATTTTCTACCTGCCAATGTGAAATATATTCAATATAGGAATTTTTTATGGACCTTTACTTCCATTACAAATATTCATTCACACAGGATAATTTAAAATGGGAACTAATGCCCATCCCAAATACATTTTATAGAAAAACTATTTACAATGGAATTAATTACATCGTAAAAAATCTGTCAATTTAACAACATCACACCCTTCTGTCTTCATCCACTCCTTTCTTATTCCCTCTCCCAAACCAATATGATGAAACTTCCCTAGCCACACTACTCCGTGGAGCTCTAAAATATCCCGTTACTTCTGATTTGTGATGATTCCAGCTTAGATCTACTAAGTTCGGACTGTTCTTCTCTCCTCCATCATTATTATTTCATATTTTGGTTCAATATTATAAATACTAGTTTGGTCAAAACCTAGGTTTATAAAGTTACCTAATCATTATAATTTATATGATATTTATGGTGAATATAAATTTATTATTCCCTATTTGGGTGTCCTGGTTCTGCCTGAGTTTCTTAAATTTGATTTAAGAAATTTTTCTCATTTTTTGATCTTTAGATTTAATAGATTTTATTTTATGTTTAGGTATGTTAGAAGTTTATTATTTTATATTATTATTTGAAATATGATGGTTATTGAAATATGCTGGAAGTTTGTAATCATTTAGATATATATATATATATTAACATTCTAATATACATATATATTTTTGTGTGTGTTCATGTGTGTGCGTGCATGCATGTATATAGATTTGATATATTAATTTCTTTAAAAAATGTGTAATAATGAATTTGATGTCAATAGATTTTATTAAGAAATTTTGTGATATATATTTATATATAACATATGAAATAAATAGAAATGAGTTGTTTTTAAAATTGATGAGAAAACTAATTTAAAGAAAATGTTTTACCAAAACGTTATCTATAATAATTTTTTTTCTAAAAATGTTAAAAAACTGGTTTAATGAAAAAAATAACAATTTAAAATATGTTATATTTATTAAAAACTTAGTGAATAATAATTAGGATAATTTTTATAATACTTTGTGAAAAAATATAACAAATACAAAGAATTATTAAAAATACATAAAAAAAATTAATTAATAAATATATAGTATTAATTTAAATAAATAGTAAAAATCATTAAATAATTTATAATATTTAATAATTAATGAGGATTTATTATTTATAAAATGTAAATATTAATTATAGTTATAAAATAATAGAAATAACTTGTAAAGAATTATAAAAAAATATTACATCTATTACAAATTCACATTAATTAATTTAAATGTTGTATTAATTAAAATAACTATTATTAATAAATCATATAAATCTGGTAAAAAAACTCTACTCAATTAACTATTATAATGCGTCTTGGGTAAAAATTATTAATTCAAAAATTATTAATTCAAAATAAATATCAATTCAAAATAAATTTTAATTAAAAATATAGATTTGATATTTGTATATTTCTTTAAAAGGAGTTATAATATATTTTATATATTTATATTAATTAAAAAATATGATTAATTATGAAATATTAGTAATATTTATTATAAATTTATATATAAATAATAAATCATTAATATTACTTAACAAATAATTTTATCAACTACTAAAAATTAAAAAAAATTGTAATAAAAGACTAAATTTTTTATCCCACCTTGCAAAGAATATAAATAATATTAACAATTATAAATTCACTATATTTCATATAAATGTTTAATTAATTAAAATAATACATATTAATAAATCATATACATATTTTAATATATATATAATATATATATAAACAATATTAATAAAATATTAAAAATGATGCCCTCACGTGAAATGTTACCAAACACCCGATGTCCAAAAATTTCTTATCATGCCTAGGGTAAACCCACATCCCGAACACAACGGTGGTATCCAATTTTTCATACAATATATAGTTTTAAAGATAATTTAAATTTTAATGATTAATTATAATAAAAATATTAAATTAATTAACCAAGTGTGAAATATAACTAAACACCTAACGCCCACAAATTTTATGTTACACCTAGGGTAAACCCTACACCCTGGACCCATCCATGCTCTCAAATGTTCCATAAAATACATGGTTTGGGAGATAATTAATTTTTTTAATAAAAAGTTATAATAAAAAATTTAAAATAATTACCCTCGTGTTCCATATAACCAAACACTAAACACACAGAAATGTTATGTCGAACCTAGGGTAAACCTTGTATCCCTGATCTAACAGTGGTCTTAGATTTATGATACGATACCTCATTACAAAGATATTTCAATTTTTCTATTGAAAATGAAAATAAAAATATTAAGTGGAATTACCATCGTGTGTGATGTTACTAAACTTTCAACACGTACAAATGTAATGTTACGCATAGGGTAAACCCTACATCTCATACCTAGTGATGGTCTCAAATTTCTAATACGATACACCGTTCAATAGATATTCTATTATCATCAAAAAACACTATGTGTCTTATATAATATATTTAATATTTTTATTCTATCTGTGTTGTGCCTCTATGGGCCCTGTAATCCAGTGTTAACCCAACAAATCACTCTAATAATATTCCATAGAATATTTCATGGTGTTAAAATACAATAATAATTTTCAACTAGTCAAAATAATCAGTAATAATTATTTTTATTTTTATTTTTTTATAACTATGGACTCAAGAAGTAGACACCAATTTCTATTAGGCAGTCTTGATTGGATAAATAATCACAAAAATCTAAATGGATCTGGTATAAATCTTATCTACATTGAAGGTGTTGAAACCTTTATATCATTTGAATCATCAACTTTATATTTTATTTCTGAAGGAGTAATCAAATGACCACATCAAAAATGTGATCTTAGGAGAATCAAAAAGTTTGATAATGTTGGAGTTCATCTTTTATGTTTTGGTTTTCAGAAAGATTATATTTTTTGGTATCAACATGGTGAAAAGAATTCAGTAGAAAATACAAATTTTTGGTTATGGATCCATCGTTTCAAAATTTATTACATGAGACTGTTGGTCCATCTATTCCTAAAACAAAAACTCAAAATGATATTCCAAATCATGAATTAGAACCTTCTCAGTTTTACAATTTGATGTAATTTTTTGAGGAGGCCTTATATCGAGGATGCCGGATGAGAAAACTTGAAGTTATTACTATATTTATGGCTATTAAATCAGATTTTGGAATGTAAAATAGTTTTGTTGATATGATTTTATATTTTTTAAAATCCTTTTTGTCTAATATAAATACACTACATGAAAGTTTCTATGAAAGTAAGAGTTTGGTTCATAATTTGGGTCTTAGTTATCATAATATTAATGCATGTTGAATTGAAATCATCTTATACTATGATGATTATGAATCCTTGGTTAATTATCTTAAATATATAGAATTAAGCTAAAAAGTGGAAAAACAAGGAAAGACCACATTTCCTATGAAACATTAAGTATTTTCCAATTACACATAATTTATAGCACTATTTATGTCTCGCAACATAACTGTATTGATGAAATGACATAAATAAAATATTTCCATCATTAATAACTTAAATTATCCATGTGATGGTGATTAATGGAAACACTTTGATCATATGAAACCTTGTTTTAATTCAGAACCTCATAACATGTGGTTGAGTCTTTCTACTGATGGTTTTTGTACATTTGGCTCTTACAATAGTCAATATTCTTGTTATCCTATTTTCATTACTCCATAAATCTTACCTATTTGGATTTTGATAAAGGAACCATATATATATTTTCTACTCTTAATTCCAGGACATCAAAAGAATAATATTGATGTTTATTTGAATCCACTAATTGATGAGTTAATTTCATTATGGAACTACGGTGTGACTACATTTGAAATAGTTGTAGATCATAATTTTACACTAATGTTTTCATTAATATGAACGATCAGTGAATTTATGTTTTATGGTATGTTATCTGGATGGAGAACACATGGCCTAAAATCATTTATATACTGAATGGTTGCGAAAAAAATGTTTATTATTGGTAATGGAAGAAATACTAGTCATTTTGATTACCATCAGATATTTCTTCCCAAGGATCACCCTTTTTGAAGGAACATAAATAATTTTACAAAAGGTCAGATTGAAAGAGATGAACCTCCAGAAGTTCTCTCAGGTATTCATGTAAAATATATCATCTCTTCATTACCTCTTATTACTTTTGGACCAACCTTAAATAAACAAAAAATAAATGGTTTTGGTAAAGATCATAATTGGATAAAGAAGGGTATTTTTTTGGACCTTCCATATTAGTCTAATTTGTTGGTTCATCACTTGTTAAATGTAATGCATATGGAGAATAATTATTTTTGTAACATATTTTATACCTTGTTGGACACACCTATTAAGATGAAAGATAATGTAAAGGCATAGTTAGATCTTTCCCAGATTTGCAGATTCCCTAAACTTGAATTATTTGAAGATGAAAGATCATATACTTTAATGAAGCCAAAATAATCTAAAGAACTTTCTAAAGAAAGGAATTTATTATTTTTCAATGGATTTGAGATCTGAATTTACCAGATGGTTATGCTTCTAATTTGTCTCACTACACTATAAATGGGCATATTACCGGTTTAAAAAGTCATGACTATCTTGTTATAATGGAATGATTAATCATTGTTGGTCTTAGAGAGATATTTAATTATTTAATTTGGGATGTTTTAACCAAAATATAATGTTTCATATGAGACATTTGTGTGTCAACATTATATTATGATGAATTGAGTATGATGCAAAATGATTTTTTTTAATATAATGTTTATTGGAGAAAATATTCCAGAAAGGTTTTTTTAACTCAATGGAACATTTAATATTACATTTTCTATATGAATATAAATGTGGGGGAATATTAAAATTATGATGTATGTACCTATTAGATGGATTCATGAAAAAGTTAGAGAAGAAAGTATGTAACAAAGAATCAGTTGAAGGGAAAATTGCAAAAGCGTACTTATAGGATGAAATTTCAAATTTCTACTCTAATTATTTTCAATCAAAATATGTTTCAAAACATAATTGGTTGGGTCGTAATGAGATAAATTTTTATGACATAACATACCATCTATTTCTAGTCTTCAATAAACTCGATCTTGGTTTTTATGTTTATCGTGAAATATGGCTTCAGATGAAGAACTCCACATAGATCATACATATATTCTTATAAATTGTAAATAAATGACATGATTTGTGTAGTAAGTACTACATTTTTATTATTTTGTTAAATATTTATAAATTATAACTTTATTAAAATTATTTTTTTGTAGAACATATGATGACCATATCAAAATAAAATTTATAAAAATTACATCTACTACTCTTGAAGAATGTCATGAACAAAATTTGGAAGATTCGTTTCAAAGACTGATAAGTTTAGTTTCTTTCAATGGAAAAATAAATAAATTTTACAATGATATCTATTATTAATATTTTTTATTGTTTGCAAGAAACACAACAAGGAAATTAAATTTATAATCGATTATGTGTGCTCAAAAACCCTCTATCGAAATTGGTAAAATATTATACTGGGTATGTGGTTAATAGATTTCAATTCTATACATACATATATAGTGACTCAAAGAAATCAATGAATAGTGGTGTTTGTTTGAAAGGATAGCATCATAAGGAAAGTGAATTTGAGTTTTATGGTATGCTTAATGAAATAATTAAGTTATGTTATCTAGGACCAAATTACGTAAAAATGTTTAAATTTAATTTGTTTTATACTGATCAATAGTTATGAGTTCTTCCATGACATGGAGTCTTCGACATTAAATATAATAATCTTCCTACATAAAATTAACCATTTATGGTGGAAAATCAAGAACATCATGTCTATTATACAAATTATTGTGATGTTTTGAGATATTTTCATAACCGGTGGAGTGAGATAAAAATTAAATCATGAGGAAATTAGTTTATTGAAAATGAAAATGGTTTTATGTTAGTGAAAAATATTGAAATTGTTCGAGAAACATCCTAGAATATATCTCTTATCCAACAATATATAAATATTGATGATGAAAGCCCCTAGTTAAGGGATGATGATATAGATAATGTTGATGATGTAATGAAGGATGATTAAACTAAAATTCATAAGGAAGTTGATGATGTTAAATATGAGGTTGAAAACATTGTTCATGATGGAAATAGTAAAGAAGATGATGATTGAAGTATTATATTCAGGCATTTTTTTACATGTAATTATTCTATTTTGGTATTTATTTGTTTTTTAAATTTGATATTTTTATTAACAATTTATTATAGTTATGAATATTTTTTTTAGATGACTTGAGATGATCCTAACGATCTACTTCATTCTCTCACTGATGTCTCACTTCTTGCTGATGAGCCTAATTCAGATGATCCTCAAAATGGTGTGCCTATTATGAAGGGGCATGGTCATTCTCGATTGATGATTCTGGATCCTATTATAGATAGATTACCATCTATTTATTTTGATCCTCATTTATAGAGGTATGTTTAATTATTTAATATATTTACTTCATATTAACTTTTTTGTATTAATTTTGGTAATAATTTTATGATTATTTATATTTATTTGCATAGTTTTTCACATTTAGATCTTATGAAGCCTCTTGATATTCTAAGAAATTATTTTTATGAGCCATGGGTATCATGGGAACTGGTTTCCATCATCTTGCATTACTAGATGTTCGACCACTGGATTGTACGTCATTAAATAATCTATAATTTTTAAGATTTATTTAATTACTATCATATTGTTTTTAATTGTCTTGCAGAATTAATTTTATCCCATTCCTTATTACTTGAGAGGACCTATCCGAGAGGCATGATATATTTGTATATGTGATCAATTTCATCAGTTTTTTACAACCTTGGAAACTGAGAAATGGGTAAAGCTTGTGCTGCTGTTTTTAACCAGTCTTGCATTTCCCATCGACCTGACTATATATCAGCTCAGGTATTGGATGGATTGTGCTTATTCTGACCAGGAGAGGCTTTTAAGAGGAGGTCATCATTTTGATGTGAGATCCGGGGGAGGAAATAGGTCACACATAGGGTTGTAATTCATACATTTGGAATAAATCGATGACACATGGTAAGTGATATTATTTATTAATGTATATATAATTTAACTCTAACATGTTTGTTATATTTTATAGGCCACTAATAACCAATCGATTATGAAGTTTGAAGTTTATAAGAAGATATATACTGATCCCTGTATAGAAAAATTTGTAGGATACCGACAACGCCATATTGTGGTTAGTAATTTTTTCAAAAATTCCACGGATATTAATTTTATTGTTATTATTGTTTTTCATTATATTTAAAGGAAACATATGTGGCCATGAATTTTTATTCACAAGAGAGTCAAGCTGAGAGCAAACAAGATGCCACTAGAGATTCGGGTTTCAATGAGGGGGCTAAGAAACATGTGACTTTTCATGGTGTCAAGAAAGGTCGGGTGATTGGTACTGGTTCCTGACTGACACCTATGAGTTATTATGGTACTTTTGTAATTTCATCAGTGAGCGTGAAGGGAGTTCGTAGAGAGTCATCATCGATGTAATCTTCTGTTGCATAGTATGAGTAGAGGTTGAAAGCTCAGGATGAGATAATATATGAGAAGCAGAAAGAGAGGGAGGAGGAGCGTGAGAAACAACATCGAAGAAATGAATAGATGTTAGAGTATATGCAGTGACTTGTGTGTGGTGTTGGTATAGAGTTTCCTCTCCTTAATCCTTTGAGTGATTCTCCTTTACCTGACGATAGTTGATGATTTTTGAAGTTTTATGAATGCCTTCTAATTTAAGATGACAAACATATTATGTTTAAAATGATGTATTACTTTTATGTCTGTTTTAGTTCTTTTAATTTTTTTTTAAAAAAATTATTGAATTTTTTAATGAGTTTCAAATATTTTAAATATTTTAAATATTTTTATAGGCTTTAATTTTTTTAATTAAATCTAAGTTATTTTTATTATTATTTAATTATTATTAAATAAATTTATTTTTTATTATTTTTTATTATTTTTAATTATTTTTAATTATTTTATTTTTTTATAATGATTTTAATTATTTTTAAAAATATTTAATTTTTTGATCATTTTTAATGCTTTTCATTTTTTTAATTAATTTTTTTTATAAAAAAATGCTTATTTTTTTGAAAAAAATATTATTTACGATGGACGAATGGTCGCAAATAATGAATTGTGATGGAATATTGAAATTTATTATTTAAATAAATTGTGACCATGAATTGTGAAAGATATTTCATCTAACACAATTACTCTCTATTTTCCACAGTCCGTTGCAAATAACCACAATTGAGACACCATTTGTTTCCACTGTGTATTAGCGATGGACTCCCATTACAAATGAATTTTTAAGATGGGATTCTTTCACTAATGATCCGTCGCAAAAAAATGGAAACTTTAGCAGTGAAATACTTATTGAAAAATACATTTTTAAACTATTCCCATGTTACATAGTTAATTTTCTCCCCATGATTCATATTCTTTATAAGAGTTCACCATTGATTAGCTTGTACTTGCAAATGAAACTCGACCAAAATAACCTTATCATGGTCAGAAAAATGGATAAAAGATAATACATTTTCTATAGAAATAATCCTTTTATTAAAAATAATTGGATTGTAGAAACCACTAAACAAAGTTATATAATTTCTCATAAAAGAATCAACAATGAGTTTTTCTTTCCATTGGCTATTTGGAAGTTCAAAAAGATTCATGTTATTATTCATAGATTGAGATAGTTGGGTGATCGTAGCGATAATATTTCATATCCAAGATCACATTTCATTTGGTTACTCATGAGGATGGTCATTTCATTGGTCATCGCATTCGTTGTTCACATGATTTCTTTTAGTTTTATTCATTAAATAAAACCAAAAATCTTAGTGTGTGTATCAAATATCAATAATTAAAGTAAGTTTTCATATGATTAAAGAAATAATTTTTATGATTTCTTAAATCATGACACCTTCTTACAACCCATGACACTTCAATTTCTCCTTATATCAGTGTAGTATATCATATATTTTCATAGATTTTATTATCTCATTCATCATAATGATACATAAAGAGAATGTGAATTAAACAAATCATATCTACCAGGAGTGTCAAGCCAGGTGTGTCATCTTAGGCCCACTCATATTTCATCATGTAGAGATTTATTTAATACTCAACTAGCCTTTTAGGGTGTTTATATAGTTAAACATAATTTTTATACATAAATATTACATCTTATTAGATGAATATTCATTACATAACATTATGATCCACACTAGAACTATATAGTTTCAGTGTCTTTGGGAACATGGATACATAAAAACTTATTCATATTAGATCTAAATCTTAATAGAAATAGATCTTAAAAACTATAAAACTTATTAGATACATTAAAATTAATAATTTTATTCATATCTTGGGGGAATGAAAACATAATAAAGGGTGAGCTCATATACCCAGTAATGGAAAAAATGGAGATATCAAGGATCATTTAAACCTAACATGAAAATTAAGGGTATGAGAAAATGATATTAACTAGTTAAAGTCATACGAAGAAGTTATAAGATCATAAACATGAGTTATGGTATAAATATTAATTTTTCATAATATATGAATCATAAAGGGATCAAAGAACAAGATCCATGAGAACATAAAATTTTCAGAATATTATGTTATAAAAGAGTGGAATAAAGTTTTGTATGGTCATAATCAGAGAAATATTACGTTAAGGCCATCCAAAAATACATTTATAACATGTTAGTCTTGGAAAAAATATCAATTTACTTACTTCGGGCTTGGGATAACCTCCCTTGTAACCTCTTTTGGGATTGGGATAACCTTTTGTGTACCCTTTTTCAAGCTTGGGACAACCTCTTGTGTACCATTTAATCTCATAGAACATTAATCTTTACCTGATTCATTGGATGTATATATAATTCTAGTCCCACCCATTATATAATCATAAATCCATTCATATGTATGCCACAATACCATAAAAACATTCATAATAATTTAACCTATGGAAAAGAAAATGGGTTTCATTGATATTTTATCATAATAAACATAAACCATCCATGTAAAGAATAAATACATTATCATTGGATCATATCCCTGGTAAATCCTAATTAACCTAAAAGGATGTTATCATTGATAAAAAATTCTTTTAAAATATCACTGAAATATTTCTTTAGGAAAATACCCTTTTTAATGTTAAATCATATATTAAAATATAAAAATTTACCAAATATTAAGTAAAATGATTTCTTTGACAATAAAATTAGAAAATTGTGAAGGAATATTCAAATCATTTATTATTCATGATGATGAGAATTCCTATCCATGTTGTGTATGTTAAAACAAATATTCTTTCTATATTTTTGTTAAAAAGTCAAAATTACCTCATTCATAAAACTACATGAACATTTATTTTAAAAAAATTGTAAAAAAAATAAATCATTGGTAAAAATGAATTTAAAAAATCAAAGAATAATATAAAAACATTTCTTAAAATATTTTTAGAGAACATGGATATGGAATAAAATTATTTTTGATTGAAGATATGAATAAAGTTGATTTCCCTAAAAAATATTTTGTTCTATTGAGTAATTAAAGTGAGGTACGTGAAAAAAATATTCTAAAAAATAACCATAGTTTAAGAAAATTAAATTGATATATAAATATATGATTATAAAATTTCCTTCAACGAAAATACAAGAATAAACAATCTTTATTAAAATGAGATTGCAATCTAAATCACATACCTCAAGTTCAAAATGCTTTGAAGGTGATTTAACCTTCCATATAATAAATTTAAATTTAATATAATTCTTTACCATAGTCATTTAAATACCTAATAAATCATATATTTTCCACTTATATAATTTTAACACCCATTTATTAATAACTTCTTATTAAAATCATTATTTTCAGGTGTTAACTATTTTGTTTTTTTTTTCTTGAGAATTTCTATTTGGTAGTTATGTTAATTGTGCTTTAATCATGGTTAAATCATATTAAAAATATTAATCATGATATTAATATCATAAATATTATATATATATATATAAACATATATTAATTCATTCATAATTTAATGAGACAGAAGAATGAATTACACCATTCATGGAGACGGTAGGTTGTACGTACGCATAATTTCGATTTTCAATTTTATATGGATGAAATAAAAGAAAGGTAAATAATAATTCAACTTTAAATAATAATTATTATATCATATATGTCATATATATTCATTAAATATTTCCTTATTTTCATCCATGTAAAGAATAATGAAAAAAAAGAATCACATCGTTTTGTGGAGGTGGTAGTCCATACATACGCACGAGTAACGTTATCATTTTCCAATGGATTCAGAGGTAAGAATGTGTATATGATATTATAATTACATTGGCATAAATATTTCATAAATATTATGTATTAAAATTAAACACATCATAACAACCCTCCATGAATTATGTTGTTAGAAAATGAATTGTATTTCTATGTGGAGGGAGTAGTCACACGTACGCACGAGCGATACTTTTACTTCTCAATTGATGTAAAAGAGGTTTTATAATGGTAGTTACATGATAATAATAATATTTTAGTATATTGAGGATAATTAAGTCATTATTTTATGATTAATACAATTTATTTGTTGGATATATAAGAATAAATAAATTTAAAGTGGTCGGGTAGGAAAAATTACCTCCTCTTTGGTAGGCCTCGTTTAGATCCCTTATTATGCACCCTTGGAATGGACTTTTAAGAATACCATTACCTCTAATTAGTATATATGTAAGCTTAAAAGATAATTAGGAAGTTTTTTTAAACTATATGGCTTAAGGAGGTGTAAAGAAATGAGATAAGGGGTGTCTTTTTATAAGGTAGTTAAATGAAACACTTGGAAATTATTTAAAGGTATAAATATAATTAATGTATTTATAAAGTATAATGAATCAAAATGGACATAAATTATAGTAAAAAGTTTTTATGGTACAAATATAATCATCCAATGAAATTTATATAGGTTTTGGTGTCATTTTATACCTTCACTTTTGGTTTAAAACCTTCATTAACCAATTTTAACATTAACTATGACAACAATGTTTTTAATCTTAAAGGGTAATAGTTTTACTTTTCTGGTAAAAATTGGATCATAAATTTATAAAGGATAAATTTTTTTGACCAATTATAATCATCCTTATCCACTTTAAAACTTTCTTTTATTAAGAAATTAGTAAAATAGTATTTTTCATAAAATATCATTAATGTTATTTTTGACACTATTCATTTACTTTGACTTTAAAGTCATCAATATAGGTATGGAATTAAAATAAAAAATTCCACAAAACCCTAAATTATTTATATAAAAAATTAAATTTACACAATAATTCCATCAAATTTTATTACTTTTTATATCTTTAGAATCATTTATTTTATTTTTATATTAACTGAATAAATACCATATCAGTGTTACGTAAGAATTTAATGTAATTATTTAATCACTAAAAACTATAAATAAATTAACATGATAAAAATAATAATTATTATTTAAAATAAACATTTATAACTTAACTTATCCTCTTTTTATCCTTATTTAAACATTTTATTGATATTAAATTCACGAGAGTGAAATTTTGGAATTATCTTGACTTAAAATAATATAAATTTAACTATCAAGGTAATATGGCACCAAAATTCCATATATTCAAATTTGGGATTTTTTAGGTTTAATTTATTCCACAAAATGAATAAAGGTAAAATTTGGGTTGATTTTGAGACCTTATCTCAATGTTTTAACAATGTTTTACCCATTTTACATATACTATGGTTATAAATATTTACCACGGTTAATATTCATAATGAAACAAATATAGGGGAAATAATTACTAAATTTTAACCTCATAATTAAAAATTTGGTATCCATTTTTAATGTTTAAATCTGTAGAAGTGGAAGAAATGAATTTTAATATAAATGTGTAAAACCAATAAAGAAGAGTTTTTAGAAAAATGTTTTTTAAGCATAAAAATTAACTTATAATAATTCATGAATATTGCTGACTCATATGGAATTAATTAGATTATTATAAATCAAATGGATCATGTGTCACATTAGTACCAAATAAAAAATATAATAGTACTTTTAAAATATTTTATTTGTTAAAAACAAACAATAGTATTTGAAACATTTCTATTTTTCACTATTCACTGATAAAAATCAATCATTTTAGAAGAATCACAAAATTTTACCTTAAGTTAATTTTAATTTAATGATTTTAATAATAAATTTCATTTTTTCAAATAAATTTTCTAAAAGTGGTAGAAACTATATATATTATTTTCTAAAAAAACAAAAAAACCATTTTGTGGAAAAAGTATTTTTAAAACATATAACTACTTTACTAAAAATTGAGTACTTATTTATCAATATAATTTCTCTATAAAAAACCTTTATAAATGTTTTTTTTTCAAAATTTGGTTATTACTATTCAATCTACCAATTTAAAGGTTATTTTATAATGGTATACTTTGTTATTATTCATTTAGAATCAGGGTTGTGTCTATCAGAAGCTATCAAAGAAATTTTATTTGTAGAGAAATATATCATAAAATCTCAGGGTGTTACATCATACCCCCTTAAAATTATTTTTTCCCTCAAAATTCTATCACTCTGATACAAAAAATGAGGATATCTCTATTTCATCACATACTTGGGTTTCCATATTACTTATTCAAATTTCTAATTCCTATGTAGAATATTAATTTCATGAGTAGTCTTGTTTCATAGAAATTTTTCTCCTTGATCCAAGATTTATACTAGTTATTATTTATAGGAAATATCATGATCTAATGGTGTGTATTATCTCAAACTTGGTTCACTAATAAGTAACCAAACTCAATTGGAGACATTGCCTCAATCATTCCTCCCTATATGCCATAGTTTTTCAACTACCAGTGAGGGCCTATGATGTGTTTTTAGGGAGACTATTCCCTTTAGTCAGAGTGGATAAGAGTGGTATATGATAGATAATAAAATATTGGAAGAAATAATAATAATATGAGTTAGTGAAAGAATAAATAAATCATCCAAATAAATAACACTAGTATTATATGAAAAAGATTTCATGTCCTGATACTACATAAAAAATAAATGGGAATACTCAGGATAAAGAGCATTATCCATATAAAACATTCAATAAAAAAATAAATAAAATTACAAAAGATATCTTCAATAGAATCATGAGAATAATCTCAATAATCTTCTCTTGTACTCCATCCTATTACTAACAATCTTCAATCCATATTTTGACCCCTTACTTTGTCCCTATATAAAACCAATAAGTCTATTTGCATACCAATAGCATCCCAAATAGTGTGTGAGATATAATCAGTAGACCACCTCCAACGGTGTCTTGTATGATCCAGCTATTTCATGTAAAATGGAAGTGTGTAGATATAATAAATGTAAATAAATAATGTAAATTGTAACAAAGTCAGGTTGGGTTATGAGAGGACACCCGCTTGACTATACCTGTTTCGGCCTAATCTAGGATATCTCTGAAGAAGTTTCACCATATATATATTATAATAAGTGTATATATATGTATGTATATATATATATATATGAAATATATAAATATTATCATATATATCCATATATATAGATATATAGTACTAGTTAGGACTTGATGTATAGTTCATGTGTCTATGCATAGTCATAAGAGTCTCATGTTATAGATAAGTTTACCAATCCTAGTAGTCAATCAGGGAAAAAATGTCACAATATCCAAAAATACAATGATAAAAGTGAAACATCATATCCAAAAACCTCTATGGTAATGTTAACCATCGTCCCCAATGTTTAATAAATTATGTAAGTTGTCATACCCAACAACACAGTTCAAGGAAGTGTGAAGCATCATGTCCAACACTAGCATTAACCATGTCTCAAAATCCATTATACATGGGTGAGTAATAATAATAATACATCATGTATATAATGATTTAACATAATACAAGATATGGTTTCCAACCATTTAAAATTTAATTATCCAAAGGTGTAATCCATGTTTATAAAAAGGGAACATAACATGGTTATCCATTCACTTCCATTTAATTTAATCAAGGAATCAAAATTTAATTTTCAATACATACCCACTTAGAAGGTTGGTTGGTCACATTAGCATTTACAAGGTCAAATTTATTTCATAAGCATTCCTTTAGGGGTGGAACTAGTCTAAATGAATGTCATATGATAATAACAAGGGTGTAGAGGGGCATTTTTAGGATGTACAAAAATTTAATTAAGAAAAAATTATATTTTTATGGTGACGTGTGGGAGGTCCGACATTGCAGTAGAGAAAAACATGATATATTGAAAGAATACTTAAGTTATAAATACTAGACTACCTACCTTATGTTATTGGATGAATCATCATCCGGTATCATCTTAGTTTTTGACCAAGAAGAAAAGGAATCAAAGAAAGATAAAAATACCCTAAAAATAGGAAATATTAGCTCACATAGATTTATTATTTCATATGGGGAAAGAATAAAAGGAAATAAAGAAGATGATTTAATATATTAACAAGTTGAATTCAACATAATTGGAAACACATGATCCCAAGCTTAATCTAAAGAGATAAAAAAATTCTAATGAGTAGGAGAGGGACAGTTTCACGCAAGGGGGTGATTGTGTCAAATGGAGGAGAAATATGGGTTTAAACTTAAAATAAGTTAGGTTAAAATGATCATTTCATCCATTTTTAAATAGGCACATGGTTTGGCCACATGATTTTTCAAAACCGTGTGCCAACTATGTGGCTCCACTGCCTATGTTTCTCTAACCATGTGTGCTAGGTGCACAATTTGGCCAATCGTGCATGGCACATGCGGCCCCTCTAAAATAAATTATAGCATGCTTACATGGCCTTGTGTGTCCCTTTAATGGTTTTCCCAAATCGTGCATCATCCCAAAAGGCCCATAACTATGCACTAATCATGTGGCTCACACTTTCTTTCTAGAAATTTGAATCTCTAGGATCTGAATGATCCCAAGACACTTTGGAACTGCTCATCAAACCATTAAGAACATACTTTAGTAGAAAAAAACGGTTTTTATTGAAATGTAAAGGACTAATACCTATCTAAAAGTTTGGTACATTAAAACCTCCCCTCCTTAAAACAACACATCCTTGAGTTTCCCTTATAGGGGTAGTGCAACATCATCTAAGAAAATCTTTAGCCACTAATCATGTACATAAGCCTCTCACTACCAGGTATCATCTTATACATGGTCATGTTTCCATAAAACCCGAACTGTAGGAACTAACCTACCTTAGTGGGCCTTCATTACTGGATAAATTATATGAATATGACAATCCCCAAAAGAATAATTATCCTCCAGTTCAATATCCTTTGGATAAAAATAATAAGATGGGTCAGACTAATAATGGAAAATTTGTGATACATGGAATACATCATGAATGTCCTTGTACTTATGAGATAAATCCAAATGATATGATACCAGGAAAATTCCCTATAGGATCTTAAAATAATGAGGTGATGAATTTCCCTACTTCTGAATCTGTCTATTACCCAATCAAGGTGAAACTCACTAAAAGACCTGATGTCCCACCTCAAACTCCATATATTGATGATGAAAATATGTATATGAATTGTTACTATACTTCTTTGTTACCAATAATTTCAGAATAATTTTTACCTACTTTTATATATCTTTAATGATATTTGGTCTCAATAGCATTGCCTCAAATACCTCTAACTATCATGGGGGGATAACAATAGAACCTACCATATAGGGCCTAATATTGAGCCATTTGAATAGTTTCCTAAAATATATTATTGTAAGAAAATATAGTTTGAGTTAGTTTCTTCTCCCAAGAACCACTAAAATCAATGATTCATTCTTTAAGCATATCCTTCAACACCCATATTGTACATTTGAACTAACTGTTAGTCTGAGGCAGATATGTTATAATTTAAAAAACTAATAGAAAAGTATCCCCTTCTATAATTTTATAATAAAATGAGTGTACCTATTCAATATAATTGAGAAAGGGACCCCATGAAGGCATAAAACCTCTCAAACATAAATCCTCCCAATCTCGTCCACTAAAAAGGTCTCACTAATAGGTAGAAGGTGAGTGAACTTAGTTAACCTGTCAAAGATCACCCATACTATGTCACTACATCAAGGGGTCTTATAAAATCTATTGAAAAACCCTTCACAGCTCATCCTATTTCCACTCCAGAATTGAAAAATGTTGTAAAAGTCTAGTAGGATACTAGTGATTCCTTCACATACTGATAGGTGAATCATAGTGCAATAAAACCTATAATCTAATTATTTATACCTAGCCACAAATACTGGTGGCATATGTCATGGTACATCTTTGTGATTCCAGTGTTTACTATACATTTAAATTCATGTTAATCCTACATCAATTATTCCCATATTTCTATAGGCACCCATACATGCCCTTGAATGTTCATAATCTCATCCTCATCAATAACACAACCAGGAAGTGGGTCCTCACTTGAGACACTCACCCTTATAAATAATCACTTGAGGATTGAAATCTTTACCATATTTACTCACTTCATAAGAGAATATGTCACTACCAAGGCTTTTAAAATAGGGGTGAATCTCAGAAAATAGAACCATTAACTACCCCTCACCACTAGCCTCTTGAATAGTCTATTTCTAAGTCTTCCAACTTAGAGCATCATCCATTGTATTACCCTTATAGGGTGTATAAGAGATCTAAAAGTCAAAATAATGTAGGTATTCTACCCATCTACACTATCTGAGATTCAAGTCATGTTGAGTAAATAATTATTTGAGGCTTTTTTGATCTATGTATACAATGAATCATTCTCCTAATAAATGTTCATCTAATAGTGTAAATCATAAAAACTGATAACTATAGGTCATGCATCAGGTAATTATGTTCATGAGGCCTCAATTGACATGTCTCTTTATGCAAAAAATTACTCTCCTTACATCATAAAAACTCCCATACCAATACCTGATGCATCAAAATATACAATATTACATCTACCTAACTTTGATAGAATCAAGATTTGTGTTAAATTCAACCTCCCTTTCAAATCCTAAAAGGCTTAATCACAATACTTTGACCATAATAAATTCACACTCTTCTATTTAAAGCATGTAATAGGTGTTTCAAGGTATAATAAGTTCTTAATAAATTTTTTATAATATCCTTACATCCCCAATAAACTCTATATGTTAAAGATGTTCTTCAGATTCTCTCATGATACCATGGATCTCACCCACTATGGGTTAACAAATACTCTTTTCTTTGAGATAATGTGACCCAGTAAGTGAAATTTATTGATCCAAAAGTGTAAATTTGCGGGTTTATAATAAATTTAGTTCTCTATTAGCATATTTAGTATGATCTCATGTTATTTTTCATAGTCAGGTTGAGAGTGAGAATACACCAAAACATCATCCATGAAGACCACCACAAATGAATCCATATATAAGTGGGAAACCCTGTTCATCATAGCCATGAAACTTTTAGAACATTTGTGATATCAAATGATGTTACCCAATAATAATAAAGGGTATATCTAGTATGAAAATCTATATAAATTCTATCTGAAGTCTTGACTCACACCTGATGATAACCCAAGAATAGACCAATCTTTGAGAAAACCCTCACTCCACAAAGTTAGTCAAAGAGATCATCTATGAAGGGTAGAGGATACTAGTTCTTGATCATAAGTTAATTTATACCTTGTTAGTACACATAGATCCAAATGATCCTATCAAAATTTTTAGGAAATAACATAAGTGAACCCCAACGATAAGTACTAGGTCGTATAAAACCCCTAGCTTCCAATTCTTCCAACTATCTCTTCAGCTCTTAATGCTCATTAATTGATATCATATAAAGAGTAATGGACATAGTTTCTACTCCTTGAACTATATCAATAGTAAAATATACCTCTCTATAAGAAGGTAGTCTATAAAATTCATCATGGATGATTTCCATGAATTGATCCACTATTGAAGGTAAATCATCATATCTCATTCCCAAATCATTCATGAAGAGACTAAAAATTTGGGTTATTACTCCATCCATCCCATGATGGTCAAGTACATCTCAAGTTTTATGGATATAACCTTCTCAGTTATGCATGTAGTTAATGTCTTCGGGTGATAAGAAAGTCACATTCCATTGATAATAATCAATATAGGCTTGATAAAGGCATAAACAGTCTATTAAATAATGATATAAAAACTAGTCATCTCTAGGATGAATAGGTTCCATAAGAAACAAAATCCACCAACCTCAATGGAAAAAATCCTTACATTAGTGTATACTCACTAATAATGCTACCAATAGAGTGTCCAGATTCATTACCCCATAAAGTAATCCATTTCAAGGCCCAAAATTTCCATAATAACTGTATATATAAAATAATGTGAATTGGCTTTGTCCAAAAGTGAAGAAACTGAATTAGACGATACTAAAATTTTACCTCATACTATAGAAGGCCCAACACTCTACTCTTCTAGTATAGGTTGTAATGCATGAGGCCGGCTAGTACCATGACCCTAAACCATAGCTTTGATTCCTTGAGTAGGCCTTCTCGGTTGGAACTATATCTCATAAGATTGGATCCCACAACCATGTCTACCTCCTTGGTCTGACTGGCCAGTAGTTGTTCATCTTGTTGTCCAACTTGAAGTTGTTGATCCCTCTTATGAATGTGGAGTCATTGAAGACCCATTCTTACTATGTAATGGGGGAAATGTTCTATAAATACACTATATATGGACCATTTTTTCATAGGATTGAAATTCAACTAGGTATCTATTTCATTAGGGATTCATGTGACCAGGCTTCCCACACTAGTGGAATATCATGTAATTATCATTTCATACCATATAACTGGATTTTACCCCATGAGATGAATCAAGGAACAACTTATGACCACTATATGAACCCCTTATTTAACATTGTGTTGAACTACCCTAGCCCACTCCAACATCTTCCCTCAGGTTATACTCAGTGATGCGGGACTAGTTCACTATTTATAAAATGGTAGTCAACAAAAATATATTAACCTGAGATCAGATGGTGTACACAAGACCATCCTTAAACCATATCATTGTCATTATATCATCATCAGCGAGAGTAGGCTAAAATACTAGATCTTTGTGAAATGAGAAGAATACTCCATCACAGACATAACACCTTGGTGAAGGTGAACAAATTCAATAGTCTGGTAAGATCTCAGTGTCTGTGGAGAAAATTTATTATAAAGGGCCATCTGGAAAACTTTCCAGAGCATATCCTGATGCTGACTAGCTAGGGTGATAACATCCCATAATTTCTTGGCCGAATCACATAGCATTTAGTTTTTTAGATTGACCTTACTTTCCATAGGAAACTCCATGTGATCAAATATTAGTAACATGTCATTTATCCATGACTTAGTATCCTAGGGTCCACTATCCACACAAAATGTAGGTGGATGTGGCTACTAGAACTCTCACAACAATTCTTCCATATAAGAGGTAGCTCGTGGAGATTTATACATGGACTATATAAACCATAGAAAACTATCTCAAAACTAAGTATCGAGGACTAATTTGGGTAGATTAGGTGGTGATACAAGTGTAATTATAGAAGGTAATGCTGGTGGCTTAGGGCCATCCATTTATGAAGCAAGTTCATCACCACCTTCCCAAATCTTTATCAGAGGTCCTCATAGTTGTATATTTCTATAATTTCTAAACACACGCATTAGAATAGGATTTGATAACATAAATGATCCCATATAAAGGAATGGGATAGGTAAAATACCTTTATATAAAAGATTGAACAACCCATATTCATGCTCCTAAATCCAGGTCTATTCAATTTTAATAAACCATTAAAGTTATAAGAGACACTATATACTTCCCACTACTAAGGTTTAGTTAGGTCTAGAGTCCCATATCATATACAAGGTTCCCATTATATGTATTTCCAATTGAAAGGAATGGAGGAGAAAACCCTTTAAGTTGAAATTAGAATCCCCATTTAAGAGTAAAAAACATTTAAGAGTTTTTTTAAGGAAATTAGCCTATTCATTTTCATAAATATATATATATAATTATGTTTTTATCCTGATGTAGTTATACATATCATCCATTCCCAAGTCACAAAGTCCTACACTTTATAAGTTGTCAATTATTTCCACATGTAACTTCCACTATCATTTTCAATTATTTAATTATATGGATCATCATTCCCAATTTATAAATATCCATAAACTTTATAAATTTCAATTGGAATCTATTTAATTTTAATCACTAACATTTCAACCCATATGACCTATGGTCAATCGCTTAAACATTCCATAATTTGTTAGTTAGAGTGCCACCATTAAGATACGTGGGAAAAAACACTTAGGTTTATATAGAAACTTTAATAACCAATTATTTATCTCTCTATAAGAAACATTATTGTAATTTTACTACAACTATTAGGGAACATACAAAAACCACAAGAAATAAAGGAAATGCAAGCAACGAGATGAACTTATATGGCATGGAATACTTCATGACATTTAAATCTCTATGTTCCTATGATGATGAATGTATAGTATTTACATTCCTTACCAATCCAAGGGTAAATTAGAATACATAAATTTCATATAATAAAAAAAGTGTAATGCACAATAGTGAAATCGGTATTACTATAAAAAATGAAATACATAATAACCATTCCCATCCTAATAAATTTGTATTTTCTCTGTATGTGAATGTGATACACCTAGGCACAGGCTTATTACCAAATTCTAACACATCCTAATCTCCTATATATCCATTCCAAAATATTAAAATAAAATATAAATAAAATATCCTATGATACCATGTTATAGTGTCCCAAACCCGATTCATTAATAAGTAACCAAACCCAGTTGGCCACATGGACTCAAGCATGCCACCCCATATGCCAGAGGATGATAACTAGTAGCGAGGGAATATGGTGTTTCCATGGGGAGACTATGAACTTTGGTCAGAGTGGAGCACAATGTTAGATTATAGATAATAAAATAGTATAAGTAGAAATAATAATATGAGTTATTGGAAACAAAAATACTAATACAAGTTAGCAGAAGTAGAAATAAATCATCTATATAAATAACACCAGTACTATATAATAA
Organism: Viscum album; assembly: GCA_963277665.1. NCBI lineage: Eukaryota > Viridiplantae > Streptophyta > Magnoliopsida > Santalales > Viscaceae > Viscum > Viscum album. The sequence continues at coordinate 2,025,099,697 of OY728138.1, forward strand.
ATATGCCATGTCATGATACTACACAAAAATAAAAGGGAATACTTAGGGTAGAGAGTATCATGAATATACAACATGATATAAAAAAATAAATAAAATACCAAAATCTATATATAATTCTATCACGAGCATAAGCTTGGTCCTATGCTTCTATACTCCATCCTAGTATTGAAAATCAAGCATCCATGGTCGAACCCTTGCCTTTCTCCCTACCTGTAACCAATAATTCTATTTGATTACTAATAGGAATCCCAAATAGGGTGTGAGATATACTCAATAGGCCACCACAAAGAACATATAGTATTATTATTCCATTGCATGTAGACTAGATGATTGTAGATATAATAAATATAAAGTAGTAATGTAAATTGTAACAAAGTCAGGTTAGGTTCCTAGAGGACACCTTTCTGAATGTACCTTCTTTGTCCTAAGTCAGGATATCTCTAAACATATATCACCATATATATATATATATAAGTATATATATGTATGTATATATATTCACTATATATGTAGTATCATATATATCAACACACACATATATATTATTAGCTAGGACTAGTGGTGTGACTCTGGTGTCCATGTATAGTAATCAGAGTCCCATATTGTAGATAAGGGTACCAACCCAAGAAATTTATTAGGGATATAAATTTTATAATATTCATCCACCGAATGAGTGAAGTGAAACATCATGTAAAACAATATCCATGGGAACATGAAACAACAAGTTAAACATTCAATAAATGATGTGAGATTTCATGCCCAACATCACAAGTTAAGGGAGTGTGAAGCATCATGTCCAACACTAAACTTAAACATGTCTCAAATTTCATTATACATGGGTGAGTAATAATAAATATCCATCATGTATTTAATTATTTAACACAATACAATATATGGTTTTGAACCATTTAAAATTTAATTTTCCAAGGTTGTAATCTACTATTTTAAGAAAGGAATGTGACATGGTTATACCATTCTCTTATATTTAATTTAATCAAGGAATTCCAATTTATTTTTTAAGAAAACCCCACTTAGAAGTTGGGTTGGTCACATTATCATTTAAATTGTAAAATTCATTTCATAATAAAACCTTGAGGGGTGGAACTAGTCAAAAGGAACATCCTCTGATAATATCAGGGGCATATAGAGGAATTTCTAGGATGACCAACAATTTAATTAATAATAATTTATATAAGGTGGCATGTGGAAGGTCTAGAATTGTATAATTATGATGCATGACATATGGAAACAAGACTTAAGTGAGAAATACTAGACCAACTACCTTATTAAGGTAGATGACTCCTCATCTAGTATTATCTTCTTATTCAAGCTAGAAAGAAAGGAATATGTGAAATAGAAAACTACCTAGAAAATAGGGAATATTAGCTCACACTGATTTATCATTCCATAGAATGAAATAAATAAATGAAATAAGGAAGATGATTTAAGATCATACTGATATAGATCCAACAAAATAGATGACACTTGATTATGAGATCAATTAAAGGAGATACCAAATACCTAGGAGGAGGTGGAAGACGACTTCATGCATGGGAGATAATCTATGCTAGGGGGTTGGGTTTAAATAGAAAAGTGTGTAGGGGATAAGTCATCATTTCACTCCCTTTTAAAGGGACTCATGGTTCGGATGCATGGTTTGGCCAAACCATGCATCAACTATATGGATCCACTACCAATGTGGAACTAACATTGTGGGCTAGGCACACGATTTGGAGAACCTTGTACAACCCATGTGTCCCCTCTATAAAAAACTACATAACACTTGGACGACCATGTATCTCACTTGAATGGTTTTCAAAAAAATTTTATCACCCCTCAAGGACCACACGGTTGAGTCACACATTTTTCATTAACCGCACACTAACTGTGTGGGTGACACATGCTTTCAAAAAATGTAGAGGTTCAAGCTCTGAATGGACCCTCCGAACACTCTTGAATATCTCCTCAAACCTTTATGCACTTATATTATAAGAAAAAATAGGTTTTTACTAAACAATAAAGGATTAAAACCTATATAAAAGACTAGAAAATTACACTGTACAACCTATGAGTTCAATAGATGTGAAAGACCATGTATGTACTTCCTCAGGATAGATATATGGAACACATTGTGAACATGAGATAGGTTAAGTGGATATACTATGTGATATGATACCATCACTAATTCATCATGAATATAGAAGGGAAAAATATACCTACTTCTTAAATTTCCATTCAATATCTATCTCATAAACTTCTTCCATGGAGAAATTCATAGGAATACCTTCTCACTAACTTCAATTCAAAATTTCTTGGAAAAATATCCGTAAAAATCTTCTATTGACTCGAACCAACCTTGATTTTTTATTCAATGGATCAGAATTTTTATTCCATTTATATAGGTATATTAGGTCCCAATAGATTTCTTTCTCTAACATTATCACATCATATTGGATTTATACACTTATTTATATATAGAGATTCATAAGGATCCATTTGAATGCCCAAGTGAAAGATATTGTTGTAAGAAAACTCGATTAGAGGAAGGAGTTGATCCCAAAAACATTTGAAATCCATATAAAAGTTCCTTATAATATTCTTCAAGGTTTGAATAGTTCTCAATGAATAAGAATATTTCTAAGGATGATAAGCAGTAATGAAACATAAATCTTAATTTATAGGTTTCTAAATACTTTTCATAACTTCAAGGTAAACCTCAGATCTTGATTTTAAACAATAGAATGTGGTAATACATGCAATCTTACCACTTCATTAGTGTATATTCTGGATAGTTGATCAAGAGGTAAATCTTAAATGATAACAATGAATTGTATTGAATTTTTAAGGAGATCAACTAAAACCCATATTACAATATAGACATTAGATGTATCAGGGAGTACAGAAAAATATTCTATGGTAATGCTCCCCAATTTTAATTCTAGTATGGGTTATGGTTGTAACATACCCTTAGACTTTTGTCTCTTAGTATTAACGTGCTAACATACCAATCACTGAGATACATAATCCCCAATATCTCTCTTCATGTTTCCCCTCTAGAAATAATCTTTCATATCTCTATATATATTATTACTTCTAGGATGAATATAGAATGTTGAACTATGATCTCTATCCAATAACTCCTTAAAGTCTGGCATTTATAGGACACATACAAATTTCATGAAACTTATCATTCTTTCATAATAAAGGTTTAACTCAGGAATTTTTATCACCATTTTTTATGACTCTACAACTCACTTCCATTCGTCTTTAATCTTCACTTTGATAGATTGTAAAAAAATCATTTGAGAAATATAATATTTCTCTGATTCCATTAATATTTCCAGATCCATGCTTTACAAAATCAAAAATAATGGATCTTTTTTTATCTTAATCATATATAATCTAGATTGATCCTTTTGACTCTGTGCATCTGCAATTTTTTTTTGATTTACTAAGGTGGTAATGCATTGAGCAGTCATAATCATTAATCAACTCTAACCATATTATTTGATAAAAATTTATCTCTTTCTAGGTGAATATATACTTTAAACTTTTATGATAAGTATATATAGCACATCTTTAGTCATAAAGTTAATTAAAATATATCAATAATCAGAAAATTACTACTTATAACTAAAAATAAGGATTTGGAAAATATTTAACATGAAAATTTAATTTTCATGAGGGATAAGCTATAAAAATATCATTCCATATGATGACTCATCCCAATCCCTTATTCGATGCATCATTATAGATAAGAAACTATTCTCCAATGCATGGTAATGTAATAATAGGTTCACTGACTAAAATTATCTTTAGTTCCTTGAAATTTTATTCATATTCATTTTTCCAAAGGAACTTGGCTACCTTCTGAGTTAACTTAGTGAGTGGATTAGACATCCATGATGAGTTCTTGATGAAACATTGATAATATCCATCCAAACCAAGAAAATTATGGATCCTATTCATAGTGGTCAATCTGGACCAACATTTAATTACTTCTACCTTTTATGGATCCACACATATACCCTCTATTGAGATTACATGACCCGAAAAATAAAATTTTTTATTTCCAGAATACAAACTTTTTAAATTTTACATATAACTTTTTCTTCCTTACAGTCTTCAGTATAATACTCAGGTGATGTTCATGGTCTTTATTTATCTTTGAATGTATAATAATATCATTTATAAATACTACCACAAACTAATCAAGGTAATATCTAAAGAATATATTCAATAAATCCATGAAAATAATAAGGGCATTAGTAAGACCAAATGGAATCCCTAAAAATTATATAGAGAAGGAAATATTGGGTATGTCTTCACTTTTTACCATCAATGTATAGTATCCATATTGAAGATAAATCCTGGAAAAATATTAAGCTACTTGTAATTAATAGAACAAATCATCAATATGGGGAAATCAGATACTTATTCTTGATTGTGATCTTGTTAAGGTCTTAATAATAAATTTATATTCATATTGATCCATATTTATTCTTAACAAAATTAAGAGGTACACGCCATGGTGACAAAGTTTCCCAAATGGATCCCTTATCAAGATTCTATAGGAGTTTCCTCTTTAATTTCTATAATTCAATTAGGTACATCCTATATAGAGTCTTTGAAATAGGCGTTTCATCAGGTTTTATTTCTATTAAATACTCAACTTCATGATTTTTAAGAATACTAGTAAATTGTTCTATGAAAAAATCAACAAACTCTTATATAATAGGAATATATTCGATGTTGATTTTATTCCCAACTATCTAAGTTAAACACTTCTTTCGAATATGAATTAATACCCATACAATGTATATAATTTTCATTAAAATTTCATATTTATCATCGCAGCAATAGAGGATCATATATTGGTTTTTAATATCAAATGTGACTTTTCTTTTTCAATAATTTATATCAAATTTATGTAACTAATTCCAATCCAAGGCTAATATAACATCAAATTTTACTAGAGGGTTAATACAAAAAATTACAGGAATACAATTCCTACAAACTTCAATCAGGTAGAAACCATATAATTGGGATGTGATCATCATGACATTAGGGATTTTTACTAATAATTCAACATTTAATCATTGTGAATTGGAATTAATATTCTTATTGAATTTTAATGATATATAGAAATTCATATAACTAAGCTCAAATATGGTACTTAAATATCTAATCATGACAATTACCACAACAACTTTATCATTATATCTCCAATCCCTTACTAAAAAAATTGCTAGAATAACCACCAAGCATAATTAATTAGATTTCTCAATCATGAAAAATATTTCATTGGATTTATAAATCATAACACCCTCTATTCAATTTATAACACCTTGGGTTTAACATAAGTTATCTATAACCATCATCTATTCAAATCCTTTATAATGGTTTATAAATAAAATGTGATTTAACCCAAGAATATCCCTTGGGAGAGCCAAACCTGGTTTACACTAAGGGCATACTTACTGTAAACCATAATGATGATCTAGACACACTTGACAAACTCTTTTCGGGGTTATTACCCTTTTATGCATTTTTGTCAAAATCACATCCAATTGTAGTATCTAGGAAGGGATGTTTTTCAAGGAAAAAATAATCCTTTCTTCACCATAACATATGATGTTCTCCTATGCATAGGATTATCCTAATGGTTCTCACTAAATTTTTCTCATCCTAGTTTCTAAATGAAACTAAAACTTTCTCTAATGCCAACTATAGTGACACATACTTTTCATTCAAAAAATTTACATCTTATTAGTTAAATATTAATTTCATAATGTTATGATATATGCTATAAGGGTATAGGTTTAGTGTATTTGGAAACCTTTATACATACATAACTTATTTATAAGATATTAACATCATATTCTATGTATTTATTCATAACTAGAACCCTTATTGAACACATTATACATAAAACTTTTATCCATTTCTTTGGTAAAATAAAACACAATAAAGGGTGTGATTAGATTCCCAGTAAGGGTAAAGAAAAGATGTATCAATGATAATTTAAACATAACATTATAATTAATGGTATGATAACATTATATTAAACTTTTAAAGTCATACCCAATAATTCTTATATCCTAAACATGATTCATGGAATAAATATTGATAATTCATAAGACATAAATCATAAAGGGATGGAGGAACATAAGCTATGAGAACATAAAATTATCATAATATCATGTCATAAAAGAGTGTTATAAAGTGTGGTATAATCATAATAATAGAAATATTATTTCAATTATTACTACCAATACATTCATAACATGTTATGATATCTCTTACGACTAGTGTACCTACTTTGGGCTTTGGATATCCTCACATGTACCATCTTTTAGGCTTTGGATAACCTCATATGCACCCTATAAGAGTAAAAGAATGACCTAGTGTGTACCCTTTGATATCATATAACATTAATATAAACCTAATACATTGGAGGTATATATAATTATGTTCAAACCAATCATATAATCATAAATACCTTCATATTTATACCACAAGATCATAAAAACAATCCTTATAACTTAACCCAAGGAAAAGAAGACTAGTTTCATAGATATTTTATCATAATATCAATAAACCATAAAGAGAATAAAAAAACATTATATCATTTGATCATATCCCCAGTAAATCATACGTAACATCAAAATATGTTATCATGGATGAATAATTCCTTTAAAATATCGGTATAATATATCTTGAGAAAAATAACCTTTTAATTTTTAAATCACATATTAAAATATAAAAATTTCCCAAATATTTAGTAAAAATTTTAATTTGAAAATAAACTTAGAAATATATAAAGTAAAATTAAAAACATTTAGAACTCAGGACGGAAGGATTTCAATTCATTTCGTGTATGTTAAAATAAATATTCTTTATAAATTTTCAATAAAAAATATAAAAAAAACTCATTTGGAAAATGATAAGAAGATTAATTTTAAACCATTTTATAAAAAAATAAATAATGGGTAAAAATGAATTTAATAAATAATATAATAATATAAAAATATTTTTAAAACATTTTAGAAAACATGGATTTGGAAGAAAAATGATTTTTGACCGAAGAGAGAAATAAAGTCATTTTTCCTTAAAAATTATTTTTTTATCATGAGTATAAAAAGTGAATAAAATTAAAAGTAAAAATATATAATAAATAAATAAATATATTATAATAAAATTTAAGGTATTTATTAAAAAATTATCATATAATTTCTTTCAATTAAAATCCATGAATAAATAATCCCAATTAAAATGAGATTGAAACATTAATCCCTTACCTCAAGTTAAAATTTCTTAGAAAGTGATTTAACCTCATGTATATTAAATTTAAATTTATTATATTTATATAGAAAGGTCATTTACATACTAAAAATATCATATATTATCCACTTATAACATTTTTACACCTATTTATTAATAACAATTTATTAAAATCGTCATTTTTGGGTGGTCACTATTTCATTTTTATGAGGATTTTAGTTTGGTTGTTTTGGTTATTGTACTTTGATCATGGTTAAATCAAATAAGAAAATTTAAATTATAATATGAATATCATATATATATTCCTTATATATATATTTATAGTCATTCGTATTTATAAAGATAAAAAAATGAATTACACCATTCATAGAGATAGTAGGTGGTACATACGCATGAACACTTTTTTCACTTTTGATTGATTAAAATAAAGAATGATAAATAATAATTCACCTTTATAAAATTATTATTATATAATATATATCAATTTTATCTATCCTTATTACCATCTATGTAAATCTTAATCAAGAAATGAATCACATCGCTTCGTGGAGGTGGTAGTCCACACATACGCACGAGTGACATTATCGCTTTCCAATGGATTTTAAGGTGAGAAGGTAGATACAATATTATAATTGTTGAAGAATAAATATGTCATAAATATAATTTATAAAATTTAAACCCGTAATAATAACCATCCATGAATGATGGCGATGAAAAATGAATTGTATAGCAATGTGGAGGTAGTAGTCCACATGTACGTATGAGTGATGCTTTCACTTCCCATTTGAAGTAAAAGAGGGTGATAATTGTAGTTAAATAATAACAGTAAAATTTAAGTATATTTATGATAATTAATTCATTATTTTATTATAAATACCATATATTTAGTGTATTTATGATAATAAATAAATTAAAAAAGGTTGGGTAGAAGGATTGCCTCTTTTTTATTAGTTCTCATTTATAAACCTTCTAAAGGACCCTTATAATTGCCTTTTAAGAATACTAGAACCTGTCATTCATGTATAGGAAAGCTTATATGAGAAATTTTTTGGTTTTGGACCAGATATATGGCTAGATAATGGGTAAATAAAATTGAAAATGGGAATACTTTTATAAGGGAAGGAAGTGACACACTTGTAATTGCGTAAAAGTTTTGAATATAATTAATGCCTTTCTAAAGTATAATGATTCCAAATGGATATGAATTTGAGTAAAAAGTGGATGTGGTCTAAATATAATTAGAAAATGAAATTTATATAGTTTTTTGTATCACTTTAAACCTTATCTTTTGGTTTAACACCTTCATTAACCAATTTTAATAGTAATTGCAGTAATGAATTTTTTAATCTTAAAGTGATATATTTTCACTTATAAGGTAAATTATTCTCATATATGGATAAGGGATAAAATTTTTGTCCAATTATAATCATAGTTTTTCTCTTTCAATATATATTTTTTTGTTAAATTTTTTTTAATGAAATATTATTAGTCATAAAATACCATTAATGTCATTTTTCACACTATTCATTTACTTTGAATTTACAGTCATCAAGATAGTTATTAAATTTGGATATAAACCTTTCACAAAACCCTAAAATATTATATTTATCTAAAAAAATTATGTAACACAATTATTCATCCAATTTTTATTTCATTTAATATTTTTATGCTTATTTATTTTATTTTTCTATTAATTGAATAAATACTATGTCGGCATTGCGTAAACATTTAGAGTAATTATTCAATCACTACAAATTAAAAATAAATTACTATGATAAAAATTTTTAATATTATTTGAAATAAAAATTTAAAAACGAACATATCTCTTTTTATTCTTATGTAAAAAATTTAGAGAAATTTAATTCAAGATATCGACATTTTGGGATTTTCTTTACTAAAAAATAAAAAATTCATTATAAGGGAAAATGGAACAAAATGCCATATATTCAATTTTAGGATTTATATGGTTAACTTTATTGAATAAAATGAAATAAATAAAGGTTTTATTTTTATTTTGTGACCTTATCTCATGGGTTTAACCTTATTTTACCCATTTTACCCTTATCGAAGTGATAAATATTTAACACGGTTAATATTCACAATGACCATAAATAAAATGGAATTTTAAAAAAATGAAAAATCTTGATTCCAAATTTGGTACCCATTTTTAAAGATTTAATATCTAAAATTTTAAAGAATCAATTTTAATATAACATCATAAAACACAATGAAAAACAGTTTTTAGAATTATGTATTTCTAAGCATAAAAATTAATTTGTAATAAAATAAAAAATATTGTTAATTAAAATGTAATTAATTAGATTACCATAAATAAAATGGATCACATTTCACTTTAATACCAAATATAAAATAAAATTGGGCTTTTAATTTTATTTATTTAATTAAAACAAATGACTATATTTGAAAATTTTGAATTTTTCACTATTCATTGAAAAAATCAATCATTTCCGAAAAATAAAAAAATAACCCTAAATTAATTTTGATATTTTATTTCAAGAATAAATTTTATTTTTTTAAATAAAGTTTCTAAAAGTGGTAGAAATTAATTATATTATTTTCTCACAAAATGCAATAAAACCCATTTTTGAGGAAAATTATTTTTACAACATATGATGAATACTAAAAATTCAGTACCTTTTTATGAAATTATTTAATTTATCTAAAAATAATTTATATAATTTTTCAAAATTAGGTTATTATTATTAACTTCTTTAATTTAACAACTAGGTCACAATAGTATACTATATTACAGTTCATTTAGACTTGGAGTTATATGTATTGTAAGCTATCGAAAAAATATTATTTGAATAAAGATATATCATAAAATCTTAGTGTGTTACAGTTTAAACCTAAGTGCATATGTGTAATAGTTGCATCTATGTTCTAGTACCAAGACAAGGATATCATTACTTGGAAACAAAATCATATCGACTTTACCAAAAATGTAGTATGTTATCCAATACTTATACTTTTTCTTAGAGTTTTCACTAATTTTCTCTAATACTAATATCAAAAAATAACTAAACCCTTCTATAATTCCAATTTAGGAGACCTAATCATCACATAAAAAATTATTACATCATTTTAAATGAATATTCAATACATATCATAACAATACTTTCTCTATAATCGTAAAGGTTTAGTTTCTTTGGAGACTAGATACATAATCATCTTATTTTATGAATGTTAATTGTAATATCCCACAAATTTCTTCTCACATAGTGAAATTATTATAAATACCCTTATAAAACTGTTTTTTCATAACCCGAGGGAAGGAAACATAAGAAATGTTGAACTCAAATTCTCGGTAAGGGAAAACATAAGATATATAAATCAATGATCATAAGTGAACATAATATAGAAATATGGGTATGATAACATGATCATAAATTATAAAACCCCTAAAAAATCAATCAAAGATAAGTAATCATGAATCATGGGATAAATAGTTTTCACAACAAAATACATTAGTCATAAAAGTGCAATATCGTCAATAATGAATCATAGTTTATGAGAACATTTCATAAGCATAAGACATAAATTTATTTCATACATTTAAACATATAAACTAATTTCATTATTCAAGGCTCACTTCCAAGAATATCATAGTGCATTGGTTTCACTTCCTATTCCATCATTTCTCTATTCAAGTTTCACTCCCAAGACTATCATATAAGATAGAGTCCCTTACTGAATTGAGTTCACTCCTCATTCCAGTCTATATTATCTCATGAGGTGTCAATAATTACCCAATGAATTATAGGTATATTTAATTCTAGGCCCACCCATCACATAATGAAAATCATATATATGTGTGCCAAAATTTCACAAAAACGTTCATCATTCCATCATCGCATAACCCATAGAAAGGGAATAGGAATCATATGTATTTAAAAATTTTATCATATCAGAACTCATGGAAATGAAACAATATTCCTAAAGATTTCATCATAACATAATTAGCTCATGAGAAAGATAGAGGTTCGATATAATTATCCTTAAATCATCATCATCATAATTCATTAGGAGAAAGAAATCAGATGGTATTATAAGATTATATCACCAGTGATGTATAACAATTATTAAAGGATATTGACATAGATTAAATATACCTTTAATAGAAAATTTGAGCCTTTATTTGAAAACATGTGAAATATATCCTTTTATTTTGATAAAATTTTAACAAATATTCCCAGAATATTAAGAAAACTATTTTTTTTGAAAATAACCTTGGAAACTTGGAAAGTAATATTAAAAGTAAAGAATGGTTATAATGGATGGAAAATATGTTCCTATCATATGTATTAAAATATAATATTCATTTCATGGCTTTTTAAAAAGTAAAATATGTTTCTTAGAAAAAAAATTAAATAATCTTCCTTCTAAATGATTTTAAATAATGTACAGGGTTGTGAAAATTACCTTTTAAAAAAATTTCAAGTATAAGTAAAAGCTTGCATAAAATAATTTGAAAATTATCTACATGGAAGGGAAATATCATCAACTAAAAAGGAAATAAGGTCATTTTTTCTTAGAAACATTTTCTTAATCATCTAAAGTACCAATTAGAGGAAAATGGTAATATTGTTTTAAAATTATAGGAATAACCAATGGATAAAAAAATATATGATATTTAAAGGATCATAGCCATATAATTTCACTCACTTGAAATTTAGAAAAGACAATCCTAAAAAAAATATTGTAATATAAACCCTTACCTCAAGTCTCATATTTCTTCGTACAAGTTGAAACATCAAGTATAATAAACATAGATTTATTATAAATCTATTCTAGTAACAAATTCAGGAATAACTAACTATTTATTATTCCATTATAATTTCTAATTATCCCTTGGTCAATAATTCTTTATTGAAATGAATGTTCAGGCAAAAATTGGTTTATTTTATATGTATGTTTCAGTTCAATGATTTTGGTCCTTACACCTTGGTCATGGCTTCATCATATCCAAAATATTAATCATTTAAAAATTATCATATTTATGAATTATATAAACTTTTATAACAATTTATATAAATTAGTGATGAAAAAATGATTCACATCACTTCATCAAAATTTTAGTCTGTACTTACAAATAAGTAATGTTTCCACTTTTAGATGGATAAAAAGTGTCGGACCCTAAAAATGAATTCTTGATTTAATTAATTAATTATTAATTTGTTTATTTTTATTTCTTTATATTTGAGTTTTGGGTCATCTTTTTTAAATTTTTTAAAAATTTCAAGAGAAACTACATGTCGCACAGTTAGCGCACATTTAGTGTTAAGTGAGCGATAACTATGTATTTTGGATCTAAAGTTTACATAATTATTTTTAATGGTTGGTTAATGGTTTTCCCAATCATGTTTCCAACATGTGTGGGTGACCTAGTGTGCCTAAATAATAGTGCATGGTTAGTGAATAGTTTGGTAAACCGTGCATTGACCGTACGACATACCATGTTTTAAAAAAATGAAATGATTATGATTATGATTATGATGATTAAATAATAATAATAATAGTAACAATAATAATAATAATGGTGTTCTCCACACTTCTCGTCTCATGTTACCCTGACCCCCTCATGTTATGTACTCCCCTCCTCTATCTCCTTTGGATCATTGATTCTTCCACTAATATCATTTCCAATCACCCCTAGTTCGATTTTCTTCCACTACTCCTTCAGAATACTCACATTTCTTCTTTTTTTCCCCTACTCTATCATAGTGGATCTCCCTAGGACAAACCCTTTGCATGTTTTATGTTTTGATTTTGTGTGTTCTTGATTTATTAGGGTGTGTGATGTTTTTTTAGGGCATCCTTGAACCCATATTCAAGGTTTTAGACCTCATGTTGTTCATTTTATGTAGGTTTTATCCATAATTAACACTTTAATTTTAAAACCATTTCTTTCGGAGTGTTTCAATTTATTTTTTGGCACCTAATGATTTTATTGTGAATATATATGGGATTTCTAGTAATGATTTTTTTAACTTGATTTTTTTAAAATAATAGGGTATTTCTATATTATAAATTGGTTTAAATATATTTTACTTTAATCATACTTTCTACTTGTTTTTTAAGTTTTTGGATTGTCCGTTTTAAATTAAATGAAAATATCTAAAAGGTATTTCAGATTTTAATGAAAATTACCATATACATTATATTCCTTATTTGTAATTTAAATTAATACTTGAAATTCTAAGTATTTATAAAATATTTAAATATCGAATTTGAATTTAAAAATATGGTTTTATAATTATATTTTTATTTTTATGATAGTTTTACACATATATGTGTGTATACATATATATATATGTATATGTAAAAGTTCATATGGAATCATGTGAATTTGTGTAATGGGAGTAATATATATATATATATATATATATATATATATATATATATCTGTGTGTGAGTGTGAAATTTTATATGGGTGAAACAAGATAGAAAACCTGGCGAATTTGAAATTGTATCTCAAACTTGGGTTTAATCATGTTTTAAATAGAATTTATAAAGTAATTCATAAAATATGATTGAAATAATTTGATTTCCTTATAATTATTTTTAAAGGATGTTTTAATTACTTAAACCCATGTTTTAATTTTTTTAATGATTTATTATATGTCTCCTGAATGTTTTTAGTGTTTCCCCTTGGTTAGAGAAATCTAATGGTCTAAAGAGTAATGGGGGATTTACCAAATGAAATGATTTAAAATGGGCTTCTTGAAAATAGGTAAGCACATGGGAACCCTAGGTACTTAGGTGGGTATAATTGGACAAGTATCCTAGTCAAGGTATAGCTTCCAAAGACATTATACTATTCTATAACACCAGCAAAACTATATGATGATGTGGATATAGTTACTGCTAGAACTTTGGCTTCATCCCCTCCATCAGTTCACACATGATAAGATTATTGTATGGATTGGTCATTGAGATTACGAGGAACCTAGGATGTGGCCCAACCTTAGTTTTCTAGGTCTACCCATGGTGATTGATTTGTGTATTTACCTTTTCTTCAATCTTTTCATAGTAAATAAACTATTTTATTTCTACTAAGTAAAATGATTCTTTAAAACCAATTTTTCCTTCCATTTAATGTTTGAAATGAATAATTTTTTTAAAAAATTCATATAACTCCATGTTTTGAAAAGATATTTAATTTTTTAAATAATAAGAATAATTATTTGGTTTATAAATAAAATAAACCTAAAATAAACATTTTTTCATAATCATATTCCAAACAAGAATAAAATAGAACCTTTATTTAAGGTTATTTTCTTGGGGTGTGGAATATATGGCATTCATATTGATCTATATGATCATACCTACCTATATCATTTCAGTTTTAGGTTATAGTTCTGTTCCTGGCCTCTCTTTGAGCATTAATTAGTTGGATGGTGACTTTTATAGTCACATAGAGGTATGCTGGTAGTTTTATTTTATTTTAGATTTTCATTATCACTTCATCCATATAGTCTTTAATTCATTCTATTGGTGGAGGGACAGATTTAGTTGGTTCATAAAAAATTTAAATTAGAGTGCACTTTCTTATTTAGGTAGTAATGGTAGTTTTGAGATAGGGTTATCGAATCTTGGTAGGTAGGTCATGGGTGGGTGACTGATCACCACAACTCGTGATGAAACCCGAGTTACCATGGGATTTCTTGATTTTAATTTTGATTATATGTTTTAATTTTGATTCTTTGTTATGATATTTAGTTGATGTTGATATGGATTTGAAAATTGTGGTATTATATGGATTACATAGAAACTTTTGGTGTTTTGGGCGTTAAATGGGAGTTGAAATAGTGATAATCGATGATCTGTCATGGATCAGAGAACCATGTGAATCCTAAGTGAATAGTTCAATATAAATCCCAATAGAAATGGAAAGACTGGAACATGGACTACCAAGACATGTATCCAAGTCATTCATGGACACTATCCTTATTTTAAAATCATGTGTTCAGCTCTATTTGAACCAAATTATTTCATGTTATGCATGTGTGTTGTTTGCATTGGTTTTTATGAGGTTTCACAATGGAAACATAACTTTGAAAAGGGTGGGAGTTTGTTTTGAAATAATAATAATGAAATTTTCTTTAAATAATTTGAAGTGATTTTTGATTTTGGAAATTTGGTTTTAGGGTGAATATTGGAGTTTTTAAAATTAAATAGAAGTTTTATTAAAATTAATAAAGTGGATCTAGGGGTTAAAAATGCCTAATTTCTTTTAGAAAATAATTTGGGATGTAATAAATTGATTCCTAAGTAGAATTTTAGTAATTTTTTTAACATAAGTGTATTATTATGAAAATGGTTTCAAAAAATAATGTATTTAACTTGTTTAGTTTTATTACTTTATGTAATAATTGAGAATTATTTTGTCTCACTATTTCTTGGAAAGTGAATTTTTTAGGGGCATTGGTGTTTCAGAAAATGGAGAAGGTTTTATGATTGATGACATTGGGTATAAATTTTTTATACTCCAAATATATATATTTTTTATTTTATAAAAGGCACTTTAAAGTATAGTGGTAACCACACACTTCATAATTCAAATAAATCAACATTATAAACTTGAAATACAAGAAGTTCAGCAGATATAAAAACACAATGAACGAATTCAAAAAAAATCCACTTGAGTGCACATCATCATTGTAACATCCCAGGTAAATAAATAATATGACATTTTCATATTTTTAATTAAATATTAATTTTACTTTAAAGGGGATGTTATACTCGATGGTGTACCCGACACCCAAAAATGGGTTTCTCCAATATCTTATCTTGCACACAATGTTGAGTCATACTGAAAAAAAAATATAATATTATTATTTTAAATGGTAGTTAATGCCTAGCCATTGTATTAGAGGAAAGGAAAAGAACTAAATATATTATTATTAAACATTTTTTTAAATTTTTTTAACATTTATCCAATAAAATTTATAGGCTTAAAATGAGAATGAATCCAATTTTAACCATAAATACTCTAATATTTTTAAAAGATTGTTTTACCACCTTTTGAGGGAGAACCAATTTTAAATCTAGTTTTTTGAATTTTATAAATTCTATTTTACAAAATAAATTTCTTCTATAGAATAAGAAAATCAAAATTTACTTTGGATGAAATTTTGGTATTTTTCTGAAAAAGTTCATTTTTAATGAATAGTAAAAAACACTACATTTTAATTCAAAACTGCCATTTTATATTATTAATTTATATAGTTAGATTGTAATTTTAATTGTTTTTTAAGTTTAATTGGATTATATTTTTATCATTTAGTCCTATTTTGTACATTTGAAGTAATTTCACTTTGAAATTGGACATAAACACATGTCAATTTTTGGGTAGTTTTTACTTCTTAAAAACACATTTTTTGGTTTTGACAATGAGAATTAATTTTAAATTATTTACTGAAACTTATATGTTTTGAATTTAGAAGAATTTATTCAATATTTGTAATAATTAGTTCTAAATTATTTAAATAGATACCTTTTATTTTTAGACATTATCAATAATATATTTAGTAATTATATTATTTACCATGGTTAAAGGGGAAATCTGGTAAATAAGGGAAAAAATAATATTATAATAATATTAAGCTACCCTAAAACATTTCCTAATCAAATTGGACGAGATAGTTCCCACCATGGGAATCCTTGGGTCAATTTCGGCACCCCATAGAGCCACTTTGATGTGAAAATGACATTTTATAAGAAATAATTTATAGCAAACAAAAATATAATATAAACATGTATCTTTTAGTAAAATAATTTTTATATAGGGTTATATAAGTGATAATTTTGAGTATAAATAGTAATTATAAATAGAAAAATATATTCTATATCATGGGATTTTATTTATTATTTTTAGACATAAAATAAATAAATATATTTATAACACAATAATGATGTAGTGATTACCTTATTAATGAATGATTTAAATAAATGAGACTATAAATATTAAAATAAATTTATTTTAAAATTTTTTATGACATACAAGAATTTTATGGATACTTATGACTTTTTATATCTGAATTAGTGATTTTTTTTTGAAAAAAATAAAGTTTTTATGGATTTTTAAAAAGTCTTGATATGAATAGTATATAAATTGACATAAATGAATTTTTAAAACAAATATTATTTTATTAAATGATATAATAGTCCTAAAAATCTAAGATTCAGCCAAATTACTAATATAATTTTGAACATGTCATTAATGAACCACTTGAGATTATATTAACATTTTATAGTAACTATATTAACTATATAATATGAATATATAAGAAGACATGGTAAGAGTCAAATATGTTAACTAAGGTTTAAAGATAAAAGATATAGTTAAATTTGTAACCTAGACTTATCTAAGTCCTATTTTTTCGATGTTTTCAATAGAAAAAAATCTTATATCTGAAATAAATTACTTTGGGGCCATTTAAAATCGAAAATAATTTATTAATAAAATAATATTTCAATGCCTTCCAAAAGTGCCCCTCCTCCATCTTCTAAAAGGGCATAACCTCTACCGATTTAATCACACCTCTCAAGCCCCTTGTATCATCCAAAATCTGCCCAAATAATTTTAAAACATCTCTATATTCCTTATAGAATCCTTACCTTGGGTGTAAGGCAGTTCAATAAATCGGTTTGGTTCAAATCAAAGGGAGTTACACGTTTTAAGAGGTAGCATCCTCTTTAAAGTTCCATTCCATTATTTTACCACTTCACTCCATATTCTCTTATTATTATTTTATTACATAAAAACAAAATTATCCTAAATATACTAGGATTTTTTTATGATAATGATTTAAACTACACTTACACACACATATATCTAATGGATATGAACATACTATTTCTGTGTATGACGAAGTACTGCCTCACAAAACGACCATTGTTCAATTTTCCCCTACCACGTCTCATGGTTTACATTATGATGTCACTATATTTATATATGATATATATTATATTTATATTATATCTATGCTTTTTTTTTATTTAAATCATACCTTTATGCTTTCCATAATGAATAAATATGAAAATTTCATTTGAGGAAGTCCGGACTACTGCCCCCTCAAAGTGAAAATACTCATTCATGCCATACATGGAATGTATAAAGGATGGAGTTAATGAAATTATGTAAAGTATGCAAAATATGATATTATACTATAATTATAATATACCAATTTATCATTTAGTTTTTATTACTTTAAATAAGAAAAATAAATGAAAGTAGCGTGCATGCGTACGTACGACTTACCGTCTTTATGAATGGTGCATTTTAATTCATATATCTAAATGTTATGAACTATTATAAATACATATATATGTTGGATATATATGATAAATATAATATCTAAATCATGAATATCATTTTTGAGATAATGTACTTTTGACCACATAGACAATTTGTAATTATAACAAATTCATTTTTTACTCAAGGAACACATATCGACAAAATGACCAATATTAAATTAAATAATTATGCAATATTTATAATGAGGTAATAAGGGATATAAAAGAAATAATAAACTTGAAAAAGGTTCTTAATAAAGTATAAATTATCTTATGTTTATTATTCAGGAATAACATGAAACATACGTGATGAGTCAGACTCAAGTTAAGGGACTTCATCTCAATATCCTTTCATTGAGGCATATTTTGATTTATACACAACTTTACTTTATATGATGTATAAACCCCTTCGACATTTCATTTCATTAAAAGGGAATATTTTTCTATGAATAATTTTACTAAATGACAAAATTAATGTTTCTTTTTAATATACACGATGACAACGACCTTTCCACCGTTGCAAGAATTATTTGATATCTAGCTTCCTTAACAAGTCATAACGTTTAAAAAAATACCAAAAACCCTTTTCATGTGTTTTGGTATTGAAAATGGTTTTTAAAAAGTATTGATTATGTCAATATATTGAAGTTTTATATTGTGGTTGTAATGTTGAAATTTTATCTTTTCTTTATGCTTGTTTTATGTGTTATGATTATGTTATGGTTCTTGGGCAGTGTTTACGTATATGGGTGGTTCCATGATAAAAATAGGGTAGGTGAGCTCGATAATTCTCTCTAATGCATTAGGTAACTTGATGGAGTTAAATGTTAGTGTTTTTCCTAAGAGATTTAGGGAATATAATGTGATGGGTATTCCAAACATAACTCCCTATGTAGCTGTGAAAGATAAAATTTATGTATGTTATGGATGCAACAAGTTACCTTTATGATTTATGATTTCTATGTGATATTCATAAATCTTATGATTTCATGAGGCATGTTAAAGATATTATGTTTTATGATTTAAAAGTATGATTTTATTGATTTGTATGTATTTATGGACTAATGTTTTCTTTCCTTATTTTATAACCCTTACTGAGCTTTTTATGCTCATCCCAAGTTTCTGAAATGTTTTTCAAAGGTTATAAGGAAGGGTAAGAGAAATGAATAATTCAAAAATATTTATATCAAGAAAATAATTATTATTTTATTTAAAGAGTTTTATTATTGTGAAAAAATTGGATATAGTAGAAGTGTCTACTTTGTAATATTTGGGATGTAATGTAATAGTTATGGAATAATTATCTAAAACTATAAACCTAAAAATATCATCAATGTGAATTCTTAATTTAACTCAATATTAAGTAATGTTTTAAGGATGGGGCCTTATAGTTGGTTTCAGAGGTCAGTTTAGACAACTTTGAGTTAGTATGTTTTTAAATTAATATCCATAACTTAATTTATGGTATGATTGAAGTGATATTGAATTTGAAGATTACCATGTTGCCTCACCTAAGATATTTCAATGTTCAGAATGATTTTTCACAGAGGAAACAAGGTAGATTTTTTGGGAGGTCATACAGAAGGAAATAAACATCCAAATCAGTATCCTGAGATAGTAAGAATCAGAATTGAATAGTTTGTTGGAGTGATGGATCAATTAACTCTGGTGATAAATTGTGGTTGTGTTTATAGATGATATTGTGGTATATTCTAAAAGTAAACAGTAGTATGAAATTCATTTAATGGTTGTATTGGATACCTTAAAAGAAAATAAACTATATGAAAAGTTTAGTATGCATGAATTTTGTTTGCAAAAAATTTATTTCCTTGGTCACATTGTTTTTAAAGATGGCATAAATGTTGATGCTTCTAAAACAAAAGTTGTTAAGGAATAGACAAGACCCACAAATATAACGGATATTTGTAGTTTTCTTGGTTTAGCAGGTTATTACTTTAGGTTTGTTGAAAATTTTGCATGGTTATCTACCCCACTGACTAAGTTTACTCGAAAAGGTGTTAAATTCTTCTGGACAAATGAATGTTATGAATGTTTTCAGGAATTGAAATGAAGATTGGTGAATACTATAGTTTTGGTAATGCCTTCCATAAATTTTGAATTTGTTATTTATATTGATGCTTCATTTAAATGACTTTGTGGTGTCATAATTCATAATGATAAGGTAATTTCTTATGCATCACGTTAGTTGAAACCTCGTGAGTTAAATTTCCCTACACATAATTTGGAATTAGCTTCTATTTTTTAATTTAAAAATTTAGAGGCATCATTTGTATGGAGTAAAGTGAGAAATATATACTAATCACAGATGTTTGAAGTATATATTCACTCAAAATTAATTAAACATGAGACAGAGGATATGGCTATAATTAATCAAGTATTATAATTTCATGATCCATTACCATCCGGGAAAGGAAAATAAAGTGGTTGATGCTTTGATTCAAAAAGAATAATTCTACATTAACCATGATTTTTTTGGAACTATATCCTTAGGTTTTTGATTTAAGAATTTTGGATTGGAAGTTATGGGTGCAGGGAATTACTCTGTTTTATTTCAGGTGGCAGTGAAATCATCTCTAGCAGACAGAATAAAGCAAGCACAGAAATAAGACAATTAGTTACAGAAAAAGGTAGAATTAGTTTAGAAGGGTAATTTACCTAAATTTAATATTGATAAAGATTCTGTTTTTAGGTTTGGAATGAGGTTATCTGTGCCTTGTGATTCATAGTTGAAGAATGAGTTGTTATGTGAAGCTCCTAATTCTCCATTTTCAGTTCATTCTATCAGTACTAAGATGTACAGAGATCTTCTAGAGTATTACTGGTGAGATGGAATTAAAAGAGATATTGTTGAATTTGTTGTGGTATTTAACTTTTCAATAGGTTAAAGTATAGCGGTAGTTACCGAATGGGATGATTCATCCTTTTCCAATGCTAGATTGGAAATGGGAAAAAGTTTCCATGGATTTCATAGTGGAGTTACCAAAAACATCTCGAGGTAACAATTAAATATGGGTTATTTTTTATCAATTGACTAAATATACTCATTTTCTTCCTATTTAAGATACTCTGTCTCTAGATCAAATTTATCAATATTATATTAAAGAGATATTCTGTTTACATTGAGTTCCCCTCTCCATTTTATCTGATTGTGATTCTAAGTTCATTATAACTTTGGGAAGGGCCTTTAGAAGTCATTGTGAACTGGATAAAAGTTTTCTACAAATTTTCATCCTCAATCATATGGGCTGTCACAATGAACAATTTATACATTGGAAGAAATGCTGCGTGATTTTTCAATGGATTACTAGGGAATTTTGGACTAAAATATTTCTTTGGTTGAGTTTTCTAATAATAATATCTTTCATTCCAGTATACATATGGATCCATTTGAGGCATTATATGGAAAGTGGTATTGAACTCTATCTTTTTGGGATGATGTAGGTGCAAAAATGTCAGTTGGACTATAATTGGTAGATGAGATGGTAGAAAAGGTTCAGTTAATTCATAAGCATGTGAAAACATCTCAGAGTAGGTAGGAAAGTTATACAGATAACCGAAGGAAGGATCTTTCTTTTGAGTTAGGTGATCTTGTCTTTCTCAAAGTTTCTCTATTGAAAAGTATGATGCGTTTTGGTAAGAAGGGAAAGTGGAGTCCTAGGTTCATTGAACCCTATGAAATCCCGGAGAAAGTTATATCAGTTTCCTATAGAGTGGATTTACCTACAAGTTTATCCCATCAACACAATTTGTTTCTTGTTTAAATGTTAATAAAGTGTATGTCAGATCCATCACATGTTTTGAGTCCATAGGTAGTTCAGTTGGAATAGAATCTTTCCTATGAGAAACAACCAGTATAGATTCTTGACCAAAGAGAGAAAGCGTTGTCGAATAAGGTAATTCATCAGGTAAAGGTTTTTTGGAAAAAACCATATGGCTGATGAGGAAACATGTGAATCTAAAAATGCTATGAGGGATAAATAGCCCCACTTAATTGATAAGTGAATAAAATTATGAGGACGAAATTTCCCAAAGGGAGGAAGGATGTAACATCCCAGGTAAATAAATAATTTGACATTTTCAAATTTGTGAATTAAATATTAATTTTAATTTAAAGGGGATTCTATTCTCGATGGCGTATCTGACATGCAACAATGGGTTTCTCTTAAATCTTATCTTGCACACAATGCTGAGTTATACTGAAAAAAATAATGTAATATTATTATTTTAAATGGAAGTTAACACCTAGCCATTGTTCTAGAGGGAATGACCAGAACTAACTATATTATGATTAAACATGTTTTTTAAATGTTTTTACATTTATCTAATAAAATTTATATGCTTAAAATGAGAATGAATCCAATTTTAAGCATAAATACTCTAATATTTTTAAAAGGTAGTTTCACCGCCTTTTGATAGAGAACCCATTTTAAATCTAGTTTTTTTCACTTTTATATGTTCTATTTGAAAAAATAAACTTCTTATATAGAATTGGGACATCAAAATTTACGTCAGATAAAATTTTTGTATTTTTCTGAAAAAGTTCATTTTTAATGAATAGTGAAAAATACTGCATTTTAATTCAAAAATGCCTTTTTATCTAATTAATTTATATTTTTATATTGTAATTTTAATTGGTTTTAAAGTTTAATTGTATTATATTTTTATAATTTAATACAATTTTGGTCATTTGAAGTAATTTTACTATGAAATTGGACATAAAAACATCTTAATATTTTGGTATTTTTAACTTCTTAAAAACACACTTTTTGGTTTTGACAACAAGAATTAATTTTAAATTAATTACTGCAACTTCTGTATTTTGAATTTGAAAAAATGGATTCCATATTTGGAATCAGGAGTTTCAAATTTTTTAAATAGGTATCTTTTATTTTTATAAATTATGAATAGTAACTTCAGAAATTATTTTATTTACCATGGTTAAAGGGTAAACCTGGAAAAAAAGGATAAAAAATAAAATTATAATAATATTAAGATACCCTAAAACATGTCCTAATCCTATTTGATGAGATATTTCTCACAATGGGCATCCTTGGGTCGATTTTGGGACCCCATGGAGCAACTTTGATGCGAAAATGACATTTTATAAGAAATAATTTAAAGTTAAGAGAAATATAACATAAACCTGTATCTTTTAGTAAAAAAAATTTTATATGGGGTTATATAAGTAATAAATTCAACTATAAATATTAATTAAAAAATTAAAGGATTTCTTACGTCATGGTATTTTATTTATTATTTTTATACAACAAATAAATAAATATATTTATGACACAATGATGATGTAGTGATTACGTTATTAATGAATGATTTAAATAAATGAGATTACAAATATTAAAATAAATTTATTTTGAAACTTTTTATGCCATCCAATAATTTTAGGGATCTTTATGAATTGTTATATTTAAATTAATGAAGTTTTTTCTAAATAATCAATTTTTTATGGATTTTTAAAAAGGCATGATATGAATAGTATATAAATTGACATAAATTAGTTTTTAAAACAAATACTATTTTATTAAATGATATAATAGTCCTAAAAGTATAATATTAGGTCAAATGACTTAGATAATGTTGAAAATTTCATTAATGAAACATTTTAGTTCATATTGTCATTTTATAGTAACTATATTAACCATATAGTATGAATATACAAGAAGACATGGTAAGAGTCAAATAAGTTAACTAAGGGTTAAAGCTAAAATATAAGGTTACAATTGTGACCTAGAATTGTCTAAAACCTATTGTTTGAGAGGCTTTATACCCAAAATAATATTATATCTAAAATAAATGACTTTTGGAACATTTAAAACTGAAAATCATTTATTAATAAAATAATATTTCCATGCCTTCCTAAAGTTCCGCTCACCCCTCTTATAAAAGGACATCACCTATACCCATTTAATCACACCTCTAAAGCCACTTGGCTCATCTAACCTATTCCAAAATAAGCTCCCAACATCCCTCTATTCCTTTTGGAAGCCTTACCTAGGGCATAAGGCAATTAAAGAATGCCTTTTGGCTCAAATCAAAGGGAGTTACACATTTTAAGAGGTAGCGTCTTCTCTAAAGTTCCTTTCCATTATTTTACTTCTTCACTATCTAGGATATTCTTGTTTTTGTATTACATAAATAAATATTATCCTCAATATACAAGTATTGTTTATGAGAAGTATTCAAACTACCCTTTCACACACCTCCATCTAATGGATACGAACATAATGTTCCTGTGTATGGTGAACTATTGCCTCATAAAATGATGATTGTTCAATTTTCCCCTACCACCTCTCATGGTGGACATTATGATGGAACTACATTTATATATGATATATATTATATTTATATTATCTCTATTCTTATGTTATTTTTATTTCAATCATACGTTTATGCTTTCCATAATGTGTAAATATGATAATTTCATTTGAGGAAGTGTGGACTGTCGCCCCCTCGAAGTGATATAACTCGTTCATACCATACATGGAATGTATAAAATATGGAGTTAATGAAATTAGGTAATGTATGTAAAATATGATATTATACTATAATTATAATATACCTATGTATCATTTATTTTTTATTCCTTTAAATATGAAAAATAAATTAAAGTAGCGTTCATGCGTACGTACAACTTACTGTATCCATGAATGATGCTTTTAATTTATCATCTCCAAATGTAATGTACTATTATAAATACATATATATACTAGATATATTTGATATATATAATATATAAATCATGAATATAATTCTGTAGATAATGTAATTTTGACCACATAGACAATTTGTAATTATAACAAGTTTATTTTTGAATCAAGTACCAAATATCGACAAAATGACTAATATTAACTTAAATGATTATGTAATATTTATAAAAAGGCAATAAGTGATATAAATGGAATAATAAACTTGAAAAAGGTTCTGAATCAAGTAGAAATTAACTTAAGTTTATTATTCAGGAAGAACAATGAACATACGTGACGAGTCAGACTCAAGGTAAGGGACTTCATCTCAATCTCTTATCATTGAGGCATATTTTGATTTATACATGAATTTATTTTATAAGGTGTATAAACCCATTTGAATATTTATTTCATTGAAATGGAATTTTTTTCTATGAATCATTTTACTAAATGAACAAACGAATGTTTCTTTTTAACGTACGCGATAACAACAACCTTTTCACCGCTGCAAGCATTATTTGATATCTGGATTCCTTAACAGGCCTTAACATTTAAAAAAATACCAAATACCCTTTTTCATGTATTTTGATATTTAAAATGGTTTTGATAAAGTATTGATTATTTCAATATCTTGAAATTTTATATTGTGATTGGAATGTGGAAATGTTATCTTTCCTTTATGCTTGTTTTATGTGTTATGATTATGTTATAGTTCTTGGGAATTGTTTACATATACGAGTGGTTCTGTGATAAACCTAGGGTAGGTGATCCCGAGATATCTCTACAATGAATTGGGTAAGGTGAAAGAGGTAATCGTTAATGTTTCTCCTAATAGATTTAGGGAATATATTGGTATGGGTATTCCAAACGTAACTCTCTATGTAGCTGTGAAAGATACAATGTAAGTATGTTATGGATGCCACAAGTTACCTTTATGATTTATGATTTCTATGTGCTATTCATAAATCTTATGATTTCATGAGGTATGTTAAATAGATTATGTTTTATAATTGAAAAGTATGATTTTATTGATTTGTTTGTATTTATGTACTAATGTTTTCTTTCCTTATTTTATAACCATTACTGATCTTTTTATGCTTATCCCAAGTTTTTGAAATGTTTTTCATAGTGTATAAGGAATGTCCAGAGAAAGGAAGAATTCAATAATATTTATATCAAGAAAATAATTCTTGTTTTATTTAAGGAGTTTTATTATTGTGAAAAAATTGGATAGATTAGAAGTGTCTACTTAGTGTTATTTCAGATGTAATGTAATAGTTATGGACTAATTATCTAAAAATCTAAACCTAAAAAGATAATCAATATAAATTATTAATTTAACTCAATATTAAGTAATGTTTTAAGTTTGGGGCATTACAATCATCCCATCATCATATCCATCAACCCATCACCGTCATCATCACCTTGTCAGCTTCAACCACATCCAAATTGCAAGCCACTATGCAGTTCCCACTAGGATCATAGTGGTGGAATCTTGGAGAAAGAGCAGAGTGTGGATTATACCAAGGCCTTTATAGAGATCTTGTCTCTATAGCCACCTAATTCCATTGGCCTCCACCACATCTAGAAATGGACATCATCAAAAACTAGAAACACATATTGACATTTTCACCAAAAAAGAATCAAATAGCTTGATATTTCATAGGAATAAACCTAAAAACACTTCACTAATGGATTTGATGAAGAAACCTTGATCAATCCATTAAAAATTACAAATATTCACAATAAAAATCCAAATCAGGCTGCACAAGGATACTGATGGCTTCAAAACCACACATACCAAAACTTATTTGTTACCACCAATCCAAATCCAACTAGGAGAGGTATAGAGTAAAATGAGTTTAGAGAAGGTATTCGAGTGACTAAAGGATCCAAATTATGGAATTGAAAATGAGACAAAAAACCACAGCCAACTCGAGAGTTCCTTGAAATCTGTCAGCCTCTGAACCTCAAAATCCAAAACATTTGTAACCACTGCTCTAGATCTGACTTAGAGATTCACAAAGAAATAAGGGTTCAGAGCACTGGTTTGAGAAGCCAATGGATTCTACAAAACAACCTTTATCAGTACCACTAGCCTCCATCTTATAAGTTTTCATCTTTATAAGGTAGAAACACAGAACACTGATGGAAAAATGAAACCATTGAGATAAAATAGAGAAATGAGACGTAGTGATGGGAGGGAAAGATGGAGGAGAGGGGGAGGAACCAGAGAAGTCACATGAAATCCTCCCCCTCCCAATCTCTACTAAGTAAAACCCTATGATGATAGGGATAGGAGACATTAACCACTCAAATGAAATCTATACGACGATAAATATCATGGGATTTAAAATTTAAAAGTGTCAAAAAAATTGTGTTAGTGTACCTATATTATTTTTCTTGGTTGTTGGTAAAGGATATTTTTATTCTTATATGAATAACAATGTTTGGTTTTTGTCTAATGTACTTGGGTTCTTCAATGTGATTCAATTTTTGGATGATCTTAGAAAAAATCTGAGGTTTATTGTATTTCTAACTTGATTATTATTAAGGTATTTTAGTGGTTTCACATGTGTAGAATGTTGATTTTATTTATTCATTAAGGTATGCTCATGATTGATACCCCCTCCCATTATCATTATAGGTTCAAAGGGTGTTAGTGGGTGGTTTGATTTCTTTATTCTTGATTTTTATGTTTGATTACTTATACGGTTGTTTTTCTTTTATAATTCTCTATATCATGTGTTCATTGGGAGAGTGATTGAATGTTTTAAAGAAATTATGAAAATATGTCTGATCAAAGCTTCAAGTTTGAGTCTATTTGGTTGGGGGGTTCTAGTTTTGTTTTATTGATGCTTTCAGAGTCCCTTTTTTCCTTTCAAACATCCTTGATATAGATTTTCTAAAATAGCAGGGAGAACCACCATCAGTCTTCATTTCTTAATCTTCTCATTTAGGTATTTGGGTGTGATTTGTGGATTATAGGTGGTTTGGGTATAATAGTTCTAATTATTCTTATTGGGAATTGGAGGTTTGGGTGGAGTATATCTCCCTATTTGACTGAAGTTTTTTTCTCATTTTTTTCATTTTTGTTTGAGTTCCTATTTGAGTATTTTTTATTTTAATGAATTTTTGTGGGAAAAAAGGTTCATGGTGGGGAGAATTTACACACCTAAAACTTTGAATTCTTAATTTAATTAATTAATTAATAATTTTTTTATTTATATTTATTTATATTTGAGTTTTGGATCTTCTATTTTTGAAAATTTTAAATTTTAAAGCGAACCTTTTGTTCTCATGGTTATCATACAATAAGTTCTAACTGTGTAATATTTTATTATTTTAGGTCTATAGTTTATAGAACCATTTTTTATGGCTGGACCACAATTTTTTCAACAATGCTGGAAACTCATGTCGATGCTTTAGCGTGCTGACGAAGGGAACATGATCAGCACACAATTTGGTAAATCATGAGAAGACTATTCTATATACCCCGAGTTTAAAAATAATTAAATGATAATAATAATAATAAAAATAAGAATAATCAAAAAAAAATATTATGACCTAGGAGAACCTGACCCTATCAATATATTATAAAAATAAAAAAGATGAAGCTACAAAGATGGTTTACATAGTCTAGTGTGCACTCACTCTGATGATCTGAATCCACTACGGGAATAGAAAAATCCAGAGTGAAAAAAGGCCATGTTGAACTAGTTTCCAAAATCTCCAAATTTGATATGGAATTAAAAATTTGGTTGGGCCCTCTATATACATGTGAAATATTAATTTATATACTATCGATATCGTGAAGGTACAAAATCCACCATTAAAGAAGCCTCTATGAAATATAATGAGACCTGGTCCTCAATTTCTCCATCGCAATGATAGAGTCTTAATCCATCAAAAGGAAATGATAACCATAATGAAAAACATATATAACCATATAATTCATCACATATAATTCATCTTCCATGGAAATTTCATCCCCAATGAATTTATAAATGCATCCTTTCATAAAGCCTCAATATGTTTGAAAGTCACCTCCACAAGTAGCAGGACATGGTGAACCAATAGAGGCTCCATACATGTTCACCATTACCAAGATCAATAATGGTTTATTTCAGCTAATAAAAATCACAAACAAAGGCATTTTCACCCTAACACTCTCACCAAGCATGTTCAAGAGGGATAAATCATAGGTATCATTATCCATGATACATGTTTGAAGATGATAATTGACCTACACTTCTCTATGTATTGTAAAAAAGCCTCTATAGATCAATATCAATTTATTATAAAACACCTTACTATTTCTCTCTCTCCAAATAAAATAAATGAAATATTACACTACTAATAATATAAGTTTTTAAACTTTTTCACTATGATCATTATGTGAAACTGAAACAAAAAGATCAATAATATTAGTATAAATTCTTATTCGAAGATCATAAATATCTTGAATATTCTTCCACAATCTACTGGATAATCCAAAAATAATGTAAATTTATTAGCACTATCAACCACAATCAATAATTGTTGGAAGATCGATGCAAGAAAAAAACCATATCATTTAACCTGTACATCAATCAAAAATGGATGTCTCTAGTTTCACCACATCAGAAGTGATATACCCATGGTAATAAAATGAAAATTAAACACGATAAACCAGTTGGGTAAACCAGTAGAACCACCACATTTCTGCTGGTAAGTTTCCTTTGTTGTGAGCCTTCCTGTTTTATAAAACATCCAAAAAATAGTGTCCCTTTTGATAAAAAGAACCTCTATATTTGAATAAAAAGTTTATATAGAATAAATATACCGAGATTAAAAATTTTCTTAACAACTTCTACAATAGTATATCCTTTATTATCCAGAAGAATGGACAAGAAGTTCAGGATAAGGAAATCTAACCAATTGGTGGCCCAATAATTCAATAGGGATTTATTATAAAAAAGCTAAGTGTTTCTCATCACTTCATTATAGGAGGCTCTCAATTTTGACCATATAAAAGTTGAAAAGTAAAATGAAAAACCACTTAGAGTTTAGATAAGAATATTCATCTATTAAATTGCATAGCCTCATCATTTTATGTAATGAAATTATATATAAATTTATCCATAAGGGGTTATTATAAATCTAGATATCCTTGATACCCAATCAAACCATATCTACAGGCTTAGTACACTCTTTCCAATTGATGGTGACAAGATTCACCTTATTGAAACATATATTCCATATAAAGTTCCATATCATTTTATATAGTTTCTTAATAAGTATTTTGAGCTATCTGTACATGAATAAGGAATGAAAAAACATAAAAGTAACCACTAAGTTGACTAAGTAAACATTACCAACTTGTGACAGACCATTTCCATTAAAATTAGACAAGTTTTAAATGATTTTGGAATAAATATTATTCAAATTTAAACTCATTACCTTAACCTATAATAATGGAACACCCATATAGCCAAAAGGTAATTATCCCTTCATAACTTCAAGTTGTTGTGCAATTCTACACTTCTTAGAAATCATGACACCCTATGAAAAGTAATTAAATATTTTTTATAACTAATGTTCTACCCTAAACCAACTTCATAGTGCCTAAACATGCCCATGAAGGATATTAAAGTCCACTTGGAGGCTTCCCAGATAGTAAAATATCATCAATATATATGAGATGTGAATGTGTAAGAAGGTACCATCAAACATTGATTTTATTATAGAAATCATCCTATGAAATATAAATAACACACCTACGTAAATATTCATTATCAAGAGAAAGTAATAGATATGATACAGGGTCTCCTTGTCTCATAACTCTCAAGAAAGTAAAGTACCCATTATATTATCCATTAAGGATAACATACAATTTTGAACTTCAAAGAACACCATTGATCTATATGATAAAAGGGATGGAAAACCCATACCTTCCAAGGACCTCTCAAATGAAATTCCATCTAGATTTTTCAAAGGCTTTTGACATATCATTATTCAACATAATTTTCCTATCTTTAGCCTTGTTCTTTAATAAATTGACACACTCTAATGTTGTGAATAAACAATTATGAATATTCCTACCTAGAATAAACCCAAATTGACTAAGACGGATGTATTTACCAATAATCCTCCCAAGCCTCAAGGATATAATTTTTTTGATAATTTTTGGGAATATATTACAAATTATAACATGCTTTTAGTATTCACACTTCCCATATAAAGTAATGTAGGACCCCAGGAGGAAGCCCCCTCATGTGATGCACACCCCTCCTCATTCTCCTTTGGATCATCATGACTTTATCCAATTTCATATGCAATGAACCATGTTCTGGTTTTCATCCTATCCTTAGTCATTTTCCTCTCATTTATTCTTGTTTTCCTATCCTCCTTCAGCATAGCTCACCCAAGAACAAACCCTAGGTGGGTTTCAAGTACTGATTTTATGTTTTCTTGATTTCCTAGGGCACACAATGTTATTTTTAGGTCCCCCACAACCCTTATTCAAGGTTTAAAACTCTCTTTATTAATTCAAGGTAGATTTTCTCCATGCTTAAATCTTTAATTTTAGAATCATTTATTTCATGGAATTTTAATTCCTGTTTTTAATAACTAATGATTTTATTTGTGAATATTTATGGGATTTATAAAGATAATTTTTTTTTTCAATTTCGATTAAATTAAATTCAAAGGGTATTTCCATATTTGATATTAGTTTAATTTTTTTCCCCTTTAACCATGCACACTACATGTTTGATAAATTTCCTGATTGGAACTTATAAATAATTTATCAGTTTGTAAAGTTAATTTTGATTTTCAATGAAAATTATCATGTTTCTCTGATGACTTACTTTGAATTTCATGTAATAATTAAAATTATAAGTATTTATAAAATAATTTAATACTGAATTTCAATTTTAATATGAGCTTTTGAGAATATATTTTTATGTATATGATGGTTATGCACATATAAATGGGTATATACATAAATATATTTATATATATATGTGTGTGTGTGTGTATAAATTCACCTGGAAACATGTGAATTTTTTGAAATGATAGTAATATATTTTTGTGTAATTTTATATGGGAACAACAAGAGGTAAACCTTAAATAATTTTAAATTGGTTCTCAAACATGGTTTTCAATCATGTTTTAAATATATTTTCTAAATTAAATTATAAAAACCTGATTATAATAATTTAATTTATTCACAATTATTTTTAAAGGATTTTTTAATTTCTTAGTCCCATGTTGTAATGGATTTAATTATTTATTATATTTATCTTAGGCGTTTTAAGTGTTTATCCTTGATTGGAGAAACGAAATGACTTAAAGAGGCATGTGGGTGTTGAAAAATGGAATTATTTTCATTAGGTTGTAAGTAAAGTGGTAAGCACATGGGAACCTCAAGTACTTAGGTGTGAAGACTAAGACATGTATTCTAGGAAATTTATATCCTAAATAGCCTTTATATTGTGCTACAATACTGATTAAACTATATGATGATGTGTATATGGTTACTAATGGAATTTTGGATTCATTATCTCCAATGCCGCATGCATAGGAACATTATTGTATGGTTTGATCACTAAAAGTATGAGGATCATAGGATAATTCCTAACCTCAGATTCATAGGGATGACCAAGTTTCTTGATCTGTGTATTTACCTTTTCTCCATTATTTTAAAAATAAATAATATATATAATTTCTATTAAGTAAAATTCTTCTTTCAAACCAATGTTTCCTTCTGTTTAATGTTTAAAATTAATGTTTTATTAAAAATTCATAGTATTCCATGTTTTGAAAATATATATCATTTTTAAAATAATACGAACAATTATTTATTTTCTAAAAATATTAAAATCAAAAAAAAAATATTTTCATAATAATATTTCAAACTAGTATAAAAGGGATCCTTTATTTAAATATTTTTTCATGGGGGATGTAATACTTGGCTATGTACTAAGCTATATGCTTACACCTATATATATCCTTTTATTTTTAGGTTTAGTTTCTATTACTAACCTCTATTTGAGTGTTTATTAGTTATATAGTAACTTGTATAGTCACATATAGGTATGTTGGTAGTTTTTTTATATTTTCTTTATCACATTAGCCACATAGGATTTTATTTCTTTCTACTGACAAAGGGGTTTCTCATATTGGTTTTTGATAGAAATAAATAAATTTAAATAAAAATTTACCTACATAGATTCACAATTATATCATACATAACATATATATTATCTAAATATATCATTATGCAATCCGTTTAAAGAGTAAATGAAAAACAAATCACATCACTTCATGGAGGTTGTAATCCACACCTATGAAATAGTGATATTATAATTTTACAACAGATGATAAGGATATAAAAATGGATATAACATGAACATAAAAACATATAATTGTAGTAAATTTATTGATTCCATTGTGTTTATATGATTATAGAAAAAATAGAGAATGTTTAAGAAGAATTAATCTTAAAAAAGATCGGTAAGAACACATACCTACTATTCGGGTATCTTCCTTTTAAAATAACCTTAAGTATTATTGGATAGGTATTTTAGGATGAATAGAAAATAAAGATAGTGGATAAAAATTTTGAGAGAGTATTTTGGTAGTTTTTTTAATAAATGGATCAAGTAGTGTAGAGAATAGAGTAGAGGATGTTTCATTTTATAAGTGTGTAGAGTGGAACTTCTATAAATACATAAAACATTAAAATATAAAAAATCATATTCAAGTGAAAGTGAAACCAAAGAAACCCAAATTTAAAATATAAGATAATATTGGGTAAAAATAAAGATATCTAATAATATTTAGACAATGTTTTATGTCATTTTAACCCATATCTATTACGTTTAACCCCTTATTAATCCTTTTAACCTTTTTCCTTGTAATTAATTTTTACCTTGATTGTTATTCATAATTGAAAAAAATGAAATTAAAATCCTTTAAAAATTTGAATATTATGATTCCAAATATGGAAACCATTTTATCAGATTTAATTTATGTAATTTTAATAAATTCATTTTTAAATAAGCACGCAAAACACAGTGAAATGTTTTTTTATAAAAACAATTAAGCATAAAACTAAATTTATTCTTGTTACTTCCCTTGTAAAAAATATTAGTTTAATGATAAAAAAATTGTTTAATATATTATCTAAATATTTAATTTAATTATTCATCAATAATGATTAATTTAATTTATTAATTTAAAAACACAATTCACCTATAAAAAAATTTTCCAGAAAAAAATATCTTTTTTTACTTTCAAATGATTTTAATTTTCATTTATAACCAATTGATAACCAATAAATTAATTTACACTATGTGTAAAAATAATTTTTAATAATTCAGTTGGTCTTATTCTTACCCTACAATAAAATGTCTAGGTGATAACTCTAATATTTTATAATAATATTTTTACTGTATATATTAATTATTTTAAACTCATTGTTTTGTGTAAAGAAACCAATCAAATTATTAAAACTTATTCAAAGAGAAATACATAATAAAATATTAGTCTGTTACACCATTATTATAATGATCTAAATAATGAAAAATCTGGCACACTAGGATATGTGGAAGGTGATGCTTATTTAGTATAAACTGACTCACAAGAGAGGGTAGTTCATCAAGTTTATTTTCAAGTAAAGGAGATATATAACTTTTTACCTCAAATAATCCTATAATTTTAGATATTGTACCAATTTGTTGGGAGTTTTTTTAGAACCATTATTTCAAAAATCTAGATTTATCATGTAACTTACCAATTAGGGATCCCCTAGAAGAAGCATCCAAAATATTTCATCCACTATTCAATACTCCTTAGTAGAAAAACACAAATAAATAATGGTATTTTAAGGGTTAGTGTGAGAAGTAAGACATTAGTCACCTAAATCTCTCCCAAAACTCATGTAGAGTTTATCTACTAGAGTTCATAATCCCATATATATCCTTCACTAGTTGGATACTCTTGGATATAGGGAATAATTTCAAGAGGAAGTACTTATAAATCACATCCCATGTGGTGATTTATTTAGGTTTTAAGCTATATAACCACTCTTTGGATAACCCTTCTAAAGATATTTGAAAAATATATATCTAATATAATCCTCTTGGATTCCTTTATCATTTAATCTATTGTATATATCCCCAATATTTTGGGATACCCTTCTAAAAAAACCATGAAATTTATCCATAAGTTATATCATTCTAGTTGACTATAGAAGCTGGTTATTATTATTAAAGTTTAGTACATAAATATCTCTATGTTTCCTATTCAACAGAGGTAAAAAAAATTCCATTTTGTCACCACCCAAAATATCTTTAGTGGATGTAGAAAAATAATATGGGGAATCTTTCATTGCTATTATGCCAAACTCCCTTTACTCTTTCTCAGTGACACTCAGATTCTTTATTCTTTACAATATATTTATTTAAGCCTATAGATCAAATCCAATGGGGTGATACAAATAAGTTTTTTTCATTTATCAAAACTATTTAAAATAAAATAAAATAAAATAAAATAAGAATAGTATCCCTAGCCTTCCACCCTAGAAACAATGTAGGGTTGATGAGGGGACTATCCTTGGGATATTAGGAAACGATTTTTGAACCAATTTTAAATATAGTATTAGTGAGACTCGAGTTTTCTAGAGAGGAGGGAGTTTCCATTTTATTCTCTCTTGATTTATGTGGGTTAGTTGTGGTAGAGGATGGATCCCCCCTCTCTGGGTCTCCCATTTTTTCTTGATGAAGGGATGATTATCTCATAGGTTCTGGTGTAGATATGACATGAATTCCCATTTAAATGATTCTGGGGTGTCATAAAAGAGATTATACATGGGAAATAACATGAATGGTATATTATATTTAGATACTTATTTATATATAACTATAATATTATCTTCATCCTCAGTGAGGTACTCCTATACCGTATTTTACTATAAAGTTCATTTCCCTATTTCTTTATTAAGGGAATCAGATTCTTTTTGGATCCACTGGGTTTTATTAAAGTGTAAATGAACCCAGGGAGGTATAGATGATGACCTCATACTCAGAATATCCTTATAATAGGATTAAGTTTCTTTGGTGAGTGGTGAAGTACTTATTGTAGTTGATCTTGAACTATCGAGTGCCTCAATGTTCTAGGGTAGTCTTAGAGAGGATTCAACATAGGGAGGACCTTTATTTTGAGAAGAGATCATTATGATGAGGACCACCATAATAAAACCCATGGGGAGGATCTCCATGAATGAACTTTATTTTTTCATGGGGAGGACCTCTATGGTTGTAACTTTGGGGAGGACCATTAGAGTTGCTAAAATATATAGCATGGAGAGGACCTTTAGGTCATCACTACATTATCAAACAGATAATGGTTCTTTAGATTCTAAGGCCACTATCAAAATATATTGAATGGTTTTAAGAATGTTACTATTTATTGGGGTTGTAATATGAGACTATTTTAAGGCTATATGATTCCCTTGAAGTGAACTTCTAGGTCTTCATGGTCAGATGTCTAGGGTTGGAAGCTCAGTTATGATCAGATTTATATACTGTATCCAATGACATTTATTTATAATAAATTTATAAAAAAACCCCCCTAAAAATCATAAAAATTTGTTGGTGAATCCCTTGGATGTATATTGGTATATATTGGAATTTTTTGTTTGAATTAGTAGGGATAAAAATGCAAGTTTACTTATGGTCTTAAATAACTGAAGAAATTTCCCAATACGCTTCCTGGATAAGGATAGGAATATAATATTGTTCCTCAATGGGTGCCACGAGGATACGCTTATAGTATTTATATGAATAGATAGGAATATAATCCCAATCTAGTATTATCATTAGTACATCTTATTAATCTACTAATGTGGGGGAATGGATATATGCCTAAGTTCAAGTGACTGTTAGGATATTAAAGTGAACTTCTGTCGAAATGAGGATATACGACCAACATGGATCTTCATTCTTCACTGGGATATGTAAAATATTTCTCTATATAGTAGTGGGAATATGGGCCTTACTATGAGTAGATTCTAGGGTATTCCAATGATCTCACCTAATTCCTATGGAAATAAGAATATGGGCCTACCCCATGGTAGCTACCAAAATATTATTACATGTGCCTTATAATGCTTCTAAGATATATTGATAGGCTTGTATGGTGTGAGTAGGGATATTATCTTGCTCTTTGGTTTTTGTTTGAGTATGATGATAGTATTTATAGATAGGAATGGGGATATAATCCCACTAATGGTCTTTTTTTACTGTCGATATATATTTAACGGATCCATATCTGGGAGAAAGAATATAGTCTTACACTCTGGATGCCACTAGAATATGTTGTTTGGCTTCACTTGTAATAACTTTCATATAGGCTAGCTTCATAGTCTTGATTTTTTATCATCCTTGGTGAGACATCATTATTTGTTCCTTGGTTTGAATGGATGATGTTGGGATCTCTCAAGTGATATCATCATTATATTCTTGAGGATTTGAGACCATTTGGTATTGGAGACATCAGTGGAAAGAAAAATACCTCCTATGAATCTCCCTATTAAAAATGGTGATGTTGATAACATCATATTTTACTTACCTAAGATAAGGAATATCATCACTCTCAGGATCTCTAGAGATACTCCCAAAGTTATTAGATATGGTTTTGGGGACCATATACTTCTCTATAACTCATTATTTTTAGGATCATCATTTAAACATTTCCTCCTAGGGGACCTCATGAGTAGACTGAAATGTCAAGATATAGCTTCTAGGATGGTACTCCCAAATCAGATCATTTTTCATATGAAATTAGAGATAATGGGTTGGAAAAAATGTCCTCTTAGGATATGGGGCCACAATAATATTTTAATTGAGTCATGCAATGACAAGCGAGTAGTGGTAGTCTGAGGAGTTCCGTAGAAGATACCATTTCTTACTAGCAAGTTGACCTGGAATGATACATTGCTTGATGCTAAAATTCTGATAGATGGGAAATCTATAATATTCGCTAAAATTATTGAATGGATCAAGAAACACAAACAATAAACCCAAAATACAACATTACAAGTAAGATAATGGTCAACTTATCACTTTTAGGGCATGTAAGGTTCACCATTTTGTTTCCAATATATTTATGACCTCTATACATTATAATTCAATATAGACCTACTTTCCAAATTCATATAGTGTCTAGGACATTATGATGAACTCTTTAGAATGTGATTTTGTTGAGAGGATATGAGACTAGGATTATCTCACCCTTTTAGGGGGAAATTATTGACTACTCTGTGACTCTATAATCTATTTAAGATATGTTCATTAATCCTTCCTAAATCCATGTGTGGGGATACTTCCCACTATTTTAGTTATCAATTGAATCCATTTGTTGATGTGAACATATGTATACATCATAGATTCCCTATATTTCTCTTATTAGTTAAGTACGCTATGGTTTAAATCCACATAATAGGGTACTCTGGAATATATCGCTATTTTGGAAGGTAGTAGGCATTGTGATATTTCGATCAGGACTATGAAAGTGGATTTCTATATATCCTTATAAAAGGGAATAATAACAAAACTAGTTTCTTTCACTTAATAAGACATGGCATGCCCTCTTAGTATCGTGTAATAAATACCATTATGGTGCCTTTTAAGGTCATGAGATCATGACCAAGTGAAGTTCCTTTTAAATTTTTCTATCCAGGAGCTATGAGGAATTAATATTTAACCACAAAGAGATGTCCTACGTATCCTGATTATTAGGTTTATAATACCACATAGTTTGAATTGAATAGTTTAAGATCATGTGATATGACTAATCCATGTAGTTTTACATCGTACGGTAAGGACATGTGCAAATAAATTATGGTCTTACAACTAGGAATTATAAGAAGAAGGTTCCTAGTGATGTTTTATGTCAGTATTACGCATTTAAAACACTTTTATGGTTAGTATTTCATGTAATATATCCCATTCATAATATTACGGATTATAGAAAATATGTCCATTGAGGATATAATGGCTCACAGAGAATATTACACTTTGAGGATATGATAGATTGTAGAGAATATCATTCACTAAGGATATAATAGCTCACAGGGATATGTTTCATTGAGTATATGATGGATCCTAAAAATATATTTCTTTTAAGATATGTTATTTCATAGGGAATATATCCAATTGATGATTTTAGGGATAACAAAAAAAATCCCCATTGAGGATATGATATTTGGTATGGAAAATGTCTCTTTTAGGGTATGATAGCTCATAGAATATATATCCCTTTCAGGATATGATGTTTCATAAAAAATATATCCCTTTAAGGATAAGATGACTCATAGGTAATATAATCCTTTCAGGATATGATAGCTTATTAAGAATTCAAAATTTTGATGATATGCTAACTTGTATATAATATGACCCTTTAAGGATATGATAGATCAAAGGGAATATTGAACTTTAATGATGGGATTCACTAAGGATACGGCCTCATGATATCGATTTTGGTCTTATTCATGAGAGTCCTAGATGGGTGTGTATCACTAATGGATCGTTGAGATTAGATCATTAATGAGTGTGTGATTGGGGATTTCATCGAGTAAGAGGGCCTTTTGTTGATTTAAACTTCCCATATATTGGTAACTGTATGAGGAAGAACAACTAGTCTCATAAATAATATGGTTTAGTATATAATATTTGGGGATTATACCAGATAAGAGGACCATATGATCCAAGGTATAATCAAGTACATGTTTGGAGATTATGTATATGATGCCCATATATATGTCTACTTTCTACAGATTGAGGTTTTAGAAAGCATGGATAACTAGAACCATGGGGAATAAGGCCTTGGCATAAGTTGGATAGGGATTACACATGGGTTTATAATCCTATTTGTTGAAGAAATAGGCATGGATACTTCCCAATGAGTCCCAACCTAGAAGGTGAATTAGGTGAAGGTGTATTTTTAAGGTTTACACCTAGTATAGGGCCCTTTCCATCTCCTTGACTCATTGATTTTACATAATATGTCCACTATGATATTTGTTCCAATTAAATATTGGATATGGGTCAACCAAGTTTGGAAACATGACCCACGAGAGGTTTCATTAATATCCTCATGATAGGAACCCCCATTATCAAAGGAGTAAAAATCATGATTACCCTGAGGGTCTAATCAGTATAGTAAGAAATCCATGATAAGAATTTTTTTAATGGAATACACGTTTAAAGAGTTTCACATTGGTGTTTATGGCCTAACCATGAATTTTAGGAGGTCATGGAGGAGGCTTAGGTAAATTGATGTGTGGGTAAGAGACCTAGGAAAAAGTATAAACCATGTGAATTTATTGGGAAAGGGTGGAGAAATGAAAGATATTTATGAAAAAGGGGTTCACATATATGAGTTCTAGGGTCAATGTTCATCTTAGCAAGTGATAGGGAAAATATGGAACCCCAGTGGGGTACCTAGGTGATTTTTTAACTCTAGTATAATTCATTGGGTGATTATTGTACCTATTATAGAGATGAGGGACAGTTTTAGACCTATTGGTAGGCTTGGGGAATGGTTTTCACTATTATATAGCCATTGGTGAAACATCACCCTAGCATAGAGTATAGGTAAGTGGTCACCTTACTATGGGAGGAAAGTTGTATCCCTAAAAAGGAGGCCTAGGTGAGGGTTTTCCCTTGTACAGAGGACTCCAAGTATGACTTGGGTGTGTGGTTCCATTTTGTAACATATGATATGGGTTTCATTGAACTATTTTTTGATAATTAAGGAAAAAATATCCTCCCATTAAGGTTTTAATATTTTAAACTTTCAGGTAACTTAATTACCTCTATTTATAATTAATTACATTAGTTTATTTTCTTAATTAAGTTACCTGGAAGTAGGGGTGGATACTTGGGTGTGTTAAAGTCTTATAAATCTCATAAACATATTATTTCGTAATGTGACTCCCTCCATGTGAGGTAAAATGGAGACCCTTAGGGTTTATTTATAGGAAAAAATAGGGAGTATGGAGCATGAATTTTGGGAATTTAAGGAAACTCCTGAATGTTCATGAGGTGTGTGACATAGATTCACAGGCACACTCATGTGTGATGATATTGTGAAGTGGTAGAACATACATGTGTCATTTCATGAGGAGAATAGAGAATTCATGTAAGTAAACTAGGGAATAAAAGTAGACCTGGGTGCATGTGACGGGGATAATTCATAAGGTTACCTGGGAAAATTAACCATGGTGAATTTTCCTCGGTGAACAACCGGACTAGGTAACCACTAGTATTTATCTAACCCGACTAAGGTTTCTATCCTTTTCTAAATATGAATCACCAATAAATTCTTCCCATAATATTTTTATTTAATTATAATAGATAGGATCTAATTCTATGTTAAATGTGATTTTAGTGTGAAAGTGGATTCCAAGAGAGAATATTTGAGCTTAGGTTAGACTAGGGTGTGGTAGGCATGCAATAAGTCATTTATGTTCTCTATGAGTATTGGTAGTCTGGTGATGGACACTAGTGAGGTGCATTATCACCTGAGCGATGGATGAGTAATGAGAATGAATATCATGTATCCAAATAAATATATGACCACTCTTCCCTAATTCCTCTTTTATTATACTTTATTTCATAACTCAAAGTCTCTAGCAATAGCCAATTATAGCATATAGTGGGAATCCAAATTCCCAGCCATCACATCTTTTTCCCCTATCAAAATTTCTATCATACTCACCCTTATCATAATGAGAAATCAATGTCGACCTTTTCAATGGTTGAAGATTTCATAGAAATGGTTCCAAATTATGGTTTGGGTGGTGGGGTTATGAGGTAAGTACCAGAATTCAACAGTAGTAAAGGATGTGTATGGATCTGAGTATAGAATTATCTAGAGAATTATATTGGTTTTAAGTGGAAAACTGGCTTATCATGAAAGATGAGATTCAATGATTGGTGGGTTGTCATTAGGGGATAGTGAATGCAGTATGTGTGTGTGGAATAGAAAATGGTTGTGGGGTGAAAAGGATCATAATAGTGGAAATACTAGGAATTTAGGGTTTTGGAATTTGATTTAGTGATCATGTGGTGTGTTTTCATCATGACATATGTTGTGTCTCGCATCAAGTGGTCCCTAGGGTTTCTAAAGTCAATATAAATTTCACATGGTATACGGTTTCAAAATGTGCTCCATATTTGGTCTAGACACATTACCTAGGCTGTACTAGAGTTCATAGTTGACTAGACCCCCGTTCGCACATTCCATGTAATCTTGGGGACACGACATGTCCATGGAATACATGACTCCAAGTATTTATTATACATGTTTCTTTAACTTTTTAATCACACACATCATATATCTAAATGGAAAAACCATGTTGGTTGACCCCATATGACCAAATGATGACATTACATCCCTATCTACTACTTAAGTCTTAAACATCATGTTGAGAAAAAGTAAATTTCATTTACTACTCCCATATTAGTGTTTTCCCCATATTCTTTCTCAAGTGAAATAATTGAGTAAAAAAATAGTCTATTATGAGAATTCTCCCACATGGAATGTGTTAGTACCATATTATCAATCACCAAAGACCATTTTCAATGTTTTTTGGGAAATTTATGCACCATAGATGTACATTGATAAAAATAGGGTTAGGTAAAGCTATTTGAAGAAGATATGGGATTCATATACTCCCTTCGGGGAATTATTTTATCTGGGTGTAGTACCCTATATGAAAAATTAAGTTCAAGTAATCTTATATGTGATGTTTCATGGTTCTCTATCTATGGGTTTTAATAATCCCTCGATCAAGAAACACATCCCTCAATGTGGCACAGTCCACCACTATAATTTATCGAAAGTAGCATAAAAGTTAACAAAGTTGGGTAGTTCAGATGCTATGGGTATTACGATATATTTGAATATATGGTTTACTTTTAGATATGATTTAATATTGTAAGGTAGACTTGGGACTTCATGTTTTGCATTAGTTTAATAAAACTTAAATCATATCTGGGTCTTACTCGGTTGTTCACTATACTTCACTATATCTTTGGTTTTGAGCTGACTTTTTGTTATTTTTTCCTTTGCTTTTGGTACATCCTACAAATAATTTTTATACTCACCCCTATTCAAGAATTCATTCCTACACATTTCATGTCTATGGAAATGATGCATCATATAGAGGTAACTTCGGTCAACATGGAGTTGGGGGAGATTGTGTTTAATGGTGCATGGTGGTGATTATTATTGTTAGAGATCATAATTGGATTTGTTGTTGTGAGAAGGTTTTCCCATTTTTTAAAGGTCCTTCATACTCTTATATATATATATATATATTATTATTATTATTACCATGTATTTTATTTTTCCCTTAAAAGTTTTCCTATGCATAATTTTTCTGGATTTTTGATATCTCATTAAAACCCATAATACTAAAATTGTTTGATTTATTTATTTTATCATTGGTTTATTGTTTATTTCATTATGTTGAATATATATGGTTTACTATAGTTTTTAATTATGATAAGGAATTCTATATGTTCTATATGTCTTCTTGGTGCTATTTTCTTACCCATGTCCTATTGGAGACGGGATTGGGGTGGCACACTCAACCAAACCATCATCCTACGTATGATCCCAGTTGATCATGTCATGAAAATATAGTATCAGAGTAGGTCTAAAATAGGTATATAGTTTTTATTTAAGATTATTGTGAGGTTTGTTTTGAGAAAATTATGTCTAAGGTTTCAAGGGGTCTTGAGTTTAGTTAATAGTCTAGGGAATCCAATGTTATTGTGGGAAGCTAATGTATCCTTTTTCCAAGGCTCTGATAATCAATTGACAACTCAAAAATATAAGGAACCATTTTTATGGTACAACTTGAGATAACATGCATCATGTACAATATCAAAAATGAATTTTCACATGTCCT
The DNA here is from genome assembly GCA_963277665.1 of Viscum album. Classification (NCBI taxonomy): domain Eukaryota; kingdom Viridiplantae; phylum Streptophyta; class Magnoliopsida; order Santalales; family Viscaceae; genus Viscum; species Viscum album. The sequence continues at coordinate 2,025,143,992 of OY728138.1, forward strand.
TATTTAGTGAACTCAACCTGAAATTCTTTAAGTACTAAAAGTTTATATTATCAAATTCATAATGAAACCTTATAGATGTGAGTTGTGATTCCAATTAAGGATTATGGTGAGACTATGCTAGTGTTATAAACTCTTGTTTTTGACTAGTTGAGTGGTGAGGCTTATATTTAGATAACCCATTAGGATGTATATCCTCACCAAGAGAAGAGGGTAGATCCTCCACCCATTATGTAGAGATAAGACTCTCCACCTATAGAGAATATGGTAGTCCTGACTGAGTATGATGAGATTAGCCATAAATTGATAGCATTGCATGAGTTTTAGTTAAAGTGGATTCTTAAGTTTTGAAGCAATCATAATCCCCAGGTGTTAGATGATTTAATGGAGTTAGTGACACACATATTCTATCTAGTTTGGACACCCACCAAATATATGGTGATTCCTATATTGAATATTCTCTAGGGAATGGATATCCATTAGTGGATATTGACTACTCAGACTTGCATTGAGGGCACTATACCCTAGTTAAAGTTTGAAATATTGTTCTAAGAAGAGTAACATATGGTGATATTGAATATGGTACAAGTTCATAAGCTGGTAGGCCTTCATTAGGGTATCATGATTATGGTTTAGTACGCATCGAGGATCATGATGGCTACAAATCATGCATTTTTCTTTAATATAAAATATAGTGGTTTATGGAATAAAAATTTATTAATATTTCCAATTTAATTATTTTTCTATTCATATGTTGGAATAATACATTGGAATTTAATTCTTATAGAAAATAGAAGTTGAAATAAAATTAATGAACCACAAAGACCTTGCACTATGACACAAAGTGGCACAATTTGACACATGGAAATTACCATTAAGGATATTTGAAGGATATGGGGAAGAATCATTCACATCATGAATTTCAATCATGCTATGACCGATATGAGGTATACATATTCCATAAATTGTTTCAACCACTCACACTATGAGAAGAATGAATCATGCATTGTACAAGTATCATAGAAGTTATTCATGACATGAATATTCATTAATGACATAAAATTTTGAAAGAAGAAAATTAGGAAAATTGAAACCACATGATTCAAATTGTAAAAGATCCATTAACATCATAGACCCATAGCCAAGATTATATTTTAATGTGTTGATTTATGGGATTTTTAGTGAGGCTTATAAATTCAAAAGAACTTGGATTCTAGAGGAAGTGGGATGAGATGAGAAACACCCGACCTAGGAGCAAAATGTAAAATTGGAAGCCCTAATGCCTCTCATATTATTTCTCTTTGGGTAATCATGTGATTATTCCCCTTATTATTATAATGAGGTGGTATATTCTCTATTTTAGGTGATGCGATTTTAAAGGGAATGTTTCCTAGATATATTTTTATATTTCAATTCATGTTTAGGTTGATTCATTCTTATTTTCAATTCCAAATATCTTTCTTTTTCATTACATGGACGTTGTTTTGTTATTTAAGGAGTATATTATTATTTCATCAATAAATAATTTGGTGTTTTTATGGACATTATATGATCTAGAGTGATTATGTTTAAATAAGGGGTTTTCTAACCTAATTCCTTAATCAACACAAGTAATTGAACCCATAGTTAGGGAGATTATTGAAATAGTTAAAGGGTACATAGACCAAGGATCTCATCATACTCAATTCTAAAAAAAATATGTGCATAAATAGATAATCCATCACATCCCCAATATACAAACCTGAAAATCATAGAACATAGTATGTTATCACAAATTTATTTCTCAATTGCATTTTCATTTTATTTTGATCCCTAAACTCACCAAAATAATTTTTTATATTCCTTTTGTGTTAGACACTTAGATATTCTAATTGACACACTTTTCTAGTTAGGTTTTTTTAGTTTTATAAATTTATAAATTTCATAGGCTCGGTGGAACTAATGATGACCGCCTTGGCCCATCGGGTCACAAACCACATACCTCATAAATTATTCCATGGATATGATTCACCATGGAATGTTATGAGCTTGAAAGTTCAAGTGAAAAAACTGAAGGTTGATTTGAGTGGGTGTTGTACATATATGCATCCTCACCTATGAAAAAGTTCTAGAGAACCCTTATTATTGATAATTTTCTTCAAGAGATTAAACTAGTGACCGGGGTAGGCTTGGTTCCCCCTAAGGAAATAGCATACAACAAATGGTAGTGACTAGTATATCATCATCAAAGTTATTGGCATTCAAGATCTTGGTTTAGGGGATCAAAATCAAAGGGATTCTATAAGGGATACAACTGGTAAGCATATATATTTTTTATTTGAATATGAAGGTTAAAGTCATGTAGTTCAAGATTATTTGACAAGAAGAGTATCTAAGGGTAGTTACATTGGTATCGTGGATAGACCTCCATGTCATAGATAACATTGAGATCAGGGGCCTCCTCAAAGAGGTCAAGGTATCCCTCTCAGAGTCAGTTTTGGAAAAGTATCTAGTGGTGTATAAGGAGTAGATAGATCTGGATGATGAGCCATCAATATATAATAATATAAAACAACTCTCTCTATATGTATATATATAATAAGTTGAGTTGTGAACAATATATGGTTCGAGGTATGCTCTATGCCTTCACTAATCTGATCCTCATACTTATAGACACTGACATAAAATATTTTTTTATTACTACATCATTATTCTCAGAATTAATAATATGATTAGATTATATATCCCAACATATTCACTTAGGGACTCCTACTATAGGTGCCAATTCTTTAACCCACATCTATAGATGGTGTAATATTTATCTAGGAAGAGAAATATTTTTCTTGGGATCTCATCGTGGAACATATAAGACAATATAATTTCATCCTCGTTATAGGATGATTATCCACAATGCATGCTTGGGTGTATCATTATCATCAAGGTATGATATATAAATGATTATAAGGGTGTAAGATCCCATTTACTAATGAGTGGGAGTTTTATGACATGAATTGACCCATCAGGACCCCACTTAGGCCGGAAGTAGGCTAAATATGCTACCCCAAACCCAACTATAATTAGTTAGGGGTAGACAGATAGAACCAATATGGTATAAACATGCATGGGAAGCCTTATTCTATAATAACTTATAACAATAATGAGCCATCAATATATAACAATATAAAACAACTCTCTCTATATGTATATATATAATAAGTTGAGTTATGAACAATATATTTGAGGAACATCAAATGAAAACTATAATGACATAAGGGAAAACCCCAAAAGGGGAATATAAAAGATTAAGATAAAGATCAATAGGTATAAATGACTCTCATAATGGGATAATATATTCACTCTATAAGGTCTCTTGAAATTATTTCCAATAAAAACTAACTCCCATCATGAACCATGGCCATTTATAATGCACCAACTCTACCAGATCCATGAAATTAACACTCGCCTCAAATAATGACAATCTATGAAATATCCATATATCTACAACATGTGTGGAAAAAAATCCCATGCTAGGTCGATTATAAACATACCCAATATGTTAACAAAAAAACAAAAAATAAAGATATAATAAATGGTCAACTCAAAACCTAAGTCTAAGGGAAGCGAGAAGAAGAATCCTAAGGAAAAAGATATGCTAAAATGTTATGAAAACAATGAAAATAGAGGAATTATAATATTTTTAGATTATATATAATAGATATTTTTATATCAAAAGCATCTAAAAGTACCAAGAATACCTAAATTCTAACAATCATGAAGTTCAAATATCATCTCTAAGACACATATCAATGGAATCCAGATATGCATAACATATCATAAGACCCACAATGACTATATAACTCATCAAAAAACTATAAGGACATATATTCTATTATATTACTTCACCATAACTATATTATCAGAATTGTGCCTCAATGAGGAGTACACCAGTCAAGGGATAAATGGACCCTAATAGAGTAAATATCTCAATCTTGTCTCAAAGGTAAAACATAGGACTCTATATATGGTAATACCATGCCCTATTACACTATTTAGTACCAACCAAATTTTTAGTATAGGGTACCCAAAACTCATTAGGATCTTAGAGGGTGCCAACCCCATACTCGAATATAGGGCCCATGCCATAATAATAGATCTCCTAATCACCAAATCCATTAAGGTCCTACTCAATAATACATGTGAGGGATGAATACCCTAACCTGATAACATATATAGGAGGGTTACCAATAACATGTCATCACCAGATTACTCCTCCATGCACCAATGTTATGCTTAAAAAGATATGGAATTTTATCTATCCTAAACACCATGAAAAACACTAAAGGTCAAATAATTATATATTATCTCACTATATGTGGAATTTAAATCACAATTTACTAATAATGTGTCCTGTTATAACACCAAGATGAGATGTAATGAGAAATTACATAAGCTATTCAGTACACAACAAGTATGAATAGTGTACAAAACGTTTTGTTTGTGAGTGTTAAACATGTGTGTTCTAAAATTTCCCAGAATGGGTGGAGTTGATATACATGGCATGTCCAATAGGATACAAGGTTTATGAGACTCCCTAGTATATATCTACTTATATTTCCAATATCCATTAAGTCGTATTCTAGGATACATTACATGTATTTTATAGTACACAACATGTGAAACTACATGGGATAGTCAACATGTGTACTGGGTATATGTTGAGGCTTCTCTCTAGAAGTAAGCAACATGTACGATGAGAAAAATAGTGTATAGAACTACATAGATACTTGGTATGTACTACTTGAACTTGTTTACCTGCCACTTTAAAAGTACACAGTGTGCTTGGTCAGTGACACATTGCGTAAGAATGATTTTTTGAACTAGAATGTAAGTAGGGTACACACTGAGGCATGTGGTCCCAAGACACATGGAATGTGAGACATAGTAATGTGTAATGTGATATTTATTATTATATGTAAACCCTATCACCACACCATGAATGATACATGATGTGTAAATCTAATAATTACATGATGTGAAATCTATAATTCTAAATAGATAACGTGATATTCCCAATATTCACATCATTACCACTACCATGGCCACATCGTTGGTTCCAATTACATCAAACACCCTTCGAACATCCATAACACATCATCATAGCATCATCGGTCGACCATTTATTTTGTTCATAATTTTTATCTTGTGATCATTGTTTCACCTAGAAACCCACTAAAACCTCTCATCTTGCTCCTAACACCACATGGGAACCCAAATAAACCTACCATATCCCATCATTACATCATGGTATCATGATTGAATCAACATGGGAATTTTTAGGTTAGAGATATCAAATATCAATGGTTAATTTAAGGTTTGAAAATCCAAAATTGGGTTTGAAATGAGGTTTTTCAAAAAACATGGAAAGAAAAATCAGATAAGGAAGAGGTTTGGCTCCTTAATCAATGAAAAATTACCCACATACAACCATAAGAAAATCTATTTTCTCTAATTATAATATTTATAATATTTATAATAATAATAATAATAATAATATCTATCAAATTAATTCAACAGAAAAATCAACCTTCATCCATGGGAAATCCATTAGTGGAATCCCATGAAAAAATCATCAAATAATTAATGAAAAAATTAAAAATTCAATAACAAAAATATTTATCATAATATAATCCTAATTTAAAAAATAATAAAATATTTATCATGTATATTATTTATTCCCATTAAATCCATTCACCATATTAATATCAAAATTATTAATTTAGTAATCATGATTATATAATGAAATTATTTATTTATTGAAATTAATTTTTTTATAATATGAGAAATAATCCATATAAAAAGAATGTTATATATTCAAATATTATTTATTAAAATATCAATATTATCATCCTTATAAAACATTAATATATTCTACATGGGATTTCATAAATTACTTAACCCTCGGGGGGAACTGAAGAACATAAATAATGAGCCAAGAATATAGAAATAATTCATACGTTGATGAAAATGTCATCATAGATTCAACTTTTCCATCCCAATATGTGTTCATTTTCCATGCCATCATGAAGAACACCACACTGATTAAAGAAAATTGGGTTTTTTCTCATATAATTATCTCATTTGATGTTGATGGTCAATATAAGATAAATGAAATAATAATCATATTAATAACTAATGTTTATGTCAAGGGTGTCTAATAGCATTTATTTTATTTAAAACCCCAAAAATACTTGGTCTATAACCCGTATAAAAATCCAAAAAAAATTATAACACACTAAGGGAAAACATCACATTCTGAACACAGCCAACATATTAGAATTTTTATATAGACTTCTATATAAGAGATATTAATATATTCACCCACATGATAATTAATTATTTATTTTATAAATATTAAATACCCCTTAAAATTAAACTATTATAAAAATTAATTAAAATTCATCCCAAAGGTGAACATTTTATTTTGAGTTCAATTATACAATTAGTAATTTTTTAAGGTTAATTACTACTATAAGTTAACAATTCATCCCATTTTGGCGACCTGAAATTTTAAAACTCAAAAATTAATTAAGTCTCATAGATGAAATATCCATCTTGCTACATCCTCTCCATATTTAAACCTTTTTTTCATTGAGAATAAAAAAACTGAGCTACTAAAGTAGGAATATAACAAAAAAACCAAAAAACCAATGCACAGAAACCATAATTTCACATAAAACATTTCCCTAGGGTGATATAACTCTTGGTTCACATTGAATCTATAAGGGCTCATAGGGTAATAATCTTTGAGGCCTAATTTAATATTTTTCTATCTCTTAATAGGGTCAAAATACCAATGTCACAAATACTAATAATAAGGACATTACATGGACTAAATATCAACCATATTTCTTCCATTTTTACAACCACACAACCATACGTCAATATCCATTCAAGTTCACATTAACCGCCAAATAGCATAGTTAGATTGTGCTCTCTTTTCATGAATGTAAATGAGGATCACATCAAATACCCGGACCAACTTCTTGAAGCCATGATAAACTAAACTTGGTCTCATTTTTGACCCATTCTGTTACAATACAAATTGGATGGTCATTACCCATTCAGATAATTATGCTCTCCTAACTCCAGACCCTAAGATATGATTTCCAAAACATGAGTAATTAAAACCATAACCCTCTAAGAAATATACTTCACTTCCAAACTAGGTTCTATACAAAATAAAATTCAATTCTAGACTATAGCTATTACACTGAGACTTCTTACTTCACTAAAAGATATTTGTTCAAAATTTCACATCAAAACACCCAATATGAGCCTAAAAAACACCAATATCAAATCCTGAAGTAATGTGATGTAATACCCACCTTTCTATAAATCCACTAGGTATATTTCCTTCAAAAACATAGTAACATATGATCCCAAAATTAATGTTTCTATATAGAACCCATCACACATGTTGATATGTGAGGCTCATCATTTTTGAAAAAATACATACCACCTTTTCCTTTTCAATGAAAAACTACCATAACAATGGTAACTAATCAAACATCTCCTACATATTCTAATTAGAATAATTCTTACTAATGGAATCAACTTCTATAATACCATTGTATCGATTTTACTACACAAACATTCCTTGAGATTCATATAATCCAATTTTCATTCAAATGCCAAATATATCATGTAGAATGAATGAATCTCTTGTATTGTGAACTCACACCAAGATCCTGTCATATTTTCAGTGCTCTTGAAATAAGCTGAATACAAACTCCATTGATCAATATACTCACCATTTGACTCAACTCATCAAAGGTGGAATCAATGAAGACCACTAAAATTATCTAATATACTCACAAACATAGTAGGGAATTCCTCATACCTAGAGTAGTAACTAGAATATTAATAAGTAGTGATATTTGAATGTTTCCCATTAATTTTCTTCCACAAAAAAAGTAAAGATAAAACAAAAAATTATTAATTTTAACCACTAAGAATCTATTTAATTCTCCCCAATAGACCAAAATTCAATGCCAAGCTTAATGAAACCTTTCTCCAACCAATTTACTAGCTACGTTGTCATCTCCCCAAGATCAGCCAAGCTAGTTGATAAACTATAGAATTTTTTTTTACAAACTATAAAAATATATGATGTGAAATCCAATCCCATGATGGAAACAACCCTGATATATCCTCTATTATATAATTCTTATTATCAATAAAAATTGTGGGTGATAGATCCTCCAAATTTTATATAACACATCAAACTATAATCTATAATATGGGTATGGGCGACTATAATACATGTAATTGTTTCCCTAACCACCTTCATATACATTAAAAAGATCATAAACCACCCAATAAACAATATGGGTGGTAACACATAGTCTCATACTATCATGATAGAATCCAAAAAATGTTCCTTGTTACTCTAGAGAAAACTCACACAATCAAACATTGTGAGTAGTGGATTATTTTCATTAGTGATAATCTCTTGACATAAGGTATAGTTAGAAATGACACTATAATCTCTAACTATCAAGTAAAAAAATAAAAGGGGTGGAATATATAACATAGAAATTAATGGGTATAAGTTTCAGTAATAAGACTTAAATTGTACCTTGACCTTATTGGTTACTGTATGAATGAATCCATATGTCACGTGAAACCATAAAAAACCCATTATTAAGTAATATGATCTTGAAAAACAAATACCTAAATGTGGTAAATGGAGATGGTCCAAAGCTTCATCCATATCTATATACTTCAACACCACTAATTCAAAATAGCCTCCCTAAAAAGTGTAATAGTGAAAATAGTATGAAGACGTTTGATATTAAAGATATTTTTAATATGGGCATCCATCCATGACACAACTCTAGAAAACTATATGAGATCATTATAATATCTTGAACTAGGATGACACTCTATCAAAAAACTCCCAATAAAAAATGATTACTCTAGGTCTTCGGTATAAGTGTAGAATGAAGTAAATAAAAATCCCCATATTGAATTATCACTTCATAGGATTAACTAGAAATCTCAAGATTATAGAAAATACATCAAAAATTATTTCCACGGTTTATAGAATCTAAAAACCCAACACACACTTGGTCGTGGTCATGTTATCCTAAAGAGAGTCCAACATATTTATAACTCAATACAACCTCATCATCCATTGAAAACAAAATTTTGAATAAAATATCAAACCTCAACCATGGTAGAGTAACTCTATCAAGAATTTGGGTAAATGATAACCAATGGTTTTACATGATTAAGGTAAATTTTAATATAATAAAAACTATTTATTTAATCGGTCTCTAAACTAGTAAAGAAACATGATTTTCAGACTCTAACCAATCTTATATCACCTAAGGATTAGACTCTCTTTATAAACCCATAAGTAATCTATCACTAAAATGTATATATATTATTTAAACTAACCATGTATGTCCCATTAATAACAAATATCCACTATAGAAGAAAGATTACCACTAAGAACAATCAATCACTGAATCGATGCCTCATTTACAAACTATTTAGTGCTGAGAGGCTCATAAAATAACATGGTAATTTCACAACCCTGCCTCTAAATATGAGTTTGTTTTCAATAGGTAACATTACCTATTTAACAGAATTAACACATGATTACTAGATAATATCTAGTATATATTATTTATAAATTACATGGAAAACGATAATAACTAACCACTACATGATGATTTTACTAACTTATTTTTACCATACAATTGATGGAATAGAGTACCATGTTTAATAAAATTTTATCAGATTCCAGGTGAAAACATAAGTTGGTTGGCACATTTACAATTTATGAAACTGTGTGGGTACTGTATCAGGCACTTTAGCAGTACTGTAGCAGGCACTGTTCGGTACTGTAGCACCTGGAACTATTCACCTTGGGCCACTTGTTTGGGTTTGGAGTCCTTAAGGATTTTGAGACACCCATACCTTCAGGTCAGTAGGGATTTCGGGCCACCTTTAAGGCCCTCGAGCCACCTCAAGGCCTTCGGGCCACATGCAGTTTCCCCAGACACACTACAAAAAAGGAGAAACCCCAGAAGAGGATTCAGAGCAGGTGTAGTCACCAGAGCAGAACCAAATGGATTTTCAGAATGAGAGGGTACGACTATGCCATCGGTACCAGTATGTGCTTGCACGGGAAGCCTACTCAGACGACCATGAAAAGGTGGATAGCTACTATCATGACACAGATGTTGGGGAGGGGAAGTTCCTTGTATATAGTCTATTTGAATTCCCTAAGACCTTCAGGTCATGTAATCTCCTAAGCCTATGGGCCTTGTAATATCTGAGCCTACGGGCCTTGTAATGGATCCCCCTCATCCCTTAAAAGGAGGGTTATCAAAAATCAATAAAAATTTAAGGCCTTCGGTCCATTCGGGTATATAATACAAAACTTAAGACCCTATTTTCATCCATACCCAAAATTTACAAACCAATTCTTATAATGAAACTAACTCCAAACTCTATCCTAAGTACTCAATCTACTCTGATACCATTCTATCATGACCCTGCCCAATGATATCCCACTTGGACTAGTTGTAGGGTGAGTTTTCCACTCAAATATTTCTTATAATAGGTTACGGGTGGGTGACTAGAACCAATAAGGAATATATATACATGTGGAACATTAAAATATGATATCCACTAACAATAATACACTACCAATACATTATAACATCCAAAAAATCATCAATTTTTGTGTGTGTGTGTGTCATCAACTAAATTATGTTCAATTTATCTGTGAGACATCAAAAAACAAGTAGAATTATATATGGGTAAAACAAATTAATAGTATACAAATGAAAACGATAAATATTTCCTGGTGAAACTAACTATGGGAATGAGAATACATCTCCTTGCTATAAGGACTCTTGTAAAAAAACTAACAACAATCGACTCCCAACCTAAACCACCATCTTCTACAAAAAATCAGTTCAACCCACTCTACTAGCTCCATGCATACCTCTGATATTACTAATCAATGCACCATATATATAGATACAATAATTGTTGGCACAAAGCCTATTTATGGGTGAGTTTAAACATTCCCAATAAGATACCCCAAAAAATTAAAGATATAATAAAAGGTTATCTCAAATCCCAAGTCCTTAGAACACAACATAGATAATCCTAAAGAAATAGATATTCTCAAAGGTTTCCCTATCCAATAAAAATATAGAATAAAAATCTTTACAATATAGTTTCACAAAGAGTCATATCTAATGGGAATCTATAAGTGCTAAGAATACTAAAAGTATCACAAGATTAAAGTTGATAACTTATCTATAAAATGTATCAAAGAGGTTACTATAAATTTCATATGTATTATAGGATCATAAATATTTTTATAACTCATTATTACAACTGTACGGACCTCCAAAATGCCATGCCACCTCACTATAATCATCGTAGAGAACCCTTGAATCATTGGGGAGTTCACTTTTTAATGGGTGCCATACTCTAATGGAGGAAAGACCTATAACCTTTCTCATAGGGAAAACATATACATCTATAGGTGGAGGGCTCATGCCCCATCACATGGGGGAGTACCAACCCTACATGAATTATAGGGGACACACACCTTATCATGATTGAGGGGTTTCTAACCCCATGCACAAATGGAGTACCCACATCATGAATGTATAATCCCCAACTAAAATCACCCAAACAACACCCAAGATGGAAACCCACTAACCTCAAGCATGATTCCCTATATGAATAAGGCTGCTAACTAATAGTGAGTATCTAAGGGGTTATAATGGGGAGACTATACCCTATAGAAATAAATGGGAAAACTAAAAAATGGAGGATAAATAAAATTAAATAAACAGTCAATACAATAATCTATAACACATACATGATATGTGAAAAAAATCTCAAATATCATGAGATTCATATAAGAATTAACTAGATCTCCCATAGGACATTCAAATATAAAAAAAGTCTAAAATAGAAATATAATACTCCCATCTCAGTATTGAGGATCCACCTAGTATAGCTTGAAACATTGACATCCAACCTAAAAAATCCACTACACATCTAGCTACTGAGCTCTATATGTAAATATATTTTTCTTTCATATGTCATAATATATAAATTCTACATGCGTTCAAGAGGTTCAGTGTGGGGTGTAAGTATGAAATTTTTAGTCCATGAACAATAGTGTCCCTAGTTAACATAAATGTGTATATGAGTGTATAAAAAGTAAAAATTATGGTAACCATTACAAACCACTCAACCTAATACACCCATGATAGACCATCCATAAGTGAACCATTTCCTTCTTCATATAGTATCATAATGGGTTGAAGTACCTATGGTTTTTCATACCAAAATATAAAACATCATACTAAATCAGTTCATATAACATAGTTTTATACTCCCACCATAATCTTTGAAATAATTATGAGCCATTCATAACTTCATAAGGTACATTCATGTATCATATCACAAGTTCCATAGTCATTCAATGTTTTTTTCCAACCACTAGTTTAAGAGCTAAATGAAACCCAAGGTACAAAAAACTTATATCCTACACTAAGAATGTCTCATAAACTATAACATATCCCCCATACATGGTGATTATCCCTATCTTAATTGGTGATCTCAATTACATCAAAAATAATGTGGCACACTACAATCTATAAATCCTACAAAACAATCATCAACACTATCACTCCTTAGCTACACAATATATGAAGGATACCACCAATAATCAATAGTAAAAACCACCTCATAGGCCCTATCCTATTTGCAAAAAAAACCCAACATCTCCATCCCCATGGTGAGTGGTTATCATCAATATCCTATATCCAAAACAAATCTGAAGAACCTCCATCTCCCAACCAATGATAGTGGTAATCCCCACCTATTTTATATTGGTTCCCCATGTCATCCAATCATTGATGATCAATATCATCCTCACCATACCAGTGCACTACAACCCCACTCATATCTATACACCATTACAATTATAGGAATCCAATCCCATATAATCCACACAATCAATGATTTTTGAAAAAACCATAAGTCCAACAACCACCATACCATACAATGCCAGTGTAAAAAATCTCATAACCATATATATGAACCCTAAATTACCCTAGAATAATCCTTAAGTACCTTAGAGACCAAAAATAGTTTTTATTCTACTTTAATATATGAACTTACACATTCCATACATCAACATAATTCATAAACACACTTATAACAAAGAAAATAGATAGGAACCACCGAACCAGAGTTAGTGGGACTCCAAATGATGAGATTCCATTATTTATCCATCTTTAATATAATGAAATCATAAAATCTATAGCCATAAAACACGATGATTAGCATGAATAATGATGATAAAATGGGAAACTTTTTCTAGGAAGGGAGAAGAGAATGTGAAAAGAGGGTTAAAGTGAATCTAGTGTGTAGATGGAATCAAATAAGGAGATGTCATCATTTTAAAAATTATTTAATTCAATTAATGAAAACTTAAAAAAAATTCCATATGGACCATAGAAACATGAACCATAGGGCTCGTGGAATAATTAATTCCTATATCCACCTCATGGAATGGATATTTGGGTCACAACATGACTCATATTCTCTATCTAGAAACTAAAAAACCTAACTCTTCTAATCATATCATGTTGTGGTGTGATCTTCCTCATCACATTGCAATAATATTCCCCTTGACTGAAATTCATATCATGACACCTACACTATGTTGGAATGATCTCATAGAATAGGCATTCATGATAGTATTATATAGTTTGAAGTATGATCTACCACCGACCTTTAAATTTTAATCTTAGACTGTATTTTTTATTCTTATAAAAATTCTTACCACATCACAATGCCTTTGGATGATTCATTGTCTTAGACTATCCCAACATCTTTTCTTATGTATCTACCTATCACATCATGGTTCAACTTGGCTAAATAATGACCATACACCTTCACCAAACCTTTTAATAAAACATAGATCCCCACCACACTGTAATCCCCTATGTTACAACGTGGTTTTTTTACCTCATGTAAAATTTCATCCCTAAGCCTGATCAAGTTCCAAAAACATGATTCTTAACCTATAATGACATCTAGAAACACCTTATAATGGTTTGAATACACATTTTATACTATATATATGACTTTAATTTTCTCACTTGAATACCTAGGGAAGTCCATGGGTCAGGTTGGGTTGAGTTTGGGATTTTTTTGACCTAAACCAATCAAAATTGGTTGGGTTAGGTCAGATCGGGTCGAAGATGGTTTTTATTTTAGACCCAACATGACAAAACCTATCTTGGAATGGATTGTGTTGGGTCAGGTCGATTATTTTATAGAAAAAATTAATTATCCTTGATAAATATCTTGTACGCCACATGATGAGGTATCCTTGACAAATAATAGCTCCACAAAATTTTCCACTCCTAGATAAATATCCCACTATCCCACTTCATCTTCCTCATTATTCCAAGAACACCCCAGCTCAGTCATGAGTCACCCCCAAAAGTGGAAGTTGATAAAATGATCATAATAGTGTGATGCCTACCTCACCTTATCTAGGTAGTTTTTTGGGAGTTTTAAGGAGAAAAATAGTAGGGCTATGAGGACAGGATAGTCGTTGGTGGATTTGGGGACATGGTGGTCTTGCTGGAGATGGGGTAGAGGGGATAGTCTCTTGAGTATATGAGGTAACAATGGTTTCACCATGTAGTGGAGTTAGTGGAGGAGGAATATTATATCAAGGGTGAGGATGAGGGCCTTGGGGTCGATGGATTGGTGGGTGAGGGTGAAATTCAATATGAGCTTGATAGTGGGGAGGGTGATGCATGTAAACTAGTGATGAAGGAAAGGGATATGACACAACAGTGGAGACAATGGGTGGTATGATGAGGTTGTGTGTGTGAGAGAGAAATATATAAGTTTGTGTAGGGTAGTACTTCCAGTTATTTGGGTTTGGTTGGATCATTTTTTACAACTAGTGTCCCAACCCAACCTGACCACAAGTCAACCTAAAGCATCTCAACCCACACATATATAATTTTGAACCATACCCAAACTCACCCAACTGAATTGGTTTGGGTTGAATTTTATTGGGTTTGGAAAACCCTTTGAATACCCAGGATACTAAAACCTTCCCATTATAAGACGTATTATCCCCAACAAATCTCTAACCATGACAATATCCAACCCCAATCGAAACCTGATAATCTCACTCAATACACTACTGAAACACTTAGATGATGTTGAAAACATGTGCCTATTCTTGATTTCCATGACCATTAAAATCAAACCAACCAATTATTTCTATGGGAACTCCCCACCATGTAAATAACATACCTAGTCATTCTACAACTGAATAATGTATCATACCGATGGCACCACACCAATAATCATCTCAAATATCTCGCACTATGGTTATCCGTACATAGCCTCTAGCCATCAATCATCATCATAAAAAGTTATATTGGTTACCATAACTCAATAATCACATGATTGGTCTATTTTTAAATAGAACACCCTATTCAATAGTATTAACCAAAAAAACTAGAAAAAAACATGCTCATGATTTATCTCTATCGGTCAACAACTCTCTAAACTGCTCAAAATACATTAGTTAAATAATGTGCAGCTGGACCAAATATCGACTATCTAATTAATATCCTCCCCATGAATTCACACTCACTATTATCCACTCCCATCATTTTTGGATATCTTTTCCACTACCATAACTCATGAATTTATAAAAATCTTAGATACCACATCTCGATTCTACTCTCCACCCAACCTCAGAAGCCTGAGGCTAAACTGATCCATGAAATCTAAATGACTATGAGGTCATTCACTAAAACCCCTAAAAATTTTCCATTTGGACACAAGCATAAAATTAATTCAATATTTTATCACATTGTTCTGGAATATGGAATATCTTTCTACATTGGAATAACCTCACTGACAACCCACTTCATGGTGGTAGCATCAATCCCCAGCTCTAACTTCCCTACAATGTCTACTCATTTCCCCACTTATGACTACCTGTATCCCCACTTACTATCTCACCTAATAGAATTTACCTACTCTTATAGCCTCTCTGGTTATCATTCCTACCTCAAAAACTCTACCTATGATCTATGGTTACCACCTCCCTCTATGGACACAACCCACTAATGACTCAGTCATACTATATCACCTCCCTCCTAAATCTCCAAAGGAGGCTATAAAGGTGGAATATCATAGAGAACCAAATTACATAATCAATACATACATAACTATCCAGATATCTCAAATAATGAAATCTATAATAGGTTTTTCATCACACTCACCCATACACCTCCCTATGTAACACCTTGATATTTTAGAATATATTTTTCCTAACTAAATTTGATGTTTTCCATAGCTTGTGAAACATGTAACCAAGAACATATATAATAATAATTATAAATTATAAAATTAAATACATTATATTATATTTAAATTAGATATAATTTTCTAAAATAAATTCTAAATGACATTGGAAATACTATTGAATCTAAAGAACTATTTTGTAATATTTTGTTTACAAGAATTGTTATTTTAATAAATGTTTCATTAAAAATTAAATAAGAGTGTTTGTATTATTAAAAATTATTTTTTTCTTATTTATAAAATTAATTAGTTGGTTATCTATAGGTTATAAATGGAAATAAAACCATTTGAAGGTAAAAAAGATATGTTTTTTTAAAACACTTTTTATAAATGCAATGTGATTTTACTTTAGTAAGTCAAATTAATCACTATTATTTAATGGTTTTAATGAATATTTTAGATAATATATTCAATAAAATATTTTAAAATTCATCTGATGGTTTTTACTATGTAAGGAATTGGAATATATTAAGTTTTATAAATAAAAATTCATTTCACTAAAGATAATTTTTATGAGTTATGTGCACATATATTATCTTCGCACAAAAATCCTTTCAGAAAACTATTTTAAAGTGCATAATGTTTCTCGGTTAAGCATGATACCTCTTCTTCATAAAACCTCTTTAGATTAGCACTAAAAGCCTTACTATGATGGATTTATATTCAAACCAAGGGGTATAGGTAATGGTAATGGAATTTATTAAGTAATTTTTGTATTTATTATCCAATATAATTGTATTTTATATTTTTAATAGGATATAATAGGGGTTACCTTTTATAAGTGAGGTGAGTCGCACACTTATAATTTTTGAAAAGAAAAAGGTTTAGCTACATTTTTTACATTCTAAAAGAATCCAAAATGGACTAATATTGATACTTAGATATTATAAGTTCTAAATATTCCCATAAAATATATTTTATAAAAAAATTTAGATTATTTTAATCCTTATATTTTTATTTTAACCCCTAGTAAACCTATTTTCACCTTAACTATGGTAATTAATTTTTATTATTTTCACTATTTATCAAGGTCAAAAATTAAGTTTATCTTATTAGATAATATAAATTATCATGATTAAAAATATGGAATCTATTTTACCAAATTTAATTCACATAATTGGAAAATTTTAATTTAAAATCAAACCCACAGACGTAATGAAAAGGCGGGTTTTTAAGAAGTGTGTTTTTTAAGAAAAAGATGATTTTATATTAACTCCATGAATAATAATAATAATTATATGAATATAGGTTAATATATATTAATATATAATATATAAATTTAATTTAAATAATTCCAAATTAAGGGTTATTTTAATTAATTAGAAAGGAGAAACATTATGCAATTTAAAACAGTTTTCAGAAAAATACCATTTTTAAACCCATAAATAAAATTATACTAAGATCCAAAATAAAGATGAATAAAATGTAATTATGTAGATTAAATACAAATAAATAATATTTATGTTACTTTAAATCATATTCAAAACATAAAGGTACTTTATAAATACTTAATTTATTGAAAAGAAATGATAGTTTTACAAAAATATGTATTTTTCTCTATTCACTGAAAAATCAATATTTCTGAAAAAAACACAAAATATAAACCAAATATTATTTTGATATTATGATTTCAAAAATGGAATTAATTTTACCAAACAAATTTTATTAAATTTTTAAAAAATATAATTATAATATTTTCTCACAAAAATAAATAAAAATAATTTTTGAAGAAAACATATTTTTGAAGAATAAATTTACTTTACTAAAAATTGATTGACTATTTTCTAAGAATTTATCAATAATTTATATTGAGTAATAAATTTATATATATTTCATAAATTAGTTAATATTATTCATACACACCAATTTAATAGCTATGTTATAATAGACATATATTTTGTGGGTCGTTTAAGCTCGGTGTTGTGTGTCAAATACGCTATCGAATATAATGTTCCTCTTAAAATTTTGGGGTGTTACATCCACCCCCAATAAATTTTTTTCGGAAAAATTTTAAATTTTTCTCATTATTCAATGGTTTTATATTTTAAAATATTATACTTGGAAACCCACATCGTAAAAAGTCTTAATGATACATCCTCTTGATTATAGAGAAAAGGAAGTATAAAGGTTATCTAAAATAGCACATACTAGGTTTCAAAATAATAGAACATATGTGGGAATTGAAGATTTGGGCATGGAATAAAAGAATAAATTAAAAATAATTATGTAGAGTTACATAGATAATTGATCATAGGAAATTTTATGATCATGAGAAAGTCAAGAACCAAAAAACCATGAAACAAATTGGTGTGAAAAAGGTCATCGATATCATTAAAATGATGTTAATTGGATAAAATTTTGTTTCAAGATCATTTTCATAGGTTTGATTAATTACTCCCCATATATACAAATAAAATAATTAAATATACTAACTTTATGATTATAATTTCATCCTTTTATCAATTTTAATTATAATATCATCTTTTGCTCCAAACGATGAGTATTCACAGTGATTATTTATGCCTAAAGAAAAACAAATAAACTTTTAAATGACTAGATAAATATAAATGGGATAATAAATCTACTCCACCTATATATAGACATAAACCAAAACCAAAATGGTTGTAACATGGTAATATAATTCCAAAAATTAATAATCCTTCATATGATGAAATAATACATTAATCTCCAAAATTTAAAAGTAATATCCAAAGTTAAAACAAATAATTCCTCATATAAATGATCTTATATCCCAAAAAACCTTAATAACATAAACATAAAATATTTTTTAACCTAGAAGTTTATATTATACCTTTAATTTTATTGGACCAAAAATATAGATATCTTCATCTAAAATAACATTAATCTTTTAGTAACAAAATCACTTTTAATCCCATGGTCATTTATACGAAGAAACATATATTACCAAAATTTCATCAATATCCAAGATCATATAAACCAAAAATTTTATCAATACCTTAAAACTTATGTCCAAAATAATTTAAAGGAATAAATCACCTTAAACCAAATTTTTACACATACTTAAATGAAATAAAACATCTCTTATGTTTTCATTAATCTCTTTAAGATCTCCTAACTTAAAACCACAAAAAGGGTGTCTTTGATTTTGAACTTATGATCAAATTAAATCGTATAGACCTATGATTTTATCCATAAATATTAATACAAAATCATATAAAAACTTCCTAATCTACAAATTTATTTAGTCACTCCTCTGATACCAACTATAATATCCCTGAGCCCGCACTCCTGGATCTGGTATTGATAAAATTATCTTTACATTTCTGGCATTGATACCGATGATGGTGACCTGATTTTCACTATCCAAAACTTATAACATAAAAAGGAATTATTGGTTAACTTACATACACAATTAACTTTTAGATTGATAGTTTTATATAATTAGGGAAAAAATATTACATAAACAATACTCATGACTTCAATATATTATTTTTTCCATTATACCCAACTTTTGATATTCCATATTTCGTCATTATCATCATAAATATAAAACCCTTATATACATAATTAATTCAATATAATTATTGATAATATAGGTAAAATGAAACATAATAAGGGTGAACATAATAATTAATAATTTAATTTAATTAGTTAGTATATGAAGATTATAAGACTAAGATGATATAATCAATGTGCATGATCATAACATAAGGGAACTCATACCCATAAAACCTTGATCAATAAACCTGTGGAAAGGATTAAAGATATAACAAAAGAAAGATTCATGAGAATCATTAATAATAAGCCATTTTATGTAAATTTTTATCAAATTAAACATTTAAAAACTCATATAAAGCATAAATAAAATTTATTGGTATCTTGGAAAATTATCTTCATATCACTCTTACAAATAGAATTACGAGTATCGTCAATTTCCATTTTTGGAGTACCCAATGCATTGGAGGGATATCACAGACCCACAATTACTTAGTTTATCACATAACCACTCATCCATGGTTTATTATGGAACCAAATATCCTTGGTTAATAACATATCCACCCATCCTTAGTTTATCACAGAACAACCCATCCTTAGTTAATAACTTAACCACCCATCCTTGGTTTATAATGGAACCACCCATAATCATAAACAATATAAAAGAACTATATCATGAATAAAGTATATAGAGTATTCCTTTCATCATAAACACATAGTAACAACCTTTATTATTTTTATAAATTGATTAAACCATGGAAAATAAATGGGTTCCATGGAAATATTTTGAAACATGATTAACCTGTGGAAAAGAAATGGGTTCATTGACAATATATTTGAAATAATAATAATTCATCCAGAGAAATAATGAGGATGGTATCATTACAAAGTTAAACTAGTATAGAATAAGAAAAATCTATGTGTTTTTTCACTAATAAATGGGAATACCATTAAAAGATCAAAAAAACATTCTTGATGAAAATATTCTTTTTTACTTTGAAAATCACTTTTAAAAACAAAAAATTTATGAAATATTGTAAAAATACTTTTATTTGAAAAAAAAATTGCATATAAATATTGTAAAATTTTAGTACAATTATTGGAATGATAGTGGTAAAAAATATTCATGTTGTAAATGTTAAAAATAAACATTATTTTCAAACATTTTGTAGAGAGAGTCAAAAGTGACCCATTTAGAAAACATTATGAAATTTATTTTTTTTAAAAAAACTTTTAAAATATGGTCAAATATTATTTAAAATAGATTTATCAAATCATTTATTTTTAGAAACATTATTTTTTGAAATAATTTTGTAAAATATTGATATGGAATAGAAAGATAACCGAACTAAAAGAAAATATAATATCAGTATCACTAATAAATTACAGTCCTGATATTTCTTCAAACAATAAGGGAGTAAATATAAATAAAACATGTTAAATACATTCACAACAAGTGGAGAATAAATATATTTGGTTAAATAAAATAATATCATATGATTTCCTCTAAATTAACTTTGATTATAAACAATCCCAAAAGAAAATAGATTGTAACATAAAGCTTTTTCCACTTTGGTAACTCTTCAATCAAAATCCCCATGAAAGAATAACTTCAAATGATACATTAAATTTAATAAAAATAATAATTTTATTGATAAAATATCTCAAAGGTTCAGTATTTATTCCTTATAAAATAAGATAGGTTTATAACATAACATATGTCCCAAAGAATATAATTTGAGATGAGTAACACTTACAATGATCATAACTTTGAAGTGAAAATTAATCAATGTATAAATTATGTGTATCAAATGTAAATACACAAGTTTAAATAAAAAATAATATAATAAAAAGTTAATAAACACATAATATTATAATATTAAAGATAATAAATAAGTAATATAACCCAATGAAAAGAAATTGAGTTATGAATTTATTTTACCACTTGATAACATTCAAGTCACAACCCCTTGGATGAAATAATTATAATTAAAACTTATAATAACATGAATTATGAAGTATTAATTATATAACATATAAATTTGGAATTATATACACCCTAAAATATAAATAAGTGGTTAATATATCATATATCTCATGGAAATAAAAGTGAAATGAGAAACACTTACCTCGAGTCCATACTTTCAATGTGTGTCCTTTAACTCCCTTATAGTAAGCTTATATAAATTATTTGATTTATTAGTAAAATTTATAGGTTTAATCACTTATAATTATAACATTTATTTTATTTATATTTAATGACATATTTAAATACTTAATCAGTTAAATCCATGTGAGTTTTTTTAGGATGTTCAGTTCATTACTTCAAAACGTATTCGGTGTGTTGACCATGGTCAAAGATATCATTATTTAAATATCTACATAATAATAATCATGAAATATTTATCTTTTTAATACATAATTTATTATTTTAAAACCAATCATGAAATATTATTATTAAAATTTAACTATGTTATGATCATGGAGATGGCAGGTCGTACATACACATGAGTAATGTTTCCATTTTTCAACGATCATTATGGAAATAAGGTAAGTAATATTTTATCTTTTAACAATGATAATAGTATAATAAATACCATATTTTTTTATTAAATATATTCATATAAATCATCCATGTGTCATGGTGATGAAAAAATAATCACATCACTTCATAGAGGCGGTAGTCCATGTGTACGATGAATAACATTATCATTTTTTAGTGTAAGAAAGAAAATGATATATTATCTTTTAAGAATGATAAATTTTTATTTAATATTATAATTATTTAATTTATATCACATATATTATTTAAATTTATCCTTAATAACTTCTAGGAAAATCATTATTAAAAACGAATCATATTACTTCGCGAGGTGATGGTCTGTTGTACGCACGAGCAATGTTATTGTATCCCCCACAGAATAGAAATTAAGAGGATAAATGTGATATCATAAATGAAGAAGTATAAATATGTTAAAAATATCATATATATATATAAAATATATATATATATATAATTTAAATCCATCATTATAATAATCCCTTTGATATGATTATGAAAAATGGATGACATTGGTTCGAGAGGCGGTAGTTCGTTGTACACATAAATGACGATTTTGTATCCCATTCAATAGAAAATGGATGTATTTAGTTAATTACATGAAAATAATATAATATAATTATATTTTATATACTGGTTTTATTATATCATAATATTTTAATAATATTTTAAAGATGTGGAAGAATAAATAAAATAAAAACGCTCAATTAAACATGATACCTCTTCTTTGGAAATCCTCCTTACGTTATCACCAAAAGCCTTTTTAGGATGGATTTATGATCAAAAATATGAGTCTAGGTAGTGGTTAGGTAATTTAGGAAGTTATTTTGTTAGTTATTTTTTGATAAAAATGGATTTTAATGTGTGAATAGGTGAGTATATTGGGTGTACTTTTATAAGTGTGGTGAGTGGCACACTTGTAATTCTTGAAAATAAAAAGTTGTACCCACATTTTTCACATTACATAGGGATTAAAAATGGACTATTATAGATCATTAAACAATATAAGGTTTAGATATGTCCATAAAATATATTTTAGAGAAGTTTTTAAGTCATATTAACCCTTAACACTTCAGTTTAGCCCCTAGTAAACCTGTTTTCACACTTAACTGTGGTAATTATTTTTTACTTTTTTCACAATTAATTATGGTAAAAAAATAAGTTTAACATATTATAAAATATAAATTATTATGATTAAAAATATGGAATCCATTTTACCAGATTAAATTCACATAATTATTAATATTTAATTTAAAATTAAACCCGCTAACACGACAAAAAAGCAGGTTTTCAAGAAGTGTATTTTTCAAGAAAAAAATGAATTTATATTAACTATATGAATAGTAATGATAATTTTATGAATAAAAAGTAATATTTATTTATATATAATATATATATTTAATTTAAATAATTCCTCATTAGGGGTTTTTAAATTAATTTAAAAGGAGAAACATTATGCACATTAAAACAGTTTTCAGAAAAAACCCATTTTTAAACCCAAAAACAATCTTATACTAAAATTCAATAAAAAGATGATTCAAATGTAATAAGTGGATTAAATAAACCGAAAGAATAATTAGTTTACATTAAATCATATTATAAACATAATGGGACTTTTAAATTACTTAATTTATGGAAAAGAAATGATAGTTTTGCAAAAATCGTTATTTTTCACTATTCACTAAAAAATTATTGTATCCTGAAAAATTCAGAAAATTTAACCAAAATTTAATTTTTATATGTTTATTTAAAAATTGGAATTAATTTTATAAAATAAATTTTCAAAAATTTTCAAAAAAAATAATTATAATATTTTCTCACAAAAATAAATAAAAAACCTTTTTGAAGAAAACATCTTTTTGAGGAATAAAATTACTTTACTAGAAATTGATTAAATATTTACTAAGGATTTATTCATAATTTATATTGAGTAGGAAATTTATATATATTTCATAAATCCTTAAATCTTATTCATACATGCCAATTTAACATCTAGGTTATAACGGTTAAATATTTTATGGGTCTTTTAATCTTGGTTTTGCGTGTCGAATACAATGAAAAACATGATGCTCTTATTTTAAAATATTAGGGTGTTACATGAACTAAAATGCTTAATAATGGTAAATATAAGAAATAAAAATAAAATATAATAATTTATCATAAGATAAAAATGTGGGTATGAGAATATAATCAAGGTATAAAAACACATTATTAGGATATCTTACCTGATAAAACATGGATCGTAAGTCATTAATCAAAAAATAAGGATTTTTCATAACAAATTATATATCATAGGATCATAAAATAATAATAATTTTTAAACAACATAAAAAATTACATCATAAACATAACTAAAGGATCTCTTCCAAGACAATATAACATAGTTGACATAGTACCATATTGGATTGGGTTTACTCCTCAATCCCTTACATATCATCTCACAAGATATAAAATATTACCCAATGCATTTAAGGGATATAAAATTATAGTCCCTCCCATCACATCATAATATGTTCATGTATAGGTGTTCCATAAAATAAAACAATCAAAATTTTATCATAGTATAGTTAACCCATGAGAAAGAAATGAGTTTCATAAAGGTTTCCACAAAACATGATCATATGACATTCAAAAAAATAATTTGGATAGTATCATTAGATAATATCCTCATTGAATCGTATTAATGATTATAATAAGTTTAAATAGATTAAAACACTTTTATAATAACATGGATTACTTAACACTTTCAGATGGTATCATATAAGAAGAGGTCAAGAATTGGATCATTTGTACCACAAGTTAAATATCCCAAAATAAAATCAACATAAGATAATTTATTCGGTAATACATGAAAAAATACCTATATAGGAGATATATAATATATAGTTTGAGAGGAAAATAGAATATAATTTATAAAAACAATTATAAATTCATAACATGGTTTTACAAAAACTTATAAGTCACTTAAAAAATCAACTTTAAGGGAATGAAAAGCAGGAATTGAAATACATGATTTTAAAATAATTCTAAATAATAAAACCTTAAAAGGAAAATAATTTAACGATAATAAATGTAGAGTAAAATATAAAAATGAAAATAAGTGGAATGAAATCCCTTTAATTAATCCTCTAAAACATTAACCAATATTTTTAAAATGAAAAATTATCAAGATAAATGGGAATATAAATTACTTTTAAAACCCATATAAACTTGAATGGGGGAACTAATTAATAAAAAACTTTATAAAAAAAGAAAAAAGGTGCTCATGTGAAAAATGTTAAAAATGTGAATTCTTTCGCACTTTTGTAAAGAAATTTAAAAATGACCCATTCTGAAAATGTTCAAATGAATCCTTTTAAACAATTGTAAATAAATTCAAAGATAACAAAAAATTTCCTTAACAAATAATTTAATAAGATAACATTCATGAATATAAATAATATGGAAATGGATGAGAAAGTTCCCTGACTATAAAGTAGAGATAAGGTCAGCTCTACTTACAAGAAACCTTTTGGTTGAATTTTTAACCAAGGGGTATTAAGAAATTAAAAATACATGTAACACCCAAGAATAACTATAGAAGAATAAAATAGATTTTTTTTAAGAGAGAAAGATCATACAATTTCCCTAGATGGAAACTTATTCATAAAAAATCTTGAATTTAAAGTGTGATTGGAAGGAAAACCATTACAAAAAAAGTAAGGAATGAACTGTAATCCACAAGGAAGTAAAGGAGATAATAGATTCATCAAAAATTAAATTAAAATAGTAATTTTAACATTTAATTACTTTAATTTGAGTTATATAGGATAAAATATATAATTGAATGAAAATACATGAAATGGGTGGAGACTTGGAAAGGAAACCCTTACTAAGAACGTAACATGTGAAGTAAGAATATATCAATGAAGAGTATTTTTTGAAATAAAGATAAATCCAAAAAACTAAGTATAAATAAAAAATAAAATAGTAAAATATTATAATTCACATAATCTAGAATAATATTGTCAATAAAGGAAGGATATAACTCAATTAAAGGAAATTGAGTGAAGAATCCCATGTAGGTTTGGTAATAAATCAAAATCACATGAAAAGAGATCATTAAATAAAATTTAAAATCACATGAATAAAATGTGATTTATTATAAAATAATTCAATGTACTATAATTACATCATTTAAAGTTAGAATAGGTATATAATTTGAGATATGTCTCAAGAAATAGAAATTGAGACAAATAACCCTTACCTTTGGTCCTGTTTTATTTCATAACATTTCTGATCCATATATAATAAACTTATATTTATTAAAATATTAATACATTAGTGACTTATATTCCCTTTTTCATTATTGATTATTTATAATCATTGGAATATATTAATTACTATTTCAATTGAAGAGAGAATGGACTGAAGATGTGTTTTCTTTTAAATTATCCTATTTCGTTTCAATTTCATGATTTTGACTATTTATAATGTATAATATTGTTAAATTATTACTATAATCCAAGAATAAATTAAAATATATTTATATTACATAATATAAACTAGCCATCGATATAGATAGTGATAAGAAAAGTTTTGAAAACGTCATCATAGGCAGATGAAACATAACATATATCAAAACGTGTCAAAAGAGAGGGAGCTTGAGAGAGTATGTAGTATAAATGGATTAAAATTGTTAATCAAATATCAGAATGATGTAAATATTTTATATAATTATATATTAAATACATTATAAAGGTAAAAAAGGAAAATTGATTTGGAGAGTATAAATAAGAAGATAAAGAAAACAATGAAAGAGAATTGGGGTTACCTCTTCGTGGAAGATTTACTCCTTTGTTAAAGCCTTGAAAGATTGGGGTTGGGTAACTCGAGAATGTCCATAAGGTTTATAATAGACTTATGAGAGGGTATATGGGTATATTTTGGTCTTTGAGAAGTTAATAGGAAGTAATTTTCCAAGGGAAAGGAGAGAGGATATTTATACATGAGGACAACAGTGTTTTGGTGTTAAAATTTTAATTAATTTGTCATTTAGCCAAATAATTTTGAATTGTATTGATTGCGATGAATTTACTAGTTTATTATTAAAAAAGGATGTTTAATTTATATTTATATCAATCTAAAACTGGATTTCTCCTTCAAATCACTTAATTAATTTCAAAGAACCATAAATAGTTTTTTATTAGGATAAAATAAAATTTAGGTTCCATAATGTCATAAATAATTTTCTCAAATCAAATTAGTATTTTTAAATTTATTATTTTACTTTATAAAAATATTTTTGTTCAATAAATTGGTTTCATAAAGTTTTAAATCATGTTTACATTATGATGATGTCATAAAAGTTAATGCATTTGTAAAAACCATATATTTTATTATTCACCCAATAATTAACTTATTTATAAAAATGTAAAAAACTCACCCTAAGATAATTTTTATATTATGATTCCAAAAAATATTAACTCTTTATTAAATTCAAATTTAAATATTTAGGAATATAATATTAAATTTAAAAAACATACCAAACAAGTCAATACAGAAGCAGAAACTCATGGAATTTTTTATTATCTATAATTTATTATATGATTGATAATTAATTATTTATAGTTCTAAAACATAGAAATTTTTTGTAATTATTCTTCTTATTAACAGGAATTTAGTTTCTAATTATATATTTGATATAATTATTTTAGGGTAAAAAACTTTATACACTATGATCAAAATTATGTTTCAATGGCCATTTGACTTTTCTAAAAACTATATTAACAAAAGTTTATAACCATTTTTGTGATAATAAGAAACTATAAAAAAGGGTAATTATATTTTCAAATAAAAATGATAAATATTTCATAATTTTATTTAATTATAAAACAGGTTACATAAAATTTTAATGTTACTTAACATTTTAAAAGGGGATTTTTGAATAATAAAATATGTACATATGATATGAGAAAACCCATTTAGAAATTACCCTGAAAATTCAGGTACCAAGCGTGCTGAGATCTAAACATTTATTGAATAAAATAAAAGTATAGAAGATACAAAGATCATGACACATGAAATGTCACAAAACATGAGAGTGATCATCTCACCACCAAAAACAAAAAACATCCCTAAACACAAATAAAGGGCACAAGGCCCAAATCAAAAGGCTCAAAGTCCCACAAACACCAATGCTATCAATGCCGCAATGATCTGACCAATATTTGCTGAAATTCAGGATGTCATGCACTCGACTGCATCAATGAGGCTCACCAAAAACACACCACACAAGGTCATTATCTTGGACACCATTCGATTTGAGGATGTTGTAGTGCACTAGCATCATCACTCACATGATTGAGGTTATCCCTAATGTCCATCGTCGGAGGTGTTAGTAATATCACATCATCAGTAGAAGATCTCACTGTCAATAACTCGTGGTGCCTATGATATTTTCCCTCATTGGTTTCCCATACCACCACAGGGTATCCCATGGCCGCCATCCCATCAACATGTGGGATCTCCCACCAACAACACAAGGTCGGCTATCCCAAAATCCAAACCACATGTCTGACCTACCAAGTATCTTCTATTAGCTTCCAGTCATGTTCAGCCTATCTCTGTTGGCTTTTAAACCACATCCCAAGTGGAACACATCTCAAGGAAATTTCCAAATTCGTTGCCTCCCATATCATGTTCACGTCATAGGCCTCACTTCGTAACTAAGTCATGGTCATCTCTGTCATTCAATGTGCTACCATCATCATCATCATCGGGGTCCTAGACCCTCTCCCACCATCAGGATCCCATATTATCCCACTACCCATGAAAAAATCTACATTTTCACTACTATCCAGATAAATCTCCACCATTTTAATCCGGTGCGACTCCATCATCATCGAGCAGGGTCACTTCTGACACCCACACTCTCCCAACCAAATACATACTGTTGTTTGATGTTGTCCTCATTGTCACTAGTGGAAACCAAATCTCCCTAAGGTCATCGCAACCGGGTTTGTCACGACCCATCCCCCAGGTCCCATTTTATGACAACCCCAATCCCACCTCTGATAAGCCAGGGGCTAGAGACTAGAACCGAGTAGACATGTCCAACAAATGTATGGAATTTTCTTAAGATCTTGTACACACACACCCAACTCCAAGCCACAGGGGATAGAGAATAAAAACACTAAGTAAAAAAAATGAATGCATAATAGTACAACTAAACAATAGATTAAGTCATAAAGAAAATAAATAAAGTGAAACTAGGAAAGAAACACAGGCCCACTAAAAATACAACTATAAAGTATGACCTATAAATAATGGAACTGAAGCTACTATAGAAAGATTCCAGAAATACCTTGGCTTGTCTGATCTCACAAGGTACTGTCTGGTCTGGTCTCAGTCCTGTTGTTCCTAGGAATCCACCAAAGCGTCAGTCAACTGCACAAGACATGACATGTACGAGAAAATCCCGTTTATGGGAGAGTAAAACAATACTCAGTAGGGGACCTCAAAACATAAGAAAGTAGACGATAAAGAAAACACCACCAAGAAGGTAAAGTCATCTCAACATAGGTATATTTCAATAAAACATATAATAATAACAGCCAGGTATACTTGTAAAATATTCCATGATGAAACCTTTCATCCACTTCCAGCCATATGGTTCCTCTCATAGCACGCTCTATTATGGTAGATCCCACTCCTTGAGCTATATGATAGTAACCATGTAGAACAAGTCTACAAACATTACCAGAGATAACATCTATTCTCGATATTTTACAAATTTTCCCTAAGGTTTCTGGTCTCACTGAGACAAGGAGTCTCGATATCATAGCCAAATCCTTGGTCAAAGGATTCTTCTCAAGGTACACTCTTTCTGGAAGAACTCGCTCCTTAAGCTATGAAGTCATCAAAGAAACTCTCAAGTGGTCCTAATTCTTTGGGGTCCACCCAAAGAGAACACACTGAGAACTACCCGAAGTACATTGATCAATTCAAGTCATTAAGGAAGGAAATATCTCAATATAGAAATAGGGGGTCCTTCACCCAGGGCTCACTAGGGGATATCCTAGACCTACTAGAATTATCATCCTAGATAGGGGATGTGTGCTTGTGTAAATATTTTTCACACCCATGTATTAAACCCTATTTATGGTACTAAGAATCTAAGTTAAGACCAACTGGGCCTCTCGGTGTGGTACAAGCTCCACATAGACCCACTGGGGCACTGAGACCCACAGAGTCGTTCCGGCCTGCTGGGTCACCTAGATCTGCTTTTCACTTAGGCATTTTGGGTCACCAAGACCACTCTGATCCAACTCACTTAAAAACACAGTCCATTATATATGAAAAGAACATGATCATACATCATACCTTCATATATATGCCTAAGGGTATCATCTCAAACTCTATTGTCACTCTCTATGACGGGATTAGGATCCTGCATCGATCCCACATAAGAAATATAAATAGAATTATTTCATCCCCTTCTGGTCAAACTAAAACCCTAATATGCCATCATAAAATTACTGCCTCATAGTAAGGGTCCCAATGCCGCATACGTCCTGTCAATTGGACTTACAGTTTGAAAGATATGTGTGTTTTAGTGAAAAGGGGTCTGGGTGGGTTCAGGTTCGGTCAGACCGAACCGAGCTGACCAAGCCCGGGGTCCACCATCCCAACCCACAAGGTCAACCCAGCCCAAGGCACTGGACCTAGTCTGGGGCCAGGCCTCCAGACCAACCTGTACCACTGGAGTGGGCCGGTCTTCTCCTCTTAGGATGTAGCGGGCATCGTGGGTCACCACCGCGATCTAGCTGGACCGCGGCCGACAACCACATCTATCGAACCACTATAGGCCATTTCTAGTGGCCTCTAATCACAACATGTGGCATATTCCATCTTCCTCCTTCTCCACCTCCAGTGCACGCCATCTCCCACACGCTGCCATTGCTAGCACGCAGGTGGGGCCTTCTGCGGCCCATCGGACACACCCCGGTGGTCCGTTCTTCGATCTGGAAGATGTTATGGAGTCCTTGGGTTGTGTTATTCATCTCCATGGGTTCAAAATTATTCCATGATCCATTTATAATGTGAATCCATTCACGTGGTATATTTTCCACACTACCTTGATCTGATCATCACTGTCGTCATCACACCTCCATCATGTCGTGTCCCTCCCAAGCCTGTGACATCGCATCATTGTGCCAAGGATCAGTTGTGCAATGATCAATCGATCGCTGAAAGTTGAGATGCATAATAAATGGATAACACCCAATATGAACAAAGAATGGAGGGAGGAAAGTCATGAATCAACGAAAAGGGACAGACCTCGATTGATTTTAGTGTCAATCGTGATTCGTCGCCGTTAGAACGGAAATCAAATTAAACCAAAAATACATCACAAAGGATTAATCAACATTTGATAACCAAGGTCAATCTTCCATTAAAACCCCAAAAATAAAACTCTTTTCCTGCAAGACCGATCGAACCACATGTCAATATGTTCATGGGTTGATCCACATTCGTCATTTAAATATTAGAACGGTGAAACAAAAGATTCAAAATAATAACCCCTACATCAATTTGGATCTCTTTTAGACATAGATTGAAGTTGCATCATCACGTTGATCCTTGTTTCCACTGACGTTTGTTGATTCGTCGTTGCTTGATCGAATCCTGACCTTTGATCCATCATTGCTTGAGAGAGAGCCTCCTCCCCCTTGCCTTAGGGAAACTTTATAGTTCCAGATAAATTATCCAGCATTATGAATTCTAACGCTATACCTTATCCATGATTAATGGAGAAAACACGTTAACACGTTCACTTGTTTCATTATTACAATTTTTCTTTGAAAAAATGTCACCACACTGCTTCATTTATGAAAGGATAATGGGTTGCTTTGTCACTGTGTCACTGCGTATCCATACTGCAAAACATTAAAAAGGAAATAAAAATAAACTTCTTTAAGTTTATTTTATTCTCATTTAAAAAATTCCAAAAATTAACTTTTACCCTCAACCCGCACCAGTCAAGGTTAGTCTCCACCTAAAGAAAGAAAATCCTCATGAGCTCAATGGTACTATTAGATTTCCAATCCAAGTTATCATTTATGAGTTATAAATATTTGAAAAATAAAATATTTTTTTTGCGATTATTCCATTTTTGGGTTTTCTCACTGGAGACCCGCATCGAATAATGTTAAATCATGCCTAAGGTAAACCCGCCATCCTAAATTCAATGGTTCGATCATATTTCTAATCTTGGTACCCATTTAAGAGTTATTCAACTTTTTTAAGAGAACCACTCACACACACTATTTAAAAAGTTAAAAAAAATTGATGGATATTTCTGGGCACTCTCGGCCTCATAATCGTATGTCGTCTCAACTCCTAGTCTCGAAATTTTTCCAATAATTTTCCAAAAAATAAAACTAGGAAAAGCCAAGTTGTTACATTCTCCCCACCTTAAGTTTTTATGTCCTTGAAAATTCAAACAAGGTTTACTCGAACAAAAGGAGAGAGTATCAAGCATGAATCTGAGCCTCCCGCTCCAATGTGATCCTCTTAAGATCTATGTGCTGCCTCAAGAACTGCACAAAGGGAAAATATCATCCATTAAGGATCCTTGATATTCATTGGGAATTTAACACAAAACACTCCAGCGTCGATGTCCAGATCACCCTAGATTATGATACACAATGGGTTTGTGCAAGAATCTCCTCATCCGAGACATGTGGAAGACACTATGTAACTAGTCCCACTGCAGGGTAGATCCAATTAGTACACTACTTTTCAAACTTTACACAGCACCTAAAAGAGGGAATATTAACCTTGGAGCTTACCGCCCAGGAGAAATATCCATAACACTCATCGAGGTGATACCCAATGGAAGACATGGTCTCCTTCCTCGAACTCCAAATGTCTCCACCATCGGCCTTCCCAAGACTTCAGATGGCCCTGTGTATACTTCATCTGCTCCTAGATGACCTGCACAGCCTCTTCAAACACGTTCTTTAATCCCTTCCACAATTGGGATGTAAAGAGAGCATCACAATATAAAATAATCTTCGATGAAACTCCATGGATTCAAACTATCTCCCACACATAGAGGCATCCCAATCCCTCAACTAAAATCTGCTTCTGGGTGGTTATGAAGTTGTCCGGCTTGGTGAGTCGGTCAATGATCACCCAGATGGTATCATGCCTCCTGAACATGCATGGTAAACCAATCACAAAGTCTGATGACATCCCTTCCCACTTCATTTCAGGTACCCTAAGAAAGAGAAAGAACAATCCATGAAATGAATTCAAACAAGCGTTCAGATTTTTATCTCAATACATAAGCCCAGCATCAACTCATTCTATCAACCCCAATGTCCTCCTAGACACCCACACACATACCCTGGTTCATCTCACCACTTTAAGTGTCCACTGCTACAATTTTGCATCCTCTGAAAAGAACAATGTGCTCCCCACATTTTGAATGTCCATCTGGGGTATTACCTATGGAAAAATGTGCACGTAAAGACTCAAAGTTGGTTTCTCCGAGTTGTTCCTCCCTAACTCATTTAAGAGTGGAAAGGTAACAAATAATGACTAGAGATAAACTACTCCATCCCCATCCATGAAGGATAACTGCAAGGAGGCCAACTGCTCTAATACTTCACTCAGAAACATCTAACTAGATTCCTACTGGGAACATCTGCTTCTACATTCCTCATCACTGAGTTCATTACAACTCCAGTATCTGAGATGCCCTATCCCAAAAAATGGACCTTCTGAATCCAAGACATAAACTTCAAGAGCTTTCCTTGTAGCAGGTGCTCTCGAAGTGGGTTTAGGACCATCCTTAAGTGTCGCATGTGCTCCTCCTCAAACATCGAGTACATTAAGATGTCATCAACAAAGATCACCTAGGGCTACCCAGGCTAGAACATTGGGTATTACTAAGCCCTTCCTCTTCAAGTCACATATTTTCACCCCTATCTTGTAGATCTCTTTGGGATCCATCCGATATACTAGAATAAATATCAGTGCCACCTTGGGGTGTAGACCAACACAGAAGTATAACTCTTGATAGAGAGGTAAACCTAGAACATCATCAAGGAATACGTCTTTATACCCTGCCACCACTAAGAAACATGAGGACTCATAACATCTACTACACCGAGGGTCGGACTAGAAAATTGAATATAAATCGGCTAAACCCATATCTTCTTTAGTCCAAAAAGAGCTGCAAGTATTTCCCCTTTGCCGATAAACAGAAATCTAGTTCCATCACCACTGAAGAACTGAATATTTTGCCGAAAACAATCAATTTGAGTATGAATTGAGGATTTATTCCATATCGAGAATGATATTGTAAGGCCTTGATGCCACTACCAAGAGATCCCAACTGAAACTCTCACCTCCAAGAGTCAGGTCACACTATCGGCACCAGTGTGTGGTCCTTAGGTCTCCTCTAGTAGGAGTCTCTAAACATTAGGGTCAAGTCAACGGTTTAACCGGAACCTATAGATATCAAACAAGAAAAGTTAAGGGATAGGAAATCACTAGTAAAAGTTTCTATCAATATCATAGCTCAAGTAGAAAGACACATATCATACCTTCAATCACTCCTGGAGTCTTGGGGTCATAATACTCGACAGCCTCCCACTATATGCTCCCCTGCCCTCCAACTCCTAGAGTCTGGTATGGACCACCTAGAGGTGGTGGTGGTAACATGCCAAAATTTCATCCAACTCCTACCGCATCCCTAGCTCTCCTGCCACATCCATCACCCAACATATCTTTATTCTCTCAATTCTGCCTCTTCCTTGGTGATACATCAACTACCTCTCTGACTACAACATGAACGGTGGAAAATACTTGCACGAGATGTCACCTTTTTACAAAAAGTGTAGAAAAGCCTTTTCTTATAGGAACTAGTGAATCCCTATAAATTTTTATAAAACTTATGGTTTGGAAGAATACATTGCATACCTTCTCTCAATAGGTCCTTATGACCTTGATCCCCTAGTGATCGCTGCCACAGAAGCCTATGATACATGTTTGAACTCGGTTCTTCATCATCTAGCACCAAAAGAGCCATACAAAAATTATCTTGGCAAGCTTCATCCACCTAAACCATTGGAGGTGGTTCTTATAACTGTTCATTAGGGAAAAAATTCATCTATTGACCATCCTAAAGGAAAAAATTGCTCTGTGACTAGCTCCCATCAGGGAGTCCACATCGAGCATCAGGAAAAACTCCTGATCCTGCTGTGGAAACCTTGCTGGCTGGCATCGTGAACACATCCTTAGGAGAAAAATATGTATCATAGTTAAAAGAGTATACTTGGTGAGATGACTCAAGAAGGACATGGAAGAAAAACCATTCTTATATGATGCATGTACCTTTATTTCCCCGCAACTAGTATTTTCATATACCAAGTCGAAAAATAGGTGTCGAGAGTCCTTGTGTATGGATATGTCGACCGCCACACCAACACTTGAGTCCTTATCCTGAAATATGAACTTGAAACACTAAAATTGTTGCCTCAAACCAATCTCATAGACTCATGGTCCCAATGTGAAACCAACCACCTATGATACCACTATGTCATAACCCATCCCTCGGGGCCCGTAATGTGACAACCCTAAGCATGCCTATGATAGGTCAGGGGATGGAAACTAGTGCTAAGTAGGCATATCCCACAAATGGGAGGCATTTTCCAAAGATCTTGTACACACACACACAACTCCAAGACACCGGGGATGGAGAGTAAAAACACTACATAAATAAAATGCATGCATACCACTACAACCCAACAACAGAGTATGTCAGAAAGTAAATTAGTAAAGTGAAATCATTCCAAAAACACAAGCCCACTAAAAAGACAACTGTAAAGTATGGCCCGCAAATAAGGGAATTTAAGCTATTGTAGGAAGCTTCTATAAATACCTCATCACGTCTGATCTCACAAGGCATTGTCCAATTATAGTTCTAGTCCTACTATTCCTAGGACTCCACCAAAGCATTGGTCAACTTCAAAAGACACAACATGTGAGGACAAAGCCCATGCATGGGTGAGTAAAACAATACTTAGTATGGGACCCTGAAACACAAGGTAATATACCAAAAAGGAAACACTGCCAAGAAGGTAAAGTCTGCTCCACATAGGTATAAGTCAACAACACATATAACAACAACATCTAGGTATAATTGTAAAGTATTCCAAGACGCAACATCTCATACACTTCCATCTATATGGTTTTGCTCGTAGCATGCTAGACTCTAGAAGATCCCACTCCTTGAGCTATCTTATATTAACCACATAGATTAAGTATACCAAAAGTATCTGAGAGAACATCTGGTCTTGATACGTCATGGAGTTTCCCTAAAACATTTGTTCTCACTGAGACAAAGAGTCTCAATATCGCATCCAAATCATTTATCAACATATTATTCTCAAGGCACACTCGTTCTGGGAGAACTCACTCTGTGAGCTATGAAGTCATCAGAGACCCTCGCAAGAGGTCATGATTATTTGGGCCCCACCCAAAGATAACACATTGAGAACTACCTAAAGTACACTAATCAATTCAAGTCATTAAGGAAGGAAATATCTCGGTACACAGATAGGGGGTCCTGCACCTAGGGCTCAGTGGGGGGCATCCTGGACCTACTGGAATTATCATCATAGATAGGGGATGGATACTCATGTAAATATTGGTCACAACCTTGTCACAAACCCTATCTAATGTTCCATGAAGAGAAATGAGGACCAACTGGGCCTCTCTGTGCGGTATATTCTCCACATAGACCAGTTGGGGAACTGAGACTCATGGGGTCATTTTGACCTACTAGGTCACCTAGATCCACTCGTCACTTAGGAATGTTGGGTCACCAAGATATAATTTGAGCCAAATCACTTTAGAACATGGGTCGTTCTCTATTATAGGAATGGGATCATGCATCATACCTTCATAGAGAATCCCAAGGGTATCGTCTCAATCTTTATTGTCACCCTCTATGACGAGATTGGATCCAGCATCGATTCCTCATAAGAATGATAAATAGAACACCACCATACCCTTCAGATCCAACTAAAACCTCACTAATCCATCTCAAAAGGATCTCCTCATCACAAGGGTCCCAATGTCGTGGTCGGCGCATCAATTAGACTTATGGTTTAAAAGATATGGGCGTATTAGTGAGAAGGGGTGTGGTTGGGTCCAGGTCTGGTCCGACCCGGGTGGACCGACCCGACCCAACCCGTCGGGTCAATTCGGACCGTTGTGTCGGCCCGGACATCTGGAGAGGGTAATTCTTCTCTACCCAGTACATGGCGGGTGCCGTGTCTACCAAACCATCATTGGCCTCTAATCGCCACCTGCAGAAGATGTCACGGGCCACATTCACCACTGTTGGGGCCTTCCACAGGCCATCGAATGTGCCCTGGCGGTCTATTCTTTGATCCAGAAGACATTCCAGATTCCTCGGGTCACGTTATTCATTTTCAGGGGTTCAAAATCAAGCCACGATCCATTTCCGATGAAAAGTCATTCGTGTGCGATTTTTCCCACACCACCTTGATCTGATCACCACCATCGTTGTCGCACCTCCATCATGTCATGTCCCTCCCAGACCTATGACATAGGATCATTACACCAAGGATCGGTTCTGCAAGGATCAATAGATAACTGAAAGTTGATTCATGGTCTAAACGAAGAACACTCGTGACAAACAAAGAGCAGGGGGAGGAAAGGTATGAATCAACAAAAAGGGACAATCCTCAATCAATGTTAGTGTCAATCGTGGTTTTTCACCATTATAATAGAAATCTAATTAAACCAAAAATCCATCACATAGGATTAATCAATATTTGATAACCAGGATCAATTTTCTGTTGAAACCCCCCAAATAAAACTCCCTTCCCGCAAGAATGATCAAACTGCAGGTAAAACTATTAGTGGGTTGATCCACATTTTTCATTTACATCTAATAATAGGGAAAGATAAGATTAAAAATAATAACCCCCACCTTGAGTTAGATCACTTTCATAAGTAGATTGAAGTCACGTCACCACGTAGATCCTTGTTTCCACCAGTGTTTGTCGATTTTTCACTGCTTGATTGAATCCTGAACTCAGATCCATCATCGCTGGTGAGAGAGCCTCCTCCCCCTTTCCTTAGGGAAACTCCATAGTTCCAGAGAAATTCTCCAGTGTTATGAATTCTAATGTTGTCCCATGTCACCGATTTATGGGGGAAATTCGTTAACGCATTAACATGTTTCAGCATTACTATTTCGCTTTGAAACAGTGTCGCCATGCTTCTTCATTTATTAAAGGAGAACGGGTCGCTTCATCACTTTGTCACTATGTCTCTATGTTGTGAAAAATTAAAATGGAGATAAAAATAAACTTATTTAAGTTTATTTTATTCTCCTTTAAAAAGTCCAAAAATTAACTTTTACCCTCAACCTGTGCAAGTTGAGGTTAGGATCCGCATAAGGAAAGTGCATCCTCAGGAGCTCAACAGTACTCTCATATTTTCAATCTGAGTTACCATTTATGAGTTACAAGTATTTGAAAAATAAAATATTTTTATTTAATTATTTTATTTACTGTTATTCCATTTTCAAGTTTTCTCACTAGATACACGTGCCGACTAAAGTTAAGTCATGCCTATGGTAAACCCACCATCTTGAACGCAATGGTGCCCTCAGTTTTCGGATCCAATAAACCCTTTAAGAGTTATTTAAGTTTTTTAGGAAAACTACACACACTCTCTATTTAAAAAGTTAACATTTTTTGACAAATTGTTTCAGGAACTCCAGGCCTCGGAATCGCACACCATCTTAGTGCCTGGTCTCAAAATTTTCCAAGGAATTTCAAAAAAATAGAACCAGGATAATTTTATTTGTTATAGGTTTCATCATAGTCCTCACTCCTGAGATTCCTCTATTTGTCATTTCTTTCTCAACAGGACGTCGTCAAAGGCAACTGACGTCATCATATCCTTGACGCATCTTCTCCAAATTAATTACTGATTTGGGATTCCCAAACTTCAATCCCTCATGTATCATAATTTGGTAACCATTAGATTATAATGACTAAATTACCAATAAAACTATAATTAAAAGTATTATTGTTATAAGGCTATGCATGCAAAGAGAATCATAAATACAGTAAATGATATTCTATATTACCATTTTAATAAATAAAATTCTATTATACTTGAATTAATATTTTTATGAAAAGCATGAAATGAAAATAAATTAGGAGATGAATATTTTTATATATGTTAATTTTATATTGTTAAAAGGAAATAAATTCATTTAAACTTTACATTTATGTTTTAAGAAAGAAAATTTATAAAATATTCATTGGAAATCAGGTATGTTATGTTGTACCCCCTTAAATAAATTGTATCCTCGCAATTTTAATTTCACTCATGGGTGAAAATATATTATCATATTCATAATTTAGTTATGATACATGATATAAAAATTTATTCAAATCCTTTATAATGGTTTGTAATGATCATTTAAGTTATCCAAATCATATACCCTAGAATTATTAAACTAGGTGTGAAGTTTGGCCCATTTATTATGCACCAAGTGAAGATAGATTTATTACCCAGCCAAATTTTTTTAGTGTTATTACCCTTAGGTTCATAAGAGATAGAGCCTTGATCCACTTATTTGTATCTAAACATGAATTAAATTTTTAGTTAACCACACACTCTATAATTTACCATAACTTTAGGGCATTTTATTACATTTAGATTTATCATTAGGGGTTTCAATACTATATTTTAGTATTAATCCTCAATAATAATTAAACCTGGATTTAAAAATATATTCCTTACTGCATTCTAATACCAAAATTCATGGAAATTTTAACATTCGTGGTATTCTTTAGATGTTTTTTCACTTTTATTTTTGTTCTTGTATTTATTTCATGGATTTCCTGTAAGTTTTTTTCTGAAAAATAATATTTTTTAGGCTGGATAGAAGGAAGAGTGTGGTTATTAGAAATTGTGTGCTACCCCAGTGGAAACTGTGCACCCTGGATAGTGGCACTATCCAAGCTAAATGGTCTAGATCATGGGTGTGTGTCCTTATAGATGCTAATAGAAATGTGTAACTATCTATAAAACAAAACTAGGTTCATAGGCATGCTCCCCCTCTAATTAAACCAAGTGTCTAGCTTTCCTCTTGGAAATAGTTGTTACACGGTTGGTGTATCGTCTGGTAGACCCTACGGCCAAATCATGTGGCCTACCAGATCTTTAAAAATCTTAAAATTCAAGTTTTTCCCATCACTGGTTTTGACCCCAAATCACCCATTTCTATCCCCATTAAAAATCCCCAGCCCTAGGAGTGCCTCCCCCTTCTTTACCTCTCCATTGGACTCAAAATCTTGGTTGTTTTTTTCTTGGATATTCATGAAACCATTGAGTAAGATTATCCTCTCCTATTTCCCTACTTTTTATTGGTCTCTTTTATCTTCTTATTTGAGCCCTCATTCCCCGACATGGGTTTTGACCTAGGTTGGGTCCAAATATATTTTCTTTGGGTTAAATCTTATTGGTTTCGAAGTGTTCTTTTTTCCTTAGGGTTACTCCATGGTGTGACTTGTTTTTTCAACCATTTCTGGTGGATTTCAAGAAATAGGTAAGTGGTTCCATGTTTCTTACATTATTTTATGTTTTTATTATGATTTAATTATTTTATAAATAGGGTTTATAAATTTTTTGGGTGGTGTAAAAGGCATTTTCCATGGATTTTGGTTTTAGTTTCATGTTTGATTATGATTTTCCCCTTATAGATGGTTGTTTTTCATGTGTGGTTTCAGTTGTTCAAATTTTGATGCTATAATGATAGAGTCTACTGGATATAGGGATTGAAAAGGAGAACATTATAATTCTAAGTATCTAGGTGGTAACACTAGGTCTATTACGTTAGTCGAGTCAACATGACCGAGGCCTGGTCTCCCAAACATAATTATGTAACAACACTAACTAAATATTAATGGTGGGGAGTGGTTGGATAAAGAATGAGATGGTACTATGTATCCAAGATGTGATAAATGATATTATGATGATCCTAGGACCCTAATAATCTTAGTACCTTAGGTATTTACCATGTTTATCATGATATGATTACCATTCATCTTATTGTCACATTTATTTCCCCTTTTATTTAAAATCTTATTTTGCTTAAATTTTATTTTTCTTTTATTAAAAACTAGAATATTTATTTTTTATTTAATTTCATTTAATGGAACCACTTTTTGTGCTATCCTACTAGGAAAGTTGGCTCACACCCTACATTCACCCTCTGGTGTGCGTAGACCTTGTTAAGTTTGACTCTGGTTGAGTAAAGGCCTTCTATAATGGAGACAATGGATCTATGTCTCAGTGGTACCTTCATGGGAAGGTGTTGGTGGTGGTGGCATGAGGTTTTTGACCCACATGTTATATGGAGTCTTGTGTTCTATTTGGTTCTCATCCCCTTTTTGGTTGTTTTGGTTTTGGTTTTAGATATAAAATGATTAAGTCGTTTTGTAGTGTTTTACTTTGATATCTTATATTATTAATGTTGGTTATAATGTGATGTTATTTTTTTCATTTTTGGTTGATTATTTAATGGGATAAACCATTCCAAATTTTGTTACTAAATGTATAGGCACTAGTTTCCAGCACATGAGGATTTGGAATGCCTTTGGGTCATGCCATGGGCCGATTCCGGTGTTGGGTTGGATGGAATCTTGGCCTAGTTCATGAAAAAATGGTATTAGATCCAGTTTTTTCCTTTTTTGGGTCATGTTATTTAGGAGAGTAGATATTGATAAGAGCTATAAATTTCAAGTCTTGAGGTTTTGCTTGTGATTGGGAATTTGGACAATGCACCTTGTGAAAGGCCTTTTGTTACCATGGGATGTTTGGTTTTTGGTTCAACTTCTCCTTCATGTGTAATGTATAGGCTACAAACAATGCATATAAATTGAGCTGGGGTGGAGTGGCTTGATCTATTATTGAATTTTTCATGGTTTTGTTTTGTCTTATAGAGATGTTTGAACGTTATTCTTGCTAAAAGTTTCCCTAGATAATGTATTGATGTTTTCCCTTGTGTTTTTTAATTATTGAAGAAACATTCCTCCCCAAATACGTCATGTGAAACTTTAGGAAGAGGTGGTATATATTTCTCTTTCATTGGTTTATCAGATATTAGTGTAATTTGTGTCTCGGGCTTTCTGGGAATTAGATTAGGGAGCAGGTTCCAGTCCTTCTCATGCTAAGGAAACTGAATCGGGTCCAAAAAAGGAAAAATCTAAAAAAATTCCAAAAACAAAACTCATTTATTCTAG
Source organism: Viscum album (assembly GCA_963277665.1). Lineage (NCBI taxonomy): Eukaryota > Viridiplantae > Streptophyta > Magnoliopsida > Santalales > Viscaceae > Viscum > Viscum album. The sequence continues at coordinate 2,025,186,820 of OY728138.1, forward strand.
GGTAGCACAGACCCTCGAGAATTTGAGTAGTGGAATAAAAAAATTTATAGGATTTTCTAGTTCCTTGAGACTCCTGAGCCCATTAAAGTTAAGTGTGCAACATTTTTTGCTGGAAGGGACTAGATGCAGGTGGTGGGAATCTGTGTCATAAGCTGGGAAACCTGGGCATTTGGACTAGAAATATTTAATGGTCTTATTTAATGAATATTATTTCACTGAGACCTTATCCCACACTAATACCCAAGAGTTTTTGTATCTTCATCAGGGGTATCACAATGTGTTCGAGTATGCCATCTATTTTACAGAATTGGTATGTTTCACACCCGAGGTGGTTTCTGATGAGTATTTGAAGGCTCATCATTTTGAAATGGGGTTTCATCCCTATATTCAATCCCAGGTCTTCTTTTTTAAGATGAATACATATGCTGAGGTAGTGGATCGATCTATAATGGTGGAAATTAACCTGGCAGGTAAGTCAGAATTTTCTGGAACAACTCTACCAATAGACCAGGGCAGTTGTGGCATGTCTAAGAATAATAGAAAGTGTGATGAGTAGGATAAAAAAGGATGTGGTAGTTCTATCCATCCATCTTGACCACCTCCATTTTCAACCACTAGTGGTGGGTCGGTTTTATGCTACAGGTGTGGAAGTTTGGGGCATGTGCGGTCAGTGTGTCCAGTTCCACCTAGACCCTATCATCAGTGTGAGAGATTTGGTCATTTAAATAGGTTCTATAATAGTGTTATGCTAACTTAGAGTAGTTAGGGATCCCTGATGCTGAGATAATTTCCAACTTAGTTAGTTTCATCAAGGGATATAGGTTCTCAGTCTATTGGACATGGAGGAAAGGATAAATCCTATTATGGGAAAATTCATATCAAGGAAGAGGCACAAATTAGTAATATATCTCAGGAATTGGAATAGATGAATAACCTTCATGCTATGGATTAGGTATCAGTGGAATCAGATGTAGGCACTGTAACTATTTGAGGAACTATTTTATTGCATCATCCATAGTCATTGATTTTTTTGATATGGGTGCTTCTAATTATTTTATTTTTGTCCTTACAGAATTTTTGAAATTATTAACCGAGATTATGTCGTATTCCATGGGATTGGTTAAGCCACTTGGAAAGATGAGGGAGTAGGGATTCAGATGTTTGTGTTTTCCTCTCACTCTATCAAAATTTGAATTTGAAGGAGACTTATTTGTTCTGTAAATGGATCATTTCGACATGATCCATGGCATAGATGGATTGTTCATGTCAAGGCGCACATTGATTTTTATCATTGGTGGGGACTTTTGTGGAACTCTATGGGAGTACCAATGTCATCCAAGATGAATGGGATCCCCAATCAGGGTGAGATAGACCACCACATCCAGTTCTATGAAATATAGTTCTCTAGGTCTCTTCGCTCATGTTATAGAATAACGATAGGGGTTCTAAGGATGGATTTCCTCCTGTGGTAAATGAGTTTATAGAGGTGTTTTCAGATCATTTCTCAGGATTAACTATGAAGTAGGATTTTGAGTTTACCATAAATTTGGCATTAGGAACATAGCTGATATCAATTCCATCATATCGTATGGCCCCCATTAAATTGAGGTAATTAAATGTATTGTTGGAAGATTTGGAATCCAAATGATCCATTAACCCGAGCGTCTCACCTTGGGCTACCCCTGTGTTGTTTACTGAAAAGGTGGATGGATCCATCTGATTTTTAATTGATTACCAGAAGTTGAAAAATATCACAATCAAGAACAAATATCCCGTCCCCATATTTATGACCACTTTAATCTACTCAAGGGGGTAAGGTAGTTTTTCAAGATTGGCCTATACTCCAAGTATCCCCGGGTCAAGTTTATAGATGTCGAAATTATTAATACAACCTTACAATGTAGGTACAAAAATTTTTGTGTATTTGGTTATGCCATTTGGGTTGATGAATTATTCGTTATTTTTCATGGATATTATGAATCAGGTATTCCATAAATTCCTTGACTCCTTTTTTTTGGTGTTTTTTAATGGCATCCTAGTCTATTACAAGCTAGAATAAGAGGATGGGTAGCACTTGAGGATCATTAAAGGCACACTTCAGGACAACTTTCTCTACGCTAAAATCTCAAAGTGTAACTTCTGGATCTAGGAAGTCAATTTTCAAGGTCATGTTATCTCATTAAGTGGGGTTTTAGTGGACCCTGAGAATATCATAGTGGTAATGTTAGGGGAAAACCAATAAATATTTTCGATATTAGGAGTTTCTTGGGACTAGTGGGATACTACATGTGGTTTTATAGGGATTTCTCTTATCTCACATCACCCATGACTGTGCCTACCCAAAAGGGGTTAAGGTTTGAATGGAGTCTATAATTTCAAGAATATTTTGAGAAGCTCAGGAAATGTTTGATTACTGCACTTATTTTGATCCTCCTAGAATTGATAAAGGGATGCATGGACTATTTTAATGCTTCAGGTATGGGTCTTGGGTGTGTGTTGATGCAGGATGACCATGTGGTGGCACACAAATATTGTCAACTATGACCACAAAAATCTTGTCAAATATGACCACACAAAAATAATTACCCAACCCACAACTTATAATTGGTAGCGGTGATTCTTTCCCTGAATATGTGGAATCATTATCTCTTTGGGGAGAAATTTTTGTTTTACTAAGACCATAAGATTTTATCCTATATCTTCTCCCAAAAATATCTAAATATGAGTTATCACTTATGTTTTGAGTACCTTCAGGGTTTGACTTTGATATTTTCTACACCCTAGATAATGCCAATGTGGTGATGGATTCCCTAAGCAGAAAAATTTAAATACAATACTTGAAGGAGTCCAACAATGAGTGAGATTTGGTGGGTATATTTTCCCAGATACACCTGGAAACCAAGGAGCATAGTGGATACACATTATTGTCTAGAATTTAGTTGATACCCACTCTTATAGAACTGATTCAAGAGTAAAATCCTAATAATGAGCTATGTTAGTACTCTAGGAAGCTTCTTAATGGTGGGGAGGTTCCCAACAAGTGGTAGTTATCTTCTACGGGAAACCTTTGTTTCATGTTTTTCTTTTTGGTTTTGTTTTATTTGAATAAGGTGTTGATGCAGGAAAACCACCAATCTTATTGGTTCATCCACCCCTAGACCACCAAGATGTTTTATGATGTGTTTCCTTGGTTTTAAGGTCTAGGTATGAAGCTTGATATAGCTGAATTTTTATCCAGGTGTAATATATGTCAATGGGATAAATCCAAGCTCCAAAAGCACTCATATTTTCTTTATCTAATCCTAATTCCTACCTAGAATTGGGACAAGGTCACCATGGACTTCATTATTGTCATGCCTTATACACCCTAGGGAAGGAATGTCATTTGGATTATTTGTTCCTATATGACCAAGTCTTCCATTTCATTCTGATAAAGGATTTGACCATGGTGTATGAGTTGGGATGATTTTATTTTCAATAGATTTTGAGGCTTCATGGTGTGCCATCATTTATCATTTTAGATAGGGACCCCTAATTTACCTCTTGGTTCTAGATAGTTCTTTAGATGGAAATAGGGTCATAGGTAAAAATTAGCACGCCATAGCATCCTCAAACGGATGGTCGAAAAGATTGGGAATGTCAAATTTTGGAATAAATTCTCTGTGCTTGTGTATTGTTTTTCATAGGCTCGTGGGATAACCATTTGGGATTGGTCAAATTTTCATATAATAATAGTTACTAATCCTCAATCAAAACGAATCCCTTTGGGGAATCTTATGTTTTTTCATGTCAGTCACCATTGTTCTTGATAGAAGTGGGTGAAAACACTTTTCTAGGACTCAACCTAGTGCAAGAAACATCTTAGAAAGTTAATTTGATCATCCAGAAAATGTTTACAGTGAAGAGTCATGATAAGACTTATGGATATCAGTGGTTCCCAACCTTAGAATTCTTAATGGGTGACCGGATGTTTCTAAATGTGGCACCTCGCCTGGGTCAGCATCATCTTGGTAAGATGGGGAAGATGATGCTAAGGTATGTTGGAACTTTTGACATTACTGATAGAATTATTAATGTGTCATATCAATTATCTTTACCACCCAAGTTAACATAAATACATGATGTTTTCCATGTCTCACAACTGAATAAGTATAATCTTGAACTATCCCACATTGGGAGGAGTTAGAGATAGAATCAGATAATTCATCATTCAAGTGACCGGTGTAGATTGTGGATTCCCAAGTGAAAGTGCTTCTGGGGAAGTCCATATTGTTATGTAAAATCCTTTGGTAGAATATAAATGATGATAATGAGACATGGGAATGAAATTTATGGGTGGAAGATCAGTATCCTCATTTATTCTCTGATCAGACTTCAGGTTGACTCTATAAGGGCATAAAGTTTTCATTTGGGGATAATTGTCATATTTGTGGTGTTCTTTTGAGGTATTTTCTATTTTATTAATGGTCTTATATTTATTTCATGGATTTCATGAGAGTTTTTAATTAAAATGGTGGTTTTCGAGCTAGACAGAATGAAGAACGTGGTTGGTTCATGCTTAGTAGAAATTGTACACCAACCCATTGTAAATCGTGCACCCAAGATAGTGGAACTATCTAGGATACACAGCTTCGTTCATGGGCATGTGTCCCTCCAAGTCTAAACATGTGACTATGATAGTGGCATTGTCCAAGATGCATGGCTTGGAACATGGGTATGCACCCCCTCTAGGAAATCGGTGTGGCCATCTTTCTTCTAGGAAAGAGGTGTTTCATAATCGATGAATGGACTAGAAGACCATGAAGCCTATAAGATCTTTAAAAATATTGAAATTTCAATTTTTACCCTCCCTGATTTTATCCCCAAATCACCCATTTCTCTCTCCATTCATATGTGCACCTCCCTCTTCGTTCCCTCTCCCTTGGACTCAAAATATTTGGTTTTTTGGCTTGGATATTCAAGAAATAATCAAGTACGCTTCTTCTATCCTCTTTTCTTCCTTCTTCTTGGTCTCTTTTCTATTATTATTTGTTATCTCATTCTCTAGAAAGTTTTTTGACCTAGTTTGGATCCAAATATCTTTTATTTGTGTTAAATATTTTCTATTTTGGTGTCATCATTTTTCCTTAGGGCTCCTCCTTGGTGCGACTTGGGGTTTCCTACCGTTTCTGGGTGATTTCAAGAAATGGTTGGGTGTTTCCCTTCTTTAGAATTATTTTGTGATTTTATTATTCTTTCTTTATTTTCTAAATGGGTTTTATAAATTGTTTGGGTGGTTTTAAAGGTGTTTTCCTTGGATTTTAGAGTGATTTTCATGTTTGATAAAGATTTTACCCTTGTAGATGTTTATTTTTCAAGTGTGGTTTTAATTATTGGAATTTTAATGGTATAATTAGGGATTTCACTAGATATAGGTATTTAAATAGAGCACATGATAATCTTAAATAGAAATTTGGGTAGTGTAACACCACAAAAATTCAAAAAGAGTAACTTTTCATTCAATGGCATATATGACCCACAAAACCCAATGAAGAACACATTATGGTATATTTAATATTTTAAATAAATCTAATATATTCTATAGCTTCAAATTCATGCAATACTTATTTTTCTTGCATCACACAAAAAAAATACTTTCTTCGATAGCTTGCATTACACGCAAGATCGGGTTTTACCGAACAAAAGTATATTATTAAAACATTATTATTTAATGTAATATTATATGGATGTTAAATTAGCGGTTATTAATAGTATTAAAAAACTAATGAAAATTTATGGTTTACACAAATATAAAATTACTTTATTGGTAATAAATTTATTATAAATGAATATAAGAACTAATTGAATATAAAATAATTGTTTTTATGCTTATAAATGTGTTTTATCTCAAAAAATAAAAATAATTACAATTAGTTAATGATATTGATGAAATATATATATTATATATTTAGTAAATATTTTTTATATTCATCCAATAGGTTTTATAAGAATAAGATAAGAATAAATCCAGTTTATTACTTAAAATTTATATTTTTCTAAAAAAGCAATTTTTCCGCCTTTTAATGGAAAATATATTTTAAATAAAAAATTTAGACCTTTTATAAATTTTAAATTTCAAAATAAAATTCCTTTTTAAAATATTAAAATAAAAATTATCTTATTGTTAATTTTTGGTCTTTTTTTGTGAGGTTTCATTTTTTGATGAATAGTGAAAAATATTGAATTTTAATTCAGAACTGATTTTCATCTAATTTATTTATAAGGTTAAATTATATATTTTATTTGTTTTAAAGTTTAATGGGATCAATTATACATAAATTAATCCAATTTAGTTCAATGGACTCAATTTCACAACGAAATTGGATATAAAAACATTTCAAACTTTTGAACATTTTTACTTTAAAAACCCACCTTATCGTCCCGTCTGTGGGATTAAATTTAAATTAATTTCTACCAATTATGTGGTTGTAATTTAGAAAAAATATTCCATATTTGGAATAATAATAATTTATAATTTATAATAAGTTTAAATTAGTTTTTTACCAAAACTATTAGTGAAAGTAATTAAAGTTTATTACAATAATCAAGAAAAAAAATTAACTTAACAAAGGACTAAACCATAATATTAAGGAAAAAAATGACCTATAAACATATTAAAAATAAATTATATAGAATTATTTCAAACATATACTCCATTTTATATAATTTTTTTCATTATTTTATCAACTAGAAATGGTAATAATTTGGGTGGATTTCCTTTTCAAAAAATATACAAGAATGTCACTCCTCCACTATAAAAAGGCACTCACCCATACCAGTTATTCACACATCTCAAGACCTTTGTATCATCAAAACTATACTAAAATAATCTCTCTGAATTCATAACCTCATCCTAGAATCCTCACCTTGGGCGAAAAAACCAACCAAGGAATTCTTTTGGTATAAATCAGAAGGAGTTACCCAAAAACCAGGTAACATTCTTCAATGATCACTTTCATTTTATTTCCTTATCCTCCCCTTAAAATATTCTTATTATATCATTATATAATAAACTCAGTATAATAAATATACTAATATGTTTTTATTCTAATTATTTGAACTAAACTTACACACACTTCCATCTAATGGGTAACAAACTTTCCATTTATGTGTGTGGTGAACTAGTGTCTCACAAAATGATGTCATTCGTTTTTACTTTACCACATATAATGGTTAGGAATTATGAAGGAAATTATGTTTATATATAATATTTATAATTTATTTATGATTATTTATTTTTTATATAACACATACCTTCATGATTTTTATTTTTTGGGAATACGATAACATCGTTCGTGGAAGTGTGGACTACCGCCTCCTCAAAGCGATCTGATTTATTCATGTTATACATGGAATGTATTAAGGAATGATTTTAACAAAAATATGTGAAATATAATACATAAATATGATAATTTAATTTTAATATACATCTATATCATTTAATTTTCATTATTTCAATGTGAAAAAGAAATGGAAGTGGCATTCATTCGTTCGCACGGCCTACCGTCTCCATAAACAATAGATTTTATTTTTTATCTCAAAATAATATGGATTATTATAAATATATATAATATATATATATATATATTATAATTAAATCATTTTTAAAATTATATATATTATTAAATCATGATATACATAAGAATAATAAAAATAATAAGTCAAAACAAACTAAAAAATTAGGCCATTAACACCCAAAATAGTAAAAATAAGGAAAGATTATTAAAAAACAGGTATTGAAATATTATAAAAATATTATAAATTATATTATAAAAATTATTATGGTTAGGGTATAAGTGATATAAATTTTTAAAACCATTATACATGAGTTTAAAGGACGTTCACCCAAAAGGAAATGCAAGTTAATTGATTATTGTCTCACTTTTCTTTCCGGGAGGCATACACTATGTTCAACACTTATCTCTTATTATGTAGTGTATATAATTCCCATTTTATAATTTATATCATTAATAAATTTATATTCATGATATTTATAGTTTCATTTGAAAGTTTTTCTTTTGTGGGGATTATTATTCAAAATTTACCAAGTAATAAGGGACTTCGTCTCAATTTCCTTTCCTTGAGACATACTTTATTATTGTGCACTGGATTTCACATATATGGTGTAAATACTTCCACTTTTACATATAATATCACGATTCATTCATTATTTATAATATTTTTAGTTTCAATTCTAATTATTTTATCTAATGGTATTTTAATTAAGCATTACCAGGGGAAAAAGAATTCCATAACCCAATTTCATTATTTGGGTTACATTAATTCATCATTTTCATTAATATTATAAGGTTATGTGTGTAATAAATTTTTACTATATATTGTTTTATTTACACTTTTTTTATGTGGATTTACATTTGAAACACATAACCTTTCTGTCGATTGATTCTCACATCAACATTATGTTCTTTTCAAGGGTTTACTTTACAATCTCATTTTGTTTGGGATTATTTACACTTGAATTTACATTAAGGGAGATCATTGGATAATTGTTCAATGATAGCTTTAATTTTATTCTCCTTTGGTTATTAATGACTTTTTCAAGTAATAGTACTATTTTTCCACTCTTTGGTACTTAAAATGCTTTATAAATTATTTTTGAAGAAAACCCGACTTCATTTCTTTCTTTAGTCACAGAACCTTTTTTTTCTAAAAACAATGTTTCATTAAAAAAATTTCCAAAATGTCTTAACCTTTTCAAAATTATTTATCAAATTAATTTTCACCCTTTACAAAAAAAATATGTTTTTAAAATTTATTTTCAAAGAAATTTTTTTTCAAAGCGTTTTTCATAACAAAATAATACATTTCCTCAAGAACGTTTTTAAAAGATATTTTTATAGTATTTTCATTAATAAATGACAATAGCCCTTTATTTTTACTTCACTTGGGATATGTTGTAATGATTTCATCCTTATTATTCATCGAGATGGTTTTTTATTGATTTTTCCAATGATAGTATTGGCAATCACTTCTTTGATTCATTTGTCAATTACCTTTGAAATATTCAATTTATTATGATCATTGAACATTGAATTCCCCTAATTATAAATATAATTTATCAGGGATATTTTTATTTCCAAAATCATATATCATTTTTACATATGATGTTCACTTTGACGGTTATTTGATTATTTGGGGAAATATTGATAAATCTATATTCTTTATTCAATACCGATATTTGATAAGACATATTATCTATTAATTAAAAAAATTACTTGATATGAAGAATGCTTTGGGCATTCAGTGATGTGTGGGCCCCAGACATTATATATCCCCTCGATGCATCGGTAGGTTCTCATGAGAGAAATTAGTTGCACAAATTTAACAGGTTTTCACCTATAGTTTTAAACTGTCTTGAGGATAGATCTTGATAGTAGAGGTTTTCATATTCCTAAGACATGAAGTCCAATAATTAATCATTGACTTACTTTTGATTCATTATTTATTATCCATGATATTTTCACTATGAAAATGTCCATGTATTCATTTCATTGTCATTTCACTGATTAAATGGCATGTGTTTTCATTTTATTACCTTTCCATATTGATTATTCCTTATCCAGTTATTTAAATGGAATGTTTTTTCAATGATTTTCCTTTCCATATTGTTTATGCACTTCCTTCTTAGTTTATTTATTACATGGAAACTTTATTTAGTCATTACCTTTCCATATTGACTATTCTCATTGATTCATTATTGCTTCCACTATACTGGAACCTTACTGATAATTTGAGCTCATCTTTATTTTGTTTCTTTCCATAGGATTCCGATAAGTGTACTAAGAAGGATATGCAAGGATGTGCTATATGGAAAAAAAATTGCCCTCAAAATAAACCAATTATGTTTTAATTAGTGTATTCATTTTTAATATAAGAATTATGTGTGTGTATAGTTTATCAATACTACTAAACTCTTCAATCATTTGGGATTTGATTCCTTGTAATAATTCCAATGTAATGATAGTATACATAGGCTCTGGGCTTCTGCGGTGAGGGCACAATATTTGGTATCATAGTAAGTTTAGTAAAAACCATGGGAATTAGATTTAGGAAAACATATATTAGAGAATATAACCCTGAGGTAGACTTTGAGGATAAGTATAGAAGAAATTCCTAGAATTTTGTTAAGGTAGATATTATGTGGGTCTTACTATCAATACATACTTGTCTAGATATTACAAGTTGATGTTGTTCTATAATAGATGTACCTAGGGGTAACACCTCTAAAAATTTGCATTAGTTCTAACTCGAGTGTAACCTGGTACATGGCAATGGGCCTTACTACACACCTCGTTTGACACTCCTGAGGGATATTCTTAAGATAATTCACATTTTTTTTACAAAACATTATAAAGTAATTGAATATATAGTGATAATGAATGGCCTAAGTTAAACCTTAGACCAAGTTATGACTTATGTTGAAATAAAATGGTTAAAGTATTTACTATGATTTAAGAATTAAATTGTAGAAGTATTTTTACTAATATTATTTTAGTTATAAGAATCATGAATCATTTAAAAATTGTTTAAAAATTTAGGAGAATGAATATATTCATTAACTTAAGAGTGATGGATACCATCATGGTTTTATGAGATTATTGTTAACTATAAGTCCTAATTCTTAAACAACTCTTTAGGTTTTATGTCATTAAGTACATTTTGGATAAATTTATATCAATTATATGTTTTAGTGGAAAATTTATTTGAGGAATAATGCCTTAAAATTTTATATACATAAGTTTAAATGTATTGATAAAATTTAGGGTTGACATACAAATAATATTATTAAACTTTGTGAATAAATGTTTTATTGAAAACCTTAGTGAAAATGATATTTAATGATTAATTTCAAGTATTTCCATCACAGTTTTCAAATAAATATAGGAATTATATTAATATTATTTTAGAAAAAGGAAAACTTGTATGTTAGGTGACAACCCATGAAGTATGTAAAGGCTTCAAGACTTAAACCCATGATTGAAGGAAAACAATGGTTTAATTCTAACCACTGATCTATATAATATCTAGGTTTATATATAATTGTTTTTATTTAAACAATTTTATGAATAAATAATAATAATGAACCAATAGTTTTAATTTTTAGGTTTAGAAATTAATTTATTAACCATATTATTTTCTTAAAATAGACAAAAATAATGACTTGTTTTTTGGGTATTACGATCTATTAAAATAAAATTTTAGTGCTTTTAAAAATGGGGTTTATTTTAGGATATCCATTTCATGGAGTAAGGGATGAATTATAATTTTATTAAAGCTCAAAAAAATATGAAATTGTTCTTATAAAATTGAAATCTATTAAGTAAGTAAATTCTGTTATATTCTTGGTCAATAAAATAATTCCCCAACATTAGGAAAAGGATCATAAAATAAAAATTTAATCCTAATACCTTTTTTTAACCGATGGTCTTTTAAATCATCACAGATTTATGGATTTGAGGCCCTTAAATTTCCATTGATCATTCAATTGTTTTTGATCATTTACCTCAATCACTCCCTATAATTATTTATGATTTTCCTCCGAATCCATAATTTCACTTTCCACTAATGTTCTCATGTGTAGAAACCTAATTATTTGTTATTCAATGTGACCTTTGTACTTCTCATTCTCTCTTATTAAGAGGATATTTTATAAAAACTTTTTTGAAGTGGGTTTTTCAACAAATTAATTACCAAATATCAAACAATTTATTACCAGGATTAAGTTTAAATTATGAGGATATAATTTAGTTAAGGTGGGGAGAATTAACACCTTGAAAATTGAAAAGGGGTATATTTTTATCCAACAGTGTATATGACACGCAACACCAAACAAAGAAAGGAATATAAAATATTGAGAATTTATTGTATATTTAATATTTTAAATAAATTTAATATAATATATAACTCTCAATGAACAAAATAATGAGTTTTATTTCATCTTACACAACAAATACTTTCTTCGATAGCTTGTGTTACATGCAAGACTGAGTTTTACCAAACAAAAATATATTATTAAAACATTATTATTTAATATAATTAAACTTAGAAATTAAATTAGTAGTTATGAATAATATTAAAAAAATTTAAAAATATATTATTTACATGAATATAAAATGAATTCATTGGTAACCAATTTATTATAAATGTATATAAGAAAAAAATGAATATAAAAGAAATGTTTTTATACTTAAAACGGTGTTTTATCCTAATAAATTAAATTAATTACTATTAGTCAATAATATTAATGAAATATAAAAATTATATATGAAATAATATATTTTTTATATTCAATAATCATAAGATAATAATAAATCTAGTTTTATGCTTAAAATTTGTATTTTTCTAAAAATGCAATTTTACAACCTTTTATTAGAGAACTTGTTTTAAATCAAATTTTTAGAACATTAATAAATTTTATATGTAAAAATAAACATTGTTTTTCAAATAATAACATAAAAAAATTAGTTTAGGGTGAATTATTAGCATTTTTCTACGAGGTTTCATTTTTTGATGAATACTGAAAATTCTGAATTTTAATTCAAAATTTCTTTTTCATATAATTTATTTATAAAATTAAGTTGTATATTTTATTGGTTTTAAAGTTTAATTAGATAAGTTAAACATAAATTAATCCAATTTATTTCATTGGATTAAATTTCTCATTGAAATTGGATATAAAAACATTTTAAACTTTTGAATATTTTTACTTTAAAACCCCACTTTTTCATCCTGTCTGTGGGATTAAATTTAAATTAATTTATGCAACTTCTATGGTTGTAATTTGGAAAAATAGATTAAATATTTTTAATCATAATAATTTATAATTTCTAATAAGTTTAACTTATTTTTTTACCAAAAATATTAGTGAATGTAATTAAATTTAATTTCAGCGATTAGCCAATAAGCTTGTACCCAAGTGGTAAAGGCTCCTACTTGGCATCCAAAAGACCCAGGATCGATTTTGGGAAGAGAAAAAATTCTTGGGTAATGTAGCATAACTATATTATGGAACTATAGAAGTTATATAGTAGCATCCATACTATAGTGGTGGTGACATTGTAATGGTTGAGGAACTATAGCAGGAACTGTTACGGTGGTGGTACTGTAGCAGGTATTGTAAAAACCCAGGTACTGTAGAAGTAATATTCACCAGAGATCCATATGAGAAAAAATATAGGATTTAATTCCCTTGGTCCTTCGACCTATGTAATGGGTCTCCCTCTACCCAATAAAAAGAGGTCTTTTCTTGGCATAAATAATAAAAAATTAAAAAATACAGCGATTAAGAGAAAAATTAGCTTAACAAATGACTAAATCTTAAACTTAAGGGACAAAATGAGCTATAAAATTGTCCAAAATCCATTATATTGAAATATTTAAACCCTATACTCACTTTTATCTAATTTTTTCATTATTGGATAAATATGACATGGGAAAATGTGGGTGGAATTCCTTTTTCAAAAATTTAAAAGAATGCAACTCCTCGTCTAACACAAAAAGGAACTCACCCCTCACACTTATTCACACATATAAAGCCATTTGTATCATCCAAATTCTACTAAAATAATCTCCCAGCATACCTCCCCTGATCCTAGAATCCTCAAATTGTGAAAAAAGCAATCCAATTAAGTCTTTTGGTATATACCAAAAGGAGTTACCCGAAAACAAGGTAACATTTTTCAACAATCGCTTTCATATTTTCCTTATACATCCTATAAAATATTATCATTCATTGATTATATAATAAAATCAGTATCCTAAATATATTGATATGTTTTTATTCTAAGTTTTATACCTACAATTACACACACTTCCATCTAATGGTTAACAAACTTACGATTTATGTGTACGAAGAACTACTACCTCACAAAACGATGTCATTTGTTTTTTCATTTACCACAAATAATGGTTGGGAATTATGTTTTAAAATATATTTATATCTGATATATATGATATTTATAATGTATTTATGAATCTGTAATTTTTATATAACACATACCTTCATTCTTTTAATTTTGTGGGAATACGATAACATTGTTTGTGGAAGTGTAGACTACCGTCTCCTCAAAGCAATGTGATTCATTCACACTGTACATGGAATGTATTAAGGAATTATTTTAAAAAAATATGCAACATATAATACATAAATATTATACTATAATTTAATATAAATATATTTCATTTAATTTTCATTCTTTCAATACAACAAAAAAATGGGAGTAACATTCATGCGTAGGTATGGTCTACCATCTCCATGAATGGTGGATTCCATTTATTATCTAAAAATATTATAGATTATTATATGTACATATATATTTTATATATATTATAATTAAATTATTTTTACATTATTTATATGATGAAATCATGATTCGCGTAAGAAGAACAAAAATAACAAGTCAAAGCAAACTTGAAAAACTAGGCCATTAACACTTGAAATAGTGAAAATAATGAAATATTTTTGATAAACGAGTAATAAGATATTATAATAAAAGTATATATGATATTATAAATATGATTATAGTTCTGTTATAATCTATTTATATGTATGAAACCATTATATAGGAGGTCAAAGGATGTTCACCTGAAAGGAAACGCAAGGTAAGGGATTCTTTTCTCACTTTTCTTTCCTTGTGGCATACACCATGTTCACCACTTATTTCTTTTTTGTGGTGTATATATATATACCTTATTGTATTTTATATCATGTATACATTTATATTTATGTTATTTGGAGTTTCATTTTAAATTATTTCTTTTGTAGGGATTATAATTCAAAAGTTACCAAGTAATAAGTGACTTCATCTCAATTTACATTCCTTGAGACAAACATTATTATTATGTGCATAATTTATTATATATGGTGTAAATAATGAAAATTTGACATATAATATCATGGTTAATTCATTCCTCATGATATTTTTAGTTTAAATTTGAATTATTTTATCTAATTGTATTTGAATTAAGAGTTACCAAGTGGAAAATAATTTCATAACCCTATTTCGTTCTTTGGGTTATATTACTTACTCATTGTCATTAATATTATAATGTTATGTGTGTAATAAATTTTTACTACATATTTTTTTATTTACATTTTTTTATGAAGATTTAAATTTTACACAAATAATCTATGTATTGATTTATTTTCACATCAACATTATTGTCTTTTCAAGGGTTTTCTTCACAATCTCATTTTATTTGGGATTGTGAACACTTGAATTTCCATTAAAACAATTTATTGTATAATTGTTCAATAAAACCTTCCAATCTATTATACTCTAGTAATTCATGACCTTTTTCAAGTAATAGTACTATTTTATAACTCTTTGGTACTTAAAATATTTTTAAGAAAACCTAACTTCATTTATCTCTTTAGTCGAAGAACCTATTTTCTTCTAAAAACCATGTTTTATTAAAATGTTTTCAAAAATTTCTTAACATTTTCAAAATGATTTATCAAATTAATTTTCACCCTTTACACAAAAATTTATTATTTTAAAATTTGTTTTCAAAGAATGGTTTTTTTGAAGGGTTTTTCAAAACCAAATAATATTTTCCTCAAGAATGTTTTTAAAAGTTATTTTTATAGTATTTCCATTCATCAACAACAATAACCCTTTATTTTTACTCCAATTGGTATATGTTGTTTTAATACCATCCTTATTCTTCCTTTTTATGGTTATTGATTGATTTGGTCAAGGATAGTATTGGCATTCACTTCCTTGATTTTTTAGTTAAGTCGCATTGAAATATTCAAATTCAAGTGATCATTGAACATTGAATTTCCAAAAATTATCCATATCATTTATCATGGATATGTTTATTTCCTGAACCATATATCATTTTTACATATAGTTTTCAATTTAAAAGTTATTTTATTATCTAGGTAAATATTGATAAATCTATATTCTTTATTTAATACAGATATTTGATAAGATATATTATCTATTAATTAAATCAATTACTTGATATGAATAATGCTTCAAACATGTAGTGACGAGTGGGGCCCATAATTTATATATCCCCTCGATGCATCAAAAGGTTCTCATGAGAAAAATTAGTCACATAAATTAAAAAGGTTTCTACCTATAGTTTTAAACTTTCTGGAGGATAGATCTTCATAGTAGGGGTTTTCATGTTCTTGATACATGAAATCTAATAATTAAGAATTGCCTAAATTTTGATTAAGTATTTATTATCCATGAGATTTTAACAATGAAAAAGTATATGGATGCATTTCATTATTATTTAATTGATTAAATGGTATGTGTTTTAAGTTTATTACCTTGTCATATTGATTATTCATTATCCAGTTATTTTAATGGAATTTTTTTCAATCATTTACCTTTCTATATTTTTTACACACTTCCTTATCATTTTATTGATTACATGGAATGTGTCTTCAACTATTACCTTTCCATATTAACAATTCTCATTGATTCATTATTATTTACGCTATACTTGAACCGTACTGAGAAATTGAGCTCACCTTTATTTTATTTCTTTCCCCAGGATTCTAAGAAGCATACTAAGAAAGATATGCAAGGATATCCTAGATAGAATAAATTTATCATCAAAAAAATGTGGTAATTAGTATATTAATTTGTAATATAAGACTCATTAATGTATCTGGTTTAACAAGATTACTAAACTATTTGATAATTCAGTTTTTAATTCCTTATAATCATACCAATTTATTAGTAATAGACATAAACTCTGGGATTATGGGGTCGAGGAACTACATATAGACTAGGTTTAGTATGTTAGGTGAGTCGGTAGGGCCAAGGCACGTTCTCCCTAACAGTATTACATAATAGCACTAATTAAACATTAATGATGGGGATTAGTTGGCTCAAGTAGGAGACAGACCGATGTGTCCATGATGTGATCACCTAGAGTACACAGATCCTAGGACCCCGCTTACCCTAATGCCTTAGTGATTTCCTATGGTGCTCTTGTTATGATTACTGTTCATCTTGTTGTTGCATTTATTTCCTCTTTTATTTAAGATCATGTTTTACTTAAATTATATTATTATTTTCTTAAAAACTAGCATGTTAATTTTTCATCTAATTTCATTTCATGGAATATCTTTTGGTGGTATACTGCTAGTAAAGTTGGATCACACCCTACATACAACCTCAAGTGTATGTATACCTTATTATATTTGAATCGAGTAAAGGAAAGGCCTTTCATGGTGGAGATAGTGGATCTATGCTCTAGTGGTACCTTCATGGGAAGGTGTTGGTGGTGATGGCATGAGGTATTTAACCCACATATTACATACAGGCTTATGGTATTTTCATTTCCCCTCAACTTTTTGGTTGTTTTGGTTTTGATTTTAGATATAAAATGATTTAACTCATGTTGTAGTGTTTTCTTTTGATCCCTTGTACTATGAATGTTGGTTATAATGTGATGTTATTGTTCTTAATTTTTTTGAGTATTTAATGGAATAAACCATTCTCAAAGGTGTTACCTGATTCCTAGACACTAGTTTCGAGCCTATGGGGATCAGGAATTCCCTTCAGGACATTCCACGAGCTAGGTTGAGTGTTGGGTTGGATGGTAGCCCGGCTTGGTTCGTGATAGAAACCTATGATCCCAGAATTTAACTTCACATTTATCTCTACAAAAAATAAAATTTCATATCAATCAATACATACCTTAATCATATATACTCCCAAAAATATATTAATATTTTCCCAAAATAACCTAAATTTCCTTATCACCAAATTAATTTTCATCCCCCAAGGTTATCTATACTACTCAACTTATATTTCCAAGATCTATTAACCCATTTTCACAATTAATAATAATTACATCAACATTAAATCACATAGCCACCTAAAGGTTTATATATACATCCATCATGTATTATTTTTGAAAACCCACTAAAATCTTCATAATGTCATTAAAAACCTTAAAATACTATCATATATGACCTCAAAAGGGAAGATTTATGCCTTTAAAATTATGATCAACCATAAAATTATAAACTCATGTTGTATCCATAACTCTTAAAATATCATCATCTGATAACATCTTAACCCCTAAAGGTATATAAACCCTACTTTGATACCAAATGAGACACCCTAGACTCATTCTCTCGAGTTTTGTGCTAAAAATATATTCTTTATGCACTAGCTTTGTTACCAACTAAAGAGACCAAAACTTAACCATCCATAATTACAATATCAATAAAAAATATTGAGTCACTTATATAACTTGGACCTTTATAGGTTGAGAGTATTAGAGAATTAGTAAAAACCATTAAATAATAAAACCCGTATATTTCCCATCCAATGGACATTTTTATCAATAAAATGTGTATTACTTATTTTTCAATAATTTTTCAATATCTCTTACAAAATTCTCCACACATGATACCCATATAACCATTTTATACATAATAATATTCTTGATGACATGGATAGATAGAAACTAAATAAGGTTGATCTCAAATTCTCAATAAGAGTAAAAATAAGTGATAACAATCAAAGATCATAATTAATCATATGCTAAACATGTGGGTTTGAGAATATAATCAAGGTACATGAACACGTCATACAGAAATCATACCTGATAAAACATGGATCATGAATCATGAATCATAACATAAGTCTTTTACTTAAAAAAGGTATATATCATTGGATTATGGCATCATAAGAATTTGGAAACAATATAAAACATGACATCATAAGCATAAGTCAAGGCTCAAAATCAAGACAAAATAACATAGTGGAAAGAGTCCCATAGTGGATTGGGATTACTCCCCAGTCCCTTACATATATTCTCATGAGATATAAAACATTACCCAATTCATCATATGGAAATATAATTATTATCCCACCCATCACATCATACTAATTTCATGTATGTGTGTGATCCACAAGAAAAAATAATAATTTTATCATAGAATGGTGAACTTGTGAGAAAGAAATGGGTTTTATAATGGTTTTCATAAAACATTATCATGTATTATTCAAAGAAAGAAGATGAATGGTATTATTAGAAAGTTTCATCAAAGAATAATATAAATGATCATAAGATATTTACAAAAATAAAAAATATTTTTATAAGAAGATGGAATACTTAACACTTCTGGATGGTATAATATAAGAAAATGTTTATAATCAAATAATTTGATACTGAAAATTCAATCTCTCAAAAGAAAAACTTCATAAGAGTATTTATAGAATAATACATGAAATATAACTCTAAAGGATATATATCTTTTATATTTTTAGAGGAAAATTGAAATTAAATTAAAAATATTCGTAAATATTTTGTAATGTGGTTATAAAAACAAACTTATAATTCACTTCAAAAATATAATTCAAGGAAATTAAAATAGGGCATCTAAATCCTTAATTTTAAAAGAATTGAAAATATTGAAACCTTGGAAATAAAATAAGTTAATGATAATAAATGTGGACTAGATGATAGATATATATATATATATAAGTGGAATGAAATATCTTTATTTATTTATATAAAACATTAACCTTTTAATTATAAAATGAAAAATTCAAAAAAAGGAATAAAAGATACTTTGAAAAACCATGAAAACGTGAAGAAGAAATATTGTTAAGAAAAGTGGTTATAAAATTGGGGAAAAAAATTCATGTGGAAAAAATTAAAAATGATATTCTTTTCACACTTTTGTAAATAAATGGAAAGATATCCCATTTGGAAAACATTAAAAATATTCTATTTAAACACTTGTAAATAAAGTCAAAGGTGATAAAAAATGAAATTAAAAATCATTGATGTAAAAAAGAACATTTTTAAAACAATATAAAGAATATGGATATGGAAGATAAATTTTCTTCACTGTAAATAAGAGATAAGGTTGAGTCTATTTACAAGAAACCTTTTGGTTAAATTGTAAACCAAGGGTAGTGAGAAGGTAAGAATACATATGTAGTTTCCTTGTCCTGGAATCCACTAGAAGGGTGCTTCGAGCTGGGTTGGCCACATAACCTCAAGCGCACCCTCCCAAATGCCAGAGGTTACCGAATAGTAGAGAGGTCATTTTTAACATGTCCATGGGGAAAACTATTCCCTCTTAGGTAATAAGTAATATACAGAGGAGGAAAACCAGTGTATAACAATAGTGGAAGCATATAAACAATCAAACTTAAGTAGAGGAAATATGAATAATATAACTGAATAAAGGACCAGTGTGGAAGATAAAAGATAAACCAAATACACAATAATGTCTTTCCATGATATCTGTTCGAAAAGGAAAGTACAGAAAATAGGAACGCAAGCATGCTACCAAACAGAAATTAAAAGACACAAAGTATGAAAACTGCATCATGAGAAAGGCTCATTCCTCTTCCCCCATTATCTATCCAAATCAGTAAGAAACAATCAAGCATCGAAAGCAACATGATTCCCTTTGTCGATACCTTTGATCATATAATCTGCTCAGCTGCCCACAATTCCTGAGTAGGGGTGTGAGATAAAATCCTAGTAGGCTGACACCCATGATGTCTAAACCTTTCAATTTCATGTACTAAACAAAATAAGTGAAAAATTATATAATAAATATAAGAAGTTAAATAGATAAACTAAGTGTAACTAGGTTTGATCTTCATCAGTGTCCCTATCACATAACCTATTTCATTCTATGATAGGAGTTCGAATAAAGTACCTGTTAAGAGCAGGATGTACACACACACACACAAACACACATATATATATAGAGGCTAGAAATAAAGAGGTATACAAAAGGTAAAAATACCCCAAGCTTGTTCTTTTTCCTGGGGTCTAGTTTATGTGTAAACAAATTGTTCTTCCAGCACCAGAAAGGTATCACAATCTACTAAGGAATAAAGGTTTCATAAATAAACACTTTCCATGCATCATTTTTTTTATTATGTTCAAGTTGTAGAGTTGGATTATGATCCTATCCCAATGGTCACACTATATTACATCTTTCAATTAATCTCATACCATCGAGCCCATCCAAGGAAATCTTCCAATGAACCAAGTATCTCTCAAGGCATGACTTTATAATGACTTTGTCTTGGTATCTCACAAAAGGGGTCAAGTATCACCCAAGGCATGGTGTAGCCACTTTGCCAATGGGTCTATCCCTGAATGTCCCTTTGAGAACCAGTGTCACTTATGATTATTTGTATACCTAGGGAAAACCCTCATCTGGAAGAGCCTAAGACATCGTCTCCCTGACATAATGTGTAAACGGTCAATAATGAGGATTTCTTGTGTAGTCATTAATATAGAACTCACATTGTATCACTGCCCTGAATTTAATTAGCTTTCAAGGAAGCAGATATCATAGGATATGTATTTTTAATTGTAATAAAATAATAATAGAAATACATGTCCACATGCTAATGATCATTCTAGTCAAGAAGTTACATCCAAGGAAATTTATTAGTGAGTACAGAAAAAATGAACATTTTAATTAATAAATAAATTGGCACAAAAAACTATCAAAACCCCTAAAAAATCATGGCTCATAATTATTCTAAATGATTATTTAATTTAAAATCAATTAGAAGGGTTGTACAACACATGTAATTAAATAAATTAAATATTCAGGGATAACAGAATTTATACCGACCACATCGACACACCCAAAGGAGTGTCTGACCATGTTATAACAATTTAAAAAATTCAATTTATGATAAATAAGTCTGTAATGATTAATCAAAAAAATTAATTTGAAAAGACTGGTGAAATTGAACAAAGACGGTAGACACCGGCAAGCGGCACAACTATGCATTTTTTCACAATGAAATGGAGGGAAAGCGAGTAGACTCCCTAAATTATTGTTATAAATGATCATATGATCTATGGTAGGCTTTGATTTAACCTAAAACATAAGAAAAAAATGATTTTAGAAAAACCCCAATTTCGGGTAAAATCCTTCCGTGGCAAATTACGCCACGGATTTGGAACGATATTGAACGATTTCTGGTGCGTGGGGTCAGCCTTACTGATAGGTTTATTTCACACCTGATGGTGAAGAAAATTAATGATGAGTGGGGGTGCAATAGTCTTCTAAAGTGGGGGGAGGGAGGAGGAGGCCCACCACCAAGGGGGGTGCTACAGGGGCGACACGCAAGGAGGGAGAGGAAAAGATAAAGAGAGGAAAAAAAAGAAAAGGGGAAAAAAGGAAAAAATAAGAAAATAAAGAAAAATGAAAAAATGGAAAACAAAAAATGAAATAGATAAAATAATAAAATAAAATTAGAGGGAGAAATAAAAATAATTAATTAAAATGGGATTACACCATTTTAATTATTTTATATTTATCTCCAACCGTTTTCATTCTTATTATTTATTTTTATCCCCTTTTTATATTCTTTTTAACTTCTTTAAAATTCTTTTTAAACTTTTTAATAATTTTAATTATTTTAGCTCGAACGTTACGCTAAGGCATGATGTAAAAATTTACATAAGGCCTGATCAATTATTTAATTAATTTAAATAGTTTCTCGGGACCCACAATAGGGTGTGCGAGCATGCACCCTGAGTTCCTTTACAGATTTGGACATGAAATCTTAATGGTTCATAACTTGATTAAATTCGGGACATTAAAACGTGTAACCCCCAAGAATAACCATATAAGAAATAATTATATATATTTTAGGATAAAAATATCATAAATTTTTCCTAGGTGGAAATTAGTTACAAATAATATTGAATTCAAAGTTATATTAGAAAGAAAATAATTACAAACAAAGTAAGGTATGAACTATAAATCCATAATGTAACACCCTTATAAATGCGAGACTTAAAATAATAAATGTTATTACCCATTTCAACAAGTTGCACCTTTATTTTTAGGATCCTACCTGATGAGAACTCTATAATCAAGAGATAATATCCTAGAGTAGTGTCAGGATGGGTGACCTCCTAGGAAGTTTCCTGGGGTGTGTCTGAGTGAGGACAAATCAAACTAATAGAACATGTATTGGCCTATGGGGATAGTCATTAGTCTGATAAGTGTCCTCAATGGGTAATAGTCTCTTTTTTGGTGGGGAGTAAACCAAGGTATTATGAGATACCCATGGGGTTAGATGACTAGATTCAAGAGTCGGAGAGGTTGGGTCATAAAAAATGGTATCAGAGCCAATACCTAGCCTTAAGTGAAGATGCACTACCTGGGTATGAGTTATGGGGTCCACGATGAGGGAATTTTGATTTAAATTGGGTAGATTGTAACACCCATATAAAATTGATACTTATATGATTAAATGTTACTACACATGTCAAAAAGGTTCACCTTTATTTTTGGAAGCCTCCCTGATTATCACTCCATAGTTAAGCAAGCTTAGGCTGGAATAGTGTCTGGATGAGTGACCTCATGGGAAGTTTCTTGGAGTGTCTTTGTGTGAGGATAAATCACAATGAAAGAACATATGTTGACCAATGGAGACATTTATCAGTATAATTAGTTACCCCAAGGGAAAATAGCATGCGGTGTGCTAGTAAGGAAACCATGGTATTACGGGAGACCCATGGGTCAAATGACTAGGTTCATAGCCTAAATAGGTCAGGTCATGAAGCATAAGGAAATTAGACCATCAATTAATCATAAATGAAATTTAAATAGTGAGGTGAACATTCAAGAACTCAAATTTGAGTCATAGAAGAGAAAATATAGAATTAAAGGACAATACTTAAAGGGAGTAGAGACTTTAAAAGGAAACCCTTACCAATAATGTATCATCTGAAGTGATAATATATTAAAAAATATATTATGTGAAATAAATGTAAATACAAATAAAATGAGTGGAAATAAAACATAAAACAATCTGTGGTTATAATTCACATAATCTTATAATAACATAATTAATGAATGAAGGATATAACTCAATGAAATAAAATTAAGTTATGAATCCTCTTACAAGTTTGATAATAAATAAAAAGAACATAAAAGGAGATCATGAAATTGAATTTAAAATCATATGAATAATTGTTTTTTTATAATAAAAAAATTAATGGATAGTAATTACATAATGTGAAATAATAATATGTATATAATTTGAAATATGTCTTAGTAAATGGAAATGGATATAAAGAACCCTTACCTTAGGTCTCATTTTATTTTATTACATTTTTATACCCTATATAATAAACTTATGTTTATTAAAACATGAACCCAATAGTGAATTATATTTCTTTTTTATTCTTTATAAGTTATAATCATTGTAATTTATTTATTACTATTTTATTAAAAGATAAAATGTCTTGAAGACATGTTTACTTTTTAAATTATCCCATTTTGTTTCAATTTAATGATTTTGAAAATTTGTAATTTATATTTTGTAAAAGTATTACCAGAATATTAGAATACATTAAAATAAATATATATTACATAATATTCACTAACCATACATGTAGGTTATGATAAGTAAATCATTGACAATGTCCTCATATGCAGATGAAACCAGGTATTTATCAGAACATGTCAAATGAGATGGAGAGAGTGTATATAATAGGAATAGATTAAAATTGTTATTCCAACATCATAATAATATAAATATGTTATGTGTATAGATTTTAAATACATTATAAAGTTATAAAAAATGAAATTGATTTTGAGAGTATAAATAGAAAGAGAAAGGAAACAATAAAAGAGAATCAAAGATACCTCTTTGTGGAAGATTTATTCCTTTGTTAAAGCGTTGAAGGCTTGGGGTTGAGTAAATCCATAACAACCCTAAGGGTGATAAGAAAATTAATAGAGGGTAAATGGGCATGTATTGGTCTTTGATAAGTTAATGGGAAGTGATTTTATAAGGGAAGGGGGATGGGGTGTTTATACTGGATGAGGGAGGTTTAGGTTAAAATATTGATTTTATATCATTTAGGTCAACTAATTTTGAATGGTTTTGATCACTTTGATTTTTTTTATTTTTAAATAAAGGAGGGTTTTTTTACATTTAGATCAAGCTAAAAAAGAATGGAACTTTTCAACCACTCAATTAAATGCATTGAACCAAATATAGTTTTTTTAGGATAAAATATAATTTATGTTCTTAAATAGAAAATATATATTTATAAACTCAAATTAGTATTTTTAAATTCATTATGGTACTCCCTAAATAAATTTTTTGTCAATAAAAAGGTTTCATAAATTTTAAAGTAATGCTTGCATCATGATGATGTCATAAAAGTTGTGGTATTTATAAAAACTATATTTTTTTACTATTCACTCCAAAATAAAATTATTTAGAAAATCCTAAAAATTCACCCTAAGACAATTTCAGCATTATTATTACAAAAATGATTTCATTTTTATAAAATTCAAATTCTAAAATTTAGTAATTTAACTGTCAAATAAAATCATATAATATGTGAAAACATATTTATTTATAATAAAACTATTTATTTTATTATGATTGATTATATTTATATTTTTTATTATCTATTATATATTATATTATCTATAATTAATTATTTATAGTTATAAAACATATACATTTTATGAAATTATTCTTTTAATTGAGTGGAATTTAGCTTTTAAATACATAATCCAGAAAATGATTTTAGTGTAACAAACTTTATACACTATGATCAAAATTATATGACCTTCCATTGGTGGTGGGTTGGTAAGGATTTTTGGCGGTGAGGGTCGGGTCATGGGGTCAATTCCCTGGGCCTGAATGTTTACTGTGATTTTCTTCCTTCGTTGTGTTCTGTAGTGGAAGATGTAATTGACCTTTTATGATCCAAATTATATTATAATGACCATTTTACTTTTCTAAACACTAAATTAAACAAATATAACTATTTTGGGATAAGAAGAAACTATAAATAAGACTAATTATATTTTAAAATAAAAAAAAAATAAATATTTCATAACGTTATTTAACACTAAAACATGCTACTTAACGTTTTAAAAGTTATTTTTTTACTAATAAAATATTTGGGTAGAATATGATAAAAACCATTTAGAAATTAAATTAGCTATAATGTAATTAAAAATTACTGATAAATTATTATTTTAGAATAAAAATGACAGTTAACCATTAATCCTATGTATCACATAAAATGTTATATGGAATTACTTTCAATGGTTATATGGTGCAATTTTGTGACTATGAAAATTTGTATCATACTTTTTCAACCATTAAATTATAATTACTTAATTACCAATAAAACTATTAATAAAAGTAGTGTAGTTGTAATACTATATATTTTAAATGATTCATGAATATATTAAAGGGATTTTATAAAACCATTTTAATATATATAATTTCATTATACTTAAATTAATATTTTGAAGAACAACATGAAAAGGATAAATCTTTAGTGATAAAATGTGTATAAATATTTAGTTCATATTATTAAAAAGAAATATATTCATTTAGAATTTATATTTAAATTTTAAGAAATAAATTTTATAAAAATATTCATTGTAAATATGGGATGTTACAACACCTCAACATAATGATGTTACAGAGAGAATGAATATATCCTTTTTGAGATAGTTGGATGTATTCTCTCGAATTTAAAACTATCAATACCATTTTTAGGGGAAGTGATAAGGATTGTAATTGGTATTTTCAACCTTTTTTGTGTGAAGATAATGGTTTTTTTGTCCATCACGTGAAATATGTTCTCTCTTTTCCTTGGGTTTCACGTTTTGGATTGTTCTTTGACTAATTTGTTTCATTAATTAATAGTTGATAATTTATGTCCATACATTATAATAAAAATCATTTTTTAATAAATTGAAATTAGAAAAAAAATAATGGAAACTTATTTTCTTGGTTTTAGTAAAAATGATAATATATTTATATGCAATTCTTAGTTCCAATTTGTAGAAATTCTAGTCCACCTGAAACTAGCCTCCCCATAAAAATTTTTAGACAACAAGAGATATTCATAACATTAATGATTTTTCACCATTAGGTAATATCTCTATAAATTGATATGTATCTATTAGTTCCAACATAAATATGTCTGACCGCAAGAATTTTTATATTTGGTTATCTCAAGAATAATAAATTAAGACTCGAATTAACCAGTAAGCATTCCACTAGAAAGATTTCATGCTCACAATAAGTTAAAGTCTGTCAAATGTAAAGGGGGGAAAAGAGATGAGAAAATTTCATTACCAGTTAGTAGTCTCATGTCACTCTTATTATTTACTAGAATAGATGTTATTTATATTGTTAGTAGTGTGAATTGATTCTTATAAAACCCAAAAAGAATCATTTGTTATCATGATGACTTACTTTGTTTATGTTCTTCAACTTATCAATTAATCTCAAGACTATCTCAGACTTGAAATAAATGTCTTTCTCAACAATAGGGAGACAAATCTTGAATTACTTGTAAGTCAACCATTTGTGTGTAAAGATAATGGAATTATTGACCATCATGTGCAAGATGTTATATCCTTTTTTTGGGTTTTAGGTTTTGAACTCACTACTACAAATCTGGCCTTTAATAGTGCTAGTAAAAGGGATTTATTAGTTCCATAGAAGCACTAATAAAGTGAGCGATGTTAAAGGGTTTGTTTTAAAAGTGCTCGTAAAAAGAGTTGCTAAAGGCCCCCTTTAACAGCGCTAAAAAAGCACTGATAAAAAAGGGCTTTTATCAGTGATTTTTTTAGCACTGATAAAAGCCTCTCTAATAAAGGTGAATGGTTTTTTTAACCTATTCCCACACCACTTTTTATCATCACTTCTCATCCCTCTTTGTCAGTACTTGGCCCCCCTATCAGTGCTTTAGATAACCTCACCCTCCTGTGTGCGCCCCAACCTCTAGCGATTTTGAACCTGAGACCTCCAGATCATACGTCATTACCTTTTCTAGTCTTCTATAATGTTTTTTTTTCATTTTATGATATATCTATATATTTATATATATTTCATTATGTTTTTTATCCATATATTTATATATATGTTTATATATATATATATTATTAATTATATATATATATAATAGGTTTTTGTGTGTGTATGTGAATTTATACATAAATATATATATATGTGCATCTATAAATATAATTATACATATATAAATTTATTTACATATATTATATATTCATATTCATATATCCATCCAATGGCCCGAAGGCCTTAAATTTTTTTTATTATAAGATGATAAACCCCCTTTTAAGGGAATAAGGGGGGAACCCGGACTTCAAGGACATTGGACAATACATGACCAGATTCTCGAATAGAGAAAAATCAAACTAACAACATGGAGTAACCCCACCCAGGCATTTGATCGTGAAAAAGTCCTCCACCTCTGCATGTCAGTTCAGCAAGCAAGTGACTTGTGTCAAAGCACATGCCCGATCAGATAGCAAATGTCATAACCTCTCAAACAACCAAATCCAAAAATCTACGCAAAGATGAAACATCAGCTCTGATTCCTCCTTTGGGGCATGTTCCATGCAATCAAGTCCAGCGACAAACCAACCTTTCACAATCGCCATCCATCAACAGCAGCTCCTAGACAAACCCCACCATACTCCACACACCCACTACCACTATAACCATAGAAGCCACAAAAAGATGAACCAAGGAACATACAGTCAAACCATTGTCACCTAGGACTGAATGGTCTAACACCACACCCAGGAGCGTCACTGCTGAGGGGGACCAAGCCGCACTGAAACAAAAACGCCGCTATGGGCAGGAATCTGCTTAGATTTGAACTATATACGCACCCTCAATAGATTCTAAAGCCAGTCATGAGAAGAAGAGGAGAGCACCAGCAGGAGATGGAAACAATCTCGTGATGCCACATTTCATAAAACCAAACCTCCAAATCAAATCCATCAAACAGAAACACAAAAACCCAATTCTGCAGAACCACCGTCAAAAACATGAACCAGAAAATTCCTCCCCCCCCCCTCCGAACCATGCCAAATCTAACACTGAACATGCCGAAAAAGAGCATGCCAAATCCGTTGTCAGGCTGCACCGTTGCTGAAGAGAGATCCCAAAGCCGTTGTCGAGCCGCGTCTATGCGATGTGAGACAATCATCGAGCCGCGCCAAGGTGTGCATCACCGAGCCGAGATCTCAAAACTAGACCCCACTGGAGCTACTATCGAGGCATGATGACATCGCACCAAGATCCAGTGGCTGACACCAGGACCATCGAGCCATCTCGGAGGAGGGGAGGAGAAAGCTTCTGAGAGGAAACCCTAGCCGCACGAGGGGGAAAGGGAGCCGCTACTCAGAGGATTTTCCGTCAAGTTTCCTTCATATTCATATATATATATTAGAATATATAGATAAATATATATGTGTTTGTCAATACACACACACAAATATAACATTATATATACATTAATTGTATAAGTATATAAATATTAATACATTTTTATTTTAAATAAAATCGATATTAGTTTTTATTTAAATAAGGTTTATACATTGAGAAATATATTTTATATGTAAATATGTTTAAATATTTATTTATAAAATTAAATTTTTATCTGTGAATATATAAAAAAAATATATATTTCTATATATTTGATTATAAATGATAGTACAATATAAGAAATGATAAAATTTTAAAACCATGATATTAATATGAATATAATCCCTGGGAATAAATTCAGTTCTCAATGAAAATGGGTAAAAGACCCCCTAAACGAGGCTGAAATTCCACCAAATGTTAAGAAATTGAGGTACCACGACTATAAATGTATTTTTGGAGGTGTTTTAAGCCTTTTTGCCTCAAAAAATTTGACTAGGGGTTCTCTTGGATCAATAGGGCATATAGCTCATCACAAGCTTTGATTTGATATGTGGTAGAGCGCAAACGGACACCCAGATCAAAAGTTATGGTCATTTGAAATTAGAGTTACATTTTTAGCTTATTTTAGATCTTTTATTAATATTTAGAATTTTATCTTCAAAGTGTTATTAAATGAGTATTACTTGATAATAATTAGCAAATTATTAATTAAAAATATTTTTTTCATTATTTTATATGTCATTTTCACTAAATATCTTATATATTAAATGTAAATGCCTATTTAGCCTTATCTAAAACATATTTTAAAAATATTATTATATTTATATCAATGTAAATATATTTATATATTAATATATTAGTTTTAATGAAATATATATTTTTTGAAATATATCATTTATCAACGCTAGTAAAAAAATTGATAAAGGGGGGTCTTTATTAGCATTCATAAATCCCCCACTTTATTATCGTTTTTTATTAGTGTTGATAAATATCCTCCTTTATTAAAAAAAATTCTAGCACACCCAATTTTAAATAAATATTTAGAAAATAGAATTTTAATATATTTTTCAAGCCCAAATGCAATAAATATGTCCGACCATTTTCATTTTTCAAAAAACTTGAAAATACATTTTTTAAAGAAACCTATCATTTTCATTTTTTAAATATAGATATTTATTAATAATAATATAAAAGTTGGGTTACAACTGCCACACTACCACAAAACAAGGTCAGGGAAGTGCATCGTTTTATCAGCGCTAAGAAGAAAGTCCTGATAAAGGGGGGGGCTTATCAGCGCTAGCTAAAAGCACTACTAAATATACCCTTTATCAGCGCTAGTCTTAGCACTAATAAAAGTTTTTAATAATAATTTATATAAAATTATTATATTTATATTCAAAAATAATGTTTATTTTTATATATTAAATAATAACACATGTTTATGATTAATATTTTTTTAATAATTTAAAAATATATATATAAGGTTTTAAAATAAGTATAAGATTATAATTAAATATATATGTGTTTCCAATGAATTTGGTCAATTAATATATTGATCATATGTACATATATGTTATGTATCATCATGATTGTTCATTTATACATTACACTCTTCTTATTATTCATGTTGTCCATTGATGGCTCATTTTTTATTATGTATATTTTACTAGGTGTATATGATTAATTCCTGTTAGCCATTTATATACTATATAATGTTCTCAATACTTATAAAATTACATTAAATATATTCAAAGAAAAAAATATATTTATTATATTTATAATTATTAAATTTTAAGTATATATAAATACTTTTTAAATTTATTTATTTGTAATTATAATTATAACTATATATATATATATAATTATAAAATTACAATAAATACATATATTATAATTTGATAAATACATATTTTATAATTTTATAAATATATATATATATATACAAATATTTATAAATATATTTATTTGTAGTTATAATTATAACTATAAATATATATATATATATGTAAAAAATTATAAAATTGTAATTAATATATTAATTATACTACTTATAAATTTATAAATATATAATTAAATAAATATATTTATAAATATATAAAAATATTTATAAATAATTTAAAATATTTATAATTATAATTCCTAAATAAATATAGATATATTTAAATAATTAAAAAATTATAATAAATATATTAATTATATATATTTATATACAAATATCCACAAATAAATAAAAATAGTTATAAATATAATTCTAAATAAATGTATATATATTTAAATAATTAAAAAATTATAATAAATATATTAATTATATATATTTGTAAAATTATAAATATATTTGTAATAATTTTATAATTATTTATATATATATATAAATATATTTATATAATTATAAATATAAATAATTTATTTATTATAATTTTTAATTAAAAATAATTATATATTTATTTATTGGTTATAAATATAAATAAATATATAATTATTTAAATAATTAATAATTCATAAAAATATATATTTATTATTTTCATATATAATGTTATATATAATTAAATAAATATATAGAAATATTGAGAAATATATACAAATATTTATATTTACAGTTATAAATAAATACAGATATGTTTAAATAATTATAAAATTATAATAAATATATTAAATATAAATATTAATAAAATTATAAATATTATAAATATTTATTTTTTATAATTTTATAATTATTTAAATATATATTCAGATAAATAATTATAAAATTAGAAAAAAATATAGTTATATACATCTATAATCTTATAAATATATATAATTAATATATTTATTATATATATTTATAAGATTATAAATATATTAAGTATATTTCTTATAATTTTATAATTATTTAAATTATAATTTTATAAATATAAATATATATTTAACATGTATATAATTGTATAAAAATCTATGATAATAGGAATAAATTATTAACATTATATCTTTATTAGTGCTTTTTTTAGCACTGATAAAGGCATGTTTTATCACTGCTTTCTATTTTAGTGCTGATAAAACATACCTTTATTAGTTCTCTTTAGCTAGCACTGATAAAAGGTTCACTGGGCTTTATAAAAAAAACCCTAACTTTCTCCTCCTTCCTCGCACCTATCAAGCTCTCGTGGAATCCAATCGTTGCCATCGCGCCTCCTCCTCCTCCTCCTCTCTCACTTCCTCTCCTCTGCTGTGAACCACACCTTCGTCGTGCATCTTTCCTCCACCGTGAACCATCCATGCACCTCTCATCTGTCATGCGCCACACCTCCATCGCACGCCACAACTCTGCCACGTACCGCACCTCTGTTGTGTGCCTCTCCTCCATCGTGCACCTCTCCTTTGTCAGGTTCTACTCCTCCACTGGAGGAATCCTCTGTCGTGAACCTCTCCTCCGCCATGAACACACCTCTACCGCATGCTGAACGACACCTCTGTGGTGAGTTTTCTCCTTTTTCTCTTTTTTTGATGGCGATGTTTTTCATTATATGGGCTAAATGCCCTGCTGAAAATCATGGTCATTGGCAGTCAATGTTTTCGCACTAAATGAATTTCATGTTGGTTGGTTTTGGAAAAGAAATCGGTGATCCTCTGGTGAAACATGATCGTATATTGTTAGAACCACTTTATAATTCACTCTTAGTGTTTGTGTAAATTCCTTATAGGATCTTTTCATGCACTAATATTTTTAAACTACTGTTCAATCCACCTAATGACCTTGAAACATTTTTTATAAGTAATGAATTAATAATTATACTTTATTTCCTAATTGAATGTCTCTTTTTGAAGGGGATTTTATTGTTAATGAAATTTTTTGTTCTTTTGTTATCATTTCATGAATCTTATATAGTAATTTGATTTAGTAATATGTGATGATATATTATATGATTTTTGGACACCCTGTTATGTATGTTTGATATATTTATGTTTGAATTTAATTAATTTATTATTTAAAGGAGTTGTTCATTAAGTTTTGAA
This sequence comes from Viscum album, assembly GCA_963277665.1. NCBI lineage: Eukaryota > Viridiplantae > Streptophyta > Magnoliopsida > Santalales > Viscaceae > Viscum > Viscum album. Next base: position 2,025,220,083 of record OY728138.1, read on the forward strand.
TCATGTTTGGTCTCCAAAAAAGTATTTTATGTTTTCAACTTGGGTGAAATATTTAGGATCATTTGGAAAATTCTTAAAAATAATTTCATGTTTTGGTTATCAATGAATTCTCAAAGGTCTGATTGGAACTTTATAAAAAATGTTTTTGATTTGGAAACATTTTCACAATATTATATTTGCATTTTGATGTTTATATAAAGTGGGTTGATTTTCTTTTGGAATGTGTTATACATGGGTAAAAAGGGGTTGTTTTAGTGAAGAGTGTTTAGATGTGAGATGAATAGTTTTTTTATGTCATTAATATTTTATGTGATTGACTTCATGATTAATTTTGATCTCCTCCATTTCATTTATCATGAGAACCCCAGTTACTTAGGTGGGACCTAGGACATGTAATTTCTAGACATTGATCCACTATCCCTAGTATGGGATTACATCCCCGAACTTACTAGGAATTAATATTCTCTCCTTAGATATGGATCAAAATGCTTTACTTTCTAGGCATTGATACATTCTCACTGAGAATCACTATTGCACAAAAACCTCAACCAATCATACTCATTGATCCCTCCCTCTACTAAACATCAACCTTTAATGCTCAACATCGATGAGGAACATTCTTATTCCCTCTTGGATCTAGATTCTCTTAGACACACCTTTTAAAAAAATTCTAATTCTTTCACCTCATGGTTTCCCATTCTACTGAACACCTTGATTCTAACTAATTCAAAATCAGTGTAACTTTTGAACTCTCCAAGAGTAGGAAGGCCATTTCCCCCCAAATTATTAATCCTCCACCATTGAATATCAATCCAAACCTTACCCATTTAAATGGAACCAAAACTTTTTTACTAGTGCAATTCCACTAAATCTTAGAAAACTACTTCACTATAGGAAACCCAGTAGTCTTGAAACCAATACTTTCTATCGATTCTTGATAAAATAATCACCATATGTTATGTAACCAAGATTTAATACCAATTTTTTGTTGCTAATAGTAGAATAATAAAAAGATTTGATACCACTAGTTGGATTTTGTACGAATCAATAATCCTATTGTTAAACCCCCAAAACATAAATTAAACCCCTAAAACTTGCATATAGCAGAAGAAATTCCAGAACATACCTGAATTGAAACAAATCCCCAAACCTGATATACCATAACATAGAAGTAAAGCTACAACTAAGTCAATATATCATATCTCTACCTTATAGTTCCAGTAAACTCATGGTTTTTGAAAATACCTCCCCTAAAGTAAAATGAGAAATAAAGCTTAAACACATGACATAAATAGAATAAGCATGCCACATGAAATTTATATTGTTTGGATGACAATCCACCTTCATAGTGGAATACATTGATATTTTTATTAAGGGATAAATTGGGTTATAAAGGAAACATATATTTTGTTATCCCTACCTATCCAAATCAACATGAGACACTTTCTGGACACCCTAGTCAAATAACCATAACAACACTTGTAATGAATCCTTCCACCCACGAGCGCTTTATGGTGAATCCCCTCAAAGGGAGAAATTATATAATTTAAGTGATTATCAAATAATATTTTCTTCTTAGCATAATTTTGTATCTAAATATATAAATTATTATTTTATTACAACTTTAACAAATTATATGAATGAATTATTAACTATTTATATTCAATTTTACGAAGTGGTCTGGACATTTAGGTTTATACATCCATCAATGGTACCAAACCTATATTTTATTTATGAAATTTTCATTAAAAGGTTATAAACTATTTTGGAACTCAATTTTTTTAACCTCATGAAGGAGTTATAAAGATGTAATAATTCTCTTGTGACTTATAATAATAATCTCATCACTTTGATTCTAGAGGTTACAGATATGAGTTCAGTTAATAATTTTAGAACGACTAGTCTTCATAATGTCATTTATAAAGTCTTTTTGAAGATTTTAGAAAATAGACAATAAAAAATCATACCATCTATTAGTTAGCACCATATTTATTTTCTTTTTTTTTTTGACTTGAGACATGATGTACTTAAAATGATTGGTCAAGCAACATAGTTTCTTCAAGTGATGAGTGTCATAAATAAATTCTTTATGTGAAAGGAATGACACTTTAGAAATTTTTGATTATGTAATGTGTTAATGCTTATAGATTTTCATAGGTGTATTTATTAAGGAAGAAACCAATAGTACTTCATGTGAGGGACAAATACATTATTCTTGGGGTGTAAAACCAGATGATTTGGTGTGAGCCAAGGATCATTGGGATAATGCAGTGTTTGTAGAAAAATGGAATATGAGTATTTCATGGTTTCAAGTGTGGTCACTGACTATTGAACATATCTGTTGGGACTCTGGTGTTGTGGTCAAGGATAATTGATATAACTGGACAATGGAAACATGAATAAAGGATATCCAATGGTGGGGAGTACAGTATCAATTGCTTATGGAAATTATTATTATTACACTGACCTTTTGAATAATGTGATAGAATCATATAAAACTGATTGATTTGAGTTGAATCGAGGTGTTTTCTATGTATCTTTTATAAAGTGCGTCTACTTGGATCTATGTCTTTGTGAAAATTCATAAGTGGATATTTATAAATGATTCAAGTGTTTTGAAATGTTTCTTAGAGGGATGTCACTCATTTTAAATGATTAAGATTGTTGGGTCATGAATTTGTCTTGAATGCTTTAAAAAAATAGAATTTTGGTTTTAAGAAAGAGTGTTTGGAACTAATTTATTTATTTTAAAAAGGTAATGTTATTTTAAATATTAATTTGTGTAAATGGTTGGTTTTTTAATGTGATTTAAAGTGTGATTTTTTAAATAGTTTTCAAAGGAAATTTGAACTGTACTTTTTTCATAATCTTTTATGTTTAGATTTTTATAGATTTAGGAAAACCATTAAATTATATCAATATTTTGTGTATTTATTTTGTTAAATACTAATATCACCGAATCAAATAGGATTGATATGAATAAAGAATGGATGAATTCCAATCATTTGATAATAGAGTATGAAGATGGAGTGAAAGAGTTCATCAAGTTTTCAAAAGATCGTGCATATGACGCTTCTCAAATCCTTTTTCTGTGTTTACGCTATTGTTATTTAAGAAAAGTTAGTCCAGAGGAGTTGGAAGAACACTTGATCTGTCACAGAATAGATCGAAGTTATAAATGTTGGAATAAACATGGGGGGAAATCAAATTTAGCTAGTGGCTGGGATAACAATACGTTTTATAGATCATCTGATATGATTACAAGTATGGACAATGAAGAAGACCATATAGAGGAAGTGATTATAGATGTGAATGCCTGAATGGCCCAAAGGCCTTCATTTTTATTGATTTTTGATAACCCCCCTTTCAAGGTATGAGGGAGAACCCTTAAAAGGCCCGTAGGCTCATAGATTACATGGCCCGTAGGCTTAGCAGATTACATGACCCGGAGGTCTTAGTGAATTCAACCAGACTATCTACAAGGAACCACCCCTCCCCAGCATCTACATCTTGATAGTAGCTCTCCAACTTTACATGACCGTCTGGCTAGGATTCTCATGCAAGCACAGGGTGGTACCGATGGAATAGCCAAACCCTCTCATTCTGAAAATCCATTTGGCTCTACTCTGGTGAGTGCACCTACTTTGAATCCTCTTTTGGGGATACTCCTTTTTGTAGTGTTTTTGGGGCCTACATTCATGTGGCTCAAAGGACTTGGGGTGGTTCTAAGGCCTTAAGGTGGCCCAAAGGCCTTGAGAATCAACTGGCCCAAAGGACTTGGGTGTCTCGAAAGCCTTGCAGGACCCGAGGACTAAACCGATGGCCCGAAGGCCCAGATGGATGAATAGTTCTGGCTGCTACAGTACCGAACAATGCCTGCTATAGTACATGCTACAGTGCCTACTACAGTACTTCTACAGTGATGCTACAGTACCCCGGAAATATGCCTCCACCCAGATTTGATCTCAGGTCTCTTGGATGCACCTAGCGAGTCCTCACCAACTGGGATGAGGCTCTTGTGCATAGATGTGAATGATAATGAAGATCTTATTGAGAAAATGACAAGGAAATTTGAAGATGAACTTCATGATTTCCCAAAATTGTTTGAGTAGTTAAAGAGTTATGAAAGGACACCTTTGTATGGTGGTTTCACTAAATATATAGTATTGTCAGCCGTACTAGAAGTTATATAATTAGAAATTAGGAAATAGATGGAGTGATGCCAGTTTTACAAAATTACTTGCTCTCTTAAATGACATACTCCTAGAAGATAATGAGCTCCTGAGATGAGCATACGACGTGAAATGAATGCTATGTTCGATGGGTATAATATCTTAACAAATACACACCTAACCAAATTATTGTATACTATTTTTGTACGGACCACAAATCAGTTAGAGAATTCCCAAAGTGTGGTTCTTCTCGATACAAGAAAGATTAATTTGTTCCTATGAAATTTATATGGTACTTTCCAATCATTCCAAGGTTTAAGAGCCTATATAGAAGTGATGAGATCACATGAGAATTGATGTGGCATGCGGATAGAAGAAATAAAGATGGGAAAATATGTCACCTAACAGACTCTCATTAGTGTAAGATAATCGATCATGAGTATCCTGATTTTGGAAAGGAGCTTAGAAACCTTCGTCTTGAATTATCTATAGATAGAGTGAATCCTTTTGGTTTTCAAAGTAGCACTCAGAGCATATGCGCCTCATCCCGGTTAGTGAGGACTCAGCAAGTTAATCCAAGATACCTGAGATCAAATATGGGTGGAGATATATTTCTGGGTATTGTAGCAGTTCTATAGCAGGTACTGTAGCGGACACTATAGCAGGTACTGTAGCAGGTACTATTCGGTACTATCACAGCCAAAACTATTCATACATCTAGACCTTTAGTCCACCAGTTTGGTCCTCGGGTCCTATAAGGCTTTCGGTCTACCAAAGTCCTTTGGGCTAGTTGTCTCTCAAGGACTTCTGGCCACCTCAAGTCCTTCGGCCCATCCCAAGGCCTTCGGGCCACATGAATATACAGATGTACCAGGAAGACTACAAGGGATAGGGCTCCAGATAAGGATTCAGAGTAGGTGCATTCACTAGAGAAAAGCTAACTGTAATTAGAAGAATGATAGGGTATGGCATTTCTATCAGTACTGGGCATATGTAACTTTTCACAGGATAGCTAGTCGACCAGCCTTGTGAAGGTGGAGTGATGATATCATGACATGTGCTGGGGAGGATCATTTTTAAGTTGTCTTGTCTGGGTGATTTCCTCTAAGAACTATGAGTCATGTAATTGCCTTTAATCCATCAGGCCTTGTAAAGGGTTCCACCTCACCCCTTGAAAGGCGGATTATCAAAAAAATGAAGGCCTTAGGTCCATTCAATCAAAGTATCATTCATAGTACATGGTTTGTTATGTTGGTAAATCATAACTTTCCACTGTAGTTATGCATGAAATGAGAATACATCATGCTATCTATGCATATATCAGGACCAAAACAACCGAGTAATGATATTTATGTTTATTTGGATCCATTGATCTAGGATTTGAAATTATTGTGGGATTTAGGTGTTACATTTTATGATGCTTATAGAGATGAAGACTTCACATTGAGAGCCATGTTGTATGGGGTGATAAAATAATTTACTTCTTATTTAAATTTTTCAGGATATAGCATTAAAGGGATTCATGGGTGTCCCATTTGCGAACAAGGTACACAATCAATTTGGTTGAAACATTCATCGAAAACCATGTTTCTAAGACATCATTGATTTCTACCCAAACAAAATAAGTACCAATATTGGATGACATCATTTGATGGAAGTTCAGAAGAACATACAACACTATATCCACTAACAGGTGATCGACTATTTGATAAAGTAAAAGATGTTGACACTGCTTTTGGTAAATGGTTTTTGAAAAACCTTACGAAAACTATTTTGAAGAAGTGATCAATTTTTTTAATTACTATACTATAATTTTCTATACATCAGACACTTTCTTAATGTTATGCATGTTGAAAAAAATGTATTTGATAGAGTCATCGAAATGTTACTAAATGCACCAGGAAAAAAGGATGGAATTAAGTCTAGGTTGGAAATGGTTAACATGGAAATACGAGAAGAGTTGACACCAGTGAAGGGTGAAAAATGAAATTTTATTCCTCCAACTACTTACACTCTTTCCAGGAATAAGATATATGAGTTTTTCAAATTCTTTAATGACATAAAGGTTTCATAGGGGTATTCATCGAATATCAAGAACATCGTGTCAATGACCGATTTAAAGTTAAAGGGTATGAAATCACATGACCGCCACTTTTTGATGCAAGATCTAATTCATATAGCTTTATATTTCATTTTCCCAATAATTTTCATTATAAATTAACGAATCTATGTTTTTTCTTCAAATCTATATGCAGAAAAATTATAGAGCTGGCGAAATTGCTATGTACGGAAAGAGAAATTGATTTCATATTATGTGAATTGGAAATGTTATTCCCATCAACATTCTTTAATATAATTGTTCATTTTATATTTTACTTGGTAAGAGAGATTCAACTATTTGGTTTTGTACACTATAGATGGATGTACCCCATTGAACGGTATATGAAGATTTTGAAAGGGCTTTTGAAAAATCGAAGTCGGCCAGAGGGTTGTATTGCAGAGCGATATATTGTTGAGGAAGTCATTGAATTCTGTACCAAATACCTATTCAGTGTTGAAAGAATTGGTATACCAAAATCTCGTCACACTGGGCAGCTTTTGGGTGAAGGAATTTCTAGAATAGAGGTTGTCAAAATCAATATTATAGATCGAGAGTAGGCCCACCATTACATTTTTCATAACAGTCTAAGGGTTGACCCATATGTTGAAACCCGAAAAGAAATTCTTAGGCATTTGAATCCATCAAGGGCTAAAAATGGATATCAAATACAAATAATCAATAGTTTATAGGATGGTTTCAGGACCATATATTTAAGGAGTCATATGAAAATCCAAACATTATTTTAGAACGAATTTGATGGCTATTTGGAATACTAAGTGTGTATGTGTTATCTAATAATTATTATATAATTAATGGTTATACATTCTATACTAATAAACAAAATGAAGACAGTACCATGAAGAATATTGGAGTTATAAATGTGGCTGAAGAAATACATGTTTTTGGTGCTAAGGAAAAAAATCCAATTTATGTGAATATGTCATATTTTGGCATCATCAAACAAATATGGGATTCGGATTATAAAAACTTCCAAGTGATGATTTTTCAATGCAAGTAGGTTGATAACAATAGTTCTATAAAAATACATGAGTTGGGATTCATGAAAGTTGATTTCAATAAGGAAGGGTACAAAGATGAACCATTTATAATGGCATCATAGGTAGTACATGTATTTTATGTTTCAGATCCTTAAAATTGAAAGTGGTCAATTGTTCTGTTATCGACCAAAACCACTAAAGGTTCATATGAAAATTCAATGGAGGACGACTCTTTCATTGGGACCTCGCAATCATTTCGTAGTAGTCCCAATGTATATGGAATTTTTTATGTCAGAGGAGACCACAATGGAGGGATTTGGATAGTTGATAGAGGGGCCAAATCCCATCAGCCTTAAAAAAGATAGTTCAATAATCAGGTTGTTTTTTGTAATATACATTGTTATACCTTATGTTATTATCTATTCACTACTATTTTTATGTAATATAAATTAAATTTTAAACTACTTATACAGATAATGACTTCTACACGTGATGATGCTCCCAATCCTGAGGCACAGCAGGTCTCTTAAACAACTGCTACTCGCAATGTAGAGGAACAACAGGTCTCTCAACCTGCTAGTGCTTGTAGTGCAGAGGACCAACAGGTTTCTCAACCTGTTTCTACTACTGCTTCCAGTATAGAGGTACAACCACCATCTACACATGCTGATGCTAGTGCTCTGGAAAAAGATATTGATGATGTTGAAACCGAGGAAATGGTAGGCAATGAAACACTAGAGGTGCATAAAAAAGGAGCACCATAGTTTGATGGTGTTAGAAAAAATCCTTAAGGAAAAAGTGAAAGAAATCAAATACAAGGTCAGATAGAATAAGTGGGGTCTGCATATTAACTCCAACAAGGTCATGTTCAGTAGTAACATTAGAATCGTCACTCAACAACGTGTGTCGATTGATGTAAAATCATGACATCATGTTGTCACCGGGCTTAAGACACTAATGTGGGGAGATATTACAGTAACATTATGATATCATTTCCTTAATTTAATAAAAAAATAAAATAATGAAATATTTACTTACTCTTGATCATCCCTTATAGAGTGCATTTCTATTGGATGACTTGAACAAGAACTATGTATTAAGGGTTTCTGGAAGGATCCATAGAGTCTTTCGCACAATTTTAATGAGATTTTATCTTAAAGATGTTGAAGGGAAAATAAATCCACATCCACCTCCTATTTATAGACACCTAATAAACCAAGAAGTGTGGGATTTGTTTACTAGCCATTGTATGGAGCATTATTTTCAAGTATATTGTGTTTGGAAATATGTTGTTTGGAGATGCATGTATTCATCACTTTGATTGACAATTTCTTATTTATGAAATAGAAAATGAGTGCTAAAAATAAAAAATGAGAAGTAAAACCAGCAAATCCCTACCGTAAATCAATAATGGGGTACGCTTCACTTGAAAAAAAATTGGTACATATTTTAAATCTAATTTAAAACTTTTATGTGACATAAAACAATACCATAACTATGTTCCTCTATTTATATACAGATTTATGAATCCAAATCCAAATTCACTTCCATCTCACACCATGTTCTATGGAAAGAGGCACATGTAAATAAATATAGGATACTAATGGATGAAAACACACAAAAAGTGTGGGAAACATGTGTAAATATGACATAATAAATATTTGTTTTGATTTAAATTGATATTACATAATAATGATTACTTATTTTCCTATATTTTCTATCTGAAATAGTTGTAGAAATCAGCAACATCCAAACCAGATGCATACATACTTTTGATGGTCTTGAAGTAGCTAGAAAATTATGGTTGCGTTAGAGGTGTAGATTTTGGGGTGACACCCCAAACATTTTTTGAGAAAAAAACAAGAGGGGGTCAAAGTGAAGAAATAAAAATGATGATAGAAAGAATAGATATCCTTAAGGAACATGTGAAATTGCAGAGAGAGTTCAGGGAAAATTTTGTGGCAAAGGGGAAAATATAAGAAACAACTCAAGAACAACCAGTGCATGAAGATTCCCCCCCCCCTCACGAGCTTTGATGTGAGCCATTCCCCTCAAAAACATGTCTTATCTGAGGTAATAAATTTTCTAATAATTGTTTTTGTGAATTTTTAATCATATAGACATCGATACCTTTATTGTATTGATATTTTACAATGTAAAAATGAATGTGATTTATATCTATAAACACCCACCCATCACCTTGTAGCGAGGGATATGGTGTTCAATATCCAGAACACTATTCCACACAATAGACCACTTCCAATAGATTATGTAAAAGTGTTGATTAATGTAGCCCATGAGACGAGCACTGATATACTTGTTTCAATTGATGATGAAAATATTCATAAGGTCGAACAGGCTCTTGGAACATTCATTTCATGGTCATCACAACTTCTAAAAAAACATGTTGACAAGGAGGTATTCGTTTCCAATTTATTTTTCAAGATAAAACATTAACATTTAATGAAAAATGGTCTGAACTGATGACTTTTATTATATAAAAACATAGGAAAGGGGGTGAAAAGAAATAATGACTCAAAACCATCTCAAGGATCAACCAACTGATCGAAACGATCTACCGAAAGTACCTTAAACCCACATGTTCTATATCCTCGTTTATTTTCATTGCAGGAACATGTGGATATGAAGTTAAAATATGGTGGTACTCAAAAAATTGTATTTTATGAAAATATGTATGGAGGAGAAGATCCAGATTTCATTAGTGTTGAAAATGTAAGTGAAATCCTGACGTATGATTGGCTAGGTGGCTCAGTTGTAAATGTATACATGATGTATGTTTTCATGATTTGATTTCCCAAAAGCTGATATACTATGATAATTATGAATAAATACATTTCATATTTTTTTTGTTCGTATATATTAAAAACAATTGAAGGTATTTCCCCATGAAAAAACAATTGTACTCGTTAGTCCTCAAATCACCTCTACAGAACAAAAAAAGTAGAATCCGAGAAAGAGGGTGAAATAGTGGTAGGGATTCTCAAATAATTAAACAAAAAAATACAGAGGATAGAATCTTCTTAATACCAAAAATGTAGGGGTAAAATTCTAAAATTTAATCATATCAAATATATTTTAATTTACTTCATTTCTTATTCTATTTTTTGTTTTAGGTAGCATTGGATACTCATTGTGGTTAATTTAGATACTCCAAATATTTATTTCTTGGATTCAATGCATGGATATCCAACAAAATGACCACACGTTATGGTGTTTTTCATTTTTTAATACACTAAATCTGACATTTTAGAACTAAACATCTAGTTATATAATTTATATTATCTTTTAATGAGGATTGTGTTACCATAGGGTGGTGCATGAATATCGTCTATATCATGGAATTAGGCTAGGGGAAAAGGAAAATTAAAGCCATAAGTACTACGACTGGATAAGTATTATGGTATATATAATAATATTTCACTATCCAAACACATATAAAAAAATTACTTATTTTTTCTTAATATTTATGCAGTGTCTGAAACAAACAAACAGAAAAGATCGTGGTTATTGTATTTGTAAATTTATGAAAGAGATCATATTCCATGAACAAACCATCATCCCTAAAGAGATATTTTCGAAGATAATTACTATTTCATTTAAAATATTTATTAATCCTTTGTGTATTTATATTTTTTCAGTACTACCATGATTTTTGAAAATACTCATATTCAGAAGATGATATAGATTTGTTTATAAATGAATGGGAATCATACCTAATGGAATAATGTACACAAATATCATGAATATGTAACCAGTATGACTCGAAGTGTCTATTTTTATTTAAAATTGTGATTATTTTTTAAAAAAGAACAAGTGACATACTAAAAACTATGAAAACACATTAGGATTGATTTGATAATTTAGGAAAATGATCCATAAGACATTTTTGAGGTGTAGGAATCAAACGCACCTAAGTATGATGTATGGTGTGACCATTATGACTTTAAGTGTGTATTTTTATATTAAATTAACAATAAATTCGAAAAAAAGAACAAGTAACATACTGAAAACTGAGAAAAAGCATTCATGTTATTATGATACTTTAGGAAAACGGTCCATCAGTCATTTTTGACCTGTAGTAATCAACCAAACCTCAATCTGATGAATATTGTGACTAATATGACTAAAATTTTCTGTTATGAGTTTAAAATTGACATTTTATCTCAAAACGTGTCACTCACTACAAAACAAGTAAAACTCACTCTGATTGTCTTCAAAATTTAGGATAATGGTTCATATTTTCTTTGTGACGTGTATGAAGCAATCTCATGTCAAACCGACACATGATGCAAGCAGTGTGACTCAAAATTAGTGTTTCTAGTTACAAATGATATTTTAGTAAAAAAACACAACTAACATTCTAAAAACTAATAAAATGCATTCTTATTGTTTTGATACTTTAAGAAAATGATATATAAGTCATTTGTGATGTGTAGGAATCAACCACACCTCAATCTGATGCACAGTGTGACCGGTATGACTCAAAGTGTCTCTTTTTATTTAAAATTTGCATTAATTTCAGTAAAAAAACACAACTGGCATACTGAAAACCGATAAAATGAATTCATATTGTTTTGATAGTTTAGTAAAATGATCCATGAGTCATTTTTAAAGTGTAGGAATCAACCCACCTCAATAAAACACATGATGTGACTGGTATAAATCCAAATGTGTCTTTTTATTTAAAATTCACATTAATTTAAGTAAAAAAGAATAACTGACATACTGAAAACTGAGAAAACACATTCATATTGTTTTGATGATTTAGTTAAACGATCCACGAGTCATTTGTGACATGTAGGAATCAACCACACCTCAATCTGATGCATGGTGTGATCGGTATGACTAAAAGTGTTTGTCAATAGTTAAAATTTTATATTTTAGCTCAAAACGTGTCACTCACTAAAAACCAAGAAAATTATTTCTTATTATCTTAATAATTTAGGACATTGATTCTTAAGTCCTTTATGACATATATGAAGTAGTCTTATATCAAATCGATACACGATGTGACCAGTATGACTCAAAAAGTGTGTTTCTAATTTGAAATGATATTTTAGTAAAAAACACAACTGACATACTAAAAATTGAGCAAATAAATTTGGATTGTTTTGATACCATAAAACAATTATCCATGAGTCATTTTTGACATTTAGGAATCAACCACACCATAATCAGAAAAATTATGTGACCGATATAAATCCAAATGTGTTTTTATTTAAAATTGACATTAATTTAATTAAAAAGAACAAGTGACATACTGAAAACCAAGTAAAATCATTCATATTGTTTTGACAATTTAATAAAATAGTCCATGAGTAATTTTTGATATGTAGGAATCAATCGAACCTCAGTCCAATGCATGGTGTGACTAGTATGACTAAAAGTGTCTGTTAACAGTTTAAAATTGACATTTTAGCTCAAAAAGTTTCACTAACTGAAAACCAAGAAAACACCCTCTAATTGTTTTTATAATTTAGGAGAGTGATTCATAAGTCCTTTGTGAAGTTTATGAAGCATTCTTACCTCAAACTGATGCATTAAGTGACTAGTATGACTCAAAATGGGTGTTTCTAATTTGAAATTATATTTTAGTAAAAAACACAATTGTCATACTAAAAACCAAAAAAACCCATTCGGATTGTTTTGATACTTTAGAACAAAAATCCATGAGTCATTTGTGATGTGTAGGAATCAACCACACCTAAATCTATTGAACTATGTGATCAGTATTAATCTAAATATTTCATTTAAATTTAATATTAATTTTAGTAACAAAACAAGGGACTTACTCAAAACCAAGAAAACTCATTTAGATTATTTTTATATTTTAGGACAATGATCCATAACTCATTTTTGATGTGTAGGTGTAACGACCCAATCTTTTTGAGTAGTATATTAACTTACTCTTAATGATTTAATAAGATGTTAATGGTTAATGCAGAAAGAGGAGTCGATGAATTCATCCAGTAGACTCGACCCTTATGAAGCCCACTTATCAGAGCTTGGGCAGGAGGTAGCATCTGTGGGCTTCGCTTTGGACCAAGCCCAAGCCGAACTCCAGTGTGTCAAGCTTGAACGGAAAAGCCTACGGGAGAAGTTCAAGTTAGTAGAGATTACTACTAGGACAATGTTATCTGAGCCTCCCTCAGATTCTCTCACCATAGCACACCTTACACTTAGGTCTTATGCCAGTGTTATAAGGGGCTATGTGACGAGACCCTAGCTTCCTTGTGTAATCCTTTCGGGTGAATAAATTGAGATCTCTTCCTTTATTGATGTTTGTGGAATTTCTTTTGTCCGAATAATTTTAGGATATATTTTATTGATGAATTTTTGAAAAAGGGATATTTTAAAACATTTATGTAAACCCAAAATAATTAATGATGTGTAATGATTTTCAAAAAATGGTCTTCTACAAAAGTGTTCAGTAAGGAATTTGGAGTCTAATAAGATCAACTTAATTTTTGATTAATAGTAAATTATGAATAGTGATTTTACGCTTAGGATTAGTAATGTGACCAAATGGATTAGTAATTTCACTCAAAGAAAGTTTTAATATAATTTAGACACCTAGATTAAGTAATGTGATTCAATAAAATGGGTAAATAACAGTTTCATAAATTATTAGTCAGGTATTAGTTTTTTTGGGTGAATAGTGTTTTGTAATTAAAAATTTAATTAAAAATAATTAGAAAATTATTTTTATAAAAAGGACTTTATTTTTGAACTCAGAGCATTGATATTATGTTAAGGTAATTTTTGGGGATTTTTCTGGAAAAAATGAATTTTAGATGAATAGTGTTTTTATTTAAAAATTAAATTAAAAATATTTAGAAAATTATTTTTATAAAATGGATTTAATTTTTGAAATCAGAGCATTGATATTTGGTTAAGGTGAAATTTTGGGATTATTCTGAGAAAGTTGAATTTTTGATGAATAGTGAAAATATAGTTTTTAAGTTACGGGTGCCTAATGACATCATTAAATGATGTATTAAGTATTTATTCAATATGGTAGAATTATGAATAGTAAGATAAGTTATGAGGTGTCCCAAGTGGACAATACCATGGGCAAATACCATGGGCAAGCCCATGGTTTTTCCAAAACCACTAATGAGGTGTCCATTGGCCATTATTGCCTTGTCCCCTCACTTTCCCTATAAATACCCACCCTTTCCTCCTTTAGTTTTCACTCCCAACTCTCCCCCAACGAAGTTATGGTCTCCTTACCTCCCAAGGAGTCCTCCCAAGGTGCCCCCAAGCCCTCAAGGTCCAAACCTTTGAGTTTTAAGAGTTATGTTTTAAGGTAAGGGATCCGACCTCTTTCCTTCTTTTCATGTAATCTCTTTTATGTCATTCCATTTATGCTCCATGTTATTATGTGAGAGGATGTTCTTTTATATTCCTCTTACTGACCTTTTCATGTTTATATGATGAGATATCCCCTCTTACTCTCTTCATTTGGTTTTATGAATGTTTAAGTGACGCCGTTAGGCTGCCGAATTTTTAAGGGATTCTTTCACCCTTCTCATTTTTCAAGTTCAATTTTCATTTCAAGTCTTTCAAGTTTCTTTTTTATGATGGGGTATGATCTCTATATCTATCATACTGATCTCTTATGATAATATGATGAGGGACCCTATTTGATCTTGTCAAATCATTTTTTTATTGAAGTTAAGTGACGCCGTTAGGCTGCCGAATTTTCATAAGAGAAATCTTGTTTTGTCTCACTCCCATGTTTTTCATTTCACATGGTATATCTTTAAAATTTCATTACCATGTTCTTAAATCACTTGTATTCTATCCCCTACTGTTTTATGGATCATTTATGAGTGGGTGACCCATGTCCCCTCTCTTTTCAATGTTTTCTAAAACCTTGTAACATAGTCGTTATGCTGCAGAATTTTTGTCTCAAAATGCCTCTCTCTTTTCTCAAAATTATTTTATGTTATAAAGTTAATACTCAAAGATATTATTTCTACAAGGGTATTCACATATATATCAAAATGTTATTATTTTAAATTCTGGGATTTACATACATGAGACCCACTTTCCCTTTCTATGGGTTTAAAGTGACGTAAAGATCATGTCTTTAAAGCAGTTTTTAAAACATTATGATTAGGAAATGAAACCCATTTATTTTATGCTATATGGGTTATTTATGAAATGTTTGATGATGATATATGTGGCTCACATGATAATAAAGTCAAATTTAAGGGTGCGCCCAGATAGCGCTCCAATGCATTGGGTAATGATGTAACCACTAGAGATTACAATTTTCACGATACCTTGGTGAATAACCTTGGTAATTTTCAAATGACACCTTGGGGATGGACCTTGGTGATATGTTCATGATTGTCTATGTTAAATGATGTAGCCACATCTTCAAGTTATGGAAAATGTTATTTTTATTATGAAATGCCTCATGATTTCTTTCTCATGCCTTAAAGTTCTTTTCATGTCCTTATTGAAGTATCTCAAGTTCACATGTAAAATGTTCCTCTTGTTTCCCTTACTGGGCGTTCTACTCACCCTTTCTTTTGATGTATGTCCCCAGGTTATGAGATGCAGTAATGAACCTAGGATGAACTTAAGGAGAAGCTTTTCAAGTGTTTAAGAAGAATGTTTTATGTTGTTTTCATGTATTATGTTCCTGGTTTCCAAGACACTAGACCTCAAAGATCCTCAGTTTTGTGTAATGTAATGAATGTTTATGTCATAAAATGGCGGGATGCTATAGTAGGAATCATCCCCAACTCAATACAACACATGGTGTGACCTGTATAACTCCAAATGTGTCTTTTTTATTAAAAATTGGCATTTTATTAATGTATTCTTTCATATTAATGTTTAATTTATTTTTTATAGTATTACTAGCCTAATATTTGTTTTCCTATATAGGTGGAGCCTTTTTCTAGAGTTGGGATGATTTTTTCGGCAACTAATACCATGGGAGGACATTTTTTAGAGGGGATCACAGATGTCAAAGGATGAAACATTAACGTTTTTAACTGTTTGTTGGATAATTGTAAATGTAATTATATAAAACATTATTTGAAATGTATGTAGAATTGTTTGTCAAATTCTTGTGTGTGTTGCTTTGTTCTTGTGTGTGATGCTTTGTTCTTGTGTGCGTTGTGTAAGTGGTGTGTGTGTTTTTTGTGTAGGTGTTGGTGGGTGTGATATTATAAAAACAGTACACCACATACAGATAGGCCTTTATCAATGTTTGTTTAGAACGAATAAAGGACACCCTTTATCATCACTTTTTTAGCACTATTAAATGGGACCCCCCCCCCCACTTTATCTTCGCTGAGATTAACAATGATTTTCTAGTGCTATTAAAATCATTTTCTAGCACTTTTAAAAGCATTATATGTAGTAGTACCAATGGCACCACATGACGCTACAAAGAAACCTGGTAAATAAATTGGTCCAGGAATTTGACCTTGCGACCTGCACCCCCAACCCCTCCCTCATATGCCACCCCAACCGCATGTGGGAGGGAGGGGGAACATATTAATAATAATATACAACAATAATAGAGTGTATGTCAAACAATGTCAAAGAAAACCATGTGTACAATGATATTCCCCGACACCCCACACAAAGGCACTAATAGGAAACTAATAATAATATACATTGGGGGGGTTCGGATTATAAGTATGGGACCCGACCTCACCCCACACCTAATATCCCGTAAATATTAAACAAACTGATCTAAATTTCAATGAAAATAACCTAAGGGAATCATGTATGTCTCTCATGCACCCATATGGGTGAGCGGTGCGCCTCCACCAGCATATTAACGCCGGCATCCGCTGCTCATCCCTTGCTACTGTCGGACTAATCAGGGAATTAGGGATGGGAAGATCTCTATGCTGCGGTGGTGACAGTGGAGTGAAGAAAGGGTTGTGGATGCTAGAATAGAACCAAAAGCTGGTGGATTACCTCATCGCCACTACTACAGAACAGGGCAAGGGCAGTGCTAGGTTTTATCAGCGCTAAGCAGAAAGCGTTGATAGGGGCTTTATCAGCGTTAGAAAAAAGTGTTGATAAATCTACCCATTATCAGCGCTTTCTTTAGCGCTGATAAAAGTTTTTAATAGAATATATTATTATTTTATAAAAAATTATTGTATTTATATTCAAAAATAATGTTTATTTGTATACATAAAAAAACGTATGTTTATAATTAATATATTTTTTTAATAATTCAAATTTATATATATATATATATAATTTTTTTTAAAAGTGTTTCTAAGATTATAATTTAATATATATATATATATATAATTATAAGATTATAATAAATTTAATTAAATAATGTATATATTTATTAGATTTATTAGATTTATTAGATTTATTAGATTTATTAGATTTGTTAGAATTATTAGATTCATTATATTCATTATATTTATTATATTTATTAAATATTTATTTTAATTATAATTAATATATTAATTATATTTATTAGATTCATTATATTTATTAGATTTATTAGATTTATTAATATTTATTATATTAGTTATATTTATTATAATTATTTTCTTTATAATAAATATATATATAAGTACTTTTTAAATATATATATTTATATTATAATTATTAAATATATATGTGTTTCCAATTAATATGGTCAATAAATATATTAATCGATCATGCGTGTATATATGCTATGTATCATCATGAATGTTCATTTATACATTAAACCCTTCTTATTATTTATGATTTCCATTGATGACTCATTTTTTATTATGTATATTTTATTACTAGGTATATATGATTAATACATGTTACCTATTATGTTCTAAAAATACTTATAAAATTACATTAAATATATTTAAATAATAAATATATTTATTATATTTATAATTATTAAATTTTAATTATATATAAATACTTTTCAAATATATTTATTTTTAATTATAATTATAATTATATATATATTTAAATAATTATAAAATTACAATAAATACATATATTATAATTTTTTAAAGTATATATATATATTTATAATTATATAAAAATATTTATAAAAAAATTTATTTATAGTTATAATTATTACTATAAATATATATATATATATATATATATATGTAAATAATTATAAAATTATAATAAATATTTTTATTATACTTATAAATTTATAAATATATAATTAAATAAATATATTTATAAATTTAATAAATAGAAATATTTGTAAATATAATTCTTAATAAATGTAGATATATTTAAATAGTTAAAAAATTATAATAAATATATTAACTGTATATACTTATAAAATTATAAATATATTTTTTATAATTTTATAATTATTTATATATATATATATATACTTTCAACTATAAATAAATATTTATTTGTTATAATTTTAAAATGCAAATAAATAAATATTTATTTAGTAGTTATAGTTATAAATAAATATTTATTTATTTAAATAATTATAAAATTATAATAAATATATTAGTAAAACTTATTTTAGTTGAGGTAATCAATGTTCTAATAGTTGTTTCTGTGAATTTTGAATCAAATAGACATCGATACCTTTCATGTACTGGTATTTTATAGGGTGAAAATGACTGTAATTTATATTTATCAACACTCACCCATCGCCTTATAGTGAGGGCTATGGTGTTCAATATCCAGAACGTCATGTTACACAATAGACCACTTTCAATAGTTCATGTCAAAGTGATGATTAACGTATCTCATGATCCGAGCACGAGGATACATATTCCAATTGATGATGAAGATATTTATAAGTTTGAACAAGCTCTTGGAACATTCATCACATGGTTGTCACAGCTTGTAAAAAACATGTTTACAAGGAGGTATTCATTTCCATTTTTTTTCAAGATAAAAATTTAATATTTAATGAAAAGAGTTCTGAGCTGATGAATGTTATTAAAGACGGACATAGGGAAGGGGGTGAAAAGAAAGAGCAGCTCAAAACCATCTCAAGGATCAACCAACTGATCAAAATGATCTACTAAAATCACCTTAAACCTACCCGTTCTATACCTGAATTTATTATACTTGCAGACTCGTGTGAATACGAAGTTGAAAGATAGTGTGGTTAACCCAATTATTTTTGATGAAAATATGTACAGCAGGGAAGATCCAGTTTCATTAGTGTTGACAATGTAAGTGAAATACTAGAGTATGATTGGTTAGGCAGCTCGGTTATAAATGTATACATGAGGTATGTTTTTATGATTTGATTTTGCAAAAGCTGATATACTATGGTAATTATGACTAAATACATTTTATATTTTTCATAGGCATATATATGAAAAACAATTGAAGGGATTTCCCCATGAACAAAAATTTGGACTCATTAGTCCTCACGTCACCTCTATAAAATAAATAGATATAGAATCCAAGAAAGAGGGTGAAATAGTGACATGCCTGCTCAAATCGTTTAATGGAAAAATTATAGATGACAGACTCTTCTTGATACCAATGATGCAGGGATAAAACTATACAATTTAATCATATCAAATATATTTTATTTTATTTCATTACTTATACCTTTTTTTGTTTTTATGTAAAACTGGATGCTCATTGCAGTCAATTTGGATACTCTAAAGATTTATTTATTGGATTCAATGCATGGGTATCCAAAAAACTGACCACAAATGATGGTGTTTTTCAATTTTTAATACACTACATCCAACATTTTAGAACTAAATGTCTAGTTATATAATTTATATTATATTTTAATGAGGATTCTGTTATGATAGGGTGGTGTGTGAATATTATCTAAATTGTGGAATGAGGCTATGGGAAAAGGACAAGGAACATCACAAGTACTATGAATGGATACAAATTAGGGTATATATAATAATATTTCACTATTCAAACAAATATAAAAATAGTAATTATTTTTCTCAATGTTTCTACAGTGCCTGAAACAAACAAACGATAAAGACTATGGTTATTATATTTGTAAATTTATGAAAGATATCATATTTCATAAACAAACCAGTATCCCTAAAAATGTATTTTTGAAGATAATTACTATTTAATTTAAAATACTTATTAATCCTTTGTGTATTTATATTTTTTCAGTACTACCATGATTGTCTAAAATAATCCTATTCACAAGATGAGATAGATTTGTTTATAAATGAATGGGCAACATACCTAATGGAAGAATGTACAGAAATGTCATGAAAATGTGACTGGTATGATTCGATGTGTCTATTTTTATTTAAGATTGTCAGTATTTTTAGTAAAAAGAACAAGTTCCATATTGAAAATTGATAAAATGCATTATGATTATTTTTATACTTTAGGAAAATGATCTATAAGTCATTTTTGATGTGTATAAATCAACTTCACCTAAATACGACACATGGTGTTACCGTTATGACTTTAAATGTGAATTTTTATAATAAATTAACTATAAATTTAGCAAAAATAACAAGTGACATACGGAAAACTGAGAAAAAACATTCAGATTGTTTTTATACTTTAGGAAAATGATCCATCAGTCATTTGTGACATATAGGAATAAAACACACCTCAATCCGATGAACGGTGTGACTGATATGAATAAAAGTGTCTGTTATCATTTTAAAATTGACATTTTAGCTCAAAATGCATCACTCGCTGAAAACTAAGAAAACTCACTCTTATTGTCTTCATAGTTTAGGAGAATGATTTGTAAGTTATTTGTGATGTGTATGATGTTTTCTCATATCAAACCAACACATGATGCAATCGATATGACTCAAAATGCGTGTTTCCAGTTTGAAATGATATTTTAGTAAAAAAAACACAATTGGAATACTAAAATTTGAGCAAAGGCATTTGGATTTTTTTGATACTTTGGAAAAAAAAGATCTATAAGTCATTTATGATGTGTAGGAATCAATTTCATCTCAATCTGACGCACAGTGCAACTGGTATGACTCTAAGTGACTCTTCTTTTTTAAAATTAACATTAATTTTAGTAAAAAACACATATAGCATATTGAAAACTAAGCAAACACATTCCGATTGTTTTGATAATTTAGCAAAATGATCCATGGGTACTTTTTTATGGGTAGGAATCAACCCCACCTCAATAAAATGCAGATGTGACCAGTATAAATCTAAATGGTTCTTTTTATTTAAAATTGACATTAATTTCAGTAAAAAAGAAAAACTAAAATACTAAAAACCAAGAAAACGGATTTAGATTGTTTTTATACTTTAGTAAAATTATACATGAGTCATTTTTGATGTTTAGGAATCAACTGAACCTTAATTCGATGCACGGTGTGATCGGTATGACTAAAAATGTTTCTTATCAGTTTAAAATTTACATTTTATCTCAAAACGTTCCACTCACTAAAAACCAAAAAAACACTTTCTGATTATCTTCATAATTTAGGATAGTAATTATTAAGTCCTTTATAAAGTGTATGAAGGAGTCTCATATCAAATTGATGCACGATGTGACCGGTATGTCTCAAAAATCATGTTTCTGGTTTGAAATGATATTTTAGTAAAAAACAATTGACATACCAAAAACCAATCAAACACATTTGATTGTTTTGATATCTTAGAACAATAATCCATGATTCATTTGTGACGTGTAAGAATCAACCACACCTTAATCCGATGAACAATGTGACCTGAATAAATCCAAATGTGTTTTTATTTTAAATTGATATTAATTTAAGTAAAAGGAACAAGTGACATAATGAAAACCAAGTAAATACATTCATATTATTTTAATATTTTAAGATAATGATCCATGAGTCCTTTTTTATGTGTAAGAATCAAACTCACCTCAATCTGATGCACGGTGTGACCAATATGACTAAAAGTTCCCGTTATCAGCTTAAAATTGACATTTTTGCTGAAAACGTTTCACTCACTGAAAACAAAGAAAACGCCCTCTGATTGTCTTCATAATTAAGGAGAGTTATTAGTAAGTCCTTTGTGAAGTGTATGAAGTAGTCTAACCTCAAATTGATGTATGATGTGACTGGTATGCCTCAAAATGGGTGTTTTCAGTTTGAATTGATATTTTATTAAAAAAACACAATTGTCATACTGAAAAATGAGAAAATCCATTCAGATTGTTTTGATACTTTAGAAAAATAATTCATGATTCATTTTTGATAAGTAGGAATCAACCACACCTCAATCCGATGAATGTTTTGACTGGTATAAATCTAAGTATATCATTTAAATTTTATATTAATTTTGGTAAAAAAATATGGGACATAATCAAAACGAAGAAAACTCATTCAAATTGTTTTTATATTTTAGGAAAATAATCCATAACTTATTTTTGATGTGTAGGAATCAATCCCACCTCAATACGATGCATGATGTGACCTGTATAACTCCAAATGTGTCTTTTTTATTGAAAATTGACATTTTATTAATGTATTCTTTCATATTAACATTTAATTTATTTATTTATTGTATTACTAACATAATATTTGTTTTCTTATATATGTGAACCTTTTTCTTGATTTGGGATGATTTGTTCAAAAACTAATACCATTAGCAGACATTTTTGAGTGGGGATCACGGATGTTAAAGGATGAAACATTATTATTTTTAACTATTTTTTGGATAATTGTAAATGTAATTATATAAAACATTGTTTGAAATGTATATAGCATTGTCCGCCAAACCCTTTTGTGCATTTATTTGTTCTTGTGTGTCCTGTTTTGTTCTTGTGTGCATTGTGCATGTGTTGTTTTATATAGGTGATGTGTGTGTGTTGTGCAAGCGCTACTAGTGGGTGTGTTGTTATATAAATAGCACATCACAGGCAGTTAGGCCTTTATCAGTGCTATTTTTAGTGCTGATAAAATCCCCCTTTATTAGCGCTAATTAAGGCATTAATAAAGTGATCTTTTATCAATGCTACAAATAGAGCTGATAAAAATTTCCTTTATCCAAGCTAAAATGGCGTTGATAAAGGGTGACCTTTATCAGCGCTTTTTTTAGCGCGAATAAAGGAAACCCTTTAATAGATCTTTTTTAGTTATGTTAAATGGGAATCCCCTTTATCTTCTCTAATATTAATAGCACTTTTCTAGAACTTTTAAAATACCTATCTGTAGTAGTGCACCCACGACAGACATGGAAGCTGGAGATCGCTACCAAATCTCACTGGTCTAAATCAGTGCGGTAAGAGCTACCGACTGTGATGGTCCAATTACCTGAGGCCTGACATCAGGCATAGAAATTTTTCAAAGGAGGAGCAGTCCATCATTATCACCCTCCATTCTTCTATTGGAAATAAGTACCAATACACATTCACCCACCACCTTCTTCTTATTCTTCTTCTTTTAATAAAGAGGATGATCTTTTCATTATTTCTCATTCTGGAATTTCAGGTGGAGAAAAATCTCTACTAGCCTTTTGGGATATACTGATAATGAAATCAAAAACTTCTAGAACACACATCTGTGGAAGAAGCTCCTCAGGATGGGAATCGACCCGATGACCCATATGCTCAGAACCGATCTAACTTTCCTGATGAGTTTGTCATCATCTTTTCTGCCATTGATGGGTATCAGTTCTCTCAGGTTGTTACAGGAGGATGCTTCTTGGATGGATGGAGCCTAGTATCTGGAAATCCTATTGCACCATACTATTGTTGGCTATACAAGATGAGAAATATGAGAGGAAGAAATTGGCATATAACGCAATGGAGATTTCAAACTTATATTTCACATTTTATTCGGACTATAATTGCCAAAAACAAATATAGGCATTTACCAAGAAATGAAATATAAAAATTAAATGTACACATTACATAAATAAAACAACCACATTAAACGAACATGCAGGGAGAAAAAAACACAGGAAAAACACGTATAGTTAATACAGGCTGCATGAAAAAAATGAAACTGGGAAAATAAATACAGGTTGCTTAGTGCATGGGTTTTTGTTTGCATTTCCAACACTCCCCTTCAAACCAAAACCACCTTCATCATAAGCATCATTCTCATTTTTTTGAATGAATATATTGGTAATGCCTTTGCGAAAATATCAGCCATATGTTCCATAGTATGACAATATTCCAATTTTATCATTTTCTGCTTCAAATGATCTCTCAAAAAATGAAATTGGGCATCAATATGTTTCCTTATTCCATGTTGCACCAGATTTTTGGAAAGTTCAATTGTCGATTTGTTATTTACATATATCATTGTGGATCCATACTACAGATTCTTCATCTACTTTTTCATATTTCTCAACCATATTCCTTCACAAACACTGAGTGATGCCACCACACACTCTTCTTCACATGTGGATAAGGTGACCACACTCTTCTTACTT
Source organism: Viscum album (assembly GCA_963277665.1). Taxonomy (NCBI): domain Eukaryota; kingdom Viridiplantae; phylum Streptophyta; class Magnoliopsida; order Santalales; family Viscaceae; genus Viscum; species Viscum album. The sequence continues at coordinate 2,025,244,682 of OY728138.1, forward strand.
GAATTCAATGTAAAAGTAGTCGATCCGAGAAAAAATACATACCCAATGGTGATTTTTATTTCATCTTGGTCACCTCCTAAATCACTATCTGAGTATCCATATAGATTTTCTTCTTCATTGTATGGATAAAACAGACCAAAATCCACCGTTCCTTTGACATACATGAGGATTTGTTTTGCTTCTAGCTAGTGTGACTCTTTCAGTGCTTCCATGAACCTTCTTAGAATCCCAACACTGTAGAAAATATCTGGCATTGTGATTGTGATATACCTTAGGCTTTCGATCAGAATCTTGATCAAAGTCGTTTCAATCCTTCTTATTTCTCTATATTTTTTCAGTTTTAAGCCAGTTTCTACAGGAATTTTTACATTTTTGTAGTTATCCATCTTGAATTTTTCAAGAAACTCCTTGGAATACCTCTTTTGAGATATATAGATACCTTCATGTTGTTGCTTTACTTATATGCCTAAGAAAAAGGACATGATAACTCCTTCATTCATCTAAAAATCCTTTAATATGGCCCCCTTTAATTCATCAAACATAGGTTGATTGTTCTCTGTAAACAGAAAATCATCAACATATAATCATGTAATAAGTGTATCACTAAGATCATTCTTCTTAATGTAAACTTCATGCTCATATGGACATTTGGAGAATCCGTTCTCTTGAAGATATTTATCGATACGTGCATTCCAATCACATTGATACTGCTTCAACCCATAGAGAAATTTTCTCAAAAGATACACCTTGACTTCCTCCCCTTGCATAACAAAGCCTTCAGGCTGGTAAACATAGATCTATTCCTCTAGAATTCCATTTAAGAATGCAAAATTTGAATCCAGTTGGTAGATCATCCAACTGTGATGAACAACAAGGGAGATAACAATCCTTACAGTGTCAAGGAGAGCAATTTGAGAAAAGACTTCTTCATAGTCCACCCCATACTTCTGTTTATACCCCTTTACTACGAGCCTTTCCTTGTATCGATTGATCTCACCATCATCATTTCTCTTGATCTTGTACACCCATCTGATGTTGATGCTCTTCTAACTTTTAGGAAGTGTAGTCAGCTCTCATGTGTCATTTTTCTCTTCGGAATGAGTTTCTTCTTCCATAACGATTATCCAACATTCTTCTCCTATGGCTTCCTAACACATAAGAGGCTCATGATATGCATATAGGAAAAAATTATTTACTTCTTCAGTTTTCTCATAGATGTCGCTTAAGATTTTCATTTTTAAGGGTGCCATGGGTGAGGATGAGCGTGCCAAATTTTTACTTTATGAAGTTATCTTAGGAGTGATGGAATTTAATGCTGAATTTTTGTGTTCTAATGAAGTAATGGGGAAGGTGTAGCTGGCATTTACTCCTAATGATCATGCCTTTCTTCAGAATCTTCTATTTTGACTGGAATTTATTTGTTTTATTTTTCATCATTCCATTTCCAAGATTCTTCCTCACTAAAGAACACATCTCTACTCACAACTAATTTATTAGTTAGTGGGTTGTAGAGCTTATAGGATTTATACTCTTCATTGTATCTAATAAAGATGAAATTCTCACCATGATCATCAAGCTTCCTTATTCTCACTTCTAGAACTTGAGCGTAGAAAAAACAGCCAAATATTCTTAGGTGCACCAATCTTGATTTGTATCCACCCCATTACTCTTGTGGTGTTAAGTTTCTGACACTCTTGGTTGTACACTGATTTAGCAGGTAAGCAGTACAAGCCACTGACTCTGCCCAGAAACTCTTTGGTAACTCTTTCTCCTTCAGCATAGTCCTCGTCAAGTCAAGGATGGTGTGATTTTTTCTTTCTACTCTGGCATGTAGGCTGTAGTGTATTTTTCTTAATTTCATGTTCCCTATAAAAAACTTGAAATGAATTTGAAGTTTATTCTCCACCTCTGTCATATCTGAGAACTTCGATTCTAAAACCAATTTCATCTTCAACCTGATCTTTGAACATTTTAAAGATTGCAAATGCAGAATATTTTTCTTTTATGAAATACACCCAGAGTTTCCTGCTAAAATCATCAATAAGGGTAATAAAATACTTATTACCTACAAGTGAGGGTGTTTCAAGTGGTCCAAAAATATCTGTGTGAACCAAATGAAGTGGTTTATTTTCTCTTATGGACACTCCACTGGGGAAGGAGTTCCTTTTTTCATGCTGAGTGTACATGCCTCACACACATGATTTGGAAATTAATCACTGGCAAGCCACACACCATGCTTGATGAGGATATAAATTTAAGGCTGCTTAAATGAAAATACCTAAAGCACAGATTCTATCTACATGAGTCATTCTTCATGAGTCCCAAGAGACACTCCTCAGCCTTTGTGTTAATATGCAACGGAAACATGAAACTCTTTGTCATTTAGTCTTGATCATCAAGCCTTCTATGAGCATATTTTATATACAAAGAAGATTTTTCCAAGTGTATGAAATACCCCTTATCAAGGAGTTGTATGATACTGATGATATTATTTTTCATGCTTGGTACGTAATACACATTAGAAATGTAATTCAACTCACTAGTCTTCAGATAGATTTGAATTTTACCTTTGAAAATCAAGGGTAACTTTTATGAGTCGCTAAAGCTCATGTTTCCACGAACTTCTTCTGTGAGTTCCTCAAACAATTCTTTATTATCAATCATGTGGTCTCTTTCACCCATTTTGAGATACCACACATCAGGCCATTCACGTGACTTTTTTTGTGTGAGGAGGAGTGTGGTACCTTCTTCTTCATAATGAGATGCTTCATCATAGTTGGATCGTTCATCATAATCCATTTTTCTCCAAAACTACAAATCATAATGGCCAAATTTTTTGCAATTGTGGCATTGGACATTCTTTATGTTTCCATGACCATGCATTAATCAACCTCCACCATTTCCTCTTCCATGGAAACTGATAAAATTTTGTTGCTTTTGTTAATAGGTTGGATGATATCCACACCCTCTTACTCTTTCATGATGACTGCCTCATTGCAGTTGAACATTATTTTGTTCTTGTAGAGTCAACTTGGAATCTAAGAAATGCTCCACCATTAAACTCACATCCTTTTTCATTCGTTTCTCATACACTTACAACGACCTCATCAGTTCTTCAATGGAAAGTTTCTCCAAATTCTTTGATTCTTTGATTTCCACAACCACATGCTCAAACTTGTTTGTGATAGATTGAAGTGATTTTTCAATAACTCGAATGTCCTCCACTTTTTCACCATTCCTTTTCAAATTGTTTACAATAATAATCAAGCATGATAAGTAGTCAGATATACTCTCACATTCTTTCATGTGTGCCACTTAAAACTTCAATCTTAATGATTGAAGGCGTACCTGATTCACTCGATCAACACCCTTGAAGATAGTACAAAGGGGGGAATTTTTTTATACATTTTCTAGAAAAAAAAAATGACATAGGTTAATTTTTTTAAAAAAAATACACTACAAAGGCGGAATCACCAATGCCACCTTCACTCCCCCACACTGCCTTTGTCCTGGATCAATGACATGGCAAAGGTGTTGGGGGGGGATAAAGCCTTTTGCCTATGGGTAAGGCCAAAGGAGGCATCAGCGGTGCCACCTATGGCCATACCGAGAGGTGAAAGGCAGCATCACCGATTCCACCTTTGCCTCAACTCCCTATAAAAGGGTAGCCCCCCACCCCCCCCCCCGTCTCCTCACTCAATATTTCACTTCATCTCTCCTAAATCCTCTCTGTCTCTCTCTAAAAAAATTATTTTAAGTGCGGGTTTTTGCGAAGCATCATTTAGAATTATTTTTATTTATTTAATTTATTTAATTTAATGTTTTTTTTATTTAATTGAATTATTTTTAGTTTTCAATATTTCATCTTTTCATTAGTTTAGGTAGTTCTTAATATTTTGTTTATTAGGTTGTGTAATTAGTTATATGTATTTTAAAATAATTATTGTTAGTAGTATAGATTAAGTATAGATTAACTTAGGATTAAGTATTGTGAAATTTTGCTAGCATAAAGATTATGTGGTTATCTAAGCGGTAAAATCTCTGTCTGGATACAAACAAGTGGATGTGGCTCTGGAACAGATGTACCTAGGAGTGAAATCTCTAACAAGGATTTTCATGCTTGACCTGGGGTATCCTGATACACGACAAAGGGCCTTGCTGCACTATTGGTTTGACACTCCTGGGGGATATGTCTAAGATGATTCATATTTTCTTTATAAACTACTAAAATATGTAAGAAAAGAAAAATAAAATTAGTATATTTATCAATAATATAATGATAATTATGATGTTATGAAATGAAATAAGGACAAATTAATTAATGAATAAAAGTGATTATTAGTAATTAAAGATGTTTATGTAGTTTAATTAGTTATATATAGTTTATAAATAATAATTATTATTAGTAATGACTAAATATAGACTAATTAATGATAAATTTGGATTAAAAATGAATACATATGATTAGACCATACTTGCGTCGTGTTGGCTTCTATGGCCTTGTCATATCAGATTTCACATTTGTAGACCATTTCCTACTTGCTGACCTCGTTGAGAGGTGGAGACCAGAGACACGCACATTCCACCTTCCTGAGGGAGAGATGACCATCACCCTCCAGGATGTGGTAGTGCTTCTCAGTCTTCCTATCTAGGGGAGACCCGTTATTGGACTCACTTGTGAAGCTTGGTCAGACTTTTCATAGCACTTGTTAGGCATTGATATTTTTTCTAGACATAGGGATACAGATGGAGAATCCATATCTATTTCTGGGTTGGAGTTTCAGATTCCACATTTATAGGATGATGATGAAAAGTTGACTGTCATGCATTATGCTTATGCATATATATTACGGATCATTGGTGGGACCATGTGTACTGATCACTCGGGGATGCACATGCACATGATGTATCTACCCCTAAAAGAGAAATTTGATTGGGTTGGGACGTACAGATGGGGATCATCCTGCTTGGAATACATGTACAGAGAATTATACAAGCTATCCCACAAGGAGTGCACAGGTCTCGGGGGATGCGTCATCCTTATTCAGATGTGGGCATGGGAGCGCATCCCCACATTCCGCCCTGATCTTGCTAGTCCGTCAGTCGATATGGAGGTGTTGCATGACACTCTACGTGGACGCTGGTATGATCAGTCATTTCTATTGGTTTTTGATTCTACTATGAGATATTGACTTTAATTTCTCATTATTTTTCACTATCGATGATGTATTTTATAGGTGGTGTCAGCGACACAATTTTGACGCGGTTCCAAGACATCATTTGGGCGTATATCAGCTACAGTTGGACTATATCTTACCTAGTCGGGTATGTATATAAAATCTATCACTATCTAACATATTTAATAATAGAATCAATTTTGGTTTTTAGTTAGGTGATTTTTTGAAAAAATCACATGTCATTTCAGATTTCATGTCTTCCATACTAGAGTATTACGAACCAGTTGCCATCATACTGCACTATTGGGGTTGAGGATGTTATGGTTGTAGTTCCCCTCATTCACTTCTATATTATTTAGTGTTAGAAGCCTAATAGATTAATGCGCCAGTTTTGTTGTACTCAGCTGATTCTGTTACTATCGAGACAGACAGAGCGGCTTCATGGGACGAAGCTAATAGGGAGGCAGGATGATGATTGGTCCCGAGTACATGCTAGCTTTATCGACTACTAGCATAGATGTGAAAAGATTCATATTTAGGGTGTTCCTATGAATTGATTCTTTCTTTTGAAGTAGGTTGAGTATGAGCCATGGTATAGACTGAAGTCTATATTGTATCTTACCCAACCTAGCATAGAGATGCAGAGGATGGTAAGTCAATAAATTTCCATTAGTTTGTTTATTGAACTATTTTATAATTCAATTTGAATCTCTTTACAGGGTAGTCACACAGAGCAGCTTGTTCATATGAGTGATGAAGAGGAGGAGGGGGTCTTTAGCCAGGAAGTCATCCATGATACAACATTGGAGGCAAGGGAATCTTTTTGTGTGCTTTCCGGGAGCATCTTCGTGTGTCTGGCCTGGAGAGAGGAGGTTCCCTCCCCATAGGAACATCCTACAGCTATTTTCGGTGCTAAGGATCCATGACCACGGTAATGTAGAATGCATCGTGCTGCACGTGAGGCCTCACCTGTTCCACAGGTAGAGGTCGGCCCTCTAGTATTCCAGGATCAGCCGATTCAGGATGTGCCTCAGGTGGCATGGGATCTATCTTTCCTAACAAGATATCTAGAGTTCTTTCTATCTTGGGTTTCAGATCTATCACATCCTTGGGATCTATCATAGCCTTGGGTTTCAGATCCATCACAGTTTTGTGGTATAGATCCATCATAGGCTTGGTTCCCCACTACGATGGAGGCAGGTCCTTATACCACCCTAGTGGGAGAAGGATCTGGAGGGTAGTATGAGATGCAGTTGAAAACTCCTCCTACTGACACACTGATGAATTATGTGCCAGTCTAAGATATAGTGCCCGAGGATCAGCCTTCTCCAGGTCATCAGACTCCACTGCACACTCGACGTGGACATCCTATTCGCATACCACCATATGGGACAGAATACCTCACCACAGACATAGACATTGATTGTACATGTTTATTTATGTGTTTTATGTATACTAAAATAAAAATACTATTATTACTATTATATATTCTTATATGTTTATCCAGTATTTCAGTTTTCATTTATATTTTAGTTATGGTTTATATTTTACCGCTTTCAAAGTCGACCACTTGAAACATAGAAATAATTAGTAAATTTCAAGTAAATAACTTTAAAAGATTAAAAAATCTATAGTATAAAAACAATGTAAATAAAATTTAAAAGATATCCTAATCATCTAAATTTTTTTTTGAAAATAATGAGTTTCATAAATAAAATAAATAAATGATAATGAAAGGAATGTAAAAAAAGTAACTTAGAAGTAAGAGTGAAAAGAATGAATGTCGAGGAGGATCCTAAGACACCTACTTAACTTTGAAAGCCTATAAAATATAAACTATATGACCCATATAAATAAAAATTAAAAAATCAACTACTTGTTATATGTTTATGAAATTTTTAAAATTTTATTCATATATGTCTTACAGTTTATATTATATAGGCTATCAAAGTCAGGTACTTGAAACATTTTTAAGTTTCAAGTAGGTGGTTTAGAAAGCTTACAAATTATTTTTCACCAACATTTTTTAGGATATTATTTTTATTTTGGACTACTTGTTATATGTTTAATCAATTTTTAAAATTTTATTCATATCTGTCTTACAGTTTATATTATATAGGCTAGAAAAGTCATGTACTTGAAACATTATTAAGTTTCAAGTAGGTGGATTATAAGTCTTATAAATTACTTTTCACCAAGATTTTTTAACAAATTATTTTTATTTTGGACTATTTGTTATATGTTTAAGCAATATTTAAAATTTCATTCATATCGGTCTTATAGTTTATATTATATAGGCTAGAAAAGTTAGGTACTTGAAACATTTTTAAATTTCAAGTAGGTGGATTAGAAAGCTTATAAATTATTTTTCACCAAAAAATTTCAAGATATTATTTTTATTTTTGAATAAATTTTATATGTTTAATTAATGTTTAAAATTTCATTCATATTGGTCTTATAGTTTATATTTTATAGGTTAGCAAAGTCACGTACTTGACTAAAAGATAAATTATGTTGAAACATTAATTTATATATATATAACCATACAAACATAATAATAAAACATTAAAATTTTAAATATATAAAAAAATAATTAAAATAGATAAAAATTACTATTTTAGGAAAAATGTGGCATCGCCAATGCCACCTTTGGGTTTATACGCAAAGGCGGCATCAGAGATGCCACCTTTAAGTAGTATTTTTTTTAAAAACCTAGGCCGTTTTAAAAAAATTACAGAAAGAGTATAAAAAAACTCAACAAAGGGTATCCAAAGCTTTCTTTATTGAAGTTTCTTCGGAAATCTTTTCAAACGTTGATTCATCCAACCCTTGATAGAATAGGAACAATGCCTTGTTGTCTTTGTTCCTTTTATTTTTGAGACCCATATTTTCTTCATTCGTGAAGGTGGATTTTTCCTCTATAGTGATTACTTCATACCCATCGGTGAAGATCTACCATAATTATTGTGATTCGAATAATGCCTTCATTTGGATGCACCACCTCTCATAGTTGTCCTTAGAAAACTTTGGAACTTGCAGTTGGATTGCAGCCATCTTCAAAAAATTAGAGGATCTTGGTAACTAGGCATCTGATACTAGTTTTTTGGCTATACAAGATGAGAAATATGAGAGGAAGAATTTGGTATAGAACATAAAGGAGATTTCAAGCTTTCATTGCACATTTTATTCAGACTACAATTTCCAACAATTTAAAGGCATTTAAAAATAAATGAAATAGCCAAATTAAATGGACACATTAAATAAATAAAACATCCACATTTCACAGAAACATGGGGAGAAAAAAAATGCGGGGAAAAATGTGTGTAGTTAATACACACTGCATGAAAAAATGACACTGGGAAAATAAATACGGGTTGCTTGGTGCATGGGTTTTTGTTTTCATTTCCAACAGTTATTTCTATGAACCTTATTCCCAATTTATATAATATGGTTGACCCAGAGGGAATTATCAATGATGGATCCACGTGCCTTCTATAGGGTGACTCCATAGATCATCATCTCCAATGAGCGGTAATAGATCTGGTCGTTCCCCAACAAGGTTTTGTGGATTCGGGGGGGCAATGCATTGATAATCATAGGAGAAATGAGGGATGAAAATGTTGGTGATGAATGGTTGGATGTTGTTGAGCTGGAAGAAAACCCAGTTGCAGGACTAGTTTGGGATGATGGGATGAAAAATAAAAATGACTTGGATGAGTGGTGCAGCAGTTTGACAAAGTTTTTTGAAAATGAAAGTAGTGCATCCTTTTGGGAAGATATCATCCATTATTCATCACGAAGCAGTAGTGCGTCTTGAGTGCTTTGGAAATTCAGATTTCTCATTGATTCATGGGAATTTTAGTGTACAACTGAGGGGAGTTTGGGAGAGGAGGAACATTATAACAGTGTACCATATTTCTTAATATTTGTGTATAATATACGCGACTTCCAAATTCTGTTAAACCCCACCAAGCTGCTACCGTATCTCTAATTGTTTGGTTAAACTAAAACCTTGCATCCTTTTTTGGTGGTTTTTCAACACTGACATGCTGTTTTTTCACTCTAACTCATCAAAGGCATCTAACCAAACCCATATGAGAGGTTTTGTGAAACATTAATCAATTAATTATCAAAGTTTTTTAAATTTTTTTTCCCCCACCCTTCCCAAAAACCTTTTCACATGTCATTCACATTTCATCCAAATCAATTTTCAGTCTAATAAATCCAAGAATTAGATTTTGAAATTCAATTGGTATTAAATTTTCACATTATTGAATCATATGTTTATATATATATATATATAAACATCACTAATACAAAAACACCAAAAAAATTGATGACAAAAATTAGTTTTATTACCACTGAAATAAAATGTAGATAAAACTTATACATTTATCAATTCTTTATTGAGCATAAATAAATGCAAATTTTTTCAATACTAGTAATAGCACTGATAAAATATTTATCTATTTAATTAAAGTAAAATATTTATATATTTTTATTTCAATGAAATATTTGTAACTTTCATGTTTAAATGTATTAATTAATTTAAATTTTTGAAATTTTGAAAATTTTCATACAAGAATATATTAGTAATATTATTTATATATATATATATATGTATTAGATGTTTGGGGGTACAATTACATTAAAACACACACATACGCCACACTCACAAACCAGAAAGGTAGACAATAGCCCCCCCAAAGGGATAACTCACCCATCAAACCTTATTTATTTATTACATGACCCACATGCCCAGTGCGTATGAAACCCAATATATGGCTCAAAAACTCAGTGCAACATCATGTATGCATCATCCTGCCTACATCATGCCCACATCACTGCCTACCTGCATCATCATATGAGTCACCACATTCATAGTACTGTAATAGTACCTATACCCAACATGGATTGATCCCAGGATCACTTAGATGCCAAGCATGAGCCTTTACTACTCGGGTACAAGCTTATTGAATATATATATATATATATAATTAAAGGTGTAGGATATTACAACCAATCAAAAAACACACACACCCACATACTCTAATGGATAAGGTTCATCCCTCCTCACAACGAATGACAAGAACCTACTTGACCTATTTTATAATAGTTGACCTGAAGGCTAAAAGACACAAAGGCCTTATAACATGGGTGACGCAAAGGATGAATATATGGTTTTCACCAAATAAGAAACCTACATCATAACATGTCACCAGTCTAACATCTCATCGCCCCCTTTTAGTAATCACCACATTGTGTTATCAGCCTAAAAGTTACATCACCCCACCTCAATAATCATCGCATCGTGCTTGCCTCCAACACACCATGACGGGTCATTCCCTCCATCCCATATCTAAGATCATTTCAGAAATAGGACTGAATAATATGTGTCAACACACCCATCTCTCTTTCAATCTTTCCACCCCACAATGCCCACATGCTACCCCGTTGTATCGCATACCTATTGCACTGCACCATCTAACAAGTCCCACTGCATTGATAGTCACACGATGGACACTAATAAAAATCTGACTATTCATGGAGGGGATATTTGAGTATCTATTAAATGGGGATATTCTATCAATGATGTATAAATGGTGGTTGGTGACCTCCACCCCCCCCCCACGCCACCCTTTCCCACCATCAAGCACCCCAAACCACCCCGCGTTCCACCCTTGCCCACCGTCGAGTCCCCCCCCCCCAGTGCCGCCCTTACCCCCCTTTGAGTGCCCCCACCCTCCCCCCATACTGTTGAGCCCTTATTCCACCATGCCCTTGCCTGCTGATCCCCATCCCCCACTATTGCCCCCCTCCCTCATTGTTGAGACACCCCCACACCCCCATGCCGTCAAGCCCCCCCCCCCACCCCATCATCACCCCCCTTCATCACCAAGCCTCAGTCCCCCCCCCCCCACCAAGTAAGATATTATTTGTCACGACCCAACCCTGCTGGTCTCAAGCCTCAACTACCCCAGGCCCACCTCCATAGGCCAGGGGCTGGTGAAAAGTGCCGAAGGCATAACGATCTCGGGGAGGCTTTCGCCTAAGTACATGTACACACACACACAACACACTCGATGCAAAAGTGCAGAGTAAAAAATAAAACCAAAGGACAAACAACTATTACCCAACCATAGTCATGCATCAACTTCTAAATAGAAAAATTAAAGTGCTAAAAAGTACTGACAAGATAACTGAACAGAAAAAGGGGAAAACACACGTCCAACCCAAAAGTGCCATAGCCCGGAAACCTGTAAACAAAAGTAAACAGCTGGTGAGTCTCACACCTGAAATTCCTACTATGAACACTGAACACATCCCAAGATCCTATGTCCTCTACACTCCTGTGTAGTCTCGATCGACATGTCCATCATATGCAAGGGCACGCCAAGTACGGGCAAATCCTAAGTAGGGGTGAGTATAAATACACTCAGTAGGATGCCCTGAAAGCTTGAGGGAGCAACAAAAGAGGTACCAAAATGATGAGAAGTAGACATAACAAGGAACAGTGAAAGAGTACAGTAAATAGAGTGCAGCTCAACCCAACAAAAGAAAGGAATTAGACTCGTCCAACCAAGAGGGGCTAGACACGGAAAGCACATGGCATACACCACGTGTCCTTGCCCCTCCTAGAAGGAGAGTAACTGAACCCAAGGAGTGGGAACAAAAGTAGGGTTTATATATATATATGCTCGACAAGAAACTCGAATGAGTGTGTAAGGGGATCTCTATATCCAAGCTCATCCCAGGAAAAGTCACCAATAGTTCTAAGGATATTCATCACTAAGGCCCCAAAAATCCCACACTAGAAGTTGTCTCATCGCTAAACCATACAACCAAGGTCCTGCTAAAGTAATCATGGAGAAAATTCACTAACTAGCCTCATAGAAAGGGATGAGTCTGAAATAATTCATCGAGTAACCCACTTCCCAGTCCAGCTGGAGGGCAAACCCTAAGAGGTCATCTGAAAACCCACTACCCAGCCCTACTGGAGGGTAAACCCTAAAGTCAATGGGTAACCCACTGCCTAGCCCCACTGGAGGGTAAACCCTAAGGTCAACGGGTAACCAACTACCTAGCCTCGCTGGAGCATAAACCCTGATATGCTGGTGGGTAACCCACTGCCCATCCCCGCTGGAGGGTAAACCCGGAACTGGTCCGAAAACTCTGCATTGACCATACCATCTCTGGGTGTCACTAACATCACAATCGTGCGTTGGTTTGGAGTGTGTCAAAGGAAGCTCTGACCAACACCCTTTCATATTTCCACATTTAATGAGATCTCAAAAGAGGCTCTGCACGCCCAAACAGATTACACCATTGTACTCCTTACGAAAAAATACACAAGATAGACTATTTACTCACTTGAAACAGACTCCCAGTAAAAACGTTATTCAACACTGCTTTATACCCATACGGCGTCTCGTGGGGCCCACACCTCGGTCCCGAAAAAGGTTGGGAGAACTTCGCCCCCACGATGATCTTAGAAAAACACTCTAAAATGACTAATCATTCGCCTCAAACGAACATCTGATTAAAAAGTTGCAAAATGATACTCACAGCTTAAAAGACAGCCCATGGGGCCCATGCCTCAACTCTGGATTCAACGTCCGAAACCACCCTGGACTACATCATCTCGACGTCAGGGCTACAACACCATTGACGGTGCCTAAAACGGACTATGTACGTGCTTCCGCCATCTGAAAGAAGAATCTCGGCTAGGTGCTAAACAATACTTAGCGGGCGTGTCGCACCACCGAGCCCCCGTCTCTAGAATTAAAAAACCTCCAGATCATCTCAAAATCTCTGTATCGAGCCGAGGATCACGTTGTCGCAGATGGCACGCAAATCCAACATTCGGTTTGCAATTTAAGGGCATTTAAACGCCTATGGACAGAGTCGTGGTGGGCCAGACCAATTGGGTCGGTCCACCCCCTTCAGACCGGTAGTCTGTGGCTCGGCCGCTCGGACCGCCCGGTCCACTGCAGCCCGCGTTTCACTGCACGGGCCACACGGCTTTACCCGGATTGGAACGAGCCAGTCCGGCCCCTTTTCCACAAGACCCACAAAGAATGGGTCTCGGCCGGCTCCCAGGGTCGCGGCGACCCCGGTCTCGCACATCGTACGCCGACCAGCGAAGCCGGCCAGCACACCTCCTACGGCCTGGACTATCGGGCCACTGATCGCTCACCTGCCGCCTCCTGGGAGCTCGTCGTGCAGCCTCCTGGGAGCCCACCGTGCAGCCACCTGGGAGCCCGCCACACCGCCTCCTAAGACGCCCGTTGTGACACTGCCTAGGAGTTCCACCGCGCCGCCACCTGTGAGCCTGCCGTACCGCTGTCATCGCCTGCTGGACCACCCTGGAACCGCCAGAAATGTGGAGTTTTGGCCAGAAAACTTCACAGGGTCACCCCGGGACTCGAAAATTTGGTCTGAAAGGCTCATTGTAAAGCTTGAATCAAGCCCTACGCATCTATGTCATTCCCTCAACAAATAAAAAACAATTCAACACTAATATTTTAGTTCTAAGTAGATACGGAATTTAGAAACGAAACACATGAACCTACCTCGCAGGGCGTAGCCCGTCGCTTCATGAACGGTCTGCCGGATCCGCCACCGCCTTTCCAGATAGGAGGGGGAGCTTGGAGGTGGTTTCTCCCTTGATGGGAGAGATTTCTCCAGGGGGAAATGAAAGGGGAAGAAAGGGGAGGGGGTGGGTGTGTTTAATAGGTAATTGATTAAAATTTAATTAATTTTTTAAACACCCACCAGTAGGCCCGTACACGAACTTTTGACGGGGTTGGGGTTAAGCCGCCACTAGGGTAAAATCCGCCTTCTGAGAGCAACAGCGGTCTCTGAATTTTAATCCGAGACTCCGTTCATAAGTTATAAAGTTCACGCCCGAGGCTTCTAAATTACAAAAACGCCCCTGGTGGCGTTTTCCGCAGAAGGGCAACGCTCGTGAAAGTTACACCCCTCCTAGGGTTTACGACACACTCTGGACTCAATAGTTCCCTTGGTTTTTTCATCTGAGCAACCGTTTAGGATTTATTCTGTTTATTTGACGTGTCTAGTGTGAACGCACTTAAAATTTAATTTCATCCACAGTGGGGCTCGGAACCATACGCCGTCTAAACGCCCTTCTCTGGAATAAAATCAAGAAAATTTCAAAGTCTTAGAGGCTTAAAACCCGGGTTCTTACATCATTCCCTCCTTCAAGTTTTTCTTCGTCGAAAAACAAAACTACAAAAAAAACTCAGGATACTGAGCCCGCATATGGCTCTCTCGTTCCCAAGTGCTCTCTTGCACCCTCCCATGTTTCCATAGAACACGAACCAAAGGAATGGTCTGTCCACGTAGTGTCTGCTCCTATCGGTCCTCAATCGCCATCGGGTGCTCTACAAAGGTGGATCCATCCTCAATGTACAGCTCTCCCCAGTCGATAACATGTGTGGGGTCATGCACGTATTTTCTCATTTGTGACATGTGGAAGACATCATAAACCCTCTCCATCTGTGGGGGTAGAGCAAGACGGTAGGCAACCTCAACAACCCTGCGCACAATCTCAAAGGGCCCAATGAACCTCTACGATAGCTTGCCTCCCCGACCGAACCTCCGTGTTCCACACCGCGGGGAGACCCTCAAAAATATATAGCCCCCCTGTTCGAACTCCAAATGCCTATGACGACGGTCTGTGTTGGACTTCTATCTACTCTGAGCCATCCTCATCCGCTGACGAATGACCTTCACCTTCTCCATCATCACCCGCACCAACTCTGGGCACACAAGGGAGGTCTCCCCAACTTCCGTGCAGCACAACGGTGACCTAAAGGGTCTCCCATAGAGGATCTAAAAAGTTTCCATGTTGAGAGTAGAGTGGTAACTGTTGTTGTACGCGAACTCCACCAAGGGAAGGTGATCCACTAAGCTTAGGCCAAAGTCTAACACACATGCCCTGAGCATATCCTCCAACACCTGGATAGTGTGCTCTGTCTTCCTGTTAGTCTGGGGGTGAAAAGTTGTACTCATCCACATCCAAGTCCCTAATGCCTCCTACAGGCCTCACCACAAACGCGACGTAAACTGTGCATCACGGTCAAAGACGATCGTCGAGGGTACTCCATGAAGTCGTACGATCTCCCGAATGTACAACTGGCCTAGACTCTCCACCGAGCTCTGCTCCCTGATGGTAAGGAAGTGCACTGACTTCGTGAGTCGGTCAACTATCACCCAAATGGAATCGTGGCCCTTCATTGTGCATGGAAGTTCTGTGAAGAAGTCCATAGATATGTCATCCCACTTCCACTCTGGGATTTCAAGGCGCTGCAACAACCCTTTCAGAACCTGATGCTCTGTCTTCACCTACTGACAGGTAAGACATCGAGAAATGAACTCAGCTATGCTCTGCTTCATTCCAGACCACCAAAACTGCCACTAAAGGTCTCTGTACATTTTCCCCACACTGGGATGTACTGCCAAAGTAGAAGTGTGGAACTCTCATATCACCTCCTCCTGCATCTCCACTGGTACTACAGATCTCCCCTGGAATAGGATCTCATGATTCCCTTCTTCAGAATCACCATCGGGTACGTCGCCCGTGGATATCTGATCACGTAGTACCTCGCTATCGACATCCCCCAGCAGCGACTCTCTCACACACCCAAGGAGCGAAGGAGTCAACACCATCGACTGGAGGAAAGTCGTACCCTCCAGCTCCACCAAGGTCAGCCGTAAATAATCCAACTACTCTGAAGCCTCATGCACTAGACGATCCTAGGACTTCTTGGTAAGGGAATATGCTACTATGTTTCCCTACCCTAGAGTGTAGACTATCTCAAAATCATAGTCCTGTAGAAACTCCATCCAGTGCCTCTGCCTCAGATTCAGATACCTCTGAGTGAAGATATACCTGAGGCTCTGGTGGTCTGATTAGGCCACAAAACACTCACCCAGAAGGTAGTGTCTCCATAACCTCAAGGTGAAGACCACCGCTGCCAACTCCAAATCATGAGTCGCATAATTCTACTCATGGGGCCTCAACTGCCTTGACCCATATGCAATCAATGCCCGCTGCTACATCAATATGCACCTGAGCCCAGTTCCTAAAGCATCTCAGTACACCACGAACTCAATGCCCTCCTCTGGCAGCCTCAACACTGGAGCACTAGTCATCCTCTGTCTCAACTCCTCGAAGGCCTTCTGGCACTGATCAGTCCAGGTGAACGGTCGTCCCTTCCACGTCAATGTGGTCAAAGGGGCATCAATCCTAGAGAAATATTCCATGAACATCTTGTAATACCCTGCCAAACCAAGGAATCTCCTCACCTATGACTCATTCTTGGGTGGTTCCCAAGCAATCACTGCCTCTATCTTTGTGGGATCTACGACCAAACCCTATTCCGAAATGACATGCCCTAGAAATTGAACCTCATAAATCCAGAACTGACACTTTGAGAACTTCCCATATAGCTAGTGCTCCTGGAGTAAGTCTAGGACCATCCTCAAATGCTTCGCGTGCTCCTCCTCTTTTGCAGAGTAGATGAGTATGTATTCAATAAAGACAACCACAAACCAGTACAAGTACTGTTGGAAAATTTGGTTCATCAAAGCCATGAAAACGGTGGGGGAATTCATCACGCCAAAGGGCATCACCAAAAACTCATAATGCCCATAACGAAAACGGAAATCCAACTTTGGGATCTCAACCTCATGAACCCACAACTGGTGGTAGCCGGATCGAAGATCAATCTTGGAGAACCACTTCACACCCCTCAATTGGTCTAAGAGATCGTCAATCCTCAGCAAAGGGTACTTGTTCTTTATCGCGGCCTGATTCAGGCGATGATAATCCACACAAAGTCTTAGGCTCCCATCTGACTTTTTCACAAACAAAACCAGAGCTGCCTAAGGGGACACACTGGGTCTAATGAATCCCTTCTCACGAAGATCATCTAGCTAAATTCGTAGCTCCAAAAGCTCTGTGGGTGCCATATGATATTATTCACATGATATCAGGGCAGTCCCTGGCTACAAGTCAATTCATAACTCCATCTCCCACCTCGGAGGTAGTCCTGGGACATCCTCGAGAAAGATTTCTATGTAGTCCTCCACAGTAGTAGGGATCCAGGTTCCTGTAGTGTCTGCTGCTCTGAGATCCATGCTCACCAACTGGTGAGAAAAAGGTAATGGTCTCCTGCTCTGAGTACCCATCTGCTCTTCCATGAGGTCTCATTCACCAAGGATGGTAAACCGTGTCCCATTATAATGGACGCATCTGACTAGTCTGCGCTGACAATCAATCTGGGCATGAACCATGGAAAGCCAATCCATGCCCAAGATGACGTCATAAGGTTCCATCGTTATGATGAGTAGGTCCCATGTGAAACTCTCTCCTCTGAATGACAGTTCTCACTATCTGCAGATAAAGGTCACCAACGAGGATCTTCCCGTAGGAACCTCGAGGCTAAGCGCAGGTGTCAGCGCCTCTACTGCAAGCTCCAACTCCCATACCAGAAGCAACAATATAAAAGAGTGGTTGGCTCCTGTGTCTACAAGTACCGAAGCAAGCATAGAGTAAACACAAAGCATACCTCGGACTATCTCATGTGTTGGGAGTCAGGAACACCCATAGCCTGAAGCTGCCTGCGGCCCCTATCGCCAGCTCCCTGAGCCTGGCGTGGGCCACCCATGGTGGCTATGGAAGGACCTCAAAATGTCGTCCCCCACCTCTAGGCCATGCCGTTCTTCCTACTCCGCCTCCCTGAGGACCACCTTGTCCTCGCCTGGGGGATCCCTGGTCACAGTGCTGCCTCTGCTGCTGTGGTGTGCCCACTGCCTGCCACGGCTGCTCAGTACGCCTGGTCGGGTATTCCCGTGCTAGGTGACCTCGTCCGTCACAAGCATATCACTGACTCTCTCCTAACTTCTCTGGTTCTCTATGGAGCCATTTCGGTGTACGACCCTGCCCCTGAGTCTTCTCAAGGAAGGGTCTCCTCGACTGAGGCTCTGCCCTCTGTCGCCTGACTACTATCAAAGACTCTGCTCTGAAGCGGCCACTGCTAGGACCTATTAGTTGGAGTCCCTCATCCAAGAATCTCTCTATAAAGAGCACCCACTCTAGCACCCCAGCATAGGTAGGGATGCACAGGGGCACTACACTAGCATGGATCTCGCTACGAAGACCCTTCTCAAACTTCCACGCCCAAAAGTAACTATCTCGGACCATATCTTGTGAGTAGCATGTCAGATCAGTAAACCGGGCTGAGTACTGCACCACGGTCATCCCCCCTGCTTCAGCTCCAGAAACTCCTGAATCCGAATGGAGCGTAAACAAGAGGGGGAGTACTCCTCTCGGAAGAGCTGCTGGAATCTATACCACATGAGAGATGACTCGTTGTGGGTCTGTGTAACCAACTCCCACCAACGCCCAGTCGTCCCGAGGAAAAGGCTGGTAGCTAGGGATACCATCTTGTCCACTGGTGTCCGTACCAACCTGAAAATTCAATCTACAAACTCTAGCCAGTTTTCCACTGCCTGGGGATCCGGGTCCCCACGGAACTTCTACGGCCGCTGACGTTGGAAGTCTCAGAGCGCACTTATCCTGCTCTCAACCTCGGCCTATGCTACCGGTACTAACTATCGCTCTCCAAGTGGAGGGGCTGCTGCTGAAGCACTGGGTGGAAGGGGAACACATGAGGGTCCCTGAACTGATTCCTTGTCGCTCTCCAGGTCATCGTCATGAACAGGAGAGGGTAACCAAGCTGGTTGTTGTCGTGGGGGAATCCTGAAAATTATCAAGGATTACCGCAAATCAGATGAGCATATATATATAATAGTAATCACAAAGGGAAGATGACTCAAAAAGGATAGTCAAAGACTCAATCCTACCAGATGCATGTTCCAAAGATCCCTGCAACAAATTTCTCAGCGTGTCGAGTCGAAAGCGGGTTATCAGGGTCCTGGTGAATGGATACGCCAGTCGCCCGTACCATCACTGGACTCTCTGGCCTGAGAGCTGCTCTTGAGACATATCGCCACTATTGCCCTAAATCTAAACCAATTACTTTTTAGGGACATCCGAACAACTCCCCAAGGAACGAACCACCTCTAATACCACTTTGTCATGACCCGAACCTACTGGTCTCGAGCCGCAACTACCCCAGGCCCGCCTCCATAGGCCAGGGGCTGGAGACAAGTGCCAATGATCTAATGATCTCAGAGAGGCCTTCGCCTAAGTACCTATACACACACACATAGCCCACTTGATGCAGAAGTGTAGAGTAAAAGGAAAAACAACGAACAAACAGCTATAACCCAACCACAGTCATGCATCAACTTCTAGAAAGAAAAATTAAATTGCTGAAAAGTACTGACAAGATAACTGAACAGAAAAAGGGAAAAACATGCACCCAACCCCAAAGGTGCCACAACCCAGCAACAGGTAAACAAAATAAAATAGTTGGTGAGTCTCACACCTGAAAGTCCTGTTATGACCACTGAATGTAGCCTAAGCTTTTGTGTCCTATATGCTCCTCTGTAGTCTCGATCAACCTGTCCGTCGTCTACAAGGGCACGCCAAGTGCGGGTAAAGCCCAAGTAGGGGTGAGTATAAAGATACTTAGTAGGATGCCCCGAAAGCTCGAGGGAGAAACAAAGTAGGTACCAAAATTATGAGCAGCATAAAGAACAAGGAACAATGAAAGAGTACAGTAAATAGAGTGCAGATCAAACCAATAAAAGAAAGGAAATAGACTCGTCCAACCAAGAGGGGATAGACACGGAAAGCACATGGCATACCTCGTGTGTCTTTGCACCTCCTAGAAGGACAGTAACTAAACCCAAGGGGTGGGGAAAAAGTATGGTGTATATATATATGTATATGCTCCACAAGAAACCTAAATGAGTGTATAAGGGGATCTCTATCTCCATGCTCAGCCCAGAAAAGTCACCAATGGTTCTAAGGATATCCATCACTAAGGCCCCAACAATCCCACACTTGAAGCTGTCTCATTGATAAACCTTACAACCAAGGTCCTTCTCTAGTAATCATGGAGAAAAGTCACTGAATAGCCTCATATAAAGGGTTTAGTCTGAAAGAAGTCATCGGGTAACCCACTGCCCAGCCCAGCTAGAGGGTAAACCCTAAGAGGTCATCGGGTAACCCACTACCCAGCCCTACTGGAAGGTAAACCCTAAGGTCAACAGGTAACCCACTACCCAACCTCACTGGATGGTAAACCCTGATATTCCGGTGGGTAACCCACTACCCAGCCCGGATGGTGGGTAAACCCGAAACTAGTTCGATAACTCCGCACTGCCCGTACCATCTCTAGGTGTCACTAACATCACTATCGTGCGTTGGTTCAGAGTGCGTCAAAGGAACCTCTGACCAACGCCCTTTCATGTTTCCACATTTAATGAGATTTTTAAAGAGGCTCTACATGCCCAAACAGATTACACCATTATAATCCTCGTGAAAAAACAAGCGAGATAGGTTATTTATTCGCTTGAAACAGACTCCTGATAAAAAGGTTATTCAACACCGCTTTATATCCATACGACGTCTCGTGGGGCCCAAACCTCATTCCTGAAAAAGGTTGGGCAAACTACGCCACCATGATGCTCTCAAAAAAACATGCCAAAATGATTACTCATTTGCCCCGAACGGATGTCTGATGAAAAAGTCACAAAACGCGGCTCACAGCTTAAAAGACGGCCTGTAGGGCCCATGCCTCAACTCCGGCTTCAACGCCTGAAACCACCCTGGACTACATCGTCTCAAAGCCAGGGCTACAATGCCGCTGAAGGTGCCTAAAATGGACTCTGGATGTGCTCGCGCCATCCCAAAGAAGAATCCCGGTGAGGCGCGAAACAATACTTAGCGGGCATGTCGCACCACTGAGTCCCTGTCTCGGGAATTAAAAATCCCTGAGACCATCTCAAAATCTATGTCTTGAGCCAAGGATCACGTCTCCGTAGACGGTTCACAAATCCAACATTCAGTTTTCAATTTAGGGGCGTTTAAACACCTATGGACGGAGTCGGGGTGGGCTGGACCGGTTCGGCCGGTCCACCCCCTTCAGACCGGCAGTCCGCGGCTCGGCCGCCCAGACTGCCCGGTCCACCGCGGCCTGCAGTTCACCACGTGGGCCGCGCAACTTTACTTGGACCGACACGAGCTAGTCCAGCCCCTTTTCCACGAGACCCGCCAAGCACAGGTTCGGGCCGGCTCTTAGGGTCATGACGGCTCCGATCTCGCATGTCGCACGTCAACCGGCGAAGCCGGTCCGTGCCTCCTGCGGCCTGGACCGCCGGGACACTGCTCGCTCGCCCACCGCCACCTGGGAGCCCACTGCACCGCTGCCTGGGAGCCCGTCGCGCCGCCTCCTGGGACTCCCACCACGCTGCCGACTGGGAGGCCTGCCGCGCCGCCACTTGGGAGCCCGTCGCGCAGCCACCGTTGCCCACCGTACCACCCTAGAACTGCCGGAAATGGGGATTTTTGGCCGGAAAACTTCCCGGGGTCACCCCGGACACACTGAGACCCAAAAATTCGGTTTGAAAGGCTCATCGGAAAGCTCAGATCGATCCCTACGCATCTATGGAATTCACTTGAAAAATAAACAACAATTCGACACTAATATTTTAGTTTAAAGTAGATGTGTAATTTAAAAACGAAACACACGAACCTACCCCACAGGGCGTAGCCCGTCGCTTCATGAACGGTCCACCAGAGCCTCCATCGCCTTGCCTGAGAGGAGGGGGGCTTGGAGGAGGTTGCTCCCTGGTTGGGAGAGCTTCCACCAGGGAGAAATGAAAGGGGAGGGAGTGGGAGGGGTGGGAGTGTTTAAGTAGGTAATTAATTAAAATTTAATTAATTTTTCAAACACCGACCAGTAGGCCCGTACCCGAACTTTTGACGGGGTCGGGGTTAAGCTACCCCTAGTGTAAAATCTACATTCTGAGTGCAACGGAAGTCTCAGAATTTTAATCCAAGCCTCTGTTCAGAAGTTATACAGTTCACGCCCGAGGTCGCTAAATGACAAAAATACCCCTGGTGGCGTTTTCCACAGAAGGGTCATGCCCGTGAAAGTTACACCCCTCCTAGGGTAAATGGCATACTCCGGACTCAATGGTGCTCTCAGTTTTCCCATCCAAGGATCTGTTTAGGAGTTATTCTATTTATTTGGCTTGTCTAGTGTGAACGCACTTAAAATTTAATTTCGGCCACACCGGGGCTTAGAACCATACGCAGTCTGAACACCCTACTCTGAAATAACATCAAGAAAATTTCAAAGTCTTACAGGCTCAAAACCCGAGTTATTACATTATTATTCTCATTTTGAATTGATATAGGAAACACCAAACACTCATTTTTTCTTAAAACACAATGGTGAGGGAAATCTCACCATCTTTAATGAGTTGAGGCACTAGACTCACCTTATTTTTTTACTAAAATTTTCATCATTGATTTTTATACCCCTTTATATTAGCCTCTTCTAAGGGCTAATAGAACCACGCCATTTATTTTCCCTCCCTATAAATTAATGTTGTAAATTGATTCTATATATGTTATTGAAATTCAATCTAGGAATTAAAATTATATCCAGGTACCAGGTCTTCAATTTTTCAGTTAGAAGTGTAATAATTATTACTTCAATTTTTTAGAACCACTATTTCTGGTGCTAATACAGATAGGGTTTCATATGTTGTTCTACTTAGTTCTATGTTCATATATGTTTGTGAACCAATTCTTCAATGAGTTATAATGTTACTTCAGTTCATGTTAGTAGAAATAGATTCTGCATATGTTATTGAAATTAATGCTAGGAATTGTCATCTTTAATTTCTATTCAGGTACCAAGTCTTCATTTTTTCATGTAAAAGGGTATTAATTATTACTTCAATTTTTCATAATGACTATTTTAAACTGATTCTACATATGTTATTGAATATGCATTCTATTTTTTTATGTCATTTAAAAAATAAATGTTACACTAAATGCTATACTAATTTGTCTATCGGTCATCCTGAGTTAGGTAGATACTTTTATTTAATTAATAATTTTTTCTTTATGTGATTTAAATAACCTTTTACCTTTTCCATAATTAAAAAATATATTCTTACCTCATTGAAACTAGTTTTATGTACAAGTCTAAGATTGGGTACATCGTAACAGGGTGTGTTATATATGCAGAGTTCCATGACTAAATCCATTTATTATTGAAATTAGTGTATGTTGTTGATGAATGGATATTTTTTTCTTGGTTATTAATTTAGTAATCTTTGAACCTTTTTTATTTTAATATTCTTTAATATACATGATATATACTTTATTGATATAGCCTTGTGAACTAATTGATAGTATTAATGTTTAGGTTACTCCAAAATGATGATGGATGCAAATCAATATTATCCAAGACATAATTTTATGCTCTCTTCAATGAATTATTTGAATGGTATTCAGGTAAAAAACTCATTTCATACTTTTATTCTAATTTGGAGTTGAAATTCCCTTCTTTTTTAAATTTTTATCTCATGAATATGGTAAACCTAATCATGTAATTCTTCAAAATTTTACAAGAACAGTGGTTATATTATGGTTTCATGTAATAGAGATCTGAATCAAATGTAAACAATTGTAAGTGTCTACCATTACTCTCTATTTTTAATAGATTTGTCTCCCTTATGTTTTTAAGTTACTATATTAATTTTTTGATTAATTTTCTATATTTGTTTTGAAAATATTTATGAAATGGTTGTAATTTATTTGAACTTTAATTCCACTCTCATAGTTCTGAACTGCATAAAACTTCCTTTTGGGTCAATCCCATGTTCATTTGACATCAGGTATAGCGATCGAGTGATTTCTTTAAGACGAGTTTAACATATTTGTTTCAATGGAAGTGACTTTGATAACATATTTAATATTGATCATTTCATCGATCAAGTAGGGATGAGGTTCACATACTGAGACAAGTCCCTCCTCATCTTAAGAAGAGGGTATAAATGGGAGGTGTATTTCATGGCACCCATAAGTTGGTCCAACATTTATTACCATTAGAATCTATTTATTCATTTAATATCATATATCATTACTTTTACAACACATCATTGCTATCCTTTTTTTCTTTCTATTTTTTATTTTTTAATTTTCTTTTCCACACATATTCTTTCTCCCATACAAGAGTATAAATTTTTTTATATAAACAGAGATGATACCTAAATTGAAAATAATAGCCAATCAATAAAGATTTAGAAGCTATAATTTAGTATCAATTTTAGAGCATTAAGTTTCAAAGAACTGAAAGATGAGTTTAGAATAAGTATTATCTAACTTTTATTGGTTTTCCATTTTCCTAATCTCATATGCTATGTTTTTGGATTTTCAAACATATCACTTGCTACTATGTATATATAGTTGTAATGCGTAGTCAAGTGTACCTTTATTTTTTCAAGTAGTTATCTTTTGATTTAATTAAAGACTAGGTTTTTAAAACCCCATAATCCTTTATTTTCATATCAAAGAAGGTGGAAAATGTTGAGGTACAAGACTATAATGTCCTCAAGGAGTTCAAAAATGTAATATTATATATGTTCATTAGATTAAATTCTCATATGGGAATCAATTTAGCATTGATATTTATATTTCTAATGATTTTACAGGGGATCACAAATTATTTGGGGAAGGTAAGAGAGAATTGGTCATAACTTGATCCAGATTTCATCATCATGAGGGATGTAGAAAATAGATTTAATGATACTAGATTATTTTTCTTGAACAACCCTAGTTATTCATTGTTGGAGATCAATCCCAATTTCCATAAGAACTATCTTCATGTTATAATATTATTTTGTCATTATACATAACAAAATGATAAAAATATGTTCTTCCCCAACTGAGTAATCTTGGGTGTAATTTGTCATTTATCAAGTGGATTCTACTCATGTGCTCTCCTCCTCCTATAAGAAATCCAAAGTGGAATCTATGATTAATTATAGAATATAAATCGATATGAGATTACAGATGCTCATGTGAGATAGTCCCTGACATACTATCATCTAATGAGAGCTAGCACCTAGGTCATAGTTTCTTCTCTCGCACTTTATAGTGATTGTATTATTAGTCCTCGATCAGGTTGGTACATAATTACTCAACATAGGCAATCTTTCTATTCCATGAAAATATAATACTGAAACTAGATTCTCAACATGTCTATGACCTGATTTAGTAGAACAAGTTGAATAAATATTTTTAGACAACCATTTTAAGACTAACCGAAATCCATTACTTTCTTTTCATTTTCTATATTAAATAGTATTTACTATTAAATTTATTTCTCTTATTATATTTCATATTCCCATTAGTTTTTTTAGAAAATTTTATTTTTATTTGATTTAAAATATATCTCTTCTTATAAAATTGCATGGGTGTGGGTATTATGCAATGTAGATGTAGGGATTCACAAACTGACTAAGATAGATGCTTCCATGGAGACTTTGAAACATAGTATAGAGGATTAGTTTCAAAAGCTATGAGAAGAGTACGAGGAGAGATTATCACATATGCCAAAACATATAGATTAATTTATGACAAAAGATCATTTTGACAGTATACAGATGGTTCCACAAGTAAAAAAGAAAACAAAAGTATATTCATAATAACTTGTGTTGATATGCATATAATATATAATTTTATATATATTATTGGCTCAAGATATATCTAGTGGACATATTCATGGGTATTTGTTGATCCGGATGAGGATTCACCTGATGCATGAGGTATTTTAAATTACCATTTTGATATTTAATATTTCACTTTAAATTAATAATTTCAATGTGTTTTATATTTCTATATTGTTATAATGAAGAA
This sequence comes from Viscum album, assembly GCA_963277665.1. NCBI lineage: Eukaryota > Viridiplantae > Streptophyta > Magnoliopsida > Santalales > Viscaceae > Viscum > Viscum album. The sequence continues at coordinate 2,025,270,737 of OY728138.1, forward strand.
AAAATATTTCTTGCATTATAGTTTCATAGTCAAAACTCAAACAATGATCCTAAAATTTTATGAAGTCAAAATAAAAAAATATAGAGTCATTTTGAAATGTTTGAGTAGAAGACACACCAATCAGATGTGTCATTTTCTCAGGATGACTGAAAACCCACTTTTAGTGTTTTAAAATCATTAAAAATACATGTAATGGTAAAAACCATAGAAAATGGACTTGTAATGATGTGAAATCATAATACGGTCGTATTTTTATTATTTTTGATTAGTACAAGTAGATGACACATCAATCGGATGTGTGACCTACCTTGAACAATTGAATAATCATTTTTTAAAGGTTTAATGCCCTTTAAAAATGTATGTCAGGGAGTCAAAACCAGCTGAAAGACTGATGAAAGACATGGAATCATAGGAATAAAACCATATAGTTATTTTTTAAATGGTGGAGTATAGGGAAGAATAATCTAAGGTTCAGTTCTCCCAAGATGATAAAAAACACACATTTATTTTTTTTAAACACCAAAACATGTGTTTAACAGTTATATCCATCAAAAACATCCTAGGAATGATTCAAAATCATAGAAAGCCCATATATTTACTATTTATGACATCTAATAGAAGATGAAATATCAATCGCATGTGTGGTCCACCCAGAATGACCGAATAATATCTTTTTAAAGGTTTAACACCCTTTAAAAACGTGTGTCATGGGGTCAAAATTAACTGAATGATCTCCAAATGCTATAAAATAATGAGAAAAAAATGTATGGTGATTTTTGAAATGATAGAATAGAAATAATTTCAGTCCGATGATATATTTTCCTGGGATAACAATTAACGCAGTTTTATAGTTTTAAAACACCAAAACATGTGTTTAATGGTCAGATCCCTAAAAACAACCTTAAAATGATGTGAAATCATAAGAAACCCATATTTATATTATTATTATTGTGTATAAGTAGAAATAAAATCAATTGGATGTGAGGTTTAGCTAAAACAATTGAATAATCAATTTTTAAAGGTTTAATACCCTTTAAAACATGTGTTGGGGTGATCAAAACCAACCTAACAACCTCTGAAGGTCGTGAAATCATAGGAAAACATCTGTACAATAAATTTTAAAAAAATTCAGTAGATAGAATGTCAACCCAAGGTTATGTTTTCCCAAGATGATCTGAAACATACTTTATTGTTTTAAAACACCAAAGCATACATTTAACGGTCATATCCCTAGAAAAAGACCTTAAAATGATGTGAAATGGTAGGAAAATAATATGTGTATTGTTTTTTACATGTCTAAGTAGATGGAACAATAATCATATGTGTTTTCTATCTGAAACAACCAAATAAGAATTTTTTAATGGTTTAACACCATTAAAAAACATGCATTGGAGGGTCAAAACTAAATGAATGATATTTGAATGCCATGAAATAAGATAAAAACAACTATAAATTTATTTTTGAAATGGTGGTGTAAAAAAACATCAATCCAATTTTCTGTTTTCCTGAGATGTCGAGAAACACACTTTTATTATATTAAAATACCAAAACTTTGTTTTAATGGTCAGATAAATAGAAAACAAACTCGAAATGGATAAAAATCCTATAAAAACCTTTTTTATATTATTTTTTACTTTTTCGAGAATACGACATATCGATAATATATGCGGTCTTCCCAAAAAAGACATAATAAAATGTTTTTAAAGGTTTGAAACCCTTTAAAAACATGCATTAAGGGGTCAGAACCAACCAAACTACCTCTGAATATCGTGAAATCAAATGAAAACTACCATATTGTGATTTCTAAAATGTTAGAGTAGAAAGAATGCCAGTCAAATTTTCTGTTTTCCCAAGATGACTAAAAACATAATTTTATTGTCTTAAAACACCAAAACGTGTGTCCAATAGTTAGATCCATAAAAAAACAACCTCATAATGACAAGAAATCAATGGGAAAGTGAATTTGTATCATTTGTAACATTTAAAAGTAGATTTTATTTCAATCAGACATGTTTTCTACTCGAATAGATTGAATAAGTAGTTGTTAAAGTTTTGATGCCCATTAAAAACGTGCATCAAAGGGTCAAAACCAATACAATGACCTTTGAATTTTGTATAATTTGACAAAAATAACCATATATAAACTTGTGAAATGATGGATAAGATAGAATGTCAATATGAGGTTCTGTTTTTCCACAATGACCAGAAATACACTTTTATTGTTTTAAAACACTAAAACCTACGTTTAACGATCAGATCCATAGAAAACATCCACAGAATGATGTGAAATCATAGTAAAACCATATTTTTATTATTTTTTATGTGTATGATTAAAAGGCATATCAATAGGATGTGTGGTCTTCTAGGTACGATCGAATAATTTTTTTTAAAGGTAACACCTGTTAAAAACGTGCGTCAGGGGGGTTAAAACCAACTTAATAACCTGTGAATTCTATGAAATTAGATGAAAAATGTACAATGATTTTTGAAATAGTGGATTAGAAGGAATTTAAATCAGAGTTTATGTTTTCCTAGGATGACCAGAAACACATTTTCACTGTTTTAAAACTCCAAAACACACATTTAAAAGTTATATCCATATGAAACAACATCTAAATTATGTAAAATCATAGGAAACCCCTATTTTTATTATTTTTGACTAGTACAAGTATAAAAAACATCAATCAAGAATGTTGTCTTCGTGAAAAGACTGAATAAACAGTTTTTAAAGGTTTGAGACTCTTTAAAAACATGTAGAAGGGGTCAAAACCAATTGAACTCCCATAAAATGTCATAAAATAAGATAACAACAATTATATAGTGGTTTGTGAAATAGTGGAGTATAAGGAACAAAAATATGAGGTTCTGTTTTCCTGGGATGACCAAAAACACCCTTTTATTATTTTAAAACACTAAAATGTGTGTTTAATAGTCATATCTACATAAAATGATCTTAGAATAGCTTGAAATCATAGGAAATCCATCTTTGTGTAAATTTTTAAATGTGTGAGTAGTGTTCATGTCTATCGAAAATGAAGTATACTCATAACAATAAAATAAGTAGTTTTTAAAGGTTGGACACCCTTCAAAAACCTGTATCGGGCGATCAGAACCAACCAAAGGACCTTTTAATGTCATGAAATTATAAGAAAACAACCATATAGTAATTTTTTAAATGGTGGTGTAGACGAAATTTCAATATGATTTTTTTCTCAAGATAACTGGAAACACACTTTTATTATTTTAAAACACCAAAACATTCATTTAACATACAAATCCATAACAAAAGACCTTTTAATGATGTTAAATAATAAGAAAAATATCTTTGTATTATGTTTGACATGTATGAATAGATGAAACATCAATCAGACATTCAATTTCCCTGGAATGACTAAATAAACAATTTTTAAAGGTTTGACAGCCTTTAAAAACATACATTAGAGGGACAAAATCAATCGAACGACCTCTAAATACTATGAAATTTGAGGACTACAACTATATAGTGATTTTTTTTAAATGGAAAAACATCAATATGATGTTTTGTTTTCTTAAGATGATTGAAAACATAATTTCATTGTTTTAAAATACCAAAACACATGTTTAACGATCAGATCCCTAGAAAAAGACCTCATAATGATGTGAAATCATATTAAAACCACGTTTTTATTATTTTTTATGTGAACAAGTAGATTAAATTTCAATCGGACTCTTGGTATGCCCAGAATGACCGAATAATAAGTTCTTAAAGGTTAGATACCCTTTAAAAATGTGTGTTAAGGGGTAAAAACCAACCATATGACTACCAAATGCCATGAAATCATAATAAAAAACTATATAGTGATTTTTAAAATATTGAAGTATATGAAACATAAATACGAGCTCCTATTTTCCCAGGATTTCAAGAAACACACTTTTATTATTTTAAAACACAAAAACATGAGTTTAACGGTTAGATCCATATAAAATGACCTCATAATTATGTTAAATTATAATAAATACATATTTTTATTATTTTTGACATGTAAGATTAGAAAATACATCAATCATACATGTGTTATTCCTGGAATGATCAAATAAGCATTTTTAAAGGTTTATTTCCCTTTAAAAACATGCATTAGGGGGTCAAAACCAACTGAATGAATTTTGAATGCTGTGAAATCAGATGAAATAAATTAGAGTAATTTTTGAAATTGTGGATCATATAGAATGTAAATCCAAGATTCCTTTTTCTTAGGATGACTAGAAACACACTTTTATTATTTTTAAACATGAAAACTTGCATTTAATGGTTAAATCCATAAAAATTACCTCATAATTATGTAAATCATAGTTTAACCATATTTTTAAAAATTTTGATGTGTATGAGTAGATGAAACATTAATGTCATGACTCGTCCCACGGGGCCCGGACGTGACTACCCCAGGCCCACCTTCCATAGGTCAAGGGTTGGTGACTAGAATCTGAAGGCTTTTCCCAAATAGTGAAGGAATTACCTTAGAGATCTATACACACTCAAAAATGTAAACTCAAGTAAAAAACCAATAAAATTAAGGTATAACCTTGAGAGTAAAGTACAACCACACGTACAATTATAAACTGAAAATAGTGTGCTGGAATACAAGGACTAGGAACTTAAAAGAAAGTAAACAACTGTTGCATCTGCCCTGGAGGTCTACACAGAGGGTAGTAGTTGTAATTCTAAAGTTGAAGAAGAGGATCTCGACTGCTCCTATTGCACCAACCTTCACCAAGTCTCGAACCACCAAAGTCTGCCTCGGAGTGTCAGTAGTCTGCACTAGACCCACACGTGCATGCGGATCCCATGTAGGGGTGAGTATAACAATACCCAGTAGGGGACCCCAAGACCCCCAAAGGTCTCTCAGTAATCTAAAAAATGAAAACATCATAAGAAATACCATAAAGGTAATATCAAAAGCATGATCTAAATCATGAAACACAAAGCAAAAGAGATAGCTCACTCTAATGGTATAACTTCAAGGTTACTAGAATAGGGATGACTAGTCTTAAATCCATATCATCCTATCTATAGTAACTATACTACTGACCTGTGTAGGTCACTGTATGCTGGCCTGCATTGGTTAATGGATGATGACCCGTATTTTTCGCTGGTGCTGACCTGTATTGGTCGTTGGTGAAAACTCATATTGGTCATTGGGGTTAACCCCTATTGGTTGCTGGTGATGACCATTATTGGTCGCTAGTACAGAGGTGGGTATGATTAGTTGTACAGTTAGATCATCCCACTTTGTAGTTTCTGATGCTAACCCATATTGGTCACTCTTCTTCTTCATGTCACAACCATCCATCGGATTCTCACACGAAGCACTCCTGATCTCTGGAAGACTCCACTCCTCAAGAAATCAGTCATATTGTTGGGCAAAAATCCCTCAAGGTAGCATTGCAGCATTTTTGGGTTGATTGTGTTTGTTGACAAAGAAGGTTTCCATGGAGAATTGTCGAGTTCCCGAGAATTTGTTGACATTCCATGTTGACAAAGAACTTTGACAAAGGAAAGGACGATCTGGAGGCGGTACAAAAGAGCAGTACAAGGTGGCGCCGTTTTCCAGTGTTTGCCAAATTTTTGGGCCTGAAAATCGCCAATGGAAAATGGAGTGATATGTTGTTGGCAAAGGTTGAGGAGAGAGAAATGAAGGAGGTGTGCAGAAAAATCAAGCGTGGCGCGCAAAACTAGAGGGTTGCGCGAAATCTTGAAGTGTGGCGCGCAAAACAGCGGGTTGCGCGAAATTGTATTTCGCGCAAAAGATGTTTCAAGGCCGAAAGCTTGAAAATCGGTAAAGGCATGAGGCGCGCGAAATTTTGGAGGCGTGCGCGGAAAATTGAAGTGGCGCGCGAAATAGCAGATGAAGTATTTCGCGCAAGAGGTGTTACGAGGTCCGAAGCTCGTAAAATGGCAAAGGCATGAGGTGCGCGAAATTATGGAGCAGTGCGCGGAAAATGGTTGTGCGCGGAAGATTAGTATTTCGCGATCAACGCGGATTACGCGCTCAAGGAGGGTTTTTCGCGCGGGGTCGATTTTGCCTATAAATATGAAGTGACCCTCCTCCATTCAGTAGAGTTCAAGACATAGAAAATACCCGAGCTCTGGTTCGCGAAATTGAAGTTAGAAGTGTGTTGCGCGTAAACTTAAAGTTTGCGCGTAAAGTCAGATTGCGCGAAAAGCAAAGGCTGCGCAGAAAGTTTGAGTTGGCGCGTAAAAGGAAGGTTGCGCGAAAAGTGGATTTCGCGCAAAGGCAGTGAATTGCGCGCAAGGCAGTTTCCAGGCTGCGCGTAAAATTTGGAGGTTGCGCGAAAAAGGAATTTCGCGCAAAGCATAGAAATTGCGCGCAAGACACCGTAAGGGTTGCGCGTAAAAATTGAGGTTGCCCGGTACATCCGGTGCAAAGTGAGATTCATCTGCGGGTGAAAGTTGGACTTCAACAGAGCATCTACATACAGAGGAAGATGCATTCCTTCATGGAAATGAAGAGACCTACAGGTCTATAAACTGTGAGTGAATCCCTTCCAAGAGCAGTGAGCTTAGGAAGAGGAAGAAGGTGTTCCTCTCCACCGGCAGTGAGCCAGAGAGAGAGAAACAGGGAGTGACCCTTGGGAAAGCAGTGAGCTGACCCTAAACATTGTAAAGGCAGTGAGCCTGGGCATAGAAGTGATCTAGCCCGAACATTGTAAACCACAGCTAGTGAAGTTAGTGGATCTTGGTACGAACCGGCAACTTGTCGGCGTATGCTCCTTGGACGTAGCCCTTAGTGGTGAACCAAGTAAAAATCGCTGTGTCTGCCTGGTCGCTTCTCTGCATTGCACTCAAAGCATTATCATCAGATAAACTTGAAAAGAACTGAGCATAGTCTACACACAAGAGCAAACAAAGTGACCCTTGTAACAAAGTGGTCAAGATCCAGTGGGGCAGGAAGTATTTTGAAAAGAATATCCATACCCTGATTCACCCCCCCTCTCAGGGTACATAGGCCCCTATTGGCCCTAACACATATTTCAACTAGTAATGAGTCTTGAAAAAAGAATACCCAATGGTCTACCCCGTCATATGGGTCCCAACGTGACAGACGGTGCGTCGATCAGACACCTAGTCTGTGAGATATGGGCACTTTTCCTAAAAAGGGCCTGGTTGGATTCAAGTATGATCCAACTTAGGTTGCATGTCAAACTCCATCAAAACTCACTTATATTATCACCAAATGACAGCCTTTTCACAAGGGTCCTAATGGCACAGACGGCACGTCAATCAGATGTCTGGTCTGTTAGTTACACCCCTTTCTATGAAATGGGGGTGATCGCACCTTAGTCCCACCCAGCTCAGTCATGATCGTCGAAATATGCAGACCAATTCCCAAAAGGGGTCCCAATGACACTGATAGTGTGTCAAATGGACACTCAGTTCGTCAGTTCTGGGTGTTTCTTTATTGGGGGGACGGTTGGGTCTGGGACCGGTCCAACTCGGTCAGGTCGGCCCGACGCAACGGGTCCTGGGGTCTACCTGACCCCGCTCGGGTCCGGACTGTTAAGGTTCAGCCCTGTTCATTGGGTCCGGCCCATCAAGGTCGGCCCGGATGGTTTGTGGGCCCGGGCCGCGGTTGGCCCGTCCCGCCGGGTGGGGCTCAGCCCACCCGTGCTGGTCCGCTAGGCCGTAGGTTCGGCCCGTGTCTGACCCACATCTGCCTGATGGAGGACTGTTTCTCCAACTGGCCCCATGGATGTGGGGTTGCTTTGTCCGACCGGTGGGGCATTGCCCCACCTCGTGCAACAGTCGGCCATATGGTCGACCGGTCTCCAGCCAACGCAGCGTGGCACCCCCCCCCCCCCTGCCACGGCCCGCAGCCCGTGACTGCTACCCCCTACGGGTGCCCGCCCTTCTCCCGCACGGCTGGCTCGGGTCGGATGCCTCTGTCCACGACGGCGCGTGACGACGAGCCTCCTCCCCAACACCTGCGTCCTGTTGTCGCGGGCCTCCTCTAGCCACCACCGTCGGCATGGCGTGCTGGCAGTTCTTTCCGCGGGCCATCGGACGTGATCCATTGGTACGTTCTTGGTGTCGTTTGTGCCTATAGGCCTCTCAAGTTTTTGTCATCACACATGACCATCTACCTCATGTTTCCGTCAAATTGGGAAAATCAACCCTGAAGAATGCAATGATAAATGAATCGGCGGAGGGTCCGATCCATGTTCATTTGGCCCTCACCCTCTGTGTTAGCATTATAACAAGAAGGAAAATTATTCATTAGATTTAAATAATTTTAAACCACATTCAAACATAAACCCCATACCTAGATGAGACATCTTCTAGCAATGATCTACATAACCTCCTTCATCGTTGTCGTCGGTTCGTGATTTGATGGTGCTCGTCACTGCTCGCTGAATCTGGTCTCGTCCTCCGGGTGGTTCTTCACCGGCTTCTATCATTCTTCGTAGAGGAAGAAATATTTCGGCAATTATTCAGTCTCGGATCACCACCGCCCAAGCTTCCGTCTCCCTTGGTAGAATGTGTCGCGTCACTCTGCCAGAGGTTCCTCGCTTGAAGAAGTCGTGTCAAGACTCCACCTCGAGCCTCACTTAAATAGGAGGGGGTAAATGTGAGTAACGCATTGAATAATTAATGAGGTTCATTAAATGAATTAATGAACCTCTTTTAATTCACAACGGTGGAGTTTCATAGTTGACGAGTCAAGCCATTAGATGGCTTGACAAGTCACTGGTCCTACCACTACTGCTCATACATTGGATAAAAAGAAAATAAAATAACAATTGCATGTTATTTTATTATTCTTTAAAAATTCCAAAAACTATCTTTTTCTCCCAACCAACTGTTGTCGAAGTGAAGCTTCCCTTAAGAGAATCTAAGAGTTATGGATTCAACAGTGCTCTCAGATTTTAATTCAGAGCACTAGTTCATAAAATAGAAAATTTCACTCGTGCGTTAACTGAACGTACCTAAGAAAAGTTCAAGAATTCATTCCAGGCACACCGGTCCTTGGAATCATGCACCATCAATTTTCTTAGACTCGTAATAATCCTAAATAATTAAAAAATCATGGAATTTTCTAGGTCTTTACATTCTCCCCACCTTGGGGATTTACGTCTCCGAAAGCCACACAAGGATACACAAACAAAGAGGGGTATTGGGCACTCATATGAGCCTCTCACTCCCATGTTCTCTCCTAGAGATTACCATGCTACCACAGAATGCACACCAGAGGTATCGACCACTCATGAAGGATATTCTCCTATCGATCCTCTATCTCCACCGAGTACTCCGCAAAAGTCGCACCATCATCAATCTTCATCTCGCCGTGGTTGATGATGTGATATGGGTCATGCACGTATCTCCTCAGTAGGGATATGTGGAAGATGTCGTGCACCCTCTCCAACTGCGGTGGTAGTGCCAAGCAGTACGCCACCTTTCCAATCCTATGAAGTATCAGGAATGGTCCAATAAACCTCGGTGAGAGTTTGGTGCCTCATCCAAATCTCTGTAGTCCCCGTCGATGAGAGACTCACAAGAATATGTGGTCCCCCTCCTAGAACTTCAGTTCTCTTCTTCACCTATCAGTATAGTACTTCTGTCGGCTATGTGTAGTCTTCATCCACTCATGGATGACCTGCACCTTCTTAGTGGTAGCCTGTACCATCTATGGGCCCACAAGTTCTGGCTCTCCTAGATCCGTCCAACATAAGGGCAATCTGCACAGTCGTCCATACAACGCCTCAAAAGGGGCCATACCAATTTTGGAGTGATATCTGTTGTTGTACGTGAACTCCACCAAGGGTAGGTGGTCCTCCCAACTATGACCAAAATATAGGACACATGCACAAAACATGTCATCCATGGTCTGGATGGTCCACTCAATCTGACCATCTGTCTACAGGTGAAAATCTATGATCAAGAGAATCTGAGTCCCGAAAGCCTCCTACAATCCTTTCCACAACTGGGATGTTAAGCATGCATCACAGTCTGAGACTATCGTCGAATGCACCCCGTGAAGTCACACGATCTCCTGAATGTAGAGACGTCCTAAGCTCTCTACTGAACCCTTCTCTCAAATAGCAAGGAAGTGGTCTGACTTGGTGAGTTGGTCAATGATCACTCAGATGGTATCGTGCCCTATGTATGTATGTGGTAACCCTGACACGAATTCCATCGATATCCCTTCCCACTTCCACTCTGGTATCTCTAGGGGTTGGTTCAAGCCTGCTGGTACCTGGTGCTTGGGCTTCACTTGTTGTCAAGTGAGGCATCTAAAAACAAACTTTTCCATAGCTTTCTTCATCCCTAGCCACCAGTATTGGCGCTGGAGGTCCTGATACATCTTCATCACGCTTGGATGTACTACCAAGGGGGATTTATGGAACTCACTTAGCACCTCCTCTCGTAGCGGCACTGGTAAAACTCTACATCCTCTAAAAAGGATAGCATGCTCCCCATATTCAGAATATCCATTAGGTGCGTGGCCTGAGGATATATGGGCATGTGTAGTCTCGCAGCTTCTATCTTTTAGTTGTGCCTCCCTGACTCGGTTAAAGAGTGGAGTGGAAACTACCATCAACTGGAGGTATATTTTCTCATCTCTATCCACGTAGGATATCTAAAGCAAGGCTAACTTCTCTGAAGCCTCATTCAGTGGCTACGAACTCAATCTCTGTCTAAGTGTATCTGCCACTACATTCCCCTTCCAAAGAGTATAGACTATCTCAAAGTCATAGTCTTGGAGGAATTGTATCCAACATCATTGTCTCATATTCATATTTTTGGTGTAAAGATATATCTGAGAATCTTGTGGTCTGAGTAAATAAAGAACTGCTTGCCCATCAAGTAGTATCACCACATATTCAGTGTGAATACTACTGCTTCCAACTCCAATTTGTGAGTCGCATAATTCTGCTCATGATGCCTTAGTTGTCATGAGCCATAAGAAATCACTACATCATACTACATCAGGAGGCAACCAAGTCCAGTCCCTGATGCATCACAATAAACCACATAGTCAGTGCCCTCCTGTGGAAACCTCAGGATGGGAGCGATGTTCAAGCTCTACCTTAACTATTGAAAGCTACGTTGGCATGTCTATGACCATAGGAAGGGTTTCCCCTTCTTCAAGGAAATCATAGGTGCTTCTACTCTTGATAAATCGGTATGAACCTCCGATAATAGCCTGATAATCCAAGGAAGCTCCACACCTTAGTAACACTCATGGGTGGCTCCCAATCAAGTACTACCTCGATCTTCGTTGGATCCACTACAACTCTAGCCTCTGAGATGACATGTCCCAAGAAGTGGACCGTTCATATCCATAACTCACACTTCAAGAGCTTCCCATATAACTGGTGCTCCTATAGTGTGTTCAGAACTATCCTCAAGTGTACAGTGTGCTCTTCCTCGGATGCTAGGTACACCAAGATGTCGTCAATGAATACCACCACAAAGAAATTGAGGTATGGATGGAAGATCCTATTCATGAGCCCCATGAACATTGTTGGAGCATTGGTCATGCTGAAATGCATCACCAAGAACTTGTAATGACCATACTGACATCTGAAGTTTGTCTTCAGTATGTTCTCATCTCGTACCCTGGGCCGGTGATAGCCTGATCTGAGTTCTATCTTCGAGAACCACTTCGCTCCTTTCAACTAATCAAATAGATCATCAATCCTTGATATAGGATACTTGTTCTTCATGATCACCTGGTTTAGGCACCGGAAGTCCATGCATAGCCTCAAACTTCTATTTTCCTTCTTGGAAAACAACACCAGGTATACCCATGGAGAAACACTGGGACTTATGAATAACTTCCTCTATAAGTTATCTAAATGTACCCTCATCTCCCTAAGCTCTGTAGGGTCTATCTGATATGATGGTGTAGATATCGGTACTGTTCCTGGGTACAGTTCAATGCGGAAGTCTACCTCTCTGCGAGGAGGTAGTCCTGGGACATCTTCTCGAAAGACGTCCTCATACTCATCCACCGCCACTCGAAACCATGGACTCGCCTCATCCACCATGTAGAAGGTCATACAAGATGGCTGATATGTAATCAGTTGTAACCTCCTGAGTGCAAGTCCATCTCATGCTGATCTGTTTTCCTTCTCACCAACAAAGAAAAACTGGCCTCTATCTCTGCGCGTACATCACACTTTACGTCTCAAGCAGTCAATCTGTGTGTGAATTGCTGATAGCTAGTCCATGCTTAGAATGGTTTCATAGGGCTTAAATGCCATTACTATAAGATCCCATCTGAAACTCTCTCCTCTGAGAGTAAGATCGCACTGTTGGCACCAGTGTGTGACCACTGAATCTCCTCCCATAAGAGTATCCAAAAGAAAAGGTCGAGCTAAAAGATCAGTCGAAATCTCAGAGTCCTAAACTAAGTATGTGTCAAGGAAAGAATGGATAGCATCTGTGTCGATAAGAACTACTGATAAAGTAGAGAATATAAAGATTGTACCTCGTATCAACTCAGGTATGTTAGGATTGTGAGCCTCTATTTCCTGTAGCTGGGCCTATCCCCTTCCACCTACTCCCTGATCTCGTGGTGGACCGCATGTGGGTGGTGGTGGTGGTTCTTGGTGACCCCAATCACCTCCCGTTGCACGTCCTGCTCCCCTGCCTCATCCACTGCTTGGCTGATGCTCATGCTCCTTCCACTTTTTCTACCTCGGTGGCCCCTCCACCATCTATCAATCATACGCACAGGGAGTCAGATAGTCATGATCTCTTTGACCATATCCCCTACTGGAAAAATATATCATGCCTCGCTGGTGGATCCCTCGGCCTCCCAAGCCTCGCACCTCTGACCCTGCATCCCGGGGTCACCCTCCGGAAGGTCTAGCCCACTTGGGATTCTGCTTTATCTGTCTACTGCTAACTGCAGATGACTTTGTTTCCTGTTGTCCTGTAGGGGCTCTCACTGTCGATGTCAGCTCAGTAAAGAATCTCTCCATCAGCAAAGCTCACTCTAGCACCCCAACCTGTGTCGGGATGCTGAGAGAAACTATTTCAGCTCTAATTTCTCATAGGATCCCCTACTCAAAGGTTTGATCCCTAAAGTAAGGTCCTCATACCATGTTGGGGGAGTATTGGGAGAGGTCATTAAATATCACCGAGTACTGATCCATAGTTTGACTACCCAGCTGTAGATGCAGCAGCTCCTGAATACGCATAGAGCATAGTGTCATTGGCACAAACTTTTCCCTGAAAAGGCTCTCAAAGTCCAGCCAAGTGAGGGTCATCTCCTCATGCACCTAGAGCTTCGAGCTCCACCATCATCCTGCCGATCCCTGAAGAAGGCTAGCGGCCAAGATCTCCATCTGCTCGGCGAGTGTCTCTACTAAGCAAAAGACCCACAAAACCACCTCAATTCAATCCTCGACTACATGGGGTTATGTCTAACCTCGAAACCTCAGAGGCCTCTGTATCTGGAACTCATGAAATGTGCTCATCCAGTGTGCATGATTCAACGGTAGCATATGCTTCTCAACAGGTGGTGGTGGTGTTGGTACACCACCCGAAGGTTCCATCACTGTGAGTAGTCCCAGTATAGATTCCTTGTCGCTCGATGGGACACTGTCACGATCTCTAACTGAAATCCTGACGGGCTTTCTTTGTGGAGGCATCCTGTAAGAAATAGATGTTCCACAGTCAATAAGTTATACCTGGTGATATAACTCATGAAATATCCAAAAAACTTTTCAAAACACTAGCAACCATTGTTTTCATGTACAGGGTCAATAAATAAAATTTAGGGCCTTGGTGTATGGATACATTGGCTACCTCACCAACACCAGATTCCCTGTACTAAAAACCAAACTCAAGACACTTTACACCATTTCCTCATTAAATTTAGACTCTTAGTTATTCCGGTAGAACCAGCCTGCCTCTGATACCACTTTGTCACGACCCATCCCACAGGGGCCAGACGTAACTTCCCTAAGCCCGCCTTCCATAGGCCAGGGGTTGGTGACTAGAACCTAAAGGCTTTTCCCGAACAGGAAAGGCATTTCTTTATAGACCTGTACACATTAAAAAAGGGAAACTGAAGTAAACAACCCCTAAAAGTGAGGTATAACCATGAGACTAAAGTACAACCATAAGTACAGATATAAACTAAAAACAGTGGGCTGGAATACAATTCCTGAAAACTGAAAAGAAATTAAACAGTTGTTGGATCTCCCTGGAGCTCTACATGGAGGGTAGTAGCTGTAATTATGAATTTGAAGAAGAAGATTTCGACTACTCGCATCGCACTAAGATCCACCAAGTTCTGAACCTCCAAAGTCTGTCTTAGAGCATCACTAATCTACACCAAACACACATGTGTGGGAAGAGCCCATGCAGGGGTGAGTATAACAATACCCAATAGGGAACCCTGAGACCCCCAAATGTCTCTCAGTAATCCAAAAAAGAAAACATCACAATAAATACCAAAAATGTAATATCACAAGCATGATTTAAATCATGAAGCACAAAGAAAAAGAAATAGCTCACTATAATGGTTTAACTTAAAGGTTATTTGGATAGGGATGACTAGTCATAAATCCATATCATCCTATCCATAGTAACTCTACTGATGACTCGTATAGGTCATTGTATGTTGACCCGCATTGGTCGCTAGATGATGACCCGTATTGGTCACTGGTGTTGACCCGTATTGGTCATCGGTGCTGGCCCATATTGGTCACTGGTGCTGACCCATATGGGTCTCTGGTACAGAGGTAGGGATGATTAGTCATAAAACTAGATCATCGCACTCTATAGTTTCTGATGCTGACCCGTATTGGTCGCTCTTCTTCATCATATCACAGCCAGCCACTAGATTCCCGCACGAAGCACGCCTGATCTCCAAAAGACTCTGCTCCTCAAGCCATTGTTCAAATTTTAATCAGTACAAATTCCAATAAAAAGAATACCCAAGGGTTCTCCTCGTCATAGGGCTCCCAACATGACAGAAAAAATGTTGATCAGACACCTGGTATGTGAGATATGGGCACTTTTATAAAAAGGGATCGGTTGGATTCAAGTCTGATCCAACCTAGGTCGCATGTCAAACTCCATAACAATTCACTTAGAGTATCTCCAAAGGTCCTCCTTGTCACAAGGGTCCTAATTCCATAGACGGCACGTCGATCGGATGCCCGGTCTGTTGGTTACACCCCTTCCTATGAAATGGGGGTGATCGTACCTCAGTCCACCCCAGCTCGGTCAGGCCCGTCGGAATATGCCAAAAGGATTGATTCCCAAAAGTGGTCCTAACGGCACTGATGGCATGTCAAATGGACACCTGGTTCGTCAGTTACAGGTGTTTCTTTATTCAGGGGCTGGTTGGGTCTGGGCCCGGTCCGACTTGGTCAGGCTGGCCCGACGCAATGGGTCCTGGGGTCTACCTGACATAGCCTAGGTCCAGTCCGTTATTGGTCAGCCTGGTTCACTGGGTCTGGCCTATCAGGGTCGGCCTGACTGGTTCGTGGGCCTGGTCCGCAGTTGGCCCGGTCCGCCGGGTGTGGCTCGGCCCACTCGCGCTGGCCCATTGGACCGCGGGTCTAGCCTATTCCGCCTGATGGAAGACCGTTTCTCCAGGTGGCCTTGCGAACACGGGGTCGATTAGTCTGGTCGGTGGGGCGTTTTCCCACCACGTGCAACGGTCGTCTAGATGGTCAACTGGTCTCCAACTGATGTGGCACGGCACGGGGTCGCGCCGCTCCCTCCTGTCACGACTCGCTGGACATGGCTGCTACCGTCGGTGGTGCCTGCAGGCACCGCCCTTCTCCCGCGTGGCCGGCTCAGGCCGACCGCCTCTGACCACCATGGCATGTGATGGCATGCTGCCTCCCCACCGCTAGTGACCGATTGTTGCGGGCCTCTTCCAGCCACCGTTGGCCGCCGCTGGCATGGCGTGCCGATGGTTCTTTCTGCGGGCCACCAGATGTGCTCTGGTGGTCTGTTCTTGGTGTCGTCTATGCCTATAGGCCTCTTGGACTACCACTGTCACAGCATGACCCTCTACCTCGCATTTCTATCAAATCAGGAAAATCGACCCCGAAGAATGCAATGATAAATAAAGAGGCAGAAGGTCCAGGCCTTGTTTGTTTGACTCGCTACCTCCGCGTTAGCATTATAACAAGCAGGAAAATTATTCATCACATTTCAATAATGTTAAACCACATTAAAACATAAACCCCTACCTGGATGAGATGTCTTCTGACGATGATCGAAGGAACCTCCTTCCTCGTTGTCATCGGTTCGTGATTCGGTGGCGCTCGTCACCGCTCGTTGAATTCAGTCTCATCCTACAGGTGGTTCTTTGCCGGCGTCTATCATTCTTCATTGAGGAAGAAATCCGTCGGCGTTTCATCAGTCCTGGATCCCCACCACCTGAGCTTATATCTCCATCAGTGGAAGGTGTCGCGTCACTCCTCTAGAGGTTCCTCTCTTGAAGAATTTGTGTTGATACTCCACCCTGAACCTCACTTAAATACGAGGGGGGAAGGTGAGTAATGCGTTGAAGAATTAATGTGGTTCATTAAATAAATTAATGAACCTCTTTTAATTCACAACGGTAGAGTTTCGCAGTTGATGAGTCAAGACATTAAATGGATTGAAAAGTCACTGGTCCTGCCACCGCCGCTCATCTGTTATAGAAAAAGGAAATAAAATGACAATTACATGTTATTTTATTATTCTTTAAAAAGTCCAAAAGCTATCTTTTTCTTCCGACCAATTGCGGTCGAAGTGAAGCTTCCCTTAAGAGAATTCTGGTGTTGTAGATTTAACGGTGCTCTCAGATTTCAATTTAGAGCACCCGTTCAGAAAATAGGAAACACCACCTGCATATTTACTGAACGTACCTAAAAAAAGTTTAGAAATTCATTATGGGAACACCGGGCCTCAGAATTACACTTCGTCAATTTTTGCAGACTCATAATAATCCCAAATAATTAAAAAAATCATGGAATTTTCCAGGTCTTTACAAATTAGACATGTGGCCTACTTGAAATAACTAAATAAGTAGTTTTTCAAGGTTTTATGCCCTTTAAAAACATGCATCAGAGGGTCAAAATGAAAAAAATGACCTCCAAATACCATAAAATCAGAAAAAATATACATAATGTGATTTGTGAAATTTTGGAGTAGATGGAATTTCAGTATGAGGTTTTGTTTTACCAATATTACCAGAAACACACTTTTATTGTCTTAAAACATCAAAAAACATGTTTTGTAGGTTCTCAGCACAGCAGAAGCACAGGAGGGGCAGTGACCAACTTTTCTTTTTTTCCATAATCAATGATAAATTTTAGATCTATAAGATGATTAATTCCATGATCGTCAGAATTGAATCAAAGAATAAGAAAGGGATAGATAACTCAGAACCAAGAAAGAGGGGATCAACACGTGTTGTTTATAATTAATTTAATTAAATAAGAATTACCTACAAGGTTATTATTTCTCCATTGATGTGTTAGGTCATAGATCTCCAGTGCGCCACCATTGTTTTTTAGAATCCAATCATTGAATTCCTCTAGCGGTTATCCACATGTGTTCCATAAATCTTCGGATTTCACTGAAGGAGTCTCTGAGTGCTAGCATGAAAGATCCTTGTACTTGTGACGTTCGCCTTCGATTGCATTGAAAATCACTTCCAAAGAATTCTCCTTGATTCATTAGAGGATGATCTCTCTTATTCTTGAGAGAGTTCTTAGAGAGGGATAAACTCTCTAGGGTTGATATATTTTCTCCAATCCGTTGTTCACAACGATTTGCTTGGCTAGTGTAATGAGAAAATAATCATAATTTGGTATTTATATGGATAGGGTTAAAATAACATAATTGAACAAGTTCCCTTATTTATTTTATTAATCCTAGCAAAACCCTATGTCAAATAATAATAGTGTTATTATTATTATTTCTTGACACATGCATAACTTGTGAATTATAATTAAATATTATTTTATAAAAAAATATTCAATATTATTATTTCTCATTGGACCCTTGAACTCGGTCTTCCAATCCACCACCATATTTATTGGACCTTTAATAATGTCTATTTATTCATTAAATAAAAATCACTTCATTATTCACCAATAAATATATAAATATTATATTCACTTGTAGTGAATAAATATTTATTAAATATTCTGCCCACAATATATTCTCTCGAATAACTAGTGTCAAAATAAATGTAATCAAGAATCCATGAATAATTATTAAACCAAAACTGGGAATAATCTTAAATTAAATTGTTAAATAATAAATAATATATTATTTATATGAGATTTTGGATACACTTAGTGTGTGACCCTCTAGGCCTCCTTCTCAGTGGCATTAGGAAGATCAGCCTAAAGTCTAATGTTAGCATCTAGAAACATGACAAGACACTCATAGAGAAAGAATTTAATGTCGCAATGACATGTCACCTCATACTAATGCTTACCATGTAATATAATACCTTTATCATAATATCTCAAATCGAGCAGGTTGCATGCTAGTGTCATCAACCTATATGCTTGATATCTCTTTCTTTGACTTTCTATAAATAAAATTTTCCAATTGATAACCATGTCCATGGATTTATTTAGGTTATATCATTTCTATCAAAGGTCTTGAGATATTATCTTCCATTAAATAATAGAAGGGATAAATCCTTTCTCGCATTATTCATTAATGTAATATTATTTGTGATGTACCCAACATATCATACCTCACCACGAACATCTATCAACACAATTTTTGTAAATACATCTAAGTATGTGAATCATAATACTCATTAATTGTAATCTTAAATTATAAGGACCAATACACATGTCTACATATAGGAACATCCAATGACACATAGAAATGTGGATTTTCTACTGGCGGGTCTTGTTCTCATAATATCCTCCTAGACATTACCAAGGGAATACACCATGAGAAGGTGCCTAAAAGTCCTATGAATATCCACCCCTGATATCATGTATCATTTGTGTCCCTAAAATGATATCATCCATCTATAGAACATATATTCAAGAATAGTGTCATAGCATTTCTGGGTTCTCATCATAATAGGGATCTGCTATGATATTTTAGTGAAAAAGCTACTCTTATTCCATTATAACTTTTTATGTCACGCAAAAGAACAATCATGATGTGATAATGAATTTATTAATATTCAAAAACATGAATAAATGTTATCATAAAGTAAACAATAATTTGGTTCTAAGGCACCATCTCCAAAAAAACTCCCACTTTCATTAGAGACATCTACTAACAACCTTCAGTTTGCTAGCTCTCACGTGATATTCATGCTTCTGCTGAGATATTCCTTTAGTCAAGGGGTATGCCATTTTCTCTTCTATGGGTACTCTTTTTACTAAAAATTCACCCCTCTAATAGAAATCCCTCAAGAGTTGATACTTATGGAGTATTTTATTTGTCTGTTGGTGTGACCTTGGCTCTTTTTCAAGATCCACCACTATAGTATTATCATAATATAATGTGATAGGGTCTTTAATTATAGGTACAACATCATGATACTAGAAAAAGTTCTGAATCTAAATAGATTTTTTGGTTGTATCAGAAGTCACTATATACTCAGACTCCACTATAGAATCAGTGACAACTGGCTTCTTTTAACTCTTCCATCTCACAGTTCCTCTGTTGAGACAAAAAACATATCCTGATTGCAACTTCAGAAAATTCTGATCTGTCTGAAAACCAGCATCAGCATACCCTCTAATAAAAAGATCCTTATCTCCTCCATACATCAAGAACATATCCTTAGTTCATCTCAGATATTTAAAGATGGTCTTAATATAAATCCAATGTTGTTATCCTGGATCTACTTGATTTCTTCCTACCATACTCAATGCATAGGCAACATCAAGTCTATTACATTACATGGCATACATGACTGATCCTATCACTGAAGCGTATAGGATCTTGCTCATTCTATATTTCTCTTATTTTGTTTAGGAAACATTTTATTATAAATATGTAAACCATGTGACACTAGAACCAATCCCCTCTTGGATTGTTCCATACTCAATATATTTAGTATCTGGTCAATATATGTACTTTGACTTAGTCCAAGAAGCATCTTGGATCTATCACAAATGATCTTGATCTCTATAATATAGGATGGTTCACCTAAGTCCTTCATGGAGAAACACGTGTTTAATAAGTCTTTAATAGATTACAATATTGGAATGTAATTTCCAATAATTAATATGTCATAAACATATAATACTAGGATAAAGACATCATTCCCATTAAACCTTTTGTAAACACATGGATCACATTCACAATTAATGAAACCAAATTCTATTATGGCTTCATCAAATCGAATGTTCAATGACCTAGTTGCTTGCTTCAGTCTGTAAATGGATTTTTGAAACTTGAAAACCCTTTTGGCATTACCTGGTATCACAAACCCTTCTAGTTTTGTCATATAAACATCTTCCTAAAGGTTCTTGTTAAGGAATGCAGTTTTGACATCCATCTACCAAATATCATAGTCATGGTAAGATTCAATGGAAAGTATGATTCTTATATATTTAAACATGGAATCAATTTAAATGGTTTCATCGTAGTAAATACCTTGACATTTTTTAAAACCTTTATCCACTATCCTTTCTTTATAGGTAGTTACTTTTCCTTCCATGTCCAGTTTTCTCTTGAATACTCATTTACACCCAACAGGCTTTACATCTACTAGTGCATCTACTAGAACCTAAAATTGGTTCTGATACATGGAATCTATCTCAGAATTAATAGCTCTTATCCATATTTCATCTTCTGAGCTCTCTACTTCTTCTTTTTATGAGATAGGTTCATCATTCTCAACCAATAATGAGTCACCTTCATTAGTGACTAGAAAACCATATCTTCCTAGTTCTCTTACCTCTCTTATGATCCTACACAGTACTTGTTTATCAAGAAATAATTCTTCCATGGGGACCTGTGGAACTTGTTCCTATACCAACTCCTATGTCTCTTGAGCAGTAACTTCATCAAAGTCAATCTTTCTCCCACTATCCTTTTTGAGGATGTTCTCCCTGTCAAAAAAGATATCTTGTTTGTTGATAGTCACTTTATTATCTGAGGGGTTGTATAGGTAGTATCCCTTTCTTCCTTGGGATATCCTATAAAGATACACATCACGCCTCAGGGTGATAGTTTTTTTCCTGATAAAGCCTTAACAAACACCTCACAACCCTATACATGTGTATGCGACAAAACAGGTTTCTTTTCACTCCATAACTCGAAGGAAATTCTATTTTCCACTTTAGTTGGTACTCAGTTTAATGTGTATGATACAATTTGTAATGCATATCCCCATAAGGATAATGGAATATCTGTATGAATCATCATCAACCTTACCATATCCAACAAGGTATGGTTCCTTATTTCACTAACATCATTCCACTATGTTGGATAAGGTGGAGTGAGTTGATATAGAATCTAAAACTCTCGTAGAAATTTGATGAACTCTTGGTTAATATATTCTCCACCTCGATCTGATCGAATATTATTTATCTTCTTACCAAGTTGATTCTATGCTTCATTCTTTAATTCATTGAATTTATCAAAGGACTCGGACTTATACCTCATCAAGTAGATATAGCCATATCTACTCAAGTCATCAGTAAAAGTTATGAAGTAATAATATCCACCTATATCTTCTATTTGAAATGGTCAACAAACATTAGTGTGTACCAATTATAGAAGCTTTGTGGCACTTTCACCCTATCCAACAAATGGTGGTTTGATAATTTTTCCTTATAAACAAGAATGACATATATCAAGTGGTTTTAGATTAGATGAGTCTAAATAACCATCTTGACAGAGCTATGTCCAATGATTCTTGTTTACATGACTAATATGGTGATGCTAAAGATGAGTGTTAAATGATTCATGTGAACTTTATTCATTATCAATTTTAAACACATGGTTTTTTTAATTTAATAAATATAGACCATTATTTAAATGCACCACACCATAAAATATGTTTTCCTTATAAAAGAAACAAATTTTATTTTCAAACTTGAAAATAAACCCATATGTATCTAAACTTGATACAAAAATTATGTTTTTGGTAACAATAGGTACATTATAAAAATCATGTAAAACCAATATCGTTCCTATTGTAAATGAAAAGTGGTAGTAACCAATGGCAAGAGCAATCAACCTCGTACCATTGGCATCTCACAGATTCACCTCTCCTCTGGAAATTTTCTGAAATCTACTTGGTTCTTACATTTGGATGAAAATGTGAGCACCCCAAGCTATATCTAATACCCAATGTGTAGAAATGGAAATATTTCACTCAATAATGAATGCACCTTTATCTTCCCCTTACTTTTGGGTGTATTTCCTCTTCCAGTGGTATGGATTTCCATAATAAAAACATAATGCCTTTTTTCCTTGCCCTACCTCTAGATCTTCCCCTTCTTGGAAGGACGATGCTTGGGAGCTTTAGATTTTTTATAGGTATTGGGCCCCTTTTCCTTGTTATTCCTTTTCTTATTCACCATAAGGAATATGGGTTTGTCACACCCCGTGTCCTTATCCACTTGTAGAATCAAGTTTAGAAGTGTTGATATACTCTTATTATTATTCTCATATTATAATTCATAATAAAATTAGAGAAGTTATTGGGAAGTAAGGAAAGTATGAGATCAATACACAACTCCTCTGGGAATTTAATACCTAATATGTCAAAGCATTCAATGTTTCAAATAAGATTGACTACATGAGGCCCATCTAGTATATACTCTCCAAGATTATTGGTAACAAAATCATTGGATATTGCATACCTCACTTGTCCCAAATTCTCTTGATAGAGGTCCCGAAGGTGAGATCATGCAATAGGCATCCATATCCTCATGTTTCTTAAAGAGATCATTGGATATGTATGATAGCATGAAGCATTGAACATCTGCAGCATTATTCAAATGTTTCTCATATAGAGATAACTCTTCATCACTTGCCTCATTTCCAGTGCAACTAGTAAAGGATCTTCCAGCACATATAATTTCATTTCATAGCAAAGGAAGACGCATAAACGCCTCTTCTATTCTTATAAATTTGTATAGGTGAGAAGGTGTTCCTTCTCGAGTATGAATCACAGCGATATGTTTGGTGTCATTTTTAAGACTATTTTTACAAATAAGATAAGAAGAGATTTAGTACTTTATCGGATAAAATTATGCAAATTAATAAATATTATATTTATTAGTCTCTTTATATTTTATTGAAACCCAATATCCCTCAACATTCTCTTCAGAATATCAAGTTTCTTGGATATTCAAGTGCCAAGGATCCATATTCTCCTTCTAATTACCCCTACTTTGGTTTGTCAAGAAACTTGAAAGTTTTTAGGCAGGAATTCCAAATGACAACCATATTTACTCATAATTCCTTGATCCGTTGAGTGGACTCCCCAATACTAAAATCCTTTAATTAGATTTCCTTAACATTTTCCTCAAAGTTATACCATGTCCTACTTTGGCAGTCACCCCTTGATGTGAACCAAGTTAATTCAACCCCAAAAATTCATGTTAGAATTCCCCAATAATTGAAAGCACCCCAACTTTTGTAACATCCTAATTCTGGGAGCTGCCCATAGGTGCTCCGTACCTGGTTGGTCACATGGCCTCAAGTGAATTTCCCCAAATGCTAGAGGATGACGACTAGAAGTGAGGGCCTTGGGTGTGATAGTGGGGAAACTATGACCTCATTGGCAGAGTAACACAATGGAAGTAAAACAGATAGAAATAGAGGAAGAAGTAATAATACCATACAAAAGTAAATAGTGGAAGACTAGAAATAATAAAAAACTGGAGCACATATATAAATATGATGCGTGATACATATGTCTAGGAAAGCAGCCCGAACAAGTCACAATGCTGGAATATAGAAATAGCCAAAGTACAAAAGAAAACAGATAAACTCCAACAACATCACAAGCCTCGTCTTGGTCTCACACTCTCTATCTCTTCATCAATCAAGTTCCTGAAGTAGAAGTGAACTTTCCCTTATCTATACCTACGGCAATATAATCTGTTTGGGCCCAAAAGCATGACCCAAATAGGGTGTGAGACTAATCCCAGTAGGCAACCACCCAAATATCTGTGCCTAACAGTCGGTGAATATATATGGCAGGCAATAATCAAAAAGAAGTAGTAAACAATGAAGTAATCAAAAGTAAACAATCCTACAGTTCAATTGCATTCAATTTACATTTAACAATTTAACTAACCAAAAAAAATACAATCAACCCTCTGGAAAATTTCTCACAACCTATCCCCTCTGGTTTAGCCAACAATCTCAATTAACCCTCTGGGTAGTTCTCACAACCTAACCCATCTGGTTCAAAAAACAAGAGAAGATATAAAAAATACTCTATGAAGAAGCACTCACCATCAATTCCCCCTTTATTTATGTGTGATCAAAGACTCTCTGAGGAAGAACTCACCATCAATTCCCCTTATAGTCTTACAATGGTAACCTGCAGGAACTATGAGGAAGCACTCAACGTCAATTCCTCATGTGGCCTCATAACATAACTATAGACACTCTAAGGGAGCACTCAACGTCAATCCCCCCTATGGTATCACAACATGATAATTATAACAAACACTCTGGGAAATCCCACAATGTCAATTTCCCCTATGTTCTCACTACACCAGGTTTATGCAGCCCTGTGTAAAGCAATCATGCACAAACGATAATCAGTAGCCAAAGTAAACCTTAAGAACTACTTGGATAATCAAACTATAGCATATCATATCATGTCAGTTAATAATCACTCCACCCTAACAATATTAGGCATGGAAAGCAAAGCAGCAGCCTAACAGGCAAAACTAGACCAAATGGTCAAAAAAATAAAACATGGTAAAACATTCATAGCTTAGCAAAGATAACCCTATTCTCAACAATTAACCTCTATCCAATAAAACTAGGCATAGCAGGCAAAATTAGGGCTAAAAACCATAAACACGCAATACCACGAATGAGGGTATGGGGCACTTTTTCACATATAACTCAAAGACTAACTACGGAAAGGCACAAAACACCTACCTCAAAATCGTGAGATTGATATACTTGAATCTAAGGCCTTGAATCACCTTACAATGCAATATATCTACAAAAACGTCCAAAATTTTCAACCAATGATAACATGAGAGAGAGGAGAAATCAGGAAATGGTGTTTTAGAATAAGAGAGAACTCACCGATGTGATTCCAACGCAACCGACAGAGTTCGATTCAAAGAACGGACGACGAGTTGGGGGATCGACAAAGATCTGTGTCGTATGGTCACTCCTATATGATACGACTGAAGAAGAAGTGTCCTCTACCAATTAGACGCGACCCCGGTCCATTTCATGAAAAAACGTACACGGTGTGTACTTTATAAGTACATGGCATGTACTTGACCTTATCGGGCCTCGCTTTAGGTGGCCTCCAGGTCACCACACATGGCTGTGTGCTCGGCCGTTACACAACCAGTACACAGCTATGTGTGGCAACTGAGTACACGATGTGTACATATAAGTACACGGCGTGTGCTTCAAAAATTTCCAAAAACTCCTCTTTTTCTCAAAAACACCTGAAAAGCGAAAAAAATACCTGAAAATAAGATATGGGTTCTTACAAACTTCCCCCCTTAAAGAAATTCATCCCCAAATTTCCCTAGCAAGGCCGCGTAGAAGAAGAATCTTAGAAAAGCTCCAGCCACTGTGATCGTACATCGACCTCCCTCTCCCAGGTCTCGTACTGTACTCGCCCGTGCTGCCATAGCACTCATACCAGAGGAATAGACCGGCCATGGAGAACCCTCGCACTTTGATCAACAATCTAGATAGGATGCTCCTCAAATGAGAAGTCCACCTCTAACTCAACCTCATCAGGTTGAAAAACAAGAGACAGGTCTGAGAAGTAACATCAAAGCTAAGAAATGTGGAAGACATCATGCATAGCCGGGTACATCTGAGGTAACCGCAACCGATAGGCAACCGGCCCAACTCTTTCCAAAAACTCAAAAGGCTCGACGTACCTCAGTGAAAGCTTACCCTGTCACCTAATCCTCCTATGTCCCAACCTCAGTGTGACACATAGGAAAACCCGATCTCCATCCTTGAACTCTAGAGGTCGTCTCCGTCGATCAACATAAGACTTCTGTCATGATTGTGAAATATCCATACTCTTCTGGATCAACTCTATCTACTCTATAGTCTCCTGGACAATACGAGGTCCCAGAATAGCTAACTCTCCTACCTCCAGTCAACATAAGGGTGATCGGCATGGCCTACCGTACAAATCCTCATAAGTTGTCATCTAAATAGTTTCTTGAAAACTATTATTTTAGGAAAACTCCACAAGAGGTATGTGCTTCTCCCAAGAACCTCCAAAATCTAGGATTCATGCTCAAAGAATGTCCTCAAGAACCTAAATCGTACGCTCGGACTGACCATCTTTCTGGGGATGGTAAGCTGTACTCAAAAGTAATTGTGTGCCCAAATCCTTTTTTATCCCCTGACAGACCCGAGAAGTAAAACATGCATTCCTGTCTGAAATAATGGAGTGTTGAACCCCATGCAGATGTACAATCTCTCAGATGTAAAATCTTCCCAACTCATCAACACTGAAGGTCTCTTTGATCGGAAAGAAGTGAGAAAACTTTGTGAGTCTGTTAATGACAACCCATAAAACATCATTTCCTCGAGGTGATCTTGGTAAACCTGTCACAAAATCCATCGCGACATCATTCCACTTCTACTCAGGAATGGGTAACTGCTGAAAAAACCCTACTGGTCGCTGATGCTCCGCCTTCACCTGCTAACAGGTGGAACACCTCATGACAAAACCATCAACATATCTCTTCATACCTAACCACCAATATTGACGGTGTAGATCATGATACATATTGGTGACACTAGGATGAACTTCCCAAACCGAGAAATGAAATTCCCGCATCAACTCCTCGCGTGCGTCTGCTGAAACCCAAACGCACCCATAAAAATGCAAGATCTCATCCTCGCCTATGGTCCATCCATGAATATGGTCCTCTACTAACACAATTTCCCATAGGACTAGGCCTTCATAATCTAATAGCTGACTTATTCACACTAGATCAATAAGAGTATAGTTAATAGCTACATAAGAATGAAATGTTTTCCCCTGTCTGTCATGCACCTCAAAATTCATCTCAGAGAACAGATCCATAAGCTACCACTCACTATTGGCCTCCTGAACCGCCTATATCTGAGTCCTCTTACTCAGCGCATCAGCCACTACATTGCCTTTCCCAGGCGTAAAGGAAAGCTCAAAGTCAAAGGATTAAACATACTCAACCCACCTTCGCTGTCTCAAATTCAGGTCGCGCTGAGTGAAGATATACTTGAGACTTTTGTGGTCGGTGAACACCACAAAATGATATCCCAGAAGATAATGTATCCAAAAGAATAAGGCATGAACAACTGCCTCCAGCTCTAGATAGTGTGTCGGTTAATTTCTCTCATGTGGCCTCAACTATAGAGACTCGTACGCAATGACTCCTTCCCCCTACATAAGTACAGCTCCTAGCCGGATACCTGATGCATCACAGTAAATGGTATAACTCTTTCCCAGATCTAGAAATACTATTATCAGTGTTGAATTAAACCTCCCTTTCATCTTCTGAAAGGCTGACTCGCATGAATCTGACCACAATAACTTTTCACCCTTCTTAGTAAGACTCGTCAGTGGCACTGATAAGCATGAAAAGTCTTGTATGAAAAGTCTGTAGTATCTAGACAGCCCTAGAAAACTCTGTACCTCAAATACATTCTTCAGCTGCTCCCAGGAAACTACTGCTCTCGCTTTATCTGGGTCTAATGATACTCTTATCTCTGATATAACATGACCCAAGAAGTGAATATGGTTCATCCAAAAGTGGCATTTTGAGAGCTTAGCATATAAATAATGCTCTCTCAATGTACTCCAAACTATCTCAAGATGTTTGGAATGGTCGTGTCGATTGTGAGAGTACACCAACATATCGTCCACAAATACTACCATGAAAGAATCTAAATATGGATGGAACACTAGGTTCATCGGTTCCATGAAGACTACAAGCGCGTTCGTGATACCAAATGGCATAACCACATACTCGTATAGACCATACCTACTCCGGAAGGCTATAAGAGGTATATCAGATGGTCTAACGTGCAACTGAAGGTAAACAGAACTCAAGTTGATCTTCAATAACACCCGGGATCCTCGAAGCTGATCAAAGAGATATTCAATCCTCGGTAAGGGATATCGATTCTTGACCATCAACTAGTTCAGCTTCCGCTAATCCACATAAATTCTAAGGGTACCATCTTCCTTCTTCGCAAATAGGATAAGTGAACCCTAATGAGAATTACTGGGTCTGATGAAACCCTTTACCAGAAACTCCTCCAACTGCTTATTGAGCTCGTGTAACTTAGGTTTAGCCATCCTATAAGGAGGAATGGACACCGACGCCACTCCTGGAACAAGCACAAAAGAAAATTCCACCTCTTTCTCAAGATCCAAACCTAAAAAGTCCTCTAGAAAGATGACCCTGAAATGATCCACCACCGGAGGAAAGTACATTTGTGAAGTCCCCTGTTCATCCAGATATAGACTAGTGATCTGGGTTGTAACTCCTCCCAACACATGATGCTTGGGTCCCTCTCTACTCACATGGACATCCCATTTTCCCTTATGAAGAAACGATCTGCCCTCTGGTGATGTGAAACTCACCCTACGACGATAGCAATCAACAATAGCCTTGAAGGGAACTAACCAGTCCATTTCGAGAATGACGTCATATCCTGTCATCTCTAAGACATAGAGGTCCCATAAGAAGTGACACCCACCAACCTCAATAGGGAACTCCTTGCACAGATGTACACTAGTCATTCTTGTCCCCAACGATGTGTCTAGTGTCAAGATATCCGCAGAACAAAATATATACATCCCAAGGCTCTCCACAATAAAAATAGATATAAAGCTATGGGAATCCCTTGTATCGAAAAGAGAATAAGCTAAAAGTGAGGAAACTAGGGTCGTACCTCAAACTATAGAGGGTATGAGATCCTACTCCTATTGGGTCTGCTCCACTGCAAAAGTATGACCAGTACTGAGGCCCTGTGACCCTACCTGACCACTCTAAGCTAATCCACCCTGCTGTTGCTGAAAGCCTGGTGACTGACTACCATGACTGTGACCTCCACCTCGACCTGAACGGCCGGAAGAACTCCAGTTCCCAGACTGGTGAGAAACTGGTGGTGCTGCTCCCAAACGATGAGTCAAATAAGAACCACTATCACCAGCTGCTAGTGAGATGATCTGATAGAAGCAGTGAAGATGGATCATCTTGCCTCAAGATCGGCACTCCACTAGGTCTCTCAAGCAATGTGGTCTCGTATGCCTAGCCTTTCTACACTGGTAGCATACCACCTGGCTACTTGAAGGTGTATCTCGCCTACTCGGATCTCCACGTGTAGTCTCCCTATGGTGCTTCTTGCTGTCAATTGGAAAAGCACTAACTCTGGATGTTGAACCAACCTGTCCCACAACTCCATAATCCCTCAGATTACGATTTGTGATCAGTTCCTAATTGACTATAGAAGATATCGAAGTCAACCTAAATATGTTCACCTGAGCCCAAATGTCTTTTCTGAGACCATACTCAAACATCCTTGATAAGAACAACTCATATCTTCCTAGAATGGGTGTAAAGAACTGAAACTCTATGAAGAGAGAAGAATACTCCATAACATAAAGAGTACCCTGCTCCAGACTCATAACTCTCAGGCTCGATCAGCCTTCAAAGTCTCAAGATAGTATTAGTCATAGAAGGCACGCAGGAACTCATCCCAAGCCATAACATGTTGGTGTCCCGCCTGTGAGATCACATCCCACCATCTCTTGGAAGAGTCCTGTAGAATATATATAAAGAGATTCACCCTCCTCTCTAGAGGTATCTCCAGATGCTCGAATATAGAAAGCATGGCTTCTAACCATGACTCTACAGCCTAAGGTCATCCTTCCCCTGTGAAGGTGGGAGGATGTTACTACTAGAAAACCCACATCAACTCTGCCATAGAAGGGGAAGGATGCGGTACTCCATGGAAGGTCTGCATGAACCTCATAAATCCCTCTCGGAACTATGCGTCAGCACCTATGCTTGGAATGATGGTTGGTTCCAAGACTGGAGCAACTGGAGGATCTGCTGGTAGTCCCTGATCATCCATGTCCAGAGTCAGATTATTACCCTATAATTTGCGTACAACTAGAGGACATCTCGGTGGCATAACTCTGTAAGGTCAAGTGCACACCTTAGATCAATATTATCAAGGACTAAAAACTAGAAATGCAAGAAGGGAATAGAGAAAAAAAGAATTCAAGTTTTTCAAAACATGGATACATAGTGTGTACAATTAGTACATGGTGTGTTCCCTTAAGCCTTTACATGGGCGTGTACTCCTACCAACCCAGGTCGTGTAACACCTTAAACACACGGCGTGTTGTCCTAACACACGGAGTGTACTCAAATCCTCTTCCCCTGCCCAAGTTCATCTACATGACTAACCCACACGATTCTCCTATAACAAGACTACACGGCATGTTCATTCCAGAAACGACATGTACTAGACAAACTTCACCGACCCGTGTTGTTAGTGACACAGCTAGTTGCGCATTGACTCTAAATGGTGTGTTTGTTCCAAACAAGGCATGTACTAGGAAGATTTCACTGAACCGTGTTGTTCGTGACATGGCTAGATACTCATTTTACGCTACACGGCGTGTTCCATCTGGACACAGCGTGTATTAGAAAAGACTTAACTGGCCCATTTTTTTAGTCACATTACCGGTTACAGGGTTCTACAACACCGTGTATACATCCGGTACACGTCATGTCCTACCAAAGATTTCCCAACCCCATGTCTCTACCCACACAGTCTGTGACACAGTTAGAGACTACACGGTGTGTATATACATTACACAGTGTGTACTTAAGAAAATAGTTCCTTCCCAAATAGAAGGATACACAATGTGTGTTCAACATTACACGCCATGTATTCTAGGTTTTTTTTGGACAGTAAGCCTCAGAAACTACTCTAAAATCCCATAAAACACAGAAACGAACATTAAAGTTCCAAATTTTGATTCGTGAGGGCCCATACTCCCTATGAATCAAATCTTGGCATCTTATACATGTCATATACAGGGATAACAGTGCAATGATCCACCAAATTCTGGTCCATGAGGGCCCATAACACCTCAAGAACCAAAGTTTGGAGTTCATTCAAACAAAACCTTACACAATTTAATTCCCTATCAAACAATGGGTATTTTATCAAGGCATCTATCACAACAGCATGCATATCTATCACAACATCTATCACAACAACATGCAATCACTAATTTACCCTAAATGGCATGGTAAGAATGCATGACATATGATTTATAACAAGTTCCTATATGATTCATGAGATGGAATACCCTCATCTCATCAGGTTTCAATAGAAATAGAACCTCAATAGTATCAACATTAACATCACAAATCATGTGAATCACCCAATGGTGAAATCAAATCAACTGTAAAATCACAAAACCATAGAAATTGCAATAAATGAGGTAAATTGGATTTTCCCTATACATGGGTTAGCTAATCTTGGGTACAACTTATTACCAAGTACCTATTCATTCATATCCCTAACTATAGGCTCCAAACAGTAATTCAATAAGAAAATAACCTCTCTGATACCACTTTGTAACATCCTAATTCCGGGAGCCGCCCAGAAGTGCCCTGTACCCGGTTGGTCACATGGCCTCAAGCGCATTTCCCTGAATGCCAGAGGCCTCCAACTAGTAGCAAGGGTCTTGGATGTGATAGTGGGGAAACTATTCCCTCATTGGTAGAGTAACACAGTGGAAGTAAAACAGATAGCAATAACGGAAGCATTAATAATACCATACAAAAGTAAATAGCAGAAGACTGGAAATAATAAACAAATGGATCACATATATAAATATGATGCATGATACATATGTCTAGTAAAGTAGACCAAACATGTTACAATGTTGGAATACTAAAATAGCCAAAGTACAAAAGAAAATAGATAAACTCTAATAGCATCGCAAGCCTTAACATGGTCTCATGCTCTCCAGCTCCTTAGAAATCAAGTACCTGAAGTAGAAGGGTGCTTACCCTTATCTATACCTAAATCAATATAATATTTTTGGTCCCAAAATCATGGCCCAAATAGGGTGTGAGAATAATCCTAGTAGGCAACCACCCAAATATATGTGCCTAACAGTCAGTGAATATATATAGAAGGCAATAAGAAAAAAGAACTAGTAAACAAGGAATTACTCAAAAGTAAACAATCCTACAGTTCAATTTCATTCAATTTACATTTAACAATTTAACCAACCAAAAACAAATACAAGCAACCCTCTGGAAAAGTTCTCACAACCTATCCCCTCTAGTTCATCCAACAATATCAATTAACTCTCTGGGTAGTTCTCACATCCTAACCCCTCTAGTTCAAAAAACAAGAGAAGATATAACAATGACTCTCTAAGGAAGAACTCACCGTCAATTCCCCCTATAGTCATGTGTGATCAAAGACTCTCTAAGGAAGCACTCACCGTCAATTCCCCCTATATTCTTACAACGGTAACCTACAGGCACTCTGAGGAAGCCCTCAACGTCAATTCCTCATGTGGCCTCATAATGTAACTATAGACACTCTGAGGGAGCACTCAACGTCAATCCCCCCTATGCTCTCGCATCATGGTAATTATAACAAACACTCTGGGAAAGCCCTCAAAGTCAATTTCCCCTATGGTTTCACTACACTAGGTTCTCGCAACCCCGTGTAAAGAAATCATGCACGAACGGTAATTAGCATCCAAAGTAAACCTCAAAAACTACTTGGCTAATCAAACTACATCATATTATATCATGTCAGTTAATAATCACTCCACCCTAACAATATTAGGCATGGAAAGAAAAGAAGCGGACTAATAGGCAAAACTAGACCAAACGGTCAAAATAAGAAAACATGGTAAAAACATCTGTAGATTAGAAAAGATAAACCTATTCTCAACAATTAACCTCTATACAATCAAACTAGGCATAGCAAGCAAAAGCAGGGCTAAAAACCATAAACATGCAATACCCTGAATGAGGGTATTGGGCACTTTTTCACATATCACTCAAAGACTAACTATGGAAAGGCACAAATCACCTACCTCGGTATCGTGAGATCAATATACGTGAATCTCAGGCCTTGAATCACATTAGAATGTTGTAGATCTATAAAGACGTCTAAAACATTCAACCAATGACAACATGAGAGAGAGGAGAAATTAGGACATGGTTTTATAAAAGAAGAGATAACTCACTGATGTGATTCCAATGCAACCGACGGAGTTCGATTCAGAGAATGGACGGCGAGTCAGGGGCTCGGTGAAGATCTGCACTGTACGGTCACTCCTGGATGAGATGACCGAAGAAGAAGTTTCATCTGCCAATTAGACGTGACCCTGGTCCATTTAATGAAAAAAATAAAGTACATGGTGTGTACTTTAGAAGTACACGACGTGTACTTGCCCTTATTGGGCCCTGCTTTAGGAAGCCTCTTGGTCACCACACATGGCTGTGTGCTTGGCCGTTACATAGCCATCACATGTCTACGTGTGGAAATTGGGTACACGTCGTGTACATATAAGTACACAGCGTGTACTTCAAAAATTTCCAAAAACTCCTCTTTTTCTCAAAAACACTCAAAAAGAGAAAAACATACCTAAGAAGAAGATCTGGTTTCTTACAACTTTGGCTGGTCAAACACTTTAAACTATGGTTCGATTCTAACCAAAGTAATAGAAGGCTATATCGACTTAATATTTTATTGATGGATTTTATCCTTAATGCATAAATTTCCAATTATTATCTTTATGACGTGATTTTTAATATTAAGTTGGATTACTTAGGTGATTAACCATGTCTTAGATAATATTTGTGCATAAGCCAATTTATTTTTGTTCCATCTTTCATGCTTGTTAATTCATTAATTATGTGATTAAGACAAGACATCCATAATGAAATAACCATGGAACTGACAAAAATAAAATAAAGGGTATGATCATGAGATTATACTAATGGTTAGTTTATCTAGCAGTTGATAAACTAACTGTTGACCTAGGGGAGAAACACCTTGAACCAATTGAAGTTTGTGTTTACATCTTTCCAATTGTCCACCTTTGTATCTCCTTGGATTAGTTTCATCTCGGCTCCTAACTTGAACCTCCTCTGGTTTGTGAGTTCTATCCATTACATATGATTTTACTCACATGCAGGTGAGGGGTAAAGGGGGTTTACATAAAAGAAACCATGGGCACACATTCCTTCCATATTAATGAGGAGAGAAGGCACGCATTCAAAAAATTTAATTTAATAATAAATTAAAATGAAATCAATCACATACAAAGGTCTGGTCTAAATCATGATCATCCACATGCATGAAACATATTACACATTTAATGAAAATAAAATTAAATTATTTAATCATTATTATTTAAGATAAATCACACTCGAATTGATTAATTATTATCTTTAATTAATTAATCCTTTTATCTTTATCCTTATCTGAATTTCCTTGAGATTCTCATCCACTATAATTTTAAACAAATTAAATAAATTCATTTAAAATTAACCTTGCACATAAATATACCTTGGAGGAAACATGATGAATACCTATCCAAATATACCCAACATGTATTATACTCATATACTGTTTTACTCTTGTCACATATGACATACATGACTTATCATGTACTTTCATGATGTGTACTTCACGGATGATTACATGAATTACATGATTTTTCAGTCACGTGTTATGCTTCAATTTATGTAGAGTAACAACTTGTCACTGCTAGAATTTTATACTTTACCAATGGTTCACAACCATTGGTATATAGTATACCAACGGTTCCCTCAGCCTTGGCCAAGTAAGTCGTGACAATAGGCCTATACCAATGGTTCTGTGAAAACCGTTGGTATAGGTGTCAAAATAGAAGGTATACCAATGGTTTCTACAAATTGTTGGCATATGTGTGTTAAAGTATATCATATACCAACGGTTTGTGAAACCGTTGGTATATGTGTGTTACACTTATACCAATGATTACAGCTGTTGGTATAGAGGGTATATGGCAATCCATAAGGCTATACCAACGGTTTTGTCATAACCGTTTGTATAAACCTATACCAACAGTTATAACAAAACTGTTGGTATAGTTGTATTATAGCATCTATACCAATGGTTTAAAACCATTGGTATACATTTTCTCAACTCCACAGCAGTAGGACCCTCTCCCCTCTCTTGACCTGCAACAACACATCTCCACAGCAACATAGCAATACACCTCCCCCTCTCCAGACCTGTAACAACACAAATACAAAATCCCCATCCAAAGTATTCAAAATTTAGAATTCATTCCAGAATTTAGAAATTTAGAAATTTAGAAATTAAAATTCAATAACACCCATAAGATAAAAATACTACATGTTATAGGAAATGCAATAACACCCATAAGAGTATTCCAAATTTAGAATTCATTCCTCACTCAAACCACAACACCAACACACATAAGAGTATTCAAAATTTAGAATTCGTTCCTCACTCAAACCACAACACCAATACACACAAGATAAAAAACTTACATTTTATAGGAAGCACATGGGATTTTTAGTCATGGTCTTGGGTTGAGTATCTTAAAACCAACAGAAAAACTTGGGTAGAGTGGACAAGGATCATGATACCCATAAGATAGACAATGGTAGTGGTCATGTTCTTAGACCTAGGCTGAGTTATAGGAAGCACATGGGATGTTTATATTACTCTAATGATTATGTATCCATGTATAAATGGTTCCTAATGTGTTAGTGGGAAACATTGGTGAATCTCGACATATGAGATGGGTTGCTGGAATAGCCTACATGATTTTCATAGACTTTTCAGTTAGAATAAGGGGGTATGTGGCTAATTTTAATTTTCTCTC
The DNA here is from genome assembly GCA_963277665.1 of Viscum album. NCBI lineage: Eukaryota > Viridiplantae > Streptophyta > Magnoliopsida > Santalales > Viscaceae > Viscum > Viscum album. The sequence continues at coordinate 2,025,306,841 of OY728138.1, forward strand.
CTAGGTGTGATGTGAGATGAATCCCCATCTTGGGTAGTGGGTATGAATATTCAATTAAGTCTTTGGTATAGGGTTCCCAAAGGGAATTTGGTTTGGTCCTAAAACTCACTGTTCGAGGATGGGATTGAGGTGATCCATGGGGCTATGGTTTCACCATATGTATTCCTCACCATTGGGGTATTTTTATGAGACTTTGAAACTTATTTTTCCAGAATCTATGTGTAGCCTTGTTGACCAATTTGTTATATGGTATGCTTGAGTGTTAATAAGTCTCATATGAAATCAATATATGATATTTATTTGTTGTATGTTACTGTATAGAATGAATGACCCGTGATTGAGAATTAGAACATGAGTGTTGGTGCATGTTCATGATGGGATGTCGAGACTCATTCATAATATATGAAAAATATTAAAACTAAGTTAAGCCTTACCGATTTGGAGTGTAGAACTAAAAAATTGATTGACTTCAGATGGATCTATAGGGAGGAAGGAGTTCCCAGCCTGGGTAAAGAGAGAGGGGTCTAGTTTAGACCAAATCAAAACAGAAAATAAAAAAATAGATGAATAACATTAGGACTTACATATTAGAACTAAATAATTGATAGGGGGATGTATGGGGGGTGGGTGCTATATGGGTGGTGTGTGGGGCTGTTTAGGGGTGGGAGGGCTGTTTGGGTGGTGTGGGGGTTGTTCGGGGGGTGGGGGGATGTCTGGGGTTAGTGGGGGGCTATTCGGGGGGTGGGGGCTATCCGGGGGGTGGGGCTATCTGAGGTAAGGGGGATGTCTGGGGGGTGGGGGTGCTGTCAGGGGGGTGGGGGTCGTCCGGGGTGGGGGTGTTATCCGATGGGTGGGGGGGCTGTCCGGGGTGGGGGCTGTTTGGGGGGTGCGGGGGGCTATCCGTGTAGAGGCCTGAAGCCTGACATACATGGACATTACATTACTTTTGTGGAATACTTAGTACATAACAAAAACACACACACAAGGATCGTAATAGTTTAGTGTCTTTGGAAACTCAGAACGTAATATTCTAATCGTGGTGAAAGATCTTCAATATCTCCCATAAAGATCTTCCCCATTTTTTTTACCTAAAACCTTTCTTTATATCCTGGGGAAAAGAAAACATAAAAGGGTGAGCTCAAATGCTCAGTAAGGGTAAACAAAAGAAAAATCAATCACATCATATTCATAAGAACATAAATTTTGAAAATCTTAACCTGCAAAAGAGAGCATAATTTCATAACATGGGATAAATCATAGTAGTGAAATGAAATACCAATAAGCATAACCTAAAACATGAAACTTTGTGGCATACACACATAATCATAGAGAATCATTTCTTGTTAGTCATGACTCATTGCCAAGACTATCTTAGTGGACAAAGTCCCTTTCTGAATCGAGTCACCCTCATTTCAGTCCTGTTTCACTGAACCGGTATAACCTACCATTCCAGCCATGTCTATATCATGAGATATGAAATCTTTACCCAATGCATTGGAGGGAGATATAGGTCCCACCCATCTCATAATGATGCCATTCTAATGTGTGCCAAAAAATCATAAAACATGATTTATATATATGATTACTTAGATCATGATTACTTAATTCCAGAATATAAAACATGATTTATATATATATATTCAGAATATACATATATAATAAATCAGTAAATGGAAAGAAATACACCGTTCATGGAGAAGGTAGTCCGTACGTACGCATGAACGCTGTTTTCGTTTCCTTATTGAATTTAATGGAATTAAGTAGATGACATAAATATAAATATAAATAATTCCAGTATCATTATTAGGTCATATATTTCATTAGTACTTATTATATATACTTTATAATTATTCATGAATGGTTAATCATTGAGAATGAATCTCATCGCGTCGTAGAGACGGTAGTCCGTACGTACGCACGAGCGATGATATCGTTCCCATGGTCGTGGAATTGTGTTGAAGTGTATGTATAATATTTAAGTATCAATATAACTTTATAATAATCATATATAGTTACTTATTACACCTTTATACCCATACAATTAAGGTGGTGGCGGAAAATAGATTACACCACGGCGTGGAGACGGTATTCCGTACGTACGCACGCGCGGTGATTTCATTTTTCCGTAGGATGGATAGAAGGTGAATTAGGGTTGTTTTATATTTATAATAACATATCAGTATGTAAGTAATACTGATTTTATTACTTTATCATGAAACAACTAAAGAAGAAGAAGTTGAAGAAGAATGAAATTGAAAACATCGGTAATGGATATTACCTCTTCTTTGAAACGCCCCTTTGAATCCTCCACTTAGGGAACTAAGATTGGTCTTTGAAGAATACCAGGACCTATAGGATTATTCTAGGGAAGTGAAGAAGAGATTTTGGAAGGGGTTGGCCGAGATTGAGTGCTCAAAGTTGTGTGAGGAAGAGAGGGGGAGGAGGTCCCCTTTTATAAGGGAGGAGAGGGGCACCTTAGGAATATCTCAAAATATTATTTTATATTAAAGTCAAAATCGGTTTATAATGGTTCCAAAGGGTCTTATTTGGAAGGTAAAGTGGGGATGGGTCGAAATCCTATCAACTAATAGGATTTAGACAAGTTTAGGTTATTATTTTAACCTTATCAATTAGATTTAGCTTTAAGTTAAATAATTTAACTTTTACCGTGTCTTTTTGTTTTCTTACACTATATGGTTAATACACTTACTATAACATGCCAAACGAACCCCAAATTGTTTATTATTAATATATATATCCTTATCTAAGTCATTTGGCCGAACCTTAGATTTTTAGGAATAAAATAACAATTAATAATATAATATTTGATTTAACAACTATTTTGTGTCAATTTTGACACTATTTGATATATGATTTTTGTGAAAGTCATAACAGAATTATATGTTCGAACTAAGTTGATTAAATCAACACTAATATATCATAGTAACCTATAAAATTGGTTTAATTCATAAAAAGTCTCAAATTACATTTATTTTTGTGTTTATAAAATCAATTATGTCAATATTTCATTAATAAGATAATTACTGCATCATCATTGTGTCATAAATAAATTAAATTATTTAATGTCTAAAAATTACAAATAAAATACCATTATGTATTAAATCTTTTTATCTTTCTAATTAATATTTACAATCGAATTTATCTTATGTATAACCCTATATTAAAAATGTTTTAGTAAATAAACTTTGATTTTAACTCTTTTAACTCTTCTTTGAATTAAATAATAATAAATGTCCTAATCTAATCCAAGTGGGCCTAAATGATAATATGTTACACTTAAGGTTGTTTTTGGTCGAGATACACTTGTCCAATAGGATTATGAAATGTGTTAGGGTAATATTAATATCATTTTTACCCTTAATTACCCTATTTACTTTTAACCGTGGTAAATAAAAGTAAAAAGTTACTATTCACCAAAAATTATTTTCATCTCATTGAACCACATTTTACTTACTGAAATCAATCGTGTCTCTCGGATTTTTGAAATTCCATTCACAGAAGCGGTAAAATTATGTTTTATGAAAAATTCAGTTTTTTTAACTACCACTTAGTAGTTTCACTATTCATCAAAAATTGATGTTTTTCAGAACAATGTCAAAATTTCATCCTAAGCTATATTTCATATTCCGAATTCAAAAATGAAGTCTATTTTACCAAATTCATAACATAGAAGTTTCATTAATTAATTTTATAATTAAATCCCACTGTTAAAACAAATAGCGTGTTTTTAAGAAACAATATCTATCAAAAGATTGACACTTGTTTATGTCTGGTTTAAATGTGAAATTACATCCAATGACCAACATTGTATTAAATTGTAAAAATATATTCTAAATATTCTTTAAAACCACTCAAATTAATAATTTATCACTATTAATTATTTTTATTAAAAAAGCTGTTTTTAATTATAATTTAGTAATTTTCACTATTCATCAGAATATGAAAGTTATTTGAAAAGTACCAAAACTTCACCTTAGACTAAATTCGATACTCCGAATCCAAAAATGAAGTCCATTTTGAGAGCTAAAATTTCTAAAATTTTAAAAGGTGGTTATTACTATTCATAACGGCTAGTTATAATAATATTTTAATAGAATATCGTTGTTTAGTTAAACTCGGTATTGCGTACTACACACGCTATCGAGGAAGGTCGCGATTGCGTGTAATGCAAGGCAAGTCAAGGATGTGTGTTGTGCAAGCTCCTTTTGGTGTAGCGTACAACACAAGACATTAATAAAATTAAAAAGAATATTTTTCATAAAATTTCGGGCTGTTACATTCTACCCCCCTTAAAATGAATTTCGCCCTCGAAATTCGTCAGGGTTATAAATGGTTTACTATTCGAAAGTTTCTTTAATAGAAACCCACATCGTAAAAAGGAATACCAAAACCAATCTTTAAAAACAAAAGTATGAAACGTAACGGTTACCCAAATAAACTAATCACTGGGTTTCCACATAGATGAAAATATGGATATGGAAGAGAAATCTAACCATCATGTTCTGATGGAGAGTGGTAGAGAACATGGCTATGGAAAAGCTAGCAATCACAAATCCATAAATTTGTGATGATCTAAGGTACCATCTGATTAATCAGATATAAGATCACTAGGACAACATTTTTGGTTTTCAAGATCATTTCCCTAAAGTTGAAAATTTGCATTAGAATAAATACTTACTTTATTTTGGTACAATCTCACTGTTGTTCGTGCCTTGAACAATTTCCACTTCATCTCTTAAATAAATGAAGTTGAATTTGTTATTCGTGAAGTGTTATCAGATCATGTGATAGAATGACGGGTCATTCCATCTGTCTCAAACAAAAGGTTAGCAAAAATTATATACATAAGTAGATCTATAGTGAGATTAATCATATATGATTCCTAAAATGGACTTATACTTCATATATCATACTGCTTAATATAATAAAACTAGTTTCTACTAAACAGGGACTTCCTGTAGGCCAGTGGTAGGTGATAAAGGCCAGTCGCACATCGGTTGTGGGTTCGATTCCCACAGCCTTGTCCGACGCGATGGGCTGTCGCCCGTCCTGCAGGTTGTCCTTTTTCTAAAACTACATTACTATAACATCCCATCAATAATATCGAAAACAAACTTATATCCTTAAACAATACTAACTTATGTCCAACATAATCCATTCCAATCTTTAGGCTTATCCATAATACTGCAGTCCACTCTCATAACATAGTGAAAACGATTACCAGAGATTTAACACCATCGTCGATCCCCATATATCATAAGATATGTTTTGTTGGTCACATTCCAAACATTCAAAGTCCTTAATCGTGTATTCTCTTGAATACCTTAGTGAAAACATGAATGCAGTTAAAAGTTAACACTTTCCACATACCAAAATCCTCAAAATTCTATATACTCAAACCATGATATCACTTAGTCCTTATATCAATCATGAGCTCATGAATACTATCAAACATTTAATTTTCTCTTTATCCCTTCATTATGCGCATATCATCTACATTCCAAAAGTATCTGAATAACCTTTCATGGATACTGGTAACATTAATCATAAACTTTCAAAACTCAAGGAAAGACAAAAGTGTAACAATCCTTAAATGTCTCTTTATTCTATAATACCATGATATTCTTTATACAACATTACACTTGATAAACATGTAATCATTCCACTACCTTCTTAAACCATTGACCGAGCTTCAACAATTCTTTCATATCACATATCATTTGTAGTCTCTTCATCATCATCAACATAAATACTACCCATATGGCCGTACTGATTCTCTTCATGATACTTTCCCTTAGGGAATTGGTTTGCATAATGCACGTACATTCCACATTTAAAAAATTTAACCATTGTTGATGTCGTAGAAATACCATTATCCTCATCCCTGGTGTTAACTGAACCTTTTCCTTTGCACTTACTGGCTTTGTGTCCTGCTTTTCCACACCCAAAGCATCTTCCAGTTCCTTTGAAACATTCTCCTTGATGCCTCTTCCCACATGATTTACATAGGGGAAATTGAACTTTCTTTCCTCTATGATCATCATGAAACTCCATCTTTCTCTTATTAGCCGAGTCAGTTAACTTACCAAATTTTACTTTATTGATCATATTATGAGATTTCTGATTCGGCATAACAATGATGTTTGGACTTCCAAATCCTATTTCATTTGGTTTCTCATGAAGAATATCATTCCATTTTCCATCATATCCTCCATTATCGTGAATCATCTTGTTTCCAGCCATTTTCTAAAACCCAAAAAGAATAGTGTTAGAGGAAAAAATCATAATAAAGGGGGAGTAACTTCAATATCTAACATCGTAGGTTAAATTCTAAGATCGTTAGCACAATTCTAGGACTATAACCTATACGTATACTTAACCTTAGAGACATCCCTAGTCATACCTTAGAAATATATCTAGGGATCTCACTAAAGATCTCACATCCTAGTTTCCAAAGGTTGACTAAACCTTTCCTATGATACCAACTGTAGAGGCCCGAAGCCTGACGTACATGGACATTACATTACTTTTGCGGAATACTTAGTACATAACAAAAACACACACACAAGGATCGTAATAGTTTCGTGTCTTTGGAAACTCGGAACGTAATCTTCTAATCGTGGTGAAAGATCTTCAATATCTCCCATAAAGATATTCCCCATTTTTTTTACCTAAAACCTTTCTTTATATCCTGGGGAAAAGAAAACATAAAAGGGTGAGCTCAAATGATCAGTAAGGGTAAACAAAAGAAAAATCAATCACATCATATTCATAAGAACATAAATTTTGAAAATCTTAACCTGCAAAAGAGAGCATAATTTCATAACATGGGATAAATCATAGTAGTGAAATTAAATCCCAATAAGCATAACTTAAAACATGAAACTTGGTGGCATACATACATAATCATAGAGAATCATTTCTTGTTAGTCATGACTCATTGCCAAGACTATCTTAGTGGACAAAGTCCCTTTCTGAATCGAGTCACCCTCGTTTCAGTCCTGTTTCACTGAACCGGTATAACCTACCATTCCAGCCATGTCTATCTCATGAGATATGAAATCTTTACCCAATGCATTGGAGGGAGATATAGGTCCCACCCAACTCATAATGATACCATTCTTATGTGTGCCACAAAATCATAAATCATACATCATTTCATAACCCATGAAATAAAAATGGGAATCTTAAACATCATGACATCATAAAACAATTCATATAAGATAAAGGAATTCATAAAAATAATTCCATCACAACATAATCAAATCAATTTAATAATAAGGTTAAAAACAGAACCCTTTCTTATCTTAAATGGAAAATAATTTTGATAAAACACTTGAACTCCATTCTTGAGGAAAATATCCTTTCTTCTTCAAAAATATTTTTCCTTTCTTAACATGTCAAACAATTTTAAAATAAAAGATGTTCATTAAAAATAAACTTGAAAACTTGTAAAGGAATATTCTTGGAAATAATGTTTTAAAAATCCATTCATGCCGTATAAGTTAAAAAAAAAATTCTTCGTACTTTTGTCGGAAAAGTCAAAAAGTACCTCGTACGAAAAACGACAAAAGATTCCTTTCATATCCTTTACTAAAAACTCACCAAAGGGTAAAATTGGAATTAAAAAATTTTAGGTGGATGGAAATAATATTACATATTTAGTAAACATGAATGAGGATGATAAAATACACCCCAGTAAATACCAAAGTATAAACAATCTCGGATAAAAATGAGATTGTGATATTTCCCTTACCTTAGGTCCGATTTGCTTTGTACGTGTCCGAAGCTCCTATATAATGATTTAAATCATGTTATTGACTTATTCCAGAATCATACTAATTTTTATTATATCATATATGGTCTACTTATGACTTTATATTACCCGTTCTTTTGTAAATTCATGTTAATGTAGCGTTTTGGGTAAAATCGTCTCATTAGTCGTTCGTGTTTTTAACTTGTAATTATTCATATGATTACTTAGATCATGATTACTTAATTCCAGAATATAAAACATGATTTATATATATATATTCAGAATATACATATATAATAAACCAGTAAATGGGAAGAAATACACCGTTCATGGAGACGGTAGTCCGTACGTACGCATGAACGCTGTTTTCGTTTCCTTATTGAATTGAATGGAATTAAGTAGATGACATACATATAAATATAAATAATTCCAGTATCATTATTAGGTCATATATTTCATTAGTACTTATTATATATACTTTATAATCATTCATGAATGGTTAATCATTGAGAATGAATCTCATCGCGTCGTAGAGACGGTAGTCCGTACGTACGCACGAGCGATGATATCGTTCCCATGGTCGTGGAATTGTGTTGAAGTGTGTGTATACTATTTAAGTATCAATATCACTTTATAATAATCATATATAGCTACTTATTACACCTTTATACCCATCCAATTAAGGTGGTGGCGGAAAATAGATTACACCACGGCGTGGAGACGGTATTCCGTACGTACGCACGCGTGGTGATTTCATTTTTCCGTAGGATGGATAGAAGGTGAATTAGGGTTGTTTTATATTTATAATAACATATCAGTATGTAAGTAATACTGATTTTATTACTTTATCATGAAACAACTAAACAAGAATAAGTTGAAGAAGAAAGAAATTGAAAACATCGGTAATGGATATTACCTCTTCTTTGAAACGCCCCTTTGAATCCTCCACTTAGGGAACTAAGATTGGTCTTTGAAGAAGACCAGGACCTCTCGGATTATTCTAGGGAAGTGGAGAAGGGATTTTGGCAGGGGTTGGATGAGATTGATTGCTCAAAGTTGTGTGAGGAAGAGAGGGGGAGGAGGTCCCCTTTTATAAGGGAGGAGAGGGGCACCTTAGGAATATCTCAAAATATTATTTTATATTAAAGTCAAAATCGGTTTATAATGGTTCCAAAGGGTCTTATTTCGAAGGTAAAGTGGGGATGGGTCGAAATCATATCAACCAATAGTATTTAGACAAGTTTAGGTTATTATTTTAACCTTATCAATTAGATTTAGCTTTAAGTTAAATAATTTAACTTTTACCGTGTCTTTTTGTTTTCTTACACTATATGGTTAATAAACTTACTATAACATGACAAACGAACCCCAAATTGTTTATTATTAATATATATATCCTTATATAAGTCATTTGGCTGAACCTTAGATTTTTAGGAATAAAATAACAATTAATAATATAATATTTGATTTAAAAACTATTTTGTGTCAATTTTTACACTATTTGATATATGATTTTTGTGAAAGTCATAACAGAATTATATGTTCGAACTAAGTTGATTAAATCAACACTAATATATCATAGTATCCTAAAAAATTAGTGGAATTCATAAAAAGTCTCAAATTACATTTATTTTGGTGTTTATAAAATCAATTATGTCAATATTTCATTAATAAGATAATTACTGCATCATCATTGTGTCATAAATAAATTATATTATTTAATGTCTAAAAATTACAAATAAAATACCATTATGTATTAAATCGTTTTATCTTTCTAATTAATATTTACAATCGAATTTATCTTATGTATAACCCTATATTAAAAATGTTTTAGTAAATAAACTTTGATTTTAACTCTTTTAACTCTTTTTTGAATTAAATAATAATAAATGTCCTAATCTAATCCAAGTGGGCCTAAATGATAATATGTTACACTTAAGGTTGTTTTTGGTCGAGATACACTTGTCCAATAGGATTAGGACATGTGTTAGGGTAATATTAATATCATTTTTACCCTTAATTACCCTATTTACTTTTAACCGTGGTAAATAAAAGTAAAAAGTTACTATTCACCAAAAATTATTTTCATCTCATTGAACCACATCTTACTTACTGAAATCAACCGTGTCTCTCAGAATTTTGAAATTCCATTCACAGAAGTGGTAAAATTATGTTTTATGAAAAATTCAGTTTTTTTAACTACCACTTAGTAGTTTCACTATTCATCAAAAATTGATGTTTTTCATAACAATGTCAAAATTTCATCCTAAGCTATATTTCATATTCCGAATTCAAAAATGAAGTCTATTTTACCAAATTCATAACATAGAAGTTGCATTAATTAATTTTATAATTAAATCCCGCTGTTAAAACAAATAGCGTGTTTTTAAGAAACAATATCTATCAAAAGATTGACACTTGTTTATGTCTGGTTTAAATGTGAAATTACATCCAATGAACAACATTGTATTAAATTGTAAAAATATATTCTAAATATGCTTTAAAACCACTCAAATTAATAATTTATCACTATTAATTATTTTGATTAAAAAAGTTGTTTTTAATTATAATTTAGTAATTTTCACTATTCATCAGAATATGAAAGTTATCCGAAAAGTACCAAAACTTCACCTTAGGTTAAATTCGATACTCCGAATTCAAAAATGAAGTCCATTTTGAGAGCTAAAATTTCTAAAATTTTAAAAGGTGGTTATTACTATTCATAACGGCTAGTTATAATAATATTTTAATAGCATATCGTTGTTTAGTTAAACTCGGTATTGCGTACTACACACGCTATCGAGGAAGGTCGTGATTGCGTGTAATGCAAGGCAAGTCAAGGATGTGTGTTGTGCAAGCTCCTTTTGGTGTAGCGTACAACACAAGACATTAATAAAATTAAAAAGAATATTTTTCATAAAATCTCGGGCTGTTACAATCCGGGGGGTGAGGGGGCTGTCCGGGGGGGGCTGTCTGGAGTGCATTTTTGGCCACCGCGGTTAAATGACACCTCTGATTGACATGTAATCTGGAATACCATTTCACAATTAACCCACTATTTGTTGTCATATGATTTCATGGTATTCTGAGGTCATTCGACCAGTTTTGACCACCCCACGCATTCTTTTCAAGCGCGCCAAACACCTAAAAAACACATATTCTACCATGATTCACAAACCGTGCATCCAAATTACATTTAATCTTTTCTTACACCTCAAGAATAATAAATAGGGTGTTTTTTGTGATTTCAAGTCATTCCGATATCGTTCGGTATGTATTTGACTGTAAAACGCATGTTTTGGTCATTTTCGACACGCGGAGTGTGTTTTCGGCCACTGCAGTAACACAACACCTCTGATTGACGTGCTTTCTACCTGAGCATTTCACAATTCACCCACCCTTTGTTGTCATCCGATTTCATGACGTTTTGAGGTCGTTCGGCCTCTTTTGACCACCCACGCACACTTTTCAAGCGCACCAAACACCTAAAAAACACATATTTAACCATGTCACACAAACCGCATGTCTGAATAATGTGTTATATCCTCATACACCTTATGAATAATAATTAGGGTGTTTTCATGTGATTTTAATTCATTCTTATGTCGTTCGGTATGCATTTGACCGTTAAATGTATGTTTTGGTCATTTACGACATGCAGAGTGCATTTTCGGCCACTGCGGTCACACGACACCTCCGATTGACATGTTGTATGGCTGAACATTTCACAATTCACCCACCCTTTCTTTTTGTCTGATTTCATGGAATTATGAGGTCATTTGGCCAGTTTTGACCACCCCACGCATGCTTTTCAAGCGCGTCAAACACCTAAAAAACACATATTCAATCATGTCATAAAAACCACGCGTTCGAATGACGTGTTGTATCCTCATACACCTCAAAAATAAAAATTAGGGTGTTTTTTTGTGATTTCAAGTCATTCTGATGTTGTTCGGTATGCATTTGACCATTAAACGCTTGTTTTGGCCATTTACGACACGCGGAGTGCATTTTCAGCCACTGCGGTCACACGACACCTCTGATTGACATTTCGTCTCGATGACCATTTCACAGTTCACCAAACCTTTATTTTCGTCTGATTTCATGGCATTATGAGGTCATTCGAATGGTTTTGACCACCCCACGCATGCTTTTCAAGTGCGCCAAACAGCTAAAAAACACATATTCAGTCATGCCACACAAACCACACGTCTGAATGACATTTCGTCTTTTCATAAACTTCAAGAATAATAATTAGGGTGTTTTCGTGTGATTTAAAGTCATTTCGATGTTGTTGGGTATGTATTTGAATGTAAAACACGTGTTTTGGCCATTTACGACACGCAGAGTGTGTTTTCAGCCACCGCGGTCACACGACACCTCTGATTAACGTGTTGTCTAGACGACCATTTCACAATTCACCCACCCTTTGTTTTCATCTGATTTCATGGAATTCTGATGTCGTTCGGCCAGTTTTGACCACCCCACGCATGCTTTTCAAGCGCGCCAAACACCTAAAAACACATATTCAGTCATGCCATGCAAACCGCGCATCCTAATGATGTGTCGTCTCCTTGTACACCTCAAGAATAAAAATTAGGGTGTTTCGTGTTATTTCAAGTCATTATGATGTCGTTCGGCAAGCATTTGACCATTAAACGCATGTTTTGGCCATTTACGACATGTGGAGTGTGTTTTCGTCCACTGTGGTCACACGACACCTCTGATTGACGTGACGTCTAGTTTACCATTTCACAATTCACCCAACCTTTGTTTTCGTCCGATTTCATGGCATTTCGAGGTCATTCGGCCGGTTTTGAACACCCCACGCACGCTTTTCAAGCACGCCAAACACCTAAAAAACACATATTCAGTTGTGCTGTGCAAAATGCACATCCTAATGATGTGTCGTCTCCTCATACACCTCACAAATGACCCATGGATCATTGTGTTAAAGTATTAAGACAATATGAATACGTTTGTTCAGTTTTCTGTATGCCAATAGTTTTACTTAAAATGGTGTCCATTTAAAAAAAAGAGACATTTAGAGTGATACCGGCCACATCGTGCCTTAGATTGAGGCCGGGTTGTCTTTTAAACATCTAAAATGATCATTGGATCTTTTTCTTAAAGTATCAACACAATCCAAATACGTTTGGTCTATTTTTCGTATGTTAAATTTTGTTTTCACTTAAAATGTTGTCCATTTCAAATCAAAGTGAGACACTTTGAGTGATACCGACCACACCGTGTCTCATATTAAGGCAGAGTTGACTCATACCCATCAAAAATGACCAATGTATCATTGTCCTAAAGTATCAACACAATCCTAATGCGTTTGATTGGTTTTCCATATGTCAGTTGTTGTTTTCATTGTTTTATCCCACCTACAATGGGCTAGCTCAAGTAACTGGTTTGGATGTCCTTGGTTGGTTTGTTGTAATTTGGTATCAGAGGCCTTACTCAGCTAGAAGTGTGTCAACAATTCCTTTGTTGTTTTTATATATTGGTTAGACAGTATTAGGATTGTTAGAATTTGGATAGTAGGTGCGGAAGAGGGGCCTGAACAGCTCACTCCCATTATTAAATCAGAGTTTGAATAGGTGACTGGAAAAATGATTACAAATTCCAAGATCAAGTTTTTAGGATATTTTGAATAAATCATATGGGGGGTTTAATTTAATTGACCTACCTAGAAATTGAAGAGTACTCCTCTAGAGTTCTCCAACCACTTTGTTGAGTTGGTGAATCTTGCACTAGATTTTTTCAAAAATGATTACATAAAAGCTTGTAGGTTTGAGATGGGACTAAGGGACAATGTTTGGTTGATGATAGTCCTTTTTCTCCTTCCAACCTTCTTAGAGGTATTGGATAATGTTTATTTTTCTAAAGAAGACATATTTGGAAGGATGGACTTGGGAGGAGATTTAGTGGATGCAATAATTATTCAAAGTTCTTATTTTGGTTATAAAAGGAAGTAAAAAAAGTTTCCAGTGTTCTATAGGACCTATTCCAGGGGATTCTATAAAGAACCAACATGTTATTTTCTAACCGTGAGGTATAGTGTTTTTCTAACCGTGAGGCATAGTGTTTTTCTATGCCGACCGGGGTTCCGAGCTTCGAACAAGCCCCAGAAGCCCCATAAACCATTATAACATCATTAGGCTTCCATATTTGGTCAAAAATAAAGAGTTATACTGAATTCAAAAATATCCATACTAGAGTGAAAAACCAGGTTCAAAAATAAAGAGTTATATATAATTCAAAAATGTAATGGATCAATCTGCCCCTGATCACCATCACCATCACCACTGTCATCATCAGCCTCATACTCGATTCCATCTCCATCCTCGTATTCGTCCTCGTTATCGTCTCCATGCTCATCCTCGGCCCCATCCTCTCCCTCAGCCCCATCCTCTCCCTCGGCCCCATCCTCACCCTCGTCCTCATCCTCATCCTCGCCCTCGTCCTCTTTAGTATCCTCATCATCACCAAGAACTTCATCATCTCGACTGCCACTAGAACTGCCACCTGGTGAATTGGATAATGCACCCATTGATGACATATATGTCTGACAAGCCGCGCTGGCCTCTAGTAGAAGTGATGAAGATAAAGCTTTGATCGGTTTCATAAATTCTTTCTCCCTTGTTTGAACTTGTTCTTCCAAATCTGTGACCATTTTATCAGATTTTCTTGCATGCTCCTAGCCCTAATCCAACTTAGTGGTACTAGAATTGATACCTGGAGAGGACCAATACCTCATCGAGACTATATTCTTACCTGGTCGGTAGCGTACTTGACCAGAGTGCTCATCTCCCAAAACCTGATATAAATGATCGTGTGGCCCTAAATTGCCAGGCTCCTTGGCATCAAGGGCCACTAAATCATCCTATTAAAAATATTAATGGATTATTAAATTTCAAAATAGATATTAAACTTTGAAATAAACAAATTAAAACATACAATCTTTTCTTGTGTCGGTTCATTAACCACAGTTCCATCTTTTTTCCTTCTGCTTGAGCAAAACAATTTTTCTCGAGGGATACATCCTTCAATATTCAATTTGTGCTTCTGTAATGAAATTGAAACAATATAAAGTTCAAGTATAATCATATATTCAATATTCAATAAATCACATAATTTAATTAGGAAACAATAAAAAGGGAAAGTCCTAAAGAAAAATTATAAACAACTATATCACACCAGCTGCCTCTCATAATCTTACATAGTAGTGCGCCCCAAAGTGTGGAGGTATTTCTTTGAATCAATGTTTTTTTTTCAAAATATTCCTAAATAATGTTTAATAATAAATAAGATAATATTAATGCAAAACATGAAAACTGTTATTTAAAACCTCAAATGGGATTAATACCTTAAATTTGGAAGTCGCCCAATGGGTAATCATTTGGTGATATTGCTCTATTGGGAAGTCATCCACGATATGTAATGTCTCCAACTCCGTGCCCACTCTATCACACCAGCCAACATACAACTCATGCTTATAAGCTCTCCAAAGCTCTCCTATCTCCTTTAAACATGTTGTTCGTGCACCGTCGCCATCAGGTAAGTTAAACCGAAGATGAAACCCAATAGATTAATTCATATAAATACAAAAAAAATACTACATTAAATCCAATAGATTTTTTACCCATATTTGTGCCCACGCATTATCCTTGACTTTGTGTGGCAGATGTCTCCAAGATAGAGGGATGACTGGAATGACGTCGGAGTATTTGGCTAGCGTCGCCAAAAAACCCCAACATTCATGCCCAGATTTATCAATCATATGTCCATCATCATTGTATTCAACCATCAACTGTGTCTGGCGGTTCCATACCACACGCAAGCGAGTACACCCCCTACCCTGCCTCCTATCAGTAGATGAATCTCTTATTAAAGAAAAAAATATCAATACAAGTTATAATAAAAATAAATTTTGGTATAAAAATTTGTAATAGTTATATAAATATACCTGTGGTAGTCAGATCAATGGACATCCCTGGATGTGTAGAAGCTGAAGGAATATCCTATACAGGTGGAGTGTCCCTCAGTGTACACTCCTCAGCCACATACTATGTCGGAGCAGGAGTCGAAGAAGGTGGAATATAATAGCTCGGAGATAATGAACTAGAAGAAAAAGATGATGGCACAGACATCTGGCCAACTGGTAGTGTAAACATCGGAGGCCCAAATATCCCGGGTGTCCCTAAGGACACACCAGGATCAAAATGGGGCATAGAAGATACGTCTGTGGTAGGGGCATAGTCCAATCAAGTACGACCAGTGGATCGTCTAACTCTCGCACCACAATCCCTCGTACCACCGGCCTCAGTACCAGGACCACCATATGATCATCTAACTCTGACACCACCCCCCCCCCTCCTACCACCAGCCTCTGTACTGGGAGAAATATCAGGCTCCTCATCAGATATCTCTCATCTAGGGGGTGGATCCTGAAAAAAAGTTTAACACAAAAGTAAACACTTGATATTATGAGTTATTGAAATATATATATTTGAAATAAAATACTCACAACAGGGATGAGTGGAGGAATTCCCATCTGTGTCATGTGACAATTATTTTCTATCATATTTTTCCATCACCTCTCTTCAATGGGTGTCATTTCCTACAATGAAAACAAATATGGAAGTAATTAGAAACCGATAACTAATGTGTAACCCAAAAAACAATGTAACAACCCAAAGTTTCATTAATGGAAATCCCTCTTGATCTAATTAAATGTCTCTTTATGTTTATATAAAATGTCAAATTCTTTGGTTTTATGTTAAGAATTTTGACAGTTGCTAATATAGTCGTTGAACAGTGATCACATGATTAGTATAAATATAGGGCTTTAACAAATCCAATTTACTCAGACAAAAGAAGCGATGGCCTCATCCAGTAGAATTGCTCCATAGAAAGCCCATTTGTCTGAGCTCAGAAAAGAGGTGGCGTCCTTGGGCTTTTCTCTTGACCAATCCCAAGCTGAGCTTCATCATGTCAAGCTCGAACGGGACTATCTATGGGAAAAGTGGAAGTTGATAGAAATTACCACCCGAGCGATGTTATCTGAGCCACCCCAAGAGTCTGTCACCATCACACACCTTACCCTTAGGTCTTATGCGGCTATTTTAATGGGTTATGTAACAAATCTATAGTACTATGTTCATGTATATTGTTTTTGTATATAATAACGAATATGCTTTCTTGTCATTATTGATGCATTGTAAATAGTTTTTAAAGTACAAATAGTGTTTTTAGTTATTATTTAATTAAGAATTCTATTTTTTTTAATTAAGGGATTTTTGAATTAAATAATATTTAATAAAATATTATTATTATTATTATTAAATTAATTTTTATTATATATAAATGATCATATAATTTTATGAATGCAATTATAATTTTTATTGAGGTTTGAAAGCCATTTCTGTCAAAACCCGCGAATTTTCGATAAATATCAGTTTTTATTTTAAAAGTGAAAATTAACATATTTAGAAAATTATTTAGATAAAATAAATGTTATTTCTGGAATCAGGACGTCAAAATTATCCAACAGTGAATTTTTCATAATTTTCTGAGACAGTCAAATTTTTGGTTAAAAATTAAATACCATTTAAATATATAATGTATTTTATGACATCATAATGACCAATAGTGATGTAATAAAATACTATAATATTTATTTTAGTCCAATGTATGTTTTACCATAAAAATAATGTGATTTTGGATTTGTTTGACTTACTTTTCAAAGCATTAATGGACCCCTCAAGACTTATTAAACACCTTGTCTTTTTAAATTTTTTCCCATGGGAGTGTGACTCACCTCCACATAAGTAACCCTATTATTTTAAGAAGTTTGGACTTTGGACTTATAAAATATTTTTTACCTCTTCCCTTTTCCAAAAACCATGGGCAAAAACCATGGGATGGTTTGTGGTTTGGATTAATTTAATATAAGGGGTCCCAAACCTAAATAATAAAGAATTCTCTCACCTTTCCTATATAAACCCACCCAAGATCCCACTTCCTCCTCACTCAAAGCCTTGGGAGTTCGTCCAACCTCTTACCTACTCTCTCTATAATCCTCCCAAGGTGACCCAAGCTCCCAAGAAGCCTCTCTCAAGCCTCTCTCAAGCCTTTGGAAGAACACTTCCAAGTAAGGGTTTTTTCTTCCTTTCTCATTTTTGTCCAATTTTCTTTAAGTTGTTTTTCCCTTTTAATTTCAATTATGAATGTTGGGGTATGGTTTCACACCTCCCTCATACTTCCCTATTTATTTTTGAATGATGGTATACCCCTTTATCTCTCATTAAATGCCTCCCATGTACACCCGTTACTATGCCGAAATTCCGAAAGGAACTTCTCTCTCCTCATTTACATTCAAGCAATACTTTTGTACCATGAATCTAAATTCCATTACAATTGTTGGTAAATGTATCTATATGACCTAATTACTTTCCATTACATGTAAATATGATGAGTAACCCCTTTATCTCTCATTAACCATTTTTATGAATTCTTATGTCACGCCGTTACGCTGCCGAAATCACACTGATTTTCTAAGCCAATGTCATTGTGTAGTGAATACCATGCCCATTTCTCCATCAAGGGTATTCACATTTATGCACATTTATTTATTGATTATAAAGTTTCATGTATGAATTCCACATTCCTTTATCGTGGAATAAATGATTATGTTTTATGAATCAATGTTTATGATCCATGTGGCACACTTATGCATGAAATGAAATGTTTAAGAAGGGTGTGCCCTTATAGCGCTCCAATGCATTGGGTAAAGTATAGTATCATGATACTTCATGTGAAATGAGTTTGGAATCATTCTAATTCAAGTGAAATGAGGGTTTACTCGTGCTTCATGTGCAATGAGGATTTACTCATGCTCTATGTGCAATGAGCCATGGCTCATGCTAATTCCATGTTAAGTGTTATTGCCACATTTCCATGTTATGATTATCATCCTTTATCATGCCTTTATGTTCATATTTATCTTGTGCTCTATTGATATGCCAAATGTCTAACATTTTTTTTACTCCTCATGTTATTCCATGTGTACTCCCTTACTGGGCTTTATAGCTCACCCTTTTCTTATGCATGTCCTCAGGTTATCCCATGCAATGCTAAGTATGAGGGAATGTAGTGGTCATGTAAAGGATGTTTTCAATAAAGATGTTGTATTTCATGTTTCAAGTTTTTATGTAATGATCCAAATCCCCAAATACACTAAACCTCTCAATATTCTTTGTTGTATCAAGTGAATTTTTATGTAATAAATCATGTTTAAGTTGTTATAAAAAGCAGGGTTGTCATAGTTGGTATCAGAGGATAAGTTTAGTTATTTTTGGGATTAGGATTAGAAAACCCTATTAAAGCCTTATAAAAAGGACTAAGTTTAATAAAAACATCCCTAAGTTTTGGTGAGTATTGGGTAAGTGGGTTATCAAGCAAATACATCCCTGTCTGGATATGATCAGATAGAGGCGGCTCTGGCACAGATGTATCCTAGGGGTAAAACCCGAAAACACCGCTTTGATCTAGACTCAAACGGGAACTGGTGCACGACAACGGGCCTTTCTGCACTCTTGGTTACGACACTCCCGGGGGATATGTTTTGATAAATTCACAAGCTTAGTATGAACCCTTATTAAGGGAATTAAAAAAATGCCCCTAAGAATATATGTTAGAAGTAGATCATGAAAAGCCTAGATTGAAGCCTATAGACTCAGGAGTTAAGGAAATAAAAGTTTATTTATAAGTCATCAAATTTTGTCTTTGGATTACCCTTTATGTGTTACCCATAACATTCCTTTTATTCCAGCCAATGGCTGGTAATAGGAGGACTCGGGCTAACAACTGTTATGAAGATCAGTGTGATGACTGTAATAATGAGATGTCCAATCCAATAGGAGTGGGAATCGAAAACTTTGACATGCTTCTCTCTCAGCTAACTCAAGTATTGAATAGAAACACGGGTCAAGAGGAACGTTCAACCCCCCTAAGAAAGAACAAGTTGCTATCGAGATCTTCATGAGACAAAGTCCTCCTACTTTTAGTGGATCATCTGATCCCACGATCATTGAACAATGGATCAACTCCATTGAAAAGATCTTCTCCATCCTTCAATGTTCTGAACAAGAGAAGGTTCTCCTGGAGGCTTATCATATGGAGGGTAAAACTGATCAATGGTGGACGTTGATCAAAAATACAAAGCCTGAGGAGGAGATCGAGGCATTGGAATAGAAGGATTTCTGGAAGATGTTTTTCGATAAATATTTTCCGCACACCCTCCGGCTTAAGATGGAAAGGGAATTCCTTTCCCTCAAGCAAAAAGATGAATAATATGTTGGAACGTACGAGGAAAACTTCACAAGGCTTGCATGATACGCTTATGGCTTTGTCGTTACCCCCGAATGCAAAGTCAACCGCTTCTTTGGTGGGCTGAAGCCTAGCCTGAGGAAAGCATTGGTGATCCGTGACTTCGACAGCTATGAGAAAATTGTCTGATGTGCCCTCAAGGTCGAAATGGATATCAGATAATCACAGGGGTATCATGGGGATAAGAAGCGTAAGGTGGACTTCAATGCTGGTGGCCCGATGGATAAATCCAACGGTGCTAAGAAGATCCAGCACCTCACTTGCCAAATGTGCGGAAAGAAGCACCCTGGAAATTTCCTTAAGGTGACGAGGAAATGCTTCAGGTATGGAAGAGATGGGCACCTAGATGTTAACTTTCGGCAAGAAAGACCCACAGTCGTGAAAGCAGAGATGAACGCTCCGTTCGAACCTCAATGCATTGTTCAATTATACAAATGCAAAGAACCGGGGCATTTTTCAAATCAGTTCCCTAATCCAAGGGTTTTCGGAGGCAACCAACAACCTCCAAGGCAGTAAGGAAGAGCTTTTGACATCACTTCTGCCGAAGTGAACCCCGAAAACGAAGTGGTGATAGGTACGCTAGTTATTCATTCAAGAATAGAAAACAAACTTTTTGATTCAGGTTCTACGCATTCTTTTATATCTCAAAAGTTTAGTAGAACAATCCCAACACCACCACAAATCATAGAAGTGAAGATGTCGGTGAGTATGGAAAATGGGGCAATCATTGCATCCCATGAATATAAGTCCTCCCATATTATAATCAGTGGATTGAATTTCCTGGAGAACCTCATCATACTCCCTCTGGTGTAATTTGATGCAATTCTTGGCATGGATTGGCTTTCCTTATATAGAGCCAACATAAATTGTCGGGAGAGGGAAATCACACTCCATATAGAGAATTGACCCCCAATTCTTTACAAGTGTAAGGAGGAAGATGAATCTCTTTTAGCTCCATCATCTCAAGCATGGATATTACTTCCCTATGAGCACACGTATCTGGATCAGATGATTGAGTCCAAGGAAGAAACCATCCTTGAAGAAATTCCTATTGTGAGGGAATTCGCTGAAGTGTTTCCCGAGGAACTGCCTGGTCTTCCTCCTAGAAGAGATGTTGAATTCTCAATTGAACTTATACCCAGGGCTTTACCAATATCCAAGACTCCATATAGAATGGATGTTGTAGAGATTAAAGATCTGAAGAAACAACTACAGGAGAATCTAGATAAAGTGTTTATACGCCCAAGTGCTTCACCATGGGGTGCACCAGTCCTCTTCGTCAAGAAGAAGGATGGGTCAATGTAGCTTTGCATCAATTATCGTGAACTTAACAAAAACATGATAAAGAACAAGTATCATATCCCACAAATTGATGACTTTTTTGATTAGCTATGTGGAGCACAATACTTCTCCAAGGTGGACTTGTGGTCGGGATATTATCAAGTAAGGGTGAAGAAGGAAGATATCCACAAGACTGTTTTTCATACAAGATACGGGCACTATGAATTCATAGTAATGCCTTTATAACTCACCAATGCTCCAGAAATCTTCATAGACTTGATGAATAGAGTCTTTAGAGATTACCTGGACAAATTTGTGGTAGTCTTTATAGATGATATTCTAATATTATCCAAAACCAAGGAGGATCATGAGGAGCATTTAAGAACTGTACTAGAGACTTTGCGCAAGGAGAAGCTCTATGCAAAGTACAAGAAGTGTGAGTTCTGGTTAAAGGAGGTCTCATTCTTGGGCCATATCATCACAAGCAATGGGATATCTATGGATCCCTCCAAAACAGATGCAATTGAGGGATGGTCGAGGCCATCATCGGTAACGGATATCCGTGGATTCTTGGGGTTAGCTGGATATTATCGACGATTTGTGAGAAATTTCTCACGATTTTCCAGACCTCTTACCAAGCTAACTCGGAAGGGAGTAAAGTTTTCTTGGAGTGATGAATGTGAAGAAAGATTCAAGGAGTTGAAAATGAGGCTTATCACTATGCATGTGCTCACTTTACCCACAAGTGGGTAACTTTTTGTGGTATTCAGTGATGCTTCGAAGAAGGGATTAGGTTGTGTGCTGATGCAGAATGATAAAGTGATATCCTATGCCTCAAGTCAGTTGAAAATCCATGAGAGAAACTATCCAATGCATGATCTGGAGTTGGCGGCAGTAATCTTTGCCTTGAAAATCTGGTGGCATTATCTCTATGGGGGGAAATGTGAGATATATACTGACCACAAGAGTCTTAAATATATATTCACACATAAAGAGCTTAATATGCGCCAGAGAATATGGATAGAGCTCATCAAGGATTATGATTGTTCAATACATTACCACCCTGGGAAAGTGAACAAGGTGGCGGATTCCCTAAGTAGAAAGGACCCAGTGATTCTATCAATTATGAGAATTGAGAAGGATCCAATCTTCTTAGACTTGATGAAGATGGAAATGGGAATCATAAAGAATGGAACATCATCAATCCTTTCACAAATTATTGCTCAACCGTCTCTTTTGGAAAGGTTAAAGGATGCTCAAAAGGATGATGTGGGAATTCAGGAAAAAGTGGAAGCTATCAAAAAAGGTAAATCCTCAGATTTTAATGTTAATGAATAAGGAATTGTGCGGTTTGAGAAAAGACTATGTGTTCCATCAAGTCTGGAGCTGAAGAAGGAACTTTTGGATGACGCACATAGTTCAAATTTCTCTATTCACCCAGGGAGCACAAAGATGTATCGAGATCTCTGAGAAAACTTTTGGTGGGATAATATGAAGAAGGAGATCACTGAATATACATCAAAGTGTCTGGTGTGTCAACAAGTGAAGGCAGAGAGGCAGAAGTCTAAGGGGATGATGCAACCATTGCCCATGCCAGAATGGAAATGGGAGAACATCACCATTGACTTTGTCACCGGACATCCAAGGACATCCAAAGGCAACAATGCAATCTAGTTTATTGTGGATCGTCTTACAAAGACTTCACACTTCATTGCTATTCGGGAGGATTTCTCATTGGATCAACTGGAACATATATATATCAGGGAAGTGGTAAGGTTTCATGGAGTACCACTATCTATTATTTCTGACCGAGATCCAAGATTCACCTCTAAGTTTTGGAAGATTCCTCAACATGCTCTGAATACTGAACTGAACTTCAGTACGGCCTATCATCCTCAAACAGATGGCCAATCCGAGCAAACTATCCAAAAACTTGAGGACATGTTGAGAGCATTCTCAATGGACTTTAAAGGAGGATAGGATCAACATCTTCCTCTGGTTGAGTTCTCTTATAATAACAGTTTCCATTCGAGCATCCAAATGGCACCATATGAAGACTTGTATGGGAAAAGGTGCAGAACACCGGCATGTTGGGATGAGGTCAGTGAACGTAAGCTTATTAGACCAGAAATGGTCGAGGAAATGGTGGAGAAGGTGAAAACCATTCAGCAACATATCAAGGCAGCCCATAGTCGATAGAAGAGTTCTGCAGATAATCGTCGACAAGACCTTTAGTTTAAAGTTGGAGACATGGTTTTTCTACGCATATCTCCGTGGAAGAAGGTCATTAGGTTTGGAAAGAAAGGGAAGTTAAGTCCAAGGTACATAGACCCCTTTGAGATTCTTGATCATGTCAGGGTTGTGGCCTATCGACTAGAACTTACACCTATTATGTCCAAAGTACATGATGTCTTTCATATATCCCTCTTAAAGAAGTACAAACCAGACCCTTCACATGTACTCTCTTTTGAGGTGGTACAATTGGAAGATGATCTTTCTTATGAGGAGAACCCAGTGAAGATCTTAGATCGTAGAGAAAAAGTTCTACAAAATAAGACAATGCCCTTCATCAAGGTGTTGTGGAGAAACCACAAGTTTGAAGAAGCGACTTGGGAATCGGAGGAAATGATGAAGCTAAGTTACCCACATTTGTTTTAGTGTGGTAAAAAGGAAATTTCGAGGGAGAAATTTCTTAAGGGGGGAATATTGTAATGACACAAAGTTTCATTAATGGAAATCTCTCTTGATCTAATTAAATGTCTCTTTATGTTTATATAAAATGTCAGCTTCTTTGGTTTTATGTTAAGAATTTTGACCGTTGCTAATATAGACATTGAACAGTGATCACATGATTAGTATAAATATAGGGCTTTAACAAATCCAATTTACTCAGACAAAAGAAGCGATGACCTCATCCAGTAGAATTGCTCCATACGAAGGCCATTTGTCGAAGCTCGGAAAAGAGGTGGCGTCCTTGGGCTTTGCTCTTGACCAAGCCCAATATGAGCTTCATCATGTCAATCTCGAACGGTGCCATCTACGGGAAAAGTGGAAGTTGATAGAAATTACCACCCGAGCGATGTTATCTGAGCCACCCCAAGAGTCTGTCACCATCGTACACCTTACCCTTAGGACTTATGCGGCTGTTTTAAGGGGTTATGTAACAAATCACTAGTACTATGTTCATGTACATTATTTTTTTATATAATAACTAATATGCTTTCTTTTCATTATTGATACATTGTAAATAGTTTTTAAAGTACAAATAGTGTTTTTAGTTATTATTTAATTAAGAATTTTTTTTTAATTAACGGATTTTTGAATTAAATATTATTTAATAAAATATTATTATTATTATTATTAAATTAATTTTTATTATATATAAATGATCATATAATTTTATGAATGCAATTATAATTTTTATTGAGGTTTGAAATCCATTTCTGTCAAAACCCGCGAATTTTCGATAAATATCAGTTTTTATTTTAAAAGTGAAAATTAACATATTTAGAAAATTATTTAGATAAAATAAATGTTATTTCTGGAATCAGGACGTCAAAATTATCCAACGGTGAATTTTTCATAATTTTCTGAGACAGTCAAATTTTTGGGTAAAAATTAAATACCGTTTAAATATATAATGTATTTTATGACATCATAATGACTCAATAGTGATGTAATAAAATACTATAATCTTTATGTTCAGCCAATATATGTTTTAACATTAAAATAATGTGATTTTGGGTTTGTTTGACTTACTTTTCAAAGCATTAATGGACCCCTCAAGACTTATTAAACACCTTGTCTTTTTAAATTGTTTTCCATGGGAGTGTGACTCACCTCCACATAAGCAACCCTATTATTTTAAGAAGTTAGGACTTTGGCCTTATAAAATATTTTTTTCCTCTTCCCTTTTCCAAAAACCATTGGTAAAAACCATGGGATGGTTTGTGCTTTGGATTAATTTAATATAAGGGGTCCCAAACCTAAATAATAAAGAATTCCCTCACCTTTCCTATATAAACCCACCCATGCTCCCACTTCCTACTCACTCAAAGCCTTTGTAGTTCGTCCAAATTCTTCCCTAATATATCTAGAATCCTCCCAAGGTTCCCCAAGCTCTCAAGAAGCCTCTCTAAAGCCTCTCTCAAGCCTTTGGAAGCACACTTCCAAGTAAGGGTTTTTTCTTCCTTTCTCATTTTTGTCCAATTTTCTTTAAGTTGTTTTTCCCTTTTAATTTCAATTATGAATGTTGGGGTATGGTTTCACACCTCCCTCATACTTCCCTATTTATTTTTGAATGATTTTATACCCCTTTATCTCTCATTAAATGCCTCCCATGTACACCTGTTACTATGCCGAAATTCCGAAAGGAACTTCTCTCTCCTCATTTACATTCAAGCAATACTTTTGTACCATGAATCTAAATTCCATTACAATTGTTGGTAAATGTATCTATATGACCTAATTACTTTCCATTACATGTAAATATGATGAGTAACCCCTTTCTATCTCATTAACCATTTTTATGAATTCTTATGTCACGCCGTTACGCTGCCGAAATCACACTGATTTTCTAAGCCAATGTCATTGTGTAGTGAATACCATGCCCATTTCTCCATCAAGGGTATTCACATTTATGCACATTTACTTATTGATTATAAAGTTTCATGTATGAATTCCACATTCCTTTATCGTGGAATAAATGATTATTTTTTATGAATCAATGTTTATGATCCATGTGGCACACTTATGCATGAAATGAAATGTTTAAGAAGGGTGTGCCCTTATAGCGCTCCAATGCATTGGGTAAAGTATAGTATCATGATACTTCATGTGAAATGAGTTTGGACTCATGCTAATTCAAGTGAAATGAGGGTTTACTCGTGCTTCATGTGCAATGAGGATTTACTCATGCTCTATGTGCAATGAGCCATGGCTCATGCTAATTCCATGTTAAGTGTTATTGCCACATTTCCATGTTATGATTATCATCCTTTATCATGCCTTTATGTTCATATTTATCTTGTGCTCTATTGATATGCCAAATGTCTAACATGTTTTTTACTCCTCGTGTTATTCCATGTGTACTCCCTTACTGGGCTTTATAGCTCACCCTTTTCTTATGCATGTCCTCAGGTTATCCCATGCAATGCTAAGTATGAGGGAATGTAGTGGTCATGTAAAGGATGTTTTCAATAAAGATGTTGTATTTCATGTTTCAAGTTTTTATGTAATGATCCAAATCCCCAAATACACTAAACCTATCGATCTTCTTTGTTGTATCAAGTGAAGTTTTATGTAATAAATCATGTTTAAGTTGTAATAAAAAGCAGGGTTTTTATAAACAAAATATAGAAAAACCATTCTGATAAAAAAACATAAAGAAACACAAGATTTATGATGGTTTGAAGGTAAGTACTAGGATACACACTCTGAATGATTTAGGTGAAACATGTAGGTGAGAACACAACTGTATGATTCTATATATTTCCCACCACAAATTCGGGTTCACAATCAACTCTGACAATTGATTTATTGGATTCATCGTAAGTAATAAACAGATTGATTCCAATTGCAGTAGGGATAATGTCAAATTCATCATCACCATCATCAAAAACATGTCTGGGATTTACTTCAATAATTACTCCAAATTTAGGATGATGATGATCTTTGATATAAAAAACTTGTTTCACCATTGATGCCAATACATATGGTTCATCGGTTGCAAGAGTGTGAGTCATGTCAATAACTTGAAATCCACAATCATCAATAAAGTATCCTTGCCTCGTCATTGAATCAAACCATTAACATTTCTTCATCATGACTCGACCATGCGAGTAATAATCCAAAATTGTTATTTTCTCCATGAATCCATAATAAGCTACATTTTCAGAATGAGGTCTATTATCCGATGAACTGACATAATAGTCTGTTGTGGCAGTTATCATAACACCATCATGTTGTGTTCTCATGTTTCTTTCTCGTTCAGTGATAATAAATTTTTATACATTGATCACAAGTGATTTACAAGCATGAACCATGGTATTAGGACCAAAATTCAAAGCTCTTGTTTCCTCAGAAACAAAGTCTGCAGGAAAATTCGATACCTGAAATATAAAAAAATATTAAACTTAATTAAATATTATTTTTATTTAGTTATTACATAAATATTTTTACCTTCAATTTCAACCAAGAAGAAAACCCTTTGCTATGAAAAGTCTCTTTCCTTCTCAAAGATAAAGAACTATGCTTTCTATATATTAATTCTTTATGTTCCCTGTAGATAAAAATAATAATAGTTTAACAAATATTTAAAATTACAAGAGATAAGATAAGAGATACATGTACAATTTACTTACTTGATATACTCATCGAACAAATCAAAATTGAACAACACTGTGCGATGTTCTATCTCTCTCTCTTCAAGGCTTAATGTCGTCAATGTATATGATCTCGGAATTCCTCCTATCTGAGGAAGTGATGTAAAACTGGGTTCAATTTGCTCATACTGTTCTTCTTTATTTATCATTGTTCTGTTTATTCTCGTAGTAAGATCAAACAAATACATTGAGTAGAAATCCATACATTCTTGATCCAAGTAACCATTCACAATAGAACCTTTGGGATAATTCTTGTTCTGAACATATGATTTCAATGTGTACATGTTTCTTTCAGTTGGATACATCCAACAGAAATCAACGGGTCCTCCAAGAAGTATTTCGGTTGGAAGATAGATAGTCAGATGCAACATGCATGTAAAAAATTATTGAGGGAATATTTTCTCTAACTCACACAAAATTAATGGCGTCTCTGCCAATAGTTTTTGCAAGAAGGATTTGGAAAATTTCTTATCACAAAGATCTCTAAACAAATAGCACAACCGAATAACTGAGACTCTTACATTATTGGACAAGAGATGACATATTGTTATTGGAATCAACTCATGAAAAAGGATGTGATAATCATGAGTCTTCAAAGATTTCAGCTTCAACTCTTTTCTATTGACCCATTTTTATATATTTCTTGAATATCCATCAGGAACTTTAATAGTCTCTAGAACTTCCATAAATTGATTTTTTTTTCAGAAGGTGTCATCACATAAGAAGCACATGGAACTTGCCATTTATTTTCACTGATACAGACAGGATGCAATTCTGGTCTGATCCCCCAATCTACCAAGTCATGCTGAGATCGTAAATCATCTTTTGTCTTCCCCTTGACATTTAGAATAATCGAAAGCAACATTTCACATATATTCTTTTCAATGTGCATTATGTCTAAGCAATGACGTAACAAGTTGGTTGACCAATACGACAACTCAAAGAATATACTCTTCTTCTTCCAATTCTAACATGTATCATTGGAAACATTTTCCATCTCTCTAGATTTCATTACACACTTCACAAATGAATAACTGAAATATTTCAATTCATTAAGAACATCAGTTCCAGACATACGCTGAGGTGGATTGTCAGTCTTCATGGTATTGTCAAATCTTTGACGATTGTTTCTATATGGATGGTCCATTGGAAAGAATCTTCGATGTCCCATAAAACTAAAACTATGATGATATTTCAGTCTTCTCGATCAAGTATTCTTCATAAAAACAGGACAAGACAATTTTCCTTTTGTGCTCCATCTAGACATTATTGCATAAGCAGGAAAATCATTGATCGTCCATATAAGCGCAACACGCATCTGAAATATGTCTTTCGAACATGCATCGTATGTGGGCACACCCACATCTCAAAGAAGTTCCAACTCTTTTATTAAAGGTTTCATGTATACATCTATATCATTGTCGAGATCAAAAGGTCCAGATATCAGTATACTCAAGAAAGTGTAAGGCTTTTCATACACAACCATGGGGGAAGGTTATAAATGTGTATGAAAACAGGCCATGTGTTGTGCGAAGCAAGCATATGCCCAAATGGATTAAAATTGTCACATGAAAGACCTAGTCTCACATTACGCACGTCGGATGCAAATTCAGGATATCAAGAATCAAATCTCTGCCATGACAATCCATCTGCAGGGTGAACCAACTCTTCATTATTATTTTTTCTCTTGGTGTCATGCCATTGCATTTTTACTGATATTTTATCAGACATGAAAAGGTTCTGTAATCTAGGGATTAATGTAAAGTGCCACATTACTTTTTGTGGCACACGAGATGGTGTTCCATCATCTTTTGGCTTCCATCAGGAGGTTCCACATTTGATACAATCATTTCTTTTATCAGTTTTCTCCCAAAATAAGATGCAATTATTCAGAAAAGCATGATTTTTTTTGAGAATCCAAGTTCATCAACTAACTTCCATGCCATATAGTGGTTTGAGGGAATATCTGCATCATCTGGAAGTAAGTCCTTCAAGAAGGTAAGAATGTAATCGATTGCAGTATTTGAAATCCCATTCATAGTTTTCCCATGAAACAATTGGATTAAAAATTCCAACTTTTTCATTTTACCACATTACTGATACACTGGAGTCATTGCAGCATCATTCAATTTTTTCACCCTATCAACATCATCATTTTCATTGGACGCATCATGTGTGCTTGTATCGAAATCTTTTTGGATGGACATCCTTTCCTTCTCATGATGCTGAATAAATGGAAACTGGTCATATATAAAACTCTCCAATTCAGTCCTATCATTTGGATCATCAACATTTTGATATTCCATTTTCTCTCCATTGTGATACCACACATAATAGTTTGTTTGGAAACCATATTTGGTTATATGATAGATAATTGCTTCACGAATCAACCAAGGTCTTCCAACATAATTAGAACATGGGTAGTGTATGCGACCACTATCTGAAGCCTTGTCAAATGAAAAATCTAAAATGTTGTTCAAATTATTTTGAAAATTAGCTGAAATCCAATCAGTTTTGTACATCTAACTTCTATCCATTATATAAAAAATTTGCAATAAGTCATTTCAAATAAATTCAATAATATTGAAGTTCAATCAAAAAAATATTTAGGTAAATGACAATTGTTTACTTTTTATAAAAGCATAACTGACACATTACTCTATATGAGAATCATATTAAGAAATAAAAAAAAATATAGTGTATATAAGAAAATAAGATACAAAATTTCTAATGACTATATTCAAGGATTTCCCAGTAAGGTATTGGAAGTGGATCAAGGAATACATAATCATTAAGGTTCATGTTGGGAGTACATGAGTTTTATACTTTAACTTCTTCAGGGAGATCAGGATGAGGAGTAGGATGAGGATCACATCAAAAGTATTTATGGCCTCATCAAGTTTCACCTTAACCGTGTATTAAAGGATCCTAGGTTTGGGGCCATAGATCATAGATTGGTAGGGTGTATTCATTGAATCATGTACCAATTGATTTTGGAGAGGGAACTTCAATAGTTATAGGTATGGATTTGATTAGAAACACTTATAAAAAGGATATCCATGAATTGTGATGTCCCAAACTAGGATGCCACTCATTAGTGAACCGAACCCAGATGGACACTCATTAGAGAGGGACCTTCAAGTTCTATTTTGTTTTATCTCACATATGAATAATGATTTTTGGGTTGTCCGGGGTCCAGGGAGGAGGGTGGTGGGCTGTCCGGGGTCCAAGGAGGAGGGTGGGGGCTGTACAGGTTCCAGGAAGGAGGGGGATGTCCTGGGTCCAGAAAGGTTGGTGGGGGGTTGTTCGGGGTCCAGGGAGGAGGGGGGCTATCCAGGGTCCAGGAAGGAGGGTGGGGGTTGTACAGGGTCCATGGAGGAGGGTGGGGGTTGTCTAGGGTCCAGGAAGGAGGGGGGTTTTCCTGGGTCCAAGAAGAAGGGGGGTTGTCCTGGGAGGACCTCAAAAGACCGAATGGGGTTCCACTCTATAGTTCTGGGAATATTTTATCCAAAGCTACAAAGATTCCACCTGTAAACATGACAACTTTAAATCAGTGCCTACTGTAATTTCATGACATTTAAGGGATATGTGTTTTTTGAAAATCCTATACATTACAGTGATGTTCGTTAATGATGGTTTTTTCCAAATGTGCATGGAATTCAGTAAAGAGGATGATTTCTTCCATTTAACCAATGTTATAGTGTACTTTTAGGATGAATTCTTGCATTTAACCAGTGTTCTAGTTTATTTTTAGGTGAGGTGAGTTAGAAACCATGTTAGTCATGTCATTAGAACATGGGTTTTTTCATTTAACAATGTAGTCTTGAATTTCATGGATGAAAGTGTTTTGACTGAGCTAATTACTACCTACTCTATAGTATGGCCAACACATAATGTGGGCATACCCATGAAACAAAGACATGTGTAAATGGGACGTTTTCAGCACCCCATTTGGAAAAACATAATTTTCACCATAAGGGATTTGCCATGTATATTTACACGGCTATCCAAGTCATGTAATGTGTGTACATTCCCATGTACATTCCCAGGACACTAGATTATCGTAGACACCATGTCAATCATTATACACACCATGTGAACCCTTATACCATATCGTCATTATTACAACCATTAATAACAACTTATTACACAACATCACTTGTCAAAGATAATAAAATTGAACATAAATCAATAATAATATTGGATATATCAAGTAAAATAAAGTCATACTATCTTACATTCTAAATGACCACCCACAACCATGATTAATGACCACAAAGCTCCCCTTTAGGCCAAATCAAAAGTGAAAACAAAAATACATAGTTGCAGAACAACAAAACCAAGGAATAACTTACAGATTTGATGTGTAGAAGAAATGAATTCCTTGATTGAAGATGGATCGATATGTGGAATAAGTTTGGCAGGAGGAAGATTGGATTTAGGGCACCAATCCAGCGGAGCAGAATTGTAATCGAGCATAGGGGGAACTGGATGCCCGATCTGCATTTAGGGTAAATCTTTCCCAACGATTTTTAAAAACCGTTGGGAATGTATGTTATACCAACGGTTGAGACTAACCGTTGGTAAAAGTATGGATGTGGCCTATACCAACGATTTACTTAAACCGTTGGTAAAAAGTGATATGGATAAGGCCTTTACCAACGGTTTTGAAAAACTGTTGGTAAAAGCTTCTATAAAATCTTCTATACCAACGGTTTGTGAAAATTGTTGGTATACATAGCCATTCCCAACGGTTCAGATAAACCGTTGGGATATAAGTGTTGGTAAAAGTGGGATTTCCAGTAGTGTGTAATACAACTCATACATGATATGCAGATCTTAAACATTATGTAGATATTAATTAAACATTTAAATATTTATGTATATTAAAACATATCACACGGCATGTCCTATATTTATGACCACACGCAAATTCATGTCTCGAGGTTTACATGGTAAAATAAATAAATTTTAAATCTGTACAATCTAGTAAAAGTACATGGCATGGAGATCCGATCTACACAGTGTGTACACCCTTCACCATCTATCTGAAGTACATGCCTAGGGACTCGGCGTGTGAGTCATACTTTAGAAATCTTAGAGTACATGGTGTGTCTAATGGGCCACACACCATGTTGACTTCGTGTTACATAGTCACCCATTAGGTAGGTTGTGTATTGAATACATAGCCCATATTTGATGCAAAGGGACCACACGCCGTGTCCAATGGGCCACACGGTATGTAGTCTGGATGGTTGTGTGCCAGTCTATCTTAGTCAACATGTAGTATAATAATTAAGTATACCGCGTGTCATTAATGCACATGGGTTGAGTAATTTTCAAACTAAATCCTGGTGCATTGAATGCAACTACACAGGATGTAACTTTGGTTACATGGTGTGTATTGTTGTGTTATCTGGGCACAATCCTTGGCTCCTCTAGATGAGTCCCTCGATTTTATTTTAATCATAAAATTAATTGTTTCTATTAGATCTATGAGAAACGATTGAGGAAGAAACATATCTCGTAATATAGATTAAAATAATTATTAAACTTGAATTGAAAAACTAAATTATAAATGTGTAAATCACCAACGAAACTAAATAATTATAAATAATTATGTGCCCCCTCTGATACCACTTGTAGGTTTCGGGCGCAGTGAAAGCACGGGAGGGGTGGTGCCCAAATTTTATTTTTTCCATAATCAATGATTAATCTGATATCTATACGATAATGAACGTTGTGATCCAAATAATTGAATTAAAGAACAATCAAGGGATAGATAACCCAGAACCAAGAGAGAGGAGATCAACACATGTTGTTTACAATTAATTTAATTAAATAAGAATTACATCCAAGGTTATTATTTTTTCATCGATGCGTCCGGCCACAGATCTGCAGTGCGTCGTCGTTGCGTTGTAGAATCCAAGCATAGGATTCCTCTAGCGGTGATCCACATGTGCTCCATGAATCTCTAGATGTTGCTGAAGGAGTCTTCAGGTTCTAGCATGGAAGATCCTTTCACTTGAAATGTTCACCTTTGATCGCCTTGAGAACCGCTTCCAAAATGTTCTCCTTGATCCATTGGAGGAGGATCTCTCTCGTTATTTAAAGCATTCTTGGAGAGGGATGAATTCTTTAAGCTTGAGATCTTTTCTCCAAACCGTTGTGCACATCGATTTTCTTGGCTAGGGTAATGAGAAAATAATCATAATTGGGTATTTATATCACTAGGGTTAAAATAACATAATTGCACAAGTCCCCTTATTTATTTTATTAATCCTAGAGAAACCCCATGTCAAATAATAATAGTGTTATTATTATTATTTCTTGACACACACATAACTTTCAAATTATAATTAAATGTTATTTTATAAAATAATATTCAATTTATTATTTCTCACCGGACCCTTGAACTCGATCCGCCAATCCTCCGCTATATTTATTGGACATTGAATAATGTCTATTTATTTATTAAATAAATATCACTTCATTTTTCACCAATAAATATATAAATATTATATTAACATGTAGAAAATAAATATTTATTAAATATTCTGCCCACAATATATTCTCTCGAATAACTAGTGTCGAAATAAATGTGATCAGGAATCCATGGATAATTATTAAACCACAACCAAGAATAATATTTATTCAACTTGTTAAATAATAAATAATATATTATTTAACCGAGATTCTGGATACACTTAGTGTGTGACCCTCAAGGCCTCTTTCTTAGTGGCATTAGGCGGAGCAGCCTAAAGTCCAAGGTTAGCATCTAGTAACACACCAAGGCACCCATAGAGAAAGAAGTTAATGTTGCAAAAACATGTCACCTCATACGAACGCTTACCGTGTAATATAATCCATTTATCTCAATATCTCAAATCGAGTAGATTGCATGCCAGTGCCATCAACCTATATACTCGATATCTCTTTCTTTGACTTTCTGAAAATAGAACTTGCCTATTGATCACCATGGTCGTGGATTTATTTAGGCTATATCATTTCCATCAAAGGGTCTGAGATATTATCTTCTGTTACAAAATAGAAGGCATAAATCCTTTATCGCATTATTCATTAATGCAATATTACTCGTGACACACCCAACATATCCTACCTCACTACGAACATGTGTTGTCACAGTTT
This sequence comes from Viscum album, assembly GCA_963277665.1. Taxonomy (NCBI): domain Eukaryota; kingdom Viridiplantae; phylum Streptophyta; class Magnoliopsida; order Santalales; family Viscaceae; genus Viscum; species Viscum album. The sequence continues at coordinate 2,025,341,827 of OY728138.1, forward strand.
TCGTCAATATATCTAGGTGCGCGACCCATAATACTCATTAATAATAATCTTAAAATATAAGGACCAATACAAACTTCCGCAAATAGGAACGTCCAATAACACATAAAAATGTGGATTTCCAAATGGCATGTCTTGTTCTCATAATATCCTATTAGACATTACCAAGGGCAAACACCATGAGAAGGTGTCTCAAAGTCCTATGAGTCTTCACCACTGATAGCTTGTATCATTTATATCCCACAAATGATATCATCAGGCTATAGAACATATATTCAAGTATAATGTCATAGCACTTCCGGGTTCTCACCATAGCAAGGATCCGCTATGAACTTTTAGTATGAAAACTACTCTTAAGACATTATCATATAATATTTCATGCAGAAGAAAAATCCTGATGTGATAAGGAATTTATTAATATTCAAAACCATGAATATAAGTTATCATAATGTAAAATAGAAGTTGGTTCTGGGGTACTAACTCCAACACGTTTAATGGTAAAATCCATAGAAAAGGACATCATAATGACATGAAATCATAGGAAAACCATCTTTGTATTATATGTTACATGTACAAGTAGACAAAACATCAATCGGACATGTGGTCTGCCCGAAACGACCGAATAAATAGTTTTTAAAGGTTTGACGACCATTAAAAATGCATGTCAGGGGGTCAAAACCGACATATTGACCTATTAATTCCATAAAATTAGATGAAAAAAACTATATAAGTATTTTTTAAATGTTGGAGTAGACAAAACATCAATAATATGAGTCATTTTATTAGGATGACCAAAAACACTCTTTTAGTGCTTTAAAATCACTAAAATGTGTGTGTGATGGTCAAAACTGGAGAAAATAAGAATAAAATGATGTAAAATCATAAAAACCCATGTTTATAATATTTTGATGTGTATGAGTAGACAAAATGTCAATTGGATGTATGGTTTACCCTAGATGATCAAATAAGCAGTTTTAAAGGTTTGATGCATTTTAAAAACATATGTCGGGGGGTCAAAACCAACCGAATGACCTCAAAATGATGTGAAGACATAAGACTATAAACATAAAGTGATTTTTGAAATATTGGAGTAGAAGGAATGTTAATAGGAGGTTCTGTTTGCTCGAGATGACCATAAATGCACTTTTATTATTTTAAAACACTAAAACGTGCGTTTAACAGTCATATCTATAGAAAATAACCTATTAATGACATAAAATTAGAGGAAAAACATATTTTTATTATTTTAGATGTGTATGAGTAGCAGACACGTCAATCAGATGTGTGGTCTTCCCGAAATGACTGAATAAGCAGTTTTTTAAGGTTTGGGGTCCTTTCAAAACTCTCGTTAGGTGGTCAAAACCAACTAAACAACCTATGAATGTCATGAAATCAAAAAGCAAAAAATATACAATGATTTTTGAAATGTTAGAGCATACAAAATATAAATTTGAGTTTCCATTTTTCCGAGATGACCAAAAACACTCCTTTATTATTTTAAAACACAAAAATGTGCTTTTAAAGGTTAGCTCCATAGAAAATGTCCTTAGAATGAAGTTAAATCATGGGGGAAATGTCATTGCATTATTTTTAATATGTATGTGTAGAAGAAACATCAATACTACTTGCGGTCTTCCCAAAACAACTAAATAAATGGTTTTTAAGGTTTGACGCCCTTTAAAAGCGCACGTGAGCGGGTCAAGACAAATAAAAAAATCTCCAAATGTCATGAAATTATATGAAAACAACCGTATATTTATTTTTGAAATGTTGGAGTAGAAGGAACATCAGTACAGTTTTTCATTTTTCTGGGATGACCAGAAACACACTTTTATAGTTTTAAAACACCAAAAATGGGCATTTAATAGTTATATCCATAGAAAACGGCCTCAGAATGATGTGAAATTATAGTAAACCATATTGTATTATTTTTTACATGTAAGAATACACAACGCATCAATAAGTCATGTGGTCTATCCAGAATGACAGAATAAATAGTTTTTAAAGGTTTGATGCCCTTTAAAAATATAAATCAGGGGGTCAAAATCAACCAAACAACCTTTGAATGCCAAGAAATCAGACGAAAAAAAACCACAATGTGATTTTTGAAATGGAGGAGTAGACAGAATATCAATTTGAGGTTTTGTTTTCCCGAGATGACCATAAATACACTTTGATTGTTTTAAAACACCAAAACGTGTGTTTAAAAGTCATATCTATAAAAAAAAGACCTTCAAATGTTTTGAAATCATTGAAAAACTATCTTTGTATTATTTGTGATGTGTACAAGTAGACAACACATATATTGAATGTGCGTTCTGCCCAAAATAATCTAATAAGTTGTTTTAAATTTAAAAAAAATAAAAAACTATTAATATATTCAAAATCAAATGACCTTGAATTGTGTTCTAGGTTTTAATTGAAATATTCCATTTCATTTCAATTATTATATTATTTTTTTTACTGCACAAATCATTTTTTTAATTTCTTTCATATTCAGTTTTTAGATGATGGGTGCAAGGTTTGGAAGATGACCAGACAAGGTTATTTATGAGCTTTTGATTTTACATATCATGGAGAAATTTATTGAATATTTGAATTATCGTATTTTTGGGGTTTTTTAATTCAATTGTATTTTTTTTAAATTACCTATAGTGGTCGCCAAACAACTACCACTATAGTCCACCTCTTATTGGTCTATAGGGGCTGCCAAATGGCGGTCACTATAGGAAATATCGATAGGCTAAAAGTGTCCTCCATTTGGAATTCATTTTGTATCCACTAATAGGAAATAGAGACTGCTTTAGGTGGTCGCTAAAATATATATTTTTCTTGTAGTGAGGGCACCCATCTATCCCACATTGGAAAATTGTGGGGACGGATGGCTGGTTGATAGTTGTCAGCACGCCCATCCCTTTTTTGAGGCCTTCAACCCAGCGACACCTACGTTTCTGTATGCTGTATCACTTGCCTATTGTGCTGATCTATTTGTCTGGTCTCTCTATGCCACCAACTTCCCACTGATGATGTCCTAAATGCCCTGTGTCTCAAAGGTCTTTTTGAGGGATGGATTTCCCAGAGTCCCATTAGCCCATAAGCCCATTTTTTCCTCTGATATCCCATTTGAGTTGAATAATATCGCTTCTAAAATACCCCACTAAAGTGTCTCACCTCTATATTGTTGCATTACTTCTACAGTTCCTACTACACCATTGCTACAATACCCCTCTATGTATGTGTTGGATTTCCCAAAGGCCTGCTAGCATAGAGCTCGTTATAAGCTTTGATTTGATATGCGGTAGGTCTCAAACGGACACGCAAATCAAAAGTTTGAGTTACGTTTTCAGCTTATTTTAGATCTTTTATTAAGCTTTTGACTTTTTTATCTTCAAATTGTTATTAAATGATTATTACTCGATGATAATTAGCAAATTATTAATTAAAAATATTTTTTAAATTATTTTATAATCAATTTTCACTAAATAACTTATATATCAAGTGTAAATGCTTATTTAGCTTTATCTAAAACATATGTTAAAAATATATATTATATTTATATCAATATAAATATACTTATATATTAATATATTATTTTTAATGAAATATATATATTTTGAAATATACCCCTTATCAACGCTAATAAAAATACATCAATAAAGGGGGTCTTTATCATCGCTTCTAAAAAAGCATTGATAAAACTCCTCATTTTATTAGCGTTTTTTTATTAGGGATGATAAAGAGGACTTTTATTAGAGTTTTTTTAACAAATGTTGATAAAAGTCCCCCCCTATAACTTTTAGCTAGCGATGTTAAAGCCCTAATGCTGAATAAACTCGGTTTTGTAGTAGTGGGAGTTATTTGACTAATTTGTACGAGGAATGCGTAGTTGCTAATTTATGCCCATTCTTTGTAATAAAAATCATTTTTTTAGAGATTGAAATTAGATATTTTAGTTTTTTATAAATGAAAACTTGTTTTCTTGGTTTTAGGAAAAATTATAATGTATTGATATGCAACTCTTATAGTTTCTTTTTTTCCCCTCACTTTCTAAAATATTTTGTGGCCCAATTTTAAATAAGTATTTGCAAAATGAAATTTTAATATATTTTTCAATCCCAAATGCACTAATAAGTCCGACCATTTTCACTTTTCCAAAAAAATTGAAAATACGTTTTTTAAAGAAATCTTTAATTTTCATTTGAAAAATATATTAATTCACCGTATTTATTACTAATAATATACTACGGTAAGAGCGTGGACGGCAAACAGTGGCAAAGAAGAAAACCATGTGTACAATGATACTCCCCGATACCCCCCACACAAAGGCACTAACGGAGAAGTAATAATAATATACTTTTTTTTGTGTGGGATTTTCGGATTATAAGTCCGGGACCCGACCTTGCCCCACACCTTATATCCCGTAAAAATAAAACAAATTGATCAAAATGTCAACGAAAACGACCTCATGGCACCGTGTACGTCTCTCATGCACCAATATGGGAGGTTTCGTGAAACATTAATCGACTAATTATCACAGTTTTTTTTATATAAAAATTATGTCTTTTCCCCTACCCTTCCCAAAAACATTTTCACATGCCATTCACATTTCATCCAAATCAATTTTCAGTATAAGAAACCCGAGAATTAGACTGTGAACTTTAATCGGTATTAAATTTTCACATTATTGAATCATATATAAACATCACTAATACAAAAACAACGAAAAAAAGTGATGACAAAAATTAATTTTATTACCACTAAAATAAAATGTAGATAAAACTTGTGTTTTTTATTTAGCACAGATAAATGTAACTTTTTTCAGTTTCTATCCAACTACTAGGTCTCCAATTTTTCAGTTTAAAGGATATTGATTATTACTTCATTTTTTAGAATGACTATTTTAAACTGATTATGCATTTGTTATTGAATACGTATTCCATTTGTTTATATCATTCAAAAAATAAATGCTACACTGACTACTATACCAATATGTTAATTGATCATCATGGGCTAGGTAGCTACTTTTATTTAATTAAGACTTGTTTCTTTATGTGATTTACATGACCTTTTCTCTTTTCCATAATTAAAAATATACATTCTTATCTCATCACAACTAGTTTTATGTATAAGTCTAAGATTGGGGATATCGCCGCAAGGTGTGTTATATAAGCAGAGTATCATGACTAAATCCAATCATTATTGAATTTATTAGATGTTGTTGATGAATTGACATTTTTTTTCTTGATTATTCAATTAGTGATCTTTGAACCTTATGTATTTTAATATTCTTTAATAGAAATGATATATGCTCTCTTGATTTATGCTTGTAAACTAATTGATAATATTAATGTTTAGGTTACTCCAAAATGATGATGGATGGAGATTATTATTATCTAAGAAAAAATTTTACGCCCTCTTCAATGAATTCTTTTAATGATGTTCAAATAAAAATCACTATTGGAATTTGAGGTATTTGCAACGGGCTATTTGCGACAGAATCCCGTCGCAAATAAGCTTTAGCGACGGGGTCCCGTCGCAAATAGCCCATTGCAAAAAACAACGTCGCAAATACTATTTTTTGCAACGGGGAACTTCACCATCGCAAATAAGTCTCCGATTATATACATTATATATAAATAAACCTTTGCGGCAAGGAAGTTCCCCGTCGCAAATAAGTCTCTGATTATATGCATTATATATAAATAAACCTTTTGCGACGGGCCCTTCTTCCCGTCGCAAATACTTTTTTAAAAATATATATTTAAACTATTTGCGACGGGCTCCCGTCGCAACATGTCCCGTCGCAAATTCTAAACAAAGTAAAAAAAATATTTAATAAAATTATGATTAATGAAAAAATAATATTAAGATTATTAAAATAATAAAAAAATAAAAAATATTAAAATTCTAAATATTCTCAAAAAAATATAAAAAAATCATCAATTATTATTATTATTATTATTATTATTAGTAAAATAAACAAACATTAAAAAATATAATAGTAAAAAAATATATTTAATAAAATCATGATTAATGAAAAAATAATATTAATATTATTAAAATAATAAAAAAATATTAAAATTCTCAATATTCACAAAAAAAATATAAAAAAACATAAAATACTATTATTATTATTATTATTATTAGTAAAATAAACAAATATTTAAAAATATAATACTAATAATAAATAATAAAATATTAAAAAAATTATGCAATATTCACACCAATATAAAAGACAGAAACTGTATATACTTCATATTACAACAAATCTTGAATTCAAATGTTTTTAACATAAAAAAATCATCGGAGGGGTCGTCTTCTGGAGGAGGTGGATGAACTGTAGGAGATGGTGGGGGAAACTCCACCCCTAAACTACAAGTCAGACGACACATGTATTTCATCTGCTCGTGATGTTACTGCTGCTGTTACTGCCATCAATGCATATCCTCCTCGTACTGCTGCTGCTGCTAATGCATCTCTTCATGATGCTTTTGCAAACTCTCTATAAGCTTAGTCTGAATTCGCAACTGCTCCTGATACTGTGAGATAGAAGATGATGCCTCTCCACGAGCTCCTCTCGAGCTGGACGCCGACATCGCAACAGTATCATAATAAGTACCATGAGTCAAATGAGAGTTGATACTCACTACTCAACCCTTCTCAAAGCCATACTAAGTCGCCTGCATCCATGTCGCCTAATCGAAATGGTGGACACTGGTCTGATCAATCGTCTCGTCCTGATTCTCAGCCTGTGTCTGAGAGGTCGCAACCTCATATAACACATTCAATTCCAATTTGAAATTAAAATTGTGAAAATATTATATGCAGTTAATTATCAAACTGAAAAAACAAATAATACTAACCACAATCTGACGTTGGCAATCACCTCTAATCTCTCCAGTGGTTGGATCACTGTACATCCTCCGATAAACGTCGTACTCCGTAATATCGGGATGTTCGACTGCCTACAGAAATATAAAATAAACTATTTATATTTAAAGTTATATAAAATATTTAAAAAAGATACTTACCAGATACTCTCTATGCGTACTGAATGTACGACTACCAGCTCGATGCGTCACCTCCTGTCTTCCCCGGTTCTGCCGACCCACTGAAGATCTCCTCTGAAATCCACCATCCAAATAGTGTAAACATAATCCATCCCAAACATGAGATGAAATGTACTCTAGTCGGTGGGCTCTACACGACTCATCAAATTCTATCACTCTTGCTTTCTTAATGGTCGTCCTTCTCAAATTGGGCAAAAACGGACGAAAACGGTCACGCATAGACACCTGACATGCCGCATGGATAGCGTCACGCATGTTATCATCGATGAGATACCATAAACTCTAAAAATAATTTATAATATCAATTTATTAATAAAATAAATTTCAAAATAAATATTATTTATTTACGTACCAGCCAATGATTGAACATGCCGAGCCGCACATCAACGAGAATCTGTTCCCATGTTATCCATGGGTGAGAAAAATAATTGCGCAAGATAGCGCTCCCCTGTCCAACAGCTACATGCGCAAAACTATGAAAAAAGAATAAATAATCAAACAATTAGTATATATATAAATAAATTAATGAAAGCTAACTAAAATATACATGTTATCATACCCCCGTGAGCGTGGATCAAAGCCAAGACGTGGATGTCGCTCAGGGATAGGGTCAAAAATCATCAGTTGCGCAAGACCGCGCCCCCTCCGCGTACCCCCTGAATCGCCAGTAGGCTGAGGGTCAGATGATCCAAAATCCCCCTCATCCAAAGGTAGCCCAACCTCCTCCAACTCACGAAATAGATTAGGGTCCATCTGAAACACAAAATGATTGTTATTAGTAGATAGTTGAAAATAACTATTATATATAGATATATATTAGTTATGATTATAACCAACATTTAACTGTGTCAATGTTCACCATCATCATCATCTTCATATTTGACGATGTCAATGTCTTTATATTCCTCTTCGGCATCCTCAATATCCATATGAGTTTCAGTTTAATCATCTCTTGTCATTTCAAATTCATTTGTAATATCATTAACATCTTCATCACCATCGATCCTTAATTGTGGGGTGTCATCATCGATATTCACGTCTCTTTGTGAAAAAGATGGATTTTGAGTAGTCTCTTGAAAATTTTCAATTCCTTACACTTTAGCGGAACCACATTCAGTTTAAGTAAACTGATTTTCCTGAGATTTAATTTTTATTATGCTCCACCAATCACTCAAGTCTCTTGAAGTAGCATAGTACTTTGTGTAATAAATTTGATGTGTCTGTTGAGCCAGTAAAAATGGTTCATTTACTGCAAGAAGACTTTAATATTTAATATCGAAGATTACATGAGTTGGATGAACACACAAGCCTCTCTCAGTCTCCAACCACCAACATTTAAACATCGTTATGTAATTCTGTCTTAGATAACACAGCTCAATAATTTCATCCAAAATGTCGTAAAAGTCAACTTCAGTTTCTCTATGATGTGATCCTCTTAAGAAAACTCCACTATTCATTGTTTTTTTTATTCCCCATATGCACGTGTATGAAATCGAAAACCATTCACCACATATACATTATAAGATTTAACCATTTTCGATGATGGGTTACTCAATATACACAGTCGCTTATCAATTTTATCAGCATGTTGAGACACCTGAAAATTTGTAAAACAATTATCAATATAATAAATAATAAACGGAATTGATATTAAATCGTCAATAATTTATTTTACCAGTTTTTAAAACCATTGAGAATTTTTTTGTCTGCGTTCTTCAAGAGAAGCCGCTGTAATTTGTGGAAGTTGTTTCTTGATATGATTATCATATAACCTACAAATAAAATAAGTTTACATACTGTAACATAAATTATATAATAAGTGATAGAAGTACTCACAGTACAAATGATGTCATTTCTTCACAGTTGAGCAGAACATATGTATGAACTCTGTGATGTTCATCATCTGAAAGCCATCATTCATGAACTCCCCCGAAGCCAAGATTTTGATGATTAAAAATTGATAATTGATTGTCCATTTTTTCATTAACATTCCCCTTATTCCATCCCATGTGGTTGTGTTTTGAGGGATATTCAGATTCAAAATAATGAGAACAGAAAAAAAACAATTTGCTCTTGCAAATAAGCATCAATAATTGAGCCTTTAACTGATGCTTTGTTACATACTTTTTTCTTCAATTTCTGCATGCATCTCTCGAATGGGTACATACATTGAAACTGTACTGGACCTTCATATTTAGCTTCATGTGGAAAATGTAATATCAGATGTTTTATTGAGTCAAAGAAAGCCGATGGAAATATTTTTTCCAGTTTACATATAATTATAACAACATCTTCTTCGAGTTTTCTTAGTGCATCGTAGTATGTTGTCGCTGCACAAATGTCTCGATTTTTTTTGATATGTCTGTTATTGAATCCCAAATCATAGAATTCAACAAACCTTTAAATTCAATCAGCATAATTATTTCCATTATAACATGACAATCATGACTTTTTAATCTGGTAATATGACTATTCTTAACACATCTGCCCAAATTGGAAGCATAGTCATCTGGAAGTCTCAAATCTGCAATCCACTGAAAAAATAATAAGTGATTCTCTTTAGACAGTGTATAAGCTGCTTTTGGATTCATTAACCTCTATGATCTTACATTTTCAAATAGTTCAAGTTCTGGTCGCCTGTAAATTTGGGCAAGATCTAATCGTGCCTTTATAGTATCTTTAGTCTTACCTGGTGAATCCAAAACTATATGAAATAAATTATCAAAATAGTTCTTCTCAATATGCATGACATCCAACATGCGGCGGACCAACAAATCAGACCAATATGGAAGATCCCAAAAAATGCTTCGTTTTATCGAATTATGTTATTTCCCAAAGCCATGAATTTTCTGTTGGTTTACTGTTGGCCCAAATGTGATGGGAGGTAATAAAAATACAACTGATTTTAACTCTGTACCTAAGATCGTTTTTGGAGGTTCACCCCTTTCAATTGTGCCTTTTCTGAAATGAGATTTGTTCCTCCTAAAAGGATAACCGGTTGGAAGAAATCTGCGATGACAGTCAAAATAGCAAGGTTTTTTTTCCATTGACGAGAATAAAGGCTTTGTTATCTTTCATACAGTAAAGACATGATTTCAGACCATGTGTACTCTAGCCAGATAACATTCCATATGTCATAAAGTCACTAATCGTCCACATCAATGTAGCTTTTAATATGAAATTTTGTTCCGCATTAACATCATATGTATTAATACCATTACTCCACAATGAATTTAACTCACCAATCAATGGTTTCAAATAAACATCAATATTCTTTTTCAGATTTACTGGGATTAATAAGGTCAAAAAGATATAGGGCTCCTTCATCAACATCCATGGAGGTAAATTGTATGGATTTATAAAGACATGTCAACAATAATACTGACTACCATAAGAACCAAACAGACATAAACTGTCATTAGAAAGACCCAATCTCACGTTTTGGGATTCTAAAGCAAAAGATGGATGCAGACGGTCAAAATGTTTCCATGAATCACCATCAGATGGATGATTCAAGCTTTTATCAGTTGAAATCTTGGTTTTGTTCCATGACATCATTGGCCCTATGTTCTGAGACAAAAATAAATGCTGCAACCTGGGTGTAAGGGGGAAATATCTCAACTATTTTACAGGAATCGATCCAGACTTCCCTGGTTGAGCTTCGTTATACCTCGATTGTCCACATGTGGGACAACTATCCAATTAATCATTTTCTCCAGAATATAAGATGCAATCATTTGGAATTGCATGAATCTTCCGATAACTAAGGCCCAGATTACGAACCATCCTCTTGCTCTCATAGTAATTTTTAGGCAACACGTTTCTTTCAGGTGGCAGTGTTTTAACCAAAGAAAATATCTAACCGAAACAGTTGTTTGACATTTCATTATCTGATTTAATAGACATAAATTTTGTAACCGCTTCTAATTTGATTATATTGCAACCAGGATATAATGCATCCTCATTAGACCTCAACAACTCATAAAATTCATATGGTGCCAACTCAGGAGTTAAATCAATATCATCTTGAGTTTCAGTTTTTTAAACAAATGGACCTGTAACATCATGTACTAAATTTTGAAACCATGATGGATCTAGAATCAAGTTATTAGTATCTTCTTTGGAACTGCGTTCACCGTGTTGATACCAACAAACATAATCTGGTTGAAAACCAAACCACAAGAGATGTCCCCCAACCTTGTCAAATGTGTCAAACATTCTCAGAGCACATTTTTTACAATGAAACTTTATTGTGCCTTCTAAAATATATTCTGGTTTTGATGATTCAAATGATAAGAAAGCTTCAACACCCTCAATATATACAGGATTTATACCAGAACCGTTTGGACTTATATGCTGATTTATCCAAGCACGATCATCTAATAATGACTGTTGTCGACTTCATTGTTCCATATTTTTCTATAAAATATAAAATCATTACTTTTTTTGAATAATTTGAAATTTTAAAAACACTATCTGAAAAAAGAAGATAAATAATTACAACTACTTCTTAATAATTACTATTATTTACGAGTGACACAATTTCCAGTGGATTGATGACTACTCTTTTGTCAGACGACCCATTTACTTGCAACTTTCTCACACTGAAATCACAATGAAGAATCTGCTCAAAGGTACGCTTATACATTCTCGTGCTTATGAGAATGAATATGTGTACCTCTGAGTAGATTCTTCATTGTGATTTCAGTGTGAGAAAGTTGCAAGTAAATGAGCCGTCAAACAAAAGAGCCCCCTTTTCATCGATGAATCATCTTCTTGCGACTATCACCGCTTGAAAACATTATGAAAAATGTGGTCCTACGAATGCGTATTCAAACTTGTGCATACAAGATTGGATATTCATACGTATAAGCATACTTTTCATAATATTTTGAGTCAGTGAAAGTTGAAAGGAGAAGAGCCATCGAGCAAAAGGAGTGCCACCAATCCACTAAAAATTATGCCAAGTTATTACAAGTTAATACAATTTATTACAATTGATTTTATTCCTAATTATTCCTAATTATTCCTAATTATTCCTAATTATTCCTAATTATTCCCAATTATTCCTATTTATTCTTAATTATTCTTATTTATTCCTATTTATTCCTAATTATTCCTAATTATTACTAATTATTCCAATTTATTCCTAATTATTCCTATTTATTACTATTTATTAATATTTATTACTATTTATTACTATTTATTACTATTTATTACTATTTATTACAATTTATTACTATTTATTACTATTTATTACTAATTATTTCTAATTATTACTATTTATTACTATTTATTACTCTTTATTAGCAATTATTACTAATTATTACTAATTAATACTAATTAATACTAATTATTACTAATTATTACTAAATGTTACTAATTATTACTAATTATTACTATTTATTACTAATTATTACTAATTATTACTAATTATTACTAATTATTACTAATTATTACTAATTATTACTTATTATTACTAATTATTACTAATTATTACTAATTATTACTATTTATTACTAATTATCACTAATTATTACTAATTATTACTAATTACTACTAATTACTACTAATTATTACTATTTAGTACTATTTATTGCTATTTATTGGTATTTTTTCTTATTTATTCCTATTTTTTCCTATTTATTGCTATTTATTTCTATTTATTGCTAATAATTGCTAATTATTGCTAATTATTACTAATTATTCCTATTATTACTAATTATTACTAATTATTACTAATTATTGCTAATTATTACTAATTATTCCTATTTATTCCTATTTATTCCTATTTATTGCTAATTATTCTAATTATTGCTAATTATTCTAATTATTGCTAATTATTCTAATTATTGCCAATTATTCTAATTATTGCCAATTATTCTAATTATTGCTAATTATTCTATTTATTGCTAATTATTGCTAATTATTGGTAATTATTCATAATTATTCCTATTTATTACTAATTATTACTATTTAGTACTAATTATTACTAATTATTACTATTTAGTACCATTTATTACTATTTATTACTAGTTTTTACTATTTATTACTATTTATTACTATTTACTACTATTTATGACTAATTATTACAAATTATTACTATTTATTACTATTTATTACTAATTATTACTAATTATTACTAATTATTACTATTTATTACTAATTATTACTAATTGTTACTAATTATTACTATTTATTACTAATTATTACTATTTATTACTAATTATTACTATTTATTACTATTTATTAACAATTATTACTAATTATTACTAATTATTACTATTTATTACTAATTATTACTATTTATTACTAATTATTACTATTTATTACTATTTATTACTATTTATTACTAATTATTACTAATTATTACTATTTATTACTATTTATTCCTATTTATTACTATTTATTACTATTTATTCATATTTATTACTATTTATTCCTATTTATTACTATTTATTCATATTTATTACTAATTATAACTATTTACCGCTAATTATTACTAGTTACCCATAATTATTACTAATTACCCCTAATTATTACTAATTACCCCTAATTATTACTAATTACCCTTAATTATTACTAATTAGCGTTAATTACTATTAATATCTACAACTTACAGTTACTAATTACTAATTACCGCTAATTATTTCTATACAATACTAATTTTCGTTAATAATTATTAATTATTACTAATTATTAAGAATTAGTACTAATAATTTCAATTTATTATTACAAATAAATACTAATAACAAAAACAATTTAAATCTAATTTAATTACAACTAATCAACAATAATTAAAATTAACATAAAAATTGAAATAAATACTAAATTAAATAAAATATAAATACCTTTAAACTTGATTTTCTATTGATGTAGACGACTTCACAACTTCTTCGTAAAAAAAACTAACTCAGAGAAATTTTCACTCTAAAAATAGAGTTTAGAGAGAGAGAGGAAGTGAGAATTGAGGGGAAGAGTAGGAAAAATGGATGAGGGTATATATAGGTTAGATTAGTTGCGACGAGACTATTTGCGACATGTCCCGTCGCAAATACATTTGCCCGTATTAATTACTATCGGCGGTTAAAAGAGTATTTGTGACGGGTCCTGTAATAAATAATTGCCTGTCGGCACACTTTTGCGACGGGATAACATCCCATCGCAAAAACCTATTTACCGCCGCCGGTATTTGCGATGGGACCCGTCGCAAATACCCTCCGACCGACGCACTATTTGCGACGGGGGAATACCCCCGTCGCAAATAACCTTATCGTGGTTTGGCGCGCAGACCGCGCCAAACCACGCCTTAGTTTTTGCGATGAGACCCCAAATCCCGTCACAAATAACCAATTTTTTGCGACGGGTCAACCCCCCCGTCGCAAATAACCTCTGGGACAGACTATTTGCAACGAGAATTAATCCCGTTGCAAATAAACCGTCGCAAAAAGCTATTTTTTCCGTAGTGAATCCCTATGTATACTTTTATTATGATGTGGAGCTGAAATTCCCTTCTTTTTTTCAATTTTTATTGAAGAACCTTTGTGGTGTTTTGTTTAACAAATTTTTTGTATTTGTTGACAACTAATCTTTTTGTTGAAGAATGTTTTTGAGTTACAGAAAGTTGAAGTTGCTGGTTGCTGAAGATTTTCTTAAAGAAGATTTTGTTGAAGAATGAGAAGTCAGAAGTTAAGAAAGTGTCTCAAACTTTCTTAATCAAATCAGACGATGCTTTGCTGATCTTAAAATTCTTACATATCATGAAAAGCTTCATGATAAAAGCTGTTGAAGGAATGGTGAAGAGGATTGATGTTTTTCTCTAAGGAAAATTCTGAGGAAATTCGGAACCAGTTTTCCGGAATCGTTTTTCCTGTGCCAGAAGTTTAGAGTGTGTTTCTTGAACCAGATTTTCGGAGTCTACTTGCTGATCCAGAAATTCAGAGTCTACTTGCTGACCCAGAAGTTCGGAGTGTACTTCCTGAACCAAAATTTTTGGAGTCTACTTGCTGAACCAGATTTTCGGACTCTACTTGCTAAACCAGATTTTCGGGGTCTACTTGCTGATCCAGAAAATTGGAGTGTACTTCCTGAACAAGAAATTCAGAGTGTACTTCCTGAACCAAAATTCGGTGTGGACTTCCTGAACCACAAATTCAGAGTGGACTTCCTGAACCAAAAAATTCAGAGTGGACTTCCTGAACCAAAAATTCAGAGTGGACTTCCTGGACCAGAAATTCGGAGTGGACTTCCTGAACCAGAAATTTGGAATGACAATCCTGAGCAACATGCTGAAAAATTCGGAATGACAATTCTAAGTTCAAGAAAACCAGAATTTCAACATTTCATAAATCTTGTAGAAATTTAAGGAGGTTTGAAAAAGTCAAAGATTGAAGATCAAACACGAGATATTTGCGGAGTTTTTTTTGAAATTTGAGGAAGCGGGAAAGATTTTCAAGTTTCCCACCTTTGTTTTCTGAGTTGCCTATAAATATGTGCTCAGATCATTCGCTCATTGACAACTTTTTTACACACGCGGAAAAGGAGGAGCGCTGGAGAATTCAGAGTGAGCTTTTGTGCTGAGTCATTTTTTTCCCTTGCTGAGAAAACCAGATTCAAGATATCCGGATTGAGTATTCGGAGTGGACTTTTATGGAGTCATATTTCCTTGCCGAGAAGACCGATTTCGAAGAATTCCAGATTGAGTATTCGGAGTGATTATTTCTACAGAATCATCATTTCCTTACCGAGGAAACCAGATTCAAGAATTCCGGAGTGAGTTTTCGGAGTGTATTTTTACGGAGTCATTTTTCATTGCTGAGAAGACCGATTTCAGAAAGCCGAATTCAAGAAATTTGGATTGAACATTCGGAGTGGGGTTTTTGCAGAGTCGAAGTTTTCTTTCTGAGAAGTTTGATTTCAGAAAATCTGATCCAAGAAATCGGATTGATGATTCGGAGTGAGCATTTTGTGGAGTATCTTAACAAAGTCATTTTTCTTACGTTTGGATCAATTGTTCTTTAAGGAAACTTTGTAAACTGAAGGGATTCAGTATAATCTTTCCTATTGGGAGATAGAAGGTGTCCAACGGGAGTTGGCAGAAGTTGTATTCACTTCTTCATTATAGTGGATTTCCATAGACCCACGGGAGTGGATATGGTAAGGACATAGGTTATCTTATTGAGGCTAAACCTTGTAATTCTTGTGTGATTTTCTTACTTTACCTTTCTTGCATGCTTGGGTTACTTGCTAAAGGTTGATAAGGAAGTAAATCTTAATAGGTTGCAAGGGTTAAGTTTCTTAAAGTTTTGAAAAGTATAAAAAGTTATCAACTGATTCAACCCCCCCTTCTCAGTTGATATTCGATTCTTGGAACTTCAAGTGGTATTAGATACAGGTTCCCTTGTTTTTTTCCTTATCATGGAGAATATAAATTCTGTCAATAGTATAGGAATTCCTACATTCGATGGTAAGAATTATTATGGATGAAAAAATAGGATGATTCCTTATCTCCTATCTCTTGGCCTTGAAGTTGTTGATGCTGCCACTATTGGCTTTCCACCTGTTGAGAAAAATGATCCTATGACATTTGCCAAAAAGAGGAACATAGAAGTTGATGGAAAGTCTAGGAATTCTATTCTCATGTCCTTATCAGAAAATGTTTATCATAAGGTGATGGGTCTCACAACATCAAAAAGCATGTGGGACAAGCTGGAAAGTGTTTTTGAAGGAAACACAAAAGTCAAGGAAGCCAAGCTACAAATCTGGCGTAGTAAGTTTGAAGAAATTAGGATGAGAGATGATGAAACAATTGATGAATACTTAACCAGAGTTAATGAAATTGTTTGCAACATCAGGGGATTCAGAGAAGACTTGGAAGATTCTACAATTGTGAAGAAACTTATGAGAAACTTTTCAGACAGGTTTGATTCTAAAATTTCAGCTTTAGAAGATAAGGATGATTTATCTCTTGATGAACTTCATAACTTTCTTGTTTCTTGTGAAATGAGGAAAGCTCCTATCTTTAAGAAGAAGATTAAAGATGAAATGACTTTTGAAGCTATGAGAAAAATTAAAATACAAGATGATGATGAAGCTGATCCTTGTGAGTCTGTTGATAGGGAATATGAAGATTTGAATGAAAAAAATCACGTCTCTCATATCTAAGAACTATCGAAGAGGAAGAGGAAAATATAGAGGGAAACTTCCTCTCAAATGTTTTGAGTTCAGTGGAATCGGGCACTTTGCTATGAATTTCCCTAAGAATAAAGTTGGAGAATATCAAGATGTTTTTAATGAGAACCCTCGATTGAAGAAGTATAACAAGAATGAAAAAGAAGAGAAGACTTTTAAAGAACTTAAGAAGATGTTTTATAGAAAGAAAATAAGTATGTTGAGCAAGAAGGTTGAATCCAAATCATCTGACAATGATTCCTCAGAAGATGAAAGTAGAGAAAGATTCAGAACCTTCATTGCAAAAGTTGAGAAAACAAATGCTTCCTCAAAAAGTGAAGAAGTTGGTGAAAAATCTTATAGAGAATATCAGCTATGATCTGAACTTCTTGCATGTCTGGAGAAAAACAAATCTCTCAAGAAAGAAATTTGTGTGATGAAGAAAAATCATGAAGAAGTTCATGATAGAAGTAAAGATGTTACCAAGAAGGAAGATGAATACATTAAAGAAATTTTAAGTCACAAACTTAGAATTGCTAAACAAGGAAAGATGATTGAAGATCTTAGCAAGAAGCTGGAAACTAAAGAAGAAGAGGTCAACAAGTTGCAATCAAAAGTTATTAAGTCCGAACATTCCGTAAGGAAGATGAATGAAAACTTCCACAAAGCCACTGAAGTAAAAGTTGAGACTTCCAAGATTACTGGAAAGGATTATCATGAGAATCAGGTGAAATATTCTCCTATCAAAAATAATGTTTTATCTATTTCTTCTAACATTTCAGGTTATGGAAAAAGTATTAGTAAAACTTGGGTGGAGAAAGGATGTGATAAACCTATCAATCCTATAAAAGTTGAAAACTCACTCAAAAGAAGAGATGGCCTACATCCTGAGTTTCCTAGAGCTGAAAGAAGTTATCAACCTCAACAAAGTTTCTATAAAGAAAGATCTTTCTTTAATAGAAAATCAAGATTTTAGGGATATTGCTGGTGTTGTGGAATGTATGGACATAGAGCTTATAATTTCTGGCACAATTTATCTCTACTCGGAAGAAGGCTTGAGCAAAGTGGAAGAAATAATGAAATAAGAATGAGTAACCTTCCATATTCAAAGAAAGTTGAAAAGATGAATTCTCAAGATGTCAGAAACATGCCAACAAAGAATCAATTTGAATGTTTGGAAGACGTTTGTGGAAGATGTGATCATTCTGGTCATCATGCCGAACGATGTATGACCTTTCTTCCAGAACAAGTTTCTTATGATATGAAAGAAAATAAAGCTGAAGATAAGAAGGTTGATGAGAGAGATTTTGTTGTTGAGACAGCTTTAAAAGCAAGTAAGAGGAACAAACCATGGATTCTTGATAGTGGTTGTTCTTTACACATGACAGGTGATATAAAAATCTTGGAGCATGTTGAAAGTCATGATGGAGGAGCAGTTACTTTTGGAAATGATAGTTCCTTAAAAATTAAAGGGAATCAGAACATCGGAGATTGAACCGGAGAAACTGAAATCTAAGGAAGTCTTGCTTGTTGATGGGATAAAACATAACTTACTTAGTGTAAGTCAACTTTGTGATGATGGAAAAGAAGTTATTTTCTGAAAATATTCTTGTGTAATCAAAAGTGTGAAAAATGGAAAAGTGATTACAAAAGGAGAAAGAACCAGTGGGAATCTCTTTCAAATTGGAGAATCCAATAACTCTTGTTATTTGAGTGCTGAAGATAAAAACAAGTTGTGCCACCGAAGACTTGTCCACCTTGGGCATAAGAACATGAGTAGGCTTTCTAAATTTGATGCTGTTAGAAATTTTCCAGAACTGAAAAGAAGAGATGAAGATGTTTATGTTACTTTCTAGAAAGGAAAGATGACTAACAAAAGTCATAAAAGAGTTGAGATTCAATCTTACAAACCCCTTGAGCTTATTCATTCCGATCTATGTGGGCCGATGAGACATCAATCAACAAATGGAGATTTATACTTTATCACTTTTATTGATGATTTCACTCGGATGAAAAACATCATGTTCATGAAGCATAAGTCATAGGCTATTGAAATGTTTAAATTCTTCAGAAGAGATGTTGAGAAAGAATTAGGAGTTTCCATAAAGAAGTTGAGAACAGACAACGGTACCGAATTCAAAAACAATTATTTTGAAACTTATATAAGGAAGCATGGTATCAAACATCAGTATAGTGCTCCCTATACTCCACAATAAAATGGAGTATAAGAAAGGAAAAATATAAGCTTGGTGGAAATGGGAAGAAGTATGTTATCAGAATAAAAACTTTCAAAATTCTTCTGGAGAGAAGCTGTTAGCACTGCAGTACATGTTCAAAATAGATGCTTTTTGAGACCGGAAACCAACATGACTCCTTACGAGATGTGGTATAACAAAAATCATTCTTTTAATTACTTCAAAGTTTTTGGAAGTCCATGCTTTCTCAAAATCAAAAATCTGGACTTAGGAAAGTTTGATGAGAAAGATGAAGAAGGAATATTTATAGGTTATTCACCGAATGGAAGAAGTTACAAATGCTAGAACAAACGTTTACAGAAGTTTGTGGACTCATATGATGTGAAGGTAATTGAAAATCCAATTTCCTTCACAAAATTTGTTGAGAATATTGAGGAAGATAAATCAAAGAATTCCCACAAGAGTGAATGTGACTCATATGAGCCACATGGGGAAGAAAGTGATGATGGGAAAGAAGATGTGAGTTTTCCTACCTTACGAAAACATGTTGAATCCGAAAATATTATTTGGAATCAGAAGTCTCCAGTTCAGACAAGAAGAAAGTTGATATTAGAAGATCAGACTTCCCTTATCTCGAAAGTTGAACCAGAATCAGTTTCAGAAGCTATTCAACATAAAGAATGAGTGGATGCTATGAATGAAGAATTGGATCATATTGAGAAAAATGAAACATGGGAACTTGTTCCAAGGCCAGTAAATAATAATGTTATCGGAACCAAGTGGGTTTACAGAAATAAATTGAATGACCATGGAGAAGTTACAAGAAACAAAGCGAGGCTTGTGTGTAAAGGATATTCCCAGGTGGAAGGTGTGTATTTTGATGAAATTTTTTCCCCCGTTGCAAGGTTAGAAACTATTCTCATGTTTCTTACAGTGGATGCTCATCGGAATTACAAGGTTTATCAGATGGATGTAAATTCAGCTTTCTTAAATGGTGAGATTGAGGAAGAAGTTTACATTGAAAAATATTGTGGGTTTTTGCTTGATGAGGATGAAAACAAAATTTTCAAATTGAAGAAAGCCTTATATGGGCTGAAACAAGATCCATGATCATGGTATTCAAAGCTTGAAAATTCTTTGAGAAAGATGAATTTTTCTAAAGGAAAGGTTGATATCAACTTGTATATTAAAGATGTCAAATCTGGAACTTTGATTGTAATAGTTTATGTGGATGATATAATTTTTGATGGAGATGAAGAAAAGGTCTGTGAATAGTTTTCTAAAGAAATGAACGAAAATTTTGAAATGTCAATGTTGGGAGAATTAACTTTTTTCCTTGGATTACAAGTTCAACAACAAGAAAACTACATTTTCTTGTCCCAAGAAAAGTATGTCAAGGAATTGTTAAAGAAGTTTGGGATGAAAGAATCAAAGGAAGTTTCAACTCCTGTATCATTGAGCACAAAGTTGAGCAAAGATGATTCAGGGAATAGTGTGAATCAGAAAGACTTTCGAAAGTTGATAGGAAGTCTTATTTATCTTACAGCTTCAAGGCCTGATATTGCTTATGTTGTGACTCTCTGTTCCCGATATCAAAGTAATCCAAAAGAATCACACATGTTGGCATTCAATAGGATTCTGAGATATGTTAAAGGGAGAACTTCACATGGGCTGTTATACAAGAGAAACAATGAGATGAAGTTTCATGGTTATACTGATGCTGATTGGGATGGTGATTGTAATGATAGAAAATCAACATCAGGATGAACATTTTTCTTAGGGGAATGCTGCGTGACTTGGCACAACAAGAAACAAAGTTCAGTAACTTTAAGTACAACTGAATCCGAATATGTTGCAGCTACTCAGGCTTGTACTCAAATGATGTGGATGAAAGTTCAGCTGGAAGATTTGAAAGTGAATGTTTCTAAACCATTGAAGATACTCTGTGATAATCAAAGTGTCATTGATCTTTCCTAGAATCCTGTTCAACATTCAAGATCAAAAAACATTGATATAAAGTATCATTTCTTAAAAGAGAAAGCTGCTACTGGATAAATCTTGCTGGAATATATTTCAAAAAAGTATCAGATTGCTGATATTTTCACAAAAGCAATGTCAAAGGAGAGGTTTGTTGAGCTGAGGCTGCAACTCCATGTTCAACCTCCTCCCATGAATTCCTACAAACTCATAAGGAAGAAACCCCCACCATGCTTTGGATTATTTTTACAATGGGGGAGAGTAAGTTTTATTTATGAATCTAAAGCAGAGGTTATCATACAATGGGGGAGTGATAAAGAAAAATGAGAAAGATAAATGTTGAGGGGGAGTTTGAGTAAGTTTAAGTTTACCCTTACATGGCTGCAATATTTGCTTATCACTGAGGGATGAAAATCCTTCAAAAACATTACTTTTTACAGTAGTGTGGTGTCAGGACACTCTCTTTTGAGAAAGGCTATGTTTTGGTAAAATTCATTTTTGAGAGGTGAAAGTCTTGTGAGGTGATAACTTGTTAACCAGGATTGCCAACAAATCCAAAGGGGGAGATTAAAGAACCTTTGTGGTGTTTTTTTTAACAAATTTTTTGTATTTGTTGACAACTAATCTTTTTGTTGAAGAATGTTTTTGAGTTACAGAAAGTTGAAGTTGCTGGTTGATGAAGATTTGCTTAAAGAAGATTTTGTTGAAGAATGAGAAGTCAGAAGTTAAGAAAGTGTCTCAAAATTTCTTAATCAAATCAGACGATGCTTTGCTGATAATAAAGTTCTCACATATCATGAAAAGATTCATGATAAAAGTTGTTGAAGGAATGGTGAAGAGGATTGATGTTTTTCTTTAAGGAAAATTCTGAGGAAATTCGGAACCAGTTTTTCGGAACCATTTTTCCTGAGCCAGAATTTCAGAGTGTGTTTCTTGAACCAGATTTTCGGAGTCTACTTGCTTATCTAGAAATTCAGAGTCTACTTGCTGAGCCAAAAGTTTGGAGTGTACTTCCTGAACCATAATTTTCAGAGTCTACTTGCTGAACCAGATTTTCGGAGTCTACTTGCTAAACCGGATTTTTGGAGTCTACTTGCTGATCCAGAAAATCAGAGTGTAATTCCTGAACAAGAAATTCAGAGTGTACTTCCTGAACCAAAATTCGGAGTGGACATCCTGAACCAAAAATTCGGAGTGTACTTCCTGAACCGGAAATTCAGAGTGGACTTCCTGAACTAGAAATTCAGAATGACAATCCTGAGTAACATGCTGAGAAATTCAGAATGACAATTTTAAGTTCAAGAAAACCATAATTTCAACCTTGCATAAATCTAGAAGAAATTTAAGGAGGTTTGAAGAAGTCAAAGATTGAAGATCAAACGCGAGAGATTTGCAGAGCTTTTTTTTGAAATTTGAGGAAGCGAGAAAGATTTTCAAGTTTCCCGCCTTTGTTTTCTGAGTTTCCTATAAATATGTGCTCAGATCATTTTCTCATTGACAACTTTTTTACACACGTGAAAAAGGAGGAGCACTGGAGAATTCGGAGTGAGATTTTGTGCTGATTCATTTTTTCCCTTGCTGAGAAAACCAGATTCAAGATATCCGGATTGAGTATTCGGAGTGGACTTTTACGGAGTCATATTTCCTTGCCAAGAAGACCAGTTTCGAAGAATCCCAGATTGAGTATTTGGAGTGAGTATTTCTGCAGAATCATCATTTCCTTGCTGAGGAAACCAAATTCAAGAATTCCGGAGTGAGTTTTCGGAGTGTATTTTTATGGAGTCATTTTTCATTGCTGAGAAGACCGGTTTAAGAAAGCCGGATTCAAGAAATTCGGATTGAACATTTGGAGTGGGGTTTTTGCGGAGTCATAGTTTTCTTGCTGAGAAGTTTGATTTCATAAAATCGGATCCAAGAAATCGGATTGAAGATTCGGAGTGATCATTTTGTGGAGCATCTTAACAAATTCATTTTTCTTACATTTGGCTCAATTGTTCTTTAAGGAAACTTTGTAAACTGACAGGAGTTAGTATAATCTTTCCTATCAGGAGATAGAAGGTGTCTAACGGGAGTTGGCACAAGTTGTATTCACTTCTTCATTATAGTTGATTTCCATAGACCCACGAGAGTGGCTATGGCAAGGATGCAGGTTCTCTTATTGAGGCCGAACCTTGTAATTCTTGTGTTCTTTTCTTACTTTACCTTTCTTGCATGCTTGGGTTACTTTCTAAAGGTTGATAAGGAATTAAATCTTAACAGGTTTCAAGGGTTAAGTTTCTTAAAGTTTTTAAAAGTATAAAAAGTTATCAACTAATTCAACCCCCTTCTCAGTTGATATTCGATCCTTGGAACTTCATTTATCTCTTGAATATGGTAAACCTAATCTTGTAATTGTTCAAAATTTTACATGAACTGTGGATATCTTATGGTTTCATGTAATAGAGATCTAAATCAAATGTAAACACCTGTATGTGGCTACCATTACTCTCTCTTTTCTATAGATTCGCCTCCCTTTTGTTATTATGTTACTATATAAATTTGTTGATTAATTCTCTCTCTATATATTTTTTAAAAAAATTGTGACTTGGTTGAAATTTTATGGAACTTGAATTCCACTCTCATAGTTCCAGAACTGCATAAAACTTCTTTTTGGGTCAATCCCAAGTTCATTTCACATCTGGTATAGAGATCAAGAACTATTTTTTTAAGCCAGGTTTAACATATTTGCTTCTATGGAAAAGACTTTTATGACATATTTAATATCGACCATTTCATCAATAAAGGAGGTATGAGGTTCACATACCTAGACAAGTCCCTCATAGACTCAAGAAGAGGGTGGAAATGGGAGGTGTATTCTATGGAACCCATAAGTTTGGCCAAAATTTCTTACTATTAGAATACAACAAGTCATTTAGTACCATATATCATTGTTTTTACAACACATCCTTACTATCTTATGTTGGTTTCTATTTTTTATTTTTTTTATTTTCTTTTCCACACATATTTTTTCTCCCATACAAGAGTACAAATTTGTGCATCTATATGAAGATGATACCCGAATTGAAAATAATGGCCAACCACTAAAGCTTTAAAAGCTATCATGCAGTGTCAATATTAGAGCATTATGATTCAAAACACCGCAAGAGGAGTTTAAAATAAGTATTATCCAACTTTCATTAGTTGTCCATATTCCTAATCTCATATGCTATGTTTTTGGATTTGTGACCATATCACTTGATTCTATGTGTATATAGTTGTAATGCGTAATCAAATGTTCCTTTCTTTTTACAAGTAGCCATCTTGTGATTTAATTGAAGACTAGGTTTTGAAACCCCCATAAGCCTCCATCTTTATAACAAAGAAGGTGGAAACTGCCAGCGTACAAGACTATCATACCCTCAAGGAGTTCAAAAATGTAATCTTATATATGTTCATTAGATTAAATTCTCAGATGTTCATCAATTCAGCATTGATATTTATGTTTCTAATGATTTTACAGGGGATCAAATTTTTTTTGGGAAAGGTAAGAGATAATTGGTCATAACTTGATCCTGATTGAATCATCATGAGTGATTTGGAAAATAGAGTTAATGATACTAGCTTATTTTTATTGAATAACCCTAGTGATGCATTCTTGGGGCTCAATCCCAATTTCCATAGGAACTATCTTCTTGTCGCAATCTTATTTTTGTCATTATACATAACAAAATGATATAAATATGTTTTTCCCCAACTGAGCAATGTCAGGTGTAATTTATCATTTCTCGGGTGGCTTCTACTCATGTATTCTTCTCATCCTAAGATAAATTTAAAATGGAATCTGTGATTTATTCTAGAATAAAAATAGATACAAGGTTAAAGATGATCATGTGATATGGTCCCTGGCATACTATCTTCTAATGCGAGCAAGACCCTAGGTCACTATTTCTTCTCCCACACTTTGCAATGACTGCATTCTTAGTCCTCGATCAGGATGATACACAATTATTCAACAAAGGAGTATTCTTATTCCATTAAACTATACTACCAAAACTACATTCTCAATAAGGTTATGACCTTATTTGGTAGAACAAGATGAATAAATATTTTTTAGAAAACCGTTCTACGACTAACTGAAACCCATTACTTTATTTTCATTTTCTATATTAATCAGAATTTACTATTTCATTTCATTATCTTCTTATATTCCATTTACCCATAAGTTTTAGTAGAAAATTTTATTTTTCTTTGATTTATTTCTAATGATTTTATAGGGGATCACAAATTTTTTGGGCAAGGTAAGAGATAATTGATCATAAAAAGATCCTGATTGCATCATCATGAGTGATTTAAAAAATAGAGTTAATGATACTAGCTTATTTTTATTGATCAAACCTAGTGATTCATTCTCGAGAGTCAATACCAATTTTCATAGGAACTATCTTCATGTCATAATCTTATTTTTGTCACTATACATAACAAAATTATATAAATATGTTTTTCCCTAACTGAGCAATGTCAAGTGTAATTTATCATTTCTCGGGTGGCTTCTACTCATGTATTATTATCCTCCTATAGGAAATTCAAAATGGAATCTGTGATTGATTCTAGAATACAAATCAATACTAGGTTATAGACGATCATGTGATATGGTCCCTGACATACTATCTTCTAATGCGAGCAAGCCCCTAGGTCACAGTTTCTTCTCCCACACTTTGCAATGACTGTATTCTTGGTCCTCGATCAAGATGGTACATAATTATTCAACATAAGAGTCTTCCTATTACATGAAACTATTCTACCAAAACTACATTCTCAACAAGGTTATGACCTGATTTGGTAGAACAAGTTGAATAAATATTTTTTAGAAAATTGTTTTACGACTAACTGAAACCCATTACTTTCTTTTCATTTTTTATATTAAATAGAATTTACTCTTGGATTTAATTCTCTTCTTATATTCCTATACCCATAAGTTTTAGTAGAAAAATTTATTTTTGTTTGATTTATTTCTAATGATTTTACAGGGAATCACAATTTTTTTGGGCAAGGTAAGAGATAATTAGTCATAAATTGATCCCGATTACATCATCATGAGTGATTTGGAAAATAGAGTTAATGATACTAGCTTATTTCTATTGAATAACCCTAGTGATGAATTCTCGGGACTCAATACCAATTTCTATATGAACTATCTTAATGTCTCAATCTTATTTCTGTCATTATACACAATAAAATGATATAAATATGTTTTTCCCCAACTGAGAAATGTCAGGTGTAATTTATCATTTCTCAGGTGGCTTCTACTCATGTATTACTATCCTCCTACAAGAAATTCAAAATGGAATGTGTGATTGATTCTAGAATACAAATCGATACAAGGTTACAGATGATCATGTGATATGGTCCCTAGCATACTATCTTCTAATGTGAGAAAGCCTCTAGGTCATAGTTTCTTCTCCCACACTTTGTAATGACTACATTCTTGGTCCTCGATCAAGATGGTACATTATTATTCAATACAGGAGTATTACTATTACATGAAACTATACTGCCAAAACTATATTCTCAATAAGGTTATGACCTTATTTGTTAGAACAAGTTGAATAAATATTTTTTTATAAAACTGTTTTACGACTAACTGAAACCCATTACTTTCTTTTCATTTTCTATATTAAATAGAATTTACTATTGCATTTCATTATCTTATTATATTCCATATACCCATAAGTTTTAGTAGAAAATTTTATTTTTATTTTATTTATAAGCTATCCCCTCCTGTTTAATTGCACTAGTGGGTCTACCATGAAACGCAGATGCAGAGATACACACACAGAATGAGGTAGATCCTTCCATGCAAACTATGAAATTCAATATGGAGGATTAGTTTCAATATCTACAATCAGAGTATGAGGATATATTATCACAAATTCCAGTATGTATAGATGAAGTTATGAAACAACATCCTTTTGATAGTACACATATGGTTCCACAGGTAAAAAGGAAAAAAAACTATACTCATATTGTCCTTTTTGATATGCACATAATATATAATATTTATATATATTGTAGGCTAAATATATATCTAGTGGACATATTTGTGGGTTGTTATGTGATCCATATAAGGATGCACACGATGCATGATGTATTTTAGATTACCATTTTAATATTTAACATTTCAGTTTAAATAAATAATTTAAATGTGTTTTATATTTATAAATTGTTATAATGAAGGAAAAAATGTGTCTTGTGTTATAGTTTCATAGTAAAAACTCAATAAATGATTCTAAAATGTTGCGAAATAAAAAAAAAGAAATGTATGGTCATTTGTGAAATGTTGGACTAAAAGACACATCAATCAGATGTGTCGTTTTCTTGGGATGACCAAAAACACACTTTTAGTGTTTTAAAATCACTAAAACATGCATGTAATAGTCAAAACTAGAGAAAAAGACCTTGTAATGATGTGAAATCCTAATAAAATTGTATTTGTATTATTTTTGATGTGTACGAGAAGGCAACACATCAATCAGACATGTGACCTACCTTGAACAACCGAATAAGAATTTTTTAAAGGTTTGATGCCATTTAAAAATGTGTGTCAGGGAGTCAAAACCAACTAAAAGAACTTTAGAATACATGATATATGCTGACTAAAATTATAAAATGATTATGTAAATAGTGGATTAGAGGGAAGATTAATCCAATGTTCTATTGGCCTAGGATTATCAAAAACACACATTTATTGTTTTAAAACACCAAAACGTGTGTTTAATGGTCATATACCTAGAAAAAAACCTAGTAATGATTCAAAATCATAGGAAACCTGTCTATTTACTATTTTCACATATAATAGAAGGCAAAAAATCAATCGAACATGTGTTCCTACCAAAACGACCAAATAAGTAGATTTTAAAGGCTTAACGCCCTTTAAAAGCATGCGTCAGGGGGTCAAAACCAACTGAACGATATTCAAATGCTATGAAATCCTAGGAAAAAAACATATAGTGATTTTTGAAATGTTGGAGTAGAAATAATTTCAATTAGAGGATCAATTTTTCCAAGATGACCATAAGAACAATTTTATAGTTGTAAAGCTTCAAAACGTGTGTTTACAGCCAGATACCTAACAAAAAACCTCAAAATTGAATGAAATCATAGGGAAACCATATTTTTTATTTTTTTTGTACAAGTATACATAACATAAATTGGATGTGCTTTATGCTTGAAACAACTGGATACTCAATTTTTAAAGGTTTGATACCCTTTAAAAACGTGTGTTGGGGGGTCAAAACCAACCTAACAACCTTTAAAGACCGTGAAATAATTGGAAAACATCCGTATAGTACGTTTTGAAATTGTTGAGTAGATAGAATGTCAATACAAGGTTCAGTTTTCCTAGGATGATCAGAAACACACTTATATTGTTTTAAAACACCAAAACATGCATTTAATGGTAAGATCCCTAGAAAAAGACATCAGAATGATTTGAAATCATATGAAAATCAAATTTGTATTATTTTTTACATGTATGAGTATACTTCACATCAATCAGACAAGTGGTCTGCCTGAAACGACCAAATAATAATTTTTAATGGTTTAACGCCTTTTAAAAATGTGTGTTAGGGGGTCAAAACCTGTAAAGACCCCGACCCCAGTAGCTCGGTGATGGTTCCTTAATTTATTAAATTTTTATATAAACAAGGAAGACACATCCCTAAGGACCGAAAAGTTTAGTAGTTTTTAAAAACTAGATTATATATATGAACTTTACATTATAACATGAAATGAAATACAACTTATCAACTTATTTTGAATCACACATAAACTCCTAGATTATCCCTGCAAGTCATTAATAATATACTTATTCTCATCCTGAGAAAAATAAAACATAATAAATGGGTGAGCTCAAATTCTCAGTAAGGGTAATAAATAAAGTAGAAGCATAAATAATAAGGCATGATGAATAACTAAAAGTACACATGCCATTAAAACACAATCTTAAGTATACAACATAATGAATAAAAGTTGATTAAATAAAGCCATAATAAAACATAAACATGAATATTCTACTAGCCGAATAATCACATGGACTATTAATAAATAGTTTCATAATGAGGGATTGCATAATTTGAGATATCATAAACATACCATTAAGGCCTCGTGCCAAGACTATACATAAACAGGTAAAAACTCAAACTAGTTTGCCTCATGAGACCTACCGATGCATCAAGGGGCTATAATGGGACCTACCCGACAAAAACTAAGTCCAATTAATTCCTCATTTGAAATGGGTGAAATATAATAAAGATATACATTCATATTGAAACTAACATATGAAATGTAAATAACTTTCCCCAATCAGTAAACATAAACACCAACCATTAGGAGTAATATGGTGAATGGTATCAAGATAGCACATCCATAGTCAAACTAATCATAAACCATTCAATAAAATATGGAAGATTATATCATAAAAAAATTATTCCCAATTAAACATAATAATTAACAGGAGTGTTGAAATAGATGAAAATACTCTAATAAAATCATCGAGTAATTCTTGAGAGAAATACTTTTTTACTTTGCAAAGAAGAGTTCTTTTGGAAAAATATTTATATAAAACCAGAAGTAAACTAAGATAGTTTTTCATAATAAAATTATCAATTTTAGAAAAATAATGGTGTTTTAAAACATATTATAGAGTGATCTTGAAAATAGGTAAGAATTCAAATTGTTCCCTTAAATCGGGCTTGCATATTAGGAAGAATTAAAAATATCCTTAGAAAACATGTAACTCGCCATAAAAGAAAGAAGGATTATGATAGGTACACATATATAGAACATTCACACATAATTTATGAGGCATAAATAATAAGAATTAATAATTTAATTGGGGTAAAGAGAGAGAAAGCATAATCCCAAATAAAAAATAGTGGTTTGGGGAGAAACCCTTACCTCATGTTTGAATGTGTTCTGCACTTGAACTTAATATCCTAGATAATAAAATTAAATAAAATAATTAATTAATTAAAAAACTTTTATACATTTATTTGATTTATTATAATTTTATAAAGTTATTTTATTTATTTTTTGATAAGTTATAAGACTGAATTCCGTCGTTCTAGAGTGTTCGTTTCCTTTATTTTCATGATTGGTTCACTTGATTATAAGTAATGGAGTCCATGTAAAATGGGTGTGATTCTCTAGAATTGTAATTAAATGTTATCAATGAAAAAGCATAATTTTAATTGGTATTATTTATTATTTTTTCCATATATGAGGATGAGTCATTAGATAACATGATAATGATAATCATTTATATAAATTTTAGCGGTTTTTCGATCATAACGAACTAGTTTTGTTCTATTATGAAATATCATGTATAATAATGGTTCCAGAACATTATGTAAGATATAATGCATATTTTATAATCTGTTTAAACCATAAAATGGTTTCATAACTATCCTTGATGTAGAAATTTAATAACGAAAGTTCTTTGTCCATGAAGGTTGTAAATAGGCACCTCTGAGACGATGGTTTCATTTTTAAAATAAAACAGAGAGAGAGAGAGTAAGGAGATTGATAATAAAAATTCCATTAAAATGATATTATTTCAGTATATAGATGATACAAGAGTTACCATGATCATTTGTACATAGTAGGTGATGAGAGGATAATAAAATAAAATAAATTGAAATGAAATTAAAAGAAAAAGGAAGAGGATTTACCTCTTCAATTATCCTCATTGATAACCCCCTTAGGGAAAGGGGTTTTGGTATTTTAGTAAGGCCAAGAGCTCTTGGAAATGGGGGAGAGACTAGGAAAGGGTATTTTGGTATAATTTTGACAGGATCAAAGGATTAGAGGTGTGAGGAGAATAGGGGGTAAGGGGTGGTATTTATAGTAGAGGAAAGGGGTGATTTCTCATTATTTTATTATTTTTCTCAATACAAACAATAATGATGATTTTTGTGAATAAATACAGTAATAAGTGAATGTGAGTTCGAACCAAGGGTGCCTACATGATCCATATATCATCTATGACTCTATAATTCATGTATTTAGTATTTATCTTAAATTATTGTATTTTATTATTCACAAAAAATTCAAGTATTTTAGAAAAATATCAAAAAATCACCCTGAACATTTTTCGACGTGTAGAACCAAAAAATGAAATACATTTTATGAAAATGATTTTATAAATATGATAAATTTAATTTTTAATTATATTCATCATTTACTCAAAAAATACAGTTTTTAAAATTATAACTGATTTTATAACATTATGAAAAATTAACTAAGGTCTCATTAAATTATACTAAAATCATAAGAAAAAAAATATTGATTTATGAGTTAATTTTAAGAAAATTTATTTTCTTTTAAATTATTTTATTAATTATAAAATTATAATTAAATATTTATGACTTTCAAAAATACCAACAATTAATTAATAATTTTTAAAATATTCATTTACCTGTATTATTATATAACTATATAATACTTTCATTTATAATATTAATTAATTTTATTTATAAAAACATGGTTGTGGTTTCTATTCATTCAGTTGATTTACTATTCATAGGGGTCATATCACTATTCCTAAGGTCAAGTTACTATTTCATAGGTATAGGTTCATTAACTTCTAGAAATACCTCTTATTTCATTCATTATTTATTTATGATGTTTTTATTATGTTCTATAAGTGATTTTATGTGATATATACTATATGAAATAAACATAAGAATTGAAATTTTATTGATAGAGTTATGGGTCGTTATATTCTCCCCTCCTACAAAAATTTCGGCCTCAAAATTTCCAGATTGTCACCCTACAAAAAGATTTAGGTAGTTCTTCATCATATTCTCCTCAGGCTCCCACGTCACCTCTTCAATTTTATGATTTTTACAAATGATCTTTACCAACCGATTTGTCCGATTCCTAAACACTTTTTCTTTAGTGTCCAGAATCTGGATAGGTTCTTCATAGTAAGATAAGTCAGGTTCCAATTCTATTCCTTCATAAGTGAGTACATGTGTTGGGTTTGACATGTACTTCTTTAACAAGGAGATGTGGAACACATTGTGTACCTTAGAAAGTATAGGCAACATTTCCAAACTATAAGCCACAAATACAATTCTCTCTATAATTTCAAAGGAACCAATGTATCTGGGGCTCATTTTCCCTTTCTTTCCAAATCTTATAACACCCTTCCATGGAGATACTTTCAAGAAGATGTGATCTCCCACTTGAAATTAAAAATCCTTCCATCGATTATCGACATAGATATTTTGACTAAATTGAGATTCTTTAATATGGGTTTGAATAGTCATTACCTTTACCATTGTTTCCTTTACAAGATCTAGGCCTACAAGCTTCCTTTAACCAACTTCATCGCAAAAAGTTGGTGTATGGCATCTCTTTCCTTACAATGCTTCATATGGTGCCATTTGAATACTATAATGGAAACTATTATTGTACTCAAACTCCACCAAAGGTAAATACTGATCCAATATACCTTGAAAGTCATGTGAGCATGATATCAACATGTCTTATAAAGTTTGGATTGTCCTTTCTGAATACCCTTTAGTTTGAGGGTGATAAGAAGTTCTCAAATGAATCTCAATATACAAAGATTTATAGAGGATTTTCAAGAATTTCGATGTAAATATTGGATCACAATCATACAAAATTGAGAGAGGTTCTCCATGATGTCTTACAACTTAATTAATATAGAGTTGTGCAAGGAGCTCCACTGGAAAATCCTCCCTTATAGCGATAAAATGTGCAGATTTGGCATGTCAATCAACAATGACCCATATTAAATCATTATTTCTTGGTTTTTTTTGGTAATCTAGTGACAAAATCCATAGTTATTTAATCCTATTTCCATGTAGTAATAGTAATAGGTTTCATAAATCCTCTAGGATGTAGTCTTTCAGCCTTCACCTATTGAAATATTGAATATATTGATACATAATTAACAATTGCACGCTTTATATTATCCCACCAGAAATATTCCTTCAAATATCTATACATCTTAGTGATACTAGGGTGTATAGAGAAATTTTAGCTATGGGAATCATATAATAACTCCCTTTTCATCTCAGGTATAAAGGGAACACATAGCCTCCTCCAAACTTTCAGAATTCCATCTTCACACACAAAATCTGGAAACTTCCCACCATTCACAAAATTAATTTTCCTTTTAAGATTCTCGTCATTAGGTTGAGAACTTTTAATCCCTTTTAATAAAGATGGTTGGGAAACCAATTGAAAAAGTAGTGATGCTTCACCTTCTTTGATAATTCCCATATCCATATTTACTAGATCAATGAACACATGATCCCTTTCAATCCTCATTTTGTTCATAACTCCATGATACTTTCTACTTAATGAATCAGCTACCTTATTTTCCTTCCCTAGGTGGTAGTGTATTGAACAATCATAATCCTAAAGTAGCTCGAGCCATCGCCTTTGCCTCATGTTGAGTTATTTATATGAGAATATATATTTCAAACTCTTGTGATCCATATATATCTCACATATTTCACCATAGAGATAGTGTTTTTATATCTTCAGAGAAAATATTACAACTGCTAACTAAAGATCATGAGTTGAATAGTTCTATTCATGAGTTTTTAACTTCATTGATGCATAGGAAATAACCCTTTCATTCAGCATAAGGACAAAACCAAGTCCTTTATTTGATGCATCACTATAATTCATAAACCCAGAATTTCTTGATGATAGAGTTAGTATTGTAGAATTCACCAATCTCCTCTTTAATTCTTCAAAAAAATCTTCACATTCTTTTGTCCATATAAACATAACCCCTTTACGAGTAATCTTGGTTAATGAATTAGCTAATCGGGCAAAGTTCTGAATGAAACACCAATAATAACCTACTAAAACCAATAAAACTATGTACCTCAGTTATGTTCATTGGTGTATTCCATTACCAAACCTCCTTTATATTCACATGATCAACTATGATTCCATCCTTAGAGACAATATGGCCAAGGAAAGAAACTATGTGAATACATAATTCACACTTGCTAAACTAACCATATAACTCGTTTCTTATAAGAGTCTTCATAATAATGATCGAGTTATTCTCATGATCTTCATGGATTTTAGATTATACCAAGATATCATCAATAAATACCACAAAAAATTCATCATGATATTCCTTGAAAACCTTATTCATTAGATCCATGAAAACAGAGGGTGCATTATTCAGTCCAAAAGAAATTATTGTAAAATCGTAATGCCCATACCTAGTTCGAAATGTTGTCTTTAGAATTTCTTCCTTCCTCATACACAACTTATGATATTTAGATAGAATTTCAATATTTGAAAAATATTGGGCTCTGTAAAGTTGATCAGATAAACCATTAATGCGAGGAATATGATACTTGGTCTTTATTTCAACAGCATTGATTTCCCTATAGTCAATACATAGCCTCATGGATCCATATTTCTTTTTGAAAAATAGAACAGAGGCTCCCCATTTAGAAACACTAGTGAGAATAAATCCTTTATCACTTAATTCCTCTAGTTTTTTCTTTAGATCCACTAATTCCACTGGGTTGATTCTATAAGGAGTCTTTGATATAGGAATTGCACCAGGAATTAAATCAATAGAAAACTCAATTTCTCACTCTGGAGGATGTCCAAGTAAATCCTCTAGAAATACATCAATGTATTCTTGCACAATGGGTACATCCTCAATTCTAATATTTATTTTCTCACCCATATATATTGTTTTCTATTACTCCCAAAAAATTGCATTTAAAAGTGCTACTGGGGTGAATCTAGATAAGAATCATATAACGTGGTTTCTTCTCTAAAGATAAGAGACTCTAAATCATTCTCAATAAATTAAACTTCATTATCCTTGTAATATATTTTCAAATCATAATTTTAAATCCAATCCATACCAATAATTTTATCAAAATCAATTATAGTTATTATGAGAAGGTCAACAACTAAAACACGTTTATGTGTCATAAAGGGGACTGATTGACACATATTTATTATAATGATACTTCCCTTAGGAGTTTTGACTGACAACTAATATATTAATTCAAATTGAAAATTTCTAATTTTATTGGGAAAATAAGAAGATATAAAAGAATACGATGATCTAGAATCAAATAATGCATTGGCTAAGTTTGAGGAAACAATTAAAGTAACTACCAATACATCATTATGAACTTCAATCTCAGCAGTTGTGACCACATAATCTTGGCCTTTCTCCCTTTTACTTATTTGGGGGAAGTTTCCTTGATGTCTAGGAAATTCATGTGTATAATTTCTCATCTCTTATTATAGAATTGAAAATTGGAAGATTATTTCTTTCCATTTCAATCACGGGCTTGGTGGAATTTTTCTCCACACTTGTAACAAACTCCCTTTCCCTTCAGACAAGTATCATAGTGTTTATTACCACAATTATTATAGGGTGGAAAATAAACTCTTCCCTTCTTCCCCATTTCCTTATTTCCTTTTACAAAGTGTTCAAAAACCCTCTTCTTCTCTTTACTTTGAAGTTATATGATGTAGAGAATTATTTTTCTATCTTGATCACACATGAGACTATATATTCATATGATGAGTAATTTTATGAGACCAGTTCCCTTCAGAGGAATGGGTTTAAACCATAAATTAATTGATAAATATTTCTCCTTGAATTATGTATGTAGTCCACAAAATTCCTTGCTAACCTTATAAAGTTAGATTTGTACTTTGCAATAATTTCATCATCTTTCTATCTTAGACTCATGAATTTCCTCTCTATATCCACTCGCTGTTCGCGAGGAAAATATTTTTCTAGGAAAATTTACTCAAAATCCCTCCATTCCATATTTTTTATTTCTTTCTCCTCCTTTGTGTTTTAAATTAGTGACCACCATTGATCTGAATCTCTCGTTAGATGATAAACTACCATGAAAGCCTTATCCATTTTTTTATTTACCAAAGATAGCAATATCTTTTCTAAGGAACTTATCCACTACTGTGCTAAAAATGGGTTTATAGTCCCATTAAATGGTGGAGGATGTTGTCGCATAAAGCGGTAAAACATTAATCCTCTATGTTTTGGTTCAGGATCCTCTATATGGGTAAGGTTATTGTTCATAACCTGACTAAGCTGTCCCGGTATAGTTATAAGCTTCTCAACACCAGTTGGATCTCTAATACTGAAATCATTATCTTGCATAGGAGGGAAATCCCTATATGGGATATGTGCATTGATACGATTTTCATTCCTTCCACTAGGTGCTATTTCTAAATAATGTTATACACTAGATTATGTTATAAATCGTAATATATAATCTCAAACTATAAAAAACTTAACATAAATTGAAATTCTATGTATATTTATTCTCATAATCATAAACATGGTTTCTATGGGGACATATTTACTTTTAAATCTTTCATAATGGTTTATATAGAAAATGAAACTTATCCTAAGCATATCCCCCCGGAGTGTCAAACTAGGTGTGTAGTAAAGACCATTTCCATGTACTGGGTTACCTCAAGTCAGACCCAGGATGCCTTGTTGGAGTTGTTACCCCTAGGCACATCTATTCCAGAACCACATCCACTTGTAGTATCCATATAGAGATATATTACTGGGAAGTTCCACATAATATCTACCTTACAAAAATTTTAGGATATTATTCTATTCAAATCCTCAAAGTAGATCTTATGGTTATGTTACCTAATCTATGTTTCCTAAATATACTTCCAAGGTTTCTACTAAACTTCATTTGGTACCAACTTTAAAGACCCCAACCCCAGTATCCCAGAGACAGTGCCTTAATTTATTACCTTAGTATATAAACAAAGAAGATGCATCCCGAAAAACTGAATAGTTCATTAGTTATGGAAATATAGATTACATATATGAACTTTACATTACAACATGATATGAAATACAACATATAAACTTCTTTTGAATCACACATAAACTCCTAGATTATCCCTACAGGTCATTCATAATATACTTCTTCACATACTAGGAAAAATAAAACATGAGAAAGGGGTGATATCAGATGCTCAATAAGGGTAAGAAATACAATAGAAGAATAAATAATAAGGCATGGTGAATAACTAAAAGTACACATGCCATTAAAATATAATCTTGAGCATAAAATGGAAGAAATAAAATCTGATTAAATAATGTCATAATAAAACATAACCATGGATATTTTACTAGTCGAATAATCAAATGTACTATAAATTACTAGTTTCATAATGAAATAATGCAAAATAAGAGACATAATAAACATACCATAAAGACCTCATTCCAAGAACATACATAAATAGGTAAAAACCCAAACTAGTTTGTCTCATGAAACCTAATGATGCGCCACAGGGCTATAGAGGGCCCCACCCGACACTTACTAAGTCCAATGAATTCCTCATATGAAAGGGGTGAAACATAATTAGCATATACATTCATATTGAAACTAACATATTAAATATAAATAACTTCCCCCAATCAGTAAGCATAAACACAAACCATTAGGAGTAATATGGTGAATGGTATCAAAATAGCACATCCACAGTCAAAA
The DNA here is from genome assembly GCA_963277665.1 of Viscum album. Taxonomy (NCBI): domain Eukaryota; kingdom Viridiplantae; phylum Streptophyta; class Magnoliopsida; order Santalales; family Viscaceae; genus Viscum; species Viscum album. Next base: position 2,025,379,795 of record OY728138.1, read on the forward strand.
AAATCGTAAAATATTCAATAAAATATGGTAGATTATATCATTAAACATTAACCCCAATTAAAGACAATAATCATTAAGAGTGTTGAAATAGATAAAAATACTCTTATAAAATCATCGAGTAATTCTTGAGAGAAATACTCTTTTACTTTCCAAAGAAGAGTTCTTTTGAAAAAATATTTGTATAAAACCAGAAGTGAACTAAGATAGTTTTTTCATAATAAAATGAGTGATTTTATAAAAATAATGGTAGATTAAAATATATTATAGAGTGATCTTTAAAATAGGTAAGAATTCAAATTGTTCCCTTAAATCGAGCTTAAAAAATCATAAAGAATTGAAAAATATCCTTATAAAACATGTAAATCCCCATAAAATAAAGAAGGATTATGATTGGTAAAAATATATAGAAAATCCAAAAAGAATTTAGTATGATTAAATAATAATAATTAAAAATTTCATTGGTGTAAATAGAGAGAAATCATAATCCTGAATTAAAAATGGAGGTTTGGGGAAAAACCCTTACCTATGTTCAAATGTTTTATGCACTTGACCTTAATTTACTGGATAATAAAATTTAATCCAATAGTTAATTAATTAAAAAAATTACGTTTATTTGATTTAGTAAAATTTTATTAATTTCTTTTATGGACTTGTTGATAATTTATAATATTGAATTCTGTCGTTCCAGAGTGTTCATTTCCTTCATTTTTATGATTGGTTCGTTTGATTATAAGTAATGGAGTTCATGAAAAATGGGAATGTTTCCCTAGAATTGTAATTAGATGTTATTAATGAACAAGAAGAATTGTAATTGGTATTATTTATTATTCTATTTCAATATATGAGGATGAATAATTAGATAACATGATAATGGTAATCATTTAGCTTAATTTTAATGGTTTTTCGATCACAACAAACTAGTTTTGTTATATTATTAAATATAATGTATAATAATGGTTCCAAAAAATTATGGAAGATATAAAACATATTTTATAATCTAGTTCAACCATAAAAATGGTTTTATTACCAGCCTTGAAGGATAAATTTAAGAATGAATCATCATCCACGAAGGTTGTAAATCGGCACCTCCCAAACAATGATTTCATTTTTAAAATAAAATAGAGAGAATAAGGAGTTTGATAATGGATATTCAATTAACATGATATCATTACAGTATAAAGATGATACTAGAGTTATCATGATAATTTGTATAGAGGAGGTGAGGATAGGGTAAGAAAAGAAAATAAATTGAAATGAATTTTAAAGAAAAAGGAAGAGGATTTAACTCTTGAATTATCCTCCTTGAGAACCTCCTTATGGAAAGAGGTTTTGGTATTTTGGTAAGAAAAATAGCTCCTAGATGTGGGGGAGAGACTAGGGAAGAGGATTTGGGAATAATTTTGACAAGATGAAAGACTTAGAGGTGTGAGGAGAAGATGGGGTGAGAGGTAGTATTTATTGTGGAGGAGAGGGGTGATTTCTTATTATTTTATTATTTTGCTCAAGATAAACAATAGTGTTGATTATTGCGACTAAATAAAATAATAATTGAATTTGATTTTTAAAAAAGGGTTCCTAAATCATCTATACATTATCTATGACTCCATAATTCATGTATTTAGCATTTATCCTAAATTATCGTATTTTACTATTCACAAAAGTTTCATGTATTTTTGAAAAATATAAAAAAATTCCCCTAACCATTTTTTAATGTGTAGAATTAAAAAATGAAATCCATTTTATGAAAATAATTTTATAAATATAATAAATTTAAATTTCAATTATATTCATCATTTATTTGAAAAATTCAATTTTTAAAATTATAACTGATTTTATAACACTCTGAAAAACTAACTAAGGTCTTATTAAATTATACTAAAATCATTACACAAAAAAATATTAATTTACGAGAACATTTTAAGAAAATATATTTTATTTTAAATCATTTTATTAATTATAAATTTTAATTAAATATTTATGACTTACAAAAATACTAACACTTAATTAATAATTTTTAAAATATTCATTTACCTATACTATAATATAATTATATCATAATTTAATTTATAAGATGCCTAAATTTTACTTATAAAAACATGGGTGAGTTTACTATTCATCCGGCCAATTTAATATTCATAAGAGAATCACTATTCCTAAATTCAAGTTACAATTTCATCGATATAAGTTCATAAACTTCTAAAAATACCTCTTATTTAATTCATTCTTCATTTATGATGTTTGTATTATATTATATAGGTGATTTTATGTGTTATATAGTATATGAAATAAACATAATAAGGGAAATTTCATTGATAGAGTTCTGGGTCATTACAAAACCAAATGAACGACCTCTAAATTTCATGAAATTAGATAAAAACAACTATAAATTGATTTTTGAACTGGTGGTGTAGACGAAACATCAATCCGAGTTTCTTTTTTCCTAAGATGGATATAAACATACTTTTATTGTATTAAAACACCAAAACATTTGTTTAATGCTCATATCTATATAAAAAAAATCAAAATGACATAAAATCCTAGAACAACCTTTTTTATATATTTTTTACTTGTACGAGCATACAACATATTAATCAGATATTCTGTCTTCCCGGAAGAACTAAATAAGAAGTTTTTAAAGGTTTGAATCCATTTTGAAACATCTGTTAGGGGGTCAAAACCAACCAAATGACCTCTAAATATCTTAGAATCTAATGAAAACTGCCATATAGTGATTTGTGGAATGTTTGAGTAGAAAGAATTCTAGTCTAAGTTTCTCTTTTCCTAGGATGGCTAGAAACACTCTTTTATTATATTAAAACACCAAAACATGGGTCCAACTGTTAGATCCATAAAAAACCTCATAATGACATGAAATAAATGAAATAAATGGAAAAATATCTTTTTATATTTTGTAACATTTACAAGTAGTTGTTATGTTAATCATACGTGTTTTCTTCCCAAAATGACGAAATAAGTAGTTTTTAAAGTTTTGATGCCCATTAAAAATGCACGTCAGGTGGTCAAAATGAATATAATGACCTTAAAATTTTGTATAATTTGAAAAAAATAATTGTACAGTACTTTTTGAAATGATGGAGGAGTTAAAATTTAAATCAGAGGTTTTGTTTTCCCAAGATGACCATAAATTCACTTTAATTGTTTTAAAACACTAAAACCTATATTTTACGATCAGATCCATGGAAAAAACATCATAATGATGTGAAATAAGAGTACAAACATATTATTATTATTATTATTATTATTATTATTATTATTATTATTGTGTACGAGTAGATGGTACATAAATAGGATGTGTGGTCTTCTCAGTATGAATGAATAAAATGTTTTCAAGGTTTGAAGCCCTTTAAAAACATGTGTTAGGAGGGTTAAAACCAACTTAATGACCTATTAATGCTGTGAAATAAAATAAAAAAATTGTAAATTATTTTTGAAATATTTGAGTTGATAAAATTTCAATAAGAGTTTATGTTTTCCTGGGATGACCAGAAATGTAATTTCATTGTTTTAAAATGCCAAACTGTGTGTTTAATTGTAAAATATATAGAAAACAACCTCAGAATGATGTGAAATTATAGGAAAACCATATTTTTATGATTTTTGAAAAGTACAAGTAGATAGAACATCAATTTGACATGTGGTCTACTTAAAAAGTATGAATAAATAGTTTTTAAAGGTGTAAGACTCTTTAAAAACATGTGTCAGGGGGTCAAAACCAACTGAACGACCTTCGAATGTCATGAAATCAGATGAAAACAATTGTATAGTGATTTTTGAAATAGTGAAGTAGAAGGAACAACATTTTAAAGTTCTGTTTTCCTAGGATGACCCAAAAATTAATTTTTTTAAAAAACTAAAACATCCATTTAATGGTCATATCCATAGAAAACAACCTTAAAATAACTTAAAATCACAAGACAACCATCTTTGTATTATTTTTGATGTGTATGAGTAGTGGTAATGTCTATCAGATGTGTAGTTTGCTTGAAACAATAGAATAATCTATTTTTAAAGGTTTGACACACTTTAAAAATGTTTATCGAGGGATCAAAGCCAACCAAATGACCTATGAATGCCATGAAATCATATGAAAATAACCGTATAGTGATTTATGAAATGGCGGTGTAGACGAAATATCAATATGATTTTTTGTTTTCTTGGGATGATTGGAAAAACTTTTATTGTTTTAAAACAGCAAAACATGCATTTAACATCCAGATCCATAACAAAATATCTTTTAATGATGTGAAATCATAAAAAAATCATTGTATTATTTTTGACATATACAAGTAGATGGAACATCAATCAGACATATAGTCTTCCCGGAATGAATGAATTAACATCTTTTAAATGTTTTACACCCTTTAAAAACATAATTTGAAGGGCCAAATCAACCGAACAACTTCTAAATACTATGAAATTAGAGGAATAAAACTATATAATAATTTTTTGAAATGGAAAAAACATTAATATAATGTTTTGTTTTCCAAAGATGATAGGAAATACACTTTTATTATTTTAAAACATGAAAACATGTGTTTAATGATCAGATCCATAGAAAAAGTCCTCAGAATGATGTGAAATCCTATAAAAAACAACATTTATATTACTTTTCATGTTTACGAGTAGAGGGAATGTTAATCGGATGTGTAATATGACTGGAATGACCGAATAAGTACTTTTTAAAGGTTAGTCACCCTTTAAAAATGCGCATCATAGGGTCAAAACCAACCAAACGATATCTGAATGACATGAAATCATAAGAAGAAAACTTTATAGCGATTTTTTAAATAGTAGAGTGAAAGTAATATCAATATGAGCACTTGTTTTACCAGGATGAATTCAAACACAATTTTATTATTTTAAAATACCAAAACACACGTTTAATGGTTAGATCCATATAAAATGACATCAGAATGATGTTAAATCATAGGAAACCCATATTTTTATTGTTTATGACATGTAAGAGTAGAAAATACATCAATATTACATGTAGTCTTCCTGGAATGATCAAATAAGAAAATTTTAATGGTTTGAAACCCTTTTAAAAACATGCATCATGGGGTTAAAACCAACCAAATGAATTTCAAATGTTGTGAAATTAGGGAAAAAATTTATAGTAATTTATGAAATAGTGGAGCATATAGAATTTAAATCCAAGTTTCATTTTTCCCAAGATGACTATAAGAAAACTTTTGTGGTTTTTAAATACCAAAAAATGTTTTTAATGATTAGATCCATAAAAAAATACCTCATAATGATGTAAATAATAGGTTAACGATACTTTTATAATTTATGATATGTATGAGCAGAAAACATGTTAATCAGAAATATAGTCTAATAGAAATGACTGAATAAGTAGTTTTTAAAGGTCTAAAGCCCTTTAAAAATGCGTGTTAGAGGGTCAAAACCAAATAAATGATATCCAAATACCTTGAAATCATAAAAACAACCAAAAATTGATTTGTGAAATTTTCAAGCAGATGAAATGTCAGTATAAGGTTTTTTTCCTGTGATGATCAGAGACACACATTTATTGTTTTGAAACATCAAAACACATTTTTAATGATTATATCTATAGAAAAGGACCTCATAATGACATGAAATAACATGAAAACCATATTAGTATTGTTTTTACATGTATGAGTAGACAACACAGTAATTGGACACGCGGTATCCCTAAAACGACTGAATTAGAGATTTTTAAAGGTTTGACACATTTTAAAAACATGCATTAGAGGGTAAAAACCATCCTAATGACCTATTAATTCCATAAAATTAGATGAACAAACTATAAAATTATTTTTTAAATGTTGGAATAGACATAACATCAATAATATGTGTCATTTTCTTAGGATGAAAAAAAAACTCTTTTAGTGTTTTAAAATCACTAAAATGTGGGTGTTATGGTAAAGACTGGGGAAAACGACCTCAGAATGATGTGAAATCAAATAAAAACTATATTTATATTATTTTTATGTGTATGAGTAGATGAAATGTCAATTGGATGCATGGTCTACCCTAAATGATTGAACAACCAATTTTTAATGGTTTGAGGCATTTTAAAAACATGTGTCAGGGGGTAAAAAACAACTGAATGACCTCTAAATGACACGGAAGCATCAGAATAAAACTGTACATTTATTTTTGAAATAATGGAGTAGAAGGAATTTTAATATGATCTTTTTTTTTCTAGGGATGACCATACATTCACTTTTATTGTTTTAAAACACTAAAATGTATATTTAACAGTAATATACATATAAAATGAACTAGTAATGACATAAAATCATAAGAAAATCATATTTTTATTATTTTTGATGTATATGAGTAGACAACACATCAATCAGATGTGTGGTCTTCCCATAATGATCGAATAACCAGTTTTTAAGGTTTGAGGCCCTTTCAAAATGTGCGTTAGGTGTTCAAAACCAATCGAACAACATCTGATTGCCATTAAATTAGACAAAAAAAATCCTATAATTATTTTTGAAATGCTATATCATAGAAAACATTAATCATATTTTCCATTTTCTCGAGATGACTAGAAACAGACTCTTATTATTTTAAAACACAAAAATGTGATTTTAATGGTCAAATCTATAGAAAAAATCCTCAGAATGACATTAAATCATAGGAAAACTTTCATTTTATTGTTTTTAATATTTATGAGTAGAAGACACATCAATAAGATAAGATTTCATCCCTAAACAACTGAATAAGTAGTTTTTAAAGCTTTGACACCCTTTTAAAACATGTGTGAGTGGGTCAAAACAAATCGAACAATCTCCAGATGTCATGAAATCATATGAAAACAAATGTATAGTTTTTTTTTGAATTTTTGGAGTGGAAAGAGAAAAAAATCTAATTTTTCAATTGTCTAGGATGACCAAAAACGAACTTTTATTGTTTTAAAACACCAAAACATGCATTTAATAGTCATATCCATAGAAAACGGCCTCAGAATGATGTGAAATTATATTGCAACAATATTTTTATTATTTTTTACATGTATGAATATATTTTTCATCAATAATTCATGTGGTATACTCTGGACGACTAAATAATTAGTTTTTAAAGGTTTAATTCACTTTAAAAACATAAATTGGGGGGGGGGTCAAAATCAACCAAATAACCTTTGAATTCTATTAAATAAGATGAGAAAACCATATAATGAATTTTGAAATGGAGGAGTAGACGGAATGTAAATATGAGGTTCTATTTTCCTGAGATGACCATAAACACACTTTTATTATTTTAAAACACCAAAATGTGCGTTTAATGGTCATATCCATAGAAAAAACCTCAGAATGATGTGAAATCATAAGGAAACTATCTTTATATTATTTCTGATGTGTACAAGTATACGACACATCAACAAAATATGAGGACTGCCAAGAATAATCTAACAAGAAGTTTTAAATTTTTAAAAAATAATCAGAAATGATTAATATATTCAAAATAAAATGAACTTGGAATGGTGTTCTACATTTTAAAATAAATATTCCATTTCATTTCAATTATTATATTTTTTTTATTTTTTTACTGCAATTTTTTTTTAATTTTTTTTCATATTCAGTTTTTTAGATGACGGGTGTGAGGTTTGGAAGATGATCAGACACGATTATTTATGAGCTTTTGATTTTACATATCATGGATAAATTTATTGAATATTTGAATTATTGCAGTTTTTTGGTTTTTTAATTCTATTGTATTTTTTTAAAAAAATTACCTATAGTGGCCACCAAATAGCTACTTCTATAGGACACCTCTTATTGGTCTATAGGGTTCGCCAAATGGCGGTCGCTATAGGAAATATCAACAGGCCAAAATTTTCCACCATTTGGAAGTCATTGTACAACCACTAATGGGAAATAGATACTACTTTTTGTGGTCTCTAAAAGATATTTTTCTAGTAGTGAGGTCACCCATATATCCTATATTAGAAAATTGTGGGGACGGGTGGCTGGTTAATAGTCTCCAATACACCCATCCCTTTTTTGAGGCCTTCCACCCAATGACACCTCCACGTCTCTATGTTGTATCACCTTCATATTGTTCTAATCCATTCATCTTGTCTCTCTATTCCACATGCTGCCCACTGGCCTGAAGTCCCTATGTCTCAAAGGCATTTTTAAGGAATGGATGTCCTAGAGGCCTACTAACCCATATGCCTGTTTTTTTCCTAAAATCCCATTTGAGATGAACAATATCACTACTAAAATACCCCACTAAATTGTCTTTCCGCTATATTATTGCAGTACTTCTATAGTTCCTACTACACCACTGCTACAATACCCCTCTATGTATGTGTTGGTTTCACCTATCTCTCTCTCTCTCACACACACATTCCATATATGTAAATTAGTAATTAAAAAAATGTATCCTCAAATATTTAAAAAAATTTATAAAATGAACTTATATAACACCCCGACTAGATCCACTGAGTCCAAGATGGGGGGTGTCACATGACCTGATGTATGCCTCCACATACTCAATAGGTTGTTAACTAGCAGCAAGGGCCTATGGAATAGTGTGGGGAGACTATGATCTCAGTACCATGTAATTTTAGAGTATGATAAAGTAAGAGATAACAAATACATCAAAAAATAATAAATAAATTAAATAAAACTCATCCATGTAGCTATAGTATGGAATGTCAGGTAAATAAACCAAAACCAAAAAAAGGATCCAATGTACGGGTAATCCAATAAAAAAAAGTAGTATCCAGCCTAAGTTCTATCTAGAATTGTCTACATCCTCTTGCTAACCTGCTCAACTGTCCATCATAGGTCCCTTTCCCTTCATTGAATCCCTAAGCATGACATCTACAAGCACACCAAAATTCTTGAGCAGTGTGTGATTACAAGACTCAATAGAACATTGCCAATGACCATTAACATAAGTGCATAAGAAAATATATGTTCATTCTATGAAAGTAAAAAAGGGTACATATACAATCAACAATATTTCACACAAGTAAAAACATATGTCAGGTCCTAGGAGACCGTATCTACCTACATTGACACCATGCCGTAAGGAAAAACAATAAGCCACCTAATACAACCCATTCTATGGGATAGCCCAAAAACACAATTGAAACATCCCTCTTTAAGGGATAGCCCAAGGAATTCTAATTAGGAATCCGATACATCCCCAATAGGAAAATAGTTCATAAGGATCAACTTGCATGTTCAATTGCAAGACAGAAGAAAAACATAATATGATACAAGATGTAAATTATAGATCAAACATCATATCAAATAAACATGAATCACAACCAGAATAACCCACATTAAAGAAGAATAAGCATATATATCCCAATGTTATTCGCACACACCACACATGATCAATAATTAAATATAGCTCTCTAGGGTTACTCACACACACCAACAATTATTCCAATAACCTATTTAGAATATTCACTAAAGTCAATGGTTTACTACCTCTAGTTCAACAATGAGAATCAATAAAAGGGTCATCATCCAAGTACATAAGCACCATCAGATCCTAGAAACATTACCTATTTTACATGTTAAGAAATTTTATATTGAGGAAGAAGAGGAACCACACCAAAAAAGGTTAGGGCATGATCAACTCACCAAATAATATTTTTTTTCCAATGATGGTATTGATCCAAGCATTGTACAGAATCCAAATCCTTGAATTTGGAAGCTAGTTCTATAAATAATCATCAAAACAATCATTAGATCATGAAAAAACCATTAGATATGACCAATTCATCGAATATATAAATGATTTTGATCAAGGAGAAGGAGAGATAATTGATTAAAATTAAAGAATAACATACCAGGTTGGATGTGAAAGACTGAATGGGTGTTTGGACGCAAAGCGAGGAGTCAGAAGAGTATAGGAGAACCCAAAATTGACCGAAGAGAGACTTGGTTTTAGGGATAAAGGAAAGAGGTTAATGAGATAATAATTTAGTTCTAAAGGCATTAAATCTATTGAAACCAGATACATTCATTGTGTGAATTTAAAATTCATGTCATGAACTTTTGGATTATCCAATACGCTAAAAAATGCATCACCTTAGCTTAAAATACAAAAGATCATTCACTTCATGAATTCACCTTTCACATAATGGATCTATTTTATGTCCTAAATTCATATTCATGGATTATTATAGAAGCAATTCATGTCATGAATTATCCTTTATGATGTGAACCAACCATGTAGTCAAAAGTTTCATCCTTTGAGCCATTTTATTATTTGAGAACCCATAACAAGCCTCAAATCATTTAATTACACCCTTAAGATGGGAAAAAACTTAAAAATAGGCATACCTTGAGATTGAGGATGTTATAAATCTCCCCCTCCAATTACTTATCATCATTTAGAAGTATCCCCAGAGGTATGATTGAATAATTCGGGCCATTACACCTGAATGCTCACCTCCTGCTCCCACAGCTCACCTGAAAAACATCCATGATGCTATGGGGATTGAAAAATAGGAAACATATTTCCTCATATAGAAAATTTTCAATTCATTCCACTGTCCGAACAGATCATTCCACAAAGGATGTTTCTTTATCTAACTCAACATCCTTGCAGTTGATCACATGCGTAGGATTGGGATCGTACTTTTGAAGTCGAGACACATGGAATACAATGTGCATACCTTGATACCATGGAAGAAGGTTCAACCAATATTACACCATCCCTATATATGCTCAATGATTTTTAGTGGCCCAACACACCTTTAAGAAAACTTTCTTTTACTAATCAAACGCCTATGTTACAACTAAGGGGACACCCACAAGGACACCTTATCAACCACCACAAACTCCAAGGTTTATTTCCTTTGGTCTGCATAAGACCATTTTTATAAAGACCCTAACACCATTAGTTTGGTGATGGTGCCTTACTTTATTACATTGGTACTATGAATAAGTGTTTTCATCCCAAATGACCGAGTGGTTTATTAGATTTGGAAAACTAGATACAAACATAATTTTTACATTACAACTTGAAAGGAAAAATAAATAACATAACAAATCCATTGGAAACATCCATAAACTCCTAGATTATCCCTATATGTCATTCATAATATACATCTTCACATCCTATAGAAAAATAAAACATAAGAAATGAGTGAGATTATATTCTCATTAATGGAAAAAAATATATCAAAATATATCAAAAATAAACATAAACAATAAGGTATGGTGAATAACAAAAAAATTCCATTAAAACATAATCTTGATCATAATATGGAAAGAATAAAAGATGAATAAATAATTCCATATAAATAATCACATGAGAATGAAACTTAACCATGGATATTCTACTAGTCGACTATTCACATGGGTTATCAATTACTAATTTCATAATGGGGTAATGCATAATGTCAGAAATAATAAAGATAACATCAAGGACTTAACTAATAAGTTAACATAAATGGGTAAGGTCTCCGACAAAACTCAATTTAGTTTGTCTCATGAGGTATACCGATGCATCGATGGTCTATAGCAGGCTTTGACCATCACTTACTAAGTCCAATGCATTACTCATATATCAAATAATCAATTTAAAAAGATACCTTCAAATAAAAGTGTCTCATACTAATTTTAAATATTTGAATCATAATCATATATGAAAATACTCTAATAAAATCATTGATACATTTTTGAGAGAAACAACCTTTTATTTTTTAAATGAGAGTTATTTTGGAAAATAATTTATGTTTATTATAAAATCAGATTATAAAAGTGAATATCAAAAAAGAAAATAAAATGTAAGGTCAATGAAATTATGTTTGAGGAATAAAGTATTTCCAACAGAAGTGAAAATATGTAAAAAGAGTTTTTGTGAAACTTTAGAGATGAAATATTTTAGTGCGGTTTAAAGAAAATATTAAAGAGCATTTAAATCGAAAAAGGAACAATATTTTACATAAAACCAAAAATGAACCAATATAGTTTTTCATGATAAAATAAGTGATGTTATAAAAATAATGGAGGCTTAAAATATATTATGAAGTGCACTTGGGAAAGAAATTGGAAAATTCCCTTTAATTGGGCTTTCTTATCAGGAGGGATTGAAAAGGGAAACCTTATAAAACATGTATTTAACCATAAATAAATATAAAATGATCTGGATACATTAGTTTGGAGTATATAAAGATAATTTATAAGAATTATATAAAAATTAAGAGGAATTACTTTGGGTTAAGGAGATAAAAAGTGTAACCTAAATGAAAAATGGAGATTCAGGGAGAATCTCTTACCACTTTGTAATCAATCAAATCATATACCCCATAAACTTAATAATAATAAAATGAAAAATTAAATACCATGAATATAAATATATTCATGATATTATACATCAAAGTGAATTATATATACATGACACACAATAAATAATGGTGAATAAGGCATATCTCACAGAAATAAAGGTGAGATGAGAAAACCCTTACCTTATGTCTGAAAGCATTCTATACTTGTACTTAACATCCTAGATAATCATTTTAAATCCATCAATTAATTAATTAATAACCTTTTATACATGTATTTTATTTACTATAAGTTTATTATGTTCATTTATGACCTCTTTGATGAGTTATAGGATACAATTTTAACGTTCGGAAGCATTTGTTTCCTTGGTTTTCATGATCGATTTACTTGTATACATGTATGGAAAATCATGTAAAATGAGAATAGTTTTCCAAAATTGAAATTATATATTATTAATTAAATTTAAGAATATTAAATCTCTATATATTTTATTTGGTTATATGGTATGAGGATGAATCATTAAATAAAACATTAGTGATAATCATTTAGATTATTTTGGCATTTTTTCAATCATCACGAACTAGTTTGGTTTTATTTGTTAATATTATGTATATATACTAGTTACAAAAATTTAAATAATATTATATATATATATATATATATATATTAAAATCTGTTTTAACCATAAAATTTTTTTATGACCAAACTTGAATGTGAAATTGAAAAATGAAAACACGCCATCCACGAATGCGGTAAATCGGCACCTCACAGACAATGTTTTCATTTTTAGAATAAAAGGAAGAGGAGAAGAGAATTGATGGTGTATTTTCAATTTAAATAATGAAATTAAATTATATATAATTTATTTGAGTTATCATACATTTTTTTACATAGAATATGAGGAGAGAATAAAAAAATAAAATTGAAAATAATTTAAAAGAAAAGGAAAGATGTTTTTACATATTGAATTATTGTCCTTGAGAACCTCCTTAGGGAAATTGGTTTTGGTATTTTGTTGAAACTAGAAACTCCTATAAATGGAGAAGATATTTTTAAAGAGTATTGGGTAGTAATTAAAAAAACTTCAATGCTTAAGAGGTGTGATAAGAAGAGGCGGTGAGGGGTGGTATTTATAGTGGAGGAGGGGGTGTTTTTTGAATATTTTATTCATTCGTTTATTATTTTGGTTAAAGACTATGAATAGTTTGATTATTATCATTAAATATATTAAAATAATTAATTGGATTTAAATATTATGGTTATCACATCATTAATGACTCAATGAATAGTTTATTTAATTCATAATGTATTTATACCGCAAATTACCATTTTTTTACTTTTCAACAAAAATTCAAGTATTTTAGAAAAATCACAAAAATTCACCCTAACTGTTTTTCTATGTGTAGAATTAAAAAATGGAATCCATTTTATGAAAATAATTTTCTAAATATTATAAATTTTAATTTTAATTGAAATCATCATTTATTCAAAAAATACCTATTTTAAAATTATAACTGATTTTATGGCACTTTAAAATATTAACTAAGGTCTCATAAAATCATCTTATAATAAAAACAAAAAAAAGTATTAATTTATGAATATATTTTATGAAAATATATTATATTTTAAATTAATATATTGATTATAAAATTGTAAATAAACATTTATATTTCACAAAAACATCAATACATATTTTATCATTTTATGACATTAATTTACTTATTCTATGATATTAATATACAATGTTTTCATTTATAATATAACAAAATTTTATTTATACTTTCATAGGTGAAGTTATTATTCAAATCATAAATATACTATTAATATAATGAAAATGAAATTTTTATAAAAATCAGGAATTTTCACTATTCACTGGAAAATAAATATTTTTTAAAAAAAAATCCAAAATTTCACCCTTAGATAATTTTTCCATTATGATTTTATAAATAAAGTTTATTTTGTTCAATAGAATTTATAAAATTCTCAAAATTTATATTTAAAACAAGTTCTTCATTAAAATGCGGCAATACTACGTTTTAAAAAATATAGCTTTTTAATGCATAAAATTAGATTCATTCTTATATTATGCCTATAAAATAATTTGGATGAATTTAAAGACATTTGATTAAATATATAATTTTTAATTTGGTCGATACTATACATTCCAACCAATTTAAAGGCTAAGTTATAATGATCATTTTAAAATAATGATATTTAATTGTATATCATTGTTTGTTTAAGATTGGTGTTGGGAGAAACCTATGTTATTGAAGAAATTAAATTTACGAAGAGACATACCATACAATATTAGGGTGTTAAATTACCTATTCTGAGTTGTAACTAGGCATTTATTAATTAACTATACCCCCTATGAGGTCTCCTGTATCACACTCAGATCAACAACTATAGACTCACCAATCTTATTCCACTAGAGAGGTGAATGACAGGGTCACCCATACAGAGCCTCAAATAGATCCATTAGAATCGAAGAATGCATGTTGTTATTATAGGGAAACTATAAAAAATACATGTGATCATCCCAAGATCCTCTAAAATCTAGAATACACACTTGAATCATATCCTCTAAGGTCCGGGTCATCCTTTTGGACTTCCCATCAGTCTGAGGATGAAAGGTCATACTCAGTTTCAACTTAGTTCCCATTTTCTTCTAATATCCTTTCCAAAAACATGCGGTAAACTGAGAATCTATATCAGATACCATTCTCAAAGGTACACCATAAATCTATATGATCTACCGAACATAGATCTTTCATAGATCATTCACTAAGTTCATCTCCTGAATCAGTATAAAGTGACCCAACTTAGTCAACTGATCCACAAACACTCGAATGGTGTCTTAACCTATCGATTTTTTGGGTAACCCTATCACAAAGTATGTGATCACCTCATCCACATAGGAACTATAAGTGGTTTGAGGTACCCTCTAGGTTTTTTATGCTCAAGCTTGATTCTATGAAAATCTAGACAATGGGAGAAAAAAAATTCAATGTCATTTTTCATATCGAGACACTATAATTGTCATTTAACATCATGATACATCTTGTTCAATAATGGGTGAACAACCGACTATGAATCTTGATGGGATCTCATTAGATCCTCTCTCTTGGAATATGGAACCATCACCCTGCTATAAACCAAAATCAATACACACCAATCCAAGGACCAAGTTGAAATAAAGACACTTATTGTCAACCTATCACGCATCTCCCAACATTTTAAATCAAGATCTTGAAATTTATTCAATCGTTTAAAAAATGAGGACATGATCAATAAGGGTGAACAAACCATTGCCCCTTGATCCTTAATTATTACCACCTTCTAGTCTTCCAACAAATCCATAAGATTATATCTAGTTTCTAACATCCGTTCTCCCTCCTATTATGTTTTTATGATCAATTCATCTAAAACCAAATCACCTTTTCTTAAAGTATATTTTATCTTGTAGTCAAACATCTGTAAATACTCTACCCATGAATAAGATTTATGTCATGATGGGAGAAGATATACCATATACTCTTATGGTCAATATACATGAAAAATATCTCACTAAAGATGTAGTATCACCAACATTTTAGTGCATGAAACATCACCACTAACTCCAAGTCATGAGTATGGTAGTTCCAATCATGGGTTTATAGTTAATGAGACCCACAAGCAACTTCCATGTCAACTTACATTAGAACCACTCCAAACCCAATGCTAAAAAAGTTTTCATACATAGAATAGAAAAATCTATGCTTAGTGATAATAATGATTAGAGTTGAAGTCAACATCTTCTTTATCACAAAGAATACTTATTCAAACTAATCTATCCATTCAAATATGAACCCCTTCTTTGTGAATGTGGCCATGGGAATTTATAGCAATCAGAAGTCTTGAATGAATGTATTGTAGTACCAAACCAATCTGAGAAAAATTTGAATCTAAAATAAATTACCTGCTCATTCTCAATACATAAATGCATCAAATTTATCTGGATAAACTAATATCCCCTCTTGTGAAACCATGTGATCAATAAAGGGAACCTCTTGTATCCAAAAGTGAAATTTCGAGTACATGGTTTAAAGATGATGTGCCCAAAGCATACTCAATATGATATCCAAGTGTCTAACATGTGATTTTGACATCTTGGAATATATAATAATGTCATCAATGAATACAAAAATAAAGGAATCAAAGTATGGGTGAATGATATTGTTCATTATAGCAATGAAAATTACTGGATCATTTCCTAGTCCAAAGGGTATAACAATATACTCATAAACCTCATACATGCTTCTTAAATTCTCTCTTTGGGAAGTATTCATATCTGACCCAAAGATGATGGTAGCCAAAAATCATATCAATTTTATAAAACCACTAGGATCCCCTCATCTGATAAAAAAGCCATATATTCTTGTAAATGATAACATGTTCTTCATAATGATCTAATTTAGTTTCTAGTAATCTACACAAATCTAGAGACTCATGTCTTCCTTATTGGAAAACAACACTAAATCACCCCAAGGGGATGTGCTCAGATCGACAAAACCTTTATTTTCAAGAACAAAAACTTATACCTTAATATATTTTAACTTGGATAGTTCTATGATATATGGTGGAATCAATATCTGTCATGCACTAGAAACAAGTTCGATCTCAAATTCAACCCATAGATGTGGAGAAAATCATGAGAAATATCATAGAAAGACATCTTGATATAGATACACCACTGAAAAATAGAGGAGGGATTCACCGGATTATCTACTACAAGGATCATGTTATCCACTTATGCTAAAAATACTTCTCTATAATTAGGGTTTAGTCATACTCTACCTACCTCAACATCCCACTCACCAGTCAACACAAAACCTTTTCCCCTTAAGTGATGAAAAGGTCACTCATCTCCGATAATAATCGATGTGGGTATGAAAACTGGTCAACCATCACACACCAAGGATCATGTCAAAAACTATCATCTCTAGAATTTTAAAACTCCAAACATGCTCAAATTCAGTAACCACTATTATATATTCTGTACAGACATGAATATGATTGAATTTTCTATTAGGGGTGTATTAATAGATAAAAAGTAAAAGGAGTATTTAACTGGTAAGTCTAACCCAACAACAAATTGGGAATATATAAATGAATGAGATGCTTCTATGCCAAAAAAGTGATAGATATAGTAGAAGAGATTGGGATTGTACCTTGAACCATGGAAGGTCCCTCTCTACCATAAGCTGAAGCCTGATCAACCACATATTCCCCACCATCCACCACTCTATGAAACCTAGAGGCTCATGAATCACAAAATTTACCAAATCTTGTGGGGACTAAACCTATTTTTGAGGTCCTATACATACACCATGGCCTAATTTAGATGTGTGAAAACATGATTACTTAGAAAATAACTGATTCATATGACCAATATTGACACACTAAGGACAAGTCTTGAGAAAAACATGGTTGTATTTGATAAAATTTTCTTCCCTCCCACAATTGTAGAATATATCAGAGTCTATCTCATTGGAAGGAGTTAAAAATTTTTGGATCTAAACTAACTAATAACTTACACCTTGATGCCCATCCTATGGATTCCTATTCTTGCTCATAAAATGAGCTGTTGGGGCTATTCTAGAGAATGAACCTATCGGTCCAGTAATAATATGAATAAGACCAACAAATTTGTCTTCCTCAATGTCCTTATCTATAGTTCATTATGATGTACTGCAGAATATTCCATTATTTTGAAGTTCCTAACGTATTTCTTCATATCTGGGTGAATTCCAATCTCAAACTTCCTAGATTTTTGTTCCTCATTCTCCACCAGAATTGGTGCAAACTAGATCAAATCTGTGAAGCATGCTAAATAGTAAGACACTATAATCGAACCCTTCTAAAGAACTATGAACCCCTGATCATGGTCTTTCTTAAGAGGTCTGTGAAGGACTCCCATGTAATACCTTCCCATATACCAGCCTACAACATGACATCCCATCATCATTCAACTGCTCCTTAAAGAAAAAAGATCACAATATTAACCCTCTGATCATCTGGTATATCTACCAATCCCAAAATCCTCTTTATGACTCATATATACTCCTCTACTTCCTAAGTTCCTATGGTTCCCTGAAAGGATAGGGGTTCTTGAGCTAAAATTCACACATAGATTCTATCTTTATTAGCCCAACCTAAATATGTACAAGCTGAAAGATTCCTGGTTGGAAATTTTCTATTGCTTGACCTACTAAAGTAATTAAGGGAGAATTATTAGTTACATACTAATGCTCAACATGTGGTGTAACTGGACGTGCAATACATATATGGGGAAACATTTCCTGAAATTATAGAACAAAACTTAGAAAATAATAAAAACTTAAACAAGGTACCATATCAAGAAGTCCATTAACAGTTCATAGGAAAACACAAGGGCTTACAACGAGGTTCAACCTAAGAGGCTACCCATAATAATAAGTAATAACCACCTAAATACTACCCAAAACCTGAGTCAAGCCTTCAGTACCTACACGTTATTCATAGCCACACATATACACTCAAGAACAAAAAACAATAGTATAAAATAAAAAAAATGTAAGAAAAAATATACAAAATATCATATCACAATTTCAACATGCATCTAATTATTTGGGACCTATCTAGTGAAAGAAATTGGTATATATGGAATGTGAACTTATGTTCCTATCATGATTCATGAACACACACTAAATACTATAAATCAACATATCAACATCATGTAAAATACCCAAGGTGAATTTAGTCAATGTTAATATCAAACAACAAGAATATAAATTCTCAGTTTATGGAAACTCAGAGGTCCACTACACATGCTAGCCAAGATCTAACATAGTTCCCCTGCCAAAGTCCTAACCATCATATCCTTGTCTACCTTGTCCCAAATCAAGGAAAAGAGAAGAAAAAAGTTAGTGAATCTTGTGCCTCTAATACCATTCTATAACAACCAGACCCAAACCACCGGGTCTGAGCCAAGGGTGTCACACAAAATCATGCACGCCTCATATGCAAGAGGTATTTGACTAGTGGTGAGGGCCTATGGAATAGTGTGAAGAGAATATGCCCTCGGTACCAGGTAACATCAGGATAAAGGAAGTAATAAAAAATAAATCAATAAATAATAAATAAACAAAATAAAACCCAACCCATGTAACTGTAGTATGGAATGTTGGGTAAATAAACCAAAACCAACAAAAGGATCTAAGATATATTTAATCTAATAAAAAATAGAATTATCCAAACTGATGTCTATCCAGCATCATTTTTATCATCCAACTAACCTACTCAGCTATCCATCATAATAAATTTACCTTCACCAGATCCATAAGCATGAAATCTACAATTTCACCAAAATACATGAGTAGGGTGTGAGTAGAAGACTCAGTAGGAAAATGCTACCAAACCTTATAATAAATGGATAAGAAAATAAATGTGTATTCCATGAAAGTAAATAGGGTAAAAATATAATAAAAAATATACAACTTAAGAACAAACATATTTCGGGTCCTTAGAGACTAACTCTACCTGCTTCGGTACCATGCTGGAAAAAACAACGATCAACCTCCAAACACATCCCCCTTGATGGGATAACCCAAAAACATGACTGACACATCCCTCTTGAAGGGAAAATCAAAGGAATTCTAACCAGACATCTGACACATCCCCATTGGGAAAATAGTTCATGAGGCTCAACCTACATGCTCAACTTCAAGACAAAAGAACAACACAATATGATACAAGATGCAAATGATAAATCAAACATAACATAAAATAAAAAAGCATCATAACTAGAACAGTAAACATATAAGAAACACAAGTACAAGTCTCCCATTGCTATGCATAAGCACTAAATGTGATCAAGAATCAAACATATGTCTCTAGGTATACTCACACATGACAAAAATCATGCCAATAACTCATATGAAACACGATATAAAGTCAATGTATTCCTACTTTAGGTAAAACAATGATGATCAAGGAGAGGTTCACTGTCCAAGTCCATAAAAACCATAAGATCTAAGAACCATTCCTATTTTTTCACCTTTAAAACTCTAGGATTGATACAAAAGAGGAACCACACCCAAAAATGTTGTGGCATGATCAAATCACCAAATAATATTTTCTACTGAAAACGATCTTGATCTGATAATTGTGTAGAAGGAAAAACCTTGAATATAGATACCAATTCTATAAATGATCATCAAAACCCTCATTATATCATTCCAAAACCCTTAAAACTGACCTATAAATCAAAGGCCTAATTGATTTTGATCAAGTAGAAAAGGATATAATTGATAACGATTGAATAAGAACTTACTGGATTTGATAAGTGGGATTGAACGGGTGTTTGGGAAATGATGAGAGGAGTCATAAGGGGATAAGAGAGCCTAAAATCACATGGAGAGAGCCTTGGGTTTAGTGATGAAGGAAAGAGGAGAATGGAAAAATAATTGAGCACTCAAGGTAATAAATCTACTGAAATCAACTACATTCATGGCGTGAATTTAGGATTCACATCATGAACTTCGGAATTGGAAGATACACTGAAAAATGTAGCATCTTAGATTAAAATACAAAAAATTGTTCACACCATGAATACACCTTTCACATCACGAATCTATTTCATGTCCCGAATTTAGATTCATGGCTTCTGCCAGAATCCATTCACATCATGAATTATCTATTCATGGTATGAACCAATTCTATATCCATAATATCCAGCATTTGAACATTTTACTTCTCCAAACATAGATAACAAGCCTCAACTCATTTAATTACACCCTTAAGATGTGAAAAAACTTAAAAACAGGCATACCTTGAGACCTAGGATGTTAAAACTTATATTTTGAATTTTAGTAAATTTTATAGTTAATTTTTTATGTATTATTAATACTAAAATTATTAATTAATATTTATCTTTAAGTAATTAAAAATATATATTTTAAATATTTCTATACTTATTTATACATTTATATAATTAATAACATATAGTAAAAATTATTTATACATTTATAATATTTCCTACATAAAATTAGTCACATTGATATATAATTATTAACTATTAATTTTTTTATAATTAATAATATATACATATTTTAATTATTCTTTTATTATTTCTTTATCTTTGTGATTCGATTTTAATAAAACCCCAAAAAGGAGCATACATCATCATGAAGACTTAATGGAAACAATTTTTTTTTATTCAACTTATCAAAGAATCTCAAGCCTATCTTAGGCTTGACATAAACGTCTTTCTCGACATTAGGGAGATAACTCTATAAATACTTGTAAGTCAATATTTTTTTTGTTAATTTGTTGTCCATCATGTGAAAGATGAACTCTCTTTTCCTTAGGCTTCACATTTTTGGAATGTTCTTTGACTAATTTGTATCACCAATACATAATTGTTAATCTATTTTCATTCTTTGTAATAAAAATCATTTTTTTAGAAATTGAATTTATAAATTCTATTTTTCGAGAAAAAATGAATATTTTATTAGGTTTAGAAACAATGAAAATGTATTGATATGAAACTCTTATTATTTATTATTTTTTTCTCAGTTTCTAGAATATTCTATGAAAAAATTTTAAATAAATATTTGGAAAATGAAGTTTTAATATATTTTTCAATCCCAAAAGCAACTAATATGTCCAAACTGTTTTACTTTTCAAAAATATTAATAATAAATATTTAAAATAAATTGATAATTTTTTTAATAAAATATATTAATTCACTATATTTATTTCCGATAATTTACAATAGTCATAAATGGGGTACGAATAACTATAAAAAGTGTATTAATTATTACTTTAGTTTTTCAAAATGAATGTTTTAAACTGTTTATACATCTGTTATTGAATATGTATTCTATTTTATTATATCATTAAAAAAATAAATGTTACATTGACTATTATACCAATCTATTTATTGGTCATCATGGACTAGGTTGTTACTTTTATCTAATTAAGAATTGTTTCTTTATGTGATTCACATGACCTTTTACGTTTTCCATAATTAAAAAAATATATTATTACCTCATTGAAACTGGTTTTAGGTATATGTCTTAGATTAGGGATATCATAATAGGGTGTGTTATAAAGGTAGAGCACCATGACTAAATCCAATAATTATTGAATTTATTAGTTTTTATTGACGAATTGATACTTTTTTCTTGATTTTTCAGGTAGTAATATTTGAACATTTTATTTTTTAATATTCTTTAACAGAAATTATATATACTCTCTTGATTTATCCTTAAGAAATAATTAATAATATTAATGTTTAGGTTACTCCAAAATGATAATAGATAGAGATCAGTATTATCCAAGACATGGTTTGATGCTCTATTTAATGAATTATTCTAATGGTATTTAGGTAAAAAATATCCTTGTATACTTTTATTCCGATGTAGAGTTGAAATTACCTTCTTTTTTCAATTGTTATCTCTTTAATATTGTAAGAC
This sequence comes from Viscum album, assembly GCA_963277665.1. Taxonomy (NCBI): domain Eukaryota; kingdom Viridiplantae; phylum Streptophyta; class Magnoliopsida; order Santalales; family Viscaceae; genus Viscum; species Viscum album. The sequence goes on from OY728138.1 coordinate 2,025,402,569, forward strand.
TAACCATGTAATTTTTCAAAAATTTCTAGAAAAATGGATATCTTATGGTTTCATGTAATAAAGTTATGAATCAAATGTAAAAAGTTGTAAGTGGATACCATTACTCACTATTTTTTTATAGATTCTCACTATAAAAAAGTTCATAGAAAAAGTTTATAATTGGCGGATATTAAATCCACCACAAATAAAATTATATTTTAAAAAATCTATAATATATTAGTGGTTTCATATAACTGCTGCTATATTATTTTTATTTTAACATTTAGTGATGATTTTATTTAAACCACTGATAAATATTTTAAAAAACTCTAATTTTGACCCCCCTTTCCCCTATCCCCTTTATTCTTGAGAATCCCCCTCTCCCCCAAGCCCTTCTACCCCTCTCCATTGCACCCCATTCTACCTCACTGCTTTCCACCGCCCCCCTTCTCCCCAAAGCACCAACCTCTCCCCAATACTTCACTACTCCCTCACTATGGTTCCCCTTTACCCCTCTCTACTCACCACCGCTACCCATTATCTCTAAGAACTCCTCTCCCATAGAGCTCTCGACACCCCCTTGTCACCACACCCCTTTCCCCCTTTCCGCTCGCCGTTGATCCCTGACTACCCTTACTGTCGATCCCAACCACTCACTTTCCCCCTTGTTGTGGCTCATTGCAGATACCTTTCCCCCTTGTATCCCCTCCCAACCTATCCATAATGGATACTACCTGATCCATTATCACAGCTGATAAATCGTACAATGTAGTAAATTTTCCATATTTTTGAGATTTTGGTTCCCAGAGGGTTTTGATTTAATTTATTATTTATTGTGATAGATTTAGGAGGAATTATGATGTATTATATGAGTTATTGATGTTATTATCATTGAATTGGTTTGATAATTGTGATGAGATCCTAATAGGCATCTCAAAATGAAGTAGAATTTTATGAAATAAAGGAATGTTTTCAAGTGTTCTAGATCCAAAATAAAATTTAGTCTTGAGAAAAAATTTCGTTAGGACTCCAATCATTTTAAAAAATTTACTTGGTGTTATTTTAAATGTTTTATAACATTTTTGGTCATTTTTATATTGAATTTTGTTTGGTTTGACTAAATTATTTTAAAAAATTAATGATTTTAAAGGATGGTATTTTAAGTATCCAAGTTACTTTCTTATTGTGTTTCAAAAAGGATTTGAAAAAGGTTTTTCATGTGAATTTTTTGAAAATATTTTTAAATAAAAATATATGATTTAAAAGTGAAATTATGGTGGTATTTTAAAGAGGAAGTGGAGTTTTTGAAATTAATTTTGTATGGTTTTATAAATGAGACAAAAATATTTTATGTTTTAAAAGGGGGAAACATTTTATGGTATATTTACATTTATGAAGTATGTTTTGAGACTTTTATTTAAAGTTTTTATTTTATTTTAAGGGGATATGAGATTTTTTAATATTTTTTTTAAATTATGGGTTCTATTTATAAGCATGTTTCTTTGTTTAATTTGGATTCATTTGATTTGATTCATGGGGTATTTCTTCTTTGGGACTGTGTTTCGTGTTATTTTGATTTTTCTTCCCAAAAACTTCTTAAGGAAAAAGGTAAAAGTCATTACTTTAAGATATTTCATAGGGTAATTCTTTTTTCCATCTAGGTATAGTTCCATTTTAAAATAGTGATGGTTATTGGTTTTTTGAATTATTCTTCCTGATCCTAGAGTAGATGAAGTTTCATTGGTAGTTCGTGACTAGTATAATGATTTGGGGTTTATCCTTGATTTTTTATCAAGGGAATGATGATCATATTGGTGATGCTTTTGGTTTTATCCTTGATTTTCAAATGAATTTACATTTACCATGAATATATTTTATATTTGATGAATGTAAGAATTTTCAAGCTAGACTAAAAGAGACTGTATCACCAGATATTATAGTGTTAAATTCTTATTTTGAGATACCAAAAATCTTGATTTGTATAATTATCAAAGAAAGAGATAGATATGTCGGAAATTAGGCTTATTCAATATAAAATAAAAATTAATAATATGAAAAAAAAGTTAGGGATATTTTAATGTTGGATTGAATCATATTTATATTGAATTTGTGTTATGTAGAATAAATACCCTACCCTGGTCAATGATGAAGTTGGGTGGTGTTCAATTTTGATTTTATTTGTTTGATTAAAAATTTCTATAATTATATCTAAATGTATATGGAGAAGAGTGAAAATACAATTCCTATGGATACAATTTAGATAAATTTACCTCAAAAAATACTTAGTTATGCCAAGGGATTGGATGAATTTTTAGATTATGTAATTGAAAACTGACCATTTTATAAGAAAATAAAATATATGTGTCTTGATTGTAAATTTAAGGGATGGTTCAATAAAAACTCAGTATATGAGAAATTGATATTGTAAGAATTTCCTACTCGAAGTGTATGTTGAATTTGGAATGGTGAATCTAATGTTATGGATAATAAAAACAATAACAATACTGTCAATGAAACACATAGTGACCCACCAAATTATAATTCAGTTCAATATTAGATAAATAATGCATTTGGATTTTCAAGCTATAATGTCCAAGATTTTAATACATCATCAGAGCCATCAGTTTACCTAAAGACGGTTAATCTTTCTTAGAACTTTAGTGATAAAAATGATTTTTATGAATTATTTAAAGATGGAAAGAAAAAACTATATGAAGATTGTGCCTATTATTCAAAATTGTCTTTTCAACTTAGGTTGTGTCATATCAAGTTTCTTTATAGAATTACTGAAAAACAAATTTCCATGATTTTACAGTTTCTTCATGATTCATTTAGTGAATCTAAGATCCTTTCATCATTCTATGAGATGAATAAAGTCATAAAAAACTTGGAATTGATTATAAAAACACACATGAATGCATTAACGGTTGTTTACTTTAATAGGGAGAAGCGTTTGATAAAGAATAATGCATAATATGTCATTCAAGAAGATGGAAGTCAATGAACAAAATTGAGGGTATAAATTAATGAAACCACAGGAATAAAAAAAATAAGAAAACCATTGTAAAGGTGTTACATTGCTTTCCTCTGAAACTATGCTTGAAAATATTATTCAAGTCATCTAAGAATGCATGCGACATGAAGTGTCATACTCATGATAGTAACGATGGCTTGATGAGACATCCAAAATATTCAACACCATGGAATATTTTTAATTCATTTTATCCATATTTATCTATGGATCCTAGAAATGTATGTTTGGGATTAGATTATGATGGTTTCAAACCTTTTGGTACTTTAAGTACTAATTATATCATTTGGGTAGTTGTTTTGATCCCTTATAATCTATATCCATAAATGTGTATGAAGAATAATTCTTTCATTATTTTGATGATTATTCACAGAAATAAAATTCCTATAAATGAAATTGATGTATACCATCAACCTATAATAAAAGAATTGTGAGAATTATGGGACGATGGTGTGGAAACATATGATGATCCAACAAGAAAACTATTCAAAATTCATGTTGCTTTAATGTGGAAAATTAGTGACTTTCCCGGAATAGGAAATTTATCTAGTTGGAATACTCATACTGGTTTGGATTGCCTAATTTTTAATTTTGATTTTAAACCTTAATTATTACCTCATTGAATAAAATTGTGTTCTATGTGTCATCATTGATTTCTTGATGCTTCTCATAAAATCAGGTTTAACAAGACATGATTCAATAGAGATATTTAATTGAGAAATCAACTGAAAGTTTTATCTGGTTCAGAAATCATGACATAATTAATGAATGTCATTGGTGAATTTGGAAAATTTCATCAATTTAAAGAAGGGGGAAAAAGGGTACGAGGTATAGTATTTGAAGCAGATAGAACACAACAATGGAAAAAAGAGTATATTTTTCAAACTTTCTTATTGGGAGTTTAATTAGATACATCATAATATTGAAGTAATTCATATTGAGAATAATGTCTATGATAATATAATTTTTACACTACTTAATGATAAGGGTAAATCGAAGGATCGCCTTAATGCTCGTAAGGATTTGGAGTCAATGAATATAAAGTATGTTATGTGATAAAATGAGAATGAAAAGTGTCCTTTCGATATTTTTAAAATGAAAAATCACGATAAAGACACATTACTTCAAATTTTAGATAAAGTAAAAGTGGTAGATGGTTATTTAAGTAATATATCAAGGTGTGTAGACTTAAAACATCTAAAGTTTCATGGATTGAAAATTTGTGACTCATATATTCTGATGAAGTATTTTTTTACATTGGTATTATGTGATACATTACCTAGAAAAGAAACTGTGGTTTTAGTTTAGTTTTACAACTTGAAGAGAGCTTAAAAAAACTATAAATCCAACTAAGTTTGGTAAACATAAAGAAATAATTTTTCAGATACTTTATCATTTAAAGATGTTATTTACCCCTTCATTCTTCAAAGTCATGATTCATTTTACTGTTCATTTGGTTGAAGAAGCTACAATTAGTGGACCAGTACACTATCAATGGATGTATCAAATTGAGAAGGACATTGATATATATTTTTTATTTTCATTTGTGAATTAAATTTTATCAAATCATTGTGTAATTTTTTTTAATATTTTTATTATTTTATTCATCAAATATTGAGGTCATTTGAAATCATATGTGAGGAATAAAGATCAACTAAAAGGCTCTATTTCTGAAGGTTACATATCCAAAGAGTGATTTACCTTATGTTCTAGGTATTTGTATAGGACTAAGATTAGATTCAATCATGCTGGATGTGTTGATGACATCTCCACTAATTCTCATTCTGAAAACCAGTCATCGGTATTTCAAACTATTGGATGACCAATTGGAAAGGGGTCAAATTTTACACTGACTAAATTGGTGATGATACAAGCACGTAGATACGTGCTACATAATAGTCTTATTTCAGATCCATTTTTTGAATAATTGTGAATGTAAACATAGAGGCAACTAAGGGGTTGAGTTCGAAATATGATACAATTAACAAAATATGTTAATAAGAATATTGTTGAATGGATAAACCATAATGTAAGTATATACTCATATTCATATTATTAACATGTAGTTATTTTGACTATATTAAAATTAAAACCTTATATATTTTTTATAGATAATTAATATTGAGAATCGATCTGAAATATCAAATTATTTGAAGTTTTTGGCTCAAGTTCCTCTAAGGAGGTCCAAGAGATTTGATGCCTATAATATTCAAGGATTCAGATTTCAAACAATTTATCATGAATAAGACTTTAAAACTTAAAATAGTTGTGTATTGAAATTTTTAGTGGTGGGATACTATGGAAAGCTAAATTATATAATTTAATTAAACTATCATGGTTAGTTTTTAGTTATCTTATTCAAATGAAAGTGGGTCAACATTGATAAGGGTATAATGAAAGATTCATTACATTTTACTTCTTTCGACTTCTCTCACTTGATTCATATCGGTGATCATGTAGGTCAGGATCCATTTATCTTGTATTCACAAGAGAAGATGGTTTATTATGTGTATAATGAAATAAATTAAGTTTGGAGTGTTTTTGTACACCTCAAGTAGAGATAATTATATGATATGGGTGATGAAGATCAATTGGTACTTTATGATAGTGAACATCATCATTCCAAAAACATTAAAACATTTTTTTATAACAATATAGAAATAATAGAACTTGCTATAGAGGGTTAAAATGAAGCACTATTTGCGATGGAGGTTGATATGAACAAATAAAATGAAGATAAAGATAAGTGAATCTATAATTTGGTAATAAAAATATATTACAATTTCTCATTGATAAGTTTTTCGTATATATATATGTTGTTCTAGTTTTTTTGTAAAAAACCATTATTTTCTGATTTTTTATACATTGAATTTATCTAAACAAGTTGAATTACAGGAATAATGAGAATAATTTTTTTGAGATCCTAGTTGATCAGCATCTCAAAGCATGCCACCACTATAATCAACTTCAGTGGATCCAAGTCATTTCGTTTTACTTGAGACTAATAGTGATCCATCCATTTCTCCAAATTTCTTTGGTATCCCACTGATCGATTCACCTCTAGGGATATAGAATTTGGTCATCCATACATCTATGGGATATTGGTGAGTTACCATTACTAGTATGTATGTAATTATACAAAAAAATATTTTATTAATTGTTTAATTCATTTATCAAATAGATAAATACAACCATATAAGGGATAAAAATATGAACATGACAGATGTATGAGACTTGAAGGAATTCAATATTATCCTTCCATTTAATGAGATAGGGGTTCCTACCAATGACTCTTCTAGAATCTATGGGAAGATTCATGGGAAGATTGCTTGTGAGACAATGATATTTCCTATTAATTATAAAGATTAGAGGCATATTCCTATAGAGTGGAAAATGAGGTATTTGATACTCAAGTAAAGGTAATATCAATTTAATATTCCTTGATAACTAATTTAAAATACATGATTAATTTTTTTAATATACTTATGAAGTGTTATGTTTTTTATTTCCAGATGTTTTTTCATTTTGATGTCCCTGAATCCATTTCACACACACAGACTTTGAACAATTTTGTCAAGAAATTGAGAGATTTTAAATGGGGATTATGGAATGAGTTTAATGGTACATCTTTGAGCTCATGATAGATGTATGAGGAAGTGCCTAAATGAATTTATCTTGAGAAACAGAATCTGTTTGTCGATATTAATAGAGATTCATCTCAGGGGGTGATTTCATATTTTATAGTATCTTAATAACATAAACCCAACAATTTTTTTTAATGTTTCTATTTTTTAGGAATTATTTAAAAAAATAATATGAATCGTGAGAAACATGTCATTACTTACATCATTGGGTCTCAATGTTTTTTGAGAAAAATAAAAATTTTGGTTTTTATTTTATTCATTATTATATATATCATTTTATTATAAGTCAAGGTTTTTTCTAGCTTGTTTATATTTTTTATAAAGGATAATGAATTAGGTCACTCTGTAGGCCGAACAGAGATGTGGTTTAAAGTTAATACGAAACCTGATGATAGTTTTGTAAATAACCCTACCAAAGACGTTGGAGAAAGTAATTTTCATTTCCATTTAATATTATTTCATTATTATAAAAAAATTATAATGAAAAATACATTATAACAAAAAAATCCTTAAACCTAATTAAATTGGGCCAACTACATGGATCAAACTATGCCAATTTGGTGTTGTTTGATACATTTATCGATCCCCAATTAATTGGGTTTAAGACTTATTTGTTGTTATAATTTATTTATGGATATCATGTTTTTATAGTAATGAAATAATAATAACTTATAATGAAAATTTTATTAATTAGATAATATTATGATGTTTAGATACTTTAAAAAAATTGTTAATATTTTCTTTATAACAGGTTAAAATTCATGAAATCTGGGATGTAAACCCTTCATAATAATCATCAGTTTCCCAGAACGATGTAGTTGCAATAATTTTAGGGAAGGAGCATCCCGAGTGTGTATGGGGAATGGGTTATGGGACTACTCCATTACATTTATTTGGTAGGGAATCATCATCTCTTACTAGTACACCTGGTGGGGGTTTGAGTAGTGCTGTTTATCAGAAATCAAAAAGATAAATTGCAAGATTGAAAGAAAAATTAAAAAAACAAGGCTCTTATAGGAAAACAAAGGATCAGTGGAAATCAACAATGGAAAACACTTTAGTTTCTATATTTAATTGGATGATTGACATGATACCTGAATAAATTTATATCATTATAGCTCATCCTTCTGAGGTAAATTCTAAATTTCATAGATCATTCACACATTTGAAAAGAACACACACAACTTCCATAAATAAATTTAAATGAAACTTTTATATAGAAAACATGAACTTCGAGTTATACCGACCACATATTGTGATTGATTGATGATTAGTTAATTACTATATGTCAAAAATGAATTATAGACCATTATCCTTAAGTTTGAAAAAAATATGAGCCCGTTTTCTCGGTTTTCACCTAGTAAACAATTTTTAAAGGTAACAAAGCTTTTAAAAACATGTTTCGGGGGGGGGGGGTCAAAACTTGGAAAATGATTTCGTATTTTCCTAAAATCACAGGAAAACAACTGTATATTAATATTTTAAATGTGGGAATTGATGAAATGTTATTCTGAGTTACAGTTTTCCTAGGATATCCGTAGATTCATTTTTAGTGTTTTAAAACACTAAAACACGCATTTAATGGTACAAAAAATATAAAACAACCTAATATTAATATGTAATCTTGGTAAAACCACCATTGAGTTAGTTTGTACATGCATGGATAGACAACGTGTCTATCCAATGTGTGGTGTGCTCATAATGACTCAGTAAACACTTTTTAAAGGTATCAAAGCATTTAAAAAAAGTGTCAGGGGGGGGGGTAAAAGATAGAAAATGAAACTTTATTTCTTTAAAATCAAAGGAAAATGACCATAGATTGATTTTGTAAATATAGGAACTTACGGTACATCATTCCGAGCTACAGTTACCCAGGATGGCTGTAAACACATTTTTAGTGTTTTGAAACACTAAAACATGTGTGTAACGGTCAAAACCACTGAAAATGACCTCATATTGAGGTAAAATCAAGGGGAAAACACCTTTGAGTTATTTTTTACATGTACGCATAAACAAATGTCAATATGATGTGTGGTGTGGTCAGAATGACTTAGTGAACACTTTTTAAAGGTACCAAAGCCTTTAAAAAATTGTATAAGTGGGCCAAACCAGAAAAAAAAAATCAGATAACCCTAAAATCAGAGAAAAAATATTGTAGATTTATTTTTAAAATGTAGGAATTGACATTACATTATTCTAAGTTATGGTTTTTCTGAGATGGCTGTAAACACATTTTTAGCATTTTAAAGCACTAAAATGTGCATGTAATGGTCAAAACCATAGAAAAAAACTCATATTGATGTAAAATAATGGGATAGACACCTTTGAGTTATTTTGTAAGTGTATTACTAGAAAAAACATCAATCTGATGTGTGGTTTGTTCGGAATGATTCAGTAAACATTTTTTTAAAGGTACCAAAGCCTTTAAAAAATGTGTCGGATGGTCAAAATCAGGAAAATGATGTTGGATTACCCTGAAATCAGAGGAAAATGATCTTAGATTTATTTTTGAAATGTAGGAACTAGAAAAACATCATTCCATTATACAATTTTCTCGATATGGCCATAAACGCATTTTAAAATAGTTAAACGTGAGGGTAATTGTCAAAACCATAGAAAATGACCTCATATTAGTGTGAAATCAAGGGAAAATGACCACTAAATTATTTTTGATGTGAATTCATAGAGAAAAATTCAATCCGATCTGTGGTGTGGTCAGAATAAATCGGTAATCACTTTTTAAAGGTACCAAAACCTTTAAAAACAAGTATTGGTGCTTCAAAACTAAGAAAATGATGTTATATTTCCCTGAAATCACAGAAAAATGACCATAGATTGATTTTTTTAAAATTTAAGAACAATCAGAACATCATTTTGAGTTATAGTTTTCCCAGGATGGTTATCAATGTTTTTGAGTGTTTTAAAACAATAAAACGTGTGTATAATGGTCAAAAACATACAAAATGACCTCATATTGATGTGAAATCGTGGGAAAATGACTATTGAGTTATTTTTGATGTGTGTTCATAGACAACATGTCAATTCGATGTGTGGTGTGGTCATAATGACTCAGTAAACACTTTTTAAATGCACTAGAGCCTTTAAAAACATGTGTTTGGGGTGAAAACTAGGAAAAAAATATCTTATTTCCTAGAAATCATATGAAAACGACCATATATTGATTTTTGAAATGCAGGAACTTATGTCATGTCATTCTAGGTTACGGTTTTCCCGAGATGGCTGTAAATATGTTTTTATTGTTTTAAAGCACTAAAACGTTCTTGTAATAGTCAAAACCATAGAAAACAAAATCATATTGATTAAAAATCCTGGGAAAACCACCGTTGAGTTATTTATGACATGTATTCATAGACAAAAAATCAATTTGATGTGCGGTGTCGTTACAATGACTCGGTAAACACTTTCTAAAAGTTCTAACTCCTTTAAAACATGTTTTGGGGGGTTAAAACCCTGAAAAAGATGTCATATTTACATGAAATCATAGAAAAATTATTGTAGATTGATTTCTGAAATGTAAGAACCAATGAAACATCATTCTAAGTTACAATTTTCCCAAAATACCTGTATACGATTTTTTAGTGTTTTTGAAAACTAAAATATTCGTGTAATGATCAAAACCATAGAAAACGACCACTTATTGATGTGAAATCATGAGACAACCACCGTTGAGTTATTTTTGAAGTATAGTACATGCTTCTATATCAGATTCTTCAAAATTTGTTTATTAATTAAATTTCAATAACACCGCACATCGATTTTAAAAATAATTAGAATATTTACTTATCCATTTTAAATTTCAAGTGTTGAATCATATCTTAAATATGTAATTTTATGTTTTAAAAGTTTTTTTCATGATATATTATTTTTTTGTGTTAAAATTTATTTATTTTTATTAAAAAAATAACAAAGTTTATGTGAAACTTTATGAATATATTATGTGTATTTTATCTTTCACATTTGTTTTCTTAAATGTTTTAGTTTTTATTATAGGTGAAATATTTCCACATCAGGAAAGAGGTTGACCGTTATGATCCATGAAATTATTCAGAATCCAATCATGAAGGTTCTTAGTTTCCTTGGTGTGATTAAATTTTAGTAATGATTCTACTGTAATTCTGATTTATTATGTTTAGTTTTAATTTTTGTTTTCTTTTTGTTATAGTTGATGAGATGATGTAGTCAGTTTCAGTTGATGAGATGATGTGGAGTCATACAAATGTATTGGTGGTTGTGGGGTAGAAATATACTGGGCATGGGTTGTTGTTGAACATATTATATATATATAAATTGATGACTGTGGTATGGGTTGATTGAGGTTATCAGTTGACTGAGGTATATGTTGATTGAGGTTATGATGACTGTGGATGTTTGTATATATGACATTCGATGTATTATGTATCTTTGATGGGTTTATAATACATTTAGGTTTTAGTTTATTACATGATAGTTTTTTTATATTTACATTTTTTATTAAATATTTGTTTGAAAAATAAATTTTAATGGTAATATTTATAGGTTGTTTTTAATATTCACCTCTAAGTAAATTAATAAAAATTATAATTAACAATGGTTTCTATTAAAAACCAATAAAAATATATTCTTCCAAATATATTAGTGGAATTTAGGCTCATATTTTCTATTTTATTTGTGGGTTACTTTTTTTAAAAAATATTGCTAAATAAAACCAAAACCACTTCTAAATGATCCAAAAACTTACATGTATAGAAACCACTACTAAATTAAAGAAACTTCTATGAAATGACTGGTGACTATGAAATATGTTATAGTTTTAATAACCACTACTATAATATTAGGTGGCAGTTTAAATCACTAAAAGTTCAATAAAAAACCGCCACTAATTCCATTTTTTTATAGTTTTGTCTCCCTTGTTTTATTATGTTATGATATGAATTTTTTGATTAATTTTCTATATTTTATTTTTTAAAATATTTGTGACATGGATGCAATTTCAAGGAACTTTAATTCCACTTTTATAGTTATTGAACTACATAAAACTCAACTTTGGGTCAATCCCATGTTCATTTAACTTTAGACATATAGACCAAGATGTATTTTTTTTATTATAGTTTTAACATATTTGTTTCTCTTATAGTGTCTTTGATGAGATATTTAATGTCGATCATTTCTTCAATCACTGAGGGATGAGGTTCACATACTGGGATGAGTCCCATTTATACTCAAGCAGAGGGTGGAAATGGGAGGTGTATTCCATGGAACCCATAAGTTGGTCCAAAATGTCTTACCATTAGAACAAGGTTAGTCATTTAGTATCACATATCATTGTTTCTATAACACATCCTTGTTATCCTCTGTTGGATTCGCTTTTTTCATTTTTAATTTCATTGGACACACATATTATTTCTCCTATAAAAGAGTAAAAATTTGTGCATCTATACAGAGCTGATAACTGACTTTCAAATAATATCCAATCACTAATTCTTTGGAAGCTATCTTATGGTTTGAATTTTAGATCATTAAGATTCAAAACACAGAAAGAGGAGTTCAGAATAAGTATTAACCAACTTCTATTGGTTTTCCATGTTCCTAATCTCATAGGCTATGTTTTTTTGTATTTGTGACCATATCACTTGATGATATATATATATATATATATATATATATATATATGGTTAAAATGGGTAATAAAATGTGAATTTATTTGTTAAATTAGTTTTCATGTGATTTAATTAAAGATTAGGTTTTGAAACCCCCATAATCCTCTATCTTCATAATAAAGAAGGTGGAAATTGCCAACGCACAAGACTATCATGGACTCAAGAAGTTCAAAAATGTAATATTATATATTTTTATTTGATTAAATTCTCAAATGGGAATCAATTAAACATTAATATCTACATTTCTAATGATTTTTTAGGGGATCACAAATTGTTTGGGGAAGGTAAGAGAGAATTGGTTAGAACTTGATACCGATTGCATCATCACGAGGGATGAGGAAAATAGAGCTACTAATACTATCTTATTTTTCTTTAACAACCATATTAATAAATTCTTGGGGCTCAATAATAATTAAAATATTAACTATTTTCATGTTATAATCTTATTTTTTACATTATACATAACAAAATGATATAAATATGTTCTTCCCCAACTGAGTTATCTCAGGTGTAATTTATCATTTCTCAGGTGGCTTCTAATCATGATCTCTTCTCCTCCCATAATCAATCCAAAGTGGAATCTATGATTTATTCTAGAATACAAATTGATATGAGGTTATAGATTCTCATGTGAAATGGTACAAGACATACTATCTTCTAATGCGATCAAGCCCCTAGGCCACCATTTCTTCTCTCACACTTTGTAGTGATTGTATTCTCAGTCCTTGGTCAGGATGGTATATGAATATTCAACCTAGTTATACTTCCTATTCCATGCAACTACACTATTGTAACTAGATTCTCAACAAGGCTCAGACCTTATTTTGAAGAACAAGTAGAATAAATATTTTTCAGAAGACCATTTTACGACTAATTTAAACATATCACTTTCTTTTTATTACATGTATTAAATAGTATTTACTCATCCATTTATTTAAATTATTATATTCTATATTCCCATAATTTTTAATGGAGAAAATTTATTTTTCATTGATTTAAAAGTTATCTCCTTCCATGAAATTTCATGAGTGGGGGTACTAAGCAACATAGATATAGGGATGCACACACCGAATGAAGTAGATACTACTATAAAAACTATAAAACACAGTATAAAGGATTGGTTATATAATATTTTAGTAGAGTACGAGGAGAGACTACCATAGATTATAATTAATATAGATAAAGTGATGACATGATATCTTTTTTCTAATATATAGATAGTGTCATGGGTAAAAAATAAAATAAAATTATACTCATATTGACTATTGTTGATATGAATATGGTATATAATATTTATATATATTATAGGCTCAAGATATTGATAGTGGGAATATTCATGAGTTCTTAGATGATTTGGATGAGAATGAACCTAATGCATGAGGTATTTTATATTACCATTTTAATATTTAATATTTCATTTCAAATAAATAATTTAAATGTGTTTTATATTTCTAAATAGTTATAATGAAGAAAAAAATGTTTCTTACATTATATTGTCATAGTAAAAACTCAATAAATGAACCTAAAATTATATTAAATAAAAAGAAACAAATTTAAAGTCATATTTGAAATGTTGGAGCAGACTAAATATCAATTAGATGTTTCATTTTCATAGGATGACCAAAAACACACTTTTAGTGTTTTAAAATCACTAAAACATGAGTGTAATGGTCAAAACCAGTGAAAAAGACCTCTAAATGATGTGAAATAATAGGAAAATAGTATTTGTATTATTTTTGATATGTATGAGTAGAATACACATCAATTAGGCATGCGGTCTACCCTAAACAACCGAATAAGAAGTTTTCAAAGTTTTGACACTATTTCAAAATGTGCATCAGGGAGTTAAAAACAACCGAATGACCACTGAATTCCATGAAATCAGAGGAATAGAACTGTAAAATTATTTTTTAAATTTTGGAATATAAAAAATATTAATTCAAGATTTTGTTTTCATGGGATGACCGAAAACACACTTTTATTGCTTCAAAACACAAAAATATGCGTTTAATAGTCATATTCATAGAAAAAAGCCTATTAATGATTCAAAATCATAGGAAAGTCATATATTTAATATTTTTTACATATAATAGAAGAAAAAATATCAATCAAACATGTGTTTTTTCCCAGAATGACTGAATAAGCAGTTTTTATAGGTTTGGCGCCCTTCAAAAACATGCATCATGGGTTCAAAACCAACCGAACGATCTCTGAATGCCATGAAATCATAGAAAAACAACCGTATATTTATTTTTTTAAATATTGAGTAGAAATAATGTCAATATAAGGATATTTTTTCTTATTGATAACTAAAATGAACTTTTACTGCTTTAAAACACAAAAACATGCGTTTAACGGTCAGCTCCCTAACTAACAACCTCAGAATGACGTGAAATCAAAGGAAAACCATATGTTTATTATTTTTTATGTGTTTAAGCATATGAAAGATCATTTGGATTTTATTTCAATCCATAACAAATAAATAATAAATTTTTAATGGTTTGATGTCTTTAAAAACATGTTTTAGGGGTCAAAACCAACCGAACAACCTCTGAAGGATGTGAAATCATAAGAAAAATCCTATAAAATAATTTTTGAAATTAGGGTTTAGATAGAACATCAATAAAAGTTTTTTTTCTTGGAATTATTTTAAACACACTTTTATTATTTTAAAATAGTAAAACACGAATTTAATGGTCATATAACTAGAAAAAGACCTTAGAATGACGTAAAATCATAGGAAAACTGTATATGTATTATTTTTTACATTTATAAGTAAAATCCACATCAATCAGACATGTGGTATTCTTGAAATGACCAAATGGTCATTTTTAATGGTTTGATGCCTTTTAAAAACATGTGTTATGAGGTCAAAACCAAATGGATGACCTCTGAATGACATGAAATTAGATAAAAACAACTATTCATTTATTTTTGAAATAGTAGTGCAGATAAATCATCAATCCGAGTTTCTGTTTTATATAGATGACTAGAAACACACTTTTATTGTATTAAAACACTAAAACCTACATTTAATGGTCAAATCGATAGAAAATTAACTTGGAATGACCTAAAATCATAGAAAAACTATATTTGTATTATTTTTTACTTGTATGCGCATAAAAAAATCAATCAGATATGAAATTTTATTAAGATGTCCTAATAAGTATTTTTTAAAAGTTTTATGCCCTTTAGAAACATGCGCCCCAGGGTAAAAACCAACCAAATGATCTCCGATTGTCATGAAATCAAATAAAAATAACCATATAGTGATTTATGAAATGATGGAGTAGAATGAACATCAGTCTGAGTTTATGTTTTCCTGGGATGGAATAAAGAACAAATTTATTGTATAAAGACACCAAAATGTGGGATCAATGGTCATATATATAAAAAACCCTCAAAATGATCAATGGAAAAATACCTTTGATGTTATGTCAATCAGTTGTGTTTTCTGCCCAAAATGATTGAATAAGTAGTTTTTAAAGTTTTGAGGCCCATTAAAAATGCACATCAGGGGGTCAAAACCAACATAACAGCCCTTAAATGATCTATAATTATAAAAAACTAAGGTCCTCACCTTCCTCTTCCCTGCCTTCCTTTTACATTTCTTTTCCTCCTTTCCCTGAAATCTCCATTTACACTAAGGTCCTGGATATCCGCAATGGCTCCCATCAGCTCGATATTTCAACCTCAGAATTTACGGATTATTCTTATCTTCTGTTCAGTATATTGGTGGATTGGTTCCCTTTGCAACATCCATCAGTCGATGTCTTCGAGATATTTGTTTTTCAAAAATGGGGGCTTCTGGAACGTGCAACTATCGGGCTCCTGGACAATCGGAATATTATGATTCAGTTCTCCTCCTTGGAAGATCTAATAATCACATGGTATGGGGTTCCTTGTTACTGCACTGGATCTCACTTTCATATTATGAAACGGTCCTTATATCTTCATATGAAGTGGGACACACTAACAATGTCTCTATAGGTACGCTTTCTTGATCCCCCTCCCCTTTCAAAACCCTTTTATCATCCGAATGCTCAGGAACCTAATAGGCCGTTTTCTCTGTTCAGATTCGAGAACCAGTTTATTATGCCACCTGATCTCTCCACACATCTATGTAGAAGTCGATGTGTCAATACCCCCAATAAAATGGATTTGTATTTCGGTATGAGAATAATTTCTTTAGAAGCAACCAGTTGTGTTTGAGTCCTGGATGCTATTCTGTTTGCTGTGTCACCACCTCGGGCACCAATCCCATTAATGCCGGTGTGGAGGGAATAAATGAAAAGGGGTCACACTACCAGTGACCCTCTGTAACACCCCAAGCTTCCACGATATGCTTCTCTTTGATTAACACAATAGCGTGTGTTGTACGCAACTTCGAGTTCTAACACACCTCGACCAATCAAAGTAGCCGTTATGAATAGTAATACCCATTTTTGAAATTTTATAAATTCTATCTCTCAAAATTGACTTCATTTTTGGATTTGTAATATCGATATTAGCCTAGGGTGAAATTTTCATTCTTTTCAAATAACTTTTATATTTTGATGAATAATGAAAATTACTAAATTTTAATAAAAAAAAAACTTTTTTAATCAAAATAATTAATATTGATAAATTATGAATTTGAGTGGTTTTAAAGTAAATTTATAATATATTTTTACCATTTAATACAATGTTGGTCATTGGACATAATTTTACAATTAAACCGGACATAAAAAAGTGTCAATCTTTTGATAGTTATTATATCTGAAAAACACGTTTTTTGTTTTGACAGTGGGAATTAATTTTAAATTAATTTCTGCCACTTATGTGTTTGTAATTTGGAAAAATTGATTCCATATTTGGAATTATGATGTTAAAATTGTATAAATAGGTAACTTTTATTTTTAGACATTTTGAATAATTACTTCGGTAAATATTTTATTTACCATGGTTAAAGGGTAAATCCGGTAAATAAGGGTTAAAAATAATATTATAATAATAAAAAATTACCCTAAAACGTGTCCTAACCTTATTTTTTGATACATGTACGACCATGGACATCTTTGGGTCGATTTTTGGACCCCATGGATCCACTTGTAAGTGATAATGACACTTTATATTGAATAAGTTAAAATAAATAAATAAATGACATAAGCATATATCTTTTAGAAAAACATTTTTTACATAGAGTTATATATGTTGGATTTTAGATTATAAACATTCATTAGAAATATAAAACGATTTCCTACATAATTTTATTTTATTTATAATTTTTATACATTAAATAATTTAGTTTATATATGACACAATGATTATGCGGTAATTACCTAATTAATAAACAATTAGAATAATTGATAATATAAATACCCAAATAAATGTAATTTGAGAATTTTTATAAATAAAAATAATTTTCTAGGTTAATATGACATGTTATAATTGATTTAATTAACTTTATTCTAATTAATCATTCTTTTATGATTTTTACAAAAATCAATTATTGAATAGTGTCAAAATTGACATAAAAGAGTTTTTAAAAACAATATTATATTATTAATTGATATTAAATTCTTAAAAATATATGGTTCAGCCAAGATACTTATATCATGATAGTTTTATCATTAATAGACAACTTTTGGGTCTCTTGGATGTATATAGTAAGTTTATTAACCATATAATATAAAAATACAAAGAGACATTGTAAAAGTGAAACTAATTAACTAAGAGTTAATACTTAACGATATGGTTAATATAGTAACACAAACCTGTCTAAATACTATTGGTTGAGTAGTTTTAGACATATACCCACCTTAAACTTTAAATAATCCACTTTGGAGCCATTATAAACCAAATATTAATTTATTATAAAATAATATTTCTAGCTTTTCCAAAGGTGCCCCTCACCCCTCTTATAAAAGGGCACTCCCCCTTCTCATTAATTCACACCTTAAAAGACTTTTAGTTCGACAAAACCCTTCCCAAATACTCTATCAACTTCCCTCACTTCATCTTATATTCCTTCCTTTAGTCATAAATCCAACCTAAGGAGCTCTTTTGATCAAATCAAAAGGAAGAACCCGAAGAGGAGGTAATGATTACACTAGCCGTTTTCAAGTTCCTTTCTTCTTCCACTTATTCTTTCTTTGTTATTACCATTATAAAATAATAACTCCAGTATATTATATATAATTTTATGTTATTATAAACATGGTACAACCATATTTCAGTATTCTATCCATCCTTTTATTGACATGTCACCATACGTGCGTACGTACGACATACTGTCTCCACGTTGTGGTGTAATTGTTATTCAAAACATTATTATTTAGATGGGTATAATAATTATGTGTAATTCATGTAAATAATAAATATAACATGATAATTATTCTGTATATATGATATACAATCAAATTAAATATTATTTTAATATCAAAATAATGATATTGTCGCTCGTGTGTACGTACGGACTACAGTCTCCATGAACGCGATGAGATTCATTCTCCATCATATCCATTCAAGACTAATTCTAATTTAATGATTAAAATTAATTTTTAAAGATTTGATATCATTCTGGATATGAATAATATACATCCCATTAATAACGAATATGGCTCAAATAACAAAGAATATAAAGGAAAATGAACCCGTTAACACCCGAAACAACAATAATTCTAAGATATTATTAACAAATCAATGTTAAAAGATCATATATGATATCATATTAATGCATATGATTCTTTTTTAATTCAATAACAATTATTTCACCATTATACAGGAGGTTAAACTACCATCGACTAAGGAAAAAGTAAAAAGTAAGGGGTTTCTTATCTCACTCTTAATTTCGCAAGAATTCCATTATTCACCACTTATTTATTGCATGTGGTGTGTGTGTACTAACCATGATTGTATTCATTGTGTAATATACTTTAATTTATGGATATTTACATCATCATTGTATTATCCTTCTTTCATGGGTGTATGTTTCGTAAGTTACCAAATTGATAAGGGAATTTGAAATTTCAATTTCCATTTATTCGGCTTTACGCAAACTTCATTGATTATTTTACTCCAAGATTATGTGTGGAATCACTATTCATTTGGTTATGTCATAATTTCCACTCCCCTTTTTTTTGGATACACTTTTGATACACATAATCACTCCATTGATAATTTCTCAAGTCATCGATATGAATTTGATAAGAGTAATTTTAACTCATTCTCCATTTGTTGAGTTAAACATCCAATTCATTGGTGTTGTTTTTACAAGATTATGTGTGAATGTACTTTGATTGTTTTACACTGAATATCCAATCATATTTAGTTTATTTATATTTTTCACACATAACTATGTCGTTGATTTATCCTTAACCTAAGGATACAACCTTTATGAGAGATTTCATCTCAATTTACATTCCATTGAGACTTCTTTGTTGTTATACACCAAATCACTTTTATGTGGTGTATATAATGTACTTTGACATAGTATATCATGAATCCCTTTATTCTCATGATATTAAAAAGTTTTGATTACCTCAATTATTTGTATTCAAGTGTCTCTCTTTTGGTTAGAAACTCTAACTAAAATACCATTTTTAAATGTTTTAAAGACTTATTCTTCTAAATCTTGCTCATTAATGTCCATGTTTTAAAAAATGGTTTTAAGGATTTATTTATATGGAAATTAAATTTTTAAAACTAAAACTCCTTTTAAAAGTTTCAAAGTGGTATGGGACACTTTGATTCAAAAATATATTTTTAAACGGATTCTTGACAAATAGTGTGACTTTTAAATGTTTTCAAGAAAAGGGGGATATTTCTATCAAATAGTTTTGATGGTTATTTTCATCTATGTCAATATCATTAATTATTATCTATTGAGGTTAATATGATACAATAAAATCTTCCATATTGTATCGAATGAGTTATGTTAGACTGTGGATGTGCTATTTTTATACCATTCATGGTTTGTGGTTAAAGTATTGACATTTCGTATGCTAGTTTTAATACGAATGTTTATGTTATATTTCAAACTTTTCATATGAGGAATGCATTGGACTTAGTAAGTGATGGGTGGAGCCCGCTATAGCTCCTCGATGCATCGGTAGGTCTCATGAGACAAACTAGTGTCTTGGCACAAAGCCTTGACAAAATCTTATTTTTAGTCTTGGCACGAGGCCTTGGCTATGTGGTTATGATAGTCTGGTATTATGCATTCCATTATTATGAAAGTGGTTATTGATATTGCATGTGATTGTTCGACTAGTAGAATATCCATGTGAATAAGTAAATGGCATTATTTTATTTTATCTTTTCCATATTATGCTGAAGTTTAAGTTTAAAAGGCTTTTGTTTAAGTTATAAATTGCTTTAAGTGTTTATGCTTATCTATGAAAGCTTATACTATATTGTTATCCTTACTGAGCATCTAAGCTCACCCCTTTAATGTTTTATTTTTACTAGGATGTGAAGAAGTAATTTATGAATGACCTACAAGGATAGTATGTGGGGATATGAAGACAATATGTTGTTGTAGTTTTTTTACCTTATGTTGTAATGTAAGACTTATGAATATATCTAGTGTTTCCAAGACTACTAAACAAATCGATGTTTCAAGATTTGATCCTTTGTGATCCTGCCAATGATACGTAATAATGCACCGACTCTGGGTAACTGGGGTCGGGGCGTTATAGTTGGTATCAGAGAAAGTTTAGTATGAACTTTGGAAGCTATATTTATATAAACTCTGATTAGAGAACGTTGACCTAAGATAAACTTTGAGGATTAGTATAGAAGAACTACCTAGAATTTTGGTATTGTAGAGATTTTGTGAGTTTTCCGAGAAATACATCCCTGTCTGGATACGAGCAGGTAGAGGTAGCTCTGTCACAGATGTACCTAGGGGTAAAACCCAAAAACACTACTTTGAGCTATACTCGAATGGGAACTAGTGCACGACAACGGGCCTTGCTGCACTCTTGGTTATGACACTCCCGGGGGATATTCTTAGGATAATTTACATTTTCTTTACAAACCGATTTGAAGTATTATATATATAAGATGAGAGTAAATGGCCTTGGTTAATCCCAATGTGTTTAAAATTGAAAATATGGTGACATGTTAATCTCTAAATGATTTTATGAATACTGTTACTCACACAATGCTTTCTGGTTTTTGTCAATGGCTGGATTCCAAGGAAGTCATAGTGACTTTGAGAATGATTTACAAGGTGGGAACGGTGGTGGCAATGAGCAACAAAATGGAATGTTGATAGGCATAAAATATATCATCTTCATGCCAAATCAATTTTCCAAAAATATGATCAACAATATATATATTAACCAATTCCCGGACTCAAAAAAGAAGATAACGGTGATGAATGATAAGAGCTCCAGCAGTGGACACCATAGAGAAAGGAATCCTCAATTTCCATCATGCAGTAAATGTGGAAGGAGACACCCAGGAAAGTGTCTCAATGGGACAAAGAAATGCTTTAAATGTGGGAAGGAAGGACATAAAGTGAATAATTGCCGAAGAAAAATGAAGAGTACTATGGAAGAAGATAAAAATGGTCCCAAGAATCCATTTACAGTCATTTGCCGTAAATATAGGGGACCCAGCCATTACCCGAGTGAATGCCCTATTCTATAGGATATTTTCTTGGTCAAAGAAGAAGCTATGTGGAAATAAATGGTTGGAGAAATGTTTAAAAAGTATTAGTGCTCCTTGTTGATGGGTTTACTTTGGAATAATTTTCTATTGTATTTGTAACCCTACAGTTTTCCATGTGAGAATGATATTTTATGAAGAATTATATTTTCTATTGTGGTTATAGTTATAAATAACCATTTGTTTTTATATGATCATTGGGTTTGAGGAAATTACAAGTTATTATAATTTGGGATGAAAATGAAAGGCATGAGATAACATTTGTGGTTAAATTATTTTATGGTTATTTTGAGGAATTTATCTCATTTTGGTAATGTTGTAAAATATAGTTTTTGAAAAAGGACAACACGCAGACCGTGTGACAACCCGTCATATCAGACAAAGCTGTGGGAATCGAACCCACAACCAAAGTGCGATTGGGATTTATCGCCTACCACTAGACTACGTGAAGTCCCTGGTTAATGTGACTATTATTTTTAGTTAAATTATTTTATTGATCAATAAAAATTTGATTTGGGATCTTATTTCTTATCAAGTGAATACCCTTAGTATAGGAAAATGATTTGGTGATTAAGTGATAAATGTTATTTTGGAAGATGTTCACTTTGTTGGGGACACTATATGCCCAAGGAAAATAGAATACTATGGGATTTCATTTGAAGAGTAATGGTGGATTTTTATCTATGTTTTTATTGTGGATTTATACTGATTTGGGTTATTTATGGAAATGATTAACCTATAATAGAGAATATGTGATTAGGTTAATTACTTTTAAGTATGTGACTTTAAGAGTAATAGATGTCATTTGAAGATACCATTTAATGTGGAAGACTACATTATTATATGTTTTGGGTTTCAATATTAGTTTGGATTATATTGAAGGATTTTAAGGACAATTGATTATTGAATGGTATTTATTTAAATTTGGGGTATTGATGGTTTAATTTTAGAAATTAAGATTAGTGTTTTTTCTCTAATGGAATATCCATTTGGGGGATCATCAGATATTATACTAACCATTTTGGTTTTGATTAATATCTAAAGACAAGGTAAATATATAGTTTATCCTATGTGGATCATGTATTTCTATAGATGTTTATTCTAGCTCTTCCATTGTGACCAAGTCTTCTTGAATACTCATTGTTAAAAAAAAATGAGTTAGTGGTTAAAATTTATTAAAGAATGAAACTCTACTTAAAAAATAAGTATATCTCTTTATTTTCTTATTCAATATCATAAATGAATTCCTCTTCCTTATGTAATGTAACTTAAAACAAAAAATGTTGTCCGTTTACTTTTCCTACTGGGAGACTAATGGCCGTTTGTCCCAACATAAGTTTGTGATTTTCTTATTATTAACTTTCTCCTGATCATGTTTTCTATCCCTCTCTATCAGAACTTAACACTTAGTTTATCGTCCATATCCATGTTTTCCTACATGAAATACTAGTATAGGTTATCTCGGGTGACCTTTGTACTTCTCTTTCTTTCTTTTAAAGTGATAGTTTTATTGAATCTTTTTACGATGTGGGACTTTCCATTATATTCCAATGTCCAATTTTAAAAATTGCGAGGACGCAATTTATTGAAGGAGGGGATAATGTAACTCCCCAAGCTTCCACGATACACTTCTCTTTGATTAATACAGTAGCGTGTGTTGTACACAACTTCGAGTTCTAACACACCTCGACCAATCAAAGTAGCCGTTATGAATAGTAATACCCACTTTCTAAAATTTTATAATTTCTATCTCTCAAAATGGACTTCATTTTTGGATTCATAATATCGATATTAGCCTAGGGTGAAATTTTGGTACTTTTCGGATAAATTTCATATTTTGATGAATAGTGAAAATTACTAAATTTTAATTAAAAACAACTTTTTAAATCAAAATAATTAATATTGATAAATTATTAATTTGAGTGGTTTTAAAGTAAATTTAGAATATATTTTTACCATTTAATACAATTTTGGTCATTGGAAATAATTTTTCAATTAAACCGGACATAAAAAAGTGTCAATCTTTTGATAGTTATTATATCTTAAAAACACGCTTTTTGTTTTGACAGCAGGAATTAATTTTAAATTAATTTCTGCCACTTATGTGTTTAGAATTTGGAAAAATGGATTCCATATTTGGAATCAGGATGTTCAAATTGTGTAAATAGGTAACTTTTATTTTTAGACATTTTGAATAATTACTTCGGTAAATATTTTATTTACCATGGTTAAAGGGTAAATCCGGTAAATAAGGGTTAAAATTAATATTATAATAATACCAAATTACCCTAAAACATGTCCTAACCTTATGGGTTGATAAATTTCCGACCATGGGCATCTTTGGGTCGATTTTTGGACCCCATGGAGCCACTTGTAAGTGATAATGACACTTTATATTAATTAAGTTAAAATAAATACAAAAATGACATAAGCATATATCTTTTAGAAAAACATTTTTTACATAGGGTTATATATGTTGGATTTTAGATTATAAACATTCATTAGAAATATAAAACTATTTCCTACATAATTGTATTTTATTTATAATTTTTAGACATTAAATAATTTAGTTTATATATGACACAATGATGATACAGTAATTACCTAATTAATAAAAAATTAGAATAATTGATATTATAAATACCCAAATAAATGTAATTTGAGAATTTTTATAAATAAAAATAATTTTATAGGTTAATATGACATGTTATAATTTATTTAATTAACTTTATTCAAAGTAATCATTCTGTTATAATTTTTACAAAAATCAATTATTGAATAGTGTCAAAATTGACATAAAAGAGTTTTTAAAAACAATATTATATTATTAATTGATATTAAATTCCTAAAAATATAAGGTTCAGCCAAGATACTTATATCATGATAGGTGTATCATTAATGGACCACATGGGGGTCTCTTGGATGTATATAGTAAGTTTATTAACCATATAATATAAAAATACAAAGAGACATTGTAAAAGTGAAACTAATTAACTAAGAGTTAATACTGAAAGATAAGGTTAATATAGTAACCCAAACCTATATAAATCCTATTGGTTTAGTGGTTTTCGACCTATCCGCACCTTAACATTTAAATAATACACTTTGGATCCATTATAAAACGAATATTAATTTATTATAAAATAACATTTCTAGCTTTTCCAAAGGTTCCCCTCACCCCTCTTATAAAAGGGAACTCCCCCTTCTCATTAATTCACACCTTAAAAGCCTTTTGGTTCGGCCAAAACCTGACCAAATACTCTCTCAACTTCCCTCACTTCATCCTATAGTCCTTCCTTTAGTCATAAAGCCAACCTAAGGATCCCTTTTGATCAAATCAAAAGGAAGAACCCGAAGAAGAGGTAATGATTTCACCACCCTTTTTCAAGTTCCTTTATTCTTCCACTTCTTCCTTCTTTGTTATTACCATTATAAAATAATAACTCCAGTATATTATATATAATTTGATGTTATTATAAACATGGTACAACCATATTTCAGTATTCTATCCATCCTTTGAATGACATGTCACCATACGTGCGTATGTACGGCTTACTGTCTCCACGTCGTAGTGTAATTGTTATTCAAAACATTATTATTTGGATGGGTATAATAATGATGTGTAATTTATTTAAATAATGAATATAACATGATAATTATTCTTTATATATGATATAAAATCAAATTAAATATTATTTTAATATCAGAAGAATGATATTGTCGCTCGTGCGTACGTACGGACTACCGTCTCCACGAACGCAATGAGATTCATTCTCCATCGTATCCATTAAAGACTAATTCTCATTTAATGATTAAAAATAATTTTTAAATATTTGATATCATTCTGGATACTAATAATATACATCCCATTAATAACAAATATGGCTCAAATAACAAAGAATATAAAGGAAAATGAACCCGTTAACACCCGAAACGACAATAATTCTAAGATATTATTAACAAATCAATGTTAAAAGATCATATATGATATCATATTAATGCACATGATTCTTTTTTAATTCAATAAAAATTATTTAACCATTATACAGGAGGTTAACCTACCCTCAACCAAGGAAAAAGTACAAAGTAAGGGGTTTCTTATCTCACTCTTAATTTCATGAGAATTCCATTGTTCACCACTTATTTATTGCATGTGGTGTGTGTGTACTTCCCATGATTTTATTGATTGTGTAGTATACTTTAATTTATGGATATTTACATCATAATTGTATTATCCTTCTTTCATGGGTGTATGTTTGGTAAGTTACCAAATCGATAAGGGAATTTGAAATTTCAATTTCCATTTATTCGGCTTTACGCAAACTTCATTGATTATTTTACTCCAAGATTATGTGTGGAATAACTATTCATTTGATTATGTCATAATTTCCACTCCCCTTTTCTATGGATACAATTTTGATACACATAATCACTCCATTGATAATTTCTCAAGTCATCGATATGAATTTGATAAGAGTAATTTTAACTCATTCTCCATTTGTTGAGTTAAACATCCAATTCATTGGTGTTGTTTTTACAAGATTATGTGTGAATGTACTTTGATTTTTTACACTAAATATCCAATAATATTTAGTGTATTTATATTTTTCACACATAACTATGTCGTTGATTTATCCTTAACCTAAGGATACGACCTTTATGAGAGATTTCATCTCAATTTACATTCCATTGAGACTTCTTTGTTGTTATAAACCAGATCACTTTTATGTGGTGTATATAATGTAATTTGACATAGTATATCATGAATCCCTTTATTCTCATGATATTACAAAGTTTTTATTAACTCAATTATTTGTATTCAAGTGTCTCTCTTTTGGTTAGAAACACTAGCTAAAATACCATTTTTAAATGTTTTAAAGACTTATTCTTATAAATCTTTATCATTAATGTCCATGTTTTAAAAAATGGTTTTAAGGATTTATTTATATGGACATTAAAGTTTTAAAATTAAAACTCCTTTTAAAAGTTTCAAAGTGGTATGGGACACTTTGATTCAAAAATCTATTTTTAAACGGCTTCTTGAAAAATAGTGTGACTTTTAAATGTTTTCAAGAAAAAGGGGATATTTATCTCAAATAGTTTTGATGGTTATTTTCATCTATGTAAATATCATTCATTATTATCGATTGAGGTTAATATGATACAATACAATCTTCCATATTGTATCGAATGAGTTATGTTAGACTATGGATGTTCTATTTTTATACCATTCTTGGTTTTTGGTTAAATTATTGACATTTCATATGCTAGTTTTAATACGAATGTTTATGTTATGTTTCAAACTTTTTATATGAGGAATGAATTGGACTTAGTAAGTGACAGGTGGAGCCCACTATAGCTCCTCGATGCATCGATAGGTCTCATGAGACAAACTATTTTCTTGGCACAAGGCCTTGAAAAAATATTATTTTTAGTCTTGGCACGAGACCTTGACCATGTGGTTATGATAGTCTGGCATTATGCATTCCATCATTATGAAAGTGGTTATTGATATTTCATATGATTGTTCGACTAGTAGAATATCCATGTGAATAAGTAAATGGAATTATTTCATTTTATCTTTCCCATATTATGCTGAAGTTCAAGTTTAAAAGGCTTTTGTTTTAGTTATAAATTGCTTTAAGTGTTTATGCTTATCTATGAAAGCTTCTACTATATTGTTATAGTTACTAAGCATCTGCGCTCACCCCTTTCAATGTTTTATTTTTCCCAGGATGTGAAGAAGTAATTTATGAATGACCTGCAAGGATAGTATGGGGGGATATGAAGACAAGATGTTTTTGTAGTTTTTTTACCTTATAATGTAATGTAAGACTTATGAATATATCTAGTGTTTCAAAGAATACTAAACTAATCGGTCTTTCGAGACTTGATCCTTTGTGATCATGCCAATGATACGTAATAATGCACCAACTCTGGGTAACTGGGGTTGGGGCGTTACACCCTCCCTAGGCAAGGATGGGCTCGTGGCTGGGTTTGGAACTGATCCTCCTTCTGGGCTCTTTTGTGAGGTTGCTACTGATCATCGGAAGCCGTCTCGGTTTTCCCAGGATAACCCAAGAGTCAACAATATTCTCCATCTCCTGAAATGTGATCTGGGCATTCCATGATTGTCTGAGGACATTTTTGTACCGCAGTGTGATAGTGGGGTTTGTGCAGGACTTGATCAAGAAGGGTTTGGGAGGGACGAAAGGGAGGTCCTCTTAGAAGCTTCTCAGGAATTGTATTTGGATCCTATAAATCCAGTTAATGTTAATATAGTGGATAAGGCAGTATTTGGGGATGAGTATACTTGTGTGGATTCCCAATGTCTAGTTCTAGCCAACATCTTGATGAATTTCCAATTCATGGGTCGTGGTTTTGACCAGAAAGGAGCTCCAGACAAGTTACAACAAGTCTCACAAGCTAGAATTTCTTATGCTAAGTAGGATAATTCCTGAGGTCCAATTTCAAATTTTATAAACCATTATGCAGTGTTGGGAGAAGAGGATGGCCATGCTTGTGGGGATCCTAACAGAAAGGATCCATTGGTGTAAGGGTATTTTTATCAAGAGGACATGGATGATGATTTGGATCCCACTGTGTCCAAGGAACTGGTCATTGCGGAGGAATATCTTAGATCCTCATCATGGAAGGAAAAAAAAATTATTGTGGATTCTGACAGCTTCATTACGAAAAACGGAACGGAACAACTTAGGAGGGAATAATTCAACCTACCTAGTCCTCCTGTTACTAGATCTAAAAGAAAGGGAAAGCTACCCTCAAAGGCTCCTACACCTACAGACATCATTCCCTTGAGAATGCACACTGGTGACAAGATCGAGGTGAATGACACCTCCATCGACCCTGTGCCTACAATATCCAAGGCTACTGGTCCATTTATCCCATTGGGTGACGAGGTAATGGTGGATTCAGGACTGCAGTGTCAGACATGACTCAATAAAGAAATGGATGATGAAGATCTGGCCATTATGGAATCGAAGAAGATGGAGGAGGTCCCGCTTGGGGATACATGGGAAGTTATCTTCCATTCCAAGGAAGTGATGTTGGAGAAATAGATTCCATTCAATGCCATGAAGGAGTATCAAGTTAATATATCTGAGAGATCTCTTGAAGTGGAAACTAGAAATATGCAGACCAAGTGGATTGACAAACAAGATTGTATTTTGGCAATAGGGTTTAATGGTGGAAAGTTAAGCATGGAAGAGTTCATTCAGACGCGAGACAAGTTAGCTATTTGGTTCGAGGACCTCATCAAAGATGATCTATAGTTAGAGTTAAATGGTCTTCTCTGGAAACTACTTAGGAATAATGCATCTATTATTCTTAAATTTGATTTCAATGGTTCGTCTGCATCTTTAGTTGTTTGATGCTATGTTTTTTTGTTCAGACTTGGGTTCTCACTTTCCCTTAAAAGTGTTATAAATAAAAAAGTAATTTATGATTATGCTGATGTGAAGTCATAGTAAAAATTGATTTGTATTATTTTTTATGTGTATGAGTAGATAGATTATCAATTGAATGTTTAGTCTGCCTGACATGACTAAATACAAAGTTTTTAAAGGTTTGATGTCAATTAAAAATGTGCATCAGGGAAGTTAAAACTGATTGAATGACCTCCGAATATTGTAAAATAAAATGATAAAACTATATAATTATTTGTGAAATAGTGGTGTAGAAGGAATTTCAATAAGAGTTTATGTTCACATGAGATGACCAGAAACACACTTTCATTGCTTTAAAATTCCAAAATGTGCATTAAATAATCATATCCATAGAAACAATTATCAGAATGATGTGAAATAATAGAAAACCCATATTTTTATTATTTTGGACATGTAAAAGTACAGAACACATCAATCAAAAATTTAGTCTACCAGAAAATATAGAATAAGAAATTCTTAAAGGTTTAAGGCCCTTAAAAACACGCGTCAGGGGGCCAAAACCAACCAAATGACCTTAAAATTTTATGAAATCATATGAAAATAATAGTATAATTATCTGTGAAATAGTGGAGTATAAGGAACATCAATATGAGGTTCTATTTTCCCAAGATGACCAAAAAAACACTTCTATTGTTTTAAAACACTAAAATGTGCGCTTAATAGTCATATCCATATAAAATAATCTCATAATGACGTGAAATCATAGAAAAACAATATTTGTGTTATTTTTTATGTGTAGGAGTAGTGTTATTGTCTATCAGACGTGCGATATTCTCAGTACAATAGAATAAGCAGTTTTTAAAGGTCCGACGCCCTTCAAAAACATTTGTCGGGGGATAAAAAGAAAAAAAATAACATCTAAATTGCATGAAATCGTTGGAAAAAGAATTATACATTGATTTTTGAAATGGTGGAGTAGATGAAATTTCAATATTAGTTTCTATTTTCTCAGGATGACTAGAAACACACTTTTATTATTTTAAAACACCAAAATGTTCATTTAATGGACAAATCTATAACAAAAGACCTTGTAATGAAGTGAAATCATAAGAAAACCATCTTTGTATTATTTTAGAAATGTACGAGTAGACAACACATAAATGTGACATGAGGTCTTCCTAGAATGATTAGATAAGCAGTTTTAATGGGTTTCCACCCTTTAATACATGCTTCAAAGGGTAAAAATCAACTGAGAGACCTTGGAATATTATGAAATTAGAGGACTAAAAATGTGAAATTATTTTTGAAATGGTGGAGTATAAAAAACATCAATATGATGTCCTGTTTTCCCAAGATGACCAGAAACAAACTTTTATTATTTTAAAACACCAAAACATGTGTTCAACGGTTATATCCCTTGAAAATAACTTTGAAATGATGTGAAATAATATGAAACTTATATTTTTAATATTTTTTATGTGTATAAATAGATTTAATGTCAACAGGACATGTGGCCTTCCCCAAATGACCTAATAAGCAGTTTTTAAAGGTTAAATTCCCTTTAAAAATGTGTGTCAGGGGGTCAAAACAAACTAAACAACATCTGAATTTCATGAAATCATAGGCACACAAATGTATAGTGATTTTTGAAATAGTGTAGTAGACTAAATATCAATATGAGGTTTTAATTTCCTTGGATGACCGGAAACACACATTTATTATTTTAAAACACTAAAAAAAGAATTTAATGGTTAGAACCATATAAAATAACCTAGGAATAATGTGAAATAATAGGAAACCCGTATTTTTATTTTTTAGGATGTGTAAGAGGAAAGGGTACATCAATCATACATATGGTCTTCCTAAAACGATCAGATAAGAAGTTTTTAATGGTTTGATACCCTTTACAAATGTACATCATGGGATCAAAACCAACTGAATGACCTATGAATGCTGTGAAATCAAAAGACAAAAATTTTATAGTGATTATTGAAATGGTGGAGTAGATAGAATGTAAATCAAAGTTTACTTTTTCCCAAGATGACTAGAAACTTATTTTTATTATTTTTAAACACCAAGATATGGATTGAATAGTTAGATTCATAAAAAATGACATAATAATGATGTAAATCATAGGTTATATATATTTTTACAATTTTTGACATGTATGAGTAGATGAAACATCAACCAGACATGCAATTTACCCGAAACAACCAAATAAACAGTTTATAAAGTTTTAAATTCTTTTAAAAACATGTGTCATGGGTTCAGAACCAAAAAAATAACCTCCAAATACCATGAAATCATAAAAAACAACCATATAGTGATTTATGAAATGTTGTAGAAAATGAAATGCCAGTATGAGGTTTTGTTTGCCTTGGATAACAAAAAACAAACCTTTATTGTTTTAAAACATCATAACACATGTTTAACACTCAAACCCATAGAAAAAAACCTCATAGTTACATGAAATAATAAGAAAAACATATTGTATTATTTTTGACATGTAAGAGTAGAAAATACATTAATTGGACATGCGGTATCTATGAAATGACTGAATAAGATGTTTTTAAGGATTTTACTTCCTCAAAAAACATGCGTTAGAGGGTTAAAACCAACCAAATGACCTATGAATTCCATAAAATTAAAAATTAAAAACTATACAAGGATTTTTGAAATTTTGGAGTAGACAGAACATCAATAATATGCATCCTTTTCTTAGGATGGCCAAAAGCACACTTTTAATGATTTAAAATTATTAAAATGTGTTTCTAATGGTGAAAACTATAAACAAAAACCTAAAAATGATTTAAAATCATAAGAAACCATATTTTTATTATTTTTTATGTGTTTAGGAAGAAGAAATATCAATTGGATGCATAGTCTACCCCAAATGACCAAATAAGAAGTTTTAAAAGGTTTGATGCCTTTTAAAAACATGTGTTAGGGGGTCAAAACCAACCAAATGAACTCTGAATGATGTGAAATCATAGGAATAAAAATGTTCAATTATTTTTTAAATAGTGGAGTAAATTGAAATTAATATGAGTTTTCATTTACTTAGGATGGCCATAAATGCACTTTTATTTTTTTAAACACCAAAACATGCATTTAATGGTCATATCCATATAAAAAGACCTATGAATGACATAAAATCATATAGAAATTGTATTTGTATTATTTTTGATGTGTATGAATAGAAGACTTGTCAATAAGACATGTGGGCTTCCCAAAATGAATGAATAAGAAGTTTTTTAAGTTTGAGGCCCTTTAAAAACGTGCGATAGGGTTCAAAACCAACTGAACTACCTCTAAATGTCATGAAATCGAAAAAAAACAATCTTAATTTTTTTTTGAAATATTATATCATATAGAATGTTAATTTGAGTTTTTGTTTCCCTAAGATGACTGAAAACACACTTTTATTATTTTAAAACACAAAAACATGTGTTTAACATTCATATCCATAGAAAACAACCTTAGAATGATGTTAAATCATTGAAAAAATTCCATTGTGTTATTTTAAACATGTATGAGTAGAAGAATCATTACTAAGATGTGCGGTATGCCTGAAACAACTGAATAAATAGTTTTTAAAGGTTTGATGCCCTTTAAAAATGTGCGTGAGTGGGTCAAAACAAATAAAAAAAATCTTCAAATATAGTGAAATCAAATGAAAAAACTGTATTTTTTGAAATTTCAGAGTAGAAGGAAGATCAATATAAGTTTTTATTTGTCAAGGATGACAAAAAACACACGTTTATTTTTTTAAAGCACCAAATTACGCATTTAACAGTCATATCCATAGAAAATGGACTTAGAATGACATGAAATCATTGTATAACCATCTTTGTATTATTTTTTACATGTAATAATATACAGAAAATCAATCATACATGGGGTATAACCATAAAAACTAAATAAGTAGTTTTTAAAGGTTTTATACCCTTTAAAAACATGTATCTGGGGGTCAAAATCAACCAAACAAACTTTGAATGCCATGAAATTAGATGAAAACGACCATACAATTATTTTTGAAATGGTTCAGTAGATAGAATGTAAATTTGAGGTTAAATTTGGCCGATATGAATAGAAACACACTTTTTATTGTTTTAAAACACCAAAATATGTTTTTAATGGTCATATCCATATAAAATGGACTCATAATGATGTGAAATAATAAGGAAACTGTCTTTTTATTATTTGTGATGTATCTATGTAGATGAAACAATAATAGAATTTGTGGTCTACTCGAAATAATCTAATAAGTAGTTTTAAATTTTAAAAAACAATAAAAAAATATTAATATATTCAAAATCAAATGACCTCAAAATGGTGTGCTAATTTTTAATTGAAATATTATCTATCGTTTAAGTTATTATATATTTGTGATTTTTTAGAGAAAAAATTATTATTTTTTCATTTTTTTCATATTCAGTTTTTTTAGATGATGGGTGGAGTGGTTGGAATATGATTAGACAAGGTTATTTATGAGATTCTAATTTTATATATTGTGGAGAAATTTATTGAATTTTTGAGTTATGGTAGTTTTTGTAGTTTTTTAATTCTGCTGTAATTTTTAAAAAATAATAAATTACCTATTGCAGCCACCAAAAAACTATTGCAATAAACTACCTCTTATTGGTATATAGGGACTGCCAAATGGATATCTCCATAGGCAATAGTGACATGCCAAAATTTTCCACCATTTGGTAGTCGTTGTGTGGCCACTAATTGGAAATAGAGACTGTCTTTTGTGTTCAATAAAATTGATTTTTTCTAGTAGTGAGGGAAACCATCTATTACACATTGTAAATCCATGGTGATGGATGAATAGTTGATAGTCGACAGTGTACCCATCCCTTTTTTGAGGTCTTCCACCTTGTGGAACCTGTATGTCTCTATGTCGTATCACCTACCTATTGCTTTGATCCATTCATCTATTATCTCTATGCCACATGATTCCCAATGATAATGGCATAAATGCCCTATGTCTTGAAGGTCTTTTTGTGGGATGGATTGGCCAAAGGCCTAGTGGACCATAGGCCTGGTTTTTTGGTCAAAAATCCTATTTGAGACGAATAGTATCACTACTACAGTACCCTACTATAGTGTCTCACCACTATATTGTTTCAGTATTACTAAAGTGCCTGCTACACCACTGCTACAATACCCCACAATGTATGTGTTGGATTCACACAGACACACACACACATTTCATATATTTAAATCAGTAATTGAAAATATTTAACCACAAATATTTAAATGAATTTATAAAATGAACTTATGTAACATCCCGACCTAACCCACGAGGTCTGAGCTAGGGGTTTTACCCAACATCATGCATGGTTCCCCACACTCAAGAGGTTGCCAACTAGTAGAGAGGGTCTATATAATGGTGTGAGGAGACTATAACATCAGTACCATTTAATGTCAGAGTATGATAAAGGAAGCAATAAAAAATAAATCAATAAATAATAAATAAATTAAATAAAACCCATACCATGTCGCTGAAATATGTAATGCAAGTTAGATAAACAAAACCGAATAAAAGGATCCAATGTACGAGTAATCCAATAAAAAATAGAAGTATCTAGCCTGAGGACCATCTAGAATTTTCTGTATCCTTTTTATAATCTTCTCAACCATCCATCATAAGGACCTTTCCTTTCATTGAATCCCTAAGCATGAAATCTACAAGGTCACCAAAATTCCTGAGCAGGGTGTGAGTACAATACTCGATAGGACACAACCAATGACCCTTAAAATAAGCATATAAGAACATATAGTTGCATTCCATGAAATTAAAATGGGTATATATATAATAAAAAATATATCACGCAAGTAAAAACATATGTTGTGTCCTCATATAATGGATCTACCTTATTTGACACTATGCTGAAAGGAAAAATGATAAGCCACCTGACATAACCCCCTTTATGGGATAACCCAAAAACATGACTGAAATATACCTCTTCAAGGGATAGCCTAATTCATTCTTATTAGGGATCTGATACATCCCCATCAGGGAAATAATTCACGAGGCTTAACCTGCATGCTGAACTACAAGACAGAAGAATATCACAATACTATAAAAGATATAAATGATAGATCAAACATCACATTAAATAAACAAGAATCATGACCAGAATAATCCACATGCAAGCAACATAAGAATATGTATCCCAGGGACACACACACACACCACACATGATCATTCATTAAACATAGGTCTCTAGGGTCACTCACACACACCAAAAATCACTCTAATAACTTATTTAAAATATGCACTAAAGTCAAGGAATTACTACCTTAGGTGAAACAATGATGATCAAGGAAAGGGTGATCATCTATGTACAAAATCACCATCAAATCCTAGAACCATTATCAGTTTGAAATGTTTAGAACACATAAATTTGTGAAGAAAAGTAACCACACTGAAAAAGGTTAGGACATGATCAACTCACCAAGGAATATTTATTTCCAACAATGGTCTCGAACCACACATTATGTAGAATCCAAAACCATGAATTTGAATGCTAAATATATTAATAATCATAAAAAACCTTATAAGATCATGAACAAACCCTTAGATATGACTGAGATATTTAATAAATTACTAATTTTGATCAATGAGAAGAGGATATAATTGATCACAATTGAATATGAACATAACAGATTGGATTTATAAGATTGAATGGGTGTTTGGGTGTGAAAAGAGTAGTCATAGGGGAGAGAAGAGCCCAAAATTTCCTGAAGAGAGACTAGATTTCAAGAAGGAAGGAAACTAGTGAATGAGAAAATAATTTATTTCTCAATGTATTAAATCTAATAAGACCAAATACATTCATGATGTCAAATTAGGATTCACATCATGAACTTTTATATTGGACAATACGCCAAAAAACACATCACCTTGGCTAAAAATACCAAATCTTGTTCACTTCTTGAATTCAAATTTCACTTAAGAAATCCATTTTTGGTCCTAAATGTAGATTCTTGGATTCTTATATAATACATTCATGTTTTTAATTATCCATTTACGGTGTGAAAAAATATTATAGCTAAAAGTTACATCTTTTAAGCGATTTTATTCTATAAACACCCCTTTCAAGTCTCAAGTCGTTTAATTACACCCTTAAGATGTAAAAAACATAAAAATAGACATAACTTGAGATTTATGATGTTATAAAAATCCCCCTATAAAAACTTCTCATCTTTGAGAAGTATCACTAGAGGTTTTCTTGAATAATTCAGGCCACTGCACTATAATTTCTACCTCCCGCTCCCATGTATCTTCCTTAAAATGTCTATGATTCCATAGGATCTAAATAATAGGAAAAATATTTCCTTATAGAACCATTTTAATTAATTTAAATATCAATACATATCAATACACAAATAATGTATCCCGCTCCATCTCAACATCCTCACAGTCAAGCACATGCCTGGGATTGGGCTTGTACTTCTGAAGCCGTGACACATGGAATAAATTGCACACACATTGATACCATGGAGGAAGGTTCAACCAATATGAGACCATCCCTATATTATCAATAGTATTGAATAGACCAACATACCTCTATGTCAACTTTCCTTGCCTACTCAAACACCAATGTCCCAACCGAGGGGACACTCGCAAGGAAACATTATCAACCAACACAAAAATCCATGGTTCATTTATTTCAGTCAGCACAAGACCACTCCCTATTATTACTTATAAATACCCATTTAATAATTAACCAAAACCCCTATGAGGTCTAATATTCCATACTCAACTCAAAAAATTTAGACTCACCAGCCTCATGCCAATAGAGAGGTGAACAACATGGTCTGCCATAACGATCCCCAGATCGATCCATCTGAATCAAATAATGAAATATGTTATTATAGGTGTACTATATCAAATACAATTGATCATCCCAAGCTCCTATAAAATCTTTAATACACACTCTAAGAATATCCTCTAAGGTCTAGATCATCCTTTCTGAGTTCCCATCAGTCCAAGGATGAAAGGTTGTACTAAACTTCATCTTAGTACCCATTGCCTTCTATTAGCCTTGCCAAAACCACGAGGAAAACCTGATTATTAGTTAGATACCATGCTCAATGATATACCATGAAGCTACATGATCTCCCAAACATATAGTTTTCTCAACTCATCTAGTGAGTTTATCTCCTGAATCAGTATAAATTGATCCACCATAGTCAACCAATCCACAACCACCAAAACGGTTTCTCGACCTCTCAAGGTTTTGGGAAACCATATCTTGAATTATTTCATCACCTCATCCCACTTCCACACAGGCATTGGAAGTGGCTGGAGTAACCCTCCATGTTTCTGATGCACATCCTTGATTCTTTGATAAGTCAGATAATGAGAGAAAAAACTTGCGATGTATCTTCTTCTATCGGGCCACAAGAATAGTTTCTTAACATAATGATACATCTTGGTCTATTTAGGGTGTAAAACCCACTAAAAATCACGAGAGGCTCTCATCATCTCCTCTATATTGGAATATGAAACCATCACCCTACTATAAACCAAAATCACTCTACATTTTTCGAAGACCAAAGATGAAATATACACTTATTGTAAACCTCCCATGCATCACCACACATTTTAGATCAATATACTGAATTTTCATAACTCTTTATGATAATGATAATGTGATCAATATGGTTGTAAAAAATATTTCCCATTGATCCTTAGTTATTCCCACCTTCTAGTATGCCAACAAATCCATAAGCTTCTATCCAGTTTCAGACATTCTTTCTCCCAACTCTTGTGTTTTTTGATCAATTCATCTGTAACCAGACTGGATTTTCTGAAATTATACTCTATCTTGAATTCAAACATATGTAAATACTCTACCCACAAACTATTATGAATATTTAAGTCATGATGGGAGAAGATATTCCATGGAATCATGTAGTCAGTATACATGAAAAATCTCTCACCAAATAGGTAGTATCACCAACATTTCTTTTAATGAAACTCCATAGCTAAATACAATCCATGATTAAGGTAGTTCCTCTCATGGGTTTGTATTTGAGGATACCTGAAATTGACTTCCATGTCACCCTGAATCAAAACTACTCCTAACCCAATGCTATAAAAGTTGTAATACATAGCATAGCTAACTCTAAGGTCACTAAGAATCATGATCAGAGCCAAAGTAAACCTATTATTTACCACTAAAAAGACTTATTAAAAATAATATATCCATTAAAAATTGAATCCATTCTTGGTGAGTGTGTACGTGGTAATTTCTAGGAGAGATATGTTCTGAGTGAATCTCCTTTAATACCCAGCGAATCTAAGAAAACTCTAAATATAGAATACATTTCTTGGTCATACCAAATACATAAATACATGAACTTTCTCTAGATCATGTAATATTCCTACTTTTGAAACTATGCTCCCATGAAAGGGAACCTCCTGTATCAAAAGGTGAAACTTCGAGTATTGGTGTAAATTTTATGTGTAGGAATCATACTAAATATGATATCCAGGTGTCTAGAATACGATTATGATATATTGGAATATATAAAAATGTCATCAACGAACCCAAAAATAAAGTAATATGAGTACGGGTGAAAGATCTTGTTCATGAGATCCATGAACACTATTGGATCATTTTCCAGTACAAAGTGTATACAAATATACTCATACAACTCATAACTTCTTCTAAATGCTCTCTTTGGGATGTATTCCTCTCTGACCCAAAGCTGTTGGCAACCAGAGCATAGATCAATATAAGAAAACCACTGGGCTCCCCTCAACCGATCAAACAAGTCACATATTTTTGGAAAAGGGTAAATGTTCTTCATAATGACCAGATTCAACTTCCGTTAGTCTAAAAAAATATGAAGACTCCTATATTCCTTCTTGGAGAACAACACTAGAGCAACCCTGGGGAAATTTCTTGTCCTAATTAAACCTTTAGCCTCAAGATCGTCAAACTACACCTTAAGATCTTTCAACTCGGCTACTACTATGAGATATGATACAATCGATATATAACACACAATAGGCACAAGCTCAATCTAAAATTCAACCCCCTATGGTGACAACCCCATGAAATCCTCTAAAAAGACATCTCATTAAATGTACCCCACTAGAAGAAAAGAGGAGGGAGTCACCGTCTGATCCACTACAAGGACAATGCCTACCACTTGTGTTGAAAATACTTATCTATGATGAGGGTTTGGTACCACTCTACCCGCCTCAACATCCCACTCACTGGTCACTACAAATATTTTACACTTAAGAGATGAAATGTTCACCTGTATCTAATAAAAATCAATGTGTGTAAGAAAACCGATAAAATAACACACAATAAGAATATTGTAAAAAACTATCATATCTAGAATTGTAAAACTCTAAACATGATCAAATCGAACAACCAATATTAGATATTCATTACAGATATGAAAATGATTTACTTTTCTTCTCAGGGGTATATCAATAGATAATAACTCAAAGGAGTATTTAATTGGTAAGTATAATCCAATAATCACTTGAGCATATATAAATGAATGAGATGCTTTTATTCTAGACAATGTTATAAATATAGTAGAAGAGATTGGAACCATATATTGAATTATAGAAGATATATCTTCACCATAACCTAAAGCCTAATAAATCCTATCATCTACCACTCCATGACACCCAAAGACTCATGAATCACCTGATTTACTAAACCTTTTAGGGTCTACACCTACTACTGAGGTCCTATACCCACTCCATGACCTAATTTAGCTATGTGGAACCTTGAATCCTTAGAAAATAACTACTTTAAATGACCAATCTTACCACATCAATGAAAATTATTGATCAAGATAAGATAGTACTTGAGAATTTTTTTTCCTCCTATAATTATAGAATCTATAAGAGTCACTCCTCATATAAGGAGTTGAAAAATCTTGGTTCTGCTCTGACTGTTGAACACTTCCTTGACATCCATTATCTATATTCCTATTCATTCTCCAAGAATTGTATTTGGGATTTCACTAGATAAAGAACATGTCAGTCAACTGATAGTATGAAGAAGACCAAAAACTCTATATTCCTCACTATCCTTATGTATTGTCATCTCCTTAAGAAGTACTACAACATATGTCATTAGATCGAAGTTCTCGACCTATCTATTAATCTCTGGGTGAAGTC
Source organism: Viscum album (assembly GCA_963277665.1). NCBI lineage: Eukaryota > Viridiplantae > Streptophyta > Magnoliopsida > Santalales > Viscaceae > Viscum > Viscum album. The sequence goes on from OY728138.1 coordinate 2,025,443,116, forward strand.
CAATCTTGAACTTCCATGATTTATGTTCCTCATTCTCTACCAGAAGTAGTGAAAATTGGATCAACTCTATGAAGTTTGGTGAATAAGAATAAACTATAATTGAACCCTACTAGAGCTCCATGAACTCCCGAGCATGGGCTAGCTTTATTGAATTAGGGAATAACTCTCAGAATAAAAGGTTTCTGAAGGCCTCCCTTGTTATCCCTTCCCATCTATCGACCTATATATTGAAATCCCAAAATCATCCATCTACTCCCTAAAGCATAAAGGTCACAAGATTAACCCTCCAATCATCTGGGTTATCTAAAAAGTCCAAAATTATCCTTATGACTCATATCCAGTCCTCTAATTCATGGTTCATCTGGTTCCTTGGAAGGATAGGGGTGCTAGAGCTAAAACTCATGTGCATATTCAACCATCATCAGCCCACCCCTACGAGACCCTCATCCATAAACAGGTACCAAGAAAAAGATATCCGGTTACACCAGTTCTATTTCTTTACCTGTTGGAGCAATTAAGGTATCATTTTTAGTCGCATCCTCATTCTCAATAGGTGGGGAAACTGGCCACGTGAGACATCTATGGGGAGGAATTTCCTAAAATTCCAGAACAATCCTTAGAGAACTCCAACATATTAAACAAGGTACCATATCAAGAAGGCTATTAACAGTTCACCACAACACACAATATCTTACAATAAGGTTCAACCTAAGAGGCTACACACAAGAAGATGGAATAACCAAACAAACACTACCCAAAAACCGTATCAAGCCTCGAGTACCTACATGTTAGTCATAGCTAGACATATATACTCAAGAATAGAATACAATATACTCAAATAAAATAATGCAAGAAATAATGTACCAAATCACATATCACAATTTCAACATGCATCTAATTATTTGGTCTCTATAAAATGAAAGAAACTGGTATATATGGCATGTGAACCTACATGCCCATCATGATGGATGACCACACACCGAATCTCATAAATCAACATATTAACATCATGTGAAATACCCAAGGTTAATTTAATCAATGTTAAATATCAAACAAAAAAACATTAATTCCCACTTTTTGAAAACTTGATGGTCCACTACACAGCGCTAGCCAAGCATTGACATAGTTCCCATGCCCGAGTCCCAACCATCCAATCCTTGTATACCTTGTCACAAATCAAAGAAAATAGATGAAACAAGTTAGTGAATCTAGTGCCTCAAATCCCATTTTTTAATAACTTGACTTGAACAACCTAGTCTGATCTAGGGGTGTTACACAACCTCATGCATGAATCCCCGTATGCAAGAGGTTTTCGACTAGCAGCAAGGTCCTATGGAATGATGCGGGGAGACTATTCCCTTAGTACCAGGAAACTACAGAGTATAATAAATGAAGTAATAAAAAATAAATCAATAAATAATAAATTGAAAAAATAAAACCCAACCCATGTAGTTGTAGTATGGCATGTTAGGTAAATAAAAAAAAGATAACAAAATGATCTAATGTATATGTAAGATAGTAAAAAAATAAAATAATCAAGCCTGATGTCCATCCAACATAATTTGTATCCTCATTGTAACCTAATCTACCATCCATCATAAGTACTTTCCTCTTATCTTGATCCATAAGCATGAAATCTACAAGAGCATCAAAATGCCTGAGTATGGTTTGAGTAGAAGAATCAGCAGGACATCACCGACGACCCTTAACATAAGTGCATAAGAAAATACAAGTTCATGCCATGAAAGTAAACATGGTAAAAATATAATAAAAAATATATCACACAAGTAAAAATATATATTGGGTGCTCATATACTGACTCTACTTGCTTTGGTACCATGAGGAACAATGATCAATAGCCTACTAAATACCCCTTGATAGGATAACCCAAAAACATGACATGTGATCAAGCATCAAACATAGATATGCACACACACCACGTGTGATCATGAATCAAACATAGGTATCTATGGCTACTCATTCATGCAAAAAATCATTCCAATAATTCTTATAAAACATGCACAAAAGTCAATGGAATCCTAATTCAAGTGCAACAACAACGATCAAGGTAAGGGCCACCGTCCAAGTCTATAAGCACCACCATATCTTAGAACAATTCCTATTTTGAAATGTTTATAACTATATGATTAATAAATAAGAGGATTCACAACCAAAAAAGGTTTGGACATGATAAACTCACCAAATAAGATTCTCTGTTGAAAATGGTATTGATCCAAGCATTGTGTATAAGCCAAAATCTTAAATATGGATACCAATTCTATCAACGATCATCAAAACCCTATTTATATCACTCTAAAACCCTTAGAACCAACCTATACATCTAATTAATAATTTTTTTGATCAATGATAAGTGGATAGTATTGATCACGATTGAAGAACTTACCAGATTGGATAGGTGGGATCAAATGGGTGTTTGAGCGTCGAAGAGAGGAGTCAAAAGGGGAGAGGAGAGCCTAAAATCACCTATAGAGAGACCAAGGTTTGGGGAGGAAGTAAAGAGGTGAATTATAAAAGAATTGATAACTCAAGGCATTAAATCTACTAAAACTAGCTATCCTCAAGGTGTGAATTTAGGATTCACATTGTTAACTTTTGAATTGGCCACACTAAAAAATGCATCGCCTTGTCTTAAAATCCCAAAGATCATTCACATCATGAATACACCTTATAAATCATGAATCTATTTCACATCCTAAATGTATATTAATGACTTCTACCAGAATCCATTCATGTCATGAATTATCAATTCATGGTGTGAACTGATCTTATAGAAAAACTTTCTAGCCTTAGAGACATTTCCTTCTCCGAACACCCCTAAGAAACCTCAACTCATTTAATTACACCCTTAAGAGGAGTAAAAACTTAAAAAAGGCATACCTTGAGATTGAAAATGTTACAAATTGTATTTATAATTTTTGTAAATTTTATAATTAAAATTTTTTATGTATTATTAAGACTAAAATTATTAATTAATATTTATCTTTAAGTAATTACAAATGTATATTTTAAATATTTTTTTATGTATGCATGCAATTTTTTTTGAATATAATTATTCATTAATAAAATTAATGAAATATTTCAAAAAAAAATATTTATTCATTTATATAAATAATAATATTTTAATTATAATTAATATTTTTAAATGTAATTAATTATTAACTATATAATATATATATATATAATATATATAGTTTCTACATCAATGTAATTAGTAATAATAGTATATCTATTTATCGGTAACCGTAAATCTATATAAATATAATTATAAAAAAATATTTTTAAGTTTAGTGTTTTATAATTAATAATATATAGTGAAAAAAATTTATATATTTATATTTGTTATAAAGTTGAAAAAAAATAATATGTAATTACATATGTAATATATATATTTATATAAAAATAATAATAATATAGTATTGTTTCAAATATTATTGATAGTAAATTTTATATTAATTATTAATATGTTGAAAATAATCCTCTATAAATTTAAATATAGTTATTTATATTTTTAAATATTAATATAAATATTTATAATATTAAATATTTACTCATTTATATAATTAATAAAATTTGAAATATTATTATAAATATTTAAATACAATTATTAATTTACTGTAAAGCTTTTATGTTTAAATGTAATTTTTAATATACATATATTTTCTTATACATTTATATAATTAATAACATATTTTAAACAATATTTATAAATTTATATAAATAATAATATTTCTTAATTAAAATTTTTCAAATTGAAATATAATTATTACCTATTGATTTTTTTATATAATTAATAATATGTACATATTTTAATTATTCTTGTATTGTTTTTTTATCTTTCGGATTTATATTTTTTTTATTGTATACACATAATTATTTTTTTAATGTAATTATACATTTATATAATTAATATTACATTTTAAAATATTTATTCATTTATATAAATAATAATATTTTTATTTATAATTAATAATTTTTAAACTAAATTAATAATTAATTATATTTTTATATAAAATTAATATAATATATACATCTATATATTTAATAATAACACTATATTTATATACTATAAATTTTAAATCTATTTATATATAATTATAAAAATTATTACTTTGAATTTTATGGTTTTATAATTAATAATATATTGTGAAAAAAATAATACATTTATATTTTTCATTCAGTTGATAAAAAATATTATATTATTACATATGTAATATATGTATATTTATATATTTAAAATAATAATAATATAGTATTATTTAAATACACTTGAAAGTAAATTTAATATTAATTATTAATATATTGACAATGATCCTCTATAAATTGAAATATAGTTATTAATACTTTTAAATATCAATATAAATATTTATAATATTAAATATTTATTCATTTATATACTTAATAAAACTTTTTAAATATTGTTTAAAATATTTAAATACAATTAGTAATTTATATTAAATCATTTTTATTTAAATGTAATTTTTAATATATTTATAATTATTTATACATTTATACAACTAATAACATATAATAAAAATTATTTATGCAATTATATAAATAATAATATTTCCTAAATAAAATTAGTCATATTGATATAAAATAATTAAATATTCTTGTTTTTTATAATTAAGAATATATTCATATTTTAATTATTCTTGTATTGTTTTTTATCTTTGTGAGTCGATTCTTATACAACCCTAAAATGGGGCATGCATTATCATGACGACTTAATGGAAACAAACTTTGTTTTTTCTTCAACTTATCGAAGAATATCAAGCCTATCTAGGGATTGACATAAATTTATTTCTCAACATTAGAGAGATAACTCTAGAAATACTTATAAGTCAATATTTTTTTGAATTTATTGGCTATCACGTGCAAGATGTTCTCTCTTTTTCTTTGGTTTCACATTTTGAACTCTTCTTTGAATAATTTGCATCACAAGGGAATAATTGTTAACTCATGTCCATTATTTGTAATAAAAATTAGTTTTTTAGAAATTTAAATTATAAATTCTATTTTTTCGAGAAAAAATACATATTTTCTTAGTTTTAGAAATAATGAAAATGTATTGATATGAAACTCTTATAGTTTCTTATTTTTTCTCACTTTCCAAAATATTTTATGATAAAATTTTAAATAAATATTTGGAAAATGAAATCTTAATATATTTTACAATCTTAAAAGAAACCAATATGTCCAAAAAATTTTACTTTTCAAAATGATTAAAAATACATCTTTTAAATAAATCTATATTTTTTTAATTCAAATATATTAATTCAATTTTTTTATTACTCATAATTTACAATAGTCATAAAGTGAGGTATAAAAAATCTAATGAAAACCATGAATACAATAAACCCATAAAGACTTGAACCTGATACTTCATTAAGGCTTGATTGGGATGCTACCATTGGGTTGCGCCCTTGGGGGATTTATTACAACTAGTTAAAGACAAGGGAGAAACACAAATAAACCCACACAAGTATAAATAAATAGTCAAGAGACTCAATCCATGATGCACCCTCAACCCCAAAAAATTCCTTTTAAATGAGTTTTATAAATAAATAAAACTTAAAATTAGTTTTGAGTTTCAATTTTTTTAAAAAATTGGTTTGATAATGAATAAACGTACCTTTGACAAGGAAGCATGAATGAAGTTCATGTTTTTTTCACCTCATAATTGAATCATGAACCCCATTTATGAATCTTGTGTAATCAGCACATAAGAGACACATACGGTGTTCATGGTTTATGTCTCCTAGTGGTATAATTCTATATAAATACCACCCCTTTATTTTTTTTCCATTCCCCCTCTTATTTTGTAGCAAATCTCTTGAAGATTGATTTATATTTCTCAAGTTATCATTTAAGAACTTCAGGAAGACAACATGATTTTTTTTTAAATTTTTTTTATGGTTGCTTTATTTGTTTTGTTTGTATGATATATTTATTTAAACTTTATGATTGTAAAAATGTATGACTTAAGTTATATGTTATTTTTATGATGTATATTTTGTTAAATAATTTTTCAAATTTAAATATGATGGATGGATAATTTAAATTGTGTTGAATTATTATAAATTATATATAAAGAATATTATTTATATTTAGGAAAATATAATGTCACGACCAGTCCCCCGAGGCCCATGCCATGACTAACCCAAGACCACCTTCCATAGGCTAGGGGCTGGCAACTAGCACTAAAAGGCATACTTCCTAAAATGGGAAGGGTAGGTACAAGTCGCCTCCACAACACTCCACGTCCGCCCATCTCCTCCGCGCACCGCCTAGTCTAGGATCCCTCAAACTTCAGCCCAGATGCCTGTTGTCTGAACAAGACATAATAAGGTGTGGGCATAACCCGTGTAGGAGTGAGTATAACGATACTCAGTAGGGACCCGAGACCCCCTGAAGGTCTATCAAAATTCCATAAGTAAAACCACAAAGCATGATCTTGATCATAAAGCACAAAGAAATAAACACATCCCAATTAGAGTCTCACCTCAAACCAGGTATACAACTCTGAGAAACAAGATTATGTTGCTGACCCACACATGATCACTATGAATGCTGATATCCAGCCACAGATCCTCTAGGCCTAGGAACAAGTAACATTCCCAGTCACAATGTCGAACACCTCAGATACCGGATAAATCCTCCTCTAACGAGTACAGTGGGCTTGTCGCGTCACACAAAGGCACTTCCCACTAACAATGGACTACTGAGGTACTACTCCTGTCAAGTTCCATGGGTATGCCGCATCACACAGAGGAACTTCCCACCGTGGGTCTGCCACGTCACACAGAGGTGCTCCCTCTTGTGGCCTGCTGAGGTAATCCTCCTGTCGAGTACCATGAGTCTCTTGCATCACACAGAGGTTCTCCCCACCATGGGTTTTCCGCATCACATAGAGGCGCTCCCCACCGGGCCTTTCAAGTCACTCCGAGTCGAAACAGACAGCAGTCGTCAAATCTTAGCCAGATGCAGGGTTCCTTACATAGCATGCTTGGGATAATCACTCCCCAAGCCATCAGTCATACCTAAAACACCCCTAAGTCCCATGAAGAAGTATCCAAAAGTTCTGTCACATCATAAGGGAACCAACACAATAGACGGTGCATCAATCGGGCACCCGGTCTGTAAGTTATTAGCATTTCCGCTCCGAGGCCCCGGTTGGATTAAAGGTTTGATCCAACCTAGTCATACTCCAAATTTATCCAAAACTCAATTGGAGTATACCAAAAGAACCATCTTGATCAAAGGATTCTGGTGCCGCAGACGGTTCATCAAGAGAACGTCCGATTCTCAAGTTACGACAAAAAAGGTGAAATTGGGTCAGGATGAGCCCAGGTTTGGTCCGACCCAGTCAGATCGACTCATCCCAACCCGGAATGGGCTGGCCCAACCCGATTCTGGTTGACCCGGCCCAAAATGGGTCTGGCCCAGATGGCCTGGTCCTTGGCGGGACCGGCCCACACCACGTAGGGGGCGGCCCTGCCCGACTCACTGGGCGCAGCCTGCTTGCGCGGCCTGGTGGCACTACCCGCTGGGTACGTCCCGGTGGCACGGTCTGCCCAATCTGGCACTGAAGAGGGAGTGCCCCCTTCCATTTGGAATGCCAAAGGGCAGTGCCTTAGGAAACTATCACGTCACCCGTGGGACCCAAGCGGGTCCCGCTAATCTGCCATGGTCGGCCGGGTGCTCTATCCAGTCCTCCTCACAGCGGCGCGGTCGTGCGCCGCTGCTCCACCGTGGTCGGTCGGGTGCCAACCGCTCTTCGGCCTCCACCACGGCCAAGAGGCCGCGGTCTCCTACTCATCTGGTGGTGCGAACGCGCATCGCCCTACCTTCATGCGGCCGACCGGTGTTCCAGCCTTCCTCTTCTGCGAATCACTGCATCTCCGTTCTTAGCTCGAAAAATAAAACGATCGTATATTCGCAATCCTCTTGTCAAGGGCTCCGCGTCCATATATCTTGCTCAGCAAAACTCCATGTTTCCAGCTTCATTAAATATTTGGCGTTGAAGAATGAACGAAGAATGCATGGAGAATAAAAAAGGAAGAGGCAAGGTATATGTGTGGGACAATGGCCATGTTAGTTTGGCCATCATCATTATAAAACCAGAATATGAAGAATCGATAAATAGATTTAATCATACTTAAAATTAAAATAAAACCCCTTCCTTCACGTTCGCCCGTAGGATTTGTCATGAGGAAGAAGACGGAGTCGATGAATATGGTGACTTTGGCGTTCGTCGCTCCCGCAAGATGTTTCCGATCCGGGCTCAAGCATCATCCTCATTCTTCGATTCCGGAGGATGCTCTTCGTTGGAGAGGGTGTTCTTCATTGCATAATGTTCTCCCAAATGTCCTCCCCTTTTCCAATCCTTGCCCCCGTGAGAGATGAGGTGCCAAAATAATAAGATTATGTTTATTAATTAATCAATTAATTTGTTGGAAAATTTATTGGGGAATTACAAGGGTTAAATTTGATTCATTAATTCCGAATTAATGAATCCTTTTAATTAAATAGGAATGTGGTTACACATTTTGTGTAACCGGGAATTTAATGACCAACATTAAAAGCCTGACCACCCTCGTGTGGTCCCCACCTTGATGTTTCAAATGGGAGGTTTTCAAGGGTCTCCCAAATTAAAGAAGGGAGTTTGGTTGGTTCCCACCACCTTGAATTTAATTGGGAGGTTTCATTAAAATAAAATAAAACTTGTTTGTTTTATATTAATATTATTTTTAACTCTCCCACAAAAAACATGAAAACTAACTTTCAACCTTGATCTACTGCGGTCTAGGTGAAGGTCTCATTAAGCAAATATCGGGGCTGCGAGTTCAACGGTGTCTTCAAATTTCAATTCCGAGCACCAATTCAAAAGTTACCCAATACAGCTCGCGCGGTTATTGAACATACCTGAAAAAAAGTTCAGAAATTCATTCCAGGTGCACCAGGCCTTGAAATCACGCACCATCAATTTTAGCAGACTCATAATAATTCCATATATTTTTAAAAAAATTATATGAAAAAATATAGGTCTTTACATTATCCCCACCTAAGGACTTTGTGTCCCCGAAATCCACAACACAAACTAGGGAAACAAGTGGGGGTACTGAGCATGAATCTGAGCCTCCCGCTCCCATGTACTGTCTTGGAGGTTCCCGTGCTGCCAACGAACGTGCACTAGAGGTATTGACCAGCCATGAAGCGACCGCTCTTGTCGATCCTCTATCTCCACTAGAACCTCTGAAAACGTCACCCCATCATCGATGTCCAGCTCTCCCCAGTCAATGATGTGTAAAGGATCATGTACATATCTTCTCAACTGGGATACATGGAAAACGTCTTGCACCCGGTGCAATTGAGGTGGAAGAGCTAAGTGGTAAGCCACCTCACCAACCCTACTGAGGACCTGAAAGAGTCCGATGAACCTCAGAGATAACTTGTCACCCCAGCCAAACCTCTGCAAACCTCATCGAGGTGAGACCTATAAAAAGACATGGTCACCATCATCGAACTCAAGAGGTCTCCATATCCTATTAGTATAGGACTTATGCCTACTCTGTGTAGTCTTCATCCGCTCCTGGATGATATGAACCTTCTCTGTGGTAGCCCATACCAACTCGGGTCCCACTAGTGCTGATTCCCCTGGGTCAGTACAACATAGTGGTGATCTACAAGGTCCCCCGTATAGCCTCGAATGGTACCATAATGATAGTGGAGTGACAACTATTGTTGTAAGCGAACTCCACCAAAGGAAAGTGATCCTCCCAACTATGGACAAAATCAAGGACGCAAGCTCGTAGCATGTCCTCGAGGTTCTTAATGGTCCGATCTGTCTGGCCATCCATCTGAGGATGGAAGGCGGTGCTCAACCAAAGTTGTGTCCCGAACGCCTCCTACAACCCCTTCCATAGACGGGAAGTAAAATGTGCATCACGATCAAAGAAAATATTAGATGACACTCCATGAAGCCATACAATCTCATGTACGTAGAGTCATCCTAAGCTCTCTGCTGATCCCTGCTCTCTGATAGGTAGAAGGTGGGCCGACTTGGTGAGTCGGTCAATAATCACCCAGATAGAATCATGACTCTTGGATGTGAATGGAAGTCCTGTCATGAGGTCCATGGAAATTATATCCCACTTCCACTCTGGCACCTCTAGTGGTTGAACTAAGCCCGCTGGAACCCGGTGCTCTGCCTTCACTTGCTGACAAGAGAGGAACCAAGAGACAAACTCCACTACAACTTTCTTCATTCCTGGACACCAGTGCTGACGCTGAAGATCCTAGTACATCTTCGCCACTCCTAGATGTACCGCTAGAGGGGATGTATGGAACTCCCTCAACACTTCCTACAATAGCACCATCGACACCATAGTACGCCTTATGAAGAGGATGAAGCACTCCCCACCTTCAAAAAAAATCCATCAGGTGCCTGTCCTGTGGATATCTGAGCACGTCGAACCTCGCAGTCAGTGTCCCCAAGATGCTCCTCCCTAACTCACTGAAGGAGTGAGGGAGTGACTGTAAGAAACTGAAGATAAGATTCTCCATATCGATCCACATAGGATATCTGAGAAGCGTCCAGCTGCTCCGTCACCTCACTCAGAAACTGTATACCAGATCTCTTGTTGAGTGCATATACTACTACATTCCCCTTCCCATAAGTATAGACTATATCGAAGTCATAGTCCTAGAGGAACTCAAGACAATGCCACTATCTCAGGTTTAGGTCCTTCTGAGAGAAGATATACCTGATACTCTTGTGATTAGAGTAGACTGTAAAACATTCTCCCATCAAGTAATGTCTCCAAATCTTCAAGGAGAAGAACACTAATTCTAACTCCAGGTCATGGGTAGTGTAGTTCTACTCATGTTTTCTCAGCTATCGATAACCATACGTGATCACTGGTTGCTCCTACATCAGGACACATCCAAGCTCGGCCCCTGATGCGTCGTAGTAGAATACATACCCAACACCCTCCTATGGTAGCCTCAAGATGGGGGAACTCTTCAGTCTCTTCCTTAGCTCCTGGAAACTCTGCTGGCATCTCTCCGACCACACGAAGGGTTTCCCTTTCTTCATCAATGCTGATAAGGGTGCCGCAACTCTGGAAAAGTCAGGCACAAACCTCCGGTAGTAATTGGACAAACCTAGGAAACTCCGCACCTCCATCACACTCATGGGTGAATCCCAAGAAAGAACAACCTCAATCTTCACTAGATCCACCACAAATCCAACCTACGAGATAACATGTACCAGAAAGTGAACCTCTCGGATCCAGAACTGGCACTTCGAGAGCTTACTATAAAGCTGGTGCTCTCGAAGTGTGTCCAAAACTATCTACATATGATAGGCATGCTCCTCCTCCATCGCTGAGTATATCAGGATTTCGTCGATGAATAATACCACAAAACAATCAAGGTATGGCTGGAAGATACCTTTCATGAGTCCCATGAACACTGCTGGGGTGTTGGTCACACCAAATGACATAACTAAGAACTCATAGTGGCCATATCGACATCTGAAGGCCGTCTTCTACACATCCTTGTCTCATACCCTGAGTTGGTGATACCCTGATCCAAGGTCTAACTTTGAAAACCAATATTCTCCCTTTAGCTAATCAAAGAGATCGTCAATACTCGGTAGTGGTTACTTGTTCTTCACGGTCACCTGGTTCAGGCACCAATAGTCTACACAGAGTCTCAAACTCCCATCCGCCTTCTTGGAGAAAAAAATCAGGGCTGCCCAAGGGGAAACACTGAGCCTAATGAACCCCTTGCTCTGCAAGTCCTCTAGATATACCCGCATATCTCAACGATCCGTGGGATCCATCCGATATTCTGAAGTAGATATCGGTGCTGTCTCGGGGTACAAGTCGTTGTAAAAGTCCACCTCTATGTGAGGAGGTCGACCCAAAACATCATCAGGAAAAGCATCAGTGTACTGGTCCACCACTACAGGATAGCTCGGACTTTCAACATCAACTACTCTGAGGGTAAGGCTAGCCAACCGATGTGTGATCGGCTGTACCCTTCTCTGTGTAAGTCCATCCTGCGCTGCAAAGGTTCCCTTCTGGTTGGTGAAGGAAAACCTGTTCCCATCCATGCAGACACACCGCACTTTGCACATAATATAGTCAATCTGAGTATGGACTATGGATAACCAGTCCATACCCAAGATGACGTTGTAAGGCCTCGATGCCACTACTAGAATATCCCAATTGAAGATCTTGCCTCCTAGAGTAAGCTCACACTACCAGCACCAGTGCGTAATTGTCGAATCTGCTCCTGTATGAGTCTCTAGCCGTAAGGATCAAGCCAACAGCTCCACTGGAATCTTCGAGCTCCGAATGAGGGTCATGGAAATAAAAGAGTGACTGACACCTATGTTTATAAGTACTAAAGTGAGGGTAAAGTAGATACAGATCATACCTTGTATCATCTTCGGAGTGCCATGATCGTAGGCCTCAGCTGCCAGGAGTTGAGCTCGTCCCTATCCACCTACTCCCTGTGGTCAGGGTGGACCTCCTGGTGGTAGTGGTGGTGGTAGAACCTCAAATCGCCACCCATCGCCTACTACACGGCCTGCTCCTATGCCACGTCCACCTTCTGCATGTGGGCCTCCTCGATCGAATCTCCACCTCTACCCATATGGTCCTTCGATCATCTGCTGGTCATCTGTACGGTGGGTTGGGCAGTCGCATTCCATGTGACCCTTCCCGCCACACGAGTAATAATTCATAATCCTCACCTTTCCTGCTCTACCTCAAGATCCCCGCACCACCAAACGTGTATCCTGCGGTCTCCCACCTATTGGTATGGTCCTCTTGGACCTCTTCGTCATCCATCTACTGCCATATGCCGATGACTCTGCTACGTGTCGTCCGGTGGTGGGTCTCGCTACTGGTGACTACTCAGCAAGGAAGCTCTCCACTAAGATTGCTTTCTCTAACACCCCTTCCTATGTTGGGATGCTGAGATATACCATCAAATCTCTAATCTCCCATATGATCCCCTATTCAAAGGTCTGGGCCCTGAAGAAATGGTCCCGCACCATATTAGTGGAGTAACATGAGAGGTCGGTGAACCTCACTGAATACTGAGCCACGATCATGCTACCCTACTGTAAGTGGAGAAGCTCTTGTATACGCACTGAGCGTAAGGTCACTGGGATAAAATCTTCCCTAAAAAGGCTATCGAAGTACTCCTAGATGAGAGTTACCTCTTCATGAACCTAGAGAATCAAGCTCCACCATCTTCCCGCTGCTTCCTAAAGAAGACTGGTGGTAAGGATCACCATGAGATCAGCTGGTGTCCCTACTAGACATAAAACTCTAACAACGACCTCCATCTAGTCCTAAGCCGCCTGTGGATCTGTCTCACCCCGGAACCCTGGTGGCCTCTGGCATTGGAACTCGTGAAACACACTCAAGCGGTGTGCACCCTCTATGGCTGGGGCTAGTTGTATTAGCTGCCCAACGAGTAGTGGTACTGCTGGTACACCACCCGATGGTACAACTGCCATAAGAAGGGCCCTGCACTGAAGTCTCATCGCTTGGTGGGCTATCATCACATATTCTAACTAGAACCTTGGATGGCTATCTGCATGGAGGCAACCTAAAAAGAAACAGGAGTACCACGACCATTAAGTTTATACCCAGTGAGTTAACTTAAAGAGATCCCATATAAAAATTTTCAAAAACACATATGTAATCAATGTTTTCATGCACTGGGTCAGAAATCAGAATTCAGGGTCCTGGTGTATGGATACGTCGGTTGCTGCTCCAACACTAGACTCCCCGAACTGAAAACCACACTCATAACACTTAACACTGTTACTTCACATAAAATATCAGAGTCCTAGTTCTCCGGTACAACTGAACTCCTCTGATACCACTTTGTCACGACCCATCCCCAGGGATTGTGCCGTGACTACCCCAAGCCTGCCTTCCATAGGCCATGGGATGATGACGAGAATCGAAAGGCATACTCCCTAAAACGAGAAGGCATTGCCTTTAATCCTGTACAAACATACAGTCCAAGAACATGATAAGAACAAACTGTGAAGTAAACTGCTGTAGTAAAAGAGTGAAGAAAGTAAAAGGGGCCAGAATATAAGCCCAACTGTAAAGGTACAAGTACAACTAATAATACAATACAACTAAAAGAAAAAGGAAACCAACTATTGGGTTATCCCCCAAGGATCCTACCTGAAGGGTAGGTACAGATCATCTCCTCAGCACACCACGTCCGCCCATCTCCTCCACGTACCGCCTAGTCCTGGATCCCTCAAACCTTAGCCCAACTGCTCGTCATCTGCACAAGACACAACAAGGTGTGGGCGTAGCCTGTGCAGGGGTGAGTATAAGGATACTCAGTAGGGACCCCGAGACCCCCGAAGGTCTCTCAGAATTCCACAAGGAAAACCAAAAAGCATGATATCGATCACAAATCAAAAAGCAATAAATAGAGATCAATTAGAGTCTCATCTCAAACTAGGTATACAACTATGAGAAACAAGATTATGATGCTAATCAACATAAGATCTCTATGAATGCTGATAGCCAGCCATAGATTCTCTAGGGATAGGAACAAGTAACATTCCCAGTCACAATGTCGAACACCTAGGTTGCTGGAGAACTACACCTCTAACAAGTATAGTGGGCCTTCCGTGTCACACAGAGGCACTTCCCACTAACCTTGGACTGCTGAGGTACTCCTCCTGTCGAGTACCGTGGGTCTTCCACGTCACACAGAGGCGCTCCCCACCGTGGGTCTGTCAGGTCACACAGAGGTGCTCCCCCTCGTGGCTTATTGAGGTACTCCTCCTGTCGAGTACCATGGGTCTGCCACGTCACACATAGGTTCTCCCCACCGTGGTTTTACCACGTCACACAGAGGCGCTCTCCACTAGGCCTGTCGAGTCACTCCGAGTCGAAATGGGCAGCAGTCGTCAAGTCTCAGCCAGACGCAAGTTTCCGTACGTAGCGCACTTGGGAGAACCACTCCCCAAGACATCATTCATACCTCAAACACCTGGAAGTCCCACTAAGAAGTATCCCAAAGGTCCGTCACATCATAAGGGACCCAACACAATAGACGATGCGTCAATCGGGTGCCCGATCTATAAGTTATTAGCATTTCCACTCTGAGGGCCCGGTTGGATTCGAGGTTCGATCCAACCCGGCCATACTCCAAATTTTTCCAAAACTCAATTGGAGTATTACTAAAGGACCATCTCGGTCCAAGTATTCCGGTGCTATAGACGGTTCGACAAGAGGACACCCGGTTCTCAAGTTATAGCCAAAAAGGAGAAACTGGGTCCGGATGGGACTGGGTCCAGTCTGACCCAGTCAGACCGACCCAACCCGACCCGGCCTAGGCTGACCCGACCCGATTCGGGTCGACCCAGCCTGACCCAAGTCTGGCTCGGATGGCCGGGGCCTTGGCGGGCCTGGCCTGCTGGGTCGAGTTCTGGCCCGACCCACGTACGGGGCGGCCCGGCCCGGCTCGCTGGCGCAACCCGGTGGCGCGGGCCGCTGGGCATGCACTACCACAAAACTGGGCAAGGCAGGCGCCTGCCTTTATCTGCACTAACGGAAAAGTGCTGATAAATGGTTAGGCCTTTATCAGCGCTAAAAAAGGGCTGATAAATGGAACCTTTATCAGCACTAAAACAAGTGCTGATAAAGGTGTACCCTTTATCAACGCTTTTTTTAGCACTGATAAAGGGTGCATTTATCAGCGCTTTAAATATCCCTTTATCAACCCTTTTCTTAGTACTGATAAATGTTAAATTTATCAGCGCTTTTCTTAAAGATGATAATATTTATTGTATACATTAAATAAAAAACACATGTTATAACTAAATATATATATATATAATTAAATAATTATAAGATTAATAATAAATATATTTATAAGATTTATAAGATTTATAAGATTTATTAATTCATTATATTTATTATATTTATTAATTCATTATATTTAATATATATATTTATTATATTTTTTTATATTTAATGTATTTGTTTTATTTATAAATATATAATACATTTTAATATATATGTATAATTAAAATTATTGAATATATATGTGTTTTCCAATGAATTGGGGTCAATGAATGTATCATACATGCGTATATATATGTGCATGAATAATGTTCATTTATAGATTATAATTACATATCACGTTGATGTGTTATTGATTTATAATTCATTATGTTACCCATATAATATATATGTTATAAAAAATGTACACTTATAATTAAAATTAAATTATATTTAAAAAATAAATATATATATTATTATATTTTCAATGATATATATATAAATATACCTTTCAAATAATTTTATAAGTATAAATAGAGATATATTTATTTAGAGTTATAATTATTAATAAATATATATATTTATCATAAATATCATTTTAAATAAATATATAATAATATAAAGAAATTATTAAATTTATACATTTATCAGCGCTTTTATTAGCACTGATAACGAGTGTCTTTATCAGCGCTAAAACGAAAGGCGCTGATAAAGTCACCCTTTATCAGCATTACAAAAGCGCTGATAAAGTCCAACTTTTATCAGCACTAAAAAAGCACTGATAAAGGGGGTATTTATCAGCGCTTTTCATTTTAGTGGTGATAAAGACCACCTTTATCACCAATTTTTACTAGCACTAATAAAGGTCCACGCGAGATTTACAAAATCCACTGGGTCCTCCTCCTCCTCCCCACACCCTGTCAAGCTTTCGCAGAAGCCCTACCCTGCACCTCTGCCTCCTCTCTGCCGCTGCCTCCTTTCCGCTGCAGCCGCCGCCTCCTTCTCCTTCTCCTCCGCCGCAGCTGCTGCCTCCTCCTCCCCCTCCGGTGCCTACTTCTTCTCCTCCTCCACTGCGGATCCTCCTCCTCCTCCTCCTCCACCGTAGTCTCCTCCTCCTCCTCCTCCTCCTCCACCAGCACCTCCTCCTCCACCGCGACCACCACCACCACCTCCTCCACCAGCGCCTCCTCCTCCTCCTCCTCCTCCTCTGCCTACTCCGCTGCCTCCTCTCCACCGCGGCTCCTCCTGCTCCTCATTCTCCACCGCGACCTCCTCCTCCTCTTCCTCCACTGACGCCTCCTCCTCCTCCTCCTCCTCCTCCACCTACTCCGCTGCCTCCGCTGCCTTCCGCTGCCTCCGAGCTGCCTCCATGCTGCCTCCAATGCCTCCGTTGCCTCCGCTGTCAACACCTCCTCCTCCTCCGCCACCGGGTCCTCCTCATTAAGGTGAGTAAAATTGAATTTTCATGAATTAATTATGTTTGCATTTATTGTCAATATTGAGATTAATTATGATTTGTCATGATTCTTGTGTGTGATGCTTGTGTGTGTGACACATGTATATGTGGTTGGTTACTTGTTTGATCTTGATTAGCTCTCCCCACTTATGGTGGGTCTCACCATCACATCACATAAAAAACAATTTGAGGAGGAAATATCTATAGACAACCTCTCACAAAACTACTCCAAACCAATACTAAGTGACCCCCATTTCTATATCTCACATCATATTATCATATAAAAAATGATCTAAGGAGGGAATCACAATATCCAACCTCTATCACAAGTCAAAATGCAGCATCAATAGGTGGATCCCATGAAAGTCACACACCAATCCCCTTTGACCAATGACTTCTCACTCAAAGTAGGGTTCTACCAACACCTTATCACTTAAATAAAGGCCATCCATCTTGTCTCATTCCAAAAAACATATAAATAGTAATCTAAGGAGGGTATCTAGATATCCAACCTCTCGTACTAGCTAAACCACATCATCAATAGGTGGTCCCCATGGATGATCATACTTCAACTATGTGAAATTAATATGAAGTCCCAATCTCTTAGTTGGTATGACCATAAATGATAAAAGTCACCATCCATTTAGCCTTGCATAATAATCTCCTTAAAATCATCTTGGTTATACATGAAAATTATTCCCAACCTATCAACATTCTAATTCCCCATATAAGGGAATCTAATAGGTTCTATAAACCTAACCCATATCTACTCATTGATACCAACACACACTCATCTCTACATGGTAATGTCACAACCCACATGCTATACTTGATTCAGGCCTCGATAGTCTAGTATATATCATCTTCTAATTCCCACATTAAAACTCATTAAAACTAAATAATGACTATCCTAAGAAACTCACACTAAGATCCTTGGATACCCTATGCTAAGTCATCCAGAATATTACCATGACCCTCACTTAGGTACCATATCATATCTCCCCTTGGAGATCTCTTAATCCAATTATAAGGAGGAAATTCTCTATGTCACACTTCACCAATCCCTATATGGAATATCCTACTCATCACACACACCATGACTCTAATATATCCTTAAGAGGGTGTTCCTCATCATACGTGAGATATAAAACTATATGATCCATCTTCTTTAGGCCTAATAATCTAATACCTACTCAAATAGACTTAGAAAACATAACTAGGCTATAAAAATACCATACCAAATCCGATCCACTCATAAACACAACTCCTCCATGGAGACATAATCTCTGGATGATCACAAAATCACAAACATTCAATAGAACCCTCACTCTATCTCTTGGTGGATCAAAAACACCCTATTTATTTACCTTGGTTGCTCTTGATTTCTATCCCTTTCACTGGAACACATATGCTCATGCATGAATGCACAATCATGCATAAATTGGTACATGGTTTTGTATTATAGGGTCCACCTACCTCAAAAAATGGAGTAACCCCCTCACCAAGATCAACTCATCCTCAACCAAGACTATAAATGCCTTATCTAATCGTGTACTAATGATTGAGACCCAATCTCAAGGCACAATTCCCAAATAATTAATTATAGAAACTTATAATTAATTATTCACCTTAATATAATTAGGAATAATATTTCAAAAACTCACTGGGAAACACAAAACCACCTAAACCACACAAAACATGTTGCATTCATCATACGAGGATAACCTCTAGCCAATACAAAAAAAATCTACATCATCTGAATTGATTTGAAGATGATATAGTGAAACCATCACACAAATCCTAGTTAAAATCATCCCAAATCATATGGAAATAAAGGATAATATTAATGGAGGAAGTATGAGGGAATAACTCACTAACACACTATAAAAAACTCCCAAGAACCACCCCTCATTAGGGGGGATCGAAGAGAGGAAGAGAATGGATGAATCCAAAGAACCACCCAAGATTTTCTATTAATGAGAACACCCCAACCATTTTTGAATTATCTAGTTTTTTATCTAAATTATAATCATATTCCTTCTCCCCTAACCTATATACCCATCCTATGGATTTCAAATAGGATGAATATAAATAAAGAATGGATGAATGCCAATCAGTTGGAAAAAGAGTACGAAGAATGTGTGAAAGAGTTCATCAAGTTTGCAAAATATCATGCATGTGACCCTTCTCAAATCCTAGGTCTGTGTTTACGCTATTGTTATTCAAAACAAATTAGTCCAGAGGAGTTGGAAGAACAATTGATTTTTCACAGAATAGATCATATTTATACATGATGGAATAAACATGGGGAAACAATGAATGTAGGTAGTGGCTGGGATAACACTGCGTTTTATGGATCATCTGATATGATTACAAACATGAACAATGAAGATGACCGTATGGAGGATGTGATTACAGATGTGAATTATTATGAAGATCGTATTGAGGAAATGAAAAGGACCGTCGAAGTTGATCTTCGTGATTTCCCAAAATTGTTTGAGAAGTTAAAAAGTTGTGCAAAGACGCCATTGTATGCTAGTTGCACTAAATATACAGCATTGTCAGCCGTACTGAAGCTGTATAATTTGAAAGCAGACAATGGGTGGAGTGACGCCAGTTTTATGAAACTACTTTCTCTCCTGAATGAAATGCTCCCATAAGAAAATGAGCTCCCGAGCCGAACATATGACGCCAAACGAATGCTATGCTCGATGGGTATGATCTCTGAAAGAATACACGCCTGCCCGAATGACTGTATAATGTTTCTCAAGGACCACAAATCACTTAAAGAATTCCCAAAGTGTGGTTATTCTTGATACAAGAAATATGAATCTAATCCTACTAAAGTTGTATGGTACTTTCCAATAATTCCAAGGTTTAGGCGCCTATATGGAAGTGAGGAGACTGCAGGATAATTGACATGGCATGCAGATACAAGAATTAAAGATGGGATACTACGTCACCCGACATAATCTCCTCAGTGGAAGATAATTGATCATGAGTATCTAGAATTTGGAAAGGAGTCGAGAAACCTCCGTCTTGCGTTATCTACAGATGGAGTGAACCTGTTTGGTTTTGAAAGCAACAGTCACAGTACATGGCCGGTTATGTTGGTAAATTATAACTTCCCACCGTGGTTATGCATGAAATGAAAATACATCATGTTATCTACTCTTATATCTGTACCAAAACAACCGGGTAATGATATTGATGTTTATTTAGCTCCATTGATTGGAGATTTGAAATTATTGTGGGATTCAGGTGTTACATTGTATGATGATTACAGAAAGGAAGATTTCACTTTGAGAGACATGTTTTACGAGATGATAAATGACTTTCCTTATGGAAATTTTTCAGGATATATCATTAAAGGAACTCAAGGGTGCCCCGTTTGCGAACAATGTACACAATCAATTAGGTTGAAACATTCATTAAAAACCGCATTTCTAGGACATCACAAATTTCTACCCCGACGACATAAATACTGTTCTTTGACGACATAATTCGATGGAAGTTCAGAAGAACGTACAACACCATCTCCACTAATAGGAGATCAATTGTTTGAGAAAGTTAAAAATGTGGAAACTACTTTTGGTAAACCGGCTTCGAAAAACCTTACAAAAATAGGTTGAAAAAAGAGATCAGTTTTTTTGAATTAAAATACTAGAATTGTCTATATGTCAAACATTTTCTTTATGTTATTCATGTAGAAAAAAATGTATTTGATAGTGTCATCGGCATGTTTCTAAATACATCTGGCAAAACAAAAGATGGAATTAAGGCTAGGTTAGACATGGTTGAGATGAGAATACGAGAAGATTTGGCACCAACGAAGGGTAAAAAATGAACATTTCTTCCTCCTGCTTCTTACACTCTTTCCAGGTAGGAGAGATATCATTTTTGAAACTTCTTGAATGACGTAAAGGTTCCAGAGGTGTATTCATCAAATATCAGGAACCCCGTGTCAATGAGAGACTTGAAGTTAAAAGGTCTGAAATCACATTACTGCCATTTTTTGATGCAAGATCTCATTCCTATTGCTTTACATTGCATTTTTCCCAAGAATGTACACCATAAATTAATGAAAATTTGTTTCTTCTTCAAATCTATATGCAAAAAAGTTATAGACCCAACGAAATTTCCAACTATGGAAAGAGAAATTTTCTTCATATTATGTGAATTAGAAATTTTCTTTCCGCCTTCATTTTTTGATATGATGGTTCATTTGATGGTCCACTTGGTGATAGAGATTCAACTATGTGGTCCTGTACATTACAGATGGATGTACCCCATTGAACGGTATATGAATATTTTGAAAGGGTATGTCAAAAATTGAAGTCGACCAGAAGGTTGTATTATAGAGCAATATATTGTTGAGGAAGCCGTTGAATTTTGTATCGAATACCTGTCTAGTGTGGAAAGAATTGGCCTAATGAAATCTCATCACACTGGGCGGCTTGAGGGTGAAGGAATTTCTGGAAGACAGGTTGTCACAATCAATATTATAGATCGGGAGCAGGCCCACCTTTATGTTTTGTATAACAGTTTCAACGTTGACCCATATGTTGAAATTCACAAAGAAATTATTAGACATTTGAATCCATCTAGGGATGAAAAATAGATATCAGATACACATAATAAATAGTTTATAGGATGGTTTCAGGACCATATTTTTAACAATTCAGATGAAAATACAGAGTCAATTTCAGAACGACTTCGATGGATAGCCAGAGGATCAAGTTTGTATGTATTATCTTACAATGATTATGTAGTTAATGGTTATACATTTTATACTAACGAACATTATGGAGATAGTACCATGTAGAATAGTTGGGTTACACTTGTGGCTGAAGCGATGCATGTTTCCGGTGCTAAGGACAGAAATCCAATTTATGTGAATATGTCATACTTCGGCATCATCAACCAAATATGGGAGTTGGATTATATGGAATTCCAAGTTCTTATTTTTCAATGAAAGCGGGTTGATAACAAGAGTGATATTAAAATAGATGAATTGGGATTCGTGAAAGTTGATTTCAGTAAGGAAGGGGAAAAAGACGAACCGTTTATAATGGAATCACAAGCAGTGAAAGTATTTTATATTCCAGATCCCGCAAACCGAAACTGGTCAATTGTTCTGTTATCGACCAAAACAGCTGAAGGGTCAGATTAAAATTCAATGGAGGATGGCCCTTTCATTGGGAAATTTTAATCATTTCGCAGTGGTCACAATGTAGACGATGTTTTGAATGTCAGAGGAGACCATAATGAAGGTATATGGATAGTCGATAGAGGGGTAAAATCCTTTCAGCCTTTAAAAAAAGAGAGTTCAATAATCATGTTATTTTTTTATTGTAATATAAACTATGTTACATTATGTTATTATCTGTTCGCTGCTGCTTTTAAGTGATCTAAATTAGATGTTAAACCACTTCTGCAGATAATTACTTCTGCACCTACTGATGCACCCAATCTTGGGACACAACAGGTCTCTCAACCTGTTGCAGCTAATCCCACTACTGAGGTACAACAAGTCTCTCAACCTATTGAAGCTGGTCCCACTACTGAGGTATAACAAGTTTCTCAACCTATTTCTGCTGGTCCCACTGCCGATGATAGCGCTTAGGAGGAACATAATGATGATGCAAAAACTGAGGAAATGGTAGGCAATGAAACCCTGACGGCACAAAAAAAAACAGGTGCACCGTAGTTTGACAGTTTTAGCCAAAATCCTTAAGAAAAAAGCAAAAGACATCAAATATGAGGTGGGATGGAATAAGCGAGGACAGAATGTAAACCCCAACAAAGACATGTTTAGTATCTACATTGGAATCGTCACTCAGAAACGTGTGCCGATTGATGTAGAGTCGTGGCACCATGTTGTCAGCGGGCTAAAACATTAATGTGGGAAGAGATTACGGTAACATTATGATATCATTTATTTAATTTATTAAAATAAAATAAAGTAAAATACTGAAATATTGACTTACTCTTCATCATCTCTTGTAGAGTGCATTTATAGTAGATGTATCGCACAAAGAATATGTATTAAGACTGGTAGGAAGGGTTCATAGAGGATTTCACACCATTTTAACGAAACATCATCTGAAAGATTCTGAAGGGAAAATCAAGTCGCACCCACCTCCTCTTTATGCACACTTGATATCCCAAGGAGTGTGGGATGAGTTTTGCAACCGTCGTGTGGAGCAGACTTTTCAGGTACATTGTGTTTGGTTACACGTTGTTTAACGTTTCTTGTATTCATCACTTTGATAGAATTTTTTTTATTTATGAAACAATAACTGAGTGCTGAAAATAAAGAATGGGCAACAAAACCAGCGTACCCCTACTGTAAAGCAAGGCTGGGGTACGCTTCAATTGAAAAACAATTGGTACATATTTTAAAAGTACTGTAATACTTTTACGTGACATAAAAAAACACTGTAACCATGTTTCTCTGTTTATATACAGATTGATGAATCAAAATCCCAAGCCACTTCCATCCCACACCATGTGCTATGGAAGGAGGCTCGAGTTAATAAAGAGGGGAAACTGGTAGATGAAAACACCCAAAAAGTGTGGGAAACATGTGTAAGTATGACATAATATAATTTTTTTTCTTTAAATCACTATTACATAATGATGATTAATTATTTTTCCATATTTTCTATTTGACATAGTCACAAGAATCAACAACACCCACACCGGATGCAGACATACTTTCAGTGGCCTTGAAACAGCTAGAACAGTATGGTCACGTCAGAGGTGTGAGTTTTGGGGTGACACCCCGGAAGTATTTTCAGAAAAAAACAAGAGAATGAACAAACTAAAGAAATTAAAATGATGAGATATAGAGTAACTAACCTTGAAGAAATAATTTAAAGTCAGGGAGAGTTGATAACTACTTTGATGGGGGAGAGGTGAAGAGAACAAACAACTCAAGAACAACCCGCGTGAGAAGATCCCGCCCCACCCCCACTAGCTTTGAGGCGAGCCATTCCCCTGAAAGACCTGACTTAACCAAGGTAATAAATGTTCTAATATTTGTTTATGTGAAATTTGAATCACATAGACACTGATACCTTTCTTGTAATGATATTCTACAGGGTAAAAATGACTGTAATTTATATCTATCAACTCCCACCCATCGCCTTGTAGCAAGAGATATGGTGTTCAAAATGCAGAATGACATGCTACACTCTGACCACTTCCAACCGGTCATGTCAAAGTGTTGATTAACGTAGCTCATGAGCCGAGCACTGAGCTACCCATGCCAAATGATGATGACGACATTCATACGGTGGAAAAAGCTATTGGAACATTCGTTGCATGGCTGTTGAATCTTGTAAAAAAACATGTCGACCAGGAGGTATTCATTTCCATTTCATTTTTCAAGAAGAACCTTTAAAATTAAATTAGAAAAGGGATGAAATGATGAATGTAATTATAGAAGGACAAAATGGAGGAGCTAAAACGAAAGAGTGGCTCAAAAGGATCAACCAACTGATTAAAACGATCTAGTGAGAGCACCTTCACCCCTCCCGTTCTATATCCACATTTAATATCATTGCAAGCTCATGTGGATACAAAAATGAAAGGTGAAAAAAGTCACACAATTGTTTGTGAAAAAGATATGTACGGAGAGGAAACATTAGATTTCGTTAGTGCTAACTCTATAGCTGAAATCATCATATACGACTGGCTAGGCGCCTCAGTTATAAATGTATACATGAGGTATGCTTTCATGATTTGATTTTACAGAAGATGATATACTATGATAATTATGGATAAATACATTTCATATTTTTCAGAGGCATATATATGAAAAACAATTGAAAGGATTTTCCCATGAATACAAATTTGGACTCGTTAGTCCTCACACCATTTCTACAGAATGATAAGAAATAGATTCGGTTTTTTAGGCTGAATTAATGTCAAGCCTGCTCAAAACGTTTCAATACAGAATTACGAATGGCAGAATCTTTTTAATACCAACATTGAAGGGGTAAAGCTCTACATTTTAATCATATAAATTATATTTTCATTTCTATCAGTACTTATTCCTTTTTTTTTGTTTTTAGGAAACATTGGATGCTCATTGCAGTCAATTTGGATACTCCAAATATTTATTTTCTAGATTCACTGCATGGATATCCAACAAACCGACCACACATGATGGCGATTGTCAATTCGTAATACACTAGATCCAAAATTTTAGAACTAAATATCTAGTTATATAATTTATATTATCTTTTAATGAGGATTCTGTTATGATATGGTGGTGTATGAATATCGTCTAAAGGTTGGAATGAATCCAGGGCCTAAGGATGACAAGGCGCACAAGATCTAAAAATGGAAAAGTATCAGGGTATATATAATTATATTTCACTATCCAAATACATATCAAAACAGATTAATTATTTTTCTTGATGTTTCTGTAGTGTCCGAAACAAACAAATGACAAGGACTGCGATTATTATGTTTGTAAATTTATAAAAGAGATCATATTTCATGAACAAACTAGAATCACTAAATATGTATTTTTGAAAATAATTACTACTTCATTTAAAATAATTATTAATCCTTTATGTATTTATATTTTTTCAGTACTACTATGACTGTCACAAAAACTCATATTCAGAAGATGGTATAGATGTGTTTAGAAATGAATGGGCTGCGTACCTGATGGAAGAATATAAAAAAATAGGACAATGAAGGTGAATTACTACTACTTATGTTATCTTTATATGATCACTTATATCTCTATTGTTTAAAATTATTGAGAATCTATGATCACCCTTTCTTATGTTTCATATCCTTAGATTATGAAGAATGGTTTTAGAAATGATTTGAGTTTCTAGTAAAGAATAACTTAATGAGAGACTCTTATGAACTACTAACAAACATAATACTGATCAAACACATTTTTATTGTTTTGATACATTAGGACAATGATCCATGAGTCATTTGTGACGTGTATTAATCAACCACACCTCAATCCAACGCACGGTGTGACTGGTATGGCTAAAAGTGTCTGATATCAGTTTGAAATTGACATAAACATTAGAAAACAACACAAGTGACATACAGAATACCGAGAAAAAACATTCAGATTGTTTTGATACTATAGGAAAACGATACATGAGTCATTTTTTACGTGTACGAATCGACCACACCTCAATCCAATGCACAGCATGACCGGTATGGCTAAAAGTGTTTGATATCAGTTTGAAATTGACATAAATTTTAGAAAACAACAAAAGTGACATACGGAATATCGAGAAAACACATTAGGATTTTTTTGATACTTTATTAAAATTATCCATGAGTCATTTTTGATGTGTAAGAATCGACCGCACCTCAATCCGATGCACGGTGTGACCGGTATGGCTAAAAGTGTCTGATATCAGTTTCAAATTGACATAAACTTTAGAAAACAACACTACTGACATACGGAATACCGATAAAGCGCATTCTGAATGTTTTGATACTTTAGAAAAATGATCCACGAGTCATTTGTGACGTGTACGAATCGACCTTACCTCAATCCGATGCATGGTGTGACCGGTATGGCTAAAAGTGTCTAATATCAGTTTGAAATTGACATAAACTTTAGAAAAAAACACAAGTGACATACAAAATACTGAGAAAACGCATTCGGGTTGTTTTGATACTTTATTAAAACAATCCATGAGTCATTTTTGACATGTACGAATAGACCGCGCCTCAATCTGATGCACGGTGTGATCGGTATGGCTAAAAGTGTCTGATATCAGTTTGAAATTGACATAAACTTTAGAAAAAAACACAAGTGACATACAGAATACTAAGAAAACACATTCAGATTGTTTTGATACTTTAGGAAAATGATCCATGAGTCATTTTTGACGTGTAAGAATTGACCGCACCCTAATCCGATGCACGGTGTGACCGGTATGGCTAAAAGTGTCTGATATCAGTTTGAAATTGACATTAACTTTAGAAAACAACACTACTGACATATGAAAAACCAATAAAAAGCATTCAGATTGTTTTGATACTTTAGGATAATGACCCATGAGTCATTTTTGGCATGTACGAATCGACCACACATCAATCTGACGCACGGTGTGACCGGTATGGCTAAAAGTGTCTGATATCAGATTCAAATTGACATTAACTTTAGGAAACAACACAAGTGACATACGGAAAACTGAGCAAACACATTTGGATTGTTTTGATACTTTAGTAAAATGATCCATGAGTCATTTTTGACGTGTAAGAATCGACCTCACCTCAATTTGATGCACGGTGTGACTGGTATGGCTAAAAGTGTCTGATATCAGTTTGAAATTGACATAAACTTTAGAAAACAACACTACTGACATACGGAATACTAAGAAACACGTTCGGATTATTTTGATACTTTATGAAAACAATCCATGAGTCATTTGTGATGTGTACGAATTGACCACACCTCAATCTGATGCATGGTGTGACCGGTATGGCTAAAAGTCTTTGATATCAGTTTCAAGTTGACATAAACTTTAGAAAACAACACAAGTAACATATAGAAACCTTAGCAAACACATTCGTATTATTTTGATACTTTAGTAAAACGATTCATGAGTCATTTTTGACATTTACTAATCGACATCACCTCAATCCGATGCATGGTGTGAATGGTATGGCTAATAGTGCCTCATATCAGTTTCAAATTGACATAAACTTTAGAAAAAAACACTACTGACATACAGAATACCAAGAAAATGCATTTGGATTGTTTTGATACTTTAGGAAAATGATCCAGGAGTCATTTGTGACGTGTACGAATTGAACACACCTCAATCCAAAGCATGGTGTGACCGGTATGGCTAAAAATGTCTGATATCAGTTTGAAATTGACATAAACTTTAGAAAAAAACACTACTGACATACGGAAAACTGAGAAAATGCATTCAGATTGTTTTATTACTTAAGGAAAACGATCCATGAGTCATTTTTGATGTGTAAAAATCAACTGCACCTCAATTTGAAGCATGGTGTGATTGGTATGGCTAAAATTGTCTGATATTAGTTTGAAATTGACATTAATTTTAGAAAAAAACACAAGTGACAAAAAAAATACCAAGAAAATGCATTCGGATTGTTTTGATACAATAGTAAAATGATCCATGAGTCATTTTTGACGTTTATGAATTGACCACACCTCAATCCGACGCACGGTGTGACCGGTATGGCTAAAAGTGTCTGATATCAGTTTAAAATTGACATTAACTTTAGAAAACAACACTACTGACATACGAAAAACCAAGAAAAGATGTTCAGATTGTTTTGATACTTTAGAAAAACGATCCATGAGTCATTTTTGGCATGTACAAATCGACCGCACCTCAATCAAACGCATGGTGTGACCGGTATGGATAAAAGTGTCTGATATCAGATTCAAATTGACATTAACTTTTGAAAACAACACAAGTGACATACGAAATACTGAGAAAACGCATTCGGATTGTTTTGATAATTTAGTACAGCGATCCATGAGTCATTTTGATATGTAAGAATTGACCTAACCTAAATACGACACATGATGTGACCGGTATGGATAAAAGTGTCTGATATCAGTTTGAAATTGACATAAACTTTAGAAAAAAAGACTACTGACAAATGGAAAACCAAGAAAACACGTTCAGATTATTTTGATACTTTAGGACAACGATCCATGAGTCATTTTGGATGTTTACGAATTGACCGCACCTCAATCCAATGCACGGTGTGAACGGTATTACTAAAAGTGTCTGACATCAGTTTCAAATTGACATAAACTTTAGAAAACAACACAAGTAACATACAGAAAACCGAGCAAACACGTTCGGATTGTTTTGATACTTTAGGAAAACGATCCATGAGTCATTTGTGATTTGTATGAATCAACCGCACCTAAATCGAACACACGGTGTGACCGTTATGGCTAAAAGTGTCTGATATCAGTTTCAAAATGACATAAACTTTAGAAAATAACACTACTGACATACGAAATACCGAGAAAAAGCGTTCGGATTGTTTTTATACTTTAGGAAAATGATCCATGAGTCATTTTTGATTTGTACGAATTGAGATCACCTCAATCCGATGCACGGTGTGATCGGTATGGATAAAAGTGTCTGATATCAGTTTGAAATTTACATAAACTTTATAAAACAACACTACTGACATACGAAAAACCAAGAAAATGCGTTAGTATTGTTTTGATACATTAGGAAAACAATCCATGAGTAATTTGTGACGTATAAGAATCAACAAAACCTCAATCCGAAGCACGGTGTGACTGGTATGGAAAAAATTGTCTAATATCAGTTTGAAATTGACATTAACTTTAGAAAACAACACAAGTGACATACAGAATACCGAGCAAACGCATTCAGATTGTTTTTATACTTTAGGAAAATGATCTATGAGTCATTTGTGACGTGTAAAAATTGACTACACCTCAATCCGACGAATGGTGTGACCGGTATGGCTAAAAGTGTCTGATATCAGTTTGAAATTGACATTAACTTTAGAAAACAACACTACTGAAATACGAAAAACCGAGAAAACGCATTCGGATTGTTTTGATACTTTAGGACAACGATCCATGAGTTATTTTTGGAATGTAAGAATCGACCGAACCTCAATAAGACGCACAGTGTGACCGATATGGATAAAAGTTTATGATATCAGTTTCAAATTGACATAAACTTTAGAAAAATATATTGATTTTACATTATTTCCTTTCATTGTTATTAGAATGAAAACATTTGAGTTTATCATTTTCATATTTTATTTTCACATTTCCATATTAATTTATTCGTTCATATTAATGTTTTAATTTATTTCATTATTGTATTACTAACATAATCTTTGTTTTCTTATATAGGTGAATTTTTTTCCTTGAGTTCAGATGCTTTGTTCGGCAACAAATACCGTGGACAACAATTTTTGAGAGCGGATCACGGATATCAAAGGATGAAACATTAATGTTTATAACTTTTTTTGGATAATTGTAATTGTAACCATATAAAACATTGTTTGAAATGTATATAGCAGTGTGTTTTTTTTGTATTCATGATGTTAAGTAAATGTATATAGAATTGTTTGTCAAAATATTGTGTGTGGGTGTTATTTTGTGCTGGTGTGAAGGTGCCATTTTGTGAAGGTATACTGGTTTGTGTAGGTGTGTAGGTGTGTAGGTGCTGGTTGTGCAGGTGCAGAGGAAGGTGCCTTTATCAGCACTTTTTTGAGCGCTGATAAAGGACACATTTGACAAAGCTAAAAGAGCGCTAATAAAGGGCCCTATTATCAGCGCTCAAGGTAGAGCTGATAAAGGCACCCCTTTATCAGTGCTAGAAAAGCACTGTTAATTCCCCCCTTTATCTACTTCGACATTAACATCACTTTTCTAGCGCTGTTAATGTCGGTTTTTAGCGCTGATAAAAGGAAAAGTTGTAGTAGTGATGGCCTGCTGGCGCGACTTGGTGGTGCAGTGTGCCCGAGTTGGCGCCGAAGGTGTAGCACCACTTTCCTTTCGGAACGCCAAAGGGTAGTTCCTTAGGGTGCGGCCACGTCACTCGCGAGACCCAAGTGGGTATCGCCTATCCACCACGGCCGACTGGGTACTCCGGCTGGTCCTCCTCCCAGCGGTGCGGTCGCGTACCGCTGCTCCACCGCGGCCGGCCAGGTGCCGACCGCTCTTCGACCTCCACCACGGCCAATCGGTCGTGGTCTTCTACTCATCCAGCGGCGCAGACACACGCCACCCTACCTTCATGCGGCCGACCGGTGTGCTGACCCTCCTCCTCTTCCACAGGTCACTGCATCTCCGTTCTCAGCTCGAAAAATAAAACGATTGCATATTCGTGATCCTCGCGTCGAGGCCTCTACGTCCATATATCGTGCACAACAAAATCCATGTTTCCAGCAACATTAAATATTTGGCGTTGAACAACACAGAAATAACACACGGAGAATAAAAAAGGAAGAGGAAAGGTATATGTGCATCATGATGGCCATGTTAGTTTGGCCATCATCGTTATGAAACCAAAATATGAAGAATCGATAAATAGATTTAATCATACTTCAAATTAAAATAAAACCCCTACCTTCACATTCGCCCGTAAGAGTTGTCACGAGGAAGAAGATGAAGTTAATGAAGATGGTGACATCGGCGTTCATCGCACCCGCAAGATGTTTCCAATCTAGGCTCAATCATCGTCCTCGTTCTTCGATTTCGGAGGATGCTCTTCATTGGAGACGGTGTTCTTCATTGAAGAATGTTCTCCAAAATATCCTCCCCTTTTCCAATAATTTCCCCCACGAGAGATGAGGTGCCAAATTAATGAGATTAAGTTTAGTAATTAATCAATTAATTTTTTGACACATTAATTGGGGAATTACAAGGGTTAAAGTTGATTAATTAATTTTGAATTAATGAATCCTATTAATTAAAGAGGAATGTGGTTACACATTTTGTGTAATCGGGCATTTAATGCCCATCATTAAATTCCGACCACCCTCTTGTGGTCCCCACATTCATGTTTCAAATGGTAGGTTTTCAAGGGCCTCTCACATTAAAGAAGAGAGTTCGGGTGGTTCCCACCACCTTGAATTCAATTGGGAGGTTTCATTAAAATAAAATAAAACTTGTTTGTTTTATTTTATTATTTTTTAACTCTCCCATGAAAAACATGAAAACTAACTTTCACCCTTGACCTACTGCAGTCGAGGTGAAGGTCTCATTAAGAGAATATCGGTGCTGTGAGTTCAATGGTGTCCCCATATATCAATTCCGAGCATCGGTTCAAAAGTTACAAAATTCCGCTTGCGCGTTTACTGAACGCACTCGAAAAAAAGTTCATAAATTCATTCCGGGAGCACCAGGCCTCAGAATCACGCGCCATCAATTTTCGTGGACTCGTAATAATTCCATATAACTAAAAAAAATTATATAGAAAAATCTGGGTCTTTACATATAATTTCTTCTAAAAATATATGTACAACTATATTTTGAAATTTTAATAACTATATTTGAATATATTTATATATAGTATTTTATTTTATATTTAAATTAAAATAAATTTATAATTTATTATTTGATATATGGATATATAATATTATTTGAGCTAAATATTATTAAAAATTGTATTATTAATAATATTTTATTAAAGAAATATTTTTTATTTCTTTATGTTCTCTAAGTGGACATGAAGAGAGGAATTTCTAACTAATGTGCAAGTAGGCTAGCAAGCCTAACAATACAGGTTGGATTATGAGGACCTTCCTAAATATCAGATCCGTCCTCACCTGGTTGATTTCCACCCTACTACTACCTTAGCATCTAGTTCACAAAGAGCTTCTCAGCTTTCTACACAATAGGAAAAAAGGATTTCACAACGGTTTTGTTTTTTTAGTGGTGGTTTTGCAAAAACCACCACTAAATTAGATTTTTTTAATATTATTTTTTATAATGGTTTTTAAAAAATACTGCTAAATTAAGGGAAAAAATATTAAATATTTAAAAATTAATTATTATTAATAATTAATAATTAATATTTATCATTTATAATCATTTATTATTTAAAATTTTGATTAATTTTTAAGTGTTAAATATTAATCATTTATAATTATTTGTTAGTAATGATTTGAAACATAAATTAATTCTAGGATCAATTAAAAATCAGAATTCAGCATCAAATGACCATAAATTTTGATTCACCACTACCAAGCCTAAAGGCTATTATTTATTTATTTATTCCCCCTTTTTAATTGGGTTGATGGGTAACCTAATATGGATCATAATCCTAGAGGCACTTAGGCCTCATACATGACCATTCAAGGCCTAGATACACACAAATCATGCACCTCCCTAGCTGATGCTAATAATACTCCAAAGCACCCGACATGCAAGGCTAATCAGTAAGTAACACCCCATACAAGCATGATGCCTGATCCTAAAGGAAAAGGCTTTACCCTATCATTCCTCTAATATGATAGCTATTCTGGAGGGCGTTTGTGCTCTGAACCTATTTTGGGCTTCAATTGAGTTTTTTTTGAGGATGTCATCCGTCCACCAAGAAGCCCACCACTGATCAACTTGAGAGTCGTGGAGCCTTTACTGCTGATGCCTCGCTCTACTGGTATCCTCAACTGAAAGCTACCACATCAGGATTGCTTCACCTCTATGACTGTCATAGTGTATCACTTCTGCATCAATGTGGCCTCCACTAAGAGATTCCCTAAGAAATTCCCATCGTAGATCCGTCGAAGACCACCACACCATTCCCATAGCCAATGCCAGAAATGCCTGTCGCTATGAATATTTGGTGGTGACGCACCCTCCGCACCTACACACCCAACTCTATCATCGAACAACCACAAATTTTGATCATGATTTATATTTTTTCTTTACTATATATGAAATAAAATTTGTTAAATATATTTACATCATATTTATTGGGGAGGACCTCAATCGCTATTTTTTAGAGGTAAAAAGGCCCATAAGGCCTCCAAGACAATGTTTTTTGTTCAAATTCCATGATTTTTTAACATTCAATGTGATCTTGTTTTCTTCAAAGAGTGTAATCATATAATTTTTGGGATGTCTTTGATTTTATACCAAGGATTTACATTCGTATTGATTCGATGGTTTTGTAATTGTTGTAGTTCCCCCTCTTTTGGTGATTTATTATCTATTATATATATTTTTGTATGTATTTATATAAATTTATACATATATTTATTTATAGTTTATATATATTTATCAATATTTGTTTAAAATAATATATAGTTGTATCCACACATAGATATTTATGTGTATCTATACATATTTTTCTTTACTTATAAACATTTATAAGTATTTATGTTTATATATTATCTAGGTATATATATACACTTGTTTTTTACATGTATATATATTTATTTATTTATGTAAAGACCCCAAACCCAGTAGCATGAAGCCAATGTCTTACTTAATTACATTGGTAATATGAAGAAGAGATCACATCCCAAATGACATTTAGTAGATTTGGAAAACCAGATACAAGAATAATTGTTATATTACCACTTTAAAAGAAAAAACAACATATTAACTCTATTGGAAACACCCATAAACTCATATATTATCCCTATAAGTCATTCATAGTATACATCTTCATATCCTGGGGAAAAATAAAACATAAGAATGGGGTGATCTTAGATGATCAGTAAGGGTAAGAAATACAGTAGAAGCTATCATAAATATAAACAATAATTCATGATGATTAACTGAAAAAACATACCATTAAAACATAATATTGAGCATTATATGGTAGGAATAAAAGATGATTGAATAATACCATATAAATAATCACATGATAATGAAACTTAACCATGGATATTATACTAATTGAATAATCACATGAATTATCAATTACAAATATCATAATGATGGAATGCATAATGTTGGACATATAAAACATACCATCAAGGTCTCTTCCAAGAAATATAAAAATAAATGGTTAAGGCCTCAACCAAATCCATATATGAAAATAAATGGGCAAGGACATTACCAATTCCATATCTAGTTTGTCTCACGAGACCTATCGATGCATCAGTGGGGTATAGAGGGCCCGACCTATCACTTAATAACTCCAATTCATTCCTCATATGAATGGGTTGAAACATAAACAATATATACATATGAAATATAACTAACTTTCCCCAATCAGTAAACATAATCACTAACCATTCTGAGTAATATGGTGAATGATTTAAAGGTATCACATTCCCAATCAAACTAGTCAAAAACCATTTAATAAAATATGGTAGATGATTTCATAAAAGATAAATCCTAATTAATCATAATATTAAATAGAGGGTGATTAAATAGATAAAAATACTCTAATAAAATCATTTAGTAATTCTTGAGAGAAGTACCATTTTTCTACTTTGCAAAGAAGAATTATTTTGGAAAAATAATTTGTATTTGTCATAAAATCATATTCTAAATATGTGTATCCAAGAAAAGAAAAGGAAATGAAGATTATATTATGTTTGAGGCATAAATTATGTCTAACTGAAGTGATAACAAGTAAAAAGAGTTTTTAAGAAACTTTAGAAATGTGCCACTTCAATGCGGTTTAAGAGAAAATATAAGAGTCTTTAAAGAGGAAAAAGGATTTACATAAAACCAGAAAAGATATACGATAGTTTTTCATGATAAAAATAGTGATTTTAGAAAAAATATTATTATCTTAAAATATATTAGGAAGTGTACTTAAAAATGGGTAAAGAATTGGGAAGTACCCTTTTACCAGGCTTGCTTATTAGGAGGAATTGAGAAGGGACCCTTATAAAACATGTATTTCTACATCAAATAAAGAATAATTTGGCTAGAAATATATTTTTAGAAAATAAATACAAAAAATATAAAGATAAAATAATAATAATTAAGAATTACATTGAGGAAAAGAGAGAGAAAGTGTAGCCTAAAGGAAAAATGGAGGTTCGGGAAGAAACCCTTACCTTATGTCTGAAAGTGTTCTGTACTTGTACATAATATCCTAGATAATGAAATTAGATTAATTAATAATTTAATTCAGAAATTATTAAAAATTTATTTGATTTATTATAATTTTATTAAGTTCATTTATATCCTTTTGTATGAGTTATAAGATTCAATTTCGTCGTTCAGAAGAGTTTGTTTCCTTGGTTTTCATGATTAGTTCACTTGTATACATGTACGGAAGATCATGTAAAATGGAAATAGATATCCAGAATTTAAATTATATGTTATTAATAAACTTTTAGGATATTTAATGGTCTTATATATCATTTTATTCATATATGATAATGATTTATTATATATAGAGTTAATGATAAATATTTTGGATTATTTTTCATTTTTTTGATCATCATGAACTAGTTTTATCTTATGAATTAATATTATATATACTGGTTCAAAAAAATTAAATAAGTTTTAATAAATATATTAAAGTCTGGTTTAATGATAAAAATGGTTTATGACCATATTTGAAGGATGAATTTAAAAACAAAAGCTCATTTCCCACAAAGGCAGTAAATCGTCACCTCACGATCGATGTTTTCATTTTTAGAATAAAAAGGGGAAGATAGTAGAATTTATGGTTTATATGTAGTTAAAATAATAAAATTATATTAGATAATATATTTATCATGTCACTTTGGAGATGGGAGTTGATTTAAGGATAATAAAAGAAAATATATTGAAAGAAAACAAAAATAACAAAAGGGGATTTTACCTCCTGAATTCCTCTCCTTGAGAACCTCCTTATGGAACTCTAAAATGGTATTTTGGGGGAGACTAGAAAGACCAGGATGTGGGGGAGATGTTTGGGACATGTATTTGAAAGAAATTTGATAAGTTTAAAGGCTTTAGAGGTGTGAAGATGAGAGGTGGTATTTATAGTGGAGGAGAGAGGTGTTTTTTGATTATTTTATCTATTAGTTTATTATTTTGTATCAATACTATCAATAGTATTGATTCTTGTGAATAATTATAGTAACTAATGCATGTTAGTTTTAACTTATGGTTCATACATCATCCATACATCATCCATGACTCAATAATTCATTTATTTACTTATAATGTTATATATCGTAAATTACCGTATTTTACTATTAATAAAATTTTAAATATTTTATAAAAATAAAAATAATTCCCCATAACCTTTTTCTGATATGTAGAATCAAAAAACTAACTCCATTTTATGAAAATAATTTTCTAAATACAAGAAATTTAATTTTAAATTAAAATTATCATTTACTCGAAAAATACCGATTTTAAAATTATAACCGATTTTATGACACGTTGAAAATTTAAATAAGGTTTCATAAAATTATCTTATAATTATAATAAAACAAAATATTTATTTATAAATATATTTTATGAAAATAAATATTCTTTTAAATTATTATTTTAATTATAAAATTTTAGACATTTTTGTTTCAAAAAAATATCAACACATAATTTATCATTTTTAAAACATTTATTTACTTATTCTATGATATAAATATACATTTTTTTCATTTATATGATACAAATATTTTATTTATACTTTTATAAGTGAGGTTACTATTCCATTGGCTAGATTACTATTCCAAATGGTCACATTACTATTCCAACAGTCGTATTTAATAGTATGTTATGGTTTTAAACTTGGTGTTATGTGAAACATAAAATATCAAAGATGTTAAATTTTAAAATAGACATACTGTAAAATCGTGGAGAGTTACATTCTCCCCTATAAAAAAACTTTTCCTTGAAATTTCTACAATGTAACCTCATTAAAAGATTTGGGTAGTTATTCATCATAAATTCCTCCCGTACCCACATCACCTCTTCAATTTTATAATTTCTTCAAATTACCTTTACCATCTGAGTTGTTTAATTCCTCATCACCTATTCTCTAGTGTCATGAATATGGATAGGCTCTTCACAGTAAGATAAATCATGGTCCAATTCTATTCCTTAATAAGTGAGAACATGCATTGGGTATGGAATGCACTTTTTCAACAAAGTGATATAGAACACGTCATGTACTTTAGAAATTCTAGGTGGCATAACCAAATAAGAAGACACAACTCCAATTATCTCCTGAATTTCAAAATTCCTGATGTACCCAGGGCTTAGTTTACCTTTATTACCGAACCTTATTAACCCCTTCCATGGAGATACTTTTAGAAAAACATGATCTCCCACTTGAAACTCCAAATCCTTTCTCTGATTGACATCATAAATCTTTTTCCTAATTTGATCTCATTTGATATGGTTTTTAATAGTATTTACCTTTAATGTTGTTTCCTATACAAGTTACGGGCCTATAAGATTCATGTCACTAACTTCTTCCCAACAAGTTTTTGTACGAAATCTCCTTCCATATAACGCTTCATACAATGCAATTGGAATACTTGAATAGAATCTATTATTATATGAAAACTATACCAAAGGTAGATACTAATCCCACATACCTTTAAAGTAAAGTGATTATGATCTCAAAATATCTTATATGGTTTTTATCATCCTTTCAAACTACCCATCATTTTAAGGGTAATAAGAAGTTCTAAAATAAAGATCAATATCCAAATCTTTCTGAATAATTTTTAATAATTTCTATGTAAATCTTAGATCATGATTAGAAATAATTGAAATTGGTGATCCATAAAGTCTTAAAACATCATTAATATAGATTCGTGCAAGGTGATCCAGTGGAAAACCCTCCCTTATAGAAAGAAAATGTGAAGATTTGGTAATTTAATCCACAATTTCCCATATTACATCATTATTCCATCGAGTATTTGGTAATACAGTGACAAAATCTATAGTAATTTCACCCAATTTACATATAGGAATAGAAAAAGGTTGTGTGACTCCTCTATGATGTTATCTTTCAGCTTTCACTAGTTTAAATACTAACCATATTCATACATAATCAACAATTTCCACTTCATATTATCTCACCAGAAATGTTCCTTCAAATATCTTTACATCTTAGTGATACCAGGGTGTATAGAGAAATTCGAGCTATGATAATCATCCAATAACTCCATTTTTATCTTGGGTATAGAGGGAACACAAATCCTCTTCCCAAATTTCAAAATCCCTTCTTCATATAGGAAGTCTACAAATTTACCACCATTTACAACATTAATTTTCTTTTGAAAATTCTCATCATCAAACTGAGAACTTTTAATCCTTTCCAATAAACACGGTTTGGAATAAACTTGAAAAATTAGTGATGTTTCACCTTACTTGATAATTATAACATCCATATTTTTTAGATCTATGTACACAAGACCCTTGTCAATCCTCATTTTGTTTATAACCACATGATGCTTCATACTCAATGCACATTAAACCTTATTATCTTTCCCTGGGTGGTAGTTTATTGAAGAATCATAATCCTTGAGTAGCTCAATCCATATCCTTTTCCTCATGTTGAGTTCTTTCTATGGGAAGATATATTTCAATATCTTTTGATCTATATATATCTCACATCTTTCACCATAGAGATAGTGTATCCATATCTTTAGAGGAAATATTATGGATGCTAAATCAATATCATGAGTTGGATAGTTCTATTAATGATTTTTTAACTACCTTGATGCATAGACCGTAACTTTATCATTCTACATAAGGACACAACCAAGTCCTTTATTTGATGCATCACTATAAATCAAAAATACACCATTTCTTGATGGAAGATTCAGGATCATAACATTTACTAATATCTTCTTCAATTATTCAAATCATTCTTCACATTCTTTTGTCCAAATAAACTTAACCCCTTTATGAGTAAGCTTGCTTAATAGGTTAACTAATCAAGTAAAATTATGAAAGAAACACTGATAGTAAGCTACTAAATCAATGAAACTATGTACCTTGGTTATGTTCATTGGTAAATCCCATTCAGGAACTACATTGTTCTTCACAAGATCGACTAAGATTCCATCCTTAGAGAAAATATGGCCAAGAAAAGAAATTTTTTGAAGCCAAAACTCACACTTTCTAAACATTCAATATAACTATTTTATTTTAAGAGTCATCATAACAATCAACAAGTGGTTCCCATGGTCCTCATAAAATTTTAAATATATCAATATTTAATCAATAAATACCACAAAAAATCCCCAATATATTTCTTAAAAACTCAGTTCATTAGATCTATAAAAATTGAGGGTGAATTATTTAGTCCAAATGGAATTACTGTAAACTCATAATGTCCATAACTGGTTCGAAATTCTATATTGGGAATATATTTCTACTTCACATGCAATTAATGACATCTCGATTAATGGTAAATATTAGAAAAATATTAAGCTCCGTGAGTTGATCAAATAAATCATCAATGTGATGAAGATGATACTTGTTATTTGTAGTAATAACATTGATTTTTCTATAATTAATGCACAACCTCATGGATCCATCTTTATTCTCAACAAAAAGAGTAATGGATATCCATGGAGAAACAATAGGGTGAATAAATACCTTATTACTCAAATACTCTAGTTGTTTATTCAGCTCTACTAATTCTATAGTGTATATTCTATGGGGAGTCTTTGATATTGGCCTCATGTTAGTGATTAAATTAATAGAAAACTCTACTTCCCACTCTATAGGATGTCAGGATAAATACTATGGAAATACATTAATGCATTCTTGTAAAATAGGTAAATCCTCAATTTGAAGATTTCTTTACTCACCCATATATGGTGTTTTATCTTCCTCCCTAATAATTTCATTCAGTAGAGCTACTTTGGGTGGATCTAGATAAGAATCAGATGAAGTGGTTTCTGCTCTAAAGATAATGGATTCTACATCTTCCTCACAAATTGTAATTTCATTCATCTTACAAAAAATTGGCACATCATATTTTGAAAGAAAATTGATATCGAGGATTATATCAAAGTCAACCATAGGAATCATGATAAGGTCAATAACTAAATAATGTTTATGTGTCATAAAGGAGGTTAATAGATAAATTTTTATTGTAATGATACTACCCATAAAAGTTTTGACTGAAAAATCTTTAATTAAATAAAAAGGAAAATTTATAATTTTCTTGTCAAGACGGATAGATATAAAATAGTGTGATAATCCATAATTAAATAGATAATTGGATAAATTTAAATATAGGATTAATGTACCTACCACCACATCATTAATAACTTTAACTTCAACTATTGTGATTGTATAAGTTTTTCCTTGATCCCGTGGCCTTTTCTAAGGAAAATTTCCTTGATGCTTTAGTCAATCATTTTCATAATGTATAATATCCCTAAAGTGTATAATTTAACGTTGGAAATATATTTATTTCCCTTTAAATTGTGATCATGATGTTATTTCTCACTACACTTAAAGAAAACTACTTTTCCTTTTAAGAAGGAACCAGGGTGTTTCCTTCCAAAAGCATTGCACGTTATAAAATTCCCTATTTTATTTTTCTATTCATCTATTCTTTGATACACCACCCTATTCTTCTCTTTTTACCTTAAATTCATAATACTTAGAGAATTCATTCTATATATTGATATCACATGAGACTATATCTTAGTATGATGAGAAAGTTTAGGGGACTAGTGCCCTTCGGAGGAATGGTTTTAACCCATCAAAAAATCAATCAATATTAATCTTTGGATTATGTATGTAATCCATATCATGAATTTAACCTTTTAAATTTGTATTTATAAATGGTAATGTTTTTATCCTCTTTTTGTCCTAAACTCAATAATTGTCTCTCCATATCAACTCGCTGTTCCTGAGGGAAATATTTTTCCAAGAAAATTTCTTTAAAATCCTTCCATTACTTATTTGGAATTTTTTCCTCCTCCTTTGTGTTTGTAATCAATTACCACCATTTATCAAAATATCCTGAGAGATGATAAACTTCCATGATAACCTTTACCCTTTCATTACTTCCCAAAGCGAGAAATATATTCTATAAGGAACTTATCCATTATCCAGTTAAAAATGGATTTCTATTCCTATTGAATAATGGATGTTGTTGTCACATGAACATATTTTTGGAACATACATACAAAACATAGGAAGAGTGAATAATAATAATTATGATTTATATTGGGGAAAATAGAGAGAAAGCTACCCCAAAGGAAAAATGGGAGTTTGGGAAGAAACCCTTACCTTATGTCCGAAAGTGTTCTGCACTTGTACATAATATCATGGAAAATGAAATTAGATTTATTGATAATTTAATTCAGAACTTATTAAAAATTTATTTGATTTATTATAATTTTATTATGTTGATTTATGGCCTTTTTGATGAGTTATAATATTCAATTTTTTTGTTCGAATGTTTTCGTATCCTTGGTTTTCATGATTGGTTCACTTTTATACATGTACAAAATATTATGTAAAATGTAAATAGTTATATAGAATTTAAATTATATGTTATTAATGAAATTATAGGAAACATAATGGTTTTATATATAATTTTTTATAGGTATGATGATTATTCATTAGATAAGGTTTTAATGATAACCATTTAGATTATTTTGGCATTTTTTCGATCATCAAGAACTAGTTTTATCTTATGAATTAATAATATATATACTGGTTACAGAAAATTAAATAAGGTGTATTACATATATTAAAATCTATTTTAACCATAAAATGTTTTTATGACTAGATTTTACGTAAGAATTGGAAAACAAAAACTCATCATCCATGAAGGCGGTAAATTGGCACCTCATAGATGATGTTTTCATTTTTAGAATAAAAAGGGTAAGAGAAGAGAATTGATGGTTGATATACCATTAACATAATAAAATTATAGTAGATACTATAGTTATCATGTCACTTTGGATAGGGTATGTGAGGTAAGGATATGAAAAGAAAAGAAATTGAAATAAAATTAAAAGAACGAAATGGGATCTTACCTCTTGAATTCCTCTTATTGAGAACCTCCTTAAAGAACTTTGAAATGGTATTTTTGGTGAGAAAAAAAAGATAAGAACGTGGGG
The DNA here is from genome assembly GCA_963277665.1 of Viscum album. Classification (NCBI taxonomy): domain Eukaryota; kingdom Viridiplantae; phylum Streptophyta; class Magnoliopsida; order Santalales; family Viscaceae; genus Viscum; species Viscum album. The sequence continues at coordinate 2,025,485,950 of OY728138.1, forward strand.
GAGAGGTTTGGGAGAGGTTTCAGGAAGAAATTGTATATGCTTCAAGATTTTGGAGGTGTGAGAAAGAGAGCTGGTGAGGGGTGTTATTTATAGTGGAGGAGAGGGGTGTTTTCTGCTTATTTTATTCATTAGTTTATTATTTTAGATCAAGACTATCAATAGTATGGATTCTTGTGACTAAATAAAATAAGTAGTGCATGTGATTTTGAACTTATGGTGCCTAAATCATCTATACATTATCCATGACTCGATAATTCATTTATTTAATTATAATGTTAAATACTGTAAATTACCGTATTTCACTATTCAAAAAAAATTCAACTATTTTATAAAAAACCCAAAAAAACACCCATACCATTTTTAAACTTGTAGTATTAAAAAATAGACTCCATTTTACGAAAATAATTTTCTAAATATGAGAAATTTATTTTTAATTGAAATCATAATTTACTGAAAAAATAATGATTTTAAAATTATAATGGATTTTATGAAACTTTGAAAAATTAAAGAAGATTTCATAAAATTATCTTATAATCATATGAAACTAAAATATTAATTTATTAATATATTTTATGAAAATAAATATTCTTTTAATTTATTATTTTAATTATAAAATTGTAAATAAATATTTATGTTTCACAAAATATCAACACTTAATTTATCATTTTTAAAATATTTAGTTACTTATTCCATATATAAATATACCATATTTTTATTTATAAGATACCTAAATTTTATTTATACTTTTAAAAGTGATGTTACTATTCCATTGGATGGATTACTATTCCTAAGGGTCATATTACTAATTAATAGTTGTATTTAATAGAATATTATTGTTTTAAACTCAGTGTTGTGTGAAGCATAAACTATCCAAGTTATAAAAATTTAAAAGAGACATACCATAAAATCTTAGGGTGTTACAATTTATATTAATATACAATTTTACATGTGTGTGCGTTCATATATATATATATATATATTTATGCAATATAAATGGGTGTTTATATATATTTATGTAAATTTCATTATATATATATATATATAAATATTTATATCCATTTATGCATATCAATATCCTTTTTTGTATATTGATGTACACTAATGTATATTTATCTATATGATATCTATATTTGTATATTTATATGTATTATGTTGGTTGATGTGTATGTGTGTCTATATGCTTGTATTTATATAAATTTACCTAAATTAATTTATATTTATATATTTTTATAAGAGATATATATAAATTTATTTAAATAAATCTATATGTGATTATATATATAATATATACTATATATTATATATTATATATTATTATTATTTTATTAACATATTATTTAATATTTATTTTTCATGTATTTTTTATTGATTTAGTAATTATTTAGTAATTATTTATTATATATTGATTTATTATTCATAATTAATTTATTAATTTACTAATATTAATTTATTATTAATTTATTATTTATATATTTATTATAAATTATTATTATTTTATTATTAATATATTACTTATTATTTATTTATTACCTATATATTATTTATTTATTAATTATTAATTATTAATTATTAATTATTAATTATTTATTCATAATTATTTATTTATCATATATCAATTTCTTATTTATTATTCACATATTATTTATCTATTATTTATTTATTCATTATTTATTATTTTCTTATTCATGGTATATTTATTTATTTATTATTTATGATTTATGATTTATAATTGATAATGAATAATTGATAATTGATAATTTATAATTAATTATTAATTATTTATATCTTATTATTTATAAGTTATAATTTATTATTTATTAATCATTTTATTATTATTAATTAATTATTAATTATTAATTATTTATTTCGCATTTATTTGTTATGTATTATTTGTTTTCATTTTATTATTATTTATTATTATTATTTAATATTATTATTTATTTATATTTATTTATATGTATTTATCTATATATATATAAGTATATTATTTTTTTAGTCACCATATTAAGAGTTTGGTGGAGTGATAAATTATTTGCAAAATAACCAATGGGAAAGAGGTTAAAATCTCACCCAACAAAAATATTTTATTAATTTATGCATGGCATGAATGACATATTCATGCATGGTAGGATAAATAATAAATAAATCAATAATAAATAATAAATTAGCTGTTAATTAATTATTTATTTAAATACATAAATAAAAAAAGTTTAAAAATTTAAAAAACCACCGCTAAATGATCTAAAACCATTCTAAGAACAACTATAAAACATTTCCTAACAGTGTATTTTGCAGTGGTATTGGAAACATGTCATAAAATTATTTTATAATGGTTTTAACTCCCATTAAATGGAAAAAATAAAACCTGCCATTAAATGTTGTTTTTTGCGTAATGCTATGTAGGCCTCAAGATTTTTAGAGTAGACTCATGGACTTCAAGATCATGGGGTTTGGGGTGCTCCACCCATTTTGAATCCCCAACATGAATCAAGTCTTCCCTCATATCATTTGGATTGGTCTTATCACACCCACGATATGGTTTTTAGGTATTTCTCTTCTATTTTGGTATAACTTTTATTTTATTGTTTTTATGCCGTTTTTAATGAAAAATGGAGTATTGGAGAGATGGAGGGTGGCACATGGTTGATGCATGATTAGTAGAAATCATGCAATGTCCTCCGACAAACCGTACAGACTAGATTGAGTCACTAGGAAGCCTGTACAGTTATGTGCATGGTCGTGTGACATCCTTATACAAACCATGCGACCTCCCCTTATTGTGAAAAAAGCAACACCATGGTTGGTGCACGGTCTGGCTGACCGTGCAACCTAACCATGCGACATGGATAGATCTTTAAAAATTTTGATTTTCTAATTTTTTTACTCCCCAATTTTAACCCTTTCTACCCCATTTATTTCCCCATTCGACCCATATAGATCCATGCATACCTATCCTATCCTCCAATTTCATCTTTTCTTCAGTATTGGGTGGGTTTAAGCTCTCATCTTCATGAAATCTTCAATTATGTGCCTCCTCTTCTTTTTTCCTTGGTCTATTCTTCCTTTATTCTTGGGTTTCCTTCTCCCTTTTGGGTATGGTGACCTATAATGGTTTGAATCTGATTTATTGTCTTGGGTTTTGATGTTGGTGACATATTCTTGCTTCTGTAGGATCCCCACCCTTCTTGGATTGCTTATTTCATCTGGTTAGTGGTGATTTCAAAGGTAAAGGTTGGTGGGTTCGATGTTGTGATATTATTTTATGATTTAAATATGCTTAACTCCATTTTTAAAAGTATCTTCAAATTATGTGTGTGAAAATGGGTGATTTATAGGTGTTGGTGTGTGTAAGGCTTTGAAATGGTTTATCCCCTATGTAAAATGGTTGGAATAGTACGCTTTGGAACATGATGGATTGGTTTGTGAAAAGTGGATTTAAATGGTTTTATAAATGGGGTGAAGCACATGGGAATCCTGGGTGCCTATGTGGAAGACTAATACAAGTACACTAGGCAAGACATGCCCTAATGAGCACGATTATGTTACAACACTAACTAAAATATGATGATGTGGATTAGTAGGATCAAGTAGGAGAATGGAATTTCGTGTTTAGGATCGATCATAGATATTATAAGGATCCTAGGTCCCCACTAACCCTAGATACTTAGGGATTTCTCATGTTTTTTATATTGTGCTTTCACCTATTTTTATTTATTCTCACATCTCTTGTCTTTATTTCAAATTTAAATAATGTTTTATAACTAAATTATTTTCTTTATATCAATACTATCATGTTTATTTTTATTATAATATAGATGCAAGAAACACCTAGTGGGATCCTACTATGAATGTGAGCTCACACCTTATATATACCCAAAAAAGTATATATACATCTTGTTTTTTCTAACTCAGTTACCGATAAAGCTTTCTATGGAGGTGGCAGTGGGTACTCTTGTTAGTGACATTCCTTTTTTTTGTAGGTGTCGATAGTGGGGACATGGGGAGTGTTAACCCTCATTCCACAGGAAGGCTTTTGTTTAATTTTTTCCCCTCCCTTTTTTTATAATGGGTTTTTTATAAATTTAAATATAACTTGGGGCTTTCATATGATTCCATTATATATATTTAATATAGATGATGGTTTCATCTTGTAAGGACCTGACCCCAGATGCCCAAAGTCGGTGCCTTATTTTATTACGTTGGCATACATACAAGGAATAAGAATCCCGAAGGAACAAGTAGTTTAGTATTATTGGAAACTAGATACATACATAAGTTCAATATTACATATTGAAAAGGAAAAAAACATAGAAACTCCTTAGACAACATCCCTAACTCCGAGGTTATTTCAGTATGTCATTCATAATAAACTTCTTCATGTCCTGAGAAAAGAAACATAAGAAAGGGGTGAACTCAAACACTCAGTAAGAGTAAGCAATACAGCGTAAGATTTCATAAACATAAGACATGATAAGTAATTGAAAACACATGCCTTTAATAGTAAACTTGTACACATTTATGCCATGAATATGAGCTAAGTAAATAATTACATAATAAAACATAATCATGGGTATTCTACTAGTCTAATAACCACATGAACTTCAAATTCTATCATCATAATGAGGGAAGTTCATATGTCGTACATCATAACCATACCGTCCAAGCCTCGTGCTAGGACCATAAACAATCATTTTGTCAAGGCCTCGTGCCAAGACCATAGTTTGTCTCATGAGACCTACCGACACATCGAGGGGATATAGTGAGCCCCACCCATCACATAATAAGTCCAATGAATTCATCATATGATCGGGGACAAACATAAACAACATATACATTCATATTGAAACTATCATATTAAATGTAACAAACTTTCCCCAATTATTGAACATAAACACTAACCATTCGAAATAATATGGTGAATGGTTTTACGATAGATCATCCACAATGGAGTTAGTCATAAACCATTAAATAAAATATGGTATATTAATTTATAAATTATTAAACCCAATAATACCATGGAATCAACAAGACAATTGAATTAGATGAAAACATTCTTATAAAATCATTAAGCAATTCTTGAGATAAATACTCTTTTATTTTAAAAAGAAGAGTTCTTTTGAAAAAATCTTTGTATAAAACTAGAAGTTAAGTAAGATAGTATTTTTATAATAAAATGAGTGATTTTATAAAGATAAATGTTTCCAAAAACAGATCATAGAGTTCCCTTGAAAATAGGAAAGAATTTGAGAAATTCCCTGGGATCAGGCTTGTAGTTTGGAAACAGCTTTGCAATTTCCTTTAAAAATGTGTAAATATCCATAAACTAAGAAAGGGTTATGGTTTGTACACATATATATGATAGTCACACAGAATATATGATGATTACATAACAATATATAATAATTTCATTGAGGTATTTAGACTAAGAAAGTATCCCGAATGAAAATGGAATTTCGGGTGGAAAAACCCTTACCTTAATTCCAAACATGTTCCTCTCTTGTACTTAAGCTCCTAGAATATGAAATTATACTTTTCAATAAATTATTTCATAACCTATTATACATGTATTTAGTTTACCATAATTCTTGTTAGTTCATTTATGTCTTTATTGACAAGTTATTGTATTGAATTTCGTCGTTCTGGAGTGTTGTTTCCTTTATTTTCATATTCGGTTCACTTGATTTTAAGTAATGAAGTGGAATGGATGTAAATATCCATAATTTAAATTAAATATTATTTATGAACATCCAGAATTTTTAATGTACATTTCTATCATTTGGTTACATGGAATGAGGATGAATCATTAGATGACCACCACTTCGAATATTCGGCGGTATTTAGAATATTAGGAACTAGTTTTGTCGTATAAGTTAATTATATGTACATATTATGGTTCTTGAATATTAATTAGGTTATAAAACATATATTAAAGTCTAGTTCAACAATGAACATGGTTTCATGACCAGTAATGAAGAATAAATTGAAGAACGAAACTTCATCGTCCATGAAGGTTATAAATCGAAACCTCATAGATGTTGATTTCGTTTATAAAAATAAAAGGGAGGGAGTAAGAATATTTATGATGGTTCTTCAATTAACATGATATAATTACCGTATATAGATTATAATTTAGTTATAATGATCATTTGGACAGAGGATGTGAGGAAATAAGAAGAAAAGAACAGAATCTTAAAATGAAAGAAAACTTGATAAATTTCTCACAAAAATTCGGCAGCCTAACGACGTCTCTTAAAATTTCATAAAAATATTTTGATGAAAGGAATGTAATATATCATCATTAATATATAATATGGAAAGTAAGGGGGAATATTTAATGAAATATACCAACACAAGCCAATGGTAATAGAAGAGAATAACATAAAATGAAAGAAAAGAAAGAAAATAAAAGAGGATGTTTACCTTTTGATCTCTTCTCCTTGAGATCCTACTTAAGGGCTTTGGTTTTGGTCTTTTGGTGAGACCAATAGCTCTAGGACGTGGGGAAGAATATTGGGGTGGGAATTTTTTAGAAATTAGACAATTCTCAAGGCTTTAGAGGTGTGGGAGGAAGAGGGGAGTGAGGGTGATATTTATAGTGGAGGAGGGGAGGTATTTTAGATTATTTTAATCATTATTATAATATTTTTATCAAGACTATGAATAATCTCAATGAAAGTGACCCTAAATAGTAATAATATCAGGTGAGTTCGAACCAAGTGTCCTTGCATCACTTATGATGTCATAAATAGTGAATTTTACTGATAATTTGATTATATGGTATTTTATTGTATTTCACTATTCACCGAAAATTCTTGAATTTCAGAAAATTCAAAAAAATTATCCCTTACCATTTTTCAATGTGTAGAATTCAAAAATGATGTCCATTTTTGAAAATAATTTTTTAAATATTTTTAATTTAATTTTTAAATAAAATCATACTTAATTAAAAAATTAATTATTTAAAATCTATAACTGCTTTTATATCACATTGAAAAATTAATTAAGATGTTATTAACTTAAATCCATAAGAAAAAAATAATAATAATATAATTTACTATTTATTAGGGTCATATTACTATTCATAAGGGTATGTTACTATTCATCAAAAATCAAGTTTGTTCTATCAGACTCTATATGACTTATTGGTCACAACTTTAGATAAATGTTATTTGAAATTACAAACACAGAAGAGGCAAAGATGTGTTTAAAGGCTAGATTTTATTCTATATTTATTTTCAAAATCTTGGGGTGTTACATTCTCCCCCCTTACAAAAATTTCATCCTCGAAATTTCATTTTACAAACTAAGACAAAAACAGGTGGGGGTACCTTTCCTTCATTGCTTCCTCTAGTTCCCTAGTTTACTCTTCGTACTTATGGTTTCGCCATAGTACCTTGACCAGATGAGTAGTCTTGTTGCGTAGAACTTTGTCTTTATGATCCAATATTTTCACCAGATGCTCCTTATAGGAAAGATCATCCTCCAACTATACCACCTATGAAGAGAGTACATATGAAGGGTCTGGTATGTACTTCCTTAAGAGGGATACATGAAAGACATCATGTACCTTCGACATGGTTGGTGGAAGTTCTAGTCGATATGCCACAACTCCGACTCGATCAAGGATCTCAAAGGGGCCGATATACCTGGGACTTAACTTTCCTTTCTTCCCAAACTGCATGACCTTATTCCATGGAGATATACATAGAAATAACAGGTCTCCTACTTTGAACTCCAGGTCTTGTCGACGGTTATCCGCATAACTCTTTTGTCGAATTTGGGCTGCCTTGATATGATGCTGAATGGTTTTCACCTTCTCTGCCATTTCTTCAACCAATTCAGGTCCTAGTAGCTTTTGCTCACCGACTTCATCCCAACACACTGGTGTTCTACACCTTTTCCAATAAAGGGATTCATATCTTTCCATACAGATGCTCGAGTGGAAACTATTGTTGTAGGAGAATTCAACCAGTGGAAGATATTGGTCCCATCCTCCTTTGAATTCCATAGAACATGCCCTCAACATGTCTTCTAGTGTCTGAATAGTCCGCTCGGATTGGCCATCAGTTTGAGGGTGATAGTCCGTACTAAATATCAGTTCAGTGCTTAAATAATGTTGGAGACTTTTCCAGAACTTCGAGGTGAATCTGGGATCACGGTCGGATACAATAAAGAGTGGTACTCCATGCAGCCTTACCACTTCTTTCATATAAATCCGTGCAAGTTGATCCAACAAGAAGTAATCTCGAATCATGATGAAGTGAGTTGTCTTTGTAAGACGATCTAAAATGACCCATATAGAATTATTTCCTCTAGATGTCCTTGGGAGTCCAGTGAAAAAGTCCATGGTAATATTCTCCCACTTCTATGATGGTATGGGTAGTGGTTGCATCATTCCCTTATACTTTTGCCTCTCAGCCTTCACTTGTTGACATACCAGGAACTTTGACGTATATTCAACAATCTCCCTTTTCATATTGTCCCACCAAAAATTTTCTCAGAGATCTCGATACATATTCGTGCTACCTGAATGTATAGAGAAATTAGAGCTATGTGCATCATCCAAAAGTTCTCTCTTTAGCTCAGGAATAGCGGGAACACAAAGACTCTTCCCAAATTTCAAAATGCCATCTTCATATGAGAAGTCAGTCACCTTACCATCATTTATTGCTTTAATTATCTTTTGAAACTCCTCATCATCAGCTTGAGAACATTTTATCCTCTCTAGTAAAGAAGGTTGGGAAACCATTTGAAAATGTAGTGATGTTCTACCTTCCTTAATAATTCCCATATACATCTTTACTAGATCCATGAATAGAGGATCCCTTTCCACTCTCATCTTGTTCAAAATTCTTTGGTCCTTCCTACTCAATGCGCCTTCCACCTTATTTTCCTTCCCGGGGTGGTAGCGTATTGTGAAATCATAGTCTTTGAGTAGCTCAATCCATCTCCTTTGTCTCATATTGAGTTCTTAATGTGAGAATATATATTTCAAACTCTTATGATCTGTATATATCTCACATTTTTCTTCATAGAGGTAATTTCTCCAAATCTTTAGAGAAAAGATTACTACTGCTAACTCAAGATCATGAGTTGGATAGTTTTGTTCATGAATTGTTAGCTGCCTAGATGCATTGGCAATCACTCGATCATTCTGTATAAGGACACAACCAAGTACTTTCTTTTATGCATCGCTATAGATCACAAACCCATCATTCCCCGATGGTAGGGTTAGGATCGGAGCATTCACTAACCTTCTCTTCAATTCTTCAAAACACTCTTCAAATTCCTTGGTCCATACAAACTTAACCCCTTTTTGCGTGAGATTGGTCATTGGGTTGGCTAAACAGGCGAACTTCTAAACGAAATGCCAATAATAACTTGCTAAACCAATAAAACTACATACCTCAGTTACGTTCGTTAGAGTAGGACATTATTGAATAGCCTTTGTCTTCATAGGATCTACAGATATTCCATCCTTAGAGACGATGTGTCCCAGAAAGGAAACTGATTGGAGCCAGAATTCACACTTGTTGAAGTTCCCATATAATTAATTTCTTCTTAGAGTCTTTAGAATGGTGCGCAAGTGATTTTCATGATCTTCATAGCTCTTAGAGTAAACCAGGATATCATCAATAAACACCACCACAAAGTCATCAAGATATTCCTTGAAGACTCTATTCATCAAATCCATAAAAATAGATTGTGCATTAGTTAGTCCAAAAGGCATTACTGTAAACTCGTAATGCCCGTACCTGGTTCAGAATACTGTTTTTGGAATGTCTTCTTTCCTCACAAGCAACCGATGATATCCTGATTGAAGATCAATATTCGAAAAATATTGGGCTCCTTGAATTTGATCGAATAAATCATCAATTTTTGTAAGAAGATACTTATTCTTTATTGTAATATCATTTATTTCCCTGTAATCAATGCATAACCTCATGGATCCATCTTTATTCTTGACAAAGATGACAAGGGCTCCCCATGGAGAAACACTAGGTCAAATAAATCCCTTATCACTCAATTACTCTAGTTGTTTATTCAGTTCCAATAAATCCACCATGGCCATTCTATAAGGGGTCTTTGATATGGGCCTTGAACCAGGAATTAAGTCAACGGAAAACTCAATTTCCTGCTCTGGAGGATGTCCAGGTAAATCCTCTGGAAAGACATAAATATACTCTTGCACAACAGGTACATATTCCATTTGAACATTATTTTCCTCACCCACAATTATTTCATCCTCTTCCTCCCCAATAATTGAATTTATTTGAGCTACTGGGGGTGGATATAGATAAGAATCAGGTGGTTACATTTCTGCTCTAAAGATAAAGTACTCCTTATCATCATCAAGAATTGTAACCTCTTTCTTCTTACAATAAATTTTCGCATCATAGTCCGAAAGCCAATCCATACCAAGGATTATATCAAACTCAATCATGGGTATACCAATGATATCTGCAAATAAATAATATTTATATGCCCTAATAAGAACTGATTCACAAAAGTTTTTTGCAATGATACTTCCTTTAGGAGTTTTGACTGACAAATCCCTTGTTAAATCAAACAGGAAATATCTAATTTTATTAGCAAAATGGGATGATATGAAACAATACGATGATCCAGAATCAAATAAATCATTGGCTAAGTTTGATGAAATGATCAAAGTACCTACCACCACATCACGCAGAACTTCAATCTCTACAGTTGGGATTTCATAAGCTCGGCCCTGCTCCCTTGGCCTTTTTTGTGGCATGTTTCCTTGACACTTTGGACACTCATTAGCATAGTGTCCCATCTCCCAACAGTTATAGGATTGAACATCATTTTACTCTTTCTTTCCCTTATAATCACCAGCAAGATGGACTTTCAGTCCACATTTGCAGCATACTCCTTTTCCCTTTAAGCAAGCTCCAAGGTGTCTCTTTCCACAATTATCACAAGGTGGAAATTCAACTCTTCCCTTCTTCCCTGTTTCTTTGTTTCCTTTACCAGAGTTTTCAACATCTCTCTTCTTCTCCTACTTCCTCTTAAAGTCATAAGACTTAGAGAATTATTTTTCTGTCTTGATAGCACATGAACCTATGTCCTCATATAATTAAAAATTTTGTGAGACCAGTGCTCTCTGGAGGAATGGATTTAGGCCATCAAAGAATCAATCGATTTTTCTCCTTGGATTTTGTATGTAGTCCAAAACATGTCTTGCAAGTCTTGTAAAGTTGGATTCATACTTGGAAACATTTTCATCCTCCTTTTTCCTCAGATTCAAGAATTACCTCTCCATATCTTCTCGTTGTTCACGAGGGAAATATTTTTTTAAGAATATTTCCTTAAAATACCTCCATTCCATCTCTTTTATTTCTTCATCCTCCTTAGTATTTTGGATTAATGACCACCACTGATCCACATATTCTAATAGATGATATACTTCCATGACAACCTTCTCTCTTTCATTACATCCCAAAGAAAGAAATATCTTCTCAAGGGAACATATCCACTGCTCTACTACAAACGGGTTTGTAGTCCCATTGAACGATGGAGGCTGTTGTCACATAAAGTGATCTAGCATAGTTCCTCCACGAGGTGGATCCAGATTCTCCATAAAGGTTAGGTTATTATTCATAACCTGAGTAAGTTGTCCCAATATAGTTATGAGTTTCTTATCACCATTTCCAACGTCATTATCTTGCATCGGAGGAAAATCCCTACAGGGGACACGTGCGTTCGTGCGGTTTTCATTCCTTCCGCTAGGCGCCATTTTCTAAATAATGGCATACACTATATTAGAGTATGAATCATAATTTATAATCTCAATGTAGAATAATACTAATCATAAATTGAAATTATACACATAGGTAATCTCATAAACATGGTATATTTGAGGAAAAATCTACATTTAAATCCTTCATAATGGATTGTAAAGAAAACATGAATTATCCTAATCATATCCCCCGAGAGTGTCATAACCAAGAGTGAAGCAAGACCTGTTGTCATATACCAGGATACCCCGGGTCAAGCCCGGAACTCCTTGTCGGAGCTTTCACTCCTGGGTATATCTGTTCTAGATCCACCTCTACCTGCTCGTATCCAGACAGGGATGTATTTCTTGAATGACCCACATAATCTATTCCTTACCAAAATACCAGGACGTTCTTGTATGTTTATCCTCAAAGACTATCTTAGAGACTCTTCCCTAATCTACATTTTCTAAATCTAGTTTCCAAGTTTTCTACTAAACTTTTCTCTGATACTAACTGTAAGGACCCGACCCCAGATGCCCAGAGCCAGTGCCTTATTTGATTACGTTGGCATACATACAAGGAATAATAATTCCAAAGGACCAAGAAGTTTAATATTATTGGAAACAAGATACATACATAAGTTCAATATTACATCTTGAAAATAAAAAAAACAAAGAAACTCCTTAGAAAACATCCATAACTCCTAGGTTATTTCAGCATGTCATTCATAATAAACTTCTTCATGTCCTGAGAAAAGAAAATAAGAAAGGGGTGATCTCAAACACTCAGTAATAGTAAGAAATATAGTAGAAGATTTCATAAACATAAGACATGGCAAGTAATTGAAAACACATGCCTTTAATAATAAACTTGTACTCATTTATGGCATGAATATGAGATAAGTAAATAATTCCATAATAAAACATAATCATGGGTATTCTAGTAGTCGAATAAAAACATGAACTTCAAATACTAGCATTATAATGAGGGAAGTGCATATTCTAGACATCATAACCATACCGTCCAAGCCTCATGCTAGGACCATAAACAATCATTTTGTCAAGGGCTCATGCCAAGACCATAGTTTGTCTCATGAGACCTACCGATGCATAGAGGGGCTATAAAGGGCCCAACCCATCACATAATAAGTCCAATTCATTCCTCATATGAGTGGGGACAAACATAAATAACATATACATTCATATTGAAACTATCATATGAAATGTAACAAACTTTCCCCAATTATTGAACATAAACACTAACCATTCGGAATAATATGGTGAATGGTTTTAGGATAGATCATCCAAAATGGAGTTAGTCATAAAACATTAAATAAAATATGGCAGATTACTTCATAAATTATTAAACACAATAATTCCATGGAATCAACAAGAGTGTTGAATTAGACAAAAACACTCTTATAAAATCATTAAGCAATTCATGAGATAAATACTCTTTTATTTTGAAAAGAAGAGTTCTTTTGGAAAAATATTTGTAAAAAACCATAAGTGAAGTAAGATAGTATTTTCATAATAAAATTAGTGATTTTATAAAGATAAAGGTTTCCAAAAATAGATCATATAGTTCCCTTGAAAATAGGAAAGAATTTGAGAAATTCCCTTGGATCAGGCTTGTATTTTGGAAAAAACTTTGAAATTTCCTTAAAAAATATGTAACTATCCATAAAATAAGAAAGGGTTATGGTTTGTACACATATATATGATACTCACACAGAATATATGATGAGTACATAACAATACATAATAATTTCATTGAGGTATTTAGACAAATAAAGTATCCCGAATGAAAATGGAAGTTCGGGTAGAAAAACCCTTACCTTAACTCCAAACGTGTTCTGCTCTTGTACTTAAGCTCCTGGAATATTAAATTGTACTTTTTAATAAATTATTTCAGAACCTATTATACATGTATTTAGTTTACCATAATTCTGGTTAGTTCATTTATGTCTTTATTGACAAGTTATTGTATTGAATTTCATCGTTCTGGATTGTTGTTTCCTTTATTTTCATATTCGGTTCACTTGATTTTAAGTAATGAAGTGGAATGGATGTAAATATCCAGAATTGAAATTAAATATTATTTATGAACATCCATAATTTTTAATGTCCATTTCTATCATTTGGTTACATGGAATGAGGATGAATAATTAGATGACCACCACTTCGATTATTCAGCGGTATTTGGAATATTATGAACTAGTTTTGTCGTATAACTTAATTATATGTACATATTCTGGTTCCTGAATATTAATTAGGTTATAACACATATATTATAGTCTGGTTCAACCATGAATATGGTTTCATAACCAGTAATTAAGAAGAAATTGAAGAACGAAACTCCGTCATCCATGAAGGTTATAAATCAGAACCTCATGGATGTTGATTTTGTTTATAAAAATAAAAGGGATGGAGTAAGAATATTCATGATGGTTCTTACATTAACATGATATAATTACAGTATATAGATGATATGGGAGTTATCATGATCATTTGGACAGAGGATTTGGGGAAAGAAGAAGCAAATAAAGGAATCTTAAAATGAAAGAAAACTTGAAAAATTTCTCATGAAAATTCGGTAGCCTAACGACGTCTCTTAAAATTTCTTAAAAATAGTTTGATTAGAGGAATGGAATATCTCATCATTCATAAATAATATGGAAGTTAAGGGGGAATATTTAATGAAATATCCCAACACAATCCAAAGGGAATAGAAGAGAATAACATAAAATGAAAGAAAAGAAAGAAAATAAAAGAGGATGTTTACCTTTTGATATCTTCTCCTTGAGATCCTCATTAAGGGATTTGGTTTTGGTATTTTGGTGATACCAGAAGATCTAGGAGGCGGAGAAGATAATTGGGGAGAGAATTGGGCAGAAATTAGACAATTCTCAAGTCTTGAGAGGTGTGGGAGGAAGAGGGGAGTGAGGGTGGTATTTATAGTGGAGGAGGGGAGGTATTTTAGATTATTTTAATCATTATTATAATATTTTTATCAAGAATATGAATAATCTCAATGAAATTGAACCTAAATAGTAATAATATCAAGTGAGTTCTAACCAAGTGGCCTTGAATCACTTATGATGTCATAAATAATGAATTTTACTGATAATTTGATTATACGGTATTTTATCATATTTCACTATTCACAAAAAAATTCTAGAATTTCAGAAAATTTACAAAAATTCACCCTTACCATTTTTATACATGTAGAATTCAAAAATGAAGTCCATTTTTGAAAATAATTTTTTAAATATTTTTAATTTAATTTTTAAATAAAATCATACTTAATTCAAAAATTAATTATTTAAAATCTATAACTGCTTTTATATCACATTGAAAAATTAATTAAGATGTTATTAACTTAAATCCATAAGAAAATAAAATAATAATATAATTTACTATTTATTAGGGTCATATTACTATTCATATTACTATTCATAATGGTATGTTACTATTCACCAAAAATCAAGTTTGTTCTATCAGACTCTATATGACTTACTGGCCACAACTCGAGATGAATGTTATTTGAATTTCTAAACACAGAAGAGGCAAAGATGTGTTTAAAGGCTAGATTGTATTCTATATTTATTTTCAAAATCTTAGGGTGTTACACATTTCATATTTAAATGTTTTGTTGGATGTTGTTTCTTTTAGATGTTTATTATTATCTTTATAGAAAAATCATTACTATAGGAGTTATTTGATGACCACACACTAGTTTCCAACTTGTTGGGATCAGGAACACCATTCAAGACATGTCGCAGGTTGGGCCTAGTGTTGGGTTGGATGGCCACCTAGGCCGGTTTGTGAAAGGTTTCTAATTTCTTAGGATGATATTGTTGATGAAGAGGAGGAAAAGGGATAATGGCCTTAGTGACAGTTCCATGTGTAGTGGAAGTACCTTTGGTTGGATTTAAAATTAATATTTATTTTAATTTAGAGTATCCTGAATCCCCAATAACAGATTTTAAAAATTAAATTTATAATTTATTTATTTATATTTGAATAAATGATCACCTCATCTTAGGATAATTTATTCGATGAAATTTTTGATCATTTGAAAACCCTTTCATTCAATTTTCATTTACCTGTAAGGATTCAAGTGTAGAATCCCTCTTTCAATGATCCACACATGCTCATTTTAACTCTGAGAAACACCAATTTATTTTTGGGTGCTAGCATGATGAATCGATTGTCTTATGTTGTTTTTCTTCATCGTTCCAAGATCCTTTGGGATTGAAGGATTTATTACCACCCTTAAGAGAAATAGAGGTGTAATTTGGCGGAGAGATAGAGATAGAGATAGAGTGATAGGTATGTTGTCTACAAAGATTCTCTATTCTCAATTATTTATTTTTAACGCTACACAATAGGCATATCCATCTATTTATAAATCTAGGGTTTTGGTTAAAATTCTATTTAGTTTCGCACTAAACCTTAAATAATATTATAATCTTTATTAAACCCCATGACACATAATAATAATAATAATAATATTATTATAATTTTATATTTTTCACACTAACATTACCAATAACAAATATTATTTTACAAGCTTGTAAATTAATATTTATCGCCTAGTGTGGTCATTGTTAATTCGAATTCATCAAAATTTATGGAATACCTAAATAAAAATTTTATTCAAAAATAAATATTTTTATCAATAAACCAGTGAATAAATATTTATTTAATATTCAATATAATAAATAAATATATTTTATTTATAATACGGTAAATAAATACTTATTTAATTCATATGATTAATAAAAATTGAATAAAATTATTCCTCATGCTTAAGAATAATATTTATTCTATTAATTAAAATCAAATTAAATTTAATTGAGATAAATGGAAACACTTATTGTGTGCCCCTCTAAGATTTTTTCTCATCGGTATTAGGTGAGTATGCCTAAATTCCTAGATTACTATCTAGAAATGGGTCAAGGCACCCAAGATAAAGAAATTAATGTCAAAACATCAACAACCACATACGAACACTCACTGTGTAATATAATCTATTTGTCTCAATATCTCATCATGAACTTTCATATTCGTATCATCAACCTATATGATTGATACATATTTATTTGAGTGTCTAAAATAAACATTATTACATCATGGTTATGGAATTTATGCGATAGTTATATTTGAATCAAGGGGTCTTGATATCAATTTCCATAAATATGGAAGGGACTAATCCTTCCTCTACTTATCCATTAATAACATTTAATTTGTGACACTCCCAACATACCCTACTTCCCACCAATATATGGAGTGATGATTTTTGTTAGTAAATCTAAGTGAATGAGTCATGAAATGCATTAATAATAATTTTAAAGTCTAAGGACCACTACACATGTTCTTATATAGGATATCAGATTACACAAAAACATTAAAATTTCCTACTAGAAGGCATGTTATCATAATCTCCCACCTTTGAGATTATCAAGTATGATTTTCATGAGAATAATCCTCATTATCTTATGATTACTAGGACTCAAGAGTATATTTACTATGTTCCCTTATATAGTATGTTATCCAACCATAAAACTAGATTTAAGAATATCATCATATAATTTCAATGTTCTCATCATAGTAGGGAACTATTATACCCTTTTTTATGTGACAAATAATATAGAACATGATCACATCAATGCTATGTAGAAGAATAATCAATATGTGATAATATATTTAAATTAATATCCATATCATTGAATATACATGTAATCTTAAGTACAAAATTAGTTGGTTTTAGGGAAAAAAATCCAACACTTAGGTGGGGATCTATTTCAAGGATGTACTCTCTGAGGGTACAGAGGATGAGAAGGTAGATGTTGATTCAGTTGATGGTAAATCTAAAGGTGAGTTTTTCATTGAAGCAGAATTGGATCTAGATCTATGGTAGGAACAAAAATTAGAAACTAAAAAAGTTAAAGGGAAATGGAAAATTATTTCATCTTCCTCAAGGAAAAATTAGAAGTGCTCTGCCACTTCATTGTATCTGGATGAATCTTTTATAGAAAATACCAAATCTCCTCTTGTATCCACACCAGTACAACTCTCCTGTGATAGCTTCAAGTTGTGGGGGTTTATTCTTCCAGTAATGTGTTAGATCAGGGCCATGCTAGTGTTGAGTCTCCTAGCCAAGGTGTGGATCATGTTAAGGATAATTTTGGATCTACCCAGATCATGTCTTGGTCAGTGGATAGACCTATTGTATTTTGTAAGGAATCATCATAGGGACCTCAATACAGTAATTATGTTGTTGTAGTAAAGTTTGGCCCTTCAATTTTAGAGGGATCATCAATAAAAGAATCTATTCTTGATGATGGTGCTGGCTAATTTGTGGGTGAACCTACTAAGTAGAGGGGAAGAGTTGGTTTAACTACCAAGAATGCAGATGTTTTTAGGCAATCTATGGTCCATTATGTCATGACTGATACTTCATGGAGAAAAGGGGTTATATGGGATGATTCTTTAGTGATTAATGCATTTTTTTGTTGAAAATGAAAAAAACTATATGATTTTTTATTCTCCTAGAATGGATAAAAAATTTCATTCCATTAAAGTGACTATTCACTACCACAAAAACAGTTTTTCGCAGCACCCCCCCTTTATCAGCGCTAACGAAAAAGCGCTGATAAAGGGGGGTGACTTTATCAGCACTTTTTTTAGCGCTGATAAAGGGACCCCCCTTTATTAGTGCTTTTGTTTGCGCTGATAAAGGGCCCCCCTTTATCAGCGCTTGTTTAGTAGCACTGATAAGGGGGGGGGGGGCTTTATCAGCGCTTTTTTCAAAAGCGCTGATAAAGGGTCGACTTCAAAAAAAAAAATTAAAAAATATATTAATATATTAATATATAAATATAGTTATATTGTTATATAAATATAATATATAATTTTTAAATATATTTTAGATAAGTATAAATGTACATTTACACTTATTATACTTAATATATAAGATATTTAGTGAAAATGGCTTCTTAAAAAATTTAAAAAATATTTTTAATTAATAATTTGATAATCATTATGGAGTAATAGTCATTTAATAACAATTTGAGGACTAAAAAATTAAAAAAATTAAAAAAAGATCCAAAATATGTTGAAAATGCAACTCAAACTTCAAACGGCCATAACTTTTGATCCGGGTGTCCGTTTGAGGTCTACCACATATCAAATCGAATCCTGCGATGAGTTTTACGTCGCTGTGATCGGGAGAACCCCGGTGAAGCGTTTTTCGAGGCCAAAAGAGGCCCAGAAGGCCTCCAAAACTGAGTTTTTTGTCGGGGTACCCAGATTTTTTAACATTTTGTGGATTTTCAAACTCGTTTAAGGGGGTATTATTGGCTTTTTTTGGCGAGGACTGAATTTATTCCAAGGTATTACATTCATATTGATATTATGCATTTGAAATTTCATCCTTTTTTATAATGCACTGCTATTTATAATCAAATATATAACTATATGTACACATTTTTTATATATTCGCACCTAAAAATTAAATTTTTTAAATAAATAATTAAACATATTTACATATAAATTATATTAGATTTATCTAAATAATAAATAATATCCATTTTATTTAAAATACCAATATATGAATATTTATATACCTATATATTAATCTAACTATATATATATATATTAATCTAACTATATATATATATATTAATATAACTATATATATATATATATTAATCTAATAACTATATATATATATTAATATAACTACATATATATATATATTAGTATTACTATAAATATATATATTAATATCACTATATATATATTAATATAACTATATATATATATTCATATAACTATATATAGGTTAATATAACTATATATATATATTAATATAAATATATATTACTATACGAATAAATATAACTAAATATATATATATATATATAGATATAGATATATATTAATATCACTATATATATATATATTTATATTACTATATATATATATTAATATAACTATATATATATATATTATAATCTAATAACTATATATATATTAATATAAATATATATTACTATACAAATAAATATAACTAAATATATATATATATATAGAGATATCATGAATTGGAAGACAAATCAAAATAGAGTAGTGGTAAAGGCTTAGGCGCGCGGGGGGGAGGTCTCGAGTTCAAATCCTGTGGGAGGCAGGGGCGCGCGTGCATGGGGGAATATAGCAGCAAGCACTGTTAAAGGGTGAAGGGGGTGTGTGGGGTGCTGTACAGGGGCAGAAAAGCACTGTAAAATGGGGGGCTCAAGCGCTATAAAAGCCCACCTGATTCACATTATTTTTTAATTTTTTTTAATTTTTTTTTTAAATTTTTTTAAATTTTTTTAACTTTTATCAGCGCTTTTTTAAAAGCGCTGATAAAGGCCATTTTTAGCGCTGATAAATGCCGTATTTGTAGTAGTGATTATTCAAGGAACATAAGCGCATTGTAAGGGAAAAAGTCAGGTGAGCAAGAAGGTGAAAACAAATAACTCTTATGAGTTTCTTGCCTCTAAATATAGTGAGGAGGGCGGAAAAAGGAGTATTGATGTCCCTGAAACTGAAGTTGTGAGGATTGTTTTCAATGATGATCCCTCAAACGATGGAGGCATTCCATGGAAGTGGGATACGATGTAACACCCCAAGCTTCCACGATATGTTTCCCTTTGAATAATGCAATAGATTGCATTGTACGCGACTTCGAGATTCTAACACACTGCGACCAATCAAACTAGTCGTTATGAATAGTAATACCCACTTTTTGAATTTTTATAAAATTTATCTTTCAAAATGGACTTCAGTTTTGGATTCGGAATATCAAAATTAGCTTAGGGTGAAATTTTGGTATTTTTCTGAAAACTTTCAATTTTTGATGAATAGTGAAAAACATTGAGTTATTGTTTAAAACCGAATTTTTATTTAAATAATTATTTATTTTATTTAAATTTATTATAGGTCAAAATAGATACATAATACCTATATAATTTCAATTTAATTCATTGGATTCATTTTATAATGATTTTAGATATATAAAATTTTATCGAACTTTTTACCGTCTTTTACCCACCTCCTAGGAGCATTTCCAAATTTGTATAAAACTTAATTTTACCGCTTATGTGAGTTGAATTTAAAAAATCTGAGAGAAAAAGTTGATATCAGTAAGTAAAATGTGGTTCAATAAGATGAAGATAATTTTTGGTGAATCGTAACTTTTTACTTTTATTTACCACAGTTAAAAGTAAATAGGGTAATTAAGGGTAAAAATGATATTATTATTACCCTAAAACATGTCCTAATTCTACTGGATAAGTATAATTCGAACAAAAAAAACCTTATAAATAAAATATGAACCTTTTTGGTCCACTTGGGTTAGATTAGAACATTATTATTATTTTATTTAAAGAAGAGTTAAAAGAGTTAAAATCAATGTTTAATAACTAAACCATTTTTAATATAGGGTTATACATAAGATAAATTCGACTATAAATATTCATTAGAAATATAAAAATATTTCCTACATAATGGTATTTTATTTATAATTTTTAGACATTAAATAATTAAATTTATTTATGACACAATGATGATGCAGTAATTACCTTATTAATGAAATATTAAAATAATTGATGTTATAAATACCCAAATAAATGTAATTTGAGACTTTTTATGAATTAAACCAATTTTATAGGTTAATTTGACATGTTAGGGTTGATTAAATGATTTTTTTTCTAAGTAATAATGTTATTATGAATTTAGAAAAAACAAAATACTAAATAGTGTCAAAATTGACATAAAAGAGTTCTTAAAACAAATATTATATTATTAATTGATATAATATTCCTAAAAATATAAGTTTCGGCAAAATTACTTAGATAAGGTTATATATATTAATAATGAACCACTTGGGGTTCTCTTGGAAGTTTATTGTATGTTTATTAACCATATAATATAAAAATACAAAGAGACATGGTAAATGTCAAACTATTTAACTAAGAGTTAAATCTAAATGATAAGGTTAATATAGTTACCCAAACCAGTATAAAACCTATTTTTTGAGAGTTTTTCGACCCATACCCAACTTATTCTTTAAATAATTCATTTTGGATCCATTAGAAACCGAAAATTATTTCATTATAAAATAATATTTCAATCTTTTCCCAAGGTGCCTGTCACCCCTCTTATAAAAAGAACACTTCCCCTTCTCTCAAATTCACACATTAAAAGCCATTTGGCTCAGACAAACCCTGCCCAAATATCCTCCCAACTATCATCCCTTCATCCTAGAGTCCTTACTTTATTCATAAAGCCAACCTAAGGATCCCTTTTGATCAAATCAAAAGGAAGAACCCGGAGAAGATGTAAATATTTCGTCACCTCTTTCACGTTCTTTTCTTCTTAAAATTTCTATTTATTTTTTGTTTCCATTATAAAATAATAAATATAGTATAGTATATATACTGTGATGTTATTATAAAAATGGTACAACCATATTAATTATTCTATCCATCCTATAAATGACCGTCACTATACGTGTGTACGTATGAATTACCGTCTCCACGTCATGGTGTAGTTTGTTATTCAAACACTTCATTACTTGGATGGGTGTAATAATGAGTATGATGGATGTAAATAATAAATATAACATGTTAATTATTCTTTATATATGATATACTATCCAATTAAATAATATATCTCCATCAATATAATGATATTGTCGCTCGTGCGTACGTACGGATTACCGTCTCCACGAACATGATGAGATTAATTCCCCATCATATCCATTGAAGAGTAATTTTAATTTTATTATTAAAAATAATATTTAAAGACTTAATATCATTTTGAATATTAATAAGATACATTCTATCCATAAAAAATTACTTAGAGAATAAATCATATAAAAGAAAACGAATCAGTTAACACCCGAGATGATGATAATACTAAAATATTATTAAAAAAGTAATATTAGAAGATCATATATGATATAATATTAATGTATATGGTTATTGTATAATTTAATAATTATTATTTTTACCATTATACAGGATTTTAACCTACCCTCGACCAAGGAAAAGTACAAGGTAAGGGTTAATTTCACAATCTCTTTATTATCTGAGATTGTTTTTATGTAAGTATCTACTGGGACCTCTTTATCATCCACATCTATGTTTCTTAAAAACGTATTCCAAAACATTTTTTACTATTTACTATACTATTGGTTAAATTAATTTATACCCTTGTTTTAATTTTTATAAAATGTTTTGAAATGAATCTTTATGTCATTTTCCAAACAAGGTACCTTATGACCTTTTCGACAAAATTAAGGTAAGAATGTTTTTTTAACTTATACAGCGAGTGAAACTATTTTCTGCCGTTATAACATCATCGAATCTTCCCTTAAAATATTATAAGAATATTTTCAAAAAAATTGTTTTCTTTTAGAATTATTTAACTTTAAATGATTTAAAAAAAAGAAAGAGATATTTCTCTCAAATAGTTTTGATTTCATCTATGTCAACATCCTTTGATGGATTTTGTACTTGTTTGAAGTCGATTCATTATGATACAAATCTTCCATATTGTATTGAAGGTTTTGTGATATGTTTGACTGTGGATGTGTTATTTTTATACCATTCATGGTTTATTATTAAAGTATTGACATTTCGTATGCTATTTTTAATACGAATGTTTATGTTATATTTCAACCTTTTCATATGAGGAATGTATTGGACTTAGTAAGTGATGTGTGGAGCCCTCTATAGATCCTCGATGCATCAGTATGTCTCCTGAGACAACTAGAAGTGGAATTGGTCGAGGACTTTCCCAATTTGATATATGGTTTTGGCTGAGGCCTTAATCATTTTTAGACGTCTTAGCCGAGGCCTTGAAAAAATGTTTCAGAATGTCTGGCATTATACATTCCCTCATTATGAAAATAATATTGATGGTTCATGTGGTCATTTTACTAGTATAATACCCCTGATTATGTTTTATTATGGAAATATTTACTCATCTCTTATTCCTGCCATAAATTTTTTCATGGTTATTATTTGTAAATGCATGTGTTTTCAATTATTCACCATGCTTAATATTTATGTTATCTTCCGCTATATTGATTACCCTTACTGAGCATTTGATCTCACCCCTTTCTTATGTTTTATTTTCTCAGGATATGAAGATGTTAGCTATGAGTGAATTGCAGGCATAATCTAGGAGGCTTCGATATTTCTAATGGAATAAATTAGTGTTGTATTTCTTTTCAAGTTGTAAATTTGAACTTATGTATGAATCTTGTTTCCAATAATACTAAAATGATCTATCTTTCGGGACATGATTTTCTTGTGACCATGCCAATGTTATGTAATAATGCACCAACTCTGGGTAACTAGGGTTGGGGATTTACATAAGACATAGAGGAGGGGATGAAATCCTCACAATTGGGGTGGATAATCCTTTCATCACAACATGATCACTTGATCTTGAGCTATCTGACATGTTTTTTCTCAGTATGTTTGTTCTTATTATTTGTAGTTTCTGAATTTTTTGTCCCGTTATCCCCTATGGTAACTTTTTTTACCTTTAAATAAATGGGTTAGGGCCTCTGGGCTCGACCCTACCCTAATAAAAATATGTTTTGAAAATAATATTGTTAACTTTATTTGAATATAATTATATAGAAATCATATTATTTATCATATTGAAATTTAATTAAATTTATAATATATTATTCAATAT
The DNA here is from genome assembly GCA_963277665.1 of Viscum album. Taxonomy (NCBI): domain Eukaryota; kingdom Viridiplantae; phylum Streptophyta; class Magnoliopsida; order Santalales; family Viscaceae; genus Viscum; species Viscum album. The sequence continues at coordinate 2,025,510,458 of OY728138.1, forward strand.
ATATTTATAGAATATTGATTTAGTTAATGGAATTGAAAGAAATTACTCTAAATAATATATATTTTTTTAAAATATTAATTATAAACAAATAATATTATAAGTAATTATGTGTAAACTTAAACTATTTATATTTTGTAAAATATAATTATTTTCAAAAATGTATATATATAATTATATTTAAAAATATTAATAACTACTTTTGAATATAAATTTATATACATATAATTTTATTTATTGTATTTTAAATAAAAAATGAAAAATATAATATTAGTTATATAAATATAAATAATATTATTTTCATTAAGTAGATTAATTTTTTTATTATTAATATTTAAAAATATTAAATATATGAATATAATATTTCGAGTAAAAATTTATAAAATAAAATTATTTATTTATTGAAAAATATAATTTCTTAAAAAAATTTATATATATAATTATATTTTAAAATATTAATAACACTTTTGGAATATTATTATTCATTTTTTTAAATATCATTGAATATAAAAATTAATATCATTAATTAATTGCAAAAAATCATAAAATTAATTAAATAAGATATATATTATATTATTTGAATGTAATATTTTAAAAATATCATTATTTATAACTATATAATAATATATTTAATTATTTTTATAAATATTATATCTATATATTTTATATATGTATAAAATAAGAACTATCCATAAAAATATGGGTAAGTGAACTAACTAATGAATGATCTTGAAATGATCAACCAATGTTTGGTTGGAATTGTATGTTTTAATTATTTTGTTTTTGGTTATATAATGTGTAATAATTATATTTTCTTTATTCATTGATGACCTTCATGTGATCCCTCTCTCTGAGAATGTATGGACCTGTATGTCTGTGGTAAATTTTTTTGTATCCATAACCCCCAGAACCCCTCACTTTCAAGTGGGTAATATTGTAATAAAAGGAGGTTTTGTGAGAGACATTAATGTTTAATGCCGATTTTATACACCATAAATGAAAGGAAAATGATGGTTGCTAAAATCTAAGATAATGGCGCCTCTAGGAGTTCACCCTATGGTTTTTGGTTTATCAAATAATGATAAACCAATCCATATACAAATCCTCCTAATCAAGTCATAATTAATTAATCAGAAGTAATTAAAAAAATAATCATTTGACGATGCAATAAAAATATATATAACACCCGAAGCCTGGGTTCTTGGGTCAAGATGAAATTCATTTCTAACGAGGTTTAAATAATAAATGTATCTCTTATTAAAGTACTATAGTCCAAGAAAAACTCGTCCAAAATAGATGAATTTGTTCATAGAGTCAGGTTGTGAAAATACCTTCATGCCAATCCCCAAAACTAGCACATATGGATCTTATGGAAGTCCAACTTATCAATGGATCTTATTGGTGCCTCAGAACAGTATGTTACAACAAAAATCACTGTATTTTTTAGATCCCTCTTATTCATATTTGTTTACAAGAGTTACGATGCTCAGATCAGAGAATATTTATGGTAAGATCTTGGATCCTTCAATCTGGGAGAGTCTCTGTGGTTTGTGGGAGGTGATTTCAATACAGTATCAGACACAAAGGAGAATAAAGGAAGTGATTATTTCCTGACAAAGTCTATCCATGAGTCCATAACCTTCATATATTGATGCGGGCTACTTGACATGGGATATATAGGCAACTGCTATACATGGTGTAGTAATCAAAAAAGGGATGTCCAATCATGGTGTTTCCTGGATCGTTGTCTTGCAAATTTCCAACCCATCATTTATTACCTGAATTCCAAGGTAATGAATCTTGTGAAGATTGTTTTTGATCATTCCCCAGTTTTGGTTACTATGTATACTAGGAATGCTCATGGTGCGTGTATGTCCTTCTCCCATCAGTGGATCGAAATTCCTGGATTTCTTAACGTGGTTTGTGATTCATGGAATAAGCCTGTCCAAGTCAATGATTGGATGAGGCTTTATAATAAAATCCAAAGGTTCAAAGTTGATCTTCAGACCTGGATTCTGAACCAACCCCCTTCTAATAAGACATTGAGAAGGATAAGGCGGATGTTGAAAGATTGGAAATCGGTTTGGAAAAAAACTAGAATGAGAATATGTTCATCAAACTCACTAAAAAGAAGGACACTATAGCTATCTTATTACCGAGACAAGAGCATGTGACAAGTGAGAAATTGAGTGTAAAATGGATCTGTGAGGGGTACATAGATAAAAATTATTTCCATGATTTCAACAAGGATAAGAGGTGGGTAATTAGGACTAATATTTGGTTTTAGGATGGATCCTTTACTGATGATAGAGATAAGGTCAGAGGTATGGAAGAATATTATTTGAAATCATTATTGGAATGTCCCAACCAATGTATGCATGGTGGATACCCAATGGGATATGAGGATGTTCTAGATGTAATACCTCATGTAGTTTTAATCTCTGATAATGAATTCTTTGAAACCATACTTAGAGAGGATGATATTTATGAGGCGATGAAAGGGATGAACCCGGAGAGTGCACCAGGAGAAGATGGAATCCCAGGTTCCTTATACAGAGATTCTTGGAATCTTATAAAAGGAGATATAGTGCATACTGTTTAGGATTTATTTAGGGGAGGCATTCTTCCTAAGGTGTCTTGTGCTACCTCATCAATGTTAATTCTCAGGATAAAATATCCCTAATCTTTCTAGCATTACCGTTCGGTTATCATGTGCAATTTTTCCAATAAGGTGCTCTCTTGTGTGATCAATATAAGAGTGTCCACACATCTACCCTAATGGATGTATGATTAACAACATGGGTTTTTGAAGGGAATGACTATACAAGGGATTATTTCTCTAGCTCAAGAAATGATTGGTGACATCAACCACAAAGTCCTCCGCTCAAACATGGCTACAAAGATAGATATGGACAAATACTATGATCAAAATGAATGAAATTTCATCACCAAGGTCTTTAATAGAGTGGGATTCTCCCCACAGAATATGGATCTTATGATTAGGGGATTCTAATCTTCTTAGATCTTAGTTTATTTCTTGGGAAAAAATAATGGTTTCTTCAAAGATATCCACGGATTGATAAAAAAGATATCCTTTATCCCCAACCATATTCATCATCACCCAAGATGTCCTCATCCACCTCATTAATAGGAGTACCCTATGGGGTGAGTTCCTTCCTTATTGATTCATGAAATATTCTTGTACCGTTTACCACCTCATGTTTGAGGATGATACCTTAATCATTTCCAATTCCAACAATATATCTGTTTGGGGAGTCAATAAAGTCCGTGAAGATTATTGAAAATGGAATGGATAGATTATTAATCATACCAAAAGTATATTATATATCTCTACTAGGTTGTCAAAAAAAGGATCACCTTTCTAACTAATCATCTTGACATGCAGAGGAGAGGATTCCAAATGGATTACTTGGGTGCATCAATTTCGTTGTACAGACCCCACATTCATCATTTCGATAAAATTATTGAGAAGATTACTTGATGAATTTTGAATTGAAAAAATCGATCCATCTCCTTTGGTGGTAGAATTACTTTGGTGAATAACATTCTCTCCTACATTATAATCCATTCCCTCTCTACTATAAAGGTTCAGAAGGAATTCTTCTCCTGCATTGATAGGTTTCTAGGATTTTTCATATGGGATGCCCATTTAGAATGAAACTATCATTGGGACTCCTTGAAAAAAATGGATAGAACTGTGAAGGAGGGAGGTATTAATGTGAAGAACCTAGCTGACACACTCTAACATATGCATGCTAAGTTGTAGTGGGAGGTTGTTGAATAAAGGACCCTTTGTGGGAGGTTCATGGTAAGGAGTTACAATGGAAACACAGATATGGGGGGAGGCGGTTCACACTCTCTATGGTCTGTTAATCATTCCCCTATCTTGAAACTCCAAGGACACACTCTATGGAATATAGGAAGGAAATATATTTAGTTTTGGAACCATAACTGGGTTGGATCAAAACTTGGGTTCCCCGACTACCCGGTTCTGAATATATCCTTCATAAGTGAAAGTATACATCATCGTTTCATCAATGCTATCTTGGACAACCAACAACGAAGTTTTTTTCGAGATTATTGTGATGAAAAATGAACTGAACATGTACATTTTTATGGGATCCTTATTAGGAGCTTTCTATGAAAAGTATTTTTGAAGGATATTAAGGCCACCTAACCAGGGAGAGAGTTGGCATGATGTGAGGTTGTGAAAGGAAGTTCCCACAAAGTATAATTTTATATTATAGATAACTAGGAACCAAGCTCTACCAACTAATGAGAATATTAAATGTACTGGTATTAATATTGTGTCTAGGTGTCTGTACTGCAGGGAATAAATGGAGGAGATCTCACATCACTTGTTCTTCGAAGGAGTCTTGGCATGCTCAGTGTGGACCACGTTTTAAGATTTCATGAATATATCCTCCCATGGATTTTAGGGATCCATATTTCTGGAATATTGGTTCCAAGGTGTGGGAACAGAGGGGGTAAAGTGGAATATGAGGAATATAGTCCTATTAGGAGGCTACTAGACCATCTGATAGGCTCAGAATGCTTCTCGGATTGAAGACACCACAATCATGGGACGGGATATTTCCACCATAACCAGAAATCTACTCGTCAATATAACCTTTCTTTCCAAAAACTGAGAGGAGGTTCCAACCCTCAGACTGATCCTAGCTGATAGACCTTCATCTCAACCATCTAGGTATGATCCGGGGAAATAGGTTTGTTGGATTCCTCCACTCTCCAGTGTAAATCTTAACACAAATGTCTCACTTAGCATGGGGGTAATGAGTGTAGGAGGCTTGGTTTGTGACTATTTAGGGTCTATCATCCTTTCTTTCACAGTGTATTTTGGCAATGGGGAATCACTCCAAGTAGAGGAAATGGTGATGATCACATGGATCCTTTTATGAAGACAAGATAATATCAGTTTGACTAAGATAGAAATGGAATGATTAACACCGTACAACTCTATATAGGGTCCAGGTACCATACCTTGGTCAATTTCATACATTATAATGAGGTGTAGGGGCCTTATTAGTAATAAGATGACCGTTCTTCACACCTAGTGAGAGGGAAACAAAGTGGTGGACTACCTTCCATTAAAGGAATGACACGGTTTAAGGATTCATTGATTCCCTAGTATGAATTACTTATGGGATGAGGGGATAAATATCATTGTAGAAGACGCCCTAAGGCTCCATTATTTTCATCCTCCCTAAATCTTGGATGTATTTTTTCCCTTTTCATGTTCTATTTTTTTCTTTCTGTGCAGACTTGATTTTATTCGATAATAAATTATTTGATGTTGATGACTAAAAAAACAAGAAAAGATTTTTAACTATAATTTTAAACCTACAAAAGTGGATAATCTTTATAAATGTTTTACATTTTAAGAACTTCATATGAGGATTCCTAGTTGCTTAAAATTGAGGGATGATCAAGTAATTACTTAAATTTTATATTGAAATATTAAAAATGTTTATTATATATGGTATAATGAGTATCCTCTACTTGATGATGAAGATTGGGTGGAAGCATATTCATTTTTTAGGAAATAGTGAAATAATGGATTAATGGAATTATATGTGGATATTTCTATTATTGATGAGGTGGGACCTACTACTACAAAACCCTATTATGGGATATTTTTTGAAGTCATTCATTCACAAAATTATAATTCAATGTATTCTCATATAAATATAGTAATAGAAACTAATTATGAATAATATGGCCTGAATATGGATAGAATTCCAGGAGACATCTCTATCACTACACATGATGTAATGAATGAGACTTTCTCTAATGAGAAACTATCTCGTGATGCAACATGAGATGATGTAATTGAAGAAAATGTGGTTAATGAACATTCTGAGGTTCCTTTGACATATATGAAAGAATTAGTGAGTGGTAACCATCTTCTATTATTGATTTCATTAGTTGAGGGAATTTCATGTGCACAAGACTTTTAATGGGGTGTTATTACAATAGGTACCGAATTACCATTTATTGTAGTTAACACAATTACCTCAACTAATAACACCTTATATATTGGAAAAGAGTTTGAAACTAAAAGTAAACTGAAAAATGCGGATAAGTAGTTCAATATAGAGAGACATTTTTTTATTTGTGGTTGATGAGTAAATGAGGGGAAAATAACTCATTTAGTGTGAAAAATATGATTCAAGATATAAATTTCTTATGCATGAAATATATGATAATTTTTTTGAATGTTGAAGTATAATTAATTTAGAAGGCCCACGTACTAATGTTCACCCAAACCTATCGCATGATGTTTCTACACTAGATGCAGAGTTTATATCGATTGTTATTATTGAGATGATAATAAAATTTCAAGACTTTATTGTATCCCTTGTTTAGGAATGAAAAAAAAGTTTTCCAAATACAAGAGATCCTATAGAAAGGCTTGGAATTAAAAACAAAAGGAAATTGTAAAAGTTTATGGTTATTGGGATGAATCATATAAAGGTTTTATAAGGATAACGAGATTTTTTTCCTTTCAAAAATCAAGTCATTTATCATTATTAGAACATTGAGTTTTTCTCCTAGGATAATAGGGTTGATCGAATCAAGGTGAATTTATATAGGCTGTAAAGGCCTTCAGGTCATGTATCACAACATTTCCTTATTTCAAAAAATTAATTCTGATTGATGGAAATTTTATTTATAGAAAGTATACAAGTATTATACTCATTTCTACATCAAGGTATGCCAATCATGTTTGTAACACCCCAAAATTCTTAAATAATAACTTTGTATTCGATAGCATGTATGACACATAACACCAAGATTATAAGAAAATATAACACCATGAGAATTTATGGTATATTTATTTTCACATAAATTTAATCTATTAAATAGATAGAATTAAAATAAAGACTGAGTTTAGCTTTCATTACACTCAAAACCGATTTTATCATACATTACATGCAACACCAAGTTTAGCTAGCATTGCACGTAACACTAAGTTTAAACGAAACATGACATGTTATTAAAATATTAATATTTAATATGATAGTTATCACCTAGAAAAAAATCAGAGGGTATGAATAGTAAATCTAAATTATAAAAATTATGGTTATCTACTGATTATAAATAAAATAATATTAATTTAAAAGAAAAATAAATGTTTTTTAGAAAACTATATTTTTTTCTTCTAAACGTAAGTTTAGTCAGGTTTTTCTCTCATAATTTAAAATTAATTCTTACTAGCTTTATATAATTAATTTTATAAAATTAACTTAATTTTTTAAATTATAATATCAAAACTATATTAAGTTGAATTTTTGGGGTTTTTCTGATTTTTTTTTATTTTTGGTGAATAGTGAAAATTATTAAATTTTGATTGAAAACTACCTTTTCATTTAACTATTTTATAATGTCAAATTATATTTTGAATTGGTTTTAATGTAAAATTAGTTCAATTTTATATCAATTAATCCAATTTATGTAATTAGAATATTTTTTATATTTACTTTTGATATATAAAAACATTTTAATCTTTTGAAAATTTTCACTTTGAAAACCGATGTGCTCACCGCATCAATTGGATTAATTTATAATTAAAATTTTCCACTTATGTGAATAAAATTTTGAAAAATGTATTCAATTTTTGGAATAATCATATGTTATATTATCTAATTATTTCATCTTAATTATAGACTGTAATGAATAGTAATAATAATTAAAATTATTTACCATGATTAAGGTAAAATTGGGTCTATTGGGGGTCAAACCAAGAAGATAAGGGTTAAAATGACCTAAAAATTTGTCTAAAACCACTTGGATGTACATATTTCTAACCAAATCACCTTAAGATATATTTTTTGAGTTTTTGGGATAGTTTTCCATGAATGTGACCTATATAATAAGTTAAGTAAAGAAAAATACAGAAAAAGAACCTTTATTGCTTTTAATATATATATAAACTTTTGGAATTTAGATAAAAAAAACATATGTTTGGTTATAAATATTATTTTTAAATATAGTTGAGTTTTCTTATCATGAAATTTTATTTTTAAAATTTAGAGATGAAAAAATTAATTTGAATTCTTAATAAATACCCGATTAATAATAATTTTATTAATTGAAAATTTAAAAAAATTATATTAAAAAATTTAAAAGTAAAGTAAATTTAATTAATTATTGAGTAAAATTATTTTTTTAGATAAAAATATCATTTTATATAGGCATGAACATAATATATTATAATTCAATCATTGTCTTTATATTTTTTAAATTCAAATTAAATGAATAATGTCAAAATTGACATTAATGTTATTTTAAAATAAATGATATTTTATTAAATGATTTAAAATTATAAAAAATAATATATTTTTTCAGGTGATTTTAAATGTTAATAAATATTAACTATGCTCTATCCAGGGACTAATATTTCTTTTATAATGACTATATTGACCCTTAAATAGTAAAAAATATTTTAGCATGATTATGGTTAAAACGATGTTTTTGGACGTTACATGTGCTGTTATTAAAGATAATTTTCATCACATGTAGTATTTTTATTAGAAAAACTAGATTTAATATTTATAATTAGTAGGTAAAAATTATCTAATAATACTCATTTTATTTTAGGCTTAGATATTTAATTACCTAGGTTTATAGTGGTTGAAACTAATGTGGTAAAAAGGGAGTAAACATATAGGCTAAGGAATGACATGTTTAAAACATTTGTTTTATATGTTTTGGAGGTGTTTGTAGACCATATAAACCCTAAAATCTATTATTTATCAATTTTGGAGCCACATTAGGTGAGCGTGACCCCCCATTATTGATTACTTTTGGGTATTTACAAAAACATCACTCCTCAATTATAAATGGGTACTCACCCCTAACTTATTCACACCTGTCAATCCATATATTTCTACTAGAAACTACTCAAAAAACTTCCCAAATTCCTTTAACTCATCATATTAGACTTGGTTTTGGAATAAATTCAACCTAGGAAGGATTTTGGTGTAAACTTAAGGAGGTTACCCGAAGAGGAGGTAACGTTAATCAATAAGAGTTTTTATTTTATTTCTTCCTCCACCTCCTTAAATTATTATCAAACCTTTATTATATAATAAAATAAATATATTAATCACAACTATATGTTTTTATGTTAAGTTAATTACCTAAAACCATTCCCAATTCCATCAAATTTTATATGAAATCATCATTCATGTATACCGCGGACTACCATCTCACGAACCAATGTCATTTGTTTTTCCATTACCACCTATAATAGTTGGGTATGATGATTGATATAAAGTATATATATTATATTTATAACATAATTATACCTATGCAGTCATTATATCATATATAACTTTATTTAATTTCCATTCCGTAGGAGATTCGATAATGTCTCTCTTGTGTATGGTGCAATACCGCCTCACAAAGCGATGTGATTCGTTTTTCAATAATGATTTACATGGAAGGTGATAAGGTTAATGTTAATGATTATATGTGATATAAATGAAATAATTATGATATTAATTACATATCTATCATTATTGAAATATAATATATCATTTCCTTTCTTACAACGAAGGATGATAACATCGTTTGAATACGTGTGGACTACCGCCTTCACGAGGCGATGTGACTCTCTCTTCATAAAAAAAATGGATGGTATATATATATATATAATATGGTATATATGATATTATTATCATTTTTAAATAAAAAATATTACTTAACTACTTTCTATAATGATTCTTGAAAAATGAAAATATTACTCATGCATAAATATAGCCTACCATCTTTATGATCATAATGTAATTTATTTCTCAAAACCATATTTAATGATAAGTATTAAGAGTATAATTCATGTATAAATATGAAAATTATTTCATGATGATTATTATATAGATGATTAAACTATATAATATCCATAATCCTTATAACTTTCATGATAAAGAATGAATGAAAAAATAAGGAAATTATCACCCGAACTAATGAAAATAATAAAAGATTATTAACAAATGGGTGATAAGATGTTATTAAAGGATAATATATGACATTATAAATATTTTTATGTTATAATTTAATAACATGATTAAAAACCACTAGAAGGAGGGTAAATCATGTTCATCCAAAAGGAATCATGATGTAAGGGACTTCGTCTCAATTTCCCTTCATTGAGGCATATTGTAATGTTATGCACCTAATTTATTTTATATGGTGTATATAATGAAATTTAACATGTAATATCATGATTAATTAATAATTTATAGTATTTTATGTTTCCACTTTAATTATTTCATCCAAGGGGGGTATGACTTGAAAATTACCATGTGGTAAAAGTTATTCTGAAATCTCAACTTCATTTGTGACTCTTATATTTCTCCTAAAATAATCAATTTATTAAGATAATAATTAATTATAAATTAAATTTATCTTATATATACATACTATTTTATGATAGATATTATTATTTCTTAAACTATATTCTTTTTTTACATACGATGTGTACTTTGAAAGTTATTTGATTAATTAGGGAAATATTGATAAATCTATATATTTTACTCAATACAGATATTTGATGATATAAAACCTTGTTCATGAATGAAATTGATTATTTTATATATGAGGATTTGTTTGGAAATGAATACATGGGTGGGTCCTAGTTATAGATATCCTATTGATGCGTCAACATGTCTCATGAGACAAACCAATTGGAAAAATTGGATGGGTATTTACCTAGTAGTTTTAAACATTTTTGAGGATATATATTGAAAGTATATATATCATTTTCCTAAGACATAGGTCCAATAATTATCAATTTTCTTCATTGATAATTAATTTATTATTATTATCCATGATATTTATCTATGATATTATCTTTGGATGCATTTCATTTTCAGTTGTTTCTTAAATGGCATGTGTTTTCAGTTATTTACCTTTCCAAATTGATTATGACTTATCTAATTGTGATATTGAAGTTATTTAACTAGAATGTGAGTTAAATTATTTACCCTTACATGGTGATTATGGTTATTGATTAATGATATCTTCTACTATACATTACTCTTACTGAGCATTTGACCTCACCCTTATTTTGTTTCATTTCCCCCAGATATGAACAAAAGATCTTTGATTAAGTTTCAAGGATTCTAAGAAATTTATTTTTTTATGTTTTATTTTTTATTTTCAATGTAAAATTTGTATCATTTATTTATATAGTTAGTCCAAAATTACTAACCTGGTTAGTCCTTCAGTATTTTACACCTTTGTATCTATTCTAATGTAATAAAGTAGACATCAGCTCCAGGCTACTCGGGTCGGGGTCACTAGAGTTTTTATCCAAGTGAGGATTAGTAGAAACCTTGAGAAATTGATTTTGGAAAACATATATTAGGTAACATAACCATATTATAAACTTTGTGAAGATTATAGAAGAACATCCTAATTTTTTTTAAAGAATATATTATGTATATTTCCTAGAAATACATCCCCATATGGATATTTGAAGTGGGCATGGTTCAAAAATAGATGTACCTAAGGGTAATAACTCCAAAATGGGAGAATTGGGATTGACCTGATAATCACCAAGTGCCCAAAAATAGACCCTATTGTGAACCTGATTTTCCACTCTCAGGGGATATTCTTAAGATAATTTATATTTTCTTTACAAACCATTCTGAATAATTTGAAAATAAAGGCATCCATAAAAAACCAATGTTTATGATTATGGGATTTAAAATGATTTTTTTTTCAATTTATGTTATGTGTTAATCCATTATTATAATTATATATTATGATTTAAAATTAATAATTTTATAAGTTAATATAGTATCTTATATTGTTTATAAATGGATTCTAGAAGGAATAAGGGTATCAATAATCATTTCTATTGTAGAGATTTCCCTGCTGAGAAATCCAATACCACTGGTATTGGAACTAAGAAAATTACGGTTATATTAGAGCATATTAATTAGGTTATGAAAAATAATCATTTCGAGATGAGGCAACTTGTTCCATAGCGATATTATCCAATGTTGGATCACTTTATATGAAAAAATCCCCCATAATTTAGTGGGAATAATAATCCGTTGGATGTTTAGTAATGTATTAAGTATATGGGGAAGATATTTATGGAATTGGGATGTGGTGAAAAGGAAAAGGTTACACTTGTATTGTATTTTCTAAAATCCTATTATCATCAATGGTGGACATTGATCTAGAACACTGGGGAGGAAGAGGAAATAATACTCATGGAATGAAAATATTATAAGGAGACATTATTTGACAAATATTTCTCTTATTAGTAACAAAATGAGATGAATAGAAATTTAATTAGATTAAATAAAAAATGAATAATAAATTTTTGTGGATTTTGAATCTAAATTTAAAAGTCTATTTAGGTATGATACATATTACATACATAACACAGAGTGTAAGATTGGTCATTTATTTAAAGGGATTAAGCCAAGTCTCATAGGGGTGGTGGTCTCTCAAAATTTTTATTCATATGATGAAATATATTTTTGTGATATCAATATGGATAAATAATTCCCCAAGTCTTTTGGATTCAAAGGGAAGAAAGATATTAAGAGGATGGAAGAGAAAAAAATAGATGTAGGGATGACGAGAAAGAAGGATTTTCCCTCATGTGATAATTGTGGAAAGAAACCCCATGATAATTTCTTGAAATTATTTAGAGTTTTTATAAGTGTGGAGAGAAATACCACTATGATCAATATTTCAAGGGAAAGAAAGAAGTTTCCAGTGTTCAATGCTTCAACTGTAAGGATATGAGGCATTATAAAAACGAATGTACCAAGAATCAAAGGAATACAACTTAGAAAAAACTAAGGGGTCAAGGTCAATATTATACTATTGATACATCTGAAGTGGAATGAATAATGTTCTTGAGTATTTTGATCCTTAAAATATGATTTAAAATTATTTTATTGATGATATTTTGGTTATAAGATTTATGAAATGTATAAATATTGTATTATAATACTATTTATTAAAGTATTTTAAAGCATGTGTTGAATGGTACCAAGAAAAGTGATTCAGAAGAATATGAACTTCTTGTAAAATACATAATCAAGAAAAATATAACCCTTAATATATTCCTAATGTTATGATAATTATATTAGGATAAATAGATGATTGATATAGATAAAGTAAAATTAATAGTGTTGACCCCCTTAGAACTGATTAATGATTTATTAAAAAAGTAGTTTATGCTATCATTTATGGAGTTAACAACATTTTTTAAGGAATATATTAAATAACATAAGTTTTATTTAACTAATAAGGAATAATTCACATTTTCAATACAGTTTTATGGTAATTCAAGTTTTTACCATGTTTTAAGAGAATACATGATGAAGGTATTCACATGTTTGGTATGTGATGATTAAGAGATACTTCATATTGTTTAGATAATTAATGATAAGTTCATTTTGGAAATATAGTGACCTTATTTCTAAAATTATAGATATGAAAATTTTAAAAGGGACATAACATTGACCATTTATGAAATGGTTTATGTTGAAATTTTGATGAGGTTTTAGAGATTAATGTATTACTTTACCATATGAAGATTTATGCATATTAGATAACATGTACTAACAAATTTATTATAATAAGAACTAGAAATTTAAGGAATGGATTATAATTCTATTATGAATATTACGATCCATTAAAAGTGGATGTTAATGCTTCAAGAATTAAAAAAACCATTTTTGGATATTCATTTCTTTGAGTAAGTGATGAAGTTGAAATTGGTCGAAGCACAAACAAAGGATGAAATTGTTCCTATAAAATAAAAATATATCATGTAATTATATTTACTTATATTCTTATAGAGTGAAGTAATTCCTCAACTCTAGTAAAAAGATCTTGAAAAAATAATTTTGTCATATTATCATCATTTTTTATTATATAAATGACCTTTTCACACCCCTCCTTTATTTATTTGTGGTCTTTAACTTCCCCCTAACCATGATCTCTATCTCTCTTCATCGGTATTTGGGTGTTAGTTTTCTCTTATATGTCCATGTTTCTTACTTCCCATCTACGTTGTCCTATTTTGAAACCTATTGTGTCTTATTACATATGACATTTGAATTTCCCTTTCTCTCTTATTAAGATAATGTTTTATTAACCCTTTTTATAATGTGAGTTTTTAAAAAATGTTATTTACAAATGTCAAACCCTTGATTATTGAGATAGAGTTTAAATTGTGAGGAAACAATTTATTTAATTTGGATATAATGTAATAGATTGAAATTCTAAAAAAATTACATTTTATTTCATAACATGCATGACATGCAACACCAAGCTTAGAAGAAAACGTAACCCCATGAGACTTTATGGTATATTTATTTTTAAATAAATTCAATCTCTTAAATATCTTTAATTACATGAAACAATATGTTTGGATTTAATTGCATGAAACACTGAATTTAGCTTTCGTTACATGAAACACGAAGTTTAACTTGCGTTACATGCAACACTGAGTTCAGGTTATGTTTCACAAAACATTGAGTTTAAACGAAACATGACATATTATTAAAATATTAATATTTAATATGATAGTTATTACCTAGAGATAAATTGTTGGGTATTAATAGTAATAAAAAAATTATGAAAATTATGGTTATATATTTATTCTGAATAAAATGAGAACCATTTAAAAGAAAAAGAATTTTTTTCTGAAAATATTTATTTTTTTTTCAAAAAAGATAGTTTACTCACGTTTTACACACATAATTTAAAAATATTTTTTTTACCAATTTTAAAAAATTAATTTGATAAAAATAAATTAATTTTTTTAATTAGAATATCAAAATTATCTTAATGTGATTTTTTGGTATTTTTTTTGAAATGTTTCAGTTTTGGTAAATTGTGGGAAATACAGAATTTTGATTAAAAATTACCTTTTAGTTTAAATAATTTATAATTTTAATTCATATTTTGAATTGGTTTTAAAGAAACATTAGTTTAATTTTATATAAACTAATACAATTTTTTTCATTAAAAAAAATATGTTGAATTTTTATATAAAAAATGTGTAATCTTTTTGAAGATTTTCTCTTTGGAAATTTGCATTCTCGTCGCGTCTTCAGGATTAATTTTAAATTAAAATTTTCCACTTATGTGAATGAAATTTTGAAATATGGATTTTATATTTGGATTTAGAATAATTTATACTATATAATACTTCCTACTTAATTTTTATCCATAATTAATAGTAAAAACTATAAAAATCATTTACCATGGTTAAGGTAAAAATGGGTTTATCGGTGGTTAAACAAAAAATATAATAGTTAAAATGACCTAAAAATTTGTAAAACACCAATTTTATGGCCATATTGGGACCCTTATCACCTTAGTATATATTTTTTTGAATTTCTGAGACACTTTTCTTTGAAAGTGACCTATATAATAAGCTATGTCTAGAAAAAGATAAAAAGGAACCTTCTTTGAGTTTAATATATATAAAGCTTTGGGATAGATAAAAAAGAAACATATATTCAGTTATAAGTATTATTTATAAATATAAAGGAGTTTTTTATCATAAATATTGATTTTTAATTTTTATAGCTCAAATAATTACTTTAAATTCTTAAGAAACTCCAACTCAATAATTATTTAGTTAATAGAAAAATAATTTAAATGATTCTAGAAATATTAAAAGTAAAGTAAATTAAATTAATTATTTTGTAAAATTAATTTTTTAGATAAAAATATCATGTTATATAGGTGTTAAAATAATATATTAAAATCTCACCATTGTATTAATATTTTTTAAATTCAAATTAAATAAATAATGTCAAAATTGATATTAATGTTATTTTATAATAAATGATATTTTATTAAATAATTCAAAATCACAAAAAATAATATTATTTAATGTTATTTTTAAATGTTAATAAATATCAACTATGGTTCATTTATGGACCAATTTTTTATTTATAATGACTATATTGACCCCTAAATAGTAAAAACTCTATTAGTGCGGTTAAGGTTAAAATATTTGTTTTGCATGTCACGTGTGATTGTGTTAAAATTAATTTTCAATACATATATTATTTTTATTATATAAAATTAATTTTATATTTATAATCATTAGGTACAAATTATCTAATAAGATTAATTTTATTTTATTGTTAAAGATTTAATTACCTAGGTTTACCATGGTTGAAACTTAAGTGGTAAAAAGAGAGTAAACTTAAAGGATAAGGAATGAAATGTTTAAAAAATGTTTTTTTGTGTGTGTTAGAGGTGTTTATTAACTTTATCATACCTAAAATACATTATTTATAAATTTTACACCACATTAGGTGAGAGTGACTTCCCATTATTAAATAATTTTGGGTATTTAAAAAATGCCACTTGTCCTCAATTATAAATGGGTACTCACTCCAATTAATTATTCACACCTCTCAAGTCATTTGGATCGACCAAAAACAACTCAAATAACTTCCAAAATTTCCTACCATATATCCTATAAGACTTATTTTGCACATAAATTTAACCTAGGTAGGATTTTGGTGCAAACTTAAGCAGCTTAACTGAAGAAGAGGTAACATTCTTCAACTAGAATTTTTATTTTATTTCTTCCTCCACCTCCTTAAATTATTATTAAAAATTTATTATATAATAACCTATGTATCTTAAATATACTAATATATTGTTATATTAGTGTAAATACCAAAACAATCTCTACTTCCATCAAATATGTTATGAAATCACTATTCATGTGTACGGAGAATTACCGCCTCATGAACCGATGTCATTTGTTTTTCCATTAACACCTATGATGGTTGATTATGATAATGGGAATAAATTATATAAATGATATTTATAACATAATTATACTTATAGAGTCCTTATATAATATATAAATTTTTAATTTCCATTCCATAGTAGATACAATAATATCACTCGTGTGTACGACGGACTACCACCCCGCGAAGTGATGTAATTAATTTTTCAGTAATGATTTAAATAGAAGGTGATAATGATATAATTAATAATTATATTTGATATAAATGAGATAATTATGATATTAATTAAATACTTATCATTCAAAATAGATAATATGTCATTTTATTTCTTACACTGAAAGATGATAACATCGTTCGTGTACGTGTGGACTACTGCCTTCACGAGGCGATGTGACTCTCTTTTCATAACCACACCACATGGATGATTTATATATGTTTATTATATAAATAATATTTTATTTATGATATTATTATCATTATTTAAAGAAAAAATATTACTTACTTCCTTTCCATATTGATCATTGAAAAATGAAAACATTACTCATGCGTACAAACGACCTACCACCTCCATGATCATAACACACTTCATTTCTCAAAACTATCTTTCATGATTATTATTAAAAGTATAATTTATTTTTAAATTTTATAATTATTTCATGAGTATTGTTATAGATATGATTAAATTATATAATATTCTCAAGAACTGTAACTTTCATGACAAAGCATGATTGAGAAAACAAGACAATTATCACCCAAACTAATGAAAATAATAAAAGATTACTAAAAAATGGGTGATAATATGTTACAAAAGGATAATATATGATATTATAAATATGGTTTTAGTAAAAGTTAATAATATGTTTAAAAACTATACAGGAGGTTAAATCACATTCAACTAAAAAGGAAGCGCGGGGTAAGGGACTTCATCTCAATTTCCCTTCATTGAGGAATATTGTAATGATATGCAACTAATTAATTTTATATGTTTTATATAATACCATTTCACATGTAATATCATGATTCATTCATAGTTAAAGGACTTTTAAGTTTCAATTTTATTTATTTCATCCAAGGGTATTTTACTTAAAAAATACTAAGTGGTAAAAGTTATTGTGCAATATCACTTTCTTTTGTGATTGTTAACTTTCTGTTGAAATAATCACTTTCTTATGATCATTTTTCATGAGAAATTAAATTTATACTAAATATCCATATTATTTCAAGATAGATATGATTATTTTCTAAACCATATAACATTTTTTACATACACTATGTACTTCGAAAGTTATTTGGTTGACCGAGGAAATATTGATAAATCATTATCTTTTACTCAATACAGATATTTAATGATATGGAACATTTTTTAGGAATTAAATAAATTATTAAATATATGAGGATTTATTTTGACATGAAGACAAGGGTGGGGACTAATTATAGATATCCCCTCGATTCATCGGCAAGTGTCATGAGATAAACCTATTGGAAAAATCATATATGTCTTTACCCCGTATTTTTAAACTATATTGAGGATAGATATTGATAATAAATGTATCATGTGCCCAAGAAAATAAGTCCAATAATTAATAATTTAATTCATTGGGAATTAATTTATTATTATTATCCATCATATTTTTTCAAAGATATTATCTCTGGATGCATTTATTTCTCAGTTATTAATTAAATGGCATGCGTTTTCAGTTATTTAACTTAACCTGTTGATTATATATTATCTTATCATGACAATAAAGTTATTTAAATGACATATATGTTTAGTTATTTACCTTTCCATGTTTATTCTTATTTATTCATGATAGATTCCACTATATGTAACCCTTAATGAGCATTTGATTTCACCCTTATTTTGTTTCCTTTCCCATGGATATGAAGAAGAGATAGTTGAATGAGTTTCAAGGATGCTGATAATTTTCTTTTGTTATGTTTTAATATGCATTCCCAATGTAAAATGTGTATCATGTATGTATTTAGTTCTCCAAAGTCACTAAACTAACCAGTTATTAGAGATTTACCCCTTTGTATCTATGCTAATGTAATAAATCATACACTTGCTCTAGGATACTGGGGTTGGGGTCTCTATAGTGTTCCTATCCCACTTTCATTCACCATTATTGATAAGAAAAAATTTGAGCCGTGTAGTTGATTTTTGTCTTGTATGCACATCCAAGTTACAAAAATCCAGGGAGTGTGCTTGATATATGATCATCATTGAGTGATTATAGAGGTTATTAAATGTGATGGACTTTTAGGGTGAGAACTAAATTATTATCATTGATATTGCATCATAAATATTTCTTGTAATGTCTATAAGTAATTTAAATATCAATAAATAAATAAGGTGATCATCCAATTGGGTATTCTTCCTTATGCCTTTATTAATTTTAATAGTTTTTACAATCCTTTTAAATACATTAATGTATTCTTATTTCAACATATGAGCTATAATAAGGAAAGTCTGATGAGCAACTTGAAGTAACTCTAAGGGCTAATTGGTTCATCTAGGATTATATGATGCATATTTTAAAGGAACACCATTTACTGGTAAATGATAGTGGTAAGAGATATATACCTATGAACATTAATATTGTGGAGTTCATAAATGATATCTTTAAGGGTTTTTATAAACTAAAAATCATAGGATCAGTACATGAGAAAATTTATAGATGTGTAGAGTACTTTTTTGAATGGTCTTAATAGGCATATCAGAGGATACAACATGGAGCGTGATTTAGTTAAAACTTTCAAGTAGACATTGATAAGGTATTATAGGACACATCATCATTTCATGTTTTAATATTAGACTGAGAAGGGAGTTTATTTGAGGTAATAGGGTGTCACTAGTAACTCACATACAATAGTGGTCAAGTGATAATAGTCTTATTGGAAAGATGGTACACTGATTAAAATTATTTCCAAGCATTGAGCTATCTCTGTGTACATGTGACCGCATTGTCATGACACGTCAAATTGATTATGTTTATGAGGTTGATTTATAGTCTAGGGTATACCCTAGGTCGTCTCTCAAGGAGCGTTTGTAGGTTTAGAGTGTGTATTTTTAATAAAAATGACTAAGAGAGGGGGTGGTTTTGAAAAGAGTTTAAACCAATGACTTAGTTGAAATATCTTAAAAGTTGAGTGACCTAGTGGATTTTGAAAAATATGAGATAAAAGGGTCGATGTGATTTCACTACACACATATCAAGTTCATTGTTCATAGAGATTCATCTTAGGTTTAGAGTAATTCTTTGGTTGAAGTTAATTGGAATCCCGATTAATTCCTAAGCTTTTATTTCAATGCTTTAAGGACCAAAACTTGACGTAACAATCATATTGTAAATCTCTAGAACTTATGCATGGAATAATAGCTTCCAAAGTATATTTAAATCTCAATAAGGTGGGTATGAAAAGGATTCTTGTGATGTCCAATCGAAACAACACAATTCACGCACTCAAAACCTCACACCGATCGGTTAGAAATTAAGAGCATAACACTCACATGCATCAAATCAAGAATTCAAATCTGAAATAAAATAAGATACATTGAATGAAATGTTTAAACACCCAAATTACTCCAAACCAGTAGCTAGTGTATGCATCGGAACTCCCATGACATGTGTGTAGCTCCCTCACAACGAACACCCAACTTTTAGCTCGACATCAGGAGGAGGAGGAAGCTCGGGTGGAACTCCTTCTTCATCCTTGATCCCCCTATGAGGATAGGGGCCTCCAGAACCTCCAAGGTGATTAGGAGACTCCTCTAGGACTCAAAATTAGCAGTAGTTCATTACTTCGGAGAACTTGAAAATGAGGTTCCCTTGGTGCCCTTTTATAGGAAAATTGGAAGGTGGTTTTAGGCACACAGATTTCATCAATCCACTTGCACCATGCGTTTAGGACTTCAGACAGTCTTATCTCACTTTGGAGAAAATAGAAAAGTTGTATCCCTACCTCTTGAATGTCTTAACCGAAAGTTTTGCACCATTTGGACAAATACAGCTCAATATATTGATAAAATACAGAACACCGCATTTGACTTGGTCCAAATTCGGTGTCTTGGACAGATCAGTTCTAATGGGCCCTAGAGAAGCCGAATCAGGATTGGGTTCCTTAATATTAAATGTAGCCTTTTAAATTTTTGATAGGACCACAAAATTGCAGCCCATTTGGGTGCACATATTTCGTGTAATATGCAAAACAGTGTACATATGTCCATGGATCCATGCAATTTTGGCCCATTTTTCTTCCACTTCATCAAGGGCCCTCCAAATCACCTCTACCTAAATTGAAACAATAAAAGCAAGTAACATTTCCCATTATAATATTTATTAACATTAATTTGATTGATTCAAACATAAAGTTCAATTTATTATTATATTTGGAATATTCATTACAAAACTAGTTTAAAACTGCGGTGTAAGGGTGGAATAAAACAGTGAATCGTGGTACGATCACACACCCACACCTAAACATTTGCACTCCTAGGAAAAGTCATATATCCAAATAAAATGATGAATATATATATATATTTCCAACATCCTGAAGATTTATCATTTGAGGAAATTTTATTTAAAGTAAAGTGATCAATGCACGAACCACACCAATGAGTTCTTCCTAGTGAAAATGGAAAAAGATGTCTCATAAATCATATCACAATAAAATTCAAAGAGATTTATGACACCAACATGAGAAAGGAATTAAAAGGTCAACCATTACACTAACTCTCCATGTGTGTGTTTGAAAACCATTCTATTCTATTCTTTCCACTTTCTATAAAATAAATATAGGTTATTTTAACATTATTCAGCTTTAAATGATTTTTCATCGAACCTGTCCTACATCCTTTGCAATCATATTTCAAGACCCACTCATTTAAGCATTCCTAGAATTCAAACCATAAGCTCCCAACCTAGATATCCCCATATTTTGCACATTTCATCACTCCCCTCATTTATTATATTTTTTTGAAGTTGCATTTGGATCAAATCTCACACTCATCTCTCAACCCTTGTTTGATCTCCTCATGGCACTAATTGAAATAGTTATAAAAAGATAAAAGGTTGAGGAGGAGTGGTTTTTGACCTGCCCAAGATACAATCAATTTTTTTTTTCTGAGGGCGTACAACAGTCGTACATTAGGTACACATGCATAGGTCAATCTGGTACAGTAATAAAATAGATCGGATAAGGAACGAACGTATGGAAATATCATTTCGAGCTGAAAAATATTAACCCAACATATATTTACCTTATATTAAGTAAGAATTTTTCACACTTTGTGGTTTGGTGAAAAATGTATGGAGATATTAGAGACACAGTTTTCCCAAAACTACTCACACAAGGGGCATCAATCATCTCAAATGTTTCACAGTGATACAACCATTTATATCATTGACATAAAACCAATTCACTAAAAAAATCACTCCTTGATGGTAAAATCATACACAAATTCTTTTTAGCCTTCGTTATGGTGTTTTTACTTTCCCCACTTTATGGTCCCCAAACCTAGAGTATGCAGTGTCCTCACTGTAGTAAAAGAGAATGTGGGAAGGAAGGATAAAACCTGGTTGATGTCATTCATAGTTTGCTTCTTGAACTTGGAGTTCCTCCATCGGGGACTCCAGAACGGGTTCATGAAAGTGCTTCAGACGCTGCCCATTTACAGTGAAGGTTTGCTTGGTTTCTTCATTTTGAAAATGGACAACACCAAATAGAGAGATGTTAGTAATAGTGTATGGTCCAAACCAGCAGGAATAAAGCTTACTTGGATGCAACTTCAGCCTTTCATTATAAAGGAGGACCTTCTGCCCAATATGAAACTGACGATGTAGGATTAGACGGTCATGGGAAGCCTTGGTTCTCTCCTTATAAATCCTGGATTTTTCATATGAATCTATTCTCATTTCCTCTAGCTCCTGAATATGAAACTTCCTTTGAGCACCTGCACCAGAATGATTATAATTTCATTTTTTGATGGCCCAGTAGGCTCAGTGCTCAATCTCAACAGGGAGGTGACAACTCTTTCCAAACACAAGATGATAGGGTGACATTCTAATGGGATTTTTGAAAGCAGTACGGTAGGCCAATAATGAATCATCAATTCTAAGACTCCAATCTTTCCTATTGGGTTGAACCGTTTTTTCAAGAATTTGTTTTACCTCTCTATTTGACACCTCAGCTTGACCATTGGTCTGTGGATGATATTTAGTAGAAACTCGATGACCAACCCCATACCGACGCAAAAGTGATTTCATTGTTCGATGGCATAAATGAGAACCCTGGTCACTGATGATGAACCTAGGTAATCCAAACCTACAAAAGATCTAAGTTCTCAAAAATTATACAACTGTTTTGGAATCATCTTCCCTTGTGGCTCGTGCCTCTACCCATTTTGATATGTAATCAAAGGCCAAAAGAATGTACAAGTTTCCAAAAGAATTGGGAAATGGACCCATAAATTCAATGCCCCAAACATCAAAAATTTCATGAAAGAGCAAGGGTTGTTGTGGCATTTCATTCCTTTTAGAGACATTCCCCATTCTTTGACAATGAGGAAAAGATTTAAAAAATTCATGGGCATCTTGAAAAAGTGTTGGCCAAAAGAGACCATAATCAAGAACTTTGCGAGTAGTCCATTGGAGACCAAAGTGGCCCCCACAAGCAAGAGTGTGGCAGAATCTAAGGACAGATCGAAACTATCTATCGGGAACACAACGCCTAAGGAATTGATCGCTACATGTGCACCAAAGGTAGGGGTCATCCCAAATGTACCAATGAGACTCATGTTTTAGATGACTGGCTTGGTTTTTGTTGAAATCAGTAGGAATGAAAGATGCTACCAGATAATTTACAATTTCAGCATACTAGGGAATAACATCTTGCACTTTGTACAATTGCTCATCAGGAAACAAGTCATTAATGGGAATACGGGGGGATGAGACAATGTCCGAGGATGGGGGGATCCTACTGATATGGTCTGCCACCACATTATTTGCTCCTTTTTTATCTCTAATTTCTGGATTGAATTCCTGAAGGAGGAGCATCCAACGAATGAGATGTGGTTTGGCTTCCGGTTTCTTTAGGAGATACCGGAGGGCTGCATGGTCTGAGAACACAATGACATTGAACCCTAAAAGGTATGACCTGAATTTATCCAAGGAAAAAACAATGGAAAGAAATTATTTTTCAGTGGTGGTGTAGTTTTCTTGGGCGGGGTCCAAAGTACGTGAGGCATAGGCAATGAAATGTGGAGCTCGATCGACCCTTTGTGACAAGACTACAACAACTTCATAGTTAGAGGCATCACACATGATCTCAAATGGTAAATCCCACCGAGGTGGTTGGATTAATGGGGGTGATGTGAGACTCCATTTTAATTTATTAAAAGATTCTTCACATTCTTTATCAAAAACAAAATCTTTTTCTTTTTGGAGTAAGCGGAAGAGGGGAACTGCAATCTTACTAAAATCACAAATGAAACGACGGTAAAATCCAGCATGACCTAGGAAAGACCGCACATCACATACATTTTTATGGAATTGTAGGGAAGAAATGACATCCACTTTCGATTTATCTACTTGGATACCGTCCCCATAAATGACATGTCCTAAAACTATACCTTGTCGCACCATGAAATGGAATTTCTCCTAATTTAATACAAGATTCTTTTCAATACAGAAACGTAGGACTGAACCAAGACTACTTAAACATTAATCAAAAAAGGATCCATAAACAGTAAAATCATCCATGAAAACTTCCATGCAATTCTCCAGGTAATACGAAAAAGTACTAACCATACATCGCTGGAAAGTACCTGGAGCATTGCACAGGCCAAATGGCATCCTTCTATAGGAAAATGTGCCAAAGGGGCAAGTGAAGGTTGTATTTTCCTGATCCTCGGGGGAAATATGGATCTGAAAGTATCCAGAATACCCATCAAGAAATCAGTAATTGGACTTCCCCGCTAGCCTCTCTAGCATTTGGTCAATGAATGGCAATGGGAAATGGTCCTTCCTAGTGTGTTGGTTTAGTCGAGGATAATCTATATAGACATGCCAACTATTCTACACATGAGTTGGAACCAATTCATTGTTTTCATTTGTAATTACCGTTGGGCCAGTTTTTTAGGAACTACTTGAATGGGACTGACCCATTGGCTGTCAGAGATGGGGTAAATGATTCCAGCAGCCAATAACTTTGTTACTTCCTTTTTAACTACTTCGAAGAGGTTTGGGTTCAGTCGACGTTACGCCTGCCTCACTGATTTAGCTTCATTAATTAATAAAATATGATGTGCACAAATTGATGGGATAATACTAGGAATGTATGCAAGTGTCCATCCTAATGCTTGTTTATGCCCCCTCAAAAGTTCAAGCAGTTGCAATTCATGCTCAGGAGGGAGTGAACTAGCAATTATGATGGGCAACTTGTTTCCATTCTCAAGATATGAATATATTAAATCTTGAGGCAGTTTCTTTAGTTCCAATTCAGGTGTATTTTGGATTGATGGGAGTGTGTGTGAAAGTGAGAGGTCACTAATCTCATCTAACTGCTCAATGGTATCATCCTCAGATGAGGAATTAGATTTTACAAGCGTAGCAGTATCATCGATGGTCATGTGATCCTCCGTGTTCAAGAAATTATCAATTAATAAACATGCATTACACTTTTCTAGACCACTACAACAATCAACACATGACTCATTACCAAGAATTTCAATAAAAGAGGAAAATTCAGAAAGGGGATCAGGGGAAACAAATGAAGTGATTTTATGGGAAGGGATTACATCAATTGAATTTACCGAGAGAGAGGAATGTTGTTCTGAGGGGTGCTTCATGGCATCAAGGATGTTGAAATGGACTATGTCACCACCAAATTCCATATATAATGTACCGTTATGGACATTAATTATGGCTTTGGCGGTTTTCAAGAAAGGTCTCCCCAATATAATTGGGGCATGTCCATTCATCCTATCATCATCCATTTTTAGCACATAAAAATCAGCAGGAAATATTAAATTTTGAACCCTCACAAGAACATCCTCTAACACACCAGAAGGGTGTGCTGTACTCCGATTTTCTAGTTGAACAAATATTCCTGTGGGATTTAGTTCGCCGACCTGCAAAGAAGATTAAATAGAGTGAGGCATAACATTAATAGAGGCACCCAAATCAAGCATATCATTGGAGAAAGAATACTCCCCTATGGTGCATGGAATCAAGAATGTTCCAGGATCATTGCACTTAGTGGGAAGTGATGGTTGTATCAATGCTGAGACGTTCCTCCCCAGGATCACCTTCTCATCACCTCTAAGTCTCCTTCGGTGGGTACACATCTCCTTCAGAAACTTGGAATATCTCAGAATTTTCTTGATGACATCAATCAATGGAATGTTAACCTGAACTTTTTTAAAAATCTCTAAGATTTCTTTATCAAGTTCAGTTTTCTTTTGTTTCCTTGGTTGGGTGTCTCTTTAGGGAAATGGAAGAGGAATTCTTAGGCTTGGTAACTCATCAATAGACACACTCTTTCCTTTGGCAGGACTTCTCTCAAGAAAATGTTCCATCTCATTTGAACCTTTTTCAGTGGTTGGGATGGTGGTTCCCTTAGGATTGGATGACTCTAATGGAGGGTTCATTTGGATTTTAAGTTGAGTTCCACTCCTAAGGGTGATGGTACTAACATTTCACTTATCCCTGGGATTGACAAGTGGTTGAGAGGGTAGTTTACCAGACCCATGGCTTTGGATTTCACCCACCGAGTTAGCAAGTTGACCTAATTGGGTTTTGAGGTCTTGTATGGATGCTTGGGTGGTTTGTTGGAACTGGATATTATTAGTAGACATTTTTTCATCATATCTTCTAGGATAGGCTCATGTTTTAGAGGGGGTTGTTGGAAAGACCTTTGGGGTGGTTGAAATTTTTTGGGTGGTGGTGGTTGATGACTACTTTTCCCTGGTTGGTTCCATGGTTGATGAGGCTGGTTTGAATACCCCCTTGCCTATAGGCTTGGTTTTCTTTCCACCCAGGGTTGGATGGATAGTAAGGTTCTTTCCTAATGGGTTGGCGTCCTGGGAATATTGCCTCACAACTCTCAGAAGTTTCTCTCAATTGGGGTCATTGGTCAGAATAGTGGGTATCATAAGAGCATATACCACAATTTATGGGTGGAGGAGATTGGAATTTTCCTTGGGAAAGAGCAAGTTGTCGTAGAAGGGTACTTACCTCTTCAAACTTTGTATCCACCTTCTTCTCGAATTCAGTACTTTTCACCTCATGGACACCTCGAATGGGTATACTAGATCTTGAACTGAATTGTTGAGTGTTTTGTATCATGGTCTTAATTAGGGTCCTTTTAGAAATTGGGGTTTTATCCACTAGTGCACCACTTGCAGCAGCATCAATCATGTTTCGATCAATAGGGATTAAACCTTCATAAAAATACTGAATTAAAATTTGATCACTTATTTGGTGATGTGGAAAACTTGAACACAATCTTTTAAATCGTTCCCAATATTCATGAAGGGTTTCTCCTTGAGATTGTCTTATCCCACATATTTCTTTCCTTATTGTTTCAGTTCGAGAGGCTGGGAAGTATTTTTCAAGAAAAAGTCGTTTCATGTCCGCCCAACCTCTAATAGGTGAATTAACATAATACAACCAATCTTTAGCTGTGTCTTCTAATGAAAATGGAAATTACCTAAGTTTTACTTGTTCTTAATCCATATTAGCAGGTTTTAATGTTGAAAAAATAGTATGAAATTATTTTAAATTCTTATGTGGATCTTCTCCAGGCAGTCCATGAAATCTTGGTAATAAATGAATTAAACCAGATTTTAGTTCAAAATTGGGTGCCTCGCCTTGTAATTGAATGTAAGTGGGTTGGATATCAACATCAGTTGAGGTTAGTTCTTTTAGTGTTTTATTATTTTCATCCATGTTATACAAGTTATGTTCAATTTTAACTTTGGTTTCAGAAGAAGAATAAGGATCAAGAAGAATTTTAAGATGTGATGTCTCCTCCTTCAAAGTGTTGTCTTATGTGTCTCGGTTTCGTTGATGTAGGTTCCTCTCCGGTTCGGGTTTGAAAGTTTGTAGGTATCCTAGAGTAGAACGTGTCATATATAGAACCTAAACAATAAATAAATTAGAATAAAAAAATAAATTCAAAGGTATAAGATAAAACAAACAAATATTCACAAAAATTATAAAACTTTTATCAAAAACACGCACAAAAAAACAAAGCGCTCCCCGAAAACGGTGCCAAAATTTTACCGTGTTGTCGTGACAAGTCAAATTGATTATGTTTATAAGGTTGATTTATAGTCTAGGGTAGACCCTAGGTTGTCTTTCAAGGAGCATTGGTAGGTTTAGAGTGTGTATTTTTAATAAAAATGACTAAGAGAGGGGGTGGTTTTGAAAAGAGTTTAAAACAATGACTTACTTGAAATATCTTAAAAGTTGAGTGACCTAGTGGATTTTGATAAATATGAGATAAGAGGGTCGATGTGATTTCACTACACACATATAAAGTTCATTGTTCATAGAGATTCATCTTAGGTTTAGAGTAATTCTTTGGTTGGAGTTAATTGGAATCCCGATTAATTCCTAAGCTTTTATTTCAATGCTTTAAGGAAAAAACCTTGACGTAACAATCATATTGTCAAGGTCCAGTACTTATGAATGGAATAAGAGCTTCCAAAGCAGATTGAAATCTCAATAAGGTGGGTATGAAAAGGATTCTTGTGATGTCCAGTCGGAACAACACAATTCACGCACTCAAAACCTCACACCGATCGGTTAGAAATTAAGAGCATAACACTCACATGCATCAAATCAAGAATTCAAATCTGAAATAAAATAAGATACATTGAATGAAATGTTTAAACATCCAAATTAATCCAAACCAGTAGCTAGTGTATGCATCAGAACTCCCTTGACATGTGTGTAGCTCCCTCACAACAAACACCCAGCTTTTAGCTCGACATTGGGAGGAGGAGGAAGCTCGGGTGGAACTCCTTCTTCATCCTTGATTCCCCTATGAGGATAGGGGCCTCCAGAACCTCCAAGGTGATTAGGAGACTCCTATAGGACTCCAAATTGGTAGCACTTCATTACTTGGGAGAAATTTCAAATGAGGATCCCTTGGTTCCCTTTTATAGGAAAATTGGAAGGTGGTTTTAGGCACACAGATTTCATCAATCCACTTTCACCACACGTTTCGGCCTTCAGACAGTCTTATCTCGATTTGGAGAAAATAGAACATTTGTATCACTACCTCTTGAATGTCTCCACTGAAAGTTTTGCACCATTTGTACAACTACATCTCAATATATTGATAAAATACAGAACACCGCATTTGACTTGCTCCAAATTCGGTGGCTTGGACAGATCAGTTCTAATGGGCCTTATAGAAGACGAATTAGGATTGGGTTCCTTAATATGAAATGTAGCATATTAAAGTTTTCACATTCCCACAAAATTTCAGCCCATTTGGATACACGGATTTCGTGTACTATGAAAAATAGTGGACAGATGTCCATGGATCCATGCAATTTTGGCCCATTTTTCTTCCACTTCATCAAGGGCCCTCCAAATCACCTCCACCTACATTGAATCAATAAAAAAAAGTAACATTTCCCATTATAATATTTATTAAAATTAATTTATTGATTCAAACATAAAGTTAAATTTATTATTATATTTGGAATATTCATTACAAAACTAGTTTAAAACTGCGGTGTAAGGGTGGAATAAAACAGTAAATCGTGGTACGATCAACATGTCATTTTAACTTTTAAATCACTAAACTTATAATAAAAATCCTATGTCATCATCATGAAATTTTTATAAATAATAGGAATGAAAAGTAAAAAAAAGAGAAGCATGGAAGGAAAACCCCTCGCCCACCCCCTCCCTAAAGAAGAAACTACGGGGGCCTGAAATGGTGAAGCCCTAAAGAATCTGCTTTAATAAAGTCAATACCATCAGGTTTAATACTTACCACAGAGTGAAGAAATACCTTCTACATGCTATTAAATTCCATCAAGGCTAGGTAGTCAGCAACCTTGTTCCCCTCTCTCTAGGTGTGAAGAATTTGGACATTGTTCTTGATTATGATTTTACATTTCCTTATGATATAGAAAATCGACCAAGGGAATTCACCATCCTCCACCAAGGAGTTATAGACAATTAATGAGTCTGTTTCAATTTCAGATACCTCCAACCCCTGCTGCATGTAAAGTCTGAGCCCAGTAAGAATTTTCATTTTCTCCACTTTATGGTAAGATCCATGTCCTAGGCTGACTGAGAATGCTAAGGAAACTGAGCCTTTACTATCCCTCACAACACCTCCTCCACTTATGCACCCCTAGACACAAATACCATCCGTATTGAGTTTCAATACACTTGAGGGAGGTCTCCGGTATACCCAATTTCCCTTCCTATTACTAGAGGTAAAGACCTCAATGGAACAAGATTGAAACCGATGAAATGAAGGTGCCTCTCTCTAATACCTCACTACCTTGTTCAAGTCTAATAACCAATTTTTTCCTAGGCAATAATAACCGAAGCCGAGATTTCCACACCCTCATACTTTACTCTATTCCTCGCCTACCAAAGACACCAACACCCCACATGTAGCAGAACCGAACGGGAAACTCTCTCAGGGCCTCCACCCTCCGATCCATGATACCACTTAACAAGAAATGAGTATAATGTCTTGTTTGAATAAATAGTTTCATAGAACTACCCAAGAGCCTTCCAAACCTTGCATGCCCAAGAACTGCCAAATAACAGGTGGGAAGAGATCTTTATCTATGAAAATTACAATAATCACATTTAGACACAAGATGAATACAACATCTATTGATATTTTCTTCTGTTATAAGTGCTTTGTTATGAATCCTCCAGGTTAGGAAATTGAGCTTAGTTGGAATGTCTTTAACCCAAACGACCTCATCCCAGCTCCCGACCTGAACCAGCTAAAAAATAATGTAGTGTAATTCCTTCGAGGATAACTGGACCGAGGAGGAAGTAGTGAATACACATTTATCCTTCTTAGTATTTAGATCAATGAGATTGAAACACTCTATATGATTCTCATACAGTACCGAGTTGATGAAAACCGAGAAATTTCTAGAATCCCTATAGTAAATATCCACGATCAGACATCCAGGGAACCCCAGCACTACACCACTCCAATCTTGGTGCCATAAGGAAAGATCTTCATTTCTAAAAATCCACTGAGTGAAGGGCCAAAGCTTAACAATAATGGGGCCAATCAATGACCAAATAGATTCCTGGTTTTGCTCCACCAAGCCCTTGGTGCCCAATATATACGTGTGCATGGTAGTCCCCCAGAGAGTACGATGCTCCAGAACACTCCAATAGAGCCTCACATGCATGTAGTATAGTGTATCCTCTAAGTTGTGCACATTAATCCCTCCCTCTCTCACTAGATTCTCCACTTTACTCCATGCCACCCAGTGTTTCTTCCCCTCTGAAAATGAATCCCAAAGGAAATTGGAAAGGATCCTGTCGATGGATTGGATCAAACCCTTAGGGACCTTGTTGGATGCTAATCCATGGATTGGAGAGGCCAACAACACGTTGTTCACTAGGGAAATCCTTCCACTGAAAGACAGTAATTTATTTTTCCAGTTCAGAACTCTATCCGAGATCCTGGTATGTAATTCATCAAAATCACTGATACAAAGCCTTCCCGGAGATATGGGAGCACCAAGGTAAATCAAAGAGAATTCCCCCTCTAAATGAAAATAAATCTACTAAAATCCTCCACTCTCTCTATGGAGCACCTTTTGGAGATGTAGAAGTCACTCCTACCCTTGTTGATCAACTGACTACTCCACTGGCAATAAACATCAAGCACTCTATTTATGCTACGAATGGAATTACTCTTAGAATTCATAAATAAGATGGTATCATCCGTGAACATTAAGTGAGAGATTGTTGGGGCCTTCAGACGACGCCGATATAGAAGGATGCCACCATTGTCGATGCTTCTCTCAATGGGGAGACTCAGGACGTCCTAAATGAGAATGAATAGAGATAGCGAGATGGGGTCCCCTTGAGAACTTAGTTCGACTATTATAGTTAATCTTGGATACATGTTAGTAATTTTCATAATTTTACCTTTCTTGTTAATTGACCATCCATTGTCCATTATATTACTAGGTTTCACCCTTGGGGAGTACCGAAGTCAACTCATATAAAAAATGAGATAAATTGTAATTAAGAATGTGGAGTGGGACTATGATCCAACATATGTCTCATAAAAGGTCACAATTGTAAACAAATATCCCACTGTGGAAGGAAGGAGCTACACTTCAAGTGGTGTTGATCATGTTTATGTATTTTTTCATGAATGTGTAAAAAAATGGTTTTATTACAACTTGTTTCCTATGATATTATCTAAAAAATTTATTTAGTATAATTTTAGAACAATCATGTATTTTATTATTTCATGACTGTTTAATATTTTAGATTTGATTGTGTTTAGATTCGGTAAGTGTATTTCACTTTCATAGAATAAAGATCAAGCATACAAAACTCTGTTTGAATCAAAACTAATTTTTGTGATTTTTCAACTTTGAGGACCAGCTTGATTATTGATATATTCATGTGTGAATTATTCTTAAAAATCCAACAAATTAATTTTTTATATTAAAAATCATTACTTGTTCCCCATATTTAATATCATTCACTTTGAGTGTTTGTGAGATTTTAGAATACTCAAGAACATCATATACATGTATTTTTAAAATAAATAAAATAGTTTAAACACATCATATAAGCTATTGTAAATCAAAGTATTTTTTTTGAAACATAGCATAAAAATTCATTTTAAAATTAAAAGAGGATTATGTAAAGGTGGTTATTAGTTTACTTAAAGGTAAACATAAAATTCCCTAAGTTGTGTAAAGGTTGAACATGGGTTATTCATTCTATGTAAAGGTAATTAATAAGTTTAATAAAGGTAAACTGTGGATTTCATTCCACATAAAAGTAATCAACATATTGTGTAAAGGTAAACTTAGGTTTTTTATTCCACATAATGGTAATCATCATGTTTTATAAAGTTAAACTCATGTTTTCCATTATTCTTAAAGGTAATCATCAAACTATATAATTTATTTAAGGATTATAAGTAAGCAATGTAGTAGTAAATTGAATTCACATAAAGATAAAATATAACTTAATAAAGATAAATTTTATTCAATATAACTTCTTAAAGATAAACTAGTACCTATATATGGGTAAATTAAACTTGCATAAAGATAATACTAGTCTATGTAAAGGTAAAATATTTCAATATTTAGGTAAAAACAATTTACCAAAAATCTTAAAAACTTAAGAATCATGGAATTTAAAGAAATTGATAAACAAAAAAATTAAAAATTCATGATTAAATATAAAATAAATGTGAATAAAATTAGTTAAAAAAATTAAACAGAAAAGTATTGAATTAAAAATATCCTTATATTAAAACACTATAATTATCACTTAATGAAATCAATCATTTCCATTTATCGCTCAATGTTTTCATATCATATGTAGATATAGAAGACATTCCTTTTCTCACATTCCCAAACATGCATGTTTTCACATCCTATATTACAGGGTCATCATATTCTAGGTACGAGCATAGAGAGGGTACACCACTTCCATAATGTTATACTCCCTTCTTCTATCATCCCTCATCTTCAATGTGAAGGGTTCTATGAAATAACAATATTTTATTTCACCTATACTCACTATCATGTCATTGTATCCCTTATATAGAGATGGAGGCCAGATAAACATAACATTCATCTATTATAGGGAGAGATGATGATTTCTATTAAGCATGTTTCCCTTTTGTTAGGCCTCCCTATTTAGGGTGCGATTATGATATACCAAGTTGCTAGGGATTTATTTCATTTAGTTTATAGGATACTACGAATTCAGGTCTAGGATGATGGTAGTTTTGTCGTCGGGTTTAACTATTCATGTCATGGATAGATGGACAGTTCACCCATTTATATAATAACACCGGTGAAATCACTGTGCTTATATATTTAATATGCATATATTTTGAGACTTATTTAAGATGAAATCTTCATTGATTATTCAACTAAATTTATCCATTTTATGTATTTTAAATTACCTGAGGGTATGGACCAAACATAGAGGTACTACTAGGGCTTTGCCTATATTTCTTATACATATAGAGTGTTATGTCACAAATATCCCATTAGTAGGATATAGATCATATGATGTGTTATTCTTATCCATATGTGTTTATGGAATCACATCCCTCACTTCGATTAACATGTCCACACATCATTTCCTACCAATATTTTATAGTATTCCCCATGTGGATGATGATTTTTTCTTTATGTGAAAATAAAATATATAAATTTTTCTTAAAAAATAATAAATAAACAATTTTATATACTAGTAAAGTTAGGATAATCTACATTCAAATACCACTATAAATGATTTACACACTTGTATATTTATTATAGATACTCTTCAACCATATTGTTATAGTTGGTACCATAAAAAGAACTTCCATGAACTTTATTGTTACCTGTATTCATAGTTTTGAATATTAATAATAAACTTAACAAATTCCGTGCACTTTATTGTTCTTCTACGAGATATATTATGTGATATTGTACTAAGAGAAGTTGTTGAATTGAATGGTTATAATAGTTCCCCACTATGGTGAGAACCTATAAGTTCTACGATAGTTTTCATAATTATATTTTCTATATCCTAATAAAATAATTTGAGGGACAAAAATTATGTAGGATATCAGGGGAGGAGACTTATAGGACTTTGATGTACCTTCTCATGGCGTATGCCCTTGATAATTTATAGTGTAGAAGATTATAAGAACGAGATCTTCCATTAGAAAATCTACATTTATATGTGTCATTGGATGTTATTATCTATGGATGTGTGTATTGATCCTTAGACTTTAATATTATTTTTAATGGATATTATGAGTCACTTACTTCGACTTATTAACGAAAACAATGATGGAATATGTTCATGGTGAAGTGGGATATGTTAGATGGTTCACAAGTAATATTTCATTAATTAATAAAATAATAAAGGATTTTTCCTTTATGTTATTTAATGGAAGTTTATATATCAGACCGTTTGATGAAAATTATATAGCCTAAATAAATCTATGTCCCTAGTGTTCTGTGGGAAAGTTCAATTCTGAAAAAAATCAAAGAAAGAGATATTGAGAACATTGGTTGACAACACAAGCATGCATCCTTTTTGATTAGAGATATCATGATAAAGGAATTATGTTATATAATAAGTATTTGTATTATAATTTATATCAATATAACATTAAATTATTTCTCTATAGGTTCCTTAGCATGTTTCAAGATGCTAACCACAAACTTTAGGTTTCTTTGCCTAATTCCATTAAGAAAGAGTCCTAAAGGGTCACAGACTAAGTGTATCTAAAACCACAATTAAATAATAATATAATTTATTATTTAACTTGTTGTGAAAATATTATTCCCACACATAGTTTAATAATTATTCATATTTTCCCGATCATATATATTTTATCACTAGTTATCCCGGAGAATATTTTATGGGGAGAAAATGTAATAAATATTTATTTTTTATTTAGTAAATATAATATTTTTTTTTTTGGAAAATAATTTAGTGATACTTATTTATTAAATAAAAATTCATTTTTCAAGTCCTGATAAATATTGTGGAGGAATGGTAGGCTAAGTTTAATAGTCCAGTGAGAAATAATATATAAAAAATATTATTTGAATAAATAATATTCAAAAAATTTTCTAGTTTCTCCTATGTCAAGAAATAAAAATATCAATATTATTATTATTATAAAAAATGGGTTCTATAGGGATTAAAGAAATAATAATAAAGCATGTGAAATTATTATTCTCTAATGTCATTACTATTTAATCCCAATTATATTATTTCTAAGGAGTTTCCATTTTGTATGGTTGTGCACAAAAACATCTGGAGAATTGTTTCAAAGACCTAGAGAGTTTCCTCTCTAAGAACACTCTCAAGTATAGAAATAAATCTTCCACCACCGCTCTCTATTATAGAGTGTTCAAAGTGAATCCTTTGTGAAAAATTCTTGAGGCTATGAAAGATGAACAATGAAAGCATTATGATCTACTGATCTTACACTTAGAGATCCCTATGATGATGTTTGGAGGTTTGTGGACCATGTGTAGATCACTATTGAAGGGAATCAACACTTTATTCCTAAAACACAATGATTTTAAAACATAGACATGTTTTCAGATTCATCAACGAAGAAATAATTTATTACAAGGTAATTCTTTAATGGCTTGAATCAATTATAAATCATTATGTGATGATCCTTCATTTGGTTCTAGAATTCTTTCATCAATTAATCTTTGATTCAATTTTATTGGTCACAACTTTTATCATTGATGTTCATCTAATATTAATTATCGATTAAGACAAAAATATGAATTGGGAATACCCCATCCAATGCTTTTATTACACCCATAAACTTCATGTGGTTTCAGAGTGGTCGCATTATTTATAATTATTTAAATATTTTTAATTTATTTACACATTTATTGTTATTTTTCATTTTCAGTTTAATTTTTATTTAACATGTATCATTATATCTTTTCTTATTCCTATTTGTTATCACAAATATTATCAAAATTGATTAATTTTATGAATTTATAACATTCAAATAAATCATCTATAGGTTCTAAGGATTCTATATGTATAGAAAAAGAGTACCCACCGTGTATCCCATTAGTACACATCGTGTACCCATGTTTAATACACCGAGATAATTCATTCATTAATTAATAATTAATTAAATCCAAGTGAATTTATTATACATGGTTTGTATTTAAATACATCACGTGTTGATCGGGATAGCTTGACATATGGTTAGCCAAAATACCTGACATGTAACATTCATATATGATGTGTAGTCCATTAGTCAGATATAGGCTATGTGTTTTCTTAGATAACCTACATGATTGGTGACTGTGTAACTCAGAGACCACATGTTGCGTAGCCTATGTACACTTTATATACTCCATTAATTTTCCTGGAATGATTACACGTTGATTCCCTGGTCTTGTTCTATGGATAGATGATGAGAAATATACACGACATGTAGCTGAATTGTACACACTATTTATATTTCTAATTTATATAGAATTAAAAATTAATTTATTTTACAAGTTAAACCTTATAAACATGTG
The DNA here is from genome assembly GCA_963277665.1 of Viscum album. Lineage (NCBI taxonomy): Eukaryota > Viridiplantae > Streptophyta > Magnoliopsida > Santalales > Viscaceae > Viscum > Viscum album. The sequence continues at coordinate 2,025,547,544 of OY728138.1, forward strand.
TTCCATTTTTCATTTATTTGACTATGCATGCACTATGTGATTGGTTATATATATATATATATATTACAGTTCTAATTAATTTCTGGGTAATATTAAAAACATGTATATCATGTATAAGTCATAATAGAGTGATTAATCTACACACATTTAAACATAACATGCTATGTAAATAAAATGTGTTTTCATTTCATTCAGTTGAATCGTACATTTCATGAAATTATGTGATAAGTCATGTATTCTACATGCTATATGAGTAAACAATATACAAATATAATACACGCTGGGCTGTTCAGATGATCACTCACTGTGTTACCTCCAAGGTATATGTTTTTTTACACTGTTAATTTTAAATAAATTTAATTAACTTGTTTAAAATTTTGATGGAATAAAATCTCAAGAAATTTCAAATGATAATTAAGATAAAATAATTTATTAATTAAATAAGATAATTAATTGATTCGAATGTGATTTATCCTAAATAATAATGATTAAAATTTAATGATAATTTTATTAAATGTGTAATCCATTGAATGTATGTGGATGATCATGAACATAGACTGTAACTTTGTATATGATTGGTTTTCTTTATAATTTATTATTAAATTAAATTAATGAAATGTACATCATCCCTCCTCTCATTATGTAAGGTCCTGCATACCCATAGTTTGTTTTTATATAATCCCCTCAACCAATCCATTGGTTCCCCTCACCTAAGTGTAATTAAAATATTATACAATGGATGGATATCCCAAGTGAATAGAGGAAATTCAAGTTTAGACCCGTGGAAAAACCAATACCAGAGGTACATGGTTGGATAAGTGGAAATATATAACACGAACCAAGTTATGGATCAATGTATTTTCCCCTAGGCCGATAGTTAGTTTATCACCCACTTAATAAACTATCCATTAGTAAATTTTCATGATCATACCACTCTATTTTTTTATTTCTATAAATTTTCATGGTTAATTTTAGTAGGATTTTTTTTCATGATCACACGAATTAATGAATTAACAAGAATGCAAGATAGAACTAATATAAATTGGTTTATTCATACATTTTATCCAATACATGGTTAATCACTTAAGTAAATCCAATTAATATTATCAATCATGTAATAAAGATAAAATTGTAAAAATTTATCATATATATAAAAAGACACCTTATATATATTAATTTAGTATAATATTACACTACTTAAGTTAAAATCGAACCATAGTTCAAGGCACTTAATGGGCCCAAGTTGAGGTGCTTTCAATTATCAAGTAATTATAACTTAAATATTTGGGTCAACTTAACTTAGTACACATTAAGGGTTGACTTCCCAAATAGGAATTAGTGTAACTAAAATGAAAATGTTGAGGAAATACAATTTAAGGATTTCAGGTTTGAGTATTCAACTCAACATATCAAGGAACTATGAGTTAATGTAGTTAGAATTTTAATGCCTACCTATAACCCTTCAAATAACTTGTCAGGGCCATGTATGGGTTATGTTAAGAGAAATATGGGTAATTTTCACTAGAATATTTAAGATAGTATGTTCCAAACAAAATGGTGTGGGATATTGGGTTTTGATAAAATAGTGGGATATTTATAAATATAATATTTACTATCTAATTTTATCATATCGAGGACTAAATTTTTCTCTTCTTAATTATACAAATGAAAAAAAATACAAATATAAACATATCACAATGATCCTTACTTGAGAAGTATAACCTTATCACCGGTACTAATTTTTAAGAATGAAAAAGAAACTTATGCATTATCCTATACCATGAAAATAAATTATATGTTTTACAAAATCATATTCATGAGTGCTTAGGAAAAATGATAGTGAGGAAGAGTTTACTCTCTATGAGAAACATTTGAATGATTCCACAAATTTCCAATGTTTCATGATATTATCCATAACCAATGAGATTCTAAAGTAACATGAGGACATAGATGTGCATAGCATGATGTATCACCTTTATGGTCTACATCAAGAGAAGGTGAGACAAGAGAAATATGTGATCTCCAATGCACTATTTACATGAAATCTAAGAGATTCAGTGCCAGTTAAAACTTATTTAGTAAACATTATTGGCTATATAGAATGATAAGATATCATGGGAATTAAATTTGTATTTGATTTTTGCAAAAAATATCATCATTTCCTTATACTGAAGTCCTTATACACTTTTATTGTTTATTATAACATTATAAATAATGAGAAGAGTCTTTCAAAACTTCTTACTCTCATTTTCCAAGTTGATAAGGACATATTGAGTGAAAAACCTGTGGCCCTTATGGTGAACAAGAAAGGGAATATCAATGGAAAGCTGTCTAAAGAAAATAAAAATTCTAAATCTCCCAGAGCAATATCCTTATAAGAAGAAGAATATCCAAATTCATATAAAGAAAAATGAAGTAATATGTTTTTCATAGGTAAACAAAGGCTACTGGAAGAGGAACTACACCCAGAAGAAAGGGGAAGCTAAAGGTGCACTCATTATTGAGTCTAATATTTATATATCTACACAATGAGCGTTAAACATAGCTCATAGAGATCACATATGTATCCTAATTCAAGAACCAAGTAGATTCCAAAATATTTCCAGAGGATTGGTGTATTTTCAAGCTGCCAATGCTTTCATGTTGGCTTCTCTTGCCATTGATGACTACCACATTTCATTGGAATAAAAAATGACCATGGTTTAAAATATTTTTATTGTTTATCGACTATTACCAAAATCATAATTTCTGTATCCTACCTAGATATAGGTGTTTTTTTTTCAATTTTAGGAATAAAATCCATTTCTTTTATTAAGATGACATATGTTACTTTATGGAACATTTAAAGTAATGATATGTATATATTTAATTATGAAAACCATGTATTGGAAATTGATAATGACTCATTATCACGCAACTCATATAACAACCAACTATGGAATCAACATCTTTATCATATAAATAAGATATTTCTAACAAAACTCCATTAAGATGGTTATTTTGACTCTTTTGTACTAAAACCACTTAAAAGATGTAATTCTTGTTTACAATTTTTTTACCAAACTATCATTCATTGGATAGGGTGAAAGGAATACAAATATTATATAATTCATACACACTAATTTGTGTGAACTATTTCCAATAGAATCTAGAGGTGGGTATTCTTACTTCATAATTTTTACTATTGACCTAAGTTTATGTGACTATACCTATATGATGAGGTATAATTCCAAATCATTTGAAAAATTAAAAGAATTCAAGAATGAATTAGTGAATCAATATGGAAAAAAGATAAAGATTCTTTGATTAGATCATGGTGGTGAATATCTTAACCAAGAATTTATTGACTTTATACAAGGGTTTGGTATTCTTTCTCAACTAACTCTACCTTTCCCACTATGGTGGAATAGTGTTAGTGGAAGGAGGAAACCTAAATTTTTTTACATGGTAAGGTTTATGATGAGTCACAAAGATCTTTCATTATCATTTTGTGGATATTAATTAAAAACTCCAACATATACATTACACCGATTACCAACTAAAGTGAAAAATATAATTATACATGAGTTATGGAATGTAATGAACCATGGTTTTTCATATATATATATGCATCTGGTTATAAGGAATTTTTTATTATTATACTAGGAAACAAAATAGAACCACAGGGCATAAAGTGTATCTTTGTAAGGTATCCTAAGGAAATAAGGGGATACTATCTATACAACCCCTTAGACAAGAAAGTGACTATTGCAAGATGAGTTATCATTCTTGAGAGGGAGAAAATACTTAAGAAGGATAATGGTAGAAAGGTTCACTTTAATTAAGTTTATGTTCATGATACACAAGAGTTAGTATAGGAATAGATTTCATATGTATCCATGGAAGAAGTTATTCCCCAAACATGAGTACTGAGTAAGAGAACCAGAGAGTTAATATAACTAGATAAATATGGTTTTATATTCACTAATGATGGTGACTCATTATTAGTTGAAAATAATGAACAATATGTAAAGTAGAGAGCTCAAAATTTGCATTATGTAAAGCAGCCATGGATTTCTTGAAATGGATTACATGTAGAAGAAACAATTTTGGTTTTAGGTGGATCTGCAAGTTAATGTCAAACCTATTGGGTGACAATTGGTATTCAATAGAAATATAGACATGTAAGGTAAATTAAGTACCTATAAATCAAGTATAGTTTCTAAATGGTTTAAAATGTGTCAATAAATTGACAATGATGAAACCATTTCTCTAGTATCTATTTTTAATTCCATTAAAATTATACTTTCTATAAAGGATTACCATGACTATAAAATTTGGAATATGGATGTGAAAACATATTTACTTAACTGAAACCTTTAAGAAGTTTTCTATATAGAACAACCAGAAGGGTTTGTGACTCCAAGTGATTCCAAAAGGATATGTATGTTACATAGATCCATTTATTGATTGAATTAAGCATCCATGTCATGCAATATTTAGTTTAAAGAAGCTATACAAGAATTTGTTTTCATTAATAAAAAATGTGAGCCATGAGTTTATAAGTTGTTTAGTGGAAGTTCATTTATTATCCTAGTATTATATGTTCATGATATAATACTTATTATAAGTGACATACCAATATTATAGTCTGTTAATGACTAGTTAAATGAATGATTCTCTATGATGGAATTAGGTAAATCAGACTACATTCTAGGGATTAATATAATTTGTGATAAATCCAATAGGTTTATTAGACTATGTCAACATACATACATTTAATAGACACTAAAGAGATTTAGTATAGAATAATCCAATAGGGGATTAGTTACAATTTCACAAGGTATTCATAATTTCAAGAAAACATGTCCTCATAAATTTCTGAAGAATGAGAGAATAAGTAATATCCCATATGCCTTTATGATAGGATCAATCATGTATGTCATGTTATATACCATAATTTATGTTTCTTTTGCATTGAGGATAATAGTAGGATATAAAGATAATTAAGGTGAAAACATTGGTATATTATTAAAGCCATACTTATGTATCTGAGAATAACTAAGGATATGTTCCTAGTGTATGGATAAGCAAGGATCTAGTCACCAAGGGTTATACTGATGCTAGTTTTTAAATAGTTCAAAATGATTTGAAGTCAGAGTCATGATATGTCTTCAATCTCAATAGAAAAATTTTGAGTTGGAAGAGTTCAAAGTGGCTAGTTGTTTCTAATTATACAATATAATATGAGTATGTAAAAACTTCAAATATAGCCATAGAAGTCATTTTTATATGAAACATTATTTAGGGGATTTATATAGTACCTCACAGTAAAGACCCTATCACATTATACAATGATAATACTACTATGGTGGTTCTTTTAAAAGAGACAGGGTCACACCAATGGAAAAACACATACTCTGGAAGTATCACTTATTGAGGGATTTTATATAGGGGAGAAGTTGTATTAAGAAGATTTTACTCAGAAGAAAACATGGAGGACCCCTTGAATAAAGAATTATCTTATTAAAATCATGATTATCATGTGAGAGATATCAGACCGAAGGTTGTTAGAATATGGCTTTAGTGTAAGTGGAAGTCTGTTGGATTTGTTTCCCTAGAACCAATTTATGTGTACTTTATGATTACTAATATCCATAGATTTTAATATTAATAAAATAATTATCACATCATAATTTTTATTCTTCATGAAATAGTATGTGATAAAGTCCTATGATTAGTTTTCTCACTGAAAGGCTGTAGTAGTTCCTTGATATGATGAGAACCCAGAAATGTCAAGACAATATTCTTATATATATATTCTATGGATGAAAGAAATAATTTGAGGGGCACAAATGATATAGGATATCAGGGGTGGAAACTCATTGGACTTTTATACACCCTCTCATGGTGTATGACCTTGGTAATTTCTGGTATATGAGATTATGAGAATGAGACACACCTATAGGAAATATATATTTATACATGTCATTGGATGTTCCTATTTTCATATATGTGTATCGATCCTTAAACTCTAATATTATTATTAATAGATATCATGAGTCATGTACTTTGATATATTGACAAAAAATCATGATGACATATGTTCATGGTGAAGTAGGATATATTGGGTGCATCATGAGTAATATTTCATTACTGAATAATGTGAGAAAGAATTTTTCCCTTCTGTTATTTAATAAAAGTTGATATCTCAATCCAGTTTACAGAAATGATATGGCCTAAATAAATCCATGGACATGGTGTTCTATAGTAAAGTTAAATTCCATAAAAATCATGGAAAATACATCGAGAAAATAAGTTGATGACGTAAGAATGCAACTTGATTGATTAGATATATTATGATAAATGGATTATATTACATAGTAAGTATTCATACAAGGTTTTCTGTCACAGTGACATTAACATATTTATTTATGGTTTTTTAGCATGTAGTTTGATGCTACCATGGAATTTGGGTCGTTTTACCTAATTCCATTGAGAAAGAGGTACAAAGGGTCACACACTATGTGTATCCAAAACCTCAATTAAATAATAATATTATTTATTATTTAACATGCTGAGTAAATATTATTCATGAATGAGGTTTAATAATTATTCATATATACTAGATCAAATATATTCTATCACTAGTTATTTGAGAGAATATTTTGTGAGCATAATATTTAATAAATTTATATTTTCTATTTAGTGAGTATAATATTTATTTTTTATTGGTGAATAACATAATGATATTTATTTATTAAATATATAGTCATTATTCAAGGCTTGAAAACTATTGCAGAGGAATGATGAACCGAGTTTAATGGTCTCATAAGAAATAATATACATTAAATATTATTTTAATAAATAAAATTTAATTAATTATCCACTTTTTCACATGTCAATAAATAATGATATAATTATTATTTTTATAGACATGAGGTTCTGCATGGATTAGGAAAATAATAAAGATGAATGTTCAACTATTATTTTCTAACCCTAAAACTATTTAAACCCAATTATATTGTAAAAATCTAGGTAATTATAAGAATAATAATTTTAATATGTTTTTTAATTTTATTTGATAGAGTTATATTCATTATAAGAATATTAGGTAATTTTTCTGTCAAAAGGGAAAAAACTTTATTTTTAGCCAAATTACATGTTCATGCGTTATATGTTTTCATCTAAAAACTAGATTTCCAAATTATATAATTCTAACATGAAAAAATGAATTTTTTTAATTAAACATGAAAAAATTATCTTAGGTTGATTGTTTTATAATTTTCTAAAAATATTTATTTTTCAATGAATTGCGATAAATAATTATTTTTATTCAAAACTGTATTTTATTTTAAAGTATTTACAAAACAAAATTCCTTTTTATAATTTTCTTAAAATATTATCAGTTCCTTTTGATTAATATTAATCCAATTATGGTTTTTTAAAATAATTTTATACATTATTTTGGTATAAAAACATTTTTATGTTAAAAATGCATTTTTATGAAAACCCATATTTCATCACATTTTACAGGTTTAATTTTAAATTAAATTATGCCAATTATATGAATTGAATCTTTCAAAATTGATTCCATATTTTAAATCATTGGGACCAAATTTTTTAAATAGGACCCTTTTATTTTTTGACATTAGGAAAATTAAACTTAGTAAATTTTACTACCACTGTAAAGGGAAAATTGAATAATTAAGGTTAAAAATAAGATGATAAGGACTAAAAATGATCAAAAAACTTACATTAATTTAATTGTATTTTTATATATCATCTTTAATCATAAAAATTATAATATATGGCCTTTTATTTCTATTTTCCGTTATTTTTAACCTTTATATTATTTTATATAAAGAAAAATAAAAAATGTCATTGTATTTATTTTATTATCTCTAAATTTTTGACATAGGGATAAAAAAAGATATGTTCAGTTATAAATATTAAATTAAAATTTAAATGATTTTTTATGTTAAATTATTTATAATTTTTAGTAATGAAATAATTACATTAAATGGTTATGCAATACTGACACAATGCTTGTGAATGTAGTGAAAAAAATATTTTAAAAACTATAATAATAATATTATTTGAGAAATTTATAATGTATCAATATTTTTGTGATATTATAACATATTTTAGGTTTTTTAAAATTTTATTTTCAAATTCCATCATTGTCTTTCTAATTTTAAAGTCAAATTAAATGAATAGTGTCAAAAATGACATAAATGATATTTTGTGTTAAATAATGTTATATTAACTTAGTTAAAATTACTAATAATATTATATTAATCATATGGAATTTGATATAGTTTATTACATAAAATATGATCCATTTTTTTTGTAATTTTTCATTTTATAGTAACTATATTGACCCCTAAATAGTAAAACACTTTGTTGTCACCGTAATCATCAAAAAGGGTTAACGGGGGTTAAAGCAAAATTATTAGGGTAAAACCATCTCACATACTTGTAAAGATTTTATTGGAGGATATTTATTAAACCCATAATCATCCTATATTTGAATTATATCAGTTTGTATCCATTTTAACATAAAAATAAAATTTATATTAAATTAATACTTTATAAAATTCTAAAATTTCCCCTCCTCTCACTTAAAAAGAGAACCATCTATCTTCTTTTATTAAAAATTAAAAAGTCTATTAGTTCATAAAATAAATACCCAAATCCCTTATTTAAATTCCTAACCACATCTAAGAGTCATTTATTTTATCATAAAACTGTTGAGTCAATAAGGTTTTCCTTATGACTTTTCCATTCCTTCTTGTTTTGAAAATCACAAACACCTTATCTTTAGAAAAATTGCTTTCTTAAGGAAAATCGCTTTTATAAGGAAAATTGATTTCTTAAGGAAAATCGATTTTATAAGAAAAATTATCCTTATCATATTTTCATCAATATTTTTCTTAAGTATGAGATTCGGATTCATTTTCTCAGAATCGTTGAAACTTTGTTATAAAGCATTCTGTTTTAGGATTCAGATTCTGGATAAGAACTATAAGGAAGTTTCATTCCGAATTCCGGATATGAACTCTGACTAAGTTCTATTCCAGATTCAGGATACGAATTCTGAAGAAGAATTCTCATTACGAATTCCAATGAAGAATTCTCATTACGAATTCTAATGAAGAAATCCCATTCCGAATTCCCATTACGAATGCTGATGAAGAATTCTCATTACGAATTTTGATGAAAAATTCTCATTACGATTTCTGATGACGAATTCCTATTCCGAATTCTCATTCCGAATTCACCTATTAAACAGAATTTGAATATCTTTGTTTTATACAATCTGAATTAATTCAGGCTCCGAAAAATATATTTGTTAGACTCCTAACTTTTATATTGCTTACACTTCTAAAATTTGTTTACTTTTATTATTGTTCCTTACACTACGAACCTTCACTCCGAAGTTTTCATTCCGAACTTTTATGTTAGAGTTTAAAACGATGTCGTACATTCTATTACATATTTTTTGTTATAAAACGATGTCGTCTGTTTTGTTATAAACTAACTGTTGTCTAAGTGACACGTGTACAGGTCCCTCCGATCTTTAAGGAATATATGACCGTTGGAGAAGGATCCTACCTTACCTATAAATAGGAGCTCATTTGAAAGAGCTCGGGGATGATAGCTTATAGCTGATGAAAGTACTGAAAGGCTGACTAATTTTCTTGAAGTGATTTCTAGAGAGAGAGGCTCTTATTTACTCTCAAAGCTTCGTGAGACTCCGAATGTTGGTGATTACATTCGAGGGCTTCCGGGGATAGGAAGACAGAGGTGCCGACTACCTTGAAGTTCGAGGGCTTCCTTGCTGAGGGAGACAGAGGATGCCAACTACCTTGAAGTTGAGGGCTTGCGGGGATAGCAAGACAGAGACTCTGATCTTCGTATCGAGGGCTTACCCTGGTGTGGGTAAGACAGACTTGCTTGGAAGTATAAATCAAGGGACCATTATCCAAGGTTGTTGGATACCCTTCTCTTTGGGTTAAAAGACGTATATCTTGTTACTTGTAGTTTTACTACTTGTCTTTATTCCGCTGCATTTTGTATTATAAGGAAAGTATAACCTCTTTATACTTCCTTACTTGTACTCTGTTTCATTAAGATTCTATACACTTTAAGGTAGAATCTCATATTGTAATCTTTTGTTAAGTTTCAATTTCCGGAACCATATTTCCGGAACCCTCATTCGGAATCTCTTTCCTAGTTTGCATTCGGAGTTAAGAGGTATTGTGAATTTGCTTAGTTTAACTTTGTTAAACTTAGCTTTTTTCCTTTGCTTAAGGAAAACATAGTTATTCTTAACTAACTTTAAAGGTTTCAAAAGAATTTTTTAAAGTATACAATTCACCCCCCCCTCTTGTATATTGAGCATCTACATTACTATTTCGATCCTAAAATTGGTATCAGAGGTTGGAAACCTCATACTCTATACCAATCCTACAATTGGTATCAGAGGAGGTCTCTGAAATACTTGTACTCACATACAAGTTTTTCTTGCTCACTTTTTCATTCCGAATTTCTATTCCAAAATTTTTCCATTCCGAACTTTGTTATTATGATTCTTTGCTACTAACAAGTTTGTGTGCAAAGTTATTTTAGTATGGCAGGAATTAATGTTGGATCAATTGACAATCTGAATCCTACAAGACCACCAATCTTTGATGGTAATGACTATGAGTACTGGAGAGATCGTATGAAGACTTTTGTTATCAATACTGGAGTAGACAACATTGTTATGCTTACTGGTTATTATAAAATTCATGACAAGGAAGTGAGAACCTTTACTAACCAGGAAAAGAAAGAATATCAACTAAACTATAAGATACGCAACACTTTACTATGTTCAATGAACAGAAATATATATAGCCAAATTTCTTCTTGTGAAGCAGCTAATTGTATATGGAAGAAGTTAGAGGTTACACACTTTGGGACTTCTAAAGTGATTGAGACTAGAAGAGCTATGCTTAGAGCTGAATATCATGGCTTCAAATTTCCTTATGAAGAACCTATCTGTAAAGTTCAACAAAGATTTATGACCATTGTCAACAGTCTACAATCTATGGGAGAGAAAGGTTTAGATGATGAAGCTCTTGTGGACAAGATAATTGACATTATGCCCAATGAGTGGGAATCCAAGAGAACAGCTATAGATGAGAACAGGAAGGTCACTCAAATTACTCTTGATGAATTATTTGGAACTCTTCTACAACACGAAACTAGAATGAAGAGAGATGCTGACAACATCAAGAAAAAGAATGGAAATGGTACTGTTGCTTTTACTATAACTTCAAATCAGATGAAAGCTAAGACTCCTGAGAGAGTAACCAGATCCAAGTCTAAGAAAGTTATTTTCCAATCCGAATCAAGTGAGAGTGAAGTTTCAGAAAATGAATTAGCAAATCTTGCTCGAAGGATGAACAAGATAGCTGGTCAGAGAAATTTTCAATCTAAGTATAAGAAAAAGGAATGGAAAGATAAGAAAGATGGAGAAGTTACTTGTTATGAATGTAAAAGAGCTGGACATATTAGACCAGATTTCCCTATGCTCAAAAAGAAAGAAAGGAAGGAAAGACATTCAGACAGAAACAGAAAGAAGTATTATAAAGCCAAAGCTAAGAAAGTTTTGAAAGCTAATGATACCCGGAGTGCCAGTGGTGGTGACTCTTCAGATGAATCTTTTGATTATGAATCTTTAGGACAGAAGAATCTTGGTCTTATGGCCAGATTAGCTATTGATAATTATTGTCTTATGGATAAGGTATGAAATGCTGAATCTTTGACCAATGTTTCTTTAAATCCTAATGACAGTAAGTATTATAACTCTTCTGATGAAGAATCATCTTCTGATGAGGAAAATACTTTACCTACTTATGAAGAAGTCTCTAGGTTTTCTGAACTTCTTGAAATTGAGAATTCCAAACTCAATAAGAAACTTGATAAGGCAAACTCTAGGAATTCTATTCTTACAAAAGAGATATCAGATCTTTCTAAAGATCTTGATAAGAAAAATGCTGATTTTGAAAGTATTTCAAAAAATCTTGAGGAAGTAAGTTCTGAGAAGAACAAACTTTCTAAAGAATTAGAAAAAGTAATTTCTAAGAAAAATGTTTTCGAGCCTAACTCTAGTTCAAAAACTAATGATTTTAAGGATAAAAACTTGGTTGTAAAACTCAAGTCTGAAATTTTTTCCTCAAAGAAATGTTTATCAAACTTTACCCATGGTAAAGAAAATTTTGATAAGATGTATTCTCAAATACGACCTTTAAGAAATAAATCCGGATTTGGTTATACCCATGAAAAACCTATTTTTAGTAATAATTATTTTGTTCCTCAAAGTGCCCCATTTTGTACCAAGTGTCAATGTGGTGGTCACTGGGAAAATAATTGTTCCTTAAACAAAATCCAATCCCTAGGATTTCACAAAGCTTACTTTTCTAAGAAGATGTGGATACCTAAAATTTTATTGTCTGGAAATCTCGGATCCAAACCAGTTTGGATTCCGAAAGTCTAATTTTCTTCTTGATTTCAGGATAATAAAGAAAGTACCAGCAACAATACATGGTACATGGATAGTGGATGTTCCCGGCACATGACTGGTAACAAAAGTTTTTTTGAAAATATTATCAAAACAAAAGGAGGGAAGGTAACTTTCGGAGACAATGCTAAGGGAGAGATTGTTGGTATTGGTAATATTGTTTTTCTTAGTAAAACCTTGATTTCAAATTTTCTTTTTGTTAAGGGTCTTAAGCACAACCTCATTAGTATAAGTCAGTTATGTGATGAAGGTTACCTTGTGAATTTTAGGAATGATAAGTGTTTAGTACACAATTCCAAGGAAGAATTTATTCTCTCAGCCAACAGGCAAGAGAATGTTTACACCTTGAACTAAGAAGATCTTAGAAGCCAAGATTTACCTTGCCTAAGTGCAATGGAAGGTTATTCTTGGTTATGGCATAGAAGACTAGGTCACTGTAATATTAGAAACCTATGTAAACTCTCTAAGAAGAAACTAGTTAAGGATCTACCAGAGCTTAGATTTGATTCTTCTAAAGTTTGTGATCCTTGTCAATATGGCAAGCAACATAAATCTAGTTTTAAATCAATCGGTGAAGTCTCAACAACTGATGCATTACAGTTAGTGCACATGGATCTTTTTGTCCCAACACAAACTGGAAGTATTGGAGGCAAATACTATGTATTTGTTCTAGTTGATGATTACACTAGATTTACTTGGGTCTATTTTCTAGCAAAGAAATCTGAAGCTTTTTTCTATTTCAAAAGTTTTAGAGCTCAAGTTAAAAATTAGAAAAACCTTCCATTGAAAACTATTCATAGTGATCATGGAGGAGAATTTCAAAATTCTGATTTTGAAACTTTTTGTAGTAAGAAAGGTATTACTCACAATTTTTCAGCACCTAGAACTTTTCAACAGAATGGTGTAGTTGAAAGAAGAAATAGAATTCTTCAAGAAATAACTAGAACCATGTTGAGTGAATATTCTATTGCTAGACATTTCTGGGCTGAAGCTGTAAGTACTGCTTGTTATACTATAAATCGAGTTTTGATTAGACCTTTTCTTAATAAAACTCCTTATGAGTTATAGAATGGTAGAAAACCTAGAATATCCTACTTCAAGGTTTTTGGTTGCAAAGTATTAATTTTGAATACTAAAGATAACTTACATAAATTCGCACCAAAATCTGATGAAGGAATTTTCTTAGATTATTCCACAACTTCTAAGGCTTATAGAGTTTTTAATAAAAATACCTGCACTATTGAGGAAACAGTACATGTAAAATTTGATGAATCAGATCCTTTTGTTTTTAAAGCATCTCAACTTACATCTCCGGATGTGTTTTCAAAAACTGATTGCCAACCTTTGATAGAAGAACCTTCTGATAAGGAAATTGTTCTAGAAGATACTTCTGAAACATTTACCCTAGAAGATTTTCTACCCTATGTTGATGAACAGGTTTTACAAAACCCAAATTAGGTGTTTCTTAAGAATCATCCCAGTGATAGTATCATTGGTGATGTAAATCAACCTATAAGGACTAGAAGTTCTTTAATAAATGAAGTAGAACATCTAGAATTCCTTTCCCAATTAGAACCTAAAAGCACTAATGAAGCTTTAGGTGATGATGATTGGATTAAAGCCATGCAAGATGAACTAAATGAATTCGAAAGGAATAAAGTCTGGACCTTGGTTGAAAGACCTAAGGAAACCTCTGTTATTGGAGTAAAATGGGTTTACAGAAATAAATGTGATGAAAATGGAGTCATTGTTAGAAATAAAGCTAGAATTGGTGCTAAAGGCTATAATCAGCAAGAAGGAATAGACTATGAAGAAACCTATGCTCCAGTAGCTAGACTTGAATCTATCCGTATTCTACTTGCCTTTGCAGCATTCTTTAATTTCAAACCTTTCCAAATGGATGTGAAATGTGCTTTTCTTAACGGTTATGTTCAAGAGGAAGTTTTTGTTGAACAACCTCCTGGCTTTGAAGATACAAAACATCCTGATCATGTTTTTAGACTTACCAAAGCTTTGTATGGCCTTAAACAAGCCCCACGATCATGGTATGATAGACTCACTGGATTTTTGCTTCAAAATAACTATGTTAAGGGAAATGCAGATCCAACCCTTTTTATAAAGAAATATAAGAAAAATGTTTTGATTGTTCAAATTTATGTTGATGACATTATATTTGGTTCAACTCAGAAATCTTTGACTGACTCTTTTGCTAGTCTAATGAAATCTGAGTTTGAAATGAGTATGATGGGTGAGTTAACATTTTTCCTTGGTTTTCAAATTTCTCAAAAACCAGAAGGAACCTACATATCTCAACATAAGTATATTAAATATCTTCTTAAAAAGTATGGTTATGACAAAACTAAGAGTATAAGTACTCCCATTGGTACCTCAAACTCTTTAGATCTTGACGAAGCTGGGAAACCAGTAGATCAAACATCTTTTAGAGGTATGATAGGAAGTCTACTATACTTAACAGCTAGTCGACCAGACTTAATGTTTTTAGTATGCTTATGTGCAAGATATCAATCCAATCCTAAGGAATCTCACTTAAAGGCAGTAAAAAGAATTTTTCGCTACCTTAAGGGAACCATTGATCTAGGATTATTTTATACTTCTGTAAATGTTTTTGTTCCAAAAAGTTTTTCTGATGCTGACTTTGGTGGATGTAGAATGGATAGAAAAAGTACATCCGGAACTTTTCATTTCTTAGTATATTTTTTGGTTTCTTGGTCCTGCAAGAAGCAACATTCTATAGCACTCTCCACTGCTGAAGCTGAATATGTAGTAGCTGGAAGTTGTTGTGCACAAGTGTTGTGGATGCAACACACACTCACAGACTATGGCTTGAGTTTTACTAAAACTCAAATTTTGTGTGATAACCCAAGTGCCATTGCCCTAAGTAAGAACCCTGCACATCACTCCCGTTCAAAACACATAGATATTAGACATCACTTTCTTAGGGATCACACACTCAAAGGAGATATTATTCTTCAGTTTATCGGAACACAAGATCAACTTGCTGATATTTTCACAAAATCTTTTCCTTCTGATAGATTTGAATATATTAAACAGAAGTTAGGAATGATAACCGTAAGGTAATATTTCTTAATTAACTTTCTATTGAAAAAGTCTCCTTATATTAAGAAACTCCTTTTCATAGGGGGAGTACATTTGATTGTTTGTTTAACAAAGTTTTTCAAAATTTGTTTTCAAACTTTTCGGAAAGAAGATTTCCGGAATCGAATTTCCGGAACTAAAATTTTTCAGATTGGACATTCTTGTACAGAATACTTCTGAAATGGAAGTATTCGTATTGAAAATTTTCGGAATGAAAATTACGTACTGGCAGTTTCATAACCAGATTTTTGTACCGATTTTTTACCCGTAATGTGTTTTTCGTATTGATTTTTTTTTTCGTACTGAGTTTTTTGTAGTGAGATTGTTTTCCGTAGTAAACTTTTGAGAACTTTGTTTTTTTCATAATAAAGTTTTTTTGTAATCATCTTTTTTATTACCCATTACGAATAATCCTCCTAAGTCAATCCGAAAGGTATGATTACCTTACTCAAGTTTTAGTATTCATATTTTACTTGCTGGAATTTTCTGGTACTATGTTTTCTGATTATAGTTTTCCTAATTCCTTGTTTAAATAAAAACCTCAAAAAGATCAGATTCAAGTTTTTAACCGTCAGATCTGATCTCAGCTTATTCCAACCGTTAGATCAACCATGGAAGTTGAACCGTCATCTCGTTGCCTATATAAAGGGAACCCAATTACTCGTCCCACATCGATCTCAAGCTCTCGCGTCTCGAATCTCTGTCTCTCTGATTTAAGGCCGAACTTAAGTTTTATCCATTCCGAACTTCTCAGAGGACTTTAGATCCAAATGTCTGTGGAGTTAGCATCTCAAGAAATGTCTTCCACTAAGCCTATTTCGCAATGGTTAGTTTACAGAGAAAGGTTAGTCCATCCGGATTTCTTCAACAACTATGATTCCCTTATTTCAAAGAACATTAGGTTGAATGGTTGGGAAGATGTTGCGGTGTCAAAAACCGGGAACCAAGATGAATTATATTCATACTTACTTGTTGAGTTCTATGAATCAGTTTCTTTCTTTAAGGAAGATAATAGGGAGAAGTTCTCTTTTAAGTCTTATGGAAAGACTTACAAGATTTCACACACCAAGGCTGGAAGCTTGGTAGGGCTGTCTTATGAAGGAGAAGCCAAATTTATTTCGCATGTGTTGCCAGACTCTAAGGGTATCTTCGACAAGGAAAAGGCTTTAGAAACTCTCGGACTGGATGATGACAAGGCTCCGAAGATTGCAAGTCTATCTACAAATTTCCGGATTCTGGAGTTATGGGTTCAAGGACTTATCATACCGAGGAAAGTTGATAAAGATAGCTTGAAGAAAAGTGAGATCTATATCTTAGATTTCCTGATAAATCTAAGGAAGTTTAACTTGATGAAGCACATTCTTCTTACTATTGAAAATTTGAAGAAAGGAAATCTGAGAGCTCAGATTATTATGTATCCAGCAATCCTCTCTAAGTTAATTGTTTGGTGACTTGAGTCTTTCAAGGAGGATTGCAAATCAAAGCCAAGAGTTTGAAAGATCATGCTGGTCAGCAATGGTACTCTTAAGAGGATGGATGTGGCTTTCAATAAGGAAACTGGTGAGTTCTTCGATTTTCCAAATCAAGAAGAAGCGCCTCCGAAGGCTGCTGAACCGGAATCATCTAAGCCAGTAAGGAAGAGAAAGCTCAAAGAAGTGGAAGTTCAAGCAGAGAATCCTAATTCTAAGGAATTCCATTCTGCACCTCCTAAGCCTAAGAAGAAGAAAGCCTATCCTAATGAGGTTGTTACAAAGTGGAGAGCTGATAAATAGAAAAGGAAAGAAGGGGATCCGCTGTTCGGATTGGACCCTGCGGAGGCTAAGGCCTTGAAGGAGAGAACTACTGATGAGCTTGAAAAACAAGCAAAGAAAAAGAAGCTCAAGAAGAAGATGTCTGAGGCTGAGGTAGCTCAGGCTTTGTTGAAATTCAATGAAATGTTTTCAGCAACTATTCCAGTTCCGAGATCTTTCTCCTTGGAATCTCTACCTGAGACTCCAGGAAGAAATTTTGTTGCTCCGAAAGAAGCTGTTGCTAAGAATACTGAGGAAGTAGAGCAAGTTGAGCAAGTGGAACAAGTAGAAGATGGTTCTGAAGGAAGTGTTGAAACCGGAGATGTGCTAAAACAAGTAGATGATTACAAGGGGACACCTTCGGAACACTTATCACTCCGAACTTATGAAGCAGAATCTTCGAAGCTAGTTACTCCAGCAATAGAAGAAGAGAAAGGAGAAGAAGAATTTTCTTATCATGGAGAAGAAGAACATCTTTTACTTGATGTTGCTCAGAAAGAAATCGTAGGGGTTCGTGTTCAGGAAGTCTCTGATGAAGAAGATAATGTTGTTCAAGTTTCTGATAGTGAGAAGAGAACTCCGGAACAGGATTCAATTCCGGAAAAAGACAAGGGAAATCAAATCCTTGCTGATACTCCGAGCTCAGAAGTGAAGAAGAGGAAGGAAGTTGGTAGCTCTTCAAATAGAAATCTTGAACTTGTTGAAGAAGAAATTTCTCCAAGCAAAGTTTCAGATTCGGAGTCATCTTCAGTGGGGCATGACTTTGTTGTTCAGTCTTTGAAGAAGTTGGTGGGAACCATTCCGACCTTCTCAAGTATTGATTCAAGATGCCAGATGCTCCAACATGCTTTAAATCAGAAAACGGACTCCGTATCTATGGTTATGGACAAGTGTGTTGAAATAGAGGCTCAGTTCAAAATGTTTTTCGTTGGCTACGAAGCTCATAGAAAATCTTGCAAGAGGATGAAAAATTGGTCGAAGAAGACTGTGGAAGAGATGAGGTTGCTCGATGAGTTTCAAGACAATGTTAAAGATACTTTTGAGACCGAGGACAAGAAGATAAATGTGTTAAATGCATCCTTTGAAGAGAAGTTGACAGAAGAAAAGAACTTCCGGATTCAAGAAGTGAGAGATCTGAATGGGAAGATGAATTCCGTTTCTCAAAATTGGAAGTTTGAAAGGGATCATCGTATTGATTTTGAAGAAAGGATGAAGGCTCAGGAAGAAAAGATCAAAGCTCAGGAAGAAGAGCTGAAAGCCCAGGAAGAAAAAATTGAAGTTCAATCCGCAAGAATAGTTGTCTTAGAGAAGCAAGCTGAAGAAGATCATAAAGACCTGAAGAAGATCAAGACTATTCTAAAAGGGCTCATGTCAAAGGAAAAAGATCTGAAATAACCAAATCCGATCTTTTTGTTGTAATTTTTTCTTTGTTGTCGAGATTTCAAACCTAATGAAATTTGTGCCTCTCGTTTCTTTTGTTGTCATTACTAATATTTCAGGTACTTAGTTATTTTTTTTCCATTCCCTCCAATTATTTTTGAAAATCACAAAGGGGGAGAAGGAAAAGATCCTTAAGAAAAAGAAGAACTCTAATAAGAGTTTATCAAAGGGGGAGAAGAAAAAGATCCTTAAGAAAAAGAAAAACTCTAATAAGAGTTTGCTTAAGGGGGAGATTTTTCATTAAAGAAGACATTCTTATCTATCACTCCAGAAATCTGAATACGATCCTTAGAGTCTCAAAGCCTAAGGGGGAGTTAGTCGTATTCATCAATATCCTTAAAGCAAAGGGAGATAAGCCTTAATGTTTTTCTTTATTCTTAGAATTTCTTTTTCGTAAGGATGTTTGTGCTTTCCAAAAAGGGGGAGATTGTTGATTCAATAAGGTTTTCCTTATGAATTTTCCATTCCTTCTTGTTTAGAAAATCAAAAACACCTTATCTTTACAAAAATTGCTTTCTTAAGGAAAATCGCTTTTATAAGGAAAATTGATTTCTTAAGGAAAATCGCTTTTATAAGAAAAATTATCCTTATCATATTTTCATCCATATTTTTCTTAAGTATGAGATTCGGATTCATTTTCTCGGAATCGTTGAAACTTTGTTATAAAGCATTCTGTTTTAGGATTCGGATTCTGGATAAGAGCTATAAGGAAGTTTCATTCTGAATTCCGGATATGAACTCTGACTAAGTTCTATTCCAAATTCAGGATACGAATTCTGAAGAAGAATTCTCATTACGAATTCCAATGAAGAATTCTCATTACGAATTCTAATGAAGAAATCCCATTCCGAATTCCCATTACGAATGCTGATGAAGAATTCTCATTACAAATTTTGATGACAAATTCTCATTACGATTTCTGATGACGAATTCCTATTCTGAATTCTCATTCTGAATTCACCTATTAAACAGAATTTGAATATCTTTGTTTTATACACTCGGAATTAATTCAGACTCCGAAAAATATATTTTTTAGACTCCGAACTTTTATATTGCTTACACTTCTAAAATTTGTTTACTTTTATTATTGTTCCTTACACTCCGAACCTTCACTCTGAAGTTTTCATTCCGAACTTTTATGTTAGAGTTTAAAATGATGCCTTACATTCTATTACATTTGTTTTGTTATAAAACGATGTCGTCTGTTTTGTTATAAACTAACCGTTGTCTAAGTGACACGTGTACAGGTCCCTCTGATATTTAAGGAAAATATGACCATTGGAGAAGGATCCGACCTTACCTATAAATAGGAGCTCATTTGAAAGAGCTCGGGGCTGATAGCTGATAGCTGATGAAAGTACTGAAAGGCTGACTAATTTGCTTGAAGTGATTTCTAGAGAGAGAGGCTCTTATTAACTCTCAAAGCTTCGTGCGACTCCGAATGTTGGTGATTACATACGAGGGCTTCCGGGGATAGGAAGACAGAGGTACCAACTACCTTGAAGTTCGAGGGCTTCCTTGCTGAGGGAGACAGAGGTTGCCAACTACCTTGAAGTTGAGGGCTTGCGAGGATAGCAAGACAGAGACTCCGATCTTCGTATCGAGGGCTTACCCTAGTGTGGGTAAGACAGACTTGCTTGAAAGTATAAATCAAGGGACCTTTATCCAAGGTTGTTGGATAACCTTCTCTTTGGGTTAAAAGACTTATATCTTGTTACTTGTAGTTTTACTACTTGTGTTTATTCCGCTGCATTTTGTATTATAAGGAAAGTATAACCTTCTTATACTTCCTTACTTGTACTCTGTTTCATTCAGATTCTATATGCTTTAAGGTAGAATCTCATATTGTAATCTTTTGTTAAGTTTCAATTTCCGAAACCATATTTCCGGAACCCTTATTCGGAATCTCTTTCCTAGTTTTCATTCGGAGTTAAGAGGTGTTGTGAATTTGCTTAGTTTAACTTTGTTAAACTTATCTTTTTTCCTTTGCTTAAGGAAAACATAGTTATTCTTAACTAACTTTAAAGGTTTCAAAGGAATTTTTTAAAGTATACAATTCACCCCCATCTTGTATATTGAGCATCTACATTACTATTTCGATCCTACAAAAACCATCTTAGTGAAGCTTTTAGTGTAAACCTTTATAGGTTGTTCGAAGAAGAGGTATAGTTCTAAACCATTTTTTTTAATTTCCTCTTATACATCCTCAAAATATTATTCAACCATGATATAATAAAAACATAAATATATTACATATACTGAGATATTATTATGTTAATTTAATAACTTATATCCATACTCTTTTTCATAAAATGGGAAAAGAAATCATCATCCATGTGTATTATGGACTACCGCCTCGCGAACACATGTAATTAATTTTACATCACCATATCACACGAATTCTTGTAATGATGTATTTAATATATATATATATATATATATGATATTAATAACACATTTAAAATTATTAATATATATTATACCATTTACTTTCTTACCTTTCCATTCACATAAAAATGATAACATCATTCATGCGTACGTGTGGACTACCACCTCCACGAAGCGATGTGAATCATTTTTCATCCCCACATCACACATATGATATTTATGAGTATTTTTAAATAAATAATATGTTTTTAATTATATAATTATAATCATATAAATATAAAATTATACTTACCTTCTTTCTATAATGATTTTTGAAAAAATTAAATGTTATTCATGTGTATGCTAGACCTACTATCTCTATGATTGTAACACCGATCATTTTTCATAAACATATTTCATGTTTGGTTTTAAAATTATAATTAATATATAAAAATGATAATTATTTCATGAATATTATTATAGATATTATTGAATAATGACCTCTTTGACCATTTCCAACCTATTAAATTCATTTTGGGTAGATGAATAAAGTATCATCAAAACGTCCGATGTGAAGTTAATTGATTAAGTATTGAATAAAATAAGGTATTAAATAAAATAAAAAGAATAATAAAGTTTATAAATGTTATTAATCAGTTAAATAATTAACATAATTTTATTATTTAGTAAGATAAAGAACATACCAAATGAGCTATACTCAAGGTAAGAGACTTTCTTTTAAAAACCCTATTTTAAAGTTTCCCTTGCAACTATTTTTCTTCCATGAACATATATTTAAAAATATATTATTAATGAATTTATATGGAAATTAAAGAATCATAAAGGAAATTTTATTTATATTTTTTCTTTATTTCAAATGATTTTAGAATGAATATTTTTACAGAATATTTTTACTTTCTTTAAAAAATACAAAATTAATGTTTTATTTTAACCTATACAGTGATAATAGATTTTCCCATCACCATAACCACTATTTTATTTTCTAATTACTTTACAATATTTCATATTTTTTTCAAAGAAAAACCATTTTTCCATTCCTTATGAGAAATTAATTTTTGAAAATTATTTTTGAAAAGAAAGGTTATTTCAACATCTTAAAGTGTTTTTTCATATGAATTCAAAAGATTTTTTCAAAGGTTTTGTGATGAAAATGTTTGAACATAAATTTTTTTATTCATGATATGGTTCTTGAGAATTATATTTGATAACATGTGAACCTAATATAGCTTATATGATGGGTTGATCCCTATTATAGCTTATAAAATATGGTTGATATCTACATATCTTATATAAAGGGTGAGCCCCATTGTAGCTCTCCAATTAATTGGGTAATATTCCTTGTTTACAAAGGGAAAGAGGGGGTTGAATGGTGTGATTTCTCATATGGATTTAACTGCTATCTAGTTTTTTCAAAAATGGGTTTAAAATGGGTTATAACTATGATACTATAAGCCACCTAAATTAATTTTAGATTTTATTGGTATGAGTTTTAAAGTTTTATTTGAGAAAAAAGTGTGTGTTTTTTTATGTGGGAATGATTTACTTTATATTCTCAAAGAATAATGTGATAAAGGTAAGTATTTTATTCATTTTCACATTTTCCAATATACTTATGGATTTATTTCATTTTATATCCCATACTAAGTACATTATACTCATCCCATGTTTTAATTTTTTTAATAGGGTTTAAGGATGGGTAAGGGAAAAGACTAATTCTAGTTGGAAGTCATAAAGATTTTTCATAAAAAGAAAACATGATTTATTATAAAATATTATTTTGTAGAAAAAATGGATAGTGATTAAAAGTTTCCACTTTTCAATATATAGTCTTGTTATTTAAAAGTTATGAACTAATTTTCTAAAACTATAAACCATAAATATTATTGGTAATGAAAGTTAGTAAATTCATGAATAAAAACTCAAGAATAAGTAATGTTTAAGGTTGGGTCCTTATAGTTGGTATTAGAGAAAAGTTTTAGATAATTTTAGAGATTAGGATAGTGTTAATATCATACCCTTGAAATATTCTACATTATGTTTAGGTTGAAATGATATATAATTTAATTCCTACCATGTTTTTTCATCCAATCATTTTATATTAAGAATAGATTTCTGCAGAGGAAATAGGTAAGTTGAAGTTGGAAGGTATAAAATGGAAAATATCCTTCCAAATTAGCATCATGGAATGGTTATAATTGAAAATGAGAAATTTATTACAGTGATGGATCAGTTTACACATGCTATAAATGGTGGTATCATCCAGGTTAGGGATAAACTAGATTTATCATAATGGAATATGTCGATAGTTGATCATTTCATGAAATAAAAACCTCTGAATTTGGGTGGAAATTCAGATCTAGTGGTAGCTGAATGATGGATCAATTCATTGGAAAAGATATTCAAAGTCATGTGATGTTCAAAACTTCAAAAGAAAAATCCTTTTGTTTATCATTCTGAAGCTGAAGTTGATCGATTGTGGTCTTTGGTTAAGAACACAAGAGAGAAAGATAATATTTATTCCATGTAATTAGACACATTTAAGTATATTTGTCTAGAGAAATATTTCCCTAAGGTTTTTTGAATGAGGATGGAGAAACAATTCGTAAGATTAATGTAAAAAATACGAATATTCAGTATCCTCATATGAAGAAAATTTTACAAGATTATATAGGTACTTAGAAAATTTTATTTAGGAATTTGATAGTAAAATTAATATATTTTATTCATGATAGAGACTAAGTTTCAAAGATCTTTTTACACCCTATAATTTAAATGTCGTGAGAAATGTTTTCATTATTCTGAAAAATATATGATAGAGTTTTATAAAAATAATGTAACTTGAGATGAAAAAAGTAAGAAACAATCAATGTGGAAAGAAATATAAAAGCAACCAACTAAGAAGTATAGAGATAAACCACCAATATGTTCCAAGTGTGGTAAAATAAATTTAAAGTAATATTTGATAGGATCTAGAAAGTGCTACTAGTGTATTAAGTTTGGTCAAAGTGATCATGATTCTAACTAAAATAGTTATGAAAATTATAAAAATGAGGTAACAAATATAGATTCAATGAGGATTTTTTTAGTTTTAATGAGTTGGAAAATTATGATAACATGTCTCCAAATTTAGTTACTCAGGATGAAAATCATAAAGATCAAAAAAAATGCGTGTTAAAGTTACTTGTTACTACTGTGGTTAATGTTTGGACATATAATGAATTCGTTATGGAATGATATTTTTTAAGTTAAGGATAAACAATATTTTTAGTATGAAATCAAATGATTATTTCAATTTGGGTAAAGGGAGACCCATTATATATCATATATGCCCAAGGAAAATTGGCCCATGAATATGGGCTTAAGAATCAGTGTAGTGTCATGCCTACATCATCCCACCCACGTTATGTCTACATCACCACCTACTTGCATCTTGCCCGCGTTACCACCTACATCATAAATCCCCAAGGGTCTTGTTTATTCAAATTATTCGAAAACATTTTTTGACTCTGGATCTTTTCATTCCGTCATTTGATAGAAATTTTCTTGTAAAATGAAAATACAAGATCATGAAAAGAAGATAAAACTCTTGGTTAAAAATACAAGTGGAAATATTAAAGAAACCAAGATTTATATGAATCTTACTATTTCTATTAGAGGTATGGCCTTTAATAAAAATATTGTTAAACTATCAGTGGTATAGTTTTTTATTCTCTTTGATAAGTATTATATTTTATTTTATCATACAAAGATATATTTTAAGGCCTATAAAATTTTATTCAATGATTTCATAGTTTTCATGACCTATGGAGAACCTAATAAATTAATTATGGATGAAAGTGAAAGTTACTGAACTCAAGTTACTAAAATGAAATAAACTATTCAAATTAGTGATGTTCTAGTAATAAATATAGATGAATTTTCTAGTGTTATTCCTGATTGGGAGGTTGAATTTACTATTGACTTAGTGCTTGATACTAATCCAATTTCAAAACCCCTTTTTGAATGAATCATGCAGAACTTGTGGAATTAAAAAATATGCTACAAGAATTCCTTTATAAAGGTTTTATTCTTCCCATAACTTCACCTTAGGGTTCTCCAGTTTTATTTTTTAAAATTAAATATAGTTCAATGAGACTTTTAATTGAATATAGATCATTAAATAACATCATTGTTAAGAACAAGTATCATTTTATTCATATTGATGATTTATTTGATCATCTCTAGGGAGTGTAATGTTTTTTTGAAGATATATCTCAGGTCAGGGTACCATTAGTTGAAGGTGAAGGAAAAAATATATTCTAAAGATTGAGTTTTAGACAAGATAAAGGTATTATGATTTTTTAGTTATGTACTTTGGGTTGTATAATGAGCCAGATATATTTATGGATCATAGGATTATAGTTTTTAATGAATATTTATAAAATATTTTGGTTGTGTTTATTGATGACACATTGGAATATTATAAAATTCATAAGGATCATGAAAGACACCTAAGTATTGTTTTGAAAACCTTAAAAGAAAAAAGGTATATGGAAAATTTAGTATGTGTGAATATTGGTTGTAATAGATTTCTTTCCTTGGACATATTATTTCAAAACATGGAATAATTATTGAACCAACTGAAAGTAAAGTTTTTGATGAATAGAAAAGACCTAAAAACATTACAGAGATTCATTGTTTTCTTTGATTAGTGGGTTACTATTAGAGGTTTTTTGAAAACTTTTCTCAGTTATCCAAACCACTAACTATGTTAACTCAAAAAGAATTAAATTCATAATAAATGAAAGAGTGTGATGATTGTTTTTAGGTGAAAAAAGAATATTGGTGAATGATCCAGTTTTATCTATTCCCTATAGAAATTGTGAATTCTTCATATATAATGATGCTTTTTTAAAGGGTCCTAGTTTGGTTCGGATGTAGAATGATCAACTAAATGATTATGATTCACATTAGCTGAAACCTTAAGATAAAAATTATCCAACACATGATATATAGTTAGTTACATTGATTTTATATTTTAAAATTTTGAGAAATTATTTATATGGATCCATGTGTGAAATATATACTGATCATAAAATCTTGAAGTACATATTCACACGGAAAGAGTTGAACATGAGTTAGAGGAGATTGAAGGAATTTATAATGAATTATGATTGAAAAATTCATTACCATACATTTAAAATAAACAAATATGTTGATTCCTTAACTCAGACAAAGAATACTACACTAATCATGTTATATTGGAAACATGACCCTTTGGTTAGCAATTTGATGAATTTTGGCCTAGAAATGATGCATGTAGGACATCTTTTATTTTTTTAGGTATCATTACAATAATATATGTAATAAATAATTAACTAATATTAGAAAGAGGATCATGTTTTATAGTAAAAGGTATAATATTTTAAGAAGTTCAACTTTATAAATTTTAATGTTAATAAAGGAGGTGTTATTATATTTGGAAAATGATTATGTGTGCCTTGTGATTACATGATTAAGAGAGAATTTTTGAGTGAATATCATAGTTACTTGTTTCTCATTCAACCTAGAAACACAAATATTTATAGATAAATTAGAGTGTATGGTAGGTGGGATGTAAGGAAAGGGTATATTGCTAACTTTACCATGAAATGTTCTAATTTTCAATAGGTTAAATAAGAAAGATAGTTATTGAAGGGGATACTTCATCCTTTACAAATACCAAAGTGTAAATGAGAAATTATTTCCATTTATTTCATGTTGGGATTCAAAAATACATCCCAATTTAATAGTGCATTCAGTTTATTCTTGATCTACTAACTAAATTTGGAAATTTTCTTCCCATTCAATATGTTATGTATTTATATTAGAATTTTTGATTATATATCAAGGATATAATCCGGTTACATGGAAATATTCTCTCCATTGTATATCATTTTGATCATAAGTTCACTTAATTTTTTTGAAAAGGGATTAAAATTTCATTGGGTATTGAATTAAATTTCATTTAATATTCTCTCACTCAATATGATAGACAGTTTGAGTGAATGATTCAAACCTTGGAAGATATGCTTTGTGCATGTTCAATGGATTAACAAGAAACTTGGGACCAATGAATTTCATTATTTTATTTTTATTATAATAATTTTTTCATTCCAGTATACTGACGACACCTTTTGAGGCATTATATGGAAAGAATTTTTAAACACCAGCTTTTTGGGATAAAGTAGGAGAAAGAAAGTTAATGGGACCAGAGTTGGTAAAAGAAATGGATGAGAATGTGATGATGATTTAGAAAAAAATGAGAATGAGTTTGAGAATAAAAAAAATATAACACCCTAATATTTTTAAAGAAAAACATGTTCAAAATCATATTCAATATGAAACACTGAGTTTAAATAGACTGTGCTATAATTTTAAAATATTATTATTTAAATGTTATCGTGATAAACTAGTGATTACATTAGTGGGTATAAATTGTATTAAATAATTTATGATATATATATATATGGATAGATATATATTTATTATAAAATTATTTGGAAATAAGCACTCAATTCTTAATAAAGACACTTATTCTGAAAAAATACATTTTCTCAAAAAAGATTTTTATTTATTTTTGTGAGAAAATATTAAAATAATTTTTCTCAATGTTTTACAAATTTTATTTTATAAAACTAAAGTTATTTTTGAAATTATAATATTTATATTAACATAGGGTGAATTGTTTTATTTTTTTATAAAATATTGATTTTTCAGTGAATAGTGAAAATACTGATTTGTTTGTGAAAATGTTATTTCTTTTAATAAATTAAGTAATTTATAAATACAATTATTAATTTAATTTAAAATTAAAAAAATTATTATTTATTTATATATAATCCAATTAAATACATATAAATCATCTTTATATTGTATTTTAGTATTAGTTTATTCTTATGTTTAAAAGACACATTTTTTTGAAATTTGTTTTAAAGTGCATAATATATTTCCATTAAAATTAATTAAAATAACCCATAATGGGGAATGATGTAAATTAATTTTTTTTAATTTAAATTCATATAATGATTATTTATATTCATACAGTTAATATAATATCATTTTTTTCCTCGAAAAATACATTTTTTCGGAAAACACTTTTTCATCGCGCTTACGGGTTTTATTTTAAATTAAAATTTGCCACTTATGTGAATTTAATTTTCTAAAATGGATTATATATTTGTAATCATAATAATTTATATTATATAATAATTTCAACTTAATTTTTTAGTCATATTTAATAGTAAAAATAGTAAAAACAAGTTACCGTGGTAGAAAAATGAAGTGGGTAAAAGTGAGTAACCTTAGAAGTAAAGAGGGTAAAATATTTAAAATATGATTTTTTAGAATTTTATATTTATTTATCATAATTATAACTCCTATAATCATTTATATTTAATTTTTTTAGGAAATTTTATTGATATTGACTTCCCATTATTGAACAGTTTTGGGTATTTATAAGAATGTCACTCATCCTCCCTTATAAAAGGCCACCCACCCTCCTATCCTTTACAGACTTCAAAAACCCATTTATTGGACCTATAAATACCCAAATAACTTCATTAATTTACTAAAATCTCCTATATTCCTTATTTTGATCACAAATTCCATATAGAGAGGCTTCTAATATAATTCTAAGGAGGTGGTCCGAAGAAGAGGTAACGTTCTTAACCGAATATCTTTATTGTATTTATTCTTACACCTCAATCAAATATTACTCAATAAATATCACATAATAACATAATTATATATGATATATTATTATTTAATTATGTAAATATAATACCATAAATCCATCTCCACTTTAATCAAATAGGAATCAAAACCATTGATAGTGTGTAAGACGGACTACCGCCTCATGAACTGATGTAATTAGTTTTCCATTATCTCCACTTACAGATATTTATGATGATGGATTTAATGTTTATATATTATATTCATAACATATTAATCATTATTTGAAATTAATATATCATATAATTCTATACCTTACCATCCATTGAAATTGATAATGTCGTTTATTTGTACGACATACTACTGCATCGTGAAGCGATGCTATTTGTTTTTTATTACAAAATCATATGGATGGTATATGTAAGTGTATTTAAATAAATAATATTATATTTATGATATAATTATAATTTTTGAAATATAAAATAAAACTGACCTCATTTCCATCATTATCATTGAAAAATGGAAATGTTACACATGCGTTCATATGACCTATAATCGCCATGATTGCAACGTAATTAATTTTTCATAAACATAATTCATGGTTGTTTTTTAAAATATAATTTATTTATAAAAATTTGTAATTATTTAATTATTATTATTATGTATATTATGTAATAATTACCCCTTTTAACATTTTCAACACAACAATTTTGTTTTGAAATTATGAACCAGACATCCTCAAAACACCCGATGTTGACATAACTGATTCAGTAATTAAATAAATCATTAAAATAAATAGTGTAAATGGTTTAAGTATAAGGTATTAAACCGATAAAATGATATTAATAAAATAAGTAATTTATGAAATTTTATTATACATGAGATAAAATACATACACAACAAAGTCTAGACTTGAGGTAAGGGTTTCATCTCAAAATTTCCTTCCTTGAGAGACATGTTCTTTTATGAACCTAATTTGTTTTATATGGTGTATATACATTCCATTTATATATTAATTAATACTTAAAAATTAATGGTATTTTAATTCAAATTTCACTTAATCCATTCATGAGAGTTATGTTGAAAAAGTTACAAATACGGTAGGAGTTTTTGTTTTAATATCATTTCAATCGGGATTATTTATGCTTGAATTTCCAATATAAAAAATTATTTGATCATTTTATAATAAAACCATTTAATTTTATTCTAATTTTATTATTTATGAAGTAATATTACCATTTTTCTATCTTTGGTACTTAAAATTATTAAGAAAATATTTTTAATAAAATCCGAATTCATTTCTCTCTTTGGTCAAAAATGATTTTTCTTACATATCTACGTTTTCTTAAAATAATTCCAAGAATGTTTTTAAAATTATATAAATGATTTATTATGGAAAATTTTACCCCTGTTTAAAGTTTTGCCAAATTATTTTAAATTAATATTCTTGTAATTTTTCGAATTATGCACTTTTTAAACATTTTACAACACTTTTAATGTAATGGTTTTTAACTTATACAACATATACATAATTAACCACCATCACTACCAATAAACTCATTCAATATTACTTTATATTTTTTCATATTTCTTAATAAATAATTTTTTTTCTAAAATATTTTTATTTCTTTATATTTTTAAAAATTGTTTTCAACGTGTAAAGGGTGTTTTTCTAAAGAAATATTCTAAATAATATTATAAAGAAAATTTCAACCAAAAATAAAACCTTTGATGTTATGGATTAATTCTAAATTATATATATATATATATCTCAAATATATACCTAGATTATTCTCACTTACTTTGATATGGTAATACATGCCTTATGTTCATCTCTCCAATTAATTCATCATGAAATTTATTATTATTATGATATGAGACTAGATTATGTAACCTCTTTTATTTAAATGGGTAATTATTACATTTTTCCTTACGATTGATTTCATTTTTTGGCACACATAAATCATGAACATGTAATGATGGGTATGCCCAGATAGCACCAGGTTATCCTAATATATCTTATATGATGGATGCACCCAGATAGAGCTCCAATGTATTGGGTAATGTTAGAGTCTCATGAGACGTCATGCATGAGAGTAGCGAGAAAACATAATCCATTATGAGACTTTTTTCACTATTTGATATTGTTTCTGAAGTTATACTTGACTCATGTTCATGTTATATTTTATGTTTTTACCAAATTTCATATGTTACCATGTTCTTTATGTCATTTTTCTAGGTGAATAATCATGAGACTTATCATTAATGATATCATGTTATTCCTTTGAATCATATGTTATGTTTCCTTATCATGTTTAATCCCTAACATGGCTTTTTAGATCACCCATTTTGTAGATGTAATCACTAGGTTATCCCATGAAGTTTAGGAGATCAAAAGTATTTAAGAGTTAATTTTAGAGAATAAAATATAAAATTTTATTTTAGTCTAAATTCAATGTATTATAAAAATAGTATTACAAATACACTAGGACTTATGATATTTGGGTTGTAATTTATAGATATTTATGTTTAAAAATCATGTAATAATATGTGTAAAAGGATTGGGTCATTATAGTTGGTATTAGAGAAAAGTTTTTTTCAACCTTTAGAAACTATGATGAGAAAAATTTATAGAAAACCCTAGGGATAAGTCTAAGGATAAGTTTGTATAAAGGAAAATATCCTAGAATTTTGGTTATGGATAGAGTGAGTGGTTTCCAAGAAATTACATACCTATCTAGACACTATAAGTGGATGTGAATCTGGAATAATTGTACCTTGGGTTTATTTCTATAAAAATGGAATATTGATCAAGACTCAATAATGTCCTGGTGAATGAAAATAGTCCTTTATTTACACCTAGTTTGAAACTAATGGGAGGTATGAGACGCAATCGTCACCTGGTGCATGACAACAGTCCTTTATGTACACCTAGTTCGACACTAATAGGGGGTATGATTTGGAAATTCACAAAATATTTATAAACCATAATGAAGTACTTGAACAAATTTTAAAGTTAAAATAGTAATAGGAAACATTACCATGGATAACCTATACTAAAACATAGATAATCATAAGTTAGGATATACTTATCATTTATAAGTTATTACTTCTAGGTTTATATGTTTCTTATTTTGTTTGTTAATGAATTATAATTTTTTTTATTTAATGATGGTAAATAATATAAATAATGGTAACAATAATATGATTGAAAATTTAATTATTTCCCTATTGAGATGCCTAATCTAAGGGGAACAGATGTTAGAAATCTTATGATCATTCCAAATGAGCTATCTCAAATTATGATTAAAAATGGAACATAGTTAAATTTCCAAACACATAAAAGGGGATTAGGAGGGATTATCATGTATGTTCAATTGTTAAATATTATAAAGAAAATAAGATTCAATTTTCTACATGTCAAAAATGTGGAAAGTGGATCTATTGAAAATTCCTTAAAGGAAATGGAAGATTTTTTATATCTCTGGAAGGAGGGAACAAAGCAGCTAATTCCCAAAGGAAAAATAAAGGGTCTAGTTAACAAGAAACATGGATATAAAGATCAACCTAATGAACCACTCATAGATTAATGTTGTAAATGTGGTTAACTTGGTTATTATCTAAGTCAATTCCCTAATATAAGGATTAATTCCAAAATATTATTATTTAAACATTATGTTATAACATAGTTGTTACTATAGAATGTATGAATAATATTAACTAATTTATGATATATATATATATATAGAAATTAACATATATAAATGTATTAATAAATTATTTGGAAATACAAACTGAAATTTTAATAAATATAAATATTCTAAAAAATATTTTTTCTCCAATTTTTTTTGCCTTTTTTGAAAAAATATTCTATTTAGTTTTTAAATATTTTAGAAATTTTATTTTATAAAATGAAAATTATTTTTTAAATCATCATATCGAGATTAATTTAGGTTGAAATAATGGGATTTTTCAAAAAATATTTATTTTCTAGTGGATAGTGAAAAATACTGTTTTTTGTAAAACTGTCATTTATTTTTATCAAATTAATTAATTTAAAATTCACATTATTATTTTATTTTCAGATAAAAATAATTATTATGTATTATTATATAATAAAATTAATTATGTTTAAATCATCTTTATAATGTATTTTTGGATAAGTTTATTCTTAGGCTTAAAAAACACATTTTTCTGAAAACTATTTCAAAGTGCATAATGTTTCTCCATTTTAATTAATTAAAATAACCCCTAATGAGGGGTTATTTAAATTAAATTTATATGTTATATATCTTTATTTTCTAATTAAAATTCATATATTTATGGTTTCTATTCATACAATTAATATAAGATCATCATTTCCTTGAAAAATACATTTTTCATAAAACTGCTTTTTTCATCACACTTGTGACTTTTATATTAAGTTAATTTCTCCCAATTATAATAACATAATTTTATAAAATTAATTCCATATTTTTATTTATAATTATTTTTATTATATAATATGGTTAAATTATTTTTTTTGGTCATAATGAATAGTAAAAATGGTAAAAAAATAGTTTTTATTATAGAAAAATTAAAGGGATAAAAGTGGGTAACCTTAGAGTTAAAGAAGATAAAATATTTAAAACATGTTTATTTTTAATTTTATAAGTATTTATAAGAATTATGACTCCAATCTTTTATTTTTTAAAATTTTTAGGCACATGGATTGATATTGACTTCCCATTATTGAATAGTTTTGGAAATTTACAAGAATATCAGTCCTGTTCCCTTATAAAAGGGAACCCCCTATCCACTCCTTTACACACTTTAAAAACTAATTGTTTTGGCCTATAAATTCACAAATATATTCCTTAACTCCATAACCATGTCCTATATTCCTTAATTTTATAATAAATCCAATCTATAAATGCTTTAGGTATAATCATAAAGAGTTGGTCCAAAGAAGAGGTAACGTTCTTAACCGAGCATCTTTGTTGTATTTATTATTCAAAATCATTAAAATATTTTGAATTAATGATTATATAATAAAATAATTATATCTCAAATAATATTATTTTATTATGATAATGTAATACCTTAAATCCATCTTCATTTCCATCAAATGGGAAACAAAATCATCGTTCATGTATACGACATACTACCACCTCGTGAACTGATGGAATTCGATTTCCATCATCACCTCAAACATATGTTAATGATAATGGATTTAATATTTTTATTTTATATTCATGAAATATTAATCATTATGTAAAACTAATATATGATATACTTTATTACCATACCATCCATTGAAAATGATAACGTCTTTTGTGTGCACAAAGGACTATCTCCTCACAAAGTGACATGATTAATTATTTATTATTGCATAACATGGATAGTATCTATAAATTAATTTAATGAAATTTTATGAAATTTATGATATAATTATTATTATATAAAGATAAAATAGAACTTGCCTTCTTTCTATCATGATTTTTGAAAAATGGAAATGTTACATATGTGTATGTACGACCTACCATCTCCATGATTATAATATAAATAATTTTTCATAGAAATAATTCATGGTTATTTATAAAATTATAATTTATGTAAAATTAATGATAATTATTTAATGATTATTATTCTATATATGATGTTAAAAATGACCATTTTTACCATAATCAACACACTGATGTCATTTTGAAATTTTAAACTAGACATCCTCAAAAAACCCAAAGTGGAAATAACTTATTAATTAACTAAATACATCGTTAAAATAAATGAAGTAAATGGTTTAATTATATGGGATTAAACCTATAAAAATTTCTTGAGAAAAAAAATAATTGATATAATTTTATTTTATAGTAGACAAAATATGTAGACAATAAAGTATGGACTCGAGGTAAGGATTTCATCCCAAAACATCATTCTTTGAGACAAATGTTATTTTATGAACCTAATTTATTTTATATAGTCTATATACTAATCCTTTATATATTATATCATTAATAATTCATAATTAATAGTATTTTATGTTTTAATTAATCTACTTCATTCATGGGAGTTATGATTCAAAAGTTACCAAAGCGGTAATGGTTTATGTTACAATCTCATTTTAATCGAGATCGTTTATGCTTGAAATTATATTGTAAGAGATTATTTGATAATTTTATAATAAAACTATTTAATTTTATTATCCTATGATTATTCATGATATTTTCAAGTAATATTACAATTTTTCTCTCTTTGGTAATCAATATAATTGATAATTTTTTTAAAAAAAGCGAACTTAATTTCTCTCTTCGTTCAAAAATTATTTTTCTTTTATATCCATGTTTTATAAAAAAAATGAAAGAATAGTTTTAAAATTATTCAAATGAATCATTAAATAAATTTTTACCCATTATTAAATTATTAAAAAATTCTTGGAATGTAATATTCTTTTCATTTTCTAAATGTGTTTCTTTTTAACCTTTTTATGAGTGAGTGAAAGAAATGTTTTTTTTCAACTTAAACTACTTATACAAAATTACCTTCCATAATGAGAACTAAAATTTTTTAATAATAATTTATATGTTTCCAAGGTTATTATTAAATAAAATGTTTTATATAATATTTTCAAAAATTTTAGATTTTGAAAAAGTATTTTTAAAGTGAAAAGGGAATTTTTCTCAAGAAATATTCCATATAATATTTTAATGACATTTTCATCAATGAATACATCATTTGATGTTTTTTATTTGTTCTAAATTATGTATATATGTCTCTTAAATATATAACTATATTATACTTGCTTACTTTTATGAGGTAATACATGCCTTATGTTCATCTCTCATATTCCTTTATCATGAAATTTATTTTGATTATGATATGAGACGAGATTATGAAACCCATTTTCTTTCCATGAGTAATAATTATATTATGACTTATAATAGATTTAATTTTTTGGCCCATATAAATCATAAACATGTTATGATGGGTTCACCCAGATAGCCTCATGTGATCTTGATATAGCTTATATGATGGTCACACTTCGATATCACTTCAATTCATTGGGTAATGTTATAGTCTCATGAGATGTCATGCATGGGATTAAGTAGTAAACCTAATACATCTTGATACTTTTTCCTCCATGTGTTATTGTCTAGAAATATATCCTTGACACATGTTTATGTTAGGTTATAGGTTGTTTCGCCATTTACATTATTTCCATGATCTTATGATACCATGTTCCTTATTTTATTATTCCATGTGATTACTCATGATCCTTATCCTTTATGATATCATGCTATAACTTTGACTCATGTGTTATGTTTCCTTATCATTTTCATTCCCTTATCAGGATTTTAGATTATCCATTTTGTCTATATATTCCCTATATCATCCCATGCATTTTAAGAGCTTTAAAGGATATGGATCTCATTATGGAGAATAAACTAAAAAGTTTTATTTTAGTCTCAGTTTGATTTATTATGAACTTTTTCTTCCAAACACACTATGTATCATGATATTTGGGTTATAATTAATGGATACATATGTTTAAAAATCATATAATAATATTTTTAAAAGTCATGGGTCTTTATTGACAAGTTATGAATATAATTGGAGGAAAGATATTTATTTTTAGGTATGTGATGATGTTTTTTAAAGTATCTCTATGGAAAAGTGTCTTGAATTTTTTTAAAAAGGGGAAGCTAAGTCCAAGTTTCATTAGACCATAAAAAATTCTAGATAAATCTGAATCATTTTCCATTATAAGGGGAAACTAATTCCATGGTTTATTAATTATATTTTATAGAGTTATATTCATTATAAGAATATTAGGAAATTTTTTAGTAAAAAGGAAAAAAGATTTATTTCTAACCAAATC
Organism: Viscum album; assembly: GCA_963277665.1. Lineage (NCBI taxonomy): Eukaryota > Viridiplantae > Streptophyta > Magnoliopsida > Santalales > Viscaceae > Viscum > Viscum album. The sequence goes on from OY728138.1 coordinate 2,025,584,376, forward strand.
GATTTTTCATGAATTATATGGTTTCATTTAAAAATTTGAATTTGAATTTATTTAATTTTAATTTTAAAAAATTAATTTTATTTTTGAACTCAAAATTTCAAAATTATTTTTGGTTGAATTTTTGATATTTTTCTAAAATTATTGATATTTCAATGAATAGTGAAAAATATTGATTTTTATTAAAAACTGTATTTTCATTTAAAGTATTTAAAAAGAAAAATAATATTTTGTATTATTTTTAAAAAATAATTATTTTATTTTTATTAATATTTATTCAATTATTGTATTTTTAGTGAATTTTATACTTGAATTTGGTATGGAAACATTTTATACAAAAAATGAATTTTTAAAAAAAATATTTTTTTGAAAAAAAATTCAACTTTAATTTTAAATTAAATTCATTAAATTCTATGAATTGAATCATAAAAAATTGATTCCATATTTTGAATCATTGGGAATAAATTTGGTAAATATGTTCCTTTTATTTTTGAACATTATGAATTGTAACATTACTAAATTATTTTACCATGATAAAGGGTAAATTAGGTAATTAAGGTCAGGACCTGCTGGTTACAAAATTTTCTTCTGAGATAATAATAGTAATTTTTTCGAAGGGGAGTATGGTATATGCGGCCACACCACTACACTTGAAGCAAAGATTCTTGCTCTGATTAAGGTGGTTGAAATCGCTCGACAAAGAAACTTGAACTTGGTCTAGTCTGAAAGTGACTCGACTGCAATCATGATAGCAGTTTGGACATTTAAAATTCATCTTGCTTGGAATCTCACTAGTAAATGGAATAACTACTAGAGCATACTTGCTTCAATGAACTTCATCATAACACACATTTATTGTGAGGTGAATCAACTTGCTGACTGGCTTGCTAACAAAGGAGCCTTTGAAGGGAATTGTACTCACTACTACGAAACACTCGGTGAGTTGATGACCATACTTCAATGTGATTAATGTAAATTTCCAACTTTTCAGATCGTGTAACCCTACTTTTATATTTATGTTAAGATTTTCTACTTGCTAAAAAAAGGTTATTAAGGTTAAAAATAAAATGGTAATGACTAAACAATGACCCTAAAAGTGTAATTAATTTAATTTATGAGTATATATCATCCTTAATCATCCAAAATTAAAATATATGTCTTTTTTCCATTTATCCATGTTTTTTAACATTATATTATTTTATATAAATAAATGTCAAAAGGCTATTCTTATTATTTTATTATCTCAAATTTTTTGAAATATGGATAAATATTGGATATGTTCGGTTATAAATAATAATTTTAAATATAATTATTTTTCATCACGATAATTTATTTATAATTTTTATTGATGACATAACTACCTTAAATGCTTACGCCACAATGACACATTGGTTGTGCAAGTAGCGGTAAAATCAATGAAATGATTTGAAAAAAATACACGAATAATATTATTTGAGTGATTTAAAATGTAAAATTAATTTTTTAGATAATTATAAAATATTTTTTTAAAAAAAATTTATATTCAAACTCCATATTTGTCTTAATATTTTAAAAGTTAAATTAAATGAATAGTGTCAAAAATGATATTAAAGATATTTTAAGTTAAATAATGTTTTATTAATGATTTAAAATTATTAAAAATATTATCCTCAGAAACGTTAATTAGATATGGTTTATAAAATCCAACATGGTCCATTTAGGGGATGTTAATCCTTTTATAGTAACTATGTTGACTTCAAAAGAGTAAAAAAAATTAATGCGGTAATTATCAAAAGGATTAATGGGGGTTAAAACAAAACGATAAGGGTGGAACCATCACATAAACTTTTAAACGTTTTATTATATAAGGTTATTTAGACTCATATTTATCCTATATTATCATTATATACGTTTTTATCTATCTGAAGATAAAAATTAATTTATATTAATTTAATACTTTAAAAAATTCCAAAAGTGCACCTCCCCTCGCTTATAAAACAGAACCTCCAATCCTCTATTTTTTAGACATAAAAAGCCTCTTGGTTCAGCCAATACATTCCCAAATATATTTTTTATATTCCTCCCCATGTTATAGAATCCTTGGGTTGATTATAAAACCAACCTAGGGAAGCTTTTGCTGTAAACCTTAAGAGGTTGTCTAAAGAAGAGGTATAAATATTAACTAATTGTTTTTGTTTTATTTATTATTTTATTCATTCAAATATTATTAAAAAATGATAATAAATAGTATATTCTATATAATATGATATTATTATGTCAATGGAATAACCTCTATCCATCTCCTTTTCCTAAAATGTGAAACAAAACATTTATTCATGTGTATGGTGGACTACCACATCGAAAAACCGATATAATTAATTTTCCATAACCGCCTATCACAGATAGTTGTATTAATATATTTAATTCACACACACACAAAGATATATATATATATATATATATATATTATTGATGATATATTCATCATTATAAACTGAAAATATATCATTTAATTTATTACCATGATATTGTCATCCGTGCGTATGTGTGGACTACCTCCTTTACGAAGAGACATGATTCATTTTCCATAACCACATCCAAAAGATTAAATATATAATATGGTATTAGTGATATAATTATAATTATATAAAGATAAAATAATACTTACTTTTTTTCCATAATTATCATTGAAAATGGAAATGTTACTCATGGGTATATACGACCTATCATCTCCTTGATTGTAACATAGTTCATTTTTCATAACCATCATTCATGGTTGGTTTTAGAAGTATAATTTATATAATAAATGATAATTATTTCATTATTATTATTATTATGTATATAATTTAATAAAAACTGATTTAACCATTTACATCCTACCGAATTCATTTTGGACATATGAACTAAATATCATCAAAACGTCTGAACTGAAGTTTATTGATTAAGTAATTGTATATAAGATGGTATTAAATAAAATAAAAGAATAATTATGTTTAAAAATTTTATTATAAAAATAAATAATTAATATAATTTTATTATTCATGAAGATCAAGAACATACAACATGAGTTAGACTCTAGGTAATGGGCTTTCTTTTAAAAATCCCCTTTTATAGTTTCCCTTCCATCAATTTTTCTTCCATGTAAATATTTTTAAAATGTATATTATTATTGAATTTATATGGAAATAAAATAATTATGAAGGATATCTTATGTCTCTTGTTAATTTCTTTCAACAGCTTTCAAAAGGAATCTTTTTACGGAATGTTTTGAATTTCTTTACAAAATACAAAAGGAATGTTCTATTTTAACCTATACAGTGACAACGAATTTTTCCATCACCATAACCATTATTTTATTTTTGAATTCCTTTATATGATTTCATATTTTTTTCAAATAAAACCCCTCTTTCCCTTCCTCCATGAAATTTATTTTTGAAAATTATTTTTGAAAGTAATGGGCATTTCAATATCCTAAAGTGTTTTATATATGGGTTTAAAATAGTTTTTCAAGGGTTTTAAGATGAAAAGGTGAAAGGATAAAATTTTTCATTCATGATTTGGTACTTGAGAATTATATATGATATTTCATGAGCTTGATATAGATCAAACAATGGTTTGATCCCCATTATAGCTCATGAATATAGGTGATCCCAATATAGATTATACAAAGAGTGATCCCCATAATAGATATCCAATTAATTGGGTAATTTTTTTTATATTAAAAGGAAAGAAGTAAAGAGTTAACCAGTGTGGTTTTTATTATGCATCTAATTGGGATTCATTTATTTATGACATGGGTTTAAAATAGGTTTTGACTATGATTCTCTATGTCATGAAAAAATGGTCTCTATTTTCTTTATATGAGTTTGAAAGTTTTATTAATGAAAAAGTGTGTGTTTTTCTTTTGTAAATGATTTATATAAAACATGCAATTAATATTGTGATAAAATTAAGTATTTTATAAGTTCTCATGATTTTCACTAGAATAATGTATTTTATTTCTTTTTGTGCCCCTTACTAATTTTTTTGTACTCATCCCATGTTTTGAAATGGTTTTCATAGGGTTTAAGTATGGGTAAGCGAAAAGAAGAACTTAAGTTGAAATCCATGAATATTTTTCATGAAAAGAAAACATGATTTATTTTGAATGTTTTATTTTATGGAAAAAATGAGTACTTTGTAGAAGTGTCCACTCGGTAATATATAGGATTGTTATGTAATATTTATCTCCTAATTCTCTAAAACTATAAAATAGAATGATTATTAGGAATTAAAGTTAGTTATTTCTTGGATAAAAACACAATAATAAGTAATGTTTAAGTTTGGGACCTTATATATATTATTTATAAGGGGTTTCCATTTTTTTAGTTGTTCTTAATAACATCCGAAGAATTATTTAAAACCCCTTGAGAGTTCCCTCTACAATAATAATCCCAAGGAAGAGAGAAATCCTCCTCCTCTACCACTATCGGTTCTAAAGTGATCAAAGAGAATCCTTATTTAATAGATTCTTGGTGAGATCAAATATGAATGAAACAAGTGTTGGGATCTAGCACACTAGCACCCAAAGATTCTAATGAAAAAATTTAGAGGTTTTCGGAGTACATGTGGGTCACCACTAAAGGGAATATACACTTTGTTCCTATAATACATCAACAGTACAACATATAGAAATTTTTATATTCATAGGAAAAAGAATCCATTAAAAGGTAATTATTTAATTTCTTAAATTAATGATAAATTATTATGTTATAATCCTGTATTTTGGTTCTGGAGTTCTCCTATCAATTAATCTTGTATTCAATTTTGTTGGTCATATCATTTATCATTGATGAAATTATCTTATTAGTCATTGATTATGAAAAAAAATTGAGTTGAGAATACCCAATCCGGTGATTCCGATATGCCCAGAACCTTCACAAATGATATACATGATTATTAATTATATATTTAAATTATTATTCTGTATTATATATGATTTAATTTATTAATTTTATATTTGTTTTTGATATTCTAGGTTTCACAGATTCTATATGTTGGGTTCATCTTCCAAAGTCTCTTTCATTAGTGTTTGATAATGCTTAATGCTAGAACATGCATCATACCACTTATTAATTTTCACATGGTTGAGTGGAACTATGTTGTTCAAGTTATTATCTGGTTCATATTCTATCATACCATCCCTGCATCACCCAAAAAAATTATTTACTTAATTCCTAGAAGATTTTAAGGAAGCAAGACTTCAACTAGAGGCCATATCAAGCACATTATATTTAGATGTGGGATAGATTCCATGAGTCTAAATTATGAAGGGAATGCATGATACACATTTAGTTATCATAAGGATAAGATTATTCACCTTGGTATTACATGAAATAATTTTTATATATTTTTGGTCAAACTAGATGGAAAGAGAGGGGTTAATTACCCTTTAAAAATTAAAAGAAAAAGATAAACTATAACCCGAAAAAAATTATAATTGATAAATATTATACATATCGAAAAGTTAATATCAACGTAGATTAATCCTTAAAAATATTTTATCAATGTTATGAAAGTATTAATATCGATGTTATAATGATGAACAGTGTTAAAGTAAATAGATTGAAAACACAGTGGATAAGGAGTTGTGAAATATCTCGATGAGCCACAACATTTCCACCCCTCGACTTGAGAGGTCAATATTATTAATACCTTGATCTTAATAGTGATAAAAAAACTCATCCCTTAAAATTGTGGATTTTGATCACCTTATTGATATTCAATGGAAGCCAAGTAACTCACCCCTCACTTTTTAGTGGTGAAAACCCATTAGAGAAAGATGATGGGAAAAGAGATATGTTTGATTGTGGAAAACCCTTCACAAATCTAATCAAGAATATACTGTATGGATGATAAAAATTGGGATGACATATTTTAGAGAATATGTGATATCCTTTAAGGGATTGTGAAATGAGAAATTCCCTTTGAGTGGATTTTTAAATTTGGTGTTGATTCTATTGGGGAGAATTTTTGGAAAGAAAGTGATTAGATCCAAGCCTCATTAATTCACTATTTATAGATTTTATAACATTTGAAAATATTCCCGAATAACTTCATGAGTAATGAAGATGTTTAAGACCATATTTAATGAGATTTAACCAACCTTAAATGTAGCCCAAAATCGATAGATGATCAAACAACCCACATGACACCCCGGTGCACAAAACATTGAAATTTTGGCCTTCAAAATGAAAAAGACCATGAGCATGGACACCTCCATTTGGATGTTTTTTGCCGCCACTCTACCTGTCCAAAAAAAATTTATCTATCATGGGATGAACTTCACTCCAAGTCATTTTGGCCTTCAAAATTCCGAATCACCAAGGGCATGACCTCCTCTTCCGGTCATTTTATATGCAGCTTCAATAAGAGGCTACTCCACTTCCAATAATGGACTTTAAAGGTTCTTATAGCCTTTATCGAAGGCTTCAATACATGAGAGTATACATATTTAAGATCTTCCAAGATACTCAAAAACTTTATTATGATCGTTCAACTTTAACATGGATCCACCACATGAAATTCAATATAAACACTTATTCTCACTTAAAATGAAATCATTAGTAACATATGTGAGTTTTTTATGATCTTGAAATGTGTGTGTGTGAGAGTGGTCTCCATTTTTTTTAATTACAAACACTTAACATAAAAAATATATATTAAATTTAAATCATGAGTTTAAAAATATATTCCAAGAAATTTATGAATTTAGGGAATAAGATATTCAATAATATCATGAGATAAATTAAAAGATATTCAATAATCTCAAGGAGTAAGTACATCCAACATGTTATATTCAAGAGTAAATCCATTAACACAAATTTCAAAAACTCCCCTTTTGTAAAAAAATTAGGCAATTACACATTTTTTAATAAACTTCATCGACTTTTTATAACTAAATTTTCCCCACATTTGAGATTATTGAAAAAAAAAGTATAGAGATATAGAATAAATTTTTAAAAGAGAAAGAATAAAATTATAGTTTAATAGAGAAAAATATATTTTGAAAACATTTCTTTTAAATTCAAAAGTTTTCCTTGATAGGTAGAGAGAGAAGAATAAAATAAGTTTTTAATATAGAAATAATATATTTAGAAGAGATGAATAAATAAAAAATAAAATAAAAAAATATAAATGAAATAAGAAAAAAGATGAGAAAATAAAGAGGTAAAATAAAATAAGAAAATGAAATAAAATTGGTACACACCTTTTCCATAACAAAACTTTTGTCGAGAAATGGTTTTTACCTCCATTAATTGATTTCTTCATTTTAAAAAGTTCCTATGAGTAGAAGTATTCTTAGGAATAACCCTTTGTTTTGTATTACTCCATTGAATACTCAATAACATTAGTTCGAGAGACAAGTATATAAATTTTAAAAAACATTCATTAATAATTTTATTTTAAAAAAGATAAAAACAAAACATATATTTTTTTTAAAAAAATGAGTACATAATTATATTATTTAATTTTATTTTTGAAAAAATAGTATTAATAAATTTTAATAAGGTTTATATTTTAGAAAAACTATTTTGAAATTTTGAAAAAGAAAAGGGAAAAAAATTAAAAAAATAAATTGAAAATTAAAAATAATATATCTATCTTCAAGAAACTTTCAGAATAAAATAGATTAGGATAATTATTGATTTATATTACAATAGATATAAAGGTATTATAGACCTGGTAGAATTAATAATAATAATAATAAGATTTTAAAAAATATAAGTTTTGAAAAAATTACTCATGTTAGAATTAGATTAAATGGAAAGTGTCAAAAGTGAACCATTCCCAATTCACCTTTTATTAATTTGAAATGATAAAGTGATAGGGGTTTGGTAAAGATATCAATGAGTTAATATCCTGTCCTAACAAATTTCAATTATATATTAACGTTTTGGAAGTAATCTCTTAAGAAATGGTGCTTAGAGTCAATTTGTTTGGTGTGATAGTACTGTATAATATTTTTAAAGATGTTAATAGCATTGGAATTTTCACACTCAATAGGGTAATGGTTTGATGTTAGACCAAAGTCTAAGGGAGTATATTAAATCCATAGTATTTGGGTGCAATGACTCCAAGTGGCTATGTATTATGATTCGGTTGTAGAAATAGAAATTGAGTTATGCTTCATATTACTTCAAGAGATGAGAGATTTTCCATGTAGTTGAAAAGTACCACTTGTACTTTTCCGATCCAGTTGAAATGATCCAAAATTATTATAAAAAAACTAGTTAATTCACAATAGGTTCCTTTTGGATAAAAAATAGAGTTTTTTTTAAATATTGAATTTTTTTAACTGATTAAAAATGAAATTTATTTGCATTTGATTAAAAATGAGCATAGATACAACCACTGAATATAATATCATGTTTGGTTATAATGAGGTAAAGTAGAATATCAATCATAATTTTATAAGAAATATTTTCAACTAACTTACTAGATTCATCCAACGTATAATTACAAGTCATACTCATAGGCATACTAATTTCCTTAGCATGATCCAATCCAAATTGTTTTTGGGGTTAATTTATTTAGAAAAAGTTTATCATTTCATTGATAAATTTGAATACCTAAAAATAATTTGAGTTCACCAAGAATTATCATCCAAAATTCCATTTTCAATAAATCCTAATATTCAAAACATAGAGATTCATTGGTAGAGTTTAAAATCACATAATCAATGTAAAATTGAACAAGTAATAAATCAATTGAGATTTTTTAAAAAATATTTGAATTTTATTTTACTATTTTAAAACCATTTAAAAAAAGGTAATTTGAAATAAATTCATACCATGCATGAGGGACTTATTTTAAACCATAAATATCTTTAGTTACTTTGAAAAGTGAATTTAGAAAATAGGGATTTTCCAAACCAAGTGGTCATTCCAAAAAAAATCATCGACAAATACCATTTCAATAATCTTTTTTGACATACATTTAAAATATTTTAAAATTAATTTGATAGAATAATATCAATAATATTTTAATGTATTCTAACATATCATCAGGTGAAAAGTTTTCACCATAGCCAATTCCTTCTTTTTGGTTATAACCTTTCAAAATTAGATAGAATTTATTTATAGTTATATTACCAGACTCATATAACATATTTCTAAAAAATCATTAAATCATATGATAGTATGATCATTAATTATTTCTATGAGATTAAATGCATTGTTTAAAGTGATTTTTTATTTACACTTACATGGAAGGTAATAAATTTTTATTATTAAAGAAATCATTAAGGATTTGGGATTTAATGTGAGATACAAAGATAAGGTATTCAACCTCATTTAAGACTAATCTTCTAGTTTTAGTTCTCTATTTCATATATATAATGAAATTTTAAAATGTATGATATTTAGTTTTTTAAATCTTTAGTAAACTAATTTTAAGGATATTATTTTCTTCTTATACTACTTTAGTCTGAAAATGTTCATTTAAAATTTCACTTCCAAAAACATTTTGAGAAATATATTTTTGAAAAACATTCATCAAATACAACATGGATTGATTAATACACTATTTTAGTACATTTTTCAAAGTCTTGATATGAATTCATTGACTTAGAGAACCTAATAAATATACTTTCATTAAATTTAGAATAAAGTTTCATAAAATTGTATTTTGTGTTTAAAATAAAAAAATTGCAACCAAAAACTTTTAAAAAACTAACTTTTACATTTTTATTTTACCAAATTTTATATGGGTTTTCTTGAGAAAGAATCTTATCAGAACACGTTTAATGATAAATCCTTCATTATTCCTATTCTGGGAACGAAAAATATTTTGTTAAAGAAAATTCATTTAAAAGAGTGAGAGAAATTTATTGGATAGTTTATTTTCATATCTCTACTAACCCATTTTGTTGAGGGGTTTAAGGAGTAGAAAAATAATGATTATAGCCTTCACAAGAATATAAATAATTAAATTGTTTATAATCTAATTCTTTGCTATAATAAATTTTAATTTTAATAATTTTAAAAAGGTTTACATTTTGAACCTTTATATAAAACATGATAAATGATTTGTAATATTTACTTTTATGAGATAAAAATTAACCCCAAATTAATCTAATAAAGTTTTAAACAATTACAAAAGTATAATACTTTACTCATTGAATCTTTTTTTGGGAAGTTATAAAAAAATCAAGACAAATTAATTCAAAATCTTTTAAAGAGGATTTTATTTTCTTACCACATTTTCATGCTTCAAAAACCATGACATATTTGAAATTAAGTTTGGGTAGATCTCATGATATTTAATAATGATTGAGTTTGATAATTGATTTTTTTGCTATAATGACCAAGTTGTATACGCCAAATCCATAACTCCCTAAATTTTAAAGTCAATTACTAGGAATTTTTTCTTTCAATATATTTTAAATTGATTTTATAAAAATTTTAAAAATAGATATGTTGTAAATAAATTTTTTTACTTTTGAGTAAAAAACATTATAAAATCACTTTTGAAAGAAATTTTAAAACCATCATCACATAATTTAATAATTATTATTAAATTTTATTTTGATCATTTTATGAATAAAACATTTTTTATGATATTTGAGTTTGAAAAACTAATGGTACCTTTACCAATTATATTTCCCGTATATTAATATTTGAATGTAACATGACCGCCTTATAGTTTATTTATTTTATAGAATTTAGAGAGGATTTTACAGATTTTTTTTGTGAAACCACTATCTATATACTATAGTACTTCTTTGATTTTTCTCAAAATAAAGTTTTCCTAAAAAATAAAACAACTAAAGGTTTTGGTACCCAGAAAAACTTGGGTCTCCTTATGTTAGTAATAATGATTTCAGAATCCATATTTTCTTAGCATGAGATTTTATTTTGAAAAAATTTGAATAAATATCAATTGATTTTGGTCTACTATATCGTGAAATGTTAAAATAGAATTTAAATATTAAATAACTAATTATTTTACAATAATTAAATAATTATTATGAGAAACCTTTAATAAACGTATTTTTTTATGGATTTCTTTAATTTATTTCTTAAGTAGATAAACCAAGATCAAACCATAATTTTTTATGTCTTTGAGAGCCCAAAATTTTATTTAATGTATATTCACCTTGAGTGAATTTAGAAAAATAACTTTTGAGGCCTTTAATGGTGGTTTAAATTTTATCTCCATCTGGTTGATTCTTAATTTTTATGGATAAATCCTAATTTTCTTTAAAGAGAAGATATTTTTAATTTTAAAGATGATCATTTTCTTGAAGCACTTTCTTATATTCCATATCAATAACTTTATATAATAAATCAAGTAAATGAAAACCATTTTTGATTTGATCATGAGTGTATTTTAGGTCTTCATAATTTAGGTGATTGGGGGATTAATAAGAAGATAAGTTTTAAGAATTAGGATAGTAAGAGGAGGAGGAGGAAATAGGGAAAGTGGTACTAATCTCAATATCTTCATCATCATGTTCTATAAAGAACATAGGAATTGAATCACTTAAAGAAGTTGAAGGTGTTAGGCCCCTGGAGTCATCACATTTACTCCACATTGTGAATTTAGAAGCCTCCTTACCTTATTTATTTTATTTTGACTTCTTTTTTTAAATAGGGAATTTTGGATTGATGTAACATTCCTTTTTAAATTTATAGTATATCATTTTTGGTTATTCTTTTTGAGTTATATTTTTTGACCGGTTAGAAAAAAATTCTTGAAGAAATTTTTCTGGTTTTATGTGGGTTGAAAAAAGTCTTGAACTTCACATTTCGATGAATCATCATTAATATCTTTGAAGGTGATTATTTTATTTACTTATTTTTCTTTATTGGCATACTTATCTACTTATCATTTTATTGTAATTTTATATATAATTAGGGATCTAATGAGTATCTGAAACTCTATTTTCTTCACTTCTTTCACTTCTTGAATTTTTGTGACTTCGGGTGTCTAATTTATTGGTAGTAACCATAATATCTTTTTCAATAGGATTTTTTGTAGAAAAATCATAACCGAGACACTTTATACCATTTAAAATATCAGAAAATCATGTAAAAATTATAGTAGTAGATTCATTAGGATTCCTGGAGAATCTTTTAAAATCTTTATGATACATATCTAATCTTGTGTCTGTAAATTATTGGCTCCTTCATGGGTAACTTCTAATAATTTTTATACTTTATTAATGATATTTCATGTGGAAATATGATTAAAGTCAATATGATCAAGACTATAATGTAAGGCATTAAAAACTTTTCTATTAAGTTTAAAATTTGTAACATCATAAGGATTCTATTTTTATTCAGATTCATTAGTTGGAACATATTCATGCATTAACATCTTCCTAATAGGGTAACTAATACTAACAATAAGGGTTGACATTTGATTTTTCCAATATGAATAATTTGTTCCATAAAACACAGGATAATGTGAATATGAATTAGATAAAATAAAAAATATATTGAGATTTTAAATCAATTAATATTTAACAAAATTTTAAAAAAATATTATAGAAAAATAATTTTTAATAAAAACACAAAGTACTCCTTTAATCCCAATTGTTGATCAAAGTAGATGGAAATAGAGGGTAAATTACAGTTTCAAAATTTAAAGAAAAAATATAAACAATAACATAATAAAGAGAAAATACAAAAAATTTATACATATCAAAAAGTTAATATCAAAGTAGATTACGTGAATAAATGATCATATTGAATTTATTCAATTATTTTTATCAATATTAAAATGATACATAGTTTTAAATTAATGAAATCAAAAACACAATTGAAAAGGATTTCAAAAAAAGATTTATGTGAGCCCCGATATATCCACCCATCAACTGTAGATTTCAATATTATTAATTCCTTTATATTTGAGGCAATCGAGAAACCCTTCCTTCATAATTTTGGTTTTCAAGAACACTATTGAGCTTTATCGATAAGTAACTTACCCATCCCTCACTTTTATGTAGTGAAAACCCAGTGGAGAAAGGTGATGAGAAGAGATAGCGATAAAGGGGTTTGCATTTGGAAAACCCATTACATATCCAATCACAAATCTCTTGTATGGATGATTACTATTAGGATGATAAATTTGAGATAAATTGTGAGAGACTTTGTATTATTGAGAAATGAGAAAGGCTATTTGAGAGGAACTAGCAATTTTGTGTTGATTCGATTAGAGAGAGTTGTTGGAAGATAAGTGATTAGATATAATCCTCCTTGATCCTCTATTTATATCCTTAAAAACCTTTGAAAATAATATGTAATAATGTTGGTAGTAATGAAGATGTTTAATAGCATATTTAATGATCTTTTACTAACATTAAATGCATCCAAAACTCCTCACTAGACGAAACGATGCACACTATTCCCTGGTACATAAAACATATCCATTATGGCCTTTAAAATACCCAAGCCCATGGGTATGGATTCCTCCCTTTGGATGTTTTTTCCAGCCACTATAACTATCTGAAATGGTTTGAGCTACAATGGGTGTGACCTCCTCTCTAGGTCATTTGGGCCTTTAAAACACCCAAGCACCCTGGGCATGGACTCCTCTTATGGTCGTTTTCACGGTGCTTCAATAAGAGGCTCCTCCACTTCCATGAATGGTCTTCTAAGGTTCTTATAGACTCTATCTAAGGATTCAATACAAGAAAATATACATCAATAATATCTTCAAAGATACACAAATCCTTAGTTATTCTCATTCAACTTTAACTAGATTTCACCACTTTATATTCAATATAAATAGTAAAACTCAGTTAAATGAAATAATTAATAACATAGGTTAGTGTTTTCTTATCATAAAAACCCCATGAGATAGAGAGGTACAACATATCTTTCATGACACAAATAGGGATATCACGAGTTAGTAATAATTCATTCTACTAGTTTTGACCAATTTTTTTAAACTTTTGTTAAATGCATAATATTTTTTATAGGATGCTCATATCACACACCTGGTTTGCATTTATGATCTCATTGAGGGAGGTGAATTCCAGTAGGATTATTTTATAAAAGTATGGATATAACTACTTCTTATTGATGAGGTTTATTATGAGATTTTCTTCTATGTGGTGAACGATGTTGAGGATGATGAGACTCATATGGATGTGCCAGAGGGTGAAAATACTATTATAGATGTTCTATATAATGATGTGTCATAGGAGGAGGATATACCACATGTTTATACAGATTATTATCTGCTTACAATTGCAGATGATCCACAACCACATGATATCACTACTGAGGTCTATGATGTATTTTCTAGTGATTCTACTATACGATCTCTTACTTATTTATATTATACTACAGTGATAAAGGGTGACTAGATTTTTCCTCATTGTAAATTTTTCCTTGATGTGAATATATTCATTACATAGTATCAATATTCTTCAAAAGTGAGATTTATTTATATCTAGTAGTCACATTCATTCTACCTAGGACATGGTACATATGAGGAGACTTTGAATCTACCTCATATCACATAGGAGGATATAGAGGAAACTACAACAGATGCTACATAAGAGGTGCATATGCAAGAGAATACACATAGAAATCCACAACATGGATTTATTATTTATACTCTAGTATATGAAATAATGAATCATCGATATAGTGATGTAGATCAAAGTGATATGTTTTGTGTTCATAAATTTTTAACTGAGATCGTTGTTATATATTTTTTAAATTATTAGTCGTACATTATATAAAAGACATGTTTTATAATTTGTTAACATAATTAATAATTGATAGTATTAATATTGAATCACCCTGATATTTTATGATATCATTCTCTATAAATTATTTTTATTTATTTGATTGATTTCTTTACACACAACATTGAGTTTAAAAGAATCACAATATACTATAGAAACATTATTATTTAATATTAAATTTATCACCTCATTGTTATTTTGGAGGGTATGGATAGAACTAAAAAAATTATTAAAACAATTATTTTTTACATATTTAAAATATTAAATCATTGGTTATAAATGTATTTTAAATGAAAATAAAAATCATTTGAAAGTAAAAAAATTATTTTTATGAAAAACTATTTTTAAGTGCGCGATGTGTTTTTATCTTAAAAAATTAAATTAATAACTATTGGTTAATTATTTTAATTAAATTTATATATTATATATTAAAGTTTTTTAATATTCATCTAATAGTTTTTTAGTCATGGAATATGAATAAATCTAGTTTTATACTTAAAAGTGTATTTTTCTAAAAAATGGTTTTCAACGCGTTTTTCACACTAATTTTAAAATGAATTTATACTAGTTATAGGAGTTGAATCTTGAAAAATGGTTCTCATATTTTAAATTATGAGATTAAAATGTGATAAATAAGGCCTTATTATTTCTGGTCAATGTGAATAGTAACCTTAGTAATTTTTTGTCACCTCTGTAAGGGTAAAACGGATAAAAAATGGTTAAAGTTTTGAGTTTAGGATATAAAATTCCATTAAAACTTTATTTTATCCTATTCTATGAGTTTATTTGGAACATTATTATCTATGTATAAAAAATATGGCCACTTGGTTCCATTTTTCTTTGATTCTGAGCTATATATTATTTTATGAAAAAGATAAATACAAAATGTTACTCTCTTCACTCTTATAACAATAAATTTTTATTAAAAGGTTAAAAAATGGAATAATATTAGTTATTAATGTTTATATTAAATATGAATTATTTTTTTTATCTTGGTAATTTATTTCTAATTTTTAGTGATTGAATAATTACCTTAACTACTTACGCAACTTCGACTTAATATTTATTCAATTAATAAAAATAAAATACACGATTTTAAAAATATTAAAAGGAAGAAAAAATTGGGTAAATTATTTTGGTACACAAATTATATATATAAATATAACATATCATTAATTTTTAAAAGGTTCATATTTTAATTCCTTTTCTTTCATGTTATCATTAAATTCAAATTAATTGAATAGTATCAAAATTGAAATTAGTGGTATTTTATGTTAAATGATATTTTATTAAATTATTTTAAAATCATAAAAATATTTTAATAGGATAATTAGGATTAAAAATGTTCCAAAATTAATCCATTTAACATTTAAAATCTAAATTTTACCTTATATATAAAATTATAACCCTTTAATATTAAAACTTCATCACTACAATTAAATTACAATTGGTTAACCAATGAGTTAAACCAAAATATAAGATTTAAAATAATTTGAAAACCTGTATAAATTTAATTGTAGGATTATATTTCAACCTAAAACACTTTTTATTCTAATATAAGTACATTTATAAGCATTTTTTTTTGAAAAACCTTTAATTATATTTTAATCTTTTTAGTAATTCCCAGGGTGTCATTTCCCTCCATTATAAAAAGGTACCCCTTCTTTCTTTTCTTTACACCACTTTGAGCAATATATTTTGGCAAAAATCAAAAAAATTACGTTTTAAAAATCCATATACATGAATTATAAGTGTTTTTATTCTTAAAATAGAATTATAAGGATACTCATGAAAGGATCTAAAGGAGGAATCCTAAAGAAGAGGTTTTCGTCTTACCCAACCTATTTTAATTTATTTCTTATTCTACCTCCTCTAAATATGTGTAATTTAAAATAAATTAACAAATTTAGTATCCTAAATATAATTAAATTTTACTATGATTATGAAACCAACATTATCCACCATTTTTTTATTAAATGGGAAGTGAAATTATTGCTCATGCGTACATGTGGACTACCACATCCAAGTAGTGATACAATCCCTTTTTCATCACCATATTTCATGGATTTTTATTATGATATGTTTAATTATTATAAATGATATTTATGAAATTATTATTTTTATAAAATTATAATATCATATCTACTTTCTAACCTTCCAATCCAATGAAAAACAATAATGTCTCTCATGCATATATGTGTACTACCACCTCGATGAAGTGATGTGATTGATTTTTCATTTTAGATTTATATCGATGGTAATAAGGATGGATTTAATGAATATATATATGATAAATATGGTTTAATAATCAGTTTTTAAAGGTGAATTATTTTTTACCTTTATTTCATTCCACTTTTTTAAAAGTGAAAACAACGTTCATGCGTACTTACGAACTACCATCTCTATGAATGGTGTAATTACTTTTTTATATAAAACTTTTATTTATGATTATAAATATTTATATAATGGATATATATTATATTTATATCATAAATAACATTATAGAGATAATGGAACCATGATCAAAGTATAATGAATACAAATACCAAATAAAATTTATCATAAAAAACAAATAGTGAACATCAAAAAATGATGATTTTAATAAAGAATTTTTAATAAATGTGTGTTGACATGTTTTAGTAGAACATATATGATATTATAAGTATGTAAATGGATATATTACAGAATTATAAAAAATTTAATTTTATTATATAGGATTTTAGAACACCTTCTAATAAATTCTAACTTGAGTTAAGGGATTTATGTTTCAATCTCATTTTAATTAGGATTGTTTATGTTTGAATGTACATTGAATGAAATTATACAATTATTTCTTGATAAATCACCTTAATTTTCTTTTACTATGTCCATTTATTTATAATACATATTTTCCTTTAATTTTTATCTCTTTAAGTACTCAATATACCAAAATAATGGCTTTTAAGGAAAATAAATGACATTATTTCTCTCTTCGGCTGAAAATAATTTTATTCCATGTACAGGTTTTCAAAAAATGTTTTAAATAATGTTTCTACTATTATCCTAAGATTTTTTAAATAATTTTTTACCCATTTTTTATTTTTATAAATTTGTTTAAAATGAATCTTCTTTTTGTTTTCTGAATGAGGTACAGGTTTTATGATCTTATAGCATACATGTGAATTGATTTATGATTATGTGATGGGTGGGACCACATTATATTGGCATCAAATGAATAGGGTGTGATCACAAATGGTATATGGGAGGTTATCCCAAGTATGAATAAAGAGGGTAGATGAGAGGTTATCCCAATATTGAAACAGGTACACAATCGGTTATACCAAACCTAACATATTATAAATGTATTAGTGGGTAGCCTTGACATAAGATTTATATGATTACAATAATTCTATGCTTCTTACCACTATTTAATGAAATTATCTTATGGTAATATAATATTTTCATAGATCATGTTCTTTGATACCTTTGTGATTTGTGTCTTATGAACTATCAAGATCTATTCATGACACATGTTTATGATCTAATAATTTATATGTATGATTTTAAATGGTTAATATCATGTTATCACACCCATTATTCTCATGTCATTTTTAAATTATCATTTATATCTAACTTTTTACCCTTTCTAAGTATATAATCTCTCCCTTTATTATTTTTTCTTTTCCCTAGGATATGAAAAAAGGTTTTAAGTATGTTGTGTCTAAGAAGGGCGATAGTTATGAAGAAATAAGTGAAATATGATTTAGATATATCATGAACACATTTTTTATGTATCCATGTTTCAAAAGACACTAAAAATTTATAGTTATAAAATGACTCATAAGATTATGTACTTATTTTTTATCAAATAATATGTGATATTTATGTATGAAAAGTATGGGTCACTATAGTTATTATCTGTTCATGTTTTAGTTACATTTGTAAACTAGGATGAGAATACTTTAGTGATAACCCTTAGGATAATCATATGTATAAGAGAAAATACTTTATTATGATAAATAAATGAGTGTGGTGTTCATATAAAAACACCCCTATTTGTATACTACAAGTAAACATGGTTTTGGAATAGATTCATTTAGGGGTAATCACCAAAAAATAGTTGTTTGAGTATATATTGGCCATCATTCTGGTGCACAGTACATATTCTCTTATTGTACACCAAGTTTGAGACTCACAAGTTATATGATTGTGTTAATTCACATTTTCTTTAAAAATCATTATGATGGATTTGAATAGGTGATGATCATGGATAACCTAGGTAAAACCTAAGGTGTTATAGATTGAAAAGAATATGTCATGATTTATAAATACTATAAATTATTTTTCATGATCAATAACTTTGATTAATGGTAATTTATTTTCATGATAAACATTTTGGTTTTAGAAATGTATTAAATACAGAATAATGAAGTTGAGGTGCTGAAAGATACACTCAAATATTGAAGTATATTATTTAAGATTGGTTATATGAATTCCCTTATATCATTAAGAGTCTATATTAATTTTAATTTATATCATCAATGAATAGATATTGAATTACTAGTAAAAAAATATAATGGTATGTTTATCATATTTCAAGCCTATGATTATTCTTCGGTTGAAGTTTGTGGGAATGTGCTTCCTGAAAATATCATTATTTTTACTCTAGTTTAATATGATGTATCTTAGGTATGGATTTAATTTATTTACATAAATCCAACATCAATTTCTGAAAAATGGTAACTCATGTATGATATTACAAACCAACCTATGATCATCAATCAGTGTGATGATAATACGAACTTTTGATGGAAATCACATCCATTATATTGGTCTTGATCCCTATTCAAGAGGGGTGTTTATATCAGATAGTTGGAGAGAATCTTAACATAGAAGGTATGCCTATTATGAAAGAGTTTGTTGAGGTCTTTCCAAAAGAGTTTCACAGTATTCCACTAAATTTTGAAGCCTATTTTTGAATAGAACTCATTCCTAGTACTAAACATATTTCAAAGACTCCATATATAATGGCCCCCATTGAGTTACAGGAATTAAAGAAGAAACTCTAGGGTAATCTTGATAAGGGATCTATTTTTTCAATTGTTTCACCTTGGGGTGCACCCATTTAATTTTTTTAAGAAGAATTATTGATCAATGGGACTCTATATTTATTATTCATAACTTAAAAAGATCAAAATCAAGAACACGTATCCTCTACCTTGTATTGATGACTTGTTTGATCAATTGTGCAAAGATTAGTAGTTTTCCATAATTGACCTTAATTATAGATATCATCAATTGAGGGTCAATATGGAGGATATACCGAATACAACATTCCATACAAGGTATGGACACTATGAATTTATAGTGATATCATTTGGTATTACTAATTCCCCTATTCTCTTCATGGATTTAATGAGTTGAGTCATTAGAGATTACCTTGAATAGTTTTTGGATTTCTTTATATATGATATTATTATATATTCAAAGAGTAAGGAAGATAATTAATATAACTTTACAAATTTACTAAAGAACATAAAGAATGAGAATATGTATAAAAAATTTACAAAGTGTTACTTTTGGCAATAAAAGGTTTCATTTTTTGGGTCATATAATCTCAAGAAAGGGTATTTTGGTGGATCCATCAAAGATTTAAATTATTGAACATTGTCCCAAAATAACCACTATGATCGTGATCCATGGTTTTCCTGGTTTTTTTGAATATTATCAATACCTTATGGATAATTTCTCATGGATTTCTAATACACTCACCTTGTTAACTCAAAAGTGAGCCAATTTTCTTTGGATATATGAATGTGAATAAAATTTTAAGGAACTGAAGTGAAGGTTATTCAGAAAAACTTTTATAACATTACCCTAGAGTGAAGAGGGGTTTTTGATCTATATTGATGTATTGAACAAGGGGATGGGATGCTTCCTCATGAAGAAAGATATGGTGATAGCTTATGCCTCACGAAAATTAATGGTTCATGATAAAAATTACCCAACTCATGATTTGGATTTAGCCATGGTAATTTTTGAAATAAATACATAGATTCATTTTATTTATCTATAAAGGTGTGATATATATACTAATCAATAAAATATTAAAGTATATATTCACTCAAAAAAATATGAACCAGAGAAGATTATTGGATTTTATTAAAGATTATGAATACTCAATACATTAACACCATGGGAAAGAAAACAAGGTGTCTGATTATTTGAGTCGAAATGATCTTGCTAGCTTATCTATGATGAGGATAAAAAAGACCCAATATTTATGGATTTTTAGAGGATGGATCTATAAATATTAAAGGAAGAGTAGAAATATTATCTTGTTATAATGAGTGTTCAACCAACTATCCATGTGAGGATAAAAGAGGTAGAGAAGGAAGATATAGAAATATAGAAATAGGTCAAAATATTCTTGAGTTCAACCGTGATTATGATGGAATGATAAGGTTCAAGAACCTTGTATGTGTTCAGTCCATACAAAATTTGAAGGAGCTGTTGGTGAGGCTCATAGTTCCCCATTCTAAATTTATCTCAGAAGTATGAAGATATATAGAGATCTGAAAGAGTATTTTTGTGGTACAACGTGAAGAGAGATATTTCATAATATGTATATCAGTTCTTGGTATGTTAGTAATATAAGACTAATAGACATAATTCTTATTGGATCTTATTACCACTTCCCATACCAAAATGGAAATGGGAAAAAATATCCACGGATTTTGTCATTGGACTCCCAAAAATATCTAAAGGCCATAATGTTATTTAGGTTATTTTTGATCACCTTATGAAGTTATCATACTTCATTATTATCTGATAATATCTCTCTCTTGGCTATATTTCCATAATACACATTAATTTAGTGGTAAGGTTTAACGGAGTTCCTCATTCTATTATATTTGATCAGGATCTGAGGTTTATTCGGATTCCTAAAAAAGACTTCACTAGGCTCTGGATATAGAGTTAATTTTTAGTACTGCTAATCATCTTCAAATAGATAGTCGATTTAAGATAACCATTAAAACCCTAGTGGATATACTGAGATCTTTTTCTATGGATTTAAAAGTCTTTTGGGATCAAAACATTCTTCTAGTCAAGTTTTCTTACAAAAATAGCTTTCTTTAAAGCATTCAGATGGATCCTTATGAATCCCTCTATAGAAATAAGTTTATAACTACAATGTTTTGGGATGAATTTAGATAACTATATCTATTGGTACCTGATATATCTTAGGAAATGGTAGATAAAGTCAAATCCATTTAGTAGTATATCAAGTAAGCTCAAAGTTAACATAATAGTTATAATGACAATCATAATTGAAATCTAGAATTAAAAGTTAGTGAGAAGTAATTTCAATGAATTTATACATGGAAGATGGTAGTGAGATTTATAACGAGATTAAATTTTAACCCTAGGTAAATTTTCCACTTTGATATTCTTTATTGAGAAGGGATAATAGCTTATCAGGTTGTGCTTCTATCAAACCACTCTCAAGTTCAGGATGTGTTCTATGTATATCGATTAAGGAGGCACATACATGATCTATCACATGTACTAAGATTAGAGTTCATACTATTGGAACATGATATATCCTAAGAATAAAAATTCTTATATGTCTTGGATCACGGAGATAAAGTGTCTTTGGAGAAGACTACTTTCCTGATTAATGTTCTCTAGTGGAATTTGAAATTCGAAGAAGCTATTTGGGATATTGAGGATGTGGTGAAATAGAGATATCCTCATTTTTTTTATCAGAGTGACAAAATTTTAAGGGATAAATTAATTTTAAGGGTTTTATAATGTAATTACCAATGATTTTATGATATATTAATCTATAAAAAATGTAATTTATTTGATATATTTATTTACATGAAACACCATGTTCAAATAAACCACGATATACTACTGAAATATTATTATTTAAGATGAAAGTTATCATCAAGATATTAGATTGAAAGGTGTGAATATGAATAACTAAATTTTGAAAAATTTATGGTTTAAACATGAATAAAATGAATTCATATGTTATAAATTGATAATAAATGAAAATAAAAATCAATTGAAAGTAAAAGAGATGCTTTTATTAAAAACTCTTTTTATGTGTACACTCTGTTTTTATCTTAAAAATTATGTTGATCACTATTAGTGAGTGATTTTAATAAAATTTATATATATTATATATTCAATTTTTTTAACATTTACCTGATTTATTTTTTTGAGGCATGGGATAAGAATAAATTCAATTTAATTCTTAAAAATATATTTTTCTAAAAAATGGGTTTCTTCATGTTTTGGGAACTTATTTTAAAATTATTTTTTTACACTAACAGAAATTGATTCTTAAAAAATATTTCCCATATTTGGAATTAGGAGATTCAAATTTAGTAAATAGGTCTCTTTTATTTTTGGTCATTATGAGTATAACCTTGGTAAATTTTTGTCACTTTAGTATGCCTAAAATGGGTAAAAATTTGTCAAAACATTAGTTTAAGGATTTAAAATTACTCTAACACTTTAATTTATCCTATAAGATTAGTGGAGTTTGAAAATTCTCATCCCAGTCTTGAAAATGCGGCCACTTAGTGATATTTTTCTTTGATTATGATATTTTTATTATTTTAAGAAAAGCATAAATACAAAATGTTACTCTCTTGACTCTAATAACTCTAAGTTTTTATTATAAAGATAAAAAAGATTATACATTAAGCTATAAATTTTTATTGGAAATATTTATTTTTTTATCATGTTAATTTATCTATAGTTTTTAGTGATTAAATAATTACCTTAAATTCTTATGCAACACCAACAGGATATTTATTTTATTAGCAGAAAAATAAAATAAATGATTTTAAAAATATTAAAAATATTAAAATTTGAGTGAATTATTATGCTATATGAATTATGGAATATTAATCATGGGTGAAATATTTATATTTGAATTTTCTTACTGTCATGTTGTCTTTAATTTCAAATTAAATGAATAGAGTTAGAAATGACATTAATGATATTTTATATTAAATGATATTTTATTAAATTATTTAAAAATCCTAAAAATTATGAAAGAAGAAAATTAAGATTATAAATTTTCTAAAATGTCATACCTTGACCATTTATCAGCTCATTGTTAAATTATAAGTAAAATTATAACCATTTAATATTAAGAACAACAATACCATAGTTAAAATTAAAATTGGTTAACCAAGGGGTTAAATGAAAAAATAATGTTTAAAATGAAAATAAAACCTATATAAATTTCATTAGATGGTGATATTTCGACATTATCCTATTTTTATCAAATATAAGGTCATTTGGAATAATTTATTTTAGATTGACTTAATTATATTTTAATATTTCTTATAATTCTAAGTGTGTCATTTTCCTCCCTTATAAAAGGACACCCCTTCACTCTTTTATTTATACCACTTTAAACCATCTAGCTCGATCAAAACCTAGAAAATTATCTTCTAAAGTTCCATAGAAAAAAATTATATGTTCCTATATTCTTAAAATACTATTCCAAGGGTGCTTAAGAAAGGTTCTAAAGGAGGTCCCCCGAAGAAGAAGTTATCATCTTACCCGACCTATTTCAATTTATTTCTTCCCAAACCATCTCTAAATATATTTTATTCACAATAAAATAATAACTTAAGTATATTAAATTTACTAAAATGTAATTATGATCATGAAACTACCAATGTACACCCTCTATTCCATAAAATGGGAAGTGAAATTATCACTCGTGCGTACGTTTGGACTTCCATATCCATGTAGCAATACAAATTCATTTTTAATAACCACATTTAATAGATGGGTATTACGATGGGTTTAATAATTAAAATGATATTTATTATATTTTTATGATCTTGAAATTATAATATCATATCTATATTTTTTTCTTCTAATACATCGGATAATTAAAACATTTCTCATGCATATGTGTGGACTACCAACTCCACAAAGTGATGTGATTTTTTTTCATTTAATCTTTATAGTGATTGTAATAAAGATGAATTTAATGAATATATATTATTTATAATATATAATAATTTTTTTAAAGGTGAATTATTATTTACCTTTAATTTTTTTCTATCTATTGAAAAGTGAAAATAGTGTTCATGCATACGTACAACCTACCGTCTCAATGAACGGTGAAATTTATTTTTCTATATATATATTTTATAAATAATTATAAATATGTATATATTGAATATAAATGATATTTATATCATAAATTAAATTCTATAGATTTTTTAATCACGATCAAGGTACAAGGACTGAAACTACCAAAAATTAATTCTCCTGAAAAACAAAAAAGTTAACACCCAGAAATGACAATTTTAATAAGGAATTATTAAAAAATGGGTGTTGAAATGTTATAAGTGTATCATATATGATATTATAAATATGAACATGAATATTTTATAGAATTATAATAAATTTAAATTTATTATAAAATAGGTTAGATAACCTTTAAAACAAGTCAAACTTGAGGTAAGAGATTTATGTTTCAATCTCATTTTAATTGGGATTATTTATGCTTGAATTCCCATTGAAGGAAATTATCTAATATTTTCCTGATAAATAGATTTCATTTTCTTATTCTATGGTTATTTATTGAGAATAAGTTTTTTCCTTTCATTTTCCTCTCTTTAAGTACTCAAGATACTAAAGGAATGTTTTTAAGGAAAACAAATGACTTTATTTCTCTCTTCGGTTGAAAATTATATTTCTTCCATGCCCACGTTTTCACAAAATGTATTCAGGATTTTTTTAATATTATATTATGATTTTTAAAAGTAATTTTTACCCATGTTTTACTTTTTAAAAAATGGTTTAAAATGAATCTTATAGTCATTATTTGAATGAGGTATCTTTTACTTTTTACCAAAAATCTGAAAGGAATATTTTTTTAACACATACGACATGAATAGAATTTCTTACTTTCAAGACTGCTCAATGATTTGAATATTTCTTTAAAAGTTTCCAAGTTTATTTTTAAAGAAAATTTTTTCCTTAATATTTGGTAAATTTTTATATTTTAAATATTTTATTTCAATGTTAAAATGGAATTTTCTTGAATTTTTTGTGATATTTTTAAGGGATTTTTCATCTATGATAACATCATTTAATGTTAATAAATATTTACTTAGGATATTATCCAAAGATATTATCTTTATTATTTCTTTGGATGGTTTATGGTTATGATGATGAAATATCTATGAAACCCGTTTTTCTTTTACAGGTTAAGTTATAATGACTATTTTTATGATCTTGTAGAATATATATGAATGGATTTATGATTATGTGATGGGTGGGACCAAAATTATATGGAATAATAATTCATTGGGAAAATATTAATGTTTTGTGAGCTCAAATGGAACATGAGAGTTTATCCTAAGCCTAAGGAAAGAGGGTATTGGGGAGGATATCCCAATCCCAAAGGAGATACATAGTCTACTAGACCAAACCTATCATGTTATAATTTTTTTGTTGGGTTGTCTTAAAATAATATTTCTATGATTATTATTGTGACAAACATTATGTCACTCTTTATGAAATGATCTTACGCTAATGTTATGTTCTCATGGATTATGTTATTTAATCCCTTTTGATTCGTGTCTCATAAAATTTAATGATTTATGTCATGACTCATGTTTATGATCTAAGAATTGCTGGGTATGGTTTTAAATGGTTAAGAGTATGTTATCATACCGATTATGCTCATGTTATGTCTAAATTATCATTGATATCTCCCTTTTTTACCCTTACTAAGCATATGATCTCACCCATTATTATGTTTTCTTTTCCCCACGATATGAAAAAAATTAGCATGATGCATTTAAGAAGAGGTATAGTTACGAATAACTAAGTGGGGGTGATGTAGATATCTAATGAACTAGTTACTTATGTATCCAAGTTTACAATGACACTAAACCATTATAGTTCTTCCATGGATTGTTATGTTATGTACTGAATATTCATCTAATACGATGTGATATTTATGTATGAAATGTATGGGTCATTATAATTATTATTAAGACAAATATTGAGAGGTTAAAGTTGGTTCCAAATACATTAGTATGGATTTCCTTTTTAGAACCTTTTAGAAATCCTCATCATATCCACCATAAAATTATTTCCCTCATATAAGGCTTAAAATATGTTTCCAATACCCCCCTCTAAGTTTTAAAACATAGTTATCCATATTTTCCTTCCACACCTACAACTGAAGCACCTAAGGATCATCCTTCTCTCCAATCTTATCAGTATCCATCCATGGGTTTTCATAATAACCCTACCTTTGAACCTCTACCACCCTTTCAACAAAATTATTATATTACTAACAAGCAATTATCTTAAATATATTAATTAATTAATTAATTAACTATGTTTTATTTAATATATAATTATTTAATTAATTATTTTTTACTTATTATATTATGAATACTCATTTTAGTAATTATATTACTAATATATATGTATATATATAAAAAAAGAAAAAATATAAACACTGAAACTCACTTAAATGAATGGGATTCTAAGGTTATTGTAGACTCTATCCAAGGCTTCAATATATTCAAGGAGACTTCAAGAAAATTTTAATAGATACTCAAATACATCTTTATGATCATTAAACATTAACTTGATTACACCACTAAATATTCAATATAAACACTGAAACTTAATTAAATTAAATCATTAGTAACATGGGTGAGTGTTTGTGATCATGGAAACACCATGAGATAGTGAGAGAGAGGTACATCATATCTTGCATGACATGAATAGATCTGTCATGGGTTTATAACCTCCTCCAACTTTTGATAATATTTTTTATTATATTTAGTTAACCATATAATTATTTTAAAAGAATTATTGTATAACACACTTCATTCACATCTCTGATCTCACAGATGGAGGTGCATTTGACAAGGCTTATTTTAAAGGAGCTCTTATAGGACTCCTTCTTATTGATGAGGTTTATCAAGGGATTTTATTATATGTGTTATATTTTTTTGAAGATGATGAGCCTAATATGGATGTGTCAAAGGGTAGTGAGATTATTATATATGTTTCATATGATTATGTGGTAGATGAGGATGTCTAACATGATTAGCAATATGTTCCTCCCCTTCTTATTATAAACAACCCACAACCACATGATATCCCTACCGTGGTCTATAACATATTTTATAGTGATTATGGGGAATTATGTCTTATGTATTGATATTATACTAAAATTATAGAGGGTGAATATAGTTTATTTCATTATACATTTTATCTGGTGGAAAGATACCCACTACAAAGCAGCCATCTTTTTCACATGTCAGAGAGTGCTCAAACAAGTAGCCACTTTCCTTCCAGTCAGGATAGGGAACATGCAAGGAGAATTTATATCTGTTGCCTTTCATATATGATGATGTTGTGGAAGCTAAAACATATGTTATATAGGAGTTGTGTTTCCAAGATCATACACATCGATAGAAACAACATTGACACATTGTCTATACATCAATCTATATTACAAAAGAGAATTAGAGACAATGATGGAGAAAAAAGTGATACAGTTCCCATTGTTCATAAATTTTTAACTGATATAAATGTTATATCTTTTTTAAATTATCAATTATACATTATTTAAAAGAATAATTTTATAATTATTCAACATAATTAATAAGTAATAGTATTATTATTATTAATAAGTAATTAATTTTTTCTTAAAATTTATTTAAAAAACTAATAATTGCAATTTATATTAATTATATTATTAATAACTAATTGTATAAAATATATTAATTAATTACTTATATATTATTTATTATATTATTAATTATATAAATAATGATTATATTAATTTTATAATTAGTTATCTTCAATATAATATTTTATATTACTAATTTTTTTATTAGTTATTAATTAACAATACAATTTTTCTTATTATATAAATAATATAATTATAAATTAGTAATATAATATTATATATTATTAATTAAATTACTAATTATACATTCAATAATTTTTTTGAAATGTCTGGGGGTTATACCACCTTTCATAAAGACAAGAAAAGAAAGAACCAATAAGAGGTGTATAATTGATAAAACAAGTCCAAAACAAAATCAGATATAGAACAAGTCAAACAAATTGAGGCCAAGTTATCATAGTATGATAATATGTTATACCACCCATTCCATGAGGAATTTCATCACTCCTCCAAGTATTTATAATCTTTTATGTCTCACCTCCATCATCAAAGGGCTCATCAATAATATCATCCTTCAACCACTCAACTTCAGTTGCATCAACACCACCTTGCCCATCCTCCTTAGTGCTTTCACAGGAAAGGGATTCAAAAGGGTTTTTAAACTTACTTCGCACTTGTGAGGGTGATCACTTACATGATTTTCTAAATTTGATAGCAACAACTAAATTTGACACTACTGTAGGAGGATTCCTTGAAGTAGCATGCATAATAGATGTACTAAAAATGGGAACAACCACCACTGCACCATGTATATCCATTACCATGACATCATTAATTATTAATATAATATTTTTTATTATATTAATAATTAGTAATTAATTAATTACTAATAATAATTAGTAATTAATTATATATTATTAATTATTGATGAATAATAAAATTAATAATTAATAATTATATTATTTATTAATGTATTTTTTATAATTATATTAACAACTATTAATAATATGTTAATTAATATTTTTCAATTTTTTATATTATGTATTAATTATTAATTATTAATAATTATAAAAAATCAGAATAGTCCAAGGATAAAGCCCAAAGGGACTAACCCATTTATTATCAAAAATGAAAATACAATAAAAACTGAAGGAGATAGTTCTAGTTATCATAAACACTTCCCTCGTTAAAAAATAAAAACAACAAAGATAATAGAAAATTTTTATAGATA
The DNA here is from genome assembly GCA_963277665.1 of Viscum album. Lineage (NCBI taxonomy): Eukaryota > Viridiplantae > Streptophyta > Magnoliopsida > Santalales > Viscaceae > Viscum > Viscum album. The sequence continues at coordinate 2,025,614,022 of OY728138.1, forward strand.
AGATGTTACTTATTTATTTTTCCTCTATAAGCTATAAGTTTAGTTTTTACTTTATCTCACAATTAAAAACTTATTATCCATGTATTAGAGTGATCTTGAGGTTTCAGATCGTCCATGGAAGGTGAATCAGAAATATCTATTGGAGTGTTTCAGACATTGTGTTTCCATGATCAATTTTAAATGTCCAACTCCAGTTTAAAGAAGTGATTGTCATAAGTGTTAGAGGTTATAAAGGTAAATATTTTAAGGTATAATTTATAGAAAATGTACTTAGGTTAAATTTTTTCAAAATAAACTCTACTTGTGTGTAAACCCAATCTGTTAGAAAATCATTATGACCCAAAGGTAACCTCCTCTCCCCAATCTTTATTAGTGGTTTGAGGCTAGCATTTTTAACCCTTTACTCCTAACATTCATGTACTGTTTCTTTACTAAAGATTTTTCATATATATTTTATTGAATTATAAAAATGATGGGGGGGAATTCTTACAACCCATATTTACAAGAACCACAGTCTGAACATACTCTCTAGAGAATCCCTCAATTGAATCCCATGTTTCACCCAACACACAGAAGCCATTACTAGCCCGTTTCTTGTATGGAGGGTTACTCATTTACACTCCACCTAAAGGAGGGGACACATGATGATCCTGTAAAGCCTTGTCACGCAGGATGATTCCTCTAGAATTATTTAAGTATGAGGAAGACCCAACCATAATTGCTTGAACACCCTGTTGAGAACCAACTTTGGGATGTTCTTTCTTTTATGCATGATAAGAAGGAGTCAAAGAAGTTGAGGTATGTTGATGTATTAAATAAAGATCAATAGACATAAGTAGATTGGATTCCCTAGTTTGAACCTTATGGAAACCCTAATCATATACACCATGCTCTTATTACCCTAGGATGAGACTTAAATGAATGGGTCTCTTCAAGACCCCTTGGAAGTTTCAAAACAGAGTTATCCTCATTTTCCTATTGCACCTGAATCTACAACACTTAAGGACTAGTCTTCCTAGCCTAAATGAGCCCAAGATTATTATTACCCTACCAGGGGTTTTCACAGGCCCCCGACCTTTGAGCCTTCACTACCCTCTATACACAATTCTTATATTATTAATGAGTAATTATCTTAAATATATTAAATAATTATTTATTTTTTAGTTATTATATAATTACTTAATTAATTATGTTTTAATTATTATATTATTAAAACTAAATTTAGTAATTATTTTGTTAATATATATATTTATAAAAAAAAGAAAAATATTTCTCAAAATTAAAAAAAAATTATAAGGAAACATGACGTCGTTCTTGTCTCTTATTCGTGATTTGGAAAGTGTAAACCTCATTCATTCTTCCATGTTCATTGAGAAACGTGAATGATGTTCATAGTTCATTAGAACCTTTTTTTGAAATAGTTATAGGTATGTAGAGGGGATTAAAAGAAACTAAATAACACACACATTCAAGTGATTTAGTGGGTTAAGTCTCATCCTTCATCCTAATGGTTGACAAACACCCATTGAATGATGTGCCTCTGCATATATATAAACGCCAGTAGCCAATCCTCATCTTCGGACCTCCCTCAGTACCATCAGGATAATTTGGGAGCAGTAGTGCATCTTGAGTAATTTTAAAATTGGTTTATCTCATTGATTCATTAGGACTGAGAGAGAAGGAACAACATTGTAGCATATTTCTTCATTTTTGGGTAAAATATTTATGAATTCCAAATTCAGGTAAACTGTACCAATCTGCTACCATATCTTTGTTTGTTTGGACTAAAACCTTGAGTCTATTTTTGATGGTTTTACAACACTGATGTACTCTCACTCATCAAAGGCATCTAACCAAATCCTTATTCTATGTTTCATGAAACATTAATAAATTAATTATCATAGTTTTTTTAAAAAGTATCATTTCCGCTTCCCTTCCCAAAAACCTTTTCACATGTCATTCAAAATATATATATGTACTATGTATATATTTGTATGTATTAAATTTTCAAATTATGGAATCATATGTTTATATATATATATACATACACACAAACACATCACTATTATAAAAACACTTGAAAAAAGTGATAAAAAAATAATTTTACCACCACTAAAATAAAACACAACTAAAAGTTGTAATGTTATCATTTTTTTATTTAACATTGACAAATGTAAATTTTATAAACACAAGTAATAGTGATGAAAATATATTTATCTATTTATTTAAGGTAAAATATTAATATATTTTTATTATAATAATAAATTTTCAACTTTTATGTTTAAATGTATAAATTAATTTAAAATTTAAAATTTTAGAAATTTTCATGAAATAATTTTTATTTATTAGTAATATTAATTATATATATATATATATATAATAATTAAGTTATAATATATTACAAGAAACCAAATAACACACATACTCATTCACCCCATTGGGTTAAGCCTCATCTATCCCCACAATGAATGACAATCACCCTCTTAACCAATTTTATTACAATATATGACTCGGAGGATTGGTGGAAAAAAGACCTTAGAACATGGGTGGTCCGAAGGCCCAGTAGGCCAAAGTCAAAATATATGGTTTTCCCCAAATGTGAAACCTATATTATATCATGTCATTAGTATAACCTCCCTCCACCCCTTATCAGTAATCATCACACCATTTTATCAACCTAAAAGTTGTGTCCCCCCTAAGAATCGTTGCATCTTATTGGCCTCTCAAAACACCATTGTAGGGTAATCCCTTCATCCCACATCCACTACCATAGATTTGACTTTATCCAGTGCAACCATTTACCAGCACTAAAAAATAACTAATAAAGGGGATACTTTTATCATCTCTAAAAAAAGAAATGATAAAAGCATTTTTTTCACCGATCAAAAAAGTGCTGATAAAAGTAACCATCTATCAACACTTTTTTTAGTACTGATAAAAGTATCCCCTTTATCAACACTTTTTTAACACTGATAAAGGGTACTTTTATCATCACTTTTCTTAGCGCTGATAAAAGTAAGTATTTAATCAGTGCTAAAACCACTATTTATAGTGCTAATAAAAGGTATATTTTATAAAAAAGTTATATATCATTAAAAATATTATATTCATATATAAATATATTTATATTGATTAAAATATAATATATTTTATAAAATATGATTTATATAATATGAAATATGTAATCACACTTAATATATAAAATATTTAGTGGAAAATGGGTTATAAAATAATTAAATAATAATATTAATTAAAAATTTTCTAATTATTATCGAGAAATAGTCATTTAATAAAAATTCAAAGACAGAAAAAATCAAAAAATGATCTAAAATAAGTTTAAAACCTGACTCAAGATTCAAATGACAATAACTTTTTGTATGGGTTTTTGTTTGATCTTCACTGCAAATCAATTAAAATCTCATGAAAGGATATATGTTGTGGTGACCCAAGGATACCCTAGTAATCATTTTGGGCAAAAAAATGCCCAAAAGGCCTCTAAAATTAAGTTTTTGGTTGGGGTACCCCCATTTGTTAATATTTTATAGAATTTCAAGCTCATTTAAGAGAGTCTTCTTGTTTTTTTATTGGCAGAGACTCAATTTATTCTCAAGGATTACACACATATTGATATTATGAAGTTAAAATTATATAATTTTTCATATTTTAAAATTATTTATAATTAAATATATACACATGTACTTTGTATATTCACACAAAAAATTAATTTTATAAATAAATATGTAAACATATTTACATATAAAATATATTTATATATATATAAACCATATTAAATTAATAATATTCAGTTCTTTAAAATAAAAACATATGAATATTTATATACCTATAATATTAATGTATATATAATGTTTATATAAATATAAATATATTTTTGAGTGTATTGACAAACATATATATATTTATCTATATATTATACTATATGTATATAATATTTATATATAATACATGTAAATAAATATAAATATGTTTAATTATATTTATATACACACACATATATAAATATATATGTGTATGTATGTACGTATATATTTATAAACTCACACACAGAAAATATTTTATATATGTATTTCAAAATAGTTATATAAATATATATATATATATATTTATTTATTTATTTATACGGATATAAAATGTAATGAAATATATATAAATAAATATATATATTATAAAATAAAAAACAAAAAAATATAGAGGATTGTTAAAGGTGTAGATCCATGAGGTAGAGGTCTCATATTAAAAACTTGTCAGAGACAGGGGTCTATTGTTAAAGGGGGGAGAGGGCTTCAAGCACTGTTAAAGGAGTGGGGGGGGGGGTGTGTCTTCGAACACAAATTAAAGGGGGGGGGGGGGGCTAGCACTGTTAAACGGGGGAAAGGGGGTTGACCACTGAAGTAAAAAAAATTAAAAAATTTATTTTTGTAATTTCATCGGTGCAAAAAAATGCTGATAAAAAGTTTATCCATCATCAATTTTTTTAACACTAATAAAAGGGACCCCATTTTAATAGAACTTAGATTATCAACTATTTTTAGCATTGTTGATGGATTTTTTTAGAGTTGTTAAAAGAATGTTATGTAGTACTGATTGAAGATCTGTGCAGGAACAATACTGTAGATATAACCTTTATCATCTTTATAAATTTCCTTTATCTGCATTAAAAAAAGTGCAGATATTATAAGGGCATTTAAAATATGACCAATTTTATCATCTCTAAAAATAAGTCTGAAAAAAACAATGATACAAAAAATGTGATGATAAACTATAACACATGGTAGTAGAAAAAAATTAATTTCAATTAAATTTAAAACACAAATAAAATAAAACACACTATATTAAAAATTGTTAAAACATTGGTTTGTCTAATTACATTGTTATGTAAAAATTTATCAAAAACATCAACATATTATAAAACATTAATATTTCATTGTCTTTATCTCCCAAACCCCTCTCAAAAGAGCATGATCATACTACCTGTTTTTGAAAAAAACCACACAAACTCAAGAAAAAGAGTTCAACAGTATAAAAAACAAATATTATTTTAGTAATACTATAAATAAATAAATTAAGAATAAAAATTAAACAATAAATTAATAAAATGTCACTTTTAACCTGAAAACATACACTTTGAATCATTCTATACACGTCATGTGTCAAATTAATGTGTTCTTAATTTCTACACGTCATAAATGATTTATGGATCATTTTATTGTAGTATCAAGAAAATATGAGCACATTTTTTTGATATTAAGTATGTGATGTGTGTTCAGAACTGAAGTGTCAATTTTAAAATAAAAACATATACATTGAGTTATACTAGGAACATCGTGTGTTAGATTAATGTGTGATTGATTCATACACATCAAAAATGATTTATGAATCATTTTATTAAAGTATAAAGACAATATGATCACATTTTCTCAATTTTAAGTATGTGATGTGTGTTTTGAACTAAAATGAAAATTTTAAATAAAAAAAATACACTTTGAGACATACCAACCACAATATGTTTCAGTTTGACATGCCATTCATTATATTTCAAAAATGACTTTAAGGATCACTTTCTTAGAGTATCAAGAAAATATGAGTGTGTTTTATAGGTTTTCAATGTGTTACATATGTTTTAACTAAAATTTTATTTTTAAACTAAAACATGCACTTTGATTCATACAAATCACATCGTGTGTCAGATTGATATGAGACATATTCAATATATGTCTCAAATAACTTATGGATCTATTTCTTAGTGTGTTAATACAATTTAAGAAATTTTTATTAGTTTTTAATGAGTTACACATGATTTTAACTAAAATTTCATTTTTAAATTGAAAACACACCTTTCAAGTCATATTAGTCACTATGTGTATCAGATTGAGGTGCAGCTGATTACTACATGTGAAAAATGCCTTATGGACCATTTTTCTAAAGTATTAAGAGACTATGAATGTTTTTTTGGTTTTGAGTTTGTCATGTGTATTTTTAACTAAAATGTCATTTTAAAATAAAAATACACATTTCAAGTTATATCGGTGACACCATCTATCATATCGAGGTATGAATAATTCTTACATATAAAAAATTATTTATGGATCATTGTCCTAGTGTATCAAAACAATATAAATTATTTTCGTGGGTTTTATTATTTGACATGTGTTTTGAACTAAAATGTCAATTTTAAATAAAAACACACACCTTGTGTCACATAGATCACACCATGCATCGAATTGATGTATGGGAGATTCCTACACATCACAAATGACATAGGAATCATTTTAAAATTATCAGCATATTTTCTAGTTTTTAAGTAAGTGACATGAATTTTTAAGTAAAATTTTATTTTTAAACTGAAAACATGCACTTTGAGTCATATTAGTCACACCATGTATCAGATTGATGCGCGAATGACTCCTACACATCAAAATTGACTTATATATCATATTCATAAATTATCCACACAATCAAATAATGTTTTATTTGTTTTTAGTGAGTGAAAAATATTTTTAATTAAAATAAAATTTTTTAACAGAAACCAAACATTTCGAGTTATACCGGTCATAATATATATCAGATTGAGGTACATATGATTCCTACATAACAAAAATTAATTATGGATCATTTTACTAAAGTATCAAAACAATATGAATTCGTTTTCTTAGTTTTGAGTATGTGACTTGTGTTTTGAACTAAATATAAATTTCAAATAAAAAACAAATACTTTGGGTCATACCAGTCACACTGTGCATCAAAATGACTTGAAGTTGATTCATACACATCATAAATTACTTAAGAATTGTTTTTATAAAGTGTTAATACAATACAATATTTTTATATAGGTGTTCAATTAGTAAAATATGTTTTTAATTAAAATGTAATTTTTAAATTAAAAACACAAATTTTGAGTCAAATCGGTCTCACCATGTGTCAGATTAATGTGTGACTGACACTTACACATTACAAATGACATAAGAATTTTTTTACTAAATTATCATGAAAATATTAGCATGTTTTATCTTTTTTTATAGAGTTATAAATGTTTCTAAATAAAATATAATTTTTAAACTGAAACCAAACATTTCATGCCATACTAGTAACATCATGTATCTTATTGGAGTTATAATGATTCATACACATCATTAATTACTTATGGATTATTTTCCTATAGTATAAAATTTTATGAACGTGTTTTATTGGTTTTGGTATGCCACATGTATTTATAACTAAAATTCCATTTTAAATAAAAACACACACTTTGATCCATATTGGTCACATCATGTGTCGGATTGATGTGTGGTTGACTCCTACATGTCATAAATGACTTATGGATTGTTTTATTAAAATATCAAAAAAAATATTAATGAATTTTCTCTATTTTGAGTATTTCACACATATTATTATCTAAAATTTCATTTTAAACCAAAAAACATGCACTTTGAGCCATACCAGTTATACCTTATTTTGGATTGACTTGTGGTAGATTTTTATTTGTTTTAAATGAATTATGGATAATTATCCTAATATATCAATACAATCATAATTTTTTTTCTAGTTTTCAATGAGTGAAACATTTTTTTAAAGGTTGGGTATGAAGCCTCATTTTTATTATTAAATCAAAGCAAAGTCCTCTTTAACTGGGTAGAGGGAGACCCATTATATAGCCCATAGGTCTAGTGGGAATTTATCCCATTACATAGCCTGTAGGCCCAAATTTTAGGCCCAAGACCCATTCTGTTAATAGTAATGCTATAGTACACATGCTGCTACAGTACCACACAGTACCCGCCGCCGCTACAGTTCCCCTACCGCTGCTATAGTTCCCATACCACCGCTACAGTTCCACTATTGCAACAGTATCTCGGCTACTACAGTAGCACTACAATGCTTCTACAGTACCTGCGTCCCATGGGTTTGGAACCACCATTTTTCATGTACAAATATGGGGTTCTTACCACTAATCCAAACCCCAACTACAATGAGTGATACATGTTATAGACTAAAATATAATTTTAAAATAGAAAACACTCATTTCGATTCATAATAATCATACCATGTGTCAGATTTAGGCATGTTAGATCCATAAACATTATAAATGTCTTATAGATAATTTTATTAATGTATCAAAAAAATTTGACAGTGTTTGATCAATTTTTAGTATGACATGAATCTTTTTAACTAAAATGTCTATTTCAAATTAAAACATGCACTTTGAGTTATTTATAAAATGAAAACACACACTACTGAATATAAATAGATCAAATAAAGAAAAATAACTCTATAAAGAGAAGAAAGAGTATCTAAGTGAAACATCCTTATTGTATACTTAGTGTATAATTGGGTTTTACCAAACTATTTTGTTCTATTAATAGAGTAAAAATGGTGGAAGAAAAAACAAACTAAAATAATTTACTTTTCATGATCTATTTGAAAATTAAGAAAATAAGTGTAAGATAAAAATGGTTGGGAAATTAACTAAACATGTTGTAAGAATTCACATCCTCATGCTTCATAAATTCTAATACTTTGTAATTTTCTCATTCATTTCTAAAAAAATCTATTTCCTCATTTTAATATCTGAAATATTAACAGTCTTGGTGGTGTTGGAAATATATAAATAAATGAAGGACTAATAAATATTATAAATGAAATTGTTTTTGTCATTGGAAATAACTCTTCAGGGATGCTAATTTTTTTTATGGAATATAATATTTTTATTAAATTTTCGAACATAATAACCACAATGTTTTCCATTAGTTTGTTTAAAATAAATTAAAAATATTGAGAAAAATAAGTAATTTGTTTTGATATGTGTCTTAATAGTGAATTTTTATTATATATATCCTAATAATTATCCACTTGTAGAAGTTGATAAACTTATTGTGCTCATGGCCTATTGTCTTTCCATGATTTTGATGATATTTAAATACCACCCTATCATAAAAAATTTTCATTAAGATATAATACAAAATATCTGACTTTAAGTTTAATTGTAAAATATTTTATGTAGTGTATTAAGAAATGTTAAACATCGTCACATGTGGTCGATTTATTGGGTATCCATGCATTAAATCAAAAAAATAAATTTTTGAAGTATCAAACTTGATTTTAATGAGAAACCAATACTCCCTAAAAATAGAATAAGTAACGAAGGGCATGCAAATATATTTTTATATGATTAATTGTAGAGTTTTATCCATGTACTGTGGATATTGAGACAAGTCTATCTTTTGTAAGTTTATTTTTAAATATTATGACCAATTTCTCCACTATTACTAATATTTCACTTCTTCTAATTATAGTTTTTTATGTATAAGTAATGTGATGACTAACGAGTCAAAAAATTTATTCATAAGTTTTCCACTTCAAATGGTACTAAAATATACACCTAAAAAATATGAATAGTATTTAACTATAATTAACATAGTAGATGAACTATATGAAACAAAATTATGAAAAATCACATCATGTATATATTTATAACTAAGAACCTTAACCATCCATGATTGAGGATTTAATCTATATTCTTAAGAACAAGAAAGTATTTAATAGACTCTCCATACATTTTTTTATTTAAAATCAGTAATAATCAAATCACGGTCTTGGAATATTTTATCCACATGAAATTTTACTATTAATAAATGTGGAAGTTAAGCTAGCGGGATAAATGTACTTTCTGAAGGTATTTTCGATCTATTAGTTGATCCTTTAAATTGTTTTGATTCAACCATTCATTTTCCTTTCATTTTCTCTATCTGAAATAAAATTCCTCAGTTCATGGATTTTTTCACTAATTGTTAAAGGTTTTAGATAAAAAACAATGGAAAGTAACACCTCCTTTTTGACATGTAATTTTACAAGATCAAACAACCATGATAGAAAATTTCCAATAGAAAGTTTGACCATGTGAACATAAAAATCATCAAGGGTAATAGAAAAATTGGTGCTCAACTCATGAGATAGGTTAATTTCCCTCTCACATTAACTTTTGGATGTTTTTTATTATGTAGAGTATCTTATGGGATATTATATGTTGTACCCATCACAACAGAGCGATGGGTGGGTGCTGATAGATATAAATCACAATTATTTTGACCCTATATAATATCAATAATGAAAGGTATCCATGTTTTCCTGATTCATATTTCATAGAAATATTTATTAAAAATACATTACCTTTGGTAAGGAAGAACTTTGAGGGGAATGAATCACCTCAATATTGGGTGATCTTCATATTGTTGTTATTTTTGTGTTTTTTCTTATATTTGATACCTTTATATTAATATTTAATAATGAATCAGATTTCTAATTAAGTTTTTTTAGGTAATTTATTTATGTCTGCATATCCTATATTTTCTTATCTTTATCCTCTTGTGCATTTTTTTCTTAAAATATTTTTGTGGTGACACTCTAAGACCCAAACCTATGATATGACCATATTGTTCTAGAAACTTCAATGCCACTGAAAGTATTAATTCATCAAGTACAAAAAATTATGATTATTATGTATAAAACAAATAAAAAATATTAGCAAATAATTATTATTTATTATATACTAACTATTTAAAGAAGACTAATTTTTTATTATGGCATAATTACACATGATTCCCATACTTTTTGTAAGTTTTCAACTATTAGTATTCCATATTTATTTACAAAAACCTCCTTCCATAACGCATGATGTGGGATGGAAGTGGCATTGGATTTTGATTCATGAATCTTCATATAAATTAAGGAACATAATTATGTTGCTACTTTATGTCACATAAAATTATTACTATTGATTTAAAATACATACCATTTGTTTGAAGTGAAGTGCAACCCATCCTTTATTTATTGTAGGGGTATGTTGGTTTTGATGAATACTAATTATTCTCATCTCTCAGTTGTTGTTTCATAAATTAAAAAAATCATAATCAAAGAGATTAATAAATTTATTATCAAGTAATGTATTATCAATCATAATGTACCTGAAAAGATTCATCCCAAAAATTACTAATAAATGCATTCCAAATTTTGTGGTTTATCATGTGTATATAAATTTGTGGTGGGAGTGGATTTAATTTACATTTAGCATCCATGAGATTATTCTTTATAAAAATTGTCTGAAAGCCACTATGAGGCTTTCCATCAACCATAAATACAAATTTTATTCAGTAGTAATCTAGTATAAATAAACTCTATATGGGATAATAAAGAGTAAATAAAAGTTTCATTATTTTATTTTTTAGTAAAATAAAGAAAGTATATCCTAATGTTACCCTAATATCTTCTCAAGTTAGTGACTTAACCATGGGATACAAAATTGTTCCACATATCTAAATCAATTGAAATTCACATTCAAGTGGTGAACCAAATATAACTAATGAAAATGGAATTGTTTTAGTTAACATTATAGTTTTGTATATTCCATTTAACCTTGAATTTGATTCCTCTACATCTCATAATAATAAATTTTATTATCACCATCACACTATGATGATTCTATTTTTTTGGGACATTGGTTGTTCACATTCTAAAATTTCATTATCTTCAACACCATCAATATATTATTCCATGGTATTGGTAACATCGAACTATGGATAAACTTATTATTTCTCTACATTGGGAGCCTAAAAATGTATATAAATCTATTGTTCCTCAAGATTTGGGGCATCAACATGTGAAAAATACATTATCTATAGAATCGATTTAATATTTAATTTAGATAATATGAATGTAGTAATGAACATATAATAATATTAGGTAATGCAATGTATATTATAAAAAATATAACATTGTTATTTTACAATCTTTTCTTATTCAAATGATAAAGGGATTTAGCCCCTATATTTAGTATCAAAATCCCATCATTATGGTGTTCTCTCACATACAATACCCTGTCTATATTGGGACCACCATTAAATTATTGCGAAGTTTCAATGAATGGTTCATCCACAGTTTAATTAACATCTGACCCTTCAGTGGGTTTGGTTGATAATAGAATAATTGAACAAATTTTTTTGTAGGATTTAGGATATAAAATACTTATACTGCATGTGATGCATTATGAAATGTTCATCCTTTTACCCTTACTGAAATCCACCTTCACAAATATTGATTAAATAATTTTAAATACACTTCTGTTATCAACCCACTTTAATTGAAATATTCACACTTGTAATGTTGTATAATCTAACTCATATATTTTTTCAATGATACCAAAGTATGGCATATTCACATAAATTGGATTTATATCCTTCCCACTAGATACATGAATAGATTCAGCCACAATTGTAACTCTACTATTTTCATGGTACAACATTCATCATGTTTCTTTGTATATAATTTATAAACATTAATTTCTTAAACCATTATAATATAATACATTCACACTTTTTGCTCTATATATCCATTGAATTCATTCTAAAAATTATTTCATATTTTTTGTTAAATCTTTAAAAATATAGTCTTGAAAGCATACTATAAACAGTCGATTATGTGTAATTTAAATATAGATTTCAACCATTGATGGATTCAAATATATAATAAATACTTTATGGGTTTCAACATATGGAGAAACGTATAAATTTTATATAAATCATAAATTTGAGACTTCTCCTTCTCTATAATATAAATTGTGAAAACATCTATTTCAAAAATTCCTTCACCCATAAGTCACCCAATGTGATGAGATTTTTTTAGACCAATGCACTCCACATTAGATAGGTAGTTGGTATAGAATTCAACGACTTCCTCAATAATATACCTCTTCGTAATACAACCTTCTAGATGCCATTAATTTGTTACATAACCTTTCAAAATCTTGATATACTATTGAATGGGAAACATCCATATATAATGTATAGGGCTATATATTTGGATCTCCCTAACTAAGTGAATCATCAAGTAAACCATCATATCAAAGAATGTATGTGGGAAGAACATCTCTAATTCACATAATATGACATCAATTTACTTTTCCATAGTTGGTAATTTCATTGGGTCTATAATATTTTTCCATATAGATTTGAAAAATAATAAAATCTTTATAATGACTTGGATTTTCCCCAATTTTATTTTTATAAATTAATTAGGAAAATTCTGAGACCGGGTGTTGAGACAACATGAGATTCCGATGCCCGGTGTGACCGGAATGATACAATGAGAAATATTAAGTTTTTAATAATGTACGTGGACAAGTTTTCTTTAAAACGAGAATAACTTATAAAAGGGTGTCCAGATCAGAAGTTTAAGGGAACTGTTTCATTCAAAGTAGTGACTTTACCTTAGGTAGGGCCTAACATCAACCGACACTGGTCGACTTTGAGAGTTAGAAACTGGATGTAACCGTCATTAAAATATTTTAATAAACATATTTTATTTGACAAAAAGGAGTCTTTATTTTTAATGAAACCTTTTTCAAGAATTCAAGGTTAACACCATAACCTTGGAATTTCTTTCGGGCATGGAAGAAAACTCTCTTGATGAAGAATGCCAACAGATTGAGTATTGATGACGACATAGACCTCATTTCTTCTTCAATGACTGACCCAACCTCGAGGTAGGATATTAATCTATTAGTTATTTACTTTCCCTTCTTAGATTAAAAAAATGAACATAGACCAACCCACGAACAGGTTGATCTATGGTTCGTTTGTTCTTGTAGGATAGATAATTACATGTGGGGTTTTGAATGGGGATTAGATCTATGTGTTGAATGGTTATTCAAATTCCTTCTAACATGAATGGATCAAGGCTGACACAAACATGTACAAGATCTGTTATTTGGTTATTCATGTGATTTCAAACTCCCCCCTTAATCTCTCAAGTTCTTCATGTGTTCTTCGCCTTCTCCCTTCCCTTTGAAACACTGAAAAATCTAAATCAAGAACTGATCTTGCAAATAAACCATGGAGGTACGATGACAGCGCAAGGCATTGGTGTTACAAGGTGGTGACTAGAGTTGGCGTCTTTAGCTAGTTCAGGTGGGACAGTGCGGGTCCAAGTGGACGACATGCCGATAGGGTGAGGCCACTGGCAGGTCGCTCGATAACAGAGGAAATAGCGGCCCAGAAGGGGAGGCTGGGCTAGGTGGAACATGGAAGGTTGGGCCTCCAAGATGGAGGTTGATGATGGGACCACGTCAGAGGGAGCCTGTGGTGGTGAGGACTGTGGGTGGCGACCATGGGGTCGTAGTAGGAGGTTGCAGTGGCGGAAGCAGAACATGACTCAGAGCCGCATCATAGGGAGGCCTCCATAGTAGTGAGGATGCATGACTAATGGGATGAGGGGGGTAGGCCATGTGAAACAAGGAACAACTCTGCATTGACTGGTGGGATGTAGCCAGGGTGGTCCACGTCTGACATACACAAACCGCCCCACATGCGGTGGGCCAGAACGGAGTAGCTAGGACGCACCAGTGGCCCCATAGGATGGAAACAATGGCCTAGTGGGATGGATCCATCCAACCAAGTGGGCCAAGGCTAGTGGGGTAGGCCAGTTCGGGCTGAACTATAACTGATCATTTTGGGTCGGGTCATCCGGACTGGGTCGAGTCAGATCCAGACTAAACCCATGTCGGGCCCTTTTATAAAAAATGACCATATCATTCAAATTGTGTGTCTGTTTGAAGATCCATTTGTGGATTTGGGACCCAAGATACGGCGATAATTTTGACATACTCTAAGTGAGTCTTTGTGAAAGTTGGAATATTACATTTTGGCTTGAGGTGTAGGTTCTCCCGGTACTAGCACACTATGAGTGGAATCCTACGGCTGTCTGTGACTTAGTGACTATGTGACTGGGTGACTATGTGACTTGGTGAATATATGACTTGGAGGTTTTATGAACTATAGATTATCTATTCACCATTGATTCTCCGTGTGCCATAAATGCTCCATGTGCCATCGATGCTCAGGGCGCCATCGACGCTCCGGGCACCATCTACCCTCCATGCGCCATCGTCACTCCATGTACCATCGATGCTTTGTGCGCTATCAACACTTCGTGTGTCATGGAAACTAGGAGATCTATGGATTACAACTAAAAATCATTCTCTTAGTGCATTAGACTTATACTTGTGTGAGCTGACTATACTTCGTGTGTTTCCTTTCCGATGTACTTCGTGTGTTTCCTTTTTGGTGTACTTCCTATGTTTACTTTGTGGTCTAATTAATATGTTTTATTTATGGTATAATTTTTGTATTTCTTTGTATTATTACCTTTTTGGTTTCAGGGTATCCTACTGAGTATTGGTTTACTCACCTATGCATGAGCTTTTCCCACACATGTAGTGTCTTGTGCAGATGATCAATGCTTTAACGGAGTTTTAGCTATACCTGGACCATGTGGTTCTTAGAGGTATCATACAAGTGTGTTGTTCTCCTACAACATTAGGTAGCTATCCTACACCTACCCTTCATGTAGGGTTTTATGTTGACGAGTTTTAGGAACTTATGCATTCACTTGGCAGACTCTTTATTTTGGTGGGCTTGTATTATGGCCCCATTTGCTTTTCAGTTTTCCTACTATCATACTTTTTGGTTGGTATATTATTGTATGAATGCATTGTTTACTTAGTATTTTTACATTTTAGCATTTTTGGGCTTAGATATATGTTCGTGTGTATAGGTTCTTAGGCAAATACCTCCCATATTTGGGAAATTCCTACTCAGTGTAAGTCGCCAACCCCTAGCCTATCAGAGGCGGGCTTGGGGTAGTCACGACACGGGCCCCTATGGAATGGGTCATGACAGAGTGGTATCATTGGAGTTTGGTTCTACCTAAATAACTAAGAGTTTTTTATATTGGTTTGGGGAAACAATATTAAGTGTTTTGAGTTTTGATTTCATATTAGGGACTCCAGTGTTGGTGCAGTGTCTGACATATCCATACACCAGGACTCTAAATTGTTCTATTCAAATCGGTAAATGAAAAAACTAGATAAAGAGAAAATAAATTATACATGAATCGTATAGTATTTTGAGTTCATTCTAATGTCCTTCTTGTGTTAGCTCACTAGGTATACTATATTGAATTTGGTAAATCTTGATCTATTTTAGGATGGCTCCATAGAGACAACCATCAAGGATTCTAATGCATGATCATGAGGATGATCCTCCTAGTGACAATGTTTTTTTACATGGACTAGTAATATAGATATAACCTCTAGGTGGTAGACTAATTACACCACAACATAAAGAGAAATGGTCACTACCAGCACTACCAGTAGAGGATGAACGCAGGTTGAGTGCATTGTATGAGTTCTAGAGGAAGTGGCCTCCCAGGTTTAGGGGTGAGCCAGAACCCTGGGTAGCTGAGGATTGGTTGGAGACAGTTACACATGTCTTATTCCTTGTGAGTACACCTTCTGAATATATGGAAGTTCTAGCCTCGAGCCTTCTTCAGGGCTCAGCGGTGTGATGGTGGAGCTTAGTGATCCAAACATATAACGAGACAAATCCCTATTGGGTAGAATTTGATCCGCTCTTCAGGTAGGATTTATATTCGGTTACATTATGCTCGGTACAGATAAAGGAGCTCCTGTAGATGTAGCAGGGTATCCGGATAGTAGCGTAGTACTCTGCAAGATTTAGGTATATTTTTCACTAATCCATAGATATGGTGCGGGACCAGTTCATCAGGGCCTAAACCTTCGATAAGGGACTACACCAATACATCAGGGAATCCATGATATCCCTTAGAATCTCTACATATGTTGGGGTACTAGATCAATCTCTTCTAGTGGATATCTTTCTATAAGAGAAGACACCAGCAGTGAAAGCTACTAGCAGGTACCAAGCAGCTGAGTCTTTGGCAGTAGGTAGCCAACAATAGAAGAAAGGACCCAAAGAGGTCAAGAACTCCAGGGGACGACCCCAGGATACAAGAACAGTGGTGTGGGGCTCCCTGGTAAGAGCAGTTCAGCTAAAGGATAGGTTGGGTTACTCGTGTGGTGGTTGGGGACATCTGACTCTATATTTCACGACTCGCCATGCAGACGATCATCAGATGGTTGAGTTATTGCCGAGGAAAAGGATAAGGTAGGAGAAGAGTGGTCCATAGGGGGGGGAGAATAATAGAGGAGCAGGTGGAGTAGAAGGTGGTGGGAAGTGGTTTGACGTGATACCACCACCACCCCCAGGTGGTCCACCATGAGCTTAGGGAGTTGGTGGACAGGAAAAATGCCAAATTTAGGTGATAGAGGCTTATGAAGCTAGTTTTCTAGAGATTATTAGAGGTATGATTTGTTTCTTTTCCATCCTATCTTTAGTTTTGATAAATTAATGCACCGGTCACTTTTGTATCTCCATGACCCTTGTTCGAGACATAGAGATTCCAGTGGAACCGTTGACTCTATCCCTACACTTAGAGAATCCTATAGGGGGAGATTCAATGATCAAAATCTAGTGCTGATAGTGTTACCTTAATCTTGGGGGTGATAGTTTTGTTTAATTTCTCTTGGTGGTAGCATCGAGGCCTTACGACCTCATTCTTGGTATGGATGGTTGTCCACCGTTCATGCCCAGAATGACTGTTTTAGGTGCCGAGTGCCATGTGTCCATGGAGATGGGACTAGGTTTTCATTTTTTGGTGAAAAGAAAACACATGTAGTGATTTATGAACTTACTCATTGGAGGGTGAAATTGATTACTCACCAATTGGATAGCCTAACCCTTAGTACAGTGGATGATAGGATCCCGTAGTTTTATATAGTGGTGGCTGAGTATGAGAGATTATCTCATGAGGATTTCCATGGATTACATCCCCATAGTGAGGTAGACTTATGCATTGACTTGTACCCTAGGAAGACACTGATATCTACACCTGCACATCATATGAATCCTGCAGAGCTTCGTGAGTTGAGGTTACCACTAGAGGACTTGCAGAGGAAGGGATTCGTGAGACCCAATATTTCAACCTTAGTGGCCCCAGATTTGTTTTTACAAGAAGGCAGAAGGGAGCTTGAGATTATGTGGGGGCTTACGACGCCTGAACTAGGTGACCGTGAATAATAAGTACACACAACCAAGGATGTACATCTTCTTTGATCAGTTAAAGGTAGAGAGGTGGTTATTAAATATAGACCTTAGATCAGGCTATCACCGGCTTCGAGTACAGGATGAGGACATCATGAATATTACTTTTAGATGTTGGTATGACCACTATGAGTATGTATTAATGTCATTTGGAATGATGAATCCCCTGAAAGTTTTCATTGGACTCATGAACAGAATCTTCCATCCTTATACCGGTTCGTCATGGTCTTCATTGATGACATCCAAGTGTATTTTACTTCTGAGGAGGAGCATGTGATAGACTAGAGGATGGTTCTGGAAATGCTCTAAGAGCACAAATTTTATGGGAAGCTCTTGAAGTTTCAATTCTAGATTCGGGAGGTCTACTTTCTGTGACATGTCATTTAAGAGGCTGGAGTTGTAGTGGATTCGATGAAGACTAAAGTGATGCTTTCTTGGGAGCCACCGAAGAGTGTTACCGAGGTGAGGAGTTTCCTGGGGTTTTCTAGGTACTATAAGATGGTTGTACCAAACTTTACCAGAGTATCATCACCCTTGGAGGTTGTTACATGGAAGGCCCAACCTTTTGTATGTATAGAGAAGTTCCAGCAGTTCTTTCATGAGCTAAGGAAAAGGTTGAAGAGCACTCCAATATTGAAATTATCAAAGGAGGGTGTTGATTATGTGGTGTTTTGTGATGAATTAGGGATTGGTCTTGTTTTTTTCCTAATGTAGGGGAAATTAGTTATTTCCTATGGTTCATGCTAGTTGACGCAACATGAGAAGAACTAAGTGACCCATGATCTTGAGCTTCAAATGGTAATATTTGCATTGATATGTGGAAACACTACCTTATGGGTGAGTGGTTTACCATCTAATCTGACCACAAGAGTCTCAATTATATCTTCTCTCATAAGGATTTGAACTTGAGACAGAGATGATGGCTATTTTTCCTCCATGACTATAACTATGATATTATACATACTCTTGGGAAGGGGAATGTAGTGTCAGATGTTCTCAGTAGAAGATCCAACATGCAGTTGCTGAGTGAGTCATCATATTATTTGACCGGGCTATAGATATACTTTGTGGATGGAGATAGAGTATCTTACCTCCGACCGATGGTTGTCACCCCTCTACTCTTATTGTGAGTCATGGAGGCACGACTTGGGGATATCGTCTTTGAGACCCAATGTGATCAGTTGTCCATGGGACATGACCATGATGGATATTAGATGGGTGGAGAGCACTTCGTTCTTTTAAGAGGGTGAACAATAGCACCAATGAAGTTGCGAGAGGAGGTTATGAGGTAGTTCCACACATCCCTTTTGGCGGTACATCAGGGTGTGGTGAAGATGTACCAAAACCTCTAACATCAGTTATGGTGGTAAAGGATGAAGAAGGTGGTGGGAGAGTTTGTTTCTTGATTCTTCACTTGTCAGCAAGTGAAGGTAGAGCACCAGGTTCTAGAAATCTTGAACCAACCACTTGATATGCCAGAGTGAAAGTGGGATGAGATATCGATGAACTTCTGATGGGTCTACTACGCATGTCCAGGGAACATGATACCATCTGGGTGATCATTGACATACTCACCAATTTGGTACACTTCATTCTAATCAATGAGAAGTGTTCAGTAGAGATATTGGGACACCACTACATGCAATAGATAGTTTGGCTTCATGGAGTGCCATCAATGATCATCTTAGATCATGATGCTCGTTTCACATCCTGGTTGTGGAAAGTATTAAAGGATACTTTTAGGAATTAGTGACGCTTGCACACAAAATTTCATCCCCATAAAGATGTATAGATAGAGAGAGTCATCCAGGTTCTTGAGGACATGATATGTTCTTGCATCCTATACTTTAGCCATAGTTGGGAGGATCACCTACTAATGGTTGAGTTTTCATACAACAACAGTTATCACTACACTATTGGTATGGCACCAATTGAGGCCTTTTATAAGTGACAATGAAGGCCACCACTTTGCTAGAATGTCCTAGGAGAGTTAGCACTCATGTTTCCAAAGTTGGTGTGGGATACCACTGAGAAGGTGAAGATCATCTAGGAGAAGATGAATACTCCAAATAGACTTTAGAAGTCTTACAATGACTGGAGATGAAGGCCCTTGTAGTTTCAAGAGGGATACCATGTGTTCCTTCGAGTCTCACCTTGAGGAGGATTACTGAGATTTGGATGGGGTGACAAGTTATCTTTGAGATACATCAACTCTATTCAAATTCTGAGTAGAATTGGTGAGGTGAAATACTACCTAGTTTTACCCCTATAGTTTCATCAGGTGCATGATTTCTTCCACATGTCACAACTAAGGAGGTAAATTCATAATCCATTACAATTCATTGAATAGGTAAAGTTGGACATTGATGATGGGGTGAATTTTGTGGAGTACCCAGTGGAGTCGAGGATCGACAGGAGAAGATCCTTCATGGGTGGTCAATTCCTTTAATGAACATTTGGTAGAAACATATGAATCTATAGGAGATGACTTGGGAGCGGGAGGCTCATATTCATGATCAGTATCCTAATATTTTTTTGTGTAACCCATTTTTTGGATTTTGGCGATGTAAAGACCTAAGGTTGGGAGAATGTAATGAATCGTATTTTCTCTAGTTATTTTTTTATAAATTAATTTGGAAAATTTTGAGACCTGAATATAAGATAACATGAGATTCTGAGGCCTAGTGTTCCTAGAACGATATGATGAAAAATGTTATGTTTTTTATAAAGCACACATGTGGTTTTCTTTAAAACATGAGTAAATTATAAAAATATGCCTGAATAAAAAATCTGAAGGAACCATTGCTTTTATAGAGAAAAATTTACCTTAGGTGGGGACTAACATTGACCGATGCGGGTTGAATGTGAATGCTAGAAACTGGATGTAACCATATTTAAAATATTTTATTGGATGCAGCTCAGTTTTTATTTTAAATGAAAACTTTTTCCAGAATTTAGGGTTAACACCATAACCCTAGAATCTGGAGGATGATTTTTGGTGGATCAAGGATCAATGACGAAAAATACCTTCATTCTTCATCAATGACTAATCCAACCTCGATTTAGGATGTTAATATCCTTGTTATTTCTTTTCCCCTATTAGATTTAAATGAAAAACACATACCAACCCACAACCAGGTTGATCCATGGTTCAATCATTATTATAGAATGGATAACTGCTTGTAGGGTTTTGAATGGGGATTTGATCTATGTGTTGAATGGTTCTTCAAAATCCTTCTAACATGAATGGATCAAGACTGACACGAATAAGGTCAAGATCCATTATTTGTGTAATCATGTTCTTTTAAACTAACCCTCAATCTCTCACATTCTTCATGTGTTCTTCGCTTTCTCCCTTCCCTTCGAAACCATATGTGAGATCTAAATCAGGAACCTATCCCACAATGACACCATAGTGGTTAGATGGTAGAAAAATGTGAAGGAAAAACAAGGAAGTAGTGGATGGAGGTGGTGGATCTGGCTAGTTCAAGTGGTGTGGCACTGGTCCAGGTAGATGGTGGGATGGCAGGGTGAGGCCACCCATGGGGCGGTTGATGGCTGAGCCAGCAGTGGCATGAAAGAGGAGGTTGAACCAGGTGGAGTGTGGAAGGATGGTATATTTGCATGATGACCATTGGTGGCACAAGGACACGGTCCAGGAGGGACCCTGTTGGAGGCATCCCGTAGTGGCGAGGGTCGTTGGTGGTGACCAGGGGGTTGTGATAGGATGTCGTAGTGGTGGCAGCAAGACGTGGCTCAGAGCCATGTTGAAGGGAGACCGCAGCAGTGGTGAGGCCACGAGACTACGAGGATGATGCGGTTCGGAAACGTGAAATGAGACATGGTTCCGCGTTGACCGGAGGGACGCATTTAGGGTGGGCCACATCTAGTGCACAAAAACCGGCCCACAAGCAGCAGGCCAGGCCGAAGTAACTGGGCCACTCCAGCGGCCCTGCCAGTCTAGTGGGCCAGGCTGGTTTGAGCCAGACTAGATCAGACCAGGCTTGGTTGCACTACTGGAAATCATACTTATACCAATGCCCTTTACCCAATGGTTTTTCTAAACCATTGGGATAGAGAGTTTTTTCCTACAGTTTTTGAAAACCGTTGGGATATAATGCTTTAGTTTAGTCTTTCCCAACGGTTTTTGAAAACCGTTTGGGTATATGGATTTTTACCAACAGTTTATGTAAATCATTGGGATATAGTGGGGTATAGTGATATTTCCAAATGGTTTTTTAAAACTGTTGGGATAGTTTTCCCCAAATACTTAGCCCCCACTTTCCTTAACAGATTTGAGATTCGATTCATTTTTTCCCCTACCAGAGTGGTTCTCTCTTCCTAGTCAGCGACCCCTCCTCTTCTAAAGATCCATCCTAGTTGTTTCCACTTCAAATTGGTGAGTTGGAGTTACATCTTATGCCTACATTTATTTTGGATTTTTACACACCATGTTTAGTTTATTTCCTCATCTGTTGTAATCCCTCATCATTTAAGGTTTTCAGTTGTTGTTGAATGTGAAATTGGCATGTTCCAAATACTCCAGCCTACACATACACAATGAATTTTACTTCTCGAACCAATACTATCAAAAAATTTCTAGGCGTTTTACAAAATATTAGTGTTGTAAGGGTCCTATATATTTTATCTCATCGGTCATATTCACATTCATATTTTTAGGAATTTTACCTAGAAAACTAATTTCTTTCTTCTAAAAGGGAGTTCCAAAAATTAATTTTTGAAATATTTATGTGATGGTTTGTTGGGCTGTGCAGGTGGGGGTGTGTAGGACGGGGGAGGGGCTGTGCAGGGGGAGTCTATTGGGGGTGAGGTGGTGGTGGGGGTGGGATGTGAAGGTGGGGTGGGGGAGGGGGGTTGTGAAAGTGGGGGGTGCAGATGTGGGGGGGGGGGGTGTAGGGATAGTTTGTTGGGGGTGAGGTGGAGGGGGGGGGGGGGGTGTGCAAGTGGGGGTAGGTGGCCTGTGCAGGTGGGGAAGTGCAGGTCAGGGGGAGGGGGAGGGGGAATCTTCTAGGGGTGAGTTGGGTTGGTGGGGTGGGTTGTGCAGGTGGGGGTAAGGGAGGGGGTTGTGTAAGTGGGGGGGGGGGGGTACAGGTGGGGGGTGTAGTGGGTGGGGGGAGGGGGAGGGGGTGTGCAGGTGGGGGGATGTGCAGTGGGTGGGGGGGGGTTGTACAGGTGGGGGTGGGGGGATATCCATTTTAGTCTGGGGGTGGGATTTTTAGATGGGGGTGGGGGTGTGGCCTATCCGGGGGGTGGGTTTTCCCAGTGGGGGTAGGGGTGGGTTGTCCAGGTGGGGGGGTGGGGTGTCCATTTGAGAGATAAGATGATTTTTTGTTTTCAACCAATGGAGTGATGTATTTTAGAGGTTTATCTAATAAAATTGGTAGCTGTAGAAAACCCGTAAAATTAATTATCTATAATAAAATAATCAATATAAAAGTGAAGAATATAAAATATAGGAATTTGTTTAATATAAAAATAACCATCGTTTACTCTGCTACAGAGTATTCTTTATGGGGGTGTAGGTAATTTTTAAGGTATTATATGGGTATTGGGGGTGGGCTGTTAAGGTGGGGGAGGGGGTGTGGGATGTCTGAGGGGGAGGGGGGGATGTCCAGGTGGGGGTGAGGGGGATGTCCATTTGGGTATGGGGGGTGGGGGTGGGTTGTACAGGTGGGGGTTGTCCTGGTGGGGGTGGGGGATGTCCATTTGGGTATGGGGGGTGGGGTGTCCAGGTGGGGGTGGGGGTGGGCTGTCAAGGTGGGGGTGTCCAGGTGGGGGGGCTGTCCAGGTGGGGTGCTGCACGGGGGTAGGGGAGCTGCAGGGGAGGGGTGTGGGCTATCCAGGGAGGGGGATGGGCTGTTCAGGGGGTGGTGGGTGGGCTATCCAGGTGGGGGAGGGGGTGTGGGATTTCAAGGGGGTGGTCTATCCCAGTGGGTGGGGGTGGGTTGTCCAAGTGGGGGAGGGGTGTGGGTTGTCCAGAGAGGAGGGGGGTGGGCTATCTAGGTGGGGTGGGGGGTGGGGTCCAAGCGGGGTGGGGGGCTATCCAGGTGGGGGATGTAGGGGGTAGGGGGTGTGGGTTATCCAGGGAGGGGGTGGGTTGTACACTCTGATACTCTACAAAAAAATAGGAATCACTTATAACTAATGTATAGTTTCTTTCACACGTTAAGACTTTTCTTGAAGTTCTATACCGACACTCACTCTTACCCATCCAAGAAGAAGTGATCTCTACATAGAAATATCACTCAGGTTATTATCCACTATCCATATTGATCTCATACAAATTTAACATCTGTACAACTCCATATCACCAAATGATATAACAAGGATCATACTCCCATGAGTAGTGTCCCATTGAATCTTGGCTCATATGCCTAAACAACATACATATGATCATATTTGACACACACAAAAAAAAATTTAAACATACACCTTGTATCAAAACTTGGAATTAGCTCTTAGCTAGCCTCTCAAGGCATCAATAATCCACATACTTAGCTGAAAATTTAGAGGCGTGTTTATAATTAGGTATGTTTTTTTAGAATTCATATATGATATTTAGAGTGTAAGATAAAATCTGATCCACGTATTTGGAGGTGTGTTTACAATTAGGTGTGTTTTAATTTATATGTATGATATTCATCGATTACACCAATAGTATTTTGGGTCATCTACAATAGGCTTGAAATCATGTGACAATTAGATAGAGATTGGATTCTATGACCCTTGTTTTGGGGTGGACACTGCCACCCCCTTGGACAACCCCCCTGGACACCCCACCCCCAATAGACACCCCACCATCCCCATGGACAGCCCCCATCCCCCTGGATAGCCCCAACCTCCCTGGACCCCCCACCCCATTGGACACCCCCACCCCCTGGACACCCCGCCACCCCAAGGAAAACCCCCATCCCCCTGGAAAACCCCCCATCTCCTCTGGAAACCCACATCCACCCCCTTGGACAACACCCCTGGACACCACCCCACCCCCTGGACACCCCCCATGGACACCCCACACCCCTCTAGGCAGCCCCCCCCGGACAGCCCCACCCCCTTAGACATCCCCCCTGGACACCACCCTACCCCCTAGACACCCCCACCCCCTTGGATACCCCCACCCCCTGGAAAACCCCCCACTCCCTAGAGCCCCCCTAGACACCCCCACTCCCTTGGTAAGTGTATGTGATCACTTAAATAATCTTCTAAAATATTAAATTTCTTCAATCTAAAATTTACTCAACTCCTGAATAATTCTCCTCCACAAGTGTACATGATCTTGTACAGTCATGTATATTTCTTCAAAGATATTTTGTTATAAATATATTATTTTTTTGTCTTTTATATTATAATTCTCATATAGATTAGTGTGTCAGTTATGGTTTCATATAAAGTGAATAATTTTCATTTACTTAAATATATTTTCAATGGAACTTCAATCTTATCGAATTGTTTTTGAAGAAATGACTTATAACAAAAACGTTTTAAAAAATGGATAGAAGTTGGATATATGAAACCGATCAGATCTCAAGTGATTTTAAAAACAATTTGGAGAGATATTTAGATTTTTCATTTCACAATGATTCAGATACTGTTCACATACATTGGCCCTGTTACAATTGTGTTGGAAGACCTTGGTTAAGTCGTGAAGAAGTTCTCTACCACATAACCAAATATGGTTTTCAAAAAAACTACTCTTTGTAGTATCACAAAAAAGAGAAAATAAAATCTAAAATTGATGATGATCCAAATGAGAGGACTTGATTAGAGAATTTGTTATATGATCGGTATCTATTAAGTTGTTATCATGAAAAAAAAGGATTTTGACCCAAGAAGACATTGATATGAACACACATGATGCGTCTAATGAAAATAATGATGTTGTCAGGGTGAAAAAATTGAATGATGTTTCCACGACTCGAGTATATCAACAATGTAGTAAAATGAAAAATTTGAAATTTTTAATCCAATTATTTCATGGAAAACTATGTATGGGATTTCTAATACTACCATCGATTACATTCTTACCTTCTTGAAGGACTTACTTTCCAATGATGCAGATATTTACTCAAAACACTATATGTCATGGAAGTTAGTTGAGGAACTTGGATTTCCAAGAAACAAAATTCATGCTTGCTCGAAATATTGCACTTTATTTTGGGAGGAACCAGCTGAACAAAATGATTATATAAAATGTGGCACATCCTGCTAGAAGCCAAAAGATGATGGGACACCATCTCATGTTCCACAAAAAGTAATGTGGCACTTTCCATTGATCCCGTACTCCAAAAATCTTTTTATGTCTGATGAAATATGAATAAAAATGTGATGGCATGATACAGAGAGAAAGAAGAATAATGATGAGTTGGTTCACCCAGAAGATGGATTTATACGGTAGATATTTGATGCTCGATATCCTAATTTTGTAGCTAATGTGTGTAATGTGAGGTTGGGTATTCCATGTGACGGTTTTAATCCATCTGGGAAAATTCCTACTCAGAACAGTACATGGATGGTTTTTATACACATTTATAACCTTCCCCCATGGTTTTTTATGAAAAATCCTTTAACTTTCATGAGTATACTCATATCTGGACCTTCTGATCCCTACAATGATATAGACATATACATGAAACCTTTAATAAAATATTTGAAACTTCTTTGGGATGTGAGTGTGTGCACATACGATGCATATTCGAAAGACATATTTTAGATGCATGTTGCGCTTATGTGGATGATCAATGATTTTCCTGCTTATGCAAAGATGTCTGGATGGATCAAGAAGGGAAAACTATCGTGTCCATTTTTTATGAAGAAAACATGATCCAGAAGACTGAAACATCGTTGTAGTTTTAGTTTTATATGACATCGAAGATTATTTCCAATGGACTATCCATATAGAGATAATCATCGAAGATTTGACAATCCCATGGAGACCGATGATCCACCTCAGTGTATGTCTAGAACTGATGTGCTTAATGAATTGAAAGATTTCAGTTTTTCATTCCGGAAGGGTCAAATGAAATCTGGAAAGAGAAAGAATGTTTCCACTGAAACCTGTTACAATTGGAAGAAGATCAGTATCTTCTTTGA
The DNA here is from genome assembly GCA_963277665.1 of Viscum album. Taxonomy (NCBI): domain Eukaryota; kingdom Viridiplantae; phylum Streptophyta; class Magnoliopsida; order Santalales; family Viscaceae; genus Viscum; species Viscum album. The sequence goes on from OY728138.1 coordinate 2,025,641,159, forward strand.
TTTTCCTTATTGGTCAACCAATTTGTTACTTCATTACTTAGAAGTAATGCACATTGAAAAGAATATATGTGAAATGTTGCTTTCGATTCTTCTAAATGTTAAGGGAAATACAAAATATGATTTACAGTCTCAGTGTGACTAGGTGGATTAGGGAATCAGACCAGAATTGCATCTTGTTCTTATTAGTGAAAATAAATGGAAAGTTCCATGTGATTATTATGTGATGAAACTTACAGAAAAAAGAAATATATGGATGTACTAGACTCTATTAGAGTTCCTGATGGCTATTAAAGCAACATATCTAAATGGGTCAACATAAGAGAGTTGAAGATAAAATATTTGAAGACTCAGGATTATCACATCCTTCTACCAGAGTTTATTCCAATAGAAATCCTTCATCTTTTTTCCAATAATTTAAGGATGTATGTTATTAATTTGTTCCATTTTTTTAGAGATATTTGTGCTAAGAATCTATCCAAGTGTTTCTTGAAAAAAAATGTTGGCAGATTCCCCATTAATTTTGTGTGAGTTAGAGAAAATATTTCCTCCATCATTTTTCACATGCATGGTGCATCTGACAGTCCATATTCTAACTAAAATACTTCTCAGAGGACCTATTTCTTTTTTTTGTATGTATCCAACTGAAAGAAATATGTACACATTAAAGTCTTATGTCTGAAACAGAAATCTTCCCGAAGGTTCTATCATGAATGGTTACTTGGATCAAGAATTTATGGATTTTTGATCTATATATTTGTCTGATCTTACTACAATAATGAATAGACCAATGAGAAATGAAGAAGAATAGTATGAGAAAATTGAACCTAGTTTTCAATCACTTCCTCAAACAGGAGGAATTCTGGGATCATATACATTGACGACATTAAGCCTTGAAGAGCAGGAGATGGCACATCGCACAGTTTTGTTCAACTGTGATTTGTTCGATGACTACATCTTGTAATTAAATTGAATATGTATATTATATATATATATATATATATCTGTTAAACTATTCCTATTTTTATCTACAGGGAACATAAATCGATGATAAATATAAAGCATCGTTCTTTATCTTTGAGATGGAGGAAGACTTTGCATAGAAAAGAGTTTTCTGCTTGTTTAAAATTAAAGGTAATAATATTACTATTTAAAATAATTAAAAAAATATTTAATTAAGTTTAATATTCATTTATATTTCAGGTATTGAGTTTTCCTGTTTACTCTGTCTCTGAGGAAATAAGAGCTTTGACTTTTGGTCCTAATACTGTGGTTCGTGACTGTAAATCAATTATTATCAATGGGTATAGATTTATTATCACTGAACGAGTAAATAAGATGATAAAACAACATTATGGTGTTATGGTTATTGCCACAACTGACTATTATACCAGTGCATTAGATAGTAGACAGCGATTTGATAATGTAGGTTATTATGGAGTCATTGAAAAAAAATAATAATATTAGATTATTACTCTCATGGATGAGTCACAATGATGAAATTCCATTTGTCTGATTCTATGATGATGCATGGTACATTTATTGATTATTGTAGATTTCGAGTAATTAATATGAATCTCACTCTTTCTACCGATCAACCATATATATTGGCATCAAGGGAGAAACAAGTTTTTTATGTCAAAGACCATCTTTGATCTGAATTTGGTGTCATTATTGAAGTAATTCCAAGACATATTTTTGATTATGGTGATGATGGAATTAACACCATACCTACTGCCATTGGAAATTATCCACTTATTACTTTTGATGACTCAAATAGATCAATTTTCATAGTTGACTGTGAACCTGAAGTTGAGGTCGTAAATATATAAAATCATCCATCCATGTTCTTAACTGTTTTGGTTTTTCTCAACTTGGGTTGTTAAGGTTGTTAATATTCAAATTTATTTAATATTGATTAAAAATATGTTGTATCCAACCTGACCATTATGTTATTTATAAATGTTTATTGGTTGCAATTTTATTTGAATTGCATTATTTTTAATTTGGAATTGAACTATATTCAAACCTACAAAACCAATATTTCTAACTTGGTGAACATTTAATTGCTTATTGACCATGTATAAAATTAGTATAACTCTAATACCCTCCTTTAACATTTTACCAGATAATGAACATGATGGGTTTTCTTCTTCTACAAAACATGTATAGAAACCTCCATCATCTACCTCGGCTAATGAAATTAAATTTTTCCTTAATTTCGACAAGTGTTTTACCCCTTATGAATCTGGTAGATATCATATCCTTATTAATATGTTTATATCATCAATTCTAACTATCATAAGGGTTCAATCATTCATAATATATAGATTGATGACACTTAGTAAATAACCATCCTACTCAAAATTAATTTTTTTTGTTACATCTTGTACGCTTTATTGAATTCATTATATATCCATTCAAACTCACCTAAAATAATGGATAGTTAAATTATCCACGAATCTCCCTATTCCCTCTCATATATTTTGTTTTTTGGGTTACACATTAGTTACACTTTTCTAATTACTGCCATATTTATTTTCAAATGCATGAAATGAAACCAATTGAAGAGAGGCGACAGAAAAAGATGATGGACAAAAATCATCGCATGGATGAGATGGGAATTCCACCACTAGTGCCTGTAGTGAGTATTTTATTTCAAATGTATATATATATATAAATAATATACAATGTCATGTGATTAATTTTGTTTTAAACATTTTTTCTGGATCCAACTCTTAGGAAAAAATTATTTGATGAACATCCAAGTAGTGGTCCCAGTACTCAGGGTGTTTGTACGAGGGGGGGGGGGGGGGGGTACGAGAGATAGCCGATTTGGTCAGCGTACCCGATTAGACTCTACCCAAACCACTAACATACCATCTATCCCACATTCTGATCTCAATGTGTCCTTAGGGACACACGATATATTTAGGCCTCCCATGTTTTCACCACCTTTTACATCTGAGCCTCCTCACCTGTCTTTACCATATTCGATGATGATTCCCACTCGCCATCCAACATTTGGCCAGCCATCCATGTCAGCTTATTTTAATTATTCTTCCTTCTATATGAACTTTTATATTCCATCTTCTTCTACTTCTTCACCTCTAGAGTCTGTCCCTGTGGAGAATAAATTGGGACCCACTCCACCTTTATAGGGTGTTCCTTCAGTTTCTGCGGATCTAGCGGCTCCCTTCGATCAGCCTACCTCAGTTATATTTACACAACCCTAAAAAAATTGATACCATTATTTATTTTCATTATAACATGTATTGATAAAATATTTTTTTTCTTTCATAACAGATACATCTACTGATAGGAGGCTTGGGCTGGGGCGTACACGCATGCGTGCGGTGTGGAACCACCGCACACAATTGATGGTGGTCTATAATGAAGATAGTAAAATGATTGAAAAAATAGGTTAGCAATGTCAGAGTTTTTTGGTGACTCTTTCCAAATACTCTGAAATCATTCATGTCAGCCCACTCTCATGGAGACAGTTTCCAAATGAAGTCAAGGATAATTCTTGGGCAGAGATATGGGTAAAAAAATCTTTTGTATTTAATGCAATATATTACTTTTTGTATTTATTTGAATTAGTATTTTGGTGTCAGCTTAGGTTTAATTTCCCCAATGTTGAGGGTGCATGGCCAGCATGTCTAAAGAATTTAGGTGAGCTTTGGAGATCCTATAAGCACGAGTTGTATATTGGCTAGCGTGCTAGAGTTGGTACATAGTTAGAGGTGGTTCTTGTCGTTGATGATTGTCCATTAGAATAGTATCAGCATATGATTATTCATTGCATGACTACCCAGTTTAAGGTATTAATAAAATTTGAAGTATTTAAATGAAAATTTTCGTTAATAATATTTTTCATTAATAAAAAAACATTGATGCTAAAAAATACCTCCACACATTGGGACGTACAATGATGCCAGGTCATGAGAGGAAGCTGGTATGATAGTTGTTTATAAAATTTTAGTTATGAAATTAATTATTATTAAAAAAAAAATTAATTATGGTTTCCTACATTCAATGTCATTTTAGAGGCAAACATTGAATATTGAAGGAAGTGTTCCTTGAGCAAAATTGTTTTTCTCGAGTAGAAGGAAGAAAGATGGAAGTGCTATTAATGAACCGACTCAGCAGTAGATTGAAAGTTTTACTTTATTCATTTCAAATTTTAATATCTATTCTGTAACTTAATAATCTATTTATATTTTTAAAAGGATGCTTTAGAGGCCCTTGATGCCCAGGAACCTGACAATTTTAGGCCAAACGATCATTTACATCAGGTGTTGGGAGATGAGAACCCTGGCAGAGTACGCTGCCGACCTAGGAAGAGTATAGTCCCGACGAGGTATTGGCCCTCCTCAAGTACAATTTACATGATGAAAAAAGGGCCATAGAGATGGCAGAATAGTGTTCTAGGAAAAACACTGCATTTATGAAACTGATGGAAGTTTTATATCTAACACTTCCACTAGATGATAGCACAACTTGTGATGATTATATGTCGTCAACGAGTTCTATATATAGTGAACCTTGTGGAAGTTCTAGAGGTGTTTGAGATGATGGAGAGGAGGAGGGCGAGGCAGAGGAGGAGGAGGGTGAGGAGGATGGTGAGGAGGAGGTGGCCGAGGCGGAGTACGAGGGTGAGGAGGAGGGCATTGAGGAGGGTAGGGACGATGATGAGGACGATGATGAGGACAGGGGTGAGGCTAATGATGATGGTGATGATAGTGATGGTGATGAGGGATAGATTGATCCATTACATTTTTACTGATATTACTGACATTTGATTTTTGATGATTATTACGCCTAAATGTATGTGTGATTAGGTAGGTCACATTATCTTTATTTATTTATCCATAAATAATAAAACTTGACTTGATGATTTGTTTTGACTAATTCACCCCTCCCCTAGACACCCCCACCCTCGACACCCCCACCCCTCCTGGATACCCCCGCCCCCTTGGAAAACCCCCACACCCCCCCTGGACAGCCCCCCAACCCCCAAGACACCCCCACCCCCTAGACACTCCCTACCCCCTTGGACAGCCCCTCACCCCCCTAGACACCCCACCTCCTAAACAGCCCCCTCCCACCCCTTGGACACCACACCCACCCCCATGGACACCCCCACCACCCTGGACAACCCCCCCCACCCCCAGACACCCCCTTCCCCCTTAGAGTGACCCCCAACCCCCTGGACAGCCCCCACCCCCCTGTATACCACCTCACCCCCTAGACACCACCCCACCCCCGGGACACCCCCACCCCCCTGGACAACCCCAACCCCCCCAGACACCCCCACCCCCTTGGACAGCCCCCAACCCCCTGTACAACCCCCCACCCCCACCCCCCTGGACACCCCTACCCCCTTCGACAACCCCACACCTCCGTGGATAGCATGCCCCCAACCCCTGGATAACCCCTCCACCCCCTGCCCCACCCCACCCCCTAGACACCCTCACCACCCACTGGACACCCCCACCCCCTAGAACCCCCCCCCCCCCCCCGGACACCCCTAACCCCTTGGACAACCCCAACCCCCTGGATAGCCCCTTCATCCCCCCTAGGCACCACCCAACACCATGGACACCCCCACCCCCATGGACAGCCCCCACCCACACCCCTAGATATCCCCCACCCCCTTGGACACCCTCGACCCCCTTGGACATCCCCCAACCCCTTGGATAGTCCCTGACCCCCCTGGACACCCCCAACCCCCTGGACACCCCTGCCCCCTTGGATAGCGCCCAAACCCCTGGAACCCCCCAGATAGCCCCCCTCCCACCCCCTGGACACCCCTACCCATTGGAAACCCCCACCTCTATAAACATCCCCCCCCCCCCACTACCCAGGACATCCCCCCCCCCCCATGAACCCCCGATATAGCCCCCCCTGGACACCATTCCACCCCCTGGACACCACCCCACCCCACTGGACACCCCGACCCCCTAGACACCCCCCCCCCTGAGACAGCCCCCCAACCCCCCGGACACCCCCTACCCCCTTGGACATCCCCTAACCCCCTGTACAGCCCCCACCCCCTCGACAACCCCCTCCCCCCCCCCTGATACCCTCTACCCCTTGGAAATCCCCCCAACCCCCTTGGATATCCCCCCAGCCCTCCCTCACCCCTACCTCATGGAAACCCCCACCCCCTGGACACCCCACCCCCATGGACATCCCCCCACCCCTGTGGATATCCCCCACCCCTGTGGACAGCCCCCTCCCCTGTGGATAGCCCGCCCACCCCCTGGACACCCCCAACCCCTAGACACCCCCACCCCCTTGGACACCCCCTACCCCCGGGACACCCCCACTCCCATGGATAGCCCCCCCTACCCCCGTGGATAGCCCGCCCACCCCCCTGAACACTCCCACCCCCTGTACACCCCGCCCCCTGGACACCCCCACCCCCTGGACACCCACCCCCCTAGACAACCCCCACCCCCTGGACACCCCCACCCCCTCGGACATCCCCCACCCCCTGGACACCCCCTGGATACACCCAACCCCTTAGATAACCCCCACCCCCTGAACACCCCTACCCCCTTGGTCATCCCCCCACCCCCTGAACACCCCCACCCCACCTGAATAGCCCCCATGAGTGTTTTTTTCAATTCTATACATTGTATTGTTGGCATGAGTGTTTTTTGAATGTTTTTCTGAATTCTATATTTTCATGTGTTGGATAATTATTCTATATCCTCTTTATTTTATCTTCAGGTTATGAATTATATATATTTAATAGGGGAGGAAAGATGGGATGTAGGTTGCTATGTAATTCAGTAGAGGTTGTACACGGGAGGCAAGAGAGAAGAATTCTGTATAGTAAAGAGGGAAGGCTACTAGGCTGCTGCTGTAATCCTAGAGTGCTATATACCAACAGTTTATAAACTATTGTTTTAAATATGAATAAACATTTTATTCCAACGGTTCACATCAAACCGTTGGTAAAACACTACACCAACAGTTCTTGAACCGTTGGTATATAGGTTCTACTTATAATATATACCAACAGTTGGAGGAAAACCTTTGGTAAACCTATATACTAAATTTTTTTAAACCATTGGTATAGGTTATATATTTACATTAACCAATGGTTTGTAACCATTGGTACTTTTGTATTTCAATGGTTGGCCAAAACCATCGGTAGGATGAATTTTTTACAGTTCTAATCCAACGGTTTCAAGGAAACAGTTGGTATAAGGCTATCCCCATGCCTTATCACCCAACAGTTTTCCAAACCATTGGTATAAAATATACCAACGGTTTGGAAGCATTTTTCAATGGTTTTAAAACATTGGGAAAACCTTGGTTTCCAACTGTGTTGGGTTAACTGGACCGGGTCGTGTCAAATCTGGATCGGTCTTGGGTCTATCCGTTTAACAAAAGCATCCATATATTTCAAACTATGTTTCAGATTGATGAGTAGTTTGAAGCGTTGGGACCCTTGTGATGGGATAGTTTTTTAGATACTCTAAGTTATCCTTTATGAAGGTTGGAATACGATCTTTTTCCTTGAGGATTAGGTTCTCTCAGCACTAGCAATGTACTAGTGGAATCCTATGCCTGGTTGTGACTTGATGACTATGTGACTTGGGGACTATGTGACATAGTGACATAGTGACTTGGTGAATAAATTAAATGGGGTCTGTATGGACCATCAAAAATCCATGTTCCATCAACGCTGTATGCACCATCAATGCTTCATGGCCCATTGACACTTCGTGTGCCATTGACACTTTGTGTGACATCAATGCTCCAAGCACCATCAACGGTCTAGGAACTATCGAAGATCTGTGTTCCATTAAAGATTAAAGATCCATCATCACTTCGTGCACCATCGACACTCTGTGTGTCATGGAAACTGGGAGATCTATGGACTACAATTGAAAATCCTTCTCTTCATGCTTTAGACTTATAACTGTGTGAGATAATTTCACTTCATGTGTTTGCTTTGTGGTGTACTTTGTGTGTTTCATTTTTTGTTCACATCATGTGTTTCCTTTGTGGTGTACTTCGTGTATTTTATTTTGTGGTATACTTCTTGTATTTCTTAGTGATATTTCCTTTGTGGTTTCAGGGTGTCCTACTGAGTATTGTTTTACTCACCCCTCCAGGGGTTTTTCCCGCATATAACACCCCCAGGATTTATAAATAAATTTAATATTTAATACCTGAAATACCAAGTCTCTACAAAACACTAATTTGTTATAACCTATCTAGAAAACATAATTTTTCCACCTATGTGTTTTGAATTTTGAAAAAATAACATACACTGTTTTGTTCAGTAAGATATTTAGAGTCTGATAAGACAAACGTAATTTTTGGTGAATAGTAACATACCATTATGAATAGTAATATGAACCTTATAAATAGAAAATCATATAATTATTTTATTGTATCAAGTTTATAAGATAATGATATCTTGAATAATTTTTCAAAGTGATATAAGAACAATTACAGTTTTAAAATTATTATTTTTGAATAAATTACGATTTTATTTAAAAATTAAATTAAACTAATTTATACAATTATTTTCAAAAAATGGATTTCACTTTTGAATTCTACAAATATAAAAATTATTAGGTTCAATTTTTTCTATTTTTCTGAAACACTCAAATTTTTTATGAGTAGTAAAATATAGCAATTTACTGTATATATACATTATCAGTTAAATTCACTATTCCTATAATAAAGGATAATATAACCACACTTGGATTGAAATAACATGAACTTATTACTATAATGGGTCACATGAATCAACACAATTGGTTTTCTTGAGGCAAATAATAAAATAATGAATAAGATATTCAAAAATCACCCCTCTCCTAAACTATAAAAATCACCCCTCACTCCCTCTTCTCTTCACTCCTATCATGCCTTATTCCTTGTATAAATGCTACTAAAATATCCTCCCAAGCTCATATACACGTCAATATACCCTTTTTATCCTCAAAAGACCAAATCCTATCCCCTAAAGTGGCTCTCTAGGAAGATAAATTCAAGAGGTAAATCCCCCTTTTCATTTCTTTTATTTTATTTCGTGTTCCTTTATTTCTTTTTATTTCCTAAATTAATTTCCTCAAAATGTTATGATAACTTAATTACCTTACATGTACTAGAATTTTTTATGATAATGTAATAATTCATCATCATCTCTTTGTTCCCTCCTTTTATAATAGAAATGAAAATACCATCCGAGATGTGTTAATTTATCACATTCAAGGATGATGGATTTTCAACTTCTATTACCATATAAAATTCTGGTCATGACACCATTTTTATGGTTGAAACAAAAAATAATATATTTTATATATCTTATGTAATTTTCTAGAATCATTTTTTACACTTCGTATTAATTGATAGAACAAAATGAGTTCGTGGTGATCGAAAAAGTACCAAATTCATCCAAGTGTTTATCATTAAAATTTCATCTAATGATTCATCCTCACCCAAAGTAAAAAAATGAATTATATTATAATTTAACCTTATTTAGGAACATTTATAAGATATAACATCAATTTTATAATTCAATTCTCATTTTACATTAACTTCTATACAAACAAACCGATCATGAAAACTAATGTAACGAGCACTCACAAATGATGATTTCTATTAACCCATAAAAAGACCATAAATGAACTTAATAAAACTATAATAAATCAAATAAATGTCTAATAGTTTATTAATTATGTTTTAATAAGTTTAATTTTATATTCCAGGACTTTAATTTGAGGAGCGGAATATATTCGGGCATAAGGTAAGGGTTTTCTACTCGAACCTCCAATTTCTTTCAGGTTACTCTTAGTCTCTCTTAACCCAAATGAAATTGTTATTTATTCTTATGTAATCATCATAAATTCTGTTTGAATATTTTATATATGTGTTCCAACCATAATCCTTATTTATTTTGTGGGTAGTTACATGTTTTAAAATAATCTTTCAAAAATCTTTCATGATAAACAAGCTCATTTCAAGGAATATCTTGAATTCTTACCTATTTTTAAGGTCACTCTATAATACGTTTTCAGCAACATTTAGTTTTATAAAATCACTATTTTTTATGAAAAAATACCTTAATTAACTTTTAGTTTTATGAAAATATTTTTCTAAAAGAACACTTCTTTTCAAAGTAAAATAGTATTTATCTCAAGAATTACTCGATGATTTTATAAGAGTATTTCACCTATTTCAACACCCATGTTGATTATTATGGGATTAATATTTTATTATATTATCTATCATATTTTATTGAATGTTTTATGATTATTTTTATAGTGGATATGCTATCTTGATACCATTCACAATATTACATTGAATGGTTAGTGTTTATGTTTAACGATTAGGGAAAGATATTTACATTTGATATGTTAGTTTTAATATGAATGTATATGTTTGTTATGTTTATCCCAGTTCATATGAGAAATGAATTGGAATTATTATATGATGTGTGGGACCCTTTATATCCCCTTGATGCATTGGTATGTCTCATGAGATAAACTAGTGTCTTGGCAAGAGGCCTTGACAGAAAAGTTATTATGGTCTTGGCATGAGGCCTTGATGGTGAAATTATGATGTCCATCATTATGAATTATCTCATTATGAAACTAGATATTGATTGTCTAGGAGATTATTTGACTAGTATAATATCCATGGTTATGTTTTATGGGACTATTTAATAAATTTTTATTCTTTTTATTTTATTCTCATGTATATTTTTAAAGGAATTAATTTTTAGTTATTCATGGTGCCTGGTGTTTATGTTTATAATTTCTTCTACTATATTATTTACCCTTACTGAGCATCTGATCTCACCCCTTTCAAATGTTTTATTTTCCCCAGGTTTTGAAAAATTATATTATGAATGACTTTCAAGGATAATCTAGGAGATTATGGGTGATTCAAAAGAAGTTGATATGTTGTTTTTTCTTTCAAGTTGTAATGTTGAACTTATGTATGTATCTGGTTTTCTAGAACTACTAAACTATTTGTTCCTTCTGGATACAACTTTCATGAAATCATTCAAATGTAATCAAATAAGGCACCAGATCCTAGAAATTGGGGTCAGGTCTTTACAATTGGTATCAAAGAAAGTTTAGTAGGAAACTTGGAAATTATATTTATAAAATGTAGATTAGGGAACAAAAACCTAAGATATTATTTGGGATAAACATACAAGAAAATAATATAATTTTGGTAAGGAATAGATTATGTGGATATTTATATAAAATATATCCATGTCTAGATAATACAAGTGGAAGTGGTTCTAGCACAGATGTACCTAGGAGTAACAACTTTGACAAGGAGTTTTGGGCTTGACCTGAGGTATCCTGGTACACGACAATGAGCCTTACTGTGATCCTAGTTTGACACTCCTAGGGGATATGCTTAGTATAATTCACATTTTCTTTACCAAAAATTATGAAGAAATTAAATGTAAATTTTTCCTCAAATAAACAATGATTATGAGATTAGCTATGGATAAGATTTTAATTTATGCTAAGTATTGTTCTAAGTTGAGATTATATATTATGATTCATAACCTCATCTAGTGTATGCCATTATTTAGAAATGGAACCTAGTGGAAGGAATAGAAACTGCATGAATGCATGTATCCCATGTAGGGATTTTACTCTAATGCAATACAATGATGTTGGATCTGGTGTCGCGATTGGTTTTCAGTAACTTATAACTATACTGGGACAATTGAATCAGGTTATGAACAATAACCTTACGCATATGGATAATCTAGACCCACAATGTGGAGGAGCTATGTTAACACTCTTTATGCGACAACAACCTCCATCATTCAATAGGACTACAAACCTATTCATAGCAGAGCATTGGATATGATCTTTGGAGAAGATATTTCACACTTTGGGATGTAATGAGAGAGTGAATTTTGTCATGGAGGTTTATCATCTATCGAGAAATGTGAATCAGTGGTGGTCATTTATTCAAAACCAAAAAGAGGAGGAAGAAAAATAAAAATGTAACAGTAGGGATTTCGAGGAAATTTTCCCAGAAAAATACTTCCCCTATGAATATAGAAAAGATATGAAAATTTAGTTTCTGAATCTATGGAAAAAGGAAAATGATAATGTTGAAAATTATGAAGCTAACTTCACAAGTTTAGACAGGCATGTTGTGTACTACATATGTAATTCTTGGAGTAAGATTGATCAATTCTTTGATGGTTTAAAATCATTCCTCAAAAAGGCACTAGTTGTAACACCCCAAGATTTCATAGTATGCTATTTCTTCAAAGTAATTCAATAACTTTCACTACACGCAACACCGAGTTCAAGCGCACCATGACTTACCAATCTAGTAGTTTAAAAGAGGTTATGAATAGTATTAACTACATTTTAAATTTTATATAATCCAATATTTGACACTTTTATGTATTAAATTTGAAAAAATAAACTTCTTCTTTAGAATCGGGAGATAAAAATTAAGTTTTAATAAATTTTTGGTATTTTTCTGATAACTTTCATATTTTGGTAAATAGTGAAAAATACTAAATTTCAATTAAAATTTTTTTTTTTAATAGAAATAATGTATAGCATTAAATTATGCATTTTATTTGTTTTTAAGTATAATTAGATTATATTTTTATCATTTAATACAATTTAGGTCATTATAATTAATTTCACTTTGAAATTGGACATAAACAAGTGTCAATCTTTTGATAGATATTGTTGCTTAAAAACACGCTATTTATTTTGACAATGGGAATTAATTTTAAATTAATTAATGCAACTTATATGTTTTCAATTCTGAATATCAAATATAGCTTTGGATGAATTTTTGGTATTTTTCTGAGAAACATCAATTTTTTATGAATAGTGAAAAACACTGAGTTATTGGTTAAAACCGACTTTTTATTTAAATTTATTTTAGGTCAAAATAGATACATAATACCTATATATGTTCAAAATAATTCATTGGTTTCATTTTATAATAAGTTTAGACAAATAAAAATTTTATGGAACTTTTTACCGTCTTTTACCCACCTCCTAGGAGTATTTGAAAATTTGCATTAAACAAAACTTTACCGCTTCTATGAGTTGAATTTAAAAAATCTGAGAGACACGGTTAACATCAGTAAGTAAAAATTGGTTCAATAAGATGAAAATAATTTTTGGTGAATAGTAACTTTTGACTTTTATTTGCCATGGTTAAAGGTAAATTGGGTAATTCAAGGGAAAAATAATATTGTAATAATTCATAATTACCTTAACACATGTCCTAACATTAATGGATGAGTAATAGCCGACCATGGACATCTTTGGGTCGATTTTTGGACCCCATGGATCCACTTATGAATGATAATGACACTTTATATTAATTAATTTAATGTAAAGGCAAAATTGACATAAACAAAAACCTTTTAGTAATTAATTTTTATATGGTGTTATATAAGTAATAGTTTTGACTATAAATATTCATTGAAAATCTAAAAAAATTTCCTACATCATGGTATTTTTTTTATAATTTCTAGATATCTAATAAAGTAAATTATTTATGACACAATAATGATGCATTATTTACCTCATTAATAAATGATTTAAATAAATTAGATTTTAAATATTAAGATAATATCCAAAACATATCCAATTCTTATTGGATGAACTTATTTAGATCATGATTCATCTTATATTCTACTCTAATGATTTTTGGACCTTTATAAACCGAATATCATTATATAATAAAATAATATTTTCACACTTTCCTAAAGAGCCCCTCCTCCCCCTTATAAAAAGAGACCACTTCTAACCAATTCCTCACAGCTCTCAAGCCTTTATTCTTGTCAAAATTCTGCCAAATTAATCTCCCTACACCCCCCTCATCCTCCTATAAGTCTTACCTTAGGCAGAAGGCACTTCATAAAGTCCTTTTGGTTCAAACCAAAGGTAGTTACCCAAATTAAAGGTAACAATTTCTCTTAACTTCTTTTCTTTTATTTTACTTCTCCAAGCCCTAAAATCTTTTTATTCCTTTATTTTATAATAACACCAGTATCCTCAATATACTAGGATGTTGTTATGAGAATGATTCGAATTACACTTACACACACCTCCATCTAATGGGTGAAGATAATAATATTTCTGTGGATGGAAAACTAACGCCTCATGAAACGATGACTGTTGAATTACCTCCTACCGCCTCTCATGGTGGTCATTATGATGGAACTGTATTTATATATGATATATATTATGTTTATGTTTTCTTCATGATTCTATATTTTTCTTTTATATCATAACTTAATGGTTTCCATTTTGAGTAAACGCGATAATTTCATTTGAGGAAGTACGGACTACCGCCCCCTCAAAGTGACATGAATCATTAATACCATATGTGGGATGTATAAAGGATTGATTTAATGATATTATATATGATATTATACTGGAATTATAATATACCTATGTATCATTATGTTTTAAGTCCATTAAAATAAGAAATATAAATGAAAGTAGTGTTCATGCGAACGTACAGATTACCGTCTCCATAAACGGTGCATTTCATTCTTACCCCAAAATGATATTTATTGTTATAAATACATGTATATACTGGATATATTTGACTCAAGTTCCAAATATAGACAAAATGAACGTTATTAACTTAAATGATTACATAATGTTTATAACATGGTAATAAGTGATATAAAGGGAATAATAAACTTGAAAAAGGTTCTTAAGCAAGTATAAATTAACTTTAGTTTATTATTCAGGATATTAAAGAACGAACGGATCAAGTCGGACATGAGGTAAGGGGTTTTCATCTCACTCCGTATTCCCGTGAGATTCATGCCATAATGCCACTATTACCTTTTGTGTGCTGTATGTACTACCAATAATTGTATTCTTTGTGTAATACACTTTAATTTATGTGTATTTACATATTCATTTTATGATACTTCTTTCATGGGATGTATGTTTCATAAGTTACCAAATTTTTAAGGGTTAATTTCACAATCTCATTATTATCTGAGGTTGTTTTTACGTAAGTATCTACTATGACATATTTATTATCCATGTACATGTTCCATAAAAGAGTTTTCAAAGGGATTTTTTTTAAGGTACTTATTTACTAAAACATCATTTTAAATATTTTAAATATTTATTCTTCAAAATTGTTCTCATTAATGTCTATGTTTTCAAAATGGTTTTTAAGGATTTATTTATATGGACATGAATGTTTTTAAAATGTTAATTCCTTTGAAAAGTTTCAAAGTGGTATGGGACACTTTGATTCAAAAATGTCTTTAAATTTTTTCCTTTTTAAATTTTGCGAATTTTAAATGTTTTCGTGAAAAATAGATATTTCTCTCAAAGGGTTTTACAAATCAATTTCATCTAAGTCAATATCCTTTGCAGGATTTTAAACTTATTTGAAGTTGATTTATTATGATACAAAACTTCCATATTGTGTTGAAGGTTTTGTGATATGTTTGACTATGGATGTGCTATTTTTATACCATTAATGTTTTATGGTTAAAGTATTTACATTCCGTATTCTAGTTTTAATACGAATGTTTATGTTATATTTTATCCTTTTCATATGAGGAATGTATTGGACTTAGTAAGTGATGGGTGGAGCCCGCTATAGCTCCTTGATGCATCGGTAGGTCTCATGAGACAACTAGATGTGGAATTTTCCAAGGCCCTTTTCCATTTTGATATATGGTTTTGGCCGAGGCCTTAATCATTTTTAAACGTCTTGGCTGAGGCCTTGACAAAATGTTTCAGAATGTCTGGCATTATACATTCCCTCATTATGAAAATAATATCGACGGTTCATGTGGTCATTCAAATAGTATAATACCCATGATTAAGTTTTATTATGGCATTATTTACTCAGCTCATATTCCTTCCATAAAAGTATTCATGTTTATTATTGGTAAAGTTATGTGGTTTCAATTATTCACCATGATTAATATTTATGTTATCTTCCACTGTATTGCTTACCCTTACCGAGCGTTTGAGCTCACCCCTTTCTATGTTTTATTTTTCCTAGGATTCCAAGAAGTGTATTGTGATTGATATGTAGGGTTAAGCTAAGGGAATAATGGTGTTCATAAAGGATTATTTATGTTGTGTTGTATGTTATAAAGTGTAATGTAACATTCATGTTTGTAATCTATTTTCCAAGACTTCTAAACCGATCGGTCCTTCGGGACTTGATTCCTTGTAATCATGCCAATGTTATTTAATAATGCACCGACTCTGGGTAATTGGGGTTGGGGCATTACACTAGTCACCAAAATTTTCTCATCATACCAAGATATATTCTCATGTTCTATCAAGATGGAAAATGAATTCTATAAGTCTTTTGACTTTAATGGAAATAAAGAAAATAAGAGGGATGCTGAAAACTCTAGAAAGGTAAATAAGGAAATTGGGAAGAAGGGGAGAGTTGACTTTCCACCTTGTGATAATTGTGGGAAGAAACACCATGTTACTTTCCTGAAGGGTATTGTTGTTTATTAAAAGTGTGGAGAAAAAGGTCACCACTCCCGTGATTGCAAGGGGGAGACGGAAGCTACCAATGGTTGGTGCTAAAATTTTCATGATATGGTACAATATTAAAATGATTGTCCTTAGCACCAAGGAAAAATTCCTCAAATAAGGACAAGGGAGAAATTCCAAGCTTATGTTGTAAA
Source organism: Viscum album (assembly GCA_963277665.1). Taxonomy (NCBI): domain Eukaryota; kingdom Viridiplantae; phylum Streptophyta; class Magnoliopsida; order Santalales; family Viscaceae; genus Viscum; species Viscum album. The sequence continues at coordinate 2,025,657,843 of OY728138.1, forward strand.
AACTACTGAGGTTGAAGTTCCTAATGATGTGGTGGAAGGTACATTAATATTTTCCCAAAACATATGCAATTCTTTTTTTGATTTTGGATCATATCATTCTTTTATATCTTCCCAATTTTCCAAGAAAATTAGATATTTCCAATTTGATTTAATAAAGGATTTTTTAGTCAAAACATATAAGGGAAGTATCACTGGAACAAAGATGTGTCGATCAATCCCCCTTATAACACATAAAAGTGACTTAGTTGCAAACCATATCATCATACCCATGATCGAATTTGATATAATCCTCGGTTTGTATTGGATTTCTAATTATGATAAAAATATCTATTTCATTAAGAAGTAAGTAACAATTTTTGAGAATGATTTAGAATCCCTTATCTTTAGAGAATAAATATCACCATCGGATTCACATCTATATCCACCCACAATAGCTCTAATGAATTCAATTTTTGGGGAGGAAGAGAGAACAATATCTATTGGTTGGGAAAGGAATGTTCAAATAAAGGAAATAACTATTGTGCAAGAATATATTGATGTGTTTTCAGAGGATTTACATATACATCCTTCAGAGCGGGAAGTTGAGTTCTCTATTGATTTAATTCCTGGTGAAAGGCACATATCAAAGAAATTATATAGACTGGCCCCAGTGGAATTAGTGTAAATTAAGAAATAACTAGAGGAATTGATTAGTGATGGGTTTATTCTACCTATTTTTTCTCCATTGGGTGATCCTATTCATTTCATTAAGAAAAAATATGGTTCTATGAGGTTGTGCATTGACTACAGGGAGATCAATTCTATTATGATAAAGAAGAAGTATCATCTTCCCCACATTGATGATTTATTTGATAAACTTCACAGAACCTGATATTTTTCAAAGATTAACCTTCAATCTAGATTTCATCTTTTGTGTGTGAGGAAGGAAGATATTCCAAATACATCACTTCGAACTAGGTATGGTCATTACGAGTTTACAGTAATGCCTTTTTGACTGACTAATGAACCCACTATTTTCATGGATCTAATGAATAGGGGTTTCAAGGAATATCATTATGACTTTGTTGTGGTATTTATTGATGATATATTGGTATACTCTAAAATATACAAATATAATGAAAATCACTTGAACATTATTATGAATAATCTTATAAGAAATGAATTATGTGGGAAGTTTAATATGTATGAATTTTTAATTAAATCAGTTTCTTTTCTTGGGAATATTATATCTAACGATGGAATATATGTTGATCCTACAAATACAAAAGCAATTCAAGAATGGCCTACACCAACAATCATAAATGAGGTATACACTTTTATTGGTTTAGAAGGTTATTATCATCATTTCATTAAAAACTTCACCCAATTATCCAACCCGTTAACGAATCATACTCACAAAGGGGTTAAGTTCATATTGAATAAATAGTGTGAGGAATGTTTCAAAGAATTAAATAGGATATTAGTGAATGTTCCAACCCTAAATCTACCATTTACAAATGATGGTTTTGTGATCTACAGTGATGAATCAAAGAAAGTACTTGGTTGTGTCCTTATGCAGAATGATGGAGTTATTTCCTATACATCAAGGCAGTTAAAAATTCAGGAACAAAAATATCTTAATCATGATCTTGAGTTAGTATCTATAATCTTCCCTATAATGATATGGAGACATTATCTCTATGGAGAAAGATGTGAGATATATATGGATCATTAGAGATTTAAATATATCTTCTCATAGAAAGAAGTAAACGTGAGGCTAAAGTGATGGATCAAACTACTCATGGATTATGATTATTCCATACACTACCACCCAAGAAAAGAAAATAATGTATATGATGCATTGAGCAAGAAGGATCATAGAGTTTTAAAAAAATGATGATTGAAAGGGATCCTATATTCATGGATCTTGTAAGGACGGACATGGGAATTATAAAAGAAGGTGAAACATCTATACTTTGTCAATTGGTTTCCAAAAAATATTTATTAAAAAGGATTAAATGTTCTCATCTTTATGTTGAGGATCTTTAAGAGAAAATTAATTCTATGAATGATGGGAACTTTAAAGACTTCGTATATATATATGGAATTCGGAAATTTGGGAAGAGACTTTGTGTTCTTGTTATACCTGAGATAAAAGGGAGTTATTGGATGATTCTCATAGTTCAAATTTCTCTATACATATTGGTATCACTAAGATGTATATAGATTTTAATGAACATTTTGTGTGGGATAACATGAAGAGGGAAATTGCAGATTATGCATCAATATGTTTTGTCTTCCAATAGGTGAAGGTTGAAAGACAACATCCTAGAGGATTCACGAAACCTCTACCTATTCCTACAAGGAAATGGGATGACATCACCATAGATTGTGTCCATAGATTACCCAAAACTCCAAGAAATAATGATTCAATATGGTTCATCGTTGGTCGAATTATAAAATATACACATTTACTCGCTATAAGGGGGGATTTTCCATTGGAGCACCTTGCACGAATCTATATCAATGAAGTTGTGAGATTTCATGGAGCACCTCTCTCAATTTTATCCAATCGTTATCCATGACTTACATATACATTCTGGAAATTTCTTAAAAATATTTGGATACTGAGCTTCAATTGAGTACTACTTATCACCCTCAAATTGACAGGTAATCAGAAAGGATTATCCAAACTTTAGAAGACATGTTGAGATCACGATCACTTGATTTTCAATGTATGTGGGATCATTATTTACCTTTGGTGGAGTTTTCCTACAATAATAGTTTCCATTCAAGTATTAATATGGCACCATATAAATCATTGTATGGAAAAAGATGTCATACACCAACATGTTGGGATGATGTTGGTGAAAGGAAGCTTGTGGGCCCATAGATTGTGGATGAAACAACAGCAAAGTTAAAGACTATTCAAACCCATACCAAAGTATCTAAAAGTAGGAAAAAGAGATATGATGATAATTGAATTAAGGATTTGGAATTTCAAGTGGGATATCATGTTTTTTTAAAAGAATCTCCATGGAAGGGTGTTATAAGATTTGACAAGAAAGGTAAATTGAGCCCCAGGTACATTGGTCCTTTTAAAATTTTGGAGAGAATTGGAGCTATGTCTTATCATTTGGAAATGCTGCCTAGACTTTCTAAAGTACACAATGTGTTGCATGTCTCATTGTTGAGAAAGTATATTCTAGACCCAACACATGTCCTTACTTATGAATGTACATAATTGAAACCTGAATTATCTTATTATGAAGAGCCTATAAGGATTCTAAACACTAAGGAACAAGTTTTGAGGAATCAGATGACAAAATTGGTAAAGGTGCTTTGTGAAAATTATAAATTTGAAGAAACAACAAGGGAGCTTGAAGATATTGTGATGAAGAACTACCCAAACATTTTTATGAGGCAGCATTCTAGAAATTTTGAGGATGGAATTTTTGTAAGGGGGGGAGAATGTAACACCCCAAGGATTTATAAATAAATTGAATATTGAATGCATGAAACACTGAGTCTCTATATAACACCCCTTTTTTATAACCTATCTAGTAAACATAATATTTCCACATCAGTGTTTTGTATTTTGAAAATTTGAAATACACAGTTGCCTTCAGTAAGATATTTAGAGTCTGATAAGACAAACTTAATTTTTGATGAATAGTAACATACCCTTATGAATAGTTATATGAATATTAATATGACCCTTATGAATAATAAATCATATTATTATTTTACTATATTACTTTTATAAGATAATGTGATTTTGATTAATTTTTCAATGTGTTATAAAATGATTTATATTTTTAAATTTGTTATTTTTCAAATAAATTATGATTTTAATTAAAAATTAAATTAATCATATTTAGAAAACCTTTTTAAAAAAATGGATTTCATTTTTTAATTTTACACATCCAAAAATGGTTAGGGTGTTTTTTTGGGATTTTTTGAAATACTCAAATTTTTGATGAATAGTAAAATACGGTAATTTACTATATATATACATTATCAGTTAAATTCACTATTCCAAGAATCATGGATGATGTAAGAACACTTGGTTCAAAATCAAAAGAACTTATTACTATTATGGGTCACATGGATCAACCCCATTGGTTTTCTTGATGTAAATAATAAAATAACGAATAATATATTCCAAAATCACCCCTCTCCTCCACTATAAAAACCACCCATCACTCCCTCTTCTATTCAATCATATCAAGCATTTTTCCTTGTCTAAATTATGATAAAATATCCTCAAAATATCCTACCCACATCATTCATCCCTTGGTATCCTCTAAATTCCAAGCCCTCTCCCCTAAAGAGGCTCTCAACGAAGATAAATTCAAGAGGTAAATTCCTCTTTTCATTTCTTTTATTTTCATTCAAGTTCCTTTCTTTCTTTTTATTTCATCACCTCCATTACTCAAACTGTTATGAAAAATATAGTACCATAAATTTTATATAATTTGTCTTATGATAATGTAATAATTCATAATCATCTCTCATTTCCCTCCTTTTATACTAGAAATGAAAATACCATTCGAGAAGTGTTAATTTATCACATTCAAGGATGATGAGTTTTCAACTTCTATTATAGTCTTAAATTATGGTCATGAAACCATTTTTATGGTTGAAACATATCATAATATATGTTATATATCCTATTTAATGTTATGTAATAATTTTTTACACATATTATTAATTGATATAACAGAATGAGTTTGTGGTGATCGAAAAACTACGAAATTAATCCAAGCATTTATCATTAAAATTTCATCTACTGATTCATCCTCACCCAAAGTAACCAAATGACTAATAAGATAATTTAAAATTATTTTATCATATTAATAACATATAACATAAATTCTTTAATTAAATTATCATTATACATTAACTTCTATACAAACGAACTGATCATGAAAACTAATGAAACGAGCACTCACAAAATATGATATCTCATAACCCATAAAAACGACCATAAATGAACTTAATAAAATTATAATAAATAAAATACATGTATAATAGGTTATGAATTAATTTATTAATATATCTAATTTCATATTCCTGTACCTTAAGTTTAGGATTGGAACATATCTGGAAATAAGGTAAGGGTTTTTTACCCGAACCTCAATTTTCTTTCAGGTTACTCTTTTTCTCTCTTAAACCCAATTAAATTCTTATTTATTCTTATTTACTCATAATAAATTATTTTTTAATGTTCTATATATGTATACAAACCATAATAATTCTTTATATTATGGGGATTCACTTGTTTTAAAAGGATCATTCAAAAATCTTTCCCGATAAACCAGCTCATTTCAATGGAATTTCTCAAATTCTTACCTATTTTTAGGGGAACACGTAATATATTTTTAGAAATATTTATTTTTATAAATTTTATGTTTTTATTCTGAAAAACTACATTAATTAACGCCTGATTTTATGCAAATATTTTTCCAAAATAACTATTCTTTTCAAAGTAAAAGAGTATTTATTTCAAGAATTACTCGATGATTTTATAAGATTATTGTCGCCTATTTCAACACCCTTGTGGGTTATTATGGGATTAATCTTTTATTATATTATATACCATATTTTATTTAATGGTTTATGATTAGTTTGAAATTGGATGTGCTATCTTGATATTACTCACCATATTACATCGAATAGTTAGTTTTTATGTTTAATGACTGGGGAAAACTATTTACATTTCATTTGTTAGTTTTAATATGAATGTATATGTTGTTTATGTTTATACCTGTTCATATGAGGATTGTATTGGAATTATTATGTGACTGTTGGGGACCTCTATAGCCCCTTTATGCATCAGTAAGTCTCATGATACAAACTAGTGTCTTGGCATGAGGCCTTGACAGAAAAGTTATTATGGTCTTGGCACGAGGCCTTGATAGTGTGATTATGATGTCTGATATTATGCATTCCCTCAATATGAAAATATAGATTGATATTCCATTTGATTATTTTACTAGTATAATATCCATGTTTATGTTTTATGGAATCATTTAATCAGTTTTTATTCCTACCATATTATGCTCCAATATATTTTTAAAGGTACATATTTTTAATTATTCATCATGCCTAGTTTTATGTTTATAATTTCTTCCACTGTATTATTTCTCCTTACTGAGCATCTAAGCTCACCCCTTTCACATGTTTTATTTTCCCCAGTTTGTGAAGAAGTATATTATGAATTACTTGTAAGAATAATCTAGGAGATTATGTGTTATTAAAAAGAATTTTATATATTATTTTTCATTTCAAGTTGTAATGTTGAACTTATGTATATATATAGTTTCCCAAAACTACTGAACTATTCATTCCTTCAAGATACATATTTCTTGTAATCATGAAAATGTAATAAAATAAGGCACCAAATCTATGCAACTGGGGTTAGGTCTTTACATCGAACGTGTCATGTTTTGTGTAGACCATCGAGGCTTTGATGGGGTTCTAGGTGGACTAGGACCAAGTGGTTATTAGGGGGATCAGAGAGACGTGTTGTGCTCCTAAAACTTTAGGAAACTATCCTACACCTACCCTTCTAGTAGGGTTTTCTACGGATGAACTTCAGAAACTCGTATATTCACATTGCAGACTCTTTCTTTTGGTCGGATTTCATTCTGACCCTATTTACTTTCCATTTTTCCTACTTTCATACTTTTTGGTTGGTATCTTAGTGTATTCATTCATTGTTTACTTAGTGTTTTTACATTTTAGAATTTCGGGCTTAGAGATGTGTGTGTGTGTGTATACGTGCTTACTAAAATGCCTCACATATGTGATAAATGCCTACTCGGTGCTAGTCACCATCCCCTAGCCTATCAAAGGTGGTATTGGGGAAGTCACGACATGGGCCCCTCTAGGATAGGTCATGACAATCTTGGTTAATTTAAGATGAACATTATTAGAAAAAGTACAACATAAATCTATATGCATTAGATATTTCATCAAAACAGACAATCATGTGAGTTCAAGCCATTTAACTTTAAACAAGTCATTGAAATGTTATTCTTGTTGGTTGATAAATAACCCTATGGAATCTTTACATCATTTGGGATGTTATAAAACCAATATCTCTCTTTCTTAGAAAGAGTGTAAGCAGGTGGAGGAAGAAAGGTATATCTTTCACCCATCACTGGTGCCAAATCTTCTCATATCACTAAGTCAATCATATCCAACCTAGTCTTAATGTCACCCTTTGTTTTTATGGGTGCATTTAGTAACATGCCTATGACACTATCAAATACATTTTTTCCACATTCATGACATCAAGAAAATATCTAGAATTCAAAAAAATCCATCATAGTAATTCAAAAAACTGATCTTTTTTCCAATTGGTTTTTGTAAGGTTTTTCAAAACAGGTTTACCAAAACTGGTGGTCATATCCTTTACTTTCCCAAATATTTGATCACCTATTAGTGAAGACAGTTTTGTATCATCTTCTAAATTCCCATCGAATATTGTTATATGAGATTGGTATTTATATCATTAGTGTAGAAACTTGCGATGTCCTAGAAACATAGTCTTCAGTGATTTTTTTAAATCTAACCAAGTGTTTAACCATTTCACAAATGGGGAACCCTTTATTTCTATTAATGTTATATCCTAAAAAAATTCCATAAGTTATAAATTCATTTATCGTCCCATAAAAAATTAATCCCAATGTTTAATATTCATTTATGTAATCATCATACAACATAACACCTAAATCCCACATTAATTTTAAATCTTTAATCAATGGAGCTAAATAAACATAATGTCATTACCCAGTTGTTTTGGTTCTGTTGAAGTTTCTCATCCCAATTTCTTGTATCTATGTTCTATATCAATTTCTTTTTACTCTCTAAACTTATATATAGGATCCTAAACCTTTAAATGATTGAAAAGTACCATAAAAATTTTGAAGTACTTGATTCATATTTCTTGTATTAATACACACCATAATTTAGTCGTTTAAAAGTGATTCATGGCCCTTGTGAAATAATATATATTCATTTGTACATGCATGTATTATTTCAGAGATCATACACATAAAACATATAATTCATTTTATATTATATGTTTGGGAAGTAATCCCATTATCATAATATATTATATCATTAAAGAAAGAAATGAGTTCTGTAAATTTGGTGTCAATCCATCTATTTCTAGGTTTTACATTATATAGCTTTAGTATGGATGATAATATTGTATATTTGGTACAAACAGTATATAGTGCCTTCATTGTACAACTATTTAACTTATAAAATATTTTTTTACAATAAAAAATTTCATCATAAACTATAATTATCATATCCTATATATGATCTTCATCATCGTTTACAACTGTAATCATATCCTAGATACGGTCTTCATCGTTGTTTATGCTTGTAATCATACCAGATGATCCATAAAATCAAGTGTTATCCCAATCACAAGATACATTCATATTTTACCTATGTTTAGTCCAAAATTTAAAACTTTGATCTATCACTTGAGAGATAAAGTGTTATTCCAACTCCTCTGGACAAATTTACCAAGAATAAGAACAATATTGACACCAAAAAAGGATTTTAGAAGGGTCATGTGCATGATATCTTGAAAACTTTATAAACTCTTTCACCCCATCCTCATAATTTCTTCTCATAAGTTAGAACCCTTTCATTTTCGATTCATAGTTATCCTATTTGATTTAGTAATATTCATATTTAATAACTAAATAAATACTCAAAAAATATGAGCTTAGAACTCCAAATGATATTCTTTATATATACACACATATAGTCACCATATTTCATATAAATTTTCATTACAACAACAAATTTTTAGAGCATATAAAGACAAATAATTATATGAATTTAAAGTATTCTAACAATTATTTTTTATTATAAGAAGCTACATATCATAAATTATTCTTTTTTTGGAGTGGATTCATAAAGGGAGATAATTCACTCCCTACCACTATTAAGGTTGACAAGAAACCTATGGATTTCAACAACTGGATAAGTATTATGGTATATATAATTTTATTTCATTATCAAAACATATATCAAAACAAATTAATTATTGATATACATATTATATTCAACCCAATTCTTGGAGGATGGTGGAAAAATATATGAAATCACATCATGTCATAAATAAGGGGTTTGTCTATGTCACAAAAAAGAGATGATTCAATTCTTGACAAGTCAAGTGAAATTATTACAGTCTAAAGGTAGAAAAAATTATATAACTTTTTTAGATTTGGGAAAATATATGAGAATATTGATGGAGGAAGATATGGATTCAAAGTATACCACTGTATGAATGAATGTAAAAGTAAACAAACAATGTGATACAATTGAATAACTTTTTCAAGAGATGAATTTAGGAATGGAAATGGAAAACCCCATGGATCCTCAATTTTTATCTTAAAGGGAAGTGTAAAGAATAGATAAAGGTTATACAAAATTAAAAGGCTTCTTGACTAGAGAATTGAGATGGTCAACCAAAGGAGAGGGATTCAAGGATTAACAATATTGAGGGATAGATTCATATTTTATAGTAGAATATAAATTCTAAATATTCTCACATGGAGACATCATTATGTAGTAAGAATTAAAAAAATATTGACTCAAGGAAAATAAATATTATTCATGCTAAAACAAATAGAAATTTCTCTCAGAGAAAGGTGGAATTACAATGATATTTTTTATAAGATTAGAAAACAATATGAGTGTGTGTATGAAAACTAGAAAGATCAACAGTAGAGGAAGATTTAAAGAAACCACATTTATGCAGAATAAAATATTTTAAAAGGTATTATTTCATCAGTAGGTGATATATTCAAAAAATCCATGATCATATGTCAAGATACTATAGAAATAAAAGGAACATAGGGGAGTTGGTTAAGCAGTAAAAAGTTTTTTATCCTTATTTAAGAAAGAAGTTAACAAGTAAATATAATATGTATAGGAATATCAATATGTATCTAAAGTGCACTAGCCAAAACATGATTACTAATATAGAACCCAACCACACTACTTATACATAATTTTTACAAGGCACCACATTTCCCACAACCCACTAATAATATTCTCTCATGGGCTCATCCCTAGGGTGAAAGATCAAATGAGATTCCTTAAAAATGATTTTATAATATGGTACCATTGGTATTGAGGTTCAATTTTTTCAAAATGATTGACTTTGGCTACAGAAAACCTTTGATCCCATGTGAGATTGAGTGAAATGTGAGGAAGATGTGATACAAGGGTTCTTTTATAAATAAGGAAAGGGTTTTATCATCTATTTTTGAAAATCACTCATAAAAGTGTATTTTATCATCATTAGAAATATAAGCACTGATAAATACTACTTTTATCCATGCTCTTTTAGAATTGATAAAAATTATGATTTATTACCGCTTAACTACTTTTATTTTTGTATTCTTAGTGGTGATAAATAATAACATTAATTAGTGCTAAAAAAGTTATGAAAAAAGTAGTATTTGTCAGCGTTGATGTTTTCGCGCAGATAAAAATGTAATAATAATAATAATAATGAATAAATAAATAATATTAAATATATAAATAATAAAATTATTAAAAATGAAATATACTGACTATTTAAATTAAAAAATATTAAAAACTGTTATTAAAAAGAATTAATGATATAAACAACAAACATATTGAAAATAGTAAAAATTAATAAAGAAACATGTATAAATAAGTGTTAAAAAAAGAATAAATTCAAAAAAAATATTAAAAAATAATCAATATTAAAAATTAATAAATAATATCGAATTAATGAATATTAAAAATGAAAAAATAAACTTGAATAAATTACAAAAATAATAAAAAAAGTTAATTCATAACATTAATTACATAAAATACAAACACATAAAAATGAATAAAGTGAATAAATAAATAATATTAATTATGCAAATAAAAAAATTACTAAAAATGAATAATATGAACTATTTAGATTAAAAAGTACCAAAAATGTATTTAAATAAATTAAATATATAAATTTAAAACACATTAAAAATGTTAAAACTTAATAAACAAAAATGAAAAAAATGAAATTCATATAAATTACAAATATATTGAAAATATCAAAACATAGTAAATAAATATTTAAAAATAAATAATAAAAAATTATTAAATTCCAAAAACTAAAGCAATTTATAAATATTAAAAATAAATAAATAATATTAAGTGAAATAATATTAAAAATGAATAATTAAAAGTTAATAGGTAACAAAACTATTTACAAAAAAAAAGAATAAAAATGAATAAATAGATAGTATTAATTATAGAAATAAAAAAAATATTTAAAATAAATTATATTGACTATAAAAAAAATATAAAAAATTAAAATTCACTTATAAGAATCAATTATAAAATTTTAAAAAATATTAAAAATACTAAAACTTAGTAAACATAAATGAATAAATATTACTCATATAAATTACAAACATATTGAAAATATTAAAATTAGTACAAAATATGTATAAATTTTAAAAAATTAATAAATCTGAAATATTATTGAAAATTAATAAATATTAGAAAATTAAAATTAAAAATATTAAATGAAATAGTATTAAAAATTAATAAATAAAATTAAATAGATAAAAAAATATTTTTTAAAAATTTAATTCATAACATAAATTACAAGAATTGAGAACACATAAAATGAATAAAAATGAATAAAATTGAATAAATAAATAATAATATTATTGTTAATTATTGATTTATGCATTGTATCGACTTTGTAAAAAATATAATTAATTATTAGTCATTTTAATTTTTAATAATAATTAAAACAATATTATTTAAATAAACATATTTTTTTAAGATGTATAAATAAATGTCAAAGTTTAATATATTACAAAAATATTAAATGAATATATATTAAAAATGAATCAATATTAAAATGAATAAATTACAGAAAATACTAAAAATGAAGAAATATTAAAAATGAAAAAATAATATTAAATCAATAAAGACACACACACACACACACACATAGTCATAGACATACATGTACCTATACATACACATGCATATGCACAAATATACATACACGTACACATATACATACAAACACACATAAACACACACACACACACACACACACATACACATACACATACACATACACATACATATACATATACATATACATACCCATACATGTATGTATAATCATACACTGAATGAATGAAAATTAAATATTTCATTTCAGAAAAAACACTTGCATGGGTCAAGTGAGAACTCAAACATTGAACAACCATACAGAGGAAGTTAGACTTCATAAGAAATCATTTTCGTGTTCTAGAATAATTTTATCAAATTAGTATCATGTACTTTATGTAATAGTCATTAAAAAGGAAAATATTTCATCTCTGGTTCATCTTTAACAATTTCCTCAAAGAACATTTCCATTCTGTCTCAAGCCTTAAGGTACTCTTCCATGCTAATATTTTTTTCATTGAAGCCATGAAGAAGGATTCTATCTTTTTCATTGATCCAGGTAAATTTCTCTTCATTGATATAAAACTGAATCATTCTTTCATACATTTTATTAATTTTATCCACTATTACATTAAATTTCATAACCTATACCTCTATCTTTTCTTTCGAATGTACAAGTATCTCTAATTCATATGTAAGCACTCGAGTCACTTCCTTTACAGTATCACCTCCTTTTCCATCATGGATTTGGGATTTACCAATAGAGTAACATGATCCACCAAGGAATATGACATTGGTTCCATTAATTTCTAGTGTTTTTGTGTTCTGGGTTACCTTCCCTCGCTATACTCACTGGAACCCCATAAACCTATTTTTTTGGGGGCTTGGAAAATTTTAGAGGGTTATTTTTACCATTGAATCCACAAAATATGATCTCATTTTATTTATTTCCATGGATAACCACCACAAAAACATGATAGCATCTAGATGAACTCATATTAAAAGTTCTAATAATGTTAGAATATGAAGAGAACACGTTCATAATTGATGAATGAATGTTTTCTTTGTTGTCAGTATATCATAAATTCAATATTTATAGAAGACACAAGGAATCCACTATTGTGTTCCAGATCTATGGAGAGTAGTCCATGGAATCTATCAAACCATTCAATTTAAATAATTCAATTTAAACATTCACTTCACGTGAGTATACCCACTCACATAAATATGCACAAACCATGAGTATACCAACTCATGCTGACCATTTATCAACTACAAATTATATGGTCCTACCCTCCCATATAATCCATTTAACATGCCATTAATCATTTATATAGTTATATAACCCCATATTATCAATTTAACAATCCCATTTAAATTAAAAAACCATAGATAACAAGATATCACTATGAAAGGAGGTAGTACATCTCCTAAGAAGATAATTCAAACCGTTCACGCATTAATAGGCTTCCTCTATCTAGGTAAGCACATGCACACACCCATTGGGTTGTTTAAACAAGTATAAACAAGGCTATTCCTAAAGGCACACCCCATGGGTGACCTTGAATAGTGGAATGGGTGCCAACGCACCTAAACAGAACCTACGAGAATCCTCACTAGGTCCGACTAAAGCTACTACATGCAACTCACTAAAAACTGAGGCCTCACAAGAAAGTCCAAGGAATGGGAAAAAGGGAGAATGCCCGAAAATCACCTGAAAATATGAAAGAAAGTATAGACCACCTACCTCAGCTTGGTAGTAAAGATTCCATCCAGTATCAAGTCCTGTTTTTTCTAGTTTAAGAGAAATATGAGGAACAGATGAAGAACATGATATTAGGGCATATGATCCTAGATCCAAACAGCACAATCATTGTTCTGAAGAATCAAGAATTACTAAAAAGGAATTTATTACTTACCAATGTGGTTCCAACGAGACAAAAAATGCTCGAATCAGAGTTTGGATGGATTATAGATATGAAAAACTATATTAGAGGGGTTTAGGCTTCAAAAACGATAGAAAATCTTATTTCCATAAAAAATAAGAGGTTATTGCCTCTATTTTTAAAACACCCAATGGGCAAGTACACAATTTGTACCTCCAGTACACGATGTGTACCTCATAATTTTCTCTTTTGGATGAAAAAATAATACACATTGTGAACTGCCACTACACGTTGTGAACTGAAATTAGATGATGTGTACCAAGCCTACAGCCATTCTTCAGCCTATTTTCACCTTCTTTCCCCGAAACAACCATATTGGCACACGACCCGGCTTAGGGTCCAAGAAAAAAAATAAAGAAAATGCATTTAACCTAAAATTAAAGATAAGTATATCAAGAAAAGCATGTGATCTTACAATTTTCCCCCTTATATCAATATGTACCTGAATTTCTCTCTGAAGGGTGGTTAAGGTTCATCTGAGAAAAACTCTGACCACTGAGAAAAAATGTCTGGCTCCCTCCCCCAAGTATCATCCTGTAAATAGTTGTTCTTCCATAGCACCCATATTAGAGGAACTGATAGGCCTCTGAGAACCTTTGTGTTTCTATCAATTATAAAAATCAGATGCTCCTCAAAGGATGCATCAACCTAAAGCTATGACTCATAGGGATGAAAAACATGAGATGGGTCTGAGTGATAGCGGTGCAACTGAGATACGTGGAAGAAATCATGAATTGATTGGTACCTATAAGGTAACTGTAACTGATAGGCAACTGACCCTACTCTATCTAGAATCTTGAATGGCTAGGGGAATGTGTCTCTCCTAAGAGCCCCCAAAATCTGGTATGCATGCCCATGACATGTCCTCTAGAACTTGTATCGTACACTCTGAATGGCCAGAGGGTGGTATGTTGTGCTCAGAAGCACCTATGTACCCAGCATCCTTTGAAAACTCTTCTAAAAATGATACATAAAGTAGGAGTACCTATTCGAAATGATAGTGTTGGGACCCTATGAAATAGTCATGTCGTGTCTTCAAACACCTAATTCCCTATCATCACTTTTCTAGCATATGACACTTAGGCTATTAAAAACTAATCCAACAATTGTTTTCCCAACTGAAACACTGAGACAGAGATTTCTTGAGCCCGTTCAACTAGATACATGATCACATTATCATCTCATCAAGAATCCGGCCAAAGGTTATCCCCACATTAGGCTTTAACATTATAAATGGTCCAATTCCAATCCATGACACTTCAACCATTGGAATTTTCCACCAAAGCACACTCTAAGAGTTTAAACCATGTTGATCCATCTTTTCATGAAAAAGGACTTATTGTCACATGCCACACTTGCCTCCTCTAGATGATGTTACAAAAAATAGACTCTTATGGACCGTAACAACAAGAAAGAATAAAATAATTCATTCCACTCTGGCCAACTATATTAAAAAAACCGGCTTAGTTGACTGACATATTTCAAAAAAACTAAAATTCTTCCTTCATAGGTTTTCTACATTTATAATGAACACATCCACTGAAGTTCATACCTATCTTCCAGTTTCGCTCACTTATCAAAACATCTCATGGTTATTTTGAACCATAATGCCTCATCGCTAACAAAGGTGTAACCCAAATCTAGATCACTAAAACCGTTGCCCATTTAAACATTACCTTTGAGCCCATTAACCGAACTGGGGTGACCTCGGATTGAAATAACTGGAGTTCAAATAATCAAAAAAGGTATTACATACCCCATATTTAAAAAATATACATTTTTATAGAACCAAAATGTCTATATCATAAAATGGACTGAGCCTAGAGCAGCATCCGTCCGACTATCACATCTGAAGGAAATTACTGGTGTATAAGAGTCTATCCAAGGAATTTATAAACATGAATCTAGGTATCAATCCTAACTAACCAATCCTTATAAGAAACACGCATCTAGTGTACAACATGGATATAGACCACTTATCAATCCCAAAAGATTTAAAACTTCAGCACGGTGTAAGACTGACGCTCTCTTAGTGCATCTAGGATGACATCAAGACAGGGGACATGCTCGACTCATTCAGAAGATTAAACTAAGAGTAAACCAAGGAAACTGAAAGAGAAACTTTCGAACCACCACTGGTCGACCACTTAAAAGAATATCGGCTTCACCCGTCCAAAACATATCCATTTACAGATCACAAGACATTACCACCTGAATAGTCTTGTGATATCTCGAGATTAACCATTGAAGTCCCTCCAAGTTCAATAGTTTTTCCAAAAGTTGCAGACACAACCAACCATACCAACATCGTGATGCCGAGTAATCACTGAAATTTTCAAAAACCAACCACCCCAAGGGCTCGTAATCAAAACATGCCATTTCTGAATGATCCTCCTTGGTTGTGCTCCTTCTACTTAGAAGGATACATTTACCAATACCGACGTGATACTCCCCAACATTGGAGTGTCTTAGTCATCAAAATAATGGATCGAATGACCACTCAAGAGTACGCTAGGTCATATCAATCTTAAAGAAACATGTGATTCTCCTTTGAGCCACGATCAACACATCAAGAATCTGGAAAGAAAGATACAATCAAACTGATCGGCGTGTCAAAACACACAAATCCTATATAGTACTCCCAAACAGTGGTATGAACTTGTTTATTTACTGCCCAATTCACTCTAATTCAGAGTTAACCCAACGATTCACTCATCATCATAAGGGTCGAATATTTTTACCATACTCAACCGGTTCATTACAACATTTAACACTCAATAGGCACCATGTATACTAACACATACTACCCTGAGTTCATAAGAGAAATCGACACATCCTGAATCCTATCCATAGGTTGTATTCCCCATGAAATAAAGTATCAGATTGATCATGCAGAAAAAATCTCAAAATCACATCATCCCATAAAACCATTAACTCGGATGGAAATGTACTGAGTCATCTATCACTCAAGAAAAGAGAGGTTTACACGACCTCCTAACCAGATGAACATTCCCTAGGCATGTCTAACCTGCTGAAACAAGAATTTCTGAATGGTCATTACCATAATAAGGGTCAAATAAATAATTACCACACATCCGAATAAGAGTGTCATTTAAAATTTTAGGGTCCTACTCGGGACAAACAACTCTTGAACGACACCATATGTCTGAAACAGTTCACAAACCTTATGTAAGGTTTTATTGTACCAAGGTATCTACCTACCTTAGGATATCCCCTTAAAAAAGCAGGAGTGTCGACCTTATCACTAGGTCATTCCAATGAAAATTCACTAGGCTCAAAATCCTACCACAAAAGTCATTTCTAAAAAGGTAAAAGGCAACAGAAAATTCTCACACTTCTGTTCCAAGGAAACTCAAAGAAATTCCAAAACTACCCTTAAATGAGGGTTTAAAAAAAGGACACCACTACTATTTCAATTTTCAAGTCATCCCATTTTTTGACACTCAATCTTTTAGCATCTAAAAGATTTAAAAACTATGTCATCAAGTAACAACTATAACAGAAGCACTTGGTAAAAGACAAATCAAACAGAAAAGTCTCACCAAAATTCCTTTTTAAACATTAAACACTTATTGAAATCCCATCATAATAGGAAAATTTAGCATAAAAATAATTTTAAAAAACCAATAGACCTATAAGGGTCCCATTAAAACAACCTAGGATCTTCAAAAATCAACCTAATAGTAGTTGTTTAATGATAGAAAGCATGAACACTCATAACAGTTCAACTCATAAATACATGACCCAACTGAAATACTTGGTCCAGTTGATCATTTTGAAAATCAACCAATTGATTTTAGTTCAAAATTAATGGATTTCACATTTATAACAATCTCAATATATACCACATGGTCGTATACATTATGGTTCAATATTATGGGTGACCATATACTAATCTGTAAGGTGCTCATATACTTTATAGGTTGGCATTTGGCTCCCATTTAATGAAAAACTAATCACTTTAAAATATGAACCTTAAAAAAATTTACATTTTAACAGGGTTCATTGTAAATATAATCATTCTCATAGCTCAAAAGTGTAGGATGGGTCAAAACCCTCCAAAAACCAAGTCAACCCATAACCTACTCCTAAATCTAGGACTGTGTAACAAACAACCACCACAAACCTCTAGAAAATATCCCTCTTTCCCACTCAAAATCTGAGTCTAGTTGAAGTTTATATTCATCATTTCAAGTTTCAATTTCATTTTCACTTTTCAATTATTCAGAAAATTCAATCAAGGGTTTACCAATCCTGAATCCATGAGGTCCCATAACACCTATTTAATCCAAAACATGGCTCCCATTCAAACCATACATATAAAAAGTTCATTTAGAATTAAATTACATTGGTGCATCATTTCCGAATTCATAAGGGCCCATACTTCTTATAAATTGAAATATGGCATCTCTCCACTATCCAATTCAACAAAACTAACACAACGGCCAGCACAACTATCACATCAACTATCACAACAACATACAATATCTAATGCATCCTAGATGGCATGGCAGAATGCATGCCATGTGATTCTAACAGGTGTCTATATGATGTAAGAGATGGAATACCCTAATCTCATTGGGTTGAAATGGAAATATAACCCATAACTACATCAATACTAACGGGATAAATCAAGTGTGTTTCCCAATGGTCAAATTATAGATACTTTAATCATAAAAATCCAGAAAAACAGAAATCCATTCGAGGAAATTTGGATTTTCCCTATACGTGGGGTTGCTACTCTAGGGTACGATTTATTACCAAAATCCATTTACTTTAAATCCTTGTCTATTATCACCAAATATTAATGAAAACTAGGGAAAACTCTTATGATACCACTTTGAAATGTCCTGGACTCAGATGTCGCCCAAACGGTGCTTCGAACCCGATTGAACACAAGGCCTCAAGCGAATCTCCTCAAATACCAGAGACTTCTGACTAGCAGTGAGGGCCTAGGTGAGTCTGTGGGGAGACTATTCCCTCATTACCAGATTATCACAGCAGAAGACAAACATAAAAAATAACAGAAGTGAAATAAATATCAGTCAAATGAAAGTGAGATAAGACATGAATACTTATCAATAAACAAAAGTTTCTCATATAAAAAAAGATTTAGATGATACGAGTATCTAGAAATAATCCAAAATAGTACATGGAAATACAATACAATACAAGTTTAAAAAAATACCAAAAAGGTATCCCAGCATCGCAAGCCTCAACTTGGTCTTATGCTCCCCTACTCCAAATCCAAAATCAACAAAATTTACCAGGGTGTTTTCCCCTATTATCACATGAAACCATGTAATCTGTTTGGGTCCCTAAAGAGTCCTAAATAGGTTGTGAGATAAACATCCCAGTAGGAAACTACCTATGTCTATATAATTCTAACAACAATATACAATGTTCTATCAAGTGTAAACAAATAAGTAAAGTAAGTACGTATTCCCATGGAATAAGTCTACTACGAAGTAAAACTAAACATCCCCTCAAGGCTACCGGCAATAAGGTCAGATCCTAACAAGGTAGCTATACAAAAGTAAACAAGTCGCACGACCACACCATATATCCAATAATACCAAGAAATCCACAACCATGTAGAATAAATAAGTCAATAAATCTCACAGTCTCTCCATATAGTTAAAAGTATAATCCCACGGCCATGCCGTATAGTGAAAAGTAGAATCCCACAACCACACGTAATAGTGAAAATTAGAATCCCATGACCACACCGTATATTGAAAGGTAGAATCCAACAGCCATTTTGTATAGTGAAAGGTAGACCCCAAGGGCTGGATCTAAGGTTTCACATACCAGGGAATCCATGTAATGATTCCTGACCATGATGGGATATATCCAAGGATCTCTTATAAGGAATCCACGTTGATTCCCATGGGATTCCTAGTGGAAACTCATTCTTGGCATTGGTTGGTGTCCTAAGAGCTTGGCAATGGCATGTCCTTCATGAGCCTAAGAATGTTGGATCCATAGGGTAGCAAGGCCTGAGGCATCCCATGGAATCAAGACCCAAGGGTTAAAGTCAACCCAACGTGTCCACTACCACATTCCATATCCATGGAGATCAATCCATGACATCTATAAAACCATTCAATTTAAAGCATTCAATTTAAAAATTCATTCCGAGTGAGTATACCAACTCACATAAACTTGCACAAGCTATAATTATACCCACTCATTATAACCATTTATCAAATACAAACCATATGGACCTACCCTACCATATAATCCATTTAACATTTCCTCTATCTAGGAAAGCACAAGCACACACACCTTGGGTGGTTTAAAAAGGTATAAACAAGGAATTTATTGAAGTCGCACCCCATGGGTGACCTTGAATCAAGCACCGGGTGCTAACACACCAAAATGGAACCTACGAGAATCCTCACTAGATCTGACTACAGCTACTACATGAAACTCTCTAAAAAATGAGGCCTTTACAGAAGGTCCAATGGATGCAAAAAAGGGAAAATGCCTAAAAAGCACCCTAAAATATGAAAGAAAGTATAGACCACCTACTTTAGCTCGGTAGTAGAGAGCTTGTCCAGTATCAAGTCCTGACTCATCCTGGTTTAGGAGAAATCTGAAGAACATACAAAGAATGGGATATTAGGGCATATGAGCTTAAATCCAAGTAGCACAATGATTTTTATGAAGAATCAAGAACGACTAAAAATGAATCGAGTACTTACTGATGTAGGTCCAACGAGACCAACCATGCTTGAATCGAATTCTGGATGACTTCTAGATCTGAAAACCCATATTAGAGGGGTTTAGGCTTCAAAAATGATAGAACAGATTTTTTCTATAAAAAATAAGAGGCTACTTCCTCTATTTTTAAAAAACTTGGAAGGCAATTACATGATGTGTACCTCTAGTATAGGATGTGTATTTCCTAATTTTATTTTTCTGAAGAAATATACATACATGTTGTGAACTACCACTACACGTTGTGAATTGGGAGTACACGATGTATACTTATAGTACACAACATGCACCTAGCCTGCAACTAGCCTCCAACCTCTTTTACCATTCTTTCCCAAAAACAACCCAACCATCCCATGGCCCGGCTTAGGGTTTGAGACAAAAAAAAGAAAGATAACACATTTAACCTGAAAGGAAAGATCTGTACCGTAATAAAAACCATGTATATTACACTTAGATTATTTAAAATTAGCCAATGCATATTCATGGGGAAAATCCAATTTTCCCACTATAAGAAAAATAGGTTGGTACTTTACCTGTCTTGAATTATCAGCAAAAATATTTACAACATCAATACCCTTCATCTAAATGTTTGATTTATTATTATCCACAACTTTAATTTATACACTTTTCAATCTAGAATATTTCTCTAAAAAACTTGATTTCTTTCTAGAATCATGGATACCATTATTTTGAATCAATGAATAAACCTCACCTTTCTTATATCATGAAGGTCCCACATCCACTGAAAGATCACTGGAGGTAACACAAACATGGATAGTCTAATCATGTTTTTTTCTAGAAATTATAGGTTCCTCTTGGAGTTAATAAGAGTTGCATTTGTTGTCAATATGGATTGAAGACCATAAGAGTTGCATTTGTTTTGAATGAGAATTCAATATGGGAATTAAAGGTATTGATGAATAATTTTGTGAATCCTTGATGAATTGTTGTTGATTCAAAGCATTGAATACTATAATTGATCAATTCTCCAAGAGGATACAATTATGACAATTGTAGAACTGGTCTTAAGTTACAAGACTTATATTAAGGAGATACATTGTTACAACAGTTGAAGAATACCATGCAATACTCAATTTCATGAGGATAAAGAATATCCATCCAATGAATCCTAATTGGATGAAGGGTGTGAATAAAATCAGACGATTTTTTGTGCTAATCCTCAAACAAGAAGACATGTGTTTTAAAGAGAACACATCACTCGTTACAACAATAAAGTCCATATATTATTCCTTAATTCATGATGAATTAAAAAATTATCCATGCATCATCGATTATTGGATCGAAACAACATATTTAATATTATTTGGAATTTATGATCCAAAAAGAAAGGAATGGATGATGCTTGAAGTTGACTAAGAAGAAAGGAGGCATGCTTGGGCTTTGAATGAGGAAGGATGCGTTGAAATTTTAAGGAGGAATTAATACTTGGTTTTTATACCAACTACTTAGTAGTTTCTTTTACCAAAAAATTAGTTCCAATCTTGAAGGCCAGCTGAAGCCCTCACCTAAGGCATATGCAGTAACCGAGGATCTACCGCGCCCAAGGGGAAGGCCTTGAAGCTAGCCCAAAAGAGGTGCATGAAAGTCATGTATAAGCCTGTAGGTTCCGCACGGTGGTGAAATCGTGTAGTGTGGGTGCTAGGAGCGCACCCGACGGAAGCATAGTGGGCTCTAAGAGTGCACCCATAGAACATGGTATGGGGAAGTACCGTGGAGGGAGAGGGGATAATTCTGAGCATCAGCTACCACTAATTGATATTTAAACCGCAAGAAAACCACAGGGTGTTTCGATGTGGGATGGGATTTAAAAATTCTGACGCAATCTCCATCATCCATCGGATTTTGTGTGATATCTCAACTGCACGCCGCATCCACGCCAGTCCTTCTAATTAGGGCTGTTCGTGGTAGATTTGAGTTGATCCAACAACTATGGCATCATCTTCACCCTCAGACCAAATGGAGAGCCACCCGATTCCAATTCTCACCATCACCACATCTGATCCACCATGATTGAGATCTCAGTCATCATTAAGGCTCAAATTTAGTACATGATGATCGTCTGGAAGAACCGAATACAATGACGCATTAAAAGCTTTGTGCATGCATTGATATGAAGAATTTGAAAATGGCCAAAGAAAACAGAGTTATGAGTCCATGTCAGAATGCTTGAATCCTTCAGGGAAATGATCTGCATGCTTTCTTAAATTCATTCATGTGAGGATCATGCTACAATGAATAAGTCAGTGGTTGAATATGAAACAACCAAGATTTAAGCATATCTTTTAACCCATGCATGAAGTTTTCAATATTAAAGATCTCAAACCTTTAAATATTTTAAACTATCATCATATCTCATGGGATTTGAACATGGGGAAACATTATTCCTCACCTATAAATATAGATCCCTTGACCAAGGCTCTATTATTGAAAACATTGAGAGAAATATCTCGTTTCTCCAAGAAACAGAGCACTACACAAAGGAGTTCTGTACAGCATTGCTATACGAGGATTGTTTATGTGCAACCGAGCTATGCGAAGTAAAGTCATGTATCACTTGCGTGAATGATTTCCGTACATACCTTGTGCAAATAGAAGAACCGCGAACCCCTAGGTTCTCTAAAGAACTTGCATCACCTATGAGAAGTTCCCACAAGCATGTCATAGGTTCTTTGAACCCTCGTTGGGTCTTTGTGAGTATTACCCCACGGATAAAACAACTGGTGCACTTGCACCCTTGTTTTTCTCTTGTGAAGACAGAACCTCATACCTCTCAGGTTCTATGAAGAAAACTCTCACGCATCCTAGGAATGAAAGAGGGAGAACTCGTGCCTCCTGTTTTGTACGAAGAATAAGAACCTGAGGCCTTGTGTTTTCACAAAAAGGAACACATGCATGAGGCCCAAGCTTTGATAATATCTTGAGATAGTGTGTGTGCATGTGAATAAAGGAGGAGAAACTATCCAAAGGAATACACCCATTCAGGTTTGAAGAAGAACACACATACAACTTAAATTCACCTGAACCATGTTCATAAGAAGAGGGAGAAAGAGAACAAGATAAATAATAGATAGTGATTTGTACCAAGATGGGAATACATGCACATACATAACACACATTAAAGTCAAATTAAAATAACAAGTCTGTGTGTGCTATGTACCAAAAGTAAAGAAGAAAAAGATAAAAAGAAATAGGAATTGTGTGGGCTTAAAGTGTTAAACCTATTGTGGTTTTCACATAAGAAAGCGGAGAATAATTGTGCATGCATGCATGCATTCACATGCACACATAAAGAAAGAATCAAAAGTGTGTGTGCATATTGAGAAAGAAGACAGTGCGTGAGCCTAAACCTAAACTGTTGATACAAATAAATTGGGAGTGTTTGGGTTTACAAGCTACCTATAATACATGCATACAATTATGCATAATCTCATGCACATGTGTTAATTAAGATGATACTAAGTGAGATGATCCTCAGTGTTTGAATAATCAAATAATTTTATATGATTATAGCCAAGAAAACAAATAGAAGACTTAGTGCATCCAGTTATTGCACTAAAGAAGAAGAAAATGAGATATACAAATACAAGAGGTATTGGATCCCATGCAATCCATGCCTGAAGTGAATGAGTACTAAGACTGAATCCAGACTGAATTAAATAAGCTCTTCTATATGAGTTTTTAGTAATTGAGAATCCAAGAAGAAAGAAAGTGTTGATATTGTGGAAGATCATTCTTTCATATAATATTCTTGAAGAATTAGTGTTCACCATTGGCACACATCTAAGTGATTCTAGGTCTTCACCAAAAGGAGAAATAATTTTTTGAGCATTGTTGAGCTGAGGACTGATCAATGAAAGTGATCAGAATTTCTGATCAAGGCCAATATACCTTACCAAAGGCTGTTGAATATTCTTGAAGAGATACACATGCAAGTGTGATTCAGAAAGCCTATGTGGGATGATCATAAGATCACCTACAGTGAATCTAAGAAGAACTTAAATAAGGAAGTTGGTCGTGTGAATTGAGATCTAGAGGAATCCTGTGAGATTCAGGGAGGAGGAGAAGTCTTCAGTGGGACTCTAAATTAGGCCAGTGGGACTCTGGTAACACTATGTGAAGTAGTATAAAGAACATCATGTGGGACTTAGGAGAGATATAGTGTGATTCTGTATCGACCATTGTAATTACTACCTGAATTATTGTGGAGAATCTGTGTTGGCACTACTGGAATATTTCCCTATACCCATGGTTTGAAACCATGGGTATAACCCATGAAACCGTGGGTATAGGATATACCCATGGTTTTATGAACCGTGGGCTCCCGAGGCATCGGGATTGCCCTATACCCACGGTTTTGTAGAAACCATGGGTATAGCCCACTGAAATTTCATATTACCCACGGTTCTAGAAAACCGTAGGTATAAGTCTATACCCACGGTTTACAGAACCGTGGGTATACATTTTTAAAGCACAAATTCTATACCCACGGTTAAGTAAAACATGGGAATAGATAGTTTTCTTCAAACACACATACACACGGTTCAAAGAACCGTAGGTATAGAGAAATTCGCAGTAGCATATACACCCACAGTTCTTTAAACTGTGGGTATAGATGGTTTTCCCAGAAACAGCAGTTTCCCACCTTGGGCACCCCCTGGACACTGCCTGGACATCCCCCTAGACACCCCCCTGGACACCCCTCCCCACTCCCCCTACAGCCCCTACCTTCCCCCTAGACAAACCCCCTTCCCCCTTTCACATCCCCACTCTCCCCCTGGACAGAAACCCGTTGCACCCCCCCCCCAGAAACAGCAGTTTCCCACCTTGGATGCCCCACACTCCCCATGCAGCCCCTCCCTCCCCCTGTATAGACCCCCCCAGCACACCCCATCCCCCTTTTCACACCTCCACTCTCCCCCTGGAATGAACCCCCTTTCACCCCCTAGCAGCTGCCCACCCTGGACACCCACCTTGGTCAGCCCCTGGACACCACCTGGACACCCCCCATCCCACTGATTCCCCTCCCTTCCCCCTGGATAGACCCCCCCGGCACACCCCCTCCCCCCGTGTACACCCCCACTCTCCCCTGGACAGAACCCCCTTGAACACCCCCCAAAAATAGTAGTTTCCCGCCTTGGACTCCCCCCACTAGACACGCACCCCTGGACACCCCCTGGACACCCCCACTGGACACCCACCCCTTGACACCCCCCTGGACCCCCCCCCCCCCACTGGACCCCCTGGACACCCCCCTGGACCCCCCCCCCCCCTCCCATCGACACCCCCTAGACACCCTCCCCCCATAAAAAACCCCTCCCCCTACAACCCCACACCCCCTTCCCCCTTCACCCCCACTACCCCCTGCCCCCTTCACCCCAAATTCTCCCCAACTTTCATTCCCCACTGCCCCCCCCTACCCACCTCCACCCCCACTTCCCACCTCCACCCCCACTGCCCACCTCCACCCCCACTGTCCCCACCCCCTCACCCCCAACCCCCAGCACCCAGCACCCAGCCCCCCTCCCCCCAGCCCCCACCCTCCCTACAACCATCCCCTACCCCTTATGAAACAATGAAAACTAGAATGAAAAAACAATGGTCCATCTCTATCATCTAGAATTGCAACATCAACTAGCTGCGTCATTAAACCCAGTTGTTTTCTTTCCCATCATCTTCATTGATTCTTGATACCAGCAATACAAAGGAATTGTGAATACTCACCTTTAATTTTTGAGTCCCTTTACACGATGAGCCAGGTATTTGTCTGGTGTGATCTCTACCTTATCTATCATGGGATTCTCAAAAGATTAAACCCCATGACTATCCTTGGAAGAAGTATTGTTACTAGTAGAGTTCTTGTAAGACAAGGTTGTATCATTCCCAATCCATTCTACATTAAGAGAAGGGGTTATGGAAATGGAATCTTTGTTGTGTCCACCCTTAACAAGAGTAGAGGTCTAAGTCTGCAAAGTAGGTGATCCAGGAACCAGGATTGCAGTGGTACTAGTTAGTGGTGTATTGGATCCTCCAAGTCCATCAGATCTCTTCAAGGTAGAAGAAATCACAGCATCCAAAATATGAACATTGAATAAGTCACAACTCACTGGTTTTCCAGTTGGACAGGCACTTTCCATATGAGAGGTACTTGCAGGAGTGTTTGATAAAGAGTGAACCAAGGCCAGATTAGAATTACCTCCCTGTGCAGAAAAACTTTCCATCATAGGTACTGATTTCACATTGCAAACAACAGCTACAGGAGGTTGAGATTCACCAACTATATTATTATAATCCTTAGCAGCCAATGCAATACCAGAAAGGGATTTTCCCAAATTAGGGGTAGAGGAGTGAGAAACTAAGTTGAAATGTTTTCTCTTGGATTTACCTCAAGTGGAATCCACTATCTTTGACTTACCTTTCCGGTTCTTTGAAGAAATCATTCATTGATATTGCCAGTAATTGGAATCCACCGCAGCCTACGCATCATATTCCATTTCATCTTTACTATGCTCTGATGCTTCTCCAAGCTGTTCATCAGAGATGACCCTTTATAGAGCATCTTTAAAAGCAATTACCTCACAGGATGGATGATACTCCTCTACTATATGATCCCATAAGATAGAATTTTTCACATTCTCTTGAATAGGAGGAATAGGGACACTAACCTCTCTACTAGTGTAAACTAATTCAAGAACAAGATCATCCAAAGGGGGGATTGTTGCAACCAAGGCTTGATTGGTTGGATTTTTGGAAAATATATTAGGTATGAATGTGGTATTTTTGATTAAAGAGGCATGGGATTTGTCAAGAATAATGGCATGAAGATCTATTTCATGAAGATGTGTTGAAGATGTGTTGAAGATGTGTTGAAGATGTGTTGAAGATGTTTTAAAGATGTGTTGAAAATATATATGTGAAGAGTTCATTCGATGTGTTAACATAAAGAAGAAGTCTTGGAAGAGGATCGAGGGTGAAGGTATGCATGGAAGAATTTCATAATGAAATGACATTCATGATTTGGAGATATTTATACGTGTTTGGAGCATGGATGAAATTTGATACAGGTTGGAAATTGGATGTGGATCATGTTCACTGGTTGAATTAAAGTGGTGGCTGATATATTAAAGCTGGAATTGATCTTAATATTTGAAATCTGGAACTGATTTAAAATACGTGAATGATTGAGTAATTTTTAACTAGTTTAGTAGGCTGAGGTTACACAACATTTCAATGGCCTGCATAAATATAGTTGCACAGGGAGTCAGAAGCTTCCATGAAGCTATTATAGAATGGGAACTATGGCTGTAGGTGTTGAAAAGTAGGCTAACTGGTAGTGTTCATGAGGAAAAACATGCATCATGTGAATGCAACTCTTTCATGGTTTATACGGTTGCATGAATCAAGTTTTCATGTCACATGCCAGCGATGTTAATGAAGATTTTTGGTAATATATATTCCATAGTATTCAGAGTATTAAATGTAGAATATAGTGTTGCGATATTCGAGATTTGATTTTAAGGAAAGTTTTTAATGAAGACTCAGTATACTGGGTTCTTAAATGAATATTTTTAAATAAATATTCAAATGTCAATATTCTTAAGGAGTTTGAAAGGATATTTTGAATGTGGATATTCACATATTTCAGTAGATCACATATTTGACCGCGATGAAGGTTTTCACGCCTATAAAACCAGAGTATGAAGAATAAAAAAAAGAAATAGTCTTTTATATGTGTTATGTGGAACTCTCTTTGGTGTCTCGGACAAGGGATTAATCACCTTGCTTCTGGGCGCGATATGTTTGAAAGTTGAAATTCTTACAAGGGGCATTTAGTTTTTTCCTGCAAAGATTGACAAGTCAATCCAGAGAACCCAATTATCATGAGGAATTTACCATTCCTTTTCCAGATGAGTGAAATTCCCAGGAAAAACAAAACTGTGTAGGGTGTCTCTAAGAATGAACTAAATCTTTATAGAAGAACTGGTGGAAAGATTCACCTTGTTCCTAACATTGTATCAGAGAATGAAGGAAGCTTCAGACAACCTTGGGTATTTCTTTTGGTGATATTGTTGTATTTTGGGTTGTGTAGAACTCCACTCAGGGTATCTAATAAGGGAATAACTACCTTGCCCCCGGTTATGATTTGCTAACAAGTCCTAAGCCTTTCCATGAATTCATTAAAGGTTTTACTGGGAATTTCAAACCAAACTATCTAGTGTATGATGGAGTATTTTTGGCACCAAGGAATTTCTATAGTTACATTGGGATGGAGTCTAATCATCAAATCCAATAATGTAAAGTAGCTCATGATCTGATATTACATTATCAAATTGATTATGAATGTGATTTTCTATTTATTAGTCCCAATTCATTATCATTTCACCACATTTTATACCCATAGCATTTTCAGAATCAATATATATTTCATAGTCTCCCATATTTGCTCATTATAAATTCCAATATCCTCGATCCTTATTCATGGGAATTCATAATTCATTCCTAGACCTTATCAATCCCTCCCTAATTATCCTTATTTCCTAGGCCTTCCCATGGTTCAGACATAGACTCTGATATAGGAATACTAGGATGGACTAAGGTGGATGGGATACGCCCACAGGAGGAAACAAGTGTTCGGGTATCAAGGAATCACCACTCAGGAACGATTTCCCCCACAAACAATTAATTAAAATAGTAGTAGAAAATAAATAAAATTTTGGCATGACCCATCTGTATATCGAACATCCGTGCCGAAGGAAAATAAAATAAACAGAAGCAACACAGTAAAAGCAAACAAAAATGAAACACACTATTAATCCCTCAACTACCTCAATCTCCCTCCCCTATAAATAAAACCACATAGCCGCCTCCAGTGCCCGTCTGGCCCCCTTCACAGAATATAAGTAACCTATGTCTGTAGAAAGCAGTAAAAGGCCCATGTGGCTAATGTGATAAAGAAAATAAAATAAAAACTCAACTACAACATACCTATCTCCTGTGATTAAACAAGTCACCGCCAAACATATAAGAACCACAATTCCTCATGGGTCCAATCATGTTCTTGAAAGAAAGTGCGAAACAAATCCAAGTTGAAAAATGATATTTTCAAATAGTAGATTCCTATTAATTAAGAATCACTCTTCCTATTAATAGTATATAATCACTTTGGCTTGAGTTTCAACTTAGTTCGGATTTGTTTTATACAAGTTTGTTTGGTACATTTTAATTAGATTTATTTTATCTTGTTTTTATTTATATTAGCTTAGACAATTTCATTCATTTGGGTAATAATCAACTCAATTTGATTACATTCTGTTCATATCAGTTTGGTTTAGTTTGGTTTAGTTCATGTGAGTTGCAGTTATATTGGTTTGAATTCATTATATTTGGACCAATTTGATTTATCATTTGTAATATCAGATTAGTTCAAGTTAGATAAGTTTTACTTGGTCCAATTTAGTTTCATTAAATTTTTTCTATTTGAATTATATTTTCTTGATTTTGATCATTCAGGTCTATTTTGGTTGTTCTGATTTACATTTATTCCAGTAAGGTTCAGTTATTTTGTGAATTTTTTTCTAAAAACGGTTAATTCTAGTTTTTATTTGGTTTTATTCTGTCCATTATGGATCAAGTTACATTGATTCAATTTTGATTCAATTAAATACAGTTTGGTTCTACTCAGTTCATTTCAGGTTAGCATGGGTTTATGCATGTCAGTTCTGATTGGAGAGGTACAAGTTTGGTTTCGTTTGGTTTGGTTTTTTCATGGTAATTATGTCACACACAATAATATATTTTAGATAACATCTAATATATTATTAATCACTATAAATTAATATCAATAACTATCGAGGCGGAGGCGGAGGCGGAGGCGGGGGCAAGAGATGGAAGTTAACTGGTCATGTTACAAAGGACTATATGAAATTCCTACCAAGAAAAAAGGAATAGATGAAGAAGAATAAACTAGAATATAAAGTTTCACTTCACTTTGTTTCACATACAATAAAAGAGGTTCCACACAATAAGACCGTATGAAAAAACAGATCAGAATCAAATATAAAAAGGCTTAAGAAACAATTTGTTTCTTGCCTTCCTCACTAACATACATCAAGATATAATATTTTATCAGAAATTTCAGAAGGGAAGACAGAAACACCTGGTATGGCCACTACATACACATTACACAAAGGTGTCTGTATAGGTACGCATACCACTCTAATAGAGGAAATCTAGCCCCCTACAAAAACATATATTTGAAATGAAGAGCTATGGTCTTCGCAAACATTGATCCAAGGGAAGAACCAATAATTGTCCATATAAACCATAGATCGGCTTATTATACCCCATATAAGTTTCTGCCACATGTAGAAGACAATGGTTGGTGGTAAATCTATAAATTTGATAAAAAAAATAACCAAAAAACCACACATAACTTGAAGGTCGATAAGGAGGCAGAGGCTGAGAGGCGGAGGCTGGGAGGTCGAGCCGGATGCGGAGGTGGACGTTGGGAGGTCGAGGTAGAGGTGGAGGTAGGGAGATCTAGATGGAGGAGGATGCTGGGAGGTCGATGCTGAGGTGGAGACCGAGAGTTCTAGGCAGAGGCCAGGAGGTCGAGGTCGAGGCGGAGGCGGGGAGGTCGAGGCGGAGGCGGGGAGGGGCGAGGAGGCCGGAGCTCATAGGAGGGGATGGGGGCTCATCAAAGTGGGAGGGGGAGAAGAAGCCTGAGTGATGTTGGATGTGTAAGGGAATATACCCATGCTTTTTTAAACAAATGTGGGTATAGGTCGGATGAGATACTCTATACTCATGGTTTAGAGAAGCTGTGGGTATAGAACCATTGGTTTAGATCCCATTTCCATTATGAATAATCAGCTGCAATGAAATAACTTATGGATCATAAAATAGGGAGGAACATATGGGAGACTTATTGGAATGCTTATGTGGGAAGGGCATATTATAAAGGAACTCAACAACATGATCCTAAATTAGTAGTGTTTTTTATTATATCCGAAGAACAAAATGCAGTGGTATAAAATGCAGTGGTATACATACATCCTCGTGTATGTACAATAGATCATGATACTTTCCAGGAATGGGGATGGGTGGGAGGGGGTGTTTCATTGCAGGCAGGGGGATGGGTAGGGGGAGGGGGGATAGCTGCAGGCAGGGGAGGGGGGTAGCTTCATGTAGGGCACGAGAGGGGGGGCTGCAGGCAGGTAGGGGGTTGGGGGCAGGCAGGGGGCTGGGGGCAGGTAGGGGGAGGGGGCAGGTATCTGTAGTCATTGCATGGTCTTAAGTTCCAATACTTGTATCAAGGTGATACATTGTTACAACAGTTAAATAAGACCATGCAACACTCAATTGCATGAGGAGAAAGAGGATCTATCCAATGACTCCTAATTGGTTGAAGGTTGTGAATAAAATCAAATGATTGTTTGTGATGATCCTAAAAGAAGAATACATGTGTTTTAAAGATAACACATCACTCATTACAAAAATGAAGGCCATGAATTATGCCTTAATGCATGAGGAATTTACAAATTATCCCTGCATCAACCATGATTGGATCAAAACAGCATATTGAAGATTATTTGGAATTTAAGATGCAAAAAGAATGGAATGGATGATGCTTGAAGTTGAAGAAGAATAAAGGAGGCATTCTTGAGATTTGAATGAGGAAGGATGGGTTGTCATATTAATGAGGAATTCATACTTGGTTTTTATGCCAACTACTTATTAGTTTCCTTTACCAAAAAAATAGGGCCAATCTTGAAGGCCAGTTGAATCCCTCACCCAAGGAATATGTAGGACCCTAGGGTCTATCGCGCCCAAGGGGAAACCCTCAAAGCCAGCCCGTAAGAGGCGCATGCGGGCCGTGTTTAAGCCCAAAGGTGCCGTACAGTGGTGAACCCATGCAATATGGGTGCTAGGAGTCTGTTCGGAGGAAGCATAGTGGGCACTAAGAGCTCACCCACAAAACACGGTACGAGGTGGTGCTGTGGAGGGAGAGGGGAGAATTATGATCATCGACTACTGTAGATTGATATTTAAATAGAAATAAAACTACGGGGCATTTCGATGTGGGATGGGATTTAAAAACACAGAAGCAATCTCTGCCATCCATCTGATCGTGCACGAGATCTTAACTGCATGCTGCATCCATGCTACACCTTCTAATAAAGGTCATATGTGGTTAATCTGTGTTGATCCAACAACCATGGCATCGTATTCAACCTCCGACTAAATGGAGAGACACCCGACGCCACTTCTTGCCATCGACACAGCCGATCCACTGAGACTAAGCTCCTGACCATTATTAGATCTCAAATTTAGTACATGATTATTGTCGAGAAGAACCAAATAAATGCATTCATTAAAAGTTTCATGCATGCATCGAGATAAAGAATTCAAACGTGGCTGAATAAAATGGAGTTGCGAGGCCACATCATAATGCTCAAAGCCTTAGGGGAAATGATATACATGTGTTCTTAAATGCATGCACCTAAGGATCATGCTAAAATAAATAAGTCATCAATTGAAAATGAAACAACTGAGATTTAAGCATATATTTTAAACCACGCTTGATGTTTTCAATGTTGAAGATCTCAGACCTTTAATGATTTGAAACTATCAGCATATCTCATAGGATTTGAACATGGGGCAACATTATCCCTCACCTATAAATATAGATCCCTCGACCTAGGATTTTTTGTTGAAAACATTGAGAGAAATCTCTCATTTCTCTGAGAAATAGAGCACTGCAAGAAGGAGTTCCTCACATCCTTGCTATGCGAGGAGAGTTTCTGCGTAGCCCAGATATGCAAAGGAAATCCGCACATCACTTGCATGAAAGATTTACGCACATACCTTTCATGGAGAGAAGAACCATGAACCCCCTGGTTCGAAAAAGAACTCACATACCCTATGCAAAGTTCCCACAAGCACGCGATAGGTTTTTTGAACCCTCATTGTGTCTTTGAGAGGAGTAACTCCCAGATAAAACAACCAGTGCACTTGCACCATTTTTTTTCTCTTGCAAAGACAGAACCCCAAACCTCTCAGGTTCTATGAAGGAAACTCTCACGCACACTAGGTGTGAAAGAGGGAGAACTTGTGCCTCCAGTTTTTTATGAAGAATAAGAACCTGAGGCCTTTTGTTTTCAAAAAAAGGAACACATGCATGAGGTTGAGGCTTTGATAATATCTTGAGATAGTGTGTGTGCTTGAAAAGAAAGGAGGAGAAGCCATCCAAAGGAATACACCCATTCAGGTTTGAAGAATAACACACATAACACTTAAAGTCACCCGAACCATGTGCATGAGAAGAGGGAGAAATAGAAAAAGATAAAGAAGAGGTTGTGATTTTCACCAAGATGGGAATACATGCACATACATAACACACATTGAAGTAAAATTAAAATAACAAGTGTGTGTGTGTGCTAAGTACCAAAAGGAAAGAATAAAAATAGAAAAAAATAGGAATTTTTTGGGCTCAAAAAGTTACAACCATTTTGGTTTTCACACAAGAAAGTAGAGAAGAATTGTGCATGCATGCATGCATGCACATGCACACGTAAAGAAAGAATAAAAAGTGTGTGTGCATATTGAGAAAGAAGACAGTGCATGAGCCTAAACCTAAAATTTTTATACAAACAAATTGGGAGTGTTTGGTTTTACAAGATACCTATCATACTTGCATACAATTATGCATAATCACATGCACCTGTGTTAATTCAGATGATGCCAAGTGAACTGATCCTTAGTGTTTGAATAATCACATAATTTTTTGTGATTATAGACAAGAAAACAAGGAGAAGACTTAGTGCATTCAGTTATTTCAGAATAAACTGAGATATCCAAATAAAATAGGTATTGGATCTTGTGCAATCCATGCATGAAGTGAATGAGTACTGGGACTGAAGCCAGAGTGAATTAAAGAATCTCTTCAATCTGATTTTTTAGTAATTGAGAATCCAAGAAGAAAGACAGTGCTGATATTGTGCAAGATCATTCTTGCATGTTATATTCTTGAAGAAGTTGTGTTCACAATTGGCACACATCTAAGTGAGGCCAGGTCTTCATCAGAAGAATAATGAATTGCCTGAGCATTGTTGAGCTGAGGACTGATCAAAGAAAGTGATCAGAATTGTTGAGCAAGTACAACAGACCTTACCAAAGGATGTTGAAGATTCTTGAAGAGATACATAGGAAAGTTTGATTCCGCAAGCCTCTATGGAAAGATCATAAGATCATCTAAAGTTGAACAAAGAATAACTTAAAGAAGGAATATGCTCATGTGACTTGAGAGCTGAAAGAACCCTGTGAGATTTTGGGAGGAGAAGAAGTCTTCAGTGGGACTCTGAAGCAAGCCAGTGGGACTCTGGTAACACTGTGTGAAGAAGTATAAAGAACCTCCTATGGGACTTAGGAGAAATACAGCGTGATTCTATATCAACCATTGTAATTACTAATCTAATTATAGTGGAGAATCTGTGTTGGGGAGAATAACCAACACATCAAGGAGTAGGACTTTGAACCGAACCTTGTAAATCATTGTGTTTAGTTTCTTTACATTACAACATCATTTGAGGTAAGGTTGAGAGACATAAGAAGAGTTTATTGAGGATTTAACCATCCATAGAGGTTTAATTGAAAATAATCAATTAGTAAAAAGATTTAAAGGGATCACTGATTCTCCCCTCCCCCTCTCAGTGATTCACACCGATCTGGGCACTTCACCTTTAAATCTCCATTCCCTATAAATTTATAAACACCACTGGACCCTGCATGATATTTTTGAATCCATGAAATTTTGGGATGTTCAAAAGTGGAAGCTATATGACCATGATGATGACAATGAGAGAAATGAACAAGGATATCCTCATAGAAAACATACTGAAAAAATCATTCCAACCTTTTCATAATCCAAATACCTTCAGGGAGCTCTGATGAAATATCAACTTTTATACACACATGGAAAAAAGAGGGTTTAGAAAGTGTCAGAGAAGTGGATTGAAACCTAATAGGTTTTCCGATAAGATTCACAATAGTTGAAATAGAATCCTAACAAAACCAGTGAAGGGGTAGGCCGACAAATCCGACCCAAACTGGGAGGTCCTATGATTCTAAAACCCTAAAAATGAATAGAGTCTAATTGAAGATATCTATTTTTTACATATAATCATCCATGATTCACAATAAGAGTAATGATAAAATTCATAAAAAAATCATCGAACTGAAGAGTAACCCATAGATCATCAGGGAGACCGATTTTAACCCTAGTAAAGATAATAACCTCTATCATCTTACATGTTGTATCCATATTAGGGAGATAAAATTGAAAGGATCCTAGCATCGTATAATGAAAATTGGAAGAAAAAATATTACCCCATTTATCTGAAAATGTTAATTATGGATCTCCTTTGAAATGGAAGGGGGTTGTAGGTAGCAAGGATGAAACCACGTTCTGGAGAATGAGAGAGGTGTTTGATCCTCATCCACCCCTTTGATGATCAGAACTAGCTCCTTTGGAGAAGTCTCCATGGAGGGGATCTCGATTGGGTGTCTTTCCATCGAGAGGGAAACACTCCATGTTGAAAAAAAAGTTAGACATAGATATGTATACACATAAACATACACACAATTACAAACACATGCATGCACATACATACATATACATATGCATACATACACATACTACATAAACATGCATACACATACACATACACATACACATACACATACACATACACATACACATACACATACACATACACATACACATACACATACACATACACATACACATACACAGACACATACACATACACATACACATACACATACACATACACACATACAAACACATAGACATACGTATGTACACATATATGCACATACACGTACATATTTATATACATAAACATACATATACATACACATAAACATACATGAACATACACATACACATACATACACATACACATAAACATACACATACACATACACATACACATACACATACACATACATACGCATACATGAATATACATGATGGAGATATTCCCTAATTCCTTATATATATATATCATATATATATATATATTTCATGAAAATTATGATTTTCATGCACATAAGGATATATTATTTTATACAATATGTGACTGTAGTAAAATGATAAATAGTTATTATTTTGTGGTTCACCCACGTAAGCTATCATTAAATGAGATTGTTTCATATTTAGATGAAATGTTTTGGAGTTGTATTAATGTATATGATACATGTATTGGCCGAAGCATTAACTCGTGCATTGAAACACATTGGTTAAGGCTTTCATTTTCGAGGATCTTCCTCAATGGCTATATAGAGGGACTAAGATATAATGGAAGGTGTGTAATTATTCTTAAGATTCACCAAAACTCCTTATACTCGAATTTATCTTTCTTGTTCTTCCTTTACATGTCAAGATGCTAGAACATCGTGAGGAAAAGAAAAATCATCATTGAACGTCGATTGATTCAGATGCATCCCATGGATACATTATGAGGATGGGATGATTATGTTTTATATTAATGTGAATTTATCAAACACATAAGAAGATCCAGAGTTTCAGTATCCTTTTCAGTGTAAGGTATACCGATTTACAGAGTTCTTAATTTCCATATTTTTTCTTGAATTTCATATTATCTTTCATGGAGATCCTTATACATGGGATTTAATTATCTTCATTGATTATGATAATTGTTATTAGACTATAGAAAAACCTTGTACTTATATCATAGGGATCTATATTTAAGTTTTATAGAATTTGTGATGATATAAATAATAAAATTGAAAAATAGAGCATCATTTTTGTTTTGGGAAATTAGATTTTATAAAAGGATTTACACTTACGTAGTTGGGATATGTAAAGGTAACCAGGCCTTAACCTTATATAACTGAGATTTATAAGGGTAACCAAGGATTTTCACTTATGCAGAGTCATATACATAAGGGTCATATTACTTTACCCTTACGTAGATCGGTCTATATAAGGGTCGCATGATCTAATCCTTATGCATAAAGGGTTATGTAAGGATATGGTATTGTTTAAACTTATGTGATACCATTACGGAGAAGGTATGCATAAGGGTAACATCATTACTAACAATATTAAAATGTGTTATGTAAAGGTGGTAACCTTACACAATGGGTTTTGTGTAAAGGTATTACCTTTTGTAGCAGTCCAAGTAGGTTGTGTAAAGGTATATCATGACTTTCCCTTATGTAAAGTGTTCCCATAAGGGTCTTACCTTTATGTAGTGGTACTACATAAGCTTAATGGAGTTCTACCTTTATGAAATAGCTCTAGAACCCTTATGTAGAAAAGGGTCCCTATATAAGGGTAGATGAAAAAATTGTTAATTTTTTTAACATTTAAAATGATTTAAATGGGTTATAAAATGTTTATAATTCATTATAAAAGTTATTTTGGGATATTTAAATTTATAAAAGGTTTATAAATTAATTAATTATAAATTGTTTATAAATAATTAAATGTTTATGAAAATTTCTATTCCCAAATATGATATGATAATTCTTTTAATAGCTTTTAACAAATTATATTGAAATTATTATAATATAAAAATAAAAAAATTATTAAGAAATAATAAAAAAATAATTTATATAGGGTTATAAATTAAGATTTAAGGTTGAAATATAAAATGTATGTATTTATATTCTAAATTGTTCCTAAATATTTGGAATTGTTCAAAATAAAAGGGGACTTGTTTTGATATTATTTAAGTTTCATCAAAAGTGTTTCATTAATTGATTTTAACAAGGTTTAAATAATAATTAAGTATATAATATTTAGATTCTGTAAAATGTTTACATAATATAAATTCAATTATAAATAGTTTATAATTCCGATAATATCATATATTTATATTGTAAATTATATATAATGATAAATTTGAAAAAGTTGATATTGGAATGACTGTAAAATTTTTATATTCAAAATTATGGAATGTCCATAATGTTAAATATAAAATTTATAAAAGGATTTATAATTTAATTTTGTTTTTGAATTATTCATAATTGTTAATCTCGTGTTTAAATATCTAAATTGTTCATTTATTTAAAGTTTATTCTCAACAATATTGATGTTTAGTAAATTTTTTAATAAATTTGAATATTTTTTATTCTTTAGTTTAAATTGTTAAACTACTTATAGGGTAGAGCCTTACATTACATTCTTGGAATTTCTATATAATGAATTTAATTTTTTATTTACCATGAATTTGGTTTGTAATTGAAGTTATGAACATAAATTTAATTATTGAATATAGTTTTTTAATATTAGGTTTTAGAGTTATGATGAATTAAATAATGTATTGAGTAAAGTATCCCTAGGTAGAGGGACTTGGGGTTAGACTATCTACCCACCTATAAGATTATGCATTGTCTAGAATGGTGAATGGGGTTGGGTATCTGTCACTATGGGATTACTCATATAAATAACTCTATTAATTTTCATTAAATTTTCATGTACCTTATTCATATGTTTCATTTGTATAGGTATGGATATGATGGACTTCTATTTTTGGGTGAGTAACACAACCCTTTGGGTTGTGTAAAGATTTACACATCAATATGGGTTGAACATATTGATTAGGTTGAGGGAATAAGATTTCAAACTAAATTAATAGAATAATTCATACATAAAATGGAATAACATGAAATAATAAGGCCAGGTTAAAATACCCTTCAAATACTATGTGATAGATTCACTCCAAAGTGACACTTGTCAAGACCGCGGTCATAAAAATGGGAAGTTTCATGACCTAGTCAGGTGCCCTTGGATTATATTATATAAGGAAAGTAATTAATAAGTGAATTTGGATTTTCCTAGAAGATAGTTTCATCTTGTATCTAGGTTCCCCAAGATTATCCTTAGTCATCTTGTTTTTGGAGTTTTCTTTGGGTAAAAATTAGCGTGGAAACCCCTAACTGTTAGGATAACATACGAATAGAGTTGATTTTAACCATATGATTGAATAGAAAAAGGTTTTTCTACTTAGCAATCCAAGAATCGCATATGATATGATTGGTATGATGCCCTACCTAAATACTAAAGTGGTGAGATTAATTCCCTAGAAGACTCATTGGATAGTGAAATATGGATGTTAAACCACTAATCAGTGTGATGTATTTTAAA
This sequence comes from Viscum album, assembly GCA_963277665.1. Classification (NCBI taxonomy): domain Eukaryota; kingdom Viridiplantae; phylum Streptophyta; class Magnoliopsida; order Santalales; family Viscaceae; genus Viscum; species Viscum album. The sequence continues at coordinate 2,025,697,698 of OY728138.1, forward strand.
ACAAGGTTATTATTTTAGAGGGATCCCATTTAATAAAAGTCATTATTAAATGTTTAATAATACATTATACTCGTCTGATAAAATATTATATTGTAGATAATATCATCATCATCATCAAGATAAAACTTTTTAATTAATGCTTGAAAGGGTGAAAATTAATGTAATATCATGCTAAGACTAGTAACTTACGAAAAAATATCATGAAGGATTAGTAATTTAAGAAAAGTCCTTATGGAAAATTATATGTGTCAAAATAGCTATTTCCTCGGTAACCAAGTGTTGAAGTTATTAAAAAATTGAATCTATATTTTTATGGAAGTATATAGTGACTTATTTAAGTTTGTAAAGGAATTAAATGAAAAATTACTGACGGAATCTTATTCATGACTCATGTACTCAATATGATTGGGTACATAAATAATGTTAGTCTCGTATACTAATATGATTGGGTATGTAAAATGATATTCAATACAATTGAATATGTTGCTGACATGATGACACTAAATTTTTCCACAAATATTTTATAGTTATATAAATCAATTCTATTACTCTGATAGATATATAATATCAATTTTACATTTTATAAATTGTTGTAAATATATATAAGGTCAAAATTTTAAAATAATTGAAGCATGAAATTTTATTTTGAGTAATAGAGCAAGGGATTTGATTCATTAATAACTTGGATACTTAAAGTTTGGGTTAACTTCTCATAAGTTTTAAATTATCTCATTATTCTCTTGAGAATAGTATGAAAACAATTTTTGTTTAATAAAATGAGATGAGGAGTTTTTACTACACATAGTTAGATTTTTTTTGTTTTATAACATACTTTAAGGAGATACTAAAAATGGATTATTCTAGTTATGGAATTTATCCTATCTTCATATGTGTAAAGGTTTTTATAATATGATTGAATTAAATAAATTTTACCTTTTATTCTCAAAGTGAAAAGAATGGATGAACAGGGCATATTATATCTAGATTCTAGTACTATATATATAATACATATAAGAAAAGGTTCAAATAAAATGAAGAAAATTTGGTTGAAAAGTTTAAAAATGTTTCTTCAAGAAGACAATAAAGGTCATTGAAACCAAGGGTTGTCATGAAAATAAATAATTCAATATGATTGTATTATCAAAGATATACTTAAAGGAATTTGTGAAACTCTAAGGAATTTCCATGTTAGGTATGGATGTTATAGAAATTAATTCTTCTATTTTGAATAGTACGTGATACTGAATGTATTTTTAAAAAAGTGATAAATACATGGGAGTTCAAGATTAAGTAAATAAATGATTGATCTTTTAGTTTATATTCATGAGATGAAGTAAATAGTTACAATATCAAGGATTTTAATATAAATGATTTTATCACGCTCAAATGAATCTAAGTAAAAGATGTGTATCTTCATCCCATTTATCTTATGTGATAAGAGAAGATATTCGATAACAAAGAGCTGTTTTGAAAAAGTATGAGATGATTATATGAATACAGATGATTTAAGATTCATCGATTTCTATAACATGTTTTGAGAAGAATATTTGGAATAAAGTTTTTATCTAGGATAAAAGTTTATCAAATTGTTTATTTAAATATAAGGGAATTTGTTCCCACCACCCATAAATGGTATAATTTAATAAGATCTTGTTTTAAATGAAATTTTTTCCAAAAAAAATATAACACTTATATGATATAGAAATAATATTTTACTTGTTAAATATTCTTACTAAAATAAAATAACTATTATTTCTTAACACAAAAGGGTTTTTGTTTCTTAGCAAGATATTATGAAAAAATATATAATGTCTAGGAGGTAGTGGGAGCATGTTTGGACTTATAAAAGTTCAAAATTAACAAATAAAGGAGAACCTCAATATTAAGTATTTTTTCGCATAATATCTTAAACTATTTTGGATATGTGATGGTAAAAAATTTAAGTGTTACATTCAATTACTATTTATCATGTGGATATCACTATTTTTCGAAGGATTATACCAATCTAAAATTATAATGGGGTTTCACTCCATATCCTAAAAGAGTTTATGATATATGAAAATAAATTAAAAAATTAATGAGTTACATTTAGTTATTTTGAAACTTTAAAGAAAAAAATTCTTTAAGTATTATACCTGTAAAAATAAAAAAGTGAATTATAATTTATATCCTAAAAGAGTTTTATTATATGACATCAAATAAAAATTTAAAGAGTTGCATTAGTTACCATAAACATTTTTTATCACTTTATCATAAAATGGTTTAGGTTATGGAGGTAAATAGAAATTTAAAGAGCTTTATTAGTTACCATAAAAAAGTTATTGTCACTTTATCCTAAAATATTTCAGGAGGACTGGTAAACAATAATGTAAATAATTCCATTATTTCAAGGAAACATTTTTTTGGAATAGGATTTTAGGGATGAGGATGATGAAATTATAAAGTTTTTTAAGTAGACAACTGAAATTGACATTGTAACATTTGATGTTGTGATGTTAAGAAGTTTGAATACATTCAAAGATTTTGTCAATTAGGAATATGAATCATAAGTCTCACTATTATTCAAACTAGATTACTACATAAATATTTCTCACTAAAGAGTTTAGTGGGACAGTTTTATCAAATGGTGACATAGAGACGTGACATGGATTACATATGATGTAAATAGTTAACAAAACCTTGAAATTGTAGCAAACATAATGATGATCTGGAAGTTTATCATTTATGAGATGATAAAGAGGTTACTATATTGGTTTTATTAAGTATTCTTAAAGAGTTTAATAATATTAAAAGGTATCATGTTAATATTTTAAAATATTTTTATAATATTAAAAAGTACCATGTTAAAGGAAAACTCAGTTTTATTATTATTTCATGTTGATTACATAAATGAATATATAGAGATGCATTTCATGAAGGGTAATGATAATTGACCTCTCAAAGTATGAAATTGAGTTTATCCCTAATCAATGACCATAATGGAGTATTATAGGTTATGGAGAAATTTTAGGGTTAACATGAGTAGTATTATTCTACAGAGATACAGAATATGCACATGAGGCACACAAAAAAAATAATATGATTCTTTCTAGGCACTGGATGAACCATAAAGTATTTCCACATCGAGATTCATACAGATTTATTTGGTATACTAGGGATACATGGATCATAGTGAGTCCCCACTAATTAATGTTAGTGATATACCTAGAATGATAACCTTTATACTTTGATACCCTACTTATGCAAGTCTATATATTAAATTTGGTAATATGGGAATGGTTTGGTATGTTGTTGATCATGTCATAGATTAGAGCTTAACCAAGATAGGATTTATCCTCTTATATGATGAGTATGACATTAGTTCCCTTGGTTTAGGTGGATTGGGGGAGTGTGCATCTACATCAAGATATTTTATGTCTATCACGACTCGTCCCCCGGGGCTCATACCATGAGTCCCCTAAGCCCCTCTCATAATGGTCAGGGGTTGGAGAATAGCACCGAAGGCATCAACCTACAAGTGGGAGGGATTTTTCTGAGTACCTATACACACACATATACAACCATGTCTTAAGAAAACTAGAAAAGAGAATATTCATGCTACTAAACAACCACTAATTATAAAGGTACGACTGAAAGAAAATAGGACATAATACAAAGCCAAAAAAATAAAACTACAACAAGATAATGTACAAGATAGATGGAAAGTCGTCTACTGAAAACCCCACCTAATGGGTAAGTATAGAGTAGCATCCAGAAGCTATAGAATTATGTTCTACCTGCCTGACCTCACTAGGAACTTCCTGGTCTTGGGCCACCAAGTCCTCCACCAAGTCATCGGTCGTCTTCACCATACACAACATGTGCGGGAGAATACCGTGAAGGGGTGAGTAACAAAATACTTAGTAGGAACCCCAAACCAACAAATAAAGACAAAAAACCAATCCACAAGAAAACCACAAAGTATGATCAGGAAGGAAGACAACTCACACCAGGTATAATTTAGAGTAAGGAAATTAAGACTATCAGTCACATCACTAAACACCTTGGGATGCTGGAGTACTCCACCCCAATGAGTACCATGGGTATGTCGGGTCACATAGAGCTGCTCCCCACTATGGGTATGTTGGGTCACACAAAGCTGCTTCCCATAAACCTTGGACTATTTTAGTACTCATCCATTATGTGTACCATGGGTATGTAAGGTCACATAGAGCCTCTCCCCACCATGGGCATGTTGGGTCACACAGAGTCTCTTCCCACCTTGGCCATCATACTGTGGTACTCCTCCCCGTTGAGTACCATGGGTCTGCCAGGCCACACAAAGCCACTCCCCATTGTGGGTCTACCAGGTCACATAAAGTCGCTTCCCACTGGGCCATTGTAGTTGATCCGCACAGGGCTTCCTGTTAACAGTATTCGGTTCTCAATTAGCTGTAGGATTCCCACACGTAGTGCACTTGATTCTAGGAGAAACAACTCCTTATGCCATTTGTTGTATTCCAATGTCCATGAAATCCTCCTTAGTGTATTCCAAAATATCATCCTCACCACGAGTATTCCAATTCCTTGAATGTCTTCTCAATCGGATGCCCAATTTGAGAGATATTGGTGTTTTAGTAATCAGAGGTCGGTTGGGTCCGAGTCTGGTTCGACCCAACCTGACCCAGCCCGGGGGCTCTACATGCCATGGTTTGATTCGACTGGCCCAACCTGACCCGATTCGGGGCTAGGAAATCCTGGTCCGGCCTGGCTAGTGGGCCAGGCCTATTGGGCCTCGCTGGACTGGGCCCGGTTCGGTCGGTGGTCCAGCCCACCGGGTCGCTCGACGGCCTGGTCCCATGTGGCCTGACCTGCAACTGGGGGGCTGGTTTATTCCTAGTTTGGACCACCCAGTTTCCCGATGTTACCTCACCGGCCCAGCCCATAGAATCGGTCTGGTTTCATTTCCATCCTAGGCCGCATAACAGCCCGGTTGGCAGGCTCTAGTCTGGCCTACAGTCGGCAGGCCGACTCCCTCTTCCTAGCCTGCGAGCGTGGGTTGGTCCCCCTCTAGACCAAACAATTAAGGGAATTCAGTTCGGTTTGCCATTATTGGCTAGGCCAACCGCTCTGGGGGTCCGCATGCGGTCTAGTGACGGCATGCTAGAAAGGTGTCATGGCCCGCAAGCACAAGTCGTCATGTCCGACGCTACTGGTTGGCTTTGTCCCGTGTCCGCTAACCGCCGGCCCAAGCACCGGCGGATCCTGCTACCTCACCAAGGTTGCTGCTTCTGGGGATCGTCGGAGCACCAGTGGGTTCTTTTGCATACCACCAGGTCTGCTCTAGTGGTCCATTCTTCACGCTGCTTGTACCTACGGCCTTTGGGGGATGCCATCATCCCTACGATGGCCTCAAATCCTCCTTTCCATCATTTTCAATATGTGCCCATGAATAACACACAAAAATGCATAAGGTGGAGGAACATGGTCCGTGTTCGTGTCGCCCCACTCCCTCCACGTTAGAGGCTAATAAACATGGGATAAAGGTTTGAAGTTCTAGCATAATTAATCAATCAAGATACATAAATCCCAAGAAAAGGCACCCTCCCACAAGAATGAGCGATTCGTGTATCAACATGTTCATGGGTTGATCTGGGTTCATCATTTAGAATAATAAACAGGGAAAATTAGAACAAAAAAAACCCAACCTCTTTCGAGTTTTTCTTTGAAGTGATCTATCTATGGGGATTCAAGTTTTATTGGTGTTTGATGCTCTCTAGTCCCATTTCTCAGAGTGTGTCAATGTCACTGGAGATTATCCAGTGTTCATTGTTCGTTGTTGGATAGAATTATATCTATAGGTTCATCATATAAATTCCACCCTTTGATCATGATTTCTCCAACAGGTTAACCCATTAAAAGAAAACACGTCGCAACATTTCTGTTATGTTGTATCATCGCGTCATTACGTTGTTTCATTTATGAAACAGTGTATCTATTATGCTTCACTTAATAAGTCGTTACGCTGCATTTTTACGAAACATTAATGAGCTTCATTTAATGTGAATCTTAATCTCTTTGTTTTCGTACTGCAGCGTCATCTTTATACTCCCCAATGGTTGGGAAAAATAAATAAAATAATTTTTAAGTTATTTTATTTTTTCAAAAAAGTCTGAAAACTATCTTTTCTGGTCGACCCTCACCAGTAGAATTTAAGTCCTTTCTTGGAAAATTTATTCATTATGAGTTCAACGGTTCCCTCATATTTTTTTATCCAAGAACCATTTTAAAATTTAGAAAAAATCACTCGCACATTTATTTAAATGAACTAAAAAAAGTTCAAAATCACTTTTCGGGCTCACCGAGCCTCAGAATCAGGTGTGTCAATGTTTTTGGTCTCTTAATAATTCCATATAATTTAAAAAAATACACATAATTTCTAGAACATTACATTACCCATTCCTTTAGGTATTTACGTATCCATAATCCAAAACCAAGCTAAAAAAATGGGGGTACTGAGCATGAATCTGAGCCTCCTTATCCCATGTGATCTCCTGGAGATTCCTGTGCTGCCACCGAACGTGAACCAGAGGAATTGACCATCCATGACGGACCTGCTCCTATTGATCCTCTATCTCCACTGGTAAATCCTCAAACTTCTCCCCATCTCCAATTTCCAGATCACCCTAGTCGATGACATGCGATGAATCATGCATGTACCTCCTCAACTGTGAAACGTGGAAACCATCGTGCACCTGGTGCATCTATGGGGGGAGAGTTAGGAGGTACTCCACCTCGCCAATTCTTATAAGAATATAGAAAGGTTTGATAAACCTTGAAGATAACTTGTTTCCCCAACCAAATCTCTGCAATCCCCATCGGGGTGCTAGCTGAAGGAACACATTGTCTCCCTCATCGAACTCCAAGGGCCTCAGTCTTCTGTTCGCATAAGATTTTTGTCTGCTCTGTGTAATCCTCATCCGCTCCTGGATGATCTGCACCTTCTCAGTGGTATCCTGGTACTAACTCTGGACCCATGAGTACTGACTCCCCTAGGTTTTTCCAGCATATATATGATCTGTATGGCCACCTGTAAAAGACATCAAATAGTTCCATACCAATGGTAGAGTGATAGATGTTGTTGTATACAAACTCCATCAGTGGTAGGTGGTCCTCCCAACTATGAATAAAATCAAGGATTCAAGCATGAATCATTTCCTCTAAGGTCTTTATGGTTTACTCCATCAGACCATATTTCTGAGGGTGAAAGGTTGTGCTCAAGCGCAGTTGAGTCCCAAATGCCTCTTGTAATCCCTTCCACAGTCAGGATGTAAATCGAACATCATGGTCTGAGACGATCGTTGAAGGAACCTCGTGGAGTCGCACTATCTCCTGGACGTAGAGGTGTCCCAAGCCCTCTACTGATCTCTACTCCCAGATGGGTGGGAAGTGATCTGACTTGGTGAGTCGGTCAATGATCACCCAGATAGAATCGTGTCCCCTGGATGTGCATGGTAACCCCATCACGAAGTCTATAGATATACCATCCCATTTCCACGTTGTTACCTAAAGTGAATGGGCTAACCCTTTTGGAACAAGATGCTTTGCCTTTACTTGCTAACAAGGAACTCCCTCAACACCTCCTCTCGCAACATCACTAGTAATATAATGCATCCTATGAAAAGGATGACATGCTCCCCACCTATCGAAAATCCACCAGGAGCCTATCCTAAGGATAACTGAGCACATCAAGCCCTTTAGTCAATATCCACATGTTGTACCTCCCTGAATCACTATAATATTGGAGGAGTGATAGTCATAGACTGAAGGTAAGCTTCTCAATCATCATCCACGAAGGATATATGCATCACAACTAACTGCTCTATCACCTTACTCAGCTATTGTAAACCAGACCTCCAAATAATCATTTTTGACACCACATTCCCCTTCCTAGGAGTATAGAAAATCTCAAAGTCATAGTCCTGGAGAAACTCCATCCATCATCGCTATCTCAAGTTTTGGTACTTATGTGAGAAGATATACCTGAAACTCCTGTGGTCGGAGTAGATGGTAAACCGTTCACCCATAAAGTAGTGTCGCCATATCATCAAAGAAAAAACCAATTCTACTAACTATAGGTTATGGGTCACACAGTATTGTTCATGCTACCTCAACTTCCATGAGACGTAGGAGATCACTGCTCACTATGGCATTAATACCCAACCCATTCCAGTCCCAGATGCATCGTAGGAAAATTCATGCTCAACACCCTCCTATGGTAGTCTCATGATAGGGGCACTCCGCAGTCTTGACCTCAGCTCCTAGAAACTATATTGGAACTTCTCCTTATACACAAAGGGCTTTACCTTCCATTTCAAGGTTGATAAAGGTGATGCTACTCTGTAAAAGACAGGCATGAACCTTCGGTAGAATCCAGCCAACCTTAAGAAACACTACACCTCAGTCATGATCCTAGGGGGCTCCCAAGCTAGCACTGCCTCTATCTTTGTTGGATCCACTGAAAATCCAGCCTCCAAGATGATGTGTCTCGGAAATTGGACCTCCCAAATCTAGAATTGGCACTTCAAGAGCTTCTTATAAAGCTGTTTCTCTTGGAGTGTATCTAGGACTATTCGCAGGTGTGTAGCATGCTCCTCTTCTGATGCTGAGTACACCAAGATTTCATCAATGAATACCACCATGAAACGACGGAGTTAAGGCTAGAATATATTGTTCATGAGTCCCATGAACACTATTGGGGGCATTGTTCATGCTGAAAGGCATCACCAAAAACTCATAGTGTCCATACTAGAATCTAAAGTATGTCTTCAATATTTCCTCGTCCTATACCCAAATTTGATGATAGCCTAACTTGATGTCTATCTTAGAGAACCTCCTTGACCCCTTTAGTTGATCGACGAGGTCATTAATCCTCAGTAGTGGATACTTGTTCTTCACAGTCAACTAGTTTAGGTGCTAGAAGTCTACACATATCCTCAAGATCTCGTCTTACTTCCTGGAAAAAAACAATGGGGCAACCCAGGGTGAAATGTGGGGCCTCATGAATCTCTTCTCTAGAAAGTCCTCCAACTATACCCTCAATTCACAAAGCACCGTGGGAGCCATTTGATATGCTAGTGTGGATATTAGCGTCCTCCTGGGGTACATATCAATTCAAAAGTCTACCTTTTTGTGAGGAGGTAGTCCCAGAACATCCCCAGGGAAGATGTCCTCGTATTCGTCCACCAAAATAGGATATCTTGGACTCATCTAATCTAACACGTTGAGGGTGAGGTAAGCCAATTATTAAGTGATCAGTTACACCCTCCTTCGAGAAGGTTCATTCTGTGCTACAAAAGTTCCCTTCTTACTGGTGAAGGAAAACCCAGTCTCATCCTCATGGACACACCACACTTTTCACCTAATACAGTCTGTCTAAGCATAGACTGTAGATAACCTATCCATAACCAAGATGATGTTGTAAGTCCTTGAAGCCAATTCTAGGAGATCCTAGCTGAATCTCTTGCCTCCTAGAGTAAGATCACACTGTTTGAACTAGTGTGTGATCATAGAATCCCCTCCCGTGGGAGTCTCTAATCCTAAGGATCGAGCCAACAACTCCACCAGAATCTCTGAGCCTCGAACGAGGTCCATGGAAAGGAAAGAGTGACTAGAACCTGGGTCTATAAGAACTTTAGATAAGGTGGAGAAGACACAGATCATACCACTAATCATCTCTGAAGCGTTGTTGTCATAAGCCTCACTACCTGGAGTTGCGCTCCCCCTGTCCACTTGATCCCTAATGTTGGGGTGGACCACATGGGGGTGGTGGTGGTAATACATTGAACTATCACCCACCGCCTGCTGCATGGCCTACTCCCATTCCATTTCCTCCGCCCTGTGGACCTCCCCGCTTGAACCTCTTCCTATGACTTGGTGGTCCCTCAAATGTTTTCTGATTTTATGTGCGGCTGGTCGGGTAGTCACGAGCCATGTGTCCCTACCCACCACACACATATCACAACTTGTTCCTCTGCTGACCTCCGTTGTCCCGGTGGCCTCACACCACTGGTCATGTGTCCTGGGGTTTCCCTCTGGATGATCTGGCCCACTTGTACCTCTACTTCATTTGTCAGTTGCACACTACAGATGACTTGGCCACCTATTGCTCAGTGTTAGCTCACTCGTCCGTGTCTGATTAGCGAGGAAGCTCTATACCAGTAGAGCTCACTCTAGCACTCCATCCTGAGTTGGGTTACTGGGGGAAATCATTGATGCCCTGATCTCCCTTAGGAGTCCTTTCTTGATAGTTCGGGCCCTAAATAAAGTTTCATGCACCATGTCGATAGAGTAGTGGGAGAGGTCTTTAAACCTCATAGAGTACTGAGTCACTGACATGATACCCTTTTGTAGGTGAATAAGCTCTTGTATGAAAACTGAGTGCAAGGTTGTGGGTAAGAAATCATCCCAGAAAATCCTCTCAAAGTCAGTCTAGGATATGGTCGCCTCATCATGCGTCTTAATCGTCAAACTTCACCATCTCCCTGTCGAGCCTTGAAGATTTCTTGTGGCTAAGATTATCATCTGGTCAAGTGGCCTCCTCACTAAGTAGAAGACCCACATCATCACCTCCAGCTAGTCCTCAGCAGCCTGAGGATCTATCTCTCCAATGAATCTAAGAGGTCTCTGTCTCTAGAACTCATGAAAAGCGATGAGCCTGCGTGCCTCCTCTACCGATAATGTCGGTAGTAACTACTAATCAATGGGTTGTGGTAAGGATAGTGCACCACCCAGTGGGGTCATCTCTAGCACTAGTCCCTAAACTGATACCTCATCACTTGGTGGGATGTTCTCACAGTCACACATCAGAATCCTAGTTGGTTATCTATGTGGAGGCATCCTGATATAGATCAAGATGTTCCACGGTCAATAGATTATACCTGATTAGCTGACTCTAATATAAGAAGAACATGAGGAAACACTCGATTGCTAAATGATGCATGAAACCAGTGTTTTTATGTATATAGTTCAAAAGAAGAATTCAAGGTCCTGATATATGGACACGTCGTTCGCTGCACCAACACTGGACTCCCCAAATTTTGAAAGTCAAACTCAAAACATTTAACATTGTTTCCCAAAAAAAACAATAGACTCCCAGTCTTTGAGGTAGAACTGACCACCCATGATACCACTTTTCCACGAACCATCCCCTAGGGCTGGTGTCGTGACTCCCCCAAACCCACCTTCCGAAGGCAAGGGGTTGGCGACTAGCACATAAGGAGTCAATCTACAAGTGGTGGGTATTTTCTTGAGTACTTGTACACACACACATACAAACATGTCCCAAGAAAACTGTAAAATAGAATATTCATGCTACTAAACAACCAATGAGTGTAAAGGTACAACTTAAAGTAAATGGTCCAAAATAAAAACCCAATAAAAGACAACTACAAAAAGAGAAAGTACAAGACTGATGGTAATTCATCCATTGAAAACCCCACCTGATGGTTAAGTATAGATTAGCTTCCAAAATCCATAGAAGTACGTCCTGCCTGCCTGACCTTACTGGGCACTGCCTGGTCCTGGGACACCAAGTCCTCTACCAAGTCGTCATTTGTCTTCAACAAACACAACTCGTGTGGGAGAAGCTTGTGTAGGGGTGAGTAACAAAATACTTAGTAGGGACCCCAAACCAACAAGGAAATACCACCAAGAAATCCAAAATCACACCATAAAGTATGATCACGAAGCATGATCATGAAGCAAGACAGATCACACAAGGTATAATCTAGAATAAGGAAAGTAAGACTATCAGTCACATCATTGAACATCATGGGCTGATGGATTACTCCTCTCTAATGTGTACCATGGGTATGTCGGGTCACACTAAGACACTCCTCATTGTGGGCCTACTGGGTATCACATAGCTACTTCCCCTTAACCTTGGATTGTTGTGGTAATCATTCCTAATGAGTACCATGGGTATGTTGGGTTACACAGATTCACTCCACATAGTGGGAATACTGAGTCACACAGAGTTGCTTCCCACCTTGTCCATCATACTGAGGTACTCCTCCCCGTCGAGTACTGTGGGTCTGTCAGGTCACACATAGCCTCTCCCAACCATTGGTCTTTTGGGTCACATAGAGTCGCTTCTCACTGGGCCATCATAGTTGATCCACATAGGGTCACTTGTCTGCAGTCTTTGTTTCTCAGCTAGACACAGGATTCCTGCATGCAGTGTGCTTGATTCCGGGAGAAACTGCTACTCAAACCATTAATCATATTCCAACTTCTATGAAATCCTCTTTAGAGTATTCCAAAAGATCTAACTCACCACGAGGGTTTCAAAGACACAAATGGATCATCAATCGGACACCTGATTTGAGAGATATTGGAATTTTAGTAAATAGGGGCCAGTTGGGTCCAGGTCCAGTCTGACCCGACCTGACCCGAAATAGGGCCCCACATGCCTCAGTTTGATTCGACTTGCAGAACCCAACCCGGTTAGGGTCTAGGACACACAGGCCCATTGGGCCTCGCTGGACTCGGCTCGGTTTGGTCGGGGATCTAGCCCGCTGGGTCGCCCGGCCTGCAACTGGTGGGTTGGTTTATTCCCAGTCTGGGTTACCCAATGGACCGATGTTACCTCACCGAACCAGCCTACAGAAGTGGGCTGGTTTCATTTCCATCCTGGGCTACATAGCAGCCTGGTTGGGGCACCTTGGTCTGGCCTGTAGCCGGAAGGCCAGCTTCCTCTTCCCAGCCTACGAGCATGGGTTGGGGTCCCTCTAGAACGAACGCCTAAGGGAGTCTAGTTTGATGCACCACAGTCGGATAGGCTGTCCACGCTGGGGGTCCGCATGTGGTCTAGTGACCGCGTGCCAGCAGGGTTCTGTGGCTCACGAGTGTAGGCCACATTGTCCGACCCGGCCGGTTAGCAGTGTCCCCGGTCTTCCAACCACCATCCCGAGCACCGGCGGCTCCTGCTGCCTCACTGCGGCTACCACTTCCAGTGATCACCATTGTGTCGGCAGGTTCTTCCACGGACCACAAGGTCTATTTTGGTGGTCCATTCTTCACACTTCTTGCACCTACAGCCTCCGGGGGATGCCTTCTTCCCTATGATGGCCTCGAATCCACATTACCATCATTTCAAAGATGTGTCCACAAAGAACACACAAAAACACACAAGGCAGAGGGGCTTGGGACTTGTTCATTTCAGCACATGCCCTCCGCATTAGAGGCTGAGAAACATGGGAGAAATATTTGAATTTCTATCACAATTAATCAATTTCGATGCATGAATCCCAAGAAAAGGCACCCTCCTACAAGAATGAGTGATCGGAGGATCAACCTATTTGTGGGTTGAACCACGTTTATCATTTAGAATAAATAACGAGGAAAATTAAAACAAAAACAAACCACTACCTCTTAGGAGTTCATATTTTAATCAATCCATCTACGGGGATTCAAGTTTCATTGTCATTCAATGCTCTCTGGTCCTGTTCTTTAGAGTGCGTTGATGTCACTGGCGATTCGTCGGTGTTCGTCATTCGTTGTTGGAGAGAATTCTCACTGTAGGTTTGTTAGAGAAATTACACCCTTTGATCCTAATTTCTCCAACGTGTTAACCCATTAAAAGAAAACATGTCGCATCATTTTTGTTACGTTGCATTGTCGCGTCGTTACACTGTTTCATTTATGAAATAGTGTATCTGTTATGCTTCACTTAATACATCATTATGTTGCATATTTACAAGACATTAATGTGATTCATTTAATGCGACTCGTCGTCACTTTGTCTCCACACCACAGCATCGTCGTGCTACCACCCAACAGTTGGGAAAAAATAAAATAACTTTTTATATTATTTTATTTTTTTCTGAAAAGTTAGAATGTTATATTTTTTGATCGACCCTCGCCGGTCGAAGTTAATTCCTTTCTAGACGAATCTCTCCATTCTGAGATCAACAGTGACATCATATTTTTGATCTGATCACTGGTTTAAAAGTGAGAAAAACCATCTCTCACATTTATTTAAATGAACTAAAAAAAGTTAAAAATTTTATTTTGGGCTCACCAGGCCTCGAAATAAAGTGTCGTCAGAGCGTTTAGTCTCAGAATAATTCTATATAATTAAAAAAAATTACAAATAATTTCTAGGACATTACAATGCATATTTGGACAAGGGACATGTGATGTGTTTATCCATGAGTATGAATGACATGTGATGTATTCATCGATCAGATGAGTCTATACTCAGATAATCAAGAACGAATGAGTTGTCTATATGGGATTGACATACTCCATGTTTTGTGGTCACTCGATATCTTGTAAAGAGAGAAAATATGATAATTAATATTTTCATATGATAGATACCAATGGATATACATATAGAGTTACATGTATTTGATAGATATCACATCAGACCCATTTATAGATTGAATAAGATTAACGATTTGTTAGAGGTCGCTCTTTACTAACATATATGGATCCATAGATTCATATTTTTTTCAATTATATAAAGTATTTTAGGGTCACACTTTGTGGTTGGCTAAATGGGGATCAAGTTTTTTCCAGAGAGATAATATAAAAGTTTTTTAGAGTTAATCCAAAAAATTTCTTGGATGGGTGTTCACAAGGTATTTCATATGATGTGATACAAGGTGAAGTTGATGATAACATTCCAAAAGTGTTTTTGAAGACATCCAAAAGGATTTTTGGATATGGTTTCACACGCTATTGTATACATTATAATATAAGGTGAAATGGCACGGAGTCTTTGGGCTTTAGTGAAAGTGGGAGATTGATAGAGATATTCCCTAAAGCCATATATATATATACATATTGCATGAAAATTATGATTTTAATCCACATAAGGGAAAATTATTTTATGCAATATGTGATTTTATTAAAATGATAAATAGTTATCATTTTGTGTTTTTCCCACATATGCTATCATTAAATGAAATTGTTTCATATTTAGATTAAACATTTGGGAGTTAAATTTATGTATATGATACATGTACTAGATTAAACATTAAATCATGCGTTAAAACACATTAGTTAATGAATTCACTATCGAGGAGCTTCCTTAAAGGCTATATAAAGGCACTGCCATACGATGGAAGGTGTGTTATTATTCTAAAGATTGGATAAAACTCCATATACCCAAAGGTCTCTTTCTTCTTCTTATTTTTCATGTTGAAATTCCAGCACATCATGGGAGAAAGAAAAATCCTTCTTGAACATCGAGTTATTAAAATAGAACTCATGGATACATTATGTACTCGGATTCTTATGTTTTCCACTTATGTGATCTTTATAAAAAACATATGAAGAAAAAGAGTTGCAACAACCTCTTCGTTGTAAGGTACACCAATTTACAATGTTCTTCATTTTTTTTATTTTTTTGTGGGTTTCATATTATCTTAAATGGAGATCCTCATATCAGAGTTTTAATTTCTTTCACTACTTCTGACAAATGTTATAAAACTTTGAAAAAACCTTTCAATACATATACATATACATACACATACCCACATGTATACACATACACATACATACAATTATATACATGTGTCCATACATACACATACATATGCATACATACACATACTATATAAATAGAAACATGACACATAAACATGTGCATACATAAATTCACATATACACATGTCATATACATACATACACAGACATACACATACACATACACATACACATACACATACACATACACATACACATACACATACACATACACATACACATACACATACACATACACATACACATACAAATACACATACACATACACATGCACATACGCATACGCATACACATACAATTATACATACACATACGCATACACTTACACATACACATACACATACACATACACATACACACACACATAAAGAAACATACACATGCATGTACATCCACACACTCACACACATACACATACATATGCACTTATACATATGACCACATACATACATAAATGTACACACATAAACATACACATACAAAAAACACACACACCCACACACATCACAACACATGTATACACATACAACGCGTACATAAAACACATACAAACACACATATGCAGACATACACATACATCCACATACATACACATGCATACATATAGACACAGATACATATGTATATTTTAAATTATTTAATATTAATATAAATATATAAATTCAAACATGAATCACATATTTAAATAAATATATTCATTTATATATTTATTTAATTATTTCAATAAAATAATAAAATATCATATTTATATCAATAATATATACATTTTTTAATTAATTTATTTATATAAATATACTAATTAAACATTATTATTGATTAATATAAATTTGATAATTTTATATATATAAAATTAAGAAAATAAAAATGATAATATTTTTTATTAAAAGTTATATAAATCTTATTTATATATTATATTTACATATATGTACTTATTGTAATATAAATCTTATTTAAAAATATATAAATATGTTTATATATATAAATTAAATTATTTATTGTTCCCTTTAAAAGTGTTTTTCCCATTCTGTTAAAGTTGGAGATTTTATCAACACTTATAAAATCACTAACAAAGTGAAACCTTTATTAGCGCTGAAAAAACCAAAAAACATTACCCATTTGTCAGTTCTTTTTTATCACTGGTAAAAGTTTCCTTTATCATCACTTTTTATTTGGGATGATAAATATCCTCCCTTTATTAGTGCACTTTGTTTAACATTGATAAAATTCAACATTGGATAATTCAAGATCTGTAGTAGTGAAAGAAGGAAAATTGATAGGATTCTACCCACCCATCTCTCTTTCAAGACACCCACCCCATGATATTTTCATGGCACCCCACTACATCAACTACCTTTGTACCACACCATATGACTACTCCCACTGGGTTGATAATCACATGACAAGTCACCCATCTATCCTAAATTGGAAATCTGTGGGGATGGATTCCTAATTCATAGTGTCCAGTGCACCCATCCCTTTTTTGAGTCCACCCACCCAATAATACCTGCATGTCACCATGTGGTATTTCCTTCCTATTGCACTAAGTCATTCATCTAGTCTCACCATGTCACATGATTTCCACTGATGATTTCCCAAAGGCCCTATGTCCCGAAGGTCTTTTTGATGGACGGATATCCACGAGTTTCAATAGACCATAGGTCCATTTTTTAGCCTAAAAGACCGTTTGGGATGATTAGTACCACTGCTATAATACGCCGCTATAGTGTCTTACCATTGTAATGCTACAGTAATACTATAGTGCCTGCTACACCATTGTTACTTTAAGATCCCATGTAACGACCCAATGTTTTATCAATGGAAATTACTTTCTTATAATTATGTCATATAATCAGATGAAATCACAACACAATGGACTACTAAGTACTATGTGACCTTTAAACATAATTTTAACACTTCTATGATATGAATTTCAGAAATCTAACATACATAGTTGCGGTCAATAAGATGTTTAGAGTTCGATAAGACAAACTTAATTTTTTGGTGAATAGTAACCTCCCCTTATGAATAGTGACCTACCATCATGAATAGTAATATGAACCTTATGAATATTAAATCATCCAAAAGAATCGTAACTTCAACCATGAGTGTATAAATAAAATTTAGGCATCTTATAAATGATAATATGACCATAGTAAAATCATTGGTATTTTTGTAAGTCATAAAAAATTAATTATATTTAATTAATTAATTTCAAGGAAAATTTGTTTTCCTAAAAGGTGTTCATAAATTAACAATTTTAGGACTTTTGGTTTAATAATAATTTTATAAGACCTTATGTAATTTTTGAAAGCATTATAAAATCATTTATAGTTTTAAAATCTATATCTTTCAAGTAAATTATGATTTTAATTAAAAATTAAATTAATCATATTTAGAAAATTATTTTTTTAAAACGGAGTTATTTTTTATATTCTAAATATTGAAAATTGGTTAGGGTGAATTTTGTAATTTTTCTAAAATACATGAATTTTTTATGAATAGTGCAATACAATAATTCACAATAAATGCTAAAACTTGAATTTCTGTATCATGATTGAGTCATGTATGATGTAAATGGCCATTGTTTCGAACTCACGTGCACATTTTACTGTTTTTTTCACAAGAATCATTTCAATTTCTTGTCTTATGTAATAATAATAAACTAATGATTAAAATATTAAGAAAACTCTCCTCCCCTCCACTATAAAAACCACCCACACTCCCCACTTCTCTTAACTCCTCTCAAGCCTTGTTCCTTCTCTAAATTTTACCCAAATATCTCCCCAAGATCCTCCCCCACATCCATAATATTTTGGCCTTCTCAAAGGACCAAATACTCTCTCCTAAAGAGTCTATCAAGGAATATTGAATCAAGAGGTAAATTTCTCTTTTATTTTCTTTCATTTTCTTTACATGTTTCGTTGTTATATTTTCTATCCTTAACTATCCCAATACAAATGTTATGAAAACTCATGTACCTTACATATACTATAATTTTTCTGTGATAAATGAAAATTTCATTATCATCTCTCCTTTAATCTCTTTTTATACTAGTATTAAAGACACCATCTGAGATGTGTTAATTTACCACATTCAAGGACGATGGGTATTCAATTTCTATTACCATCTTCAATTATGGTCTTGAAACCATTTATATGGTTAAAACAGACTATTAAATGTGCATTTTATCTTATTTTTTGTTCTATAATCCTTTTTCACACATGATGTAAAATAATAATACAAAACAATTTAATTATGAGCAAAATCACCAAATTAATCCAAGTATTTTTCATTAATGTTTTACATAATGATTAATCTTAACTCCAAGTGACAAAATGAAATTTACAACCCTGTAAACTTATGGATGTTCAATAATAGAATATAACTTCAATTCTAGACAACCACTCTCATCATACATGTGTATCCAAACATGAATATAAGTGAACCAATCATTAAAACTAAGGAAACAAATAGACTCGAACAATGAAATTGAACCTCATAACCAGTCAAAAAGGTTATACTAAATCATTTATATATAGAAGATATTTTTTAATTATTAATTAATGAACTTAATTTTATTATTCAGGTCATTAATATCAATTGGAGATCACCATCAGACTTATGGTAAGGGATCCTCTCTATTTCACTTTTATTCAAGAATGTCCTCTTTGTTATGACCTTCTATGTGAAATTCATAATAATGAGCTATGATTTATCACCTACCCCATACTTACATTATGATTTATAAAAGATTTTAAACCCCTTTATCTCACATTAATACCTCCTAAGTACACCTCATACCATGTCGATATTTCAGTAGGGATTCTACCCGAACCGCCTTTATTCTTTCGGGTTGCTCTATCTTTCTTTTCACCCAAATGAAGTTGTATTTTCTTTTTATATAAAACTTAAAAATATTTTTTATATTTTGAATATTCATGTTTCAAGATCCATCCCTCATTATCTTTTGTGGATATTCAGTATTTTAAGTGATTCCCTCCTCAATACTACCCAATAAGAAAACCCATTTTGAGGGAAGTTCCTGAATTCTTACCCGATTTCAAGTGCACTTTATCTAATGTTATAAGCCACAATTTTCTTTATAAAATCAGTATTATTAATTATGAAAATATAATTGGTTCACTAAAGGTTTTATATAAATGATTATTCCCTTTTCTATTTTAAAGACTCTATAGTATTTTCCTTAAAACCGCACAAAATGTTTTAATGCTAAAAATTATTAAATACTATTTTCACATGTTTCACTTCTATTTGACATCACTTACCATGATATATTCCTATTTTACATTATTAATGTCCATTTATGTTATAATTTCTTTATTTCATGGACACTTTTATGATACACCCATTTGTTATGTTTTATGACATGATTGTGGTACCTAATTCTTTCCATGCATAACCCATATGTTTATGTAAGATTGGTTATGTATGATTATTTATGTGGAAATAATATTCATGAAATGTTAATATGGGTTCTCCCAGATAGAGCTCTAATTCCTTGGGTAAAATTGAGTCTCATGAGACATTTTGTGCGACAGTCTTAGCGGTTAGCATTGGCTTGTGCTACCATGTGCGACGGTCTTGGTGGTTAGCCTTGGCTTGTGCTACCATGTGCAATGATCATGGTGGTTAGCCTTGAATCATTATAAAGTCGTTTTTTTTTGTTTTTTCCACATTACTATAACCCCATGATTATATGAATTCATGTTTATATGTTATGATTCCATATGTTACATGCCTTTTTATATCATCATGTCACGCCTTCTATTCCATGTGTTAACACTTTGTTATTATGGTTATTATCTTACTGGGATATTTAGATCATACATTTATTAATGTGTTCCCTAGGGTACCATATTCATATGTTTGATCACAAAGGAAGTTAGGATATAAATTTTAAGATTGAATAAATAAATGTTTTATTTAGTTCCATGTTTTTAGTTTTATGTACCTAGTCTTCCAAGACACTGTACTTTACAATCCTTGGCTTGTACTCTGATGTATAATTATGATTAAAATCATGTAATTTTATATGTAAAATTCTAGGGTTTCTATAGTTGGTATCATAGGTTGGTTTATTTATTTTTGGATATTAGGAATAGAGCACTTTAGTAAGAATATAAAGGATGAGACTAAGTATAAGAAACCCCCCCTAAATTTTGGTAAGTAGAGATTAAGTGGTTTATCAAGAAAATACATCCCTGTATAGATACAAACAGGTAGTGGTGGATCTAGCACAAATTTATCTAGGGGTACAACTCGAAAACACCGCTTTGTGCTAGACTTGAAAAGGAACTAGTGCGTGAAAACAGGCCTTGCTGCACTCTTGGTTTGACACTCCTGGGGATATGCTTTGGTAAATTCATGATATTAGTACAAACCATTATTAAGGGAATACAAAAAGATCCCATAAGAATAAAATCTATGAAATGGATCAAGGATAACCTAGATTTAAACCTAAGGAATCAAAATTTAGGATATACTTTTCCTTTAAAATGTATCCTCTTATGTTAAAAGTTTCCTTTTTTATGCTCAATATCTAAGTATTAAAGCCCTCTAATTATACATTATTTTTCTTAGTTAATAGAAGGAAATTGAAGAACATGTTACAACAATCAATGTGATAGGTAATGTGAATATTTCCCTAATTATTTTCCTGGTATGATGGGAATGGGTGCTCAAAACATCATGATAGTACTTGCTCAGTTGTCTCAAGTTATGAATAATAACTTGAATCATGTGGAACACCCTCTTCCTCCAAATAAATAGAATGTTTCCATTTAATCCTTCATGCGGAAAAGGAATCCCATGTTTAGTGGATATTCTGATCCCCTCCTCATAGAATAGTGGATTAAATCCATTGAAAAGATGTTATCTATCCTCCAGTTCTCAGAATAAGATAATTTCGTATTGACAGTCTATCGTTTTTATGGGGAAGCTGATCAGTAGTGGA
This sequence comes from Viscum album, assembly GCA_963277665.1. Classification (NCBI taxonomy): domain Eukaryota; kingdom Viridiplantae; phylum Streptophyta; class Magnoliopsida; order Santalales; family Viscaceae; genus Viscum; species Viscum album. The sequence goes on from OY728138.1 coordinate 2,025,719,206, forward strand.
AACTGATCAAGAATTTGAATCCCCTGGAGGAAATGGATTTCATGGAATGGGAGTAATTCAATATAATGTTTTTAAATAAATATTTTACCCAAACCCTCTGTCTTAAGATGGAAAGAGAGTTCCTCAGACTCAGGAAGAATGAAAATGAGCCAATCAGGGCATATGAAGAAAACTTTAAAAGGCTTGAAAGGTACACCTATAGATTTTTCATGAACAATTAAAGAAAGTTGAATAACTTCTTTAGAGGACTAAAACCAAGTCTATGAAAAGTGATGGTGATTCGAGACTTCAACTACTATGAGAATATTTTCATTATTCCCTCAAGGTTGAAATAGAGATCAGAGACTCTCAGTGGTATCATGGACCCAGCGAAAAGAATAGGAAAATGGAATCTAATGTGGGTGGTTCTAAAAATAAATTTCATTATGGAAAGAAGCCCAACCATCCCATGGGAAAAAATTATGGGAAGAAGTATCTTGGGAACAGTCTAAAGGGAACTAGGAATTGCTTCAAATGTGGAAAGTCAGGACATCTGGATAAAAACTGCTAACGAGATAAGATGAATCATGATGGTGTGGAAGAAGAAATGAAGGTTCAAATCAACACTTAGAATGTTGTGTAGTGTTACAACTTCCAGGATCATGGGAATTATGCAAACAATTGTCCTAAGCCAAGGGTAGTCATAGGCAATCAACAACAACCTCCAAGGAAACAAGGATAGTCTTATGATATCACTACTGCTGAGGTGGAGCCGGAAAACAATGTGGTGATAGGTATTCTAGTTTTCCATTCAAGAATAGAGAATGTATTATTTGATTATGGTTATAAAAATTCTTGCATATCTTGAAAGTTTAGTAGAACTATTCAAAAACCGCCTAAAAATTTGCAGGGTAAGTTATCTATGAGAATAGAAAATAATTAAATAATTAAATTCATGGTTTATAACTCCTTCCCAGTTAATGTTAGTGGACTGAACCTCCTGTAAAATCTATTCATACTTCCTTTAGTGTATTTTAATGTTATCTTGGGCATATATTGGCTATCTTTATACAAATCCAACATCAACTGTCAAGAAATAGATATCACTCTTCACATCCCGAAGCATACTCCAATTCTATACAAGTGTAAGGAGTAATATGAATCTTCTTTAGAATCACTGTCTAAAGTGTGGATATTAATTACTTATGAGAAAGTATTTCTAGCTAAAATTATTGATACCAAGGAGATAATCTCTCTCAAAGATATGCCCATCATGAGGGATTATATTGATGTATTTCCTGAAGAGTAGTCTAGTCTTCATCCTGATTGAGAGGTGGAGTTCTCAATTGAACTTATTTATAGATCTCTTAATATATCAAATACACCTTATATAATGGCCACCGTAGAGTTGGAAGAGAAGAAGAAGTAGTTACAGAAGAATCTGGAGAACGGTTTTATATGCCCGAGTGCTTCACCGTGAGGTGCGCTAGTTCTCTTCATCAAAAATAAGGATGGATAAATGTGCCTCTACATTTATTATTGTGAGATCAATAAAATCACGATAAAAAACAAGTATCCCCAACCATGGATATATTACTTGATCGATCAGCTTCATGGGGCCAGTTATTTCTCTAAGGTGGACCTTCGATCAGGATATCATCAATTGAAGGAGAGGAAGGAAGATATTCCCAAGACTATCTTTTAAATGAGCTATGGACACTATGAGTTCATAGTTATTCCCTTAGGACTCACCAATGATCTAGAAATTTTCATGGATTTAATAAATAGAGTCTTTAGAGATTACTTCAAGGAATTTGTGGTAGTCTTTATCAACGATATTCGGATATACTCTAAGAGCAAGGAGGAACATGAGGAGCATTTCAATACTGTGTTAAATACCTTACGAAGGGATAAGATATATGAAAAGTATAGTAAATGTGATTTATGGATGGGGGAAGTATCATTCTTGGGGCATGTTATCACTTGAAAAGGGATATATTTGGACCCTTCCAAGACAAAGGCAATTGAAGAGTGGCCCAGATCAACATCTATAACAGAGATCCACAACATTATGGGTCTAGCTAGGTATTATCGAAGATTTGTGAAGAACTTCTCATGATTTTCAAATACAATTACCAATATGACATGGAAGGGAGTAAAGTTTGTCTGGACACAAGAATGTGAAGACTATTTTAAGGAGTTTAAAACGAGGTTAATCACTGCACCAGTACTCACACTCCCATCAAGTGGCGAACTCTTTTTGGTGTACAACGATGATTCAAATAAAGTATTAGGTTGTGTACTGATACAAAATGATAAATTGATAGCCTATTCCTTAGGAAATTAAAAATCCATGAGAAAAAAATCCTACACGTGATCTAGAGTTGATGGTTGTGATCTTTGTGTTAAAAATATGACATAATTATCTTTATAGGGAGAAGTGTGAGATATATACTGATCACAATAGTCTCAAATATATATTCACAAAAAATGGCTTAATATGTGCCAGAGAAGATGCATAGAGCTAATTAAGTATTATTACTACTCAATCCACTACCATTCAGGTAAGGCAAACAAGGTGGCAGATGCTCTAAGTAGAAAGGATCCTATATCTTTATCAATGATGAAAATTGAAAAGGATCCGATCATCATAGATTTTTTTAGGTTGGACATGGGAATCATTAAGGGAGGAACATCATAAATCCTTTCTCAAATGATTTTTCAACCATGCCTCATGGAGAAAATAAAGGATTCTCAAAGAAAAGATGTGGAGATTCTGAAAATGGTGAAACCTATCAAAAATGGGAAATCCTCTGAGTTCAAGATTGACACGGATGGATTCATACGGTTTGGGTCACAATTATGTGTACTATATGATCCAGAGATAAAGAAGGATATTTTTAATGATGCCCATACCTCAACCTTCTCTATTCACCCAGGAACACAAAGATGTATCGAGATCTCTGAGAGAACATTTGGTGGGACAATATGAAGAAGGATATTTTTTAATATACATCAATGTGCCTGGTATGTCAAAAATTGAAGGCTGAAAGAAAAAAGTCTAAGGGGATGATGCAATAACTACCCATGCCAACATGGAAGTGGGAGAACATCACCATGAACTTTTTCACTAGACTTCCAAGGACATCCAGAGAAAACAATGCAATATGGGGCATTTTGGATCGTCTTACAAAGACATATCGCTTTATCGTGGTTCGAGAGGACTTCTCATTGGATAAATTTGTACGGATATATATCAAAGAGGTGGTAAGGTTTTATGGAGTACCAATATCTATTGTATTCGATCGAGATCAGAGATTCACCTTGAAGTTTTGAAAAATTATCCAACATTCTCTAACAACTAAACTAAACTTCAGTACGATCAATCGTCTTCAAACTGATGACCTATCTGATAAAACTATTCAGACACTAGAAGATATGTTAAGAGCGTGTTATATGGACTTCAAAGGAGGATGTTACCAACATCTTTCTCTAGTTTAATTCTCCTACAACAAAAGTTTTCACTTGAGAATCTGAATGGCACCGTACAAATCCCTTTATGGGAAAAGGTGCATAATACCGGTGTGTTGGGATGAATTTGGTGAGCATAAGCTTCTAGGACATTAAATGGTCACAGAAATGGTGTGGAAGGTGAAACCCATTCATTATCACATCAAGGAAGCCCAAAGTCGACAAAAGAGTTATTTAGAAAATCATCGATGAGACCTTGAGTTCAAAGTCGGAGACATGGTATTTCTCTGCACATCTGCATGGCAGAAGTTCATGAGGTTTGGGAAGAAAGAAAAGTTAATTCCAAGGTACATATACCCCTTCCAGATTCTTAATCATGTCGAGGTTGTGTACTCTAGACAATCACTTCCACATACCATGTCCAAAGTGCATGATGCCTTTCATGTATCCCTCTTAAGGAAGTACATACCAGACCCTTTACATGTACTCTTTTTAAATGTGGTATAGTTTGAGAATGATCTTTCTTATGAGGAGCAGTCAATGAAGATCTTATCATAGAGATAAATTTCTACATAACAGGACTACTCACCTGGTCAATGTACGATGGAGGAACCATAATTACAAAGAGGAAACATGGGAACCAGAGGAGGCAATGAAGGAAAAGTACCCACACCTGTTTATGGCTTAGAATGTAAAACTAAATTTTGAGGGTGAAATTTCATAAGGGGGGATAATGTAACGAACCAATGTTTTATCAATGGAAATTCCTTTGTTATAATTATGTTATATAATCACATGAAATCACAACACAATGAACTACTAAGTACTATGTGACCTTTAAACATAATTTTGACACTTCTATTATTTAAATTTCGAAAATCTAATATACACAATTGCAATCAATAAGATATTTGGAGTTCGATAAGAAAAACTTAATTTTTTGGTGAATATTAAACTACTCTTATGAATAGTAACCTACCCTCATGAATAGTAATATGACCCTTATGAACAGTAAATCATTCAAAATAATCGTAACCTCACCCATGAGTGTATAAATAAAATTTAGGCATCTTATAAGTGATAATATGAACATAGTAAAAGTATTGGTATTTTTGTGATTCATAAATAATTAATTATAATTAATTAATTAATATAAAAGGGAATATATTTTCCTAAAAGGTTTTCATAAATTAAAAATTTTATATCTTCTGGTTTAAAGATAATTTTATAAGACCGTATGTAATTTTTGAAAGCATTATAAAATCAGTTATAGTTTTAAAATCTGTACTTTTGAAGTAAATTATGATTTTAATTAAAAATTAAATTAATAATATTTAGAAAATTATTTTTTAAAAATTTAATTAATTTTGGGATTCTACATGTTTAAAAATGGTTAGGGTAAAGTTTTAGGATTTTTCTAAAATACTTGAATTTTTTATGAATAGTAAAATATGATAATTCCCAATAAATGCTAAAACCTGAATTTCTGCATCATGCTTGAGTCATGGATGATGTAAATGGACATTTTTTAGAACTCACATTCACATATTACTAATTTTTGTCACAATAATCATTACAATTTCTTTTCATATAAATAATATTAATCTAATGATTAAAATATTAAGAAAACTCTCCTCCCCTCCACTATAAAAACCACCTCACTCCCCTATTCTCTTCACTCCTCTCAAGCCTTGTGACTTCTCTAAATTAGGAAAAAATATCTGACCAATATCTTACCCCACATATAGAATCATTTTATCTCTTCAAAATACCAAATTCTATCCCCTTAAGAGGCTCTCAAGGAAGATTGAATCAAGAGGTAAATTCCTCTTTTCTTTTCTTACATTTTCTTTACATGTTCCTTTGTTTTATTTTATATCCTTACCTATGATAATCCAAATGTTATGAAAAATAAAATACCATAAATGTAATGTATTTTTATTATTAATATGGAATAAGTTATTATCATCTCTCATTTACTCTCCTTTTATACTAGTAGTAAAGACACCATCCGAGGTGTGTTAATTTACTACATTCAAGGACGATGGGTATTCAATTTATATTACCATCTTAAATTCTGGTAATGAAACTATTTTTATGGATTAACCATATTATTAAATATTTATTTTATCCTATGTTTTGTTCTTTAATCCTTTTTCACGCATGATATAAATTGATAATACAAAACAAGTTAATTATGAGCAAAATCACCAAATTAATCCAAGTATTTATCATTAATGTTTTACATAATGATTAATCTTCACTCCAAGTGACCAAATTAAATTTACAACCATGTAACATTATGGATGTAAAATAATATAATATAAATTAATTTTTTTAAAACCACTCTCATCATACATTTGTATCTGAAGATGAATATAAGTGAACCGGTCATTAAAACCAAGGAAAAAAACAGACCCGAACAATGAAATTGAACCTCATAACCAATCAAAAATGTTATTAATGAACTAAAAAATGTTATAAAAAATAATTTAAATATATAATAGGTTCTGGAATTATTAATTAATGAACTTAATTTGATTATTCAGTTCATTAATATTAAGTGGAGATCACCATTGAATTTAAGGTAAGGGATCCTCTCTATTTCACTTTTATTCAAGGATGTCCTCTATGTTATGCCCTTCGATGTGTAATTACTAATGATGGGGTATGATTTTTTACCTCCCCATACTACCCTATTTATGTATAAAATATGATAAACCCCTTTATCTCACATTAATCCCTCCTAAGTACACCTGATACCATGTCGATATTCCATAAGGGATTCTACATGAACTGCCTTTATTCCTTCAGGTTGCTCTATATTTCTTATTTCCCAAATGATATTGTCTTTTATTTTTATATAAAACTTATAAATAATATTTATATGATCCAAATTCATGTTTCAATATCCATAACTCATTCTCTTTTGGTTGTATACATGATTTTAAGTGATTCCCTCCTCGATACTTCCTAATAAGCAAACCTGTTTTGAGGGAACATCCCGAATTCTTACCCAATTTCAAGTGCACTCTATCTTATGTTTTAACCCACCATTGTATTTATAAAATTAGACATTTTAATTCTGAATATATATTTTTTAACTTCTGTTTTTATATAAAATATTGTTCCCTTTTCTATTTTAAAGGATCTATAGTATTTTCCTTAAAACCGCACAAAATGATTTAATGCTAAAAATTATTAAATACTATTTTCACATGTTGTAAATTATATTTTACATCACTTACCATGATATATACCTATTTTAAATTATTAATTTCCATGTATGTTATAATTCCTTTATTTCATGGGCACTTTTATGATACGCCCATTAGTTATGTTTTATGACATGATTTTGGTACCCAACTCTTTCCATGGGTAACACTTATGTTTATGTAAGATTGATTATGTATGATTATTTATGTGGAAAATATATTTATGAAAAGTTAATATGGGTGCACCTAGATATCACTCTAATACATTGGGTAAATTTGAGTCTCATGAGATGTTATGTGCAACAGTCTTGGAAGTTAGTCTTGGCTTGCACTACCATGTGCGACGACCTTGGCGGTTAGCCTTAGCTTGTGCTACCATGTGAAACGGTCTTGGAAATTAGCCTTTACTCATGATAAAGACATGTTTTATATTTATTCCACATTAATATGACCCCATTTTTATATAAATCCATATTTACATGTTATGATTTCATATGTTATATGCCTTTTTATATCATCATGCCATGCCTTCTATCCCATGTGCTAATGATTTGTCCTTATGGTTATTCTCTTACTGGGAGATTTAGCTCATCCCATTGTTAATTTATTCCCCAGGGTGCCTTATGTAGATGTTTAATAACAATGGAAGTTTGGAGCTCAATTTTAATATTAAATAAAGAAATTTTTTATTTAGTTCGATGTTTTCAGTTTTATGTACCTAGTCTTCCAAGACACTAGACATTACAATACTTGGATTGTAATCTAATGTATAATTATTATTAAAATCATGTAATGTTATATGTAAAAGGATAGGGTATATATATCTCATGTTTTTGATAGGTTGAAAATTCTAAAGGAATTTGGATTTTCATTTATGATATGGGTCAAGTCATAAGATGATATTTAGAATGAAATTCTAAGAGATGGAATACTTAAAAGTGATGTTTTATATGGGGTTTAAGACTCAAGAGGTGTCTATAGTGTCCAAATGGGTTTGGGGAGAATTTTAATTCGAAATATTAGTTTTAGGAGAGATAGGCTTGGGTGCACGATTAGTAATAACCTTACAGCACAACATTGAAACATGTTTTTTGAAGGAGCACAATTTTTTCAACCCATGTGGTGGCCATAGGGAACCATGTGAGATGGTGAAAACCAAAAGATGAATTTCCAAAATTGATGTATAGTTGGTAAAACCATGCACTACAACCATACAAGGCATGGGGGCTTGATACAATTTCATGGTAATGGTCTACACATAGTTTGTCTAATAGTGCACATAAACGATACAGGGCATGGACAATAGGAAATGGGAGTCATGTAGTTAGCACACAATTTTCCTAACCATGCATCAAAACCATTCCCCTTTAAAATGGAAGAAATTGTGATTTTAACCCGAATTTCTTTTAACCCTTCACCCCTATTTTCTCCTCCCATTCATACTTAATAGCTTCTCTACTTGGGATTTTTTTACTTAGATCCTCACCTAGGCTTTAATGTACCTATTTTATTCGAGCTCAGATTTAATTTACATATGTTATGTTGTATCACCCTTGGTTATTATTTCATTCATCTTATTTCTTTTCTCATTTTATATTTCAATATTATATGCTATTTACATGTGATCTCGTATGCCTTATGTTTAGGGAATTGGTCTATTATTACAATTTCTCTCATTCCCAATCAAATCAAAGTCTAATAATGGATGATTGAAGCATCCTTGGTATAAGGTAGGTGGTATATATCCCTTACATAAAAGTATAATATTTCATAAAATGTGTCATTGTACCACGTTCTAGAATTTTCATGCATTACTTCTAAATTATATTACTCCTTATATTAATTGTTTAAGTCAGGACCTAGACCCACAGTATACCCATTGACATTTTTTGAGGGGTGTGACTGTATCTTAGGTCACCCATTAGGGTGTATCCTATTATTTACACTCATTAGATATTTTTTTTTATAAAAATGCCTCTTAGGTGTGGTTCGTTTGAATCCTAAATTAGGAATCAATTAAATTAAAATGAATGAATAATGGAATTGAAATAGGTATTGTATACTTACTTGGCCCATGGAAATTATGAAGTATTCCTTTGGGATAAAAAGTTAATTGAATGAGATGATGGAATATATAGTTAAAGTTATTCAGCCATAATCATGAGTCCTTTTATGTAATCATTGGTTGATAGACTTATTTTGAACCACACCTTATAGTGTGTGATATTAAATGTTAAATGTGACCATGTTTTCTTATGTAACCAAACACCCTCCTAAGGTGTGTTGGATTATCTATTTTGAATGAATTGAATCATGATGAATGTGAATTTCACATGGATATTTCCGATGGCAAATTTTTAGCTATAAAATGTAATGTTCCTACTTATTATATTATTTTTTGAGTGATACATGGATTCCAATGCGGCATGCCATGGATTGAATAATAAGGCACTATAAATGAAAATCTATAAATGGGTAAGTGATGTTGGACATGGATATCAAATTTTTTACTTGAGATTATTGGATATGATGTTCCTTGTTAATAGGCATGGTGTCCCTTTATAATTATTTGATATTATTAGACATGATGTTCCTTGATATTGAACATGACTTTCCACATTAATTATTGAAATTATTAGACATGACGTTCTGTCTTAATTATTTATATTTTTTGGTCTTGGAAATCCGTATCATTTATTTAGTAATTTTCACATACGATGACCTATAAGTATTTATTTGATATAATTGTTCATGGAACTCAACATTACTTTTATATAGATTTATAGACCAAGGCCCCTTAATTAAATGTGAAATATCTTATGATTATCATTATACATGGTGTCCTTTGGTCATATGCCTTGGGTCCTCACTATAACTTATATATATATATATATATATGCTTTTGTGTGTGTCTATATATATATATATATATATATATATATATATATATATATACGCATATGATGGTACTTATTTAGAATTTCTATCTTTGGACAAAGAAGGTAGAGTTATCCAGTCATCCAATGAGAAACCTAAACTCAACATGGGTTATATTTATTAACTTCTTTACTTTCAATATACCTACATGATGTTATATTTTATATTTAGAGGATGGATTGCATTATAAAATATTGATGGTGGCCTACTGAGTTTTACTCACACTCTATTTGAGCCATCATTTGGTTTTTGGAAATATCTCTTGGTTACAGGCTAGAATATTGGATTGTTCTTCTTAATATTTCTCTTTATGGCTTAGGAATTGAAATGGGAGATGGGGACCAATAATATACTCAATCTCCCCACTATATTTGGAGTATTTTATCAATTTTTTGTATTTTATTATACTAGCCCTATTGTATATATTACCTGTTGTATGTTAACTTATTTGTATTTATGGCTTAACATGTTCATTCATGGTTGGATTATTTGGTACTGGCCTGGAAATTTGTTTAATATTATCTTTTTTAGTTATTATTATATTACACTACCTTTCATTTATTTATGTTTCCATGATATATTTAGTTATGATCTAGAGGTTATAGTCTCCCCATTATACCACCTTTAGACCTTTGATACTTGTCAGAATTCTCTGGTGTATGGGGAGGCGTGCTTGAGGACTTATCGCAAACATGTCTGGTTTGTGTTTATAGAGTGAACTGAGTGAGGAAATAACTAAGTGGTATCATATATATTTTTGTCTTAATATTTTGTACTAGTATAAAAGATACCAGGAATGTGTCAAAAGATGGTAAATAGCTCATGTCTGGGAATAGCCAACCCACACATGGGGGAAAGATCAAGTTTCCAAGGATAATACAATTTTTCATGATGGTTCATCAATTATTAGTTCACCTTGATTTATTCTTGTAATTATATTGGTTATTTATTTATGTATTTATGGTATTTTCCTCTTGGAATAGTATAGATAGTTAAGGGGTGTATTCAAGAATCATTTTAGACACATAGGATTCACATGTCATTAGTACGCTCATCTGGATACCATGATTATGTGATTATGTTCCATGCTTATTCATATACCATGTTTAGGTAATAATTTACCATGCATATATATATAGTATGATTGGTTTATAATTAGAATTCTCATTTATATTCCATGTTTATTTGTTGGCCTACTTACATGCCTGTATTCCTTGCTTATGTGGAAGCTTCCTTGTTATAGCTATGATGTAAGGTTGGTAATAAAAAGTGTTTGTATCAACATAAATAGTGTTTTCCCATATATTTTGATGGTGAAATTCTATTTAACTATCCCAAAATGAATTCAAGAAATAAAATGGTTTTCAATTGGTGAACAATTAAACTTAAATAGAAACTATAAATTTTAATGAAATTGGTTTGTTTTAATATATTCAAGTAATTTATTATGGATGTCAGTTAAATAGTGTTTCTATTATAATTTATAAATAAAAATACCTTTATAACTTGTGAATGATGACCTATATAACTGGATCCACTTATTCTTAATTCAACCCTTACAGGTGAGTTTGAGATTATTATTATTATGAGATAACCCTACTGAGGGTGTGTTAAAATTATAATGAATTTATTATTAATGGGGATAACTAAAATGAGATTCCAATTGTAATTTATAGAACATGGACTCCATGAAAAGTTAATTGATGCCCGTAAATCTGAACTAAGGTTGAAATTACGGGACCCTCATAGGCCTCATTTATCTTTTTATACCATGGTACATAACCCCATGGGGTGGGATTATGATAAATAGGGATGGTTATTTAAATTGTTTATATCCACCCATATGGTATTACATATATGTTTATGGTGGAATCTTACCAGATCAACCCTACTTAAATTATAAAATACTTTTGATTGATTTTTATCTTTATTGATTTAAGACATTCATAAAAATCCCACTTACATCCTAAAGAGTGTTTTCCTCTATATATTGGACTTTATATTTTCTTTAACTAGTATAGTTATAAGAAATTATGAATAAATAATGGTTAAAATAAAATTATGATATAATTCATCAATGTAATCTAACTAAACCTATATGAGAGTTTTCGTGAAACTTTAATCAATTAATTATCGAAGTTTTTTTTTTAATTATTTTCCCCTACCCTTCCTAAAAGACCTTTCACATTTCATCCAAATTGATCTTCAATATAAGAAACATAAGAATAAGATTGTGAACTTTATAGGTTATAAAACTAAAATTTACAATATATATTTATCTATGTATATATATGAATGCATTAAATATTCACATTATGGAATCATATGTTTATATATATATACACCAATATTGTAGAAAAATAAAAAAAAGTGATGATAAAAAAATTTATTACCACTAAAATAAAATGAATAGAAAAGTTATACCTTTGTCTTTTTTTATTTAGAATCAATAAATTCAACTTTTATCAATTCAAGTAATAATGATGATAAAATATTTATCTATTTATTTAAGGTAAAATATTTAGATAATTTTATTACAATGAAATATATGTAACTTCATGTTTTAATGTATAAATAAATTTAAATTTTAAAAATTTAGAAAATTTTCATAATATAATTTATATATTTTAGTAATATTATCATTAATATATATATATATATATATAATTTAAGGTATAAGTCATTACAACAACCAAAAAACATGCATACCCAGGAACCCCAGTGAGTCAAGACTCATCCCTCCACATAATGAATGAAAATCACCAACTTTATAGAAACCCATATGTTTCATACAATAATATTATATATTATTAGATTAATATTCAATACATAACATTATGAACCACACCAAAAATCATAAAGGTTCAGTGTCTATAGAAACTTGGATACATAAAAAACTAACATATAAGTGATCTAAATTATCTCCCACTTATTATATCACAATTAAAACCCTTATTAGACACATCTTATGTAAAAACTTTCTTCATATACTTGGTAAATGAAAACATAATAAAGGGTGAGCTCAAATGCTCATTAAGGGTAAACAAGGGATTTAAAAATGATCATTTAAATATAACATAAGAATTTAGGGATAATAACATTATATTAACCTTTGAAAACTAAACCCAATAATTCTTGGATCATAAACATAAGTCATGGCAGACAACTTTTCATTTCATAAGTCATGAATCATAAAGGAGTCAAAGAACACGATCCATGAGAACATAAAAAATGGTAAAATATCATGTCATAAAATAGTATCATAAAGTGTGAAATAATTATAATAATATAAATATTATGTCAAGGATACCCACCAATATATTCATAACATGTTAGGCTTGGGATAACCAATCATATGCCTGCTTTGACATTGGGATAACCTTCCATGTGCCCTCTTTTAGGCTTAGGATAATATTATGTGTTTATTTTGATCTCATAGAACATTAATATTTCCCAATGAATTATATGGATATATAATTTGGATACCACCCATCACATAATCATAAATCCATTCATATGTATGCCACATGATCATAAAACATTCATCATAGCATCATTGTTTAACCCCTGAAAATTAAATGGGTTTTGTAAACATCTCATCATAATAATAATAAACCATCAAAATAATAATAAGGATTTCATAATTGAATAATATAAATAGTAAATCATAATTAACATCAAATGATTTTATCATAGATGAATTTTTTAAAAATATCTTGGAAATATTTTGTGAGTAAAATACCTTTTTAATGTTGAAATCACTTATTTATAATCTAAAATATTGAAAAATATCAAGGAAAAGATTTTATTTCAAAATAAACTTGGAAAATTATAAAGGAATCTTTAAACTATTTATAGGTCGTGAAGGTATTAAATTCCATTCATGTATCGTATATTTAAAAAATATTCGTTTCACATATTTGGTAAAAAGTCAAAAATACATCATTCAAAAAATGACAAGAAGATTCATTTGAAAAAAAATTATAGACATTAAAACATGGTTAAAGATGAATTTAAATAATCATATGATTATTTTAGATACATTATTAAAAAAAATTAAAGAAAACATTGACATGTAAGAAAAAAGATTCCCTTCCAAAGAGGAAATAAAGTATGTTTTTCTTAAAAATAATTTCCTGCTCATTTTAAGTACCAAATAGAGGAAATTGTATTGTTACATAAAAATTTCACAGATAAAAATAGGAGAATAAAATTAAATGTATTCATTATAATATAATCATATAACATCTTTCAATGTAAATAAAATAATATATAATCTTGATTAATATTGAGATTGAAACATAAATCCCTTACCTCAAGTTCAAATTACTTTTATGGCACTCTAAACTCCTGTATAATAAATTAAAATTTATTATAATTCTATGAAATAATAATTTACATACTTATAATGTCTTAAATGACCCAGTTATAATATTCAACCCCCATTTATTAATAATTCCTTATTAAATTTATCATTTCTAGCTGTTAACCATTTCATTTTTTCATGGAAGTTTCGGTTTAGTAGATTCAGTCCTTATACTTTTATCATGGATCCATAATTTCAAAATTATTATTTTTGATATAAATATAATTTATATTTATTATATTCATATTAATAATCATTCATAAAAGGTAGGATGATTATTTCTCCTTTAGTTGGCCTCCTTTAGATGATTTCTAAAGGACCCTTGGAATGGTATTTGAAGAATAATAAAACATATAATTAATGTATAGGAAAGTTTATAAGATAATATGGAAGTTTTTAGTTAATCTATATGGCTAAAAGTAGAGTAAATAAGAGAAGGGTGGGGTGACCTTTTAAAAGTGGGAGAGAGGATAAACTTGGAATTTCTTAAAAAGATTAAAATTATAATTTTATACTCAAGAAAAATTCTTCAAAATGGTCATATATTAGAGGGTGAGATAGTATTAGGTCTATATATATATATAATAGTATTTAGACAATTTTAAATTCCAAAATATTCTTTATATCTTGGTTTAAACCCTGTGGTAAACTTGGTTTAACCATAATCTTGGAGACAAACTTTTACTATTTTTACTATTAATTAAGTACAAAAATTAAGTTGACCTTATTATATAATATTAATTATGATTATTTAAAATATTTAATCCATTTTATCAAATTAAATTTACATAAGTGGTATAATTTAATTTAAAATTAAACTTGTAAAACGTAATGAAAAATAGTTTTCCAGAAAAAAAATTTATTAAGAATAAAAGATTTTTATACCAAAATAAAGCATAAATTTAATTATAATTACCTTAATTGGATCATTAATAATATAATTGACCTAATTTTACTTTTCATTCCATTTAAAAAAATGAAAAATTTTAAATTCTTGAAACAAAAAAAGTCTGTATTTTTCGCTATTCGTCAACAAATAATTTTTTTCAGAAAATTATCAAAAAATCACTTATAGATAATTTTGAAAGGATGATTTAAAAATGAATTTAATTTTTACAAAATTATTTTTTAAAAGTATAGTAAATTGATTATATTATTTTCTCACAAAAATTAATAAAAACCATTTTTTAGGAAAAAATGTATTTTGAGAGCATATAATAACTTAAATAAAAAATTGAGTATTAATTTATCAATATATTTAATTTATCTAAAACCTTATAAATAATTTTTTAAATATGTTTTTCCTATTCACTCCATCAATTTAAAATATATTTTATTATGGTATACTATATTTTGGTTCATTTAGACTCAGGTTTGCATGTATCGCAAGCAATTGAAGAAATTAAATTTATCTGAAGAGAAATATATCATAAAATATTAGGGTGTTACATTCTAACCACCTTAAAATGAACTCTTAACATGAAATTTTATGACTCTAATATAAAAAATAAGTATATATCAATTTATTCACATCCTTGGGTTCCAAGGTAGCTTATTTGAATTTTTGATTCCTCCAAAGAACTTTAACCAGGTGAGTAGACTTGTTTTGCATCACATTATCTCTATTTTCCAAGATTTTTAATGGTTTTTATTCATTAAAAAGATCATTTTATAGTATTAAAACCCCTAATTTCAGTACATTTTATGTATTAGGTATGTACTTCCTTGGGATAGATACATGGAACACATCATACACTTTAGGCAGATTCGGTGGAAGTTCTAACCAATAAGATATTGTCCCCACTTGATCAAGTATCTTGGAGGGTAAAATATACCCAGGGATAAGATATAAACTATTTATAAATATCATAAACTTCTTCTATGTAAAACATCACATTAATAACTTCACACCACTTTTGAATTCCAAATTTCACCAATGATAGTCTGCATAAATTTCCTACCGACTTTGAGCTTCCATGGTGCGCTACTGAATGGATTTTACTTTATCTACCATTTCCTAAGATATCTCAAGTATAAATATATTTATTTATCTAACATAATTATAGCATGTTATAGTTTTACACATATTTTCATATAGTTATTCATACGTATCCATTTGAATTCTTGAGTGAAAACTATTATTATAGGAAAAATTGACTAGAGGAATCTATTATTCCAAACACCTTTGAAATCCATATAAAAAGACCTCATTATATCCTATATTTTTTTGAATGGTTCTCTGAAACTTACCATATGTCTAAGGATGATAAGAAGTAATGAAAAACAATTCTGAATTCAAATCTTTCTGAATACTTCTCCATAACTTCGAGATAAACCTCATATCCTGATCAGATACAATATAAAGTGATACTCCATGAAATATTACCACTATCTTAATTTATATTACTGAAAGTTTATCAATAGATGAATATTATCTGATAGTAATAAATTATGATAAATTTTTAAGGATATTGAATAAAACTCAAATAACATTATCTCCTTTAGATGTTTTGTGGGGTCTGGCAGAAAAATCCATGGTGATGTTTTCCTATTTTCATTCTGGTATAGGTAATGGTTGTAGATTCTCCTCAGAATTATGTCTCTCAACCTTTAATTTCTGAAATACCAATCCCTAATATACATACTCTGAAATATCTATTTTCATGTTATCCCATCAAAAATACTCTTTTAGATCTTTATATATCTTTATACTTCCAGGATGAATAGAGAATTATGAACTATGAGATTCATCCAACAATTCCTTATTCAAGTGTAGTATTGATGGTTCCCATAATTGGTTCTTGAACCTTATCATTTTATAATAATTATTGTTGAAATCATGAACAATTACTATATTCTTTTATAACTCTACATATTCATTCTATGCCAATTTAATCTTCACTTGGATATATAGTTGAACACTCATTTGAGAAAGATAATATTTCTTCCCTTTTTTTTGGTTTCACAGACCATCCCTTATAAATATAGAAATATTGGATCTTTTGTGACCCAAATTATAGATTTATTTTTATGACCCTCTTAACACTAGGCATATTCCACCTTGTTCACTTTCCTGGGGTGGTATTGTATTGAGCAGTCATTATCTTTAATCGAATCCAAGTATATTCTCTGGACTATATTCAACTCTTTCTAAATTTTATGATCAGTATATATATCACATCTGTGACCATAAAGATAATTCTTCCATATATTTAATGAAAAAAATACTATAGTTAACTCCAAATCATGAGTTGGATAATTTTTCTAATGAAACTTTAATTGTCATAAGGAATAATCGATAACCATAAAATTCTGCATGAGGAAGCATCCCAGTCCCTTCTTTGTTACGTCACTATAGATCAAAACCCTTCTCCATTAAATGTTATTGTAACCATAGGTTTTATGACTAATCTTCCCTTCGGTTCCTTGAATTTTTCCTTATATTTATCTATCCAAATGAACTTGTCTTCCTTCTATGATGACATGGTGAGTGAATTAGATATCCATGATAAATTCTTCAAAAAGACTAAATAATATCTAAAAAAAGGAAAACTATGGATTTCATTCACCATGGTTGGTCTGGGATAATGTTCAAAAACCTCACTTTTTTATGGATCCACTAATATAAACTTAATAAATATTATATAACCCAAAAATTAATTTTTTTTAGGAAAAATTTTCACTCGGTAAATTTTTCATACAAATTATCCTTTCCTAGGGTTTTTAGTACAATTATCAAGTGATATTCATGATCTTATATAATTTTAGAATATTTAATAATATCATCAATAAAGATAACCACAAACTAATCAAAGTAATCTCTAAATACTCTATTAGTTAAATATATGAAGATAATAGGGGAATTAGTAAGACCAAATGGAATAATTATAAATTAATAGTCTCCATAACTCATAAAAATGGTTTTTATAGGTATGTATTCACTTTTGACCCATAATTGATAGTATCTATATAAAAGATCAATCTTGGAAAAATATTGAGCTCCATTCAATTGATCAATCAAGTCATAAATACAGGGTAGGGGATACTTATTATTGATCATGATCTTATTATATTCACTAAAACTAATATAGAGTGTCATTTATCTATATTTATTAATAAAAAAATAGCAGGTTCACCCTATGATGATGCACTTGTCCAAATGAATCCATTATGAATATTCACTTAGAGTTAATTCTTCAATTCATGCAATTCAATCGGGTACATTCTATATAGAGTCTTTGAAATAGGTGTACCATTGGGTATTAGTTATATTTAAAACTAAACATAATTATTTACAGGAAGACTATGAAATTATTCCTAAAATACATCAAAAAGATCCTATAAAATAGGCATATCTTTGATGTTGAGTTTATCCCAAAACCATCTGAGAAAAACACAAATTTTTAATATGAATTAATACCCATATAATGGATGTGATTTCTATTGGATGTTCATATTTATTATCGAAATAATAGATGTTCATAGGTTGGTTCATAAATATCAAATATTAATTTCCATCCTCATAAATTGATATGGTATTTATATAAATAAATCCAATTGATGCCTAAAATAACATCAAATTTAAATTTAATAATATTTTCATAATGAGAATTCTTAAAAACATCATAATTATATAGGCCCTTACTTAGTCTAGGAGTTATCCTTTTTAAGATGAAATTGACTTGGATAATTCTTGGGTTCCCCACATTTAAGACAACAAACTCTAAATGGTTCCCTAGAATGAAATTTATTTCCATTCATCATACTCTTTATTTTTCCTTGTCAATTCATTTCTCTATGCCCTTATTTTCCACACATAAAAAATTTTCCTATTAATTTGAGATTTTCTAAAGGGTGACTCTTTCTATATTTCTAAAGATAAGGTAATTGGGACTTCTTTTCTCTATGGTCACCAACACTTGAGCACTTAGTGAACGTAGTTATTCTCTTCTTTTTTTATTATAACAATTGGTTAAGGTGTAATTTTTTAATCATATATCATGATAACTATTTAGGAATAGTCAAAATTTATTTCCCTATAGTAATAATCCCATTTCGTTACTCATAATCACCACATTATCTATCAGAATCAACATTAACATAATTTCTTCTAGTTCTAACCATTAAATAAAACCAAAAAAAACATAGTGTAATCAACAATAATCAAAGTGAGAAATTATATAATAATGAACAATAATTCATATAATGTCTAAATCATGACACTATATTTTCAATTTATGATACCTTATGTTTAACCAAGGTTATCTATGGTAATAATCTATTAAAATCATTCATAATGATTTATAAAGAAAACATAAATTAAACCAAGAATATTCCTTGATAGTTTATATCTAGGAAAGAAGTCTTATGGACACTCATCATGCACTGGTGAAAATATATTTAATAACAAATACACCCCATTCAGAGTTTTTACCCATAGGTGAATCTGTGTCACAGCCGCATCCACATGCTAGTATCCAGATAAGGATGTATTTGTTAAGAAAATCGCACTTATTTCATTACCATAACTTAAGATTTTCTCCTATAATTAGGCTTATCCTGAGGGTTCTCAATAAATTTCTCTCATCAAAATTTCTAAAAATAACTAAACCATTATATAATACCAACTATATTGAACCATACTTTTCTAACATAAATATTATTTCTTATTAGATGAATATTAATTACATAACATTATGATACACACATGAACCATAAAGTTTTAGTGTCCTTGGAAACTTGGATACATAAAAATTCATAAAAAAGATATCTAAATCATCTCCCACTTAGTACATTTCAATTAGAATCCTTCTTAGACCCATCATAATTAAAACCTTTCTTTATATCCTATGGAAAAGAAAAAATAATAAAGGGTGAGATCAGATCCTTAGTAAGTATAAACAAGGGAGTTATCAGTGATCATTTAAATGTAACATGAGCATAATGTTATGTGAAAATAATATTAACATTTAAAAATCATACATAGTAATTATTAGATCATAATAAAAGTCCATGGAATAAATCATTGTTGTTAATAAGGTGTGAATCATAAAGGAATCGAATAACATGATCGATGAGAACATAACATTGGTATAATATCATTCTATAAAAGTGTGTAATAATGTGTTACATTACAATAATTATAGAAATCTTATATCATAGATACCCATGAAGGCATTCATAACATGTTACACTTGGGATAACCACACATATACCTACTTAGAGCTTGGGGTAACCTCCCATGTACCATCATTTGGGATTGGGATAACCTATCAGGTGCCCTTTTTAGGATTGGGACAACCTTGTATACCCTTTGTGATAATAAAAAATTAATATTTACCCAATTAATTAGTGAGGTATTTAATTCATGGATGACCCCTAACATAATATAAATCAATTCATATGTATGCTATAAGATCATAAATATTCATCATATTATCATATCTACGCCATAAAAAATAAACAAATTTCATAAACATACCATGATCATAATCATAGAACATCCAGATAAACACAATGGATGGTATCATTGGATCATTTTCCAAGTAAATTATAATTAATATTAAAGTATGGTATCATAAATGAAAATATTATTTAAAATATCTCTAGAATATTCCTGAGGAAAATACCCTTTTCATCTAGAAAGAACTTATTTATAATCTAAAAAATTATAAAATATTAATGAAAAAATTTCATTGAAAATAAACTTGGAATATTTTAAATCTTCAAATCATTGAGGGTTCATGACGATGGTATTTTTTTTATTCTGTGAATGTTAAAAAAATATTCCTTTGAAATTTTTGGTAAAAAGTCAAAAGTACCTTGTTTGGAAAATGAAAAGAAGATTCTTTGGAAAAAATTATAGATATTCAAACATGGGTAAAAAAGACTCTAAATAGTCATATGAAAATTTCAAAATAATTCTTGAAAACATTTTAAATAAAACATGGACATCAAAGAAAAATAATCCCGACCAAAGAGGAAATAAAGTATGTTTTTATTAAAAAAAATTCTGATCATTTTAAGTACCAAAGAGCAGAAAATAGTTGTATCACTTGAAAAAATCATGTATAATTAGAGGAGAATAAAATTAAAGGGGTTTATCATAAATGTTTTATATAATTTTCTTTAATGTAAATTCTAGCACAAAAAATCTCAATAATAATGAGTTTGAAATAGAAATCCCTTAAAACAAGTTTGAATTTCCTAAAAATCACTCTTACCTCATATATAATAAATTTAAATTTATTATAAATCTATAATAAAATCATTTATATACATAGAAAATCATATATGATCCTATTATAACATTTCAACACCCATTTATTAATAATTCCATATTAAATCGTCATTTCCTAGTGTTAATTGTTTTGTTTTTCATGGAAGTTTCGATTCTAAAATTATATTCCTTGTACTTTTATCATTATTAAATCATAAAAATAATTTTATTTATGATATTTATATCATATATTTTTATTTTATAAATATTTATAATCATCCATTCAATGTATAGATTATAAAAATGATCTAGACCATTCATGGAGATGGAAGATTGTACATATGCTTGGACTATGTTTTCATTTTCTAAAAAAATAAGGAAGGAAAGATAAATATTATTTTATTATTATAGAATCATAATTATATCATAAATAAAAAATAATAAGTCCAGAAGGTAGATATGTTATTATTATTCAAGAATTATAATTATGTTTTTAATATAATATATAAACTTTAAATCCACAATAATAACCATATGTGAATGGTTGTGATGGAAAATGAATTGTATCGTTGAGTGCAGGCGGTACTCCACACATACGTACGAGCGACACTATCACGTCACATTTGAAAGAAAAGAGGGGTAATACTGATGGTTACATAAACATAAAAATATTTCAGTATATTTAGGACACTAAAATTATTATTTTATGATTAAAACTATGGATTTAGATGTGGTGCAAGAAGAAATAATTTTAAAGAGGTTGGGTTGGATGATTACGTCACCTTTTATTGGCCTCCTTTAGATCCTTTCTTAGGGAACCATGTAATAGTATTGTAAGAATACCAACACATAAAATTCATAGATATGAAAGTTTATAAGATAATTGGGTAGTTTTTTGTTGAGATGTATGGATAAAGTTGGTCCAAATGAGATAAAGGGGGGTTTAACCCCCTGGTAAATTTGCTTTAACCTTAATCAAGGAAACAAATTTTTAACTTTTAAATATTAATTATGACCAAAAATTAAGTTAAAATTATTAAATAATATTAATTATTATTATTTTATATATTTTATCCATTTTATAAAATTCAATTCCAAAAGTGAAATAAATTTATTTAAAATTAAACCCATAAAACGCGATGAAAATCAGTTTTCAAAAAAAATAACTTCTTAAGTATAAAAATATTTTATATAAAAATACAACATAAAATTAATTATAATAGACTTAATTAGATTATTAATAATTTAAATTAACTAATATTACTTTTAAAATCATTTTAAAATAAAATGGATCTTTTTAAATGCTTTAAATGAAATGATTGTTTTAAAAAAATCGATATTTTTACTATTTATCTAAAAACAATATTTTAAAAAAATTATCAAAAATTAAATCTATGATAATTTTCAAATACTAATTTCAAATATGAAGTTAATTTTTTCAAAAAAATAATCTAAAATTGGAATAAATTAATTATATTATTTTCTCACATAAATTCATAAAAACTATTTTTGAGGAAAAAATATTTTTAAAGTATATAACATTTTTACTAAAAAGTGAGTACTTATTTATCAATATTTTTTTATATAAAACCTTTATACATATTTTTTTAAAAATATTATTCATATTCACTCCACTAATTTAATGGATATTTTATAATGGTATATTATATTATAGTTCATTTA
The DNA here is from genome assembly GCA_963277665.1 of Viscum album. Taxonomy (NCBI): domain Eukaryota; kingdom Viridiplantae; phylum Streptophyta; class Magnoliopsida; order Santalales; family Viscaceae; genus Viscum; species Viscum album. The sequence continues at coordinate 2,025,742,076 of OY728138.1, forward strand.
GACTTAGTGTTGTGTGTAGCCCAAGCTATTGAAGAAATAAAATTTATTTGAAGATAAATATATCAAAAAATATAAAGGTGTTACATTATAACCTGCTTTAAAAAAATTACCATATAAATTCCATTAATATGATATAAAAATATGGGGATATATCTGTTTCATCACATCCTCGGGTTCCCTTGTAGCTTCTTTGAATTTGTTATTTCTCCAACAAACTTTACCCATGTGAGTATTCGTTTTCTTTATAACATTGTCTCGATGATAAAATAATTTTACTATCTCTTACTTATTGTAAATATCATTTTCTATTAAAAAATCACTAATTTTAGTACATTTTATAGATTAGGTATGTAGTTCATCATGAGAGATACATGGACCACATCATGAACTTAATAGAGGTTCAATAGAAGAACCAAGTGATAAGATACCATCCCTAATTGACAAATAATATAGAAGGGACCAATAAACCTAGGGATTATATTTACTTTGTTTTTGGATTTCATAACCTTATTCCATAGATAAATTCATAGGAATTCCTTCTCACAAACTTTAAATTATATATTTCATCGACGATTATCACCATAAATTTTCTATCGACTCTAAGTTTCCTTTATGTGATACAAAACGAATATGAATTTATATACCATTTCCTCATCTAGCTAAAATCCAAATAGATTTCATTCTATAAGTTTATTCCAAAACATTGGATTTATACACTTCTTCCCATAAAGGTCTTTATAAATAGATTTTTGAATGCTCATATGAAAGCAATTATTGTAAGAAAACTTGACTAGTGGAATATATTGATTCTAACCACCTTTGAAATAGATAGAATAAGACCTTATCATATCATCTAGGTTGTTAAAGGTTCTATGAGAATAACTATAACATCCTAACCCAGATGAAACTAAACTGATGCCCAGAGCCAGTTTGTGACATAACCCTGTACTTGACTCCCTATACGCCAAAGTATTCCAACAAAAATCATGGGTCTAAGGAGGTATGTAGGGATAATATACCCTCTTTAATAGATTAATACAATATTAGAAACAAAAATGAATAATAATAAAGGTAATAAAGATCAATCTCCAACAATAACCATGAATCTCTTAATAAGATCTCAAAAGTGGGTAAATTCCCACAAACCAATATAGTAAATATGTCATGTTATAATAGTGGGATGTGCTTATGGAAACCCAAAATAAAGACATGGTGATAATCCCCAAAACAGGTCCTCATACTTGTCTAGTCCTCTCGTCCATGCTCCATCCCAAAATCTTGACTCGTCCATATATCATAGGTACTTTTCCCTTATCATGACTTACAACCAAGAAATATCCTCACTGTACCAATGGTGACCTCAGCAGGGTGTGAGTACAACTCAGTTAACCACCACCAATGGTGTCTAAAGCAATAAACAGTCTAAGAATAATTTATAAAAGAGTAAAAAATATAATTGGTGAAGATAGTAAATGAAACATATTTCATAATTTAAACAATTATCAACTAACCGGATCAACCTCTCGGCCTACAAGTGACACATGATTTGATCTAACCTGCTTTATCCTTATCCAAAATTTTAAATTATACACCATAAATGAATATTTTTTAAGTCATAGGGTAATTGATTAATTAATTATTTTTTAACATAATGTACCTTGTGGAATCCATCTAGGTTCCCATCTCATGTCTAATCTATGGGGGCTTGGAGCTTCATTCCAGTTACCCATATCATGTCTACATCACAGGATCTTGGATCATCAATCCAGCTACACATATCATGTATTACAATAGTGGGTACTAGAGCATCTTTCTTGCCCAAACTAAGGTTGAGTATCCTTATTAAAATATCCAAACCATAACATTATTCATATCTTTCCAAGGGTCATCATCAGTGGCCATTTTATCAATAATAACAACAAGGATGAACATTTTCATTTTTAAATATTTCCATGGTTCATTTGATTTGACTCTTTTAACTCAATTTCTTCACTAGTTCATTTTACCATTTATTCATAACCACAACCATTATAAATTATTTAAAACCATTAAAAAATATGGACATTCCTATTTAAACTTTTAACACCTTAACCCTAAATCATCTCATAACCCATTTAACATGTTCCATATTAACAAATAGCCATACTAACTTTTCAAACTCAAGTAAAAATGGTTTAATAATAAAATTCCTCTAGTTTTTCATTTAAAACTCATCTTAACATTCTCAATGGAGTGTCCCACCCCATCGGTGGACATAGGCCCATTCTCATGATTTTGAACAAACCCAACAGGGTATGTGAAGTGTCACGCACATCAATTTAAGGCCCATATTGCTTTTATTATTCAAGGACACAAATGTACATCATGATAGTTCAATAGAACAACCACATATATAAGAACAACATTAAGACTATGGGATAAATATTTTAGACCACACACCTCATGCACATAGACACACACTCATCAAACTAATACCCTTGATTCAAGCTAGAATTTATAAAAATGAAAATGTGAAGATATCCCTAGAAATAGTGTTTATGATATTTGGAAGAAAAGAAACAAAAAAATAAATATTCTTCTATAAAATAGAAGTAAACAGAGTTAGATACTTACCTGAAGATTTAAATAAAAAATTGTAACTTTAAATGCCCAATAATTGAAAAGGAATGTTCCTTGGAGGACTTGGGAGCTCTTGGTTTACACCTTAGGATCATGGAGTAAAAATGAGGGTTAAAAAAGAGGGAAATCATATAAAGGTTGAGAGGGAAAATGGTAAATTAACCACTTTTAATGAGGATCATGTTATGGACAATCATTTTTCTAGACCATGTGCAAACTGTGTGATATCCTCTATCTATGAGTAAAATGGGTCACGCTATTTATTGGGGGCACCTCATGGTTTTAAAAACCATACAATAGATATGAAATTAGCTTTATCCAAGGCTACACGGTATCTAGGGCCCCCTATGCAAGGTTTACAAACCATGCTTTCCCCATCTCTAGGGAACATGGTCATGGCACATGGTTAGTACTAACTGTGAGACAACCATGCTCTATGCACAGTATATCTCATTTCATTATTTATCATACCCCTAACTATTGGAGTTAGTGTGCTAGGACCAAATGTTTTACTTTGATTTAATGTATATTCGATGTATTGGATATTAATACAAGTTCATATTACAAATTAATGTTTTTCTGCATGAATCTGATGTAATAATGTCCTAGAGTATATGTTTCATTGATAAGGTCACAGTAGTTCCCCTCTATAAAGAGAAACATGATGTGCTATGACTATATTCTTAAATAATGTTTTGTGGATGGATAATGTACTATAATGGGATACCTAGTATATATACAACAGGTGACAGTACTCATAACTAGATGAGGCTTCTTCTCATGAAGTTCTCACTTGGTAATATCCAAGATGGGAAATTATGAAAACAGACCCACTAATAAGAATTCGGCATGTTTTTATGTCATCATATATTCCTGTCAACAAGCATGTGTGATGGTATATAGAATTTAATATTATTATTAATAAACATTAAAACTCATGTACTTATATGTACTTTGTAAACCATGATGATAAAAGTTCATGGTGAAGTTGGATGCGTTGGATGATTCACGAGTGTAAAGTCTCGGAAATTTTTTTCGTAAATTTTTTGGAATTTTACGAGTCTTTAGTTTCTGACGACACCTGATTCTGAGGCCTGGTGTGCCCGGAATCAATTTTTGACATTTTGTTCGGGTAAGTTCAGTAAACGTACATGCGGGTTTTTCTATGTTTTAAACCGGTGCTCGGAATTGAAATCTGAGGACATCGATGAACTCGCAGCGCCGGTATTCACTTAAGGGGACCTTTACCGCAGTTGCCTTTGGTCGAGAGTAGAAGTTCTAATTTAGGGATTCATTCTAAATTAAATAAAATTGTTGTGTACACAATTTCATTGTTAAGGGGTGGTTATTTCCTCCAAAGAGGAGTTGGAGGTGGGGCCCACATCCCACATAACCTCCCATGGGAGGATAATGTGTGGGGGGGGCACACGATACAAACCCCTCAACTCCCCCCTTAAACTCCCTAAAAACTCTCCTTTAAATCCTAAACTCTCCACATTCCACCCTCCTCTCATGAATGTGCCAACACACTCTCAATTAATGAAAAATTAATCAATTGGATTCTCTAATATTTGATTTAATCTGAATTTCATAGCATCATTATAATTTTGGAGAGCCTATTATTTCTTATGGCCTTGGAAAATATTTTGTGGAAAAGGCTTGAGAGAATTCACCTTCTCTAACAAAGAACTCAAGGAAGTATTATCTCGACGAAGATCATCTCCCACGAATAACATCGCCAACAACTAACGACATTTTTCCTCCGATGTTGACAGAATGATATCTGTCCTACGCAACGCCGTCTTCCGCGACGCCCGACCTCTGCGACGCTCATCTTCCATGGCGCGTCGACGTGAAATGTTCTTGAAATCGAGGTAGGGGTTTTGTAAAATTTTAAGTGAATAAATTATCTCGCTCTTGTTGAATCATTTGAAATGCCTTTGGCAATCTGTTATCACCTAACATGGAGGGCGCGGGCCAAACGAACACGGCCCGACGACCCTCCGATGGTTCTCAATTATTTTGGCGGCGGCAATCAGAGGCGGTGGTCGTGCACTAGCCGCGTGGAGGTGAACCGCGGCCCACAACTGCGGGCCGCTCGGGATGAAGAACTGGACGGCTACTGTCGGCTGGGTTGGTGAATCACGGCACCCGCAGGTGCCGCACGGAGGAGGTGCAGCCCGCATCCGCGAGCCGCTTGCTGGCCAAACCGATCGGCCGAAGCCGGTCGGGCTGGTGGACCGTGACTCCCTCTTGGCCCCACACTGTGGGAAGACCGCGACACGCATAGCGGGCCGCTCGTCGGGTGAACCGGCCGGGCTGAAGGAACCGCGGCGCCCCCTGGCGTAGCGCTACGGAGGAACCCTAGCCCGCGCCGAGCGGCCCGCTCGGCGGGCGAACTGGCCGGCCGCCTGTCGGGTGGGCTAAAGGAACCGCGGTTCCCCCTGGCACCGCACTATGGAGGAACCACGGCCCGCGATGGGCGGACCGCTTCGGCGGCGAACCGGCCGAACGCCTGTCGGCCGGGCTGAAGGGAGTCGTGACACCCGCTAGTCCCGCGTGCAGAGGAACCGCGGCCTGCAATCCGCTGGCTGCTCACGCCGGACAAACCGGTTGGCTTCAGTCGTCCTGGCAGTAGGGAGAGGCGGCGCTGCCGGGCAAACCGAACTGACCCGCAACCGTGGGATGGGTCCACGGGTGGGCCGCAACCCACTATGCATGGCCAAACCCTTAACTGGGTCAGACCCACCGGGTCAGGTACCTTGGTGGGCCACGCTCCACTGGGCCAGGCCGAACCCCAACCGGGTCGGACCCACCGAACCGGGTCGGGCTGAACCACCAGCCCACTGGGCTTGACGGGTCGGGCCTGTTTCACTTAAACCTGAGTAACTTCAAGACAGCGTGTCTGATCGACGCGCCGTCTACGGCACTGGGATTCTTGTGACGAGGCGGTCCTTTTGCGTTACGCTATGTGAGTTTTGGATGACTTTGTAAAACGGCCGGGTTAGAATGAGTGTAATTCCAACAGGGCCCCTAGAAAGAAAAGGCCAAAAACTCTTAGATCGGGCGTCTGATTGACGCGTCGTCTGTCGCGTTGGGTTTCTTTTGATGAGACAGAACTTTGGGATACATCAACTCATGACTTCATGAGAGTTGATGTATCGACCCCTATGCTCAAGAAGCGAACCCTCCCGGAATCAATCGTGTTGTGTGCAGGAACCCTAGAGCTGGCTGCGACTGTGACGACTACTGTACTGGAATCCTCCGTGGGTTCGACAGCAATGACTATTGTTCTTGTATCCTATGTGGGTACGACTTTTTTGACTACTGTTCTTGTATCCTAAGTGGATCTGACATAGTAGCCGGTCTTGTACCATATGTGGGTCCTACATCTTAGCTGGTCTAGTATCCTATGTGGGTCCGACAACTTTGATGAATCAGTGACTACATCTGATCGTCTCTATCACTATATGAAAGATGTATACTTGTGTGAGTTGAGTCTTGACTTTCAATCATTATCATCAATGTGATTGACTTACTTTCCTGTGTGGACCGGGTTGTGCTCGGGCTCAAGATTTGGAGCCGAAATGTGATTGATAACTTAGGTATATGTATGGGCATATACCTAAGTAGAGTTGGTTGACACCTCGTGATCATGTCTTTATTCTGTGGTTTATCCTTCATTGATTCTGGGAGACCTTTGGGGGTCTCGGGGTCCCTACTAAGTATCATATACTCACCCCTGCATGGGATATTCTCACACTACATTGTGTTGGATGCAAACGACGGACAACACTGATCGAGGTAGAGACTTGTAGAGATGGATGGTACTTGGAGGTGGACCACTTGGCGAGACGTACTCGGAGCAGACAGACGGACCCAGGGTGCTGAGGAGGCCATTTATACCCACCCTTCAAGTGGGATTCTCGAAGGATGACTCAGGAGTTTCTGTTTATCTTTCTGCAGCTGTACTAGCTTTATAGTAGTTGTACTTTACTGTTGGGCTTGTATTTTCGGCCCCTTTCCTTTCATCACTTCCTTTTGTATACAGTTCTACTTAGTGCTTACTTCAGTTGCGTACTCTATTGTGTTTGTTTACTTTTTTAAAGGCAATGTCTTTTCAGTATAGGGATTTATGCCTTTAGTGCAAGTCTCCAGCCCCAGGCCTATAGAAGGCGGGCTTGGGGTAGTCACGGCACGGGCCCCGAGGACGGGTCGTGACAAATTAGTATCAGAGTGGTCGGTTCTACCACAGAACTTAGGACTCTGATCATTCTTTTCTGTGAAGTAATAGTGTTAAGAGTATTGAGTGTGGTTTTCAGTACCAGGGAGTCTAGTGTTGGTGCGGCGGCCGACGTATCCATACACGAGGACCCTAACCTCTGATTTCCAACTTAGTGAAAGAAAACACTGATTGCATGTGTGTTTCAAAATTTTTCTTTGTGATTACTTTGTGTCAGCTCACCAGGTATACTGTTTGACCGTGGCGAACCTGTTTCTTTTTAGGATGGCCCCACGAATGTAGCCTGCTAGGGTTCTGAGTTATGTATGAGATGGTAGCCCACCGAGCGACGAGGCCTCAGTGCAGGGCCCCATCACAGCAGAGCCACCAGCGGTACCACTACCCGATGGGCCACCGATACCACCAGCCCCAGCAGCAGAGAGTGCATGCCGACTGAGTGCATTTCATGAGTTCCAGCGATAGAGACCGCCCAGGTTCCATAGAGAGACGGACCCACAGGCAGCTGAGGATTGGTTGGAGGCTGTCGTCGGAGTTTTCAGATTGGTAGGAACACCAGCCGACCATATGGTGATCCTTGCCGCGAGTCTCTTGCACGCAGCAAAAGGTAGATGGTGGAGCCTGATGCTCCAAGTGCATGACGAGGAATCTTTAGTCTGGACGGACTTCGAGAGTCTCTTCCGCTCGGAGTTTGTTCCATCAACCCTTTGTGTGGTGCGGATTCAGGAGTTACTTCATCTGCAGTAGGTCATCTTGACAGTAGCTCAGTACTCAGCTAGGTTCACCGACCTCTCACGCTACTCTACAGATATGGTACGAGACCCGTTCTTCAGAGCCCGGACCTTCGAGAAGGGACTCAGGCATGATATCAGTGCTTTGACGATTCCCCTAAGAATCCCAACTTAGGCGGGGTTATTGGAGCGAGCCCTTCTAGTGGAGAGTTTTCTCACTGAGCAGTCACCAGCGGCGAGACCCACCATAGGGAAACATGTAGCAGAGTCTTCTATAGCCAGTAGTAGACAGATGTCACAGAGGTCCAAGTGAACCAGGCCATCATGTGGGAGATCTTAGGATACAGGTTCGGTTGTGCGGGGCATACGAAACAGATCCAGCTACATGAGGATCAGGAAATGCTATGCATGCGGCGGGTAGGGTCACATGGCTCGAGACTGCCCAACCCTCCATGCAGATGAGCAGCAGACGGTAGAGGGACCTCCCAGTTAGAGGCAGAGGTTCGACTGTGGTGGTCCATCGGGAGCAGGCAGACGAGGCCGATGATCTGGCCGAGCAGTGGGTGGTGGAAGACGTTTCGAGGCTCTACCACCACCACCACCAGAAGGTCCACCCCGACCATAGGGAGCTGGTGGATATAGGTGGTTTCAGCTCCAGGCAGTCGAGGTCTACGACCACGGCGCACCTGAGATGATTTGAGGTACTATATGTGTCTATTACACCCTTTATGCAGTACTTATAGGCACATGTGTGAGTCATTATTTTATTGTTTTTGCCCTCATTCGGAGCTCGAAGATTCCGACGGAGCCATTGGCTCGATCCTTACGGCTAGAGACTCATACGAGAGCAGAATCGACGATTACACACTAGTTCTGGCAGTGTGATATTACTCTAGGAGGTGAGAGCTTCGGCTGGGGTCTTCTTGTAGCGGCGTCGAGGCCTTACGACATCATCTTGGGTATGGACTGGTTATCTACAGTCCATGCTCAGATCGACTGTATTAGGGGAAAAGTGTGGTCTGTCCACACATATGGGACCAGTTTCACCTTCACTGGGGAGAAGGGAGCCTTTGCAGCACAGGATGGACTTACGCAGAGGAGATGGCAGCATATCACACATCAGTTGGCTAGTCTCATCCTCAGAGCTGTTGACATGCGGAGTCTGAGTTTTCCTATTGTGGTGGACCAGTATGCAGATGTTTTTTCTGACGAAATTCCAGGACTGCCACCTCGCAGAGAGGTAGACTTCTAAATAGACCTATACCCTGAGACATCACCAATATCTACTCCAGCATATCAGATGGCTCCCACTGAGCTTCGTGAGTTGCGGGTATAGCTGGAGGACTTGCATGGGAAGGGATTCATCGGACCCAGTGTTTCACTCTGGGCTTCTCTGATTTTGTTCGCAAAGAAGGTGGATGGGATCCTACAAATGAGTGTTGACTATCGTCGCCTGAATCAGGTGACCGTGAAGAACAAGTACCCACTCTTGAGGATTGACAAACTCTTTTATCATCACAAGGGAGCACGATGGTTCTCGAAGATAGACCTCAGGTCAGGATATCACCAGCTCAGAGTTCGAGATGAGGATGTGCAGAAGACGACCTTCAGGTGTCGGTATGGCCACTACATGTTCTTGGATATTCCCTTCGGTGTAACCAACGCACCAAAAGTTTTCATGAGTCTCATGAACAGGATATTCTAGCCTTACCTCAATCGATTTGTCATTTTCTTCATCGATGACATACTAATTTACTCGACTACTGAGGAGGAGCACGCCTACCACTTGTGGGTTGTACTCGATAAACTCTGAGAGCACTAGCTTTATGGTAAGCTATCGAAGTTCCAGTTCTGGATTTGAGAGTTTCACTTTCTGGGACACGTTATCTCGGAGGCTGGATTTTCAGTGGATCTAGCGAAGATCGAGGCAGTACTTGCTTGGGATCCACCCAGGATCATGACGGAGGTGCGGAGTTTCCTGGGTCTAGCTGGGTACTATCAGAGGTTTGTGCCAGACTTGTCCAGAGTTGCAACACCACTTTCAGCTTTGAAGAAGAATGGGAAACCCTTCATGTAGTTAGAGAGATGCCAGCAGATCTCTCAGGATCTGAGACAAAGGTTGACCAGTGCACCCATCTTGAGGCTACCGGAGGATGGCGTAGGGTATGTACTTTACTGAGACTCATCAGGGACCGGACTCGGGTGTGTACTAATGCAGGATCGATCAGTGATCACGTATGGTTCGCGGAAGTTGAGACAGTATGAGTAGAACTACGCTACCCATGACCTGGAGTTAGCATTAGTGGTCTTTGCCTTGAAGATGTGGTGGCAGTATCTGATGGGCGAGCGTTTTTCAGTCTACTCTGACCACCAGAGTCTCAGGTAAATCTTCTTGCAGAAGGACTTGAACTTTTGATAGCGGTGATGGCTTGAGTTCCTCCAAGACTATAACTTTGAGATATTCTATACTCCTGGGAAGGGGAACGTTGTAGCAGATGCTCTCTGTAGGAGATCAGGCATTCAGATAATAGGAGAGGAGACAAAGCAGCTAGCCACGTTGCAAATATCCTTTGTGGATAGAGATGGAGAATCCTTTCTGTAGTCCCTCATAGTCACTCCTCCACTACATCAGCGATTCAGAGAGGCGCAGCGTGGGGATGTTGATTGTGAGGCGCGACGTGCTCAGATATCCTCAGGGCAGGCACCTGATGGGTTTTCTGAAGGTGGGGAGCACGTCATCCTCTTCAGAGGATGTAACATGGTACCAATTTCATTACAGAAGGAGGTGTTGAGGGAGTTTCACACTTCCCCTCTAGCGGTACATCCAGGAGTGGCAAAGATGTATCAGGACCTCAGATAATAGCACTAGTGGCCGAGTATGAAGAAGGATGTAGCAGAGTTTGTCTCACGATGCCTCATTTGTCAGCAAGTGAAGGTGGAGCACCAGGTTCTAGTAGGCTTGGTTCATCCCTTAGAGGTCCTAGAGTGGAAGTGGGATGGGATATCTATGGATTTTGTGACGGGACTTCCACGTACATCCAGAGGACACGACTCTATCTGGGTGATCGTAGACCGACTCACCAAGTCGTCCCACTTCCTACTGATCAGAGAGCAGGGCTCAATAGAGAGCTTGGGACGCCTCTATATTCAGGAGATTGTACGGCTTCATGGTGTGCCATTGACTATCGTCTCCGATCGAGATGCTCATTTCACTTCCCGGGTATGGAAGGGATTACAGGAGGCTTGTAGAGACCCTAATCTTGACAAACATTGACATTACATTACTTTTTCGAAATACTTAGTACATAAAAAAAACACACACACAAGGACCGTAATAGTTTAGTGTCTTTGGAAACTCGGAATATAATCTTCTAATCATGGTGAAAGATCTTCAACATATCCCAGAAAGATCTTCCTTTTTTTTATTCCTAAAACCTTTCTTTATATCCTAGGGAAAAGAAAACATAAAAGGGTGAGTTCAAATGTTCAGTAAGGGTAAACAAAAGAAATATCAATCACTTCATATTCATAAGAACATAACATTTTGGAAATCTTAACTTGCAAAAGAGATCATAATATCATAACATGGGATAAATCATAGAAGTGAAATGTAATCCCAATAATCCTAACTTGAAACATGAAACTTTGGGGCATACACACATAATCATAGATAATAATTTCTTATTAGTCAAGACTCATTTCCAAGACTATCTTAGTGGACAAAGTCCATTTCTGAACCGAGCTCACTCCTCGTTTCAGTCCTGTTTCACTGAACCGGTTTAACCTGCCGTTCCAGCCATGTCTATCTCATGAGATATAAAATCTTTACCCAATGCATTGGAGGGAGATATAGGTCCTAGACATCTCATAATTATACCATTCTTATGTGTGCCACAAAATCATAAACCATACATCATAGCATAACCCATGTAATAAAAATGGGAATCTTAAACATCATGACATCATAAAACAATTCATATAAGATAAAGGAAATCATAAAAATATTTCCATCACAACATAATCAAATCAATGTAATAATAGGGATAAAAAAAGAACCCTTTATTATATTAGATGGAAAATAATTTTGATAAAACACTTGAACTTCATTCTTGAGGAAAATATCCTTTCTACTTCAAAAACACTTTTCCTTTTTTAACATGTCATACAATTCTAAACTAAAAGAAATTGATTAAAAATAGACTTTAAAGCTTGTAAAGGAAGCTTCTTGGAAATAATGTTTTAAAAATCCATTCATTCCGTATAAGTTAAAAAAACATTCTTCTCGTACTTTTGTCGGAAAAGTCAAAAAGTACCTCGTACGAAAAAACGACAAAAGATTCATTTCATATCTTTTACTAAAAACTCACCGAAGGGTAAAATTGGATTTAAACAATTTTAGGTGGATGGAAATAATATTACATATTGAGGAAACATGGATGTGGATGATAAAATACACCCCAGTAAATTCCAAAGTATAAACAATCTCGGATAAAAATGAGATTGTGATATTTCCCTTACCTTAGGTCCGATTTGCTTCGTAAGTGTCCAAACCTCCTGTATAATGATTTAAATAATGTCATTGAATTATTACAGAATCATACTCATTGTTATGATATCATATATGGTTCAATTATGACTTTATATTACCCGTTCTTTTGTAAATTCCATGTTAAAGAGTGTTTTGGGTAAAATCATTTCATTTTTCGTCTGTGTTTTGACTTGTAATTATTCATATGATTACTTAGATCATGATTAATTAATTACATAATATAAAACATGATTTATATATAATATATATTCAGAATATACATATATATAATAGATCAGTAAATGGAAATAAATACACCGTCCATGGAGACGGTAGGTCGTACGTGCGCATGAACGCTGTTTTCGTTTCCTTATTGAGTTGAATGGAATTAAGTAGATGACATACATATATATACACATAAATCCAATATCATTATTATTTCATATATTTCATGATTACTTATTATATATACTTTATAATCATTCATTAATGGTTAACGTGGAGAATGAATCTCATCGTGTCCTGGAGACGGTAGTCCGTACGTACGCACGAGCGATGATATCGTTCTCATGATCGTGGAATTGTATTTGAGTGTATGTATACTATTTCAGAATCAATATCACTTTACAATAATCATATATAGTTATTATGTACACCATTATACCCATCCAAGTAAGGTGGGGGTGGAAAATAGATTACACCACGACGTGGAGACGGTATTCCGTACGTACGCACGCGCGGTGATTTCGTTTTCCATAGGATGGATAGATGGTGAAATAGGGTTTTTTCATACTTATAATAACATATCATTATATGATTGATACTGATGTTATTACTTAATAATGAAACAACCTAAGAAGAATAAGTTGAAGAAGAAATAAAGTTGAAAGAATCGGTAACGGACATTACCACTTCTTTGAAGCGCCTCTTTGAGATCTCCTTTTAGGGCACTAAAATTGGTCCTTGAGGAAGACCAGAACTTCTAGGATGTTTCTAGAGAATTGGAGAAGAGAAATTGTCAGGGGTTTTCCGAGCTTGAAGGCTCAAAGTGGTGTGAGGAAGAGAGGGAGGAGGTGCCCTTTTATAAGGGAGGAGAGGGGCACCTTTAGAAAAACTAAAAATATTATTTTATGATAAAGTCAAGTTCGGTTTCAAATATCTCCAAATTGATTTATTTATAAGATAAGGTTGGGATGGGTCTAAATACTCTCATCCAATATAATTTAGACAATTTTAGGTTCCTATTTTAACCTTATCATTTAGATTTGACATTAAGTTAAATAATTTTACTTTTACTGTGTCTTCTTGTGTTCTTATACTATAAGGTTAATAAACTTACTATAACAAGACAAACGAACCCAAAGTTGTTTATTATTAATATAAATAACCTTACCTAAGTCATTTTTCTGAACCATAGATTTTTAGGAATAAAATAACAATTAATAATATAATATTTGTTTTAAAAAATATTTTATGTCAATTTTGACACTATTTAGTAATTGATTTTTGTAAAAATTATAACAGAATGATTAGTTCGAAAAATGTTACTTAAATAAATACTAACATGTCATATTAACCTAGAAAATTATTTTAATTCCTAAAAAGTCTCAAATTACATTTATTTGGGTATTTATAACATCAATTATGTCAATATTTCATTAATAAGATAATTACTGCATCATCTTTGTGTCATAAATAAATTAAATTATTTAATGTCTAAAATTTAAAAACAAAATACCATTATGTAGGAAATATTTTTATCTTTCTAATGAATATTTATAGTCGAATTTATCTTATGTATAAACCTATATTAAAAATTATTTAGTTATTAAACTTTGATTTTAACTATTTTAACCCTTCTTTAAATAAATTAATAATAAATGTCCTAATATAATCCAGGTGGGCCTAAATGGTAATATTTTATTCCTAAGGTTGTTTTTGGTCAAATTAAATTTATCCAATAGAATTACGACATGTGTTAAGGTAATAATAATAACATTGTTACCCTTAATTACCCTATTTACTTTTAACCGTGGTAAAAAAAAGTAAAAAGTTACTATTCACCGAAAATTATTTTCATCTCATTGAACCACATTTTACTTACTGAAATCAACCGTGTCTCTCGGATTTTTGAAATTCTATTCACAGAAGCGGTAAAATTAAGTTTTATGAAAAATTCATTTTTTTAACTACCACTTAGTGGTTTCACTATTCATCAAAAAATGAAAGTTTCCAGAAAAATACCAAAAATTAGTCCTAAGCAATATTTTATATTATGAACTCAAAAATTATGTCTATTTTACCAAATTCAAAACATATTAGTTTCATTAATTAATTTAAAAATTAATTCCCGTCGTCAAAACAAATAGCGTGTTCTTAAAAGATAATAACTATCAAAAGATTGACACTTGTTTATGTCTGGTTTAAATGTGAAATTACATCCAATGACCAACATTGTATTAAATTGTAAAAATATATTCTAAATATACTTTAAAACCACTCAAATTAATAATTTATCACTATTAATTGTTTCGATTAAAAAGGTTGTTTTTAATTAAAATTTAGTAATTTTCACTATTCATCAGAAAATGAAAGTTATCCAAAAAGTACCAAAATTTCACCCTAAGCTAATTTCGATATTCCGAATCCAAAAATGAAGTCCATTTTGAAAAATAAAATTTACAAAATTTCAAAAAGTGGTTATTACTATTCATAACGGCTAGTTTTAATAATATTTTAATAGCATATTGTTGTTTAGTGAAACTCGTTATTGCGTACTACACACGCTATCGAGGAAGGTCGCGATTTTGTGTAATGCAAGGCAAGTCAAGGATGAGTGTTGTGTAATCTCCTTTTGGTGTAGCATACAACACAAGACATTAATGAAATTAAGAAGAATATTTTTCATAAAATCTCGGGGTGTTACATTCTACCCCCCTTAAAATGAATTTCACCCTCGAAATTCATCGGCGTTATAAATGGTTTACTACTCGAAAGTTTCTTTAATAGAAACTCACATCGTAAAAAGGAATACCAAAACCAATCTTTAAAAACAAAAGTATGAAACGTAACGGTTACCCAAATAAACTAATCACTGGGTTTCCACATAGGTGAAAATATGGATATGGAAGAGAAATCTAAACATTATGTTCTGATGGAGAGTGGTAGAGAACATGGCTATGGAAAATCCAGAAATCACAAAGCCATAAATTTGTGAAGATCTAAGGTACCATCTGATTCATCGGATATAAGATCACTAGGTCAACATTTTTCGTTTTCAAGATCATTTCCCTAAAGTTGGTGAGATTGGAATAAGAAGAAATACTTTCGTGATTTTGGTATAGTCTCACCGTTGGTCGTTCTTTGGACAATTTCCACTTCATCTCTTAAAGAAATGAAGTTGAATTTGTCATTCATGATGTGTTAGCAGATCATGTGATAGAATGATGGGTCATTCCATCTATCTCAAACAAAAGGTTGGAAAAGTTATCAAAAAATACATAAGTCCATCTATAGTGAGATTAATCATATATGGTTCCTAAAATGGACTTATACTTCATATATCATACTGCTTAATATAATAAAACTAGTTTCTACTAAACAGGGACTTCTTGTAGTCCATTGGTAGGCGATAAAGGTCGGTCTCACTTCGGTTGTGGGTTCGATTCCCACAGCCTTGTCCGACGTGATGGGATGTCGCCCGTCCTGCAGGTTGTACTTTTTCTAAAGCTATATTACTATAACATCCCATCAATAATATTGAAAAAAGTTCTATCCTTAAACAATACTAACTTATGTCCAACATAATCCATTCCAATCTTTAGGCTTATCTAAAATACTTCGGTCCAAGCTCATAGTATAAAGGAAATGATTACTTGAAATGTCACATAACAATCACGTGAATGCCATCATTTATCCCCCATATATCATATGATATATCTTGTTGGTCAAATTACAAACATGTGAATACATTAATCATGTATTCTCTTGAACAATAAATACCCATTAATTGAACCATAGTGAAAACATGAATGCAGTTAAAAGTTAACACTTTCCACATACCAAAATCCTCAAAATTCTTTATACTCAAACCATGATATCACTTAGTCCTTATATCAATCATGAGCTCATGAATACAATCAAACATATCATTATCTTCTTATCCCTTCATTATGCGCATATCATCTGCTTACCAAAAATATCTCAATCACTTTCCATGGTTACCGGTACCATAAAATTATTGAATACCACAATATACCAATACATAAATATTCCAATATTCCACGATACTATATACAACATTATTTTGGAATCCCATTACATAAACACTTAATCATTCCACCACATCGTTGTCATATTTAAAATCGCCAATAGTGATCGCATGTGACTTCCCTTTTTTCCTTTTCCTTAAGTGGTTTCTCATGTCGATCATCACTAACCCTTGGATTAGGGCATTTATTAGCATAATGCCCCATTTCCTTGCACTTGAAGCATTGAAGTGTTGGTGGTGCGTTTTCTACAGTCTTTTCTTTATTCACATCATTAGAAACCCTTTTTCCATTACTTTGACACTCATCTGCTCTATGACCTTCTTTTCCACACTTAAAACATTTTCTAGTCCCTTTAAGACAATCTCCACCATGATTCTTTCCACACTTTGAGCATAAGGAAACATTCATCTTCTTTTCACCATTATTCTGAGATTTCTCCTTGAACTCCATCTTTCGTTTCTTTTCAAAACTATGAGATGGATAAGTAACACCAACTTCCATTTCTACCTTGATAGCACAACGCACAATTTCTTCATAGCTACTGAAGTCTCTTATAGATAATGACCTTCGAAGATTTGGTTTTAAGCCACTGAAGAATCGATCAACTTTACTTTCAGGTTGGGTGATAAATCCAGATGCATACCTTGCAAGCCTTGTAAAATTCGCTTCATATATACCAACAGATTCATCATCCTTTTTCTTTAGTTCAAGAAACTTCTTCTCCATCTTTGTTCGAAGAATACGAGGGAAGTACTTATTGAAAAATAAGTTCTTGAACTCGTCCCATTCCATGGACTCAATTTCATCTCTTGGCCTCGTATTCTTGATAAGATTCCACCATTGATCAGCATCACCTTCCAAACGATACACTGCTAAGATGACTTTATCATGTTCAGAACATTGAAGAACTTAAAATATCTTTTCAGTAGTATTGATCCATTGTTCAGCAACAATTGGATCAGAAGACCCACTGAAAGAAGGTGGACGTTGCCTCATGAAGGACTCAATAGAATATTGTTCCCTTCTCTTCTCATTTGGAATTCCAGAATCATTCATAGCTTGTGTAAGTATAGCAATAAGATTTTTCACTCCATCTCACATAACATTTGTTTGTTCAGGAGGAAAATCATTGCATTGTCCATTACATTGATCAACACGGTTCCTTTGGGTTCCAGCCATCGTCTAAAACCCGAAAAGAATAGTGTGAGAGGCAAAAATTACGCTAGGGAAAACAATATAATAAAGGGGGAGTAACTTCAATATCTAACTTCTTAGGTTACCGTAATTATAGTACTATAACCTATACTTATACTTAACCTTAGGGGAATCCTTAGACATACCTTAGAAATATCTCTAGGGATCTCACTAAATTTCTCACATCCTAGTTTCCAAAGGTTGACTAAACCTTTCCTCTGATACCAACTGTAGAGACCCTAAGCTTTACATACATTGACATTACATTACTTTTTCGGAATACTTAGTACATAACAAAAACACACACACAAGGACCATAATAGTTTAGTGTCTTTGGAAACTCAGAATATAATCTTCTAATCATGGTGAAAGATCTTCAACATATCCCATAAAGATATTCCTTTTTTTATACCTAAAACCTTTCTTTATATCCTGGGGAAAAGAAAACATAAAAGGGTGAGCTCAAATGCTCAGTAAGGGTAAACAAAAGAAATATCAATCACATCATATTCATAAGAACATAACATTTTGGAAATCTTAACCTGCAAAAGAGATCATAATATCATAACATGGGATAAATCATAGTAGTGAAATGTAATCCCAATAATCATAACTTAAAACATGAAACTTTGTGGAATACACACATAATCATAGTGAATAATTTCTTATTAGTCAAGACTCATTGCCAAGACTATCTTAGTGGACAAAGTTCATTTCTGAACCGAGCTCACTCCTCATTTCAGTCCTGTTTCACTGAACCGGTTTAACCTGTCGTTCCAGCCATGTCTATCTCATGAGATATAAAATCTTTACCCAATGAATTGGAGGGAGATATATGTCCCACCCATCTCATAATGATACCATTCTTATGTGTGCCACAAAATCATAAACCATACATCATAGCATAACCCATGTAATAAAAATGGTAATCTTAAACATCATGACATCATAAAACAATTCATATAAGATAAAGGAATTCATAAAAATATTTCCATCACAACATAATCAAATCAATGTAATAATAGGTATAAAAACATAACCCTTTATTATCTTATATGGAAAATAATTTTGATAAAACACTTGAACTCCATTCTTGAGGAAAATATCCTTTCTACTTCAAAAACACTTTTCCTTTCTTAACATGTCATATAATTCTAAACTAAAAGAATTTGATTAAAAATAGACTTGAAAACTTGTAAAGTAATCTTCTTGGAAACAATTTTTTAAAAATCCATTCATGCCGTATAAGTTAAAAAACATTCTTCTCATACTTTTGTCGGAAAAGTCAAAAAGTACCTCGTACGAAAAAACGACAAAAGATTCCTTTCATATCTTTTACTAAAAACTCACCAAAGGGTAAAATTGGATTTAAACAATTGTAGTTGGATGGAAATAATATTAAATATTGAGGAAACATGGATGTGGATGATAAAATACACCCCAGTAAATTCCAAAGTATAAACAATCTCGGATAAAAATGAGATTGTGATATTTCCCTTACCTTAGGTCCGATTTTCTTCGTAAGTGTCTGAACCTCCTGTATAATGATTTAAATAATGTCATTGACTTATTTCAGAATCATAATCATTGTTATTATATCATATATGGTTCACTTATGACTTTATATTACCAGGTCTTTAGTAAATTCCATGTTAAAGAGTGTTTTGGGTAAAATCGTTTCATTTTTCGTCCGTGTTTTGACTTGTAATTATTCATATGATTACCTAGATCATGATTAATTAATTACAGAAAATAAAACATGATTTATATATAATATATATTTAGAATATACATATATATAATAGATCAGTAAATGGAAATAAATACACCGTTCATGGAGACGGTAGGTCGTACGTACGCATGAACGCTGTTTTTGTTTCCTTATTGAGTTGAATGGAATTAAGTAGATGACATACATATATATACACATAAATCTAGTATCATTATTATGTAATATATTTCATGATTACTTATTATATATACTTTATAATCATTCATGAATGGTTAACGTGGAGAATGAATCTCATCGCGTTGTGGAGACGGTAGTCCGTACGTACGCACGAGCGATGATATCGTTCTCATGATCGTGGAATTGTATTGGAGTGTATGTATACTATTTCATAATCAATATCACTTTACAATAATCATATATAGTTATTATGTACACCATTATACCCATCCAAGTAAGGTGGTGGTAGAAAATAGATTACACCACGGTGTGGAGACGGTATTCCGTACGTACGCACGCGCGGTGATTTCATTTTCCGTAGGATGGATAGATGGTGAAATAGGGTTGTTTCATAATTATAATAACATATCAGTATATGAGTGATACTGATGTTATTACTTCATAATGAAACAACCTAATAAGAAGAAGTTGAAGAAGAAATAAAGTTGAAAGAATCGGTAACGGACATTACCTCTTCTTTGAAGCGCCTCTTTGAGATCTCCTTTTAGGGCACTAAAATTGGTCTTTGAGGAAGACCAGAACCTCTAGGATGTTTCTAGGGAAGTGGATAAGAGAATTTATCAGGGTTTGGCCGAGCTTGAAGGCTCAAAGTGGTGTGAGGAAGAGAGGGAGGAGGTGCCCTTTTATAAGGGAGGAGAGGGGCACCTTTGGAAAAACTAAAAATATTATTTTATTATAAAGTCAAGTACGGTTTTAAATTGCTCAAAATTTATTTATTTCAAAGCTAAGATGGGGATGGGTCGAAATCCTTTCATCCAATATAATTTAGACAAGTTTAGGTTCCTATTTTAACCTTATCATTTAGATTTGACATTAAGTTAAATAATTTTACTTTTGTCGTGTCTTCTTGTGTTCTTATACTATAAGGTTAATAAACTTACTATAACAAGACAAAAGAACCCCAATTTGTTTATTATTAATATATATAACCTTATATAAGTCATTTGGGCGAACCGTAGATTTTTAAGAATAAAATAACAATTAATAATATAATATTTTTTTTAAAAACTATTTTATGTCAATTTTGAAACTATTTAGTAATTGATTTTTTTGAAACTCATAAAAGAATGATTAGTTTGAAAAAAGTTATTTAAATCAATACTAACATGTCATATTAACCTATAAAATTATTGTAATTCATAAAAAGTCTCAAATTACATTTATTTGGGTATTTATAACATCAATTATGTCAATATTTCATTAATAAGATAATTATTGCATCATCTTTGTGTCATAAATAAATTAAATTATTTAATGTCTAAAAATTACAAATAAAACACCATTATGTAGGAAATCTTCTTAGATTTCTAATGAATATTTATAGTCGAATTTATCTTATGTATAAACATATATTAAAAATTATTTAGTTATTAAACTTTGATTTTAACTATTTTAACCCTTCTTTAAATAAATTAATAATAAATGTCCTAATCTAATCCAGGTGGGCCTAAATGGTCATATTTTATTCCTACAGTTTTTTTTGGTCGAATTACACTTATCCAATATAATTATGACATGTGTTAGGGTAACAATAATAGCATTTTTACCCATAATTACCCAATTTACTTTTAACCGTGGTAAAAAAAAGTAAAAATTTACTATTCACAAAAAATTATTTTCATCTCGTTGAACCACATTTTACTTACTGACATCAACCGTGTCTCTCATATTTTTGAAATTTCATTCACAGAAGCGGTAAAATTAAGTTTTATGAAAAAATCATTTTTTTAACTACCACTTAGTGGTTTCACTATTCATCAAAAAATGAAAGTTTCCAGAAAAATACCAAAAATTAGGCCTAAGCTATATTTGATATTATGAACTCAAAAATGATGTCTATTTTACCAAATTCAAAACATATCAGTTGCATTAATTAATTTAAACTTTAATTCCCGTCGTCAAAACAAATAGTGTGTTCTTAAGAGATAATAACTATCAAAAGATTGACACTTGTTTATCTCTGGTTTAAATGTGAAATTACATCCAATGACCAACATTGTATTAAATTGTAAAAAAATATTCTAAATATACTTTAAAATCACTCAAATTAATAATTTATCACTATTAATTATTACGATTAAAAAGGTTGTTTTTAATTAAAATTTAGTAATTTTCACTATTCATCAGAAAATGAAAGTTATCCGAAAAGTACCAAAATTTCACCCTAAGCTAATTTCGATATTCTGAATCCAAAAATGAAGTCCATTTTGAAAAATAAAATTTCAAAAATTTCAAAAAATGGTTATTACTATTCATAACGCCTAGTTTTAATAATATTTTAATAGCATATTGTTGTTTAGTGAAACTCGTTATTGCGTACTACACACGCTATCGAGGAAGGTCATGATTGTGTGTAATGCAAGTAAAGTCAAGGATGCATGTTGTGTAAGCTCCTTTTGGTGTAGCGTACAACACAAGAGATTAATGAATTTAAAAAGAATATTTTTCATAAAATCTCGGGGTGTTACAAGGCTTTTGGGACACAGATTTGCTTGAGCACCGCTTTCCATCCTCAGACAGATGGTCAAACTGAGAGGACCATTCAGACTCTCGAGGACATGCTCCGTGCATGTGTCCTCGACTTTGGTTGCAGCTGGGAGGATCACTTACCCTTGGTGGAGTTTGCGTACAACAACAGCTACCACTCCACCATCGGGATGGACCCTTACGAGGCATTGTACGGGCGACCTTGCAAATCACCTCTGTGCTGGACTAACCCTGGGGAGTTAGCACTTATAGGACTAGAGATGGTGCAGGCTACGATGGAGAAGGTGAAGATCATCCAGGAGCGGATTAATACTGCACAGAGTAGACAAAAGTCCTATGCTAATAGGAGACGAAGACCACTGGAGTCGAGGATGGCGATCATGTCTTCCTACGGGTCTCACCCCGACGAGGTCTACGAAGATTTGGCTAGGGTAGAAATTTATCTCCACGATTCATCGGACCTTTACAGGTCCTCAGCAGAGTAGGAAAGGTGTCTTATCGCCTGGCCCATCCAACTCAGTTGCACCAGATTCACAACGTCTTCCATGTATATCAGCTGAGGAGATACGTGCACGACCCATCCCACATCATCGACCGTAGGGAGCTGGACATCGATTATGGGGTAACATTCACAGAGGTTCTAGTGGTGATCGTAGATTGACAGGAGCAGTTCCTACATGGATGGTTGATTCCTCTGGTGCACATTCGCTGGCAGCACGGGAACCTCTAGGAGAGCACATGGGAGCAGTAGGCTCAGATGTGTGCTCAGTACCCCCATTTGTTACCCTAGTGTGTGTTGTAGCTTTATGGGTATGTAAAGCTCTGATTTGGGGATAATGTAAAGACCTGTAAATTTAAAGGAAAATCTTTTCTTAAATTCTGTGGAATTTTATGAGTCCGCAGTTTCTGACGGCACCTGATTCCGAGGCCTAGTGTGCCCGGAATCAATTTCTGAAGTTTTGTTTGGTATGTTTAGTAAAAATACGTGCGGGTTTTTCTATCTTTTAAACCGGTGCTCGGAATTGAAATCCGAGGACACCGATGAACTCACAGTGCCGGTATTCGCTTAAGGGGACCTTTACTATAGTTGCGTTTGGTCGAGAGTAGAAGTTTTATTTTGGGGATTCATTCTAAATTAAATAAAATTGTTGTGTACACAATTTTATTTTTAAGGGGTGGTTATTTCCTCCAAAGAGGAGTTGAATGTGGGGGCCACATCCCACATAACCTCCCATGGGAGGACAATGTGTGTGGGGCCCACATGAGCCTAACCCCTCAACTCCCCCTTAAACTCCCTAGAAACCCCCCCCCCCCTTTAACTCCTAAACTCTCTACATTCCACCCTCCTCTCATGAATGTACCAACACACTCTCAATTAATTAACAATTAATCAATTGGATTCTCTAATATTTGATTTAATTTGAATTGCATGGCATCATTATAATTTTGGAGAGCCTATTATTTCTTTTGGACTTGGAAAATATTTTGTGGAAAATGCTTGAGAGAATTCACCTTCTCCAACAAAGAACTCAAGGAATTATTCTCTCGACGAAGAACATCTCCCACGAAGAACATCGCCAACGACTAATGACCTTTTTCCTCCGACGTTGATGGAATGATATCCATCCTACGCGATGCCGTCTTCTGTGACGCCCGACCTCCGTGACACTCATCTTCTACGGCTCGTCGACGTGAAACGTTCTTGAAATCGAGGTAGGGGTTTTGTATAATTTTAAGTGAATAAATTATCTCGCTCTTGTTGAATCCTTTGAAATGTCTTCAGCCATCAGCTATCGCCTAACGTGGAGGGAACGGGCCAAACGAATATGTCCCGATGACCCTATGATGGTTCTCGATTATTTTTGTGGTGGCAACCGGAGGCAGCGGCCACGCACCGGCTATGTGGAGGAGAACCGCGGCCCGCAACCACAGGCCGCTCGGGCTGAAGAACTGGCCGGCTACTGCCGGCCGGCTTGGTGAACCGCAGCACCTGCAGGTGCCGCACGGAGGAGGTGCGGCCCACATCCGCGGGTCGCTTGCTGGACAAAGTCGGTCGGGATGGAGGACCAGAACGCCCTCTTGGTTCTGCACTTCGGGAAGACGGCGGCCCGCATAGTGGGCCACACGGCGGGCGAACCGATCGGCCGCCTCACGGCCGGGCTGAAGGAACCGCGGTGCCCCCTAGCGCCGCGTTGCGGAGGAACCGCGGCCCACGCTGGGCAGGCCGCTCGGTGGGCGAACCAGCCAGCCGCCTGCCATCCAGGCTGAAGGAACCGCGACTCCCCCTGGTGCCACGCTGCGGAGGAACCGCGGCCCGTGCTGGGCGGGCCGCTTCGGCGGCGAACTGGTCGGCCGCTTGCCGACCGGGCTGAAGGGAGTCGTGGCACCTGCCAGTGCCGCGTGTGGAGGAACTGCGGCCCGCAATCTGCGGGCCGCTTGTGCCGGACAAATCGGACGGCATCGGACGGCCGGGCAGCAGGGAGAGGCGGCGCCACTCGGCGCCGCCGGGCAAACCGAACCGGCCCGCAACTACGGGCCGGGACCACGAGTGGGCCACGCCCCACCAGGCCTGGCCGACCCCCTAACCGGTTCGGACCCACCGGGACGGGTCCCTGTGTGGGCCGCTCTCCACCGGGTCGGGCCGACCCCCAGCCGGGTCGAACCCACCGAACTGGGTTGGGCCGACCCGCCAGCCCACTGGGCTTGACGGGTCGGGCCCGTTTCACCTAAACGTGAATAACTTCAAGACCGAGTGTCTGATTGACGCGCTGCAGCACAGGGATTCTCACGACGAGGAGGTCCTTTTTCATTACTCTAAGTGATTTTTGGATGACTTTGGAAAACGTCCGGGTTGGAATGAGCATAATTCCAACCGGGCCCCTAGAACGAAAACGCCAATAACTCTTAGACCGGGCGTCCGATTGACGTGTCGTCTGCCGCATTGGGTTTCTTTTAATGAGACGGAACTTCGGGATACATCAACTCAAGACTTAGTGATATTTGATGTATTGAACCCTTGGCTCAAGGAGCGGACCCTCCCGGAATCGAGCGTGCTGTGTGCGGGAACCCTAGAGCTAGCTGCGACTGTGATGACTACTGTACTGGAATCCTCCGTGGGTTCGACAGCAATGACTATTGTTCTTTTATCCTATGTGGGTCCGACAGTTTTGACTTCTGTTCTTGTATCCTGAGTGGATCTGACAGAGTAGCTGGTCTTGTATCCTATGTGGGTCTGAAAGCTTAGCTGGTCTAGTATCCTATGTGGGTCCGACAGCTTAGATGAACCGGTGACTACATATGATCATCTCTATCACTATACAAAAGATGTATACTTGTGTGAGATGAGTCTTGACTTTCAATCATTATCATCGATGTGATTAACTTAATTTCCTATGTGGACTGGGTTGTGCTCGAGCTCGAGAGTTGGTGCCAAACTGTGATTGATAACTTAGGTATATGTACGGGCATATACCTAAGTAGAGTTGGTTGATACTTCTTGATTGTGTCTTTCTTCTGTGGTTTATACTTCGTGGATTCTGGGAGACCTTCGGGGGTCTCAGGGTCCCTACTGAGTATCATATACTCACCCCTTCATGGGATATTCCCGCACTACATTATGTTGGATGCAGACGACGGACAATACTGATTGAGGTAGAGACTTATAGAGCTGGATGGTACTCAGAGGTGGACCACTTGGCGAGACGTACTTGGAGCAGACGGACGGACCCGGGGTGCTGAGGAGGCCATCCATACCCACCCTTCAGGTGGGATTCCTGAGGGATGACTCAGGAGGTTTTGTTTATCTTTCTACAGTTGTACTAGCTTTACAGTAGTGGTACTTTACTGTTGGGCTTGTATTTCCAGTCCCTTTCCTTTCAGCACTTACTTTTGTATACATTTTTACTTAGTGCTTACTTCAGTTGCATACTCTATTTTGTTTTTTACTTTTATAAAGGAAATGCCTTCCCAGTATAGGGATTTACGTCTTTGGTTCTAGTCGCCAGCCCCTGGCCTATGGAAGGCGGGATTGGGGTAGTCACGGCACGAGCCCCGAGGACAGTTCGTGACAACGAGTGACATGTAATTAATGAATAATTCGAATAATTATTATTTTTTCCTTATATCTTTATGGAATCTTATATCTTATCCCTTTGATTATAATATAACTATCACATTAAATTCCATGGAAATGGTGTAATGACGTTTTTATTTCATATAGTCAAAGAAAGACATATCGATCATATAGGTTGGTGACATAGTTTTCCAACCTACTTGATGAGATATCTTGAAAAGGTGATTATATTACACAGTGAGAATTCATATGTGGTTGTAAATGTTGTGACATTAAGTTCTTTCTATTGTGTGTTTTGACCCGTTTCTAGATAGTAATCTTGGACTTTAGTTAAGCCTGCAAAATGCCAATGAGAAAGGATCCTATAGGGTCACACACTAAGTGTTTTCTTTGATCTCAATTAAATTCAATTTTATTTTAATTAATGGAATAAATATTATTCTCAATTCTAAGGAATAATTTTATTCAAGTTATATTGATTTCATAAATTAAATAAATATTTATTCATCATCTTCTCAATAAAATATTTATTTTATTTATTGAATATTTTAATAAATATTTATTCACTAGATTGTGAATAAAATATTTATTTATGAATAAAATATTTAATCAAATGCTCAATAGATGATATAGTAGTTTGAACAGACCAAGACCGAGTCCCATGAAAAATATTAATTAACAAGACTGTTACATAATATTAGTAATTGCGGAAGTTGGCGCGCACCAAAAAATAATAATTATATAATAATTATTATGTGTAATGGGGTTTATTAAAGGTAATAAATGTTATTTAATATCCAATATACAATAAAATAATATTTTAACTTAAATCCTAACTCAATAAATAGAAAGGTATGTCTATTGTGTAGAGCATCCAAAAATTGAAAATAGAGAACTATTGCACACAATGAATTCTCTATCAAATCCATCTTCTCTATACATCTCAAGAATGATAAGTGCAAGAGATATTTCTTCATAACCGAAGAATGAGTGATCCACAATGAAAAGCACCATACATTTGACTCATTGTGATATCACTCAAAGATCGATTGGTATTTCTCGAAGATCTTTGGAGCACGTACGGATCACTGCTAGAGGGATTCTATCCTTATATCCTCAAATAAAATTAAGGTAATACAAAACGGTCTTTTTAGACAATCAAAATTCACCAACAAAGAAATTTCCTAAGCCCATGTATTTATTTCTTAAAATATTAAAAAAATTAATTATAACTTTGATGTGAAAGATAATAAATCTTGGTTTTGGGAAACAATATATTAATAGAAATTTTAATATATCACCCACATCCACACACTTTTGTTCTTCCTGAAACCATCGATTGGTGTCAGAGCAGTCAAAATTAAATTTATAATTATCTATTTGATTATTCATCTATACGCAATTGTGGTTAGATTTTATTTTCATGTTATTTTTTCTTTAATCTGATTTGAATTATCAGGTTATCAACAAATAATCAAGTTTTTCAGTGTTTAATTTTCTTAAAGGTTTAAGAAAAAATGAATAATGACTTGAGATGCCATCAAGAAGTGCCAAATCTTTAGCCGGTAAAACTGGGTTACACACTGTGAATCCGGAGTAGACATAGTATACCCATTTCCATTGTATCTAGATGTGCCAAAAAAATTAATTACACACAGTGATTTTATTGCACTCCTCATGTTTACTGGGACAACATGTAACAGGGAGAGTAGATACCAAGTTTTTATCTTGAATGTACACATTTTGTAGTATGGATGAGTTAAGATACTAAAGTCTTAGAAATGTGACTTAGATATATGGAAACTGGGGTACATGGCGTGTAGTTGGATGTACACATTATGCAGTCTATCATTAATGGAAAAATATTAAAATTACATTAAATTTGAAAAATTGAATCATTAAAACATCATTTTATTAATTGTAACATCATTTTGTGTTTGAAAATTTAATAATGATTTTAAATAATTTTAAATAATAAATTTATTTATTCTAATTAGTATGTCATTATTGGTTCTTCCATTTATTTTCCATGAATTTTATTCATGATGGGTTTATCCAAATAACATCGAATGATCATTTAGTTGAAATGGAATTAATTAATTAATTAATGTAAGTATTTTTATCATAAATAATAAAAGAACGAATAAAGAAATGAATGATATCCATTTACTTTTTCATATTTATTTCATGTGTAACCATTCATGAGCTTGACCAAGATCTATGTATGTTTTTAATGTTTTAATTTAATTTATTACATGATTTTTCACTTTTTTTAATATTAAATTAAATTATCACCTATGAGTTATCCCTCCCTCCATTATTATGTCGGGCCTATGTGTACAAGGATATTTATGTAATCCTATTTAACCAAAACTTTGGTTCCCATTACCTACATGTAAGTAATAAATATTTGTAATTAATGCAGAATCCCAAGGCGCGTGGAGGTGGTTAAAGATGGAACCATAATGATGCCAACCTGGTGATAAACAGGTGGACATGTAGAATATTGTAACTCATTCCAATACCATCAATAGGAGTTATTTCCCCTAGGTCAAAGGTTGATTTAACATATGATGATTATATCAATCATTATATAATTTTCATTAATGGTTCATTTAATTAATTATTTATTTCTATCTATACAATTATTTATTTTATGGATGTAAGGTCACGATCACATAAATAAATGAATTAATTTTCAAAGACATAAATTAAATAAATGAATTATGTGTAAATGTTTTATCCAACATGGTGAATTAATAAAGTAACATCCACTTAATATTAACAAGATGTGTAAAGGATAAAAAAAAGATAAAATTTATGCATA
The DNA here is from genome assembly GCA_963277665.1 of Viscum album. Classification (NCBI taxonomy): domain Eukaryota; kingdom Viridiplantae; phylum Streptophyta; class Magnoliopsida; order Santalales; family Viscaceae; genus Viscum; species Viscum album. The sequence goes on from OY728138.1 coordinate 2,025,771,014, forward strand.
ATAAATTAAAATCCCTCAATTAAATATTAAGTCGGACTCAGCCTTTCATTACATGGTTAGTAATGAAACCATGGAACTAAGTGTAGTACATGGCCAAAGTCTGGACACTTACTTTTATTAGGGAGTTCTCATGAGAGTTTTGGGTTGAATTAACAGAAATTGTACTGATTTTGACATCCATATTTTGTTCAATACAAATTTGGAGGTGAATGTTTAGGAAATCCAGGTTATGATTTCAGGATAGGGGAATCCATTCAACAAATCAAGGAGCTGCTGGTCCATAGTTGGAAATACCACCTATTTAATTACTTTATTATGGATTTCTTGGAAAATTTATGGATCATTGAGAAAAGTAATTGTGATTATTACAACTATAATTTTAAAGAAACTATACATTATGAGTTCAATGGTGAAGGCTACTGAGACTTAATAAAATAGTGGGTGATTTAATAAATAAATAAATAAAACATTTAATATATTATATATCACTTGTTTTTTAATCAAGTAAAGTTCTAATAATATACTCTTTTTAATTATAGAATAAAATGAAAAGTTCATCATCCACACTATCCCTATGATAAATATTAGGAAAATATAACCTCCTAATTGGAAGTAACTTCAAAGATTGGTATAGACACCTTCTATATTGTGATACGCCATGAATAGAAATCTTATGTGCTATAATCTTCAATGCCTAATCTTATTGCTAAAGGGGAGAGTGGTGAAGAGTTCCTTATCTATGAAAAACATTTTAGAGATGTGGTTAACATCCAATGTTTGATGCTTTCATTGATCTCTAGTTAAATATTTAAGTCTCATGAAAACATGGATGCATATAGCATGCTTGAGCGCCTCTGTGGTATTTACCAGGAGCGATCTAAAAAGGAACAGTTTGAGATTTTTAAGTCACGCTTTTAGAGAAATCTTGGAGATTATTCCCTGGCTAGGCCTCATGTAGTCAATCTCATTGGGAACATTGATCTCTTAGATGTTTTTAGGGTTTAGAATCATCGAATAACTAGGCACCAAATTCATTCTAGAAACACTCCCTCAAATATTCTCCATTATTTTTTGTAAATTTAATTATTAAAAACATTTAAAAGTCTCTACCATACATTCTTACTCTTTTTATACAATTAGAAAAGGATACTAAGTGTGAAAAACTATTCATACTTATGGTGAAAAAATGGAAATGGAAAGTGAATAGGTTTAAGGCTGAATCTTTTTCAAACTCTTCCAAAAAGAGGAAGATCAAGGGGAAAGAAAGGGAACAAGATGTTGTCTATTTCTCATGTGGAAAGAATGGACACTGGAATAAAAACTTCACCCAATCAAATAATCAAGTGGAAACTTCAGGTATATTTTTTATTGAGTGTAATCTATCTATTTCTACAAACTGGGTTTTAGATAAAGATTGTGGTTATCACATATGTATTCAAATACATGAACTAAGTAAATTCAAAAATATTAGTTAGGGAGATATAGATCTTTGAGTATCCAATAAAGCTAAACTTGTTTTTTTAGCTATTGTAGACCACCACCTCATGTTACTGACTTGAATGATATTGGTTTTAAAGGGTTTTTATTATGTTCCTTTAATTACCAAAAATATTATTTCTGTATCCATACTTCATATAGATGGATTTATTTTTAAATTTGAGAATAAATGTTTCTTATTTTATAAATATAGGATTTTTATGGTAAGTCACATTTAAATAATGGTCTTTATGTGTTGGATTACATGAACCAAATAATAGAAATCGTTAACAAAGTTACTTTACATGAATCATACCACACCCAACTTTGGAATCACCATCTAGGCTATATAAATGAAAAGTGGTTGACTAAGTTACATCAAGATGTATATTTAGATTATTTTTAACAAAAACCACTTGGTATATGTCATGCATGTTTATAAGGAAAAATGAGCAAATTCCCATTTAGTGGTAAAGGTGAAAGGGCTAAAGAGCTTCTTGAATTAGTTCACACTGATGTATCTGGACTATATCCTATTGAATTAATGGGTGGGTATTCATAATTAATAACATTTACTAATTATTTTAGTAGATATGGATATGTATATTTAATTGTTGTATAAGTCGGATTCTTTTGATAAATTCAATGAATACAAGAATGAAGTTAAGAACCAGCTTGGTGTGAAGATTAAAAAACTTCATTCAGAGCATGGTGGAGAATATCTTACTCAAGTCTTCAATGATTATTTATAGGAGTTTGAAATTTTATCTCAACTCACTTCTCCTTATAATCCTTAGTGGAATTTTGTAACTAAAAGGAAGAACCACACATTATTGGATAAGGTGGGATCAATGATGAGTCATGTGAGTTTTCCATTATCCTTTTCGGGATATACAATACAAACACTAGAATACCTACTAAACCAAGTTCCAATTAAAGCAACAGACAGTATACCATACCAATTATGGAATGGTAAGAAACACGTGTTGTCTTAATTACATGTGCAAGGTTGTGAAGAATTTTTTATGGCCTCTTAAGGTAATAATATTTCACCCTAAGGCACAAAATGTATCTTTATAGGATATCCTAAAGAAAAAAATGGATAATACCAATAAAATCCTCCACAAAAAGGGTTATGGTTAATAAACAACCCACATTTCTTATGGAGGACCTTATCTCTAAAAGAGATAGTTTGAGGGAGATATACTATGATGAAGTCCCGGCTCAATATACACAAGAGTTTTCATAGGAAATAATTCCATAAATCCCTATAGAATAATAAATTTTTCCAAAGACACGATTACTAAATTGGAGTACTAGAGATCTTAGAGAACTAGAATGATTTGGTCTTCTGGCCACTGAGTACGGTGACTCACTATTAGTTGATAATAATGATCCTATAACCTATAAGAAATTAGTAAGTGGTATATATGTTTACAAGTGGAAAGAATCCATGAATTACGAAATGGATTCCATGTACCAAAACCAAGTCTGGATTTTGGTAGACCCTATAGCAGATGTAAAGACCATTGGTTGTAAATATATATTCAAGAAGAAACTGTGTATTGAAGGAAAATTTTAGTAATTATAAGGCATGACAGGTTGAAAAAGGTTTTTAAGAGTGTCAAGTCATTGACTACAATTAAACCTTTTCATGAGTTGTAATGCTGAAATCCATCATAATTCTACTTGCCATTACGACATTCCATGATTATGAGATTTGGGAAATGGATGTAAAAACAATATTCCTTAATAGGAACCTTCAGGAACATGTCTATATGAAACAACCTAAAGGTTTTTTGACTCCAAAGGATGCCAATAGGGTATGAAAGTTGAAAATATCAATTTATGGATTAAAGAAAGAATCCAGGTCATGGAACAATAATTTTTATGAGACCATAACATAATTTGGTTTCATAAATAATGAATGTGATCTTTGTGTCTATAAATGATTTAGTGGGAGTGTTTTAGTTTTCTAAATAGTATATATTGATGACATATTACTCATTAGATATGAAATACTAGTCTTACAATCTGTAAAGGATTTGTTTATTAAATTATTCTCTATGAAGGACTTGGGTGAGGTGGCATATATTCTTGGGATCAAGATCCATCTTGGTATATCCAAGAGGTTTCTCAACCTAATTCAAAGTAAATACATAGACAATATACTGAAGATATTCAGTATGGAACAATCCATGAGGGGATTGTTTTCAGTGTCACATGGTATTCATCTTTCTAGTAAAATGCATCATTATACACATGAGGAAAGAAATATAATGATAAGGATTCCATACGCAACATTTATTGGGCCAACCATGTATGTTATTATATATACTAGGATAGATGTTTCCTATGAATTAATTGTGGTAGGAATATATCAAGATGATCGAGGTAATCAAAATTGGATGGCGGTCAAGAATATCATTAAGTATCTGAGGCATACTAAGGATATGTTCTTAGTTTATGAAGGATATCAAGAACTAGTCATTATATGATATGAAGATTCTAGTTTTTAAATAGATAAATATGACATAAACTCATAAATGAGATACATATTCATTTGGAATGGAGTTTCTATGATAAGGAAGAGATCAAATTAAGTTGTGGTTGTAGATTCTGTAGTATAGTATTAGTATATTATGGCTTCTGAGGTAGATAAATAAGAGGTATGTATATGCAACTTCATCCAAGATCTTGATGTGGTATCTATAAGTAAATATCTTATAACACTCTATTGTGATAATACTTCAATGTGGCTATTGAAAAAGAGCCAAGGTCACATCAAGTAATGAAGCGCATACTTTAGAAGTATCATCTCTTGATGGATTTTTCTCAGAGAGTTGAATTTCTAGTGAGAAGAATTTCCGCATAAGAAAACATGGAGGAACCCTTGACCAAATACTCAACTTATAAAAAATATGAATATCATGTGGGTTTTAGCGGACTAAAGGTCTTGGGCCTTTGTTTCTAGTCCAAGTGAGAGTTTGTTAGAGTTGGTGTCCTATGACCAACTATTTCTACTCTGATTGCATGCATATTTGATGTATTGAATATTAATAAAAATTCTTATCATATATTTTTTATTTTTAATCATGATTCTAATTTAATAATTTCCTAGAGTATATGTCGCATTGATAAGGTCATAACAGTTCCCTACTATGATGAGAACCTTGATGTGCTGTAACTATATTCTCAAATAATTTTTTGTGGTTGGATACCATACTATGATGGGAATCATAGTACATAGACTGTCAGGTGTGAGTACTTGTAAGAAGAAGCAGATTCTTCTCATAAAGTACATACTTGGAAATCTCTAAGATGGTAGATTATAAGAACAGACCCACCAGTAAGAATTTTTCATGTTTTGGTGTCATCATAAATTCCTATCTACAAGCATGTGTGATGGTACTTATACTTTAAGATTATTATTAATACATGATACAACTCATGTATGTATTTTTTAAACCATGACACAAACAATTTATGGAAAAGTTGGATGCATTGGGTGTGTCATGAGTGAAATGTCATTAATAAATAAGTTGATGAAGTATTTTTCCCTTTCATATTTATGAAAGATAAAATCTCATCACTTTTATTAGAATAAAACAGTTGCATTAAATTCCATGTACATGATCAAACAATGTGTTTATTTCAGATATTCAAAAAATACATATCAAGCATCTAGGTTGGTGAGACGGTTGTGCAGCCTACTTGATGAGATATTGTGACAAAGTGATTATATTACATATTGAGTGTTCTTGTGTGGTTTTCAATGTTTAGATATTAAGTTCTTTCTCTTGGATTCCTTGACTCGTTGCTAGATAGTAATCTTGGACTTTAAGCAATCCTACCTAATACTAATGAGAAAGAATCCTAGAGGGTTACACACTAAGTGTTTATATTGATCTTGATTAAATTATATTTGATTTTAATTAATGGAAAATAATATTATTATCAAGTTCTAGGAATAATTTTATTCAAGTTATATTGATTTCATAAATTAAATAACTATTTAATTACCATCTTGTGAATAAAATATTCATTTTTTTATTGAATATTTTAATAAATATTTATTGTCTAGATTGTGAAAAAAATATTTATTTTTGAATAAAATATATATTAGGTTATTAAATAAATTCTAGAGAAGTTTTAATGGACCAAGAATGAGTCTTGTGACAAATATTAATTAACAAGATAATTACATGATATTTTTTATTTCACAAGTTGGCACGCTTTACAAAATAATAATAATATAATTATTATTATGTGACATGGGGTTTATTAAAGGTAATAAATTTTATTTAATGGATGGTATGAAAATAAAAAATATTTTAACTTAAATACTAAATCCATAAATATATAGCTATGTCTATTGTGTAGAGTATCCAAAAATTGATAATAGAGAATTGTTGTGCATAATGAATTCTCTCTCAAATCCTCCTATCTCCCTCTCAATAAAGATAAGTGAAATAGATATTTCTTCAATAATTAAGAATGGGAAAGAAATAATGAACAACGTAAAATATTTGAATCATCGTGCTAGCACCTGAAGATTGAGTGGTGTTGTTGGGAGATCATAGGAGCGTGTGTGTATCACCGATAGAGGGATTATATCCTTGTATCCTCACAATGCAATGAAATTAATCTGAAGGGATCTTTTTAGATGATCAACATTCAACAATGAAAATTTTTCCTAATATGGGGTATTTATTTCTTAAAATATTAAATAAATTAATTATAAATTTGATATACAAGATCCTCACACTTTGTTTCAAGAAACGATATATTAAAATAAATTTTAATATATCACCCACCTCCACACACTTTTACTATTTATGGAACCATCACTAATCCTCAGGAAATTCTTGATACCTTCCTTATACCTAGGAGGAATTATATTAACTAATTTAAATGGATTTAAAGAAAAAATAAAACAATAACGTACCTCATCATAAGGTAGGGATTTTGCAACCTCCCCACCATATAATAGATTTTCCTCAAGCTTATCTCCCAAACATCAATAATACTTCAAGGTAAAGAGTTTGGGGTATTATGCCTGCATGTCAACTTCCCTCTCTAAAATTACCCATGAACCCATCCATGCTTCCAGAACACTCAGACTAGTGACATGGTCTTACCCTAAACAGTTTTCTCACTGTTATCCATAGTATGATCAGATGCTCCTCAAAGGATGTGTCAACCTCAAGATCAACATCATCGACATAAATCACATGATAAGGGTTAGGGTGATGCTTTTTAGGATGTTACACATAAAAAAATTCATAGAATCATACAACTATGGAAGATCCTACTGATACGCTACCAATCCAACCCTCTCCACAATCTTAAACGGCCCAACATATATGAGCGCCAAGTTGCCTTGTTTGAAAATCTAACGGTAACCCAATATCGATGAAACCTAAAGGAATACACAGTTGTCCACTATAAACTCAAAATGTTGAAAATTTTTATCCATTTATAACTTTTTCCACTATGGGTCATAGTCATATGATTAAAAATTAATTGAACATGCTCAGATGTATCATGCACAGGACTCATCCCCAATAACTCTGACTCTATCACTTCCATAAAACACAATATTGACCCACATAGACTAACATATAGTGCTTCATATAGTTCCATATGGATATTCACATAATAATAATTAGTATAGGAGAACTCAACAAGCACTAAGTGGTTCTCACATGTCACACCAAAATCTATAATGCTTTCCCTTACAAGTGAAAAACTGTACTAAAAAACACTTGAGTACCCAATTCCTTCTTCAACCCTTTCCAAAAGAATGAAATAAAATGAATATCATGATATAAATTTATACTCTGAGTCACACCATGAAAAAATATTATCTCTCAAACATATAAGTCACCCAAATGATCAATGGGAAAAGTATCCCAAATTGGAATGAAATGGATTACCAATGTAAAATGATCCAAAATCACCCATATTGTGTCATTATTATAGGGAGTCCTCAGAAGACCTATCACAAAATCCACAATAATATTATATAACTTCTATTTTATAATGGTAAAAGGATGTAAAATACCAGGAGGTCACTAATTCTCAGCCCCCATCTGTTGACTGGTGTAGCATCATGTCAAAAAAACATATAATCTTCTTTTTCATTCTTTTCCACCAATAATATATATGAATATCACATTACATTTTGGTAAAACTAGAGTGTATCACCCACTTAGAAGCCTGAAACTCAAACATTAGATCCTCCAACATACAAGTGGGCATGAGAAAATGTCCATGAATGTAGATAATCACATCTTCATTGATTTTCCAACCATGGTATAGATCCTCGCCATCTAAGTTTTCCCTCAATGTTAGGCACTCTATATCTTCATATTGTCTTTCCCTGATCTAGCTTAGAAGTGTGTGAATGATCGATAAAGATAAGAGGGTTATATGTTCTTGCTCTTTCTAAACACCTTTATGAATCTCAATGAATAAATCCATCATCTTCCACTTGAAATTATACTCCTAAACCACATGAGTTTGTATCTTCTGACTCAAAGAATCAGCAACACCATTCCCTTTTCCATGTATATAAACTATCTCAAAATTGAAGGATTTCATATAATAAACACATATTCATTGTTATATATTTATATCACAATAATAAAATATATATTTGAGGCTCTTATAATCAGTGTAAATGTAAAACCTCTCACCCAAAATATAATAACACAAACATTTTAAAGAATAAACCACTGCAGAAAACTCAAGATCATGCATAGGATAGTTTTGTTCATGTGAAATCTACCACTATGACCCATATTCCATGACTCAAATCCTTTATATCAATACTACCCCAAGTCTGATCTTCACTTCATCATAGTACAAAGTATACTCCTCACTTGGTTTGGGTATGTTTATAATTGGTTTAGTGGTTGGTCACCTCTTTAGCTCCTAGAAGGAATTCTTACAATCCCCATGCCATTAAAACTTTACACCCTTATTTGTATATCACAAGAGTGGTTATGAAATTCAATAAAGGTCTTTGATGAAAATTTAGTAGTAACCTGTTTTATCCAAAAAGCTTCAAAAAATCAAAAAAATCATGGGATGCTCCCAAGAAAAAATTGGGTGAACTTTATTTGGGTCCACTAACACACATTCCTTAGAGATTATGTGACCCAATAAATGTACCTTGTTAGTACAAAAAATATAACTTAGATATATTGGAATATATTTGATTCTCTCTCAGTGTACTTAGGATGATTTCAATATATTTAGTACAATCATTATGATTTAGGGAGTACACTAATATATCATCAATAAAGACAACCAAAAACTGATCCATATGTGGGTGAAATATTTGGTTCATCAAGGCCATAAATACTATTAGAGAATTTATTATCATGAATGAAATATTAATTAATTCAATCAAACCATTCGAGTTTAAAAAATCAGCTCATGGTATATCAAAATTTCTATCCCTCAACTATTGATTCACTGATCATAAATAAATATTGTATAATACATAGGAACCCCTAGGCTTATCAAAGAGATTATAAATATGTGGAAGAGGATATTGGTTCTTGATCATCATCCGGTTCAAATTTCAGTAATCAACACAAAAATATAATGTTCTGTAATCCTTATTGGAAAATAAAATTAAAGATCCCCAAGGTGATGTACTCGGATGGATGGACCCTTTAGCCTCCAACTCCTTTAGATAAATATTAATCTCTTTAAGCTCCTATGGTTATATTCTATAAGGAAGAATAGAAACTGGACCAGTATTAGGAATCAACACGATAGTGAACTCAATCTCTCTCTCCAGTGGTAGCCCTAAGAACTCCTTAGGAAATACATCCTAAAACTGATCCACTACTATAGTAAATACATCATGCTCTACTACCCCATCATTATGAAAAATACTCACAAATTAGGTTGTAATCTCACCCATTTGCTGAATAAATGGCCCTATACAACCTAATTGTATATCTCATTCCCCATGAAGAACATATTTTATACGCTCAAGATATATAAAGGTTATTATCCGATTGTTATAATCAATGTAATGTTGATATGACTCCAAATAGTCCATACCTAGTATCAGGTCAAAACCTGATAGCTCTGAAACATATAAATTTCAAAGGAAATGGTACCCACCAACCTTGAGGGAACGCCCTTTACAAAAATGGATGCCCTTAGACTACACCCCCAATTCCATATCAATCGACATAACTCCACACATAAACTCCACCTCTAGACCCAAATCATTTATGAAGTGAGAAGATATGAAAGAGTGTGAATCTCTAGTATCAAATAAAGCACTATCAATCATTGAATCTATAATAATAATACCTCAAATAGTAAATAGACTGACCTCTCTACCATTGAGTATAGACTGAACTGCATATTTCTAACATATACCTTGTCCCTATTCTCTTGTATAAGTCCTATGCACTGTACTTCTCCACTGATACAGATGCTCTTATCCTAAAGTCACATTTCCTCCACCCCAACCACTACGTCCAGTAGAAATCCAACTGTCAAACTAAATATGGGTTAGAAGATCCCCTCCCAGTTCTCTATATCAGCCTAGGTCCTCCATCACTACCCATCTATCAGGGATTCCTGCTGAACCTCTATACATATCTCATCCTTCCAAAAGCTCAATACTCAACTAGTGTACGAGGAAACTAACCACCCATGTGACATAGTCTTCCATATTGATAGAAGAATACTCAATCACTTCCTCGAGAGACCGATACTCTCCCTTGGCTACTTTGTTCACCACCGCCCAAGTGAACATTCTCATAATGGATATTTCTACTATCAGAGGATGTACCACCAGATCACGCTATTGTAACTATGTTTCCACTACTAGAGGACTCCTTCAGGTTCCCCTTAGATAAGAGATCCTGATTCACCACCTCAGATAATTTCTTCAAAAAATTAATTACCTAGGACTTGATGTCACATATAATCCCATCCTAAAGTTTTTTGTCCATAGTTTCCTTAACATTATTCAACATCAGAACAAAACATTTCCAATCGATGTGGAAGCTAGTGTAATCTATCACTGATATAGTCCCATTAATCAAATACATAAACTCCATAACTCTATATTTCTACTAGGTCTCAGGGTAAAAGTTTTCTAGGAATTTCTCAGGGAAGTACTTTATTACCATGCCTTATAACTACTCTTCCTAGGTTTCAATATCCAACTAGTGCTCTACTGGTACCCTAATCTGATTCATTACCTAACCTCAAGAGCACCAACTCATATGAAAAATCCACTAAAAAGTATTGAGGGTATAAATAGGTGCGAGGGGGGGAATATACCCTCTTCTTAAGAGAAATCTTAAAGTGATCTAGAATCATCTGGATAGCCTCAATCTAGAACTTAGCTGCCTCAGGTCCACCCTCTCCGAAAAAGGTTGGAGGGTGCTATAATTGGAACTCAATTATCCGAAAAAACATACTTGGTGCATCCTACCCTGGCTCTCTTTCTATAAACAACATAAATTATGAAAAATTATCACATAAATGATCTTCCTATCTATCAACTGGAACTAATGATAGATTTGGTCTTGCTACCAAAGGTGTATTCTTAGCATTACCCTCCTATCACCCCACCAGTAAACATCATTGTGGTGGGGACCCTTTATAATTCTAAACACACTTTTCAATTACATAGAACAAACTTATATATTTATACAAAGGACGTGGTTCCAACTATCCATAATTTAGACACTCCACATACATAATTCGAATGGATACAACTATAACATTGTCACTAACCTCAGGAATCCATATCCTGGTCTGTGGCTAACTCAGGGTAAACTAATCTTACAAACTAAAAACTTCATGTTTCACACCATTTAAACCATTTCATTTAAAATATTTTAATTTAAAACCATTTGTAACCTATTTATTGGGATTTTTTCATTAAAACCATAAATAAATAGAAATGAATTATAATTTCCCACAACCCCATTACTCTAGTAAAATCAATGCACCACCACATATTTTCTCATGTGTGCCTAACATTATGTGTTCCCCATAAATTTCTAGAGTTCCTAAAGTGATGCATGAAAAACTAACCTCATGAAACACCATCCCACGAGTAAAATATCATAAAATAATTACAATTACACAATAGGTTATTCACCCAAGGTGAAATAACATCCAAATGTAATTGGAAAACATAAATAACAATAATCCCATCCCAGGAAACTTGGTTTTCCCCCCCACACATGGGTTAGCTAATCCCATTCATGAGCGCATTTCCAAGGCTAGACACGTCCTAGTCTCCTTTATAACTTTCCCAAATAGTAAAACAACTGAAAAAGAGAGGCTCAGATTCCACTTTATAATATCCCAACCTAGATTCCACTAAACCAATGCCCCGAGATGATTTTTTACAAGACCTCAGGTGCACCTCCCCATACACCAAAGGCTACTGACACGAAATAAGGGTCTAAGGAGGTATGTGGAAATACTATACCCTCTTTACCAGAGTAAGACAAAAGTGGAAATCCAAATGAATAATAACCAAAGTAATAAAGATAATTATCTAACAATAACCATACATATCTTAACAAGACCTAAAAATTGGGTAAATGACCAAAAAAATATTGTAAATATGTTAGGTCATAACAGTGTCATGTTCCCTAGGATTCCAAAAATATATACATGGTGAAAATCCATAAAATAGGCCCCAAAATCATCCTAGTCCCCTCATCCATGATCTATCCCAAAATACTGGCCAATCCATTTATCATAGGCCCTTTGACCCTATCTTGACCTGCAACCATGAAATATACTAGGGTACCAATAGAAACCCGATAAGGGTGTGAGTAAAAATCATTTGACCACCACCAATGGTGTCTAAATCAATATCCAATCTAAGAACAGTTTATGTAGAATTATAGTGAAGGAAGTAAATGAAATAGATTTAATAATTTAAACAATTATCTACTAACCATCTCATCCTCCTAGTCTCCAAGTGACACACAAGTCAATCTAACCTTCTTAGTCATGATCATAAGTCTAAACCATTCACTATAAAGGTTTAATTTTTTAAGTTATAAGGGAATTCATTAATTAATTCACTTTTAACCCAATATACCTTAGAGCATAGATATAGGTACCCATATCATGTCCAATCCATTGGGTCCTAGAGAATCCATCCAGATAGCCATATAATGTTTAAAATATAGGAAATTAGAGAATAATTCCAACTACCCATATCATATATTACATTGGTGGGGCCTAGATATCAGTATGTCCCAACTCAAGGATGAGGATCCTTAGTCCGACATCAAAATCATACCATTTTTTGTATCTTCCATGGTTTATTATGAATGAAAATTATATCAATAATAACAACAAGGATTCACCTTTTTCATTTATACATATTTCTATATTTCATTTAATTTAACACCATTAGCTCAATTTCATCACTATTTCATTTTACTATTTATTCATAACCAAAACCATTAGGCATTTTTTCAAACCGTTCAACAATATTGACATGCCCCTTTAACCATTTAACACCTTAACCCTTAATCATCTCATATCCCATTTAACTTTTTCCATGTTAATAAAATTAACCCATTTAGGCATACTTAAATGCCAAAATCAAATACAAATAGTTTAATTATAAAACCCTCTAATTTTTCATTTAACAATTCATTTCTTCATTCTAAATGGAGTGAAACACCCCTTAGGTGGCCATTGGCCCGGTTTTTTGATAATAAACAGACCTGGTGGGGTCTGTGAAGGGTAGAAAACATCTTTTGAAGGCCCATATTACTTTTATTAGTCATGGAAACAAATTCACAGCACACCATCCCAATGGAACAACCACATACGAAAGAATAAAAACCATAATATGGGAGAAATCTTGTAAACCACCTCCATAATGCACGTAGGAACTCACTCATCCAAACTTTTCCTTTGATTAAAGCTAAAATTGAAAAAAAACACAAAGGCCGTGATTCTATTGAAAATAAGTTTCATGAGATTTATAAGAATAGAAATAATGAAACAAATATTCTTATAGAAAATAGATGGAAACATAGTTAGAGACTTATCCAAAACTTCTCATCACAATAAAAATATCTTTAAACACCCAATAATAAAAGAAGAATGATTATTGGAAGAATTAGGACCCCTTGGATCACACCATAGGATACTATAGGAGAAATGAGGGTGAAAATTTTGGGAAATAATATAAATTCCAAGATGTAAAGGGGGTAAATTTTCCACTTTTAATGAGGTACATAGTTTGGCCACAAGTTTTTTCAAACCAAGCACTAACCATGTGGTCTTCTTTGTCCATGAGGAAACTAGGACACATGGTTTTCTAGGGGTACCCACAAAGTTTCAAAAAATGTGAGGAATCCATGCTGTTGGATTTATATAAGGCCACATTATTTCTATGGTCCTCGTGTACAGTTTAAAGCATTTGCTTCCCCCTTCTCTAGTACTCACGATCATGGTGCATGATTATTACTATGTGTTAATCATGATCCATGAACAATATAACCCTTTTACCCCTTGATCATATGCCAATACTCTAAGATTCTCTTGGGTACTTAATCTGAGGAGGAATTCTATTAACCAATTTATAGGGAGTTAAACTAAATTCAAAACAAAAACGTACCTCATCAAGAGGTCTGGATCTTATATAGACTATCTATTTGGGAATGATAGGAAATGATAAAACAAAATTATGAATCCAAATCTTGCTGAATACCTTTCTAAAAATTTTAGGTGATCCTCCAATCATGATCGAAACAATAGAATGTGGTACTCTACACAACCTTAACATTTCTTGATCTATATTATGTAAATTTGATCAAGAGATAAATCTCCTCTCAAAGCAATGAAGTGTGATAACTTTATAAAGTTATCAAATACTACCTAAATAGAATTATGGCCTTTATATGTTTTAGGGATACAAATGTAAAAATATGTGGTGATGTTTTCTTATTTCTATTATGATATGGGTAATGGTTGTAACATCCCCTTATACTTATATCTATCATCCTTAACTTATTTACATACCGAGCAGTAAGATACATAATGTACAATATTTCTTTTCATGTTATCCTACCATAAATACTCTTTCATATCTTTATATATCTTTATACTTTTAGGATGAATGGGGAATGATGAACTATGAGATTCATACAAAAATTCATTCTTCAAGTCTGGTAAGGATAGAACACATTCTCAGTTCTTGAACCTTATCATTCCATCACTATAAAGGTTGAACTCATTAACATTTCTCACCTTATTTTTCACCTCTACATCTTTTTTATGCATCTCTTTAATATTCACTTGTATAGATGGTTGAACACTTATTTGATAAAGATACGATTTCTCCCCTTCCATCAATATTTCTATATCCATCCATTGAAAATCCAAAAATATTGGATCTTTTTTAATCCTCATCATAAATAAGATTTCATGATCCTTTCAACTAAGAGTGTCTTCCACCTTTTTTCTTTCCAAGGGTGGTAATGTATTAAGAATTCATAATTTTTAATCAACTCCAACTATATTACATGGATAATATGAACCTGTTTATAATTGAATATATTCTTTAAACTTTTATGATCAGTATATATGTCACACCATTCTTTGTAAAGCTAATGCCTTTATATCTTTAATGCAAAAATTACCGAAGATAACTCCAAATCATGATATGGATAATTTTTTCCATGAAACATCAGTTTTCATGAGGTATAAGGTATCACCATATCATTATTCATGAGGATTCATATCATTCTGTTATTTTATGAAATATTATATACCATAAACACTTATTACTTATGGGATAGTGTAAGAACATGTGTGTTAATTAACCTTATCTTCAATTCCCTAATATTTTTCTCACATTTATCTGTCCAAATGAACTTGACTACTTTTTTAGTCAACTTGGTGAGCTGACTAGATATCCCAGAGAAATTATTTATAATGTTTAGATAATATCCATCCAAACCTAGAAAATTATATATTTCAGTCACCATGGTTAGTTTGGGCCAATGTTCAATAACCTCTATCTTTGATGGATTCACCCATATACCCTCGCTTGAGATTATATGATTGAAAAATGATACTTTTTGTAGCCAAAAAAATTACTTGGTAAATTTTCATACAAATTCTCCTTTAATAAATCCTTTATTAAAATTTTAAAGATAAATTCATGCTCTTCCCTTATTTTAAAATACATAAGAATGTCATAAATAAATACTACCATAAACTAATCAAGGTAATTTTAACGACTCTATTCATTAAATCCAGGAAGATAATGGAGGAATTATCAAGACCAAATAGAATGACCATAAACTCATAGTGTATATACCTTGTATAGAAGATTTTCCTGGGTATGTATTCACATTTAACCCTCGATTTATAGTATAAAAAGTGAAGATAAATCTTGGAAAAATATTTAGCTTCATGTAATTGATCAAAAAAATCATCAATACAGGGTAAGGGATACTTATTATTGATCATGATAATATTAAGTTCCTAAAAATTAATTTATATTCCCATTCATCAATATTTATTCTTAACAAAAAGAACAGGTGCACCCCATGGTGGTGCACTTGACCAAATGAATCCCTTATTAAGATTTTTCTGTAGTTTCTTCTTCAATTCCTACAACTCAATCAGGTCCATTATATATGGAGTATTTGAAATAGTTTTAGAACCATGTATGAGTTCTATTGAAAACTCAACATTATGATTCTGATGAAGACTAGGTAATTATTATTGAAAGGCATCAACAAACTCTGATATAATTGGAATATAGTTTATGTTGAGTTTTTACCCAACCATATGATATAAAACCCCCATTTTAATATTAATTAAGACTTATACAATGGATGAAATTTATATAAGATGTTCATATTTATCATTACACTAATAAACTGTCATAGGTTGGTTCATAATATCAAATGTGACTTTTCTTACTCCCAATTGCTATGTTCTTAATATAAATAAATTCAATCCATTCCCAAAATAACATCAAATTAAAATTTAATAATTTTTTTATAATGAAAATTAATATAAACTTCAATATGTTACAAGAACTTCCTTGATCTAGCAGTTAGCCTTTAGAAGGGGGAATTGACTAAAATAATTCCTTGGCTCCCCACATTTAAAACAACAAACTATAAATAGTGTCATAGAATAAAATTTATTTCATTACATCATACTATTCATTTTTTCTAATAAATTAATTTCTCTATTGCATTCTTCTCCACACATAAATTTTTTTACCTCTCCTTTTATATATTATTTTGGGTGTCTTTTTTCACATTTATGACATGAAGGTAATTATGCCTTATTTCCTCCATGGTATCCACCACCCAAGCTCTTATAAAACTCAATTATTCTCTACTTTAGTGAGTTTTAGAGTTTGTTAAGGTGCAAGTTATTAATCATATATCATGAAAAATAAATAGGGATAATCATAGTATCTTATACTTTAATCATCACCCCATTTGATTTCTCACAATCACCACATTTTCCATCAATTTTATTATTAATATGATTATTTCAGGTTCCTACCATTGAATAAAACCAAAATTCATAGTGTGAGAAACAATAATAATAGTGAGAGACCATATAATAATGAAAAATAATTCATAGGATGTCTAAATCATGACACCATATTTTCAATCCATGATACCATAGGTTTAACCTATGTCATTCGTGATCATTATCTATTCAAATCATTCATAATTATTCATAAATAAAATATTAATTAACCCATAAATACCCCTCAGGAGTGTCTAGCTAGGTGTGCAGTCTTAGATTCACTCATCATGCACCAGTGATGAATGAGTTAATACCCAATACACCATATTCAGAGTTGTTAACCATGGGTACATTTATACCACAACCACATCAACTTTCTAGTATCTAGAGAGAGATTTATTTTCTGGGAAAACCACCCTTCTTTCTTTCCCAGAACATAGGAATCTCACCATATCCTAAGGGTCCTCACTAAATTTCTATCATCATAATTTACAAAAAGTAACTAAACCTTTATATGATTCCAAATATAGTGATCTATAATTTTTATACATAAATATTAAATCTTATTAGATGAATATTCATCACATAGCATTACGATCCATGCCAAAACCATAAAGGTTTTGTGTGTTTGGAAACTTATATATATAAATGACTAGTACATAAGTGATCTACGTCATCTACCTTCTTAGTATATTACATTATCACCCTTCTTAGACACACCATACTTATAACCTTTCTTTATATCCTATGGAAATGAAAAAATAATGAAAGGTGACATCGAATGATCAGAAAGGGTAAACAAGGGAGTTATAAAATATAATATAAAGTTAACATGGTCATAATGGTATGATAACATGAGATTAACCTTTTTTAACCATACCATGTAATTCTTAGATCATAAATATGAGTCATGGAATAAATATTGATAGTTCATAAGACTTGAATCATAAAGGAATCAAATAGCACGGCCCATAACAACATAACATCGGTATAAGATGATTTCATAAAGAGTGGAATAAGGTGTGGAATAATAATAATCATATCAATCTTATTTCAAGGATACCCACAAAGATATTCAAACATGTTAGGATTGGGATAATAGACCACGTACCTACATCATTATTGGGAAATCATCCCATGTACCCTCTTTTGGGCTTGGGATAACCTCATGTGTACCCTCTTTCAAGCTTTGGATAACCTACCATGTACTCTTTTATCTCATATAATATTAATATTTAACAAATTCAATGGAGGGATATATAATTATAGGCCTTTCCATAACATAATCATAAATCCATTCATATGTATTCCACAAGATCATAAAACATTCATCATATCATCATAGATCACCCCATGAGAAATAAAAGGTATTCATAAACATTTCATCATCATAATAATAAACCATATAGAGAATGGATAAGGGTAGTATAATTAGATCATATCCCCATTAAATCATAATTAACATCAAATGATGTTATCATAGATGAAAAAATTCTTTAAAAGTTATCTGGAATATTTCTTGAGGAAAATACCCTTTTCATATTGAAATCACTTATATATAATATAAAAATTTATGAAATATTAAGAAAAAAAACTTATTTGAAAATAAACATGGAAACTTTTAAAGGAAACTTCAAATCATTTTTTGGTCATTATGGTGAGAAATTCCATTCATGCCTTGTATGTTAAAACAAATATTCTTTTCACATTTTCATAAAAAGTCAAAAGTACCTCATTTGGAAAATAATAAGAATATTCTATTGAAATTTTTTAATAAAAAGTAAAAAATGGGTAAAAATTTATTTAAAAAATAATATGATAATATAAAAACATTCTAGAAAACATTTAAAATAAAACATGGAAATATAAGTAAAATATTTCATACCAAAGAGTAAATAAAGTATGTTTTTCTTAAAAACATTTTCCCAATCATTTTAAGTACCCAATATAGGGAAATGGTACCATTACTTGAAAATTTCCTAGATAACCATAGGATAATAAAATGAAAGGGGATTATTAGAAAATTATCATATAATTTTCTTTAAAGTAAATTCAAGAATAAACAGTCCCAATTAAAATGATATTGAAACATAAATCCCTTACCTTAAGATTGACTTGCTTCAAAGGTTCTCTAAAATCCTATATAATAACTTTAAATTTATTATAATTATATTAAAAAATCATGTACATAATGATAATATCATATAATATTAACTTATAACATTATAACACCTCTTTATTAATAATTCATTATTAAAATCATTGTTTCCGAGTTTTAACTGATTCATTTTTCATGGAAGTTTCAGTTCTGTAGTTCTGGTCCTTTTACTTTGATCATGGTTCCATAATTTAAAGAATTTTATTTATGATTTAAATATCATATATATTTATTATATACATATTTATAATCATTCATATAAGTTAGATATAGAAAAATGATTTACAACATTCATGGAGACGATGGGTTGTATATATGCATGAGCGTTGTTTTGATTTTCTAATGAAAATAAATAAAGATAAATATTATATTATCATTCCATAACTATAATTATATCATAAATAATATATATATACCTTAAATATATCCTTATTACCATCCAATTAAAATATAATTGAAAAAAAAATCACATCGCTTTGTGGAGGTGGTAGTCCATACGCATGCACGAGCGACATTATCTTATTCCAATGGATGAGAAGGTAATAGGTTAGATGTGATATTATAATTGCATAAGTATGATTATATCATAAAAATAATATATAAACTTTAAACTCATCATAATAACCATCCATGAAATATGGTGATTGAAAATGATTTGTATCGCTATATGGAGGTGGTAGTCCACACGTACGTATGAGCGATACTTTCACCTCCCATTTGATGGAAAAGAGGGTGAATAATAGTGGTTTCATAATAAATTGAAAATTTTAGTATGTTTAGGATAATTATTATCTTTTTTAATACGATATATTTAGAGGATGTAGAAGAATAAATAATTTGACATAGGTCAGGGTGGATGATTATTTCTCCTTCGGTTGGCCTCTTTTAGATTCTTTATTAAGGAACATTGGAATGGAATTTATAGAATAAAAACACCTCTAATTCATTTATAAGTAATATTATAAGATAATATTTCAGGTTTTGTTTGATACAGATTTATCAAAGTATCATAAATAATATAAATGAGGGATTCCATTTATAAGTGGGAGAGAGGACACACTAGGAATTTATTAAAAGATTAAAATATAATAAAGTCATACTTAAGAAAAATGATTCAAAATGGAAAAAGATTCAATTTTTTGATAGTATGTGCTTGAAATATGGCCATAAAATTATATTTTTTATGTTTCAATTAGAAAACACACCCTTATCTCTTAGTTAACCCCCCCCCCCCCCCGATAAACCAGTTTTAACTTTAATTGAGGAAAGTAATTTTAACTACTTTTACTCATTATTATAGCTAAAAATTAAATTAAATTAAATT
This sequence comes from Viscum album, assembly GCA_963277665.1. Lineage (NCBI taxonomy): Eukaryota > Viridiplantae > Streptophyta > Magnoliopsida > Santalales > Viscaceae > Viscum > Viscum album. The sequence continues at coordinate 2,025,791,515 of OY728138.1, forward strand.
TATTAAATAAAATTAATTATTATGATTCAAAATATAAAATAAATTTTATAAAATTAAATTCATATAAGTGTTATAATTTAATTTATAATTAAACTTGCAAATTGTTATGAAAATAGTTTTCTGAAAAAAAAATTATTAAGAATAAATAGTTTTTATAAAAAATAAAATATAAAATTAATTCTAATGAACTTAATTGTATTATTAATAGTATAAATGAAATATTTATTATTTTAAAACAAAATTTAACTTCTTAAATTCTTTAAATGAAAATACATTTTTCAACATAAATCAGTATTTTTTACTATTCATCGGGAAAAAAGCTTTTCATATAATTATCAAAAATTCAATCAAAGATAATTTTGACATTATGATTTCAAAAATGAAATTTTTTTCAAAGAAATTTTACAAAATTTAAATAAATTAATTATATTATTTTCTCACAAAAAGTAATAAAAACCATTTTTGAAGAAAAATGTATTTTTAAAGCATATAATCATTTTACTAAAAATGAGTACTTATTTAGAAATATATTTTATTTATCTAAAAAATTATATATATTATTTCTAAAAAAATTATTCCTATTTAAAATAAAAATTTAATGGTTATGTTATAATGATATACAATATTATGATTTATTTAGACTTGGGGTTGTGTGTATCACAAGATATCAAAGAAATTAAATTTATTTTAAGAGAAATATATAATAAAATCTAGGAGTGTTACACACTTGACTTGTTTTACTATAATACATGACCAAAAGGCTCAAAGGAACAAAGATAATAGAATATGGGTGGCCCGAAGGCCCTATGGATAGAAGGTCAGATATATAGTTTTTTCCCAAATGAGCAGCATATACCATACAATGTTATAAGACAAACGTCTAGCTTTCCCCTATCAGTGATCATCGCACCATTTTATTAGGGTAAAATTCGCATCGCCCCCACCCCACCCAAAAATTGTTGAATTGTTATAGCCTCCAACACACTATGTAAAGGAAGCCCCTCTATCGCACACTAGAGATCCATACAAGAAGAGGTCTGAAAGGTAGGTGTTAGCATACACATCTCTCATCCAAGATGCCCACCCCACAATGCATGCAAGGCACCCTACTGCATCGCCTACCTATTAAGTTGTACCCTATGACTCATCCCACTATGTTTATAGTCACACAATAGGGAACCCATCTATCCCACATTGTAAATCCATGTGGATAGATGGATGGTTGATAGTCGTCATCCCACCCATCCCTTTTTTGAGGCCATCGACCTGGCGGCACCTACATATTTCCATGCAGTATTGCCTACCTATTACGCTAATCCATTCCTCTGGTATCGCCATTCCACATGTTGCACACAGATAGTGTCCTAATGGCCTTATTTCCCAAATATATTTTTGAGAGACAGATATCCTAGAGAATCAGTGTGTTAGAGGTCCATTTTTTAGGAATAAAAGCCCATTTAGGATGAATATTACCACTACTACAGTAACCCACTATTGTTTCCCACCACTACTATGTTATAGTACTGCTATAATACCCCATTATGCATTTGTTGGGTTCAACCATCACACGCACACACACAAAATCCATATATGTAAATCAATAATTGAAAAAAATGTAACTTCAAATCTTTAAATAAATTTATAAAATGAACTTATATATAGAATTTTAGTAAATTTTATAAATAATATATATATATATATATTATTAATAATAAAAGTATTAATTAATATTAATCATTAAGTAATTAAAAATTTATATTTTAAATATTTTTGTATGTATACATATAATTATTTTTGAATATAATTATTTATTTATAAAAGTAATTTTATATTTCAAAAAAAATATTTATTCATTTGTATAAATAAAAATATTTATTCATTTATATAAATAATAATTTTTTTATTTATAATTAATAATTTTTAAACGTAATTAATAATTAACTATATTTTTATTTATAATATATAACTAGTAATAATAATATATCTATACATTGGTAGCCATAAATCTATATAAATATAGTTATTAAAATTTTAAATTTTAATTTTAGTTTTCTATAATTAATAATATATTATGAAATAAATTTATAAATTTATATTTTTCATGTATTAGATAAAAAATAATATATTATTATATATGTAATTTATATATAATATATATATTAAAATAATAATAATATTGTATTATTTTAAATATAGTAGATAGTAAATTTTATTTTAATTTGTAATATATTGAAAAATACTCTATAAATGGAAATATAGTTATTTATATTTTTAAATATAAATATACACATTTATAATATTAAATATTTAATCATTTTTATTATTAATAAAAAAGTTAAATATTATTATAAATAATTTTAAAAATAATAATATTTTTTGTAAATCTTTTGCGTTCAAATTTAATATTTGATATTCATATATTTAATTATACGTTTATATAATTAATAACATATAGTAATTGTTTATACATTTATTTAAATAATAATATTTCTTAATTGAAATTAGTCACACTGAAATATAATTATTAATTATTAATATTTTTTATATGATTAATAATATATACATATTTTAATTATTTTTGTCTTGTTTTTTACCTTTTGGATGTATCATTTTTCTTGTATACACATAATTATTTTTAAATATAATTATAAATTTATATAATTAATGATATAATATAAAATCACTATAATATATACATCTATATAGTTAATGATAATAATATATTTATATTTTAGTAATTTTAAATCTATTTATATATAATTATTAAATTTCATACTTCTAATTTTATGGTTTTATAATTGATAATATATTGTGAAAAAAATCTACATTTATATTTTTGTCATAGTTGATAAAAAATATTATATTATTATGTGTAATTTGTATATATATTTAAAATAATAATAATATAATATAATTTTAAATATAGTTACAAGTAAATTTAATATTGAATAGTAATATATTGAAAATAATCCTCTATAAATTGAAATATAGATATTAATACTTTCAAATATATATATATGAAAATCCTTTGGGAAGGTTTCATAACAATGTTTTGTGATTTTTGTCAACATATATTTGTTATTAAATTTTTTGTTAATCGATGATAACGTTATTGGATGTTTGTTAAGAAACTTTTTTTATAAAGTTTGTGGAAGAAAGTTTTGTTAAAAATTTCTTGTATTTTGTTATGAAACTTTTGTTATAAAGTTGTGGGAAGAACATTTTGTTAAAAAGTTTTTTTAAGTTTGTTAAGAAACTTTTTCTATAAAGTTTCTTAAATAAAGTTTTGTTAATTTTTTTTTATTTTTTTAAGAAACTTTTTTATGAAGTTTCAAGATGTTAATAATGTTTAGTTATAAAGTGGCTGGAGAAGAATATTGTTAGAAAGTGAAAAAGTTGTAGGGTTTCATTAAAACTGTTAATGAACTTTCTAAAAAAATCATAAGATTCTACGTTGATCTTCCAAAGTTCATAACATCACGGAAAACCTCGTGATATAATCTTTTGATCAAAGGGAGAGTATATTTTTTCTAGAAGAACTTTTTGTAAGAATGTTTGTTGAGTTTCTCAACAATCTTTCATAGATAAACATTCGAGATGGAGAGTTTTTAAGAAATTCTAAGGTTTAAAGTTGTTGTATTTGTAAAGAGGTAATATTGAAAAAATTTATTATATGGAAAAAGTGTATGAACAATATAAATGGATTTAATTTTTTAAATGGAAAGAATTTTGTAAATCAAATGGAATTTTGAAAATCAGACGGACTTTTTTCAATCAGATGTGCTTTTCTGAAATGGATGGACTTTTGTAAATTGGACAAAATTTTCTCAATTAGACATACTTTTATGAAATGGATGGATTTTTATAAATCATATATAAATATTTCAAAGATATATAATTTTTTGAAACAAATTTTCTTTTGTAAATCGAATGGAATTTTGTCAATAAAATGATTTTTTTTAAATGGATGGAATTTTGTAAATTGAAATCACTTTTGTAAATTGGATGTAAATTTTTCAATCAAACGGATTTTTGTAAAAGGGGTGGAATTTTTTAAATCAGAATAAATTTTGTAAAATGTATATACTTTTATAAAATTTAAAGAAATTTGTAAATGATACATATTTTTTTAATTCTGATGAACATTTTTTGAGGAAATAAATCAAACAAACTTTTGTGCATCAGATTAACAGTGAAAAGGGATAGAGTTTAAAATAAATTACATATTTAAAATTAATTGATGAATAATGTTGAAGTTAAAAATTTGAAGTTTCAATATTTATAATGATACAGTTTCAAATTTTAAGTTTTAAAATGTACAAAGTTGAAGTTACAAATTCAAAGTTACAAGATGTATAAAGTTGAAGTTGTAAGATATACAATGTTAAAGTTAAAAAGTTTAAGTTTCAATATATAAAAAGTTTATGTTAAAAAGTTTAATGAATTTTATTAATGTTTTTTAAGTAATTTCAATGTAATTTTTTTAATTCAAGTTTCTAAAAAAATTCAATAATATTCTATAAGGGTTTATAAGTATCCAATTGAATTGAGTTTAGTAGGAGTGTTGAAATTTGAAGTTCAGTGAGTAGAAAAATGATTTTTTACCACCTTTACTATCTTTGGAGAACCTATATAAATGTTTTAAATTTAAAATAATACTTACAAATTCTCAATATAAAAACACCAAGGAATTTAAGGATTTTTTTTTCAGAAGTGAGTTTCCAATCAATGTTCTATTTTGTGTTAAAGAAGAGTCTTGGATAGATATTTCATTCAGAGAATCAAAAAGAGTTGCAGTTTAGAGTCTCTAGACATAAATAAATAAAGGGAGTTTCCAAGTAGATTTTTTGAGGTGCAATGGTTTTTCAATCAAACGTAATTCATGTTATATATCATGTGTAGGTTTTATTGAGACATGATGAATAGACATTCACTAAAAATAAAAAATGGTGGACCGGAAGAACTTTTCAAATAAATAAATCATATGGACATTTTAGTAACATTTATGGGGATGTGTTTCTAAAAAGTTTCATATATTTTGTTTTGGTTCAAGTTTTGTAAGGAAAAAACTTTAAATTGATGGGAGTTAGTATAATCATACCTATCAAGAGATAAAAGGATCCTAACAAGAGTTGGCTTGAGGTTTTATTCACTTAATTATAATAGTATATTTCTATAGACCATTGGTAGTGACCATGGAAAGGATATAGGTACTCACACTGACTCTAAAACCTATAAATATTTCATTTCTTGTTTACATTCTCATATTTTCATGATTTTAAAAATCTCAATATAAAATCTCAATTCAGTTAATAGTAGAGTTATTCCTACATTTTATGGAAACAAATATCATGGTTGGAAAAAGACATTGATACATTATATTTTTTACTTGGACTCTATGTTATTTATATACAAAAAATTAAGATTCCACCCATTAAGAAAAATGATCCGATGACTTTTTCTGACAAGATAAATTTAATGGTTGATGTGAATACTATAAATTTTATTCTTATATCTTTTTTTAGAATTTTTTTTAATGAAGGTGATGGGTCTTAAAATAGATCAGTAAACATGGGACAAACTCAAATTTTTCTTTTATGGAAACAGCAAAGTGAAATTGGAAAATTTACAAATCTAAAAAAGAATGTTTTGAGATATCATAATAAGATATGAAGAAATTATTGATGAGTACTTCAGCAGAGTTAATGAGGTTGTGTGTGGCATCAGAGCATTTGGAGATGTCTTGTAATATTCTGCCATTATAAATAAAATCATGATGAAGGATGTGAGAAATATATCACATTAAAAAAAGTTAAAAATATCTCACATAATACAGTTTCCCCATTCTAGGAGGAAACAAAATCTAAAAGAAGTTATAAACCTTGAAAACCTTCCTATAGGGAAAGATTCAACTTTTACAAAAAAAATTATGATTCAATGGTATTTTATGGTTTTGTGAATTTTATGGGCCCAAATATTATAATTATTGGTACAATATGAAACTTCCTCGAAATAACAATAAACTAAAGGGAGAAATTGTGGATGAAAAGTGAGTAACTTTTTAAAGCTCTGAGAAGTTAGAAAAGAAAAATCACAAGATGTTATAAAATTCCAAATGAAAAAAACCAATTTGATTACTTATAGGAATTTTTTGTAATATTTGACAACCTAGTCACTTTTCTATAGAATATATTACTAATATTTTAGGAAAAATTTCTTATGTTAAAAAATAAAAATAGGATGGAAAGAAGAAATTTGAAGAAAGAGCTTTTTTGGTTGAGACAACTCTAAAAGAAAGAAAAATGAAAACCCCATGGATTATTGATAATGGTTATTCCTCACAAATGAATGTATATTTATAAATATAAAAATAAGTTGAAAATCATGATGTAGGAGTGGTTTCTTTCAAAAATGATAGTTCTATAAAAATCGTAGAAATATGAATAGTTGATATAGAATCTTAGAAACTATAATTGAAGGAAGTTTTATATATTGGAGAGATCAAACACAACTTGATTAGTTTGTTCCTACTTTTTTATGATGATAAGTGATAGTTAGTAAATATTCATGTATCATCAATATTATAGAAGATGATAAAGTTGTTTCTAGGGGAGAAAGAATCAGTATAAATCTCTTCCAGATTGGATAACATTGTAACTCATGTTATTTAAGTATACAAGATGAAAACAAGTTTTTAATCACAGGTATGGGAATATTGGCTAGAAAATTATGAACAAAATTTTTAAAATATATTCTATAATAAAATTTCTAATATTGAAAATGAAAGAATATGATATTTGAACAACTTGTCAGAAAGGAAAAATAACTAATAAATGTTATAAGAAATTTTGAATTCGGTCTTACAGAGATCATGAGATTATTTACTTAGATCTTTGTGGGGAAACAAGATATCAATCAATTAAAGGGTATTTTTAATTTATTACTTTTATTGATGATTTCACTCAGATGAACAACATTATGTTTATGAATCATAAATCAGAGGCTATGGAAATGTTAATATTTTTTAGGATAGAAGTTGAAAGAGAGTTGGGTGTTTATATATTAAAATAGAGAACCAATAATGGAAAGAAGTATTAATGAAATGAATTTTAATATTACCTAAATAAATATAGAATTAAACATTACTAAAACGCTCCATACACACCCAAAAAATGGAGAGCTTTAAAGGAAAAAATAAATTTTGGAGTAAATGGGAAGAAGTGTGTTAGTTGGGTATAAACCTTATATGTTTTTTAGAGATAAGTTGTTATTAATGTTCTACATGTATAGAATATTTTTTTTTATGGTTGTAATACAACATTAATTCTTACAAAAAATTTCTATAACAAAAAACCTTCATAGATATTTTAAGGTTTTTGGAATTCCATGTTTACTAAATATCAAAAATCCATATATTGGAAATTTTGATGACAAATACATAGAATGAATTTTAATCAGATATTCATCCAAGAGAAGAAGTTATAAATGTTGGAAAAATCTTTACAAAATTTAGTGGATTCCTATGATGTGAATGTTATTGAAAATCAAACTTCCTTAATAATGGTTATTGAAAATATTATGGTAGATAAATTAAATATTTCCAGTGAAAATAATAAAATTTAAGATTAAACTGACCCAAAATAAGTGACTAAATATTCAGATGAATCATGTAGTGAGGAAACAGAGACAAGAAGAAGATCTCTAAAATTTTATACCGTACAGAAACTGGTTGAATGTGAAAATATTATTGGAAATTATAGAGCTCTAGTTTAGACTATAAGAAAGTTGATATTAGAAAATCAAACACCACGTATTCCACCAGTTAAACCAAAATCATTTTTAGAATCATCTTAACATAATGAATGGGTAGATACTATGAATGAATAGATGGATTAGATAGAGAAAAATGAAACATGGGAACTTGTTCTGCATCCAATGGGAAATAATATTATTGGGAAAAAATGGGTGTACCAAAAACAAGTTTAATAAACATATGGAAGTTTCATGAAACAAATCATGGCTTTTTTATAAAGCCTATTCACATATGTATGGTTTGTATTTGGAAGAACATTTTCCCCCATTGTGAGATTAAAAACTCTAAGAATGTTATTAGCAGTGGTTGTACATCATTACTATAAATTTTATTAAATGGATGTAAATTCATTATTCTTAAATGGTGAGTTTGATGAAGATGTTTATATTGATCAACCTTGTGGGATATTACTTGATGAAGATGTAACCAAGGTGTGTAAGTTAAACAATCCTTACACGGGTTGAAATAATCTCCACAAGACTGGTACTCCAAACATGATAGTTTCTTTAAAAAGTTAAATTTTTCTAAAGTGAAAGTTGAAAACAAATTATATGTGAAGTAAATGAAATTTATTTCATTGATTTTTATTAATTTTGTTGATGAAATCATTTTTTCAGGGGATAGAGAAAAATCTTATAAAGTGTTTACTGAATAAATGAAGTGAAATTTTGAAATGTTAATGCTTGGGTAATTATACTTATTTATGGGATTACAAGTTAAACAAAGGGAAATATATATTTTTATATCACAAAAAACTTATGCTAATGAGTTGTTACAAAATTTTGGAATGGAATATTCTAAATATGTTTCTAATCCCATTTCAGTTTTCATAAATATTAGTAAAGATGAAGCGAGGAAAAGGGTTAATCAGAAATATTTTCAAAATTTTGTAGGAAGTTTACTCTATCTTATATATTCAATTCCCAATATTGTTTATGCGGTTACTTTTTCTTCAATATATCAGAGTGACCCAAAATAATCACATATGAATGAATCAAAAATAATTCTAATATATGTCTAAAGAATATCTTCTTATGAGTTTTTGTATAAAAAGAGTGATATAAAAAGACATGGGTACACAGATGCTGATTGGGATGGAGATTTCAAAGATATAAAATCAACTTCAAGAGGAACATTTTTCTTGGTATAATGATGGGTGAGATTCCATAGTAAGAAATGGATTTCAGTTACCCTGAGCACAGGGGAATTAGAATATGTTTCTTCCACCCATTCTTGTACTCAGATGATATGGATTAAAGTTCATATGGAAGATTTTAGAGTGAAATATTTTAAACCATAGATGATCCTTTATGATAATCAAAGTTCCATTAATCTTTCAAAAAATCTTTTAAAATATTCTAGATCAAATAACATTGATTTTATGTATCATTTTCTAAAATAGAAAGTTTCTAGTGGGGATTTTATATTGTTATACATTTCTAAAAAATATCAAATTTCTAATGTTTCCACCAAAGTTATCGAAAATTGATATTTTTAGAATTGATCCTACAACTTTATATTCACCATCCACTAAATACTTCCTAAAGTATATAAGTAAGACCTTTATTGTTCTTTATATTACATTGAAAAATGGTGAGAGAATATAAAAAAAATTAAAATGGGGAGAGTAATATTTTTCCTAAAAGGGGGATAATAATTATAATTATTATAATTATTTAAAAAATAAATATGAATGTGTGGTTATCATGGAATGGTGGAGAATAAAAACTGAGAGAAGAAATGTGAGGTGGTTTTATCTTAGCATGGCCAACAAATTTCTTGCCACTAAGCGATGAAATTTCTTCAAAAACATTTCTTCATAAAATAGTGTGGTTTCAGGACCATCTCATTGAGAAAGTATTTGTTTTGGTAAAATTTGAGAAAAAAAGTGTTTTAAAAAAACTATTGTAAAAATTTTGAGTGATGAAAATGAAGAGTTGTAAAAGTTTCTAATGAATTTTATCAAAAAATATAAAGGGGGATTAAAGATCCTTTGTGAAGTTTTCATAAAAATGTTTTGTATTTTTTGTCAAAATATTTTTTATGAATTTTATTGTTAATAAGTGATAAAGTTACTCAAAGTTTTTTAAGAAAGTTTTATTATAAAGTTACTGGAAGAAAATTTTGTTAAAATGTTTCTTGGAGTTTTTTATGAATTTTTTTAATTAAATTTATTGGAAGAAAGATTGGTCAAAAAGTTGTTGGAATTTTGTTAATAATGTTTTGTTATAACTTTTCTAGAAGATATGTTTTGAAAATTTGTTTTATATTTGCTAATAAACTTTTGTTATTAATTTTTTGGATGTTAAGAATTTTTGTTACAAAGATTCTAGAAAATAAAAATATCAAAAAGTTAGAAAGTTGGAAATTTTCCTTAACATTGTTAAATAACTTTAAAAAAAGTCATATGATTGTATGTTGATCGTTAAATGTTCCTATCATCATGGAAAAGATAATGATTAAATATTTTTATGAAAGGGGGAGTTGAAGTTTTCTAGACTTCCTTTTTTTAAGAAATTTTACTAGGTTTTAGAATAATGTTTTCTATAAAAACATTCCAAATAGAGAGTTTTTTAGAAAATATGAGGTTTAGAGTTGGTGATTGTGTATAAAGGTAATATTTCATACAAGTTAAAATATAGAAATAGTGTATGGACTATATAATTGAGTAAACTTTTGTGAAATGGAAAGATTTTTGTAAATTTGATGGAATTTTATAAATCAGACATACTTTTGTGAAACAAATAGACTTTTGTAAAATATACTAACTTTTGTAAGTTGGAAGGACGTTTTTCAATAAAATGTAATTTTTTGAAATAGACATACTTTTTAAAATTGAACAGACTTTTGTTAGTCAGATTAAATTTTATAAAATGGATAAACTTTTGTAAATTAGATGAACTTTTTCCAATCAATCAGAGTTTTGTAAAGTGTATGGACTTTTCTAAATTATATGGACTTTTAAATCATATGGGAATTTTTCAATTGGATGGAATTTTGTTAAATGGAAAAACTTTTATAAATTAGATGAACTTTTGTAAATCGAATAGAATTTTATCAATTGGACAAACTATTATGAAATAGACAGACTTTTGTAAATCGGATGAAATTTTTTAAGGAAGTTAATTAGATGAACTATTATCCATTGGATGAACAGTGAAAATAAATAGAGTTCATACAAAGTTCATACATAGTTAAAATTAGATGTTGAATAATGTGAAAGTTACAAATTTAATTTTAAAAAATGTATAAAGTTAAAGTTTCAAAATTTAAGTTGAAAGTTGTACAAAGTTGAGGTTACAATGTAAAAGTATCAAGGTGTATAAATTTGAAGTTACAAATTTGAAGTTTCAAGCTATACAATGTTGAAGTTACAAAGTTTAAGTTTCAAATAGTATAAAGTTAATGTTACACAATTTGAAGAAGTTCCTTAATGTTGTATTTATGAAATTTCAATGAAATTTTGGGGGTTCTAATTTTCTAATGATAATAAAGAATATTATAGAAGGATTGAGAAGTATCTTGTGAAATTTATTTTAGTAGGAGAGTAGAAATTTTATATTCAATGAGTGGGAAAATGAATTTAGTTTTAGAAATTTACTATCTTGGGAGAACCTATATAAAGGGATGACATGTATAATCATACTTACAACTGTTCACTAAAAAAATATGAATTACTGATGGATTTTTTTAGAATTGAGTTTCAAATAGAAGTTCAATTTTGTGTTGAATAAGAGTTTTAGATTGAGTTTTCATTCAAAGAATCGGATAGAGTTTTAGTTCAGAGTTTTCAGATATAGAGGAATGGATAGAGATTCTAAGATATTTTTTGAGGTGTAGTGGTTTTTTAATCATAACAATTTATGTTATATATCAGGTGTAGGTTTTATTGACATTCCAATGATGTAAATTCACTAGACATAGAAAAGGGAAGACTATATGAACTTTTCAGATGGATAAATTGGACAGAATTTCCAGAAAAACATTTGTGGGGGGATATTTTTAAAAAGTTTCATATATTTTGGTTTGTGTCAAGTTCTTTAAGAATTTTTTTTTAAATAATGGGAGTTTTTATAATCATAACTATCGGGATATATAAGGAGTCTAATGAGACATGGCTCAAAGTTATATTCACTTATTTTTAATAGTGAATTCACATGGACCCACAGGAGTGGCCATGATAAGTATGTAGGTTCTCACACTGAGGTTGAACCTTGTAAATCATTCATTACTTGATTTCGGTCTCATATTTTCATGATTTAGATATTTTTATAAATTCTGATAAGTAAAATAACTTTAACAATTTATAGGGGTAAAATTTCATAAAGATGGAAATTTATAAAAAGAAAACTTCTAATTCAACCCCCCCCCCCCCCCTCCATCAGTGGTTAAACGATCCTTAAGAACTCCAGTATACATATTCATAATATTAAATATTTATTCATTTATATAATTAATAAAATACTTAATATATTTTTAAAAATAAATAAATACAATTAGTAATTTTTTGTAAATTATTTGTATTTAAATTTAATTTTTAATATTTGTATATTTACTTATATATTTATATAATTATTAAAATATAATAAGAAATATTTACATATATAAAAAAATAATATTATTTCATAAATAAAATTATTCACATATTGATATAATTATTAAATACTAATATTTTTATATAATTATATATATATATATATATATTATTGTATTTATTCTTATCGTTGTGGGTCAATTCTTATAAAACCCCAAATAAACACATAAATTATCATGATGACTTAATGGAAATGAAATTTGTTTTTTTTCAACTTATCAAATAATCTCAATCCAATCTTGAACTTTAAAAAAAATATTTATCGACAATAGGGAGAGAACTCTAGAAAGACTAGTAAGTCAATCTTTTTTTGTGAATTTTTTGGTCATCATGTGAATGGTGTTATCTATTTTCCTTATATTTCACATTTTGAACTATTATTTCACTAATTTGTATCATTTATTCATAGTTTTTGATATATATACATTATTTGTAATAACAATAAATTTTTTAAAAATTGAAATTAGAAATTTTATTTTTTTTCAAGAAAAAATATGTATTTTTGTTGTCTTAGGAAAAACAAAAAAGTATTGATATGAAACTATTTCATCTGATGATGTTTTTATGAGGAAAAAAATAGTCCAATGAGGATTGGTAAGTATATCATTTTTATCTTGTGAAGGAGGTTCCACAGTTAAGTGATTCACATCGGGTTCACCATTTTTGTTTCGACCCGATGATGTTATTGTCTTGTCCCGATGGGGAATGTAGTCCATCAATTCGATTGTAGGGGTTAATTGGTGTGAAATCACTAGCGTCGATTATAAAATCTTCTATGGTCTCTAATGGGTTTTTTTGTGGATCTAGAAACACATAATGGATCTCATATCCATGATTCATGGACCTGTTTTCCAAAGACAGGCATTCATTGGGTTATTTTTCCATCGACACTTAAGAACTAAGATTGGTCAAGGGGATGGGAACTCGGGCTCATCTCACCATTTTGGGTGGAATTATTTCCTATTCTAGGACTCTCTTATAGATTTTAACTATGTTCATATGTTCATGAATCCTTGGTTCATTCCCAAGCATGTGTCTGTGGTATATCCTTAGGGAAGCAATTAATCATGATTATGCATGGGTTTGGAATCATCTGGATGTATCTGAGGTTCTCCGTCGATTGAAAGATCTAAATTTATTTGAGATTCTCCATCAATGTTACCCTTTTTTGGATAAATCATGGATTATTTGATCGTTCTCTAAGAAAATGATGCTTTTAAGGAATATGGGATGGTGCTCTAGAATTTATCATCATCCAGGGGATAAAAGCTGTTTTGATGTCGGGATCAAACCCAATGGGATTCCTATATATCCTTATATGAGGAATCAGAACCCACATAGTTCATCATCGCTTTAATGGACACATTACCTTTTAAGGTCGGGTGACATGGACCCAACCATGGGGTTTAACATCATGCGGCAAGGACACACAGGTGAAAGGTTTCCTGATCAAGGGTGGTGTGGGGATTATTCCGAAGCGACCTGAGGCACTTAGAAGGGATATGGCCTCCTAGTTGGATATGACCCTATTGGCGATGTAGCCTTAAAAAATTGCAGTGATTTGGATGTTGGTTTTGTACCTCAAGGAGGCTTCCTACATATCCCGGTTAGTTAGGAATCAAAGCCCTCATAGTTTAGTTTTAGATAGGACTTACACTTTAGAGGAGGCTCAGTATTTGTATTTAATTTGGGGCTTACATATATAGATAAGGCCCATTCATTGGGACCATTTAGATTTCATAATCACCACCAACCACTAAACCCACATGAGTTATACTCGGTGTGAGAAAATAGAGGAGGTAGTGAATATGAAGATCACACATCCCACTTCATCTAATGATGGATTAAATTGGAGCCCCAGGGGAGAGAGAAAGGTATTTGGATGTGCCATGTCTCCTCTTTTATTTTCATATCCTGGATATTTATATTTTGTGACATATCCAGATTTTTCCCAGGTGAGGGTAGAGAGGAGCATGGGTGAAACGTCCTCTAATAAAATTTAGGAGCTTACCTCCGTGGGAGTGCCCTTAATTTGGTTCCAAGGGGGAGGATCCTATTCCTTGTAAAAAGGAAATGCAAGTATGATCCCCTTTATTTCCACCTGGAATGGGGAGGTTCATGTGAGTATCCCAAGGTTAGACCCTGCGTTTCCTTGGGAATGTAAACTTATGGTCATTTTGGGGGTCTGCCTTACTACTGGGATAACCTACATGTATCCACTTACCATGGGTATGTAAACTCAAAATCTCACACTAGTGTGCCTAATGGTTTTATCATACGGGTCTGGAGGCTTTGGAAAAGGCCTTATCTTAACATCATTGGACTGGTTTGTGGAGGAATAGACATGGGGACTGTTAATGCAGCAAAATGGAATGATCAAGTCTAGAAAGTGGAATTCCATAGGGTACCCCCTTCACATAGTAGTTTCTCATATGGGATAAGGGGTCTCCCGTGTAGCATGTTGCTATGAGGGAAAAGAGGTTGTCCATGTACCATTGTGGTATGAATATCTGTGTGGAGTCTTCATAGATTTTGTTTACGCAAACTTGAGTTCCATCAGTGTAGCATATTTCTATTTTGGGTCGAATTCCTCCAATGTAGAGAATTGATATATGGGGAAGAGTTCCAACCATGTAAAAATATTGCTATGACAGGTGCCTGGTTGTGAAGGGAGCATTCGTTATGAACCTATTGAGGAGTATTTCTGTGAGGGATGTTCAGTCTGTAGGTTACCAATTTTAATTTATCCTTCCTATGAATGCTATGTGGTGGTGTTTTTACCTGCAAGGAATTGTCGAATGAGTCTGTCTTCTATATATCTTTTGATTGCTTCCTTCAATAATCGATCCTCCAAAAAATTTCAATTCTTCCTTTGTATCACGTGAACTATATTTATAAAGAAGTGGTAAACTAGATATCGGTATAGCTATCCCTTTTCAATGAGCCCACAACACCCATTTTACATAATCCCATGACCATTACTTGATCGGTGGACGACTTAGTCAGTAGAGGACATGGGGTTATGGTCAACGGAGGCAAAAATCACCACTTTTTTCTAGTGAATGACTTTGTTTCACTTGCTGGACGCCATTGGCATTGCCTTACCTATGAACCATTTGAGTCTATGGGGGATGTAGTGCATGGGGAGAATTTCTCCATCCTCATCCTGCAAATGACCACGTTCACAGATCTGGAATCACCGTTTTCCTCCCATGAACGGTTCTACTCAAGCTCATCTTTCACGATGTAGATCTCCATGCGGAGCGGCAATCCGTGAAGGGTTTCCTTCTTCACGGTCTGGATTTTTTTTCTTTTCCAAATTTACTCCTTTTAAAAATTGTTCCTTCAATTCTTCCTTCAGTTTGGTTTCCTTCCTTTTCCAATTTCATGGTATAATTTCAATTCCCTTTTCAAAATTTTCAGGACCCAAAAAATTTCCTCCATTGGAATGGGGTTTGATTGGGACAAAAAGGAGGCTATTCCAACATAGTAAGCAGTCCTGATTTGAGTTAGTTTGCGGTATGAGGGTGTACCTGTAGAAAGGGGGCCACACCTATATAAAGGTGGGACATGTAATTCATCTTATACCATATTTTTCGGCAAAAATGTACTCTTATGACCCGCTCCCGATCAATTTCTCTCATGTACTGCAACCCTTCATGGACACCATCTTCTGTGAACCGAACTTTGGATCCACAAACTGAAGCTTCGTACTCATGATCCATGAGTTCAGATTTCTGTATAGAGGGGTCCGATGTGTGGCTTGCTTGTTCTATGAACTAATAGTTCCCTGGACAACACTTCTTGGGCCAGCGTCTCACAAGATTCCAGGAATTTTTGGTTCATGGATGGCATCTTCTATGGACCATTAATTTGAAGGACTCTCTAGTATGTAGACTACTTTCATCCCTTTTCCAATTTTCATATGCTAACTCTCTTTTTTCATGAACTTTTGATACAGAAATGGGATGGATGTAACTCTTGTTTCAATAAATGTGGTTGGTAGGAGGGTATATATGGATGAGAATGTTGAATATGATATCCTTTATTACCTCAACCCTCAGGAGGGTATTCTGAAAGTCCTCCTTTTACCATAACTTATTCCCTATCCACTATCCATCTAACATTCTCTTTATAACTTTGGACTTCAAGATGATAATCCACTACCACCAATTGAAAATAATGCCCATATTGTCCACCGAAAGATCTCTCAGGGGCATGATTAAGAAAATGTGTCTACTATAGGGGAAATAATATTTGGATTAGGGTGAAGAAACATGTTTGTTTTGGATAGATCCATGTGGACTTAGAGTAATCATCATGTCTAAGGTGCATATTTGGAGTTACTCGTTTAGAATTATTCATCCATTTTCAACCTTTCATGAGGTAACCCTAATAGAGGGTGGATTTCTAAGTGGGATATATGATCTAGAGGATGATTATCTGATGAATGGTCAGAGTATTTTTGGGTTCATCCAAACTATTTTGAATCCCCTGATCCATTGGAAGTTGTCAAATTATAACTGGTAGTGTGGGATTCCCAATTTTCCATTTATTCGTCAAGTGAGGTAATACCTGAACTGACCAGTCATTGGTGTTCAAGAACCAACACCTTCCACTTCTCCCATAGTGAATTGGGGATCATTTTATATGATATCTATTAGATAGGGTACTTCCCATCCTTGGAAATGTGTATGATGAATTTTTACCAATGTCCAACACTTGGGTAAATTTTGAGCAAATATCTCTAGTGGCAGTGGAATTATTGATCATGGTAGAGATATTACTTGGTCAGCATCATCATGCTTACTCACTCATTTCATTTGAGGATTGGATGGGATTTTTTATGCAAGTGAATGGACCACAGCTGAGAGTTCATCATAACCGAACACATCCAACCCATTAGTCGTGACATTTTCCCTTCTCTTACTATGCTACCCTTGAGGTAGGTCAATATACAATTTGGGGTTATTAAATCTGGTCATATGTATCTTTTGAGCTCATATTAGTGGATTTCTTTTCCATGTTCTTAAGTGGGTGTATTTTCCTTTCTCGTGATATTTATACTGGTGTCATAGTTTTCACTCTGATGATGGAACATGCATTGGATGAAGTATGGAATATTAATCTATTCATTCCCAAAATTCTCCAAATTTATGAGTTATTGGGGTAGATATAGGAGGGAAGACCTCCATATCTTCTTAGCTAGCCATTTCAATTTTTATACTACCAGATAACAGATCCTTTCTCCTACTATAAGTATCAACATACTGTGATGGTTCCTCATTCAAACTTCCACACGAATCTACTTAGTGTTGTCATGGTCCGTCCAAAAACCATAGATGTTTAAAGTACAATTGAATTACTAAGTGAAATTTCTTTATTTTCCTTTTCACCTCACCTGGTGCCTCATGGGTTGGAGATAGATGACAAGAGTTGTTTTTTAGAAGAAAATTCTTACATTATATCACTATTGGGTGGAATACTGACCACTCGTATTGATAGAGTAACTATTTGTGAGATGTATACACCATATATGTTTTCTATGAAATTAAGATTCTTGCAACACGTTGCACTTCTCCCAGTTACTTAGGTCATGAGGGAATCCCATTTTGTAGTCCCTCGTTAGTTTTGGTTAATGATGGTGTGGGATTATTCTGGTACACAAGTCTTTATTTCCCCAAAAACAGCCTTAATATACTTGTCATTGGAGTGTTCTCAACTTTGGGTGACTTGTTACCTAGAAGGAATATTGGAGATATCAGTTCAATGGGTGAAAAGGGCCTTGGCTACCACCAGTCACATACCAATCCTAGCATCTCCCAATGTTCTAGTTGTAAGGATGCATTCTGTCCAATATCACATGTATTTTGATAGGGATTCATCTGTATGCCTCATATATGTAGATATCAATTGGGATCCTTTATCTTTGGTTGACCATGTTCGTGGTCCTATAGAGGCTGGCCCAAGTTGAATGTCACCGGGCATTCTTGAAGACACATCCAAATTCCCATGCTTAGATTCAAGTGGTGTACCATCTATTGAGGTGGGAGATCTCCTAACTTGGGCATCACAACTTAGAGTAATTCCACTAGCCACGTTGTAATATCCAGACTATAGTCATGTGATAGTAGGTGAGATGGACTAAAGTTTAGATGCTATCCAGGGCTATCCGGATGTGCGGGAATGGTAATGGCTTCAAATATGTACTATTGTCACTAAAACCACTTTGGTATAATTTACTAACCAATAGAACACTCTTGAGTTACTATTCACTAATTTGGGCTTAGATGGTTTTAATTATTGTAATTTTCACCTTCTTGCATACCAAATCTTAAAATCTAGAGAGGACCTACATGTTCATTAATGTGACCTTGATCAATTAAATGCCTCCCATCATTAGAAATAGGTTTTTCGGGATATTACCACTGATCTACATCAGATAGTGAAGGAGGAAGAAAACTCTTATGATCAAGTGATGGTGTAAATTGAGGAGCTACAACAGTGTGAAGTTTTCATTTTAAGTTTGAAGGAAAAACTATCATCATAAAATACAAATCTGGAAGCTATCAGATAGAGAGGTTGAGATCTCAGGGCCACTATTAGAAACATACACCCAATGGTTGGGTCTAAGGCTGAGAAGAGGAGGGCCTTGGAATGGGATCTTTAAAGTATGCACCAAGTGGTGGTCAATTTATTAACTAGAGTGAGCTGGGCTTCACTGTAACCATTTTGGTCATCCCATGTTTCTTATTCTCTTATTCTCAATATCATAGGAAATAGACTCTAGAATGTGGATGTTCCTTTATCTTTATGAAATGAAAGAAATTTTTTTTCTCTCCATGTTTTTACTTTATTTTCTCCTCATATGATAATCTTCAATGAATATTGAGTTGAATCATAATCCAGATTAATTTAAATAATCAAAGAGTGCTCTAATTTTTACCTGATCCAAGGGATTGAGTGAGCGTAACTTGACTGTTTCTAGGGTCACATAAAAGACCTTATAAGTTTTTTGTATTTATTTCATTATAACCATATTTTTTCCGGATCTTATTATGATGGGGGCTTAGAGGGCATAACTTGACTTTTTCTTTGGCCGCCCTTTGCGGGTTTTTGACCTAACAATATTTTTACCTTCTTTTTTTTGATTTCTTGATATCTTTCCTAAAACATACAATGTTTTGATCTAGTGAGATGATACTCAACTTTTACCAAGGGTTCCCTTTGAATTTTTTCAACCCTTCAAGTTTCACATCTCTTTTCGTAGGAAGTTTAAAGTCTTGGAAGTAGGAATATCATTACTAATGTGTTAGGATGAATAGATTTGACCATGAATTTTTTGTGAAAGGGCCCCAATATTACATATTCGAATAGAATAACCTAATATTTTCCAAAAATGAGTGAGGGATTTTTATTGACTCTATTTTTATGATTCTGGGGCGTGATATGAGATATGAGGCATAGAAGATATTGGGTGTATGAAGGTAGGAAAATCCTCCCCAGAGGATGAATTTTTCTCTGGTTGGTAGCCCTTTTTTGTGGGAAACTTATACAGAGCCACCAGGGCATATTGTGCATATTCAAGCGGAGGTGTCTTTAGGAAAAAAATCATCCATTTCTGATGACCATGGTGATTTCAGGGGACTTTTGATTTCTCAAGACCACGTGGGGTGGCTTATTGAAGGAGTGGTTTCTAAAAAATATGAAGGTATTCAGGTAAATTTAAATCATGAATGGGAAAAAATTCTTAATTGAATTTGGCTTGTGTAAAGGAGAGTTGAATCATAGTGTAGTTTAACATTATGAAACCAGGATTTCTTTAAGGTTTACCACTTTTTTTACCAAATGAGGGGAAATGACATACCTTTTTCATGGTAGTCTGACCATAGATTTTCTACCATGTTCATGCATAAAAGTTTGGAAAGGATGTAAACTGTAACCCAGGTGGTTTCTGAATCCAAGAAATGATATAGGTAATGATATCTATTAGGGTGTACAGTGGTAAGAAAATCCTCTCCAGAGGATAAATTTTTCTCTGGTTGAAAGGGATTTTTGTTGGAAAAATATGTATAAACATCAGGAAATATTGTGCATAGTCAAGCAGAGGTGTTCGTAGAACACTGACCATTCATTTTCGATGGTCATGGATGGATATGGGGACTCATACCTTTCTGATAACAAAGTCTAGTTTATTGAAGAAAGTTACCTAAATCTAATAGGGGCATTGAAAGTCACAATTTCATATGAAAATGATAAATACATTTTTCTCATACTAGGGTGGGGAGGTTCCCTTTCACGGGACTGACCTACACCTAAGTTGAAACATTGGCCATGCATTTTAATGTCTTGTGGTAAGGACATACCCATATCATATCCTCCCATGTAGATCTAGCTCAGGCAAGGGAGCGGGGTGTTGTTTCAATACGATGTTATTAGTGGGACCATGCTCACATTGGAATCCACCATAAAGATTTATTTCACGTATGGTAGTACAGGGGAAAGCACTATTTGTTATGTCTAAAATTTCTTGTGTAGATCTGGCTCATACACAGTGATAGTGGGGAAATTTATGTCTTATAGATAGACCCAAAATATGATTTTGATGTGTCACCATGTATCATGTCAGGACAAGAGTTAAGCCATACATAGATCTTTAAGTTAAAACTCCTTGCATGAGTCTGAACCACACATTGAGAGGGGTCATTTTTAATTTTGGGGTGGCTAGGATGGGTTGTAAGAATCCAATAATTGGTGCAAAATAAAACCACACTTGGGTTTTTATTGATATCGTATAGTTTAATGTCATGAGATTATGACTTTTTCCATTAAGTTTAATGTATTATGGTTAGGAAAGTAGAAGAATGGTTTAGTGTCATGTTGCGGGGACTGGTTGTCATGGAACTCATGAGTAACTTGATAGAAAATCAAGCCAGGAGGTTTTGACATACTCCAACATTAAGGGGAAGGAATATGTAAACTATGATCTCAGGTACTCTCAGATTGGGAGGAATGATACATGGAATGGGATCCATTAGCACTACAACAGAATCGCAGTTTAGCAGCGTTTTTTTTTTTGCATTTAGCGGCTGTTTAAACTGCCGCTACATTGTTTGGCGGCAGTTTAAAGAAACCTCCGTCTAATAGGGCGTCAGCAATCTATTAGCGGTGGTTATTTACGTTTAGCGGCAGTTTCATGAAAGCATCATAGCTTCCTCCTTTCGCAGTGGTTTCCCTAAATTTAGCGGCAGTTTTACGAGCCCTCGATATCACTTTATTTGCGGCGGTTATAACCGCCGCGAATAAAATCAAATTCCAGCGGCCGTAAAACCGCCGCTAAAGTCATGGGCACCGCCGCGGAATGAGGCAGCCACGATGCTCCTATTTAGCGGTGGTTATAACTTCCACTAAAAGTAAATTTTATTTTACGTTTAGCGGTGGTTTAAACTTCCGCCAGTATACATTTTGCGGCGGTTAAAACCGCCGCGAAAAGCTGCCCAGAATAAAAAAAAATCTTTGCTTCTGCTGCACCACTGCCCTAAAAAACAAATAAAACCAGAAAAAACCATCCCTGGCCTCCCACCAATGACCAAGATCTAAATATCCAGAATAAATCAAAACATCCAAAAAACATGTTTTTCTCTCAATGAGAAATAATATACAACTTTAATATTTAAAAATAGAACAAAAATATGAAACTCTGGAAAATAAGACTTCCTATTAGAGAACGTATTATTAACACAGCAGTCAGATGTCCATTAAATGTTCCAACACGTTCCTCATACTCATGTATACAATATCCTAAATAGTAAATACTAGGAAGATAAAACTCCATTGATACAACATTGTAACATCCCAAACTGGATTCCACTAAATCTTATAACTTCACTTTCTTAGGATAGATCATCCATAGTGATTCCACTCTACTTATAAAAATTGATAATTGGTGAATTAGTAGTTATATTAGTACCAACCCATTTATATAATGATTTTTTTTTGTTTTGTGGCCTAGAAACCATCCTTAATACTTATAATAAATTTGAACTGATGAAATAGCTTAAATAACACATTAGAAATATATTGTTATAAAAAATCCTATTGTAGGAATAGTTTTATAGTTACATTGGGATATAGCTTTTATATGAATGTGGATATTTCCAGTGAGTCTTAGTTGACATCTTTTTATGTTGGAATATAGGTTAGGTGGGATATTATAGTGACCTTTTAGGAATAAAACTAGAATTAGAGTTGATTCCTCGTGTTATGTAAGGGGTTAACCTAGTTTTTCTAGAATACTTGGAGATATTAAGCATCATTGGATGTATCTTTTTAGTTTTTGGTCATAGAATGGGTTTTTTATGTATTTTGGGATTGATTAGGACTCTAGTTGTGGAATGATTCCCCAAGTTGGTAGGCGATCATGAGATAAGTAAAACTTCTAGGTGTTATAAGCATCTTTAATGATTGAGATTAGTGGGACTGACATGCCAATATAGTTTTATTTAGTTTAGTTAGTTGTGTGAGTTTAATTTCAAATGTGTATGACTCAATAGGTCATCATCCATGTTAAATGTTTATGTAGGATAACGTGACCCTTGGGTTTGATTTTTTGAGTAAGCTAGAAAATACCAAGATTGCACAGTGTCATTGGTCCTATGAATTATATGAAATGGGTGTTACCATTTCATTGATATAACATCAATTTAGTATTCATTATCATATAAATTTCCTATTTAACTAAGGTTTGGTGGAGAGAGTTGTGTAGTGTTTTTTGAAAAAATTTCTAGTCTCTGAGAGTTTGAGGGATGAAATCACAGGTAACACCTCGAGGGGTATTATCACATAACTACTTGGTTTAGGGTTGTGGGATCTAAAAAGGTTGTGTTAACTGATGACTCCCTGAGTGAGGTTACCTAGGTATTAACTATGTTGTGGTGAGTGATATAGACCAGAGTTTTTAGTAGAAAAGCTAAGTTATCCTAGTTCTATGGATGACTATGTAAGAGGATCGAGTTTTATAACATCATCAATCTGGGTTAAAGTTCAAGATGTAGTTATTGATGTTGATTGAATGTGTGTGCATGGAATGAGGATTTCATAATGCATGTGATTATGAATAGACCATTTCTATTTATTATTAATTGGATGATGTAAATCTATGTTGTAGGAAGCTAACCACAAGTTATTCAAGGATGAAATATTAGTTCCAGATGAGGCTTCAGCGTATGCCACGGATGGATTGTCGTGATGGAACATGGTATAATTATGTTGACTCACATCCAGAAACCATGTTTAGTGGTGGATAGAGTGTTTTTCATGGGAATTAGATTCCTATTTTTACTAAAATGATGAATATTAAAATCCTATGGTGGGGAGAATCACACAGGTCATGGAAAATGTAACCTTTGGGAGAGTGGTTGTAGAAATAATAGTCATGAATGGTAAAGAAGAAAGTTCTGGAATTCCAGTAATTAAAGTTTCATGACCGGATAGCATGTAATGAATCAAAAAATGGAATTAAGAATCATAATATAAATAAT
This sequence comes from Viscum album, assembly GCA_963277665.1. Taxonomy (NCBI): domain Eukaryota; kingdom Viridiplantae; phylum Streptophyta; class Magnoliopsida; order Santalales; family Viscaceae; genus Viscum; species Viscum album. Next base: position 2,025,815,462 of record OY728138.1, read on the forward strand.
TCAGGGATATAATGATAGGTAATAATTACCAGACAGACCATGATTAAGTGGAAATTGTGTTGGGAATGCAGTTCAAGTCATGCGGTAACAGTTCAGTGATCAAAACAGTTATGGTTGGAAATGGTCCATTGTAACCATCCTAATATTGAAGTATTTGGTAGAAGTTCTTTTCTTAAAATTCATTTTTTTATAAGACATACCAATTGTGCGTCAAGTCGACATCCATCTTCGAGATTATATTTTAATTTATAAAGTATTCTTACCTATATTCATGGACTTATGCTAATTTATCACCCCCTTAGTCACACCTATATCTTAGTGAACCACCCTTGATTTAGAACATTCTAATGACATTTTAGAAGATCTAGAGCATGTTTAGATACTTTTGATGCTTAAATCAGACATTTTCAACAATGGGCCTCACTAAAGTGTTCACAACACTATCCCATTGATCCCTATGAAATGACCCAATTTGTTCAACACATCAACAATGGGTTTAACTCCTAGTCATCCAAAATCTCGACTACCAATTCAAACACAGACCTAAATGGAATGATGTATACCACACTCGAGAAATGAAGACATAAAAAGAAACATCAGAAATCAATAAAATTCATAAAAAGAAACATGAGAAGTCAAGGAAATTTTAGGACATGAAAATGTGTGGTGGAAACTATGTCCCACAAATGTTACATATACAAACCAACTGTTTCCATTTTTTTCAACACATCAACAGTACAACTACTTAGGGTCCGATGATGCATCATCACCCTCTCCACCTTCATTTCTACTTTGTGTTGTCACCTGTAAGAACATTATATTGAAAATTAAATACGGTTACAAATTTATATTAAAACTTAAAACAAATAAAAGTTAGAAAAATAAATGATTTTGATTTTCTTGTGATTTACCTGCATACCACCAATCGATGCACTCCCACCGGGGGCATATCTGCTCATCTACTGACATAGTTCAGTCAACTCTTTCTGAAATGCATATATCTGATCCCCCTGCTGGTGAACTTTGTTTCGTAAAGAAACAATCACTTTCTTAGCATCTCCGGGTATGGGCTGACTAAAGTCAGGAGTAGATGCAGCAGCTATCTCCGGTAGCCTACTAAAAACCTCAGATGGCACGGGTCCCAAACCCATCCCGCGCACTCTCCCAGGATGCTCCTTCCCAAGGACTTTAGCAACCGGGTCATCCTGGGAGACAGAGTAGGAATGCACAGGATTTGCATCCCATAGTTCTTTAATTTTGACCTACAAATCAAATATCAATATATATTAACATAAAAAAAATTTATAATAAGTTATTATGATAAAAAATTGACTTCATACCCCCAACTTCTTTAGCAGGCTCATTAACAAAACATCCATCTGATTTCTTGTGAACATCCAACCACAGTTAAGTTATGGATGCTTCATGGCCTAAACTCTGTGACTGCATTAATCAAAGATAAATCAACAATTCAATATATTAAATATATAATATTTTCTTATAAATATTTAAACTAATTAAAAGATTACCAATGTACTTCGATTTCTAGAAAAACTTTTTGAGCCCACAGTGTGCGGGATGACTTGCTTCGCTCGGTTTGACGCATTCTGTCTTGATAGATCCTGAAATAAATAAAATGAAATTTAATACTGATGTATTGAATGTCATTTCATTTTCATATACATGTATAAATGTAAAATGAGGATAATATAATAATATATATATTTCAATACCATCCGCTTTTGATCTCGATGCCTGTCAACAAACACTTTCCACTGCTCTTTCGGTACCCCACTGGGTAGCTTCTTATACATTTGCAGCACGGTCAACGAAGCATCGTTGACATCACACCACAATCTCCATTTAAAATCTTTCCACTTATTACCTAGATTATTCAACGTCCACTTCCGTGATATCACATCAGCAACGGTAATGTGGAAGAACATCTGTATACAAAAATTCATTTTGAACATATTAGTAACATGACATTCAATTAAACCATAATGTAATAAATTTACCTTGATTTGAGAATAAAACACTTCATTTTTACATCTTTGAGGCATATGTCTCCAATTGTCATATGAAATGGGAAGGGAAATGGGCTCCACTGCCAGCTGGCCTAGAATCTGGCCAAGCAACCCCGCGGAATCATCCATAGGGACCCCGTAAGAATCAAATGGCACAACAATCTTCTTTCCATTCAGATTCCAAATATCTGAACTTTTTATTTTTTTTCTCCACAGTTGCATTTTTGTCATCTTCAATGAGAAAACAATTAGTATAAACAAAATTCAATAAATTTATTTAATTAAAATTTGTACCTATGATAGTGACACTCCAGTATGTCCGGGATGAACTGGAAGGGGTGCGTCGCTGCCCCACTACTGAGGATCCTGAAGGGGGAGTCGACGACTCAGTCTCTACTGGGACATCCACAGATGGTGTGAGAGATGGTGCAGGGGGAGATGGTGCAGGGGTGTCAGAAGCTGGTGCATCAGATGTCGTGGGGAGGGAGCCAGATGGATAGTCATATGTCGCAGAACTGGATGAAATAATGTAACGCTTCTTCCTTGGAATTCCTGTCATTTAATCAAATAAAATTAAGTTCAGAATATATATTTCAAAAAAATTATGCAGAAAAAAAATTAAAAATGATAACATATGGATTACTAACAGACAAAATATATATAACAATGATAATGAATGACTGTAGAAATGAAACAAGTGGTTCCTAAATAAATAAATATTTGTACATACAATCATTTTCCCCTTCAATCATGTCGGTTTCCTACTCCATTGCTTCATCCACTTCATTCATCCTTGCTAGACTAATATTTTCAATATCATGATAGAAAAATAATTTTGCTTCCTCTTGCTGATTAAATTCAATTTAAGAGGTCAAATTTTACACTTCATCACCCATATCATACAAATATCTTTGTATTACATGAGAAACTACACTCCACCCTTCATCGGCAACATCATTCACATAATATACCATTTTTTCTTATGATGATGAGATATATAGATCATGAAGTTCACGATCACCAACATCCATCAAGCGAGAGAAGTTCACAGAAGTAAATTGCAAGGAATATCTTTTAACACCTCTGATAATATCGACCCATTTTCATTTGAATAAAACAACCGAAAAATGTCCGAAGTAGTTTAATTCAATAATATCATACAGCTTTCCATATTATTCCACTTCAGCAAATGAAAATATACCACTATTTTTTGTTCTCAAACCCACTTCTCGATCGACTGTACGAAATCTAAAGTCATTCACATTATAAGTGTCGAAGTTTCTAACTTATTTTAGAGGACCTCAAGCAAGAAACTTCAAATATTCTGACACCTCTGCTCGATTATCAGTATTCATGATCTGAAAAAAGAAATATACTTTATTAGATTTATAAAATGTATGTGTCAAACTAATATTCGTATTTATTGAAATATTTATGAACCTACAAATCGTGCAAACCATTCTACAAGCTCTTTATTAACAGCTTTCTTTATATCTTTCTCATTTTGTGTTCATCCTCTCATTCGTCTCTTTGTTTGTATCCTCAACTCTTCAATAAATGGATCTGCAATTTCACTATTAAAGAGCACATATCTATGTGCCTGTAATAATTCCAATTCAGTCAGTGTCACATTTGAGGTCCTCCCAACTGATCGGCCAATAGCAGGAAATATTTTGGATTTCTGATGTATTTGAGATTGATTCGATGTATCGTCAACACGTCCAACACAATTAAATCTTGTCTCAATATCATCCAAGTATTGAGAACAAAAGGTAAGACACTCCTCACCCACATAGCCTTCAGCAATTGAGCCTTCTATTTTAGCTTTATTTATCACATATGATTTCAAATGCCCAAGATATATGTGAAATAAAATAAACATAATTATGCATTTAATTAAGTACCAAAAATTGTTTACTTAACTATAAAACATATAAATAAAGTACCTCTCAATTGGATACATCCATCGATAATAAACGGGGCCTCCTAATTTAGCTTCCTCAACCAAATTCACAGTTAAATTCATCATTACAGTGAAAAAGGACGGAGGAAAGATCATCTCCATTGCACAAAGGGTCAATAAAAACCTCTCCTGGAGGTTGTCAAGCTGAAATGGATGTAGATATTTCTCACATAGTTTTATGAAAAATGTGCAGAACTGGAGTACAACAGCAGTAATTTTTTCAGGTAATAATGTACGCAATGCCAACGGTAGTAACTGTTGTAACAAAATATGTGAATTGTGGCTTTTCAATCCATGTAACTTACGATTATTCAAGTAAACACACATCGAGATATTACTTGAATACCCATTAGATACCTTAACATTCTTTAACATTCGAAGGAATGTATCTTTATCCCTATTTTTCATTGCAAAAATTTCCGGAGGATACTTCCCATTCTCATCTGGCCAGAGATCGTGTATTATGTTCATTGCTTGTAAGTATTTGTGAGCATTGAGATGATCCTTCGACTTTCCATGCTCATTAAGCAATGTGAAAATCAAATTGTCACAGACATTCTTCTCAATATGCATCACATCAAGATTATTCCACAACAAATTAAATTCCCAATACAGAAGTTTGAAGAATATACTTTTTTCTTCCATTTTTGCATTCTGGTTTCGCTTGACGATGCACTTCGGACCCGTTTTCCGCTATCATTCAAATGATGAACCTTCCCAAATTTTGTTTCAACATTTTAATGTTGTGCCAATATTTCAAAACCATTTAACAACTTTGGAGGTGGTCTATGATCAATGGAACCATTAAATTTTGATCTGTTCAGCCGAAATCTATGAGATGCATTGAGAAATCTTTGATGACACAAGAAGCACCATTTTCTACTATGAGGTAGCTATTTGGGCTAAAAATCAAATTTACAAACGGGACAAGCCAAACCTGTGTAAGTGTTCCAACCAAATAAATTCCCAAGCCCAGGTAAGTCACTAATGGTCCACATTAAAGTAGCATGCATTTTGAACATTGTTTTAGAATAAGCATCAAATGTCTCAACACAGTTGCTCCATAACTCCTGCAATTCTTCAATCAAAGGCTGCAAGTATACATCAATATCATTTCCAAGCATTTTTTTTCTAGGAATAATCATTGAAATGATAAAATATGTTTGTTGCATACACATCCACGGAGGCATATTATAAGGGATCAAAACAACTGGCCAAATGCTATAATTGGTACACAATGTCCCAAATGGGTTGAATCCATCGGCATCCAATCCCAATCGAACATTCCTAGGATCAGATAAGAAATCGATATATAATGAATCAAATGTCTTCCACTATTGGGAATCTTGTGGATGTCTCATTAACCCATCATTGTTATTATCTACAGAATGCCACTTCATGTGTTCGACGGTTTTTGATGACATAAATAATCTTTGCAATCGAGCCTTCAAAGGAAAGTAACGCAAAACCATTGTAGGTGTGCTCCTTTTCTTCTTCTCCATGAAATTATGTTCATTCAGACTTCTAACATCACCCTTTTCCAGCCATCTAGAAGAAGAACATTTCTTGAAATTCTGTCTACTTGAATCCTCTCCCCAATAAAGCATACAATCATTGGGACACACATGTATTTTTGTATAATTCAGACCAATTTTGTTAACAACTTTTTTCATATCATAAAAAGATTATTAGATTTTTGCTTCAGGAAATGCATCACGAATCAATTCCAATATCATGTACATTGCCTTATTTGTAATTCCACATAGACATTTGATATGGTACAACTCCAGAAAAAATGAAATCTTTGAATATTTAAAACACCCACTATACAAATCTTGATTTCCATCATCAACTAAATCATGAAACACATTTTCCTCAGTGGAGTTTTCTCTTACATTTGGATCCATAGAATCAAGAGTAGGATCCAATGATATGTGACAATCTTGATATGCCTATGTTATAGTCTCAAAAACATCACTTGTCACGTTGCAATTTGTAGCACCCTCTTCTGGTTGTTCTGATATGTTTTGATGCTGATAGTGGTGTCTTGCAGTACCGAATGCATCATTTATTAGGTTTTTCATTTCATTTTCCATTGTCGACGAACTTGGGACCTCATTATGTGGATTAACATCAGTGCTCAATCTTTCTATAATGTTCGATTCTCCATTCCAAATCCAACAAAAATATTGAGCAGGGAATTGCTTCAATATTAAATGTTCATAAACTTCATCTCTCTTCAACCATGTTCTAAATTTATATTTAGGACATGTACATTTTATTCTCCCTTCAACGGATCGATTAGAAATTTCAAAATCTAAAAACTCATTCAAACCCTTAACATACTGAGGTGTGTTCCTCGATAATGTGATCCAGCTTTTATCCATGTATAACACAATGTTCCTGCACAAAAAACAAGGAATCAAACATGAGACATCTTCTATAACCCCATAATCAAAAACAAATAATGATGAACAAAATTTCCATAATAGAGAAAAAATCATGGATATATCAAGAAATGGGTCTCAAAATTCCTCAAAGTCCCTAAACTAGAAGCACAAAATGGATGAACTCTTTCTATAAGAATGGGCCTTTTCATCATGTTATAGTTCATCCTGCCTCTACTCCTTGCACATTGGATTCTCTTCATTCCCACTATTAATTTGTTGCATACCTAATAAAACTAAGGAATGAACAACCATCAATTTCCAAGAATATTTATCTTTCATTCACATGTACCTAGTGACAACCTTCAAAATGGATGTTATTCCCAAAGAAAGTAGAGATGTACCAAGGTCTGGGTGAAGACCATCACCAAATAAATGATCTTTCTCATAATTGATGACCCCTATCTTTGGAGAATATATAAAAAACCTTGAAAGGTTATTGACATACTCCCATACTGATCTGTCACCAATAAAAAGTCTCATGAGATTAGTCTATTTCTCTACATTCATTACCTTAGGAAATCACCATTACAAAAATCAATCTTGATGAGATTCCAATTCATACATTCATGAAGTTAAGAAGGTAACACTGACTCCCACAAGACTCTACTGAAACTATAAATCTAGTTCTAAAAAATTCTCACACACAAAGTATCAGGTTCCCTAAGATAATTGAGGATCACCTCAATTTTTTCCAACTACCTAAGTGCTTCCACTGACCCTTGAAAAACACTTAATGAAGGAAGATAGTGATTCAGGAATCCTATGATGGTGTCTGAGATTGAAAATGATTTAACATCAACAAATCAACACGTATTCTAGGTCGTAATAAGAACTAAATAATCCTTTTTGAATGGAAATGAGAGAATTACATGAATTGTGATCCCAATGATCATATAAACAATCTCATGGATATTCACACTATGTTTAATTTCATTGTTCATAGACCAATCTATGTATAGAGTTTAAGGGAATGTATCCTTGAAAAAGTTTATGTGATATATATATAGCGATATAAGAGAGGAATAAAAATATGATATGGATATAGATCTTGACACACATATGCATATATCCTTAGGGGATGACTCAGATATTTTATGGTCACGGTTCTCATACCTGTAGCTGCTAACATTTTTATATATAAAAGCATAGAACCAATGATTGGTTAGTCTTCATAGATATTCCAAAACACAACCTGATGTGAATTACGGATTATTAGTATCATATAATACCTTGGAGGGGGACATTAATTTTAGGGTCATGATGTTTAGACCATTGTGTCACAATGTTTAATATCCTATGAAAAGGACCATGGTTTTGATAAGACATTACAAAAGGAGAATCTAATGTTATGTATTTGGGGTATCCAAAAGAGATTCATACCCAAATTGGAAGGTGCATAAGAATATAATTTCATAATTTATTTAACTGTTAAAATGATTCTCAAATGTTTAAACTTCAGGGTACAACAATCACATTGAATAGAATGATTTTGGAAGGTTTAAAACATACATTATGAATTCCTGAGTCAATAAGAAATATAGACCAACTGGTGAAGAATGACCATTACAAATAGTGGAATACTAATACCATTCTAATTCAATAGAATCTAATGGTAGTAGGTTGGATATTTTCTCAATCAGTCCATTGATTGATTATGTGGTTTAGGTAGAACTATCTTCCATGACTGAAATATCCCATAGGGATAACTTTATATGCTTCGACGAAAGGTGTGATATTCAGTATCAAATCCTAATAGGTTATATCCAAATAAATCAACATCCACAACCAATTTTTATATGAATATAGAAAAAATTATTGATTAAATCAAGTTTGAGGGATCCTAAGAGTAGTATATCAAATTGGGAAATTTATCAGTGTTGAATCACACATCAGAGTTATGAACTGGCTTCATAGAGAAAAAAATATTCAAAAAGAATTTTAAAACATTATATGTTATTCCACCATGTACTGAAATTGTTTCTTGTGTGATGTAATGCAACATGAGACTCATGTGTATTAAATCACTTAATGTAGTGATATATTAGATTTGAAGAGGTAGTATTTTAATTGAGGAGAATGTACTATTAAAATTTCCTAAGTCTAGTTGAAAATGGGATGGGATATCCAATATAACTTTTTCCAAGATGAAACTTTTATGGGGAATAGGAATAAATTATCAAGGATCACATAGTGAACCCCATGAGATTTTTATGATAGTATTCTTATAAGAAATATTTTCCCTAATCCATAAAAGGGAACAGATTAGTGGGAGTGAAACATTACACCTCTAATGATTTCTTTAAGAGGGTTTAGACCTAAAAAATAGTTGTGACTATTTTTGATTTTTAGTTTATGTAATTTTAATTAGGAAAAAGGGCTAAAATTTAAGGTCATACATATTTGAAAAAATGTTTATGAGGTTTAACGTCACTTAACTTAGACATGGAAGGTAGAACAACTAGTACATCAATGAGGAGGACATATCCAACTTCAGTTGGGATCTCAATTGATGTATATTTTTTCCCATGGGTAAATTCACAATGTTTATGTTTTTAGTACATGTACTATGTATTTGTGGTCATGCCTATGAAAATAAATATCATTGTCACCATGTATTTCATTAGAATGAGAATAAATCCACACATAGTTCTTGAAATGATTATCCCTCTGTCAAAGATATGAATCATATAAAAGGAAAGGGAAATTTTATTCTTATCATGGGTCTATATATAATATAACCCATTTAAAAATCTACTACATAGATTCACCACATATGTAGGTGATAGTAATTATAATATTTTGACAAGGAATATGGTAGTTGGTTCCATGGTAGGGTACCTAGATATCACTACATATCCTAATGTGATGGGAGTAAATCCAACTTGTAGTTATATTTATAGATGATTCATTGCATAAATTTATATCACATGTGAGGAATATGTGCATTAATTCTCTAATATACTTGTCAACCATGTGGAAAAGACTTCTATATTGATCAAGATCTCATTTAGTGGGGTTTGGATTTTAATATTTCATCTTTGTATGGGATTGTAAAAAGGTGATGATCTATATCTAATACCTAATAGATAAGATACATTTTTTCATAGAAATAAAATATTCAACTATAAAATTAGTATATAGTTTGGAATAATCTACATTATACCATTACATGGATGAAGATATCATATTGGTAATGGGTCACATAGAAAGAAAAACATTTCTTTCATTTTATTTTATCGAAACAAGTACGCATGTGATGAGGGATGATTTTTATGATGTTTAATTGAATGAAATTAGGAAAAATGTCATACTGTTTAAAATCATGAGACCAGGAGGTTGTAAACTAATGTGGAGATTATACCAAACTATATACTAAAAACCTACCTACTAGAAAACCAAAAAACCTAAAGAAGGAGAAACAAAACCCTACCTAGAGGGAAAGATGGTGCAGCTTTCAGGGTCGCAGGGGGCCGGGGGTCGCGGGGTTGCGGGGTCGCTGAGGTCGACAGGGTCTCCGGGATCGGGGTCGCCGGGTCGCCGGGGTCACGGAGGGCCGGGGTCGCGGGGGAAGCGGGGGGCCGAGGTTGCGGGGGAAGGAGGGTCGGGGTGGGGGAAGGGTCGGGTGTTAAAAAAACAATGTTTCGCGGCGGTTTATTATAAACCTCCATGAAACCTTTTTTACAAAAGGTTTAACGGTGGTTCCTAGAACCACCTCTAAACAACCACCGCTAAATAGCGGTTTTGTTGTAGTGTAGGGCATACAGAGGTAGTAAAATCCTCTCCTGAGGAAAAATTTGTCTCTAGTTGGCTGCATTTTTAGTGGAAAACATATATAGAGCCATTGAGGAATATTTTTCATCATCAAGAAGAGGTGTCCTCAGGATACTGACCATCCATTTCCGATAGCCATGGAGGTTTATAATGATCCAAGATTCCCAGTACACAAAGTCTGGTGAATGGAAAGGATGTGTTTGGACACCCAATAAATATCCAGAATATAATTGGTCATAAATTATGGATCTCCTTACATAGATATGACTCATATGTATGGGGTCTTGATTTCCTAACAGATCCCTAATTTGGAATCCATATTTGAAACCTTATACATGGATCTTTATTCATACGTAGAAGATGGGGACATTTTTTTTGTGGTGGTTGGGCATAGGACGTAGGATTTGGGAGTCGCTATGTGCCTTGTTGAAACAAGGATCAAGCCACATGTAGTTCTTAGAGACATTCCTATGGAAATTTGATTCATGCATAGGGGATCTTCTTTTTCATGGTGGTCCTGTAAATAGGACATGTTTGGAAGTCCCCCACATTATAATGGATTATATGCATGGTAGGATGGTTTTTATGCTTTTGGGAGTGTCTCAGCCAATATGTGATATCCATGCATCTCTACATATCATACCAGGGTAGGAATCAAGTTATATGTAGTTATTTAAATACCATGTTGTTTAGAATCATATAGTAAGGATGTGGGTGAATCTATGGGAAAGTGTGATAATGTTGTGTCTAAGACAAAATATGATGGTCTGAGTGCCACTATATATTCCATAAGAATGAGAATCAAGCTGTACACAGTTCTTTTGATGAGTATTCTTCATGCAGTTGTAACCCATACATGGGGGAGGGAATTTTTTCATGGATGGACCCAGGATATAGGTCCTATAAATCACTATGTATCCTATATGAATATGAATCTATTCATACATAGTTCTTAAAAATCTTTTTGTGCAAGTTTGACCCATGTACGGGAAAGGGTAATTGTTTAGTTTCAGGGTGGTTGAACTAGGACATATGAATATGGGTGTCACTACATATCCCATATGAACATAAATCAATCCATAAATAATTCTTGTAGTTCCATGCAGTTTAACATCATGCGGTGAGGAATTAGGTAGACCAATTTGAATAAATGGAAATTTCATAGTTGAACCCAAAGATGATGGTTCGTGCATTACTATGTATCCCATGAGAATGAGAATTAAACCATTCTTAGTTATTGAAATACCATCTAGTTTAATGTCATGCAGTGAGGAACCATGTTATTCCTTTTATGGTCTTGCATTTCGGACCATAATGGGCCCATTGTGCACCTTTATGTATTTCTTTTGAGGGTAATCCCTTACCATAATTCCTAAGCTCACGTCAGCTATACTCAATGTGAGAAACAAGGATCATAATGGGTTACCCAAAATGCTGAGATGGGTGAGAGTACAATAGGGTTAATTCATGTCATGTGGTGGTTAGAACAAGATATAGGATCAATGCATCCCTATGTATCTCATTGAAAATGATAATCTAGTCATATGTAGTTCTGGGAAGAAACCTCCTTGCATTAGTTCAGTCTAGGAACAAATAGGGGGGATTTTAGATGATGGATGGGCCCAGGACACAAGGTCTAGGAATCACTACATATCTTCAGAGGGAAGGAATCAATCCAAACATAGTTCTGCAATGTGACATTAGTAGGTGACTAGTACCAAAGGTGATTTCCTCTCAGGTCAGAACATCATGGTGTTATGAATTTTAATGTCATGCAACAAGGATATATAGGACATATAGTTTAACATCATGCAGTAAGGATGTTGGATGCCATGTAGTTTAACTTATTGCTTACGAGATGTGTTCATACAGTTTAGCATCATGTAACCAGGATGATTTGGTACAGTTTAACATCATGTTTCCAGGACGAGTATCTTTGGCTACATGAAATACTTTTTCAGAAACCTCACATTGATAGGCATTGTAATGAGCTAGCCATCCATTGAAATTAATTCATGTGATTCATTATAGTAGAACATAAGTATTACATATGGTCCCTCCCATTTTGGTTCCAACATTGTAGGTTTCTTTCCACATATCATATGAATTATGAGGACCCACACCATTTCTCCTTCAAGGAAAGACCAGAGGCACAACTTTTTGTTGAAGGTTCATGCAATCTGGTTTTGGGAAAATTCTAAATGGTGAAAGATATGAAATATATTTTCATCAAGTTGTTCTAATTCATCTAGTTACTTATAGGATTACTCGTCTGTGGATAATTGGTCATAAATTGAAACACGGAGTGAGGGTAGTTAAACTTTGATAGGTAATACCACTTTTCCCTTGTATACTGATGAATATAGTGTTTCTTGAGTGGAAGTATGGGTGGTGTTCTGGTAATCCCATAGAG